>OZ014427.1:38814142-43614142 GCA_963966015.1 Aphidecta obliterata
CAGTGCTTTTTCTAATTTTTTCAGTAGAACTGTCCCCCTGACAGTCACGGCACGGCTCATTTTGAATTCGTAACAGTTTATTACCATTGGAGATAATATGAGAGAATCAATCACCAATTCAACTTGTATGAACAGTAGTTGTTACTGTAACAATCAGTTTCATTAATACTAGGGGATTCTAGTGTGTCTGGGACGTCATAGCTGATGAGATGGCCAGGGCCATATTAGCGCATAGGCCAACATAGGCCATGGCCTAAGGGCGGCACGATTTTAGGGGCGGCAAATTTTTGGTAAATTACAAAAAAAATATTTCCTAAATAAAAAAAAAGTAGAAATATGCACCTTCCAAAATCATAAAATCATTCAATATTTTCCATGAACTTCACACATTTTCAAAGCAAAAAGTAAGTTCTTTCATTTCAATACCCAGTTGGAAAAGGAATCAACAATCTTAGTGGAAAATTGAACTCACATCACAACTGAATCTGAAGGAACCGCCCTTAATCCGAACAGCAGTAGTCGGTAACGCCCAACAAAGAATATCGGCATGCTTGATGAGTTCTATCGTAAATTGTGAATATGTAACTCGCAATAAAAAGGGAATAGGCCCACCCCGTCTTTGTGGACGCGTTACTATCGGATCGCACTTGCAGAACTTATTTGAAATTGTAGAAGAATCGAAAACTTGCCATTATAGAGTTGTCGTCAGTCGTGTTTCGGTATTTCTGGATATTATTATTGAAAATTTTTGGTATAAAGAAAGTTTTTGAAAACTAACAAGGGAATTGAATGAACTTAAAAATTATTCGAAGGATTTTGCTGCGAAGTTTTTTTTTTTGTTAAATTTGCAAAAACTTGATTATGAAGAATTAAAAGTAGGTAGCAGTTATCTTTTTACTAGTTATCCGGACGATTTAGACGACAAGCTTCACGATGAATGTTCGCACTTCAACGCCTATGTAGCTCAATCAGAACGTCGTCCAAAAACTCTACTCGAGATGAGTAGAGAAGCGAGAAGTAGAGAAGCGAAAAAAGCTTAGAGCCAGTTTTTTTCTATCTTGATATTTCCGTTAGAATTTGTTGGCAACGAACTGCTCAGCAAAAAGGTCTTTTTCAGCTTTGAAACGAATTTAATCATAGTGGATCTAGCATATCTCGGGAGCGTTTAAATTATCTTGCCGTTTTGTGCATTGAACCTGACTTGTGCAAAAAAATAGATTTTGAAGTAGAGTTTTCAGAAGTTTGCAGAAAAAAAAAGCAAGAAAAACATCGTTGATATATTGACGAAGAAAAGTTTAATTGCAGTGTTTTTTAAAGTTTTTTGAATGTTATGTAGAGTAATATTGAATAAACACTCTGACACAATAAGATTGTTTCATTTCCACGAAAGTTGATTGTCTTAATCAACTCCTCCTGCGAAAAGCACTTGATTAAAAAAATTGGCATGTGTTTCTCTTTAATTCGCTCAACTCACAGGGGCGGCAAATTGTTATTGGCCTAAGGGAGGAAATAAGTCTAATCCGGCCCTGGAGATGGCATACAACGTGTTTCTGGGCCGACGTTCAATTTGGCGCCAGTTCAGTGCGTATACTCTAGAATAAGACGCGATTAAACGTCTGCGTGAATTCTAGTAAATTCTGCAGTATTATTTGGTCAGCGCATGCGAAGAAACATTATCGGGTTGGCTGAAAATTCACAGCAGCGAAAGTTTTCTGCGAACAGTTGAAAAAAACGGTAGATCGAAAAATGGAAATGTTTTCTATTATTTCTGCATATACTAAGTTTTAGAATAGTATGTTATTTTTCCTCCCAGCATCCACCCTTGTTATAAAAAAAGAAAAAAGTGCTAGTGTTTGCTTCTGGATGAGATGGCATACGTGATATTCTGGCAAGATGGCGTAAGTTTGCAATCTCTTCCAGGCACTTCGTAAAGTTTTCTTTTCGAGTAGGAAATTAAATTATGATTTTTCGTTATCTACAAATATCAACAAGACATTTCTGGACCGAAGAGAATATGAAAAAAGCTATAAGGGGAGTCCAGGAAAAAATGAGGTGATTGTTAGCGTCAAGATCGATAAATGTGCTCACCACTACTCGGTGCGACGTGCAAATGAGAGTGGAGGCTAGAAGAAAAACCAAATGGGGATCATAGAGTAACATTCGATGAAACCTTAGAAACGGAAATTGTTGAGCATTTGAAAATAAAAAAAAACCATTTTTTGTTTGAACAACAACCAACGTCAGAAAGCTTGCTTATGAAGTGGCGGAAGCAAAGAAAATTCCCCACAGATTTTTTCATGTCAAAAAAATTGCAGGATGGGACTGGCTCAAGGGATTCTGGGATCGAAATCCTAGTTGAAGCCTTCGAACACCAGAATCAACTTCATTCGCTAGAGCTAGTGCTTTTCAAGCAGCAAATTCAAAAATAGTTTGCCCTACTTCCTGTTGTTCTGAAAAAGCATATTGTTGAGGGTGAGATAGCACATGAAGACCTTGTTTGATTTTGTTGTTTCACTTTCATATTATTATAATATTCAATTTTGAATAAACCATTGAATATACCATACATTGCACTACCATTTCGTGTGGTCCTAGCCTTTTGAAAATATTTATTTCGATAGGTAAAGACCCAGTTCAAAAAGTATGCCATCTCAGACACATTTCCCCTACATATTTTTTTAATTAACTCATGAAAGAGTTCATTTCATTTTTTCAGCGCCGTGAATCGAGTATTTCAATAATTTCATCTATAATCATAATAATCTTCATCCATAGTGAAGCTGTTTGAACAGATCTTCACGTCAAGACAACAATGAACAAAATCTACATAAATTCTGAACTGTTTATCATTCATATCAACAATTTCAAAACTATCACTAAATAAAGATCACTAATCTTGTTTTATGGAATCATCGAAAAATTCATCAAGTGAATAAAATGCCTGGGTCAACAGAAATTTCTTAAAGCTTGATTTAAATTTAACATAGGGCAGGCACCTGATGTTCTTGAGGAGAGCATTAATGATTTTTTGATAATATAATTCGGCGAGTGTTCGAATTTCTTCAATCTATGCATATCTATTGCAAGTTTGTTTCTATACCTCGTGTTATATTCGTGGAAATCAGAGTTTTTTTTTCGAACCTGCATAAAATAGGTCTCAAATATAGGGCAACCTTATAAATGTAGATAGACGGATAGGACATGACACCATGCTCCCTGAAGTAGGGTCTACAAGATTCAGTATATCAAAGACTCAAAATCAGTATCCTCTTTTGAAGCCTAAATACCCTACAACCATCCACACTATTACTCCATAAAATTACATTTTGTGTCAGATGGCAATAAATTAGAGAGTAATAAACCACAAAGATCGTATCGACATGGCTGTTCTCCTCAGCTTATGAATAGCATTGCACCCTGAGCCCAACCTAGCACAGACATGATCCACATGATCTCTCCAAACTAGAGTCATCAAATCTCATTCCCAAAAATTTAGTGACCTTAGTTGTTAACACTCCACTTGGCGACTTGATAGTTTAGTAATTGATGCAAACAGTCTTTTCAATGTTTATTATTGTTAGATAAGGTACTGCGTAGTGCGACATATGCGCAATACCTAATATCATCATTGTAGTCAGTATGTTCAGAGCAATAAAACAGTCAACGTGTCACACAGTTGTACCAAGTCATTTAACCAATATACTATAAACTAAGTAAAGTCTCTTCATAGAAGAAGTAATATTTAATACACACCAATATTTATTACAATTATGATGTTATTTCTGGCACACCACAGACTGAATTCATCCAAGACTCTAACCAGAGCCGATTCGAGCTTCTCCAGGAACCCCGCTGAGACCAACACTGACGTATAATTAGCAAACATAATTACATTACAGTTTCTTAAAAATTGGGTATTTCATTTACGAAAATCAGAAACAGTATTGGTTCCAACACAGATCTCTGGGGTACCCCCATATCCAGGAAGTATTCCTCCGACACAATGTCACCTATTTTAACACACATACTTCTAGCCCTTATATAGGACAGCACCTTACCACGAATACTTTAACAGTGCAACTTACTGAGCAGTACAAATCTACGCTATCGAAGGCTCTAGACGAGTAGAAGAAGAGGGCTGCGATATACTCAACCCGGTCCAACCTAATAATAACATCCTCAATAAGGCTAATCAGTAACCACAGCACTCTCTACCGACCTACTCGAGCGAAAGCCATGTTGACGGCTGGTTACAATGTCATAGTGTTCCAAAAATTTAACTATTTTATCGTAAATGATACGTTCGAATATTTTGCTCATATGTATTTGCCATAAGGGTTTGGTTTCGCGTTCCTTATACGTTATTAGTTATTTTATTATTAATTAATTGATTTTTTATCAATTAATTTTATTTCTTGCCTAAGAAATTTGACGTGCGATTTGAGATATGGACCTCAACATTCTGTTTTTCGTAAACCGATATTGAGATTCCGGGGTTTTGCCAAAAATTTGACCTGATATGCCCAGTTCCAAGATGGACTTCTTAAATGTACATACGTTAACCTGGGGAGAGTCGGGGCTGTGGTGTAGTGGTTGGCGGGGTCGGCTCGAGATCGGTCTCCTGATCGGTCCCGGGTTCGAATCATCCGGTCGGGAAAGAAATTTTCTGACCTGGAGCACGGTTCTACCATTCACTGTTGGGTAAACAATTAACAGTGCTGTGCCTCTGGTGACGTATTGACACAGTAACGAAGCCTACACAGAACATAACCGGGTCTCCTAACTCGCACGAGCTCTTAGCTTCTGAGGGGTCTCGCAGAGTCCTAGGCGAGTCGGGATATAAACAAAAATAAATAAGAATAAATAAATGAAAATAAAAAAAGAGTTACCCTTGACGAGTGCAGAAAATCTATATATGATAGGTCAGAGGATAGGTCTTATCAACTTCATACCGGGGATACAGGGTGATTTATGTATTCGTCAATATTTTCAATTGCTTTTAACTTCTGAACCATCCAGTATAATCAATTGATATTTCCAACGTAAAACACAAATCCATAGGTGAATCGATTCATCTTTAAACTGATGAAAAAATCCAGGTCCGTATCAGAAGAAAATGGGACTTTTCGCAAGCTGAGATTCAACACCCTGTATGAAGGAATATTGGAATTTGATTGAAATATTCGGAAAGAGCAGAAAATTTTCGATGCACGAAATTTGACCCATCAAAATTTTTGTCGAAAGATTTAATTCGTACATGGGATTGAACTCGAAGAATTGTCTGTTGGGCTGATGAAAAATTTGTATTTTTTTTTATATCCTATTGCATAATTTCAAGAATGTTTCAGAAAAATATGGATTTTGAAGAATTTATTCAAAATGATCAACAGTGGAAAAATAAATGAACATATTAGTCGACAAGTAAAACATTTGAAAGAAATCATAAAAAATGCTCAAAAGTGCCACCGTTTTGTTCTATGCACATTCTTGCTCTTTTCAAATTATGTCTGATAGACTTTTTGATCATTTCTGGATCATAACGGATCTCAGTGCAGGCAACTTCGATATGTTGTAGAAGCATACCCTCACTTTCAATCTCAGTCGCATATACTGATGATTTCAAATGTCCCAAACTAAATAATCGATAGGATTGAAATCTGGTGATCTGAGGGGCTTTGTATGCGGTGCACGTTTGCCTATCCACATATTTGGAAAGTTCTGATCCAAAGAGTTCCTGACAATAACACTAAAAATGAGGTGGTGCCCCATCATGCTGGAAATACAGTCCTCTAATGTTCGTACCATCGAGTAGTACAGGCAACAGGCAGATGATTTTGGAGGTAATCCAAATGAATATCACCCGTAAACCGTTTTGGCAGAATGTGAGGACTAATCAATCGATTATTATAAACTCCACACCATATACGTTTATTGAACATTTGTACTGGTATTTCATGTGTCCGACTGCGTGTGGATTTTCTTCAGCTCACTCACGTGAATTCCTCAAATTGAAGACTCCATCCCTCGTAAATATCGGTAAATAAAATTTTGTTCGTCATTCTTTCATTGCGTAGAATCTACCGAATAACAAGAATTCAACGAATTTCATCACCTGACTGTAATCTTTGTATCTTTTGGAGATGAAATAGGGGTAAAGATTGTTTTTCTTCAATATGCGTATTACATGCAGCACATTCAGAGCATGGAAAGTTCTACTAGAGCTGTATTCTGGATGTGCCTGTATCATTTCAAGAAATTCCAATGGTTCTTGTGACGATGAGCCATATTTTTGAGGGATGATTGTTTTATGACAGATCCTAAGCTGCTGAAAGATGAGCTGAGCTCAACGAACTTTTCGGTTCTACTAGATGATATAACCTGATAAAATTGAAATTTTTCACTTTGCTACTTAAGCTGAGAAATGATAACTGATATATTCCAAGTTTTCATAGACAATTTTATCGAAAAATATATATTCAACTCTTTAGCGAAGCCGATTAGATGCCTAGCTACATTTCTAGCTTTGCTACTCTCGGCTCAGCTCTGGCAGTCATTTTGCTGCTTATCTGCAATCGACAGCAAACTTCTACAGCAAAGCAGACCGACTGCTTAAGCTGAAATACTAGACAAGTGCAGTTAGCCTCCTCAGTTATCCTACAATTTTGCTGCATGGTTGTACGATTGATTGTTTTTAGGTTCACTTCGCGAATGCAAAAATCGAACCAATCGAATTATAGTCCTCTGAGAATACCAACTCATCGTTAAGAGTAAATTAGTGTCGTAGATGAAGCACTCATTAAAATAACCCATTTCATAATAGACTCCATATCTATTATCCACGCATTAGGACATTGCTGCACCAGTTTAATTATTCAATTATTCAAATGGAAATTGTACAACAAAATATGAACCACAATTCCCAGGTGAAACTTAAAATGATATCCTTTCAATTGGTAACGATGAGACGACATTCCCACGAAAAGCCACGTACCTTTTCCTTCATCCACGCGTACATTATTTATGAGTGGTGCGTGGCCTACTTCATGAAATGAGCTAAGATCCTTTCTTTTTGCCGATTACATCAGTTCGGTCTGTCCTTGTCAACTTGACCCGTCGAAAGTTAAACCCTTGACTAATTCTATTTTTGCAAGCAATTTCGACTCGTAGATAATTATTTTGCGCATGTTAGTTGAGGACAAATCGAAATTGTAACAAGGGTTGAGGGAGTTATGATACAGTTCACAAATTACTCCTAGAATGAACGGTTTGAATGAATATTGATCATGTCAAGTCTCGTAGCAACCAAAATAGTTGTTGCGTTGTTATTCGGGATTATTAGATTCTTCTCAGGTATATTACCAATAAAAATCCATTGCTGTCTGAGAAAATGGGAGGGTGGAGAAGATGGTGTCAACTTCATAAACGAGAGGAGACATGCTCAAGTGATTTGTCTAATGGCCTGCTGCCAATCTTTCGGTGGTGGCGTATTATTTGCAACTTGTTTTCTACACATGATGCCAGAAGTGTATTACTCGGTAGAACAATTGAAAAGGTATGGACATTTGAATACGCGGTATCCTATGAGCCAACTGACAATATCGTTTGGGTTCTTTCTGATATATTTTTTGGAGGAGATATCACACTGGTTCATTAGCAAAGTTCCAACAGAACCAATCAAAAAATCGGAAATTTCTACGAATAAAATAACTCCGGTTAAAAATGGAATCAATAAATCTGCCTTTACAACTCCAGCAAAGGAAAACTATTTGAATCAGGATAAAGCTATCATTCCTTACACCGGCTCCACTTTCATAGACACAGAAAAAATCCCAACAGAAGCTACCCCAGTATCCTCAGCAAAAACCGAGAGAAGTGTGCGTTCCAGGATCATAGATGATTTAGATGATGTTAAAGAAACAAAGGAATTGGAACAAGTATTGAATACCATGGGAGCAAAGTCGCAGCAACAAGTCATCAGATGTGTACTTGTCGAACTTGCACTTTCTCTTCATGCAATTTTCGAGGGTCTTGCCATTGGTTTACAAACTTCTGTTGGAAATATATGGTACCTCTTCACAGCAGTTTCAATCCATTCAGCAACTATTCTATTCTGTATTGGTGTAGAACTAGTCTTGGCTAAAACCAAGAGAAGTGTAATGGTGTTTCATTTTTTCATACTGGCCATTGCTAGTCCATTTGGTGTGCTACTTGGTTTACTGATCACTTTGAAATCCGATATGGACACAGAGGTCAAATCTATTGCTGTTGTTCTACTTGAAGGTTTATCAGCAGGTACAATATTGTATATAACTTTCTTCGAAGTTTTAAATCGAGAAAAAGAGAGGAGAGTTTATAGGCTTAGAAGAGCAATTTTTATTCTAGGGGGATTTGTTTTAATGGCGTTATTGAAATGTGGGGAGACATATTTGTAATTGAAAAATTTTCACAAAGGCTTAGAATTTCAATATCCAAGGGCCTCACTTATGTAGCTACGAAGTGCCTTTCGAAATTTATGTTCAAAAATCACTATTTTTCAGATGAATCCATATTATCAATTTTCGTTCCATTGAATGCTTTCATTAATGTACATAATAAATTTTTTGAATTTCAATGAAAATGTGTTCATTCCTGCTAGAGTTGTTACCTATATGAATTTCTGAACAAATATTTGGAAATCATCATCAAAAAAATCATTGGTTCACATACGTATTTTACAAATATTTTGGTGATATTACCGACGATGGTCTGTTCAATAAAAACATCCCAAATAACCATTACACATTTTTCCTTACAAAACTACCAGGTCTAAAATGTCTCACAGGATCAATTCAGAAGTTCAAGGTTATACATGACAGAAGATGAAAAATAATATGGATTTTTGGAAATTATTCGTCAAATTATGGATGATATTTTATTCATAACAAAAAATCGATATTAAAAATATCAGCCAAAGAAGTCTATGAAGTTTCAACGTCAATGTTTTCGATAAAAAATTCCATTGGAAAGGTCAATTCTTTATTCACTTATTGAATTGATCTATCGCCGTCAAACGCCATTAATTCCTTAGTAGGTACCCTTTTTTGAACATTATGGGGAGTGAACCATAACATAAACTGGAACATTTTCAGGGGGTTAGAAATTGTTTTTCCTCGAACGATGCCAAAGGGTTATTAATATGAATGATGACTTAATAAATCAGAGATGAGGTGGGTTATACTATGAAAATTTGAAAAGCACTGACGTGAAGTCAGGACCTTTTGAGCGCTAGTTCATCCACCTACTCGGCAGGAACTTTCAACTCGTTATTTTGGGTATACAAACTGAATATCAACCCGATGGTATCTGTAGTTGTGTAGTTACTGGAATATTGGAAATGTTTCATTCAATAATTCGTTGGAATTTTAAATGGATGTAGCTTGAATACATCATTATCCATTAAAATACAAAATTTCGTCACGATCGAATCCGTAGATTCGAAATAATCAAAAAAAAAACTTTCGAATTACCATATTTACTGAACCTCTGGTCGAATTTCGACCAATAACGAACTCAACCGCGGCATTCGGAATTCGAACCTACCCTGAAAATTTCACGTTTCTAGGTCGTTCTAATCTAGAGTTATCGTGTATACGGATGGCCGGACGGACAGACAGACTTCAGTGAGTCGAACTTTGTCGATTGAGACCATTTTCGACTCAAAATCCGAAAAATACAGACATCATGACGAAATGATACAGCCTTCGTGTAAGTAGAACAAGAGCTAAAAAATCTGGTGTTCCGATTGATTTTCGAAAGTCCATACCTCACTATTTTGGTTACGCTACAAAATACGCGAATGCATTTTATTTCATCTGATTTTGGTTTATTATATCCAAAAATAAACCATTCGAATATCGTTCAATGGAAAAAATCTCTAATCCCAAAAAGTGCCGCTGTTTACGTTTTGGATGTAGAAATCGAAAATCGAGTGAAAAAAACCGTCTGTAATAGATAATTGTAGAATTTTGGTACAAAAATCATTTGCTATCTGACATCGATCCACCTTGCTCAAGAATTCGATCCATGAATTTTGATGGCTAATGACCGAGGGATTTCATTTGATAATGTCATGGCGGAAAAAATACCTACACATAATCATGAATGTGTCTTGTAATGATAATTCTTGAGATAAATGGTCTATATTCGCTCGATCAAGATACTATATCAATATCGATTCTCTAATATTGCCTCAGTGTAAAAGGTTCAATCTTGAAACGTAATTTTTGTTATTCATAAGTTATATTCTCCATTGTTTAAATTATTCACCAATGTGAAAATCCACCATATTGAAGGTGATTCAAATATATAGATAAATATGAAGAAAAATATAAAATATTCAATTTTTCATATCATTTCCGATATCATCAGATAGAGGACTAATCTTTTCACCATAATGAATGATTCAAAACATGAAATTACTTCTGGTTATCAAATTATGATCGAAGTGGTGACAATGTAGAACATTCATGTAAACTAAATAGGAAAAATCAATAAATATCCCAGGGACTGCTGCAATATCTCATTCCACGCAATAAAAAATTTTATCTATCTAAATTGTTGATCATGAGCAATAATAACATATTATTTCATAAGGAGGAGAAGTGTCACTTTTCACGGCTAGCTCGGGCTTACCTGCCGAACGCAGGGAGGCGGGTAATTGAGGGCGAGACATGAAAAGTCACTTTTCCTTTCGAATGGAATATGTTATTCTTTTTTCGAACGTTTCGAAATCTGACCCACCTTTAGATTAGACTAATTTTCATAATCTTTATAATTGAGTGATCAATGGAAAATTTGCCTAGTTTGACAAAAAAAAATACTTTTTTTTCAAACTTACAAAAACAACGTCATATTTTGAATGATAGGATAATCGAAAAGTTCTACTTTTCCTTCGCAGGAGGGAAAAGTGTTGCTATGTCAACGATGAATTACTTTTCCGTCTACCCGAGGGGAAAGTGTTGCTATGTAAACGATGAATTAGTTACCTTAAACACCACACATCACTTAACCATCGTTAGTATGAATCTTATCTAAAGGTGGCTCTCCAGATTTGTATGTATTTCAAAATGGTTGAAAAAAAGAATTACATATTTCATTCGAAGGAAAAGTGACTTTTCATGGCTCGCCTTCAATTACCACAAAGACAAACACAAGCTCGCCATTAAAAATGAAACTTCTCTTCTCCCCCTTATGAAATAATATACTATACTTTGAAGTCATAGCAAACCTATATTACTATTTACCTATATTACTATTTAACCAAGTATCGTTGGAGAAATGTAAGAATTTGTTCATACGAGTATTTAGGTATTTTCGAACAATAGCTATCTATGAACAAAAGTCTTATCATTTCGCCGAAATTTCTGAATGCTCAGGTTAAGTCAATTGGCAAAATCCGCTGAAGGAATTCACATATTATATTGCCATCTGATTTTTTTCAATAATTCGAAAAATACAGATTCGGTCGAATTTAAGCTTTGTCAATTGTAAGTTAGCGACACGAAGGTCTATGTGGTATTTTGTAAGTATCGTATTACTGGAAGAAAATTTTTTTTATTTTTCATAGCTAAATGGCCAAATATTGTTATAGCAACTCTCTTGAGTAAATAAAGTATCATTTTAACAGCAAGGGTAGATGCACTAACACTTTAACAGCAAGGACAGATAAAATAATGTTTCAACTTGTTTTATTCAATTAAATTCACAAATTCAAACACATTCAGCCGAAGAATTAACAAGTGTAATTTTACAATTGACATTATTAGAAACATGTATTTTTGGAACACAACATTACTTGTACTCGTTTGCTTAGTCGCTTAAACCGAGGTACTGGATTGGTTTTTTCAGGTCCACCACTTGGAGACAGCAATCTTATTGCATACCGATGTAAGTATCTGCAAGGGATGACGATTTCCATCCACCTGAGCGTTTAACTCTTAAAATGTATATATAGACTAGATCAGCACCAGAGTTTGCAAACATGGTAGCTGAAGAACGATGGAAACAATGCCCCGTGTACATTTCTGAATTTGGTAGCTTCAAAAAATTCGCAATCTTTTTGGGGATCTTATATAATGTTAATCCCCACCGGTTGAGTGGTGCACTTTTGCTGTCGGTAATTCACAAAACACTTACTGTGAGGTACATTTTTGGGGCGCAAGGCAATGTACTTCCTCACAATCCTGCTTGGTTTCAGTATCAGATAATGAAACGACTATCACCGATTTTCTGTCATCCACCCTAAACACTTCTAACGTGTGCAATTTATCGGACATAGTCGCTCCATGCACATCAAAAATAGCAATAAGCTTTATAAACAAATAGACGTCATCAGGAGCTTCTGATTGATTAAATTTTCAATTACTCAATCATTACGCAGCAGCGTGTTACAACACTCAGTGGGCGCTGAGGGTTTAGAATACAAAGGAGTTAAACAGAAAGTTATAATATTCAAAATTTCAGCGAAAAACAAGGAATACTATCAGACTAAAATCAGGACCGGATTCCAAAAAAATTACATAAAATATTGATTCGTTCGATCGCTACTCGCTTATAACAAGTGTGCCATTCGAAGTAAACATTGAATTCTTTAGATTGAATTATGTATTTTATCATGGCAATAACGACATTTCTCTAAGTGATGTAAAAAATAAAGATTTTGAGGCTTGAATGATAAACCACGATTTGAACATAACAGGCACTAGACTGCAAATAACAGAGATAAAGAATCTTGGAATCAGGCTCCCAGTTGAATGGAGAAAACCTGAATCGAAGAGCTTGAAAAGAGAGCTGCAACACCACCTGATCACCATACACCTTGATGGAGTTTAATTATATTTGAGTAATATTTTTGTTCACTTCGTTACTATGTTACCTGAATAAAGTTTTATTATTATTATTTATTATTGCACCATCCTAGATTTTTGGGACAACAATAAACTTTTTGCTTTCAACGCTGCATCTTCTACATCTGATGGCAGGTTGTCTTCTTCTTGTGTTAATTCTTTTCCGTACATTTCGTATTCGCTTCGTAGACAAAACGCAAAAATACTGAACACACCGCAAAACCAGAAATTTGTTCTACATTTCGATACCACAGTTCAATATTGTAACAAATCCAAAAATTCAAATTTGAGTTATTACATGCATAACGTTCCTAATACAACGTTCTATCAATTTCAATACTGAAACGACTCCTATTTCGTATCTGATAAGATATAAAAGAGGAGTTGTTTCAGCTATAGAAAAAATCGCATTATCTTCTCGAGCGTAAAGGGTCGACTACATTGAGCAATTTTATAAGCTGCTAATTGGCGAGTTTAAAAGTTGCTAGTGAACTCACCTATAGTCCATTTAAGAATTATTGACATCGAAGCAGGCCATGAACGTCCAGTCGAGGCTTTATTTCTAGTTACAAAAAAGTTACTAAAATTCATCATAGAATAAAACATCAAAGAATGTCAAACATAAATGTAACCTAGAAAAGTGTTTAGTATACGAATTATCGAAATCGAATAATTACGCCGGAATGCAATTTGAACATGGGAATTCAGGTTTGGGAGCGCAAATATGGAATGCTTTAACATGAAATTATTATAACTTCCAAGCAAGCAATGCTGAGATATCATTCATATAAAAGTAACCCATGGAAAATTGAAGATCATTGAAACAAGACCATGCAATCTTCATTGGTATTCGAAATTTTGCAAAATTCTAACAGAGACCTAGGAGAGTCGGGATATAAATAAAATATAACTCCATTTATAGTACCATTTTATGCCTGTATTCAAGAAGTATAATTAGTGAAATTCTAGCAGGTACCTATAAGGAGGTGCAACAGAAAATATTTTTTTATATTTTGCAAGCACTGGGCCACGTGGATAGATTGGAAAAAAATTATTATTAAGAAATAAGACAAACAAAAATTGAGAATCTATGTAGTATTAGGTGTACAACTTTGCTTCCGCCGTTTTTTCCCGAAATTCGAGGCTTTATTGTAAAAAACTGGTTAAACATTTATGATTCTAAGTATTGTCCATCGCTGGCCACTACTTTCTCCCTTCTTTCAGGCAGCATACGAATCCCGCTCTGAAAAAACTGGTCATCTTTTGAATAGATCCACGAATTGATCCAACTTTTTACTTCTTCATAAGACCGGAAGTGCTGGTCAGCCAGGCCGTGTGCCATCGATCGAAACAAGTGAATTTCGATATGAAATTTGTATTGTAACTAACAATATATAAACCAATTTGTGAATTATTTAGTGGAAGGTGTTGAATACTTCAAAAAGGTCAATTTTTATTTGTATATATTGAAACTGTCCATGCATTATTGAAAATATAATCGATTAGCAATTTTACAATTATTCAGAATTCTTTTGAATTGTGAACAATATAGCTTGTGTTCAATGTCAGTATTAGCAGAGGGAATTTGAACAGGGTACTATACACCTACGTTAAATACATAAATATATATTATATTCTATTGATTAAGAGCAAATACATAATACAAATCAAACAAACACAATTAGCTGAGGTTGGTGCAACAGGGAACCATACAATTCTTAGTATGATACAAGAGCTCAGGGAAAAACCTCAGCTGAAAAAACCCTGCCTCCCTGAAAGTATAATAAATAAACTTAAAATTTAAAATATCTACAAATTATACAAGAGCACAGATAAAATTCTCAGGAAAACTTGTAAGTGTAGTGATTTTGATGGGTTTATTGAATAAGCTGACATAATCCTATTGATGGGCTTCCTTTAAACAATCGTTTTTCTTCTATTCCATTTCTATTGACGAGGTATCTTGAAATGAGTACTGAGATCTGAAACAAAAGCAGAAATACCAGAAAAAAGCATTAAATAATATATCATTGAGTGAATTATTCAGAAGATCACTACAGTAATTGGAACACTCAAAAGTAAATCAATACATAACTTGTATGTCAGTTAAAATCCCTTCAATTTCCAAAATAATAGTATTCTGCTTCCTCTTGCATCTGGGGGCTGGTTTTCCATTTCATGCAATCTTTGCTAATCCCTCATTGCCCATTCTGGACACATATTCATTCCATTGTCTTCTTCTTGCACATGATCACCTCACCACGTCCAAAATTTCACATTCCTTCTTCCTCGTTTCCTATTTCGTGCATTCGTCGTCTGCGTTAATCAGTCCGGTTCCAAGGCCTTTATGATTGCTCTATGAGCATTCTTTAGTTTTTTCAAAAGGCAAGTAGCTGGCCTTACCTTTAAACCCTCCTCCTCAATCCGGGCTTGGGACCGGCAGAGTTGTGTTTGAGCTACTCAATCCACCCACCCACAACTCAGGCGGAGTCAAAATCAATAACCATAACTGTTATTTTATTCTTCCTCTGGACAGAACTCTTTAAACCGCCCTCCTTTAACTGGGCTGGGGACCGGCAGAGTTGTGTTTGAGCTACTCAATCCACCCCTCCACAACTCAGGCAGAGTCAGAATCAATAACCATAACTGTTATTATTTCCTCATCTGAACATAACTCTTCGCAATCATCTTCAGAATCAGAATCATCAGGACATGTATTTATGATGAAAGGTGGTATGTCTGAAACATCATGATATCCCATATATTTTGTCCAATCTTCTCTTATTTCTTTCTCAACGTGCTCTACGTAAGCTTTCCATTTATCAGCTGTACACTCTTGAAGTGCCTCTTTCCAAAGACATTTCACTCGTTCCTTATCTCCTAACTTTCCCTGTATTCTTCGATTATAATACATTTTACAAAAACTCCAAGCCAATTCAATAGGGTTATACTGACAATTGTATGGAGGCAAGCTGAGGACTTCGTGTCCAGCATTTTCTAGTACTTGATCAATATGGTACTTTTTAAAGTTTGGATTGTCAGAAAATGGTTTTATCAAACTTAGAAGTTTAGTTTTAGTGAAACTCGCTTCAAATGGAATATTATGTTCTTGTAACCATTGTTGAATTACTTCTTTACGAGCAGCAGTTGTTGGTAATTTATCAACTTTAATCGAATGATATGGTGCATTATCCATGATAACCACACACTTTGTATCAAGTAATTGCAGGGAAGGTATCAATTTTTCTATGACCCATTTATGAAATAATTCACCATTCATAGTTTTATGGTAATCCTTATCATTAATACCACTGTCAAGAATCAGATTACATCCAGGTAAAGATCCATCAATTGTTCCAGCATTCAAAATAGTGTACCTTCTACCTTCACCCTTGAATATACTCGGCATACCTTCTTGATTACTTTCTAGTGTCCACTGACGAATTTGACTACCGTTTTCGAATATCCAAGTTTCATCTAGATAAATGAATTTTACATTTTGTTCCATGTATTCTCGGTATTTACCACAAAATCGTACTCTATTTATTATATTTTTCTGTTTATCAATAAGAATTTTCCTTCGATCAACTTTTTTGTATTTATATCCAATTTTTTTTATCATATGATATAATGTTGACTTCGATTGATTGAAATCTAGGTGCTCTTTGGCCAGTTCAAAAAGGATATCCAAGCTGATATATTCATTGCTTTTAATTTTAGCAAAAACAAAATCATTCAATGTTTCTTTGAAGGAATAATCATATTGCACAGGTTTTCTTCCACTGCTAATTCCAGGCAGTAATGTAATAAACCTGGGGTGGTTCTATTCTTTATTTAATCGTATTTTCTATATTCCGCTGTCACCAATTCGTACTAAAACCTGGGGTTTCTACCCTTATTAATCATATTTCGCTGTCACCAATTTTTATCTATCTATTTTCCGAAAAGGCCTTGATTCGTGCTCTCTGCACTAAGAGAGAGTCTCTTGTCTTATCTTTCTGAGGAACAGGTATTCAGGAAAGAAAACCTCGAAATTTTTAAGAGAACAAATTATATTTAAGAAAGAAAAATGATGGTAAAATGCGTACATAAAATCGTAATTTGCACAAGCATCAAAAGAACATCCAAATAAAGCATCTATAGTTCACTTATTTTCTCACAATCGTATATTAAATCAAACAATTCAACTGTTACTTCCCATCAACATACCCGTCGCAAATGTACGAGGGGTCGGATAATCAGTTACAACTAATATTCAGATTTCGTACGTAAAATCGAACTTACGTCAAATCAACTTCGGATCGAGATATCAATATTAGTGGGAATTACAATAATGCCATTCACATTCATAGGGGTTAAAGCTTTGAATTGAATTTTCCTACCTTGGTCTGCAAACCACCTAATTTCTCTTTTTGTACCTGTTTGGGAACTAAACCACCCACACACGATATTGGCCTTTATTTTTATTCGCACTCGAAACACAACCTACGGCTTTTTAACTCTACTCAAAATAAACTTCTTAAACACTTATTTGTACGATCTAACACAGTTACCCCCTTAAACCGAAATCTAACAGAAATCCTCTACTGAAAAATTACAACACCAGTTTCCTACACCGCCCTCGAAACCGTCGTCTGACTTTACCCTTCGTGGGTCCCATTTTCGCCGAGGAACTCCTTTTTTTCCGATTAACTCCACTCCCGCCGAGTAACTGACTTTAATTTTTCCTTGATCTCCAAAAGTAAACTTTACCCCTCTTTCAAAAAGAATCTACAGCTCAAGAGTGGGTGTCCAGACGCTTACTTAGCAAAAATGCTTGACTTCAAAAATGTTTTCCATGAATTTTAATCTCAACTGGCCCTATCTACCGTAGACATAAACAATTTCAGCCACTACAATGTTGCAAATGGACAGCTTTGCTTTTTAGACGTTACTTATCAAGCCCATGGGTGGTCTTTTCGTCGAACTTATCATGATCATTAAAACAAACGACATCCTGCAGATTAATACAATGTAGTTGAAGTATTTTCTTTCCATTCAGGCAATGCATTTGAATTTAAATAATCCCTGTACTTTTGAATAAGTATTTCCCAATTATTACATCACTCTCCCCTACGAAAAAGTCTTGGCACTACAAGGCCAATACTTTTCCCATATTCACATAACATATATAATGGGCTGACCCCATATCTCGTCTTAATCCAGACAATGCGATACCTATTCGCTAATGCCCAACAACTTAACAGTAACCCCTCGTATATACGCAATTTTACCGTCTTAAAGTTAAGATACTATCTATAAAGTGCATTATCTACAACTCAACCTAGGAATAATACAAACTAAAAATAAAACAAAAATGAACGTCCTCTGGAGTAAAGTAACCAAAACAAGAAAATATGATAAAGATTTCTTGCATAACAAACAATAAAGCGTTCAAGCAAAGTACTTCCCACTACGATACGACCCACTTCCGCACACATGACTTTTCGTTCACCTTTTTCCGATTCGAAATTGGCTCTTTCGCGTACCACTATCTCGGTATTCGCGACACATTCCTAATCCATGGGTTGGGCGAATCCTCTCCTGTGATCGGGCCTCTTATTATAGGGAAGTCTCCTTGTCTAGGGCATGACTTCTTGTGGCAGGGCTCATTTCTGCAAACTCCGGTCCACATGTTAGTAAGAGGTATGAAGTCTAATCACCGCACCAAATATACGACGAACGTCCTAGTTTAGTACTCATTATTTCGGTTCTTCCGTCCAATGTCTATAGAGGGGTACAATCTCGCATCGTCACTTCTTCCAGGGTTTCCGACTCTCGTCCTTCTGTTTGGGTTTTTACTCGTTCCTGCTTTGCCCTGTGCATGTGGGTGACCCACATTGTAAGTGCGTTCCACAGACCGGCTAACATCATGAATTCACATCCTGGGTTCTGGTTTAATTGTACTCCATTTAATATTACTCCTGTCTCATCGTGTGGTGTGCTAGTTTCTTCATCTCCTTTGGGTTAAATAGTTCCACTGCAAAGAAACCCTGTCCAGTCCCTGCTACTTTCTCCACCATAATATTCTCAACAGCTTTTCGCTCTGCTCCGAAACTCTGCATTCTCTGTGCCTTATCTATCTCCCTTGGGTCTATATTCCTAGTGTTCCAATAGGTTGAATTGACGAAACTCCTACTTTAACCGGGTTACTTTTGTACGCCGTTTTGGGGGCCGAACACTACGCGAATTCTTGAATTGATACCGCAGCTATTTCCGCACTTTTGTCCGTACAATCATAGTCTAGTCACGCCTGATTACCGACAATGGAAAGGACAAAGGATGAAGGTTACTCCACATGTGATTATTTCTCATTTCGGACTGATCCTGTAGAGTTCATTTTCACAAAAAAACACAAAAAAAAAAAAAATTGAAAACAACAAAAAATAAATTGACATTCTTATCAATCAAAAAAAACTTTTCAACAGGAACACCTGTTCTTGACCTAAATATTTTGTTACACGTGAATTATAACAGTACAAAAAAAATTGCAATTATACAATCAAAGTCACTCCGGGAATACCTACATAATTCAACAATCAGTTTATTTACACCACACTAACGTTTCGTGGTTGAACGAAAATAAAGAAAAACTTAAATAAAAACAACTCCTTCCTTTCCACTCTCAACGTTGTGCTCACCTATGCATCAATCAGTGACCAAAACGTTAAAATCATAACGATTTAATTTTCGTTACACGATCTTTTCGTGTCTGTCCCAAGTTTGAAAAATTATATACAAAATGAGGCTAGCTCTAGAGAATGATACTATCAACGTAAAAACGTAAACGATAGTAGTGATAGAGGCGTTCATTGAGGAAGGTCGCTAGTCAGCAACTCAGATTCAATAACGGAACAGAAAAATGAAAACAAGAATTAGGACCTTGACCTTAGTTGCTGACAGCAGAGTATGTAACTCAAGACGGGACCCTTTCAGCTGATAACTCCCCGGGTCAAAAGAGCCGCTGGAATCTACGCTACAGGCAGGAAGTCGATTCATTTCTCCTGAAGGTAATGTCAATTATCATTACCACGCGTACCTGAACTGGTTACTTTTTCATCAAAGAGTTCGCGACATACACTTGTCCGTCGCCCAAATTTGCCGGTTCGCAAACAACGCATGCCCTTCTTACGTCCTTCTTCAGTCTAGCTTCTACTAGAGCTTTTGAATGTGCGTGAATAACCCCTGATATCAATACAACTTTAGTTTCCCACCGTTCTTCTTTATCGGCGGTGAATTCCTCCCCATTATTCTCGATATTTCGCTGTTCTTCATTTCTCCTCCCTCTTTCTTCTCCTCTACATACCCTAATGTCTATATTTTCCAATAATACAACCTCATCATCTGGTCCATTTGTCTCTTTACATTTTGATTTCCTTATCGCGTCCGTTTCTTCTATTTTCTCCACCTGACATTCTACAGTCCTCCCTTTCTTTCCCATTAGTTCCCTCGTTTCCGTATAATTGTCGGTCTGTGTACCGAATTCCCTACAAGCTATTTTAGCTTTATTTCCTACATTTCCTTGTATATTCCCTGGAATATCCTCCCTCGTGTCGTCCCTGACGACTCCGTTACCCTTGGGTGTGTAGTTATTCCTTGTTCCCGCCATTTCCATCGGCCTAATCTCCACAAAAACACTCATATAACCTCCACTATTATACCCCTGAACCTCCTGTATTCTCCCAGTAACTCCCTCCATATTCTCACCTCCCGTGAGTATCTGTTCCTCTAAGTCTCCCTTATTCAAAAACATGAATTTCCTACCCCACATCTTTAGGTAGGGTTCCCTCTCGTAATCTAGGTGCGCCTCATTGGCGTACAAAAAATCTCGTCCTAATATAACCTGGACGTTCCCTAACGTCGTGTCATCACAAAGGACCGCTGTCCAATTCGTTCCCAATTGTTCTCCTTCTGGTCTTAAAAAAATTGTCGTCGTACCCCAGGTACGTAAATCGTGTCCCGTTACACTCGTTAGACGGACACCAATCTCGTTCTTATCGATCCTACCGCCCGGGATCAATCCTTTATTCACGAGAGTCACCGCTGCCCCGTTGTCAACCAAACAAGAACACGCCTTACCATTAACATTCAACTTGATTATATGTGGTATGTCATATAATCCCAATGAATTTACTTCCGGGATTACCATGACCGATGATCCAATTGGATTCCCCTTGTGTCCTTGCTCTATTGATGACTCCCGCTTTCCCTGCCTATCTACCACCCTTTGGCCTCCGTCCAGGCAGATGAACTTTGGCCCTTGGAGTTTAAATTCGCTGTACGAAACGTAGGCGGCGATTGCGATCGTTGTGGAATCGCGCCGGTAGATTCCCTATTTCCCGAAATGGTCGGCCCTTCTTGATTCCTGGAATATTGAGGATTCCCATTCACACCCCCTCGTGTATTCCAGGTCGGGAATCCTTCCTCTCTCCTTGTATTCTCTCTGAACCTCTGCCTTTGGTCCTGTCCCCTGTTTCTATCCCTTTGGTCCTGTTCCCTGTGTCTATCCCTTTTCGGACAGTCCCTTAACCAATGTCCTTGTTGGTTACAGTTGAAGCACGAACCTGGCGCTCCTTGTGCTGCCCCCTTCGTGTTTCGACATTGTCTTGAAATATGGCCCGTTTGGCCACAGAAAAAGCATCTCATCCCTAGTGGCTTTTCTTGATTTTCCCGACCCTGTCTGGTCCTTCTACATTCCCTTGCTGAGTGCCCCTCCTTATCACACAGTTGACATACTTGTTCGGTGTCGATTCCTGCTATCTTGGTACCGCCCAAACGCCCTTGTAACATTCTTCCGCTTTTTCCAAGTCTAAATCTTCCTCCTTCAACAATAAGATTCCTGTGTCCTTCATTAAATCCTTTCGTAGACCCATTTTGAATTGGTTCAAAATCAGGTCTTTGTTTTTCTTTTTGATTCCTACCTCCTCATCCACGGTGGCTCCTTCCAAATCCTCCCGCAATAAACTTGCTCCTAGCGTACGCAGCCTTGTGCAAAATGACGATACATCCTCGTCATGTCTTTGAAAACACCTGCACAGGTTCCACTGATTTTCCCCTGGCAGTCTGAACGGCGTAAATTTTTGTAAGAACCTATTCTTTAATTCGCGATACGTTAATAAATCTAACCCTGGATCTGATTTGAAAAAGCTATACGCCTCCCCTTCGAGTTTAAATTTTAGCAATTTCTGAGTTTCTTCCTCGGTCCATCCGTCCAATTTTGAGCGTAACTCCAATTTATCGAAGTACCTCGCCGCTTCTTTCCCTGAAAAATTTTCTAATGTGCTGGCTATCATACCTAGCGAGTACATCCCCGCCCCACGTAATAGGTTGGCTACGTTTGGCGTTGGCACATTCGCATTTCCCCCAGCCATACCGCTCGCCGAAGAAGCTGCAGGCAACATCTCAAATCTTTATTTTTTTGAAGGTGAAATTTATATCAAAAAATTAAAAAAGAAATTAAAAAATTGGAAAAAAAATTTCAATCCTACAACTTTCTCTTGATCAGTTTTCTAAAAAAAAAATTTTTTTTTTTTTTTTTTTCTTCAATTGCACCGATAACTATTATTTTAAAGAAAATCATTCGGGAATATTCTGATAACCCAAAATCACAACGTTAATCCCAACAAAAACAAAAAAATTTTTGGAATCAAACCCCCAATTGACTCGAACTAATATCACAAAAAAATTTCAAACAGTTGATATTATTTAAATCCACTTGACCTAAGTCCTATAAAATTTATATTCTGAAATCCCGTCCAAAAAAATATAGGATGACCAACAACCCTCAACCTGATTAAATTTATATTCGAAAATACCGTCATGAAACACACAAAATAATAAACTTCCCTAAAATCAACAAAACTTTTACTCGGAAATGCCGTCCTGAAACACACAAAATAATAAACTTCCCTAAAATCGATAAAACTTTTACTCGGAAATACCGTCCTGAAACACACAAAATAATAAACTTCCCTAAAATCAATAAGACTTATACTCGAAAATGCCGTCCTGAAACACACAAAATAATAAACTTCCCTAAAATCAATCAAACTTATATTCAAAGCTGCCTTCCTGAAACACACAAAAATTATCCACACAAATGTTAGTAACACATAATTAGCTCAACAAATCAAAAACATTCCCCTGTCTGATATTCTCTCGATCCAACTGATTTGATGTTTCTATAAACACCGAAAAAGTTCTATTCAACCTTAAATTTCCGACACAAAATAACTTTCCCGATAGAAAGACAATTTCAAAATTCTCTATCTCTTTCCTGCTCCTTTTCCTCAAAAAAAATTAAACATATCCCACCGCTGTCACCAATTTGTAATAAACCTGGGGTGGTTCTATTCTTTATTTAATCGTATTTTCTATATTCCGCTGTCACCAATTCGTACTAAAACCTGGGGTTTCTACCCTTATTAATCATATTTCGCTGTCACCAATTTTTATCTATCTATTTTCCGAAAAGGCCTTGATTCGTGCTCTCTGCACTAAGAGAGAGTCTTTTGTCTTATCTTTCTGAGGAACAGGTATTCAGGAAAGAAAACCTCGAAATTTTTAAGAGAACAAATTATATTTGAGAAAGAAAAATGATGGTAAAATGCGTACATAAAATCGTAATTTGCACAAGCATCAAAAGAACATCCAAATAAAGCATCTATAGTTCACTTATTTTCTCACAATCGTATATTAAATCAAACAATTCAACTGTTACTTCCCAATAAACATACCCGTCGCAAATGTACGAGGGGTCGGATAATCAGTTACAACTAATATTCAGATTTCGTACGTAAAATCGAACTTACGTCAAATCAACTTCGGATCGAGATATCAATATTAGTGGGAATTACAATAATGCCATTCACATTCATAGGGGTTAAAGCTTTGAATTGAATTTTCCTACCTTGGTCTGCAAACCACCTAATTTCTCTTTTTGTACCTGTTTGGGAACTAAACCACCCACACACGATATTGGCCTTTATTTTTATTCGCACTCGAAACACAACCTACGGCTTTTTAACTCTACTCAAAATAAACTTCTTAAACACTTATTTGTACGATCTAACACAGTTACCCCCTTAAACCGAAATCTAACAGAAATCCTCTACTGAAAAATTACAACACCAGTTTCCTACACCGCCCTCGAAACCGTCGTCTGACTTTACCCTTCGTGGGTCCCATTTTCGCCGAGGAACTCCTTTTTTTCCGATTAACTCCACTCCCGCCGAGTAACTGACTTTAATTTTTCCTTGATCTCCAAAAGTAAACTTTACCCCTCTTTCAAAAATAATCTACAGCTCAAGAGTGGGTGTCCAGACGCTTACTTAGCAAAAATGCTTGACTTCAAAAATGTTTCCCATGAATTTTAATCTCAACTGGCCCTATCTACCGTAGACATAAACAATTTCAGCCACTACAATGTTGCAAATGGACAGCTTTGCTTTTTAGACGTTACTTATCAAGCCCATGGGTGGTCTTTTCGTCGAATTTATCATGATCATTAAAACAAACGACATCCTGCAGATTAATACAATGTAGTTGAAGTATTTTCTTTCCATTCAGGCAATGCATTTGAATTTAAATAATCCCTGTACTTTTGAATAAGTATTTCCCAATTATTACAGTAATGACATGCCTTCTTCTTTTTTCGCTAATATTCTTCGAACAGTGCTTGGAGAAATCTGAAGATTTAAGACACATTGATCAATCAGAATACACTTTGAGTAGATGAATAACAGTTTACCTGAAACACTAGCGAAACTCGATTAATGCTAGGGGAAATATCTGCCGAATCTTTGAAAAACTCGAAGTAACACCGACAAACTGCCTGGCGTTCTCTTGTTGTTAGGTCAATTCCTGGTCAATTCCAGCCATTTCAATAGCACAAGACAAAAAATACTCAAATTCAGAGCTAATTTTTATAATTATTCACCAATATCTTCGATAAAATCATCAAAGCAGGTCTCTAATCTCTATGGGTTATGTTAGGGATATTCCTATACCAACCTGAATTCATCAAACCAAAATATTACTGAATGGTCTATTACCAACTTAAATTCGATTTTTCACAGCCTCCCGGGATGTCAATAATTCTTAAACGGACTATAGTGTAATCATGTTCACTAGCCAACTAATAGATTGTAAACAATCTGCGAGTAAAGTTGAAAGCTGGGCTACGCTACTCGCTAATCGCTGGCGTTTTGGATTTGGATGGGTCGATTACATTGAGCGAGTTTACAAGCTGCTAGTGGGCGAGTTCAGAAGCGAGCAAGTTGGCTTGTGCGATAGTGATGAATACACGCAAAACTTTCCACTCGCTCAGTAGCCAACAAGCTCGCTATTAAAAACACGTATTTTTGATGTTGTGGATACGTTTTTGGCATTTTGTATTGTCCAATTACGGTTCAAATGAAATGGAGCATGAATAATATTGTGTAATTTTTCAATGCCTACCCGCAGTACCATTCGTTGTGCAATATGAAAGACAAGGTCTATTGCAACACAAAATAAAAAAGTGAACATATTCGACGTCTTTATAAAGAATTCAATGTAAAACAGTTAATTAGAGATATGGATGAGCCGAAACGTCTTCGTCCTTCAACTCTTTCAGAAAACTGCTGGATGCACCATACATCTCAAGTCTGCCTATCCATGGTTTCACCCACACAATCCTCTTCCTTTTCTACTTTTTTTTTTTAAATCGTTTTTGATGGCATTAGCTAAAAACATGACTCCGACACGAACTATATCCGTCGACATTTTGAAGACACTTAAGAGCAGGAAGCACCGGGTAGATAATTTATTAGCAACTATGACTACACACGGCTATTTCACTAGCCTACAATCCGAAACGTCAGCGAGTAAAGTAGCCCAGCTATCAACTCTACTCGCAGATTGTTTACAATCTGCTAGTTGGCTAGTGAACGTGATTACACTAGGCGAGTTCACTAGCAGCTTTTAAATTCGCTCACTAGCAGCTTGTAAACTCGCCCAATATAATCGACCCATACGCTAGTAAACCAGGCGTGTGTAATCATAGTTGCTAGTAAACTAGCTGCGAGTAGGGGAATATCGCGTAACTTAGGGCGCTTGTACCTTTGGACACTATAAATATCGGAACACTGCGTTAGTTTGAAATTAATTATAATGCAATCTCCACTAATTTTTTTACAACCGAAAATACTGTACGTGTGCGTGTGTCATTTCGTTGATGTTGGTGTAGCCCAAAGCCAAAGTCACAGCGAGGATTTCAGAGCGAAAAGTGAATTTTTGATTCAAGTTAAGCTGAATTAATGGTCAAAAATTACAATATATTTCAACCAACTATAAATAAATATGGAAAGTAAATTATCGATTAAATAATTATTTCTTTGCCATAATTTGCATCGAATGCAAATGCAAATAGCAACCAACAAATGTTCATTAGATATTTTTTTTCAACTTGACGTTTCATGTAACTTCGGACACATACATTCTTGTTCCTCTGGCCGTGTCCGAAGGTACATGTTCAGCTAGAATGATGGCTCATATTGTATTTAATTCTACTTTCTGTACTTTAGAAGATAATGACCGATATGTTAGTATGTAAGAACCCATATTATATTATTTGTCTGTTAGTGTTCCGTGTTATGAAGAAATAACTATTTGTAAATATACAATAGTTATCTCATTATTGAAATATAAGTGCGTATAGTTTAGTCCATCCAAAGGTACTATATTAATCCAAAGGTACGAACTGTGTCGTCCACAGGTACAAATCAGTACTAATTATAGGGTTCCGCAAATAGGGTCGTTTGGAATTTAGTTTTCTCGATCATTTCAAAACTGCGGATTCCATCGTGATGAAATACCGTATTTTGATGGAGAATTATATATTCAAGCTGAAATTTTCCCAGATCGCATGACTAGAACCATAGAAACCATAGAAAATTATAACTCTCTAACGGAAAGGCCTAGGGACTTGTTATTTTTAGGGAAGGTCCGGATCGCAAATTTCGCGGTCTCGTTCATCAATGAGCAAAATTAGACTAGCGGTTCAGTAAACAGGGTTTTTCGAAATATTTTTTTCCTGATAATTTCGAAACTACTCATTGGATTGGAATTTCGCACATAGATGAAGAATAATGTATTTAAACTACAAGAGAAATTTCGTCCAGATCGCATTACTGAGACCATAGATACCGTAGAAAACTCTAAAGCACTGACGTGAAGTCTGGAGTTTCGCCTTAGTTCGAACATTTTTTGACAGCTGTGAAAAAATTTTTGATTTGTTTCTGAAACTGGAAAATGCGAATCTACCTACAAGGTGGATGAACGAGCGCTCAACAGCACCTGACTTCACGGCAGTCCTTTTTATAATTTTTTTTCATACAAATACGACAGTTCGACAAAAAGGGGTTCATGCGTTCAAAAAACAAGGAGGTTCTATTATTTACGTATGTACCTAAATCAGGCAAAATATCGCAGTGAACTTGTGGAAAGTCGAGGGGATATGATCTCAGGTATTTTATAATCAAATTCAGATACAAAATCCAATAAAGTTTTTCATTAATTCACAACCATTTTCTGGAAGAACATAATATTTCGGAATGTTCGATTCAAATGTCTGCAGCTTGAAAACTTGGCTGCATCCAGATGTATCCAGTGCCGGTCATCGAACAGAATGCATTGTAATATCTTCCTGGTGCCCTACAAAAAAAGAACTCTGGACATTTGCATTTGAAATGGATCTGGAACTCTTCCTTGCATACTTCGTTCCAAACGCAGATTCTCTGAAACAGGATTAATTCGATTTATATCTACTTGGATTAAGAAAACGGTGCAGATTTACAGAAAGGTGTTTTATTTCCAAATCACCTCAACTCTTCAATCTAGATTGCACGAAATATGTATCATCATTAACCTGAGGCAATCTATACAACCACCTCCTATGACTACCATTCATATCAGTTTTCAAATCATTTCACAAATTCCAACCACGACTCATTAACGCCACAGTATTCTGGCTAGTTGAAGGTTTTTTGGGTAACACCTTAAAAACTCACATTTAAAATTTTATGATTCTATGTTTAGTTGCACAATTCCCGCATAGCAATTTATTGTTTTATCAAATTACATGAAAGCTCTTTCATGAATTCTGACGAAAATTATTATTGAATTCAAAAGACAAATTTCAACACATAGGTAAAATGAAAAAATATATATTTTTATGTTCTGTGCTAGGCATTTCAAATTTGTATTAGATTTAGTAGGCACCCAGATTTCTGCAGAAAAACTGAATGGGGGAATTATCTCAACTTTTTGGAAAATATTTCACCAAATCTATTGGAAAATGTAAATGTCTGCTCTATGTACTTTCAACATAATGGAGCACCACAACATTAAAAAAAAAAGGGCGCATTGTGTATTCAAGAAGTGGGAACCATTTCGAAAATTCATGTTATTCCTTAGTTTCGCCCTTCATATGTTTCGTATGTTTATTTAGTATTTTTTTCATTTATGTAGATTTTTTGATCTATGTGTATTTGACGTTATTTTACGACCTAAATCATTTTATTCGCAATAATATATGAGCAGCTGAATATGAATTTCGAATTTGATGAAACTGAGGAACCACATTTAATCCTTGAACTATAAAACTTTACACCCAGTTCAGAGTATTCTCACTGCTTTGCAGCGAAAGTCCGATATTGTTCGTTTTCAAAAAAATTTTCTCGAAAGACGGGAGGTGTGCAGAAAACAGCAGAACACAAACACCAAGATTAATGACTCATTATGTTAGAATCTGAAACGGATAAAGAAGTTTTGTGAACGCAATGTACAGGGTGTTTTTTCAACCTGCACAATTAATCTGAAATTATCGCAATAACAACCCTGTATTTTGAAGAAAAATGTTGGAAACAATGAAATTACTCTTTCATATTGTACTACACTGAAAATTTCATCAACATTGAATGAGCAATACCGAAGTTATTAATAAAAGAAGAATCGGTCGAACCGAAGAAATCACCCTGTATAGTCCCAATTAAGGCATCCAACCATTACTTGTAACTTGTGTAAACTTCTCCTAAAATCTGACGGTCTCCTCGGGAATCACCCTGTGCACACAGGGTGTCTTCTTTTAAAAGGGCAAAACTTCAAGGGTAGATCAAACATGTGATTTGCAACAAAAAATGTCATGTAACACATGGTCGAAATTTTGACGGTTCGATTTGATATATTTCAAGTTTTTCCAGACAAACAATAATACTTCAGTTATTCTTGTAGCCTCATCAAATTTGACCACATATCTGGAAACAGCATTAAATTTGCTACAAGATAAGAATTTCTGTGTGCCAAAAAAATCATATTGCGGGCGTGGTAAGGAGATTGATACCGCGATTCTGAAGTGAACAAAATCAGTCATATTTTCCCAATGGTTTTATCAATAAAAAAAATTACGAAAAGCACTGGAGCTTTTGAGCGCTCGTACATCCACCTTGTATGTAGATTCGCATTTTCCAGTTTTAGAAATCAATTGAAGGAATTTTCGACAGCTGTCAAAACAATTCTGGAACTTCATGTCAGTGCTTCAGCTGACCAATTTTTTTTTCGATAATTCGCTAGGATTTTCTACGGTATCTATGGTCTTGGTGATGCGATCTGGGAAAAAATTTCGCACGTAGTTTCAATACGTTATTCCTCAGCTAGGTGCGAAATTTCATTCCAATTCAATCAGTAGTTTCGAAACTACAAGGAAAAAAATATTTTTAAAGGCCATATTTACGGAACCCCTAGTCTAATTTTAATCATTGATCAACGTGACCGCGATATTCGCGATCCAAACACACCCTGAAAATTTCAAGTTCTTAGGCCTTTCCGTTCAAAAGTTACAATTTTCTATGGATTCTATGGTTCCAGTCATGCGATCTGGACAAAATATGGCTTCAATATATCATTCTCGATTAAAACACAAAATTTCATCTCGATCGAATCCGTAGTTTCGGAATTATCGAGAAAACAAAATTTCAAACGACCGTATTTACGGAACCCCTAGTATAATTCTGCTCATTGATAAACGTGAACGCGACATTTCAGATCCACACCTGTCCTGAAAATTTCAGGTCCCTAGGCCTTCACGTTCGAAAGTATATTCATCATAGTATACAAAATTTCGTCACGATCGAATCTGTAGTTTTGAAATTATCAAGAAAACTAGATTTCAAACGACCATATTTACGGAACCCCTAGTATAATTTTGCTCATAGATGAACGTGATCACGACATTCGAGATCCACACCTTTCCTGAAAATTTCAAGTCCCTAGGCGTTTCCGTTCAAAAGTTACAATTTTCTATGTATTCTATGGTTCTGGTCATGCGATCTGGACAAAATTTCCCATGTAGCTTGTACACCTCATTCTCCATTTGAGAGTTCATCTCGATCAAATCTGTAGTTCTCAAGTAATCAGGGGAACAAAACTTCAAAGGGCCATATTCACGGAACCCTTGGTGGAATTTGGCCCATTAACGAACTCAACTGAGGCATTCGGGAACTGAACCTACCCTGAGAATTTCAAGTTCCTAGGACATTCCATTCGCGAGTTATCGTGTATACGGACGGCCGGACGGACAGACTCGAATTTTCCGACGGATTCGTCATCAGTGAGTCAAACATAGTCGATTGAGGCCATTTTCGGCTCAAAATTCGAAAAATACAGACATCGTGACGAAATGATATAGCCCTCGTGTAAGTCGTACGAGCGCTCAAAAATCATTAATTATGGACATGTTTTTTTTTCAGCAAAAAATACCCTATTCAGTGAACTTTTTGAATGACCCAGAAGTTCACCTCTCATGACTCCAAAGCAATGTGCGGGACTTAATGAATGAATATTTAGGGGTCCAATGGATTGAGAGGTAATTTGGCCACCAAGCAGCCCCGACCTTACGCCTTTGAATTTTTAAGTCTGGAACACCTTGAAAGAAAAACTATATCAAATTCACGTTCAGACTCGAAAGGATCTCATCGAAAGAATAAATTGGTGTTGTGTAGAAATGCATCAGAAACGTTGTGATCTTCGCAGGGTTATAGATTGAGTGCGAAAACGATGTTCAAAATGTATTGAATAAGGCAGTGGAGATTTCGAACCATTGTAGTAGTAGTAGTCGGTTTTCTTTGCACTTTTTCATAAAATCTGTATTATTGAAATTTAGGTTATTCGTTTAAATTATTTTGATCCGAAATAAAAATTCATGATTTCCATGAGAATTACTTCGATATTCTATCATAAAGAGCTTTAAAATAGAGCAAATTTAGGTTCTAAATATTTCGACTTTTTCGGTGTTATCTTGATAGCTACGATATTATGGCAGAAGACAAGCAACAATAACCAAAGTTGATATGTCATTCGAAAGTACACTAAATGGGGTACTTTTTGCTGAAAAAAAAACATCATAATTAATTATTTGTCATTGATAAAACCATTGGAAAAATTTGACTGATTTTGTTCACTTCAGAATCGTGATATTGATCTCCTTACCACGCACGCAATAAGAATTTTTTGGCACACAGAAATTCTTATCTTGTAGCAAATTTAACACTGTTTCCAGATATGTGGTCAAATTTGATGAGGTTACAAGAATAACTGAAGTATTATTGAGTTGATGAAAAAAGTTGAAATATTTCGTGAAATCAAGAGATATTAAATTGAAGAATAACCGTCAACATTTCGACCTTGTGTTTTATAACATTTTTTGTAACAGTAAACAACCTGTTCCAGCAGTTATGTAGATATTAAAAAATATGATTTCGTCAGACTTATCAGAAAAAAAACAATTGCTCCTCCTCGGTCCTCTCAATTTTATTAGCACAGACCTTTTCCAGGAGTTTCTTTTTCTCTTTTCACTGTTATTGTGTCTGTCTTCTGTTAAGTTCAGAAAACATCTTATTTTGTTAATGATTCTGTGTTCTACGTATTTGTTAATTTTTTTGCCCAAATTTTTGAAATTTTTCAATGTTAAGACGAGAATGGTCTTAAACGATTAGGTTGGAGTCACATATGAAGAATTCATGATAAATGTTAATTCTGTTAGTCCGACCATAAACTCGATATCTTTCGAAAGAACAGGCCTAGAGTTTTGAAGTTTTCAGGATACGTTTGAGGTCTGAGTGCACCTTCTGAGTTAGTAAATGGGCGGAATACATCGAAAGGTTTCGTAGATACAGCCATCTGAATTATTATCTATTCGATCCGATCGATTTGAAACTTTGTAGTTGTGAGATAAAAACACAAATAATCATGTGAAATTTTGAAAGAATCGAATAACTAGAAGAATTTCAGGAAAATTATTCCAAAACTTCGGTTTCCCAAAAAATTTTCGCCATATCTCGTGTCTTTTGTGTCTACATGTGGGGTATTGATAAAATGAGCAACTCCACAGCTATTCCACGAGAAAGGAAAATTGACTTTTTCTGATCTGGCGTTGAGAAATTTGTAACCTTTGTTGTGTAATTCCATCTCTTGAAGTTTAGAAAATTATTTATTTTTCACACCGACGGCCGGTTGGGTTCACAAAATCAGTGGTTCGTTTCATAATCTTTGGTTTCGAAGTCTGATACAGTGCCACCTCATGTCGAATCAAAATTATCATAGATTAGGTAATTTTTCAATTAACAACATATCAGTTATTTTCTGTTGGAAATGGGGTTGAACGATGATTTTCAAAGAGTTCTCATCCTCACAATAGGTTTTTTTTCAGGGTTTCAAGAATCTTTCTGTCCGTACGTACCATTCGTCCGATGCCGATGTTTGTGCGCTTAGCTTTAGATGTAAGAGCTGAGTCAATATGATCGAATACGTCTCCGTCCAATAATATCGATGCACTTCTTATTTACGATGATGTCAACGTACCTGGCTGGGTGACCGCTCTGGCGATGAAATTAAACAAGCGCGCATAAGCTGCTGAATTCACGTCAGTGCTTTTGTGATTTATATATGTCTTGGATTCCTATTTTATACTCACATCTTTCTATAAATAGAAGTTTTATCAATTTCGAATTTCAAGCCAAGAATGGATTAGGTTGGACTCACAGATGAAGAATTCGGGGTCAAATTCACTTCTTTCCGTCTGCAAACACGATAACTTTCGAGAGAAGAGGCCTAGAGTTTTTGAATTTCTATAATTTGTTGGAGGGCTGAATGCACCGTCTGAGTTCGTAACTGGGCTAAATCCGCGGAAAGGTTCCCTAGATATAGCCATCGGATTTTTTCTCGTTAATTCGAAAAATACCGATCCGATCTAATTGTAACATTGTAATTACTTGTTGGATATTGTAGTCCATAGTAGTAATATGTATACAGGGTGTCTGGGAAAATGTGAGAAATCTCTCGGATTCAGATAAAACATGAAAAAATAGATGACAAGTTTCCATAATTTTTTTCCTAGCTGCCCTCCCTACGGTTATACGGCCTCCTAAATGACGCCACTGGAAAGTCATTTTACTTGAATAAATTTCAAACTACTTAATATAATTCAACAAAAATATGATATGATTAACCGTAGTAAGGACCTCTTAAAATACTGCCTTTAAATTTAAATTAGCTCGTTTAGTTTACCAGAGGCGGACTAGGTTGTACATTTTAATGCTTACATTTTTAACACCCTGTAAGATAAGGAGTTAAAAAAAACAAATTTGGATACCTTGAACATTAAGCTAAAGAAAAGGTACCCTTGTTCGTTGTCGATAAAATGAACCGTTTTCGAAAAACAAAATAATAAAAGAAGTAACTTTTTTATTTCTATTAAAAAGAACCATGAATTCTAATTTTTTTTGTCTGCAACAAACTGTGACACGAAAGTTATTCAAGGAACAAAAAAGTTTTAGTTTATGTTATTGAATCCGACAAAATTTGTTTCTTATCACATCACAATGAAATGTATGTATTTCTGTTGAGGTGCCTTTCTGGGCCAAAACTGCATTTTTGAAAATCTCTGTAATTTTGTCGGATTCAATTACGTAAACCTAAACATTTTTTGTTCCTTGAATAACTTTTGTATCACACTTTGTTGCAGACAAAAAAAATTAGAATTTATGGTTCTTTTTAATAGAAATAAAAAGTTACCTCTTTTATTATTTTGTTGTTCGAAAACGGTTCATTTTATCGACAATGAACAGGAGAACCTTTTCTTTAGCTTAATGTTCAAGGTATCCAAATTTGTTTTTTTTAACTCCTTATCATACAGGGTGTTAAAAATGTAAGCATTAAAGCGTACAACCTAGCCCGCCCCGGGTAAACTAAACAAGCTAATTCAAATTTAAGGGCAGTATTTTGAGAGGTCCTTACTATTGCTTATCATATCAAATTTTCATTAAATTATATCAAGTAGTTTAAAATTTATTCCAGTAAAATGAATTTCCAGTGGCGTCATTTAGGAAGCCGTATCTCAGTAGGGAGGGCCGCTAGGAAAAAAAATTATATAAACTTGTCATCTTATTTTTGAGCGCTCGTACTACTTACACGAGGGCTTTATCATTTCGTCACGATGTCTGTATTTTTCGAATTTTGAGCCGAAAATGGTCTCAATCGACTATGTTCGACTCACTGATGACGAATCCGTCGGAAAATTCGAGTCTGTCCGTCCGTCCGTTCGGCCGGCCGTCCGTAAGCACGATAACTCTCGAACGGAACAACCTAGAGACTTGAAATTTTCAGTGTGGGTTCAGATCCCGAATGCCTCGGTTAAGTTCGTTAATGGGCCAAATTCCACCAGGGGTTCCGTAAATATGGCCGTTCGAAGTTTTGTTTCCCTGATTACTTGAAAACTACAGATTTGATCAAGATGAAATTTTGCAATCAAATGGAAAATGAGATGTTCAAGCTACATGTGAAATTTTGTCCAGATCGCATGACCAGAACCATAGAAACCATAGAAAATTGTAACTTTTGAACGGAAACGCCTAGGGACTTGAAATTTTCAGGATAGGTGTGGATCTCGAATGTCGTAATCACGTTCATCTATGAGCAACATTATACAAGGGGTTCCGTAAATACGGTCGTTGGAAATTTTATTTTCTCGATGAATTCGAAACTACGGATTCGATCGAGATGAAATTTTGTATTTTAATCGAGAATGATATATTGAAGCAATATTTTGTCCAGATCGCATGACCAGAACCATAGAAACCATAGAAAATTGTAACTTTTGAACGGAAAGGCCTAGCAACTTGAAATTTTCAGGGTGGGTTTGGATCGCGAATATAGCGGTCACGTTCAACAATGAGCAAAATAAGACTAGGGGTTCCGTAAATATGGCCGTTCAAAACATTATTTTTCCTGATATTTCGAAACTACTGATCGGATTGGAATGAAATTATGCACCTAGCTGGGGAATAATGTATTCAAACTAGGTGCAAAATTTTGTCCAGATCGCATCACCAAGACCATAGATACCGTAGAAAATTCTAGCGAATTATCGAAAAAAAATTGATCAGCTGAAGCACTGACATGAAGTCTGGATTTTCGCCTAAGTTTCAGAATATTTTTAACAGCTGTTAAAAATTCCTTCAATTGATTTCTAAAACTGGAAAATGCGAATCTACCTACAAAGTGCATGTACGAGGGCTCGAAAGCTCCTGCCTTCACGGCAGTGCTTTTCGTAATTTTTTTATATTTTATCTGAATCCGAGAGATTTCCCACATTTTCCCGGACACCTGTATATGTACATAGATTTTTGTTTCACACATGATGTGGCTGGTTTAGATTGACCGGGCGCTTATTTATGCACCAAGATTAACTCTTGTGGTTCATAATAACATAATTTTATAACACAATTCTACTGTAAAAACCAATAACCAGAATTAAATTACTTGATATTGGCAAATTGAGCTGAAAGAATATTTCCTGAAAATAATAGGTTCGATCCTAGCGGGAAGTTTTCACAAAAAGGGTACGACCTTTTTTCAAACCCAGTTGAAGGCAGCAGTAAGGAAGATAGATTGACATGGGAATAATGTACCTCTGACCAGCTTGCAGCTTTTTTATTCGCTCCTTAGATTCTACACTACACAAACTGAAAATTTCAAGGTGATATAGAAATATTTTCTCAACGAATGTCCACTAATATACCAAAACGTCGAAAATTTATATATTGGATATTGTTTTGATTACTTCAATTCAGCAATATGATAATTCATAATTATGCAATAGGAAGTATGTGCTTATATAGAAATTGAATATTTCCTTCTCAAATGTAGGTAATGTACCATTTATGGATATTCATCAGAATATTATGCAAGAATACAAATGCTATATCTTATGTACGTTCAACGAGTTCGATAATATTTCAAATATTACCTAAGCGGTATTCCGAGCGTTATTATTTGATTGCCAGATTTTCTTTAGATAGAAATTGTTTTGTCTGGTAGTAAATTCTGACTACTGTACTGCTGACAAATTTTGAAAAGCACTGACGTGATGTCAGCAGTGAAAGAAGCTTTTGCGCTCTAGTATTGTATTACGTTCCTCACCAAATTTCAAACAAACCTATTTCACAACTACCTACAAAGTTTCAATTCGATCGAAACGGTATTTTTCGAACAATTAAGAAGAATTCAGAAGGCTATATCTACGAAACCTTTCGAAGGATTCCGCCCATTCACTAAGTTGACCAGCACATTCGGAACTCGTACGTACCCTCAAAATTTCAAAACTCTCGACCTCTTCTTTCAAAGGTTAACGTGTATACGGCCGGACGGACAGAATTTGATTCGACCACGAATTCTTCATCTGTGAGTCTATCCTAATTGCTTAAAGCTTAAAATATTTGGGTGTTGTTGTTGTTCATAGAAACAAGTGCGGAAAATGATGAATTTCACCGATATTAAGTTGAATTTCATTTCTCATAATATATGTATTTTTAAGGCTGTCATTTGGATTTTCACACACCAACGATGTGGAAATCAACTTCTCCTACCTTAAAGGGTCTAGTCGTAAAACGTAAAAATTAATGTACGGTCATCGGATAACTATTGTTTCTTCAAACCAATGCAGAATAAATAATTTGGCAAAAATAAAAATGTATTAATCATGTGGATTCTACCCTTGAATTGAATATAGAGGAAAAATGGATTACCTCAGCTATAGAAGCAACATGTTATAATTATACATCGTCTGCACCTACCTCGGTCAAGTATCTCGTCACAGTATCGTCAGAAATGCTCCTCCTTGTTAACACTCTAGGACTGCCCAATCTCACACCAATTAGCAGAATCAACAACAGCCCAAACTAGAATATTAATGATGCAGTAGGTTTCCTCACAAATATTATATTTACTCACCTTATTTCGATGGCCGAACATCCTATTTGGAGTGTTAACATGAAGACGATTATCGATTTTAATGTAGCATAAGGTAGTGGCATCTATCGAGGGGCGGTATACTTCATCCCTACAGATTTGTGATCTGTAAGGGAATAGCATGGGGGTCTTAACCGAACTGAATAAGTGACATTCATTTGGAAAAATAGAAGGCATTTTAAAAAAAAATGGCAATAATGTGTAATTTTAGGAGTCATAAAAACATGCTGTAGCTCCTGACAACTTTTGCAATTTTTTTCAAACTTCAATATTATATTAAATCGATAGAGTAATGTTTTCACCGAAGGAAAAGACAATACCTACCATGTCAATGGATACTCATGGTCATAACAATACTTACAATAGGCGTTTACAGCAATACTGAAAAGGTTTTCACACATACTGAAAAGGTTTTCGTTGAAAAAGCGAGCTCTGAGAAAAATTTCACAACCTCCAGAAGGATGAGAAAAGTGGTTGGATTTTTCCGAGATTTTTCCCGAATCTTTTTCGATATAGGTTTCCAAAAAAAAAAACAGAGGCATGATCCTGCTGGAAAACTACAGAATCTGAATATGAAGTAAAGTCCAATCGCCGTTTACCAATCCGATTACTTGACAAACGTTGTTCGCTGTTTTGTTAATATGCCAATCAGAGTCCAGAATGATTATTATATCACAAGAAGCGATCATACGCTGATGTTTGAATGTACTACAGAAGTGGATAGTTTCAGAGGAGCGTTAATTCGAATATTACATAGTATCTGAGCTAAAAAGAAACATCTTTTCATTATGATAATCAAGGTTATTTTATTCTTATGAACAACAATAGATGGAATCAGCCAATTATACTGAATATATCAGAGAAACTCAATTCTCCCCACGTGGATCAGCTAGAAAACTGAATTTCCTCATAACTTACGGCGAATAGTTTATGAGATACCTACCAAAGTTTTGAAAAAGTATATTTCTAACGCGTTCTATTTTCCGAATCATTCAGAATGACTATATCTACGGAACCCTTTGAAGGTATCGCTCATTAACATAATTAACCGTAGTATTCAGACCTCGAATATACCTCGAATATTTCCAAACTCTAGGCCTCTTCTTTCATAAGTTATCGTTTACGGCCGGATGGCCGGACGGCGGACCTAATCGAATTCAACCATGATAAATTTCGAGTAAAGAGGTCAGAATGCGCCGGTTGAGTTCTTCAATCGGGGAAATCCGCCCAAGGGTTCCGTCATCCGAATTTTTAATACTGATCTGATCAAATTGGAATTATGTAGCTGAGTCAGTTGAGTGTGAGATAACGACACGAAAGTTCATGTGATATTTTGTGAGGATTGTATGACTAGAAAATAAGAAAAGGAGTGTTTTCAAGAACTCTCTCGGTATCTCAGAAACTATTCGCCATATCTGGTGGAAATCTTGTATCTGCGTGCGTATGGTGTTCATTGTCAGTATGACAGCGCAGGTAAACTGAGCGTGTGTAGGCCGCTTTACATTGTAAAATCTATAAATCTGTGTTTTCATTCAAAAAACAAATCCGAAGTAATGGACATACCCACATTCATACAATCCATTGAACGGGTAATAAAACTCACTATAAAAATTTAGGTCAAGGTAACCATCGAACCATGGAATCCACCAGTAGAGATAAGCCTTCCGTATATTATGAATACCATCAGTCACAATCGGGAAAAAGGCGAAACCGGAAAAACGAAAAGACCGAGGCGGGTGACCCAAGTGCCATCTAGCTGTGATTCATGTAAAAACTATTGATCCTCCAAAAACCGGGAGGAAGTGAAATGGCAATTCCGTGAAGATAACAGAATCACAGTTTCGCGGTTCGAACGGGTATCATGTCCAGTTTTTTCCATTTTCTGATTGTTCTTGTTAGTTACGGGTGTTGTTCTGAAGCATGGTCTCCCAGGCTTAATGTGGGAGATCAGGAGCTTTACGATGAAGTGAAACAGCTCTTGGCTTTGACAGGGAATGAAAGGGTAAGTGGTAAATGATTACTCATGAATGACGGTTTGACAGCATTACTCAATTCAGGTGTAGTGTTATATAAATATTAGTTTCCATATCTATGTCTAACAGATTCTTTATCCGATCTGCAACGATAGACACGCAACCAATGATACTTCATCCCGTTGTATATGTAGAAGAATTTGAAATCAACAAAGCCGACCACTGAACCGAGTTCAAGATTCTTGAATAGAACCGTCCTGAAAACTTGAATTATGGGAAATTCAAAAGGATTTTATAGATTTCTCAAGTACTCAAGTTCGAACGCACTGATTTACTTATTCAAACTTGGAGATCCAATTTCCCAAATCGAGTTGTGATCTAGTATCAATAAAAAACTTCAATTTGGCAAAATACGTTCTCGATGAACTACTGACTTTTACTGTATTTTCAATTTTGAGGCTTTGGACAGATCCTGCATCATTGTATATATACATTGTACACTTGGGTATTCTGCACAAGGGAGGAATATTATGCACAAAAGTACCCGTACTTTCATTTTTTTTCATTTATCTATTTATGTTAGTTTATTACTGCTACTATAGAATACTTTTCTATGACACCGAGCCGTGCACAAGGAATTGGCAATGCCAATTTCTAAGAAGTTCATGAGTGGAATATGAAGTTGTATGAATCATAAAAGACATAATATTTGTTGATGATAAGTATCAGTTTTTTTTTAATTCCAGGATTTTTTGCAGGGTAAAGTCCAAGCCTTCATCCAAATGCTTCAAACTACACTCCCAATGAGTTCATCGAATGAGCCGAATGCTATTTTCATTGAAGTTTTTATATTGCACCAGTCGTAAAATAGGGATACAATTCAAAAATTGATTTTTTCGGCAACCGTCCGGAAAGTACTCACTTCCGAGACGCTTTTCCTTTGAGAAAGTAACATTTCCCGGCCTAGTCCGGAAAGTACGTACTTTCTGGACTAGGCCGGAAAGTACGTTTCCCTTAGCAACGAAATTACGACTGACACCTATTACGTTGTTATCATTGGCTATATGAAAAATTTGGTGGGTTTGATTTCGATAAATACAATTGATCATTGCCATAGCAACGAAATACCAACATGAAATAAGTTGCCATCTTGATTTTTGAAAGTTTGTAGTGTTTTTGATCGCATTTATCGTCGAAATGTGTCCCATTGATTTGTTATTCTATACGGTTGCCGAATTTCTTGAATAATTGAATAAACAATTTTTTACCTAGGAGAGTGCACAGCTTCCCCCTTCCCCGGCGCGAATATTTTATACGTGTAAAATACTCTACCTTCATATTCTCAATAAGTAGGGATAAAATAGATTTTTTTTCCATAATTATTCAGAATTTATTTTTGTTGTTGATTTAATTTCATTATTACTTATATTATTCCAAAGCCTAAATCATAACTCTGTGATTGACACAAAGTGTATATAACTTGAGAATTTTGAATTTATTTTGCTGTTCCTTTTATTGTTATTTTTTTACTAACTTTCAAATTCTTATTGCCCATTTCTTATGGATCCAACACCTTCTCAATCGGGAAATCGGCAAAAATAAAAATTGAAAAGCAGTGCCGTGAAGTCAAGAGCTTTTGAGCGCTCGCTCATCCATCTTGTAGGTAGATTCGCATTTTCCATTTTTTTAATTTTTTTAATTTTTTAGAAACTAATTGAAAGAATTTTTGACAGCTGACAAAAGAATGACAGCAGCTCTTGTCAATTATGCCGAATCAGCTATTACAGGTTACAGAAATATAAGGATTTTTCATTCAATAATTCGTTGAAATTTAAATTGGTTCTGGTTATGCATTCTGGAAAAAATGTAGCTTGATTTTATCATTCTCCATTAAAATACAAAATTTTGTCACGATGGAAATTATTTGAAATAATCTAGAAAACTAAATTTCAAACGGCCATATTTGCGGAACCCCTAGTTTAAATCTGCTCATTGATGAACGTGACCGCAAAATTCGAGATCCTCACCTATCGTGAAAATTTCAAGTCCCTAGATCTTTCTGTTCGAAAGTTATAATTTTCTATAGTTTTTATGGTTCTGGTCATGCGATCTGGACCAAATTATGCATGTAGCTTAAACACGTCATTCTTTATCTGTTTGCAAAATTTATCTTGGTCGAAGCAGTCGTTTCTAAGTAATCAGAAGAGCAAAATTTCGAACGGCCATATTTGAAGAACCCCTGGTGGAATTCTGCCCATAACGAACACAGTTGCATTTGGAAACTGAACACACTGAAAATTTCAAGTCTCTAGGTCGTTCCGTTCGAAAGTTATCGTGCTTACGGCAAAATTCGAAAAATACATACATCGTGACGAAATGATAGCAGGCTACATCACAATCTCATCAAACAACAGACTTACCACTATAAATTTAATGCAATATGATCTACAAAAATGAAACGTATAAGAAACTGAAAATTCTTCCGTCAACTTTGTAATGAACTTCTATAACAGAGACAATCTCATAAAACCACGACTGGAAGTTCATACCTTAGAATGTTTTATTTTATTTAACTGATATTTCTCTTCTCCTTTTTTTTTCTGTTAATTTTATTTCATTATTATATTACTTTCTGGTTGGTTTTCTTTTCATAAATAAAATTTTGCGGTGCTCTGGGGAAGGGTAATTACCCCCGTAACCCCCCCGTAGGACCGCCCTTAGACGGAGAATTATTCCGATATTGCACTTACGAAAAGGGTAATTTCATGAGTTCACTACCGTTACCAACACAAAATGGACCTTTTTTGAATTTTCTTCTTATTCTACGACGGGTGGGATTTAATATTTTCAAGTTTCAACCATCTACTATCAGAAGAAAGAATTCCAACCTGTTCATCCCCAAAATAAACTTGAACCTTCATACCAATTGAAATTTAGGGATTTGAGTTTGATCTGTCCGAATTTTGAACTGAAAAAGGTCCGGGTGATTGTTTATATTTTTTCAATAGATATCTCAATTAATATAGGTCCCACAAAAACTTTTAAATGGGCAAATATGAAGTATTTTTCATGGGCATTCAGAATTCAGTAGGTACTAGGAAATGAAAAAACGCATCGTAAACCTGAAAATTGTATGTAAACTGGTATTTTTTGAATGGAACACCCTATATTTTATTTTTATAATCGGTGAAGCTTTTTCTTCTGATTTCAAATCTTGGGTCCAAATCAGCCACCTTGACCTTCCATTTAAAATTCATTGTTCTGGTAGTTTCATGGCTGCTTTGGTTAGAATTACTAATATTGTCCATAGGCGTAGCATGTGTAATTTTTTCAGGGAGAACTTAAAAGTTTAAGATATTTATAATGAGCTGTACTAATCCGTTCGAAGAAGTGAAATTATAATTTAGTTGAATAAGATTAAATTCGGTGATAAGTTCACAAATTTAATTTCATTTCACGAACCATAAATATGTTTGCTTTGAAAATATGTGTATTATTCCCACCCTTTTTTTATTGAATGGGAGATGATTACTATTTCCATTGAGAATTCATGAATTAGCTATTGTTAGAAATGATATCAGGCAATGAAAATATATTTGCATACCGCTACATTCGAGATCCGAACCCTGAAAATTTCGAGTTTATAGGTCTTTCCGTTCGAAAGTTATCGTGTATACGGACGGACAGAATTGAATTTGAGGACGAATTCGTCATCATCATTCATCATGCGATTACTATTTCCATTGAGAATTCATGAATTAGCTATTGTTAGAAATTATATCAGGCAATGAAAATATATTTGCATACCGCTACATTCGAGATCCGAACCCTGAAAATTTCGAGTCATTGGTCTTCGAAAGTTATCGTGTATACGGACGGACAGAATTGAATTTGAGGACGAATTCGTCATCATCATTCATCATGCGATGCGAATGCGATTAATAGACAAAATGATATTGAGATCCTAGAACCTAACCTAACCTACGTCACTGTTCAAAGTCGGCCATATTGAGCTTCCATTCCGGACCCACTTATTTTAGCCAATGCTCCCTCCTGTAATTTTATACTCTAATATCAAATATATACTTTATAGAGGTGGACAAAATTTTGCTTTAATATATCATTCTCGTTTAAAATACAAAATTTTATCTCGATCGAATCCGTAGTTTCAAAAATATCGAGAAAACAAAATTTCAAACGACCGTATTTACGGAACCCCTAGTATAATTCTGCTCATTGATAAACGTGAAAGTCATATTCCAGATCCACACCTATCCTGAAAATTTTAAGTCCCTGGGCGTTTCCGTTCAAAAGTTAAAATTTTCTATGGTTTCTATGGTTCTGGCTTATGCGAGCTGGACAAAATTTTGCATGTAGCTTGAACACCTCATTTTCCATTAGAGTCAAAATTTCATCTCGATCGAATCTGTAGTTTCGAAGTAATCAGGAAAACAAAATTTCGAGCGGCCATATTTACGGAACCCCTCGGCGAATTTTGCCCAATAACGAACTTAACCGCGGCATTCGAGATTCGAACCTACCCTGAAAATTTCAAGTTTCTAGGACATTACGTTCCGTTCGAGAGTTATCGTGTATACGGTCGGACGGACAGACTCGAATTTTTTGACGAATTTGTCATAAGTGAGTCGAACCTTGTCGATTGAGACCACTTTCGGCTCAAAATTCGAAAAATAAAGACATCGTGACGAAATGATGAAGCCCTCGTGTAAGTATTACGAGCCCTCAAAAACAAATAAACCTACCATTCAATTCTCAAGAGCACAGACAATAGAACCAAGCAAGATTTTATCTCCCTAACAAACTTATCAGTTTTTTCTATGTTTCTAACATGGCTGGGTAAGAGATTATATACTTGCATAGCTTTAACAATTATATTGAATATATCAGAAAAAATCCTTTTTTCTTCACGTGAAACAGTTAAAAATCTGAATTTCCATATAACTCATATTTCGATGCCCCACACGAAATTTCAGGATATGGCAAATAATTCCTGAAATGCCGAGGTTTCAACAAAGATTTTTTTGATGAGCTTCAAGTGCGAGTTCTATTGGTATGATCCTTACCAAATTGTACAAGAACATTTTTGTTGTTATCTCACAACTAACTACAAAGTTTCGATCTTATCGTTATTTTCCAACAAAATATTCAGATGGCTATATCTACTGAACTCTCAGGCAGATTTTGCCCTTCAGTGAACTCGACCGATGCAAAATCCAAAAACTTCAGGTTGTTATCGTGTTAACGGCCGGACGAACGGACAGAATTGAATTCGACCATGATTTCTTCCGAATCCAACCTTATCGTTTAAGGCTTAAAATTCGAAAATTATAGACATTTGCGCAAAATGATGACGGTCTTGTTCATAGAAACAAGCGCGCCTACAAATCCAATCAATAGAACTTTCAACGAAAATTGTTCTGAATAAGATTATTCGAGATATGAGATGTTCCGTAATGAGTACTATTTTCTGTTTGTTTATGATTCCAAAATATAAAATTCACATTTCCCGAGGGCATCTGTAACAATTTCTGTCCTTAACCATTGAGTATAAAACTACTTATATCAATACTCAATGCCATAACTAAGAACGAACTCTGCCGATGCAGCAAACCCCTCTTTCGAAAAAGGTTTTACCAATGTAAAAAGTTGTTCTAATATGTATCGCTCCATGAAGTATTCTAACTGCAGATTACATCAAACAACATCGAATAGAATTGCGATAAAAAAATTACGAAAAGCACTGCCGTGAAGGCAGGAGCTTTTGAGCGCTCGTACATGCACCTTGTAGGTAGATTCGCATTTTCCAGTTTCAGAAATCAATTGAAGGAATTTTCGACAGCTGTCAAAAAAATTCTGAAACTTAGGCGAAACTCCAGACTTCATGTCAGTGCTTCAGCTGATCAATTTTTTTTCGATAATTCGCTAGAATTTTCTACAGTATCTATGGTCTTGGTGATGCGATCTGGACAAAATTTCGCACGTAGTTTGAATACATTATTCAGCTAGGTGCAAAATTTCATCCCAATCCGCTCAGTATTTTCGGAACTATCAGCAAAAAAATATTTTGAACGGCCATATTTACGGAAACCCTAGTCTAATTTTGCTCATAGATGAACGTGATCGCGATATTTGCGATCCAAACCCACCCTGAGAATTTCAAGTTCCTAGGCCTTTCCCTTCAAAAGTTACAATTTTCTATGGTTTCTATGGTTCTGGTCATGCGATCTGGACAAAATATTGTTTTAATAAATCATTCTCGATTAAAATACAAAATTTCATCTCGATCGAATCCGCAAATTCAAAATTATCCAGAAACCAAAATTTCAAACGACCGTATTTACGGAACCCCTGGTATAATTTTGTTCATAGATGAAAGTGATCACGACAATCGAGATCCACACCTATCCTGAAAATTTCAAGTCTCTAGGCCTTTCCGTTCAAAAGTTATGATTTTCTATGGTTTCTATGGTTCTGGTCATGTGATCTGGAGAAATGTAGCTTGAATATATCATTTTCCATTAGTATACAAAATTTCGTCACGATCGAATCTGTAGTTTTGAAATTATCAAGAAAACTAAATTTCAAACGACCATATTTACGGAACCCCTAGTATAATTTTGCTCATAGATGAACGTGATCACGACATTCGAGATCCACACCTATCCTGAAAATTTCAAGTCCCTAGGCGTTTCCGTTCAAAAGTTACAATTTTCTATGGTTTCTATGGTTCTGGTCATGCGATCTGGACAAAATTTCACATGTAGCTTGAACACCTCATTCTCCATTTGAGTGCAAAATTTCATCTCAATCAAATCTGTAGTTTTCAAGTAATCAGGGAAACAAAACTTTGAACGGCCATATTTACGGAACCCCTGGGCGAATTTGGCCCATTAACGAACTTAACCGAGGCATTTGGGATCCGAACCTACACTAAAAATTTCAAGTCTCTAGGTTGATCCGTTCGAGAGTTATCGTGCTTACGGCCGGACGGCCGGACGGACGGACGGCCGGACGGACGGACAGACTTGAATTTTCCGACGGATTCGTCATCAGTGAGTCGAACATAGTCGATTGAGACCATTTTCGGCTCAAAATTCGAAAAATACAGACATCGTGACGAAATGATATAGCCCTCGTGTAAGTTGTACGAGCGCTCAAAAATAACCATAAACATTCGGCAACTGTTGAACTGTTACTAGAACTGGCTTACTAGAACGAGCTCTATAAGAATTATAAGGAACCAGTTTCGTACCTACGCCACTGCAATTCATCCAAAACCTGCATGGCCGTTTCTGGTGTGGTCATTAACCTCGCCTTGAATTCGGTTTCTTCTAGTCTGTTTGACGAGGAAATAAAATAAAATAAGATTGATTCCACATGAAAGACGGAATATGTCCAAATATTTGTTCTTACGTCGATCAAAGTCACAATGAGCATAACCAGATATCACCTGCATAATTCTTTCTCATCTCATTTTCATCCGTAGAACCTGCGCTCAACTATCTTTCTTGTCTCTCATTTGCCTTCATCTTCTCATCCGGTTACCGCTTTTCAAGTTCACTGGAAGGAAAGTGTTTCGAACTATTCCCAGTTGGCGCTTGCATCGAGCGGTAGTTTTGTTTGGGTTTCGTCGGTAGGATAACAAAATTGGTGAAATGAGAAATGGAAGTGAAGCAACCTTTTGTGCTGGCAGCTATAGTCGTATCTTTCATAGTTATCGTTATCATATTTCTGACCAGTTCCAACAATGAGGAGGTGAGTTTTCATTTCCTTTTGTTCAAACTTCATGACATTCATTAATGGTAGAGGTAACACTGAAAGAACAATAATTGCGGGATTGTATATCTATTTTCCATTTCTAGATCAGTGTTATAATTGTCTTAATTTATACATTAGAATTAGTCAAGCGCGCTGGATAGGAAAGTGACTTTTACCATAAAAATGAGGAAAACACTTTGTTCATACCATCTTCCCAGATTTATGAAGTATGAAATTAACAGAAGTGAGTGGAAGAATCAAATATCCGCTCTGGGGTTTTCCACGACTGATATGAAATCATTGAAACATATAATCATAAACACATTTGTAAAGATGACCATTATCTTGATTCCCTTGGTTTGAATAGGAAATTTGAAAAGACCGATACCTTTTCTCTGGATGTTTCTCGAGTTGAAGTTTATTCAGGTGCAGTTTTCCGAAATAATGAGGAAACGTTTTTAGTCTTTGCCAATAAAATTTCTAATCAATTAGCTAAAATATTCTTGCAACATCAGCGAGAGAATCTTTTGATACGACAACAATATGGTCGGGTGATCCGAAAATTCATAGAAAAGTTGAAAAATATAAGTAATGGATAAAATGTCAAGTCCTTATCTATAAGTAACTTATCGGTGAAAATAGGTATCACTTATCAGTAAAAAAAGGTTATGTGTATTTCACAATTATTTGCAACTATGTGAAAGAGCTATAATAGTAATAGTATTTTCGGAAAAGTTTTATTACATTTTTTTAAATATTCAAACTTGGTGCAAAACTTGTAATGACTTTCCTGTCTGTCAGAACGTCACAGGCTTATTGCAATTTGAACAATTTATGGTATTGAGCGCTCGTCCTAATTACACGAGGGCTATATCATTTCGTCACGATGTCTGTATTTTTCGAATTTTGAGCCAAAAATGGTCTCAATCGACAAGGTTCGACTCAGTGATGACGAATCCGTCGGAAAATTCAAGTCTGTCCGTCCGTCCGGCCGTGAGCACGATAACTCTCGAACCTGAAGAGTTGAAATTTTCAGTATGGGTAAGGAGTTGAAATTTTCAGTGTGGGTACAGTTCCCAAATGCCACAGTTGAGTTCGTTGATGGGCGGAATTCCACCAGGGGATCCGTAAATATGGCCGTTCGAAATTTTGTTTTTCCAGAATCATAGAATTTCTTTATAATTTCAAAACCACGGATTTGATCGAGACGAAATTTTGTATATCAATGAAGAATGATATATCAAAGATAAAGAAAAATGCATTCAAACTACGTGCGAAATTTTGTCCAGATCGTATTTCCAAGACCATAGATACCGTAGAAAATTCTAGCGAATTATCGAAAAAAAAATCACCTACAGCTTTGACGTGAAGTCTGAAGTTTCGCCTTGGTTTGACAGCTGTCAAAATTTTTTTCAATTTGTTTCTTTCTTCCTACAAGGTGGATGAACGAGCACTCAAAAGCTCCTGACTTCACGACAGTGCTTTTTATATTTTTTTTCATGTACAAATTATTATGTGGGTAGTATTTAAGAAATATTTGCAGCTATGTCAAAGAACTAAAATAGTTTTAATATTTTTGATAAGTTTTTATTACATTTTTGAATATTCAAACTAGGAGTAAAACTGTGTTGTAATGGCTTTCCTGTCAAAGACTTATGACTTTTGAGCGTAATGAAATATCGACTTTAAAGAGAAAAATATCATTCGTTGAAAAAAAAATTCTAGGAAAGCACGGACTTGAAGTCAGTGGATTTCGCATTGAACGCATTCAGACCTCGAACGTATCCTGAAGATTTCAAAACTCGAGGCCTCTTCTTCACAGAGGATGGCCAGAACCGGATCATTCCTGGCATGAAATTCGTAAATTACAGATATTTGGGAAAAATGATGATACTTCCACTCGCCTATATCCATTCGTGTGAAGTTTATTCCAATGATGAATGTTTTTGCATATGTATGAGAACCATTCTCGATATTACCAGTGTGCTTCTGAACCATTATGTTGAAAATAGTTTTCATTCCATTTTCTATCAAGTCGTTGATGAGAGATATACGAATGTCTTCTTTATAATTATAGGCTACCATAAAATTGGTTTTACAATTCCCTTAAATCTGATGAACACATCACTTCACTTTTCTTGAGAATAAAGTGGTTTCTCAATCTAAAAATCTTCAGATTCTTGGATAGTCCTTATTCTCATATTCTGAGTGTTGGCATAATAATAATAATAATAATAAACCATCTTCATTTCAATTCATACCAATTTATGAAACATTTTACAATGTAGATTTCAATTGATTACCCCTTACTATTCCTATGAGTAGTGTTCCATCTCTACTAATATAATCTGAAGATTTTCCTCTTGTATATTATATATTCATCTATTGTTTTAGAAGCCTCTGGTAGCTTATTAAAAAACCCTAGGCATCTGTATTCTTATTGATCTTGGGTTCTTGTCAGTCTATTCTCGGAAAATTGCAATCTTGTGTTCTTGTTTCATATCTAGTTTTCATATTTTTATGTTGAATGAATAGATAGTTGTTTTTGTGGAAAAAGAGCGAACACTCCTGTATATATATTGCATACAGTGTCTAAAGATACCCCTACATGACATGATTTTATTTTATTTTGTTTTTGTTTTTATGTTTTATCTCCTAACTCTCCTAGGCCTCTGTCAGACCCCTCATAAGCTCACAGCTTACAATTTTAATCCACATAATATCCTCATGGTCTTTTTCTGTAGAATAAACAAAGATGACATATTCCTAGATCCATAAAACATTAGTCCAAATCTCAATTTTGATTCAATCATGGCATGATTTTACGGTCTTCAAAACTTGTAGATCATCTTGCCATTATTCTTAAAGCATTAAGCGAGTTATGATTTGATCCATTTGAGAGCGTTGCCTCGAACTCCATAGTGATCCAATTTTTCAAATAGGATATTTGGGTCTAGACAGTCATATGCCTTGGTTAGATCTAAAAACAGCTCAAACGCCAAATCACAATCTTCAAAAGCTCCTGTGATCCTCCGAACAAACTTATATACTTCATTTAAGAATAATTGACATCGAAGCAGGCCTTGAACGTCCAGTCGAGGCTTTATTTCTGGTTACGAAAAGTTACTGTTCAATTTCATCATAGAAATAAAACATCAACACAAATATAGCCTAGAAAAGTGTTCAGTATACGAATTATCGAATAATCAAGCCGGAATATTCCGACTGCAGTTTAAACATGGAAATTCAGGTTTGAAAGCGCAAAAATATCGTGGAATTTTTGATAATTCGCAAGCACAGGGCCAAGTGAATGGATTGGAAAAAATTACGGAAAACACTGCCGTGAAGGCAGGAGCTTTTGAGCGCTCGTATCTGTACCTTGTAGGTAGATTCAAATTATTCAGTTTCAGGAACCAATTGAAAAAATTTTGACAGCTGTCAAAAAAAATTCAAACTGAGGCGAAAATCCAGATTCACGTCAGTGCTTTAGGTGACCAATTTTTTTTCAATAATCCGCTAGAATTTTCTACGGTATCTATTTCCAATTCCATTCCAATCCAATAAGTATTTTCGAAATTATCAGGAAAAAAGTAGTTTGAACGGCTATATTTACGGAACCCCTAGTCTAATTTTGCTCATTGATGAACGTGACCGCACAATTCGCGATCCGAACCTATCCTGAAAATTTCAAGTCCCTAGGCCTTTCCGTTCGGAAGTTATGATTTTTTATGGTTTCTATGGTTCTGATCATGCGATCTGAACAAAATGTAGCTCGAATATATCATTCTCAATTCAAATGCAAATTTTCATCACAATCAAATACATAGTTCGAAATTATCAAGAAAACTGAATTTTAAACGACCATATTTATGGAACCCATAGTCTAATTTTGCTCATTGATGAACGTGACCGCAACATTCGAGATCTACACCTATCCTGAAAATTTCAAGTCTCTAGGCCTTTCTGTTCGAAAGTTATAATTTTCTATGGTTCTGGTCATGCGAGCTGGACAAAATTTTGCATGTAGCTTGAATACGTTATTCTCCATCTCAGTAAGAAATTTCACCTCGATGGAATCTGTAGTTTCGAAGTAATCAGGAAAACAAAATTTCGAGCGGCCATATTTACGGAAAGCCTCGGCGAATTTTGCCCAATAATGAACTCAACCGCGGCATTCGAGATTCGAACCTACCCTAAAAATTTCAAGTTTTTAGGACATTCCGTTCGAGAGTTATCGTGTATACGGCCGGCCAGTGAGTCGAACCTTGTCGATTGAGAACATTTTCGGCTCAAAATTCGAAAAATACAGACATCGTGACGAAATGATATAGCCCTCGTGTAAGTAGTACGAGCGCTCAAAAATGCCCAATAATAGCGTTGACTGAAAATTGGCCAATCAATGTATCTTGTTGGATATGTTATTTCATAACATAGAGGGTGTAGATTATGGTGTTGATTTTCCTGTTTTTCTATTTGGGGGTTCCATTTCTTAATATATATAACGTTTTTGAGCGCCATATTTACGGAACCCCTGGGCGAATATTGCCCGAACGAACCGCGGCATCCGTGATTTGAACCTAACCTGAAAATTTCAAGTTTCTAGGACATTCCGTTCGAGTGTTATCGTGTATACGGACGGACGGCCAGACGGACAGTATCGAATTTTCCGACGGATTCGTAATCAGTGAGTCGAACATAGTCGTTTGAGACCATTTTCGGCTAAAAATTCGAAAAATACAGACATCGCGACGAAATGATATAGCTCTCGTGTAAGTAGTACGAGCGCTCAAAAACGTTATACATATTAAGAAACGGAACCCCCAAATAGAAAACTTGAACAGGAAACTCGACACCATAATATACACCCGCAATGTTATGAAATACCATATCCAACAAGATACATTGATTGGCCAATTTTCAGTCAACGCTATTATATGGCATTTTTGAGCGCTCGTACTACTTACACGAGGGCTATATCATTTCGTCGCGATGTCTGTATTTTTCGAATTTTGAGCCGAAAATGTTTTCAATCGACAAGGTTCGAGTCACTGATGACAAATTCGTCGAAAAATTCGAGTCTGTCCGTCAGGCCGGCCGGCCGGCCGTATACACGATAACTCTCGAACGGAATGTCCTAAAATCTTGAAATTTTCAGGGTAGGTTCGAATCTCGAATGCCGCGGTTGAGTTCATTATTGGGCAAAAATTCGCCGAGGGGTTCCGTAAAATGGCCGCTCGAAATTTTGTTTTCCTGATTACTTCGAAACTACAGATTCGATCGAGATGAAATTCTGCACTCTGATGTAAAATGAGGTGTTCAAGCTACATGCAGAATTTTGTCCAGTTCGCATCACCAGAACCATAGAAACCTTAGAAAATTGTAACTTTTGAACGGACACGCTTAGGGACTTGAAATTTTCAGGATAGGTGTGGATCTCGATTGTCGTGATCACTTTAATCTATGAGCCAAATTATACTAGGGGTTTCTTGATAATTTCAAAACTACAGATTCGATCGCGACGAAATTTTGGATACTAATGGAGAATGATATACTCAAGCTTCATTTCTCTAGATGGCATGACCAGAACCATAGAAACCATAGAAAATCATAACTTTCGAACGGAAAGGCCTAGGGACTTGAAATTTTCAGGATAGGTGTAGATCTGAAATATGGCGTTCACGTTTATCAATGAGCGGAATTATACTAGGGGTTCCGGAAATACAGTCGTTTGAAAATTTGTTTTCTCGATAATTTCGAAACTACGGATTCGATCGAGATAAATTTTGTATTTTAAACGAGAATGATATATTAAAGCAACATTTTGTCCAGAACCATAGAAAATTATAACTTCCGAAGGGAAAGGCCTAAGAACTTGAAATTTTCAGGGTGGGTTTGGATCGCGAATTTCACGGTCACGTTCATCAATGAGCAAAATAAGACTAGGGGTTCCGTGAATATGGCCGTTCTAAATATTTTTTTCCTGATAATTTCGAAACTATTGATTTGATTGGAATGAAATTTTGCACCTAGCTGGAGAATAATGTATTCAAACTACATGCGTGATTTTGTCCAGATCGCATTACCAAGACCATAGATACCGTAGAAAATTCTAGCGAATTACCGAAAAAAAATTGGTCAGCTGAAGCAATGACAAAGTCCGGAGTTTCATCTAAGATTGAGAATTTTTTTAACAGCTGTCGAAAATTCCTTCAATTGATTTCTGAAACTGGAAAATGCGAATCTACCTACAAGGTGGATGTACGAGCGCTCAAAAGCTCCTGACTTCACGGCAGTGCTTTTCGTAATTTTTTACTGGGGAAACAGTACATCGACCAATCCGAGCTATGTATAGAATGAAATATAGAAGTGTTTTCAAATGGAATAAAATCCTGACGTTAACAGCAATATAAGTGCTAAAGTATTTTATCTTCCAACAAAGCCACAGTGAACTATTTGAACCGTTTCTGAACAACAACCCAACTAGGAAAATTGATGCTTATAATTATATATACCCGAGACAACAATTGACACTAGTACAGAATGATGCAAAATACATGTGCATGAAGATCTACAATGCGTTACTCAAACAGTTTCATTCGATAAGAAATGTTGATATATTGACAAAAGAATTAGTTTGATTTTTGCTGAATATTGAACCATACAACTTGCTAGAAAATTTTGAATCTTGTGAAGCTAAAACTACATCAATTTTGTAACCAGTAACCATTGGAATTATTTGACTTATTCCCCATTATTGTATAAATAAGAGAGAAACAAAAATTGAGAATCTATGTAGTACATGAAGAATTTTGACATGAAATTTGTACTGTAACTATCTATATATGAACCAATTTGTTAATTGTTTAGTGCTCGGTGTTGAATACTTTGAGAGAGTCAATTTTTATTTTCATTCATTAAAACTGTCCATGAATTATTGAAAATATTATAATTGGAGAGCAATTTTACAATTATTCAGTATACTTTTGAATTGGAACAATATACCATGTGTTCAATGGCAGTATTAGCAGAGGGAATGTGAACAGGGCATGCAGTATAAGTATAATAAATAAACTTAAAATATCTACGAATGATACAAGAGCAAAGATAAAAATCTTATTGAAAACTTTGTTTCCACGTATAAGTGTACTGATTTGGGTGTGTTTATTGAATGAGCTCACATAATCCTATTGATGGGCATCCTTTTGCAGAGGAGGTTTCAATTTTTCAATAACCCATTTATGAAATAAGTCATCATTCATAGTTTTATGGTAATCCTTAATTATCATTAATACCACTGTCAAGAATCAGATTACATCCAGGTAAAGATCCATCAATTGTTCCAGCATTCAAAATAGTGTACCTTCTACCTTCACCCCTGAATATACTCAGCATACCTTCTGGATTACTTTCTAGTGTCCACTGACAAATTTTCGTTTTCGAAAATACAAGTTTCATCTAGATAAATGAATTTCACGTTTTGTTCCATGTATTCTCGGTATTTACCACAAAATTGTATTCTATTCATTATATTTTTCTGTTTATCAAGAAGAATTTTCCTTTGATCAACTCTTTTGTATTTGGATACAATTTTTTTTATCATATGATATAATGTTGACTTCGATTGATTGAAATCAATGTGCTCTTTGGCCATTTCAAAGAGGATATCCAAACAGATATATTTATTTTTTTTTAATTTAAGCAAAAACAAAGTCATTCAATGTCTCTTTGAAGGAATACTCATATTGCATAGGTTTTCTTCCACTGCTAATTCCAGGAAGTAATGACATGCCTTCTTCTTTTTTCGCTAATATTCTTCGAACAGTGCTCGGAGAAATCTGAAGATTTAAGACACATTGATCAATCAGAATACACTTTGAGTAGGTGAATAACAGTTTACCTGAAACACTAGCGGAACTCGATTAATGCTAGCGGAAATATCTGCCGAATCTTTGAAAAACTCGAAGTAACACCGACAAACTGCCTGGCGTTCTCTTGTTGTTAGGCGCGATGTATCCTGGTCAATTCCAGCCATTTCAATAGCACAAGACAAAATACTCAAATTCAAAGCTAGTTTTTATAATTATTAAATTATTCACCAATATCTTCGATAAAATCATCAAAGCAAGGTCTCTATGGGTTATGTTAGTGTAATTCCTATACCAACCTGAATTCAGCAACCCAAAAGATTACTGAATAGTCTATTACCAACTTACATTCGATTTTCCACAGCCACCCGAGATGTCAATAATTCTTAAACGGAGTATACAGAGTGTCCGGAAAATGTGGGAAATCTCTCGGATTCAGATAAAACATAAAAGAATAAGATGACAAGTTCCCATAATTTTATTTCCTAGCGGCCCTCCCTACGGCGGCCTCCTAAATGACGCCACTGGAAATTCATATTACTGGAATAAATTTAAAACTACTTGATATAATTCAATAAAAATTTGATATAATAACAATTAGTAAATCCCTCTTAAAATACTGCCCTTAAATTCAAATTAGCTTGTTTAGTTTACCATGGGCGGACTAGGTTGTACGTTTTAATGTTTAACATATTTAAAACCTTGTATGATAAGGAGTTAAGAAAAACAAATTTGGATACCTTGAACATTAAGCTAAAGAAAAGGTACTCTTGTTCATTGTCGGTAAAATGAACCGTTTTCGAAAAACAAAATAATGAAAGAAGTGATTTTTTTATTTCTAGTGAAAATAACCATAATTTTTTTTTGTCTGCAACAAAGTGTGATAAGAAAGTTATTCAAGGAACAAAAAAGTTTCAGTTTACGTTATTGAATGCGACAAAATTACAAAGATTCTTAACAATGCAGTTTTGGCCCAGAAAGGCATCTTTTATTTTCAATAGAAATAAAAAAGTTACTTCTTTTATTATTTTGTTTTTCGGAAACGGCTCATTTTATCGACAATGAACAAGAGTAACTTTTCTTTAGCTTAATTTTCAAAGTATCCAAATTTGTTTTCTTCAACTCCTTATCATACAGGGTGTTAAAAATGTAAGCATTAAGATGTACAACCTAGTCCGCCCCTGGTAAACTTAACGAGCTAATTTGAATTTAAGGGCAGTATTTCCAGAGGTCCTCACTAGTTTTATCATATCAAATTTTCATTAAATTATATTAAGTAGTTTGAAATTTATTCCAGTAAAATGAATTTCCAGTGGCGTCATTTAGGAGGTTGTATCTCCGCAGGGAGGGCCGCTAGGAAAAAAAATTATGGGAACTTGTCATATTATTTTTCTATGTTTTATCTGAATCCGAGAGATTTCCCACATTTTTTCGGACACCCTGTATATACAGACATAGTATTTTAATGTCTTCTTTTTCTGCTGTTAGGACGTGAAGTTGTTCGATTGCATATGCCTAGAGATTAAACCAGGGTTCATCAGAGTAATTGAGAAGGTTTCTCCGAATTTGTGAGGAACTATTGGCGGGAAGCTTTCCTACAAGAAAAATCCACCTCTTGACCTTTTTGGCAGCATATTAAACGGTATGGAAATAAGTTAATACCTTGTTAAGATTTTGTATACAAACGGATTGGATTTGAAGAAAATGCGGAAATATGTTCGTGGAGCAACTTCTATTATTCTATGATATGCTTCTTCATGATAGACCACTTATTCTATTTTTACCTTTGTCAGGACAAAGTGCATTATTAAAACTTCCATAATCTGTAGAAATCTTAAATGGAAACTTCTTGAGCTGAGAACTTCCACTCGACTTCAATCTTTCGAACCTGAAGAAGGTTTCAATACTGAAAGCTTATTGCAAAAAAACCCTCTTTCATATTTGTCGCTTATTCTCTATTTCAATCCGAGTCATAAATTACGATAGTTGTTCAGTTAATATCTATGAATTTTGGAACCCATTCCAATTAATACATAACCATAATCTGAGTGAAAATTAAACTCGCGGAATCCTAAATGAGTGATACTCGCACTTCTGGACTGGAATGAAGGTAAATGATGGTTTTCAAAGATTTCCCAGCCTCACAATACGTTGGTCTCCAGGTGTCCAGAATTTCCGTGAAATTTGTGAAAAAATTACATCTCGAATTTCGGATGAAAATACCGTGAAACATAACGATTCAGGGATGGAACTGGGTGAATACCATAATTTCAAAGCATTCCCCTGTATTTTCGAAGTACATACCTGGATGGGTGACCGCCTGGCGGAGAATTCAAACAAGCGCCCGAAAGCTCCCGACATCACGTCAATGCTTTTTGAGATTTGATCTATGAAAATATCGAATTTATTTTCTTCTCTAGACTTGATTCAGTGCGATAATAATTCTAATGAAAGAAGAAATATCTGATTTATACATGTCATATCATACTCATATAACCAGTAAGTATACCTATGATATAAAATTCATATTTATTTCAGAGAAGGGTTGTAGATGATCGTCCAGATGTTCCTAGAGCAGTCAAAGGGTGGCCCCAAGAAAATTTGGAATTGGGTCAGGTGTCAGGAGTATCAGTCAATTCAGCATTGCAACCGGTAATTTTTCATAGAGCTGACAGAGTGTTCGACCAGGAGTAAGTGAAAGAAAATAATTCTTATCTCAATCTGAGCAATTATTCTATTATAAGACCTTTCAAAACGAAATGATTACTTTTTTCAATTCCTGAAAATAGGTTTTCGCCTTGCCCAAAATCATGCCAAATTAAATAATAGAATACATATATATATAGATATAGTTAAACGAACTCTGAACACACAATCTTTTCTTCGTCAGAACATAGTCTTCATATTCATACACATATACTTGAATCGAAATTCTTTGCATTATTCATCAGAAATTCCAACTGATTCTCCAGGATTTTCATATTGACGAATCCGTTTTTTGGGCCATACACAAATAAAAAAAAAGTTCCTTTCCCTCCCTTGGGGAGGCAGTCCTGCCTTTCGTGTCTGGTAGTAAACCACCTCCTGCGGAAGAAAAGTGGCACTTTTCTCCATAGTAAATTCCATGAGGTGCGGAAGTACTTGTACGCCTAAAGTGTGCAACTATTCACGCTGAATATCATATTGGTACAATTGATATGGAATCTGGGTTCATTGGTAATCTGAAACAATACAAATGCGTAGCTGAATTAACCTAAATCGATATATTCCTGTATAATTGCGAGGAATAATGTTTCAATTGACGTCAAGATAAAGTTGTCTTATCATTGGTTATTAAACATTATTAACCGTGTTTTTCCCGAAATACGTGAATATGTACATTAATGCAGTAACTGAAAGGAAAACAATAACCTATAAAGATGATCGTTTTCTTGGTTTATTGATTCAATTACCTCTACTATGATTCTAGGTTTAGAGGATTAACTACATACAAGTACATTTTCACCTCTATTTGGAATTGATTACTTTGAATCATTTGCAGGATATGAATGAATTCAATTTTTATTGTGATACCTGTTTGATGAATACAGTCTTTATTCAATTGACGTAATATTTCAATTCCTTCTGAATTTCGTTTTATGGGTCAAAGAAAAACATAAAAAACAACAGTTTTTGCAAAAAATCAGGCAATCCAGGGTTGCCGATAGATTCCACTACTCAAAACAATTAGAAAATCATCTGGAGGGATAACATGAACAAACTCCCTCCCCATCCTGATATTTTGATCCAAAACCGCTATTATAAATGGTGTATCGTTATACATAAATATTGAAATGTTCGCGTTGAAGAAATGTTCCTTTGATACCAAACAACCACTTTTCATCTTATCTGATATTTTATAGATTATTTCTGATTCTAAACATAGTCTGTCGGTGCCCCATTATGTTACAACCGGATAGTCCAGTTCTAGTACGATTTTGAAACAACTCTACTTCCATTTTTTCCAGCACATTCAACTCGACATCACATTTTCAACACATAAAGAAGGGACCTATTCCACAAGCTACAGTTCTAACGTTAGATCCAAAATCTGGAAAAGTCTTAGGCCGATGGGGTGAAAATTTGTTTTACATGCCCCATGGTATAACCATAGACAGACATGATAATTTGTGGATTACTGATGTTGCCATGCATCAGGGATTTAAGGTTAGTATGGGATACAACTTATTTGAAGTACGATAATCGCCCATGAATTGAATATATTGCAATAATAAAGACTTGGTACATTAGACTTATTTACTCCGAGCCGTGCGCTAGGAATTGGCTAGGCCGCTTTCGCTCAATCAGGGTCCGATGCTATCCAGCGGACGAATGGTTGAAGAATTCATAAGAACCCATAATGTAATTATTCTTTGGTCAATTTTTGGCAATAATCATTCAGATACTTATGAATTGATCAAACTGTGAAAATTATTACTTCAAATCTAATAGGATTCAAAAAGATAGAACAGAAAAATACGAGAACTGACAAACCTTTCCTGAGCATTGAAAGTGAAAACATATAAGACAAATAATTATTATTATCATCGAAACTTTTGTTCGGTAAAACAGAAATATTCCTCAGAAGTTCATGAGCATGGAAAAAGAAGTGGTATAAATCCTTAAGGACAAAATAATTTATGATGAGTATCTATGTTTTTCTCAAAGAGATCTTTCTCAACTTTTCTATCATAATTTCATTATTTTTTGAATGAACTGAATTGTTTTCGCAGGATAAATTCCAAGCTTCGTTCAAATGCTCCAAACTCTTCTCCATCATTTATATTTCTACTATTTTCATTTATGTTTTCCTTATATTAAGCCAAAATATAATAATAATAAGTTGAGACATCTACCCAATTCCATATTGAAAGGAAGAATCCATTTCAAATCTCTGAAATCCAAGCTGAGTTCGTTCATCGATATCGAACCTCCATTCCATGATTCCAACAGGCCGATTTTCCTGTGCAAGGCTCGGAGTTGAAGAAAGCTGTATTACTACTGAACAAACTTACCATCTGTGGGTAATATGTAAATTTCTGTGATTTCCGAAGTTTTTAAATAGTTATTTATTATAGAGGGTGTTTATTTAGAGGTATACAAGTTCAAAATGAAATGAAACACCTAAAAATAAATTTCATTATCATGGTATTCGTTTTATTTAAAATATATTCTTATGCCATTACTTAAAAATGATTTCGGGTATAAAGGCGCCACGGGTGGCTGGAATTAAGCGTAGTCGGAAAGTCCAATTTACGACCACTTTTTCGAGCAACTGGGGCTGTATATCGGCAATAACGCGGCAAATGTTGGCTTCCAAGTGGTCCAACGTCTGTGGTTTATCTGCGTAGAGGTGTGACTTCACATATCCCCAGAGGAAGTAATCCATAGGGGTGAGATGACACGATCGTGAAGGCACTCACAGATCCATTATGCGAAATTATGCGCTCTCCGAATGTTTCCCGCAATAAATTGAGGGTGTAGGGCGCTGTGTGGCATGTTGCACCATCTTGTTGAAAACACAGCTCTGCCAAATCATTACCATCCAAATGGGGAACAAAAGAGTCGGCAATCATGGCTCTATAGCGCTCTCTCATGGCGGTAACATTCTGGCCGGTATCATCTTTGAAAAAACATTACCATTGATTCCACCTGCCCATAAAGCGCTGTAAGGGCTTCTCAATGAAGGCTTACCGAATAACTTGCTCGAATGGACGATTATGTCGACTGTAAAATGGACGTAGCGCACGGAAAGTTTGGCGAACTGAAACATGGTTTTCAAAATAATCTTGAATGTCGCAGTCACGTTCATCAATGAGCAGAATTATGGTCGTTTGAAATTTAGTTTTCTTGATGAAATTTTGTATTTTGGAGAATGCTATATTTAAGCTACATTTTGTCCAGAGTGCATGACCACAACCATTGTAGCCATAGAAAATTATAACTTTGGAACAGAAAGGCCTAGGGACTTGAAATTTTCTGGATAGTTGAGGATTTCGAATTTCGCGCTCAAGTATATCAATGAGCGAACTTAGAGTAGGGGTTCCGTAAGTATTCAAAATATTTCATTCCTGGTAATTTAGAAATTACTGATTGGATTGGAATGAACATAGATGAAGAATAATGTATTCAAACAACGTGCGGAATTTTGTCCAGATCGCATCACCAATACCACCGTAGAAAATTTTAGCGAATTATCGAAAACAAAATTGGTCACTTAGTACTTACGTGAATTCTGGAGTTCCACCTCAGTTTGAAATTTTTTTGAGAGCTGTCAAAGATTTCTTCAATTGGTTTCAAAACTAGAGAATGCGAATCTACCTACAAGGTGCATGAAAGAGCACTCAAAAGCTCCTGACTCCTGGCAGTGCTTTTTATAATTTTTTTAACTTTCAGTTCAAACCAGGTGAACTGGAACCGACGCTAGTATTTGGAGAAAAATTCGTACCAGGTCCAGATGAAAACCATCTATGTATGCCAACATCATTTGCTATAGCTAGCACTGGGGAAATTTTCCTAGCAGATGGATACTGCAATAGTAGAGTATTGAAATATAATGCACTAGGAAAATTACTGAAGATTATACCAAGTAGAGATGGTGAGTTCTCGCTGTTATATAATAGCCACGAGTTTCCGTATTGATTCATAATAAAATGCTCTTGCCTTCTTTCGCGTCTTGAAAATATGATAACTGCGATAAGAGCTCAATGTACATGCAGAAAAATATTTCATAATTGAACTTACAATAGAATAACTAATAAGTATGATTTTCACTACATTAGGTTAAATTCCACGACACATGTTCCGATGGCACAGCACACAGCATCATCTTCAGATAGTTAAGATATATCTTAACCATCTGAAGATGATACTCGATGAATTGAACAGCGCCGAGTTAAGAAAGATATCAAAATTCCCATAATCCCAGGTAGGGGGCCGAAAGAACAAACAAGCGAACCTCGATACTCCCATAGTAAAAACCCCAAGGGGTTTCCCAAAACATGAATGTATTTGGATAACGCAATACAGGTCACGCTTATTTTCGAACAATGAAACTAAAAATCTGGAAAATCTGGAATTCAGGAAACTTTATGAATTTTATGAAAGTTACATCATGGAAAATGAGGCTTTGGAAACCGAAAATTTGCTGAGGTGTGAATCAGTGCTGTGGGGTGCTGAATATAAGATTATTGCCGAAAATTCAGAGATTGAGAAATACAGGGTGTTCCTTAAAGACATGCTTATATTCAACGGGGTGGTTCTTTGACAAATTTTAAGAAAAAAACCTTCCTATGAACGTATGTCCTAAAAGTCTCGACTTTTGATAGACAGGGTGATAAAATTTCGAAAAAATTCTTTGACAAGAAAAACATATTTTTCTTGATGCAAAGAAGACATGTACTAAATTTCATAAAGATGTCTACAATATTATCTCAGTTATTATTGAAAAACTGATTTTTCTCGAAATTTAACCACCCTGGTTCTCAAAAGTTGAGACTTTTAGGACGCCCATAGGAAGTTTTTTTCTTCAAATTAGTCAAAGAATCACGCCCTTAAGAATCAGCATGTATTTAGAAACACCCTGTATAGTCCAATAGATTTATCAGCACATTTCAACAAGGAATTGTATCCAAATATTCAATTATTGATTAAAATGAAACAGCAACAACACAGCGGAGTTTTCGACTCTGAGACGTTTAAAAACATATCTGAGGATATCCCGGAAAATAGACTTTCAAGCGCTTAGCCTTGTTAAACATCTCTAATGAAATTTGTATTGACCCGGAAGAAATAATTGAAAAACTTGCTGATGAAAAACGTCTTTTGAATTTTGTAATTCAATAGATTGTTTCTAGTTTCGTTTGCTCATATTTTGAATAAGTTTGTTGTAATACATATTATTTTATATTGAAAAAATAGAATATTTTATATCTCATGTCAATTATCAATATAATAACTAGAGAAAACTGAATTAACCCTATTATTTTTGATCTTCCAATACTTTTTGTTCATACTTGACTGACAGACCACGCATGATAGTATACCCATTTGAAATAGTGATAATAACTGTTTTTCGCTATTACCAGATGCGTGTGTCATCTTTTTTCGATCTTTCTGTATTTATGGAATCAATTATCACGTCTCATTGCAATAGAGTGAGCAATTTTCAAGATATTTGTATTCAGGTTAAGATGAGGGTATACTCAATAATCGTATTTTGTTGTGTTCGACATAAGTATCGTCAATAATCTAAATGATTGTTTCACATTGACGGTATTAAATTTTCAGATCAAATTCGAAATTTTCCTGCAGGCACTCTAACATTCACGGGTCTTTTCAAAATTGCTATTTTTTTCATATTGATTTGAATGAAAATTCAGAATGTTTTCATAGTTTTGTTAATAAAACTTACTGAATAGATATCAAAAATTGTTTCTCTGTTTACATCATGACCAAGGGCCCTGAAGTATTCATATTATGCCAAGGGCATAATGTAAAGAATAATGACATTAGGAACTAAGCAATGAAACTGATATAGCAGGAAAGTTTCAATTTTCTTCATTCTTCATTTCGGAGGAAATCTTCGTATCAACAACCATAGAAGTACCTCATAAAGGTTTTCGATGTACTTATGAAATACCTTGTTTTGTGAACTCTTTTTTGCAACAATTTTTCAGCGTCTTCAAGAGAAGATTTTTTGAGCTAAGATTTTCTCTTTTCAGAATTTTTACCACTGCAAATACCTCACGGAATAACACTTCTTGAATCTCTAGACAGAATATGTATAGCTGACCGAGAAAATATGAGAGTTGTATGTCCTAGAGCAGGTCTTTATAATTTACAAGGTAAAAAATATCCACCTCTAATAATTCAAAAACCAGACATGGGGAAGGTGTATGATGTGTCAGCCATAGGTGAGATAATCTTTCGTAAATATTCCTAATATTATGGTATGAATTATTCAAATTTAAAAGAGATTCAATATGCCGACGAATAGTTCAAAATAATTTATCCTATACCCATACCAGAACAACACCATATCCCCATAAAGATTGTCTTGCAAATTTGTGAGAGTGTGCTTTTAATTGCTATGAAAATACTTTTACAATTCATAACAGAAAACGTGAAGCACATGCAATAGATAATTTCAGAAAATATAGTGAATTGTCTTGCTCTTGAGAAAGAGCGGTAGCAATACTCCTATGTGATCCTGACAAGGATAGATCTACTACTAGGTCTGGCGACCTTGCCAAGCGCGAGACCTTGACTATCCCCGTACCTCACACCATGGGGGAATCATGACCTACCCCTAGTCCTGTCTACATTCCTAATTCCTACCACACATCATATCCATCTTCGAACACGCTTGGCCAACGCGGAAGAAAATGGCCAAAACCCCTTAAGCATCATGACGGCGACTTCTAAAACTAAATATTCACCCCAGGTGGGTGGAGGACAAGTCCACAAATCCCACAACAAAATGGTTTCCCCTACGGATTCTAGGGGGGGCAAAAATTCGCATTCTACAGCAGGGAAAAACCTAAACATAGCTTCTTACAATGCAAGAACCTTATTGTCGGACGAAAAACTGTTGGAATTTGAGGAGGAGCTAGAGGGCATAAAATGGGATATCGTTGGCCTGAGTGAGACTCAAAGAAGAGGAGAAAGCCAGATATCGCTGAAATCGGGCCATCTGCTACATTACAGAGGATATGAGGAGAAATCTGTGGGAGGAGTGGGATTTCTAATCAATACAAGGCATGTATCGAGAATAAAAGAGATCAAGAGCATCAGTCCGATGGGTTATCTATCTCATCTTGGAGTTGAACAGCAGATACAGTTCGAAAATAACACATGCATAGGCCCCAATATCTAGTTGTGGAGAGGATGAATTGGCGGCCTTCTATGACAGCATTGATGTAGCTATCCAGCAACATCCAACACACTATATGCTGTTAACAGGAGACTTCAACGCCAAATTAGGTAAAAAACAAGATGAGTCCGAGAATTCAATAGGTATCCACGGTTTTGGTGAAAGAAATGAGAGGGGAGATAGACTACTATACTATCTCCAACAGAACAACCTGTACTCAATGAATTCGTTCTTCACTAAGAAACACCAACGCAAATGGACCTGGATAAGTCCGGACGGCAACACAAGGAATGAAATAGATTTCATCATCTCAAACAGGAAGGAAATGGTAAGTGATCATTGAATGATAAGATCCCAAATAGCTATTAACATCAAAAAGGAAAGGAATAAACTGATAAAACCCTAAACTCGAAAATGGTCACCCCCTGCAGATCCACAATTATATACAGAGGAAGTTGAAAAACATCTAGATCTCACGAATAATAGTAATGTAGATATCGAAACATTAAATGAGAAAATTCTGAGATCAATTGAAGAGGCAAGTGATAAATGTTGCTCAAGACACGGAAAAAGTGAGGAAAAGTTCAGCTCAAAAACGCTCAGATTGATTGAGACCAGAAATGAGTTAGAGGATAGGTATGCCGAGAACTTGAAGAAATTCAAACAACTAAACAGGGAGATTTCAAAGTCAATCAGATCTGATCTTCGAAAAAAGAATACGGAAACAATCACGGAGATTATAGAAAAGGATAATGGTATAGTCCACTTGAGAATTATTGACATCGAAGCTGGCCATGAACGTCCAGTCGAGGCTTTATTTCTGGTTAAAAAAAAGTTACTAAATTTCATCATAGAAATAAAACATAAATATAACCTAGAAAAGTGTTGAGTATACGAATTATCGGAATTATCTGATAATTAAGCCGAAATATTTCGATTGCAGTTCAAACATGGGAATTCAGGTTTGAAAGCGCAAAAATATCGTGGCATGCTTTCATATTAAATTATCTGAACTTATCGTTCATATAAAAGTCAACCATGGAAAATTGAAGATCATTCAAATAAATATTTATTTTCACTCAGGACCATGCAATATTTATTGGTATTGGAAATCTTGCAAAATTCTAACCATATAACTATAATAGTACCATTTTATGCCAGGATTCGAGAAGGATAATTAATGGGATTCTAACAGGTAGCTAGTGGTGCAACAGAAAAAATTTTTTGGATACTTCGCAAGCACAGGGCCAAAAGAATGGAATGGAAAAAACGTTATAATGTATTAAGAAATAAGGGAGACAACAAAAATTAAGAATATATGTAGTACATGACGAATTTTGACATGAAATTTGTACCGAACCATCAATATATGAACCAATTTGTGAATTATTTATCGCTCGGTGTTGAATACTTTGAAAAAGTCAATTTTTATTTTCATTCATTAAAACTGTCAATGAATTATTGAAAATATTATAATTGATGAGCAATTTTACAATTGTTCAGTATACTTTTGAATTGGGAACAATATAGCATGTGTATTAGCAGAGGGAATGTGAACAGGGTACCATACAGTATGAGTATAATAAATAAACTAAAATATCTATGAATGATACAAAAGCAAAGATAAAAATATTGAAAACTTTGTTTCCACGTAGTGTAGTGATTTGGATGTGTTTATTGAATAAGCTGACATAATCCTATTGATGGGCATCCTTTTGCAGGAAAGGTTTCAATTTTTCAATAACCCATTTATGAAATAATTCACCATTCATAGTAATCCTTATCATTACTACACTGTCAAGAATCGGATCACATCCAGGTAAAAATCCATCAATTGTTCCAGCATTCAAAATAGTGCACCTTCTGCCTTTACCCTTGAATATACTCGGCATACCTTTTGGATTATTTTCTAGTGTCCACTGACGAATTTGAATACCGTTTTCGAATATCCAAATTTCATCTAGATAAATGAATTTTACGTTTTGTTCCATGTATTCTAGGTATTTATCACAATATCGTATTATTTTTATTATATTTTTTCTGTTTATCAGTAAGAATTTTCCTTCGTTCAACTTTTTTGTATTTGTATCCAATTTTTTTTATGATATAATATAATGTTGACTTTGATCGATTGAAATCTAAGTGCTCTTTGGCCAGTTCGAATAGGATATCTAAACTGATATATTCATTGTTTTTAATTCTAGCAAAAACAAAGTCATTCAATGACTCTTTGAAGGAATAATCGTATCGGACAGGTTTTCTTCCACTGCTAATTCCAGGCTGTAATAACATGCTAATATTCTAAGGACAGGACTTGGTGAAATCTGAAAATTCAAGAGACATTGATCAATCAGAATACGCTTTGAGTCGGTGAATAACAGTTTACCTGAAACACTAGCGGAAAAATATGCCAAATCTTTGAAAAACTCGAAGTACCACCGACAAACTGCCTGGCGTTCTCTTGTTAGGCGCGATGTATCCTGGTCAATTCCAGCCATTTCAATAGCATAATACAAAAAATACTCAAATTCAGAGCAAATTTTTATAATTACATATTCACCAATATCTTCGATAAAATCATCAAAGCAAGATTTCTATGGGTAATGTTAGTGTTATTTCTATACCAACCTGAATTCAGCAACCCAAAATATTACTGAATAGTCTATTACCAACTTAAATTCGATTTTTCACAGCCAACCGAGATGTCAATAATTCTTAAACGGAGTATATGAAGGTACTGGGTAGAAAGTTATCTGCTGGTAAAAAGAACATATATCAACTAAGGGAAACATCACTAATAACAGAGAAAATGTAATCGAAATAGTGGAGGAATTTTACACCGAACTGTATAAAGAACATGAAAATACTGAAAACAGGGGCCTACCAAAAGTAACGAACCAGGGTTCTGAAGATCTTCCTGAAATCACAGCGGACAAAATTGAAAATGCTCTGTCCGCAATGAAGAACAACGAGTCCCCTAATGAGGACACAAAATCTGTTGAGCAAATCAAGGCGGGAGGAAAAAAGTTGTTACAATGCCTCGCAGTTCTTTACAATGAATGCCTGATTACTGGGACAACGCCATCTCAGTGGAACAATGCAGTTATAGTCCTTATGCTTAAAAAAGTCGATACCACTAATATCGGTAACTACAGGCCTATTAGCCTGCTATCGCACATCTACAAGCTTTTCACCAAGATCATCACAAACAGATTATGTTCCAAATTAGATCAATACCAACCAAGAGAACAAGCCGGATTCCGAAAAGGCTACGGAACGAATGATGATCTCCAAACATTGAAAAGTTCGATTAAAAAATCGGCAGAATATAATAGACCCTTGGTATTGGTATTCGTTGATTATGAAAAGGCCTTCGATACAGTATACCACAAAGAAATGCTAAGAGCTCTGGCTGACTGCCGAATAGATCATCGGTACACCAATATATTGAAGTATGTATATGAGACATCTACAGCCTGCATCAGACTACACGAGGATACGAAAAAATCCCAATCCAGAGGTGGTTCACAAACCTGCTCGAGTACATATGCAAACAAATAGATTGGAGCAATATGGGCTTAAACATAAATGGAGAAAACCTGTGCCATCTCAGATTTGCCGATGACATTATTTCAATAACTGACTGTATCAAAAGGGCAAGTATGATGCTCCAAAGATTGAACGTGGTGTCTCAGCTGGCAGGTCTGAGGATGAATCTTTGTAAAACAAAGGTAATGACGAACCTTGTAATTGGTGGCGGAGTTTTTCTGGACGATACACAGATTGAAGAGACGATGTGTTACAAATACCTAGGGCATGAGGTGCGTATTTCTCGAGACAATCAAACTTGCGAACTCGGTAGAAGGATAGGAAACAGAGATACATCTTCAAGTCAAAACTACCAACATGTTCGTAACGTAAGATCATCAACCGATGTGTCTTACCATTTTCAACATATGGCGCAGAAACATTAACATTGACGAATAGAACAGTGAACAAAATAAGAACCACACAGTACGCCATGGAGAGATCGATGTTAGGACTGTCATTGGCGGACAGGGTAGCGAACAAGGAAATACACAGCAGAACAAAGCTAGCAGACGCAGTGAAGAGAATAGCAACACTGAAGTGGAATTGGGTAGGACATGTTGCCAGGATGACAGACGATAGATGGACCAGAAAAATTCTCGACTGGAGACCACGACAGGATGCAAGCCGAAATAGAGGCCGCCCTCCAACTATATGGCATGACGATTTGAGGCGCATTCATTCATTTGAGGCGCAAGCTGCACAAGATAGAAAGTTGTGGAAGTACTCAAGGGAAGCAGTGGACTTTAAATGCTGTATGATGATGATGATGAAATTATTTTTAAGCTGCGTATCCATTGCGCGCGGTGGATCCTCGAACACTGTTCGAGCTAGGGCTGGGAGTATCTATAGATTTCTCTTGAACCGCTTTCACGCGTGATAGCCCCTCGAATATTGGCTTGCTAGGCAGCCGCGGTCAATAGAGACGCGTTGCCAGCGCGAATAACTCAAGCCTTGCCGCAATCGAATACGTCGCGAGGAAATTCAAACTTTGTCGCTCTTTATGCGCGTGGCAAAGGTTTTGAACATTAGACTTGGTCCAGCTCATTTGGGAAGATTGTTCGATCTTTTAAAGTTTACCGCCATGGCAACGAACACATGGAAAGTGAAAAATGCAGTCTTCTCATCCAGATGAGATATTTTGTCGGGCGTTGCAATTCAGTCGGATTCAATAGACTGCAATATATTATTGTATTGGGACTGACGGAGAAGGGGGTCCTTCCGAGGCTGTTCCACACTAGAGGTGCGAGAACCCGATTCTCAATGGAGAATTGGAAGCATAGCTTTCTTTGATGCGACCTCTCGAATGATTTCCATGAAGCCGCGAATGCACGTTTAGATCAAAATCTCAAATGGATACGCGGCTGCAGGTCACAATTGTTTGTGTTAATTTCTGCAATTGATTCTGAATTCTATGATCCTTCCTTTTTTCTGAGAGTTAAGTTGATTCGGGAAATTAGGAAGAACTTTGACAAACTTTCCGAAATGGAAATATGTCCGAGAATCAGAGAGAAGGGAGTTCATCTGACCCATACCCCGGCAAATTATGACGTGAGATACTGGAGCTTGGGTGAATTTCTCAAATCGGACCATTTGGAGGACATTGAGTGAATAAGCAAAATATTTACCGAACGGGAATAAAGAGGCGATAAAAGCGAGTTAATAAAAAAACATAATAATAATATTATGTGGTAGTATCTTCATTGCTAAAAGTAACGCCCCCGGGTGGGCTCGAACCACCAACCTTTCGGTTTTTTTTTTTTTTTTTTTTTTTTTTTTTTTTTTAAATGTTTATTCATCAATTATCATAAGTACATTTATAATATTTATATTAAAATATTATTTGTGAAATTGAATTTCATAAGCTAGTAGCTCCTACTCTAAAGTATTATTTACAATTTTTATATTTACATCATGTTTACAAAAGAGAAACTTAAAACAATTGGGGAAAGGGTATTTTTTTCTAATGGGGTATGATTTATTTACAGTTGGTCAGATACGATTTACTCAGGAAAATGAAAATAAAAACCTGATTCAAGTAATGGAGGGAGGGTTGGGAATATTTACAATATATTTACAGTATTTGCACAAATTTGCGGGGGTGCGTTCTGCTCATTGAGCGGCTTCCAATTCAATCGGTCCGTCACTCGCTGAGCGGGCCCAGTCCCCAGCTCCGTTTCGCCTGCGCGTGCCGGTATTGGGTCTCGTACCCTTAAGGCCGGTTAGGCTAATGGCGCGGGGGTGCTGGAACCGCTCTCCGCGGTGACGATCCCGATTTTCCTTGGACGTCGTCAATCAGGCAAATTTATTAGCGGTTTGCCGTTGTGCAACAGTGCCATTTTGGGGAATGACGTTTTTACTTAGGGATTTGGGAGAGGTTTGAGGAAGATTGGGAGGTATTGGTAGGGGAGTGGATGGGGGCTGTGAGAGTCTATGTTTTGGTGTCTCGTTTTCGTAATGTTTATTGTCAGTTCGTTCGTCTTACATTGGTGTTCGTAGAAATTGTTCGAAATTCTGTTAAAGTATTCCCTTATTGTGGGGAGTCCCGAAATTTCGTGGAGTTCTGTTATTCGTGTGTAACGTATTTTTTTCAATGTTAGCCTAAGTACATTATTTTGGAGGATTTGGATGGGTTTCATGGGGGTGGGGCGCAGGTGGCAGAAGGCCGGAGCGGAGTATGTCATGATGGGACGGATGTATGAGGTGTATAGAAGAATTTTGTTCTGTTGGGAAATTTTGCTTTTCCTGCACAATAGTGGATACAGTTTTTTCTTGACTGCATTCGCCCTGTTTACAGAGTTTTTGATATGTCTGTGGAAATTGAGGCGTTGGTCAAGTTCAACGCCGAGATATTTCACGCAGTTTTTTGGACTGATTACCGTATTACCTATTCTCAAGGGGTTGGTAATAACCTTGTTGATCCGTCTTCGACTAAACACGATCTGTTCGGCCTTTCCTTCGTTCAGTTTGATTTTCCATCTTTCAAAATATTTTTCGAGTATTTTGAGATGGATCCTCAGCTCGTTGTTTGCATTTTCTGCGCAGCTTGAGTGTGCATAGATTGCAGTATCATCTGCGTATAATGCTATGTTTGTACGCTCATATTGAGGGATGTCCTGGACGTAGATATTGAATAATCTAGGTCCGAGGGCGGATCCTTGTACTATACCTGCAGTAATCGCTTTGGGTTCGGATAATTCATCCCCCATTCTGACCATAAATTCTCTATTTGTGAGGTATGAATGTATTAATTTGATAAGGAATTCTGGAAAATCGAGACTAATCATCTTGAAGATTAGTCCCTCAGTCCAAACCTTATCAAACGCTTTTTCCACATCAAGCAAAAGCATTACTGTGTGGTTCTTTTTATTAAAATTGTTTATGACGTCAGTGACGATTCTGCATATTTGCTGTATCGAGCTATGATTTTCCTTGAAACCAAACTGATGGTCGTCTTTGATCTTTTGACCGACAATGACCAGCTTCAATTTTAAAAGGACGACTTTTTCGACTACCTTGCTGAGGTTCGACAACAGGCTTATCGGGCGGTAATTTGCCGGTGAGGTATTATCTTTCCCAACCTTTGGAATAGGCACAACAATGGCTGTTTTCCAAGGGTTGGGCCAATATTGTAAACTCAATATACCGTTTATTATATAGTTAAATTGAACTAAGGTTTTCTTTGAAAAATTCTTGATGAGCCTGTTGTCGATCTCATCTAACCCGGGGGCCTTATTGTTCGGTAATGATTTTATAATTGCGAGTATTTCCGACGGATTTGTCAGGTATTTTTGATCTGGTTTAGTTGTACACTTTAGCAGGAAATCTTTCGCCGTCTTCTTGATGTTTGCCTGTTCAGGATTATCGACCTGGGAGATATGATGAGCTTCCTCGAAATTCTCTGCAAGTATCTCCGCTTTTTCGGAATCTGAAGTGAAAGTTCTAGAATTTTGGACTAAGATGGGAACTTCGGGACGTTTTTTGGTAAAATTCTGGGATGTTTTCCAGAATGATGTTTTGTTATGATTAATATCGATTAGTTTTTGTTCCCATCTTTCGTTTTTGAAGATTGCTATTTCGATCTGGATTTCGCGAGTTACTTGGTTGATTAACTCTTTGTCGGCTCTAAGACGATTGCTTTGCCAGCGTTTTCTAATCCGGTTGCGAAATTTAATTAGGTCCAGTATGTGAAAGGGGAGTTTTTCGAACGATGTTTTGCGCGCTTTTTTAGGGGTGGTTTTGTCACGGGCATACTTGAGAGCTTTTACGAGTTTGTCTATCTCCAGTTCAATATCGTTGGCAGTTTTAATTTTATTGTTTATCTCGATTTTGCTGTCGAGTGTTTTACGAAATGAGTCCCAGTTAGTGACAGAGTAATCGTACACTAGCTTTTCGGATTTTCTTTCGATATTATTTGTTTCTATTGTGAAAATAACAGGGTTATGATCCGAGGATAGTTGGCACCTCGAATCGATGTCTGTTATTATCTTAATGTTTTTTGTTAAAACCAGATCAATTGTACTCGGCGATCTATTGCTGGCGGGATAGTGAGTTGGTCCGTTGGGGATATTCAATTTGACGTCGTTATTGGTTTCAAGGAAATTGAATAGGCGATTACCGTTCGTATTGCGGCAATTGCATGCCCAACTCTCGTGTTTAGCGTTCAAGTCGCCCAAAACTATTACCTTGTTCTTCCTTGAGAATAGATTTCGGACACAGTTATTTTCGAAATTATTCGATGGGGTGTTATACACCGCTGTAATGATAAAGTCCTGGCTAAGGCGTATGCTCGCGTTTTCTATTGTGCAGTTGGTGGATGGGGCGTGGGAAGTACTTAGGCTGTTCCGCGTCAGTATCAGTATTCCTCCGTAACCGCGGTTGTCTTGTCTGTCAGCGCGGATTGTTTTGTAACCGTTTATGTGAAATTTGTCTGTGTTTTTCAGTCTAGTCTCGTTGATGGTAAGTATGTCTATCGCGTTTTTGTGTAAAAAGTCCGTTAGTTCCATGTGTTTTTTCGCAACACCATTCGCGTTCCAAGTGCCTATTTTGAGCCTAGTACTCATTGGCTGTGCTGAAAAAGTCAAACATGATCTGGAATTTTTCAGCCTGGCTACCAGCCTGGCTCATTTTGAAATTTAAGATTTTGATTGAGTTTAGAAATTTCTCAATATTAAAATGCTCGTTGAGCTTATCGAATTCTGCTTTTAGATCCGCGAATGGGTTGTTCGTCGGTCTGGGGTCTGTTTTAGTCGTATGCGTGGGAGGTTTGTTAGGTTGGTAGGCACTGTTACTTACCGCGTTTCTTGCGGCTTTCTGCGCTTCCGCGGCCAGTTTTCTTTCTTCCCATATATTAGTTTTTGGAAGTGGGGCTTCTTTCCAAACTTTCCTTGGTGCGGGAGGGGCAGTTCTCCTGGTGGCGGCGTTGTTGGCCCTATTTTTCTTCTCCACGAGTGAAATGTATGTGGGACATCTGACGCTGTTCGCTGGATGATCCCCGTCGCAGTTTACACACTTGGCTGGGAGTGTAACAGGTTTGTTACACTCTGCCGTTGGGTGTTCTTCGGATGCGCATTTGAGGCACGCAATATTTCTATAACAATTTGCTGTCGCGTGCCCCCATTGTTGGCACCTGTGGCACTGGATGATCTCTTTGCTGGTGGTGTATCTCCTCCAGCGAATCGCGGTGTAGTTGAGTACCCTCACGTTTTTGCTTAGCTGCTTTAGGGTAACTGAATTGTCAGTTACCACCATATATGTATGGAATCTTGTTCCTCTCATTCTATACACCGATTGTACCGGAATTTTGTTCTCTAAGAGTTCCTCGGCTACTTCTGCCGGTTCTGGGTCCGTCTCCAGCCCGCGGAGTGTGAACGCGTGCGTTTTCTTGTCTTTGGGCGTGAATGTGTGAAACTCCTGTCTGACCTCTTGGAGATACTTCAAGAGTTCTTCATAATCCTCCATTGTTTCGGTATATATATTGGAATTACCGTTTCCATATTTAATGAAAAACTTGCCTTTACATATACTTTTTATTTCGGCTATATTACCGCTGTTCTTCTTGAATACTCCGTTTACTACGACCGGCGGGGGTTTTCTGCACTTTGGCTTCTGTACAGGAGCTGATGTTGTTGGGGTGTAGTTCTCTTTCTCATCCGGGTTGAGTTTCCCGAACCTGTTTTTTATATCAACGGCCAGTGGTTTTTTCCTTTGGCGTTGTTGTTGTTGTTTCGCTACTGGATGGCTGTATTGCGGGTTTTCCAGGTCCGTGACTCGTAGCCTCTTCGCGGCTGTCCGGCTGTTCGGCCTCGCGTCACTTTCGTCGCTATCGTACCCCGAACCTTCCATTGAGGCGTCCATCGGGGTGTTCCTGGCTTCATTTAGTTGTGCTTCCATGATTTAGCACAATTTCTTTTGGCCGCTATTTCGCGGGCTTTGAGTCCTATCTCGCACAATATTTTTTATTTGGTTATCCAACGTATGGATAACCTACGCTTTCCGCGCAGACACTCGCGTAACAAACACCACTCACTACATATAATGTTCTTATGATTTTCCGAAATAACCAAGTTATGCCGTTATGCCCGGGGCAATAACAAGCCGGTACGGCTGTTAGGTGCGAAGGGTAGTTGGGGTACGACTTTTCGTACCTAGTTTCCAATTTCTGGCAGCTCTGGGAGACAACCTACCTCGGCGATGGTCAGAATGGAAGTCCAACCTTTCGGTTAACAGCCGAACGCGCTAGCCAATTGCGCCACGGAGGCTATGTTTACATAATTGATAACCATATATCTATGGACTTTATGTGTTCATAGTTGCCTATACATTCAATAATTCAAACCATGAAGATGAATAATAAAAATTACGAAAAGCACTGCCGTGAAGTCAGGAGCTTTTGAGCGCTCGTTCATCCACTTTGTAGGTAGATTCGCATTCTCCAGTTTCAGAAAACAACTGGAAAGATTTTGACAGCTGTCAAAGAAAATTTCAAACAAGAGCGAAAGTCAAGACTTCACGTCAGTGCTTTAGGTGACTAATTTTTTTTCGAAAATTCGCTAGAATTTTCTACGGTATCTATGGTCTTGGTGATGCGATCTGGACAAAATTTCCCACGTAGTTTGAATACATAATTTTTCATCTATGTGCGAAATTTCATTTCAATCCAATGAGTTGTTTCGAAATTATCAGGAAAAGAATGGTTTGAACGGCTATATTTACGGAACCCCTAGTCTAATTTTGCTCATTGATGAACGTGACCGCGAAATTCGCGATCCGAAGCTATCCTGAAAATTTCAAGTCCCTAGACCTTTCCGTTCGAAAGTTATGGTTTTCTATGGTTTCTGTGGTTCTGATCTTGCGATCTGAAGAAATTCAGCACCAATATATCATTCTAAATTTGAATACAGAATTTCGTCACGATTAAATCCATAGTTTTGAAATTATCGAGAAAACTGAATTTCAAACGGCCATATTTACGGAACCCCTAGTCAAATTCTGCTCATTGATGAAAGTGAGCGCAACATTAAAGATTTAAACCTATCCTGAAAATTTCAAGTCCCTAGGCCTTTCCATTACAAAGTTATAATTTTCTATGGTTTCCATGGTTCTGGTCATGCGATCTGGACGAAATGTTGCTCCAATATATCATTCTCGATTAAAATAGAGGAAATTTTATCTCGATCGAATCCGTAGTTTCGAAATTATCGAGAAAACCAAATTTCGAACGACCGTATTTACGGAACCCCTAGTATAATTCGGCTCATCGATGAACGTGAACGCGACATATCAAATTCACACCTATCCTGAAAATTTCAAGTCCCAAGGCCTTTCCGTTCGAAAGTTATGATTTTCTATGGTTTCTATGGTTCTGGTCATGCGATCTGAAGAAATGTAGCTTTAATATATTATTCTCCATTAGTATACAGAATTTCGTCACGATCAAATCTGTAGTTTTGAATATATCAAGAATACTAAATTTCAAACGACCATATTTACGGAACCCCTAGTATAATTTTTCTCATAGATGAACGTGATCACGACATTCGAGATTCACACCTATTCTGAAAATTTCAAGTCCCAAGGCGTTTCCGTTCAAAAGTTACAATTTTCTATGATTTCTATGGTTCTGGTCATGCGATCTGGACAAACTTTCATATGTAGCTTGAACACCTCATTCTCCATTTGAGTGCAAAATTTCATCTCGATCAAATCTGTAGTTTCCATGTAATCAGGAGAACAAAACTTTGAACGGCCATATTTACAGAACCCCTGGTGGAATTTGGCCCATTAACGAACTCAACCGAGGCATTCGGGAACTGAAACCACACTGAAAATTTCAAGTCTCTAGGTTTTTCCGTTCGAGAATTATCGTGCTTACGGCACATTTTCATCTCAAAATTCGATAAATACAGACATCGTGACGAAATGATATAGCCCTCGTGTAAGTAGTACGAGCGCTCAAAAATAATAATTCCTCTATTTTTCCCCTCACAATATTATAACATGCTGGTTTTCAAAAGAAAAACTGAATTTGTATATATTGTGGCAACAAAATATATTTTATTTATTATTTTTATGACATGGGTCTCGAAGTGTAAAACTAGTAAAACAGATGGAATAATTGGAACATCTCCAAGTACAATATAGTCATCAGTTATTACTGCAAAAATAATGAATATTTCATCAATGTATTCAGTTGATGACAGTTGAATGCTGAAATTAGCCCATTTGAAATCGCGTAAAACCAATAGTTTTTGGCAGTTGTGTGAATTCTTAATACTCGCTGAATAAAATTATGAATCAACTAATATGTCATTATTCAATAATGAAACAGTTCAACAAATTCTCGAATAAATCATTTTTTTTTATTAAGGTAATTTGATATATGCTGTCAATGGTCCCACCTCATCATTGATAAATATTGAAGGACTCACCATTAATCCAGAAACTGAGGAAATTATTGACAGATGGTCTCCACCAGAGGTAAGTAACAAACAAAAAAATGTAGATTTGTAACCTGAACTTAGTTGTACCCAGAAAGATTCTATTCTATTCCCTTCTCAATAAAACTAATGAATCGTGTATTGTTTATTTTATATTATATTATTATCTAGAACAATTTTTCTTTAGTTTCACTACATGTAATTTGTATAATATTATCATATTCAAATATTATGAGGTGTGGCGCATCCACCAGAATAAGAAATTTTCAACCACTCAAATATGGAGTTTACGACTAAGATATTTAAATATGAGAAAAATTCCTTAATTTCTATAAAAATCCATTTCTTCAATATCTCAGATAGAGATATTCAACAGACATCTAATCGATTCTCCAATCCAGGAGAAGATATAAGGTTATATTTCTATACCCTATGTATTATAATGGTGGGTGCGCTAGACGCCGACTATAAGGCAATGACAAAGTCGTTGTTTTGACGAGTACACATAGGTACTTTATACATACCTACACATATTTCATTTTCCTATGAAGTGCTTCATGTGATTTCAGGGCTTTGGACTACCTCATGCTATTGCGGTTTGCCCCAATGGTTCGAGTTTGTATGTTGCAGAAATCCATCCAAACAAGATTTGGAAATTTGAGATGGTTGCACCAAATTAGGTGTTTTCTCTGTTTATCAGTTAATTCATCTCAAGTGTGTATGATATTATTTCACAGTTCAGGGAGAAATACTGAGGAATTTTGTTCGAAAATAATACAATAATAATAATATTATAAGAAATGTAATATATTATGTTATTGTTTATTGGCAGCCCAATATAATATACAATTATTATTTCAAAATATATTATTCACTTCCCTTCCCCTCACTTCAAATTTAATTGATGAAAAAATATTTTTCGTAAATTAGGTATTTCTTTTAAGAACGGAAAATCATTTTGATTTCTGTACGAGGTGAAATAAACCTTATAGTCTTCACGATGATCTCTTTTTCGAAAAGAGGCCTTGGTAAAAACCAATTTCAGGTATCGCATTAATCTGTCGAGGCATTCTAAGATTTTGAAATTTTGGAAATTTCACTCGATATTCACTATGAACTACCCACTCCCCATTATCGTTACTACTTCACTACAGTCTATGTAAGTAAATGTAAAATAGTTTCGAATAAATACTTCGGGGTTGTAAATTTTGATGAAAATGTATCAAAAATTCGGTAGCGTACAGATATCAGAAGATATAGAATTTTTTTCAATATGATTATATCCACTGTAAACCATTTAGATTATTCCATCAAATAAATTCCACTCAATAAACATATAGGCAAGAAATTATCGCATTTGCTAAAGCTCTATATTGATGAAAAAACTCTCACTCACATTAGTATAATGAATCAATTTCATCAAAGTTATTTTTTGTATCATAACATATATTTTAGTGTATTTTCATAAAACAACTTATTCCAATATTATAAGTGACCTCCGCCATAACGGATTGCATCAAATAACAATAAGATATAATTGTGTTTTTCGTATTATTTTATTATTTCCTATAATAAATCTATGAATTAAGTCGTGAGAACCCATCCAGAAATGCAGATAAGTGAAGAAGCTGCAAATCTACTTTTGAGGTAGATAGGTAGATCGGTAGATGAGCAAATGGTAATATTGACTTGATGTGGCCGATATTTGATGAAAAACCATAATCTACATAGTATCCACTAATACATTAGAACACGATTTTCAGTACTTGAAAGTTTAATAACCTACGATTAACCCACGGTTTCTCTTAGGCTGATCAACGAAAGTGTTAACTAATCAGTTTTTAAATCCTGCGCAAAGCGTGATAAACATTATTTGCGCATTGCTTTGGTCTATTGCGCTGATCAACGCAAATGTTAAATCCTGCGCAATATAATATAATAATGTTTATCACGCTTTGCGCAGGATTAAACAACATTTGCGTTGATCAGCCTTCGAGAAACCGGACCTAAGTCCCTGTTCCCTGAACACTAACTACCTAAACCGTTAGTAGGTATCTCTCTAAAATGTCATTACGGACAAATTCGATAATGGCGAGGTATTCAACTTGATTTCGTCATAAAGTAGATACGGTGGCATTTTATCTTCATTAATTTCAAGACTTTCTGAAAAGATGAGTTTCTTTTCTTCCTCTTCTACATCCAAATTTCGCGTAAAGCGTAAAGCAATGCTTTTCTTTCAATAAGAAGTGCGACATTCGTTTTTCCGTTGACAAAAGAGCTCCTATGTTCCTCAATTCTTTTCTGAAATGTTCTGCCTGTCTGGCCGATATAGAAACTTGGATGATTGTTTATATACTCCCAATTTATCTGACATCTCAGATTTTGGAAAAAAGTACATCTCCGTTTTGTATTCGATAATAAAATTTTTCAATTTTTGGAGCCAAGGTTTGTTTCATTTCAAATTAAGAGATTTTCGAGTTTTTTGCTTGCTGGTTTCCATGAACAAGAGCGTTATCATTTCGACCGAAAGTAATTTTCGAAGTTTGAGCAGATAATGATCTCAAACAATAAGGTTGGCCTCACAAAGGTCAAATTCAATTATGTCCGTCCGATAACATTAGAAAAGAACTATAGTTTTGGGGGTACGTTCGAGGTCTTAGTGCGTCGGGTAAGTTCGTAAATGGGCAAAATCGGCCGAAGGGTAGTGTAGATATAGCCATCTCAATAATTCCAAAAATACCGATCCGATCCAATTGAAACTCCGTAGTAAATTGTAGGATAACGACAGGAAGAGTTCCTGTGGAATTTCAACTTCGGTATCTCAGAAACTATTGACCCCTAAACTTTTCGTGAGGCGCTGCTGGTAGAATCCAATAATCGAAAAAAAACTCCTCTTGTAGTAACCGGGAAAAGTTCTGATCGGCGGATTGTCGGATTTTGTTCGCGCGTGTTTCTATGATGAAAAGCGTTATCACTGGCGGATCAAAGAGGGGGCACGGGGGCACGTGCCCCCGTTGGACTCGCTTATAAAGAATTCGATATCTAAGTAAATTCTGTCAGTCCGACCGCCCGTATACACAATAACTTTCAAAAGAAGAGGCCTAGAGTTTTAAAATTTTCAGTGTACGTTCGACGTCTTAATGCGCCGATTTGATTTGTTGATGGTTGAATTCCAAATTTTTTTTTCGATAAAAATCTGATTTTATTATAGTTTGAAACTTCGCAATGAGTCGAAAGATAATGTCACGAAGGTTTATGTGAAATTTCGGAAAGGAGCGTATCACTAGAAAATTGAAAAAAAATCTTTTTCGAAACTTCGGTATCTCAGGCGCTGGTCTCCTCGAACCGCTGCACGCGACCTACGACCTACGACGTGATGTGACGTCATACGGAAGGCTGTCGGTGTAACTTTTAAATCTCGCCCGCCCTGACTGAACGTCGCATGAGGCGGTTCAGAGAGACCGTGCTAGTGGTTTCCCGAACATATAATTCGGAAATTGACGGAGGCGTCTCCGCGTCGGTCGTCCGTCGCGTTTCGAGGAGACCAGCGCCTCAGAAACTGCTCGCTGAAATTGTTCCCACATGTGAGGCATTGATGAATGGAGTTATGTGAAAATTCAGCTATCTAGCGACTGTCGTCCCAAGTAAAAATAAAATTGTGATTTTTTTACACATTCATGATAAATCGGTGATTTCTTACTTCTGAAGTTTATGAAAACCGAATGACTGTATTTTTCATACTGACAATATCTATAAACTATGGATTTACAGAAATAAGCGCGCAAGAACTCCTGACTTCACGTCAGTGTTTTTCAATACTAATTTTCATTCTTTATTCGATTCTTGGGTTCTTACATACCCAAAGCGTGAAATTTGAAAATCGCAAGCATGTTACGACGTCTTTTCTTTGAACGATTCCATAGGTTTAGTATTGGAAATATCAACCCAAATTCAATATTTTTGGTCATGTTACTTATATAAGGCTTATATATATTTTCTGTGGCTTACAAGTTGATAATAAACCAAAAAAATTCCAATCCACGATTCCTATTTCAACCCATTACTTACCTTGAGCATGATATCAATAATGCGATAGCTTATCGTGACCGAAGTACTAACTGTCATTCAGTTTGTGGGCGATTTTAGATAGTAGACTCGGGCTTAACCAAGTGATAATAATTCGAACGTACCTACAACTACGAAGAGAAAGTGGATATGCCATGATAGATTGTGTCATTTTTGTTCACTTATACGGATATGTATGTGTGGTCGAAACAGGTTAAATCTCCTAAATCGCCATAAATTATAAATGAAGTGGAAGGAAACATTACCCATATTTATAAAGAGTAGGATGAAGACTACGCGAAGTGACAAGCTGTGAATGTTTATCAGAATAGATTATATTTCCGCCGTTTCATATGAATGGCATTGATTATTTATTTCTATAGTTGCACAATAAACAGAACTTTCGAATGTGATCTGGACACCAGGCAGCTTTCAACACAATCGAGTAGAGAATTATGTATATAAGTAATATAAGTATGTATGTGTATGTGCATATACAGGGTGTCTACTTTTAAAAGGGCCAAAATTCAGTGGGAGATCATACATGAGATTTGCAACAAAAAATGTCATATAACACATACATGGTCGAAATGTTGATGATTATTCTTCAACTTGACATTTCTTGGTTTCACGGAATATTTCAAGTTTTTCCATAAAATCAATTATAATCCAGTCATCCTTGTAGCCTCATCAAAGTTGACTACATATCTGAAAACAGCATTGAATTTGCTACAAGATAAGAATTTATGTGTGCCAAAAAATTCTTATTGCGAGTAAGGAGGTGAATATCACGATTCTAAAGTGAACAAAACCAGTCATATTTTTCCAATGGTTTTATCCATGAAAAATCATTAATTATGGACATGTTTTCTTTCCAATAAAAAATACCCCATTTAGTGTGCTTCCGATTGACATATCAAATTTTGTGCTTGCTGCTTGTCTTCTGCACTGATATTGGCTAACAAGATAACAACGAAAAAGTCAAAATATTCCAATCCTTAATTTGCTCCATTTTGAAGCTCTTTATGATTGAATATAATATCGAAGTTATTTTCATGGAAATCATGAATTTATCAGTCGATTCAAAATAATTTGAAGGAATAAACCAGATTTCAATAATACAGATTTTATGAAAACATGTGAAGAAAACAGACCCCTACTACTTGTAACAATTGTTCAATACCTTTCAAACATCGTTTTCGCAGTGAATCTACAACCCTGCAAACTTCACAACGTTTCTGACGCATTTCTGCACAACACAAATGTATTGTTTCGATCAGATCCTCTCGAGTCTGAACGCGAATTTGATATACTTTTTCTTCCATGGTGTTCCAGACATCAAAATCCAAAGGCGTAAGGTCGGGGCTCCTTGGTGGCCATCTTACCGGGCTGTACCTCTCAATGCATTGAATTACGGCGTTGGGAGTCATGAGAGGTGAACTTTTCGGATCAGTAATACTTCCCGATCGCCTCAACGCTAAAGAATTCATTACATCAATCCAAAGCAGCTTGCATGAAATTCTAACTGATAGAATATTTGGTTTCAAATGGATGGCTGCCAGCTAATAATAGCCGGAATGTACGGAACTTATGTAATGAATGCATATTTTGAGGTGCAATGGATTGGAAGGTACGGTCCGGTAAGATGGCCACCAAGAAGCCCCGACCATATAATCAGATTTTTATGTCTGGAACACCTTGAAACAAAAAGTGTGTATTTCAAATTCGCGTTCAGACTCGAGAGGATCTCTGTTTAGTATAAAGGAGAAAACTCTGCAAATTTAACATCAAGGCCTTCGTTCACTGCACGTACCTGGACTCCAAACCAACACCCGATTCACGACTAATCTTACATCGTAAACAAGAAATCGTCTTATGTTTTCATAGGAAATGAAGCATTCGGCCTGATGAATAATTTTATGACTCAATAAATAAAGATCAATTGATTATGGACCAGATTTTATGAACATAGCCAGACGTGTGTTCGAAAATGATTTTGGGATGATGACAAGTAGATTCAGAGTTTCGCTAACATCTAAATTGACCACCCTTGATGCCTTGATGACATAGTTTTAATATCTTCTCCTTTATCAGCCACATCTTGTCCATTCCTTGACGTCCTATCTTGTGCCGTTTAAAACCTCCTGTTTCCCGCTTGTTTTTCTATGTCATCAAGTCATCTTTTCTGTGGTCTTCCCGTGCTTCACTTTGATATTCTTGGTCAGCGGTCGCCAGTGTGTCAGTCTACTCGTCCAATTTGTGGGATCTTTCCGCGCCACATGTACAACCCATTGCCATATCAGTTACGTTCAATCACATCTACCACCCTAATTTTTTCTGTCGGATCTTCGTTCCTCTTCTTGTCTCTGAGCTGAGACTAATCCCGAGCATCGCTCGTTCCATCGCTCTTTGCATTACTATTATTTGGTTTGCCGTCTTTTTGGTAATTGCCATCGTCTCTAATCCGTAGGTCGCTACCGGGAGTATATAGGTGACGAAGACACTTCGTTTGAGAAATGGAATGCTGTTATTTCTGAAAATACTATAGTTTATCCGAACCTGCCCAGGCATATCTAATTCTTCTTTCATTTCTGCTATCTGGTTTTCCTTCGCTATTTTCATTGTAGGCCCCGTATATATACAGGCTGTTTTTAAAGGTGAGGGTCTTTTGTGACAGGTGCTGAATCTCATCAAAGAAGATCATTTAGCCGGAAGTTGATCATTTAAATATTCAATTCGAAAAGAGTGCAAAATATTTTGGGCATCAATATCTCAATACAACTCTGGATCGTGTTATCTCAACATGCGATGTTCGTTGCCTCATAAGAACAAGGAGATATGCAGGTGGTTGATGAGAATCCAACAACAAATTTTTGGATTTTGAATCAAAGTTGATTGTTAGAACGTAAAACAATAACTGATCCGAAATTCTTGGGAACGCAAACGACAAGAACTCGCCTGAAAATGAAGAAGTTATCAAACAAGGAGCAAAAACTGCTCTCCACTTTCTACGGACACGGGTTATCTCGACACATTCTCGTTTACTCCTACTTTGGCCCAATGACTCAGTCTTGTCAGCACGGTGGAAGTGATTTATGAATTGGAATATTTCAATGTCAAGGCTGATGAAACAACTTTGATGAATCATTGATTTTTTTAGAACTAAAGGGTTTTTCAATAGTTACGCTCGATGTTTGACAACAGCGTATGACGAACTCGATGGTCACACAGGTGCTATCTTTAGCATCCGTATTCAGTTAGTCTCCACATTTCATTATGGGGTGTTACACCAATAAGCAACGATGCGAAATTGTTAAAATTATTATCAACATCAATGTTCCATTCGACAAACATTTCTTGTACTCCGTCCAATTTATGGTGTCGGCGATCGTCCTGCCTTTTGATAAACTGGCTCTGTGGCAGATCAAAAGGTGCCTGTAAGTCAGCGAAACGCAAGATCTCTTGAAAATATTGCTGTAGTTCGGCAAGTGTGCACGAAAATCCGAAACAGTATATTTCGTGTCGGGCTCAAGAACTTGGACTGTCTTCGACGACAACTTGGCCAATCCTGCATAATGACTTAGGGCTAAGGGCATAAGGTCTATCCTAACAATCCGCGGACGGTTGCCGCCTTGAAGGCCAACATTAGAGGCGTTATTGATGAGATCGAGCCAATTTTATGCGATAGCGTCAAAAAAAATTGGGTATTCAGGATGCAACAAAGCAGGCAAAGCCGCGGCGTACATTTACCTGATATAATTTTCGAAACATAATGTGAAAATAATATGTACTTCCTGATAAAAATGAAAAAAGATCACTATCATTCTCACAAATTGTTTTATTGCGTTACAAAGATCGAGCGCTCCTAATGAAAAACCCTTAATAGTTCTTATGTATGCCACATGTGTAACGGCGTTTTTCTCCGGGCTGAGAATAATGCCTATAATCTCCTTTACCAATTAACCTGGGCGCCAATTGCGATAGGTTTTGTAGGGTCGCAATGCCTTATGACACTCACTGCGTTTACCCTCGGGTAGCTTTTAAACAGTTGGAAACAAAGTTCGATCCAATCTGAGGTGGTAGCGATTAGCAAGAATTGATTTCTTCTGCCGGTGAGGAGGAGGAGGCTATGGATGTAGTAAATAATTTTATACACTATAATGTAATGCTGGTCTAACTTTTTACACTCATCTGTTATGTACAGTATGATGGATAAAGATAATACACTGTCGGACATAGTCCTATGATCAACAAAAAAATAATTCTCAATACCAAAGTAAATACAATGTGCTGGCGGCAAGCGGACGGGGAACGAGTGAGGTGAGCAAGCAGCGTATATAAAATACTACAAAGCGGTAAGCGAGGTAAATGTCGAAAGCAATGGTTAATGCGGTAAAATGTGGACAAGTGTGAAAACATACAGAATAGTTATTTTATAACAGTCTAAAGTCCACAGTTTCGGCGAGGAGACAAACTACCCTGTGTTCCACGTAATCGAGATCGATAAAGTTTAACCTTGGTACGGCACCGTCTAGATGGTGTTTAAACACCTCTGTTGAGATGTAAGTCTAGACTGAATTCAAGTCAGGATGATGTAAACTATGAGGTGACGACCGATAAACTCAGATATGAAATGGCGCATTCACCAAAACGAAACTAGTGTCGAGGAAACCTAATTATTGGTATTTATGGTGAAGGAGCCGAAACGAGAAATGGCGCATCCAACAAAATGACACTCGAGTCTGAGAAAGGCTAATGAAAGAGATTGACCCCTTTCCTCAAAGTATGAAGTTCATCTGAGGTCTCCCATAAGGCTAGGCCACAATCGACAGCGTCCGAACTTCACTTGAGGGACATTGAAGCACAAATTAATGATGCTCCACACTGCCAGGGTGCAGGAAATATTCGGTTGAAATAATCGTTTGAATTATTTGACCAATGCCACCTCTGGTGGGTAAGTGGGGATATGTGGTGAGGTATTCACCAAAACTAAACCTTGGTCAGGGAAATATAGGCAATGCTAGCAACGGTGGAGAATCGGGAAATGAAATGGTGTTTCTACTGAAATGAAACTCGAGTTTGTGACAGACAACTAAAGAAGTTGACCCCTCTCCTCAAAGTATGAAGTTCATCTGAGGTCCCCCATAAGGCTAGGCCACAATGAGCGAAAGCGACCGAACTTCACTAGAGGGGCATTGAAACACAAATCAATTATACTCCACACTGCCAGGGTACAGGGAATATTCGGTTTTGAAACAATCGTTCGAATTATTCAGACTAATGTCTAGTTCGCATTAGGAGAGTATTTTAGTCGAGTAGCGAGTGACTAAACCCGCTACTGTCCGAAAATCGTTCGCACTTTGATTTTAGTACAGTTGACAGTTCACAAGTGAGGTTAGGTAGTAGTGTGATTTGCAAGATGAACAGCCTACAACGAATTAAAATAAACAAAGTGATTAAGCTAATCGTGTCGGCTATTTTAGTAGAGGTTGATGAGGAAATTTGTGTAATTAATAAGAAGAAGCTATGGGTACGGAAATGGATCGAAAGAAGAGAAAAACTAGGAGCTACTAATTGTCTTCTGAGAGAATTAGCATTGGAAGATCCCAAAGAATACTTCGATAGTTTCAGAATGTCGGAAAGTTTTGTGCATTTTCTGTTAATGAAAATACAGTCTCAAATTAAGCGTAAAGATACTCTTTTAAGAAGCGCTTTTCCTGCAATTACTAAATTACAAGTAGTTCTATACTTTCTTGCTACTGGATGCAGTTTAAGGACACTCACACATATATTTAGACTCGGAAAATCAACTATTTCTGGATTCATCATCGAAGTTTGTGAAGCAATATATGAATCATTAAAGGAATTTATACCTGATATTTTTGATTTTCATTTTTATTTCCCTTTCACCAAATCCAGAAATGTCCATTGTTTTTTCGATGTACAAATATGCAGATTGTTCCGACTGCCTGTTTTTATACTGCGTGGACTTGATGTTCCACAAACATTCATGTTCTAGATACTTCGAAATAAATTTTAAAGTTGTATCTTCGCTCCAGCGGGACGTCATACTAGCGGCTACTGATAGAGGCTACTAATGAACTAAATGAACTCTACTAAATATTCGGGTTCGCACTTGTTGAGCCGGCAAGCCAGTGATCTCGGACGCGTGGTGGGGGTGCTACTCGCCCGTTGAAAATCCAGTAGAATGGATCGACTCGACTAAATTACTTGCCTAACTACTCGACTAAATTTTCATCGTTCAGACACGTTTAGTTACTAAATCACTCGCTACTCGACTAAAATACTCTCCTAATGCGAACTAGACTTTAGGCTCGAGTAAATGGGAAAAAAAAACCGGGTGTAACTCTTGCGAAAGAGCCGGATGACACAAGTCGGGCTGAATCTCGGATAATCTAGGACAGCAACTGACTCTACTAAATAACTACTGAGTAAATCGCTAAGAAAAACTCGGACTAAAGCTCGGGTAAACGAGAACAAAAAAAAACTAACCGGCTATAACTCTTGCGAAAGGGCCGGATGACACAAGTCGGACTAAATCTTGGATAATCTAGGACAGCACTGACCTAACTAAATTCTTTCTTCGGATTAATGAACGTGAAATTGAAGGAACGGAATTTACAACTAACGATTATGGAACACAGGGAAAATAGTCGGCGGCAATATATGGATTTATATACGGAATTACGGCTCACCAACTCTTGGACTCCCTGTACAACACTGTACACATTGCACGAGCCTTGGTGCTCTACGAAAACCACAAAAATGGCTTAGAGTCAGTTTCTCGGATCAATGTTCGCCACGAACAAACGTCGGTAATTAACACACGGTTGAAACAATATCGGAAGACTTATTCTTCGGAATAGAAATTTCTCGCTCGATCGAAACTCTATTAAAAACCTTACAACAGCGTTAAACTCGGATGCTAAGTCGGAATTTTTAATATAACTTTGCAACAGCATTAAACACGGAATTGCCAAAATTCCATCCTGTTTTTATACATAGGCTGAGATTTTAAATGAACACGTTAAATTCGCCTAATATGTGATAGGGAAATATTTCAACAAATTTTCCCAAAACCTATGCCGATTATACCGGGTGACTTATGAATTTTCCTGACGTGGAATACGGATATATCTGAGTAAAACTTCCAAAAATCGACCTAGAACATATGGGGTGGCCTATACATCTTCCTGATAAGAAATATAGAAAAATTTAAATAAATTCTCCAAGAATGTGCGTGAATTATACCGGATGACTCAGTAACGAAATTCACTTCACATGTATTTACCACCCTGGATTATATGTAAAAACCAGACGTTCCGTCCTTATGGTAGGTCAGAACATTTTTCACGTACTAACCCAACTTGCGGGACATAAGTTTTTCCCATTTGCATTATTTCTAATTAGCCATTTTTTATAATTCAATGTTTCGTTACCCACTTGGCGGTATTTGAAGATTTCTCTCCTCGAAGGAACTAGGAAAGAAGCAGCCCTGCCTCCTCGGAATGCAAGAAATAATGTTAATATTTTTTGGATGTTTTCTGTTCCATGCCCATTCCGTCCAAATTCCGTCCAAATAATTAGAAAAATATTGATCTGACCGAATTGAAACTCTGTAGTTGGTCGTATAAGAATGGCGCGAAGGTTCATGTGAAATTACGTAACAATTGAAAATTGAATAAAAAAATTACTGCTATATCTCAGAAAGTAATCGGCATATCTTGCTAAAATTTCGGGCCTACATATTTGGCATGGATAAAATGAGTAATGTAGAGATTTAGCTTTTCAACAAAAATTTTTTAGTATTCTAATTTGGTTCGAAAATGACCCTTTTTAGTCAATTTTATATACCTATTCCATATAATTCTTTAATTCCATCTGACGTTTTTCGGAGACCCGATTCGAGTGGATTTTGGAAAACTCGGAGACTGATCCGAGAGATGAAACGAATCCTCATACGTCTCTTCAACAATCCTCCTACTCAATTCAACACGCTGAACATTCGTAATTACTGCAGCAATCCATTTGAACATTATAACTTTAGCACCCAATATTCAATTAATGCAATTTTTCCCGTCGTTGTGGAATATTCTACTGTTTTTCCAAAAAAATTGAAATGTTACCTTTTTAACGAACAGTCTTTTATGTGGCGGAGAGGCCAACTAGAGTTATTCTGATATTGCACGTAAGGAAAGAGTTACTTTCTGTGTTCAATACCGTCACTAACACAAAATGGACCTTTTTTGAGTTGTCTCCTTATTCTACGACGGGTGCGATATGTTTTCTCCGATTTTCAACGATTGAGAGCTACTAGCCAACTCAGAAAACATAATTTTATAATTCGAAGAAAATACCCATCGTGGTCTGAAATGAAGTTAATACGATTAAATAGATTTTCTCGCAAATTTTTTATTTATTTATTTATTTGAAAAGGATACAGAGTTGAGGCAAAGCCTATAAAACTCAAAATAAAAATATATACGTTCTACATAAAATCAAGAATACATTGTGTGTACATGAAAATGAGAAAGTGTGAATCCAAACAGAGAAAGAAAAAAGAAAAAAATCCACTATCACGTGTGTCACCGACGTAAGCGACGGCATAAATTGTCATAGTTGTTTTTGAACGGCAAACTATTCCACGCACTAAAAACCCGGTTGGAGATGAAATTTTGCCTCTGCGACGATCTAAAATTTTCCTTAGACAGTTTATATGCATGACCACGTAGACGACCATCGGAGTTCAGAGTGAAAAGGCTGCTTAGGTCAGCTCCAAAGAGATTGTGAAGAGCACGGTAAGTTGTGATTAGGTCGCCTCGAGTCCTCCTGTCAGCAAACGACGGTAAGTTCATGAGAGATAGCCTCTCTTCATAACTTGGTCGCAAAATCCCATATGGCAGACGCGTCGCTCGACGCTGGATACCCTCCAACAAAGCCAAATCCCTATTCAGTACCGGACACCATACAGGGCCAGCAAACTCCAAGATGGGGCGGACATACGTCTTGAATAGGACAGCACATGTTGAGGACTCGCATCCGTTGAAGGCCTTCTGTATCATGAACAGAGATCTTTTAGCCTTATTCACAATGGAAATTATATGATCGGACCAGCTGAGATTCTCGGTAACAACCACACCGAGATCAGAATGACTGCTACAGGTGTTGATGGGTACATCGTTCAGATAGTATTGAAGACGGGGATTGAGGGAACCTAGATGTAAGACAGCACATTTCTCCTGGTTGATGGGCAGTTGCCACTCTCGGCACCAATGGGTCAGCGCCTCCAGGTCCTCCTGAAGTTCTACAGCGGCTGTAATAGGGTTTCCGAACAATTTCGTGTCATCAGCAAATTGGGAGCACTTTGATTTGAGGATCTTAGGCAAATCAGATATAAAAAGGAGAAAAAGAAGAGGCCCTAATACGGATCCTTGCGGAACGCCGCTCAAAACTGGCCTCGGTGAAGACAAAGATTTGCCAACCCGAACTTGGAAATCTCTGTCAGTGAGAAATGCCTCGATCCAACGGAGTAGACGGCCACGAATTCCCAAATGCTTTATCTTGTGAAGGAGGAGCTTATGAGGTACACGGTCAAATGCTCGTGAGAAATCTAGATAACGTCAACTGGATGGGACTTATCTAGGGACTCAGACCAGGAATTGATACAGTCGAGAAGGTTGGTAATGACTGAACGACCTGGTAGGAAACCATGTTGGCTGTCCGGTATAAGGCAGTTTTCAACGGCGAATTGGAGGACTTTCTCTTGAATGATCTTCTCACACACCTTGGATATGATCGGAACCAAACTGATGGGGCGATAATTGGCAGCATTACTCTTGTCTCCTCTTTTGAATATAGGCGTCACCAGTGCACTTCGCCAAGTTGAAGGCAAGCGAGAAGTCTCAAACGATCGTGTGAACAATAGGGAGAGAGGGTATGAAAGGGATTCAGCACATTCCTTCGAAAGTTTGGCAAAGAAACCATCAGGACCCGGCGAAGAGTTGACATCTAGGGCAGAGAGGTGTGCTTCGACGACAGAGGGAGTAAAACTTATTTCTGTGATCTCCGAAGAATTGTATGGACCAATGGGTTTAGGTAGATTGGTATATCCCCTGGTGAAGGAGGAAGCAAAACAATCCGCCAGTACATTAGCAGATTCTTCGGGGCCGGAGGACGGTTGACTGGTGGAGTTTGTAACTAGTGGGATGTCAACTTTAGAATTGAGGGTGGACCGAACATATTTGAAGAACTTTTTTCTGTTCTTAGAATGAATCAACTTGGATTCATAGAGCTTTTTAGCATTTCTCATAAAAGAAGAAAGAAAATTAGAGAATCTCCGATGTTCGCTGTAGTCCTCCACGCGTTTTCGGCGCTGGAAACGCCGCCATATTGACTTCTTATGATGTATTAACTGCAGAATGTGTCGATCAATCCAAGGTTTGGATGAAACTTGGATAATTTCCTGTTCATGAGAGCATTCATCTATCAAATTCTGGAGGATTGATGAGAACGAGGTCCAGCCTTCTTCAACATCACATGTGGGCGTTATATGTGTGCTCCAGTTGACCTCACCAAGTTTACGATTGAGGAGTTGATAGTCAGTAACCTTCACAGTTTTACTTAATCTTCTAGTTGTTGGAGAATGCAATTGAAGAGAAACCATCAGGATGATGTGATCGGATCTTCCTAATGGTGGACAATGTTCGATTTTGGAAACAAGATTGGCATCGTTTGTCAAAATTAGATCTAAAAGAGAAGGATTTTGCGTACCACGAAAGCGTGTTGGGAAATCGATCAACTGAAACAAATTGTTTTCCTGGATGGAGTGAATGTAAGGATTGGATGGCGAATTGCGCGTTATCGATGCAATAGGCCATTGAACATCGGGCATATTGAAGTCACCAGCTATAACTAGGTTGCGCTTAGAGTTGGAAAGTTCACCTAGGTGAACTGCCATTGCTTCGTCAGATTGGCAGGGACGTGGTCTATAAATACAACCGATGGTGAAAACGCAGGATCTGCCCTTCGAAAGGTCAATAAATAGATTATCAATTCCTGGTGAATCGAGACCCGAAATCGTTAGAGTAAAAGAGTCGGCAACCTCTCTTGAAACGTAAGCACACACACCACCGTGGCTCACGGTAGACGTGCTACAATGCCTAAAAACATCGTAACCAGGAATCGCAACAAGTGCGTCCGGAATACCAGGATGTAGCCAGGTTTCCGAGACCAGGATGAAGGTAGGATGATTAATGCTGACAAAAGCCAGCAGCTCTTGAAACTTAGACAACAAAGATTGAGCGTTGGTATAAGAAATTGTCCACTCGTGAAGGTTTTTCAGTTTTTCGAACTCGCACTACTAGATATGTTGGTAATTGTGGGTTTACCAGAGACGTACTTTATGTCTATGTTAGACTCTCCCTCATTAATTCTGCGTTTTAGTTCAATACGCAAATCGTCGAGCTCCCTGATCTGCATTGGTGACTTATCATCAGTGATGTTGAATTTTTGCCACTCGGGCACACCCGCCACAGCTCTCCTATACTTGAGTATCTTTGATACAACGAGAGGATTGTTGAAGGACACCTTAATGAATCTCGGTCGATTATTAACGGATTTACCCATTCTGGACATAGAGATGCGTTGGGAATTAGCGTTGGGACTTATATAGTCAAGAACCTGGGAAACAATATTTTCGTCACTATCAGCGCTTGCTTCAGGAATACCACGAACCAAGATGTTGTGTGATCTACGCAGACGTTCAAGCATTTCTGCAGGTTCAACAGCTGGGGCAACAGGACCCTCAGCAAAAGAGGCCGACTTTGAAGATGTTATCTCGGATATTTTGGAACAAGCGGAATCTACAGCAAGCTTGAGGTCTTTGTGTATTTCGGCTAAGTGACTTATCTCCGAAGTGCAGGTCTCGATTTCAGAGTCATGTTTGTTGATTGATTGAGCATGTCTATCGAGAATGCCCTCATGACGCTCAATGTCCGACGAGTGTCTCTCTAAAATGGTCCTGCACTCCGACAGGTCGGCTCGAAGAACCAATTGAGTAGCCTTCATTGAGGAAATATCATTTGCTATCTCACTAAGTTTCGCCATAAGTAAGGCGAACTGGTCGTCGCCGGGTGAAAATGAAGTCTGCGATCCGACCCTTGGGGTTGATGTACCAGAGGAAACCGATCCACTACGGAGCGAGCGGCCCTCCCTCCGGCAATAGTTACAAAGCCAACCATCACCCACCGAATTTATCTCGCTGGGTTGTAAATTGAGGCAACTAATATGGAAAGCGCTCTTACATTTGGAACAACTAGTAAACTTAGAAGAAGTTGTCTGTTTTGAGCAAACGTGACACTTACTCATCTTGACCCCTATTTATAATTTAAAACAAAACAAAGGAAGTGGATAGGGATAATCACAAATTTCACTCTCTTGGGCCGATAAGAGAGACTTATAACAGATTAGGAAGGCCACGGAAAGGGGAAGGTAAACAAAATGTTGTAGGATTAGGTAGTTTTATGGATTGAAAGAATTAAATATCTGATCTCCTATAAAATTACGTAGCAATGTGGAAAAGATTGCAATACGTTCTATACACCCACCTCTAAGTTATTACATGTACTGAGAAAGGAAAACGCCGAGAGCGGTGGTAACTGAAACTCGAAAACGGTGGGAGAACCAGCGAACAAGAGGTAAAGGTGGGGAATTCGACGCAATCGCCGCGCGTACCAACGTAAACAGAGCAAGAATCGCAGGAAAAAAAAAAGAAAAAAAAAACAATAAGGAAAACACCGAAACAAGGGAGTTTTGTCGGGAAAAAAATGCTACGAATTTCCTACCTTGGACAGGCCAACCCATTCACTGCAAATCTGACAGAAAATAATTGGTTATTCACACAGAAAAAGTCGTTTCTTACGAGCCACTCGTACACACGTATCAACAGAAGCAGAACGGAATTATGAAATGTGAAACTTTTTCACACTTTATTTTCTCTTCAATATTCATTTTCAATTATTTTCTGATTTGTTCGTTTGTGACTTACCATGGGGCGTCTATTTATTGATGTCCTTATTGTTTTGTTCAGTGTACTTTGTAGATCTTTCTTTCTGTTATTCTCAACATTATACCAGGAGACACCTGCGTACGTTATGCTTGGTAATAGCACTGTCTTGATTATCTTCATCTTGTTTTCCAGTGACAGTTTTCTTTTTGCAATTTAAATCAAGGAGCGGGTATAAATGCCCGTGCTGTTGCCTGGTCTTTTATCAGGTTTCTTCCATTCGTTTGTTGAATTTTTAGTTTTTTTTTTAGTTACGCCCAGATATTTTGCTTGATCTTGCAGTCAATCTTTTGGTTTTCTAACATGAAGTTTTCTGCTTGCTGTAAATGGCAACTGTTCTCTTCGTATTCGTCCTCAACCTCCATTTCTTGAAATAGTACAAAAGTTGGTTTTAGTCTATCTGAAGTTGCTTTGTTATCGATTTTCTAATTCTGCTCGAGTAGTTGACAGCATCATATACAAACTGGACAATCTCACATCTTGTCATCTTTGTTTTGTCTGACAAATATATGTTGGACAGCAATATTCCAAGGACCGAACTCTTCATCTCTTTTTCCCAGAGAAGAGATATAATGTCAAACACAGAAAAAAATATCACTGCCATAGAGACTTAAGAAACTTAAAGAACAAGGTGGAGGCGGCAAGAACCATTGCAAGTACGGAAAGACGAACCCAGTAGTGCACTTCATAATATTCTCAGAACCACACTGAAAAATTGAATAGGGAAGAGTGAAAACCAAGAACTCAAACAAATTAAAAAAAGCAGTGAATAAGTTTAAAGAAATGTGGAACTTAATATGTACATAAACAAAAAAAATTAAAAAGATCAGATATGCTCATACAATATAACTGCAGAAACTTTGAATGGGCATTTTGTATCCGTTGGTGAACATATACAGGAAAGACTGCGGCCATATGTGAACCATTCAGTTGAGTTGCTCAAAAACCTCAAAGTGGATATCATTAATTCGATGTATTTGAATTCGACTACAGAGGAAGAAATCGTGAATTTAACAAAAAAGCTGAAAAATATACACACGAAGGATTTCTACGGTATTTCAGTGACGCTCCCCAAGCAGATAGTTCCACATATAAAACAGCCATTGTGTAAGATTATTAACGATTGCTTTGAGGTAGAACTATTTCCACAAGAGAATGTTGAAGAACTTTCAAACTATCGGTCAATTTCTGTTCTACCAGCGATCTCAAAACTGTTTGAACTACTCCTTAAAGAACGATTGGTGAGTTTTATTGAGAGCAATATGTTTATCCATGAATCTCAACACGGTTTTCGAAAACGAAAATCCACAGTAACAGCGATGATTGACCTACTGGATACCATAATCGAGGCGTACAATACTACAATGACTGTGAGGAAGTGGAACTGACCTATATCGACTGTGAGCGAAGCTTTTGACAGCGTTTCCCACAGATTTCTTCTGAACAAACTTGAATTCTATGGTATAAGAGGGAAGGCTCTCAATATGTTTGCATCCCACCTGACAAAGAGGTTTCAGTTGGTGAAGTGGAATGACTCGGTGTCTGATTTGGGGGAGATCAATATTGGGGTACCACAGGGTTCAATCCTGGGCCCGATATTGTTTATTATTTTCACGAATGATCTACATGCAAACTTGGAGACTGGCCAACTCTTCAGCTATGCAGATGACACCGCTTTTGTTACAAATCAGGAAGCAGAAACACCTTAAAGTTGAAAACCTCAGCATCACTATTGTGTGCTCAACATTGGTGCATCAAATAGTCTATTGTTGGATAAAGATAAAACCCAGCAGCTCTTATTTACTAACAAAGAACATGTTACTGACTCTCTGACGTATCTGCTCAGTGCTGGCAAGTAAGCTTATTGATCTGTAGTTGGTTGGATCGTTTTTGCCCTTTTTCACTTTCTTCCATATTAATATTGTGTTCGATGTTTTGCATTTGTCAGGGTAGTATCCTGTTCCTAGAATAGCTCCGGCTATTTCTGCAATTTCTTCTTGTGCTTCGTCTGGTATATTTTTGCGAGCCTGATTTTAGATTCAGTCGATTCCGGGGGCTTTCCTCCATTTTAGTTTAGCAATGATTCATTTTATTTCATCTTTGATGAGTTTATTTGTTCTTTTTTCTGTTCCATCGAAATCAGTCACTGTTGTATTAACCATTTTTCTACTGACTCGTTGAACATTTCTGCTTTTTCTTCAGTTGTTACTGCTATCTGGTTCCTCTCTCTAGTCTTGGAATCTTGGTTTTTATTTTCTTCCTGTTTAATGCTGACGCCATCTGACATAACAATTGGTCTTCTGTATATAGATTCTCTAGGTTTCGATCCACTTCTTCTTGTTACATGGGTGGAGGGTCCGTCTTTACTGTTTCCTGGCTTTCCAGAAGAACTCGCACTTCTACAGGTAGAGGATGATTCTTCGGTATATGTTCGACTTTACTCGGCTGTAATTATGCTTCGATGATTCTTTCCTGTAGATCTTCGTTTGCTTCATCTATTTCTTCTTTGTTTTTTATCTTCACACTGGTTCTGAAGACTTCTTTGAACTTCTTCCAGTTTATTGTTCTCTCTGCCTTTTTCTATTTCTGAAGTAAGGATCCAAGGCAATGATCCAAAGATAGATCCGTCTTGGTTTCAATTTAGTAATTTATCCTCACGGTCTTCATTATTGAACGGCATCCATCGTTCCTATTGCTTCATGGATGTCAGTGGGGTCATCTGGGCGACGACTAATTGTATTATATTGTATTTTGCCGAAGTTTCGAGGAAACTCCTCAGAAGCGTATGGCTTATACGAATTAGGATATCGGGTGTGTTCTGTGTAGGCTTTGTTACTGTGTCCTTACGCAAGAGTTTCTTTCCTAGTCTGTAATCGAAACCGACGACCTTACCATCGCGATACCAACGCTCTTCTACTGAGCTACCGACACATAATAATAAATTGTGTTTGTCGATAATATGTTTCAGCTTGTTACCACGACTGTTTACAGTTCTGCTTTTTCCGTCTGTGTGTTTTGCATTCAAATTTCTAGTTCTAGTAGAAGGCTGTGATATTCGTTTCTTCTAGGTTGATTTGCGGGGGCCAGTAGCCATAATAAATGTTAATTTTATTTTCGCGTGTTTTCACCCTTCACACTTTTCCCTGAATGTTGTTTCCTGGACCATCTGGAAATGCGGGATGGCTATGGCTAATACCTTTTTTCACTAGAATAGCTGTTCTGCCTCATCTGCCTGTTCCTCTGTCTCTTCTATAAACCTCATACTTTCTCACTTTCTCAATCTTTGTTTGGTCCTAGATGGGTTTCTCCCAAGGAAAGAATACCGATTTTATTATTCTCCAAAAAAAGTGTTAACTCCTGTTTTTATGCGAATTTGCGACCCAGAACCCACACAACGCTGCTTGGCTTCAAGTCTTATCAGACTCGGTGTAACGGATAATAATCATTTTATGGAATCGATACTTCAAGAGATATGATCACAGAATTATATGAAATATAATATCAGATAAATATCTCAACAAAATTGTCATTTTTTAATTTTTTTTTACTTTTTGAGCGCTCGTACTACTTACACGAGGGCTATATCTTTTCGTCACGATGTCTGTATTTTTCGAATTTTGAGCCGAAAATGTCTCAAACGACTATGTTCGACTCACTGATGACGAATCCGTCGAAAAATTCGAGTCTTTCCGTCCGGCCGTATACACGATAACTATCGAACGAAATGTCCTAGAAACTTGAAATTTTCAGGGTAGGCAAGGGCGGTCCTAGGCTGAATTTCTGGGGAGATTGCACAACCCCCTAACCCCCGGCAGGAATATTCTGACTGTCTAAACAACTTCATACTAATATTTTTCTGTTCTTTTTATTGTTGTTATTTTTTGAGCGCTCGTTCTACTTACACGAGGGCTATATCATTTCGTCATGGTCGTTTGAAATTCAGTTTTCTTGATAATTTCGAAAATATGGATTCGATCGTGACGAAATTTTGTATTTCAATGAAGAATGATATATTCAAGCTACAATTTTTCCAGATCGCATGATCAGAACTATAGAAACCATAGAAAATTATAACTTTCGAACGGAAACGCCTAGGGAAATTTTCAAGATAAGTGTGGATTTCGAATTTCGCGGTCACGTTCATCAATGAGCAGAATTAGACTAGGGGTTCCGTAAATATGGTCATTTGAAATTTAGTTTTCTTGATAATTTCAAAACTACGGATTCGATTGTGACTAAATTTTGTATTTTCATGGAGAATGATATATTTAAGCTACATTCTGTCCAGATCGCATGACCAGAACCATAGAAAATTATAACTTTCGAACGGAAAGGCCTAGGGACTTGAAATTTTCAGGTTTGGAACGCGAATGTCGCGGTCATAATGGCGTAAATATGGCCATTCAAAAAATTTGTTCCCTGATACTGAATGGATTGGAATGAAATTTTGCACATAGATAATAATGTACAGAATGTACTCAAACTACGTGCGAAATTTTGTCCAGATCGCATTACCAAAACCATAGATACCGTATAAAATTCTAGCGCATAATCGAAAGGAAAATTGGAAACCTAAAGCACTGACGTGAAGTCTGGAGTTCTGCTCAGTTTTAATTTTTTTTGACACCTCTTAAAAAAATTTTCAATGGGTTTCTAAAACTTGAAAATGCGAATCTACCTAAAATGTGGATGAAAGAGCGCTCAAAAGCTCCTGACTTCACGGCAGTGCATTTTTTTTATTTATTTTAATTATTTTTGGTTATATGCTGACTCTCCTAGGTCTCTGTGAGACCCCTCAGAAGCTCAGAGCTTGTGTTAGGAGACCCGGTTGTGTTATAAATTTTCTTACCAACTTTGCAATTCTAATCGCCACGTTCTTACGAATCCAACACCTTCTTAATCGGAAAACAAAAGTTCTTTTCTTCAGGCTGAAAAGATACCACAACACAAGGGCGTAGATATGGAAGGGTACTGGGGTAATAAATTACCCCCGCAAGACTTCCAAAATATAAAGTTTCAGAATTATCGCCAAGGCTTGATGTATACCAGATACCTGACAAATTTTATCGATTACCCCCCCCAAGAAAAAATATAGGCCTTTGCTACAACATGACTGAACATGAGCAGGTTAGGTATCAATCTTGTCAAACAACAGACTTACCACTTATACATTTTATGCAATATGATCTTCAAAAATAAAATGTACGACTGAAAGTTAAACTTCAGAAATTTTCATTTATTTTACTTATTTTTCTGATATAATTTTTTTTTCGGTTAATTTTATTTCATTATTAAATTATTTTCTTGTTGGTCTTCTTTTCCTTAATAAAATTTTCCGATGCTCTGGGGGGGTAATTACCCCCGTTAACAAACAGAGCTTTTCATAATTTTTTGTTGTCACGATCCTCACAAAATTTTGTATTGGCATATTTTACGACGAACTAAAAATTTTAATTCGATCAGTTGGATATTTTTCGAATTATTGAAAAAAAAATAGGATGTCTCATTCGCGAACATAATCGGGTCGTTCAGACCTCGAACTTACTCTGCAAATTTCAAGATTCTAGGTATCTTCTTCTGAAAGTTATCGGTCGGACGAACAGCAATAATTGAATTCAAAAGAGAATTTTCCATCTGTAAGTCCATCCCAATCGTTTAAGACCATCCTAAAAATTTCTTAAAATCAGACATTCCGTCAAAATGATAACGCTCTTGTTCATAGGAGCCAATGCGCAAATATTTAAAACAAGTGTGTACGCAGAAATATCAGATTTTGAAAAAAATCGACAATTATTTCAAAATCTTCAATAGTAAAAATTTTTTCATTATTTTCAGGTTTCATTGCAACTCTTGCTATCGTAACAATTCTATTCCTTTTTTTTAGGAAGTACTAACACAAGTGTATGGCATTCTTGAAAAGGTAATCGAATTACCTCCCTGAACCCCCTTCCGTTTTAAGATTTTAGGGGTTGCGGTCATCACGCTTACAGGGTTGATACAAATTGATTACAACCAACTGTATAAAATAACCCCCTACGAACCAAAATTTAACTCTTTTTTCTGATCTCGCAAGAGGCCCGAGATATTGAGGGTGGTAGCTTTTCTAATTGACACGCTATATGTATTACACAGTAAAGTGCTTTTTCCATTCTTGGATGTTTCCTGCCGCTCAGCTTCGAATCGAGCAATAAACCATATCTAGCGTGAGGAAAAGTGGCACTTCCTTCCCATTACAAATATCTAATATTGTACGAACAGGATAGGTGCATTGGAAATTGGAAATCGACATGACATTTCGATATTCACTGAAATTCATGTTGAACCTAAGGATCGGCTGCCTTGCCTTCATAAGGATCGGCTGCCTAGACCTCCAGATTCGTCTGCTTTTCAAGATCTTGTTTGAATCGAATTAGGATCCAATTAGATAAAAATATGGGTTCAAGTTCAAATTGTCCATGGCTTTCAATCGGTAAATACCTAATGGAGTCGAAAGAATGATCATATATTTCGATGTCCTGTGTATGACATTCCACGAGCCATTTCGAGAATTTATTATTATGATTCCTGTTCTATAAATAAGGTTTATTGAATAATTTGTTGAAGAATAACTGGTTGATTTAGTTTAGAATGCAATTTTTTCTTTTTATGTTTTGACGAGTGTAGAATCTAAAAATAACGAAAAGCACTGCCGTGAAGGCAGGAGCTTTTGAGCGCTCGTACATGCACCTTGTAGGTAGATTCGCATTTTCCAGTTTTAGAAATCAATTGAAGGAATTTTTGACAGCTGTCAAAAATATTCTGAAACTTAGGCGAAAATCCAGACTTCATGTCAGTGCTTCAGCTGATCAATTTTTTTTCGATAATTCGCTAGAATTTTCTACGGTATCTATGGTATTGGTGATGCGATCTGGACAAAATTTTGCACGTAGTTTGAATACATTATTCCTCAGTTAGGTGCATATTTCAATTCCAATCCGATCAACCGCGATATTCGCGATCCAAACCCACCCTGAAAATTTCAAGTTCCTAGGCCTTTCCGTTCAAAAGTTACAATTTTCTATGGCTTCTATGGTTCTGGTCATGCGATATGGACAAAATATTGCTTCAATATATCATTCTCGATTAAAATACAAAATTTCATCTCGATCGAATCCGTAGTTTCGAATTCATCGAGAAAATAAAATTTAAAACGACCGTATTTACGGAACCCCTTGTATGATGTTGCTCATAGATGAACGTGATTACGACATTCGAGATCCACACCTATCCTGAAAATTTCAAGTCCCTAGGCGTTTCCGTTCAAAAGTTACAATTTTCTATGGTTTCTATGGTTCTGGTCATGCGATCTGGACAAAATTCCACATGTAGCTTGAACACCTCATTTTCCATTTGATTGCAAAATTTCATCTTGATCAAATCTGTAGTTTTCAAGTAATCAGAGAAACAAAACTTCGAACGGCCATATTTACGGAACCCCTGGTGGAATTTGGCCCATTAACGAACTTAACCGAGGCATTCGGGAACTGAACCCACACTGAAAATTTCAAGACTCTAGGTTGTTCCGTTCGAGAGTTATCGTGCTTACGGCCGGACGGCCGGACGGCCGGCCGGACGGACGGACAGACTCGAATTTTCCGACGGATTCGTCATCACTGAGTCGAACATAGTCGATTGAGACCATTTTCGGCTCAAAATTCGAAAAATACAGACATCGTGACGAAATGATATAGCCCTCGTGTAAGTAGTACGAGCGCTCAAAAAAAGAATGACAATATTATTCGTCACACTGACAGCTGGCTTGTTCGAAGAATTTATTTCCATAATTCGCGAAGTTTGTGAAAATCTGGCATCTTTGTGAGAATCTGTCATTTCGGATGCAAATTCCGTGAAAAATAAGGATTTATGGTGGATACTGGGTGAATACGCTCAAGTCCGTCTTCTTTCGATGATTTCAAAGCATTCCTCTGTATTTTTTCATCATTTCGGTTCACTTGCTTGGGCGACAGCTCTGGCGATGATTTTTTAACGAGCGCGTAAAAGCTCGTGAGTTTACGTCAGTGCTTTTAGAATTTTATATATATGCCTCCGGTTTTCCAGTAATAGCGTTTTGTGTGGTTCCCAGCCATAAGCCAAAGGTGGTCCTTGAATTTACTTATCAGCTAGTAAGCAGACTCTTTACCGAGAGTTGAATGAACCGTCCCTTAGAGTAAAATTTGCACCAATTTTAATGTTCAAATAAGCCGCGAATTTTCATCGAATCTTGGTTTTTGCTAGGATTGTTTCAATTCCATTATTCCTAGAAATATTAATTTAGAGGATAGTGAAGATAACGAACATTCTCGTAAAAAAAGGAAGTAAAGAGTAAACTAATTTCAGAAATTGTGTGAAATCTTTTGTATTATTTGACAAGGAACATCTACAAAATCCAGTGTAGAAGCGGAAGATTCTACTTCGAGTTTCAAGCGAAATGGGATGAAGAAGCATCGACTTTCGCCCTTAAGAAGTGTCGAAGCCGTTACTCACGGCCGATTCCAAGTCACGATTTCTTCCTTCTGGCGAGAGAATTCATGTCCAACCGGTGGTATGTATTTAAATAAGATAAAACGAAAAAAATGGAAACACCTCACGTCTCACCGTAACCGCCACTTAAGCCACAGATAATGTCTTATTTATAAGAACGGCCATGTTGGGAAATAATATAACAGGCCGAACAGGCGAGCTCGGCTATTTATTGCCTATTCTACTTTATCCACATCCTGCGAGCGCCATTATGCCTTTTATGCCTGAAATCTCGACAAATATCGAATATCCGAAGCGGAGCCATTAGCCATTCCTACGCCATGCTAATGGCATCTGCGATTGAACTTAGGCACTATTCTTTCGAATACCCGTTGACTTTTATTTCAGAAAACCGAAAAATTGTGTAATTCCTATTTCATTTCCGGGCTCGTTTCCGGGTCATATGAATATAATTTGTATATCTCTCAAAAGAAAAATCTGCACATTTTATATTTCGTTTCCTCTCTCTAATTAAAAGAAAATACTGCATTAATTTTTCAAACTTGTTCTGTTATACGGGGTATCACCCAAGCTAAAATAATGGACAATGTCCACAGTTGAAAATGGACGATTTTAATTCTATTTGTATTTGCAGAGTCGTCGTGAAACTCAAAATTTCCTCCAAAACTATTTGCAGTATAGCTTTGGGGTAAAACATTTTCTGATTGAGTAACATCGTGAAATATAAATATCGAAATTCATGATTCTATATTGAAGAAATTGAATTTTTTCAATTGATTCCATATTTTTGAAATGAAAACTTCTATAGCCGCGTAGAAATATTTTTGGTAGAAAAAAAAGTTTCGATTTCGCGTCACCAACATGCTAATAGGGCAACATACATGGGCGAATTATTCGTACAGTTCTGATTTGATTTGACAGATCCAGATGTGGCATTTTACACCAAAAACAGACGGATTTGAGACCATTAATGCAATGATATGATTGTCTAATTGTAGAATCACTGTTCTGTATAAGAGCATTGAGTATTGATACAACAAGAGTTCGCTAAAATGAAGCTAATTTAACCCTTAACTGCATCGCGTATCATATTTGATACATGGAATTTATGTTACTGCTCATCTATGAGATTGTGGACCAATTTTATTTCATTGTACATATTCATTAGAGGATAATATAAGAATCAAACACAATTTATTTCTTTCACGGCCGGTATATAACCTTGAAAGTGCCTTGTAACTTATGATCTCCTGTAACTACTTTTTAGTGTTTTTTGTTGATCTATTTTCGATTCATAGAAAGTAATCATCAAAAATTTATTCGGTATTGTCTGGGGTTAGTAGTTTTGTTTTATTCACAACTTTCACTCTCTGTCATCAAGAAAAATCGAAAAATTCGACATCTGTGTGATATCACATTTGATACATCATGCAGTCGTGTAAAATTATGTAATTACAGAATCTGTAGTAGAATATATTTTTCTCTTCAGATTATGGAGTACTATACATATCTTCTCGAATTTAAAGACGAAAAACCCATAACAGAAGAAGATGCGCATAAAACGAATATGATTTATCGAAATTCACCAACAATTCAGATGTACAATACCTGAAATAGTTTCTTCGACAATACTTGATACAGATTCAACCTCGGAAGTTTTCTTTGAGTTTCTCTCAATTCAAAAAGTTCCACTTCGCGAAGATTTTCTCACGCGTCCTTAGATGCGATTCCCGAAAATTGTTCTTCATCAAAATCACGGAATGCTCCAAAACCGAAAATAAACATAAAAAATGCATTATGGTAGCGAATTCATTGAAGAAGAGGCTCATTCATAATCTGGGATGCTCACAAAATCTTCAAGGGAAATTCGACTATCCAGTTATATGAAATATTAATAAATTCAGAATGAAAACTTTTTCTGTCCTCAGTCCCATAAATATCGCCTGAGTGCATGATGTATCATATTTGATACCAATGATTTTCCTCCTTTTTTCTCAAGAAAATCGTAATAATTTTTTTTTCAACATTTTTTCCTGCAAACTTGAGGTCAGATCAGCTCACTTGATTTTTTTTATTTATTTTCTGTGTATTTTTTAAAATTCATGCAGTTAAGGGTTAAGATGAAGTTCCTTCTCCTTTTCACAGAGACGCTGGTTGTGTTTGAAGGAACGGATATTCTCGAGTCTATCGGTGAGTAGCTGATCTAATAGGGCTATTTCATAAACAGGCACAGCACCAAGTTCAGGATGTTCTGGAATGGCATATGGAAATGTAGAATGTTCAGTGATGACAAAAAAAGACTGGACGTTTTAGAATGGCCATGCATTCAATCAAGATTTTATTTTATTTCAATTCGAATTATCGATATATCCTGGAAATCAGTTTTTGATTTAGTTTTCTCTTTCTTCAAGATATCATTTATAAATCATATCTTTCATCAATAATGCTCCATATTATTATTCACTATAAAACTGTATTTCAGTACTCAATGATATCATCATCGAGACTCGAGAATTAATACACCATACAAAGTTATCGCTATATAGAAAGTCGAATTGACCTTTTATATTTAAAATTGAATTGAAAGCATAAAACATAGGAAAACTATTCCGTGATTGAGCTGTATCAAGATAAATTACATAGAGAAAAAAAAATTGAAACATCAATAACTATGCTTAAATTTTCAGTCTTCTCAGGAAATTTATTTCAATACTCAATGAAAATAATGATATAAATATAACAAATTTTTTATGGACACATTTTTTTTTCGATAATTCGCTAGAATCTTTCTATGGTTTCTATGGTCTTGGTGATACGATCTGGACAAATCTATGTGCGAAATCTCATTCCTATCGAAACATTAGTTTCGAAGTAATCAGGAATACAAAATTTCGAACGGCCATATTATTACTGAATATAAAATATTCACTTAACTTAAAAAACATACATGAATAATTATCGACATATCTACATATACCTATATCTTCCCATCAGGAATTTCTGAAAACCTTCAATTTTTTTTTTGACAGTCGCATTTGAATTGGAATGAAGTATCTAATTTTGTATATAACTATATGTTCGTCTTCAATTTATCTATGATATATTTTTCAATTTCCATCTTTTCTGGTTTTGTGGTGAAAATGTTTTCTACTACAACAGCGCATTTCTTATAATATTCGTGAACTATGTTGAGGCCATTGTCAAATGTATTTTTTCATTCATAATTCCTATTAAAAATATGAATGCAATCCTCCCCCAGGTTACTCATTTTATCAATGCGGTGTTTTCTTCGCATTTAGTAGCCAGAAAATTACGCTACTGAAATTGATTCAAGCCTACTTCGATCTTCAATAAATAAAAATTTGGAACTGTTAACGACGCGTGAGCGAAAGAAAAATTGATGAAGCATGTGGGAAGTACTTATTACCTATTGCACGAGCAGCCTAATATTTTTGTTCTGATTTTGAACCTTACTTTTCAATTCAAGAAAAAAAATTGCGAAAATTTCGTGCTTCCAGATGAAAGAGTTAGATGAATGTGCATCTGGTGTGAGTGCTGTGAATCTGGGTGACAAGGAAAGCGAGCGGTAACAGATGTTTTTCATGACACCCAGTGCTACGAGCGGCGAAATAGTACCTACTTGTTATGATATAAGGGACAAAATAATGGATGACCCAGTACGGAAGCATAGAAAAAAATTAATGTAATTTCTGAATAATTCAATGTAACGTGAGTAATATTCTGATGGGATAATACCCCTAGGGCCTTGATAATACCGAGATAATTTTGTCATAGAGAATGCTGAAAGCGTGTTGCTTGATAACAGCCCGAGGCCGAAGGCCGAGGGATATTATTCTCAAGCAACACGCTTAAAGGATTCTCTATGACAAAATTTTGAGGATTTATCAAGGCCCGAGGGGTATTCGATAAGATAATTTTTACTTTCTAGATTTCAAAAAATTGATTGTCAATCTGACGTTTAATATTTATTCGAAAACACCAAACTGAAAACACCTCATGTTGGGTATTATCGCTGTAATCCAAAGGTGATTGGATGAAATTTGACACATGACTCTAAATTAAGTAATTTGATTGGTTACTATAGTTAGTAAAAACTTATCAATTGAATACATACTATTTTCGTTATATTATAAATTATGATTGGTACAGTGCTGATTAATATATTCCATATAAATCACGTAGAGTGTATTAAAAAAATTTTACATATCAAGCTTTTTTCAATTAGTTCAAACATGGTTTGCTGGTCAGCGCTTGTAGGCCACCTAAGCTCGGGGGCCAAGGAACACTGTAGTTACTTGTGTATTTACGCCGCTTGGTACCAGTACCTCATCAAGAAGTCGACTTATTTGAGGCACAGAAAAACGAAACAATACGCTAGATTTGAGTTCAGAGCGATTTTGTCATTATCTAAAAGGAACAGTCCTTTGAATTTAATTTCGAATGTCGTTCTTGGAAGTTTTATCATATTTACCTACGTTAGTTAATTTTAAAAAAATGACACCCCCCGAAATCATGTCTAGCTTTGAGGTCACCTACCACTTTTGTTTTATTGGTAGAAAGAAGCACACTTGTAGTATAACAGTTTCGATATTTTATTACTCGTAGACAATTTATGTCAATATGAATTTTTCAAAATATGATTCCTTGATTTTTTGCCTTGAAACTTCGTGGATTGTGATCACGAGCTTGTAGGATCAATGCGGTATAACAATTGATTTTTGTACCGAATTTTATTCGAATAGCTTTCATAGTTTCCGAGAAAAGCTTTGAACGGCGAACGGACGAACTTTTTTCATTGAATTTTTGGATTCTATAGATTCCAAAACGTAAACTGTTAAAATTTCAAGGGAGGTTGAAAAAATTTTTCCTCGAACGATTCCCAATTTTCGCAGGTTCATTATTGAAAATAATAGACCAAAATAATACAAATGAATAATAAACATAAGAAAGATTCGAGTCCTGCAGCTTGACTCTTTTCAAATTCCACCCATTACCGATAATTCAAAATTTTTATACTGTAATAACAGCTTCTGATGCAGGCAATAATTTGGTCGAATATTCAATTTTTGTTAGTGATCGGTCGAGTACAATAAGCGATTTGAAATAATTGAATTTTCATTGAATTTTGGAGAAATGGTTTCCATCCGAATCATCCGACAATTTTTTGCTACCTTCATCTCATGATGATTAGGTACATATTCATCTAACAAAAATACACAAATATCACTCGTTGAAGTGATATATTTCAGTTTTCATTATGTCCTGTTGAAAAGTTTTTCTTTTGTGTTTGTTACTCTTGTAATGGAAATGAATGATTGCGAGGGAAATTATGACATAATTTCACATTCTCGCCATCAAAGTAACGAGGCCTAATAATTTGGACAAATCCGACCCTGCTTGTGAGTGATGTTATTAGAGGACTGATGACGATTCCGTCGATAAATTTTAGTGTCTGGCCGGTCGGCCGTATACACGATAACTCTCGAACGGAACGACCTAGAAACTTGAAATTTCCAGGTAAGGTGCGCATCTTGAATGCCACGGGTGAGTTCTTTACTGGGCAAAATTCGACAAGGGGTTCCGTAAATATGGTCGTTGGAAATTTTGTTTTCTTGATAATTTCGTAACTATGGATTCGATGGTAACGCAATTTCGTATTTCAATGGAGAATGATATATTCAAGTTACATGCCTAGGGACTTGAAATTTTCAAGATAGGTGTGGATCTCAGATTTCGCCGTCACGTTCATCAATGAGCAAAAGTAGAGTAGGGGTTCCGTAAATATAGCCGTTCAAAATATTTTTTTCTGATAATTTCAAAACTACGGATTGGATTGAAATAAAATTTTGCACATAGTGAAGAATAATATATTAAAACTTATTCAAGTCTGTCCGGCCGTCCGTCCGAACGGAACGACCTGAAAACTTTTCAGGGAAGGTTCGAATTTCGAATGCCACGTTTTCGTTATGGGGTAAAATGGGTAAAATGACCAGGGGTGGTGTAAATATAGTCGGTTGAAATTTAGTTTTCTTGACAGGTGATTTCGAAACTGCCGATTCTATGGTGACAAAATTATGTAATCTAATAGAGAATGATATATTCTAGCTCCATTTTTTCCAGATCGTATTACCAGAATCATTCTAAATTTCAATGAATAAAATCCTTATATTTCTGTAGAGCTGATTCGGCATAACTGACGAAGAGCTGCTGTTTTTTTTTTGACAGCTGTCAAAGATTTCTTCAATTGGACGAACGAGCGCTCAAAAGCTCCTGACTTCACGGCAGTGCTTTTTTCGTATTTGATCCGTTAAACTGACACCAGTTTAAGTTTTCTACTTCCTCACTCAAAATTGTACAATTGTATAAAAAAAAAATTGATAAACAACGTGAAGTCCGGAGCTTTTCTGCTCTTATTTCGGTATGCCAAAACGACCTTTAGTGTTCATTTGATTATTCTGAACTACAAAAGAAGGAAACACCGAATTATACAGGATGTCCCAGAATGAATGGATAATCCTGTAACACTGTATAGAAGAGCTATTGAACTCTGACAAAAACCAAAACAAAAATCTATCCCAACTAAAAATATTTTTTTTTTCAAAATAATGATTTCTTGCACATCGCGTTGCGTTTCTGTGTAACACACTCATAAATGAATGAAGTCAATCAGTTTGTTTATGGTGACATATTCTCCAATAAAATACCATTAGATATACAGAAAACCGTAAAAATATCTGTTGTAACTATTTGGGGAAAAAGTATCCAACTTCAAATTTCATCTTAAAATGTGATGACCATTTCATTATGTGAAAGTTCAATCGTTCATGGTGAATAAAAAAGGTTGGTAAGCCTGAGTGGCCAACTTAAAAAAAATATGCGCCTTTCTTACAGATTCCAAAGTAGTACGATGCATCTTCATAACTTATGTAAATGCGAACTTATTGCTATTTGTATACAGAAATACAAAAATTAGAATAGTTGGCGCGCGGTTCTCGACCAATGAAATGATGCGGCTGTCTAATAATCTCAGTTTCAACATAATCGTTTCGCTTACTGATTTTACTTCGAAATTTTGGTGATTTCGTTACGATTTGGTCTTTATCTCAACTCTGAACATGCCACGAAATAATTACACATCCAAGGAATATGCGAAAATGCATTTCATTCATGGTGATCCAGATAAATGGATTGGCCCATTTTATGGCCTCCACGTTCCCCGGACCTTAATCCGTTAGATTTTTTTAACTGGGGTTGCCTAAAAGTCGAGGTCTATTCGGTGTCAATCAGAACTCTTGAAGAATTACGTCGCCGTGTCAAGCAAGCTGCTTCAAAGATTTCCTATCAGTGTCAAGCGCGAAATCTGAAGAGAGCGTTCATTCGTAGATGTCGCGCATATATCAGAGTAGGTGGCAGACAATTCGAACATTTGTTATAATAATGTGGACATTGCACATACTAAAGAACATTTTAAATTATCAGTTCTTCCTCACGAATTGTTAATAACTAACTACTCAAAACAGTGTAAAAAAAAGTGAAAGTATCGAATCTTCAATATTTTATTATTCAGTCGAATTTGCTCCTTCTAATTAGCATACTAATACCAATAACTTCATATCTACATAAGTTATGAAGATGTATTGTACCATTTTGGAATTTACATGAAAGGCGCATATTTTTTTTTGAGTTGGCCATACAGGCTTCCTCAAATTCCATTTCCACCATGAACGATTAAACTTTCACATAATGGAATATGCATCACATTTTATGATGAAATTTGAAGTTGGATATTTTTCTCCAAAAAATTTCTAGTTATACGATCCTCATGAAATTTCGCATGAATCTTCTTGTCGCTAATAACATTCAACTATGAAGTCTCGATTCGATCAGATAAGTATTTTTCGAATGATTGAGAAAATTCGGATGACTCTTCCTACGGAACCCTTTGAAGAAATACTCCTATTAACTAACTTAACCGTCGCATTCAGACCTCAGACGTTCCCTGAAAATTTCAAAATTCTAGGTTTTTTTTCCGAAAGTTATCATGTTCGAGAACGGCGTGACAGAATAGAATTTGACCACAAATTATTATTTTGGGAATCTAACCTAATCGTTTGGGATCGTTCCCAGATCAGAATTCGAAAATTACTGGCATTTCCATTTGGGCATAATGATGATGCTCTTGTTCTTAGAAACAAGCGCGCAAAAATCAATACATTTGAGACCCTGAACTAATATAATGCACTCACTTATTGCTGCAGGAGTCAGTGCGTCAGATTAGCTTGTATGGCTAGCCTAAGGCTTAAGGCTAGGCGCGCACATGCGATTTTCTGTCGCGCGATAGTTCAGTCGAAAAAATGAAACACATTTACTTCATTTAAGAATTATTGACATCGAAGCAGGCCTTGAGCGTCCAGTCGAGGCTTTTTTTCTGGTCACAAAAAGTTACTGTTCAATTTCATCATAGAAATAAAACAACAAACATAAATATAACCTAGAAAAGTGTTCAGTATAAGAATTATCGAATAATTGAGCCGGAATATTCCGACTGCCGTTTAAACATGGGAATTCAGGTTTGAAAGCGCAAATATATCGTGGAATGCTTTCATATGAAATTATCTGAACTTCCAAGCAAGTCGTTGAGTTGAAATATCGTTCATATAAAATTCAACCATTGAAAATTGAAGATCATTGAAATAAATATTCATTTTCACTCAAGACCATGCAATCTTTATTGGTATTGGAAATCTTGCAAAATTCTCACCATATAACCATTTTATGTCAGGATTCAAGAAGGATAATCAATGAAATTCTAGCAGGTAGATAAAGTGGCGCAACAAACAGAAAAAGAATTTTGATACTTCGCAAGCACGGGGCCAAGTGAATGGAATGGAAAAAACGTTATATATATATAAAGAAATAAGAGAGAAACAAAAATTAAGAATCTATGTAGTACATGAAGAATTTTGACATGAAATTTGTACTGTTACTATCAACATATTATGTGAATTATTTAATTTTTTTTTTTAAATACTTTAAGAAAGTCCATGAATTATTGAAAATATTATAATTGAGCAATTTTACAATTATACAGTATACTTTTGAATTGTTAACAATATAGCATGTGTTCAATGTCAGTATTAGTAGAGGGAATGTGAACAGGGTATCATACAGTAGAATAAATAATATCTACGAATGATACAAGAGCAAAGATGAAAATCTCATTGAAAATTTTGTTTCCACGTATGAGTGGAGTGATTGGGATATGTTTATTGAATAAGCTGACATAATCCTATTGATGGAAATCCTTTTGCAGGGAAGGTTTCAATTTTTCAATAACCCATTTATGAAATAAATTCACCATAGTTTTATGGTAATCCTTATCATCAATACCACTGTCAAAAATCAGATCACATCCAGGTAAAAATCCATGAATTGTTCCAGCATTCAAAATAATGTACCTTCTGCCTTTACCCTTGAATATATTCGGCATACCTTCTGGATTACTTTCTAGTGTCCACTGACGAATTTGAATACCGTTTTCGAATATCCAAGTTTCATCTAGATAAATGAATTTTATGTTCCGTTCCATGTTTTCTCGGTATTTACGACAAAATCGTACTCTTTTCATTATATTTTTCTGTTCATCAATAAGAATTTTCCTTCGATCAACTTTTTTCTATTTGTATCCAATTTTTTTTATGATATAATGTTGACTTCGATCGGTTGAATTTTAGGTGCTCTTTGGCCAGTTCAAAAAGAATATCTAAACTGATATATTCATTGTTTTCAATTTCTTCAAAAACAAAGTCATTCAATGTCTCTTTGAAGGAATAATCATATTGCACAGGTTTTCTTCCACTGCTAATTCCAGGCTTTAATAACATGCTAATATTCAACGGACAGTGCTTGGAGAAATCTGAAAATTTAAGAGACATTGATCAATCAGAATACACTTTGAGTAGGTGAATAGAAGTTTACCTGAAACACTAGCGAACCTCGATGAATGCTAGCGGAAATATATGCCGAATCTTTGAAAAACTCGAAGTAACACTGACAAACTGCATGGCGTTCTCTTGTTGTAAGGCGCGATGTATCCTGGTCAATTCTAACCATTTCATTAGCACAAGACAAAAAATACTCAAATTCAGAGCTAAGTTTTATAATTATTCACCAATATGTATCGCGATAAAATCATCAAGGCAAGGTCTCTATGGGATATTGAATTCAGCAACCCGAAATATTACTGAATAGTCTATTTCCAACTTAAATTCGATTTTCCACAGCCTACCGAGATGTCAATAATTCTTAAACGGAGAACATATACCTACTCTTGAATACGAATGCGCGCATATCCGACCAAATAATCGGCGCGACTTAACAGAATAAACAGATGCAACCTGTCCCATTTTTGAAGCGACGCGATTTTCTCAAATTGAAATGAGTCAAACGGAAAGCAATGCACCTGCCCGCACTTGCGATAATTCAATCGTGATTCAGTTTCCGCCAAAAGTTTTTTGTGTGTGTGAAATATTTTTTGGCACATAAAATTAAAAAAAGTCCGACAACGGATCCCTGAGGATGAGGATGAGTAAATAGTGTTCTAGACACAGATAAAATCATTGGGAAGTGGAAAAGAGGCCGGCTCTTTATAATAAGCAATTAAAAGAGTAAAGCGACCGGGATGTAAAAGAAAAACTATGGGGTGAAGTTTGTGTAAATGTAATACTCAATTGGATTTCATCAAAACTATTCACACTCTACCTAAAGTATCGAAAAAATTTACTAGGAGTTTCTTAAATTGAGCTACCACCGAGGCTACCACGGAAGCGTATTCAGTAAAATCCATGTTGTTACTGAATGTAGCTTCGATTAATGAGCCGCGAGTACGCGCATGAAACATTTTCAAATTGCTTTCTTGGCTATTGCGATTATTCAGTCGCGCGACAGAAAATCGCATGTGCGCGCCTAGCCTAAAAGTCATGGATCATGAACAATAATCGAATTCATTGGATCCCGATATGTACCTATCAGGATCATTTCGATTTTATTCGTAATGTGTTTATGTTGGACCATTTCTCTGAAAGAAGTTTTATTGTCTGTTGAATTTTAGAAGAATTATTGACTTTTTATAGTTGGCCATTAAAGTCAGTCGGTTGCCTCTGATTTTCGAATTTTATTGCAAGTTCTCCCTGCTTTTTATAGTTTTCGTGTTTTATAGTCAAACTCAACTTTTATTACATCTTGAAAAATTGTTTGTGGGGATTTTATTAGAAATCTTTTGGTAGATAAAGAAAACGTGTTTCAAAGGTTCCAACCCGAACTTGATTGATTTATGCCGATATTCAGTACTCGATTAATGTTTTTGTTTGGAGATAAATGGGATGATATGATTGAGTATAATACATTTTTGTATCACACCTGCATCATGATTCTCATCCTATGAACTTAAAATCGTGCGAAATATCACGGATTGAAACCCGCCCTGCCATTGCTCAACTATTTCATGAAGATATATGATTGAGAATGCGCAATTCTGATTGTACGTAATATTTTTCCTACGACCACATACAAATTCATATTAGTATATTATCGAAAATAAATATGTAAGTATATTGAAAAAAGTCATCGGTAATCGGTTAAAGAGAATCGGTGAAAAGCAATCGGAAAAAAATTTATCGGTATAAAGTAATTGGTGAAAGTAATCACTAATCGGTCAAAAGTAATTTTCTGAAATTCATTCCTAGCAAAGTTATTGAAGTTATGATGCACCTACAATAAAACAATTACAAAAAGCACTGCCGTGAAGTCAGGAGCTTTTGAGCGCTCATTCATCCACCTTGTAGGTAGATTCGCATTTTCCAGTTTAAAAAACCAATTGAAGACATTTTTGACAGCTGTCAAAAAATGACAAGAGATCTTGGTCAATTATGCTGAATCACCTTTCACAGAAATATGTATAAGGATTTTTTATTCAATAATTCGTTGGAATTCAAAATGGTTCTGGGTATGCGATCTGGAAATGTAGCTTGAATATAACATTCTCCATTGAAACACAAAATATCGACACGATCGAAGTTTTGAAGTTTTGAAATTATCAATTTCAAACGACCATGTTCACGCAAGCCATGGTTGAATTTTGCCCAATAACGAACTCAACCGCGGCATCCGAGATTCGAACCTACCCTGAAAATTTCAAGTTTCTGGATCGTTCCGTTCGGGAGTTATCGTGTATACGGCCGGGCGGACGGGCGGACAAACATGAATTTTTTGAATACATTATTCTTCATCTAAGTGTGAAATTTCATTCCAAACCAATCGGTAGTTTCGAAATTATGAGGAAAAAAATATCTTGAGCGGCCATATTTACGGAACCCCTAGTCTAATTTAGCTCATTGATAAACGTGACCGCGACGTTCGAGCTCCACACCTATGCTGAAAATTTCAAGTCCCTAGGCAAAGGCCTAGGCCTTTCCGTTTGAAAGTTATAATTTTTTATGTTTTCTATAGTTCTGGCAAAAATGTAGCTCGAACATTTCAAAACATCAAAATACCAAATTTTGTCACGATCGAATCCGTAGTTTTGAAATAATCAAGGAAACTAAATTTCAAACAACCATATTTACGGAACCTCTTATCTAATTTCGCTCATTGATAAACGTGACCGCGACATTCGAGATCCATACCTATCCGGAAAATTTCAAGTTCCTAGGCCTTTTCGTTCGAAATTTATAATTGTCTATCGTTTCTATGGTTCTGATTATGCGATTTGGACAATTTTGTATGTAACTTGAACACGTCATTCTCCATCTGAGCGCAAAATTTCATCACGATCGAAGCAGTAGTTTCGAAGTAATCAGGAGAACAAAATTTCGAACGGCCATATTTACGGAACTCCTGGTGGAATTCTGCCCATTAGCGAACTCAACCGCGGCATTCGGGAACTGAACCCATGCTGAAAACTCCTTTAGGTCGTTCAGTTCGAGAGTTATGGTGTAAACGGCCGGACGGAAGACTCGAATTTTTCAACGGATTCGTCGTCAGTGAGTCGAACCTTGACGATTCAGACCATTTTCGGCTCAAAATTCGAAAAATACAGACAACGTGACGAAATGATATAGCTCTCGTGTAAGTAGAATGAGCGCTCAAAAATATTTTATTCATTTCACTTCAATAAATATAAGGAATGTTTAGTAAATAGGGCACCATACACGAGCGGAATATCTGTCATATCTGATACGTGGCGAGCCAAATTCGTACATATATCAGTGCGTGTATGGTATCAAATCCGTCTAGAAAGTATCCGCAAAAAACAAAGCTCAATTGTATATATTTTTCAGTTCTTGAATCAGAAAATCATAATAAAATATTCATCTCAATTTCTTATACAACCTCCATTTAATTGTTAACACTTGACTAAACGTCGAAGTGCACTCGAAACTAGATCACCTCCATAATTTTCGGCGATGGTAGTCCAGGACTGTAAAACTGGCGCTGCTCGTTCAACTTCATTAGTCTCCATATGTTTTCAATGGGACTCATATCTGGTGAAGCTGAAAGGGTTGTCACTGTATAGGCAGAAGCGCCGAAGTATGGCATCTTGAATTATTCTGCTGAAAACGCCACCCCTCTGAATATAAAGCATGTGTCGTTTCAAGGAGAAAATCGTTAAGTCCCAATACTTCTCACTATTAATTGTACCATCAACAGAAATATATTGAAATTATGAAAAATAATAAATTCCGGATACTTTCTAGATGGACTATAGGATGGAAATGTTACAATAAAACTATATATGTGGAACTGGTTCGGACTGTTGTATCTATTATCCAGACCAGATGAGAAACCCTTACCGATGGCTTGATCCTGAAACACTACCAGAAAATCGACGAAGGGAAAATTATTAAATTAGTATTTACACCAAAACTCCTGAAACACAAAAAAGTCAAGTTGATGAATGTGAAAAAAACACTCTCAGAAGATGAATATAAATAAAGCCTTCCGTCTACCTTCAATTGCCAAGGAGAACATAATAATAATAAGAAATTATTTGTCCGATTTAGATTATAGTGGAGATGATGATGATCTCAAGCACCTTTTTTTTATATGAGGAGAAAAACTTGAGAGATGATTAGTTCACAAAAAAAAATTACGAAAAGCACTGCCCTGAAGGCAGGAGCTTTTGAGCGCTCGTACATGCACCTTGTAGGTAGATTCGCATTTTCCAGTTTTAGAAATCAATTGAAGGAATTTTCGACAGCTGTCACAAAAATTATGAAACTTAGGCGAAACTCCAGACTTCATGTCAGTGCTATAGGTGACCAATTTTTTTTAGATAATTCGCTAGAATTTTCTACGGTATCTATGGTCTTGGTGGTGCGATCTGGACGAATTTGGCACGTAGTTTGAATACATTATTCCTAAGCTAGGTGCAAAATTTCATTCCAATCCGATCAGTAGTTTCGAAACTATCAGGAAAAAAATATTTTGAACGGCCATAATTACGGAACCCCTAGTCTAATTTTGCTCATTGATGAACGTGGCCGTGATATTCGCGATCCAAACCCACCCTGAAAATTTCAAGTTCCTAGGCCTTTCCGTTCAAAACTTACAATTTTCTATGGTTTCTATGGTTCTGGTCATGCGATCTGGACAAAATATTGTTTTAATATATCATTCTCGATGAAAATACAAAATTTCATCTCGATCGAATCCGTAGTTTCGAAATTATCGAGAAACCGAAATTTCAAACGACCGTATTTACGGAACCCCTAGTATAATTCTGCTCATTGATAAACGTGATCGCGACTTTTCAGATCCACACCTATCCTAAAAATTTCAAGTCCCTAGGCCTTTCCGTTCAAAAGTTATAATTTTCTATGGTTTCTATGGTTCTGGCCATGCGGTCTGTAGAAAATGTAGCTCGAATATATATAAAAATACAACATTTTGTCCCGATCGAATAAGTAGTTCCGAAATTATTTACGGAACCCCTAGTCTAATTTTGCTCATTGATACACGTGGACGCTACATTCGAGCTCCACACCTATCCTGAAAATTTCAAGTCCCTAGGCCTTTCCATTAAAAAGTTATAATTTTCTATGGTTTCTATGGTTCTGGTCATGCGAGCTGGACAAAATTTTGCATGTTGCTTGAACACGTAATTCTCCATCTGAGTGCAAAAGTTCACCTCGATCGAATATGTAGTTTGGAAGTAATCAGGAGAACAAAATTTCCGGCGGCCATATTTACGGAACCCCTGATTGAATTTTGCCCAATAACGAACTCAACCGCGGCATTCGAGATAAGAATCTACCCTGAAAATGTCAAGTTCCTAGGACGTTCCGTTCGAGAGTTATCGTGTATATGGACGGACGGCCGGACTCGAATTTTTCGACGGATTCGTCATCAGTGAGTCGAACATAGTCGATTGAGACCATTTTCGGCTCAAAATTCGAAAAATACAGACATCGTGACGAAATGATAAAGCCCTTGTGTAAGTAGTTCGAGCGCTCAAAAATAACTTATGATACACCGGATACACTTGTCTCAAAAGCACTTGAAACGTATAGGGCACGAAGCATGCTTTGAAAATTCACTCAGATATCTGTATCATAATTTACTATTTCAGATCTATTGAGTTACTTATTTTAGTGGAAGTTTGTGGTTTTTGAGCGCTCGTACTACTTACACGGGGGCTATATCATTTCGTCACGATGTCTGTATTTTTGAATTTTGAGCCGAAAATGATATCAAACGACTATGTTCGACCCACTGATGACGAATCCGTCGCAAAATTCGAGTCTGCCCGTCCGTCCGGCAGTCCGTATACACGATTACTCTCGAACGGAATGTCCTAGAAACTTGAAATTTTCAGGGTGGGTTCGAATCTCGAATGCCGCGGAGTTCGTTATTGGGCAAAATTCGCCGAGGGGTTCCGTAAATATGGCCGCTAAAAATTTGTTTTCCTGATTACTTTGAAACTACAGATTCGATCGAGGTGAAATTTTGTACTCTAATGGAAAATGAGGTGTTCAAGCTACATGCAAAATTTTGTTCAGCTCGCATCACCAGAATCATAGAAACCATAGAAAATTGTAACTTTTGAACGGAAACGCCTAGGAACTTGAAATTTTCAGGATAGGTGTGGATCTCGATTGTCGTGATCACTTTCATCTATGAGCAAAATTATACTAAGGGTTCCGTAATGGAGAATGATATATTCAAGCTACATTTCTCCAGATCGCATGACCAGAACCATAGAAACCATAGAATATCAACTTTCGAACGGAAAGGCCTAGGGACTTGAAATTTTCAGGATTGGTAGATCTCAAATGTGGCGTTCACTTTCATCAATTAGCAGAATCATACTAGGGGTTCCGTAAATACTGGTCGTTTGAAATTTTGTTTTCTCGATAATTCGAAACTACGGATTCGATCGAGATAAAAATTTGTATTTTAAACGAGAATGTAATATTAAAGCAACATTTTGTCCAGATCGCATGACCAGAACCATAGAAAATTGTAACTTTCGACCGAAAAGTCTAGGAACTTGAAATTTTCAGGGTGGGTTTGGATCGCGAATTTCACGGTCGTGTTCATCAATGAGCAAAATAAGACTAGGGGTTCCGTAAATATAGCCGTTCAAAATATTCTGTTCCTGATAATTTCGAAACTTCCGATTTGATTGGAATGAAATTTTGCACCTAGATGAGGAATAATGTATTCAAACTACGTGCATTTTGTCCAGATCGCATCACCAAGACCATAGATACCTTAAAAAATTCTAGCAAATTATCGAAAAAAAATTGGTCAGCTGAAGCACAGACAAAGTCTGGAGTTTCGTCTAAGTTTGGGAATTTTTTTGACAGCTGTCGAAAATTCTTTCAATTGAATTCTGAAACTGGAAAATGCGAATCTACCTGCAAGGTGGATGTACGAGCGCTCAAAAGCTCCTGCCTTCACGGCAGTGCTTTTCGTAATTTTTCAATATTGATTTATTATCTTTTTGGTCTAGTTCATTCCATTCGTACTCAGATATTGAAGTATTGGAGATATGAGGTCCAAAAATATATCATACCTCCGACCTATTGTTTGTTTCATCCTCAGTAACAATGAGGAATTTTGTCTTATTCATGTAGTGGTAGTAATCTACCTCAAACCAGAACCTTTTACATTCAAATTGATACAAAGAGTCTGAGAACACAACTGCTACGAAACAACATACTGCTTTCCTCGAATAATCGAATGTCGTAAATCTATGATCTTCTTTACCTTATCTTGGTACACTATCTTCAAACTCTACTTCTAAACGATCCCAATCTTCTTCGAACAGCAAGCAAGTGTAAGGTCCACTCCATGTTATTACCATACATTCAATGTCTCTGTACCACACCATATATATGTAAACGACTACTGTTTGTTCAGTTTTCGAAGAACTCTTACAAAAACCGTGGAGACTATTTACAACCTGTCTGCTCAACATTAGAACTGAAATGGTTGCAATAAAACTCCAGGAATCCTAGCACTAGCAAAACTAGAAAGGGTCCCAGCATTCAAAAAACAATCCTTGAAGTTTGGTCAGGTATATTGGGCATTTGCTAGATCTTTGACGAATTTATTATACACTTCGTCAGTCGAAAAAAAATCAACAACAATTAGTTCTAAAACTTCGAGGAAACTCATGAAATCTTACGGAATTCGACGAATAACTGCTTCGAAGAAGAATTTGGTTGTATGTTTGACCAGAATTGATCAGCATTCTTCACCGAATATCTTGTTGGTATTTATAACAATTCCGGTTACATACCAAACTGACACCTCGGTGATAGGAGTTTCGTACGATATACAGAAGTCTGGCACATTTGATGGGAAAATATTAGGTTCCGCAGAAATACTTCTCTCACCATTTTACAAAATTTAATGCGGTTTTTACTCATAGAAATATTCTTTCATTAGACACAATAAAAATTTTTGGTACGTCAAATTTTGAAAATACCTCGGCCTTCAATTGTTGATGGTGATGACCCCCAGAATATATGATAATAGTTTTTCGTTCGAAGGGTGGGAAACCCTCTCAGTATGACTTCTTTTGTTGGTTTTCATTGTGATTGTGATATGTTTTTCGTTTGTGAAACACACTGTTACCACTAGAAATATATTTGATTTTGTTGATGATTCTGTGTTCTATGATTTTATTCTTTTTTTCTATGTTGTTGTATTGAATTTTTTTTAAAGTTTTTAGTGTTTATATATTTTTCTTAGTGCAATATTGTAATGGTCATATTCATATTTGTGCAATTTTTTATTGTATTCGTTAAGGTTTTTTTCTTGGAACCATTATATATGTCGGACAAATCCGTTATGACACGAATCCTCAGAACTTCAATGAATAATTGATAGATATTTGGATGTTTCAGGGTAAAATAAGTACTCCTTTTCTTCTAGTCGAGCTTTCGAGAAATTTTTTTCGGGACAATTGAAATCTATATATTATTCTGTATGACGTATGGAGTTTTGCTCTCTTTATGTTCTCAAAATTGGTTCTGAAAATCAAAAAATCTTGTGGTTTCAATCATGCATCCTTCAAGTGGATTGCATTTTCGAAAATTCAATTTTTCTTCAATTAAGCCTTAAAAGACACCTCATCTCTTGGTTTCAGGCGCCAGATAATAACCAACAATGTAATCTATGCGAAGACCCGCTGTGTATAATACACAGCGTTAATTTCAGTATTCGAATAGCTTCCTTGGGTTCAAGATTACATCAACTCTTCTTGGCCCGAGGTTGGAGCCTACGGGGGGCCAGGGGGGCAAAGGGGAAAAGTTCCTTCTCAATAGAGACGTATCTGTCAGTTCTTTATGGGCGGCACAGGACCTTATCCGGTCTACAATCTGGCTCTTCCACTAGCAGCGGTATCTCAACTAATTTCATGCCTCTACGAGAATGGATTTATCTTGTGTTTCTTCTAATTTACGTGACAGAATATCGAAAACTTCCAAACCCGAACAAAATACTACTCCTAATTTGGTTCTCCAGAAACGTGGGAAGATGAAAGATCCCCTATTTCGACCACCAATTACTTCTCCGACACTTGTCTACGAACAATTTCTGGAATTGGATTCCAGAGTTTCTTGCATTTCCATGAATGTTAATTTCTCCGGATACGTATTTAATGGCAGTGGATTTTAAGGATGATGCTATTTTCGTCCAATTCGAATATTCAAGATATTATTTTAATGTTTCCATATATAGTGTCGGAATATATGGAATAATTTTAGATCTTTCTATTCATCACTAATGGACTGATGTGTAATGTCGACAAGTATGACAACTTTTCTTGAATTTTCAACGTTGAATGAGATATTTCCAAACAACCGAATTTCGGCAATAAGTTTGAATGGAGTCAACATTTTGTTCGAAGTATTTTTGGTTTTGTTAAGGGGATTGATTTCTCAGCTTGTTGGATGAATGACATCACCTATCTTACAAGGATATATGCAGAAATGATGAAATAACAGACATGAAGATGTATAGCAGAAATCGACCAATTACGGACTATAGAGGTATAGGGGACATATATACAATTGGATAAAAAAGAATAACAAATAGTTGTATCGTTGATTGAAGTATTTTGTTATACTTCAATCAATGGTTGTATATGTATAAAACATCTAAGTTAAACCACAACAATTTCATTAACCAAAAGTGAATTATATAATGAATAATATAATAATATGATAGGTCCTAGAAATTTCAACACTCTAATTCAGTTACTTCGTTCTCTTTCAAGATTTCACTCATTAGTCCTTGAACACCTAATAATTCATCACGTACTTATGTCTTGAGATCTATAACATTCTACCGAGATATATTTTGATAGTCAGTCATACTCATTCTTGTCCACTTGGTCACATCCTCATTAAGATACCACAAGCATAACGGCAATATCGATCGAAAACATAATAATATTTCTCTGTAGGAATTATATGTAAATTATGAGCGGAGCCTGATTTTAATGCGTGCATGTACCAAAATTTTTTATCGACCGGCAAGCTAGCCCAGTTCTCAATATCTAATTGATTTATATATCGATTTCTATAAAACGAATGCTGGAATAATTTGTAAATTATGTGTGATTTATGTGAAATGTCAGTTTTTTTCCATGCACTCTTCAGTATTATTTTATGAAGCTAGCTATCATAATTCTAAATATCTAATTCATTTATCAATCAATTTCAATGAACCAAATGCTGGAATTATGTGTGAATTATGTGCGGAGTCAGTTTTTTCCAGGCACTTTTCAGTTATATTTTTAATTCCCAATTTCTAATTTATTCATCGATCGATTGCCATGAAACGAATGCTAGAATTAGATGTGAGTAAATTATGTGCGGAGTCAATTTTTCCATGCACTTTTCATCATTATTTTATGCTGGCTAGCATAATTCTCAATATCTAATTCATTTATGGATTTCATTGAAACTAATGCTGGAATTTATGTGAATTATGTATGATTTATGTGCGAAGTTAGGTTTCTCTATTATTATTCAGTATTCAGTATATTATTTCATGAATGTCTAATTCAACAATTGCTAGAATTATGATTGTACCTTATGTGCGGGGCAATTTTTTTCATGCAGTTTATGAAATATTTCATGAAATTATCTAGCATAATTCTCAATATCATATTCATTTATCAATCGATTTCAATGGAACAAATGCTGAAATTCTGAATGAATTATGTGCGGGGTAAGTTTTGATTATTTTGACAATTATGGAAAATATATTCATACCTAAATTCATGTTTTACTGAGATATAGAAAAAACTATAAAAAATTTAGTTAATGACTGCCATTCAATCATCCAAGTCCCTACTCAGCATTCATTCGAATTTCAATAAACATTACTAAAATGTATAAAATGGCCAACTGTATCATAAAGTTAGTCCTCTAGAATGGCAAGTACTATTTTCTGATAATAATTGATATATACATTCCAACAAAGATTCCAACTATCGCAGGAAAATGAATGATTGTTTTAGGACCGCTGATGCTCACAGCGGTGATTTTTTTGATATACGACCTATTGTAGTAGACGAAGCTATCATAAAAATTTTCAATTAAATAACACAAGTTATAATAGTGTGACATTGGGGCAGCACATATACACCCCAGCTTTTGTGGGCTCTCTGACTAGGATTATAAGTTTTAGTTCATGAATTAAACATTATTCGGCACTGCGTGGACCTTTTTATCAAGGCTTCGATGGAGAATATTTCGGTATATCTTATTTTAACCTTCTGAACAGGCAGGTGGTAAACTAGGTACAAGCTGTGGAAATCCAGGAAAATTTACTTTCGTTTCCCTTCATAATATTTTTAGTGATAATTCTCCAAAAATGTATTTCCTTATGAGTTTACATGTGTCTTGCTTATGTTTTACCTACCTAGATGTATATTGTTTAATTTCAAATGAAACCCTGTGAAGTCAAATACAATAGTTGTTTATCCTTCTTAATAGTGAAGAGTGTGGGCAAATTTAAATTATCCCTAATTGTTGAAAGGCTAGTAGTAAAGTGTGATTGATAGATGTCTTAACCATCCAATATTGGCCGCAAAAAGTTGCGCAATTCCCTTTCCCAAACTTCGAATAGAGATGTTTGGCCATTTTCGTAATAGGCTTTAATTTTTTCGACACGTTGTTCAATGCTCCATTTTGCATGATTGAATTCGTGAATTACTGAAAATATCAAAACAAAAAACAATTGACGTTCAAGCTCCATTTACATTCAACATCTGTCTAAACTATCGACAGGTGGTTTTTGAGACTTCAACTATCAATATATCCGCAACTCTAAATGGAAAGTGAACTGAGTGTGACAGGAAGGAACCACCAGATTCTCAACAAGTGGCTATTTATTTCATTTTCTCTATTGTATCCTCCCCTAATGAAGTTGTTAACATCCGACTTTCCTACCCGTATCTGGACACCGGCAACAGATGGATGAAAAACATAATTATGACTAATTGAACCAGTTTTCTAGGAAATAAATCATAGGTCGGTGAAATGAAAGGCATTTCTGGTCCTGCCATCTGTATAATTATATCGCTTTGGTCCAAGCCGAGTCTCCCGACTCTTCGTGGATAATTATTGCCAGAAAATAACATATTGTGCAATGAGAAACGAATGCCAGAAGATTACATATTTTTTTTTAACCATCGAGCCCATCGATTCACTGCAGAAGATCATTTGTGACCGAGCTCATGTAGTCTTCAAGTAATGACTATGTAGCGACAACGGTTGATTTCTTCATTAAGGGCCTGCCGTTATTTCCCAATGAAAATTTTTTTTAATTCACCGTCAGTTACCAAGATATTTTACAGAGATTTTCGAGAAGCCCATTCCCCAATAGCGGCACATATTTATGTCCCTCGAGAAAATATAGAGACCAGTTCATCTCGTTCGATACATTGATGTAACGAATACTTCGACCTGTTATATTCCTAGGTATTAATTTGGCAGATTTAACATATGGTAAGTCTATTCTTTCAAAGTGCGCCGAATAAACTTTGCGGTCTCATGAATGTGGTTTTTGAATATTATGTTTTATACTTAATTGGTAGTTTACCTGAAAAACAAAGCCAAAAACCCACATGATACTAGCTTACAAGCAAATCGAACATGATATGATACAAATGTCTAAACTGTAAATGCTGGGTACATGAAGTATGTGCAAACGTATGTAAGAGTGCTAAAAAATGTTATTGCTGATCTTGTGAATCAACTGAATGAAATGTTTTAAATTTTGTATATGAGTAATTTTCTTAATGACTTCGTCTATGATGTAAGAATTATTGGCATTGCCAAGATATTGACGCTGACGGACATTCAGACACTTCTGTGACGATAACTGGTCTAGGTAGAATTCTAAGGTGACGGATACTGGGACAATGGTGGTATTTTATTATTTTATTTATTATTTTAGTTTTGCCACATCTCACAACAATATTTTTCATTTTATCATGAAATAGACGCTTCAACTTTCTTCAGATTTTTGAAAGATAATGTACCTACATGTTGAACAAATAACATCGAGTATGAGTTTTCCTTAAGCTGACCATTACTGTTACTTTTACCTTAGAGCTCTTCATAGGAAAGAGCCTGGTCTCCGATCACTCGGTAGGTACAGGTGTGTTTTCACATTTTTTACAGCAGCCTCCCACAAGCCCCCAACGTGAGGAGCAGATGGGGGATTAAAATGCCATTTAATCGATTCTTTAGATGCAACATCGGCGAACCATCTATTCAAATGTTTGTGAGCACACTCAAGATTCGTGCCACAATCACTATACAAATTAGCGCATAGACCGCGGCGAGTAATGAATCGTTTGAGAGCAGCAAGGAAGGAATTCATAAAAAGATCCGATGCCAACTCAAGATGAACAGCCTTAGTTGAGAAGCCTACGAAAAGACATAGATAAGCTTTTCAGGATCGAAGCATGTAAGGCACTTTGAAAGGACTATTTTAATTGAACGGCGGAAGGAAAGTATCCAGAATAGTTGAGCAATCAGGAACAGAACTATTTGAACTCCAGCGTGGAAATAAGTTTGGTGAAAATGCAAAATAATTAATAGTTAATTGTCCACGGCTTGGAAGAAGAGCAGGAAATTTTGTACCACACAAAATAGGTGCATTTCTACCTCCAACCCTGAGAGCACCGTTATGGTCGACAAATGGCGAAAGCTTGAGAAAGGATTTCGAAAGTTCCAAACCATCATTGCAATGATATATCATGATTGAGCATGCTTGACAACGAGGAGAGATGCATCGTGCAATTCTGCCGGAGAAAGGAATCCTGAAGTGCGGAAATCGAGAATGTGAATGAATCGAAGTATGTACGCTATGATTCGAGTATAAGTTGAAAAGGAAGAATATCTTGAAATTAAATCATCCAATAGATGACGTGAAGGAATGGTAGTTAGAGAGATGTGCCTTTCTTCCTGTCATATAGAAAGTTCGCTAGTTTAGGGTTGAAAATGATAGTTCAGCAAAAAGGTAGAACCCTCCCACCATGAAGAGCATTGAAGTAACTCTTTTGTATTTTCTAGCGAAGACACATGAAACCAAGAAGTGGGTGACGATTTCGATCGAATAAACTCTTTTGCCAACAAATGTTTTCCACTTGTGTGGCCAAGCTCAAATCCAGCTCAGCACAATAATTGTGGAATCACTCCAATAACAAATCTTGCTGATATTGAGATTGTCTTAAAAGGTTTGTATGACATGATGAGCTTGCTTAGCAACTAGGACAGAAGCGCACAGTTTTAACCTTGGCCAGCTCAATCGTTTGATTGGAGCAAATTTGGCTCGGGATATCACAAATCGAACCTGGTAACCAAGGTCCGCCGCTGAGAGGCTACGATGACTGATTCTGATAAATAATTTCAAAAATTTTTATGAAAAATATGGATTTTGAATAATTCATTTAAAATGATCAACAGTAAAAAAATAAATAAACGAATGAGTAAACAAGACTGCATGTGGATTTTGTTCAGCCTTCACGAAGCGACGGCTTTAATACTGAATATAAGGTTTGTTGATGTGAGTGATGATAAGAGAAACACAGCCTAGTCGTGAAGCCGTACTCATCGATTCTAGTCCATGTAAATTGATATTCAAACCTTTACTGCGAAAACCTAATTTTTGAATAAATCGTTGAGAAATGAAGAATGTCATACTTTCTGAGTCTAGGACGCAACGACATGGTTGGGAATGACTGAAACTACTTAGGACATATATAGTGGCGGTGGCAAGGCGAACATTATAAGTTGATGACAGAAAACCAGCATTTATGGATGAATTCTGTTGATTTTGCGTAGAAGATCTGGGATTCTGTGAATTAACAGATGGTGAAGAATTGAAGGTTTTAAGGTGCATACTCACTAAGCGAACGAACAGCGAACTCCGAATAACGAAGGTTCGGAGTTCGTTCGGGAGCAATTTTTCGATTTCGTTTCGATGAAGCAAACTCCGCACCGAATACAGTGTTCAAAAAGTTCGATATTCGCTAGGCATTCGGCATCGACTCCATTTATTTCAAAAATGTGTGACGAAATTTTTGCAGCATCGTCTTCCATAGTTATTGCGGGTTTACTGAAAACCAGTGAAGAACAAAAAAGGAAACGATATTGGATGTCAAAACTTTATCAAAGTCGGAATCAATATAGGGGATTAGACCTGATTTAAGGAATGATTTAGGGCAGTTCAGTAATTTTTGTAGAATATCCCCTGCGGATTTTGAATTTTTACCTGGAAAAATTAGTGAAAAAATTTGTAAAAAGTCAACAAATTTTCGAGAAGCAATTCCAGCTAAGGAAAGACTGGCGCTAACCCTCCGATTTTTGGCAACTGAACATTTCAACGCAAATTCGACGTTCGGTTCGAAATTACACTAGAAATAGCGAATCCCGTCCACACCGAACAGCGAATCTCTTTGATGTACCGCTCTTCCACCGAACGACGGCGAAGGCGAACCGAACTGAAAATGCCATTCGATTCGCCTTCGCTTCAACGTATACATTGACCGAATTCAAATTCAGAGTTCGGAGTTCGCTGTTCGTTCGCTTAGTGAGTATGCACCTTAAGAAGTTGAAGGAGAATCTACATGTAGAAGTGTATGATGTACCTAGCTGATCACATGTGAAACAGGAATGTTTTGACTGACATTCTCAAGATGAAGGTTTATTGAGACAGTTGACGAATAATTTTCCTGTTTGATTAATTTCATTCTTTGATGTAATTGAGCTAGAGACTCGGCTAGAAATTGGTTTTTGAGCGCTCGTACTACTTACACGAGGGCTACATCATTTCGTCACGATGCCGTCCGGCCGTCCGTCCGTACACACGATAACACTCGAACGGAACGTCCTAGAGACTTGAAATTTTCAGTGTCGGTTCTGCTCCCAAATGCCAAGTTTAAGTTCGTTAATGGGCAGAATTCCACTAGGGGTTCCGTGAATATGGCCGTTTGAAATTTTGTGAAATTCTGATTACTCCGAAACTACACATTCGACCAAGATGAAATTTTGCACTCAGGTGGAGAATGTCGTGTTCAAGCTACTTGCAAAATTTTGTCTAGATCGCATGACCAGAACCATAGAGACCATAGAAAATTATAACTTTGTAATGGAAAGGCCTTGAAAATTTCAGGACAGGTGTGGACCTCGAATGTCACGGTCACGTTTATCAATGAGCAAAATTAGACTAGGGGTTCCGTAGATATAGTAGTTTGAAATTTAGTTTTCTTGATAATTACAAAACTACGGATTCGATCTTGTCGAAATTTTTCATTTTGATGGAGAATGATATATTCAAGCAAAATTATAACTTTCGAACGGAAAGGCCTAGGGTCTTGAAATTTTGAGGGTAAGTTCAGATCGCGAATTCCGCGTTCACGTTCATCAATGAGCAAAATTAAACCAGGAGTTCCATAAAAATGGCTGTTCAAAATATTTTTATCCTGATAATTTCGAAACTACTGATTGGATTCGAATGAAATGCATAGCTGAAGACTCATGTATTCAAACTACGTGGGAATTTTTGTCCAGATCGCATTACCAAGACCATAGATACCGTAGAAAATTCTAGCGAATTGTCGGAAAAAAAATTGGTCACCTGACGCGAAGTCTGGATTTTCATCTGAGTTTGAAATATTTTTGATAGCTGTCAAAATTGTTTCAATTGGTTTCTGAAACTGGAGAATGTGAATCTACCTACAAGGTGAGTGAACGAGCGCGCAAAAGCTCCTGACTTCACGGCAGGGCTTCTCAAATTTTTTATTATGAACGTTCGTCCGTATGCTCTTGAAAGATATATAAGGCAATACAAAAATCATTGAGTTTCATGCTGAAAAGGGCTCTTTATTCTCTTCGGAATTTTCTGATGACATGCTCGAATTATTTTCAATTTTAGACCAATAAGCAACCCCTAAATGGCGTGTATTTTGATATCCTTCGACCAAGGTGTCATAAGCAATTTCATAATTCAATGAAGTCATTGGCAATGTGTGAACAAGTAAAAGGCAGGGCCTTTCAAGGAATTCAAGAATTTCAATACAGAATACGCAGAGGTGGAAATATGATGAAAAATTACGAAAAGCACTGCCGTGAAGTCAGAAGCTTTTGAGCGCTCGTTCATCCACCCTCGTTCAGAAACAAAATGAAAAAATTTCAGACAGCTGTCAAAAAAATTCTCAAACTAAGGCAAACTCCAGACTTCACGTCTGTGCTTCAGCTGACCTATTTCTTTTCGATAATTCGCTAAAATTCTCTATGGTATCTATGGTCTTGATAATGGGATCTGGACAAAATTTGGCACATAGTTTGAAACATTATTCTTCAGCTATGTGCAAATTTTCATTCGAATCCAATCAGTAGTTTCGAAATAATCAGGAAAAAAATATTTTGAACGGCAATATTTACGGAACGCCTAGTCTTATTTTGCTCATTGATGAACGTGACCGCGATCCAAACCTACCCTGAAAATTTCAAGTCACTAGGCCTTTCCGTTCGAAAGTTATAATTTTCTATAGTTTCAATGGTTATGGTGATGCGATCTGAACAAAATGTCAATCGAATATATCATTCCTCATTAAAATACAAAATTTTGTCTCGATCGAATCCGTAGTTTCGAAATTATCGAGAAAACTGAATTTCAAACGAACGTATTTACGGAACCCCTAGTATAATTCGGCCCATTGATAAGCGTGAACGCGACATTTCAGATCCACACCTTTTCTGAAAATTTCGGGTCTCTAGGCCTTCCCGTTTGAAAGTTATGATTTTCTATGGTTTCTATGGTTCTGGTCATGCGATCAGGAGAAATGTAGCTTGATACATTATTCTCCATCAATATACAGAATTTCGTCACGATCGAATCTGTAGTATTGAAATTATCAAGAAAACTAAATTTCAAACGACCGTATTTACGTAACCCCTTGTATAATTTTGCTCATGGATAAACTTCATCACGACATTCGAGATCCACACCTATGCTGAAAATTTCAAGTCTCTAGGCCTTTCCATTCAAAAATTATAATTTTCTATGGTTTCTATGGTTCTGGTCAAGCGATCTGGACAAAATTGCACATGTAGCTTGAACACCTCATTCTACATTTGAGTGCAAAATTTCATCTCGATCGAATATGTAGTTTCGAAGTTATCAGGAGAACAAAATTTTGAACGGCCATATTTACGGAACCCTTGATGGAATTCTGCCCATTAACGAGCTTAACCGAGGCATTTGAGATCCGAACGTACACTGAAAATTTCAAGTCTCTAGGTTGTTCCGTTCGAGAGTTGTCGTGCTTACGGACGGACGGACGGCTGGACGGACAGACTCGAATTTTCCGACGGATTCGTCATCAGTGAGTCGAACATAGTCGATTGAGACCATTCTTGGCTCAAAATTCGAAAAATACAGACATTGTGACGAAATGATATAGCCCTCGTGTAAGTAGTACGAGCGCTCAAAAATGAGTATGTTTGACAGACGGAGCTATCACTCAGACCAAACACATCTTCCCAAAAAATATATAAGGATTTTCAACTCTGGACTATTCCCCTTCATTATTTCACTTTAGACTAATAAGCCCTATGGAATGACTTTAATGAGTTTGTTGAAACTTTTTAATTCCTCTATAAAACTATGAGCCTATCAGAGTCATCATGAACAAACGTGTCTTCGAACCTTGATGAGTCTGAATAGTTCTATGGCCGCCACCATCTAGATAATTAGAGAACCTTCATGAGACAAAATAGTTTCACAACACGAATACTCTAGAGAAGTTCTCTTGAAGAGTACTTCAAGGTCTCTGTTTACCAGAGAAAATGATCTCGTAGAGTAAATGACATGAACTGAAGAATTTTTGAAGTACATTACGGAGATGCCAAATAGTCATAACTAGGGCTATGAGAACATGCCCAACCAGGGCACTAGAGATCATCACATACCTCACAACTCTATATAAAGGATAGAAAAGCACATGAGACTAGTTTAGGAATATCAAAGAAAGAAATGGGATAACTAAAGATCAGAGAGTCTGGTCATCTCTGATCAAGCACATCTCATAAATATGAGGCCCTTCCTAGCGATTAAATTATAAAGAAAGATGGCTTTGGAAGGCAGTTAACCACATAAAGACATATCCTCCCTGAAGTTACTAGAGTTAATCACTATTCCTAGGATATACCTCGGGGAGCCACAAAAGATCTTCAAGTTGCAGTGCGCTAGTTACCCCTGAATCCCAATGATAATAAGCCCTAACATCATGAGAATACTTTTCAAATACGGGGATAAGCCCTGCTACGAAAAGTCCATAGCCCTTGACCTCGTTTTCCATTGAATCTCGATATAACAGTATGCCCAGAAGAGTTTTTTCTAATTGATGTTCATGTCGTTGTTATTCTTGTTAATTTTTATTGTTGCTGCTCTGTGGGCTATACAAAATTCAAAAAACATACTGTGGCAACAATCTTAAGATTCAAAGGTAGTTTCATCAATAATTTAGCTCAATCAGCTCAAATCTTCTATAATAAAAGCATGTAACCACAAAGAACGTCAGTTATAACATGAAACCAAACAAGCTAGACCAATAGATGAAAAAATTCAAAAGGCTACGAAATGGATTTTTTAGGATTTATCAACATTAGATCGTTGAAGCCACATCCACAGCCAACTTCCGCAAAAAAACCTGTTGGTTCCGGGAGTATTCAGAGTAGAGCTTTGCTGTTGAATGTTTCTAATTTCTTGAACCTTTCTAGGACCTTTTACAAATTTAAACCTGCGATTTTTTGTTTTTGAAATGGATTGGTCAGTTTCTTAAGATGAAAAGGTCGATGCCTGATTTGTTCTAAATTTCAGAACATTTTTCCTCTTATATTATCCGTAAATTATGTGGGAGATATCTACTTAATTTTTTTTATTAATTTATTTTTCAACTAAATATGGAATTTATTGGTGTTGGAATGTCCTATGTAGCTTTTCTTGGTAGACATTGTTGCATTAATCTGGCTGATCACCATACTCTCAAATTCGCAAACACTGTGCTGGGGTTCGTTTGCAGAACCAGTGGACTCGAATTTTTCTCCACAACGTCGAAGGATGAAATTCGCTTAATGCGCGCAACACTGATTTTGATAGTAAAATTTGATGATTGCACACCATTGTCAACGCCATAACCTTCAATGGTAATTAACCTTACACTACTGAACAATTCAGAGCAAATCTGACAGATTTTGATTCAACAACATGGCCTACACTGATTTCGAGCATCCAATTGAAAGACCTTCGAGTATTCATTCTAAATTGACTAAATGGTCTCTACATCTCCCAAAAAAATTGGTGCCCTTCAATTCCGCTAACCTATAATAACTCGTATTCATTCATAAATTTTTAGCACCTATGTATACGATGTCCATAGAATCATAAACCACATACATCCATACAGACAGACATCATCATAGGAAAATTTTACTCATGTATGCTTGAGTATCCATAAATATTTTATCGATCATAACTCAACTACATCGAGTACGAGCGAGTAGTTTTATCGGGTGTTGGTCATCTTGAAGATTTAGATACATTCATAAATCGCATCTATTCCGTCTCATATGTTATCCAGAGTTTTTTTGCGACTCCGTGGTCACGAATACATGCTCAAATGGCACTTGGAGATATATGTCAGCGGAAGAGGAGAACATTTCGATGAATTTTATGTTACAAGACCATGAGAGGCGTCGTTGCCTTAGTATTGGATTTCATTTCAGGAAATCTAGATGCGTATGGAATAAGTTACATATTTCTAATAATTTTTTTCACCTCTCTGAAGAAAAATCGAACTTTCGACGTACGTACGTAGATTTTGATACTTACCTACTCCATAGCAACACTAAGAAGAGGTAGGATTTTTTTCGAACAAAATTGGTAGAAGGTAGAATTTAATCAAAATTTATTTATTATGGATGAATTAATAATGGTATATACAGCGTGTCCCGCCCGGGAGTAACTGTGAATACTCTTTTCAGTAACAAATTTATTTCTGGATTTCATCAGAAATCTACAGACGAATTCATGGAAACCCTATGACTATCATTAAAACCAAAGTGATTTATCAAAACTCAGGACGTTGTTGATACGTTTTTAGAACGACATAATATTAATTATTCCGATACTCCCTCAGGGCCGAACTACTATTCTTCATTAAACTTGTTCAGAGTGAAAACAAAACTTTGTATGTCGAATTTCGAATTATTATTTCACCTTTCAAGAAGAGCTTAAATGCAGCTTCCATATGTGGTTTCATTCGAAGTTGTAACACCTAGAGTTTTTTTAAAGTACTTTTGGAAATTGGACTATGCTAGAAAAATTGAATTCACTCATATGAATTAAAAGGTAAAACGAGAAATTTTTCATGGACTTCGAGTACCAATGATAAGATCGAGCTAGATTTCCTGCAACGTGAGAATATCATTTGCTTGTACTCTGTACTATTAGCTCAAATTAAAAATTTATATTGAAGTTACTGACAAAAAACAGGAAAAATATAATGAGAATTAGAATTCAATAACGAGAGCCATGCATGATTTTTTGAGTTGAATTTGGCTTGTCCCTAAAACTTTGAGATCAAACGTTGGCAATGAAAATGTTGAGATGTTCGTGTGTACCAAAGCGAAAAAGAATACAGAAGTAAGATGGATCCAGGAAAATATATTAAGTTGCGACTTTACAAAAAAGTCTTACACGAAAACAATACGGGGGTTATCATTCTAAGAATAGAAGAATGTAGCGAAAGAAATATGGGAATGTCAAATATTTATTGCTCAGAGTATCCAATGATGACGAGTAAATGACATCTTTCATTTGAGTGAAAAATTTCCTAAGTTATAATTCTTATGCAATGGCGAAGCAGCAAAAATGGAAGAAGAAAACGGTTGTAGTGATTTTTCATGCACACCACCTGCTTATAGATCACGTCATCACGACATTCCAGATCCACACCTATCCTGAAAATTTCAAGCCCCTAGGCGTTTCCGTTCAAAAGTTACAATTTTCTCTGGTTTATATGGTTCTGGTCATGCGATCTGGACAAAATTTCACATTTAGCTTGAACACCTCATTCTACTATCGAGTGCAAAATTTCATCTCGATCGAATTTTAAGTTTCGAAGTAATCAGAAGAACAAATTTTGAACAGCTATATTTACGGAACCCCTGGTGGAATTCTGCCCATTAACGAACTTAACCGAGGTATTTGGGATCTGAATCTACACTGAAAATTTCAAGTCTCTAGGTTGTTCCGTTCGGACGGACGGAAAGACTCGAATTTTTTGACGAATTCGTCATCAGTGAGTCGAACATAGTCGTTTGAGACCATTTTCGGCTCAAAATTCGAAAAATACAGACATCGTGACGAAATGATATAGCCCTCGTGTAAGTAGCACGAGCGCTCAAAAATGAGCCAGGGATTCCCCAAGGCAGCAACAACAAGAAAAAGCAAGAGTCTTGCTGGCAAGCAAGAAATGAATACTTCTTGTTTCTTGTCTTGACAACGTTCTTGTTCATAGAAGCAATTGCGCAAATCATATGATATGATGTAGAAAGTAGAAAGAATACCTCTTTTCATCTTCGCAACTGCACTTATTGGCAAATATTTTGGCCTAAACCCACCTTTTGCTGCGGTTGCTTCTATGAATAAGAACGTTATCATTTTCGAATTTTGAGCCGAGAGAAGTCTCAAACGATTAAGTTTAACTCATAGATGAAGAATTCGTGTCCGGTCGTAAGCGAATAACTTTTGAAAGAATGTGCTGATTAGGTAAGAAAAATTGATGAAATGCACTGCCGTGAAGTCAGGTGCTTTTGAGCGCTCGTTAATCCACCTTGTAGGTAGATTCACATTTTTCAGTTTCAGAAACCAATTGAAAAATTTTAGCTGTAAAAAAAAATTCCGAACTAAGGCGAAACTCTAATCCGACAATCCGACAATCTTTGACATTGACTTCCGGTTCTGTTCACAGAATGTGTTTGCAAAATTTTACGTGAAATCTGACATTTCGAATTTCGCATGAAAATATCGTGAAATATACCGATGTAGAGTTGGCAACTGTGCGAATACGATTAAATACGCCTCCTTTCGATAATTTCAAAGTACCTGGATGGGTGACCGACCTGGCAAAGCATTTAAACAATCTCGCAAAAGCTTCTGAATTTACTTCACTGCTTTTAAAACTTTTTTTTTTGTAAGAATAACCCTAAATCTGAAGAGTACCAAATACAAACGGCAACTATGTAAACCAACTCGACGTTGTTCAAGGATTGTTCTTGCCTCGCCTTCATTCCGTAGAAGTGCCGATTCGAACACCGCATACTTTCAACCAAGGCAAAAGACCGCCATGATATATTAACACAAGGTAAAGGTATTCCGACGCAGAACAGAACAATGATGTATGAAATATACCTTGTAATTCATTATGGATTGACAGGTTTATTTGGCCAAGAATCCCATTCTTTTTTCTCTTCGGGTAGTTTCTGAGGAACTGTCAACGGCTTGTTTCAGAGCTCGCAACGGACCAATTTACTCGCTACGGGTCTTGGGAGAATCATCAGGTAAACCCAGATAGAAATCTGATTTTGCTTTCGAACTAGGTAGAAAATTATGTGAATTAATATATAGATATCTTTTGAGAATATTCAGATGATGAATTTGCATATCAACGTTGTTCTTGGCATTTCGCTGATAACAATGAAAAAATTTGAAAGAACACCGAAGCGTCCTGTAGATATAGCTATCTGAATTTTTTCCTCTCAATTATCCGATTCTATCCAAATAAAACTTGTGATTTAGTTGTGAAATAACGACATGGAGGTTCATGGGGAGTTAAGTAAGAATCGTATCAATAGAAGAAATATAATGAAAGCTGTAAATTTTGTGTACCTATACATATGGGACATCGGTAAAATGAATAATATAAAAATACTAGAAATTTTCTGAAAACTTGACAGCTGATGCACGTGAAAAAAAAAATTTAGGAGTTTTTATCTGGTGTAAAATTCGATATTACAAATAGCAGTAGATGCAGAGCAAGACTTCCATCATTCTGGATAAAAAATTAACCTTCTCCGCCCATGTCCAGAAAATTATTAAGCAATCGAACATTAATTTATGCAAAATACTTCCCCCCATTGGCAGGTAAAGCAAACTATCAAAAAAATCCAAACTTCGGATATACAAGCACGGTATAAGACCCATCATGGTGTATTCAAACCCAATCTGGAGTAAAACATCCAAAACAAACTATAAAAAAATTCAATGATTACAGAACAAATTTCTGAGAGTTATCCTCAATAAACCTCGGAAAACTAAAATCGACGACCTCTATTATACTCTAGCCAACGTAGAAACAATAGAGAATTTTTTAAGAACCACTCCTGATCATTTTTCTAGCTTAAAACCCGAAATATGGACAAAACCTCCCATCTAAGCAACATCACAATTTCAATCAAGAGAATTAAACATAAACTCATTCAGCATATCCTAATGTAACCATCTTCCCACCTTCCTAACCCCTCTAGAGCGTCAGTTATTTTCTTTCGTGCATTCGACAAGCCTCTAGATCTAGAACAATATTATACCTTCACCCTCAAAATTAATGTAAAAACAAACAAAAAATACTAGACTAGGTAAAAATATTTCTTTCAGGAACTAGTTGTAATCTTTTCTCTTTAAGCAATTTGTAACTCTGTATATTTCCCCTTGTAGATATCTCCTGTATACAATGCTTATGAAATTTAAAATAAAAAAACTTCTGAAGTTAAAAGTTATTTTCTTTCATGCAAGACTTCCATTGAAGGGCCCGTATGATTCTGGAGTTTCGGAATTGACGATATTAGAAATTATTTTTCCTACAAGCGTGCGTGATTCACCCTCTACCCGCACGCAATTCAGTTTGGAAAGTGTCATTTTCCCACAGTCGTACGGGAAAAGTTTTCCCACACTAGGCGGGAAATTTTTTCCCACACTAGTGCGGGAAAAACATTTATATGATATCCTCGTAAAATATAAGTGGTGGGTGACAAAATATGAAAGTTCAAGCTTTTTTGTTGCAATACTAAGTGAGTTTGTTCAAAATAATCCATCATTTTGCACTATTTATTGAAAAAATGAACAAATATTGATAAATAAAAATGTATTGTTATGAAAATCACCCTATATATGGGCTTTGGTTGATCTGATAACGAGTAGGTAACAATTGATCTTGTCATGCCGATCAATACACAAATTTGTTTGTAATTGTCAGAGTGACAGACAAAGCGTTACTTATATAAAATTTTCGATTCAGTGAAATTGCCACGATGGATTATTCATCTGATGAAGAACTTCCACAAGAAATCGTGCAAGCAGCTACAGATGCGAACTTAAAAATATTGCCAACGAAATCTAAACAAAGGTATGAGAAGCAATACACGAGTTTTATTGAATGGTGCAACAATAAAAAAGTGAAAACACCAAATAAAGAAGAAGTATTCTTGGCTTATTTTCTAGAAATGTCTAAAACATGGAAGCCGAACACTTTATGGGCAAGATATTCAATGTTGAAGAGTGTATTCAAAGTAAAGCAAAATTTGGATATTAGCAAATTTTACAAAATAATTGCATTCATTAAAAGACAGAATGTCGGTTTTCGACCGAAAAAGGCCAAAATCTTCACTCAAGAAGACGTTTCAAAATTTATGACTGAAGCACCCGATTACATATACCTCATGATTAAGTTAGTAGCAATTTTTGGATTAGCTGGTGCTTGCAGACGAGAAGAGCTGACAAAACTCACCATTGACGACATAGACGACAAAGAAAAGCTGATAATTGTTGATATCAAGGATTCCAAAAATCATTCCTCTAGATCCTTCGTGATATCTGAAGAAGCAAATGATGGTTATTTTTTGAACGTATACAGAAATTATGTACATTTACGTCCAAAAGAGACTCCTCACCGTCGTTTATTCTTGTATTACAAAAGTGGAAAATGTACTATGCAATGTGTAGGAATCAATACCATAGGAAAGATACCCTCCGAAATAGCCGTATATCTGCGCCTTCAAAATCCAGAGCTTTACACTGGTCACAGCTTCAGGCGTTCCTCAGCCACTTTACTTGCTGACTGTGGTGTGGGTATAACTAATATCAAACAAAATTCTCAATTTGAGCACTACATCGTCTTCCGGGTGCATTTTAGAACCATCCACGTCTATATCGATCGGCGACGATTTGATGCCTGTGCCTGCACATTCGATTTCTTTCGATAATGTATTGCCCGAGTTACCTTCTTCTTCAGGAAATCAGCCATCTTCAAAAAATATGCTGGCTTCCGCTATAAATTTACATAATGCATCAAATTGTACATTTACAATAAATATTACGAATAATTAGTGGATAGAAAATGTTACTCTTGTTAGTTGTTTCCATTTGCATGAATAAATAATTGAAAAAATGAATTTGTTTCCTACGCTTGTAGGAAAAGTATTGTTCCTAACTCATGCGGAAAGTGTCTTTCCCGCACTCGCTTAACGGCAGTCGCGTGCGGGAAAGCATCACTTTCCGCACTTGTTAGGAAAATTACTATTTTGTGCGCTCAGCTCATTGACGCTTCTCTTTGATATTTGCGTGCAGGATAGTGCGTGTGGAAAGCAATACTTTCGAAACGCTAGTAGAACGAATAGTTTTTGCGTAATTGCGATTTCAATTACAGTAGAAGCTCTTTATTCGCGCTTCCTTCATTCGCGGTTTCACCATTCGCCATGAAAGTAGAATAATAGTATGTACTACAAAACGTCAATCTTGACTTTTCATCGAAATGTTGCAAAATAGGTGAGAAATATGTCCGAACATTACCAAAACCGACCCAGCGAGCGCTCGAACGCTGTCGGTTGAGAGGCACATCAAAGGGTGTTTCACATTCGGAAGAATATGAGGAAAATAGAACATAGGTACCATACGTCTCCTAACTCGCACAAGCTCTGAGCTTATAAGGGGTTTCACACAGACCTAGGAGGGTCGGAATATAAACAAACAAATAAATAAATAATTTTTCTCGTTTCAAACATTCTGAAAGCGCATAATGATTCGAGAACTGGAGTTAGATTTGAACGATTTCATATCAATTCAGCCTTATGTTCAACATATTCAAATATGTATAGAAAATTTTCAATTGAATTACAGACATAGAAAAAAACATTTACCTAAAATGAGCAGTATTATTTAATCTTCCTTAACAATTCCGTTTGACGGAATAATGTAGGGTCATTACCCGTTCAAGGCTATTTAATATCCAAATTGAGTTGTCTCCCAAGAGAAATTGAACTGACACGCTGTAATGATAGTAAGGTTAGAGTCTTTTGAAGAGGTAATTTCAATGTCTTTTCCAATTTCAAACCCAAGAAAGCAATTAAAGTCCATCAAAGGCATCAGTCAACACCTGTCTGGGTAAAATATTAGAACTATTCTGCAGAAAACGGCGTGGCACCGTATGAAATAGGATATTGTAAGTACAAAAGGAACAAATAAGTGAGACCTTTGGCTGAGGACAATGGGCGAAGGAACAATGATTCAGAATCAGTGACAGCTTTGCGATCCGTAAAACGGGTCAGGTGGACCATTTCCTTCGAGATGGATGAGGGTATTCAATCTTGGTACATTTCATTTCATTATCTGCCACCATGCTCCAGAAATGACAATGGGTGTACAGATTTTGTGAGACGAAAAAGTAGAAGTAATAAAGTTGGCTCACAATGAGTCTAAAGGTTGGTGTGTGTGTGTCTGGGCATACATAAGACCAGATCGCATTTCTAGTGTTTTTTTTCGGACCTTGTGTTACGAAAGCCTGAACCAACATTCGAACACCTGTTTGTATGGGAAAGTTTTTATGAAACAAATATGAGATTAGAATAGAAAATGAACAAAAGATGTTGAACGATAAAAAATACAGCATTTTATTTGATTCGGGTTATTTTTATTTCGAGAAAACTGATGATTCGTAAAATCTATGAGTGCGCAAAAACTACCAGGTTTGCCACAGAATTTTCAACGTTTTAAAGCTCAATTCGCAACTTCAAAACTGCGGTATGTTTGATATAGATATAGCCATCTGAAATTTTCCAACCAACCGCATCGTATGTACCCCTACGAACCAAAATTTACCTCTTTTTGAATTTTTTTAATTTTCATGGGGTCGAGATATTAGGGGTATGACCTTTTCATATTGACAAACTGTGAGTAACATAAATTGTCTTTAAATACATCATTCGAAAGAGAAAAATTGTCGAAGACGTTTTGAGGGCAATTGTTGTTCAAATACCGCTTCTTTTACGATCATTATTTCTATCCGCTCTCGAAGTTTAGGTGAGATATTCGAAAAATTCTCTCAGAAGTTTCACAAGGACACAATTTCTTTCCTTCATATTAAAATATCATCACATGTTGGATATCGATAAAATCCATGTTCAAATTTACTCTTAAAGAGGAAAGAGCAAGATCAAAGGATCGACTAGAATTTCATTGCAACTTGAATGGAAGAAAACAGCGAATTTGGTAAAATTCGAAAAACGACTATATCTATATATTTCCCAATGTGCGACACTTTCTATAATAGTATATATGGTAAAATACGTTCAAAATAATTTCATCTTCCACCCAGTTTCGAATATGAATCTGTAAACCGAATACCTTGCATAAAACCAAAAGATATTTCATTTTTAGTAGGTTATTATGGAGACAATATTTCGTAGTGTTTTGTCAATACATGTTTATAGAGTTTCCAAAAGCAGGATTTTCCTTGCATAAATACGTTCAATATTTAAAGGTGACAGTTAAACTCGGGAGGCCCTATATGTATAATGTTTACCCTTGGCGCCATTTCAACTGGCATGAGTCATTTGGTTTCAGTTTAAGTATTGAGTATAAAACTACATCATTATATCAATAATCAATGGTATAACTTAGTTCAATTGTACAAGAATATTCCAACAACCCCTTCATAAAAAATTCGAATAGCATTGACGTCTGTGAATCAACCCGGCCTTCAGTGTTCATAATGTTATTTTATTTTTATGAACTCCAAAAGATGGAATCCCTAAATTATATTGAATATATCAGAAAAAATCAATCCCATAACTCATTTATCAAGGCCTCATATGTCGACACAAAATTTCAACAGGATATGGCCGAATAGTTCAAATTTTTTTTTTAAATCTTCTAGAAATACGATCCTTACAAAATATCAAGAGAATATGGGTGTCGTCATCTTACTTCTAACTACAAAGTTTCGATTCAGACAGTTCGGTATTTTCCGAATTATTGCGAAAATTATCACATGGTTATATTCACTCAAGCTGCGTATTCAGACCTCCAACGTACCTACACTAAAAATTCCAAAACTCTAGGAACTCGTCCTTTCTAAAGTTATCGTGTTCACGACTGGACGGACCTTATTGAATTTGATCACGAGTTGTTCATCTTTGAGTGCAACCGAAACATTCTCGGCTCAAAATTCGAAAATTTCAGACATTTGGGCAAAATGACAACCCTCCTATTAATAGAAACAAGCGAAAAAACTGATAAACTTAGGCCATCATCGACGATATCAAAGCCAAAATTCGTATTTCAATTTGATTTTATTATACAGGGTGTTTCATGATTGGTTGGCCATAGCCTAATAGTGAATGCAGGTCATTCAGGCCTTTCAGAACAGTTGCTTGTTTTGAATCCTTCATTCTTTTAGGAGATATGGATTTCGGCCTGAATTTACTATAGCCATAACTTTGGAATCTGAGGTCCAATTTTGATCAAATTCCATGGGTTTGTTTACTTGTCTCACAAATTACCAATATTTTCAGGGCAGTACTCAAAATATCGTGGTTTATCTTTCAAGCCTTAAAATCTGTATTCTTTACATCACTTAGAGTAATGCCGTTTCTGCCTTACAAAATACATAATTCAATCTAAGGAATTCAATTTTCACTTTGAAAGGTACACTTGTTATAAGCGAGTAGCGATCGGGCGAATTAATATTTTATTTCATTTTTTTGAAATCCGATCCTGATTTTTGTCTTTTTTTGATAATATTTCTTGTCGTTCGCTGAAATTTTGAATTTTACAACTTTCTGTTCAACTCCTTAGTATTCTTAACCCTCAGCTCCCAGCGATTGTTGTAACACGCTGCGTAAAAAAGTAATTGAAAGTATGCTCAATCGAGCTTCGAATTCTTTCGAAACTACATATTTACTTTTAAGAACAAATGGCGCAAACCCTCTTGAAACATGAAATCAATGAGTGCATTCGCTTCAAAATAAACAAATATTGACTTCTATTCCTCAGGAAATTCGCTAGATATCACTTTATTTACACATTGAATATTTGTGTTGGGGTAAAGTGGGGTGAGATGGCCAGCCGGGAGAGATGGCCAACAGCTAAAACCTCCAGAACTGGTCGTTCTATGGCGCTGCTTTTCCTTCCAGCGATCTTCTTCTATGTATGAGCAGGAAGGTGATATTAGAGCAGCCAGAAAATAAAAATACTAGCGCGTCCTTGTGAAATTATTCAATAGTTTCTTACTGTCTCCTACTGTGATTGAGTGGAAGAAAATTTATCGGTGATTTTATCGTATTAGGTGAGAACTATAATCAATCTATAATTCTCACCACCAAAACTTGTTAAAAGCATGCGGTGGATTATATTTTTCACGTGGCCATCTCTCCCTAGCTTTCGAGAGAGATGGCCACCAAACTATAGGGGTAGATGGCCATTTAGTTTTCACGTCTTTTGATCAAAATCGGACCTCAGATTCCAAAGTTATGGGTATCGTAAATTAAGGCTGAGATTCATAAAACACCCTGTATCTCCTAAACTAATAGCCTTAGGATACAACACAAGTAACTTTTCTGAAAGGTCTGGTTGACCTGCATTCACCACTAGGCTATGGGCAAGCACTCATGGAACACCCTTCATATTACATAGTTATAACAGAAGGAAAATGGCAAATGAGACTGATGGCAAAGGGAAGAAAGTTCTCAACAAGGGGTTCAGCTCCTTTCACCTTCAATGCAGTAAAGTTGCAAAATTAATTTTCGATTCTGTGTGAAAAGACTTCTTCGAGCGCACAAAAATTTTGGAAAAGAAATTGTTAGTGAATTTATTGTGAATTAAGGTGTTAGTTTTGAGATGTCCAATTTACTCACTGTATGGTAGATGCGATAATTATGTTGATTTGTTAGTTTTCACTAATTTTCTCTTTCTTTTTGTGTTTTTTTTTAAGGGGTTGAGTGGAGTAGCTTAGGTTGGACTTCGACCCAATATTTATATATTGTAGGTTTATGAATAAAGCCACTTTAATCATAATTATTACCACTATTTTTATTCAAAAACAAAGATTTAAGTTGAGTTTATATAATTCGAGTTCATCATGACAATTGGCCGTTTTTTGACAAAACCTTATCAGCCAAATCAATTATCAATTAAGAAATAAGCTAAAAATTTGAAGAAACTAGTTGTATTATTGATAAACACAAAGGCGGAAGACCATCAAAGTCGAATGAAAACTTTGCTGATGTGAGTGTTGAGAATATGACTGTTGATTAATTTCCGTCAATGTGGAAGTTAATTGGTGACAAGAACTATATGAGTGAATAATGTACCGATGTTTCGTTTACTATCATACATTTCTCCAGTGCTGTTTGTCATTGTGTCATTGATTCACGTGTGATATTATTTCCTGTCCGAAATATTCTCTTATGTTTGTTAAGAAACCTCCTTCGATGTTCATTTCAAGTCAATTGGTTGTTCCGTTTATATACTTATCAGTAATGATCAATATTGAGCCACTCAATCATCTTGGTTCACTTGATCCCGTTTTTTTGCAAGATAGTGCTACATGTTAGTTAACTTGGAACAACATGTTCTTGCGATAAAAATTTCTTTCATTTCATGTGGTAACACCATTAAATTTTCATGTGGAGTTTTTTGAGAGTTCTAGTGTATTAATCACACTAATTACACAATTGATGACTCAAATCATTGAAAATTGATACCCGAAAAGCAGTCTTGCGTGCTTCACAGCTTTAAAAATGTGGATGTGGATGTGAATAGTTTTGATCGAAAAGCAAGTTGATGTGGAAATGTATTTACTTCAAATGTCTAATATTTTAAATTCAACGAAACCTTCATTGCAGAATTAAACATTTGCAAATATTATGCAGATGACATTTTGTTTCTGTGGCTAGGGTGCCATAGGTAAGTACCGGGTTCGAATCTCGGCTAGGTCATGGATGTTGTGAATGTCTGAGAAATGAGAAAGGTTCTATAATATTTATAATGAAATTGTGATGATGTCTGAATTGCGAGTTCGCTACGGACAAAATTTTTTTTTTCTCAGATAACCATCTCGATTACCTATTATGTAAGTTCTTCCTGTTAAAATGAAGAATGAGTTGATTGCATATGCACTTATGGAATGTGGCAAGGTTGAATTTATTCCAAGAGCTGTTTTTTGTTGGAAAAAAATCTCATAATAAATCATGGTTGTTGTGTACCTCTTATGAATATGATATTTCGTAATAATTGAAATCTAAAAAACTGTTGAATTCAATTTAACGAGACTGCATGCTTGGGAATCGAAAGCTTCGCATGTTAAGATGATCCATGAGCACCAATGTTCATTATTAGAGTTAGTGAACCATTGACCAAATGCTCAACGAATAAATGCAACAATTAGGATGCACTGTCCGAGACAGTTATCGGATAGTTGGCAAATAATTTAAGTTCAATTAGTGCAATTAAAATTGATATGAATAATACAATTTTACGTACATAAAATGTTTATGATTTCAACACACTTTTTTAACCGGTCATTCTGTACTAGGAAAACAATGAAAATTTGAAACTATTGAAGGTACCCCAGAAACTTTTGAAATTCTACCAGCAAAAATCATGATAAAATGTTTCTGATCGTTATAAATATTGAGAAGTTGGCACTGAAAAATAAAAATTGAAATTAAAAGAATTTGAAGTAGCATTAACCTGTTGCTTTGACTTAAAAACCTCTTTACTTTTTACTGTTCTTTCAAAAACTCTCATGCCAAATATTGCGCGTACTGATTTTAACAACTATAATTATGACTTATTCAACCGCACATCTGAAATTCGTTCTGTGCGCTTGTTTTTATGAACAAGAGCGTTATCATTTTGCCCAAATGTGTTTTATTTTAGAATTTTGATCCAAGAATGGTCTTAAACAGTTGGACTCGCAGAAGAAGAATACGAAGTCAAATTCTATTCTGTTCTGTAAACACGATAACTTTAAAAAAAAGGGGCCTATAGCTTTGAAATTTTGAGGGTACGTCTGAATGCGCCAGATGAGTTCGGAAAAAATGCGCCGAAGGGTTCTGTACATATAACCATCTGAATTTTTCATTCTCCATAATCCGAAAAATATCGATCCGATCGGCGCGAAGATTAATGTGCATGAAATTTCGTGAAAATCGTTTCACTAGAAGATAAAAAAAACTTTTCGAAAATTTGGTATCTCAGAAACTACTCGCCATAACCCTGAAATTTGGTGTGTGGTGTGTTCATATAAAGCATAGCTGAAATGAGAAATTCAGTTTTTACCCGTTCCGCGTGAAAAGTGAATTGAGTTTCCAGATCTGATATTCGGTGATTGCATCTCTTGAAATTTATAAAGATAAAATGGAATTATTTCTCCAGTTCACGTTTGTGGTTGATCTCATGATCACTATAGTCATTCAAATAATCATAGAATAGTAATGAATAACCACTCTAGCGATTAATTGTAACAAGTGCGCAAAAACTCCAGACTTCACGTCATTTCTCGTCAAATGATTTAATATTAATCGCACTATTAATGAAATCTGTTTTGTGCTAAACATGTTTTTGATATAAGGCATCAGCAGAATAGTTGAATGTTCTCGAACTACAATGCTTATGCTAATGCCTCATGATATGGTATTCATTCCACTGTTAGAATGGTACACCGGCAAGCAAGTCAGTTCATTTTACTCTCTATGCACTTTTATACTGATGCTTATGTTATGTCGTGTTATTGCAGCAAAATGAATTTATACAACGTTGTATCAAGGTGAATTTATAATTGAAACATAAGCATTTCAATTCGCCAAACTAGTAGAACACTGAAATAAGGTTAAGTATCAGATTATTACTGTCAAATTTGAAACGTTGTTTGAACTTCACTGTCAAAAACCAATTTGAAAAATATTCTATAAAAAGGTATATTAAAAATTATAAAAGCACTGCCGTGAAGTAAGGAGCTTTGAAGCGCTCGTAAATCCACCTTGTAGGTAGATTCGCAATCTCCAGTTTAAGGAATCAATTGAAGAAATTTTCGACAGCTGTCAAAAACAAAAACTAGAGGTGAAACTCTAGACTTCATGTCAGTGCTTCAGCTGACCAATTTTTTTTTCGATAATTCGCTAGAATTTTCTACTCTATCTATGGACTTTGTGATGCGATCGCACGTAGTTTGAATACATTATTCTTCAGCTAGATGTGAAATTTCATTCCAATCCAATCAGTAGTTTCGAAATTATCAGGAAAGTCTAATTTCGCTCATTGATGAACGTGACCGCGACATTTGCGATACAAACCTACCCTGAAAATTTCAAGTTCCCAGGCCTTTCCCTTCGGAAGTTATAATTTTCTATGGTTTTGGTCATGCGATCTGGACAAAATGTTGCTTCAATATATCATTTTCGATTAAAATACAAATTTTATCTCGATCGAATCCGTAGTTTCGAAATAATTGAGAAAACAAAATTTCGAACGACGGTACTTACGGAACTCCTTGTATAATTCTGCTCATTGATGAACGTGAACGCGACATTTCAAATCCACACCAATCCTGAAAATTTCAAGTCTCTAGGCCTTTCCGTTCGAAAGTTATGATTTTCTATGGTTTCTATGGTTCTGGTCATGCGATCTGGAGAAATGTAGCTTGAATATATCATTCTCTATTAGTATACAAAATTTCGTCATGATCGAATCTGTAGTTTCGAAATTATCGAGAAAACTAAATTTCAAACGACCATATTTACGGAACCCCTTGTATAATTTTTCTCATAGATGAACGTGATCATGACATTCGAGATTCACACCTATCCTGAAGATTTCAAGTCCCTAGGCGTTTCCGTTTAAAAGGTACAATTTTCTATGATTTCTATGGTTCTGGTCATACGATCTGGACAAAATTTCATATGTAGCTTGAACACCTCAATATCCATTTGAGTGCAAAATTTCATCTCGATCAAATCTGTAGTTTTCAAGTTATCAGGAGAACAAAACTTTGATCGGCTATATTTACGGAACCTCTAGTGGAATTTGGCCCATTAACGAACTCAACCGAGGCATTCGGGAACTGAACCCACACTGAAAATTTCAAGTCTCCAGGTTGTTCCGTTCGAGAGTTATCGTGCTTACGGCACATTTTCAGCTCAAAAATCGATAAATACAGACATCGTGACGAAATGATATAGCCCTCGTGTAAGTAGTACGAGCGCTCAAAAATAGCGAGGATCCTAATTTTAATTTGTTTGTTCGTATTCTGCTAGAATTTTGAATTGAAAGATAACCGCATATCGTTGTCGTGACGTGCAACAAAATTGAAATCTCATTGGTTGTTCTCTTATTCCTAATTCTGTTATTCTTCTGTATAAAACTTCAAAGTACTTCCTTTTGCTATACATATCATGTTATACTTATGCGATGTAATTCTTATAGTATAGTATATAATTCAACTATTGAATTGAATTGATCTTCATTCTACTCGTAAAGTGGACATGTTATTCGAAAGTTCATAATTAACGAATCATGAATTTGGGAAAGTGCTTCGAAGTTAAGTTATTTGAATTGAGTTGGATAATTTGTGAGAAATGAATTATGTATATAGCATATAGCACCCTCCATTATAAAAATATGAAGAAAACTAGCCAGACTCAATAATAGCGAAGAGGCGACACGGAAACATATCCTCAAATCTAAAAGTGCTATATCATTATCTCTAATACCCCACAGTCACGTTCTTTTGAAGAAATCTAGAGCCCCATGCTACAGCGGGAGATAACAAAACACGCCCGAAAATGTTTTATCATCGTCATCTGAGGGATAAAAATAATTGAACATTAACTAAGAGAGAGAACGAACAAAAAAGTTGATGGCTCTATCTACATCAAGAGATAATTGGTGACAGGTAGGCAAGATGGTGGATTGGTGGATGATTAAGCCCGGTGCAGGGACGGGCTTGAAGTAGATATTTCCTGTGGAAATCATCACGTAGAATCTTGAAATAGACTGATAGCCATCAATTGCAATCTGAAGAGTTGCTGAAAATATGGGAAAACGAGAGATCGATTTCAAGATGAGTTATTCATCAACAACCCAAAAAACGGAAGTTACTCTGGTGGCCACAATAATGACATTAAAAAATGGTGATATATTCACAAGATATTAGGAACTACAGTATTCTCGAAAAAACTTCTCTGCCTTTTTTTTGAGCCCGATATCTAACGATTTAAATATGATATTATTGTCCAAATATCTTTTGAACGAAAAAAGATATCGAATATTTGGGACTTGCCAAAAACATTTTATTGTCTCTTTTTTTTTCGATTTTAATTTATTCTGAAATTGTTGCCAAGTATTTGACAGAAACAATCTCACTAAATTATACACAATATCACAACCTTCTAGAACTCTGAGCCGAGCCCAAGGAATTGGCAACACCACATTCGTTCGATAAGGGGTCCGATGATTGAACTCCGAAATAATCGGAATGACATGATGTTTGGAGATTTTACGAGAAAACAATGCAATTATTCTTTTGAAAATGTTCAACAAAGATCATTTAAATATTTATAAATTGATTGGCGTGTGAAAATGATCACTTCAAACACAATGGGTTTCAAAAATATAGTTCAGACAAATAAAAAAACTGACAATGAAGAACGCTTGTTATTGAATTCTGTTCTGTTCTGAATTGAAACAAGATTTTTTCCTTAGCATGAAGATAGGACATATTGGCCATGTTATTATTATTATCATTATCATCGGAATCTTTGAATGAAAATATATACAGATCAGAAAGAAGTATCTATTTCTTTTCAAAATCTGACCAACATGGTCTATCAAAATTTTTTGAATGAAGAAGTTGTTTATTTTCGCAGGATAAAATCAAGACTTCCTCCAAATGCTTCAAACTGTTCTCCATAAGTTGTATAATGCGCCGACCACATTTTCACTATTTTCATTCAAGTTTTCCTTGTACCTAGTTAGCAAAAATATTTTCAAGTTTGCAACCATCTACTCAATTTCATATCAAAAGGAAAAATATATTTTAGATCATTGAAATCCAACTTGTTTATACCCAAAACATCTGGGCTATCATAATATCACTATTTATTGAAATTTGGGAGTCTAATTCCTGTTCACCTCGATATAGCTGAAGGCTTAGCTGAAGAATGTTTATTTCATTAACTGCTTGATGAACTTTCCATTTGTCAATTTTCTTCTCATGGAAATATTCATTCTTTGAATGTTTGAAATCTTAAATCATATCGGGGGCTTCTATACAGTGTTACAGGATTATCCATTCATTCTGGGACACCTGTATATTGGTTGTCAAATATTTATGCGATTGATTTTATTTCGCGAACTGTGTGCAGTTTGATCCAACTTGAGAGATAAGGGTAGCTTCGGCTTACAGAACTGTGTCGGCGGTGGCTGTCCAAGTGATTGCTGGCTTCCCACCAATATACCCAATGATGGCGCAAAGATGCTTCCTTAATTTTATACAATAGGAGGAGCACTACGAGGCAATCGACGTATGGCAGGAAGGAAGACACTGAGTAAATTGCAGGAAAGATGGGATGGTGGAGGGCAAAATGCCGCTTGGATGCGCAGTCTGATCAGGAATTTGGAGCAGTGGATCCAATGTGAGCATAAAACGACCGGGTACTGTTTTACTCAATTTTTGACAGGGCATGGATCTTATGGTACCTTTACTAAGAGGATAGGAAGGGATGATCTATCTTGCATGCCACGTTGTAGACGACCCGAAGAACTGCCTCAGATCAGATGGACGGAGGAAAGGAACGCACTGGTGGGAAAGATCAGAACGACCATATTTACGGAACCCCTAGTATAATTTTGCTCATAGATGAACGTGATCACGACATTCGAGATCCACACCTATCCTGAAAATTTCAAGTCCCTAGGCGTTTTCGTTCGAAAGTTACCATTTTCTATGGTTTCTATGGTTCTGGTTATGCGATCTGGACAAAATTCCACATGTAGCTTGAACACCTCATTTTCCATTTAAGTGCAAAATTTTATCTCGATCAAATCTGTAGTTTTCAAGTAATCAGGGAAACAAAACTTTGAACGGCCATATTTACGGAACCCCTGGTGGAATTTGGCCCATTAACGAACTCAACCGAAGCATTCGGGAACTGAACCCACACTGAAAATTTCAATTCTCTAGGTTGTTCCGCTCGAGAGTTATCGTGCTTACGGACGGCCGGACGGACGGAGAGACTCGAATTTTCTGACGGCTTCGTCATCAGTGAGTCGAACATAGTCGATTGAGACCATTTTCGGCTCAAAATTCGAAAAATACAGACATCGTGACGAAATGATATAGCCCTCGTGTAAGTAATACGAGCGCTCGAAAATAAGATGACAAGTTTCCATCATTTTTGAGCGCTCGTACAACTTACACGAGGGCTCTATCATTTCGTCACGATGTCTGTATTTTTCGAATTTTGAGCCGAAAATGGTCTCAAACGACCATGTTCGACTCACTGATGATGAATCCGTCAAAAAATTCCAGTCTGTCCGGCCGTAAACACGAACGGAATGTCCTAGAAACTTGAAAATTTCAGGGTAGGTTCGAATCTCGAATGCCGCGGTTGAGTTCGTTATTGAGCAAAATTCGCCCAGAGGTTTCGTAAATATGGCCACTCAAAATTTTGTTTTTCTGATTACTTCGAAACTACTGATTCGGTCGAATTCTGCGCACAGATGGAGAGTTACGTTCTCAAGCTACATGCAAAATTTTGTCCAGCTCGCATGACCAGAACTATAGAAACCATAGAGAATTATAACTTTGTGATGGAAAGGCCTAGGCACTTGAAATTTTCAGGATAGATGTGGATCTCGAATGTCGCGGTCACGTTCACCAATGAGCAAAAAAGACAAGGGGTTCCGTAAATATGGCCGTTTGAAATTCTGTTTTCTTGATAATTTCAAAACTATGGATTTGCCCGTGACGAAATTTTGTATTTGTCGAGAATGATATATTTTACCTACATTTTTTCCAGATCGCATGATCGGGACCGTAGAAACCAAAGAACATCAGAACTTTCGAAAGGAAAGGCCTAGGGACATGAAATTTTCAGGATAGGTTCGGATCGCGAATTTCGCGGTTACGTTCATCAATGAGCAAAATAAGACTAGGGGTTCCGTAAATATGGCCGTTTGAAATTCGGTTTTCTTGATAATTTCAAAACTATGGATTTGATCGTGACGAAATTTTGTATTTAAATTGAGAATGATATATTCGAGCTACATTTTTTCCAGATCGCATGATCGGAACCATAGAAAACATAGAAAATCCTAACTTTCGAATGGAAAGGTAGGGACTTGAAATTTTCAGGATAGGTTCGGATCGCGAATTTCGCGGGCATTTTCAACAATGAGCAAAATTAGACTAGGGGTTCCGTAAATATAGCCGTTCAAACTATTTTTTTCCTGATAATTTCGAAACTACTCATTGGATTGGAATGAAATTTCGCACATAGATGAAGAATAATATATTCGAACTACATACGTGAGAAATTTTGTCCAGATCGCATTACCAAGACCATAGATACCGCAGAAGTCTGGATTTTCGCCTTAGTTTGAAATTTTATTTGACAGCTGTCAACATTTTTCCAATTGGTTTCTAAAACTGGAGAATGCGAATCTACCTACGAGGTGGATGAACGAGCGCTCAAAAGCTCCTGACTTCACGGCAGTGCTTTTATAAATTTGTTTTCCTAGCGGCCCTCTCTACGGAGATACGGCCTCCTAAATGACGCTACTGGAAACTCATTTTACTGGAATAAATTTTAAATTACTCAATATAATCTAATGAAAATTTGATATGATAAACGGTTCATTTTATCGACAATGGACAGGAGTACCTTTTCTTCAGCTTAATGTTCAAGGTATCCAAATTTGTTTTTCTCAACTCCTTATCATACAGGGTGTTGAAAATGTAAGCATTAAAACGTACAACCAAGTCCGCCCCTGGTAAACTAAATAAGGTAATTTAAATTTAAGGGCAGTTTTCTAAGAGGTCCTTACTATTGTTCATTATATCAAATTTTCATTAAATTATATAAAGTAGTCTAAAATTTATTCCAGTCCTAAAATGAATTTCCAGTGGCGTCATTTAGGAGGCCGTATCTCCGTAGGGAGGGCCGCTAGGAAAAAAAATTATGGGAACTTATCATCTTATTCTTTTATGTTTTATCTGAATTCGAGAGATTTCCCACATTTTCTCGGACACCCTGTATATTATAGTTGAAAAGGAGATGATGTGCAATGCACCAATTTACTCATCTGGCATACTACTAATAAAGTGATCGATTTCCTTCTGAAGATTCCTATCCCATCCCCTAGGTAGGTTTTGATATAGCTAGAGACTGTGGAATGGCGTATTCTTCTCCCATTGTCTCAGAGATGAAAGCCCAGAGCAACAAATCTACTTGATTCAGGTCGAATCAGTTCAACGTAACTATAGCTGAAGGTTACCATGAAAGAATAGAAAATACGCTTCTATCAATTGATTAATACGCCGAATAATGGGCCGTATTCATAAAAAAAGGTTATATGCTTATACTTGCAAAAAATGAAGGATATCCTTTTTATTTAGAGCATAATCTTTTTTTTATGAATACGGCCCATTAGATGATTTCAATAAGAGGAAAGAGATTTTCAATTGCAAACACAGTATCATGATAAAAAATTGAATGATGACTATTATTCTATATTTATTGCAATTAACCAAACTGTTCAAGATTTCGACTCATTTATGGAACAAGTAACAAGTTCATTTCGAGAACGGATAATTTTTCATAGCTTCTTGGGTAATTTCCTTATGTCTGACCGAAAATAACATTGCGCAATTCATTCGTATATGTTCCTTTTCTTACTATAATAGTTATCGTGAGGACAATTCCTGCTTTGTATTTTGCAATTAGTGTTGGCATGAATACAACATCGTTAGATATGTAAGTAGGTATCATCTGCCCATCAGTTCATGTCAAAAACAAGTCTATTCTTACGACATCAATGTCCATTGCACCCGAATTAGATTATTACGCAAGAAGTTTACCTTCATAATATACACACATCGTCGGGGAAGTACAAGAGGCGCCTCATTGGAAAGTAACAACAGATTCATTAACACCCTTTACCGTCGAAACCAAAACTGACATTATTTATTGAAGAAGAAGTAAATGTTTTTATTTCAAACGTACAGAAACAACGTCATATTTCGACTGACAGGATCATCGAAAAGTTCCACTTCTCCTCCACCGTAGAGAAATGTGGTTGCTATGTCAACGATAAATTACATTTTCTTACGCCGTAGGGAAATGTGTAATTAACTATCAAAAGTAATTTTGCAAGACAACCGTAACTAGGCAAACGTTTTATTGATCACTCTATTATAACGATCGTGAATATAAATCTAATCTTCAGATTTTAATAAATTTCAAAGCGTTTGAAAAAAAAATAACATATTCCATTCGGAGGGGAAGTGACTTTTCATGGCTCGCTTTCAATGACCCGCCGAACGTAGTGAGGCGGGTAAACAGAAGCTCGCCATGAAAAGTGACACTTTTCCTCCTTATGAAATAATATACTATTTCCTATTAGCGTTTTGAATATATTACTTTCCACGCGCATTGACGTTTGGAAAGTTGCACTTTTCCAAAAAATTTCGACATGTCTCTATGAGCTGAGCGCACATAATAGTTATTTACGTCCAGAAAATACTGTTTTTTTGGACGAGTAGACAAAATTCTAGGACGAGCGTTAGCGAGTCCTGGAAGTCAGCGAGTCAAAAAAAACTGTTTTTGGACGTGTTGCGTACACTTTTTTTTCGGCAATCGTGTAGAATAACAAATCAATGAGACACATTTCTTTATTGCGATAAATGCGACCAAAAACACTCCAAGCTTTCAAAAATCAAAATGGCAACTTATTTCATGTTGGTATTTCATTGCTATGGTAATGATCAATTGTATTTATCGAAATCAGACCCACCTAGCCAATGATAACAACGTAATAGGTGTCAGTCGTAATTTCGTTGCTACGGGAAACGTACGTATTTTCCAGACTAGGCCGGGAAATGTTACTTTCTCAAAGGAAAAGCGTCTGGGAAGTGAGTACTTCCCGGACGGTTGCCGAAAAAATAATTTCTGATACCTAACCTCAATTTCGAGACGAAAATTTTTGCGACTCGATTTCTTGACCGATCTCCGGTTCGCGTCGTTCGGTCACCTGCAGTCTTTTGCGGAAAAGTATCACTTTCCACATAAGTTAGGAAATTAACTATTTCCTACTAGCGTAAATGAAACACTTTCTGGGATAATTTTCGTTTCGTCTTGATACTGACGTAAGCAAAAATTTTTGTCTTTAAATTGACGCTATCAGAAATTATTATTTGTGCGTTCAGCTCATAGAGAAATGTCAAAATTTTATGATTATGATACCCCTCATATTCCTTTTCCGCATGCGGATTGTTCCTTCTCATGTGGAAAGTGCCTTTTCAGCATCGACTTCATGACCGAACTCCGGTCCGCGTCGTTCGGTAAACTGCAGTCTTATCACTTTCCACGGTTCTTTTCATCATTTATTTCCGGACTTACTGGATAATCCAAAAAAATTTTATAATTATCGTATAATTTTCGTATGAGCCCGGAATTGTTTCTCAACTAAAAAATTACGAAAAGCACTGCCGTGAAGGCAGGAGCTTTTGAGCGCTCGTACATGCACCTTGTAGGTAGATTCGCATTTTCCAGTTTTAGAAATCAATTGAAGAAATTTTCAACAGCTGTCAAAAAAATTCTGAAACTAAGGCGAAACTCCAGAATTCATGTCAGTGCTTCAGCTGATCAATTTTGTTTCGATAATTCGCTAGAATTTTCTACGGTATCTATGGTCTTGGTGATGCGGTCTGGACAAAATTCTGCACGTAGTTTGAATACATTATTGCTCAGCTAGGTGCAAAATTTCATTCCAATCCGATCAGTAGTTTCGAAACTATCAGGAAAAAATATTTTGAACGGCCATATTCACGGAACCCTTAGTCTAGTTTTGCTCATTGATGAACGTGACCGTGAAATTCGCGATCCAAACCCACCCTGAAAATTTCAAGTTCCTTGGCCTTCCCCTTCGGAAGTTAAAACTTTCTATGGTTTCTATGGTTCTGGTCATACGATCTGGACAAAATGTTGCTTTAATATATCATTCTCGTTCAAAATACAAAATTTTATCTCGATCGAATCCGTAGTTTCGGAATTATCGAGAAAACAAAATTTCAAATGACCGTATTTACGGAACCCCTAATACAATTCTGCTCATTGATGAACGTGAATTTCAGGTCTACACCTATCCTGAAAATTTCAAGTTCCTAGGCCTTTCCGCTCGAAAGTTATGTTTTTCTATGGTTTCTATGGTTCTGGTCATGAGATCTAGAGAAATGTAGCTTGAATATATCATTCTCCAGTACTATACAGAATTTCATCACCATCGAATCTCTAGTTTGGAAATTATCGAGAAAATTAAATTTCAAACGACCATATTTACGGAACTCCTAGTAAAATTTTGCTCATAGATGAAAGTGATCACGACAATCGAGATCCACACCTATCCTGAAAATTTCAAGTCCCTAGGCGTTTCCGTTCAAAAGTTACAATTTTTTATGGTTTCTATGGTTCTGGTGATGCGATCTGAACAAAATTTTGCATGTAGCTTGAAAACCTCATTTTCCATCAGAGTGCAAATTTCATCGCGATCGAATCTGTAGTTTCAGAGTAATCAGGAAAACAAAATTTTGAGCGGCTATATTTACGGAACCCCTCGGCGAATTTTGCCCAATAACGAACTTAACCGCGGCATTTCAGATTCGAACCTACCCTTAAAATTTCAAGTTTCTAGGACATTCCGTTCGAGAGTTATCGTGTATACGGCCGGCCGGACGGACGGATGGACGGACGGACGGATGGACGGACGGACGGACAGACTCGAATTTTTCGACGGATTCGTCATCAGTGAGTCGAACATAGTCGATTGAGACCATTTTCGGCTCAAAATTCGAAAAATACAGACATCGTGACGGAATGATATAGCCCTCGTGTAAGTAGTACGAGCGCTCAAAAATAACTATTCTGATGATTTCTGCGCGCCTGTTTCTACGATAATTTTTTACTAACTATAGTTACCAATCAAATTACTAAATTTAGAGTCATGTGTCAAATTTCATCCAATCACCTATGGATTACAGCGATAATACCCAACATGTGGTGTTTTCAGTTTGGTGTCATAATAAAAATGAATAAATATCAATCAATCAATTTTTCAAATCAAAATCTACAAAGTAAAAAATTATCTTATCGAATACCCCTCGGGCCTTGATAAATCCTCAAAATTTTGTCATAGAGAATCCTTTAAGCGTGTTGCTTTAGGATAATAGCCCTCGGCCTTCGGCCTCGGACTATTATCAAGCAACACGCTTTCAGCATTCTCTATGACAAAATTATCTCGGTATTATCAAGGCCCTAGGGGTATTACTACTGACAAGAGCGTTATCATTTTGACAAATGTCCGTGTTTTCGAATTTTGAGCCAAAAATGGTCTTTAACGATAAACTTAGCCTCACAGATGTAGATTTTTGAAATCTTCATGGTTCGAGGTCTGAAGCACAGGTTGAGTTTGTTAATGTGCGTTAGTAAGTCTTCAAACGGTTTTCGCAGAAATAGTCATCTGATTTTTTCCCCAATAATTTGAAAAATACCGATTCAATCGAATTGAAACTTTGTAGTTAGTGTGAATTGAAGACGCAAAGGTTTAATTCCATGGGGATTGGGGATCGTATCGCTAGAAGAATAAAAAAATTCTTCTCAAAAACTTTGCTATCGCGGAAACTATTCGCCAAATCTAGGTTAAATTCTGTGGCTTGGATAAAAAGAGATAAAAAAAATATTCTTCCCATTCAATATTATTTATGAAATAAATAGGAAGCGATGATGGGAGGTACAGTCCACTGAATAATCATTGTCTTTCTCATGATACCAAAACTAATCTAGAAAATCGATTATTCAATAACTTTTTCGGTAATTCGTTCATTTTCACGGTTGAAGATTATTCGACTGATGTTCAGTACCACTCAGTTTATGCGCGCTTGTTTCTAGGAAAAGACCAAGAGCCGTCTCATTTTGCCCGAATTGCTATTATTGGGAATGGTCTTAAATGACTATGTCCAAGTCCAAGTGTTTCGGAATGTTCTATTATTATTCATTTCATTATTCAACTTCTTTTTGAGCGCTCGTACTACTTACACGAGGGCTATATCATTTCGTCACGATGTCTGTATTTTTCGAATTTTGAGCCGAAAATGGTCTCAATCGACTATGTTCGACTCACTGATGACGAATCCGTCGGAAAATTCGAGTCTGTCCGTCCGGCCGTAGGCACGGTAACTCTCGAACGGAACAACCTAGAGACATGAAATTTTCAGTGTAGGTTCAGATCCCAAATGCCTCGGTTCAAAGTTTTGTTATCCTACAGATTTTATCGAGATGAAATTTTGCACTCAAATGGAGAATGAGGTGTTCAAGCTAAATGCGAAATTTTGTCCAGATCGCATGACCAGAACCATAAGAACCATAGAAAATTGTAACTTTCGAACGGAAACGCATAGGGACTTGAAATTTTCAGGATAGGTGTGGAACTCGAATATCGTGATCACGTTACTATGACCAAAATGATACTAAGGGTTCCGTAAATATGGTCGTTTGAAATTTAGTTTTCTTGATAATTTCAAAACTACAGATTCGATCGTGACGAAATTTTGTATACTAATGGAGAATGATACAGCTACAAGCTACATTTCTTCACATCGCAGGTTCAGAACCAATAAAACCATAGGAAATCATAACTTTTGAACGGAAAGGCATAGGGACTTGAAATTTCCAGGGTAGGTTCGGATCGCGAATTTCGCGGGCATGTTCATCAATAAGCAAAATTAGACTAGGGGTTCCGTGAATACGGTCGTTTGAAATTTTGTTTTCTCGATAATTTCGAAACTACGGATTCGATCGAGATAAAATTCTGTATTTTAATCAAGAATGATATATTGAAGCAACATTTTGTCCAGATCGCATGACAAGAACCATAGCAACCATAAATTATAACTTCCGAAGGAAATGGCCTAGAAACTTGAAATTTTCAGGGTAGGTTTGTATCGCGAATTTCGCGGCCACGTTCATCAATGAGCAAATTTTAAATAGGGGTTCCGTAAGTATGGCCGTTCAAAATATTTTGTTCCTGATAATTTCGAAACTACTGATTGGACTGGAATGAAATTTCACACCTAGCTGAGGAATAATGTATTCAAACTACGTGCGAAATTTTGTCCAAATCGCATCACCAAGACCATAGATACCGTAGAAAATTCTAGCGAATTATCGAAAAAAAATTGATCAGCTGAAGCACTGACATGAAGTCTGGAGTTTCGCCTAAGTTTTAGAATTTTTTTGACAGCTGTCAAAAATCCCTTCAATTGATTCCTAAAACTGGAAAATGCGAATCTACCTACAAGATGGATATACGAGCGCTCAAAAGCTCCCGACTTCACGGCAGTGCTTTTGGTAATTTTTGATTACAAGCTCAAAACTAGTTCAGTTCTTCGCTTATGAATGTAACATCCGAACTGGTCTACAGCTATAGCTCACATAACGGTAAAACTGGGGTATATAACTTAAGGTTGGGCATAAGATAAACAGAAGTCCGAATAATAAGTGCATTTCAATTATTTCTATTTGTTATCGAATTGGGTTGGTTTTTTCTAAATTCACATGCCATCTTATTATGCATCTACCTCATTTTGCACGAAACGCACCTGTTTATTTTGGAATTTTATTTCACATCTTCCGCTATAAGCAAGTTATTCCCTGGATCCAAACCATTATGAAAAGATATGCCTCTTTTTTGCGCGCTTGTTTCTATGAACAAGAGCGTTCTCATTTCTCATTTTGCCCAAATATTTTCGAATTTTCAACCGATAATGGTTGAAAACGATTACATTGGACTTCCAGATGAAGAAATTGAGTTCGAATTCAATTATTTTGCGTCCGTCCTGCAGTAAAAATGATAACTCTCGGAAGCAGAGGCCTAGAATCTTGAAATTTTCCGGTTAAGTTGTCTTTTCTTTTCTTTGTGTTTTCTGATATGATTCTGCGATTCCATCTGTTGAAGTTTCTGAAAATGAAATGAGAATATTTGTAATGCTGACAATGAACACTGAAGGCATTTATGGTACACAGAAACAAGCGTGCAAATGCTCCCTACTTCACGTCATTGATTTTCAATTTTTTGTCACTTATCATGAATTATGGAGAATAACAGCTCTTCTTGAGGGCTCTCCAAGAGACGGTCGGAGTATTCAGATCCAAACGTTGGAGGGGAGAAATTCCATAGTAGATTGAAAAAAGTCCAAAAAGCTGTCCATCAATATGTTAGATTTTAAAAATACTTCTGAGTTTATCCCTTGCTTGCTTTGACGGATGGGTATTTTCCATAGACATACTCATACCTACATATTTTGATGATGATGAAGTATATGATAGGATAATGAGTTTATGTATTCGTACACCACTCCTTGAATAATAAAGAAACAAAACCGTCATTTTTTTCAAAAAGTGGCAGCTACAATCATTAAAATTCATTCATGAAAGATTAAAGACTCGAAACAGTTTCGAGTCAAAATAACGTTTAGCATGCCACATTGCCTGGTTTAGGGTTACATACGACGTAATAAAACAGAATTGTACCAACGGACTTATAGACGCTACAAACATATCTGAAGTTCAGGGTTGGAATTAAAAGTAATACAAACATTAAACTGTTATTTGTGCTATTATGATGTTGGCATGAATAAGCCGAGGCATTTGATGGAAACTCAACCAGTAAATAGTATCCACGAGTTCGTAGGAACGATGCGATAGAGTTCAGTAGCTGCTCGTGAGTTCTGAAAGAGGATAGGAACAAGGGAATCACTTACCTACTACATAAAATGACAAATGAAATTTCTTACTGTTCATCCGCACATTCGTTTTCTCGTTTTCATTCGGGTTTTTCGTACAAGGGCGTTACTATTTCGCCCAAATTTCTGTAAATTTCGAATTTTGGGCCGAGAACGGAATGATACGATAAGGTTGTCGATTCTGTCCGTCCGTCCTACCGAGAATACTCCTACGTGTCGAAATTTTTAGGGTACGTTCACGGTCTGATTGCGCCGTGATTGAATTCGTAAATAGGCGAAATCCGACGAAGGCTTTCGGAAATACAGCCATCTGAATTTTTTTAACAACGATAATTCTAAATATACAATCTCATCGAATCGAAACTCTGTAGTAAGTTGGAAAATAACGACACAAACGGTCAAGTGAAATGTTTTTGACTAGAACTATAAAAAAACCTATTTCTAGTATTTCAGTATCTCAGAAAATACTCGCCATATCTAGCTGATAGCATCTACCTGGAAGCATCAATAAAATTAGTCATGTAGAAATTCAGCTTTACAACTGTTCCACGTGAAAAGAGTTTGAGTTTTTCTGACCACGAGTTTAGTTGATAATAATTATGTGATGCCATCTCTTGAAGTTTATGGTTCCCAGAATTAGTAAAGTTTGTTGAAATCTATCATTAGATTTACCGATTTAAAGGTGGAAACTGAGTTTATACGATTAAATACGTCCCATTCCGATAATTTCGAAGTACCTGAATGGGTGGCCGGTCTGGCGAAGGATTTGAAGAAGGCCCCAAAAGCTCCTGACTTCACGTCAGTGATCTGCAAATTTTTCAAAAATATTCTTGTTAGAAGTCCGGGTTTTACTTGTGGAAGTGTATTTCATGTTCTTAATTGAATGTTCTTCTCAAAATAATAGTGGACATAATTGTTCTGGCCAATGTTGTAAGGTTATGACATCGATGATATGTGGTTTCAACAAGATGCCACAATGGCCCCTCCTGCAAGTGAAATATTTTGAGCACATAATGGCCTAAAACAGTGAGTCAGTTGGCCACCGAGATCTCGCGATTTGACACCATTGGGCTTCTTTCTTTGGATCCATCTGAAGAGTCTATGTGAACAAGCCAACCAACATCAAGACACTCAAAGACTAGATTTCACTACCTATGTATGAACGAGATTGAGTAGTAATTATGTTGAGGCAAATTTTTGATATATGAATCGACGCGTGCTACCGGAACCGTGGCGGAGGTTATCTTCCACACTTAATGGATCCAAAAACATGTTTTTGTAAATCATATGTCTTATTGTAAGCCCCTTTACGGGCGAATGTTTCATTTCTCCGGGAAGAAAGATTACAACAATTTTAATGCATGAGTCTTTTACTTTTTGAACGCTCATTCTACTTACACGCTATATCATTTCGTCACGATATCTGTATTTTTCGAATTTTGAACCGAAAATGGTCTCAATCGACAAGGTTCGACCCACTGATGACGAATCCGACGAAAAATGCGAGTATGTCCGTCCGGCCTTCTACACGACAACTATCGAACGGAACGACGTAGAAACTTGAAATTTTCAGGGTAGGTTCGAATCTTGAATCTATCAGGTATAATTGGACTAAGTGTTCCGTAAATATGGCCGTTCGAAATTTTGTTCTCCTGATTACTTCAGAACTACTGTTTTGATCGGAAGTAAATTTCACACTCAGGTGGAAAATGCAAACGGAAACACCTTTCAGGGTAGCTTCAATTCTCAAATACCGCGGTTGAGTTCGTTATTGGGCAAAACTCGACGAGGGGTTCCGTAAATATGGTCTTTTGAAATTTGATTTTCTTGATAATTTCACTACTGATCGTGACGAAATTTTGTATTTTAATGGAGAATGGTATATTCAAGCTACATTTTTTCCAGATCGCATAATCAGAAACATTTCAAATTCCAACGAATTATTGAATGAAAAAGCCTTATATTTTTGAAACAGCTGATTCGGCATAGTTGACAAAAAGCTACTGTCATTTTTTTGACATCTGCCAAAAATTGCTTTAATTGGTTTATGAAACTGAAAAATGCAAATCAACCTACAAGCTGGATGAACGAGCGATCAAAAGCTCCTGACTTCACGGCAGTGCTTTATATAATTTTTTCACTTTTCTCCTCAGAAATCTACATATTCAAATGAATAATACTGTATCTAACACGACAGTTCAATGATCCATCCAAATAAGATTCTAAAGAAGAACACAGAATCAAAACATGGGTAGTAACAAACATTTAGAGCTCGGTTCTCAACGAAAAGTACATGTTTGAGCATGATGAGAGCATGCCATAATCTTAAAAGCTTTCATTCTGTATACAATAAGTTCTGCCGAACTACGCACCGTTTGAGATATGAGGGAAAAACTGGAAATTGAGATATTTGCCTTCCCCTCCTTTTTTAGCTCGTTCTACCTACACAAGGGCTATATCATTTCGTCACGATATCTGTATTTTTCGAATTTTGAGCCGAAAATGGTCTCAATCGACAAGGTTTGACTCACTGATGACGAACCCGTCAAAAAATTCGAGTCTGTCCGTGAGCACGATAACTCTCGACCGGAACAACCAAGAGACTTGAAATTTTCAGTGTGGGTTCTGTTCCCAAATTCCGCGTTTTAGTTCGTTAATGGGCATAATTCCACCAGGAGTTGCGTAAATATGGCCATTCGAAATTTTGTTCTCCTGATTACTTCGAAACTACTGTTTCGAGCAAAATTAAACAAGGGTTTCCGTAAATATGGCCGTTCAAAATATTTTTTTCTTATAATTTCGAAACTACTCATTGGATTGAAATGCAATTTTGTCCAGATTCCATAACCGCATAATCGAAAAAAAAATGCGAATCTACCTTCAAGGTGGATGAACGAGCGCTCAAAAGCTCCTGACTTCTAGGCAGTGCTTTTCAGTTTTATTTCACTTTAGCTTCAGGTTGAGGTTCCAGGATATTCAGTATGTTCACCTCCTAACAACTCTGAAAAATTTTCCCATTTTAAAATGTTGTCTACAAACCCATTGACTGGACTATTAGTGAAACGATAAAATTTTGAAGCGTATTTCGAAGATGGCAATTATTTATACTTTATAGCTACCAAATATCTGCAAATAGTCTCGTTTGGGAGAAAACTTGCGCCAAGTTGGTTTCTTCAACAATATCCACCTCCAAATATAGATTCGATCCAATTTATCAACCATCACCTATTAATGTGTCTCTGCTTAGGAGACCGAGTAGCATTAAATATGACGATCCACTATTTTCTGAATTCACGCCAAAATAATTGCCATAAATAAAAGAGGACGTTTGTTCTTATCCGACAAGCATCCTACCGCAACACTTTCTGTCTTTAATGTGATGCCACACATGAAGCCAGCAGAAGAAGTTCGAATTCTTGTGTTCGAAAATTCCATGTACATCTGCAGCAGAGCTAGAAATATGGTAAACATTTCTGTTTTGAAATACCTACATCATAAATTTAATCAAATCGTCAATATTTTATTGCGAAAATCGAGGAAAAGATAACGATCTTCTGGTTGAAAGTCGCGGGATTGTTTCATATGGTCCAAGGTTTACAGGGATAAAGGTTGCTGACATGAATTATTATGCTTCGAAATGTTAAATAAAATTGTTTTTCAGACCCCCAACTGATATCGAAATCGAAAAGGTGAAATAATATTCTTCGAACAGGTCGTAGAGGGCAGTATATCGAAATTTCTATATTCGATTGGTCTTTCAAATAAATTTCACACCAAAACGTATGAAACTAACTGATTGAATTGCCAAGAACCACCAGTTGATTCCTACTATATGCGTTGAAAATAATAATTGAAAAATTACGAAAAGCACTGCCGTGAAGTCAGGAGCTTTTGAGCGCTCGTAGGTAGATTCGCATTTTCCAGTTTTAGAAATCAATTGATGTAATTTTCGACAGCTGTCAAAAAATTCTCAAACTTAGGCGAAACTCCAGACTTCATGTCAGTGCTTCAGCTGACCAATTTTTTTTTGCGAATTCGCTAGAATTTTCTACGGTATCTTTGGTCTTGGTAATAGGATCTGAATAAAATTTCGCACGTAGTTTGAATGCACTATTCTTCATCTATGTGCGAAATTTCATTCCGATCGAGTCAGTAGTTTCGAAATTATCAGGAAAGAAATATTTTGAACGGCCATATTTACGGAACCCCTAATCTAATTTTGTTCATTGATGAACGTGACCGCGATATTCGCGATCCAAACCCACCCTGAAAATTTCAAGTTCCTAGGCCTTTCCGTTCAAAATTTACAATTTTCTATGGTTTCTATGGTCATGCGATCTGGACAAAATATTGCTTCAATATATCATTCTCGATTAAAATACAAAATTTCATCTCGATCGAATCCGTAGTTTCGAGATTATCGAGAAAACAAAATTTCAAACGACCGTATTTACGGAACCCCTAGTATAATTCTGCTCATTGATAAACGTGAACGCGACATTTCAGATCCACACCTATCCTGAAAATTTCAAGTCCCAAGGCGTTTCCGTTCGAAAGTTATGATTTTCTATGGTCTCTATGGTTCTGGTCATGTGATCTGGACAAAATTTCACATGTAGCTTGAACACATCATTCTCCATTTAAGTGCAAAATTTCATCTCGATCAAATCTGTAGTTTTCAAGTAATCAGGGGAACAAAACTTTGAACGACCATATTTACGGAACCCCTGGTGGAATTTGGCCCATGAACGAACTCAACAGAGGCATTCGGGAACTGAACCCACACTGAAAATTTCAAGTCTCTAGATTATTCCGTTCGAGAGTTATCGTGCTTACGGACGGACAGACAGACGGCCGGACGGACGGACGGACAGACTCGAATTTTCCGACGGATTCGTCATCAGTGAGTCGAACATAATCGATTCAGACCTTTTTCGGCTCAAAATTCGAAAAATACAGACATCGTGACGAAATGATATAGCCCTCGTGTAAGTAGTACGAGCGCTCAAAAAAAGAAAAAATTCATAAATGAGTTCTTCAACGATTAGTTCAATTGAATATTTCCCTATGGAGTTACATGTGTATTATCGAAGGAAATAGGAAGATATGAATGATGAGGTACACTTCGAATAGTTAGTTAGGTACACTTTGAATAGTTAGATACACTTCAGAATAATAAATTGATCTTTGCCAACGACAAATACCATCCAGGAAATTCAGACCGATTTATGCGACAAAGCCATCGAAATCTCACGAACCCCACCAAGCAAAGTCGCGGCGGACTTTTGAAAGACATCATATTCCATTCGAGGCCATGAAACATTTTTCCGAATTGAAAACATTGAATGGAGATCACAGACACAACATATTTCAGTAATATCAAAAGATCCTTTATCTACATAGTGTCAAGATTTGTGGAATTCGAACCACAGTTTAACGACAGATTTTCCCTCAACCTTCAACCTACATAACAAACTCAATAATTGTTGAGCCGTGCGAAGTTCTAACCACAAGGTTATCCCGTATCGAACAAACGGCCCTTACAATGTCGTCTACCTTTGCATCAGTCATTCTGAAATCGCACAAAACAAATTCGAAAGTCATCTTTCCCGAGATTATGCCCTGAACTCAATAATTTTCAATATTAGTTCCGTTGGTTCTACTATGGTCATGAAATCACGACTTGCGTTGTTTCGAAACGGTCAGAGCAGTCACCGGTTGAGGTGAAGATACCCTCGTGAAGAAGTGGAACTTCTCGAGTTTTAAATTAAGTTGTTAGCGTCGGTACCGGCTTGGATTGTTCGTTGGAGCAAAACTGGAATTGAAGTGAGTTATTATGAATTTTACGAAGGCAGTTGCCGCATAATGCAGCCATTGGCGTCAATGGTTTGAGGTGTTTGGTAGAATTTCAGGTTGGAGGTTCTGTTTATTTCGTGATGATAAAGAAAAACTGAGAGAAATTTCTATTCTTCCGTCTATTGTAAGATTTTATCGTTCGGTATATAAATGATACCTTTCTTATCAAGGGATGATTCATAGGAGGTGAAGAGGATTATTACCACTAATTTTTTTTTATTATAGTTTTTTGTCCTTTCGGATTCGAACGCTGTACCTACGGCACCCTAGCCACTGTGTAGTCCACCAGACCAAAAAGGCAGTCGACTCCACTATTGGCACAAGAGTCAAGTAATGGAATCAAATGAAACATAATGAAGAAAACAAATTCGCGAAAAGCACTGACGTGATGTCAGGTGCTCAGGCGCGCTTGTTTCTGTGTACCAAACTGGCCGTCAAAATCAGTATGTTATTTCATTTGCATGAACTTCAAACGATGGAATCACCCAATTTTATCGAATACCTACCTATATCAGAAAAAAATTATTTTATATGGAGTGGAACAACTGAGAAGTGCAAATTCTATATAATTCATTCAGCGATGTCGGCGATGATAGCGAATAGTTACTGTCATACCGAAGTTTGAAAAAAGAGTTTTTTATTCTTCTAGTGATACGATCCTCAAGTTTCACATGAATATTCCGTTATTTCTCGACTAATCCCAAAGTTCCACTTCGATCGAATCAGTATATCGAATTATTTATGGAAAGAATACAGATATCTACGGTGAATTTTGCCCATTTACGAATTCAACTGGCGCATTCAGAACCTGAACTGATGATTCTGAATTTTTTTTTTCATTTGACTCAATGTTGGGAAGTTGATTCATTTTTCAAAGAAAAAATCATTTTGAACACTCATCAAAGGAATGCTTGTTGATCACAGACTTTTCAATAGGTTTTGCAGGAAGGACTCTTTTCGCGACAGTGTATCTAACCGGATTTAAGAAGTCCGTCTTTTTCTTTCCCTTTCAGGATTTTACTACTTGAAACTTGAAATCAGGAGTCATCACATCACATGCATGATGTTTAATAACAGTCGATTGTGACCAAGCATAAAAGTCGTAAATTAGAAACATGGTTTGGTATTCTGAGCCTGCTGCACCTGCTATTCAATGGATTATAGTGAGGGATTAAGCTGGGAAATCAAGAAACCTTTCAGTTTACAATATTGATTAGTTGGAATTTTTTCTTTAAATAGTAATATTAATAAATGTCAGATAATAAAATTTTGTGAGATTCTATACAGGGTGTATCAGTTTTAATCGTTAAAAATTTAATGGAATATTCTCCTCGATGTCCTGATTCGGAAAAATGTATATTATATACCACTATCTCGAACCCTAAGAGTTGAAGTTCACAAGAAAAAATCATTTTTATGCAATAGCTTCCATAAAAAAGCTTGGATCCGAACGAAATTTTGCCTGCCTTCCCTACTCCCTAGGGGCCATTCTATAAAGATATTTCCGATTTTGGGGGAACACCAGTGGCGTGCAATTCGGTCACATCTCAATTATTTCGAAGAAAAAAGTTTGTCACTGTTATTTTTAAGGAATAAATAAGGCAATTTCGAATTGCTGGTTTGATATTGAGTAAAATTTGTTTTTACAGAACAAAATTTAGAGTTTCTGTTTCAGAGATAATTAGATTATTTGAAAGACGTGCTGACTAGAAATTGGCTACAAATCAAATAGGAAATTTATCAAAAATCAAAAGGTAACGAAACTATATATGACATCACAGCATATGTTCAAAATGCAGACCGTCAGCTTCGATGCATTTCTGACAACGGCAAACTAATGAATTAACTGTATCTTCCAACATTTCCTGATTTGGCCTCAACTCAATGCAGACATCTTTTATTCGCTGGATCAGCTGGTCGCGGGTTGTCACAGGAGTACTATAAACTTTTTCTTTGATGTAACCCCAAACAAAGTAACACAGTATGTTTTGGTCGGGTGAACGAGAAGGCCAGGGTATGGGTCCTACATTGCCAATCAGCTCGGCGAAATTACCGTTTGGTATACGACCGATCCAATGCTCTGGATATTTTTCGTCGAGCCATTCTCTTACGTGGATTCCATAATGAGGAGGCGCTCCATCCATCGGAATCCAATGCCTTTGCAACAGATGTAAAGGCACGTCTTCCATTAAACCATCAACCATCCAAGTCGCTATCCAGGAAATCGTGGAACAGCTTCAATCGCGTTCAATCTTGGGGGTAAAAAGTGTGGCCCACAAAGGTTGTTAATTATTGCCCCCAGCTACACATTGACGCTGAATTCCTGTTGGAATGAGCGTGGTCTTGTTTCGTGCGGATTTTCTACATCCCAAACATGTAAATTGTGATGATTTACAATACCTGCTCTTGTGAACTGCGACTCATCCGTCCATAAAATCTGATTTAAAAATCGTGGATTCGCATTAATAGAATTTAGAAGCCAGTGGCACAAATTTAATCGTTTTTCTGCATCTCCAGGTTGCAAGTTCTGTACCGGTTGTAAGTGAAACGCCTTTCGATGGTTCTTCTTAAGAGTCCTGAACACTTTTGGGTAAGACACATTGAGAATTCTTGCCGCCCGCCTTGCACTCAATTTCCTTTCGGTATCAAAAACACGTAATCTCCTCCGGTTTTTTACATTATCAGCACGATTAGCAACTCGATCTCGTTCTACAGATTTTTTCAGTCCAAACTCGCGGAAAACGTTGTGCATACTTACAAGCTGCAGCAAGGGAATTGCAAAAACCATAAATGAAATGAATGTCAGCATACTCATTCTTTGAGAATACGTATGGCATTTTTGAGATTTCAAAACAATTAATATCTTTCGCATCTGTCAAACAAACAATCAAATCGATTGTTTCAAGATATCTCTCCGAGATATTACCGAATTCAATTCATGGCTGACTAAATAATGAGTTTGTAGCCAATTTCGAGTTAGCACGTCTTTCGAAAAAACTAATAATCTCTGGATCTGGAATTTCAAATTTTGTTCTGTTAAAGCAAATTATACTCCAAATTGAACAAGCAGTTCGAAGTTGTCTTATTTATTCCTTAAAAATAACAGTGACAAACTTTTTTCTTATATTTACGATCTTTGTAATTGCGTGACCCATGCAAAATTTGCCTAGTTCTCATGCAAAATTAATTTTAATTTTGACGGATATGAACTATAATAATTGTTCGTAGTAACTAATTCATCGTTTAAATAGCGACACTTTTCTCTCCAGCGTACGGAAATGTAATTCATCGTTGACATAGCAACAATTTTCCCTACGGCGGAGAAGAAGTAGAACTTTTCGGTGATCCTGTCAGTCGGAATATGACGTTGTTTCTGTACGTTTCCAAAAAAAATATTTATGTATGATGAAATTCTCATTTCTTACATGAAAGGGGGTTTCGAGATAACTGGACTTCTGGGGTTGAAGATATCAAAAATAATCTTGTTTATTCAATTTTTGAATACACTTGTGAATGGATTCGACAGTGTCAAATTTTCGCAAAACACAATTTCTAGAATGAATAATGATATTAACTCATTATCGGAGGAGAAATATGGTTACCTCATGTGACTGGGGGTCCTCACCAGGATGGATAATTGGAGTATTAATTTCATGCATTTCAGTTGAGAAGGAAATTCAAACAGCGAGCTTTTTCGAATTCTTAGCCAGAGGTGGTCTTCTACTTCGTGTTATCTGGTCAGTTGCCACTTTGCGATCTTGGCCTGGTCCATTCTGTCCAATTGATTCCTCATTGACATCTTCCAAATCTGATTCACCACACTAGGTCTGCAATTACAAACTTTGATCTCATGGTCCTGCTACGAGTTTCATAAAATTTCAGGCCTTTAAAGGTTCGAGATTTTCATTTCTGCACCCCCCGTTAACTATGAGTTTTAGCGAACCAAGGTAGTTGAATTTCATCAAATGCTCTACGGCATTCTTAGCGAAGGTCAACTCACAACGAACAGGTTCTTCAGCTTTTACGCTATAGTGTTTCTTATAGAGAACAAAATGCCAAATAATGTCACCAACACTTCTAGAGTAGGAATCACAGAATTATATGAAATATATCAAATTGCTTTTCACGTGGAAAAGCTGGATTCCTGCATAATTCATTTCATCCTTGCCCTACATGTCGACACAAAATTTCAGCAGAATATGGCAAATTTTTTATGAGATACCTGTTTCAAATCAAATTTTTTTCATTCTTCTACAGATGCGACATTCATGAAATTTCACATGAACCTTTGTATCGTCATCTTACGACTAGCTGCAAAGTTCCAATATAATCGGATCCGTGTTTCTTGAATTTTTGAAAAAACAATATCAGATGACTACATCTTCGAAAGCCTTCAGCGGATTTCGCCAGTTTACGAACTCCTCTAGCGAACTCCGAACCTACTCTGAAAATTTCAATACCTTTTTTCGCGAAAGTCATAGTGTTTACGGAGGGCCGGACGCCGAAATTTGGGCTGAATGATAACGCGCTTCTTCATAGGAACAAGGGCGCAATAATCCGTCTCTTTTTTGTCCCTCCATAGTCCAGCTTTTCTTGGTAACTATAAGAGCTTTTCGCATGAAATTTGGTAAAATTCGAAGGTTCAAAATTTATTTGCCGAATGAAACAGTGCAGAAATTGGGAGCTGCTTGTATGTGATCATGCGCTGATTTGCATTTGTGATATGCACTGTGATTTGCATTTTAAACTTGCGATTTTGATGAACCTCTCATTTTTTTTATTTCTGATGCCTACCCAAAAATTTGAAAATATCAGAATGGGAAGAAAACGCAGACAGAACTAGAAAATAAAGACGAAAATTTTCAGGTATCTTCACAGTGATTCTGTGCAAGCTATTCAAAACACCCAATATTCCTTGTCGTTCTGATTAATTCAGCAGCTGAGCTTTGTATCACAGTAGGTATACCTCCTGTTTCAAATAGTAGAATCAGCTATTTAGATTTGGAAATATAAAACACCTAATAACCAAACAATCGAGCAATATATTCAAAAAATCATAAAAAGCACTGCCGTGAAGGCAGGAAGGAGCTTTTGAGCGCTCGTTCATCCACCTTGTAGGTAGATTCGCATTTTCCAGTTTTTGAAACCAACTGAAGGAATTTCCGACAGCCGTCAAAGAATATTCAAAACTGAGGCGAAACTCCAGACTTCACGTCAGTGCTTTAGGTGACCAATTTTTTTTTCGATAATTCGACCTTAATTCTCTTCGGCTCTATGGTCTTAGTGATCCGATCTTGATAAAATTCCGCACTTAGTTTGATCACATTACATCTTCATCTTGAAGTCTCATTTCAATCAAATCAGTAATTTCGGAATAATCAGAAATAAAATATTTTGAAGGGCCATGTTAACGGAACTCCTAGTCTAATTCCGCTCATTGATCAACGTGACCGCAACATTCGTGTCCTGAAAACCTCAAGTCCCTAGCCCATTTTGCATCTAGCTTTAAAACGTCATTTTCCATCTGATTGCAAAATTTCATCTCGATCGAATCAGTTTTTCCGAAGTATTCAGGAAAACAAAAGTTCGAACGGCCATATTTACGGAATCCCAGGTCGAATTTTGCCCAATAACGAGATCATCAACCGTATTCGAGATTTGAACGTACCCTGAAAAGTTTCTAGGTCGTTCCGTTCGAGAGTAATCGTGTATACGGCCGGACGGACAGACTCGAATTTTTCGACTGATTCGTCATTAGCGAGTCGAACCTTGTCGATTGAGTCCATTTTCGGCTAAAAATTCGAAAAATACTGATATCGTGACGAAATGATATATCCCCTGTTTAAGAAGAACGAGCACTCAAAAAAGTCCTGCGTTAGGTTTAATATTGTATATTATACCATTTGGATGTAAGCACTGAAAAATTTAAGAATAGAGTTTACGTCCAAAATGTAAATAAAAGACTCAGATCTTCCTTGCTTAGTCAATGGAAAAAGCACAGTTACAAAAATACAAAAACAATCTTGAGATACCTTTGTAGGTACTCAGCACTCACAGCAAATCGATAATAGATATAAGCTATTATCAGAAAAGAATCAATTATTTCATTCAACTCCATATTTCTGCTTTAACCTCAATTTTCATTATTACAATCATTATAACATTTGTGTATCAAATTTTCTGAAACGGTCATAAATTCCTCATTTAACACCCTCAATATTAATCTTGAATTATTGCTTTCTTGTAGGCTATGAGTCTTAACAGTGTCTGGTCACCTTTATTCCAGCGTTTCTGATCCTTCACGTACTTTGCCACATCGTGCCGATACCGCCAATGGGTACTGCGATCTGAAAGTTTTTTCACACAGAGTTATGTCTCAATAAGCGGCGGTCCCTTTGATGTTTCGAAATGATCCGATTTATACTTAGTACAATCAATATCCTTCAGAAATTACTTCGCGTTTCCTCTCTTGGGTAGATTAGCCAGTCATTCGAGAAGAACATAATTGAGACCACTGGTAACAAAGAAGTAATTATTTCTTCATTTAACGACAGTGTAGTTTTCAATATTCGAAATGAGAACTTAATTCAATTTTTTTTACGGCCCTCAAAAATCTGATGATTGAATATTTCACGCTTCGATACCGCATTTCCAATCGAATTTTGGATGTAGCTTGTCAATTACATGTGTGCCAGTTATGGATAAGATGAGGGATACTGTTTTCCATTATACATTCAAAATTTGTAATTTTACCAAAATATATAGAAATGGCGAAAAGTGATTCTTTTTCAAATATCCTGAATGTCATAATGAAAATTCGGCAAATATAGCATCAAAAAAAATTGAGCGCTCGTACATGCACCTCGTAGGTAGATTCGCATTTTCCAGTTTTAGAAATCAATTGAAGGAATTTTCGACAGCTGTCAAAAAAATTCTGAAACTCAGGCGAAACTCCAGACTTCATGTCAGTGCTTCAGCTGATCCATTTTTTGTCGATAATTCGCTAGAATTTTCTACCGTATCTATGGTCTTGGTGATGCGATCTTGACAAAATTTTGCACGTAGTTTGAATACATTATTACTCAGCAAGGTGCACAATTTCATCCCAATCCGCTCAGTATTCTCGGAACTATCAGCAAAAAAATATTTTGAACGGCCATATTTACTGAACCCCTAGTCTTCGTACATAGATGAAGAGCGAATTATCGAAAAAAAATTGGCCACCAAAGGCACTGACGTGAATCCTGGATTTTCGCCTTAGTTTGAAATTTTCTTTGAAAGCTGTCAAAATCTTTCCAATTGGTTTCTGAAACTGGAGAATGCGAATCTACCTACAAGGTGGATGAACGAGCGCTAAAAAGCTCCTGACTTCACGGCAGTGCTTTTCTAAATTTTTTGTGAAGGATATGCTTCTACTCTAAAAGTATAAGGTTTTACTCGGAATATTATGAATGCGAGCTAAAGAATTTTCTTCATTTTCTGCAAGAATAAGCATAACCTTTTCTTTATGATTACGGCTCATTGAATGACAATATGAGGATGTTTCTGGTGCTGATTCGACAGCAAACTTCAAAGAGGAAAAAAAAAGATACAAATTGTAGGGCGTTATCGACTATCAATATCCAATCAAATCTCCAATTCCTATCTTTTTCTTCAATTTGATATACGAAAAAGGTTTTTTCATTGAAAGGAAACACGTAGGTGATATTAATTCCAGGGATATAAATGCAATAACATGTCTTCATTCAATAAAAAAATGTGTGGGGGTATGTGTGGACCAGCCTTATTCTTAAGCTTGTTTCATTCCAATACCAAGAACCCGAACCATATGGCTAGAATAATAAAATAGCCATTGTTTCGTCCAAAACTGGACGTTCCATTAGGTCGTAATAAAGCTATTTTATTTCGGAATACCTGGAAAACACAAAAGAATAAAGACTACTTATACGGATTGAAACTCAAAAGCGGAAAGGGATTGACGTATTTTACAGAACAGTGGACACTGACAGATGTTAGCACTTCAGTATAGAGATGGAGATCACAAAGACGGTATTTTCTAAAGTTCATCTTCATCCATCATTAGAGGGATTTGGGGATTAGCTATGGTCAGAGAGGCATCGGTTTGGAATATAACATGTACATTATGAACAGCGGAAACAGCAAAAGAACGGAGAGTCGGGTTACTAAGAAAATAATACTCCCCAACATCTATTTGTTCGGGATGTTGCTACAGGCTACTTGTAGCTGAAGATTAATTTGAGCAGGTTGTATTTCATATCTGGTGCGTTGCCACCGTAAGAATATTCTCTCGGTGGTAACGTCTGAATGCAGACTGGGATGTGCGTTCTAGGAATATATTATTATAATTAGGTTCGTTAATATTACAACGTTATTTTGCTATCGACGTTAACGCACAAGTCCGATCATTTAGTCATTTACTATATGAGGCTGGCATTGTTATAGTCCGATTTTATATATCAATTAGAAACTCAGTACCAAAATTTTTTCAAGTAATTCATGGTCCAATCTGTATAATAGTCTGTATAATGGGAATCTGTATAATAATATTCAAAATAATGAAATGACATTGAAAACAACTGAAACAAGTCAACAATGGTATGAATAAGAATAACACCCAAAACGAAACTTGGTGACGACGCAGATACAAACAAAATTCGAGAAAAAAAAAGCTTTCGTGAATATTCCTCGATGATTTATCGTGAATGCAGAAATACAGAAGTCGTGAGGAAAGTGCATAGAAAGAGTTTGTCGGTTGAATTACGGTACACCCTGTAAGTATAAAACAGTTAATTCTATAAAATTATCATATTTAATGGTTCCAGTTCTCTATTTTATTCATAATTGCTTCTTTCTCAGATATCGATAACCTGAACTGGATCGATAAAAATACCACACTTCTCTTTTTCTCTCATTTATGAATGCAATAATCTCTACTTGTCCATAAAAGGAGATCATGAATACTCATTTCAATACTTCCTTAGGATCGCAAGTATCACATTGAGGATTTAATGGCGCGTAAAAATACGTCCTGCAAGCTTTTACGAAACGACACCTGGCGATGAAAGAAGTTGAAAATCAAGTTCGCGGTTGAAAGAAAAGAATAAAACATCAATGAAGGACTCAGATTTCGCATCTGATCTTGTTACTAAACTTCACACGTCTTGTCCGATTAAGTGGATATTTTAGATTGTGAATGTTTAATGGCCAAATATGTGGAAACCACAATCCGGATCATAAGGAGGACAGGACGAAGGAAATAAGCACCGGGTAGAAGCCGGTGCGCGGAGATCTATGTCGACCAATGAATATCCAATAAATAAATATACACTATGATTTTATTTGAATATATAATATTAACAAAAATTCTTCGAAATTCAAGAAGAAATATTATAACGAGAAGTTCTTTGAGCTATACCTTCAATGGAATTTCTTTAGTCCGAAGTTTCGGTCTGATTCATTTTCTTTCAAATTTATAATAATAGATTATTGACGTCACTCAAGGTATTCTAATTCTCTTAACAAAAGTCTTCAAATTTCACAATTTTCTCAATACTTTGAATGACATTCAAAAAATTAAATTTTTTTCCAAGTTTGAGGCAGAGTTGAAAATTTTCAAAAAAGCGCAAGTGTCACAGGTATTCAGTCATTTTGAATTTGAAATGAATTGAACCTTTCAAATATTTTGCGGTGATTCTTACCCTCGACGTGTGTGAGCATTCTTCTGAAATGTCGACGCAGTATTTTGAGCTGAACCTGAAATCTCATTGCTTGTTCCCTTATTTTTTATTCCACATTATTCTGTTGTACAAAACGTCAGAGGACACCCTTTATTATTTTAATCTTATGGTGTATGTTATTCCGCTGTTTCAATTCATTTCTAGTTTCCTCAAACTCCTTCAATACGAAAACTTCTCAGCCTATTAACATAAATAATTCGAGTGCAACCAAACTAAAAGAGATTCTGTAGAATTCCATTCCACTATGAATTCCAAAATGTCCCAAAAAAACTTCAGCAGTAGCAACTTAAGTATCTTTGTAACCTTGGCAATTTGAAGGGGAAGCCCGCTTCTAATAACTCACTAATTTCAACCCTTCAGTATTGGTTTGTTCTTGATTATTTCCCTGAATAGGATAGACGAATCCGCAAAAGAAGGAGTTTCATAGACATAGTCATCTAATTTTTTTTCCTCAATTATTTGGAAAATTCCAGTTCGATCGAATTTAAACTTCGTAGTCAGTTGTAAAATAACGATACGAATGTATCACTAGAAGATCCTCAAAAGCTTCGGTATCTCAGAAATTATTCGTGTCTGAAATTTTGTGTCTATTCCTATATGGGGAATCGAGGTAGTGTCAGTGATTTTCGGATTTTCTATACCAACTTAAGAATAGGAACTCTTTCATCTCGAAACCAAATGAATGAATACAACTCTGTTACAATATACGATATAAATTATTCCGTAGGTACTTGGTATTATGGTATTATAAATATCTTCTCGGTAAGGCCAGATTAATGTTTTTTTTTTATGTTTTATACACCAAAAAAATATTCATCCTCAGTGAAAATCAAGCACATGTTCATGTTGAATCTCAGACAACTTCATGTTATTGAATTTTTGTTTTATTTTTGAGCGCTGGTTCTTCTTACACGTCTTTCCATTAGACAATGATATGTCAATTGTTGTTTTGTATTTTTTTTTTGTGATTACTGTGTTAAATTTTTTCTTTCTTTGTTATCTATTATTTCACAATTATTTATTCAGAGTTGTTATGCCATAATTGTTGCAATTTTTCATGAATTATAAGTAAATATATCAATCAAAAAGCATTTTCTCCATTTTAACACAAAATTCTGGAGAAAAAAATAAATGTGACTCCTCCCCAGAAGAATTTGTGGGGCGAATCTACCTACAAGGTGGATGGACGAGCCTCAAAAGCTCCCGACTTAACGGCAGTCTTTTCTGTTTTTTTGTGTTCAGGTTCCACCCGTAAATTAAGTTTTAGAACTTCCTTCCACTCCTCTAACTAATACGGCTTCTCTTGAAGCAGATTCTGTAATTTAGGAATTTTGAATTTTTAAGCGCTCGTTTTACTTAAACGAGGGCTATATAATTTCGTCACGATGTCTTTATTTTTCGAATTTTAAGCCGAAAATGTTCCGTAAGCACGATAATTTTCACTATTGGGATGTTACTTTTTCAATGACGTCCGTGTTCATCGATGAATAATTACGTCTATGGGAACAAGATAGGTATTTTTTAATTTCATTTTTATAACCCCTGAATCAAAATTGTAGCTCATCGGTTTGGGTTCTAGTTTTTCACATATGTATTTGATGTGGCCAACAACGAGATGGCATTGTACGATCTCTCAAATTTCATTTGATCTTGTTACGGCATTTCACGCGTCTTATTAAATTAAACAAATGTCCAATAAACACCTCTTGGTTAGGTCTACTCCGCCTGCAAGAAAAATAAAGAACATGAAATAAATACATGGGGCTCGACGTAGAAAGGAACAAGAATAAGCGGTAGCTGTTTGGATAGCGAAGATGGTAGTTAGAGTTTGTTTTAACGTCTACAGTTTCAAACAGCAGCCCGGAGTTGTTTACCTTTCAGGTTATCAGAACGTCAAATATTGACCTAGGGATTTTCTGGGCACACAGCGCGGTGCTTGATAATGACTTAATTAGACAAGTGAGTCCCCATTAGGACCGCACACTGGCGAAAAATATCGAGGAATATTATATTTATAATCCAGGGCATCGGTTACTCACAATGATTTCTAAAAAATGATATTACGTCAGTATAAAAAGAACTGTTTTTATTGCGCGCTTGTTTCTTTGGACAAGGGCGTTATCATTTTGCCCAAATGTCTGTAATCTCTTTACTTTGAGAATGTTCTCAATCGATTAGGTTGGACTCGCAGATTGAATCTAATTCAGTTGTGTCCGTCTGTCGAAAACACGATAACTTTACAAAGAAAAGACCTACAATTTTGAAATGTCGGTGTTTATTCGAGGTCTCAATATGCCGGTTGAGTTCATCAGTAGGCGAAATCAGCCGAAGTGTTTCGTAGATATGGCCATCTGAATTGTTTTTTTTTTCTCAATGATTCGAAAATGCCAATCTGAGGGAATTTAAATTTATTTGTTAGTTTTAGGATAACGACATGAATGTTCATGTGAACTTTCGTGTGTATCGCATCACTAGAATATCTTTCATAAATTCTTTTTCAAAACTTCCTCAGAATTAGTTAGCCATATTATATCCTCCTGAAATTTTGTATGTACATAAAAGGCATAAAATGAGTTTTGTAGAAATTCAGCTGGTTAGCTGTTACATGTGAAAATAAAATTGAGTGTTTATAATATTATCAATATAGGTGATGAAAATTATTGTCATAAACTCAAAAGTCACTTATCATTTGGTTCAATTCAATTCCATCTTGCTTTCGTCAACTTCGCTTGTCCAATAAATTGATGACGAATAGAAAACTATTCCAAAACGCAAGTGTTCAAAGCCTATTCTTCATTGCTCCACTCCAAAATCAAATTGGTAGTTGATTTGCGGTTCGAAATTCGGGTCAAAAATTAGCTGGATGTCATTGAGAATATTTTTTCGAATAGTGCTATTGATGATGATTGACTCTCACATGCCTTTTCCAAAGTGACGTTTTTTGCGTGTTTCTTTCTATAGACAAGAGCGGTATCATTGTGTAATTCTCGGACTTTGAGCCGAGGACAGATAAATAATTCGTGGTTAAATTAAATTTTGCCCGTCTATCCAGCAATTCCTCCGTCCGTCCGCAAACACGATGACTTTCGAAAGAAAAAGCCTAGTGTTTTGAAATTTTCAGGGTACAATCGAAGTCTGAATACGTCAGCTGAATTTATAAATGGGCAAAATCTTCCGAAGGGTTTTGTGAATATGACCATTTGATTTTACTCTTCTCGATATTTCGAAAAATACTAATTCGATCGAATCGAAATTTTGTAGTTAGTTCAAAATACCGACACGAAGGTTTATGTGAAATATCGAGAAAATCGTATTCCAAGATGAATAAAAATTTTTTCAACTTCATTATCTCAACAATTTTCGACATCTCCTTCTTGTAAAGGGCATCTATGAAATGAGTTATACAGGTGTAAGAACTGCTAATATCTGAGGTGGTGGTTTTTTGACTCATTTTAAAAAAAAAATTTTCTGTGAACGTATGTCCTAAAAGCCTTAACTAGATAATATTGCAGACATCTCTATAAAATTTGATACATGTCTACTATATAAGAAGGTGCATTCTGTGATGTACAAAAATTTTTGATTGTTCCACCAGTGGCGTCCGTACGAGTGTTGCATTGCATAGTTTTAGAGAAAAAATACTCTTGTTGAACGGTGTTGCATTGAATAGTTTTAGAGAACAAATACTGGGTGAATACGATTAAATATTTCTCCTTTCGATAATTTGAGAAGCATTTTCCTGAATTTTTGATACTTTCGAATTAACTGGATGGATGACCGTTCTGGCGATGAATTCAACAAGCGCACAAAAGCGCAAAAGAGATTGAAATTTTTTGATTTTACAATATTCTAAATGTAAACTCTAAAATTTCCAGGGTGGGTTAGAAACGTTTTTCCTCGAACGATTGCAAAAAATTATTATCGGAAATAACAAACCAAAATCCACAACTAATCTGATGTATATTGATCATTTTGTCTGAATGATTTCCATCTACTTACCATCCTCTGCATTCAATTAGCGCAATGAGCTGTGTATGTACAGAAAAAAAATCAGTTGTGAAACTGCATATTTAAGAACTTGCCTCGCATGCATTCTTCAAAATTGCTTCATTTCGAGATGAAATATGTCGTGACTGTCCATCTAGGCAAATTGAAAACTTGCTTCGATAATTTAAAACGAAGCGATCGTTTTGCCAGATAATTCATCTTGTGGTCGTATTTAAATGCAATTCCGAATAAATTTGCATATTGGGCCGTATTTAGAAAGTTATCATGTGAACGTAAAATGTAGGATTATTTTTCGCGATTACTTGAATTATGAAGGAAATGCGTAGAATTTACAGATGTAAATTGAAAGTTGTTTGTGGCTAGAAAGATGTCCATCAGAGAATCAACCAGAAACCAACAAGCTGCAAAGTCCACACAATGATTTATTTCACATCACTTTTTTACTTCTACATATATTTCACAAATTACTATTTACTTAGTTTTTAATTTTTTTTTGCTTCAAAACAGCTTGGGACACTCCAGTTCAGTGAAAAATTAACTAACCTAACATTATTTTCATCATCAGGTGACGTCCTAGCGAAAATATTGAACCAAATATTATGAAACGATACCACATATTCTGTGAGCCAAATCGGTCGACAAATGAATGACATTTTATAAAATCGACGTTCAAGAGATGGAATCTCAGAATTTCATGAAATCAGATGAACTAGATTTTTTTCTTTTTACTTGGAACAGCTGTAAAGCTGGATTATTCTATAACTAATTTAATCAATATAGAGAATAGTTTCTAAGATACTGAAAGTTTTGAAAAGAATCTTTCCAATTCTTCTAGTAATGCAATCCTTGGAATTCCATACGAACCTTCGTGTCGTTTTTTACAAATAACTACAAAGTTTCAATTCGATCGAATTCTTGTTTTGCGAATTATTGAGAAAAAATTTTGACAGCTTAATCGACGAAGTCTTTGGAGGATTTACGAACATCAACCGGCGCATTTCAAAAGTAATCGTGTTCAATGACGTCCGGACGGACGGACAGAATTTAATTCCACCACCAATTCTATAGGTACAACTTAATTGTTTGAGGCTCTCGACTAAAAATATTTATATAGATTATAGATATTCAGGCAAAATTATAACATAACGCTCTAGTTCATAGAAACAAGTGCGCAAAAATGGATGTTTGTTTGTTTGTCCTCTATGCTCTCCTAAAGCATTGATCGGATTGTGATGGAAAATTTGTGGGTTCTTCTATGTATGCTTAAGAAATTCCTTTCAATGTATCTGCCGGTTTGACCTGTACGGTTTTTTGAACCGGTGCGGTGGTAGGATCGACATCATTGTTTGTACACAGAAAAAAAGAATAGGGAAGAAGTTCAAGTGCAAATTTTGAACCCCATCCAACGTCGTGAGAGGCAGATGAAAGAGTCGTGCTTCTCTCATTTCCGAAATTATATTTAAATAGCTTTGCGGTATAAAATTTTCGGTTGAGTAACATTATACCAATACACATTCCGAATTTCAATTTTCTATTTTGGATGAATCACACCGAAATGATATTCTGTAACTTCATCCCACAATTTCTTGATTTTAAAATTAATGAATTGGATTCTGGAGCAAAGAGGATCAATGCCCGACCGAAACTGTTTATTGTACAATCATTTCAAGGAATTGAATTAGCCTTTTTTGGAAACTATCAGTTCCCACAGATTTTGATTACTTCGGTTCAGATCCAAAAGCTTCTGCTCCCATGCTTTTATCGAAGTGAAGGCAAGAGTAACTAAATCACAAAAACTTCACTAATTGACATCGATGTCATTGGAAGTCGCAATTCACTCACAATCCACCAGATCACAAAGAATTTCTGAAGGTATGAATCAACACTATTTCAATTCTCAATTTCTTCACGATACCCTCGTAAAGCACTTCTCCTTTCCTTTTAGGAATTCACGTGTAGTTTCCGTCAACCGTAGTTAAGCATGCCAACCATCAATCAGAGACATGGATCTGCAAATAGGTTTGTAAACATTTTAATGAATGCAAATTAACGTTGGACGCGATACAACTAATAATGATAGAACCGAACAGAAACAATTTGTTTATATTTCTCCGTATTTAAAACACTAGGATTTGAATGTACTCAATCGAATAATGTTCAATTAATGTTCAATTACTGCAATTGATGGTGTAATAATCTTCTATTATCCGCTAGAATAAATAAATTGAATTTTATTGAAGAATTTTTATAGTCAGATATGTACATCTATCTCATAACGTCGTGTTAGAAAAAAGTTTTGATGATATGCAAATAATGTTATAATTGCCTACTAATTTGGTGTATATCCGAAGTGGAAATATCCTCAGATGTTGGGAGGTCTATATAGGGAAAGTTGAAGAATGTATGTTGGAACAAATTTTTTTTCGTGTATTCACAAGACGAGATACATTTAAATTGTTCACAGGGCCTTAGGAAAAAAAATTATTGCATCACAAATTTCCATTGTTATTTACAATAACAAATCTTTGAAATCTTTCATATTTTTAATTTTGGATCTAACGTATAGGTATAGAACTCCTGAAACCCCAAAATTTCGTGAATTTATTTTCAGAAGAAACATTATAATTGTTTAAAACAATTTCATAACCGAATTCGAAGCTTGGAAACAGACCGACTGTATTGCCTGCGCTTGGGGAATTTGTGAAATTTTTGAGCATTTTTCCATTTTCGTGGGTTATTTGGAAAGGACATTTAATGCTACTCAATTTCAAGGAAATAAAATAAAGTGAAAAATTTCAAGGTACAATGACCTTGAAAACTTCATTCGCCAGATCTTGCTGAAATTTTGTGACATTTCGACCTTTTACGGAATCCTGATTCCGTTCAAAACTTGAGTGGATTTTGGAAAAAAAGAGGGATAAGGTAACCTCCTTAATTCACTTATTGAGATTGAAGTTAAATGCCAATATTAATTGATAACTGCAATTTATTAAGTTAATCATAATATACAGAAAAAACTTCTCGAGCTTTATTTTTTCATTTAGAAGTTCTTCCTTCATCAAGCACTTCAAAAAGTGATTAAGATTGATTGACTGTTCTTTAGAATTCATTTACAACCTTTCTCAATGCCCCGCATGAAATAGAAGAGGTCACTGCTCTTCCTTATTCACCTTCAGCTGCCCACTGCTCCACAATAGAAATCTAAGACCTATATCTATTTCCACTGGGCATCCTCTAACAACCAATCAGTGGAAGACGAAAAAAGAAACACCAGAAGAATCGAAGAGAGAGAGAAGGCAACTAAAGTGTGTTCTTCTGGCGCAACATCTGCAATGTACAAAATAAATGAAAGAAGAGAAAGAAAAAGAAAGAACTCAGGGTCCAGAAAGGCCGATCAGGTACTTGCCGTCCTGTCAGACTCCTAAACACAACTTAATCCTCAGCGTCCACGAGATCTCTCAATAGCGCGCGAGCAACCGCAGTGAAAAGAGTGAACACTGTGAACAGTGCTTTATCCCGACCGGCGACCACAGCTACGAGTTTGAATTAGTGTTTTGCGTGTCGTGCCGAATTTTCAGTTCTTTTGACGATTCACGTGTTGTGCTTTAACTTCCCATGGAATACTTTAGAAAAACATGTAACTAGGCCTGGAAAACAAAAAACTTAGACGGTGCGTGTTATTCCATAATCTAACCATCAAAATTTTTTACTGTTATCTCTCGAAGAATAACATTATTTTCACATCACACCAGATTATAATAATTATTATTTGATGATTTACCTATTGTGATCTCTAAATGTAATTTCTGCTTGTATTCAGGTTCTTTCGGGCATTACATTCTCGTTGTTAAATTCAAGATACCTACTGAATTGAAATGGATCAGATATAAGATTGAATGTTATAATTCTGATTTACGTGGAGAAATTAATAATATTCCCAGTTTTTCTTATGTATTTGATATTTTTATGTTCATACTTCTTTTTATATTAGGGCTTTTCGAAAAAATAGCTCTGGCAATTGAAGCCTAAGTTATATTGATTACGTAAGGCCACTGAAGGTTCATTCCTCAAATTTTTTTGGTAGTGCTTCTAATAAAATAGCTTGAAATGGGTACGAAAATGTTGTTCCATGTTTCAACGAATCTGAAATATCATAAAATATCCCTATGAAAAATCTGTTGTTGAACATCTACAGCCTCGCTAGCTATTAATATGACCAGTGTGAGGCTGAATTAATACAGAGTATTATAAAATGTAGTTCAACCAATAAAATAGATTCATTTTATGCCAAAACCCCAATTTTTATATATTCGTACAACTTCGGCTATTCGAATCTTATGAATTATAAGTTCAGTTTTCATTGGTTTTCAATATGTATTTCTGTCATCATATTAGGTATACATTTTTGAATTCACCCTACTGATATCATCAATTGATTCCAAACGTCAAAACGAACACATTACTAGAAACAACGCTGTTCCGTTCATTACTCGAGGCAAGTTTATTCGAAGAAGTTGCATGAAGAAATTTATTATTTGCTGAAATTATAATTTCTATTGTTTATCCATATTACTTATTTTATTTCTCCGTATAAATTCGTTATTTATTGATCTGTATCAGAGTACATATGTACTTGAAAACCCCAAGTTTCCTCGGATCATGTTGACAGACGGACATATATTGAGATCTTCCACCTTCCTCAGAATATGGTAGCATTGATTACAAGAACGTCGGCAGGGCGAGGAAAGGGGGGCCGCAGCCCCCTTCCTAGCTATTAACCATTGAAAAAGTTATCCTACATACCTACCTTCATCTTGAGTATATCTATTCTTGAGTACTTTTTGGGAGAGACCTCCACCTGAAAATTTTTCTGCCCATATCTTGAGTACTTTTTGGGAGATGCCCCCTCCCCCTGAAAACTTTTCTGCCGAGGCCCATGATTGATTATTATTACATTCCAGTGTAATTAGATGCTTTCTACTCTAGAATTACTCCAGATAGAGTTAAATATCTGAGCAAAAAAATATTTCCCATCCAATTTTTATATTTTTTCCGTTTTGTGCTCCTTTTCTATGAACAAGAATGTACAAATTCCGTTGTTCCGCCCGTTAACAAGATATAGGGGTCTGAATGCGCCATCAAAATTTCTCAATAATTATTCGAAAATACCTTGTAAAATAACGACACGATGCTTTCGGTTCATGTGAAATTACGTGAGGATCGTATAACTTTATAGAATAATTGAAAAAAAATTTTAAAATCTCAGGAGTTATTTGCTATATCCGGCTGAAATTTTGTGTCTATGTAATATGGTATAGGAAACATAACTTCTGTAGAAATTCAGCTTTCTAGCCGTTGCACGCGATAAGAAAATTGAGTTTTTTTTCAAACGTACAGAAACAACGTCATATTTCGACTGACAAGATCATCGAAAAGTTCTACTTCTACTCCACCGTAGCAAAAGTGGTTGCTATGTCAACGATGAATTACATTTCCTTACACCGTAGGGAAAAATGTAATTAACTATCAAAATTAATTTTGCGAGACAACCGTAACTAGGCAAACTTTCTATTGATTACTCAATTATAACGATCGTGAATATAAATCTAATCTCCAGATTTCAATGAATTTCAAAGCGTTTGAAAAAAAATAACATATTCCATTCGGAGGAGAAGTGACTTTTCATGGCTCGCTTTCAATTACCCGCCTCACTCCGTTCGGCGGGTAAACAGAAGCTAGCCTTAAAAAGTGACACTTTTCCTCCTTATGAAATAATATAATATTTTTCAATCTGGTGATGAGAAAATTAAATTATTTCAAATAATTCCTCTTCAGATCTTTTGACGTTTAAAAAATAAAATGACATTGTTTTTCAGACTGACGGCTGGTTTGGATCAAGTGCGAAATAGCTCATGAATTCACGTTTTCAGTGCTACAACTATATATAATTGCTCAGGTTCTTTGAATGTCTTTTATGTTTTTATATATTTTCAAGATTCCGAAATTGGTTTGTTTTACGCTTCTAGCTTTCGGATTCAAACTGGTTGATTCATCTTACTAATATGTAATTAACTCATTGATGTGCTTCAATTATTTCCTTATTGGTATTTAATAGCGCAAGGGGGAAAATTGAAGCATGCGAAGAAGCAGCAATAAAATAATTTTATGTGTATTGGTTTATGCTGAATCTCACTTTGCCTTCTGATCAAACCCGTTTGCTGGAAGAATGGACATCGGATAGAATATTTCTCTTCTGATACCATATCACGTTATCACACTCGATCGCCTACCATTCGTTATTCATGAACATCATAGCTATCTCAATATATACCGGAAAAAGAAAGATATCGATAGAATTTCATATTTTGATTTTAAATCTGGAGGATCAACGCTCATGTTGATGTCTTGATTTCGGCTTCATTGAGCATACAGGAAAAATTATTTCAAATGCTAGTTTTCTGAAACCTTCACACTTCACGTTTCGAAGGACATAGTACCCAAAAACAGATTTCAATATAAATTTATAAAACCTTCCTACATAATCGATTTACTTAACGGCTATTCAAGTTTTCGAATTAATCCTATTTATTCTTTGAATAGTGTTTTTTGAAAATTTTGAGAAGCACTCAGGTGAAGTCAGGAGCTTTTGCGCACTTGTTTGAATTCACCTCTATAAAGTTAGCAGAGCCACTTGTTCAAATACCAATGAAACCTTTTCCAATACTACTGAATATCATTGCAATGTAAAACAAACGTAGAAAACGCTTTCCATGTAGCATATTTATATACATTAAAATAGTTTTTTTCCTGGTTTTTGCAGATATTTCGCATTTTCGACAACAGCGCATTTATATAATGATGCTTGACAAGTTGACATAACGTTGTTCATCCAAACTTTTCCAGGAAAAAAAATACATAAACTGAACAATTGTCGAACGACCAACCTATATTAATACTACGAAATCATCGAAAATGCAAGGAAATGCTTTGTAATTATCGAACGGAGACGAATTGAGCCCTATTCACCTAGTTCACACCTCTAAATCGGTATATTTTCATCCGTAATTCGAGATGACAGATTTGACAAATAACCTCTAAAATTCTGGTAACAGATTTTGTTAATCTAACCGGCTGTCAATGTGACAGCTGAAAAGCTGAATTTTTATGCAACTCATTCATCTTTGTACCATATTTGAATAGACACAAAAGATATGGTGAATAGTTTGTGTGATACCGAAATTTTTGTGATACGATCCTTACTATCACATAAATTGAATCTTCTTGACATTTTACGACTACAAACAATGTTTCAATTCGATCAGATCGGAATTTTTCGAATTATTGAGAAAAAATATTCAGATGGCTTTATCTACAAAACCCTACGGCGGATTTAGCCCATTTACGAATTTAACCGGCCCATTCAGACATTTTGTTTTTTATTACCTATTAATGTACCTATTTCATAATAAACTGTTAAAAATAACTCAAAAACTTTGTGGAACTTGGAAGGCATGGGCAAAAATTATACTGAACAGTTGTGATGCATTCAAATGTGATGAATTCGAGGGAATTATTTTGTTTTGTAACTGTTTAGTTCTTTCAAAGGTACAAAAAAACCTTCGCTGAGTTTCAAAGATACCTATGATACATATCCTTTGAAGAGACAACTATTATATAATGATGTTATCTTCGAAGATCAACAATTCGCTTCAGAATGTTCAAATAGGATATCCTCAGACATATCGTCGAGAGTATATTTGAATTACCCTTTTTACTCCTCGTTATATTCGGAGAAAATTAGTAATCCATAAACTTCAGATTTATAAATATCGTTTTTTTTTTCAATTCAGAATTTGATCACAATGAAGGTGAAGGTTTACCTGAGCATTGTTCGATACAAAATATTAACCAATCATGAATAGGTGAATATAAAGAGAAAAAATATGTATGTTCCCCTCGAGAACAGAGTTGACCTGTCCGAGCGATTTTCCAAATTTTTTTCTGTTAATAAAGACCTCATGCCCCTTCCAACTGTAGAGAATGTTTGGTTTTGTCAAGGGGTTCATCGAATTTTTTACTTCATTTATAATCATGACATGAGTATTGATTTTTGTTTCACAAATTCAAATTGATGAAAATATGTCCCTTCTAAAAGTCTTTCTAATTATAGAGCCGTTGAACTCCTTTGACCTCATGCGGGCGAATTCTTACTATTCGAGTCTCCCACTAAGTTACGTTAGAGGTGGATTTTTTTCTTCACTGATTTCATTCACTGTCACATGAGGTTTCAAGCATGTTTTCGACTTTACGAGTTCGACATCCGAAATGTTGGAAATAAATTAGTGATGGCAACTATAAAACTATAATTGGACGGAAACGGATATAATAAATCTTTGTCGAAATCATTAAAATTTCTCTTCCAATGTATTAACGGTTTGCCTCAGTCATGAAGAGGCTAAAATTTCGAAACTTTTCTGGTAGTGAAAAAATTAATATAATCCCCAGGAAGGCATTGAATAATGGCACCTTTTCAGGAACACTAACAGACGTCGTGGAAAGGTTGAGTGACTAATTGCTTCACGTCAAGTAAACAGGAGTGTTTTGTAAATTTCTACTTTTTCCAATAAATCTTCAAGTTAGCTGGAAGAACCTCATAATTCATGTTGATAAAAGTTGGGGGTCTGCCAGAATCATTTTTATTGTAAAAAAAAATACACCACTCAATATATTTTTTCCGTATAACCACGTATACTTTCTTGGTATATTCGAAAGAAAGAATAAACGGTGATAAGGGGCAATAGGTCGATATTAATGTTGAATTGCAAAATAAGTTTGAGGGGTCAACGGAGATAAAGAATACTTTTGAACTGATAGGTATATATATACTTTGTGATTATTTTATGTAAAAAATTTCAAGAAAAGGGGAGATCAAAATCGCGTGAATTTGGTTCAAATGAGCTTGTAATTGAAATCAAGTGATGAAATATAATGTTTCCATAGTTTTTTCTAGAAGATATTATGTGATATTTTAATGAACGCCACTCCAGAACCTGTTCAATTCAGTGGGATATTTAAATGCATTCAAACATTATGGCAACTTCTAGTGACGTAATAAGTACTCTCGGCTTTGATTGTTAAATCAACAAAACATTGAACAACGTGAAATCCTGTAAGGGGATCGTTGTCAACATGAGCGATGGATCAGATTCAGTACATGTTTCGTCACAACTGGGCCCGATTTCCGTAGAGTTGGAACAGGAAGTTTATTTTGGTTATTTTGAAAAAACTAAACCGAAAAAATATCCAACCATTTTTGTCATCCTTCTGGATGTTGTGGTATTTTTCCAGAAATTAGTGAACTCGCATATTATTCAATTCGATTTATTTCCGAATGTTATTAGATTTTCTACTAATTGAATATTATTCGATCATCTTCAGATGGGTTCTTATGTTTTCAATTATACAGGGTTAAACCGTCAAACGTTCAGGATCGGTTTTTCAATGAAAACATTTTTATATTCCCATAATCATGTGTCCTAAATTGATTCGTTTTCTGAAATACAGACTGCCAATGTAGGTATTCTAAATAAAAAATTTATTATGAATTACTCATAAACATTTCTGGCCTCAATTCCTCAATTGTTGTCGACATTACCACCCTCTAATCCAACTCATTTTTTTTACTGTCGAATGTAGGGGAACAGATTTAATTTGCTCCTTCTCGACAACAAAGCGCGATTCGGAAAAACTGAATGGAATTTTTTTTTATATTCTAATTTCTAATCTGAGGAAGAAATGAACATATGCAAAAAACCTTTGGACCTCGCACCTAAGCGTTTAAGAGCATTATCTCCTTTAAATTCGAAAAATTAGACATATTTTATAGTGAATAAATTTTTTCTGCTAGTTCAGGACGTTAAATATCATATGAAGTTCCCATGGTTTATTCATAATGTGGAATCAATCGATGAAAGGATAAGAGCACTGATTTCTTCGAATAATCGCAATAAGTGCATGAAGTTCCGATGAATACTTGCTTTCAACTTATAGAGCGATTTATTTGTACTTGCGAATTCTTGATGAGGGACCTGTTCAGTGTCACGTATACCTTTGCAAAATTTAAACAAACGAAAATCACTGAATCCAATGTACACAGATTAGAATGTGCATAGCTGAATGTTAGATCGGTGTGTTTGAATAATGTGGAAATATCCGTTTGATTTCATAGGATTTTGATTCGAATCCAGTAAGTTTAATCCAACATAGTATTTCCATAGATAATAGGATATTTTTTCATCGGAATGATGGAAAATTTTACTGGATACACTTATGGTTTTTATTCGAGCCACTGTTCAACAGGATAACATGGAACAGTTTTGGGGAATAGAAATTTTTCTATCACGATAACAGACAAGTTAATAATCAATTATTCATTTAATATTCAATCACAAGTTCTCATTATAACTAATCATCAACGATAAAACAATAACGAAAATGTATGATTTTCGATATTATTTTATATTTTATACTATCAAATAAATGTAACTAATTTGACATATAGTTTTACTTTTCATAGGTCGAACAAAAACTTTCAACATTTAAAATATATGGGTATCCACACTAACAAATAGTCGACATTTAATAGCTCGAAAATGGCTCTGATTCGCAAATATTTCCCAGCCTCACAATACGTTTTTTTTCCAAGTTTCTAGAATTTTACGCCAAATCTGACTTCTCGAATTTAGAAGGAAAATATCGTGAAATATACCGATTTAGTGGTGTAGACTGAGCGAAAACGTCTTCTTTCGATAATTACAAAGCTTTTTTCTGTATTTTCGATCATTTCGTAGTACCTGGATGTGCGACCGCTATGGCGAAGGATTCAAAAAAGTGCGCGTGCCATAGGTTCTGATATCACGTCTGTGCTTTCCTATTTTTTTTACTCATGGTGATATCCAAATGAACCTTCTTCACACACTTGCTGCAATAACAACTCTCATTCACTCAAGAGAGAATGAAGCGTTTGTTCCACTACTCCAAATGAGTAATATCTTGTTAATTCTGTTGGTCTCTCATCAACAACTAGGAATCTTTTCAAAGTAGGACTGAGTAAACATCTACCCTGAATTGAATCGTTTGAACTCTAAACACGATTGACCTTGTATATTAATCGTGATCTATATGCAGCTCATACCCGTACATTGTAGAAGCAAACGATAAATGAATCTATTTAAAGTTGTCACTACAAAACATCAAAACCGCATAAAGCGATAAAGCATATTTCATTCATGCCTTTAAAAAAATTTGAGAAGCTGTTGACTATCGGTATTAACTGTTACGGTAGTAGATATCTTGGAGATATATTATTGTCGTTATGTTGGTCATTCATTGGGTATAAATTTTATAGTGTCTTTGCTCCTCATTACGCAAACTGGGGTTCTGAGTTATCACCAACATCATATTGACATTCAGAGAAGTTTTTTTTCATCAATAAAGTTCAGTGTGAATACATAATTCCAATTGAGCCTGATACTGAAAAACATTTTCAAGCAAATATAAATTCATTTAGAATTGCGATGAGAAAATATTTTCCGTAAATATCACAGATGATCAAAATTCTTTCATAAATGCAACCACCTCTCAACTTATATCTCGACACATTCCTTAAAAACAATATTGAATTTCGAAGTGAACAATTTGGAAAACCAGGAAATATCTTATTGTTCTCTAATGGGTAACATTCTATTTTTTCCAATAAAATAGTAATAATAAAACCAAGGCAAACATTTTTCTTCATTCATTCTTCTTTGCTTTCAAATCCCTATGACACTGCAGCAGGTTTTTTCAAATGCTCTTCATATACGAGAAAAGATATGACTCTTCAACAGTAATAACGCTACAACAAATTCATTCCTTTCAGTCATAATTTTTCTGTGTAATATATTTTTCCAGATCGCATGAAACGATTATCTTCATTCCTCTATAATCGGTTCGAATGAAGTTTAACTGACGTTGAGTTTATTTTTCCAGGTATGTGGTGGATCATGATATCAGTGGCGGCGATAGCAGGAGCAGTGGAAGCTATGACATGCGAAGAAGCACGGATGAAATGCGCCTACAGAGTCGGCTGTGGGAGGGCTTTGCAGATGTACGCACTGGACTGTTCCACAGTGCTCCAAGGACCGCAGCCAACACACTGCCCAGAACTTTGCCAACATTCTCTTCTTGCTCTTCTCTCCACTGAAGAAGGAGAAAATTTGATGACGGTAAGAACTTTCTTCTTATTTAATCATCTCCTCTAATGGATGGACGGACTTACAATTTTCAGCGATTATACCATGTAAATATTTGATGATTCGCGTAGCTGAAATTCAAGACAGAACAACTCTCAGAATGCTATAGATTTGAAATAGGAAAAAATTGCTTGGAACAGTATTTGGTAGTAGGCGTAGTTCTATACGTCTTGAATCCAAAAAATTGGGCATTCACATATCAGATAAAAAGATTTAGTGAAACAAGGACTGTGACAATGTTTATGTGATTGTATGCCATTCGAGTTTGGGGATTGCTTCCTTTTGAGCTCTCGTTCTACTAACACGAGGGCTATATCATTTCGTCACGATCTCTGTATTTTTCGAATTTTGAGCCGAAAATGCTCTCAATCGACTCACTGATGTCCGTCCGGAAGGCCGTATGCACGATAACTCTCAAACCGAAGGACCTAGAAACTTGAAATTTTCATGGTAGGTTCGAACCTCGAATGCCACGGTTAGGTTCGTTATTGGGCAAAATTGGACCAGGGGTTCCGTAAATCCAAAACCATTTCAAATTCCAACGAATGATTGAATAAAAAATCCGTATATTTTTGTAACAGCAGATTCGGCATAATTGACAATGACCTGCTGTCCTTTTTTTGACAGCTGTCAAAAATTTCTTCAATTGGTTTCTAAACCTAGAAAATGCGAATCTACCTATAAGGAGGATTTACGAGCGCTCAACAGCTCCTGACTTCACGGCAGTGCTTTTTATAATTTTTATATTCTTCCGTTCTTACCGGTCATATGATCTAATGAGCCCTTTTCAGTTTTTCCGTAAATGAACGGATTTATCCTATCAGTTCAATTTATAGAGATCGCGCTTACCCTCCTCAAGATGGGACGGTTGAGATCACTAGAACATCCAAAAATATAAATCAAATAATCCAAACTTCCGAAAATCGATTCTAATAATGTTCAGTCTGACATCAGTTGTAAACTGAATACTGAACTCAAAACAGTTGATAATGATAGAACTGAACCGCTATCGGCATTTCCGTCAATCTTTATCAGTGTCACCATAAATCCCATATGGAATTGCATATTTCTGGCCTCTTTTAGTTTTCTGCTGTCATCCAGAAACAGATCTAATGGAGTGTATTTATACAGGGTGTTTTTTAAGGTGAGACTTTTTTTCGACAGGTGCTGGAACTCATCGAAAGAGATCTTTTCACTGGAAGTTGATCATAAAAAATATTCAATTTGAAAAAAGCGCAAAAAAATTATGGGCATCAAGATCTTAAGACAACTCTGAATCGTGTTATCTCTCTATTGGGAGATCTGCAATGAATCATGGTGCTATATGCATTCCAGCAAGTAAACAAAGTGCTGGATTTCATTGCAAACTTGTATATTCTCTTTCAACTTTTATAAGGAGATTTTTCCAGACGGCATAATTCTTGAAGTTCGAACTAAGGAGAGGAAGAATAACTGATAGAATAGTTCCCATAAAAAAAAATTACGAAAAGCACTGCCGTGAAGGCAGTAGCTTTTGAGCGATCGTACATCCACCTTGTAGGTAGATTCGCATTTTCCAGTTTTGGAAATCAATTGAAGGAATTTTTGACAGCTCTCAAAAAAAATTTTAAACTTAGGCGAAACTCCCAACTTCATATTCGCGATCCAAACCCACCCTGAAAATTTCAAGTTCCTAGGCCTCTCCGTGCAAAAGTTACAATATTCTATGGTTTCTATGGTTCTGGTTATGCGATCTGGACAAAATATTGCTTCAATACATCATTCTCGATTAAAATACAAAATTTCTTCTCGATCGAAGCCGTAGTTCCGAATTTATCGAGAAAACGAAATTTCAAACGACCGTATTTACGGAACCCCTTGTATAATGTTGCTCATAGATGAACGTGATCACGACATTCGAGATCCACACCTATCCTGAAAATTTCAAGTCCCTAGGCGTTTCCATTCAAAAGTTACAATTTTCTATGGTTTCTATGGTTCTGGTCATGCGATCTGGACGAAATTTCACATGTAGCTTGAACACCTCATTTTCCATTTGAGTGCAAAATTTCATCTCGATCAAATCTATAGTTTTCAAGTAATCAGGACAACAAAATTTCAAACGGCCATATTTACGGAACCCCTGGTGGAATTCTGCCCATTAACGAACTCAACCGAGGCATTTGGGATCTGAACCTACACTGAAAATTTCAAGTCTCTAGGTTGATCCGTTCGAGAGTTATCGTGCTGACGGCCGGCCGGACGGACGGACAGACTCGAATTTTCCGACGGATTCGTCATCCGTGAGTCGAACATAGTCGATTGAGACCATTTTCGGCTCAAAATTCGAAAAATACAGACATCGTGACGAAATGATATAGCCCTCGTGTAAGTTGTACGAGCGCTCAAAAATTGAGAAAAGCACTCCCGTGAAGGCAGGAGCTTTTGAGCGCTCGTACATGCACCTTGTAGATAGATTCGCATTTTCCAGTTTTAGAAACCAATTGGAAAGATTTTGACAGTTGTCAAAGAAACTTTCGAACTAAGGCGAAAATCCAGACTTCACGTCAGTGCTTTAGAAGACCAATTTTTTTTTCGATAATTCGCTAGAATTTTCTACGGTATCTATGGTCTTGGTAATGCGATCTGAAAAAAAATTTCCCACGTAGTTTGAATACATTATTATTCATCGATGTGCGAAATTTTATTCCAATCCAATGATCAGTTTCGAAATTATCAGGAAGTTTGAAGGGCTATATTTACGGAACCCCTAGTCAAATTTTGCGCATTGATGAACATGACCGCGAAATTCGCGATCCGAACCTATCCTGAAAATTTCAAGTCCCTAGGCCTTTGCGTTCAAAAGTTATGATTTTCTATGGTTTCTATGGTTCTGATCATGCGATCTGAAAAAAATATAGCTCGAATATATCATACTCAATTTGAATACAAAATTTCGTCACGACCAAATCCATAGTTTTGAAATTATCAGGAAGACTGAATTTCAAACGACCATATTTACGGAACCCTTAATCTAATCTTGCTCATTGATGAACGTGACCACAACATTCGAGATCCACACCTATCCTGAAAATTTCAAGTCCCTAGGCCTTTCCATTACAAAGTTATAATTTTCTATGGTTTCTATGGTTCTGGTCATGCGTGCTGGACCAAATTCTGCATGTAGCTCGAACACGTAATTCTCCATTTGAGTGCAAAATTTCATCTTAATGAAATCTGCAGTTTTCAAGTTATCAGAAAAACAAAATTTCGAGCGGCCATATTTACGGAACCCCTGGGAGTTATCGTGTAGACGGACGGCCGGACGGACAGACTCGAATTTTTCGACGGATTCGTCATCAGTGAGTCGAACATATTTGTTTGAAACTATTTTCGGCTCAAAATTCGAAAAACACAGACATCGTGACGAAATGGTATAGCCCTCGTGTAAGTAGTACGAGCCCTCAAAAATAGGAAGTTCACAAACTCACCGATGGAATTGATCCAAATTGTTTACAGAAATTGTTCGAAATTCGTTTGATAACGAATTATTACATGCAGCAACTATCACATCAGTTTGCTCACGAATAATGTCACAAGCATTTTCAATGCGTTGTTTTAGTTCTCCAACACTATTCACCTCCCGTTACTGAACATCAATGTTTTCAAATGACCCCATGAGAAGAAATCACAGGGGTTGGGATCCGCGGAGCGTGCGGGCCAAGAAAACGACCCACCACGTCCTATACACCTATTTGGAAACACATTACAAAATTTGGAAAAGTCACAAAAATCATACGCTTTGTCAGATTTCTCGTAAACTGAACGCATTTAATAAACACATTTAGATCTCAATACGTACCGTCAGATCCGGACTGGAAATTTCTCAGATTCGCAGGTAACTTAGATTTCGAAATAATCGGCCCTGGTGAATATTTCATATGAAAAGTTTTTTCGAATTTTACTAGCTTGTGTTTTTCAAACGATAGTTGAAAAGTTAGTTTGGGGGGGGGGGGGTGGTTAAGATTTCAGAAGCTCATACTTCCCCAATTGTTGCATTGAAGGAAAAAGTAATTTCGAAGCATTTATATAATTTTTGAATGCCTCTTCAAGAATTCCCCACACGAGCCCGCTCTGTAATATTTTTTTGAGCGCTCGTACAACTTACACGAGGGCTATATCATTTCGTCACGATGTCTGTATTTTTCGAATTTTGAGCCGAAAATGGTCTCAATCGACTATGTTCGACTCACTGATGACGAATCCGTCGAAAAATTCGAGTCCGTCCGTCCGGCCGGCCGTATACACGATAACTCTCGAACGGAATGTCCTAGAAACTTGAAATTTTCAGGGTAGGTTCGAATCTCAAATGCCGCGGTTAAGTTCGTTACTGGGCAAAATTCGCCAAGGGGTTCCGTAAATATGGCCGCTCGAAATTTTGTTTTTCTGATTACTCCGAAACTACTGATTCGATCGAGGTGAAATTTTGCACTCAGATGGATAATTACGTACTCAATCTACTTGCAGAATTTTGTCCAGCTCGCATGACCAGAACCATAGAAACCATAGAAAATTATAACTTTGTGATGGAAAGGCCTAGAGACTTGAAATTTTCAGGATAGGTGTGGATCGTAAATGTAGCGTTCACGTGTATCAATGAGCAAAATAAGACTAGGGGTTCCGTAAATATGGCCGTTTGAAATTCAGTTTTCTTGATCATTTCAAAATTATGGATTCGATCTCGACGAAATTTTGAATTTAAATTGAGAATTATATATTCGAGCTACATTTCTTCCAGATCGTATGATCAGAATCATAGAAACCATAGAAAATCATAAGTTTCGAACAAAAAGGCCTAGTGACTTGAAATTTTCAGGATAGGTTCGGATCGCGAATTTCGCGATCCTTTTTATCAATGAGCCAAATTAGACTAGGGGTCCCGTAAATATTGCCGTTCAAACTATATTTTTTCTGATAATTTCGAAAATACTTATTGGATTGAAATGAAATTTCGCACATATATGAAGAATAATGTATAATTTTGTCCAGATTGCATTACCAAGACCATAGATACCGTAGAAAATTCTAGCGAATTATCGAAAAAATGGACCCAAAGCACTGACGTGAAGTCTGGATTTTCGCGTTGGTTTGAAATTTTTTTTGACAGCTGTCAAAATCTTTCCAATTGGTTTGTAAAACTGAAGATTGCGAATCTACCTACAAGATGCATGTACGAGCGCTCAAAAGCTCCTGCCTTCACGGCAGTGCTTTTCGTAATTTTTTATGTTTGACTTACATCTATGGCAAGATTTCGATAAACCATTCTATGGCGTTTCATGGAAGACACAAATTTCATCCATAGAGTGCCAATCGAGTAAAATAGCTGTGACATACGGATAGTTGGAAAAACGGACGGTCGGCCTCTTGTTTGTAAAATATCCTTTAACCGGTTTTAATTTCCTATAATTTTTGGTGCGCTGAATACAAATTAGGAGTTATCCAATGAAATTTGCTGGTTCCTTCTGCGATATTTGCAAAAAAGCCCGAGAAGGGGCTGTCACCCCTTTTGTAGGGAAAGAAAGAGGAGACTGACAAGGAAGCACTCTGGCGGAATCTTACAGGTTTAGGACAATCTAAAAAGTTGCGTTGAAACTTGAGCACTGAAATATCGAAAACTCATCTAGATCTCAACAAGAATATGCTACATTACAAGCTCCATTGGGACACTGTCGCCGAGAAAGAGCGGCATAATAGAACGTTGGCTCGCTGCGCGCTAGTAACCTCTAAATCCCAATTATGATAAATGGAATAAAAAAATGAAGGAACCCTAAAAAAATCGTTATCATAAAACTTCGGAAATTTCATTACCATTATCGGACATTGAACCAATTAGGAAAAACCGTATTGCAGTTTTCCAGAATACGGGTAAAATATCTATTGTTAAAGTTAATGTTTCAATGTTTTTATCCCGACTCTCCTAGGTCTCTGTTATTAAGCATATAATGAAAAATTATAAAAAGCACTGCCGTGAAGTCCGGAGCTTTTGAGCGATCGTTCATCCATTTTGTAGGTAGATTCGCATTTCCCTGTTTTAGAGACCAGTTATTGAAGAAATTTTTGACAGCTGCCAAGATAAGGACAGCAGATCTTTGTCAATTTGGGATTTTTTTATTCAATAATTCGTTGAAATTTCAAATGGTTCTGTTCAAAATACCCATTACAGAAACAAGCCTTAAGAATAATTTATGGCCTTTCTTTTGGACAATCATGTCGAGGTATCTTCAGATCGAATAATTTGATGACTGCCAGAGGAATCTATATATTTAGATGTCTATTGTTTGTTCGTAAATATCCATCTTATTTCATCACATTCAGGAATACTAACAACACAAGAAGAAATTTTCCATTTCTATACCCATCTCATCATTTGAGTATAACAGAAAATAATATACCTTACACCTGCCTGAAATTTTATAATTCATTGCCGATAAAATTTCATGATATGGAAATCAAACCGTTAAGGAGAGAAATACAGTCATTAATAATAAAATGTGAACCTTATACTGTAGAAGAATTTAATAATTTTTGTAAGAATATTTGATTTTGTTTTTTTGACGTATTTCCTTCCCATTGTACGTGTACTGGACTTTTGAAATAAAGAGATATTATTATTATTATTATTATTAACAGGGTAAATGCTTGTTATGAGAATTATTTCAACAAGACCAATAATAATGAAGAAGATTACTACCTAATCCTTCATAAATCTAAAGTTCGCATTCAAACGAGGCGTGTCCGTCCTATCAGTAGGGTCTATATGCCCCTAGCGCAGGAAATACATGGTTGGACCATTTGTTTGTTATAGATATTGTTCAGTATTTTGCCTTTTTGTTGCAGCTCGCAACTTTCAACAAAAGTACGCTATTGTGTAAATGGTACTTATTTATAGTGAATGCTTTCTGCTTGAGCCTAGCACAGTTTTAATCCGGAACAGCTGTGAATCCCAAATTATCATTATTGTGATAGCAATCTATGAAAGCAACCATATACTTCGATGTAGATTCCTTCTTTTATTTATAACAGAAGCAGAATGGCAATCCTTGGTAGTGGTACTACCTTGATCATGGCATCGTTTGCAAAATTTTCGAAATGTTCAAAAACTCCTTATTATTATTTCCTACATCTCTATACATGCTTATACAAGCGTATAGCGTAAAGTACTCCCTCGTGGAGGGAGTACTGTGCCGCAGTACCCCCTCAATCTAGGTTAATCAGTGAATAAAAAATCTAATTTTTCTTTCTTATAGTGCGAATGCAGCGACGAATTCTGCGCTGACCAGAAACGCCGCACAGAGGTCTGCAAACCAATGGTCATGAGTCAGGCGAAAGAGCCAGTGCTGCCCTGTAGAGTCGCCCAATGGATTTGCGCAGCAGATGCTCAATGTTCTATGGCTCTAGAATACTACAACCAACTTTGCCGTTCGATGTTCCATGGAAAAAAGTGCACATCGCGGTGCCATAATTCCATATCCATATTGATGAGGCAAGAAAAAGCGGCAAAACTAACGAATTGCAAATGCGACGGGTCCGAAGAGTTTGATTGTCGCGCGATCCAGAAAAACATGCAGAGACTCTGCTTTCGCAAGCATAAAAGACCTCATCACGGTTTCAAAAATGAAAGTGCCGCAACTGTGCATCACAATGTTGACAATAACCACAGGAACAAACCAGAGATTAAGCATGGAAAGACAACGACTATCTCTCCCAGAGTGGTCGTGATCGAAGAACCAAACAATTCTGTGCGCTCGAGAATTAACTTCATCTTCATATCCTTAAGTGTTCTTATTCTTTTCGCGACGTGATAAAGTCTTCAAAGGATTTTGAGTATTGTCGAATTTATAATGGTTCCTTATTAAAAAGAAGTAAGGGTGAGAGATGATGGGTACAAATATTTATAATACAGATATATCGAGTCAAAAATATTGATGACGGATAATTTTTCCACACCAGTATTCAAATAACAATGGCCGAGAAAAATTAAGTTGAGTCCTGCATTGTATTGAGCAAATTGGCTACTTCACAATCATATTTTTCGGAAGAACCATCTGTGATATGCTTTCAATCATCTGAAATTGCCTTCTCAAATTGCCTGTCCTTCGTAATCTTGCCTCAACTCCTCTCCCAGTTTTATTCTCTGCAATATCATTATATCCTCTTATATGAATATTATCTACCTTTCCATCCAAATTTCATATCCTTCATTAATTTTAAGCAGAAAAGAATATAGCTGAGAGAATCGAATAAAATATTTTTGAAATAAAAAATAGGAATAACTCTTATGAACCACCATTTATGAATTCGTTACTATGGCATTCCTGCCATAGTGTGAGAACCGACTTGAAGTTCAGAAAATAATTGACGAGTTTAAGATGTTGAAGTTCCGACCTATGAATTATATTGAAAATGCAAAATCTTTTCGTTGTAACACCTTGATATTAATAATGCTTCGAAGTCGTCGCTCCATCGATCTGATACGGTGTTTGATGCCTTCTTGGGGTATTTCCCCAGTTCTAACCTGAACTTGGTTTCGTATAGCCAGGGGTGCGGTCAATTTCCTACCTTCTTCTCATCATATGCCATACAACAAGTTCATCGGGACCTGCTACCATAAGCAATTCTGAGCCATGCCATCAAACCCTAATTGGCATATTGCGATGAACATGCCATTCGATAGAAATTTGAGGTTTCCTCTTCTACCTCGTTTCCCCCTTACTGTTCTTGAAAAGGATTCGGACCTACTTCGATTCAAGTCTCCCCTTGCCACATAACGATCGTTGTCTACTTTGTTTTGGGTTCACGTGTAGCACAGTATGGAAGCAGTATTAAAACATGCCGAAAGACCTTATTTGAAGAAAAATTATCCTCTTTCTCATTGACCTTTTTTACCATCAGACCAGCAGTTCGAAACAAGTAGTCTCGATATACGATCCTTTCTTTTTGTGATCCGTCCAGTTACGAATCGATCTCGACCTTCTTGAAACACCGCTCAAGAAAATTCATCACAGTGGCTTAGTTAAGATTACTCTATTAGCGATCAACGATTTGAGGAATTCCGCCTTCAACTAACTCACTTATATAGTCCCTGTCAAACTCGGGAAGGGTGGTGAAACTAGCTCGAGCTCATGGAATATAATAAAACACGATTATTGTAACAAACACAAACGATGTCGAAAGAAATCATTGAATAATGGGGAACTTCTTCATACTATTTATGATGGTATGCAAAAAAATCCTCAACAAAAAAATGAAAAATAATTACAATTGATATTAAAGTTTTTATAAAAAGACAATGAATAATTCTGGCTATTGCATTTTCTATGTCATTTAATATATATCTATGAGATATCTTATTCATTCAAGTGTCAAGTTCTGAGTACGAAATATCTGTGCCAAAGATGATATTCAGGAGTATGTTTTTGTTTCTACTTTGGTAGAATTGAAGATACGACAGCGCTGAGCGGACATGCAGAATTATGCATAATTGTCAGTTTAAACTGGCAATTATTTATAATTGCCAATTTGAACTTAAAATTATACGTAATGGCCAGTTTGAACTGACAATTGAACATTATTGCTAGGTTGAATTGAGAATCATACATAATTACCAGTAACATAATAATTGTCACTTCAAACTGACAACTTTGAAAATAATTTTTTGTATGTCCGTTCAGCGCTTTCGTAAGATACAGACATTTTTCCTCGTAGCCCTTCAAAGAATAAAGACACTGAGTTCCAGACACTTCAAATGTGCCTCATTATAATCTGATATCGAAAAGATTTGTTCGGTGTAAATTTGTGAAAATTCACTGAGAATATTCGATTGTTCGATATCAGAAAAACTTATTGCTCATTGCGGATTTGGGATTGTTATCAATTTAGATCAAGAGGCTTATCTTATGAGTATTTAGTATATCTACCTCGTATGAACTGCAGTATTTATTGATTTATTTATTGCAATTTGCTTATTCTTTTGTAAGTAACTGCAAATAGTAGATATGAAAACTGTTTATTGAAGCATCCATCACGTTATGATCATTTCGTTTAAGTTCATTTCCTTCATTTCTCGGAAGCTGTGTGTGGAAAGGAAATTTTAAAGCAGAGAGTATGTATTCTGTTGAAACCAAAAAGCTTTTGCTGTAAAATACGCTTTAACTTATTCAATGAGTGATCTTCAACAAGCAGTTGGCATACCACAATTACCTTTTTTACATGTTGTAAATATTATAATTATCGACCAAATGTTGCAACAACCAGTGACTAAAAAAATTGTAGGTATTTTCAACTGTAAATATGTACCTATGATTCATTAAGTATCAAAACATCTTAATATCAGTAGAATCTTCTGAAATTGTTTTGTATTTTGTATAAAATGTTGATGTATTTGTATAGAATTTTATTCAATGTACGTTCATTATTATCGATAATGGACTGAAATTTTGAATTGGTTTTTTTTCGATGTGAAAAGTTATTTCTTATCTATTTTAATAAAATATTGTTGTTAAGGAAAAGTATTTCAATTAGATTTCCGATTCTGATGTGAAGTTACGTGAAAAATATTCGGAGATTTTTTCAGACTCTGATTAATCATTGATTATATACAAAATTCCAGAGAGAGGCATGATAAAAAAAATTTATTGGTAATCAGGATTTCATAACTTCGAATGTTTTTTTTACCCCTGAGTCCTTCTCCTAACAATTTGTGAATTTCATTTTATTATCAGTAAGGAATTTACAAGACAAATAAATTTCATCAACTACTTTTCAGGCTTAGCTGTTTTTTTGACGGAATTCCTAGTTCAATCTCCAATGAAACATCTTTATTTCATAATAAAATAGCAGACTCGGCCACGCGCGTTCCTGTGGCTGAGGTATACCTCTAATTATATTGTAGTAAACTGATCAAACCAGTGGAATTATTATTGTTACTAACCCCTACCCTTCCGTAACCCTAACCCTATCCTTGATTTTTTTGAAGTTATAACCCAGTTCTCAAATAATTCCAAATTTCTGCAGTTTTGGGAAAAGCCTAGAAACTTGGCATCACTCCTCGCTCTTGTCGAGTGATCTGATCTAGTTGGGACGCGATGTCTTGGCGTCGATTGGAGACCCAGGTTGCCGCGTAGATAATTATCACTCTTTGTCATATATAATGAACAAATAATTTGCAATAAAAAAATATTGCAACTTCAAATTGAGATATAAACTATCCTATCTTTTAAGTTGGATCAAACTTCACACAGTGTGCAAAATTTGATTGAAATCGGTTCAGTATTTCAGGAGTTCATCCCGGACAAACAACGTGACACGAAATTTTTATATATAATTGATTTCGTAGGTGAAAATTCGAGGGGATAAACTATTCAACAATCATGAAATTTATTCCACTTTACAAGACCAACCGAACTCTGTTGAACAGCGTTGAAACTCCACTGGTGTGCGTTCCCTGTCCGATACGATCTGAATTTTCTTAGAAAATATATTCAGGTAATTCATGCAATATGGAGAGACGAAACGATGTGCACCTTTGTGTGAAATTTTAATTTTTTTTTGTCAAGAATTTGGTTGTGATTTCAATGGGATACAGAAGACAAAGTATTTTAATTTCCAACTTTAGATGCTACAATTATTAAAATGAAAAAATACAGTGCAAATTTCCATAGGTTTGAATTTTTTTACACGAAAGGTTCCAAAAGTTTATTGTTGAAAACAATGAGCCTACGAGTTGTTAGGATCAACTCATTTGAGATCATGTCAATTCTTGCTTGAGGCATATTAGAGGTGAACCCCCCTACACTCAATAAAAAAGGGTATAAACCTTAACGTAACATTGTGGACGCCTTCATCGATACACCGTCATTATCAATTCAATATAACAATGACGGAGTTCATGAATTACTGGCATACGCGAAGCTTCCTGACATCGCTTTTGCTACGAAAAGTCCCATCGTTCGTTCGATAGCTACAAGTTCCAAACCAGCGGGCGAGAATCTCTACCGCCATCAAGTAAAGTCACACTTTCAAGAACTCAACCTCCGTCTATTATGCATTTCAATCTCAATCATTCTTGCAACCGCCAGCATCTTCGGTGGTCCGGGCTCAATTAAGAGCGTGTATTATACACGGAAAATATAAAGCTTGGCACGGCCAGTCAGGGAATAATAAGCGTAAAACTCAACAGTCCCGATGTCCTTCGAATTCGACCATGTCCGGTTGAGAAAATGACGCGTAATACTGGAAGGCTATTGTCAATTTCGGAGATAATTTGTGTAAAGGTGTTTTTTAGTCCATTCTCAAGTTGGGCTACCAAATGGTTTTTTAATGCTTTAGGTTCGGTTCCCCAGCTTGATCGCTTCATCCTTGTCACACACCAATTTCCGTTCATTGATGAGGATGGGAATTTGGCCTGTTGCAGCAGGTGTCTCAAGAAGTCATTATCCTTTGGAAACCGTGATCATCCATGATGCGAATTTTTCACAACTATTTATTATTTGTCCTTCACGGTTCGACTTCATTTTTGAGCGCTCGTACTACTTACACGAAGGCTATATCATTTCGTCACGATGTCTGTATTTTTCGAATTTTGAGCCGAAAATGGTCTCAAACGACTATGTTCGACTCACTGATGACGAATCCGTCGAAAAATTCGAGTCTGTCCGTCCGGCCGTTCGTCTACACGATAACTCTCGAACGGAATGTCCTAGAGACTTGAAATTTTCAGTGAGGGTTCAGTTCCCGAATGCCTCGGTTAAGTTCGTTAATGGGCCAAATTCCACCAGGGGTTCCGTTCAAAGTTTTGTTCCCTTGATTACTTGAAAACTATAGATTTGATCAAGATGAAATTTTGCACTCAAATGGAGAATGAGGTGTTCAAGCTACATGTGAAATGTTGTCCAGATCGCATGACCAGAACCATAGAAACCATAGAAAATTGTAACTTTTGAACGGAAAGGCCTAGGAACTTGAAATTTTCAGGGTGTGTTTGGATCGCGAATATCGCGGTCACGTTCATCAATGAGCAAAATTAGACTATGGGTTCCGTAAATATGGCCGTTCAAAATATTTTGTTCCTGATATTTTCGAAACTACTGGTTGGATTGGAATGAAATTTTGCACCTAGCTGTATTCAAACTACGAAAACGAAAACTACGAAATTTTGTCCAGATAGCATCAGCAAGACTATAGATACCGTAGAAAAATCTGGCGAATTATCGAAAAAAAATTGGTCAGCTGGAGCACTGACATGAAGTCTGGAGTTTCGCCTAAGTTTCTGAGTTTTTTTGACAGCTGTCGAAAATTCCTCCAATTGATTTCTAAAACTGGAACTGGACTTCACGGCAGTGCTTTTCGTATTTTTTTTACTATTATCAAATATTTGAATCGAATCTTAAACATGGGTGTGAATGTTTATCAATACCAAAATATATAATCGTATCTATGTGAACAGAACGCAAAAATAGATTATAAAATATCTAAAAGAGACCTAGGAGAGCCGGGATGAAAACAGTAAAAACAAACCAAAAGAATCTCAGGATATCCCAAAGAATCGAACAATACTTATTTTTCCAAAAACGTTTACCCCTTACGGAAAATCGAGGGTATGCCCCAGACATCCTAATATAGAGCAAACGTTTGAATCTTCAGGTTACGAAGCTAGATGAAAATCGAGCAGGGTGGCTGGTTATCAAGACCCACCCAACAACTATTAAGTATGAACGAAAATATTTCAAACTCCCCTTTTTCAGGCACCTATGTCAGGGATGCAATGCAAACGATTTTGTCTTTCCTGAGAAACGATGCTGAGAAAAAAAAGAAATAAAAATGGCTTAATGCACAACATGATGAATTGTTTGTAGGTATGTTATAATTGTTACTGATATTTATTCAGAACACAAAAAAATACGGATTCATTATATATCTACAATTTTTTTCGCGTCTGTTCCTACGAACAAGAGCGTTATCATTTTGCCAAAATCTCTGTTATTTTCGAATTCGAGCCGAGAATAGTGTCAAATGATGATGAAGTTGAAATCATAGATTGTGAATTATTGGTCAAATTCAATTATATCTGTCCATCTGGCCGTAAACACGATAACCTTCGAATGACGAGGCCTAGAGTTTTAAAATTATCAGTAGTAAAACCCCTTGATAATACCGAGATAATTTTGTCATAGAGAATGCTGAAAGCGTGTTGCTTGATATTATCCTCAAGCAACACGCTTAAAGGATTCTCTATGACAAAATTTTGAGGATTTATCAAGGCCCGAGGGGTATTCGATAAGATAATTTTTGAGCGCTCGTACTACTTACACGAGGGCTATATCATTTCGTCACGATGTCTGTATTTTTCGAATTTTTAGCCGAAAATGGTCTCAAACGACTATGTTCGACTCACTGATGACGAATCCGTCGGAAAATTCGAGTCTGTCCGTCCGGCCGTCCGTCCGTCCGTCCGTCCGGCCGTCAGCACGATAACTCTCGAACGGATCAACCTAGAGACTTGAAATTTTCAGTGTAGGTTCAGATCCCGAATGCCGCGGTTAAGTTCGTTATTGGGCAAAATTCGCCCAGGGGTTCCGTAAATATGGCCGTTCAAAGTTTTGTTTCCCTGATTACATGAAAACTACAGATTCGATCGAGATGAAATTTTGCACTCAGATGGAAAATGAGGTGTTTCAGCTACATGCGAAATTTTGTCCAGATCGCATGACCAGAACCATAGAAACCATAGAAAATTGTAACTTTTGAACGGAAATGCCTAGGGACTTGAAATTTTCAGGATAGGTGTGGATCTCGAATGTCGTGATCACGTTCATCTATGAGCAACATTATACAAGGGGTTCCGTTAATACGGTCGTTTGAAATTTTGTTTTCTCGATAAATTCGAAACTATGGATTTGATCGTGACGAAATTTTGTATTTAACCCTTTAGTGCCCGAATACTGAAAAAACTTGAATTCACAAATTTTTTTTCTTGTTTTTTGTTTTTTGAAGGGTTTTAAATACAATTCAATTTTCTTCAGAATTTTATTTTCATTTTTAAAAAAAAATCCAAAATATGGACTTTCAAGTACCTACCGTCAGGAATGATGTCATTTATAGTGCTAATGAAATGCTTTGTAACTGAAATATTTTATTCCTCATTTTCATTGAATTTGTCCACAAAATTCAGAATAACTACTGATATTACTAGGTATCAACCAAAAAAATTGAAAAATATCTGTAGAATCGTCATTCCAAATCAGTATCCGCATTTTCAGAGTCACTCTCTTCTTCATCTGTTAAAATATTATTATCTAACGATAAATCTTCGTTGAGGATCTCATTTGCAATGACCTCTTTTTCTTTCGAATAAAGTGGTCTCTTACATACCACTGTTGAATTTTTCTGCTCGCCATATTTCCTGACGGTACTTTTGCGTCCTGATGAAAAATGAGAAATTTCCCAAGAAAAGATGTTCGAATGTTTATTATTGAAACATAAACCTACTGAGTATAGCCACCAGCAACAATATATGTTAAATAAAAATAGCAGAATATAGAAAACTAAATTTTATGACGCGTCGAAATTACTGGTACTCAGAAGTACCGTCGGGCACTAAAGGGTTAAATCAAGAATGATATATTCGAGCTACTTTGTTTCCAGATCGCATGATCAGAACCATAGAAACCATAGAAAATCATAACTTTTGAACGGAAAGGCCTAGGGACTTGAAATTTTCAGGATAGGTTCGGATCGCGAATTTCGCGATCACTATCATCAATGAGCAAAATTAGACTAGGGGTTCCGTAAATATAGCCGTTCAAACTATATTTTTCCTGATAATTTCGAAAATACTTATTGGATTGAAATGAAATTTTGCTCATATATGAAGAATAATGTATTCAAACTACGTGAGAAATTTTGTCCAGATCGCATTACCAAGACCATAGATACCGTAGGAAATACTAGCGAGTTATCGAAAAAAAAAAATGGTCACCAAAGCACAGACGTGAAGTCTGGATTTTCGCGTTAGTTTGAAATTTTATTTGACAGCTGTCAAAATCTTTCCAATTGGTTTTTAAAACTGGAGCATGCAAATCTACCTGCAAGGTGCATGTACGAGCGCTCAAAAGCTCCTGCCTTCACGGCAGTGCTTTTCGTAATTTTTTAGTTTGTAGATTTCAAAAAATTGATTGTCAATCTGACGTTTAATATTTATTCGAAAACACCAAACTGAAACCACCACATGTTGAGTATTATCGCTGTAATCCATAGGTGATTGGATGAAATTTGACACATGACTCTAAATTAAGTATTTTGATTGGTTACCCTAGTTAGTAAAAAATTATCGCTGTAATCCATAGGTAATTGGATGAAATTTGACACATGACTCTAAATGAAGTAATCTTATTGGTTACTATAGTTAGTAAAAAATTATCAGGGTTCTGAACGCGCCAGTTAAGTTCGTTGCGAAATCCGCCGAAGTTTTCCATAGATACTGCCATCTGTATTTTTTTCTCTCAATAATTCTCAAGTCCGATCTGATCGAATTGAAACTCGCGTTACCGTTACCGGATCATGTGTCTCAGAAACTATACGCCATATCCTGCTGGAAATTTGTTTGATATTTTCAATAATAGTATTTTTCATACTGACAATTATAATATAATCATACTGATAATGAACACTGAAGTCCGTTTTGGCAAACAGAATAAAAATTGAGTTTTTCTGATATATTCAATATAATTTGGTCATTCCATATTTTGGTGTTGAGGAAAATAATATGTATTTGTCGTACGTATATGGAGTTCGATTTCTTTTTATCTATACAGATTCAGAAATAATAATTCTATGTGTGACAGTAGCTAGATCTTGTAGAAGGATATCTTTGATGAAGTATGATTCCCGAGAATACTTAGATCAAATTTTCTAACATGTATGATTACATTGAACTAGTAAAAATAATAAACCGAAATCGATCATGGATGGCCCGGCCTTTGGGAGATGGATTGGAAATCGAAAAAAAAAATTCAGCAAGCCAGTAGATCGATAAAACGATCAAATATGCCAAATAATAAAAATTTCAATAGTATGATAACCAAATTTGACATGGAGTACAATGCAAATAAACGCCTAGTCATAGAAAGTACAACGCTAAAGAACGCTTGTTGGTTCTTACGATTTTTCTTTATAGTTGTTGGAGATCAATTCCATTGGTCTTAACCCTAAGGTATCTCCACACCACAACCCCTGCCTCCAAAAAAGAAACATTTGCAGTGAAAAAACATTTTTATTGGCCCTACACCACTCAAAAATAGTATGTATCCATGGAACCTCTTCATGGAGTCATTTGAATGGGTTATGGCGAATAATAAAGATATTGATGAAGAAGATATTATATTCCATTGAAACCTTCGACTTATAATGTCACGAATTATTTGCCAGATTTTTATTATTTGCCCTTGCGTGTAAAACCTTCAATTTTCTTAAGTTAACATAAGCTTCAATTACAACAAATTAAGGAAGTGGTCATGCTTCGGAAATCCAACTCTCGAAGATTAATGACTCAATTTTCCACGCAATTTCATGAATCCTAGCAGTACTTTCTTGGCGTATAAACGTGCAAATCAAGGTTAAAAAAAATCATAATACTCGAGATAGCAATTCGTAACAAGAAACGCCTAGGTTGTGCCGTAGAATTTAATGGCTTTATTACCACTAACGCTGGCATTGCTTGCTCGCAAATTTTTGCCCGAAATCAAGACTGTTATATTGTTTCAGCCTTCACACTCACAATTATATGAAATAAATTTCGAAATTAATTATCCATTCGTTAAGTATAGATCAGATCAATGTATCACTGAAAGGGATGAAAGCACTAATAATGAATTAATGGTTTCAAATTTCAAAATTTTCAAACATTGATGAACGTGATCGCGAAATTCGCGATCCGAACCTATCCTAAAAATTTCAAGTCCCTAAGCCTTACTGTTCGAAAGTTATAATTTTCTATGGTTTCTATGGTTCTGATCATGTGACCTGGAAAAAATGTAGCTCGAATATATCATTCCCAACTTAAATACAAAACTTCGCCACGATCAAATCCATAGTTTTGAAATTATCAAGAAAACTGAATTTCGAACGGCCATATTAACGGAACCCCTTGTGGAATTCTGCCCGTTAACGAACTCAACCTCCGCATTCGAAATTCGAACCTACCCTGAAAATTTCAAATTTCTAGGTCGTTCCATTCGAGAGTTATCGTGTATACGGACGTTCGGACGGACAGACAGACTCGAATTTTTCGACGAATTCGTCATCAGTGACTCGAACTATGTCGATTGAGACCATTTTCGGCTCAAAATTCGAAAAATACAGACGTCGTGACGAAATTATATAGCCTTCGTGTAAGTAGTAAGAGCGCTCAAAGAGTTGGTTTTTCAGGGCGGCTACTTCAATTAGTATTTCAGAAAAAGCTTTTCGTTTTCACTTGGTTTTTGAAAATTGATTTTGAAGGGGGGATGGAATACTGGAGAAACATTCTCATTTCCATTCATTCGAAAGCCGAAAAAGACTTGTGGATTAGTACAATAGCTTTTTAAACGATAAACGCAACGCGAACATTATTTGTAAATAGTGGGAATTCAAATTGTATGGTGCTGGAAAAATAAAAAGATAATTTTATTAAAGTGATTTCTGAATATCGGCTGAAACAGTGTAAAATGGGCAATTATTCTTCTTTATAATCGAAATAACCAATAGCTCATAACAATTACTGTTTGTAGACGTAAAATGAGAAGAAATTATCAAAAATCACAACATTTCTCACCAGAAATACAAATTATGATGACTTCCAGCAACCAGAATTAAGAGAACCGTTCGATGAACCAATTCTTTTTTTTTCGAGGTATTATGACAGCTATGGGTTATGTTGAGTATGACCAGCTATGGACTTTCGCCAAAAAGCAGGCGTTCATGTTTCGCAGTGGCCACTCCGTTCACCGCATTCAAATCCTATCTAAAATGTATGCGGTATGATGGATAGCAGACGGTTCACGTTGCAACATCCACCACCGACACTTTGACACAGTTAATGCACGAAGTTGAAGTTGCTCGGAACGGAGTGCCAAAGCCAGACATCGACAATCTCCTTTTGACATTAGATCTTACTTGGCGATAAACCTATTGTTATTGCCTTCTTACAGCATCAAACCACCAGTTCGCAACTGCACTTCTTTTGAAAATCGATCAAAGTATACTCAAATTATGACAAACATGTTCACAAGTTTTTATCAATATACCTACAATTTAGTCTTGCCTAGTACACTCACCGGTATAAAATTTCAATTACTTCACGATGTTTTCTGCATTGCTACCGCCGCGTTCCCAATTCCACAATAATGTGAGACGAAAAACCAAAAAATGGATTACCCATGGCAAAATCACTTCCGATATTTCGTAGTCCCCTCCAGAACCGCCCCTGACATTGGGTGTATTTCCGGGGGCGAAGAGGGCGAGACGTAGCGCCACACACGATGCCAGCCACACGGCGGACCACCCAACTAGAACCCCAAAGCAAAGCGGGGACTCTCTAGTTCTTCGTCATCGAGGCACCGGCCATGCTTCAAGGAATCGCGAATATTCTATGTAATCAGTGCTTGAGATTGTGGACATGGACGGGCCACCCTTCCATGATCAGCTGTTCGAGCCATCCGAAACAACAAAGTAGCTGAGCTGCGAGCGGTGTAGCTGCAGTTAAATGCGTATCACCAAAATTCGAGGAGTTCGTTTGATAAGCCGTGCAGGTGCGGAGTGGCCATCTGGACAGATTTGAGGAGTTTACATCAACAGAATCCTTTTTGCCGGAGTCGCACTCCCGTGATTTCATGAACATATTTGACTGGCAGACCTATAGATACCTCGAAAAATGACCACAAGCGGCACATGTAACACTAGAGCTCTCACTCAAATCAGATTTGAATCTCGAATTGATTGTGAACTCTAAATCATTCGAAACACTCGAAAAAGGGATTATAGATTTCACTAACAATATAAGTGAATATTTTCATTCAGAATTTTGAAAAAAAAAGACATTTTTGGCTTTCATATCTATATACTATTTATAGACATAACATTTCGATGGATCATGTTGAAACTGCTGCTAGCTTAGCTCGAATACTTATATAAAATTTTGAATAACACTGACAAGTCAGGAGCTTTTGTGCGCTCGTTTCTACATATTAACCAATTTCCTTATAACACATTATTCAATCCATGCCTCATATTTCAGTAGGATATGGGAAATAGTTTCTGAGATACCGAAGATTGAAAAAAATATTTAAAATAAATGTTTCTAGTGATACGATCCTCACAAATTTTACGTGAACCTTCGTGTAGTTGTCTTACAACGAACTACCAAGGTTCAATTCGATCGATATTTTTCGAATTATTATCATTTTTGAATACACCTCGATCGTTTGGGACCATTCTCGGTTCAAAATTTGAAAATTACAGACATTTGAACAAAAAAAGATCGCTCGTGTTCGTAGAAACGTAAAAAAATCTCACGCGTTCGCCATTTGAATTTTTTCCCTTCTCTATTTCATCTAATGATTCTCATTGTTCTGTCGAGACCCGAAATTTCCTAGAAATGTAATAGTGATATAGAAAACTTTGTAGGTGGCCCTGAGACATATTGGCGTCATCAAGTCGAAAAAGGTCATTAAGGTTCTACTTATAATATGTAGCAGCTGACTCCTGAAATGTTGCAGACATATGGTTCGTTAACTGGAACAAATAATGCATTTCAAGAGTTACACTGAAGTGCTTTGTTAAGGATAATGTGGCACCCTAAACTGTCATATTTACAGCAGTAGATGGATTGGATTCTTCATTCTTCATAAGAGGTTGTTAGTCTATCGAAATCTTTCATTTTTTTTGCATTTGTGGAAAATATAAAACTCTGAAGTTAATTCATATTGATTCATTATTTCCAATAACAATGATTATGTTCTATTATTTCCATCAATGAATCTTTGTTCTTAAAAAAATGTTTGACCCTCTTGAAATGTACACAGTTCTTGATGCTTCTTGACGCATAATTGAAAATTTGGGTGTTTTGCACTTGGTAAATGAGAGATTTTACCTGTTACGTTATGTATCTCCAATTAGATAAGCAACCGTTGAGCAGAAAAATATGCTTTAATACTTTAGACGGGAAAAATTTTTATTTTTCTTACTATCTACACTTAGACAGCAAGAGACGAGAATGATTGTACATATGTTTTAATACAATGTAGAAGTGATGAAAATTACTTATACGACGAGTATAAGTAAGTTGTATGGTCGAATAATACTGAACAAGATGTAGGTACTTTGCAAGTTGTATGCTTACATAATACGGTACAATGAGTAGCTACAGCTTAAATATTGAAGTAATACTAAAAATTTGCAACTATTCTACACCTTTCGTAGAAAATGTTGATATTTTCCTTGGGAAAAGGGAAATGATCTCTACAATTTATTTTTAGCTGAATTTATCGTATATTGGAAACTGAAGGAGGTTCTATTTGAATGAGGAGAAATATTTGATGAAGGTATCAAAATATCTGAAATCTGTCACAACACACTAGGATCATGAAAAAAATTAATATTCTAATACACTTCCATCCTGCTGAGAGTGGGATGTCTTGGACCGCATCTCACATTCTATCTTCGGCACTTGACAAACATAATTTGAAGGAATACTACATACATTTCAATGAAAGCCTGAATTTGTCCCACCAATTCTCAGCGAAAGCCGTAAATTTTCGTCCTTTTGAAATGATGGAACAAATCTAATAATCGAAAAAAAAAAATCTGTTTAGACATCCAGTGCTTTTCTCGGAAACTGTGGAAGCTTATTTCAAGAAATTCTCTACGAAATACAGTTAGTAACCGAAATTGCTTCTCCTATCTAAATAATATTATCCATAAACTTTGAGGGATTAATTGCTGAAAACAGTTCAATGAAACAACCTAACTAATACTTTACTATTCAATCAATGGGGAGATTTCCGAAAACTCCATATTTCAATTAAATATGATTCTAGAAAAGCATTTTCACTAACCCCTTATCAATATTCCACCGAAACTTTGTAAAAATTATAATAAGTGAGATTGAATCAGCAGACTACTTTACACAGAGAATAGGACGAATGGGTTGATTAGTTTACTCTCAGGTCTGTGTTATTTCATCTTTGATGTATAGAATCTATTATTGCACCGTTGTATATTGATTGATTTAAGCGTATTGGAACGAAGAAAATATTTCAGAGGGTGGCAGGAAATATTTACTACCACTGAACTAGTTATCATAATATGATATGTGGATAGTGGGCTATTTCTTTTCCACTTACTCGTGTGACGGCTATCCGCACGTCCAGAAAATGGCCGTTGTTCACATTCTTCGCAGTTGAGTAATGTGTCATCCGCTGCTCGAAACTTTGCTCCTGTTTTTTAGTTAGCCCGCCTCCTTTCCTCGGCAGAATATTGGGGAGAGTGGATTTTTTTTCCAGTATCACACCAAGATTTTTCACTTCTTCTTTTCGGTTATATTGTGGTCTCTTCTGCCTCTTGCTCGGTGAAAGCTCTTATATTCTGTTTCTTTGCTAAGATATTTTATCATCATTTTCCGGATAGCAGTCCAGCTGAACGAATTAAAAGCGTTGTTAGTATCTAGGAGTATCTTTTGCTGGTGGTTTTCTTCTTCAACTCTTGGCGCTCACTATTGTCTTCGTTCCGGCCTCCGGTTTCCTTTCATCTACATCTCGGTTTTCAGCATGATTTCTGTTTGTCATTTATAGCTTGGTTAGCTCTCGAAGTTACTTTGAACATATATCAAAAAGAACGAGGTAAATGAAAAACCTCATTGTCGAGAGAAAAAGACCCAGAGGAAGGTCTTCAATGAGAAAGACAGAAATATTGAAGGAAGTGACCGGACAAGAAGCAATACATCTGGCACAGGATATAATCACATGGAAGCAACAAATTCAAACATATACATAAATAGTATCACTAAACCTTCACGAGGGGAAAAAGACTGGGAAGGAAAGAAGCTCTCGAAAGTATAAAATATCAGAAGAGGATAATGAGGTGTTGGAAATGCATATTTGTTATACAAATGCTGTAAAAAACGTCACCTAATACGTCCCTGCAAACTAAACTGTTATTCTTCTCCACTGTAGTACGCAAGTTCAACTCGAGAGTGAAGTGGAGGTGACTTGCTCCCGTCTTTCCATTATGAAATGTTTGTTTACTTTGTTTTACCGTGATCGATATAAAGGTCGCGAAGAATCAAGGACATTCCGCTCCTTTCGGTAGAAAATTTCTTTCTCGATGATTTGAGGGTCGCCCTTCGGTTTCCGCCAAAACGTGTCATGGTATTTCAAAACTGTTTAGAGTCATGCATATTCATGAAAAGGAATTCTTGGCGACTCGATCCTACGTGATTGCGGTTTTGAATTTCATGTAGATCTGATCGAAATTTCTCATCGTAATTGGATGTCTGATTCCAGTTGGTGTTAGATACCTCCCAAGTTGCTACATAGACGGTTGGATTTGACTGTTCTTCGGCTACAAGCTGCTTTGCCAATCACTCAAATTAGGAGAGGGGAATGGTATTTTTGAAGAGGTTGAATGAACTATATTATATTCTGTGATGCGGCAACTTAGTGAATGATGATCGTACAGTAGTACAGTTTTATACCTTCCCCACTTTGAAATTAAAAATTACGAAAAGCACTGCCGTGAAGGCAGGAGCTTTTGAGCGCTCGTACATGCACCTTGTAGGTAGATTCGCATTTTCCAGTTGTAGAAACGTTCAAGTTTCAATTGAAGGAATTTTTGACAGCTGTCAAAAAATTCTGAAACTTAGGCGAAACTCCAGACTTCATGTCAGTGCTTCAATTTTATTTCGAAAATTCGCTAGAATTTTCTACGGTATCTATGGTCTTGGTAATGCGGTCTGGACAAAATTTTGCACGTAGTTTGAATACATTATTCCTCAGCTAGGTGCATAATTTCATTCCAATCCGATCAGTAGTTCCGAAACTATCTGGAAAAAAATATTTTGAACGGCCATATTTACGGAACCCCTAGTCTCCTTTTGCTCATTGATGAACGTGACCGCGATATTCGCGATCCAAACCCACCCTGAAAATTTCAAGTTCCTAGGCCTTTCCGTTCAAAAGTTACAATTTTCTATGGTTTCTATGGTTCTGGACAAAATATTGCTTCAATAATTCATTCTCGATTAAAATACAAAATTTCATCTCGATCGAATCCGTAGTTTCGAATTTATCAAAAGAACAAAACTTCAAACGACCGTATTTACGGAACCCCTTGTATAATGTTGCTCATAGATGAACGTAATCACGACATTCGAGATCCACACCTATCCTGAAAATTTCAAGTCCCTAGGCATTTTCGTTCAAAAGTTACAATTTTCTATGGTTTCTATGGTTCTGGTCATGCGATATGGACAAAATTTCGCATGTAGCTAGAACACCTCATTTTCCATTTGAGTGCAAAGTTTCAACTCGATCGAATCTGTAGTTTGGAAGTAATCAGGAGAAACAAAACTTTGAACGGCCATATTTACGGAACCCCTGGTGGAATTCTGCCCATTAACGAACTTAACCGAGGCATTTGGGATCTGAACCTACACTGAAAATTTCAAGTCTCTAGGTTGATCCGTTCGAGAGTTATCGTGCTGACGGCCGGCCGGACGGACGGACAGACTCGAATTTTTCGACGGATTCGTCATCAGTGAGTCGAACATAGTCGATTGAGACCATTTTCGGCTCAAAATTCGAAAAATACAGACATCGTGACGAAATGATATAGCCCTCGTGTAAGTTGTACGAGCGCTCAAAAAATGGTTAAATTTAAGGTAGCAAAAGAACTAACTAATGTTTTCAACTTACCATGAAGTTCCCGTAGTATCAGATATGGCACATGTAGTTAAAATTGACAACAATTTCACTGAGGCATTTCCCTCTCATGGGATGCACATATTAAACTCAAGTATTTTTTGTAACTTTTCAGTTTCAGGATGCCTCCTTGATTTTCCAGAAATTTCATTTGCATTGTTCTTTTGGGAACTTGTAGGTTCATATTTTATGGATAACTTTAACTTCATAGTGATAGTTATTTAGTGGTCCACTCTCCGGATATTTTTTCTCAATTCGATGGAAATTGTGTCTGAAGCTGAGAGTAAACTTGCAGGTTCATTGGTTTGTATTCAGATTGTATATTTGAGGAATATTTACAACAGAATTGTTGGAATCGGTAATTAAAGGTCTCGGAGATGGAAATCCGCCGAAATGTTCCGTATATAAAGCCATTCGATTTTTTTTTTTCAATATTTCGCAAGGATCGTTTCACAAGAAAACTTCGGTATCTTTGAAACTCTTCACCATATCCTGCTGAAATCTTGTGCCTACATTTAAGGCATCGATTGAATGAGTTATGTGGATTGTCAGATTCCTAGCGCTTCCATGTTAAAACAAAATTGAGTTTTTTTGATATATCCAATACCATTCGGTGATTCCGTCTATGAAGTCGAAAAGGTTAACTTGACAGTATCTTTTGTCATACTGACAATGAATACTGAAGAACATTTTGGTGTCCAAAAAAAATTGAGTCTTCTGATATTCAATGATTTCGGCGATTACATCTTTTGAAAATTATAAAAGGCCGTTTTGGCTTCTTCAATCCTTTGCCTCTCGTGAAGTTATTTCGACACTATATACATTTTCTTTCAGATTACCCCACAAAAAATAATTCATAGGAGTTAGATCTGGGGAACTTCGGGGCCATGCTACAGGGCCACCAGTTCCTATTCATCTATTTGGATAGTTGTCATTCAGATATTGTGTAACTTCTCTGAATCGAAAATACTCACAATTGGTGTACATAGTTTGAATTTTGAATGAAAACTTGCGTCAGGTGTAACTTCGAATTTGACAGCCATGTTTGGAGGCACATAATATCTTTCCTTGAATTCAAGTAACACAAATATTGAATGTGTAAAGAAAGCGATATCTAGCGAACCTCCTGAGGAATACAAATCAATATTTTTGAGCGCTCGTACTACTTACACGAGGGCTATATCATTTCGTCACGATGTCTGTATTTTTCGAATTTTGAGCCGAAAATGGTCTCAAACGACTATGTTCGACTCACTGATGACGAATCCGTCGGAAAATTTGAGTCTGTCCGTCCGGCCGTCCGTCCGTCCGTCCGGCCGTATACACGATAACTCTCGAACGGAATGTCCTAGAAACTTGAAATTTTCAGGGTAGGTTCGAATCTCGAATGCCGCGGTTAAGTTCGTTATTGGGCAAAATACGCCGAGGGGTTCCGTAAATATGGCCGCTCGAAATTTTGTTTTCCTGATCACTTCAAAACTACAAATTCGATCGAGATGAAATTTTGCACTCTAATGGAAAATGAGGTGTTCAAGCTACATGCAAAATTTTGTTCAGCTCGCAACACCAGAACCATAGAAACCATAGAAAATTGTAACTTCTGAACGGAAACGCCTAGAGACTTGAAATTTTCAGGATAGGTGTGGATCACGATTGTCGTGATCACTTTTATCTATGAGCAAAATTATACCAGGGGTTCCGTAAATATGGTCGTTTGAAATTTAGTTTTTTTGATAATTTCCAAACTACAGATTCGATCGTGACGAAATCCTGTATACTAATGGAGAATAATATATTGAAGCTACATTTCTCTAGAGCACATGACCAGAACCATAGAAACCATAGAAAATCATAACTTTCGAACGGAGAGGCCTAGGGACTTGAAATTTTCAGGATAGGTTTAGATCTGAAATTTGGCGTTCACGTTCATCAATGAGCAGAATTATACTAGGGGTTCCGTAAATACGGTCGTTTGAAATTTTGTTTTCTCGATAATTTCGATCGATCGAGATAAAATTTTGTATTTTAAACGAGAATGATATATTAAAGCAACATTTTGTCCAGATCGCATGACCAGAACCATAGAAACCATAGAAAATCATAACTTCCGAAGGAAAAGGCCTAGTAACTTGAAATTAGACTAGGGGTTCCGTAAATATGGCCGTTCAAAATATTTTTCTCCTGATGCTTTCGAAACTAATGATCGGAGATTTTGCACCTAGCTGAGGAATATTTTATTCAAACTACGTGCCAAATTTTGTCCAGATCGCATCACCAAGATCATAGAAACCGTAGAAAATTCTAGCGAATTATCGAAAAAAAATTGATCAGCTGAAGCACTGACATGAAGTCTGGAGTTTCGCCTAAGTTTCAGAATTTTTTTGACAGCTGTCGAAAATTCCTTCAATTGATTTTTAAAACTGGAAAATGCGAATCTACCTACAAGGTGCATTTACGAGCGCTCAAAAGCTCCTGCCTTCACGGCAGTGCTTTTCGTAATTTTTTTGTTTTAATGCAAATACACTCATTGATTCATGTTTCAAGAGGGTTTACGCCATTCGTCCCTAAATTCATTGTGTGGAATTCAAAGCTTGATTAAGCATACTTCGAATAATTACTTCTTTACGCAGCGTGTTAAAACACTCAGTGGGTAATGAGGGTTTAAAATACAAAGGAGTTGAACAGAAAGTTATGAAATTCAAAATTTCATTTAAAGATGAGAAATATCATCACGAAATTAATAAAATCAGGACCGCATTTCAAAAAAATTACATAAAATTTGAATTCTTTCGATCGCTACTCGCTTGTAACAAGTGTGCCCTTCAAAAAGAAAATTGAATTCTTTAGATTGGAAGATAAACCACGCTATTCTGAGTACTGCGCTGAAAAGATTGATATTTCGTGGACCATTCGAAAGGAATTTCTGAAGTGAACAAACCCATGAAATTTGATCAAAATCGGACCTCAGCCATAGCCATAGGATAGAAAACAAGCAACTTTTCTGAAAGGCCTGAATGACCTGCATTCACAACTAGGCTATGTCCAATCACTCATGAAACACCCTGTATATCAATTCAGCTTCGCAGCTGTTTCACGTGGAAAAAAATTGAGTTTTTCTGATCTAGTGTTGAGAAATGAAATTCATGAAAATAAGATGACATCCTACATTATTTGTCACCCTAACACTAATTTGTCTTCTCGAATTTCGGATGGAAATACCGTGAGAAAAGCCGATGTAGAGGGGAAACTAGGTAAATCCCCATTAAATAATTCCAAAGCATTTTCCTGTATTTCTCCCATCTAGATATGCATGTTGTTAATTTTGTATGGTCCAAGTTGGACCACATTTTTTTTCTAAAGCAATAGCTACTGGTACCTAGTGCATATTTACATAATGGCTGTAACTTCGTGGCGAGAAATGTTAATTGCATTTCTTCAATAATAATCTCGGAACCTGAAATAAGTCAACCCAATGAAAACCATTTTTTTTTCGAATTTGAATTGATGAGAAATTGCCTAGTACCTACTATACAATTATTGATACGTCGTGCAATGTCATCTCAGCATCGAAAATAATTCCGGCGTTCAAGTTCTAGTTATTCATCTAGTTTGTGCTTTCAAACATTATTATTCCTTCAAATCTCATTAAAATCAGGATTCCACCTTTTTGGTTCATTAATTCGAATGAAAAATCTTCGGAATCGTTCGAGGAAAAAAAAATTCAACACTCCCGAAACTTAAACTATTCACGTTTCGACGCATGATGAAGAATGAATAATTGCTTCACAGTCGCGGGTCCAAATTTTTTTTTTCTGGGAATAAAAAATTGGGAAAATGTTGCACGAACAAATTCTGTATTGGAACTAATGGGCCGAAACAATTCCATAACATAAATATGTGCAATTGGAAAAACAAAAGAGATGGTAAACTCGATTCCTTTGACTTATATTCTCGCAGTTACATTTTTGGACAACCTATATAAGTTTGGTTTTTTTTGGGGAAATTCTTATTGTGGGAATGAATCCTATCTCAATGAATTTCTCACAGTTTTGGAAAAATTTTGATATTTTCTCTTAGAACACGATTTATCGAATCAATTGCTGTCTCAGACTGTAGCTTCACCAAACCACTCAAGTATATACTTTATTATTACAATTAATTTCCAACCAATGTGAAATTCAAGTACCAGCTTCCAGATCTTTGATGATAGCCTTCACTTGATGGAAGTTCAAATGCTCATCTCTAATTTCTACAATTCATTGTTAAACGTTTCACAATTATCGGTCAGTCTAAAGAAGGCATCAAGGAAAAGTTCAATGTCATGTTTGAAGACAATAATGGATTCTTCGAAACAAATACTATTAAAACTCTAAATAGGAGTTTTTCTCGAATAACTCGGACGTGGGTCTTTGGAAATAGTAAACCAGAATTCGTCCATCCGCCGCGCCGCTGTTGTCAGAAATTCTCTAAATGCATGCAATTTGTACAAAAATCAGATGCTTTCTTCTAGATACAAAAATTCAACTCGAAGATATTGCTGAAAATAACTTTTGAATCTACCTTCCTCGATTATTTTTGCTCTTGGACTTAATTATTGAGAAATATTTAAAAATAAAAAAAATCATCGAATAAATGAAAAATCTATGTTAATTTTCCAATAATAAGTATTAACAATCGAATACTGATGTGATTCTTTCTTCGAAGCAAGTTTCATTTTGGTATTTCAAAAATAGCATCCCTCTATCTTTTCTGTAACCGAGTGTCACTCGAGATGTTTTTAACATGCTGGGACAGTAGTCGGTGTGATCAATCATCCAGAATGTCATTATTTCAAGAGTCGTTTCCTAAAAATCCAACAAACGGGTGACAGAGGGATTGATGTAGCCCAGTGTTTTTTCTGATGGGTTACAGCTTACAGGCTCCGTAAAACCTATTCCGGACGCCTCCCTAGATGGCGATATGTAAAGTAGACTTTCTCATTCCGGATTATAAATCCTTTCGAAAAAAAGGATAAACTTATCTATGAAGCACGTGTGGTGGAAGGAATAGACTACGAGATGCCGCCTATCGGCCTATCTTGTCTGGCTACTTTTTTCTTGGCCATATGGCCTTTGGGAGTGTATTAGATGAAAGCAGCAACAGGGATATCCCATGACTGTCAGAGTGTGGATTAGTAGGTAGCTGGTTATAATCATCCGAAATATTTTTATAAGCGCTTCACCGATATTGAGAGTCGTAGAAACGCACTTCCCAAAATAACTCACACCAGAACGACTATCAACGACACAGCTGGTGAGGGTTGTAAAAAGTGTACAATTTTTTGTATTATGTATCATGTGAACATACATTTCCGATGAAAATATGAAATAACACGTTAGTAACACATTTATTTGCTCAAGTTTTCTTTGGCGTGTTCTGTTATTCACCATGTTTCTGCCCCGTAGGAGCGTATGAGTAAAACCGGCTAAATCTCCATAAGCATTTAACTTCGCTAATTTGCATTCACACCTAGTGGGCTCGGCACACAAGCCCATTTAGTGTTGATTTACATACCTAATAGCTTGATTTTAGCCTCGTCCGAGTGTCTGGTTGTAATGAACCATCATGTGCAACATCAATATGTAAGCTATAAATCTGGAAATAAATACTCAGAGGTCGCTCATAAGAGAAAATTATGATAGTAATCACGCTAAATTGAGTATCGTCGTTATTTTGTTTTATTGATGATAGTATAAAATGTGTTATAGCCTTCACCTCAATACCTTGAATAAAGCAAACGGTATTGTATCGTACCCATTCATTAAACACTTGCGTCTTGGAGTCGATCGCCCAAGGAGTGATGGAAGTACATAAAGTGGCAAATCGGTTCATTTTCAACCATTTTCGCCCAAATCATAATTTTTTTTTATTCAATTTATCAGGCAGGTAGACAACCAGTTTCTTCGAATTATTGCACTTATCTTTGAACTGCAGATTGTGGATTATATCCTGTAAATTTTTCGTAATGCATCTATGGTGATAAAAACTGTTCGTTGCATTTTGAATTCAGATAAATATAACTAATGACCGAAGATATTTCCTTTGAAATTGTAAATTCAAGAGTAGTAATTGGAATAAAATGAATGTCTGTAATTTTAGAATTTGGAGCCGAAAATGATTTAAAATTATTAGGTTTCGTAAACACGAAAACTTTCGGAATAAAAGGCCTTAGTTTCGAAATTTTCAGGATACGTTTGAGGCGAGGTCTTGTGGTCTCAATGCGCTGGTTAAGTTAAATTGGCGAAATCCCCGAAGATTTTAGTAGATACAGAAATCTGTTTTTTCTCAATAATTCGAACAGTGCTGATCCGATCGAATTGAAACTTTGTCGTTATTTGTAAGATTCAATGTGACATTTTCTAAGGATCAAATAACTAGAATATTTTTGAAAAATTAGTTTTTTAAACTTCGCTCAGAAGCTCTCAAAGCTCTCGAAAATTAAATGATATTATTCGTCACACTGATGGCTGGTTTGTTCCATGGAAGAAAATTAAGTTTTGCTGATATATTCAATTATGATTCCTTCTTTCGAAGATGTTCAAACAGAAGATTTCGAAAGGTATTTTGGAATAATTGATGGAACCTTTTAGCATTTTGGAAATCTTAGGTATTATTTTTTTTGTGTTGAGCCATCACGTGATCTGATCAAATCTGATGATTTCACTTTCTTAAAATGAATATCAGAAACATCAACTGAATTTAGAGATGGGATCGAGTGCTCAAGAGGTATAAAAAACTTTTTCTAATTTTCCTCCTTTTAGTTAATTCACTTCGAAAATTATAATTTGATTTCCAACAACTTATTCTCCCTTATTCTCAGAACTCAAACAGAATTACTGTTCGAATCATAATTTCTCTAAACTGATTTTCACCTCACATCGATCATTTTATAAGGCAAATTTACGAAAAAGAATAACGGCATTGAACCTAAACAACGATTTAACACGATCATGACGTACTAACCCTCAAATTCCTTCAAAGCTATCGGACCCTCATTCCATATTATCAATTTTTGTGTGCATGGCTAGTGTTTCTTCCATCTGTTTTTTGAAGGTTTTTCTACAATTTCCCAGAGTTCTGATTACCCAATGGTTTTTCCTGGACTCTCACATAGATTTGTTGTTCAATCAATTCGAAAGATATTTAGATTTTCAAATAAATCTCTCTTAAATTTCTAATTGATGAAAAAATGTTGTCCGACCCGCGATGTAAGGAGATTCGAGTTCAAAATTTTTTCACTAACTTTGATTTATACATCCCTATTTTCGGCATTTATTTATGTAGTGTCTTTTTGCTTGATTTTATGATCAAGATCGATATCATTTCGCCCAAATGTCTACAGGGTGTTTCATTGGTAAATGTACATACGTTAACTTGAGGTAGAGCTACCCTAGACGAGTCCAAAAAACTTATATGTGATAGATCTATTAACCTCAAAGCCGAGATACAGCGTGATTTATGTATTCATCAATATTTTCAATTGATTCTAACTTTTGAACTATCCAGTATAATTAACCTAACCTTACCTAACCTAACCTAACCTAACCTAACCTAACCTAACCTAACCTAACCTAACCTAACTTTTGAACTATCCAGTATAATTGTTTTTATATTACGAACGTAAAACACACTTCCATGGGTGGATCTGTTCATTTTTTAATTGATCAGAAAATCCAAGTCCGTATCAGAAAAATATGACACTTTTCGCAATCTGAGATTTAACACCCTGTGTGAAGGAATATTTGAATTTTATAAAAATAATCGGAAAGAGCAGAAAATTTTCGATGGGCATCAGTAGATTTCAGTGTCCTGCACGACGTTTCACCCATTAAAATTTTTGTCTAAAGATTCAATTCGATAGTAAAATTCCACTTACTTCACAATAATGTCGTACACTGAGATTGAATTAAAAAAATATTTGTATTTTTTTTCATATTCTAATAAATAATTTCAAGAATTTCTCAGAAAAATTTGGATTTTGATTGAGTCATTCAAAATGATCAACAGTCAGATAATAAATAAACAAATGTGTAAACCTACGAATCTTATTGCAGGCAACTTCGATTCGTTGTAGGAGAACATCCTCACTTTCAATCTCAGAAACAGAAGAAACAGAACAGAAATCTCAGAAGATTTCAAATATCCCTGAACGAAATAATCGAAAGGATTGAAATCCGGTGATCTAGGAGGCCATGAATGCGGTCCACCTCTGCCTATCCACATATTTGGAAAGTTCTGATCCAGAAAGTTCCTAACAAAAGCTCTAAAATGGAGCGAGTCCCATCATGCTGGAAATACAATCGTGCAATGTTCGTACCGTCGAGTAGTACCGGCAGATGATTTCGAAGGAAATCCAAATAAATATCACCAGTAAGCCTTCTTGGCAGAATGTGAGGCCTAATCAATCGATACATACATTTATTGAAAATTTGTACTGTGATTTCATGTGTCTGACTGTGTGTGGATTTTCTTCAGCCCATGGAGAGCCATATTTCCGAGGGATGGAGTCTTCCATTCGAGGAATTTGCATCGATGGGCTGAATAAAATCCACATGCAGTCCTGTTTAACCATTTGTTTATTTATTTTTTCACCATTGGTCATTTTGAATAAATTATTCAAATTCAATAGCTTTCTGGAAAATTCTTGAAATTATTCATTGGAATATGAAAAAAATACAAATATTCCATTGGTCCAACACACAATTTTTCGAATTCAATCTCAATGTACGACATAACATGTGGAGTAATAAGTGGAATTTTACTATCGAATTAAATATTTTGACAAAAATTTTGATGGGTCAAACGTCGTGCGGGACACTGAAATCTACTGATGCCCATCGAAAATTTTCTGCACTTTCCGAATATTTTAATAAAATTCTAATATTTCTTCATACAGGGTGTTGAATCTCAGCTTGCAAAAAGTGCCATATTTTTTTGATAAGGACCTGTATTTTCTGATCTATTCAATAATGAATCGATTCACCCATGGAAGTGTGTTTTACGGTCCAAATTTCAATCGATTATACTGTATAGTTCAAAAGTTATAAGCAATTGAAAATATTGATGAATACATAATCCCTTATCTCTGGTTTGAAGTTAGTTAGACCTATCACATATAGGTTTTTTGGACTCGTCTAGGGTATCTCTACCTCAGGTTAATGTATGTACATTTACCAATGAAACACCCGGTATAAGCTTCGAATTTTGAGTTTGGAATAACCTCAAACGATTAAGTTTGACTCAACGATGAAGAATTCGTGGTCAAATTCAAATCTGGCCACCCTCCGTAAACACGATAGCTTTCGAAACGCAGGGCTAGAGTTTTTAAATTTTCAGCGGAAGCTCTAGGTCTGAACGCGAAGTTTGAGTTCGTCAATGGACGATATCTGCAGATATACCTAGCCATATAACTTTTTCTGTCAACAACAAAAAATACCGATCCGATAGTATTCAAACTTTTTACATAATTGATTCTAGAATAACAACACAAAAATTACGAAATGCACTGCCGTGAAAGCAGGAGCTTTTGAGCGCTTGTACATGCACCTTGTAGGTAGATTCGCATTTTCCAGTTTCAGAAATCAATTGAAGGAATTTTCGACAGCTGTCAAAAAAATTCTGAAACTTAGGCGAAACTCCAGACTTCGTGTCAGTGCTTCAGCTGATCAATTTTTTTTCGATAATTCGCTAGAATTTTCTACGGTATCTATGGTCTTGGTGGTGCGATCTGGACAAAATTTTGCACGTAGTTTATTACTCAGCTAGGTGCAAAATTTCATTCCAATCCGCTCAGTATTTTCGGAACTATCAGCAAAAATATTTTGAACGGCCATATTTACGGAACCCCTAGTCTAATTTTGCTCATTGGTGAACATAACCGCGATATTGGCGATCAAATCTGACCCTGAGAATTTCAAGTTCCTAGGCCTTTCCGTTCAAAAGTTACAATTTTCTATGGTTTCTATGGTTCTGGTCATGCGATCCGGACAAAATATTGATTAATATATCATTCTCGATTAAAATACAAAATTTCATCTCGATCGAATCTGTAGTTTTAAAATTATCAAGAAAGCTGAATTTCAAAGGACCATATTTACGGAACCCCTAGTGGAATTCTGCCCATTAACGAACTCAGCCGAGGCATTTGGGATCTGAACCTACACTGAAAATTTCAAGTCTCTAGGTTGATCCGTTCGAGAGTTATCGTGCTTACGGCCGGACGGACGGACGGACAGACTCGAATTTTCCGACGAATTCGTCATCAGTGAGTCGAACATAGTGGATTGAGACCATTTTCGGCTCAAAATTCGGAAAATACAGACATCGTGACGAAATGATATAGCCCTCGTGTAAGTAGTACGAGCGCTCAAAAATGACGTTTAAGTATTCAGTATTTCACGTGAAATCTGGAATTTCGGATGAAAATATTGTGAAATATACGGATTCAGAAATGGAAAATGGGTGGATACGGTTAAATACGTCTCCTTTTGAACATTTCGAAGGATTGTCCGGTATTTTTGATCATTTCAAAGGATGTAACTGGATGAGTGACCGATCTGACGATTAATTCAAACAAGTGCGCAAAAGCTCCTAACTTCACTCAGTGTTTTTTCGAATTTTTATGCTACAAGTCGCCAAACTGATCATTTTGTACAATTGAAGACTGAAATTGTTGTCGTTATTATCAAATACATACATATAATAATTGATGATCTCCCCCTTTTTGGAAATCATCGAAACAAACTTTAAATTCAAACAAAATGATCTAGGATCTAGAACCTAGGTTGACAGATAAAGAAGACGTGAATAGTTGGTTCTGAGATCTGCTACCTCTCCATATAAACTTGCCGAAAGCATAAGGCAAAAAGTCTAAAGACTAGCTGTAGTTCAGATATCACCTCAGAGGATGTCGACAAATGACTGAACTATGTTCGTTAAATATGATCTATATCAATAGAGAACAGAGAACAGTGAAGCACAATAGCACAATATCCTTTCGCCGAATCCTTGTATGCAACATCAACCTGGCAGCTCCAATTAAAAAGGGATAAATCACAATTGAATCAAACAATTACATGATTTTCAAATAGTTCAAATAATCACTAGACGTGTTTCGCTATAAATATATCATGATGGAAGGTAAGAATTTTTTTCCCTTTTCCAAAGCGTCATTATTGAAAATAATAAACTAAGAGCACGAGTAAAATTGGATCGTGGGGCAGAGAGAAACAGAAGATCATCGTTCTTTTTTTTCGGGCGAAAATGAAGACATCAAGAAAGACAGGTTGTTCGCCTGGGGCGGTTCAGGTCCCGGATCAAGGCAAATAGCAGTCGGCAATTGTCAGTGGCGGACTTTCGCACCATACTTTCGGTGTTTATTGCTCTTTCCTCAGGCCTGGCTGCAAGAATGCAGCTTTGCCGAAATCGATTGTGAAGTGTGAACGACCTGAATGATTACTGCAATGATTGTATAATTTGGTTTGCTATTTGCAATGAAAACCTTTGAAATCGTTCGGAAAAAAATTTGATTGGTTGGTTCTTTGTTACCTACTGCAAAATATGGTGTACCTACATAGTGCTTCAATTCATTATTTTCGGTGATAATTCAATCCCAGCATCAAAAAGTCCGCCCCTGAGAGCTAGTTTCATCCAGTTCGGCACAAAATTATGTGTTGGCGCGGTTCTTTCTGTGTTATGATTTCACCCATATGTCAGTAATTATCGAATTTTGTGCCGAGAATGTTGTAAAACGGTTAGATGAGGCACACAGACGAATTTCGACGTCAAATTAATTCTGCTCTCCCGATCGTCCGTCCGTCCCTGCGTAAACACGATGACTTTCGAAATAAGACGCCTAGAGTTTTGAAATTATCAGGGCACGTTCGAGGTCTAAATGTTTCGGTTAATATCGTAAATAGGCAAAATACGCCTGCGGGGTTTCGTAGATATAGCCAGCTGAGTATTTTTCCTCAATTATTCGAAAATAAAATACTGATGCGATCGAATCGAAAGTTAGTTGTGAAATAATGACACGAAGGTTCATGTGTAATTTCGTGGAGATCGTAACACTCGAAGATTTTTCAAGTTCGTTATCTCAGAAACTTTCTGTTATATCCGGCAAGACATGGATGATATGAGTCATGTACCGGGTGATTATTTATATTTCACTCAATAGCTATATCAGTTGATATGGGTCCTACAAAAACGTTTAAATGGGCAAATATGAAGTATTTTTTTTATGAGCATTCAGAATGCAGTACTAATAACAACTTCGAAATTGGCCGAGTTATGAGGATTTGAAAAAACGCTGATTTTCACGGTTTTTCCGGCTTTCCTCCGGTAATGATGACCCGATTGAGTTGCACTAGCACTCATTTTATTCATCTTTTCATTCTCTACAATTCGTCTGTTGAAAGTATTAGCACCGCTCCATTGGTTCAAATTTTACAAGCAAAAAACTAAAAAAACACCTTTTTTTTTGGTGTTTCTTCGCAATTACAAGAAAAGTAATGATATTTGCGAGTCGAAAACATATCACTGAACATCCACGGACCACACCACGCAACCCCCCACTCGCGGTTTTCTTCTACTATTTTTGTCACGAAAAAATCTCTATTGCCTGGTCTAGAGGGCTATATCATTTCGTCACGATGTCTGTATTTTCCGAATTTTGAGCCGAAAATGGTCTCAATCCACTATGTTCGACTCACTGATGACGAATTCGTCGGAAAATTCGAGTCTGTCCGTCCGTCCGTCCGGCCGTAAGCACGATAACTCTCGAACGGATCAACCTAGAGACTTGATATTTTCAGTGTAGGTTCAGATCCCAAATGACGCGGTTAAGTTCGTTATTGGGCAGAATTCCACCAGGGGTTCCGTAAATATGGCCATTCAAAATTTTGTTCTCCTGATCACTTCAAAACCACAGATTCGATCAAGATGAAACTTTGCACCCAAATGGATAATGAGGTGTTCAAGCTACATGTGAAATTTTGTCCAGATCGCATTACCAAAACCATAGAAACCATAGAAAATTGTAACTTTTGATCGGGAACGCCTAGGGACTTGAAATTTTCAGGATAGGTGAGGTTCTGAAATGTCGTGATGGCGTTCATCTATGAGCAAAATTATTCTAGGGGTTCCGTAAATATGGTCGTTTGAAATTTAATTTTCTTGATAATTTCCAAACTACAGATTCGATCGTCACGAAATTTTGTATTTGAATGGAGAATGATATATTCAAGCTACATTTCTCCAGATCACATGACCAGAACCATAGAAACCATAGAAAATCATAACTTTCGAACGGAAAGGCCTAGGGAGTTGAAATTTTCAGGATAGGTGTGGATCTGAAATGTCGCGTTCACGTTTAACAATGAGTAGAATTATACTAGGGGTTCCGTAAATACGGTCGTTTGAAATTTTGTTTTCTCGATAATTTCGAAACTACGGATTCAATCGGGATGAAATTTTGTATTTCAATCGAGAATGATATATTAAAGCAATATTTTGTCCAGATCGCATGACCAGAACCATAGAAACCATAGAAAATTGTAACTTCTGAACGGAAAGGCCTAGAAACTTGAAATTTTCAGGGTGGGTTTGGATCGTAAATATCGCAGTCACATTCATCAATGAGCGAAATTAGACTAGGGGTTCCGTAAATATGGCCGTTTAAAATATTTTTTGAGCGCTCGTACAACTTACACGAGGGCTATATCATTTCGTCACGATGTCTGTATTTTTCGAATTTTGAGCCGAAAATGGTCTCAAACGATAGAATTCAACTCACTGATGACGAATACGTCGGAAAATTTGAGTTTGTCCGTCCGGCTGTCCGTCCGTCCGTCCGTAAGCACGATAACTCTCGAACGGATCAACCTAGAGACTTGAAATTTTCAGTGTAGGTTTAGATCCCGAATGCCTCGGTTGAGTTCGTTAATGGGCAGAATTCCACCAGGGGTTCCGTAAATATGGCCGTTCAAAATTTTGTTCTCCTGATTACATTGAAACTACAGATTCGATCGAGATGAAACTTTGCACCCAAATGGATAATGAGGTGTTCAAGCTACATGTGAAATTTTGTCCAGATCGCATTACCAAAACCATAGAAACCATAGAAAATTGTAACTTTTGAACGGAAACGCCTAGGGACTTGAAATTTGCAGGATAGGTGTGCATCTCGATTGTCGTGATCACTTTCATCTATGAGCAAAATTATACTAGGGGTTCCGTAAATATGGTCGTTTGAAATTTGGTTTCTTGATAATTTCAAAACTACAGATTCGATCGTGACGAAATTTTGTATACTAATGAAGAATGATATATTTGAGCTACACTTCTCCAGATCACATGACCAGAACCATAGAAACCAAAGAAAATCATATCTTTCGAACGGAAAGGCCTAGGGACTTGAAATTTTCAGGATAGGTGTGGATCTGAAATATCGCGTTCACGTTTATCAATGAGCAGAATTATACTAGGGGTTCCGTAAATACGGTCGTTCGAAATTTTGGTTTCTCGATAATTTCGAAGCTACGGATTCGATCGAGATTAAATTTCATATTTTAATCGAGAATGATATATAAAAGCAATATTTTGTCCAGATCGCATGACCAGAACCATAGAAAAAAAACTTTTGAATGGAAAGGCCTAGGAACTTGAAATTTTCAGGGTGGATTTGGATCGCGAATATCGCAGTCACGTTCATCAATGAGCAAAATTAGACTAGGGATTCCGTAAATATGGCCGTTCAAAATTTTATGTTTTTGTTAGTTTCGAAACTACTGATCGGATTGGAATGAAATTATGCACCTAGCTGGTGAATAATGTATTCAAACTGCGTGCAAAATTTTGTCCAGATCGTATCACCAAGACCATAGATACCGTAGAGAATTCTAGCGAATTATCGAAAAAAAATTGATCAGCTGAAGCACTGACATGAAGTCTGGAGTTTCGCCTAAGTTTCAGAATTTTTGTGACAGCTGTCGAAAATTCCTTCAATTGATTTCTATAACTGGTAAATGCGAATCTACCTACAAGGTGCATGTACAAGCGCTCAAAAGCTCCTGCCTTCACGGCAGTGCTTTCCGTAATTTTATTAAAACGGAACGTTAATACAGAAGGGCGATGTTCAAATAAAAGTTGGTTGTGTTTGTTTTGATTGCAGCAGCCTGACATACATTAACGAAAATGAAGGACCATAACCCACACTGTATTCAAGCGGAAGTTGGTTATTCGTGGTTATTCATTCCTAAATGAAACCAAAACCAAGGGCAAGACCAACAATGACCGTGTTGATTAGTGGTTATTCACTTGAAATCGATTTAAGATTAGTTATGGGAAACCATTCCTGCGAATAATTCAAACAAGCACGCAAAAGCTTCCAACTTCGAGTCAGTGTGTGTCAGTACTTTTATCGACTTATTTTTCATTGGTATCTGAGTGTTTTGGCATACCATACAGTGACATTTCTGCGTTGACTGTGTTTGGAATCAATGTGTTTCATTATCATGCCTAGAGTTTGTGGGGGGTCGGATGATGGCTTACGTGCAGCCGGAATGACGAAAATTGCTAATTGAGTGAATCGGAATGAAGCTTCTAATGAGATATTGGAGTGATGTCCATCAGTGGAGTTAAGCATAAACCCATCAAAAACCACAATTATAACATTCACTCAGAAGAGGAAACTATGATGGGAGACATGAAAGAGCTAAAGTCAAAAGTCTGGGAATTACTCTTTTTAGTAAGCTACTCTGGAATAAGCATGTTGAGATAACTGCTAGTCGAGCCATAAAGGCTCTAATGGAGTGGAGGAATCTTGCAGGTATAACCCTAAAATACGATAGATTTATGTTATGATTGATACCCACAGGGTGCGGCGGGAAAACTTGCTGATTTGAAAGGCCAATAAAAGAAAAAGTGCTTCACATATCGTGATTTTAAAATGACATCAGACAAGTGGTGGCCCTCATTAGCGATACACTGATCCACCCGCTTCCTAAAATTTTGCTCCACTTTTTCGGGCATATCGACGGGAGTGTTGGCGATGGCTTGGCGAATGTAGTCATTCAAGTGTTGCAACCCTGCCAAAAATGACTCATAGAAACTGATATAAAACGGTCTAAGAGAACTTATGAGATCCAAATTGGATAGTGAAACCGCAAATCCGTATAGAACCGTATACGATATTCATAAGTATTTAATGGAGATCACATATTGCTTCAGTTTCTAATGGCATTCCCTAACGTGATTCGTATCCGTTTCTATCAGCGATTCCTGGGATGAATGCTTTATGTTTCTATAAGGACATGCAGTTTGAAAATAAATGAAAATGTATGAGATTCAAATTGGATAGTGAAACCGAAAATCCGTATAGAACCGTATATGATATTCATAAGTATTTAATGGAAATTACAGATACATATTGCTTCAGTTTCTAATGGCATTCCCTAACGTGATTCCTATCCGTTTCTATCAGCGATTCCTGGGATGAATGCTCTATTTTTTTCTATAAGGACATGCAGTTTGAAAATAAATGAGAATGTATGAGATCCAAATTGGATAGTGAAACCGCAAATCCGTATCCGATAAGTATTTAATGGAGATTACAGATACATATTGCTTCCTTCCGTTTCTAATGGCATTCCCTTACGTGATTCGTATCCGTTTCTATCAGCGATTCCTGGGATGAATGCTTTATGTTTCTATAAGGAAATGCAGTTTGAAAATAAATGAGAATGTATGAGATTCTATAGTAGGTACTTATAAGGGTCTATGGTTTTCAATTGTGGTTCTCACATAATGTTACACCTATCTGTTCCTGATGGAAACTCCCAGAATGATTGCTATATGGTTTGTATGTGTTTAAACACATACCTACAAATGGAAATGTGAAGAATATAAAAAATAAGTACCTAAAAATTCACCAAAACAACCCAGTGATTTTTATCAAAATGAAACAGTTTTGAGAGTTTGATATATCTATTATTTAGAAACAAAAGGATCTCGAAAAGAAAAAACTGAATAATTTAAGTTTAAAATCCCTACAGTGTCTATTAATTGCTGCTATCTGATTCATCCAATAATATAATAATAATAATACTTCAGCTATTTCCCTCTCTTTTGGATTGCTGCATCCTTCCTCTGATATTTGCTCCTCTCCGACGCCTTCACACTACTTGACTTTGTCCCTAAGAAAATATATTATTGAGTCAGATGGAATATTTATTGCAATATTCGTGGAAGGAACTGAATGGAAAAATATATTCAAAAATAAAATTTTCTATTTAATGTCAGACTCAAAAAAGTTGTGTACACCAAGTGCACTATTAGCATTAAGCACTTGTTCCCCTCAAAAAATGATCGAATATAAGGTGTAGCTGTCATCAACTGTCATCAAACTCAAATAGAGCTCCATTTTTACTGTTGAATTTTGATCAATTTCGATATAATCAATATTAAAAAAACCAATTTGTTCACCTGAAATCAATAAACTTGACACTACACTATCAGTAATCCAATCATTCACTAAAAAGTCTTCACATAAAACACACAAAATCGAAGAAAAACCTGAAAAACACCTAAAATAATCCGTTTCACCACAATAAATTCCGAAAAGGTACAGGTTTCCGTCCATAAGCGAATTCAAGCGAGTAACCTGGTTATCATTGGTAATAACCAACCATAACCAACTGCATTCAAGCGCTTTTGGTCATTGTTGGTTATAATCCATGACGTCATGAACTAGCCCTTCGACGTCATCGATATGGACCGCACATTACCACACTCGGGAGCAGGGTTAAACGTATGGTTATGAAGACGTCAGATTTGGAGGTTAAATTGGATCAAAATAGGACTTGTTGAATTTGAAATAAAACTTTTGAAATAATAAAGTGATGGATAAATTTGAAATTGAACTTCGAATATAAATACCAATAAAAACGCCAAAAAGAACGACTCTTTGATAGTTAAATAAGATTTTTACGGAGAGGACCCAGAAATTTGCGAACTTGCAATAAGCTTACCTAAGACATATATAAGGAATTAAAAAACAACGAAGCATCATTTATGGAGCAACCGTTATTTTTTGAGGAGGTGCACTCCGTACTAGGTTAGTAATCATCACTCAGTATATTGAAATATTCTAATTTTTCATTTTGCTCTGAATGGTGTTCAGGGGAGAAACACAAGACAGCTTCATAGTATTTGGTGGACAGTATTTGGATGACAATCGAAATATCCCAGAAGGGACTGCAACACAGCAGAGCCTTTCTTGCAGTTTCAGTGGTGAAGGAGCTGGACCTTCACGATGTGAACCTGTAGAGAGGTTCAAAAACCTAAGGAATGCATCTCCCTAAACCAGCAAAGCGGATCAAGTCCTCCAAAAATTGAAAAACAATTAATTCCAGTAAAATGAGCCGTTTGAGGTTCTAAAAGAACATAATGTATGAAGAAGACAGAGGATCAGAGAGAGATTTATATCAGTTCCCGAAAAAATGTAATCCAGTAAGACGAAAAGACAGGAAGATTCTGATTTAGAATGAATTTAATATATTTACTGTTTAAGTTGATAAGATGATTTTTTTTCCTATTTTCAAAAATATATTTTTTTGTATCAATCATGTTTTCAAATATATCTATATATATATTTTAATGATATTTTCTCTTAATTCTCTTTCGTTATATCTATATTTTGAAAGTCCCTTGTTTACTGGTGGTTATTCTTATTCATATTGTATCTTATGACGAATATATGTTTCGGATTCATTCAATGATGTTTCGTTTTTCAGTATTAGGGGTTCAAAAAATACAATAATTCTAATGAAGCACTGACTTTATTGAGAAATATATGATGAGATTAGAAGAGTTATTCACGTTCATTAAAAATCATCTGCTAGCAGATCTCTCTTGATCCTACCTTCTAGCTGATCTTCCTCTTGATAGGTAGTTGGTCTATCAGCATGATCTATGGGAGTCTCTTCATCCCATAGGTCTTCATGAACCAAACAAAAATTATGGACAACACAGCTTGTAATTATTTCAACTATTTCAAATATATTGTACACATTTATATATTGGAGCCATCTCCACCTTCTCTTCAATAATCCAAAGGCATGTTCAATCTTCACCCTATCTGCGCTCAACATATAATTGTGTGTTTTTGTTCTTCGTAAGGTTATTTCCTTCGTATGGTGTCATGAACCAACTTTTCAGTCCAAAGTTACTGACCCTATTAGATGAAAGTTTTCATCGAAAAACATTTGGGAACCGTTCGACGTATGAGTATGAATATTATGATTTAGAGGTAAAAATGAATGAATAAATAGGTATTCACATCCAGGAGTCATGTGCTGATCCTGGAAATCCAACAAATATATAGGTGAAAAAACAATTTCCATCACAGATAGCGATCAGTTTTATTGATATATATCGATATAGCTATCTTGCTGTCCCTTCTCCACTATAGCAAATATGTGGGACCCATCTAAAGCTGTCAGTCAAAATGGGTCTGTTTGGTTCTGTACCTTTTATTTCCTAGAGAAACCCCAAAGATAAAATTCCAGGTAATATATAACTCAGTGGTCGATAGTTTTCTACCAGGATGAAATTCCAGACTCAATAATATACAAGCCTACACAATTATCTGCTTAGTTTTATTGAAAAGGAACGTTAATGCAGAAGGATTAAGTTAAAATAAAAGTTGGTTGTGTGTTTGTTTTGATCATAGCACCCTAACCTAACATTAACGAAAATAGTGGACCATAACCGCGCTGTATTCAAGCGGATGTTGGTTATTCGCGGTTATACTTATAGGGCCGAAACCAAGGGCAAGACCAACAATAACCGCGGTTATAAGTGGTTACTCGCTTGAATTCGCCTCATGTTGTTGCATCGTCATCATTATCGCCAGATGGAAGTTGGTTGGATTGGAATAACGAATATACTTCGGCCTTTGTTTATGTTTATTTAAGTTTCTGGACATTTTGTAACAACGTGATCATAATATTGGGCTGTGATATTCAGTGATATTGTGGTATTCAGAGTTCAGAACTAAGAAGATAAGGAATTTACAAGGGCGTAGATCTTTCTTTTTTCTTGGGGGGGTAATCGATAAAAAAAAAAAGTCAGGTACACATCAAGTCTTGGCGATAATTCTGAAACTTTATATTTTGGGAGGAAGGGGGGGGTGTAATTACCCCCCAGTACCCCCTATATCTACGCCCTTGGGAAGTTATTCCCCAAACATTTTCCTCAATCGAATCCAAGGGCGGATCCAGGATTTTTTCCTGGGGGGGCAAAGAATTTTTGCTGGGGGTGGCACAAGATGCGGAACCTCCACTAAATATAGTAAATAAAGGAGGGGAGTGGGGTTTCTGGGGGTAATCACCACCCCCATCCCACCCAAGACATCCAAAATATAAAGTTTCAGAATTATCGCCAAAAAGAACGGAAATTTTTTCATAAAAATGAACCTGACGAAATTTTGTATCGATTACCCCCCTCGGCCCCCCCAAGGAAAATTAAGATTAACGACCTTGCTACCACTGCCTAATACAAACTCTTATGCTTTGTTTTCATGTTTTCCTAACGAAACTTATAAATTCTCAGTTGTTCTTAGCCATATAAACGCTTATAGAAACCGCATAAAATTAGATAAGGAATCCCTGATTAAAACCATCAAATCCTGAACCCACTGTCTCCCCAAGATACTCAATAAGATTTTAATTGTGAATTCCCACTCATTTCTGATAAGTTCTCAAGCTTATGACTGAGCATACAATATCGTTATAATTGAAAGTGGAAAACCTCATCGAATCTCATAGACTCCTTTAAGCACCACTGCCTGATACAAACCAATACACCATGTATTCGGATATGCTTATAAATAACATCTACTTATCAATTCTCATAAAACCTTATAAAAAGTTTATGTGTCACGGATAACGTCCGCATAGATTACAGACTCTCCTCATAGATCCTTATAGACTCCCATAAATTGTCTATATTGTTTCATGAGATTTCATGAGGTATTTTTGGCAGGGAAGGTCCGTGGTTTGTCATTGTAAACAATGGATTTGAGATATCCCTATGAAAAGAAGTCACATAAAGCCAAATCGAGGGACCGCGCCGGCCACGGTACGTCGCCCTTCAAGTTCCATTTCTTCAAGTTTCGGGAGAAAAAATGCCTCAATCATTTCTCTGTAGCGAAGTGCATTTACAGTAACAGTGTTTTCTTCGTCCCAATTATTGCAACTCTCGACAATGCACATAATAACACGTTCACAATGAAGTGGCTTCTTATGAATTTAACGGGATGGGCACCACTCCAATAACGCATGTTTTGTTTGTTTACGCAGCCGGAAAGGTGGAAATGGGCATCATCACTGAAAAACACGAGGGCGTCGTTTGGCAAGTTAAGGAGCCCTTGACATGCAGTTTGGCGAAAAACGAAATAGCCTCCCCCTTAGACGTTGTTCTGGGTTCTGGAAGTCCTTTCACCTCCTGGTCCTTTTTTTGGCAACACTGCCACTTTTCCTATAAGCGTCAACCTAAGAAATGATAAATTGCTGTCCAGGAACAGGACACGCGGGAAGAATATGGAACCGAGTCGAAAGACACGTTGGGTGGCGACCACCGAACGGTCATTAGAAAAGTAGGCCTCGGTGGCGAACGCATAAAAAATATTTCGCGGAAAAAGAGGTGACTAATAGTCAACACTCTGGTGAAATCTTCGGAACTTTAGCACTGAAAAAATAAAAACATATCCTTCTCTAAGCCAGAATATGCTAAACCATTATCACAGGCTTTCTTACTGGGCACTGTCAACTCAGAAAGCATCAGAAGTGAGATGAGGTTCAGCCGAAAATGACGAATCCAGGTTCTGTGGGAGGAGGACGAAACTCCTGAACACCTAGTAACCGAATTCCTCGCTATTGGAAGTCAACATAAAGAATGCTTGGGCCGCAGAATCATTAAGGATGGAGACATACTCTAGGATTAAACTGAATTTTAATAATACAGATTGTATGAAAAAATGCGAAGAAAGCAGACAACTATTACTTGATACTACTGACCTGGAGTACGGTTCCACCATTTACTGTTGGGTGAACAATTAACAATGCTGTGTCTCAGGTGGCGTAGGGACACAGTAACAAAGCCTACACAGAACTCAAGTGGGTCTCCTAGCTCGCATAAGCTCTAAGCTTATGGGGGGTCTCACAGGGACCTAGGGGACTCGATATAAAAACATAAAACATAAACATAAAAACATATAACAATTATTCGAAATGTTCATCAATGCGGGAAATCAGACAGGGGGTTAATAGGCCGTTCAAAATTTTTTTTTCCTGTTAATTTCGAAACTACTGATTGGATTGGAATAAAATTTCGCACATAGATGAAGAATAATGTATTCAAACTACTTGCGAGATTTTGTCCAGATCGCATCACCAAGACCATAGATACCGTGAAAAATTCTGGCGAATTATCGAAAAAAAATTGGTCACCCAAAGCATTGACGTGAAATCTGGAGTTTCGCCTTGGTTTGGAATTATTTTTGACAGCTGTCAGAAATGTCTCCAATTGGTTTCTAAAACTGGAAAATGGGACCTACAAAGTAGATGAACGAGCGCTCAAAAGCTCCTGACTTCACGGTGGTGAGTATTTTTCCAATCAACATTGATCCACTGTGTAATTGAATAAGGCGTCACTTGTTTGAGATCTTTAATTGTTTGTACTCTTATAGGATATAAATGATTCTTGATTGAAATTATTTCACAGGAACACAGCTATCGTGGATGCACTCCATCTCTCCAAACTGTATAAGGCTCGGACATTTTCACAATGTCTGCTTTTTTCCTCATTGCTTCCTCCCATGCCTTGTCATAAGCCGCTTTGGCACTACCAAGATTCACCTAACCCAACCCGAACCTGACCTTAACCTTGTACTGTATTGGTACTTCTAAATGATAAAACTAAACTTAAAGGACTCTACGTTGTGTATGTAAGTATGTGACCCAAATTACGCTTGATTCAATAGAAGAGATTGACAGGAAAACAGGAAACTCAAAACAGATATTTTTAGCACTCAAAATAACAAGTTTATTCATTTGTGCTGTTGGGGACGGTTCCCCAACTTCAGATCCGAAAATAAGGATAAGAATCAGGAAAGACCTGCGAGAAAACCTGATTCTGTACGATGTATAACAATAGATAAACTGGTGAAGTTAAAACCCAGAGACCTCTCTCTTTATCTCGTTCAAATACCGTTAACCCACAAGTAAGGGATATTCATAAACAGCAACAGGTTGACTGGTGAGAATTATCTCATGTGGTGTTCAAAAATGATTGAGTAGATTAAATGCTGCACTAATGTCTTCTTAACCTTGATAGGCGATTATTGTGCGAAAATAGTGAGTTATCCTTCGCAGGAATCCAACTATCATTTGACGTCTGGTAATCTTCCACGGTGCAAGCAGAGGGGAATGCGACCAAAGATCCTTGTTATATATATTTCAAAACGATGGGCAAGCCTTATTTAGTTAGGTTGCGTCATACGATAGTTGTTTCCCTGATCAGTAGCCCCATTAGGTGAACAATATAAACAGTAAACAATATAAACAGTGAAGAATAAACAAACAATAAACAATAACGGATTATAATGAGTGGAAAGTCGATTTAAAGTTCTCAATGAAGATAAGATGATGAAACATAATGCCGACACTGGTGCTTATGAACATCCTTAATATTTGCTGAAAACTACAACGATCACATATAGTATCATTTGAAGAATGTTGCATAACCCAGATATGATTAGAGAAGGTGATGATTAAACATCCGTTAATGTTCTTGTGGAAAGCACTGAGGAATTTAATACACATGGTCAGTTAGAATCATTGAATAATATGGAATAGACTTGTTAATAAAGTATGAAAAATGGATACAAAACAAGACACAAGATGCAAACAAACATGGTAAAATACGATGAGTAGAAGCAAATTAAGGTCTTGTGAATTAAGGGTGAATACCTGAGATACCGCATGGGAAATCATTGCAGAAAGTGTAGAAAGTTTAGGAGAAGCCTGTATATGAATAATGATAACGTTATAATTATAAATATGCTGTTACTCACGTGTTAAGCCCAAAGTATCTCTTCCACCCTCGAGGGTTTAAGATCAACTAATTCACAAACCAACCCTGTTTTACCTTTAAAAGATAAGATATCATTGTGAAACTTCAAAGCCAGAGCCAAGAGCTCCCCAAGAAGAGCTTTCCATTTCGAGGTTAGCTTAGCTTGTCAGTTTTTCCAAAACCTTCTGTTACTAGATTATTCTTTCTTGGACGGGCTCTGCAATCCTGATTAGGTGGATTACTTTGAAAAAAATATGAACTTGTGTTGCGCAGATGTGAGATTTGCACAACCTAACCCTAACCTAACAATAACCTAACCGAAACCTAACCCTAACTTAACCCTAACCTTACCCTAACCTTACCCTAACCTAACCCTAACCTAACACTAACCTAACCCTAACCTAACCATAACCTAACCCTAACCTAACACTAACCTAACCCTTACCCTAACCTAACCATAACCTAACCATAACCTAACCATAACCTAACACTAACCTAAACCTAACCCTTACCTAAACCTAACCTAACCCTGACCTAACCCTCACCTTTTTTTTTTGCCCGTGCATTATGCTCCAACACTCCTTGTTTTCCAGCATTCTTTCCACCAGTTCATCGACTGAGGGAAAGAAACCCAGTGCTCCCTTCGCCTGTTCCCTCTCCTTCTTCCACCTCCTACACACCATATACACGTGTTCCGAACTGTCTTGGACCCTACATTCCCCACATTTATCATCTGCGGTCTTCCCTATCCTGTTGGTGTATGTTCCGAAAGAACCATGCCCTGTGACCAACTGGGTGAAAAAGTAATTTGTAGTTCTTTGTACGCTCTCTACCCAAGGTTTGATTTCTTTAATCAGCCTCCTTGTCCAAGTGGCCTTTTCCCCCCCACCGCTCCACCTCTCCTGCCATCTTCGGATGGTTCTCTTATTGGCCATTCTCCTATTTCCCGCCAGTCTTCCTCCGATTGTGAAGAGATAACACCTCTCATCGACCATTAGATCGATCGGCGGGAAGCCCGCCACCACCGGTGCCGCCGACACCGTCCTGTACGCTGCTGCTACCCTAAACAAGCTTTTCCTCTGTGTCGATATCATCTTTTGTTTGTGAATGTTCTTCTTGATAGCTTCCCTCCACATTGGGGCAGCGTACAGTGCGATGCTGTGTGTTATTCCGCTCAGGATCCTCCTTGGCATAGCTAGGCCCTCCTATATTCGGCATCAGGCTTGACACCGCCGCCATCTGTTCCTCGGCTTTCCTTGTGCAGAACTCTATGTGCTTTGCAAACACCATTTCCTTCTGCAGCACCACCCCGAGATATTTGAGCTCCTTCACTTCACCGATCCTCTGCCGCATCACCTCCAGCCTGAAACCCTCCCTCTTTCTTGGACCCTTCATCACTAGCACCTCGGTCTTGTGTATCGCCATTTCTAAGTTTTTTGATCTCATCCACACCACCGCCATCCCTATCGCTCTTTCCGCTTTCCGCCTCACCTCCATTTCATCCCTTCCCTCCACCACATACAGCAGATCGTCCGCGTATGCTATGGCCTTCACCCCCTCCTCATACTCCAGCTTCAGCACCCCGTTGTATTTAACATTCCAGAGCCCCGGACCCATGATCTACCCCTGAAGAACCCCTTTACCACATTTATGCTTTATGTATCCTGATTTTACATATCTCTCCGTGAAATACGACTCCACGGTCTTCACCAAATATGTGCTCACCTCCGCCTTCCTCAGACTCTCGACTATGTGCCTCCAGCTGGCCGTGTTGAACGCATTCTTTATATCTATGGTCACTATCACACACCATTTTGAATTTGTATGTTTAATTTGGTTCTTAAGGGAGAGTAGAGCCGTGGTAGTCGACTTTCCTCTTCGGAAACCATGTTGGCTGTCCGATATCACCTCCTTCTCCTCCAGCCTATTCCATAGCAGTCTTTCGAACAGTTTACCCATCGTGTTCAACAGGCATATGGGCCTATAACTCGAGGCTTCACCTATATCTCTACCTTTCTTTGGGGTAGAATCACTCTCGCCTCTTTCCATTCGTTCGGGAACTCTTGCCTTTTTATCAGTGAGCTGAATAATATCAGTATTTCCTCCGGGATTGTTTCGAGGGCTAGCTTGACAGCTTCGACAAGGAGTCCGTCTGGGCCCGGTGCCTTCCCATTTTTCTTGGAATCTACGGCGACTTTCAATTCCTGTGCAGGAAATTCAGCTGGCTCCACGCGTACACCTTTCCTTCGTTCAAATCTTTCGCTATCTTGTGGAAAAAGCTCTTTTATAATTTTTCTTCTAGTTTTTGTAGATATTTTATATGATAGACTACCGCCTTTAAACTGTCTTGTGACTATACGATATCCTTCTCCCCAAATATCGCCTTCCAGTTCTTCGAGCAACTCTTTCCAATGCCTCCTTTTTGACCTTCTTATTGCTCCTTTCATTTTGCTTTTTTCCTCATTCATTTGGTCCCTGATGTTTCTCGCTTCTCTCTTCTCCTTGTTCCTCAGCCTAGTGTACATTCTACTCAGTCTGATGTATTCGCCTCCACTATCTGCTATGGCCTGATTCCACCAGTATGGCATTGTCACAGGTGATCCTTCATCAGTGTTCATCGACGTCTTATGTGCCTCAATAATTTTCATGTATACGCTTCCTCCTACCCCCAGTGCCGTCCTGAATTCTTCCCTTTCAAACGTAATATTTCTGGCCTCCTGTTTCCTCCTTTTTTCCATTCCTCCAATTTTAAAAGGAATGCTCCTATGGTGAGTGAAAGGACATATTCCACCTCCCATTTTTTTATTTTCCTCAGCACTTCTTCGGCAGCCAGTCGATGTGACTTTTCGAGAGTCCTCTCTCGAAGGTATGTTGGCCATTATTAGCCGCCCCCCACGCGAGTTGTGACATCCACTCCTCTATGTGCAGCCCCCTTTCATCTGCGCAAGGAGATCCCCACATTTGGGATTTCGAGTTAAGGTCCCCCATGATTACAGAGTTGTTTGGATTCCGCGATGCCTTCTCAAAAACCGAGTCAACTGTCTCCTTGAACTTCTGCAACGTTATATTTGGCGATATGTACACTATGAATAATTCCAGTCCCTTTGCTGTTACCTGTATGTAGCTACATCCTGTCCTGATTTTCTCTATCTCCATGTTTCTGTTACATACTCTTACTGCCACGTCCCCTTTTTTATCCATCCCTTACCTAACCTAACCCTAACCTAACCTAACCTAACCCTAACCTAACACCTTACCTAACCCTAACCTAACCCTAACCTAACCCCTTACCTAACCCTAACCTAATCCTAACCTAACTATCCCATTTCTCAAATTGAACCAAACTGTACACAGTGTGCAAAATTTGATTAAAATCAGTTCAGTAGTTTAGGAGTTTATCGCGGGCAAACGACGTGAGTTTACCGTATCGACGGAATAAATATCAAATGTTTGACAGTTAAGAACTCCATGAACATTTTGTATTGAAAATTCTTTTGAGCACTCGTTCTACTTACACGAGGGCTATATCATTTCGACACGATATAAGTATTTTTCTAATTTTGAGCCGGAAATGGTCTCAGTCGACAAGGTTCGACTCACTGATGACGAATCCGTCGAAAAATTCGAGTCTGTCCTTCCGGACGGCCGTATACTCTCGATAACTCTCGAACAAAGCGATCTAGAAACTCGAAATTTTGATGGTAGGTTCGAATCTCGAATGCTGCGGTTGAGTTCGTTATTGGGCAAAATTCGATCAGGGGATCCGTAAATATGGCCGTTCAAAATTGTGTCCTCCTGAAACTATTGATTCGATCGAGATGAAATTTTGCACTCAGATGGTGAATGACGTGTGAGCTACATGCGAAATTTTGTCCAGATCGCACTACCAAAACCATAGAAACCAAAGAAAATTATAACTTTCGAACGGAAAGGCCTAGGGATTTGAAATTCTCAGGATAGGTGTTGATCTCGAACGTCCCGGTCAAGTTTATCAATGAGCAAAATTATGCTAGGGGATCCGTAAATGTGGCCGTTCAGAATATTTTTTTCCTGAGAATTTCGAAACTACTGATCAGATTGGAATGAAATGATGTATTCAAACTACGTGCGAAACTACGTCCAGATCGCATCACCAAGACCATAGATACCGTAGAAAATTTTTCGAATTTTCGTTTGATACCATACACAAAATTCGAAAATTAAACACCAGGATTTAAAATATTATATGGAAAAATTTTAATTTTGCGTAACTGTTTGGATGCTTCTCACATGTAAAATCCTCGGATAATTGAATTATATTTCGCCTCAATTTTCTCAAATGCAGCACACACGAATGTTTTAAGGGTAGTCTGACACTTCAAATGCCAAACAAGTAGTACATTGAATTCTGAATATTCTACGTAGTATGTAAGTACTAAGTATGTATGTGAGAAAGAACCAGTTTCTGTGTAGAAATTATCTGCGAATTATCTTTGTTTACAGAGATGCCTTTTTCATAATTTAAATAAATACGGATATTTCTTGATAGATATTTACATTAAGTATTCGTGATATCGCTGAAAACCTTGAAGTCGTGCTACCACTGCGCATCTGGAATAATAAAGCCTTCTTTTTGGTTATGTTGTTCCCATATCAAAGAAAACAATCATAGATTTATCTCATTGATTTCATTGATAATAAAACATTCGATAAGAATATTTGAGTGAGATGAACCAATTAAACGGCGTTATACGAACAGTATGTACGAAGTACAAATCACTATTAGGAACGAACACTCGCAGAATTGTCTCCGACTCTAAGACTATGATCCAGGGAAAAAAATTTATCTTGCAAAAACCGTTCGAAGGAGTTCCCAAAACGACTGATGTTAAAATTGTGGAAGAAACATTGTCATCTCTCAAGAACGGAGGTGAGTTCGATAATAATTGTAGAACTAGTGTTAAGTTTCATATTATTTTTTATGTATCATACAGAGTTCTTGTGCGAAAGTCTTTTTATCAGTGTGGATCCTTACCAAAGGGCTTATTATCAAAAACCAGGAAATGTAGTTCTAGGTTCCCAGGTTGCTAGGTGAGTACATTTCAGAACCGAAAGATTTGTAGGTAAAACGCCCCACTGACGTGGAACTCAGGAGTTTCTGCGAGCTCGTTTGAATTAATCGACAAGGTCACCCATCTTCAGGCTTCAAGTCCTATCAAACTCACCTCCGGTTTCTGAAAGACTAATAAAACCGAAGTTCAACGGATACAACATTCAATTTGATATCAGCGATGTCTTATAAATTTAGTATTCTGAAAGGATTACGGAAAAATGAATTATCTATTCGACATGAGATGACCCTGTAAAAATACTATAGAAAAAATAATTATGGAACGAACTACAGATTCTGTGAACCAAACCGGCCGTCAGGGTGATAAATAATGCCATTTTATACAGACGCATATAACCAGATCAGAAAAACTTAATTTTCTCGTGACTTTTTGTCAAGAGGGACAGTTGAAGAACTGAATTTCCACATAATATCCCATTTTTTCTGTGCCTTATATAAAAAAATTACGAAAAGCACTGCCGACTGCCGTGAAGTCAGGAGCTTTTGAGCGCTCGTACATCCACCTTGTAGGAGATTCGCATTTTCCAGTTTCAGAAATCAATTGAAGGAATTTTCGAAAGCTGCCAAAAAAATTCTGAAACTTAGGCGAAACTCCAGACTTAATGTCAGTGCTTCAGCTGACCAATTTTTTTTTTCGATAATTCGCTAGAATTGTCTACGGTATCTATGGTCTTGGTGATGCGATCTGGACAAAATTTCGCACGTAGTTTGAAAAAATTATTCCTCAGCTAGGTGCAATTTCATTCCAATCCAATCAGTAGTTTCGAAACTATCAGAAAAAAAATATTTTGAAGTGCCATTCTTACGGAACCCCTAGTCTAATTTTGCTCATTGATGAACGCGACCGCGACATTCGCGATCCAATCCCACCCTGAAAGTTCCTAGGCCTTTCCTTCCGGAAGTTATAATTTTCCATGGTTTCTATGGTTCTGGTCATGCGATCTGGACAAAATGTTGCTTTAATATATCACACTCGATTAAAATACAAAATTTTATCTCTATCGACTCCGTAGTTTCGAAAACAAAATTTCAAACGACCGTATTTACGGAACTCCTAGTCTAATTTTGCTCATTGATGAACGTGACCGCGAAATTCGCGATCCGAACCTATCCTGAAAATTTCAAGTCCCTAGGCCTTCCCGTTCGAAATTTATGATTTTGTATGGTTCTGGTGATGTGATCTGGAGAAATGTAGCTTGAATATATCAATCTCCAATAGTATACATCACATCAATAGTATTTCGTCACGATCGAATCTGTAGTTTTGAAATCATCAAGAACACTAAATTTCAAACGACCATATTTACGGAACCCCTGGTATAATTTTTCTCATAGATAAACGTGATCACGACATTCGAGATCCACACCTATCCTGAAAATTTCAAGTTCCTAGGTGTTTCCGTTCAAAAGTTACAATTTCCTATGGTTTCTATGGTTCTGGTCATGCGATTCGGACAAAATTTCACATGTAGCTTGAGCACCTCATTCTACATTTGAGTGCAAAATTTCATCTCGATCAAATCTATAGTTTTCAAGTAATCAGGGGAACAAAACTCCGAACGGTCATATTTACGGAACCCCTGGTGGAATTTGGCCCATTAACGAACTTAACCGAGGCATTCGGGAACTGAACCCACACTGAAAATTTCAAGTCTCTAGGTTGTTCCCTTCGAGAGTTATCGTGTTTACGGACGGACTCGAATTTTCCGACGGATTCGTCATCAATGAGTCGAACATAGTCGATTGAGACCTTTTTCGGCTCAAAATTAGAATAATACAGACATCGTGACGAAATGATATAGCCCTCGTGTAACGGCTCGCCCACACCAAAACCGTCACCGGCCCAATTTTGCTCGGACGACGATGTCCGAACTCGGACGATCGAATCAAACACTTGTGAAAGAAAGAGAGCGCGCACACCAACCCGACCGTCATCGTCCGATGACGCCCGAAAACGGCCGATTTACCGTCGAATACGAATTTGTTGGGATTTCTCGCCGATATCGGCCGACGTCTACAGTGCTAATTGAGTAAATAATTCATACTTTAATTCAATCGTGTTGATATCTTCCTAAACGAGTATTGGATATTGATAAATAATTAGTTGAGTTCATAATAGACGTTGGTCGTCTGGGCAGTTCTGTCCGCCATCGGCCGACAAAATCGGTTTTGGTGTGAGAGAGCCGCTAGTATCAAAAACGCGCTCAAATACACGAAATTTCAGCAGGATATGCCGAATAGTTCATGAGAATAAAGAGTTTTATTTATTCTTCTATTAATAAGATACGAACTTGACCGGCGCATTCAGAACGCAAACCTTCTCTGAAAGTTATAAAATTTCAGGCATCTTCTTTCGAAAGGGTTTACGTGGAACCGACCGGATGGTATTTGGACGAAATTTACTTTCTTCATAATAAATTATACTGAATTCGAACCAGATAGCTACCTATTTCTCAATGATTGTCGGCTAATATTCATCTTCGTTTCAGCTTAGAAATGACCAAATGTGACATTTATTTTGCAGGATATTGCACAGCAAAAATCCAAAATATCCCGTAGGAAGACATGTCGTTTCTTACTATGGTTGGAAAACACATCATATACTTGATGATTCAGACCAAGGAATTTTACCTACTTACTTGATACCTGATAAGTTGGATGTACCTTTGTCATTTTACCTCAGTTTATTAGGCATGCCAGGGTAAGTTAAGAAGTTCCAGAAAGGAACATGAGCCATGTCATTGACTATACAGGATGTTAAGAAACGATTGTGAAAAATTGCAGGTAGTGCAATATATAAAAGATTATAACAGCTTTCCAGCCAGGTGCGTGTTACTACGGGGCTTGACGCATTAGGGCGTTACGCTCTAGCTGTCGCGGGAACATGTCAAAACCAAACTGTCAGAAAAACGTAATCAAAACAGCAAAAATGACGGGTTTGGCGTTGAACAGCTGTTAGAGCTTGAAGCCCGGAAAATTCGGGTTATGCACCAGGGGGAAGGGAAAGGTAGCGCGAGGGCTTGACGCTCCGGCACTGGAACGGTCAAACTTATGTCAAACTATGGTTTGGAGCACTCCTGGGACGGCCCAGACGGTGGCTGGAAAGCACTTAATATGTCGTAGAGTCTGAAGCTTGGTTGGAGTGTTGAAGTGAGAATGATGATTTTTAAGGTTTTAGTCAATATTTATATGTCTTCTTCATGGAATCCATGAATACGCCAATCGGTCAGACGTCCTCCTTTTTTGGCATCATCGGGGGCGTAGCTTCACTTCAGGAATTATTCCAATAAATGCTTTTTGAAATAATTCTGTTTTAGGGAAATTTCGCTACATGCACTCCACTGCTAGAGATTATGTTTTAATGAATCACGAAATCCTTCAATTTTTTGGCGAAACGAACTCTATGGGTGGTGCTAGCATCTTCTTCGTTCTGGGAGGGCTGCGGAGGTGAATAGTGCTGCTGGACGTCGTCGTCCTCCTCGGTGACGATGTATGCTGGTTTCAGTCTGTCGATCGTCACTGTTGATTCCTTTCCGTTGTGGGTTTTCTTGTTCCGTCTTGGTAAGGGCCGTCATAAAGTAATTGGAGGCATTTTTTCGGTCCATCGTGTCGTACGAAACATGCTGGGCTGTTGAAAGGTCTTTGAAAATGAAATCTTCTCACCGTGTCTTTTATTTTTTTTATTTACTGGCTTGATTTGTTGGATTTGGTGATGAAGTCCGAGATGTCTTCGAACTCTGTTCTTTTCTCCTGATTGACTAGGAACTCCCCAGGTAGTAGGATTGGTTCGCCGTAGTTGAGTTTCGCGGATGTGGATTTGAGGTCCTCTCTCCAGGCTGCTCGCATGCCGAGAAAAATGTTCGGCAGGATTTCTGTCCATCGGTCGTTTTGGTGGCACTTGATGGCTGCTTTCAGTTGACGGTGGACTCGTTCTATCATGCCGTTGGCTGCAGGATGGTAGGCTGGGGTACGGATATGATTCGTGCCTGTCAACTTGATGAGTTCGTTGAACAGACAGGATTCAAATTGTCTTCCTTGATCGGTGGTGATTCGGAGTGGTGTGCCGAATCTAGCTATTCAGTGCGTGTAGAATTCTCTGGCGACAGTGATGAGGTGCAGGTAAGGCAGTAATTGAATCCCTCTGAGTGTGGCATGATCACGATGTCTAGGTGATCATGCTCAAATCGTCTTGCAGGTGGAGAAAACGATCCTAGTGGAGCGGTTACATGGCGGGTTACTTTCGCTCGTTGGCACTCTATGCAACGGCGTGCCCATTTCTTGCAGTCTGCGTTGATGGAAGGCCAGACGAAACATTGCTTGACCATCTTGGTTATAGAGTTGATCCCTGGGTGTGCCAGTTGATGGATGGTGTCAAAGGCTGCTTGCGGAATGGCTTCGTAATGAATGGTAGTTCCTGCGGTGTGGATGTGTCACAATATACGACGATGTTGGATCCATGAGGCTTCACTCTATAAAGAAGTAGTCCGGTTTCGGCGTGTAGGAATCTCTGCAACTCGTTATCCTCTCGCTGAGACTCTGATAAGGCAACGCACACTAAGGTGGCTCGGAGCGCTTCCACTCTATAAAGAGCATTTGCGACGACATTTTTGTCTCCTGGTATTCGACGGATATCTGTGGAAAATTGAGGAATATAGACGAGATGCCGAAATTGGCGTGGTGAACACGTTGTCGGATGCGTCGCCAACAACAGCAAGGGGTGTGCTAGCAAGGTGGCTGATGCTAGTCTCTTCTTGGCTTATGTATTAGTGGATACTAAGTGAACAAACGAAAAATGCGTCAAGAGAAAGGAAAACACAGAGTAACATAGGATGTTTTAAGTGCGCTCCTTTCATTTCGAAGCAGGCATCAGGCTGAAGGATATTGCGAATCTTCCTAAAACCTCCTTTTGGCTAGGATTGGTTGGCATTTTGATTTGAATTTAGCTGTACCTCCTCGAAGCTATTTACAGAACAACTATAGACTGATGTTCACAAAAGATCCCTAGTGTGTTCAAATCAGGCAATACTGTAGGACACCTTCCATCTATATACGTGGAAAAGTTTGTTCTAAATGATGTGGAACTGCAATCAAAAGATGAGCTGGAGTACCATCATGCTGGAACCACATTTGTTGCTTTCGTTCCAAAGGAATGTCGTCCAAATAATCGTTAAGTTTGCTCTGCAAGAAGTTTAAAGATACGTGAAACAGCAAGATCTAGAAACTCGTCGCCTTCAATATCTATTAAAACGTTCAGTGAAAAATTACGAAAAGCACTGCCGTGAAGGCAGGAGCTTTTGAGCGCTCGTACATGCAGCTTGTAGGTAGATTCGCATTTTCCAGTTCTGGAAACCAATTGAGGAAATTTTTGACAGCTGTCAAACAAATTTTCAAACTAAGGCGAAAATCCAGACTTCAAGTAATTGCTTCAGCTGACCAATTTTTTTTTCGATGATTCGCTAGAATGGTATCTATGGTCTTGGTAATGCGATCTGGACAAAATATCCGACGTAGTTTGAATATATTATTCTCCATCTATGTGCGAAATTTCATTCCAATCCAATGATGAGTTTCGAAATTATCAGAAAAAAAATAGTTTTGAACAGCTATATTTACGGAACCCCTAGTCTAATTTTGCTTTGATGAACGTGACCGAGAAATTCGCGATCCTAACCTATCCTGAAAATCTTAACTCCCTAGGCCTTTCTGTTCGAAAGTTATGATTTTCTATGGTTTATATGGTTCTCATCATGCGATCTGGAAAACATTTAGCTCGAAAATATCATTCTCGATTTGAATACAAAATTTCTTCATGATCGAATCCATAGTTTTGAAATTATCAAGAAAACCAAATTTCAAACGGCCATATTTACGGAACCCCTACTCCAATTTTGCTCATTGGTGAACGTAACCGCGAAATTCGCGATCCGAACCTATCCTGAAAATTTCAAGTCCCTAGGCCTTTCCGTTCGAAAGTTATGATTTTCTATGGTTTCTATGGTCCTGATCATGCGATCTGGGAAAAATGTAGCTCGAATATATCATTCTCAATTTACATACAAAATTTCGTCACGATCAAATCCATAGTTTTGAAATTATGAAAAAAACTGAATTTGAAACGGCCATATTTACGGAACCCCTAGTCTAATTTTGCTCATTGATGAACGTGTACGCGACACTCGAGATCCACACCTACCCTGAAAATTTCAAGTCCCTAGGCCTTTCCTTTACAAAGTTATAATTTTCTATGGTTTCTATGGTTCTGGTCATGCTAGCTGGACAAAATTTTGCATGTAGTTTGAGCACGCAATTCTTCATATGAGTGCAAAATTACACCACGATCAAATTAGTAGTTTCGAAGTAATTAGAAGAACAAAATTTCGAGCGGCCATATTTACGGAACCCCTCGGCGAATTTTGCCCAATAACGAACTCAACCGCGGCATTCGAGATTCGAACCTACCCTGAAAATTTCAAGTTTCTAGGACCTTTCGGTCGAGAGTTATCGTGTATACGGCCGGACGGACGGACAGACTCGAATTTTCCGACGGATTCGTCATCAGTGAGTCAAACATAGTCGATTGAGACCATTTTCGGCTCAAAATTCGAAAAATACAGACATCGTGACGAAATGATATAGCCCTCGTGTAAGTAGTACGAGCGCTCAAAAACGTGTGCAGGCAGCATGGGGATTGCTGTCAGCTCAAACTTGCATAGGTATTGTCCAACATTGACAACTCCATGTCATGTGAATCCGGCCTCGTTAGTAAAATTGGCATGGAAACGCAGCATCATTGCGTCCAAACCGGCGGCAAAGGAACCAAACCTGCTTGATGATCAAGCAGACCGATATTCACCGCACATTCGTTATTGAATTATGCTCTATCCATGCTAGAATTTCTTCTTCTGCTCTAGGAGTTTTGGTCTTTCTGATAAATAACACTGATCCAATATCATACCATGTTTATTGAATTCTTCCAAACATACGATATGAAGGGATCCTGCGATTTTCATAAGTTTCACGTCGGGCTTCGGTGGCAATCCCAAAAGCATGACCATAGACCATATATAAAATAATGAACCTATTTCGTTTAGTTTTGGGTAAAAATAAACAGCCATAGCAAACAAAAACTTCGCACTCACAACAACAGTCGAATATCAATGCTCATTTCAACAAACATCATCCAATTATGATAAGAAAATGCAAGTTTATGCAAAATAAATGAAGGAGACAAAAAGAATAATAACATTCAATATCACTGGAATCGTTACCTTGTTTATTAAGACTTCTAATTTCTATTCGTTCCTTAAATACTTCAAACACTTCATATTAACACCCTGTGTCTTGATATCTTGAGGTACTTATATAGTGAATGCCGATTATTGTATCTTAGTTTTGAGCAATGGCACCTTACCTTGTACAAATATTCTAGATTAGCAATGGGTTTCACACAAATCTGTGATGAAGTAATAAAAAAAATCTTTTCAGGGTAACGGCACATTTCGGTTTCTTGGACATTTGTCAGCCTAAATCGGGCGAAACTGTCGTAGTTACAGGTGCTGCTGGAGCTGTGGGAAGTATTGTTGGTCAAATAGCGAAGCTAAAGGGATGTAGGGCCATAGGTATAGTAGGATCTGAGGAAAAAGGAGAATGGATTACAAGGGATCTAGGATTTGATGGATACATCAATTATAAAAAGGGCGATATTAGTAGAGAACTCAAGAAACAAGCACCTAAAGGCGTCGATTGTTATTTCGATAATGTAAGTACATATCATAAAATTCAAAATAACAGAGGGCCCCGTATTGATATTCATTTCTGCAGAAGAGTTAGGAAATTGCGTCCTAGTTTCAATAGTTTGTTTTCAAATTTCTGAAAGATGGATGGTGATACATTTCGATCCGGTCGCAGAGTTACTATTTTTGGTAATACCCCTCGGCCTCTGAAGCAAAATAGCCTTGACTGAAGGTTTATTATAATCCTCAAGTTTTTTGAAGAGTTAGATTTTAGCTAACAGGCCCAGAATCCACTACGCTTGGATCTGGATTGCAACTCATTATCCAAATACTGATCGATGAAATTAATCTCCCCAAATAAAATATTGACGTTAAAGCAATAACATTGTTTAAATTCATCGCCAGAGCGGTCACCAATCCAGGTCTGAATCCGTACAACGCTGCTTGGCTTCAAGTCTCATCAAACTCAGTGTGAGCACGAATGCTTTATTGGTCTAACCAAATCGTTTGAGACCAATATCTGTAAAAAATCCGATAAAAACAGACATTAGCCAGAGTGACAAATTAAGTCATTTCATTAAATCGATCCATAAAGGTTTGGAATCATAGAATCATACGGAATCTATGAAATTTCTCAATTCTTGAAAAAAAAATTTTTCTAGAAAATGAAGTTTCGTGTTGTTATTTTACGACTGACTACAAAGTTTCAATGCGATCCGATCGGTATTTTTCGAATTATTGGGAAATTCAGAAGGCTAAAGCTACGACAACCTTCAGCCGAATTTGGCGATTTACGAACTCGAGCCGTGCCTTCAAAAGTTACACTTATAAGGTTGGGGAAAAAGTGATTTCGTAATTTTCGCTTTATTTCAATGCTTTATAAAAAGTGTTACAATCATCCAATTTGAGTCAAATATGCGCCGTTCTGTTCGATAACTTGTTACCAACGAGAATCTAACTTCACAATGCCCCTCGCTTGAAAGCCCTTTTCCCTATTGGCGAAAAAATTTTTACAGGCCCTTATTGAGGCCAAATTTTAACCTCTAAGCGCGTTGGCTATGGACTGGAACAGGTGGTAGACGCTTGGTGCCAGGTCCGGACTATAGAGTGGATGCTTAAGAACATCCCATCTCTGCTCCCGAAGCTATTGGCGCATCATCAAAGCTGTGTGCGTCCTGGAGTTGTCCTGATTAAACACGAATCTGTTCCTATTCACCAATGCTGGCCGCTTCAGTTCGATCACCAGCTTCCAACAGTTGAGTTGTTCACAGCAGCGGGCAGAATTGAGCGTTTGACCATAGGGGAGCAGCTCATAGTAAAGCACTCTCTGCCTATCCACCAAACAAACAGTAACACCTTCCTGGCCGTCAATGTTGGCTTAGTCACGGTCTGGGCCTCTTCGTTGGATTTCGACCACGATCTGTGTCGCTTGACATTGTTATAAGTATTCCATTTTTCATCACCAGTCGCCATCCGCTTCAGAAATGGGTCGATTTTATTGCGATTCAGCAGCGATTCGCAGGTGGAAATTCGGTCCATGATTTTTTTTTTGCGTCAGCTCGTGTAGCTCCCAAACATCGAGCTTTTTTCAATCCAGTGTTCTTCAAATGGTTCAAAACGGTTTTATGATCGATGTTCAGCTCCTGGGCGATGCTACGACGACTAACATGACGGTCGATCTCGATATTTACTATGATTTTATCCACATTTTCGAGGCCAGCAAGTGCGTGGTGCATCTTTCACCTCCACCACACCTGCACGGAATCGCTCAAACCACTGTTTTGCTACAAGAACCGAGAGAGTATCGGCCCCGTGTACATGGCGATTTTCTCTTTCAGGTGGTAAAAATGTAAAAAATTGAGAATTTCTTTCTTTGAAATCTTCATACTCGACTCACGATTGTCCGCGATTGAATCGATCAAGCGCAAAACTGTCACAGAAGCATTTGTAGTATACATCCCCTCCTTTACAATGCCGTATTGTATGATGTGATGAGACCAATAACGAACGAGATATACTCAGTTGAGTAAAAAGGGAGCAAAATACGAAATTACTTTTTCCCCAACCTAATATTTCGGCAAAGTAATAATGTCCATAGAAATAAGCGCGCAAAAACAGAAAACTCCAATCAACAAAGAGGCCCGAAAGCGGAAAACGTTCCAATCCACCATCCACCCAATAAGCGTGCTAGGCAAGATATTTCCTCTTCTGGAGACGGTCCAAAGAAATTGGATTTTGCTGCAACGCTAAAAAAAGAGGAACCTTTTTTTACAACTACAACTTTGATGAAACAGCAAACAGCTGATGAGAGCAGAATCTGCCAAAAACTTGCTGATGCAGATGTAGCGATAATCAAAGGTGAATTGTCCACTCTGGAAATAATAGATAAGTAAGTCACCAAGGTGACTTTCAACAAGAAGGAAAGCAGAATAGAAACTTGAAGTCAGTGATCATTGTCAGTATGAAAAATAGTAACGTTTTATTTTTATGCATTGCATAACATGGAATTACCGAATTCTACTGAATATATCCGACAAGCGCGCAAAAAACTCAATTTTCTTTCCTTGTGAAAAACTGAATTTCTATATAACTCATTCTTCGAAGTAAATATCCAAAGAGCCCTACATTTTTTTTTACAATGCCTTATTATGCAGGTCATTGAGTCTGATTCTGTGGAAGACAAAGCCGTCGATAAGATGTGAATATAGCCAACAATATTTTCTTATCGATGTAATCAATCTATTTTTCGAAAAAATGTCAAAAAAGCAGGGTTTACTAATCAAAATCAATACGATTAATTAGTTGGCAGGTCTAATTCCATAAGTGCTGATGCAAATGAGATACGATCGAGTGTTACAAATTTTGTCGGTTTCTGACCCCACGGCAAAGGGGTTCCAGTTTCTTTAAATTAAACTAAACTGGGTCGAGCTCATTATGAAGGGTTTTTCAATAGTTTCAATATGACGAACTCGATGGTCGCACAGGTGCTATCTTCGACATCAGTATCCAGTTAGTCTCTACATTTTATTATGGAGCTTTACACGGGTGAGCAACGCGTCGAAATTGTTATAAATTATTATCTAAATCAATGTTCCATTCGATAAACATTTCGTGCACTCCGTGCAATTTGAGGTTTCAACGATCGTCCTGCAGAATCCAGGGTCTGTGAAAGGTATGAACTGGGTCTGTGAAAGGTCCAAAAGTGCCTGTACTTCAGCGAAACACAATATCCCTTGAAAATATTGCTGTAGTGCGGGCAAGTGTGCATGAAAATCCGCAACAGTCTATTCCGCGTCGGGCTCAAGAACTCGGCCTGTCTTCGACGACAACTTGGCCAATCCTGCATAAGGACTTAGGGATAAGGGCATAAGGTCTTTGCTAACAAACCGCGGATGGTTGCCTCCTTGAAGGCCAACATTAGGGGCGTCAAAGTCATTTTTATGCGATAGCGTCGTCAAAAAATTACGAAAAGCACTGCCGTGAAGTCCGGAGCTTTTGAGCGCTCGTTCATTCACCTTGTAGGTAGATTCGCATTCTTCAGTTTTAGAAAACAATTAGAAAGATTTTGACAGCTGTCAAAGAAAATTTCAAACAAAGGCAAAAATCAAGACTTTACATCAGTGCTTTAGGTGACCAATTTTTTTTCGATAATTCGCTAGAATTTACTACGGTATTTATGGTCTTGGTAAGGCTCCTACTCGAGTGCCTTTCAGGCAGAAATACTTGCAATCGAAAGATGCATAGATATAAACCTGGAAAGAAACTATCAAGGGTGTGACATTGTGATCCACTCGGATAGTCAAGCTGCTATCAAAGCACTGAACTCCTATATCATCGACTCAAAGCTGATATGGGAGTGCCGGAGGAAACTTAATGAAGTAGGCATGAAAAATAAGGTCTCTTTAGTCTGGGTTCCTGGTCACTCAGGAATCAAAGGAAACGAAGAGGCCAATACACTTGCCAGAAAGGGAGCACAAACGCCACTTACTGGCCCAGAACCCTTCTGTGGCATAGGTAAACACACCTATAAGAAAGAGTTTCTGGAGAAGGAAGAGACCGAAAGAGAAGCACTCTGGAGGAACCTTCCAGGAATGGACCACTCTAAAAAGTTCATTCGGAACTATGAAAGTTCAAGATCCAAAAAGTATTTGGATCTCAGTAAGAACAAGTTACGTCTACTCACTGGCTTCCTCACAGGACATTGTCGCCTTAGGAAGCATATGATAAGAATGAGCTTGACAGAAACAGACGAGTGTAGATTCTGTGGTGAAGAGGAGGAGACTCCTGTTCACCTGGTTACAGAATGCCTCGCCATTGCAAACCAGCGCAAAGAATGTCTTGGACAAGAGAATTACAGGAGGAATGAGGATCTAACCTCCTTGAAGCCCTCTCAGATACTGGAGTTCATTGGAGCTCTGGAGCTGGAGGGCGAGCTGTAGGTAGCGCATTTGCGAATACGGCTCTGATGGGGGGCACAATAGACCTTGAGGTCGCAGTGGAACGTAATCCCTTCCTAACTATAAACTATAAACTATAATGCGATCTGGACAAACTTTCCCACGTAGGTTGAATACATTATTCTTCATGTATTTGCGAAATTTCATTCCAAACCAATGAGTTGTTTCGAAATTATCAGGAAAAAAATTGTTTGAACGGCTATATTTACGGAACCCCTAGTCTGATTTTGCTCATTGATGAACGTGACCGCGAAATTCGCGATCCGAGCCTATCCTGAAAATTTCAAGTCCCTAGGCCTTTCCGTTCGAAAGTTATGATTTTCTATGGTTTCTATGGTTCTGATCATGCGATCTGAAAAAATTTAGCTCCAATATATCATTCTCAATTTAAATACAGAATTTCGTCACGATCAAATCCATAGTTTTGAAATGATCAAGAAAATGAATTTCAAACGGCCATATTTACAGAACCCCTAGTCTTATTCTGCTCATTGATGAAAGTGACCGCAACATTAAAGATCCAAACCTATTCTGAAAATTTCAAGTCCCTAGGCCTTTTCATTACAAAGTTATAATTTTCTATGGTTTCTATGGTTCTGGTCATGCGAGCTAGACCAAATTTTGCATGTAGCTTGAACACGTAATTCTCCTTCTGAGTGCAAAATTTCACCTCGATCGAATCTGTAGTTTCAAAGTTATCAGGAAAACAAAATTTCGAGCGGCCATATTTACGGAACCCCTAGGCGAATTTTGCCCAAAAATGAATTTAACCGCGGCATTCGAGATTCAAACCTACCCTGAAAATTTCAAGTTTCTAGGACATTCCGTTCGAGAGTTATCGTGTATACGGCCGGCCATCCGGACGGACAGACTCGAATTTTTCGACGGGTTCGTCATCAGTGAGTCGAACATAGTCGTCTGAGACTATTTTCGGCTCAAAATTCGAAAAATACAGACATCGTGACGAAAGGATATAGCCCTCGTGTAAGTAGTCCGAGCGCTCAAAAATGGGTATCCAAGATGCAACAAACCAGACGAAGCCGCGGCGGACATTTACCTGATATAATTTTCGAAACATAATTTGAACATATGTACTTTCTAATAAAAATAAAAAAAGATCACTCTCATTCTCAAAATTTCTTTCATTGCGTTACAAAGATCAAGCGCTCCTAATGAAAAACCCTTTATTTGGGTCGTTTGTTGTAAATTTTCATACAAATTTGTGTTGCCAAAGACAATTGTTATCCCCAATCTCGAATGAATTCGGTGGATTGCACTCCCTTTCTGGATCTCATAAAAATGTGGAGTTACGATGTTTTATAATTTGGCCGACAATGATCATTCTGCCGCGGATACGCACTTGATATAGGCGCAGCCGCTCCAAAAAGTTGAATCGTTTCAGCCATCGGCATCCCTAGCACGAACAATGTTCGAGGCTCCATTGTGCGCAATGAATACCTCCCTTATACTCTGGGATGATAATTCGAATTGCTGAATTGAAAAAGAATTATTTTGCAGGTCGGTGGAGAGATATCGAGCCAAATAATCAGACAAATGAACGCATTTGGTAGAATATCTGTATGTGGATCTATTTCAGCATACAATGAGTTGGAAACAGCTAAAGGTTAGTTCATTCGGAGCTTCTTGGTATTCCCGAACATTCATTAGGTTAAGGTCTCATCAAAAAGGTTTTAGAGGGTTTTTCAATTCTGGTTGATAATAAATGTGGATCGATAATATTTTGAAAATAGGTTTCGATTTAAAGAACTAATAAAATCTTTAACGTGATATAATTTCAGCGTCTATTGTACAAGGTTCAATGGTATTCAATCAACTGAAAATGGAAGGATTCCATGTCAACAGATTCATAGATAAATGGGACGAAGCTGTTATCACAAACTCTCAATGGTGGAAGGAAGGAAAGCTCAAGAACAGAGAAACAGTCACGAAAGGATTCGAGAATACTTTTAAAGCTTTCGTCGAAATGCTTAATGGGGCAAATAGTGGAAAAGCCATTGTTGAGATTTGAGTTTCTTCGAATCCGGAGAAAAACGGCAAGATTCAAACAAAATTTTGGGGAACTTGGTAAAATAGAAAAAATGACAAAAATCTAGTTATGTGCCTACTCGTAAGAATAAATGTTTGAATAAGGTGGACCATGTGTGTGTTTATTCCTGTAGGGATAATAAATCTACACCCCAAAATATCGCGCGTTGAAAAAACGAGATATGTAGTTTAACGGTATGCACTTCTCGAAGTAGGGCAAATCATAACCAAAAAAATGACGAAAGGCAATGCCGTGAAGTCCGGAGGTTTTAAGCGCTCGTTCATCCACCTTCTAGGTAGATTCGCTTTCTCCAGTTTTAGAAACCAATTGGAAAGATTTTGACAGCTGCCAAAAAAAATTTCAAACTAAGGCGAAAATCCAGAGTTCACGTCAGTGTTTTAGGAGACCAATTTTTGTCCGATAATTAGCTAGAATTTTTCACGGTATCTATGCTCTTGGTAATGCGATCTGGACAAAATTTCCCACGTAGGTTGAATACATTATTCTTCATCTTTGTGCGAAACTTCATCCCACAATGAGTTGTTTCGAAATTATCAGGAAAAAAATATTTTGAACGGCCATATTTATGGAACCCCTAGAGTAGTTTTGTTCATTGATGAACGTGATCGCGAAATTCGCGATTCGAACCTAACCTGAAAATTTCAAGTCCCTAGGCCTTTGCGTTCGAATGGTATAATTTTCTAAGTTTCTAGGTGGTTCCGTTCGAGAGTTAACGTGTATACGGACGGACGGACGTGTAAGTAGTACGAGCGCTCAAAAATGTAGAGACAATATTGTTGACAGTCAAGACGCTCTTGTTTTTTGGTTTTATTGAAGTTCCGCAGTATTCCACAGTCGTAGCGCTGATAACATTGAGGAATAATTTAGGTTTTTTCAATAAAAAATTATAAAAAGCCCCTAGGCCTTTGCGTTCGAAAGTTATAATTTTCTATGATTTCTATGGTTCTGGTCATGCGATCTGGACAAAATTTTGCATGTAACTTGAATATATCATTCTCCATTGAAATACAAAATTTCATCACGGTCGAATACGTAGTGTTGAAATTATCAAGAAAACAAACTTTGAAACGATCATATTTACCCCTGTTCGAGTTGTGTCCAATAACGAACTTAACCGTGGCATTCGAGATTCGAACCTACCCTGAAATTTTCAAGTTTCTAGGTCGTTCCGTTCGAAGAGTTATCCTGTATACGGCCGGACGGACAGACTCGAATTTTTCGACGGATTCGTCATCAGTGAGTCGAAACTTGTCGGTTCAGACCATTTTCGGCTCAAAATACGAAAAATACAGATATCGTGACGAAATTATATAGCCCTGGTGTAAGTAGAACGAGCGCTCAAAAATAGAAACTTTTTGAAATCTCTCATCGCTTATTTACATTTCCTTCCATAATCCACAGATCCACGTCAAAAGATTGAGGTTATGCAAAAATTCCGGTTCATCCGGCAGATTAGTTCCTTGACAAGTTTGAATACGTGGTTTCTAAGGTCCACACCGAAGAAATTACGCATCGATCGGAAGGCCACGATCAAGTCTCCCCTGGTACGCCTGTCCTCAAAGCTGGTTAGTCCAAACAGTCTCAATCTAGTAGGGTAGTCAGGTCGAGAATGGAATTCTGGTGCACCATCTCAGTACGCACTCAAGAAGGTGGGAGTCGGATCTCAGAGCGACCCACCAAGCTGGGCCCGCGTATTCTTGAATTGGCCTGACATAAGTTGTGTATAACAATATTGCAGCCACCGAAAGAGCGCCGAATGAGATAGGTGGTCCTCCTGGCCCAATTGCAAATTGTCGAGATGTGCTCAGACCAGTCTAGTCCAGAATTCACCACCAAGCCAAGGTCACGATGGCTTCCGACAACGACATGAGCACATAGGAAAGTTTAGGGTTATTCTTGCGTGTGCAGCATGCAACACTTCTCTAGGTTGAGAGACAATAACCACTCTTCAACCCACCGAGCAATTCCATCCAAACCAGTCTGCCGCTTGTTGGTAGTCATAGATGGAACTTCGTACAGCTTAACATCGTCAGCGAACAGAAGGCATCTGGAACCGGTCAATGCGGAAAAATTTCCAGAAGTATTAAAAACATCGATGGTCGATTAAATTCTGAATATTCTATGTAAGTACTAAGTATGTATGTACGTGAGAAAGAACCAGATTCTGTGTAGAAATTATCTGCAAATTATCTTTGTTTACAGAGATGCCTTTCTCATAATTTGAATAAATACGGATATTTCTTGATAGATATTTATATTAAGTGTTCGTGATATCGCTGAAAAACCTTGAAGTCGTGCTATCACTGCGCATCTGGAATAATAATGCCTTTGTTTTTGGTTATGTTGTTCTCATATCAAAGAAAACAATCATAGATTTTTTTTATTGATTTCATTGATATAAAACATTTGATAAGAATATTTGAGTGAGATGAGTAAATTGAACGGCGTTATACGAACAGTATGTACGAAGTACAAATCACTATTAGGAACGAACACTCGCAGAATTGTCTCCGACTCTAAGACTATGATCAAGGGAAAAAAATATATTTTGCAAAAACCGTTCGAAGGAGTTCCCAAAACGACTGATGTTAAAATTGTGGAAGAAACATTGTCATCTCTCAAGAACGGAGGTGAGTTCAATAATAATTGTAGAACTAGTGTTAAGTTTCATATTATTTTTTATGTATTATACAGAGTTCTTGTGCGAAAGCCTTTTTATCAGTGTGGATCCTTACCAAAGGGCTTATTATCAAAAACCAGGAAATGTAGTTCTAGGTTCCCAGGTTGCTAGGTGAGTACATTTCAGAACCGAAAGATTTGTAGGTTAAGCGCCCAACTGACGTGAACTCTTTTGCGAGCTCGTTCGAATTAATCGCCAGGGTTACCCTGTTACCCATCCAGGTAGTAAACCCCCCAACGTTGCTCGGCTTCAAGCATTATCAAACTCACCTCCGGTTTCTGAAAGACTTATAAAACCGTAGTTCAACGGACACAACATTCAACTTGTCATCAGCGATGTCTTATAAATTTAGTATTCTGAAAGGATTAGGGAAAAATGAATTAATCTATTCGACATACTATAGAAAAAATAATTATGGAACGAACTACAGATTCTGTGAACCAAACCGGCCGGCAGGGTTATAAATAATGCCATTTTATACAGACTCATATAACCAGATCAGAAAAACTCAATTTTCTCGTGACTTTCTGTCAAGAGGGACAGTTGAAGAGCTGAATTTCCACATAATATCCCATTTTTTCTGTGCCTTATATAAAAACACGGAACTTCAGCAGGTTATGCCGAATAGTTTCTGAGAATAAAGAGTTTTATTTATTCTTCTATTAATAAGATCGTAACGAAATTTCACATAAACTCTCGTGTGCTTATTTCACAACTTACTTCGAAGTTTCAATTCAATCGACGCAACCTTTTTCGAATTATTGAGAGAACAATACATATGGCTATATCTACGTAACCCTTCGGAGGATTCTGCTCCGTTACGAACTTGACCGGCGCATTCAGAACGTAAACATACTGAAAGTTATAAAATTTCAGGCATCTTCTTTCGAAAGGGTTTACGTGGAACCGGCCGGACGGTATTTGGACGAAATTTACTTCTTGAGCGCTCGTACTACTTACACGAGGGCTATATCATTTCGTCACGATGTCTGTATTTTTCGAATTTGGAGCCTAAAATGGTCTCAAACAACTATGTTCGACTCACTGATGACGAATCCGTCAAAAAATTCGAGTCGTCCGTCCGTATACACGATAACTCTCGATCGGAAAGTCCTAGAAACTTGAAATTTTCAGGGTAGGTTTGAATCTTGAATGCCGCGGTTGAGTTCGTTATTGGGCAAAATTCTCCGAAGGGTTCCGTAAATATGGCCGCTCGAAATTTTGTTTTTCTGATTACTTTGAAACTACAGATTCGATCGAGGTGAAATATTGCACTCAGATGGAGATTTACGTGTTCAAGCTACATGCAAAATTTTGTCCAGCTCGCATGACCAGAACCATAGAAACCATAGAAAATTGTAACTTTGTAATGGAAAGGCCTAGGGGCTTGAAATTTTCAAGATAGATGTGAATCTCGAATGTTGCGGTTACGTTCATCAATGAGCAAAATTATAAAAGGGGTTCCTTAAATATGGTCGTTTGAAATTTAGTTTTCTCGATAATTTCGGAACTACGGATTCGATCGAGACAAAATTTTGTATATAAATTGAAAATGATATATTCGAGCTGAATTTCTTCAGATCGCATGATCAGAACCATAGAAAATCATAACATTCGAACGGCCATAACGGGAAAGGCCTAGCAACTTGAAACTTTCAGGGTAGGTTCAGATTACTAATTTCGGGGTCACGTTCATCAATGAGCAAATTAAGACCAGGGGTTTCGTAAATATAACCGTTCAAAATATTTTTTTCCTAATAATTTCGAAAATACTCATTGGATTGGAATAAAATTTTGCACTTAGATGAAGAATAATGTATTCAAACTAAGTTTGGTCCGAATCGCATTACCGAGACCATAGATACCGTAGAAAATTCCAGCGAATTATCGAAAAAAAAATTGGTCACCTATAGCACTGACGTGAAGTATTGATTTTCGCCATTGTTTGAAATTGGTTCAATTGGTTTCTAAAATTGGAAAATGCGAATCTACCTACAAGGTGGATGTACGAGCGCTCAAAAGCTCCTGACTTCACGGCAGTGCTTTTCGTAATTCTTATTTGTTCATAATAAATTATACTGAATTCGAACCAGATAGCTACCTATTTCCCAATGATTGTCGGCTAATATTCAATTTCGTTTCAGCTTAGAAATGACCAAATGTGACATTTATTTTGCAGGATATTGCACAGCAAAAATCCAAAATATCCCGTAGGAAGACATGTCGTTTCTAACTATGGTTGGAAAACACATCATATACTTGATGATTCACACCAAGGATTTTTAGATACTTACTTGATACCTGATAAGTTGGATGTAAGTTAAGAAGTTCCAGAAAAGAACATGATCCATGTCATTGACTATACAGGATGTTAGGAAACGATTGTGAAAAATTTTGTTATGTTATAGTAGAAGGGTCGTGATTTGACGAACAGAAAATGAATACGAACGGAAACAATAGAAAACATTTATTCAGCAATGAAAGAAGTTTCGACGTATTACGTCGAATATTGTTGAACAGTTGATGACGAGTACAATTCGATGACCGTTGATGTTGAGTACAATTCGACGATCGTTGATGATGAGTTATATATAATACGTAGATCTTTGACGATGAGTACAATATTTCGCAGAATTATAGACAATAGAACGGGCAATATGTGCCTCGCTGGATTTCTTCGTTTCGGAGTTCGGATCCTAACAGATGTAACACAGATGTTTTCTTAAACTTCGACTTTTGCTGGCCTCGTTCGGCCTTCAGTTGCAGGTTGCAGGAAGTGCAATATATGAAAGATAATAAGTGCTTTCCAGCCACCGTCTGGGGCGCCCCAGGAGTGCTCCAAACCAAAGTTTGACCGTTCCAGTGCCGGAGGGTCAAGCCCTCGCGCTACCTTCCCCTTCCCCCGGGTGCATAACCCGAATTTTCGGGGCTTCAAGCTCTGACAGCTGTTCAACGCCAAACGTCATTGGCGTCATTTCTGCTGTTTTGTTTACGTTTTTCTGACAGTTTGGATTCGGCATGTTCCCGCGACAGCTAAGGCGTAACGCCCTACTGCGTCAAGCCCCGTAGTAACACGCCACGTCAAGCCCCGTAGCACCTGGCTGGAAAGCAGTTTATATGTCGTAGAGTCTGAAGCGTGGTTGGATTGTCGAAGTGAGAATGATGATTTTTGAGTTTTTAGTCAATATTTGTCTTCCTCATGGATTCCATGAATACGCCAATCGGTGAGACGTCCTCCTTTTTTGGCATCTTCGGGGGCGTAGCTTACAGCTTGAATATTCTCGAATTTATTCTTATTTTGGACCTAAAATAATTCTTGTTCTGAATTATTCAAATAAATGCTCTCTGAAATAATTCTGTTTTAGTGGAACTTCGCTACATGCACTCCACTGCTAGAGATTATGTTTTAATAAATCACGAAATCCTTCAATTTTTTGGCGAAACGCACTCTTCTCCCGGACCTGGTTCTATGGGTGGTGCTGGCATCTTCTTCGTTCTGGGGGGGCTGCGGAGGTAATGGTGCTGCTGGACGTCGTCGTCCTCCTCGGTGACGATGTATGCTGGTTTCAGGCTGTCGATCGTCACTGTTGATTCCTTTCCGTTGTGGTAGATGGTGTAGGTTTTCTCGTTCCGTCTTGGTATGGGCCGTCATAAAGTAATTGGAGGCATTTTTTCGGTCCATCGTGTCGTACGAAAACATGCTGGGCTGTTAAAAGATCTTTGAAAATGAAATCTTCTCTCCGTGTCTTTTTCCATTTACTGGCCTGATTTGTCGGATTTGGACCCTCAGGTTGTTGATGAAGTCCGAGGTGTCTTCGAACTCTGTTGTTTCCTCCTGATTGGCTAGGAACTCCCCAGGTAGTCGGATTGGTTCGCCGTAGTTAAGTTCCGCGGATGTGGATTTGAGGTCCTCTCGCCAGGCTGCTCGCATGCCGAGAAAAATGATCGGCAGGATTTCTGTCCATCGGTCGTTTTGGTGGCACTTGATAGCTGCTTTCAGTTGACGGTGGATTCGTTCTATCCGCATGATATCCTTCAGCCAACGGCATGTTGGCTGAAGGATGGTAGGCTGGGGTACGGATATGATTCGAATTGTCTTCCTTGATCGGTGGTGATTCGGAGTGGTGTGCCGAATCTAGCTATCCAGTGTGTGAATAATTCTCTGGCGACAGTTGTAAGGTCCAGGTGAGGCAGTACCTGAATCCCTCTGATGTGGCATGATCACGATGTCTAGGTGAACATGCTGTGTCACAGTATACGGCGATGTTGTATCCATGAGGCTTCACTCTATAAAGAAGTAGTCCGGTTTCGGCGTGTAGGAATCTCTGCAACTCGTGGTCCTCTCGCTGAGACTCTGATAGGGCAACACACTCCAGGGGGCTTGGAGCGCTTCCACTCTATTAAGAGCATCTGCGACGGCATTTTCCTCTCCTGGTATTTGACAGATATCTGTGGAAAATTGAGAAATATAGTCGGGATGCCGAAATTGGCGTCGTGAACACTTGTCTGGTTTTTGTTTGAAGGCGAACGACAATGGCTTGTGGTCCGTGAAGATTGTGAATGTTCGGGCCTCTACCATGTATCGAAAATGTTTGACAGCAGGTTAGATGGCTAGCAGTTCACGGTCGTAAGCACCATAGCGGGTTTTTTGCTGCGTCAACTTCTTGAAGAAGAATGCCAGTGGTTGCCATTCACCATCGACTTATTGTTGGAGGGTGAATCCTACTGCGTTGTCGGATGCGTCGGCCACAACAGCAAGAGGGCCTCTTCTTTGGGGTGTGCTAGCAAGGTGGCTGATGCTAGTCTTTTCTTGGCTTATGTATTAATAATAATAATAATAAGCTTTATTTTGAATGATCTTCCACATATAACATCAAAGCTACACCTAAACATTAAACAAAATATATTACATCTTTGAATATTAATACTTACTTCCTTGACAAAAAAAAATCGCTCCTATATAACCAAAACCAAAAGTTACATATTGAAAAACTCCTTCAAGTTGTAGGGTTCTCTTTCTATTAGGAGTGTTTTTACCCCTTTGACAAATTTGTTACTGTTACTGATCTTTTTAACATCATTCGGAAGTTTATTAAAAAGTTTCATGCACATATATGAAGGATTTCTCTCTCTAAAGTCTAGTTCGCATTAGGAGAGTATTTTAGTCGAGTAGCGAGTGATTTAGTAACTAAACGTGTCTGAACGGTGAAAATTTAGTCGAGTAGTTAGGCAAGTAATTTAGTCGAGTCGATCCATTCTACTGGATTTTCAACGGGCGAGTAGCATCCCCACCACGCGTCCGAGATCACTGGCTTGCCGGCTCAACAAGTGCTAACCCGAATATGTATTTAGTAGAGTTCATTAGTAGCCTCTATCAGTAGCCGCTAATATGACGTCCCGCTGGAGCGAAGATACAACTTTAAAATTTATTTCGAAGTATCTAGAACATGAATGTTTGTGGAACATCAAGTCCACGCAGTATAAAAACAGGCAGTCGAAACAATCTGCATATTTGGACATCGAAAAAAAATGGACATTTCTGGATTTGGTGAAAGGGAAATAAAAATGAAAATCAAAAATATCAGGTATAAATTCCTTTAATGATTCATATATTGCTTCACAAACTTCGATGATGAATCCAGAAATAGTTGATTTTCCGAGTTTAAATATATGTGTGAGTGTCCTTAAACTGCATCCAGTAGCAAGAAAGTATAGAACTACTTGTAATTTAGTAATTGCAGGAATAGCGCTTCTTAAAAGAGTATCTTTACGCTGAATTTGAGACTGTATTTTCATTAACAGAAAATGCACACAACTTTCCGACATTCTGAAACTATCGAAGTATTCTTTGGGATCTTCCAATGCTAATTCTCTCAGAAGACAATTAGTAGCTCCTAGTTTTTCTCTTCTTTCGATCCATTTTCGTACCCATAGCTTCTTCTTATTAATTACACAAATTTCCTCATCAACCTCTTCTAAAAAAGCCGACACGATTAGCTTAATCACTTTGTTTATTTTAATTCGTTGTAGGCTGTTCATCTTGCAAATCACACTACTACCTAACCTCACTTGTGAACTGTCAACTGTACTAAAAGCCAAGTGCGAACGATTTTCGGACAGTAGCGGGTTTAGTCACTCGCTACTCGACTAAAATACTCTCCTAATGCGAACTAGACTTAAGAGTTGAACGGTGTATTGGTAGAATGAAACCGACAGTTCTTGTATCATAACACGATTCTATGGTGTTCCCTGTGAACCTCTCCTTGTTTCTACTTAGAAAAGTTAGGCAAACAAGTATATACAAACCAAAAACCGTCAGAATATTATTTTTTCTGAACAAGCCTCGGCAAGATAGTTTAAAAGGTAACCTATAAATTATTGTTTTGGACAACAAAAACATCCTCCAGGTTGTATTCCATACCTCAAAACATGATCCCATTCCTGAGAACTGACTCAAAATTAGCGTGATATAAAATTTTCAGGGTTTTTCCATTCATGTATCTACTGGTTGTTCTTATCGCAAAGTTAATTTTATTAAGTTTTTGTTTCACATAATCAGTGTGTACTCTCCACCCACTCAATAAATTAGTGGATATTAAGTGAACAAACGAAAGATGCGTCAAGAGAAAAGAAAACACAGAGTTGCTAATTATGTTGAATTAAGTGCGCTCCTTTCATTTCGAAGCAGGTATCAGGCTGAAGGATATTAAAAAACTTTCTAAAAGCCCCTTTTCGCTACGATTGGTTGGCATTTCTGATTTGAATTTAGCTGAAACCCTCGAAGCTATTTACAGATCAACTATAGACTGATGTTCACAAAAATCCCAAGACAAAAGATCCCTAGTGTGTTCAAATCAGGCAATACTGTAGGACACCTTCCATCTATATACGTGGAAAAGTTTGTTCTAAATGATGTGGAACTGCAATCGAAAGATGAGCTGGAGAACCATCATGCTGGAACCACATTTGTTGCTTTCGTTCCAAAGGAGTGTCGTCCAAATAATCGTTAAGTTTGCTCTGCAAGAAGTTCAAAGATACGTGAAACAGCAAGATATAGAAACTCGTCGCCTTCAATATCTATTGAAACGTTCAGTGAAAAACGTGTGCAGACAGCATGGAGATTGCTGTCAGCTCAAACTTGCATAGGTATTTCGAAAACTAACAACTCCATGTCGTGTGAATCCGGCTTCGTTAGTAAAATTGGCATTAAACGCAGCATCATTGCGTCCAAACCGGCGGCAAAGAAACAAAAAGTTCTTGACGCACATTCTTCAATGAATTATGCTCTATCCATGCTAGAATTTCTTCTTCTGCTCTGGTAGTTTGGGTCTTTCTGATAAATAACACTGATCCAGTATCATACCATGTTTATTGAATTCTTCCAAACATACGATGTGAAGGGATCCTACGTTTTTCATTATATTCACCATAAAGACGTCGGGCTTCGGTGGCAATCCCATTAGCATGACCATATGCCATAATATACAGGGTGTTTTGTTGGTAAACGGAAAAACTTGAACAGTGAATAGAGGACACCGAGGTGGTTCTAAATATACCCCATTTATTCGGTCTGAGTGCCTTTGTTATCGAGATACAGGGTGATTTATGAATTTTGCTCATTTCTCTCCGAGGTCATAACAAGCAAACCGCCCAGTAGATTTTCTTAATATTTGGCACACATCTTCCTTATTTGAAGCTTAAATGAATCACTTAATGACCTCAAAGAAAATCCAGGTCCGGATTAACAAAAAATTATGAAACGGTTTTATCCTTGAAACAAAATATCGAAATTTTGAAAATCCGTTTTCAGATTCGAAAAGAGCACAAAAAATTGAACGGAAATGCGTGATTCAAATTTTCGCGCCGACAATTTTGCTGGACCAATTTTCAACTTGAATGTGAAGTTTTGGAGAAGTTGGATATCAAAAAGTGGTTATAAGTCAGTTTGGATAATAACTATCGATTTCTATGTTATCTTGAAATCATGTACTAATTATTCAAGACATTGGGTTTACTTTCTATAGCTTCATACTAACCCTTTTAGTATTCACCATGTAGGTACTTGTTATTTATAGAGAAAAAATATCGCCCTGTATATAACATAACTGTACATAATGTTCTTAAGTTTTATACTGAAATAATCGAGTTTCTATTCAACTGTTGTACAAATACAAAACCATGGACCCTATATTTTACCGGCACGATTAACTGGTGAAGTGTACTTGGATTTTTTGGAAAATATGCTACTAGTTTTACTTCATGACGAAAACGTAAATATTTCTGGCATGTATTTTCGGCACGATGTGGCGCCGCCTCATTATAGGCTCATTGTTAGAGACTTTCTGAACGATAATTTTGGTAATTCATGGATTGGTCGAGAAGGCCCTCACAACTGGCCTTCCAGTTCAACTGATTTGAATCCCATAGATTATTATGTCTGGGGTTATCTAAAATCTGTGGTATATTCTGCTGAGATACCTACATACTCGGGATCAGCTGATTTCGAGAATATAAGAAGCTAGCAGGGAAATAAAAAACAATCCCAATGTAATTCGAAAGTCAATTCGAAATATCCTCAAACGGGCACAAAAATGTGTTGACCAAAATGGAGGACATTTTGAGCAGTTCATGTAGTTTGTTTACTCTCAATCTTTTTGTTCTTTCTAATGGCTTCTTTTATAATGATGTACATAGTTGTTTAAACTTGTATTAAATCGATCTAATTCGATTTTCCGTTTACCAACGAAACACCCTGTATAAAATAATGAACCTATGTCGTTTAGTTTTGGGTAAACAGCCATAGCAAACAAAAACTTTGCACTCACAACAACAGTCGAATATCAATGCTCATTTCACCAAATATCATCCAATTATAATAAGAAAATGCAAGTTTATGCAAAATAAATGAAGGAGACAAAAATAATAAAAACATTCAATATCTCTGGAATCGTTACTTTGTTTATTAAGAAATTTCATTTCTGTTCCTTTTTCAAATATTTCACACACTTTATATTAACACCCTGTATACCTATATCTTGAGGTACTTATATAGTGAATGCCGATTATTTTATCTTAGTTTTAACCAATGGCACCTTACCTTGTCCAAATATTCTAGATTAGTAATGGGTTTCACACAAATCGGTGATGAAGTAATAAAAAAACATCTTTTCAGGGTAACGGCACATTTCGGTTTCTTGGATATTTGTCAGCCTAAATCGGGCGAAACTGTCGTAGTTACAGGTGCTGCTGGAGCTGTGGGAAGTATTGTTGGTCAAATAGCGAAGCTAAAGGGATGTAGGGCCATAGGTATAGTAGGATCTGAGGAAAAAGGAGAATGGATTACAAGGGATTTAGGATTTGATGGATACATCAATTATAAAAAGGGCGATATTAGTAGAGAACTCAAGAAACAAGCACCTAAAGGCGTCGATTGTTATTTCGATAATGTAAGTACATATCATAAAATTCAAAATAACAGAGGCCTCGTATTGATATTTATTTCGGCAAAAGAGTCAGGAAATTGCGTCTTAGTTTCAATAGTGCGTTTCCAAATTTCTGAAGGATGGAGGGAGTTGCATCTCTATCCGGTCGCAGAGTTACTATTTTTGGTAATACCCCTCGGCCTCTGAAGCAAAATAGCCTTGACTGAAGGATCATTATAATCCTCAAGTTTTCTGAAGAGTTAGATTTTAGCTAACAGGCACCAAATTTCATGAATATGTTCACAATATTATCTCAGTTATTATAAAAAAAATGATTTCTGATCGAAATTTTATCACCCTGTATACGTAATGCTATTTGAAAAAATGCTGTTTTCTTACATTATTGATGTTCATTTGCTAATATAACGCTCTGAAATAGATACACACCTCAACCATATTATTTGATTTTTACGTAACTTCTCTCTTTACAGAAAATGCTACTTTTTTTCATGCATTTTCTTTTATCAAAAAGTTCTTATAATTTTCACTTTCATAGTCGTATATGGCAGAATATTTTATGTACTTCATTTATTAAGATTTCATATTGGCTTGTCGAAAACTTCGCCATATTTCATACACAGTCGCACAGCTGCGCGTCTAGCTAGTAGTCGAGTCGTAAGCGCTGCGACTGGGATGCAGATGTCCGCGACTGAGACGCTCCAGCGGAACCAGAAGTACACAAACGCCTTAAAGCAGTCGTTCGCGCTCGGGCGCAGTCGTGAGTCGCCGTCGCCAGACGCGTCAGCGAAACCATACCTTTACAGCCATCCCTAGCGCGAACAATGTCCGAGGCTCTATTATGCGCAATGAATACGTTCCTTTATACTTTGGGATGATAATTCGAATTGCTGAATTGAGAAAGAATTATTTTGTAGGTCGGTGGAGAGATATCGAGCCAAATAATGAGACAAATGAACGCATTTGGTAGAATATCTGTATGTGGAGCTATATCAGCATACAATGAGTTGGAAACAGCTAAAGGTTAGTTCATTCGAAGCTTCTTGGTATTCCCGAACATTTATTAGGTTTAGGTCTCATCAAAAAAGGTTTAGAGGGTTATTCAATTCTGGTTGATAATAAATGTGGATCATTTTCGATAATATAGTTTTCGATTTGAAGAAATAATAAAATCTTTAACATGATATAATTTCAGCGTCTATTGTACAAGGTTCAATGGTATTCAATCAACTGAAAATGGAAGGATTCCTTGTCAACAGATACATAGATAAATGGGACGAAGCTGTTATCACAAACGCTCAATGGTGGAAGGAAGGAAAACTCAAGAACAGAGAAACAGTTACGAAAGGATTCGAGAATACTTTTAAAGCTTTCGTCGAAATGCTGAATGGGGCAAATAGTGGAAAAGCCATTGTTGAAGTTTGAGTTTCTTCGAATCCGGAAAAAAACGGCAAGATTCAAACAAAATTTCGGGGAACTTGGTAAACTAGAAAAAATGTAGTTATGTGCCTACTCGTAAGAATATATGTTTGAATAAGGTGGACTATGTGTATGTTTATTCCTGAAGGGGTAATAAATCAACACCAAAAAATATCGCGTGTTAAAAAAACGAGATATGTAGTAAAACGGTATGGACTTCTCAAAGTAGGGCAAATCATAACCAAAAAATTACAAAAAGCAATGCCGTGAAGTCAGGAGCTTTTAAGCACTCGTTCATCCACCTTGTAGGTAGATTCGCATTCTCGCAGTTTTAGGAACCAATTGGAAATATTTTGACAGCTGTCAAAAAAAATTTCAAACTAAGGCGAAAATCCAGATTTCATGTCAGTGTTTTAGGTAACCAATTTTTTTTTCGATAATTCGCTAGAATTTTCTACCGTATCTATGGTCTTGGTATGCGATCTGGACGAAATTTCCCACGTAGTTTGTATACATTATTCTTCATCTATGTACGAAATTGCATTCCAATCCAACAATTAGTTTCGAAATTATCAGGAAAAAATATTTTGAACGGCCATATTTACGGAACCCCTAGTCTAATTTTGCTCATTGATGAATGTGATCGCGAAATTTGCGATCCGAACCTACTCTGAAAATTTCAAGTCCCTAGGGCCTAAGCCTTTGAGTTTGAAAGTTATAATTTTCTATGGTTCTAGTCATGCGATATGGGTGAAATGAAGCTTGAATATATCAATCTACATTAAAATTCAGAATTTCGTCACTATCGAATCCGTAGTTTTGAAATTATCAAGAAAACTGAATTTCAAACGACCATATTTACGGAACCCCTTGTCTAACTCCGCTAATTGATAAACGTGACCGCGACATTCGACATCCACACCTATCCTGGAAATTTCAAGTCCCTAGACCTTACCGTTCGAAAGTTATAATTTTCTATGGTTTCAATGGTTCTGGTCATGCGATCTGGACAAAATGTATGTATCTTGAACAGGTAATTCTCCATCTGAGTGCAAAATTTCACTTCGATCGAATAAGTAGTTTCGAAGTACTCAAGAGAACAAAATTTCGAGCAGTCATATTTTCGAAACCCTTGGGCGAATTTTGCCCAATAACGAACTCAACCGCGGCATTCGAGATTCGAACCTACCCTGAATATTTTCTAGGTGATTCCGTTCGAGAATTATCGTGTATACAGACGGACGGACGGCCGGAAAGACTCGAATTTTTCGACGGATTCGTCATCAGTGAGTCGAACTCTGTCCATTGAAACCATTTTCGGCTCAAAATTCGAAAAATGCAGACATCGTGACGAAATGATATAGCCCTCGTGTAAGTAGTACGAGCGCTCAAAAATGTAGAGACAATATTGTCGACAGTCAAGACGCACTTGTTTTTTGGTTTTATTGAAGTTCCGCAGTATTCCACAGTCGTAGCGCTGATAACATTGTGGAATAATATTTTTTTCAATAAAAAATTATAAAAAGCCCCTAGGCCTTTCCGTTCGAAAGTTATAATTTTCTATGGTTCTGGTCTTGCGATCTGGACAACATTTTGCATGTAGCTTGAATATATCATTCTTATTGAACAGGAGAAGGATGTACAAAGAAGCTTTTCACTTCCCTGGGTCGATAGGGAAGACATGATACAGAAATTTGGGTGGGCCACGGAAACGGCGGGTTAAAGGAAGAATGGGAGAAAGAAAGGAATCAGCGAACAGATATTTCAATTCTTGTGAAAAATTACTAGAATAGTATATTAAAGTATAAGTGGATAAAAAGGTCTTTAAAACACGCGCGATTTTCCTAGCACGACGGCGAACAAGTGTTTCAAAGACCAGTTATCCACGAATACTTTACGCTATTTTTTGAGCGCTCGTACTACTTACACGAGGGCTATATCATTTCGTCACGATGTCTGTATTTTTCGAATTTTGAGCCGAAAATGGTCTCAATCGACTATGTTCGACTCACTGATGACGAATCCGTCGGAAAATTCGAGTATGTCCGTCCGTCCGGCCGTCCGTAAGCACGATAACTCTCTAACGGAACAACCTAGAGACTTGAAATTTTCAGTGTGGGTTCAGTTCCCGAATGCCTCGGTTAAGTTCGTTAATGAGCCAAATTCCGCCAGGGGTTCCGTAAATATGGCCGTTCAAAGTTTTGTTTCCCTGATGACTTGAAAACTACAGATTTGATCGAGATAAAATTTTGCACTCAAATGGAAAATGAGGTGTTCAAGCTACATGTGGAATTTTGTCCAGATCGCATAACCAGAACCATAGAAACCATAGAGAGTTGTAACTTTTGAACGGAAACGCCTAGGGACTTGAAATTTTCAGGATAGGTGTGGATCTCGAATGTCGTGATCACGTTCATCTATGAGCAAAATTATACTAGGGGTTCCGTAAATATGGTCGTTTGAAATTTAGTTTTCTTGATAATTTCAAAACTACAGATTGTTTCCCTGATGACTTGAAAACTACAGATTTGATCGAGATAAAATTTTGCACTCAAATGGAAAATGAGGTGTTCAAGCTACATGTGGAATTTTGTCCAGATCGCATAACCAGAACCATAGAAACCATAGAGAGTTGTAACTTTTGAACGGAAACGCCTAGGGACTTGAAATTTTCAGGATAGGTGTGGATCTCGAATGTCGTGATCACGTTCATCTATGAGCAAAATTATACTAGGGGTTCCGTAAATATGGTCGTTTGAAATTTAGTTTTCTTGATAATTTCAAAACTACAGATTCGATCGTGACGAAATTTTGTATACTAATGGAGAATGATATATTCAAGCTACATTTCTCCAGATCACATGACCAGAACCATAGAAACCACAGAAAATCATAATTTCCGAACGGAAAGGCCTAGGGACTTGAAATTTTCAGGATAGGTGTGGATCTGAAATGTCGCGTTCACGTTTTTTAATGAACAGAATTATACTAGGGGTTCCGTAAATACGGTCGTTTGAAATTTTGGTTTCTCGATAATTTCGAAACTGCGGATTCGATCGAGATGAAATTTTGTATTTTAATCGAGAATGATATATTAAAACAATATTTTGTCCAGATCGCATGAGCAGAACCATAGAAACCATAGAAAATCGTAACTTTTGAACGGAAAGGCCTAGGAACTTGAAATTTTCAGGGTGGGTTTGGATCGCGAATATCGCGGTCACGTTCATCAATGAGCAAAATTAGACTAGGGGTTATGTGAATATGGCCGATCAAAATATTTTTTGAGCGCTCGTACTACTTACACGAGGGCCATATCATTTCGTCACGATGTCTGTATTTTTCGAATTTTGAGCCGAAAATGGTCTCAATCGACTATGTTCGACTCACTGATGACGAATCCGTCAGAAAATTCGAGTCTGTCCGTCCGTCCGTCCGTAAGCACGATAACTCTCGAACGAAGCAACCTAAAGACTTGAAATTTTCAGTGTGGGTTCAGTTCCCGAATGCCTCGGTTAAGTTCGTTAATGGGCCAAATTCCACCAGGAGTTCCGTAAATATGGCCGTTCAAAGTTTTGTTCCCCTGATTACTTGAAAACTACAGATTTGATTGAGATGAAATTTTGCACTCAAATGGAGAATGGGGTGTTCAAACTACATGTGAAATTTTGTCCAGATCGCATGACCAGAACCATAGAAACCATAGAAAATTGTAACTTTTGAACGGAAACGCCTAGGGACTTGAAATTTTCAGGATAGGTGTGGATCTGACATGTCGCGTGCACGTTCATCAATGAACAGAATTATACTAGGGGTTCCGTAAATACGGTCGTTTGAAATTTTGTTGTCTCGATAATTTCGAAACTACGGATTCGATCGAGATGAAATTTTGTATTTTAATCGAGAATGATATATTAAAGCAATATTTGGTTCACATCGCATGATCAGAACCATAGAAACCATGGAAAATTGTAACTTTCGAACGGAAAGGCCTAGGAACTTGAAATTTTCAGGGTGGGTTTGGATCGCGAATATCGCGGTCACGTTCATCAATGAGCAAAATTAGACCAGGGGTTCCGTAAATATGGCCGTTCAAAATATTTTTTTCCTGATAGTTTCGAAACTACTGATCGGATTGGAATGAAATTTTGCACCTAGCTGAGGAATAATGTTTTCAAACTACGTGCAAAATTTTAAAGAATAATAATGGCTGTTTATCTGAATTGATCGAATTCAAGAATGAAAATTGAAAAATTTCACTAGATAAACTAATATGCAAGCCAACAAGACAATTCATGTATCCCAGATACCAACGAAATTTGTCATTTGCAATCTTGGACCGGTTTCGATCCATGTCAGATCTCATCAGTACGACTATGCAATATGATAAACTCGATGAATGAAACAAAAGATCCTAAAACATAAGGTAACGTGGTACTGAGAAAATTTCCCAAATCACGCCACTTGTCTGTTCCAAATTCAACTGTCTCAAATATCTGTAGATCATACTACGTTACCTTATGTTTTAGGATCTTTTGTTTTTTAGCGAGGTGTTATCGCTTTTTCGAATCGCGCTCCCTGATGGGGAAACGGATGTGTGTTTCGTCCCACAGTTTGCTGGTGTACTCATCAGTAGGGCTGTTCCAGCAAACTGTTGCCCTAGACACCTTCACAAGGAAAGTGGTACTCTCCGCTCGTCGAGTGCATCTATGAAGAGATCCGCGGGAGACAACGCGGAGTGACGTAGCCGGCAACGCCATAGAAAATCATAACTTTCGAACGAAAAGGCCTAGGGACTTGAAATTTTCAGGATAGGTTTCGATCGCGTCAATGAGCAAAAGTAGACTAGGGGTTCCGTAAATATGGTCGTTTTAAATTCGGTTTTCTTGATAATTTCAAAACAATGGATTTGGTCGTGACGAAATTTTGTATTTAAATTGAGAATAATATATTCGAGTTTAATTTTCTCCAAATCGCTTGATCAAAACCATAGAAAATCATAACTTTCGAACGAAAAGGCCTAGAGACTTGAAATTTTCAGGATAGGTTCGGATCGCGAATTTCGCGTTCACGTTCATCAATGAGCTGAATTAGACTAGGGGTTCCGTAAATATAGCCGTTCAAACTATTTTTTTCCTGATAATTTCGAAACTACTTATTGAATTGGAATGAAATTTCGCACATAGATGAAGAATAATATATTCGAGCTACATGGCAAATTGTGTCCAGATCGCATAACCAAGACCATAGATACAGTAGAAAATTCTAGCGAATTATCGAAAAAAAAATTGGTCACCTAAAAAGTCTGGATTTTCGCCTTTGTTTGAAAAATTGTTTGACAGCTGTCAAGAATTTCCTCAATTGGTTTCCAAAACTGGAAAATGCGAATCTACCTACAAGATTCATGTACGAGCGCTCAAAAGCTCCTGCCTTCACGGCAGTGCTTTCGTAATTTTTCTGTCAAATTTTAAGTTTTAAAATGGCCTGTTAACGTTAACGTTGTATTAGGAACGTTATGCATGTAATAAACCAAATTTGAAGTTTTGGACTTGTTACACCATTGAACTGAGGTATCGATATATCGTTTACCTCAGTTCAATAGTGCAACAAGTCCAAAAATTCAAATTTGAGATATTACATTCGTAACGTTCCTAATACACTGTTCTATCAATTTTAATACTGAAACAACTTTTAATTTTTATCTTAGTAGATACGAGTGGTTCTGTTTTGAAATTGATAGAATGTTGTATTAGGAACGTTATGCATGTAATAACTCAAAGTTGAATTTTTGGACTTGCTACACTATTGAACTGAGGTATCGATATGTTTTTCCAGTTTGTGATGAAGCACCCTGTATTACTCACTAGACCGCAAAATTAAGTGGACGGAAAAAAATCGTCTGAACTCAATTCGATCTGAATAAATTTTGTGTTACATTATTTTTCAGTCAAGTGGGTAAATTATTGTATTTATTCCTATTTCATGTAGTTATTTCAGTTGTTGAGTTGTTTTTTGTACAAAATTATAATGCACTTGATAATTCTATGTGAATATTCCTTGGGTATTTCTATTATATGTTAATCCACGTGGGATCTACTTCAGCTCGTTCCATACCATGGGTAACGCTTAATGAGATGTGATAATTTACTTTATCAGAATGATATGAGCCAGCTAAACCTAATAACTATGTGCGTAGACTAACCATACCAGTGCTGAAAGGATTGTTTCCCTTTCGAATAATAGTATTCAGCACCTTTCCACCGGTCGACCTTATAGGCTACCTACGAATTTACTTCACTGGGATTACAGACTGCTGAGATCACTCCAGTCCCATTGATTACATGCCCACATTTCAGTGAAGGGGATAAGGTATACGATCCTGAACATTAGGCATTAGGACTAAATCCATACCATTAGAATTGTGTATGTGGATGTTGAAGAACCCAGTGGCGGCTCGTCGGGGTAGGCAAGGTAGGCGGCGCCTAGCTTGGAAAATCTATCTTTAGTGTATGTATCCACTTATCGAAATAAAGAAATGATTCATTACATGATTGTTGGTCGTCGCTAGCACTATTTCGATAGAAGAAGAATTGTTTTGTTTGCTGCAGAAGGCGGATGATTTCATAGAACAAATAATCAATAAGTTCGTTTTATGTATTAAAAGATAGGCGTATTAATTTAATCCATAAGACTCAAATTTAGTTCTTCATAAAATTTTATATGGGTGCATTTATAGAAAAGTGCCCCCACTTTTCTATAAATCGCATCATTTCATAAATACGTAATTGGGAATCTGTTTGTCGCCTAACCGCATCTAAACCTCTCGAGCCGCCGCTGGTAGAACCTATCATTCTGAAAGAAAGTCCCTCTTGAATCGAACCATTTTATCTTATATCTTGTTAGTTCCTACCATAAGAAATGTATGGATATGTGTATCACATTAATTATGATATAATTACTGTACCGATGCATCTGCGGTTTACTGAATATCACAGTCCAATCAGTTGCGAATTCGCCTGGGTAACCCTTAATCCAAGATTCCATTAAACTCTGGAAATTTTTTTTCAACTAATACTTCCGGATCTCAATGTTTATTGCAAGAAATTCCGAAATACGCGATAACGCCTCAAATAACGGGTTATATGCATTTTCATGTTTTTTTTTTTTTTATATCCCGACTCTCCTAGGTCTATGTGAGACCCCTCAGAAGCTCAGAGCTTGTAGGAGTTTGGAGACCAGGTTATGTTCTGTAAATGCATATAATCTGATGTGTGGTAATAACTATGAGAATCACGGAAACATAGTAATAAATCGATAATTTCAACAGGTATGAATAAACTTGAATATATTTTTTCAAAAATCAAATAGTCACATAAAAACAATAATACAGGGTGTCCGCATTTAACATGAGTATATTTCAATTATGTTTCTCCGCCACTGATAGAAATAAGCACATATTTTTTGTTATCATTTAGCAATTTGGCTTATCCAAAAACCCCTGCATACTGAATTTCATCATCATTTCATCAAAAATCGCCAAAATGCAGGTTTTCAGTAATCATGATGAAGGGCTCCCACTCCCCAGGGGTGTGTTTTATAATGTAGGTTGATATGAAGTTTTTTTTTCATATTTTGACCTCTAGAATCATGTCTTGAGATATACAGTGAAAGCCGTATATTACGACACCGGTTATAACGAAAATCCGTATATAACGACGAAATTATCGACAATTGTTTGTAATCCTAAGTAATTCAACATTAAACCATTCGGTTGTAACGACTTCGTTTATAACGACGAAGTCGCTTATAGCGACAAAAATTTTTCAATCTTGTTGTCTATTTCTTCCGTTTATAACGACGTACCATTAAGAATTCGTCGCTGCAATCACGTGATCTTCCGGAAATACTCGAGCGATGCAGGGGAATCCCCGTTTTATGTTACGTTGTGAAGACATAAGCAGTTGCAGTGCTTAATTGATTGACTTCAGTTTATTCATCGAGCGATTGACTACACTAAAATGGCTTTAATGTCTGAATTAAAAAGAAAATATTTTTCAATTTGAGAAAAGGGAGCTATAGTAGCTCGAATAGAAAATGGAGAGTTTTGTTGGCTTTGGAATTTGGCGTTGCACATTCTACAATTTCAACGATGTGGAAAAATAAAGAAAAAATGAAGGAAGCATATAATCAGTACATTTTTAAATAAAAAAAAAGATAAATCCTATTTCTGCGTTCTCTATACAAATTTTTGGATATAACGACCATCGGATATAACGACCTAATATTCACGGTCCCCTCAATGTCGTTATAACCGGATTTCACTGTATTATATTAAATCTGGACAGCCTGTATAAAATAGATTTATATGTTTGAAGGTTGTAGAAACACATAGATATCATAAAATGACACTGCTCAGCCTGTCAATATGCTTGTCAAATGTTAAATGATAAAACTGATGTAATGATCAAAAATATTACACTGCCACCAAATCATCTTTTTCGTATTTGTCAAGCATGGCTCTAACAACAATACATTTAGTCATATAACATGGACAATATTCTGGATGTTGAACCTCATTTGGATCCTGCATGGTAACTTCCAAATTATACTTCCTAAAACTATCCTCAGATGCTTTCAAACTTAGTTTATAAGTAACAGGAGCACCGGTTTCAACTTCAATCTCTGTTGGTAGCACTATTATTGTCTGTTTCCAATGTGTTTCTGGATCTTCAGGACTTGTAGAAAGTGTTATAGGTTCAGTATCTTGTGAAGGAAATGTGCATGAGAACCATAAACATATTCCTTGATATTTTCCTGATTTATTACAAACCACTAGATGTTCTGCCTCCATTGATTTCAGTTCTTCTTGGGTTATTTGTTTCAAGTCAATCCATGTAACTATCTCTGGATCAGAGAGCAAGCACTCTGCTTCAATAATGGATATGAGAGGTTTTTTTGATGCTTCAATTCTAATTTTTTCACCAAATGTATTCATTGAAATTCCATCTATATTTGCCCATTTTTCGAAATAAGATGGAATGCTAGAAAATCAAGCACTAGCTCATATTAAAATGTTTTATTATAAACTAAACAATATTACTCATTATTTTATGGTTCACCCAATATAATGAAAGAGATCAGTATATTTTCAGATTTCATTGACAAAAATAAATTACGTTAGCAACTTTCTCAAAATATGGAATGTAAAAGAATTGTCTTCAATTTTAGGAAAATTTTTTCTGATGAAGCCTTTATATTACGACTCACCTAATTGGTGCTGCAAATAGAGTGGCAGACTCGGGAAACATTAAACCTTCTGGTTTAAGAAACTTATCTCTTGCCACTAGGACAGAATTGAGCATTCCTTCATGAAATAAATAGAATCCCATCCATTCAGATATTATAACATCTACTTTAATAGGTAGACTCAAATCTTCAATTTTGGAATGAATAACCTAGAAATAGAAAATCTAGATATTGATTGTGTCTTGTTGAAATAAATATAATTCGACTGACTCACTTCAATTACATTTTCAAAGTTATTCTCTTTCACAATATTTTTCGCAACTTCATAAATGCCACTAGCTTCAACAGCATATACTTTGGAAGCTCCTGCTTGAGCACAATATATTGAGAGGATACCAGTGCCACAACCTATATCTAAAACTGTCTTTCCTTTTATAAAATCTTTATTGTCTAGGACAGCCTGTCGGTAGGCTTGATTTCTTGCAGCATCGAGAAGCATAAGCTGATGAACCTGTAAAAACGTATAACTGCATAGAACAAATGGTGGTCTAATGTAAGAGAGTTAAATCAACCTGCAAATCATTATAACTTTCAATGTAATCCGAATCCATCTTCCACACGCAAATACATAGACCGAAACCAAATTGAAAATTTAATTTCAAAAAGTTTGGTTCATTACAAATAAACTTCGGAATTTCTTCTTCTTTACCTTATGGTACTACCAAAGATTAGACAACTCTTTGGTACTACTCAAAGCAGATTTTTGTAATCTAGTACTATAATATATAATAATATTGAATCCGTATTCATACTTTGGAATATGTACAAAGAATTAACATAAAACTTCAATTTATGATCAGAACAGATTGATCTACTTTGGTCTACGTACTACGTAGACTTGACACGTTCATTCGTTCTATGGATTATCTGATCTGGAATAATAATAAAATTTTCTAATGACGTTTCCTTCTAAAAACATAACCTTAAATTTAAATTTAATTTTGAGTTTTTGTTTCTCATTTGCTGACTAGACCTAGTACATATACAATATACATATACATTCTTCAAACTTTGATGATGATGAAAAAAAGGAGCAAGTATGTGGTTTGGATGAAATATTCTGGTGAAATTATTGATATTTACATTTACCTACATAATATATTCTATAGGTTTAAATATCAGAAATGTGATGGAGAAAGTGATGAAGAAACAGAATTATTTGTCAAAGCGAGAACACCAAGAAAGGAACTACCTTGTGTTGAAAAAAATATTCAAGAAGGAGATACTTTACAGTCGTTAGCTATTCGACATTCCTGTACTGTAAGAATGCTAAATCTGTTCCATATGCTAGACATCATACATTCAATTAAATTTCTTAATTATATTTCATATGATTCATGGTTCAATTTAAAATATGTTCAAATAATGTTTAAAGCTGAAATATTACTTGATGAACCAATTTGCACAGTTGATCATTAAACATCCATCAATATTTGTTTATTGCTTATATGGTAAATTTTTCCCTCAATATTGTGTTTGGTACTGACACTCATTAATACATCGTAGTTACTTAGATATTCACATACAAGAAGTATTTTTTCCTGGAAACTCAAAAATATACTATGATCTAATTTGTAATTGGGTGCGTTTTTATTGTAATCAAAATATCTAATCGATTAATCGTAAATGCATCAGTGATGAGAATACTGTTGACGTGACGTCATTTGATGATATTAAAAACACCGATGATGCATTTACCATTAATCGATTAGAATAAAAACATTTTGAATTTGACGAGTATAGCTCACTAATGTTTAATCACTCATTTTGATGTCCTTTATATTAAATTCTTAATTATTTTCAGATTGAAGATATCAAAAGGATCAACAACATACATAAGGAAAATGAAATATTTGCAAGAAACACTATAAAGGTACCATATAAACCTTTCACCGAGGCTTTAGCACCTGTTCATACAAGTGGTTCTACAACTCCTGAAAATAAACTCATTGATATTGAATCTCCAAAAATTAATTCAGCTGATCTCAATTCAAAAATAGAAGAAAAAGAACCAACTATTGAAACTAAGGTTAATGATATTATATTCAACAGTCAAATTTCACAGAAGCCTATTGATGTCGACTTGGATGAAGTTGATATAATTGATGATGAGGAAGAGCAACTTCTACCTGCTAATAAGTCATCTGACTTTGTTGGAACTTTTTTGACCTGTAATGGAACTGATGGGGATATATCTTTTGTTGGATTAATTATATTTATTGTTGTTCTGATATTTGCAGTTCCTTTAATTTATGTATTTTATATAGCAGAGCACCTTGAAAAATTTCATCACCACCAAACATGAAATATTGGTTTTCATTGATTATTGATGACATAAATTGTGATACCAAAAAATATGGTTGAGTTGTGACTAGAAGGCTGACAAAGTAACTAAGTCAGAAAATGAAATCATCTTATTTTATAGCATTTTTCTCTCTCCATGTGAAGATTGAAAATATTACCATGAGGTTTTCATTGTTGAAAATTTTTATATTACTTATCAGATTGTTATTTATATTTATTGATGTGTTACATTCAGTTATGTTTTTTTTTTATATATGGGACCAGTGAAAAATTCGACTCATTTTAAACTAGACAAAAATATATTTTATTTTTTTCAATTTGCCTCATTTCTTGAAATTAGTTGGGGGATTTATTGAAAACCCTGTAGATTGAATATCACAATCCTGGTCTGATTTATTCAATGGCTATTCAGCTAATATGGATTCAACAAATAGACAGGATGTTCCACCATTTAACAAACTCATACCATATATTCTAGAGGTCATAATGATACAAAGATATTAGTGAACGAAATGTTAACTATCCATTTAGAAGATATTGAAAAATATTTGGTGAGTAGAAGAACATGCCCGTCTGCTTTGATGTCAATACGAAATTTTCGAGAAGATTTCATAGTAGGTTGCTCAACACTTGGCATTCAAAAACTTGCGAGTGTGTTCTATTGAAATCGGTTCTATGTATATTATTCGTGAATAGACTACATTTCTCTTTTTTATTTCACTTCAAGTTGACACGTCTAACCGACGGTCGACTCCAAACTATCGGTTCAGTAATGGCTGGTTGGAGCTATCGTTTGTAATACCGGTCCTTACTGTCGTAAAGTCCGAAATGACCTTCAGTGTTTATTGTCGGTAAGACAAATACTGTCGACTTATTTTTATGAACTTCAATAAATGGAATCACCGAATTATATTGAATATATCAGAAAAATTAATTTTTTTTTTATTGGTCCCCCAATTCTTTTATTTAAGTAAGGCTAGACTGCTTGAGCAACATCAACAACTCGAGAAAAGTAATGTCTAAATGATAATTTTTTCATATCAATCTGAGTATAGATACCTTGTTTTGTCAAATGAAATATTGAGGAACTCTTTGAAAAATCGCAACATTTTCCTATTTTCAAGTGTAAATACCTATCCCTATTTTTCCTTCATTCCGTTGCACTGGCCAGAATGAACGAAAGAATTCATTCGACATTCGTTCAAAACGTGAAATGATTAGTTTTTTATTCTTTTCAGCTCTCAGATCGGTCTTTCTAAATCCGCTCGAGTTTCGAAAGTAATCATGATTGCGCCAAAATTTGAAATGATTATCGGAAGGAACGTCAGAGGATATCTGTGATCTTCGGACTTTTTCATGTTTGTCAAAACATGGTAAATTCGCAACACGAGCTCTTTTTGAGCGCTCGTTCTACTTACTCGAGGGCTATATCATTTCGTCACGATGTCTGAATTTTGTATTTTAATGGAAACTGATATATTCAAGCCACATTTTCTCCAGATTGCATGACCAGAACCATAGAAAATTATAACTTCCGAGGCCTAGGGACTTGAAATTTTCGGGATAGGTTCGGGTTACGAATTTCGCGGTCGGGTTCATCAATGAGAAAAATTAGACTAGGGGTTCCGTAAATATAGCCGTTCAAACTATTTTTTTCCTGATAATTTCGAAACTACTTATTGAATTGAAATGAAATTTTGCACATATCGATACCTTTTTGCCAAACTATCGTAAGCCTCAACGTAGTACGTTGAGGCTTACGATAATTTGGCAAAAAGGTATCGATATATGAAGAATAATGTATTCAAACTACGTGAGAAATTTTGTCCAGATCGCATTACCAAGACCATAGATACCGTAGAAAATTCTAGCGAATTATCGAAAAAAAAATGGTCACCAAAGCAATGACGTGAAGTCTGGATTTTCGCGTTAGTTTGAAATTTTCTTTGACAGCTTTCAAAATCTTTCCAATTGGTTTCTAAAACTGGAGAATGCGAATCTACCTACAAGGTGCATGTACGAGCGCTCAAAAGCTCCTGCCTTCACGGCAGTGCTTTTCGTAATTTTTTTTACATGGAACAGCTAGAAAGCTGAATTTCCACATAACTCATTTAATCGTACTGTTAGTGTAGTGGTTGGCGCGATTGACTCGTGATCTTTCGAACCAAAGATTCCAGGTTCGAATGTTCCGATCGGGAAAGGAGTTTTCTGACCTGGACCATTCACTGTTGGTTAAACAATTAGCAGTGCTGTGCCAGTGGCGGATTAACTGTTCTGAGCGCCCTAGGCAAGCACTTCATCGGCGCTCCTATGGCGGCCATCTATATGCAGGGCGTTTTCAAAGGTGAGAATTTTTTTTTAACAGCAATAGAACTCATCAAAATAAGTCGATAGGTATACCTAAAATCTTTCATATAAATTATTCACCAAGGCCGAGTATTTTAAAGTCATAGTTACCCGCAAATATAAAAATTTCCTAGCACGGATCTGTACAAGGTTCGTATTGATATTTAACTGTTCAGATATGAACAGCTGTGTGAGGTCATTAAACGGGAATTCATTCATATGATGCGATGACTAAATTTTCCGATCTTAACCCCTGTGATTGCTTTATTTGGGATCATTTGAAAACATTAGTGTATAAGTGACCAATCTAAATTATCTACGCCGGGCAAGACTTTGTGCACAATAAACAAATGGTGACCATTTCGAACAATTTCTGTAAACAATTTGGATCAACTTCATCGGTGAGTTTGTGAACCTTTCAAATCAGTAATTTTTCATCTCCTTAGTTAGAACTTTGAGAATAATATACCTAATAAAAGTTGAAAGAAAACACAAATTTGCGATAAATGAATGCCAATACAACAAACATCGCATGCATATGGCTCCTAACAGAGAGATTCATCCAGAGTGGAATTAAGATGAATAAAGTCCAAATTATTCTTAAAATAATTTATTCTCAGTTTACTAATACTAATTTATTCACACCACTCAATAATTTGCTATTTGGTCCTATACTGGACGTTTTGGGCCGATGTCGATTTATATACTGGGAGGGAACTGTCGCGACTCTCGATGTCTCTAGAAGCCGTTCGAAGCGTCCTGCAGTTTTTAGAATCTTCGGGGGGCCCTTCTGTCGGTTCTAGAAATCTCGGCAGTTTCGACAGGTCCGGCTCAAGTTCGTTACATTATTGATGCCCAAGTTTTTTTTCAAATTGAATATTTTATACGATCAACTTGGGTGGAATGATATCTTTCGATGAGTTCTAGCACCTGTCAAAAAAAAGCCTCACCTTGAAGAACACCCTGTATATCACCGTCACCGCAGTCAAGCAATGTGCGATGATAGGGATAGGATAGCGTTCGAGCATCGACGCTACGACCGCGGAAAATTGCATTTGTAACTTTCATGATGAAATCAGTTAATGAAGGAAAAATCAAGAAGGCCAAACACGCTTCAAAATCTCTACCACTATAGAATTTTATATTGTGTAAGCACAAACTTACTGACACATTTGATTATTTTAATATGTCTCGCGGGCGCCCCCCTGTAACTTCGCGCCCCTAGGCACGTGCCTACTTTGCCTTACGGATAATCCGCCACCGGCTGTGCCTCAGGTGACGTAAGGACACAGTAACAAGGCCTACACAGAACACAACCGAATCTCCACGCACAAGCTTTGAGATTATGCGGGATCTCATGATGACCTAGGAGAGTCGGGATAAAAACATTAAAAAAAAAACCATATGTGCCGTAGTGTAGTGGTTAGCTCAGTTGGTCCGTGATCGAAAGACTCCGGCTTCGAATCGTCCGTTCGGGAAAAAAAAATTCGGACCTGGAGTACGGCTGCACCATTCACTGTTGGAACTCGCACAAGCTCTAAGCTTATGAGGGGTCTCACAGATATCTAGGAGAGTCGGGATATAAAAACTAAACATTAACCGATGCCTCATATATGTGATGTACACATTAAATTTCAGCAGGATATGGCGAATAGTTTCTGAGATACTGAGAATTTTTATTGAATCTTTCAGTTATATGATTCCTGTGTTATTTCACATAATCGTTCGTGCCGTTATCTTACAACTGAAAACAAACATCAACTCGATCGAACCGGTATGTAACGAATTATTGGGAGGAAAAAATTCAGATGGCTATATATGTATCTACTTATTATATATTTTCCATTAACGAACTAAACGAAAAAAAAGTTACGAAAAGCACTGCCGTGAAGTCAGAAGCTTTTGAGCGCTCGTACATGCACCTTGTAGGTAGATTTGCATTTTTCAGTTTTAGAAATCAATTGAAGGAATTTTCGACAGCTGTCAAAAAAATTCTGAAACTTAGGCGAAACTCCAGACTACATGTCAGTGCATCAGCTGATCAATTTTTTCTCGATAATTCGCTAGAATTTTCTACGGTATATATGGTCATGGTGGTGCGATCTGGACAAAATTTTCCACGTAGTTTGAATACATTATTCCTCAGCTAGGTGCAAAATTTCATTCCAATCCAATCAGTAGTTTCGAAACTATCAGGAAAAAAATATTTTGAACGGTCATATTTAGCGAACCCCTAGTCTAATTTTGCTCATTGATAAACGTGACCGCGATATTCGCGATCCAAACCCACCCTGAAAATTTCAAGTTCCTAGGCTTTTCCGTTCAAAAGGTTCAATTTTCTATGGTTTCTATGGTTCTGGTCATGCGATCTCGACAAAATATTGTTTTAATATATCATTCTCGATTGAAATACAAAATTTCATCTCTATCGAATCCGTAGTTTCGAAATTATCGAGAAACCCAAATTTCAAACGACCGTATTTACGGAACCCCTAGTATAATTCTGCTCATTGATAAACGTGAACGCGACATTTCAGATCCACACCTATCCTGAAAATTCCCTAGGCCTTTCCGTTCGAAAGTTATGATTTTCTATGGTTTCTATGGTTCTGGTCATGTGATTTGGAGAAATGTAGCTTGAATATATCATTCTCCATTTGTATACAAAATTTCGTCACGATCGAATCTGTAGTTTTGAAATTATCAAGAAAACTAAATTTCAAAAGACCATATTTACGGAACCCCTAAGTATAATTTTGCTCATAGATGAACGTGATAACGACATTCGAGATCCACACCTATCCTGGGCCGTCCCTAGGCGTTTCCGTTCAAAAGTTACAATTTTCTATGGTTTCTATGGTTCTGGTGATGCGATCTGGACAAAATTTCACATGTAGCTTGAACACCTCATTCTCCATTTGAGTGCATAATTTCATCTCAATCAAATCTGTAGTTTTCAAGTAATCAGGGGAACAAAACTTTGAACGGCCATATTTATGGAACCCCTGGTGGAATTTGGCCCATTAACGAACTTAACCGAGGCATTCGAAAACTGAACCCACACTGAAAATTTCAAGTTTCTAGGTTGTTCCGTTCGAGAGTTATCGTGCTTACGGACGGACGGACAGACTCGAATTTTCCGACAGACTCGTCATCAGTGAGTCGAACCCTGAAAATTTCAAAACTCTAGGCCTCCTCTTTCGAGAGAATTCGTGTATACATCCGGTCGGACAGACAGAATTGAATTTGCCTCGAATTCTTCATCTGTTTGTCCAACCTAATCGTTTGAAAATATTTTTGGCTCAAAATTCTGTTATTGTGAATTACAACTTTATATGGACAGATTGATAACTTGGTTTTATAAATGGCGGTCACGTCCCAACCCTGAAAAATTATTTATTTTTTTTTATTTGCCTCTAATGTAATTAAATGTACAGGGCTGAAGGACTTTGGTCGATGACCTTTGACTGTGGTCAATAAAGAACAGTTATTATTTTTGTTATTTTATAGATAAATATCATCAGGAGGTATAAATCAACCATTTTTTGATATCCCCTTCGAACTTATTTTGATGTAACTTTCAATTGAAGTTCGCCGCAAATTTTACACGTTTTATCATTTCAAGGTCAGTTCATTTCCTCTATCGATATTTTTAACAATACCTCCACTGAAACTAAGGAATTATCTATAGCATTTCTCTTTCATTAATCGTTAATCCTTACGAACAATCGAACCAGACGCTTCAGACATCCTAAGTATTTCAACGGCTGAACCTTCATGCTACGGAGCTAGATAAAATCAAGAGATTTATTTGGCTTGTTAATTCAAAACTGATAATCAAAATGTCATAAATAACGAATTATCAAGAGAAGAGCTTTGCAGTAGTTTTTTTTCGATAGATTTATATAATCAAACCAATATGTAATTCAAATTATACGTTTGTTATTTAGCAATAATTTCTTCAAATTAAATTCCTCAAGCTAGGAGGATCAATGTCGGATAGCAACTTACTTTTGTTTGGTTCTCATTTCCAAAGAAATGCTGTGGAAGGCGGATAGACGGATTTTCCTTGAAATCAATTCTACACATTCCTAAAGTTCGCTTTGTTTGATGGTAAGGTTAAATTCATAGCTGGTTATCAGAGTTGAAAGAAAAATAACTTGTTAGATTCCAATTGATTTCATTTATTGAAATGAATGTTGAATGATTCGGATACAAGTGTTGTCATTCTATCATCCTTTATCTACTAGAAAACGGTATATAAGCACTAGGTTCTTACATTCTATAAAAATATTTGGTAAATTTCTTCCAATGGAACAACAAAATTAATTTGTACTGAATTGTTCCCAAAACTAAGGCTGTAACACATTCTCTCAAAAAAGCACAAGTATAAAATTATTTAAAATTTGTCTGAAATATTTATTCTTTCAGATATATGCAGGATTCTTATATGAATATGGGTATATAAAGATGATAATAGATAATAGAAGAAAAATCATTGAAACTTTCTAAAAATATATAACTGTAGTTATATTTCTAGACAAACTGAACTAAAACAAATATTTCTCCAGGTGAATGAATAAAAAAAAAGTTCATTGATGATTTACTTATAGGTTTTAATGCCCTTGGCTCATGGAATGTATTCTAGAAACAAAATCCTACAGTGATGGGTATTCGTGAAGTCCTTATATGTTTGGACATCTTAGTAGTTTCCTCGATCTTGGGCATTGTTGTGAACGCTGAAAAAAGATATAAATTAGTATAATCGAATATCAGATCGAGAAATTTTTTGAAACATGATGAAATGTCATTGAAGAAACACTTTATAAAATTTTTTCAGTGGAGTGGAATGTGGATGAGATATAACAAAAAACTTCCTTGCATGATAATTATTCTTGTGAATAACAAATAATACTGCTGTTGTCAGTTTACATTTTTCTGAACACTGGAATAAAATAATAACTACCATCACAGATACATAGAAATCCTGGTGTAGTTGTTGCAACCCATAACTGAAAAAAATGTTGGGATACCAATACGGCACTGTATATTTTAGATTATGATTAAATTCGGCAATTATTCACAGTATTCCACCGCTATGGCACTAACAACGTTGTGGAATAATACATTATGTATTTTCAATAAAAAAGAGTGGAAACTTTATATTTTTTACGACTATCACTTAGTTTACACTTACATTATTCTATTACTGAATATATCTTGTACTAATGCCATATCAGGAAATGAAAAAAAAAAAACAATTATTCGCAAGGGGGACACCAGGGTTTTCACACATCTCTGTACCATCCATACTTTACTTGGAATAATATTCTTAATTATTGGAAAAAATATTTTTCTACCTCGCATACAGACTTGTGCTAATTGTTTATTTTCAATCTATACAAAATTCATCATCTTTCAGAATATTTAGATGATAATTAATAGGTATTGATACAACGAATTTCCTGGAATAACTTCGAAAGTACAGCTGAATGGTTAATAATTAGGTACTAGTTGTAAAAATAAATATATGAAAAAACTCTTGAAGATGCGCGATATGCATGACAAAAATAATAAAAAGCACCGCCGTGAAGTCAGGAGCTTTTGAGCGCTCGTTCATACACCTTGTAGGTAGATTCGGATTTTCCATTTTGAGAAAACCAATTGAAGAAATTTTTGACGGCTGTCGAAAAAATGACAGCAGCTTTTTGAGAATTTTTGCCGAATCAGCTATTACAGCTGACATTTTTTTTCAATAATTCGTTGGAATTTAAAATGATTCTGGTTATGCGATCTGGAAAATGTAATGTAACTCGAATTTATCATTCTCCATTAAAATACAAAGTTTCGTCAAGATCGAATCCGTAGTTCTGAAATTATCAAGAAAACTAAATTTGAAACGACCATATTTACGGTCGAGTTTTGGCCAATAACGAACTAACCGCGGCATTCCAGATTAGAACCTAATCTGAAAATTTTCAAGTTTCTAGGTCGTTCCGTTCGAGAGTTATCGTGTATACGGACGGACGGACAGACTTGAATTAGTTTGAATACATTATTCATCTATGTGCAAAATTTCATTCTAATCTGATCAGTAGTTTCGAAATTATCAGGAAAAAAATATTTTGAACGGCCATATTTACGGAATCCCTAGTCTAATTTTGCTCATTGATAAACACTACCGCGACATTCGAGATCCAAACCTACCCTGAGAATGTCAAGTCCATAGGCGTTTCCGTTCGAAAGTTATTATTTTCTATGGGTTCTATGGTTCTGGTCATGCGATCTGAACAAAATTTTCCATGAACCATGCACACGTCTTTCTGCATCAGAGTGCAAAATTTCTTTCCGATCAAATCAGTAGTTTCGAAGGGAGAACAAAATTTCGAACGGCCATATATGCGGAACCCCTGGTCGAATTTTGACCAATAACGAACTCAACAGCGGCATTCGAGATTCGAACCTACCCTGAAAATTTCAAGTTTCTAGGTCGTTCAGTTCGAGAGTTATCCTGTAGACTCGAACTTCTCGATGGATTCTTCATCAGTCGATTGGGACCCTTTTTGGATCAAAATTCGAAAAATCCAGACATCGTGACGAAATGATATAGCTCTTGTGCGAGTAGAACGAGCGCTCGAAAAGAGTAGTTATTCTGTCCTGGAAAAGTTCACAAGAGCAACAAGTATACAGGATGTTTCTAAATTGGGGTGACAAAACGAAGAGGGTTGATTATTTGCACGAGATCAAGAATAGAAGTCTGCGAAACATGGGTCCACAAACGCTTCGTTTTCGTTATACAAGGTGTTATATTCAGCTGAAAGATTTACATATCTATCAGCCCTAAAAATCTACTGGGTAATATTTTTTCGGAAGCAATGTCTCCTTTTTCTTTCTAGAACATTATTTTTGTGGACCAATGGTAGTTTGAAAAATATAAAAAGGTGTTTTTGTTCGATTTCTTGCAATTTTACCGTTTTCGAGAAAAAACTTTAGAACAATTCTCTTTGAATCGCAAAATTTTCGTAAAAATTAAGAAGTATGCTCCGGCACATTTGGATAAATTATTAGTTCCATAACATATACAGTACTCGATATAACGAAACTGAAGGGAATTATAAAATATTCGTTATATCAAGTATTCCGTTAAAATGAGGTTCGTTGTATAGAGGTTAGATTGGTCTAAGATTCGTTTTAACGAGGTGAGAAAATTTTATCAATAATCTCAATGGCGAACAATTTCTACAGAAAATAAGAACACATACTGATTGAAACACTGTATCTAGTCGCATGTTTTCAATAATCAACAAAATTATCTTCAAATTTTGAAATTGTGGCTAATGTACTCGCAGGAATATCGAACTCTTTAGCGATGGCTATTTTTTTTTGGGGATTCTCGTCCACATATTCAATAATTTTTCTGTTTTTTTGTGATGGTTTAATAAAACTTTCGTTTTTCAGCCATCGTAATTTCTAAACTGTTTGTAGCGACAAACACCAGTTTTTGCAGCAAACAGTTTAACGTGTCTAAACCTGCCGAAATATGCATTCTTGTTGTAATTGTCCAATAATTGTGTGCTTTTGATTGGAAGAATTCGTTATTTAGAGGATGTGAGTGGAAAAATTCGTTAAATGGAGGAAATTATACTTTCTATATAATATTCTGCAATGATTGGAAATTCGTTATAAAGAGGTCATTAACAAAAAGTATTCGTAATGTGGAGGTATATTTTACATTAACTCTTACAGGCAGTTTATAGGGGATTTCGAAATATTCGTTGAATCGAGGAATTCCTTATATTGAGGGTCGTTATATCAAGGTATACTGTATGTTTTTACAGATAAAAATACTCTTTGTGTTTTCAAGACCGAAAGCGATTTCAAGCCCTTTTTTGACACCTTAACATGGCAATTTTCATTAATTCTGAAATGGCTGACGGGCATTCCTTTATGGCCTTGCAAAAGGAAATTCAAGGAATCGAAGCGTTTTTACATGAAACACTATCCGAAAAGAGTTAGTCATCTATGATTCGATGAATTCAATGGTCATCTTTTTAAATGAGAACGATTAATATATGAGGACACCACCACCTGAAGAAGCAGTTTTGTACTAAATAGAAAACTATCTAGGAACTAGTGCAAGAAATATAAGATTTTCCAGAACCCCAATCATAACATGTAACACATGAATTTGCAGAAACTCATTTTAGAAATTCATGATTATCATTGAATGAAAAATTTGCAATGTTGTATGAAGAAAAATACATGATAAATACAATACTATCAGAATCAAATCCTAAAGCAATTTTCAATGAATTTCTTGGGGGTTGGTAATATTGGCGATTATTTGAACGATCCTTTTTTTTGCAGGGTTAACTCATTAGTCACTCATTCAGACAGACATTTGTTGGAAAACGATTTGCCCTTGTTATTAGAAGATTTACCTCTTTTGCTACGACCCGAAATGTAGTTCACGCACGACGCTGCTCCAGCTCACTTTTCAGTTTTGGCTTGGGAGGAATATTTGAACGAGAACTATAAAAACAGGTGGATCGAACTTGGTGGACTTCACTCAAGGCCTGCCAAATCTTAGGGCATATGAAATCTCTAGTAAATGACACCAGATAATACTTTGGAAAATCTAAGAAGTCTTTTATAATAGGCGCGTTTGAAATAGTTATACTCCGGGAATGTGCAGAAGAGTTGGACTGTCTATTAGAAGAATAATCCAATGCTTGTGGGTTGGAGAAGGAAATTTTCATCATTAATTGTAGTTCAGTTTCGTTGTTGTGATTGTTAAATGCGTTTTCCATGGTAATTTGGTCTTTTTGTCACGAATATTTACAGAGGTTTTCTTGTATCAAGTATAAAATTTTTTGTGATTATCATTATTATTCTTCGAACCTTCATAAACCACTGCCACAGATCGAGAAAATAGCCAAAAACTAACTGATAATGAAACCATAAATTAATTCAAATATGTATGCCCTAGCCTACTGAATTTGAGATATAGGTTATTCTTATTTTTTCTCAAGTACGGTAGCAAATACGAGAAAATTGAAAGTTTTTGAATGAAACGAAGATTCTTTTTCATAATTTTTACCACTACCAGTGATGCACCATCTGGTGGCAAAAAGGAGACATTTCCCCAGAAAAAATATCACCTTGTACATTTTCACGGGCAGTTGACATGTCATATTATGATGTTTATGTTTGTTTTTGAGCGCTCGTACTACTTACACGAGGGCTATATCATTTCGTCACGATGTCTGTATTTTTCGAATTTTGAGCCGAAAATGATCTCAATCGACTATGTTCGACTCACTGATGACGAATCCGTCGGAAAATTCGAGTCTGTCCGTCCGACCGTCAGCACGATAACTCTCGAACAAAACAACCTAGAGACTTGAAATTTTCAGTGTGGGTTCAGTTCCCGAATGGCTCGGTTAAGTTCGTTAATGGGCCAAATTCCACTAGGGGTTCCGTAAATATGGCCGTTCAAAGTTTTGTTTCCCTGATTACTTGAAAACTACAGATTTGATCGAGATGAAATTTTGCACTCAAATGGAAAATGAGGTGTTCAAGTTACATGTGAAATTTTGTCCAGATCGCATGACCAGAACCATAGAAACCATAGAAAATTGTAACTTTTGAACGGAAAGGCCTAGGGACTTGAAATTTTCAGGATAGGTGTGGATCTCGAATGTCGTGATCACGTTCATCTATGAGCAACATTATACAAGGGGTTCCGTAAATACGGTCGTTTGAAATTTTGTTTTCTCGATAAATTCGAAACTGCGGATTCGATCGAGATGAAATTTTGTATTTTAATCGAGAATGATATATTGAAGCAATATTTTGTCCAGATCGCATGACCAGAACCATAGAAAATTCTAACTTTTGAACGGAAAGGCCTAGGAACTTAAAATTTTCAGGGTGGGTTTGGATCGCAAATTTCACGGTCATGTTCATCAATGAGCAAAATTAGACTAGGGGTTCCGTAAATATGGCCGTTCAAAATATTTTTTTCCTGATAGTTTCGAAACTACCGATCGGATTGGAATGAAATTATGCACCTAGCTCAGGAATAATGTATTCAAACTACGTGCAAAATTTTGTCCAGATCGCATCACCAAGACCATAGATACCGTGGAAAATTCTAGCGAATTATCGGAAAAAAATTGATCAGCTGAAGCACCGACATGAAGTCTGGAGTTTCGCCTAAGTTTCAGAAAATTCAAAAATTGCTTCAATTGATTTCTAAAACTGGAGAATGCGAATCTACCTACAAGGTGCATGTACGAGCGCTCAAAAGCTCCTGCCTTCACGGCAGTGCTTTTCGTAATTTTTATACTGACTCTCCTAGATCTCTGCGAGACCCCAAGGTCAAAGCTGAAAACCTGGAAGTGTTATATCTTTGCCAAATTTCAGCTGAATATCTTGAGAAATTCATATGCTATGGGAAAGAAAAAGAAAAATACATTATGCATTTTTGTTACAGATATGAAAAGGAGGTTTTAGCATGAGCAATATTTTTCAAACATATATTTACATATTAATATCATAACGATTGTTCATGCTACAAAAATTTCATTAATAAACTATTTGGAAAGTACCACAACTATACCATTCATGAAGCCATTCAATAATAGACCTTTGTCATCAACATTTCCTTTTGTTCGTTCAACTGATGAATAATAATGTTTGTTAATGTACAACATGTGTAAGATCGAAGGAAATAGTTTCTTTAACGTGTTGGAAGCAGAATATTAATTCAAAATTACAAAAGTTCAGAATTCAGTGGAATGAAAACTATATAATTTATTACATTTTCCATACTCTTGAAGGATTAAACATATAAAATAGCTTTATATGGTAGTTTTTAGGCATGAATGTCACGATTATGCCGTTTTCAGAAATCAGTGGTCTCCCTCATGTGAATGAGGTATCACACTTAGAAAAATGAAATTACAAATTTTTATAGGTTCATGTTATTCAATCGAAAAACCTTTACTGCCATGTTCTATTCCTGGTGATTCCAGAGTTATGAAATTTTGAATATAGGTTTGCAATTAAATAATAATTCAAGTAGCTTTATAGCGTGAACGTCTAGTCGTTGTCTGTATAATAAGATGGGAGAAGCTTATTCTAGTTGGACTCCTTCGTAGAGGCGGACTCAATGAGAACAAATCTGTTTTTCGAAACAAGTTAAGACATTTCGATAAATATAGATAGATGAAACGTAGTGGTGAAGAAACGGAGAAGCCGTGTGTTTGTTCAGAGGAATTGATTTTTTTATCATCTTCCCACATGTCTAATAGAGTGTAAATTTCATATCAATATAAACAGAAACATTGAAATCGGAATTTCTTGAATGAAAAGTGCAGCTTGATGCTTATATCATATAGTTCTGCTTCTTGCAATAAAGTTATACTTCGCATTCAATTATAAGCAAGAAATGAATAATCAGGAGCCCTAAATTTTAATCTACATTCATTTCATGAATGAATAGGCAATTTTTTAATCCATCAAACCTATTGATTTTAAATTTAATAATCCTCGTATAATTTACATAATTGTTGGATTGATTCAGCCTATACTGGATGAAAATCCATATTAACTTAGTATTCAATAATTAGCTTAAACTACGATTTTCACTGATGAAGCCTTGATATGGCGAAACACGTATTGAGGTTTTGTTAAACTCTCAATTAGTGGTGAAAATCGTAGACTGAGTTAATTAGTGAATACTAAGTTTACATAATTGTGAAAATTAGATTTAGCATGATCATGCAAAATGTGTATGGAGATGTTATTATGTTATATGTTAATAATAATTTCCATGCAGTTTCATGAAGCAGGAGAACAGCTTTGTGGGATGATTAGTGATTCCTTGTTACATGAAACAGAACAACAAAATCACTAGTCTTCCATACAATTCTGCTCTTATCTGTTAGTAGCAGTGACAGTCCATTATGATTCCATGTTAGTCAGAGAACTCCTGGAAGACTTATCTTGTATGGTTGATAGGGAAATTCACCTAGTGCACATAGCTTTACTGATATTTTTCACCAAGTAATGTAAATATTATGCTAGACATTTTCAATATCAATTTTATTTCGAAGAAAGCATATTGGCACTAGACAATGTTTGGTTCAAAGAAGACTTCTATACTAGAGACTTATGACTAAATTCATTATGATCAATATTCTTCGAAACTGGCAGCCTTATGCTGGGTCCTACTCTGAATCAGTTAGCCTATAAACGTGTGAAATGAAAAGTAGTGGTGTAGATCTGTACCTAACTCAAATTCAATTCTGTCCGTCTGTCCATGAACAAGATAACTCTCGAAAGGAGAGGCCTACAGTGCGAAATTTTGTGGGTACGTTGAAGGTCTGAATGCGCTTCGTCTTCATGCCTCGTTGAGGAGCGAAACCCATCAAAGCCATGTAAATTTAAAAAAAATACCGATCCGATCAAATTGAAACAAAGTAGTTAGATAAAGACACGAAGGTTTATGGGAAATTTCGTAATGCCATACGTGAAGGTACATACAAAATTTCAGCAGGAGTTTGCGAATTATTTCTGAGAAATCGATGTTTTAAAAATGAATTTTTCTAAAACTCTCTAGTAACACGATTCCTACGATATTCCACATGAACCTTCGTGTCTTACGCTCACTAAAAAGTTTCAATTCAAGTGGATCGGTCCTTTTCGAATTATTGGGAGAAAAAATTCACCCTCTGCCGGGTTTCGCCCATAAACGAACTGAACCGCATTCAGACCGCGAACCAACTCTGAAAATGTCAAAACGCTAGGCCTTTTCACTAGAAAGTTATGGTGTTTACTGCCGGCTGGACAAAATCGAATTCGACCTCGAATTCTTCATGTTAGTCCACCCTAATCGTTTAGAGGCCATTCTCGACGCACTAAAGTTTTGAAAAACAAAAAACTTTCGGTGCCTCAGTTGCAAAACAATTCTATTTTCTTCTATATCCGGCTTATAATTTGCCACGTTCAGATGAGTACCCGGCTTTATACTACTTCCAACACTTCAAATTGCTTACCTCTGTTGCAGCAGGTACTGCGCCATCTGGATTTCGTTTGGTGATCCGGTTATTGTGATAATTCGGTCATTGGATCCTGGCAGTGGTTCATCAATCGTGATGCCCGCACCGGAGTCTTGCCTAATTTTTCTGATACGACCACCACCTTTTCCAATGATTGCGCCAGCGAGCTGTGGAATAAAAATTGAGTGAATCTGCTGATGAAATTCGTTGCTATTCTCTTCATTTCGAATTGCAATAGTATAACATCCGATAGGATTCAGGACTGAATATGAGGCCGTATCGCAAGCAATGCTATTAGACCAGCCAATAGAGATTTTTTCGTGACAAAAATCGTAGAAGAAAACCGCGAGTGGGGGGTTACGTGGGGTGGTCCGTGGATGTTCAGTAATATGTTTTCGAATCGCAAATATCATTACTTTTCTTGTAATTGCGAAGAAACACCAAAAAAAAAACGGTGTTTTTTTAGTTTTTTGTTTGTAAAATCTGAACCAATGGAGCGGTGCTAATACTTTCAACAGACGAATTGTAAAGAATGAAAAGATGAAAAAAATGAGTGCTAGTGCAAATCAATCGGGTCATCATTACCGGAGAAAAGCCGGAAAAACCGTGAAAATCAGCGTTTTTTCAAATCCTCATAACTCGGCCAATTTCGAAGTTGTAGCGCTGGCTTTCCAAATGAAAGTAGTGGTCAATAGATACTTTGAGTGTGCATAACCCGGACGTTGTCCGATAAATAGTTTTTGCGTAATTGCGATTTGAATTATTTGAGGCACTATTTTCCGGAAGAGCTGGATGCGTCGGAAGTAGTCCGATTTCAATTTACAAAACGGATTTTGAAAGAAGAAGTATAGTACTACAAACTAAAAAAACCGTTAAAATGCTTCAAAATAGGTGAAAAAAGCATGCAAACATGACCAAAATCAGCCGAATGCTCGATTGCAGTCAAGTAGTGGGTGTATATACGTAAATATTCGCGCCCGGTCTCAGCGCGATTTTGGTTCCCCGCGTCTGCCGGCTACCCCCACTATCCGTCCCAGATGGGGCACTGAGCCGATTTTGGTCATGTTTCCACGTATTTTCACCTATTCTGCAACATTACAACGAGAAATCAAGTTTGCCGTTTTGTAGTACTATACTTCTTCTTTCAAAATCCGTTTTGTAAATTGAAATCGGACTACTTCCGACGCATCCAGCTCTTCCGGAAATAGTGCCTCAAATAATTCAAATCGCAATTACGCAAAAACTATTTATCGGACAACGTCTGGGTTATGCACACTTAGAGTATCTATTAACCACTACTTTCATTTGGAAAGCCAGCGCTACAACTTCGAAATTGGCCGAGTATGAGGATTTGAAAAAACGCTGATTTTCACGGTTTTTCCGGCTTTCCTCCGGTAATGATGACCCGATTGAGTTGCACTAGCACTCATTTTTTTCATCTTTTCAGTCTCTACAATTCGTCTGTTGAAAGTATTAGCACCGCTCCATTGGTTCAGATTTTACAAGCAAAAAACTAAAAAAAACACCGTTTTTTTTGGTGTTTCTTCGCAATTACAAGAAAAGTAATGATATTTGCGAGTCGAAAACATATCACTGAACATCCACGGACCACCCCACGTAACTCCCTACTCGCGGTTTTCTTCTACGATTTTTGTCACAGAATGACCCTTTTTCTGCTCTATTGCCTGGTCAATATGGTTATTCTATTTCTGTTCATTTATATCTATTCAAAGTATATTTCATTTTTCCTTATTTGTTTTTCGATATTAAGGAAGCCACCTCATTATAATATATCACAATAGTGAAATTGTTTTAGTTTTCATTATCGAAATGTCATTCTGAAGTAGGGGAAAGACGTGTAAGAAGAGCTTGATTTACCTGCGTGCCCAAGAATTTGTTTTGCCTAACCAAAACGATTGTTCTGGCAAATTGAGGAATGACGTACGTCACGTGTAGTTAAAGGCGTTGTCAGAATTCGCTCTAAGCAGACCAGTAACGTTCTAAACCTTCTAACAGTTGACCAGTTTATGTTGAAATGAATGAGCATTATACTTCCCTTTGTCGGAACAACATTTTCGTCAATAGTGAAACAAACTGAACGTGCAACACCGGTATGTAGTAGTGAAACTCTTGAACTCTAAGACTCTCTGAACACCCGCGACCGACGACTTGGTCTTCGTGTTGGTTACGCGTTTTACCTATTCGTATGCCGTTTCATTCAGTTATACATATTATATTTCAATACAATAAACGAAAGAATACCCATCGTTTTACCAACTGCTATTACAGCTTCTAACCACCGATTATATTAGAGTATTTGACATTAAATCGCCTGTAATATTTCTTAAGTGAGTCGTGTTAGAGCAGAGATAACACCAAGAAATTTAGAAAAACGATATCAAAAATAACCACGAATCAAGTCCTGCATGAATGCCAGAGGTGGTCCAGAAATAATGTTCTGCCAACATTGAATATTCGATCAGTAAAAAATGTTTTTCTTCGAATTTGTGTAAAATTTCTGAACCTTGGATTGGATCACCTTCACATGTTATTGTCATTCAGTTTTTCAGAGTAGTTCTTATGAGGATCCGCCACTTACGTCCTTGGGAATGGTGACTTGGGTGGAATTTTTTCCACCTCCCATTCCGCTGCCAAGTCCATTATGAAGAGGGCTACCTCCCAACATTCCACCTCCTGGGGGTGGCCTGCTGATGGGAGCGCTCAGGGGACTTTCCCAAATATCGCTGCTTCTGAAACTGCCACTTCCATTTAAGGATTGACGTCCCCTTCCACTGAAACCTTCACGGCTACCACTGGACGATCTTTCATTGAACCTGGAAAAATTTTCGTCAATTTCGAGAATCAAAGAGAAGAATTCTGTAGCTGGATTTGGATGGTTGTCATTACTCATTTTCAATAACAAATCTTTGGTATTGATGAAGTCGATCTTTGGACACTGCAATAAAAAGTTCAACAAGCAACTTTACAGGAAATGTGGGTATTTTTGTTAGCCAGATCTGAATTGAATTGTCATCATAAATGTAAATTTCGAATTAATATCTCATTTTATTTCATGGATTCACGAGCATCTGACAGATCACTACAAACCTCTGAAAATGTTTATATTTTTCGAAATACTTTTGTTTTTTTACCTTCCGCCTCTTGGAGGTGGTCCTCGATTATTGCCCATTCTGGACGGACCTCCACCTCGCATATCATTGTTTCTACCACCGCCACGACCTCCGCCGCCGAAACTACCACCACCGCCTCCACCACCCCGTCTATCATTTCCAGCGTTTTGGTTTCCACCCCAACCACCGTACTCGTCTGCGTAGAAGTCATCGTAGTTGTGAGGATCGTAGTTGTTGACCGCACCTTTGATGGGACTCTGTAATGAAAAATGTATAGTGAAACATACGAAAAATTTAAATAAGAAAAAGATTGGCTCAGTAAGATGAAATTGAAGGGATAAGGAATAAAGGAAAAAATATATTTCAGTTTATGAAATTTTTTCTAGCAAGTTATGGTTTTGTTACATATCCTTAAAAAACTTTCAAGCACGTCTTCATCCAATGTTATGATTTACATTTTTTTTCTTTCAAACGATTTGGATAAATTGAAAGTGTTGTCGATTCAAAGAAATGGTGGAAGGGAAAGGAATCTATAACGCTTCAATTCCGAAGAAAATTCATAATTGGCGAGTGGAAAAGAGATTTTTTTCCATTCATAGAAGAACCCGAATTATAATTCCCGATTATAAACTACATGAATATACTGTACGGTACGGTTTTGATAGCATATTATACATAGATTGATAAGTTGATTACCGGTAAGTCAAACAAAAGCTACATGTTGCTATGTCAACGATGAATTACATTTCCGTACGCCGGCGGGAAAAGTGTCGCTATGTAAACGATTAATTGGTTCCTACGAACAATTATTATATTTCATGTCCGTCAAATTCAAAATTAATTTTGCATGACAACCGTAACTAGGCAAGTTTTGCATTTATTACTCAATTATAAAGATCGTAAATATAAGTCTAATCTAAAGGTGGATCTCCAGATTTCAAAACGTCTGAAAAAAAAATAACATATTCCATCCGAAGGAAAAGTGACTTTTTATGGCTCGACTACAATTACCCGCCCCACTTCGTTCGGCGGGTAAACCTAAGCTCGCCATGAAAAGTGACACTTCTCCTCGTTATGAAATAATATACTATTATTCAATTTCTCTGCAATATTATTGTACAAATATTTGCAACGTGTTTTATTTTTGAAGGAATATGTTGATTTGATCTGCCGAATCTGTTTTTTTGATATATTATGTGGCTAATACATATACAAAGAAAACCGGTAATTTCGCCTGGCATCGCTTTTTACAAGATCGTTCACATACAATATCTACAAACTTTACAATCCGCCCTTCCCCTTGAAATCTTTGCCTAACTTTGAGGAAAAAAATACAAGCAAATTCTGTTGGATGATACATTTTGGAGCTTTTCTATGGGCATGTATAATACCTCAATCAAAATCTTCATGGAACTTTTTTTGTGTCACGGGTGCTCGGATATCGTTTTTTTATTTGATTTCCTCTATATATCTGTTTTTGCTCTATTCACATTGCTAAATACACGTGGTGTATAGGTACATCGCAGGTCAGTCCAAACCGCCAAGGTTCGATCGGAAGGTTTGATGGTTTCACGTTCCACAAGTCACGTTGAAATACAAGAACCGATCAGATATAGTATATAATATAGAATCTTGCAAAAAGTTTGATAGAAAGTCTTTAATTGGCACAAGTGGGTCCTTTCATTGCACGGTTTCAGTACGTGTAGGAACAAACCTATAAGATAACACTTACTCCTTTTATGAGGGTGATAACCTCACGAACCGTGTCGATGCATTTCTCTGGGTATCCTTGGATCTGAATGATCCTATCGGTACTCTGCGGTGCAGCATTTGAGAAAATTTTCACTCGAGCACCAGTTTTCTGAAACAAGAAGAAAATGTTAATGAAATTGAGAATATTGATTCGGTTTTTGACAAACAGTGTGAATAATTTTGTAGACAGCCAATTTGACGCTAAGGTAGCAGAGATTGAAAGAACTTCGTTATAAAACACTCCCAGCAAAAATATTTTCAATAGAAACAAACAAAAGTAGTAAAGTGTCCTTAACACCCCATGAAGGTAATTTTCCGCTAACGAGAGCCGTCTGCACCCAGTAGATAAAAACCCACTAGATGAAAGAACCTCAACCAACTTTCAACTGCCTCCAACGAATTGAATCATTTCTTCCATCGCTATTTAATTAAGTTGTAATGGGTTTTATTGGTTTCTCTAGTAAATCTCTCAGGATCTAAACAAGGGATAAGGAAGGGGCAAACTGGAAAAAGTTATTTGTTTTATGGCGTAATCGTGCTGAAAAATTGAGATGAATTGCGGTTTTTTTCAGAGGGGGAAACTCATCGATATCTTTTGAGTTGGTGGTTCGTTATTAATGGGTTCTCGAGAAGTCCTCCCTACCTTTGCCGAACTCAACAAAAGAATTATTGGACCTCTGCCAGACAAATCGCCACCTTTTAAATCTATCAGCACGCCAGGAGAATTCACTACGACTGTTTTCAGGAAATTGAACCCAAAATCACGCTGACAATAGAGTATGATCCCTAATCAGCCATGCTCCTTTTAGGAATGGGGTTCATTGTACTACACGCTTGTTATTTGCCGATACAATATCAGCAAACCAAATTCTTGAAAATGTGATGAAGTGATATGGAGTAATATATTATGAAATACATAGGTGAATAAGAAAATACCACTGTCTATATGCTGAGTTTTTTTTTTCAATTAAATTCTTTGAAGATCTGAAATTAACGAAGAAGTTATTATATAAAGATCTTGACGATGTTAGTTAGGTCAGAATTTGACCAAGTTCACTCATGGGGATGATATTTCGAACATAGAGTAAAACTGGGTCTGTCGGACAACACGCACACATGTCAGTAAAGTCATGAAAAATACAATCCGTAGTCCATGAAGTGGCAATTTCAGGCTAGCCTCATTTTTTTTTTATCAGGGTATTTATATTTTAAACATAGTTTATTTCGAAGGAAAATGGATTATCTGAAACACTTTTGAAGGAATTAATAATAGGGGTTACAGAAAAAATATATTCATCTACAATATTTGCATCATTATTTTCAAGCACCATCAAGGACCATCTTCAGACCGAAACGTTGGATCTATGAAATTCCATAAACGATGGAAATAGCTCAATTTTCTCTTGTTCTTCAATAAAAAAAATTAACAATGATGCATAACACGACCAACCTAACCCAAATTCCAAATTTTAATTTGTTGCGTGTAGCCGCGACAGGGACTGAAACTATATACTTATTGATAGCTTTTATTCCAAAATTTAATTTTTTTTTTCTCTGTTTCGTTTTCGTCTTTCCACCATATATAGTGCGAAAGGGGAGTAGATTAGGATTCTCGAAAAACAAATAATCAATACCTATCCCCATCTCGGTCGTGAATAAAATTTCACAAGTTTTGAAACAGAGTAGATACGTCATCGAAGTTTCACGTAAGAAAGGAACATAATGGGAAAATATATCAGCCTTGTCAAAAACAATCGCAAAGAGGAAATTATAGATAATTTACGTTGTTTTTCGCTTGTTTGTTCAGTTTCGAGACGAATAAGCATTCTGCACACGGGGAAATTCGATAGAAAAGTATTTTGCATCGAAAACAAACGTTGCGAAAACAAGTTTTATTAAGGGGTAGTTTTCGTAGTGGACTAGTGTGGATAACAAGCATGAAGTTATGAATCGGTCTTTGTGGAAAAGTTGGATTATTTTCTACCAAGTCGGCAAGAAACTTTCAACCTTTGATGGTGGCGAACATGGTTCTGACCTAGGGAGCTCGAACATTTCATGTGACTTAATGACTGGTGGAAAAATTCTACGTAATGGAAACGTAGCCGTCAACTGCAAAATATTTAACTTCGAAACCTACAACCCTTCCTGCTGTGTAAACAATCGTAGTACAAATTTTCTACGTAAGCAGAACTCGAAAATATATTTTTATCATTTGAAGCTGATTTGGAAAGGCATTTCGAGTCGATTTTTTCAATGGATTTCTTTTACGGCATACCAGGTTCTGAAGAAATAAGGAGATGTTATATTTCAGTGACTTTTCTGGATTTGTGTGGTACCATTATAATTCCTCTGTTGATACTGAGTTGTTTTACACATGATAAATTGTTTGATATTCGAAACTTTGTTTTGCTCCTACTCAAATCAGCACAACGCAGTGATAAGTATTACTGTGGACTGTCAGGATAATTAGAATGTTCTTGACGACAACCTGAGAGGGTCTTGGTTAGGTTCAACCCGGCCCATCTCAGGGACCAAATTCCGAAGTAAAAAAAAACGATCGGCTCAGGTTGAATTTGCAATACTGAATTTTTATGGTCCATTTCCTAGGAGAAGAAAATCGTTGTTTTCAATTTCAACAGTTTTAATTTCGAAAGAATGAAACTCCACGTTTGTACTGCAACATGTTTAATTAAAAAGCACTAGTTAATACAAAGGGACTCTGAAATGATGTAAAGAACGACAATTGAAAACGAGTTCTTGAACTACGAGCTCATCTGTTTTTGAAAAAAGTTGCACTAATGAATGGCGATGAAGCAGGAAGCAGACGGGAAGTCAATTTTATATAATTAATTCCGGGAAATCGAAAAAAAAAGGAAATACGCGCGGTCAGAATTTCCAGTCTGCTTCCATCCGTTTTCATGCTCAGCATCGGTTTTGGAATGGAAATGCATGTGATTTTTTTCGGCCAGACAAACCCATAGAAATATACTTTTTAGTAGCATAAATCGTCCATAACTTTGCGCTTCGGATTAATGATGGACCCAAGGGCATCGTATTCTTCCATTACCATACAGACTTAACTTTCTCGAATTAACCTGTCCTCTAGAATCAATTAAAATCGGTATTACGCAACGGATTTTCCCACCTCCACCATAAAGGGGTGCCTGCTAGTACGTCCGACGTCATGAAAACACTTCCTGATTATGCGTTCCAGAACCCATTAAAGTGAGTAGATGTCGCAGTAACCACCATCGTGACCGATGTGCATGTCATACCGAATACAAGACATTTCCATCAACATGCAAGTAATTATATTCGAGGGGTCTCTTAAGGAGCTCTTTCGGGACACTGTTAACGATAAAGTTGCCCTCGGCACCGCTAAGAATCGGAACGAAGGAAGCGGTCGAGTATCTGGAAATTGAGGCCGGGAAAACTCCAAATAAATGAGATTCTTGGATCATTGCCGCCAGCCGGTTACTCGCTGCTTTTCATGGTTTGTTGGAAACTTAGATCCCACTGGAACTCGAAGGGTTTTTGTGAGTGGAATCCGACTTGGTTTGCGATCTTTAGAAGTCCCGGATTCTTTGAGGAGGCTGAGATTCGACACGATCACGCAAAAACAGCATGGGAAGAGATTTTTTTTAATTAAACTGAATTTCAAGGTTTAAAGTGAAAGGTCCGATAAAGTCAATATTCATATTTTTATTCGTTATCTACAGACTGGGCTCCACAAAAAATGGTTAAATTCATGGAATTGGAATCTCATATAGAACACAATAAAAGAAGCAGGTACATAGTAGGATTTGACTGGGCGTTCATTTCATCAACTCACGAACTACTAGGCGCATAAAAATTTTGATTGAGTTGCATCACATTTCTCCTTTCATATGTTTTGTAACTTCGGACAAACGACGGGAGAATTTTGTACACTTTATTACTGGATCCTACATCACACAAAACTCGTAACTGTGGGAAATACAGGGATGCTAAAATTTTTTTCCCGAACGAAAAGGCTATTATTGTCGCTATTTTCGATGCATGTGTGCAAAATAACGTCCAACGCACGTTGTGATCTGAACGAGCCAATTCGAAAGAATATCAAGATGCACGTCGGAAAATGCCTTGTCTGATTAAATAATGCTCTGAATGTCGCATTGTTGAAAATTTCATAGATTATTCAGTAAAAATAATTTTTTTTCAAAAACAACGTTCAGTTTTTGCGCGCTTGTTTGTATGAACTTTGAGCCAAGAATGGTCTTGAACGATCGGATTGGAATCACAAGATGAAATAATTCGTGGTCGATTTCAATTAGGTCCGACCGCCCGTCTGGCCGTAAAGACTATCACTTTCGAAAGAAAAGACTAAGATTTTTTGAATTTTCAGGGAACTTAGAGGTCTGAATGCGCCTTTTGAGTTCATAAATGGGCGAAAATATTCCGTAGATATCGCCATCTGAATTGTTTTCTTCAATAACTTGAGAAATACCAATCCAGTTGGAATTTCATGTGTAAATTTAAGGAATGGATGAAATGAGTTATGTCGAAATTCAGCTTTTAGGTGTTCCACGTGGAAAGAAAATTGAATTTTTCTGATCTGGTGTTAAGGAAGGTTGATATTCAATGATCCCATCTCTTACGGTCGGTTTGGTTCACAGAACCTGTGGTTCGTTCCATAATATTTTGTTCGATCCTCACGCTATACGGTCACCTTATGTCAAATCAAAATAATCTTAGATTAGAAATATCGCGATTTAGAGGTGAAATTGGGCGAATAAGATTACATACGTCTCGATAATTTAAGAGCATTTTCCTATATTTCGAAGTACCTACCTGGATTGGCGACCGCTCTGGCGATGAATTCAAATATGCGCGTTAAAGCTTTTGACCACACGTGTTTTTTTTTTTTCAAGGAGGAGTTGCTTACCTCACATACAGGTTTATTACCTAGCGAGACGGTTCAAAATCTATTAGGAGTAGAGCTTTGCGGTAAAAAAATTTCGATTCAGCAACATAAAACCACCATACGACTTTTATGTTGGATAGTGTCCCCGCTATAAATATTCGATAATTCTATTCTAGAGCTTTATTTAGCCTTTGAAATTGATGAGACACGTTCTGAATAGCGGACGGGCGGATTTTTGAATTTCACCCTACCCAAAAATTCAACTGAAAATTCGAGGGTGGTTGAAATTTTCCAGAGGTTTATATTGGGATATAATGAAGCAAAACCAATTGCTATCTGAAATCTCAAGAATCCGATCCTTGGGGTAAAAAAACGACGGATTAAATTTCCGAAAACTAGGAACGTTTTTTTTTCGCCGCAACTCTCTCAAAAGATATGAAAAATTTTCGATATGGAAAAGGGACATTGTTTTGTATCCCGAATTGCTACGAATAATATCTCTGGGTACGAGTTCAAATTCAATGAATGAAAAAACGAGTTTTTCCGATGAACTAATATAAAAGAAGGTGTGAAGTCCATTCATGCCACTATATTAGTAATTGAATAGATATTCCATATTATGATAAACTTACTGTAAAGAATAATTTCCCAAGGATATCCGATTGTTATCAAATGATCAATAAGGCCCTTAAATTTCGTCGAATATGTTAGACATTCTACCATTCCGACCAACGTATGATGTGAATATTAATAATAATCGATCAATTAACAATTTCCACGAAGTATCATCTGAAGATTCTAAAGCATATAAACCTTAAATTTCAATCGGGATGGATAATTGACGAACGTTTAAGGAAACTGAGCGATTCAACATAAAATTAAAGTAAAAACCAATCACCTGTTAAGCCACACTTCCGGTAAACATAACTCACTACTCGAGCCCCCCCTGAGCAATTCGCGACTTTCCCGACCACTCGACGTTTCGGCCCACCGACCGACCGTCATCAGGCACACAGGTTCTCCGATAACGCGACCGCGTAGGAATCGGAGTGACGCGTGTCGCTTCCACGACCGCGGCCGTCGAAAGAAGAGCGCCGTGTCGTGTCGACCGTAGCGAGCACAGGCGCTCGGCGTCGTTATTGATTGGGGGACGGCGGCAGAGGCCGATGGAAACGGCGACGTGGCGGCACGGCACGCGATGGGGATGGCGGATCGGGCAGGTGAGAGCCCTTTCGAGCTCACCTGTCGTTAGGGGGTGGAACGGATATGTGGGATAGCCGAAAAACAAGCTATTGGTTCGGGGAATTAACGAAAACTGCCGCGGTCGCATTCATGGGTACGCTCGTGGTTCGTTAAAAATTAACCGGCTTGATTCTAGGTTTCTTGGTCTTCGTGATAACTTCGAAATGAGGAATTAAATGCTGCAATATTGATTGTCGTGCTTCTTGTAACAAATGTCAATTATGTGGCGAATTGGACACTATACCATGGATACTTATTTTGTGTTGCAGGACGAAGTAGCAAAAGATACATATTGCAATTCGGGTTCGAAATTGTCAAAACTATCATCATGTCAGCGATTTTGACAGGAATAGAATTGTTCCCTATCCAACCTAACGTAAAATTGGCCGCCGGTAACGCCTGTGTATCGTGTGTTGGAAGGAGAAGGACGAGGAAAAATACTGGTAAACAGATAACCACAGAGAATCGTGTACTTCGCATTCGAGCCTGTGGGCTTCTATCATACCTTCTACGATAAGTGATTCCTTCGACTATATACCACTATCCTAAAAGTTTGAAATAGTGCAGCTAACGATAGAATTGCGAGGCAGAATGGCATAATATTGGCTTCAGCGACGAACCGCGAATCTGTCTAGGTATGCACGATGGCCGTTAACAGGTAAGACATCGCCGTGGATAGCGACCTTATTTTAGGTTGGCTGTGGAGAGACATGTACACAGTACTGTTGGAATAATGGCTTGGGGGGATGTGAATCAGATCGAGAAGACGCCTATGAGGCAGCATGTGGTGGAAAAGAACCAAGTCAAGATCGCAAAATGGGGGAAGAACAGATAACACAAAGTGGAAGACAAACAGGACGAACGCTTTGGCTAAGAATTTGAACTATCGCGCAAAAGCTTCCGACTTTGAGTCAGTGCTTTTAAGGAATTATTCATTATTTTTGACGGATAATTACATCCTGCATGTAGACATAAATAGCCAATACGGAAAAGTAACTCAGACATGACCTACTCCCTTCCCAGAGTCAATTAATCATGAACATAATGAAGAATCACAAGACTACATCGGTTTTGCGATTTATCATCAGTTCTCTACTATCGGCCTCTATGCAGCATCAATTCTATCGAAAAAGTCTCGATCCAAAGTGGCAATCTCCTTGAAGCTATTCATTTAGATTTCTCGTAAATCTAGAGGGGCGAATGTATTAAGCAATTCCGCTGCTTCTATTTGTCCGGATATCGCTATCAATCGAATCACACCATGGTGACCGTGAGGCGTTCATTTGTTCGGGATTTCCTCGATTGACCGACTTTCATCAGACGCCCACTGGCGCTCTCGAGACAACTGGTAGTTGTTCCGAATGAAGAAAACCGCCAGTTTGATGCAGCACCAAAGGCAATAACGAGCCCTACCGGCCAAATTGGTAGGAATACAAAAAAATTACGATGGTTGTGTTTCCATGCGCTGAAAGGTCAGACGAACAGTTTTGAAGAGCTGCAAAAACTGCGCGGTTTGCAACCGTTGTAACGTGAACCAAAAGAATGTGATGTCATCAAAAGCGTCGTAGTTTTGAAGTGTTATTGCGGTTACTGACTTGGGTACTACTTGGTACAGCGCTCCTTCTTGGAGTTACTAGCCTAAGGTAATACAGATATTCCTCCGAATTGCAAAGCACAATTCTCAATTGTAGAACGAACGAGCTTTATATGGCTGCTTGATGTTGACCTGACTCAAGAAATGGGTAAAATTTTAGCCGCCAAAAAAGTAATTCACGACAAATAATCTAATAGTTACACATAGGTGGGTCACTAAATGAACAAACTTACTGGTTGGCATCATCAAGAGTATGAAACGACATCCAGTTATTCTAATATGGCCATTTCGGCTTTCTTGAATTCACGCTCTACATTACATGACATTGGGTTCATTTCAAATAACTCTTCAGCCATTTTCAGGCATATCGTAAACTTGATTATTCGGCCCCTCTCTATAAAAATTTGTGTGAAATTTGCACGTCTGCGAATTCTGGGCTTGGTAATACATATAATGAAATAAGCGGGCAAGTCGCTGTATAATAAATAAACATTTTCAGATTCTTCGGATCCTGGAACGCCGATAAATTTTAAGTACTTCCAGGAACACTTCCAAAATTTTACCAGCTCATATTTTAATGAAATCAAATAACTTTTCAACTTTTATCTTGAAAATTTTAACCGTTCATTGAATTTTCTAGGGCACTAGGTATATGCCGATACTTCTATTTTCCCATGCAGTTATTATATTTCATAGCCACGGAACGCTCGATTAAAATCAGAATCGAGAAGGGTCTTTACGCATCGCCTTTTCACCCCACTGCGGTGCTTTCCAATATATATATTCCACGCCGGTTTAACTTCCATTTCACTATTGCCACCATGTGCGAAATATGCAAATTCCTTACCGAAGGCAATCTAAAATCAACAATTATTACTTTCGAGCAGAATGGGCATACAGGCACACCCAGATTTTCATTCGACCTTATGACGCTCGCATTAGGTCCTGTTCGCATTAGAATAGTTTTCAATCCATAGAGTTCAAAAGTGTCCGAGAATTATATGCAATCAAGAAGTTCGAACAAGGATGTTGGTTTTTGTTTTTGATCTAATTGCTGAAAGGAAGTTGACGACTTGAATATGTATGAAGATGCTAGATACAACTATGAATAAAGAAGTTGTACTCCTCAAATACTAAAACGTCGACCAAATTCGATTTTATACATTTACTGCCTGATAGTTGATAACACTTCGAGAAAATCAGGAGAAAGTCAGGAGCTTTCACGCGCTTGTTTCTGTGCACCAATCCGGCCTTCAGTTTTTATTGTTAGTGTGATGAATAATGTCATTTCATTTTACATACTTCAAAAGATGGAATTATATTGAACGTATCGGAAAAACTCAAATTCTTTCTCACGTGGACAGCTGATGACCTGAATTTATACATAACTCATTCAACCCATGCCTCATATTTTTTCCGCAGGATATGGTGGATAGTTTCTGATATGTCGAAATTTTTTTTTTCCAAAATGATACCATACGATCCTTACATAATCTCACAATCAACAACAAAATTTTAATTCGATCGAATCGGTACTTTTGGAATTATTCCGGATTTGCCTATTATCGAACTGATCCGGCGCATTCAGACCTCGAAGGTAACCTAGAAATTTCAAAACTGTAGACATAATTGAATTCGAGTACGAATTCTTCATCTGTTCAAGACCATTTCTGGCTCAAAATTCGAAAATTACAAACAAGCAAAAAGTGGGAGATTACATGAATGTGAAAGATATGGCCAACTTCCTATCCAAAAATATCAGCCTTTCAGAGTTTTACTCCAAATTATGATTAAATTTTGTGCTAGGCAGAACACGGACAACGAAACAGCTCTACAAAGAAGATGATGTATTTGAATCCCCCTCAAACTTCAATTCTTAGAGGAGGTAGATAATTTACTGAAATTCAACATTAGATAATTAGTTTTCCAATATTCGGACTTAGGCTGAAATCGCATTCGAGTATGGCGATGGTTTTCATATTTTCGAGATATCATCGTAATTCAGAAAAATCTTGCCATGTTGAAAAAAAAATCTCGAATGAGATTCAAGACTAGGTGAAATTTTCAGGAAATATTTCAACATTTTGAAATTCACTTCTATCATTTGAAAATTGAGTAGTTATTTTCTCGTGAAAATTATTAGGGACCACCGCAGACGCAAGATGTTCGAAGCCCATCAGTTTGTCTGAGATTCCTAAGGGGGATACATCGGTCGTGTATGCCCACCCTTACGTAGACCCCCCTGTCGTGTACTCCACAATTTCCCCAGGTGAGTGTGCCCACAACGGGTGAGTCTATTAGCATAAAAGGGAACACGTAACGGACGGATATGTTACTGATTAAATTCACTGCTCAGCACGAATTATCTTCCTCTATTACTAACAATCTCGTTCGGTACTTACTCAGGTTATGAGGTAATCATTACGAACAATATGCACTAACAAAGAAACCCTGCTGAAGATGTGAAGGGGTGCATTCGAGGAAAATGGGGCCAGGGCCAATTATGAATAAGTCGTTACTGTTCATTATTCCAGGTATGAATGAGGTGAATAGTGTGGGAAATATGGATTCAATTCCCGAAGGAATATATTGAAATACAGAGAAAAATTTCTGGGTTGTTGATGTAACCCAAAACAACGATCAATAAACTTCGAGCGCTATGAATCGAGTAAACAGACTTGAAAAAATCACTGCTGAAAAATACCGAACAAAGAATTTTGAGGAGCATGTGGTTGTTGGTATGATTATCTCTGATAAATCTAAAAGACTTCATCGAAGATGGTATAATTCGTAATTTATAGAATCTGAAAAATGTGCTTGAAAAACCTGGCTGACGAACGGACTATTCTTCATTCGACTTTTAGGTACATTTCTCTCAACGTAAACTAAGAAAATATTGCAGGAATGATTAATTTCCACCCTAGAAGTTGGCATCAACAAAGATGAAACATTCAATTTTTGAACCTGGCGTTTCTATGCAGTTTGATACAGTCCACATATTTCTTGAACAACTGAGAACGGTCATATCGAAAAGCTGGAGAATTTTTTTAAAAACAACTTTTAGTGGGAAATAGGTACAGGATATAAATATTACGAAAAACCTGTGAATCATCGGGAAGCAACAAGCGGAAAATTTACAGGTTCATCCCCTCTTTCGCAAAGAGACACGTTGGCAATCTTCTACTTTAGCAGTAGAAATTGAATTTCCCTCGAAAATGCACCGGTAATCCGAGGGTTTTATCGTAGGAAAAGATTGGCAATAGATGCAGTGTTTTTCGGTAATATTCGGGGGCTTGACTCGGATATCGGTTTTTCTCCCCGTTCCATATAAACGAACTGATTCTTCGTTCAAGAAGCGTGCCCTCTCAGAAGAGCACGTAAATGTGTCGTTAGCAAAAAACGCTGCGAATTATGTACATTTCTGAATCACTTCGACTCATTTTAGAAAATAGATTTATTAATCAACAATAAAATCTGAACTTCCGGTACTTAAGGAACCAATACCCTCTATGTAGTTGCAGCCTTCGAGGAGGCAAGAAGCTTCATTTCGTCGAGGCTAGCGTCGTATTCTTATGTTGGGTCACAACATTGATCCATTTTGGTTGACTCCATAATAAGTAAACACCACTTAAAGTTGGATCATTTGTTCCGTTGAATTAAATGGCTATAAGATCCAGATCAAGAAAATGAATGGATGCTCTCACCTGTATGAAGGACGAAGTCACCTCGATGATTATAGATGTTATGTGATAATTGTTAGGTAGTTCAGGAGCAAGGGAAAAAAATCTCAACAGAAACGATTAATAATGGTGAATGGGAATTTCGGTAGGTGGTTATCCCAGCAGATGAACTCCCTCACTCTAGGAGAGTCTTCACAGTAACTCCACTATTGTCGTGATGGTAGATGCTATAGTTCGTAATATTTGGAAAAATATCGAGATGAAAATTGCGAATACATAATTATGAATTGACATCAAGTGACGAATTCCTCAAAATGACCGGCGAACCAGGGTAGGCCGAGAAGTTGATGCGACCGAACACATCGGAATAGTATAAGTAAAATATGTCGAAACGTTGGCGAAATTTTCAGAGTTTACGTGTTGGTTAGTATAGATTATAGAATGCAAAAATCTGTTGGACCGCCGTCCAGAGCCTTTCTCAGGAACAGTTAATTACATGAACTTCGAGAGTTTCGATTGATCCAAGTTTGAGGATCAGAATGATGAATTGAACAACTTCAGGGACATCTACAAACATTTATTTTCGACCTCTACAATTTTCTCAATTAGACGTTCCTGTGCATCTAGTTACTTTTTTTTCCATAGATGAAAGCGACTAACGTCATATGCTGCGACCCAGATCTATTCATCCTCCTCGCCAATCCCAATTAGGATAAAGTAGACCTTTGAAAAAAACTGAAAGTACCTTGGAATAGGAGTCAACATCGTTATTTTTCGATTTTGTAACTGGCGTTCCCCATGCTCCGTAAAATGCACCGATTGCGAAAGTTGAAGATATGAGGGAGAGACATTGGGCCTTATTCAATTAAATAATTTTTCAGTTAAGGGCAACATTTTTGGCTGAAATTATCCGCTGAATTGTCGGTTCGATTGAAGAAATTAGCTCTTAGTAAGTAGTGGTATAATTGGTGCATAGGCATTGGTTTCAATAATATTACGATTCTCTTTTGATAAATATGGTTGTATTGTATATATTTCCCATGAGAATCACTGAGTGATGAAATAATTCCAAATTTCGACCAATGTATTCTCATTAAAAAAAAAATTATAAAAAGCACTGCCGTGAAGTCGGGAGCTTTTAAGGGCTCGTTCATCCACCTTGTAGGTAGATTCGCATTTTCCAGTTTAAGAAACAAATTAAAAATTTTTTCAAATTAAGGCGAAACTTCAGACTTCACGTCAGGCGATTTTTTTTTTGATAATTCGCTAGAATTTTCTACGGTATCTATGGTCTTGGTAATGCGATCTGGACGAAATTTCCCACGTAGTTTGAGTACATTATTCATCTATTTAAAAAATTTCATTCCAATCCAATGGGTGGTTTCGAAATTACCAGGAAAAGAATGTTTTGAACGGCCATATTTACGGAACCCCTAGTCTAATTTCGCTCATTTATGAACGTGACCGCGAAATTCGCGATCCGAACCTATCCTGAAAATTTCAAGTCCATAGGCCTTTCCGTTCGAAAGATATAACTTTCCTTGGTTTTTATGGTTCTGGTCATGCGATCAGGAGAAAATGTAGCTTGAATATATCATTCTCCATTAATATACAAAATTTCGTCACGATCAAATCCGTAGTTTCGAAATTATCAAGAAAACTAAATTTCCAACGACCATATTTACGGAACCCCTAGTCTTATCTTGCTCATTCATGAACGCGACTGCGACATTCGAGATCCACACCGACCCTAAAAATTTCAAGTCCCTAGGTCTTTCCATTACAAAGTAATAATTTTCTATGGTTTTTATGGTTCTGATCATGCGATCTGGACAATGTTTTGCATGTATCTTGAACACGTCATTCTCCATCTGCAAAATTTCACCTCAATCGAAAGTGTAGTTTCGAAGTACATAACAAGGAAATCAAAATTTCGAACGGCCATATTCACGGAACCCCTGATCGAATTTTGCCCAATAACGAACTTAACCGCGGCAATCGAGATTCGCACTTCGAACCTACCCTGAAAATTTCAAGTTTCTAGGACGTTCCGTTCGAGAGTTATCGTGTATACGGACGGACGGCCGGACAGACTCGAATTTTTCGACAGATTCGTCGAACAGTGAGTCGAACCATGTCGTGTAAGTAGTACGAGCGCTCAAAAAGAACCTCAATGGAATTAATTCGATAATAATACGTATGATCCAGAATGAAGGTACCTATTTTATTCATATAATTTTTTGCTAATCTAATCAAATCATTATTATTGTAATGCTGAATGTTTCATTGTAAGAATACTGGATAGAGAAAGAAACACGATGGTGTTCCCTAGATGTTCTCAGTAGAGCTATAAAATACATGTATGACTCTCGGGAATCTGACATATGTCATACAAGAAATAAAGACTGACATATTTTCGTTTCGGAGATAGCATCATATTCCTTCGACATCGAAGGCACCGTATCAAATCTGGAACATGTTGAATTTTCCCTTTTCTAGAGATGTTATTGACAACTTTCAGAGATGAAAGGAAGGAAAGAGGAAATAACGAGAAAATATGCAGATATCTTATGTCACCGACGGACGAAGGTACAAAATGAGATCTTGCACGAAAGATATTGATTTAAGTGTGTGAAGGTTTGAGGCCACCCCCCACCTCCTTTCCATAAAGATGGAAATACGAAACGATATATAGGAAAAGTCATAGTGAGAATTCCTGGATGAATTTCGGTTGTATATTTTTTAAAGTTTCTTTCCTTCGGGAATAGGAGATGTATCATAAGTGCAAAAATGTGGAAAAGAATAGTATATTATTTCATAAGGAGGAAAAGTGTCACTTGGCGAGCTTGTGTTTACCCGCCGAACGGAGTGAGATATTCAGATCGGGAGGCGGTCGAAATTTATTTCCGGAAGCGCATCGCAAGATTGAGTAAATTTTTTACAGTGGAGCTTGGTCGCGGCTGAAGGCCGCTATCGAATCTCGAAGGACAAGAGCCACCTGTTTCGACATCTATCTATTGTATGTCGTTTCGATCCTATCTCCCATTTTAGCAAGGCCTCCGAATAAAAATCATTAATTTTCGACTCAAATGAAAACAAACCTCCAGAAATGTCAGAACATCGTCCACGTCCCGCCCAAAGCATTTTCATTCATTACGAAACTCGGAAAATGCATCAAAAAATCATTCAATACGACTAAATATCGCAGCAAGTATGTGAATTAAACCTTTTTGGACTATTTTCCTCGCATTTTTGAAAGAAAAATCTGAAATAAACTGAAAACTGTCGAATCGATTTTAGCTTTATCCGATGGTGAGTACTTTGATTGGAACTACCAACCTTTTCATGTGATATATTTTCATTAATTCCATTGGAATAGATCGATAATAGGCCAATTCTTCAATTTTTGAAAGAATAATATCGATTATTGTAAAATGTTGGTTTCATCGAGAAAATGAATTTGGAGGTTAACCTCAATATTTATTTAAGTTTTCAATATAATTTCAACATATTTATACCAGGAATTTGATTAAAATTTTTTTTTCAACAGAATTCTATTCAGTTTTCTAATATTCGATCTCTGCGATACATCACGCAATGAGTATTCCATAGTGGTTTTGGAATCATCTCACTAGCGTGGTGAAGCAGATTTCTTGTTATTCGCAAATATTTTTGTCGCGAATTGTCATTTTTCGCAAAATGTTTATTTATAAACTTATATCATTCAATGTCACCCTTAGAACTTCACCAAAAAGTATTGTAACAAAATAGGTGGTTCTAAATATCCATATTTATATGTTTCGATCAATAAATAAACAATAAGAAAATGCATATATTGATTGCTCCGAATGCCAATAGATGGAAAAACCAAACTAATGTTATTATGGAATAATTGCTTGTTCTATAATTATCTCAAAAATTAAAAAAAAAACAGTACTATATTATTTGGAACGCCTCAAAATGTTCAATGTTGAATTTTCGAGTAGTGTAAAATCTAATCCTCCCGCCTATCAAGAGCTTTTCTATGAGAGATAAGTCCATGAAATTTGGTATGAAAATCAGTTGCCATCCGGAATCGATCCTCCTAGCTAGAGAATTCTGAAGGCAATAAATCGTGGAACTTGATTATAAAAACTTCATTATAAAAAATCTATCAAACATTGAATCATAAAATGGTTGGTAGGTACATAATATTATCCTATCGAACATTTTTCACCGCAAGGTTTGAACTGCAAGAGGAATCAGGAGATGTGAAAATACTACACTTTTGTGAAAATTTGCAGGCAATGAGCATTAATCCGATCCCAATTCACCAATTTTTAATTTATTAAATTTTCACTCCTCATTCATTGTTTTTTGTAATGTATAAAATTTCGTCATTAAGAAGATACATACACGTCATTTAGCTGACTACAGAAAATATTAAAAAAATATATGAAATGACGACACAGAAGAATGAAACATTTCACTGCAACAATAAATCAACACATTCAATTGTAAATGACAAATCGCCTAAAGATTCGAGCGAAAGTGCCAAGCTGGATCATCAGGGGCACCCGAATTAGGCCATGAATATGCGGTTTTTTTCTTGTGACGATGTTTATTTTCACCTCACTAAGGATTCGAAGACCCGAATAACCACATTGAATGTTCCATTTTTTCTTAAATAAGTAAGATGAAAATTTCATGCTTTAGAAGCTGGTAGAAGTTGATATTCCCGGTAAATATATTTGATCAAATTTTATCATATCAACGCACCTTCGGGTTCAACGATTCTTTGATGGAGTATTCAAAAATATACGTATAAGATTTTCGAGATGGAAAGAACGAACATAGCGTAGAAAATGTGGAAATACTAGGGTTAGAATTGGTTTCCTCGAAAGGTTTTTTATTGAAAATAACAAACGAAACACGTCCGCATCCTACGGCGAATTACCGAATCCTCTTCTCATCTACCTCATTTCGGCATTCTCCGTATCCTGACCAATGAATTCCATCCATATGAAGAAAAAAAAGAGATCTTTCGTAATCCCTGAAACATATTCTGGATGTTTGTTGATTAGGGACCCCTCGATCGAGATGCCCACTCGCGACTCGGATCATGGCCGTCCCCCCGAGCAACCAGTCCGTCCGATTTCGGAAAGGCAGAGATGACGGAAATGTGATGGGAAGCGGAGCCAAACCAATACAATTATTCTAGTTTCCTGGGCGCGAGCAGCGCCAACGCAGATTCTTTCCGTGCCGATTTATTTATAGCGAGCTCGTGCACAGTACACAGTTCAGAAAACTGGGGGTTGCGACGCTGCCTGCGACGTGGGGAGTCACGTGTTCCGAAAGGTGAATTTCATCCCCTTTTGCCCTTTCGAGGGGGAATCATCCGGCACAGGGCGGGAGTCGCAGGAAAAGCTCTATACTAAACGTTACTTCACCTGAGTACATATTGCCTAATTTTTACTTGGCACTCGATTTTCTTCTCGCTAAGGGCTTCTCGATGAGCATTTCCAGAAGAATATTGATTCCGAATGATTACGACTTGGCCAGGAAGCAAATCGAATAACCAAAATACATCAATTAGACGTTTGAATTCGAATACATCCAACGACAAGGTGTGATGTGAATGTTTCAATGTTTTCATCCTCACTCTCCTAGGTCTCTTTGGGATTTTTCGGAAGCTCATTAAGAACTTGTACGTGTTAGGAAAGCCGGTTGTGTTCTGTATTGGATTTGTTACTGTGTCCTAATGTCATTCAAGACTCAGCACTGTTGATTATTTATCAGACATTAAATTTTTTTTTATGTATTTAGATGCCCCTTTTTGAGCGCTCGTACTACTTACACGAGGGCTATATCATTTCGTCACGATGTCTGTATTTTTCGAATTTTGAGCCGAAAATGGTCTCAATCGAGTATGTTCGACTCACTGATGACGAATCCGTCGGAAAATTCGAGTCTGTCTGTCCGTCCGGCCGTCCGTCCGTAAGCACGATAACGCTCGATCGGACCAACCTAGAGACTTGAAATTTTCAGTGTGGGTTCAGTTCCCGAATGCCTCGGTTAAGTTCGTTAATGGGCCAAATTCCACCAGGGGTTCCGTAAATATGACCGTTCAAAGTTTTGTTCCCCTGATTACTTGAAAACTACAGATTTGATCGAGATGAAATTTTGCACTCAAATGGAGAATGGGGTTTTCAAGCTACATGTGAAATTTTGTCCAGCCGGAACCATGGAAACCATAGAAAATTGTAACTTTTGAACGGAAACGCCTAGGGACTTGATATTTTCAGGATAGGTGTGGATCTCGAATGTCGTGATCACGTTCATCTATGAGCAAAATTATACTATGGGTTCCGTTAATATGGTCGTTTGAAATTTAGTTTTCTTGATAATTTCAAAACTACAGATTCGATCGTGACGAAATTTTGTATACTAATGGATAATGATATATTCAAGCTACATTTCTCCAGATCACATGACCAGAACCATAGAAACCATAGAAAATCATAACTTTCAAACGGAAAGGAAAGGTGTGGATCTGAAATGTCGCGTTCACGTTTAACAATGAGCAGAATTATACTTGGGGTTCCGTAAATACGGTCGTTTGAAATTTTGTTTTCTCGATAATTTCGAAACTACGGATTCAATCGAGATGAAATTTTGTATTTTAATCGAGAATGATATATTAAAGCAATATTTTGTCCACATCGCATGACCAGAACCATAGAAACCATAGAAAATTGTAACTTTCGAACGGAAAGGCCTAGGAACTTGAAATTTTCAGGGTGGGTTTGGATAGCAAATATCGCGGTCACGTTCATCAATCAGCAAAATTAGACTGCTGTCGAAAATTCCTTCAATTGATTTCCAAAACTGGAAAATGCGAATCCACCTACAAGGTGCATGTACGAGCGCTCAAAAGCTCCTGCCTTCACGGCAGTGCTTTTCGTAATTTTTTCGATATACCTATATACCTTCATATAACGACCCTCAATATAACGAATTTCTCGATTTAACGAATATTTCGAAATCCCCTAGAACTGCCCGTAAGAGTTGATGTAAAATATACCTCTACATTACGAATACTTTCTGTTTATGACCTTTTTATAACGAATTTCCAATCATTGTAGAATATTATATAGAAAGTATAATTTACCTCCATTTAACGAATTTTTCAACTCACAACCTCTACATTACGAATTCTTTTAATCTAAAGCACACAATTATTGGACAATAACAACAAGAATGCATGTTTCGGCAGGTTAAGACCCGTAAAACTCTTTGATGCAAACATTCGTGTTTGTCGCTATAAACAATTTAGAAATAACCATGGCTGAAAAACGAAAGTGTTAAAAAAAATTATTGAATATGTGGACGAGAACCCACCCCCCTCCCCCCCTACCCCATAAAACAAAACATCGCTCAAGAGTTCAATATTTCTGAGAGAACATTAGCCACAATTTTAAAATTTTAAGAGAACATGTCTACATGTGTCTACCTACATATGGGGCATCGATAAAATAAATTCAGCTTTCTAGCTGTTCCACGTGAAGTGAAAATTCAGATTAATTCATTTCATCTCCTGAAGTTTATAAACATAAAATAACATTTGTCACACTGACAACTGGTTTTGTTCACAAAATAGTTTCCAGCATTCGTTAGATTGGTCAAAATCTGACATTTTGAATGAAAATATCGTGAATTATATCGACTGAGAGATGGAAATTGTTTGAATACGATTGAAAACGTTTCCCTTCAATAATTTCGAATATTTTTCCTGTATTTTCGATTAACCTGGATGGTTGACAGCTATTCCTTATGATTTGAACAAGCACGCAAGAGCTTCTGACGTCAATGCTTTTCGAATTTTCTGAAGAAATTGCTGGAAGTAAGTACCGCCCTGCAAGTGTCACACAACAGGTAAATTTAGGAAACCTTACTTCAATGTTCCGGTGGAATCAAGGCTTGTATAATTTCAAACCAGCCACAAATTTCATAACAAGGTTTTGTTTACAGGAAATTCGAAATTGGGAGCTGCATCCTTAAAACTTTCGCTATAATATAATATAGCCGAAGTTTTAATTGGGTTGAGGCGATTCCTCTTGCGCGTTCTTCCTCCGGTTGATAGCGATAGAATTACACATAACGGCGTCTAAAAACGACGATATGTGCTTGTAGCGTAAACACGACTGGCTCCAAGATCCCAAGGGGATGACTATGAAAACAGTTCACGAGGTAGTTTTTCAATCCTTTCAAATCAGGCTTGTATATTCTGCTACGCTGCCAATTATTGCACCATATAGTCACAGAACTCTCACAGCACTGGTGGTTCTATGAAATGAAAAGCGAAAAAAATAAAAGAATAATCCCAATGCCGTAACGAGAAAGCTGGAATCGGAGCGAATCAACGAAATTTGCAAATGGTGTCATGATAAACTGTGATCAAAATATTTACTGTGTAAAATTAAATTTCATTTTTATGATTATTACGGAACCTCACTATTCCAATCTGACAATCTGCGCTTAGCGCAAACCAATATCAATCAGGCGTTTCTCTGCATAAAATTTGGCGTTAAACCTTACATTATGAATTCTAATCAACTCCCTACCGAGTTTAATATCAATTTTAGTACTGACACAAAGCGAAGTGCTGCAGGGTTAAATGTAAATGAAATTAATCCATTCCACTTGTGATATGACCCCAGACAGAGAAGGAATAGATTAGGAGCTCAAAGAAAACGAGTTCGTTTCCAACAAACATTTTTGAAGGCAGAACCGATTCGTGGGGGAAATCAATAAACTATGGGTCATGTGCAATTTCAATTGATCCATCCGACAAGAATGATAATTCTAGGAATACATACTTCGATAACTCTATAATATACTAAATGTTTCCATAGGAAACACTCGGAACTATTTATCGTATTTTTTCAAAGGATATGTAAACATATTATTTGATATAATTGTTTATCACTGATTTTGAATTTTGAAGGCCTTCTGAGCAGCCGTATTCTTGCGCCCTTGTTTCTACAAACAAGAACGATATCATTTCGTAATTTTCGAATTTGAGCCGAGAATGGTCTCAAACCTAATGGTTTGAGAGTTTTTAGACCATTCTCGAGACTCAATCCTCATAGTTTGGGCTCACAGATGAAGAATTCGAGGTCAAATTCAATAGGAATTTAGAATTGTGTCCGCCTGTCAAGCACGATAACTCTCGAGGAAGAAGAGGCCTAGTGTTTTGAAATTTTCAAGGTCTTAATGCGCCGGTTGAGTTCGAATGGGCGGAATCCGCCGAATTGTTCCGTATACATATATAGCCATCTGATTTTTTCTTCTCAATAATTCGAAAAATACCTGCTACTTTTCCTAATCGGAAGGAATCCCTATTGCGTCGCCATCGCATGCTACCAACAGACCAGCGAATCTAGATTGCTCTGGTTGTGTTCAATGATGAGCCAAACTGAACCTGTCTAATCCATTTTTTAGTGTCAATAATGGCTTATTTTGCCACCGAACATTTGATCCATCTATTATAGGTGATTCCACAACACACAAATTGCTGACGTGCAACAGTGAAATGAACTGATGTCGCCGTCTCATCGCAATTGCTTTACCAGTGCGGCCGCGGCTTTTTTAGCTGCTTGAAGTAAAAAAATCCTGTTAAAATTGAATTGTTAATGTCGTGTCCATTCGGCATTTGACCATTAGTCGATACCTACGACCAGAGAATGTATAGAGACATTCTACTTTGTACCAGTATCTTATTCCCTTCTTCGAAACATTGGCAAATCCACCTTTTCAACAGGATAATACAGACCTTCCCCTAAAAACACATGTATGGGAAAGGTGGCAAAATTAAACCAATCCCTACAAACTATGACGGGTCTACGAAACGTTCAGAGGCCCTGGGATACAATCTAATATATAAAATTCTCGTGTCCAAAGTGTTCGTTGCCATACTCCTCCGAAACGGCTCAACCGATTTTGATGAAATTTTTTGTGCTTATCCGGTATCTATGAGAATCGGCCAACATCTATTTTTCATCCCCCTAAATGTTAGGGGTAGTCCACCCCTAAGTTTTTTTTTTTTATTTTTTAGACAAAATTTCTAATTTCTATTTTTTTATGATACAACATACAAAAATACATACAATCCCCAATTTTCACCCTTCTACGATCAACTCTTATTTTTTAATAGCCAGAACAACGAGAGGCCGAAGGCCTCGAGCAATTTTGAAATTGCGAAAAAAGGGAGAGATATGGCAAAACAACGTTTGCCGGGTCAGCTAGGTTAGGTTAGGTTTAGGTTAGGTTATTTTGAGACGAGAGGCCGAAGGCCTCGAGCAATTTTGAAATTGCGAAAAAAAAGAGAGACCGGGGGCGCGAAGCGCCCCCCGCGTTTTCGAGAGGGAGAAACGGGCTTTCCTAAGGTAAGAGAGGCCGAAGGCCTCGAGCAATTTTGAAATTGCGAAAAAAGGGAGAGATATGGCAAAACAACGTTTGCCGGGTCATCTAGTATCCTATAAGAAAACATCAACATCCCCATGACATCAATGCCGTGACGGATTAACGCATTCGTAGCGAATAGGAACATCTACACATTTATATCAAAGTAAGGGATTTCGGTTATTGCTCAAAATTTGAGGTGGATATTTTAATAACTTTCTCCTTATCGGTAGACCTACATAAAAAAGAACTTCAAATAATGTGTTCCATTTTCTGAGGTATACCAATTTTGAGTTCCTGCTTTCGGTTCCTCATTTGTTGTTTCAAAGATAAGTTTATTTTAATGGAAGTTAATATTCATCAATCAAAGTAATTAACCAAAAATTCAGCGACTCCTCAGATCGTAGGTAAACGGAGGATCACAATGCCTGTTTGGGAATATTCCTTACGATCGGATATGGTTCATTGATGGTGTTATGTTCGAGAACGTGAATGCCATATGGAACTGTGCTCTAACCACTGGAAAATAGGCTACGCTCAGTTTGACAACCCTCTATCCGGAATAACAACAGCGGTTCCGAACTAATTCCACAAGCTTTCGGATTGGGAGGAAGGCTAGAGGTTATTGTGTTTTCTGTTGTCAGTTTATTATCACTAGTCGTTAGTTCGCGGCAGTATAATTCAGTTGTGTGGAATCTGCTTTTATGAAAATTCACGTGTTATAAAATGGAAACACATATTTTCCGTTGCTAAAATGATGCTTGATCAGAGATCGTTCAACTCAGGATGTGCGTTTAAGAAGGGAAATTCAAATGAGGTTTATTATTTCTACTTCTCTATGTGGATTTGATGAACTAATCGCCCTAAAAAAAAAGATGAACTGAACAGTAGGTACACATTTTTGATAGCAATTCTCCTATTAGTCGAAACGAGACAAGACTGAAAACGGAGTATAAATTTCGAATTTACGAACGAATCGAATATCACTTTATTACGTGACATTCTTGACGATGGTGACAATCTCCTGTTGTTATTTGGGATATTTCCACAGGAAAACACTAACTGCGAAACCGCGTATTGAAAAGCTTCATGACGATATTGAAATCCGTGTTCCAGTATACATTCCATATTTCCAATTTGTATGTACCTACTTATCTTGGGTGCATTTCGGAAGAACAAGATTGAAGATTGCCTAACGAAAAAAAAATAGAACTGATTTCAATAAATAAATTGAAATATATCGACAATCCTGCAAATGATTGAAGTCAATGGCAGTTGTCGATTACCTATGTAAACTTTCAAGAAAATCATAGGTATAGTTATCTCAAGTACCGTAGAATATACCAATTCATTAATTTGCATTTTTTGCAAAATTCGAACTACTTGAATGTGTTGTTCGGGTTGCACCAAGTTCGAATTGCTCTCGACGATGAAGGTTTGATTTTTCTGTTTGTTTTTGCGCGCATGTTTGTCAGAACAAGAGCCTTATCATTTTGCCCGAATGTCTGTAATTTTCCAATTTTGAGCCGAGAATGATCTTAAACGGTCAGGTTGGGCTTACAGATGAATAATTCGTGGTCAAATCCAATAATGTCCTTCCGTCCGGCCGTAAACACAATAATTCTCGAAATTACCGGCCCCAAGTTCTGAAACTTTCAAGGAACGTTCGAGGTTTAAATGCGCCGGTTGAGTTCGTTAATGGGCGAAATCCTCCGGAGAGTTCCGTAGATACCGATCTGAACGAATTGAAATTAAGCAGTTAGTTGTAAGATAATGATTCATTCATTTTATGAGTTTATCACTAAAGTTCAAAAAATTCTTATTTAAAACTTTGGTATCTCGAAAACTATTTGCTATATCCTACTGGAATTTGGTGTCCACATTTGACATTTGGCGTCAACATGTTGAAATTCAGAATTCCCACGTGAAAAGCAAATTAGAGTTTTTCTGATACATTTAATATAATCTGTGATCTATTGAAGTTTATGAAAATAAGATGACAATATTTGTCATACTGACAATGAACACTGAAGGCCGGTTTGGTAAACGGAAAGAAGCGCGAAAAAGCTCGTCAGTTCTTTTCTCGAATTTTTGTTTAGGGTAATACGTTCCCTGAACGGCCTGATGGATATGTGGGGAAACTATAGGGAAGGATGTTTTTTTTCTCCTCCTACGTTTCCAAAGATTCATTATTGTACTCAATAAACTAAATGCCAATGGATTCAGATCTAGGGGGACTATATAATTGATTATGGTTAAAGCAGGGCAAAATGAATTTCGATCAGAACGTGGAATGTATGGATTTTTTTATGAGTGTACCGAAGGGTGATAAAAAAAATAGTCCATCAGGACATAAGAGAAAATTCACTGACGGTATTAGGTGAAAATCGCGATGAGATAACCCCATTAATTCCATTATCTGCACGGACTGGTGAAATCCCATGTTAGGGACGATGGCGTCCGAATCAAATTGAATTTCCTGAATATTTTCCCGTGTGCAAGTGCATTTAATTATCAAACAGTTTTAGTTGATCTCCCCTGCGAATCGGGAACAAAAACGTATCTGCCGTTGAATTATTAACATTGAAAACTATTTCAGTTTACAGGTACGGTCATGAAATTGCGGTGGTTGCTGCAGTTTGAACAATGACTAACAGGGAATATTTCAGTTTTATGTTATTAATCCGACAGACAGTGGAGATTAATTCGGTGTCATCGTCTAGTTTTTCCTGTCCAATAAGCCACATCAAATTATGTTCGTGAATAATGAAAATAACGCTTCCGTTTACAACATACGGAAGGAAGCATGCATTAAATATGATTCCCAGAACACTATACCACTTTTGATTATTTCCAATAGTAAACATTTGGAATAGCTCGAGGAAAAAGATGTCTTTGCCGCGAAAATCGTCTGACGAACTTTGATTGATCAGACTTTTTCCGATTCCACGAATTAACGCGGAACTGGAATAGTCAGCCTTTTCCTCCAATTTAAATATCATAGATAACTAGTGGATTACGAAGGAAGTCTATGAAGAAGGACGACAGTTTAGCACCAGAGAAGAATAAATTTTAGCCATAAAGCCACTTGTGAAGAAATTCCAATTAGTTTACTCAATTCATTGCCTCCTGTTCTTAGCAGTTATTGAAAATTGAAATCAGGGAGGCACTGCTCATTATTGAAAAAATATCCATATTAAAATAAAAGTTAGTGACTTTACCTATATTTCTCGTGGTTCTATTGAGGTGAGAGTAATCTAATGTCGCATTGAAAACGACACGTTTTTTGAAATTCTCGACGCAAACTGGTTTCAAAAGTTTTGAAAAACGCCTTCCAAAAATTTTGTTAGTAATTGTTAACAACAGGATAGTTTTTCAACAAAATCGCGTCAATAAAATGTGAGTGTAAATTTAATTTCGAGCACTGTATATCGCTTTACAAAACCACTTTAAAGACCTAAAACTATTGAAATTATGCCCAAAATTACAGTACTTCAAATAGGTATTGCACCTTCTCGTACGAGAAGATCACCAAGGGCTGCGAAAGGTTTTTGCGACGAATGAAAATCGACGAATTCCGATCATAGGGAACAAAGTAGGACGCTGCTAGCTATTTTCGATAAATTGAGCAACGGCACCCCAGGGATATTGTAAAATATCGAAGATAGCATATCTGATGACATATGGTATGAACCAGGGTTATGTTTGTCATTCTTCATTGTTAGGTGAATATTTGTGATAGAATTTCAGGATCAGTTTTGATTCGATAAAAGGAATTTCAGTTTCGTACTTTGCAGAATTATCATACATAACTGAGACATAATAAATATGTATGTAGATTGAAAGCTTGCATTTGCGGGGAAGGATGCAATAAAAGTTGAATTACTCATATATTATATTCAAAGCTGTTTTAGAATTGGATTTGCTTGCGAACTACTGGTTACTGGCAATTTCAATTTTATATAATAAAATAGTGTTATGGAACTTCTATGTTAAAAATTTGTCGTCAAGTGATTAACAGGCTGAAATATTCATATTGTTGAAAAAAATTCGAGAAGTCTTGTCCGCGCTTTTTTCAATCCATCGCCAGAGCGGTCACCTATAACTAATTCATGATCATTTGACATGTAGCCTAACACTGTAACGAGACTATAAAACACAAGATCATGGAACGACAAACATCAATTCAAGGAATAATTTCATTTTATTTTTATAAGAGTCAAAAGCTGTAATCATCGAATATTCATTATTCTCAACACCAGATCAGAAAAATTCAATTTTCTTTTCACGTAGAACACACATAGAACAGCGAAAAAACAGAATTTCTACATAAGGATATGGCGAATAGTTTTTGAGATACCGAAGTATTATTTTTTATTCTTCTAGTCTTCGATTCCTACGATATTTCGATGAACCTTCGAGTCATTATCTTACAATAAATTACAAAGTTTCAATTCGATCGGATAGGTATTTTGCTAATTATTGAGAATAAGGATTAGATAGTTATAGTTTGCCCATTTACAAACTCAACCATTGAACCCGAAATGTTCGAAACGTTATGCCTTTTAATTTCGTGTTTAAAGACGACTGGACGGGCATAATTGACCTCGAATTCTTGTGCGAATCGTTTGAGATCATTTTCGGCTCAAAATTCGAAAATCACACAATTTGGGGGGAAAATGATTACCCTCTTGTTTATAGAAACAAGCGCGCAAATCTCCAGGGGCAGATTACATCTTGAAAAAAATTGAGATTATTTTCATGAATTTTTGTCCAACAAATCCGTAGTTTTCGACATGCACGGTACGGTTAGAAGTTGAAAAATATAATCCAATCCTTTTGAAACTCAAATGGCTTCGTAGATGACTGAAAATAGGGTATATTATATTGCTCGTAGTTGAAATATTGAGATGAAATATTATGTGTGCATAGTTTTTTGTAGAAGATATTGAGTAATATTTGAATAGACGCCGCTCCAAAACTCTCCTCCATTATGGCGGTTTCTCGTGACTCATTAAGGGCTCCGATTGTCAAATCAGCAAACGTTCCTTCAAGTTATCGGTTCAGTGAGCTGCGATTGGTCAGTACTTATAACGTCACGTCCGGGTGTTCAAATGAGATCGATCATTCCTTCGGAATTTTTTTTAATTTGTCGAAAAAAAATTCAAATACTTTTCTCATCGTTCTGGAGGTTGTGGTATTTTAATTTCCAGAAATAAGTGACTTCGCCTACTATGTAGAGTAATATTCTGTGAATTAATTTAGTAATACATCAAGGATTAGAGTGGAAATATAATTATAGACCTTATATGTTTGACAAAGATTTGAGCAAATAATCAAACAAAATAGTTTATTGTTACGTTTCACTAATTAATAGCAAAATGCAAAAATTCATTCGGCCAAAAAGAAGAATGAATAAGTTAACTTTCACCCAAAAATATTCGAACAGAAAAATGAAGGTAATTTTATTATTATTATGTTTATTCAAGTCGGCAAAAATACAGAAATCACCTTTCGTGAGAAGCCTTCTATTGAAATGTGTTGAATGAAAACATAAACATAAAAATCCTCACCCAAAAATTCAAAATACTAGGGGTTTTTCTCAAATGCTGCTTCATCAATGAAATTACCAGATGAGAAGTCGACGACCCGATTAAGATTCCGATGTACGTACTACAAACATATCACTGCAGAAAACCGGTACCAACTGTCCATTCTGAATAATTTATGGGATTGCAATGTTATTTTATCGGTTATTTCCTTTCCTGGATGCGCGAATTTAACCTTCAGGTAAAATAACATGAAAACGTCACTTGTGGCCACTCACCTCTCTAATCTCTTTTATTTTCTGACCGCTTTTGCCTATAACACACCCTGCTTGACTCCTGTGGATAAGCATGCGTAAGTCCAATTCTTTAGATCCTGATCCATGCTGAAAATGAATAACTTATTAGATATATCGAAGCTTTCGGATGGTTATTCAAAAATACATAATATATATAGAAATTATGGGCATGTCGATCTTCATTGTTATTATCAACAATCTACTCAATAGGTCAAGTTGAATCTGTCGCTGTTAAATACAGGTGAAATAAGTAAATCACAAACCATTATGTGTGGTTATTCATTTGCCTATTTTGGAACAAATTCCCCAAATCAATTAATTTGGGACATCTTATCAACGATACGAAAATATCAAAGTGAAGTGAAGAGGTCAGCTGCGTATAAGAATTTTCTTACTTCGATATAGGAGATATTAATCTGCTTTCTAACAGGCATGATCGAATTATGGCGATTTCTATTTGCCAGTTGGTTACAAAGTGTAAAAACGGTCGTTCCAATCGAATTCAATTTGCCATATTTCTCACGGGTTAAGGATTGAAACGCGACCCACGATACCTCTCAAAGGCACCCCTTTTTAATCACTTCCATTTGTCGCTCCTGAAAAGCCACTCAAAAATTTCCTCGCACAAATTTTCCGATAATCCCCACCGCCAAAGGACATAAATTCGACTTGTCGCAGGAAGTTTCGGTTCTAGGAAGACCCCTAATTTCCGCTACGGAGTTATTCAAACAATTTAGGACCGGAAGCCAAGCATCCAGTCGTACACTCTTCGCAAACATCTTTTCTTTCGCTCAGAAAAGTCCTAGCAACGGGAGGCGTATTTAGATATCACAGTCATTTCCATCCCAGAACCCCAAGCGAGGAAATTCGTTTCGGTCGGGATGCCCCCCAAAGGTTGAGTTGATCATCTTTTTGTCAACGTGACAATAGAAGGTGTTACTTACGGCACAGACCAAAATGTAGAAATATAATGCAGTATTAAACCCCCCTACACCGAACCCCACCTCCTGACTGACCAGATTTTAGGTTGTCAACGTGATATCTGGACATTTTGCAATGCATAATATATAAATCCTACTCGGCTGTTCACCAGCAACGGCCGGCTGCGATCAGGCATCACGTACCACCTGGTCGTGCACAAGAAAATTGGCATCATCGGATGAGTGTCCGATAATGGTCGTTGTTGTCCTAATATGTTGGTTGAGTTCATGAATGCCGGTATTCCTTTTCGTGAATTTTCCTCATAAACAATCAATGTGAAGTGACAATTAAGTGCATGAGAGTTTCTGTGTACTTCGGATCAAAAAATTCACGAAAATGCCGCGTCCGTGTTGTGTCACGTATTGTTAATCAAAATCAATTCTCGAATTGAATATTTAACATAATTGAATTATGTATTCAAACTTAAATATAAAAAGGAAATGGGTTGCTATACCTTCTAAAAACTGAACCCCATCTCAGAGTTCTGTTGTCTGTCTTCATTTCCAAGAGAGTAAAATCATCATATTTGTTTTATTTGCATGACGTGCCGGCTCAACACAAAAAAAACTTATTAAGATTTCCAAAATTGCAGAAAGGTTCAGTTCTATAAATTTGCAGAAACAGCTCAACAAGTAAACGAGCTACATGCGAAATTTTGTCCAGATGGCATGAGCAGAACCAAAGAAACCATAGAAAATTACAACTTTCGAACGGAACGGCCTAAGGACTTGAAATTTTTAGGGTAGGTTTGGATCTCGAATGTCACGGTCACGTTCATCACTGAGCAAAATTAGACTAGGGGTTCCGTAAATATGGCCGTTCATAATTATATTGTCGTGATAATTTCGAAACTACTGACTGGATTGGAATGAAATTTTGCACATAGCTGAAGAACGTCGTTCGAATTCTTTTGTGTTTGAAGTAATAATTTTCACACCCCAATCATTCCGAAACGATTATCTGCTCGATAACCTTCGAAATAGAAGGCCTAGAGTTGAAATTTCCAAGATAATTTCGAGGTCTGAATGCGCCAAATGCGTTCGATCAAATTTAAAATTTGCCGGATAGTTATTAGATAATGACACAGGACACAGGGGTTCATTGAAAATTTAGTAGGGATCGTATAAGAAGAATGGAGAAATAAAATTCTTAGAACTTCGGTAACTCAGAAGCTATTCGCCATATCCCACTGAAATTTTGTGTGTACATATGAGGCATTCATAAAATTCAGCTCTTTAGCTGTATCACGTGAAAAATGAGTATTTCTAATCTATTATTGAGAATAATTGATATTTGGTGATTCCATTTTTCGAAGCTTATAAAATATATGTCACAGTGATATTTGTGGTTTATTTCATGATCTTGGTCACTCCAATAGAGATGGATAGAATCATACTTTTCGAAGACTATTGAGAAATGATTCATTTACCGTCTGCGAGTTGGATCTACTCACTCTGAATCAATTCCCAAAATTCATTGCTGTACCGACTCCACAATTAGAAATGAGCAGTTCACGGGACTTCTGAGTAGGTGATGAGGAGAATAGACGAGATGAGTAGTATATTCTACCCATCTCTACCACGAGTTCTTGTGTTTGACTTGCTTCAGTGATCAGATAGTTGAATCCCGAATCCGAATCGCCGCACGGTGGCTTTGGATTCGTGATCATAGACAAACGTGATTCGTGAACACTGGATAGAGAGGATAGAGATATGGAGGATGAATCGACTCAGTATTCAGTTCAAAAGAGTATAATCATTCACTCGGTGGCAAACTACTCGATACAGTCTCACCTTATGTAAGATGATCATAGATTAGTAATGAGTCACCACTTTTTTCCATCAAATGGAAGTGTTAAATCGATGTACGAAACTCGAAAGGTATGTTATAGAGTACCTACTTCAGACAATATCTTCTCACTTAATTTCATAGGTTTATTGAAACGTGATGAACCAAATTCAATTTCAGAGTGGAATAGATTCTACAGTTGTTAATCAAAGCAATATTTGCGAAATCAGCAAAACACAGATGGCTATTTTTGTTCCATCGATCCCGATTACAACATCCTATCGGGGCAATCATGTTTTCCAAATACGCGAACGGATCATCGAGTGCTCTTTGTCGTTTTCTTATGCAGGGAAAAACGTTTCCATCCGATATGCTGAATATTTCAGTACGTCATCAAGTGACAGAAAACTGAAACGTAAGCAATTTATACGCCAAGTATTTCAGAAGTGACGGAAACGTCTATGGATTCGTATAACGTATCCTCAACTGATTCTTGGAGATTGGGAATATATGGAGGACATAAAAACCGGCTTCGTTGACGATAGACCGGGGATCTTCTTCCCTTAATCAAAAGACGATATAGAGATTCTGGCTTGTATTGATCCAAACTTCAATTGTACACGAAATTTCATGATATCAGATATCACCCTGAAAAAACATGTTTATGGCAATAATTCAGGTCACAACAGCGGGCTTGGGGGGAAATATACTGGGGTTATATAACACCTCCAATTCAAGATAGAAACATATCCGATCAGTTCTATGAAGTATCAAAGTTTTCATTAGGGAAATGAGTTAATTTTTTCAATTTGAAATGTACCTTGGACCATTCGGGGTGTCCACTTCATTGGTTTATAAAAATCAAGGTAAGGGTTTTAAAATATTTCGTTTTACCCAAACTTCATTTCAGATTCTTCCAAGCTGATCATTCAAGGGCCTAAAATTTGTTGATTTAATGAGATCATAAAATTGAACAGAATAGTGTTCTAAGATACTAAGGGCCGGTTTCACAATGTCTGGTTACCAATACTTAATCTGAAGTTAAGACTTCAACCATAGGAAAGTGTTTCACAATTGCTGGTTTGGCACTAACCAATGGCTAATGTAACCCTAATCTTCTTCCTAACCGAAACTTTAACCCAAATAGTGTTTGGTCAAGTTACCTGAAGAATAACCAGACATTGTGAAACCGGCCCTAAGTGTATAAGTGACCATTCGAAACATGCGAGTTAGACGAAACGACGCGGATCGCCCTCAACAAGTGCTTCATGCGCAGTTATACATTGTGTATCATGCGCTATTTTTTATTATATCCGCAAAACTCTAGGCATTTTCTTTCGAAAGTTATTATGTTTACGGAGGAACGAACGCACATTATTCATTGAATTTGACAACGAATCCTTCATTCGCGGGTCCATCCTAATTGTTTCGCATGCTTTGTCATTTTTAGCTTTTATGCATTTCAAACAGCGAAAAAGACAAAGTACTTCACATTCCTAGTTTGCTTTCCAACCATTAATAAATACGGAGAAGATATGAAACATTCTGCAGTTTTTTCTATATCCGATACCAATGTTTTCGAAACTTCGCCAATAAATTCTCCCCAACTCCTTCCTTATGGAGGGCTGAAATTTAACAGAACGTGAAAATATGAGACATGAGAATTATGACGGGGCTTATTTTAGTAATGGCCAACAAACTTTACTGGCTCGTAAATCCCGAGAGCCGCAAACACAAAAAAAAACAAAGTCGTAACTAACAATAAAATCAACTCACTTCCTCAAGGTTAGGTACCACATCGTTGATTATATTGCAGATGGTATCCAAGTCCGAAGATAAGGTCAATATCCTGAAACATAAAATGTGTTAGCGAATATTTTGGCTCTATAAAAATATTAATCAGAGCTGACCTGAAACTACCTCTTTCTCGAACTTTCGTTGAAAATAAAAAAAAATGAAAGAGGAATGGCAGCTCCAGCGAACGGTCTCACTGTTTCCTTTGCCAGAGGATGTAGATTCATATCAGTTTTGACAAATTTCAATTGATGAAGATAGAAAAAAAAATCTAATCTCTTTTCGGATTAAATATTCCTACATAGATCCTTCAATCAAGTAAAATGAGCCTCATTGAAACCCCAAATAGAAGGACCATCTGTGAAGATACATTTTTCGATGACGGAATTCGAAGGTGGGCCTCTTGAATGTTCAGACACCATTTGTTTTGAAACATTCAAAGTAGAAATTCGGTCGTTCTCACCAAAGTGTAGATATTGATCGACAAAAAAAGGAAGTTTGAAGACAAAAAATGAAATGTGACTGAATTATCCGAGGAAATGATTTATATCCGTTCAGTGTCAGAAAAAATTAGACTCTGTGATTAATGGTAGTTTCATAATGAGAGAATACAGGTATATGGTGGAGAAATGAAAAATGAAGTAGTGACATCGGGCAGTAGATAAGAAATGAAACAAAATATCAAATTCTTTTGAAGCATCTGATTTCTATCGACATGAATAATTTCGAGGAATTCCTCATGGTTCTCCCTCATCTGGGATAGTAATATATTTCAACATAATAGAGGCTTGGACACTGTTTTCAACCGAAGAAGAAAAATCGGTTAAATCCCCATCTTGTGTGGGGAAATTCAATATCTTCGTTAATTTGGGACCTGTAAAAAACTGTTATGATTAAAAATTAAGAACTGTCCGCAACCTAAGGCGAAGCGTTACACGCTAGGTTAGGGGACGCCACCTATGGGACAAAACTGACATAAACTGGTTGCACCACAGAAATAATTAAAGAAATGTGAGAACTCAAAAATAAAGCTTTTAATTCAAAGTGTTAAAAGAATGTATTTGTTCACAAAATCATGAAAAAAAGTATATAAATATTTTGTGAAAAAACAAAACAATTCGTGATAAGTTGTGGTATATCCTGGTCATTCAATTCACCACCCACTGTTTGTTTTTATACAAGCTTTATAATGAAATTCCATTTCCTACTGAAACGTACTCATCGTGTACGTCCTGATATGTATATAGGGACACTTCCAGTTCTGAGCTTGTCACGACTGATTCAATAATTCTTTCGAAGTGAGAAAGTGGCAGGTTTTTTCTTGATTACGCAATTTATCAGCTCACGTTGTCGATGTGGTTGGGACATGTGGGGGTATTCCTAATCTACCTTGTTCAGAGATAATAGAAATGTCCGTATTGCTTCTTTCTTCTTGGACTTTTGGCATCAAAATTTTCGCTTAATACAGGATATATCCACAACACAATTTTTTGAACAAGTGAAAAATAATGAAAAGTTAAACAGAATGAGAGAAAATCATTAAAAGGTGTATTTTGCAGTGCAACCAGGGTCGGAGTGAGAACAACTAAATAGAGTGGAATTTATTTTTACCGTTCAGGGCCCGGACAATCAGGGACCGTAATGGAGGCTTTGTACTGTTGATGGGAGTTGTTTCAAAATGGCGGGCATTGGCGGGCAGTCACATGAAGGGGCACAGGCACAGCCGGGGGACAGCCGAGGGACAAACGAAGTCATTAGTTAACGTAGTTTGGTAACAAGTTACTTGGAGGGTGCTGTAATCTCAAAATTATAGAAAAGGGCGGACGCAAGTGAGTAGTAGTCACACTCGCGTGGGCTCTGTTGGTTATGGTTTCATATCAATATGTGAGGCGATGTATTGGAGGAAAATTAATCACTAGATGTACACAAAGACATGTGACTTTTGGCGAATACAGAATGGAATTCATTTTCTGAATACTTTGTTCTTGATTTCAACATTAATTCGTTGTTCTAACTCTTTATCTATAATTATTGGGCGAGACACAAATAAGCAATTGTGAAATAATTGAATTGTTTGAAGAAAATTGTATGTCATTCCCACATCTATTGAAATTCCAATAAACATAACATTCTGCTTCAGAAGACTAATAATCTCAATTTGAATTAGCTCTTATAGGTCAAGAAAATTAGACAAAAAACCGAGATATCAGAAATAAATTCAGGCGAAAATTTTATAATTGGAATGCGTTCAGTTAGGGTCTAACATGAACCCCCCAATTTTTCTTCCTCCGAGTGTTTTTGAGGTTTTCGCTCATGTCTCCTAGTCTTGCATAAAAAACTTCGAATATAAAATTTGTGGAGTAATGAATTTTGCGTCGAAAAGACTAACCGATGATTCATAGGCCCTACCCGTTACTGAGCTACAGTAGGTCAAAATGGAACTAATTTTGAACATTACAGGTTTCCATGATATTGCCTATAATATCCCAGAAAATGTGAGAAGTCGTCGATTTGAAGTTGTAGATGTAGAGCATTAAATTCTTTGGCCACCTGTTACAGATAACATCAGAATTTCCTTGGCCTACTACCGTAGCTTCGTAACGGGTGGTCTCAAAAATATATCTGTTCATCTCATTCGACGCAGACTTTAATGCTCCATAAATTTTATTTCCAACGTTTACAAAAGGTGATTAGTTTAGGAGATATAAGCGAAAAACCTCGAAAGCATCTCCTTTCAACCTCCTTTGTACCCACATTCTTCCCTGTCCGCTCCATTCCATTCATGAAATTTTTGCCTGGATTTCGCTTATTTTCTTGGCCTATTAATACTATTGAGAAAAAAATGTTCAAGCATGATAAGTTCTGACAGCATGTCCCACAAAGTCCTTATCGTTATTCAATTTAGGGATTGTAATGGTAATGAAAAAAAGCCTCAATTCGCTCCTTTTATCATCTAAAATTTCTCATATTGTGTTGAATGGCATTTACGTCGACATTTTTGTTACTCCAAATATCAACTTGATCCATCTCAGTAATCAATTTTCATTAATTTAGGAAATGCTTCATCACATAATTGGTTGGGTTTTTTTATTGGTCAACATCCCTCATTCACATATTGCAGCTACCCACATGAAATCTCAATTTAGCACAAAAAAAGAAAAACGCGGGAAAGTTGATCGCAGAATGAAATACGTTTCAATTATCCATATCCGAGTAAATTCGCGTAATAACGTGGCAACAGAGCATTTCGAACATTAAACTTTGGACTACTTCGGAGCAATGACGAAGTGTTAGGACAACGCCTCATCAAAATTCTGAAAATGTTCCCATTTGTATTCACCAAACGTGCTTCTGCGTTATGATAAATGAGGTGCCTCCATTTAACTCTACTTGATAGTAAGCACAGGAACTCATTTGTTTCAATTCGTTTCATTGTGAAACCCACCAGGATCCACCGAAAAAGCTGGGCTAGAGATATTAGCAGATTATGTGTAAAATCAATTAGAGGACACAAGTTGCTCATTCAATGTGTTAATAACGGAACAACAGACTTTCTGGCAACGGTTGCCGTTATCCTGTAATTTCCGATTGTTTTCCTGGCCTTTTCCAAACAATGCGTTCCTTTCAACTCGGGTTCTGGCGTGTCTAGTATTATATTTGTGGTCTAAAACACTGTCAAATCGTGTATACGGTAATCTGAATGTTGAATACGCGAGTTGGTATGATGACGAATCAGTCCATATCGCGTTTCATGAATTCTCGGCACAACATCGAAATATTAGAAAAAATTTTTCAAACATAACATTTTTACAGAAACAGCTAGAATAGAGCAAGATATATAAAGGAACACCAAGAAGCTCAAGGGAGAGGTTGTAACATTCATAAGTCACTTCCTCCCCGTGGAAATACAACAGATGATTGCTGAAAACAGCGGTTCGCGGAAGTGGAGGTCTAATCTTTATTTAATCATTATTTACTGTTGTGTGCGAAGAGAACATTAAATGCGGTTATTTCATCTGTTATGAATATCTATTAAAGCCTGTTCCAGTCTCGGTAAGCTGGGAAAGATGTCCCGATGGGAAATTCCTGGTAATGAGTTCCGCATCTTTTCAGTATCGTAATTAATGTTCCCTTATTCTGCACGTTCAATTTGCAAATAGAATTTCGAAGTGAAAAGGTGAATTTTTTGAACCAATATACCTAATCCAGAATGCAATTTCAGGAGAATGAGAATCGAATGCGTAATCTGAGTAATTTAATTTGATAAAGTCAAATTGAATTGAGATCACGTTTCTGATGATATTTCCAGTCCAGCTATTTCCTGGAGCATCGCTCGCATGAATTTCGTGCTTCAATGAATAGAAAAAGGAAAAAGTTTGTGACAATATTGTCAAGCTGTTCTTTTATAAGCAAAAAATGACAACATTCAATGTTCAAATAAATTCCTGGATAGAGAAATAACGAAAAAGCGTAAGTATATTTTCCAGGGGCGAAATCTCCCAGAATGTGGTTTGATGGACCAACTCGTTATCATAATCTGCTCTCTACTATAAACGAAGTAAAATCTACCTCATCTTTTTTGAATGTAGTATAAGGCAATAAGGTAGAGCGTATTACAGGAGAGGAAGAGGAACACGCATTTAATTCTCCGTGAAATTACAATTCGAATTAGCAACCTGTTGCTGTCTTTCCGTGAATCGTCCCAAAAATAAATTAACAAATTGAATCGCAACTTGTTTTATAATGTCGTTAGGGACAGCTAGCTTTGATGAGTGACGGGTTTTGGTGAATTTCAAGCGAAAGTTCATAAACTGGGGTAAAGTCGTTTGCGCTCCGTCGATGCGAGTGAAGAGAGGAATTTGGCATGTATGACCGGAATTCGGGTGCACGAAACAGGTGGTCGCAACGCAGATCAATAATTACTGTTCTTACTGGATACGGAGGATACGTTTGGAATGAATTATGGTATATTGCATTATATGTGGCAGAACGACTCGAATTCTTCTCAGAAACATAAACAATTGGTGAATATTTGAAGGTTATATAGCCTATAACTGACCTCAAGGCCAATAAAAGCATTAGGCTCGCGATCACCTACCAGGAGGTGAAGCGGGAAGGATCCATAGAGGCACATGAATGTTTCAAGATGGATGATGACGATGGCAAGATTAGTAGGAACGTTCGTTCGGCCGAAAAGAGTTAAAAAAAATTACATATATTATATCCAATAACGATCCAAAATGAAAACGGAAATCGAAAACCTGGATTTAACTCATTTCATTGGATATTTCAGACCTTGAGATGGAGGGCTCGGAAATTAGTTCGGAAAGCCGACAAAGTGGCCAATTACAATCTTCTCTCAGTGCACACAGTACTGAGATCTTGCTTTCAATTAAAATTTCAATCTTGAACAACACTCCCGCAATAACTGATGCAGAAGTAGAGACGGATCTTAATCACGAGACTGGGCAAATATTTGTCGACGAATAACGCGATAATTCAGCCGGAAAATTATGAATTCTTGGCGCACTTCCCGCCTTTCAACCGATTAGTATAATGCCCAAGGACACTCCGTTAGAAATCGTCTCGAGATAATAAAGCGGACTGGAAAGGGAAGGAATTATCTTACCCTGGCCTATGAAAATATCCTATATGGCCGGACCCCCACCCCCCGCATATTCTCCCCAAGGATTGCGCTGATGAAACATGTTTCTGAACATCAAGGTGCCCGAGTCAGCAGGAGAAATCGAAGCCTGTCCAACTTTAATAACGCAATGAGTTACAGCCAGCATATAAACCCCCTACTTGTTTCTAGTTAAGTAGCACAGTAATAGCAGATGGATTGAATAAGGATCACGAATGTTTGTTTCCCTTCAGATAGTTCAGGTTGTTTCAATTGATGTAGTTGTTAACAAGAAGGAAATTTAAAAAAGAGCTTTGAATTCTGGTGATTTCTTATTCAGTGCTTTGGTTTTTTTTTTTCTGATTTCTATAATTCTTATGGCTGGTTCACAATAAACATAAGCGTTACTCTAAGGTAAACATTGTTCGATTATTTATTTGATTATATTATATTATGTTCTATGTTGTTGATGGTATGTCAGAATAATATAGTTCGCAACAGTGTGAATAATTTTTCAATTAATCATCATAACATAGAACATAATATAATCGAATAAATCTTCCAACTATGTTTACGTTAGAGTTACGCCCACGTTCACCCATTAGTGGAGATCGAGGCAGATGTAATTTTCCGCCCTGAGAAATTCTCTCTGATTTTCTTCAAATTGTGCAGAACAGTAAAACCGGTCCAAGATAATCGCAGAATAGGTTTACCCCAGTTTATGAACTCACAACCAACCCGAACTTGATGAAACAGGACTCTAACCATTCGACCAACACTGATATCATACGGGACAAGAGAAGTCAATTATACGAGACTCCTTTGTCTTTAGTTCCTTGTTATGGCACAGACTGCTTGATTATGATTGTAAATGGTGCAGTTACTTGATATCAGAATAGAGTGGTCTAAGGGTAAGAAAACACCTGTTATGATATTAATAATTAAATGAAGGCGCTAATCGGGTTTGAATACTGACCTGACTTCTCAATTTCGTTATGTTTGAGCCTCCCTTACCAATTATGGAACCGGCAACCTGAAACAAACAAAAAATGATTGGAGAATCGCTGAAATCCAACAGAAATAGAAAATATACTCTAGTCTACTCATCACGGAGAAATAATTCACACAAATTCATTTTTCTCAACTATGATGAGAAAATAAAGATGCGAAGCAAAGGTCGAATGAAATCGAATTATTAATGATCAATCTCTATATTCAAAAATAAGAAAACAATTGAGGATTGAACAGAAACGAACATTTTCAATAATAAAATTAAGCAATTAGCAATCTGTTGAAATTTTCAAAGGTATTGAAGAACTAGAAACATAAATGAAATAATAAAATGTGAATAATAAAATGTAACCAAAAACAACAATTTATGGTATATGTATACAATAGTTCAGACAAGCGGAAGACCGCGTAATTAAATTTTTTCGTTTTTTCAACTTTCCCTGACAAGATATAATTGGCCCAAGAGATGAATTATTAGGATAAACAATTGATTTTTTTCAGAAGTAGCTGAGTAGCGTGCCTAACTGGCGCAAAACAATGTTGGTCAGATCTGATACCATCACGCCATCAAAAATTGGTGAATTAAGGAGACAGTTGAAAATAATCCATGATAATCGCCCCCTACAAAATTGAAAGCTTGGAATTTTCATCCATCTTCCTGGTTAAAGAATTTTTTAGGGCCCAATAGTGCCAGATCTGGCTAGAATTGTTTTGGCTTCAACAAGGCCCACTACCTACCTAATTGTGGAAAAAATCAATCATTTATCCCGATAGTTCATCTCTCTGGAACTAGAAATTCAGCCCCTGATGGTTCATCGAATGATTTCTGCCTCCGAAATAGTGCCCATTCTCAACACTGTTCGATCAAAATTGGAAAATTCACGAAGATGTTCGATTTTTCAGAATTAAAGTACGGGATACAATAATATTATTCTGTATTTTCGAATAAATAACTAGCTAAAACTAGATACGTAGTGATCATAATGAAAAATTTCGAGGAAGGCAGGAGCTTCTGCGAGATTGTTCAAATTCATCGTCAGAGTCGTCACCCATAACTAATTTATGATAATTTCGATTTGACATGAGGTGTCACTGTAGCGAGAGCATCTAACCAAACATCATGGAACGAACACAGATTCTATGAACCAAACCGATCGTCAATGTGACAAATTATGTCATTATATTTTCACAAACCTCATAATGGAATCACCGAATATCGCATTGTTTCAACACCAGATCAGGGCCTCAATTTTCTTTTCACGTGGAACTGCTGAAAAGCTGGATACATAACTCATTATACCCATGCCTTATATGTACACACACAATTTCAGCAGGATATGGCGAATAGTTTCTGAGGTAACAAAATTTTGGGTAAATTTTTTTCTTCAATCTTCTAGACTTACGATCCTCACAAAATTTCAGATGAATCTTTGTGTAATGATTTTACAACTTCCTACAAAGTTTCAATTAGATCGAATCCATATTTTTCAAATTATTGAGAAAAAAAATTAGATAAATCTACGAACTCTTCGACTGCTTACGCCCATTTAAGAACTAAACCGGCGTATTCAGACCTCGAACCCTGAGAAAGTCTAGGCATTTTCTTCCTGAAGTTATCGCGTTCCGGGCCGGCCGGCAGAATTGAATGCTTGTTTATAGAAAAAAAATCACAAAAAAAAGGTGTATAATTAATTTTAAGGATTCCTCGGAGTAGATTCATTCTGGCGAAGTGCTACTTCCTATCACAATGGAACGCCGCCGTTGTTGAAAAATGACGTTAAAAGAATTTATTACAATGTTGCCAGCACGGGAGGATTTATTAACCTTTGTCGCATTTATCACTTCGAGAATATTCTCCGTTGTCGCGAGCAATCTTAATGTTTGCATCACAGCCAACCGAGGCATGTTTCGTCTCCTCTGGGATAAAAAAAAATATCAATGCTCGTAACGTTCTTTTTGAGCGCTCGTACAACTTACACGAGGGCTATATCATTTCGTCACGATGTCTGTATTTTTCGAATTTTGAGCCGAAAATGGTCTCAATCGACTATGTTCGACTCACTGATGACGAATCCGTCGGAAAATTCGAGTCTGTCCGTCCGTCCGGCCGTATACACGATAACTCTCGAACGGAATGTCCTGAAAACTTGAAATTTTCAGGGTAGGTTCGAATCTCGAGTGCCGCGGTTAAGTTCGTTATTGGGCAAAATTCGTCGAGGGGTTCCGTAAATATGGCCGCTCGAAATTTTGTTTTCCTGATAACTTCGAAACTACTGATTCGATCGAGATGAAATTTTGCACTCTAATGGAAAATGAGGTGTTCAAGCTACATGCAAAATTTTGTTCAGCTCGCATCACCAGAACTATAGGAACCATAGAAAATTGTAACTTTCGAACGGAAACGCCTAGGGACTTGAAATTTTCAGGATAGGTGTGGATCTCGATTGTCGTGATCACTTTCATCTATGAGCGAAATTATACCAGGGGTTCCATAAATATGGTCATTTGAAATTAAGTTTTCTTGATAATTTCCAAACTGCAGATTCGATCGTGACGAAATTCTGTATACTAATAAAGAATGATATATTCAAGCTACATTTCTCTAGATCGCATGACCAGAACCATAAAAACCAAAGAAAATCATAACTTTCGAACGGAAAGTCCTAGGGACTTGAAATTTTCAGGATAGGTTTAGATCTGAAATGTGGCGTTCACGTTTATCAATGAGCAGAGTTATACTAGGGGTTCCGTAAATACGGTCGTTTGAAATTTTGTTTTCTTGATAATTTCGAAACTACGGATTCGATCGAGATAAAATTTTGTATTTTAAACGAGAATGATATATTGAAGCAACATTTTGTCCAGATCGCATGACCAGAATCATAGAAACCATAGAAAATTATAACTTCCGAAGGGAAAGGCCTAGGAACTTGAAATTTTCAGGGTGGGTTTGGATCGCGAATTTCACGGTCACGTTCATCAATGAGCAAAATGAGACTAGGAGTTCCGTAAATATGGCCGTTCAAACTGTTATTTTCTTGATAGTTTCGAAACTACTGATCAGATCGGATTGCACCTAGCTGAGGAATAATGTTTTCAAACTACGTGCAAAATTTTGTTCAGATCGCATCACCAAGACCATAGATACCGTAAAAAATTCTAGCGAATTATCGAAAAAAAATTGATCCGCTGAAGCACTGACATGAAGTCTGGAGTTTCGCCTAAATTTCCGAATTTTTTTGACAGCTGTCGAAAATTCCTTCAATTGATTTCTAAAACTGGAAAATGCGAATCCACCTACAAGGTGCATGTACGAGCGCTCAAAAGCTCCTGCCTTCACGGCAGTGCTTTTCTAAATTTTTTATGTACATACGTTGCCTTCCTTCAAATCGTTCATGTCATTTCGCGATTGATTAAACAGGGTTCTTCCCACAAGCTATTACCACTTCCGATAATATCTTCCTACATAAGTATCGGATAATGGTCATATTCATCCACAGAAGAGATCTTGATTTAGTGGGTGACTAGGGACCGGCGCAACGACGGCACCAATCTTGCAGTTGCTATGATGTTCGATTATCAAGGCTTTAAGGAGGACATTTCGCCTCTGGTGGGACATTGTGAAGATGCGACAACGAAAAAATCCAAGAGGTCGGTTTCGGCAAAGGGGCCATCACCGAATGTAATTATTCGAGATGACTCGATATCAGAAACCTCGAAGCGAAAAGATCTGTAGGGTTCTACGATGATCATAAAACCAATAAATTCACATTTTATCAAATCAGGATATGTAGTAGCCCGCTCAGTTCTTCTGGATAAACCAAATTCACAAAAACTTGATATTTCAGATGAATAATAGGGAAATCAATTATTTAGATCAGCTCAATATTCATCGATTCAATCGAACACTTGTTTAAAATAGTATATTATTCCATAAGGAGGAAAAGTGTCACTTTTCATGGCGAGCTTGTGTTTACCCGCCGAACGGCGTGAACTAGACTTGCGATCTCCATCCTTTTCGATGTGGTGAGCTACTTTGGCAATTCGAAAAGAGACGGAGAGCTACTAACTTTATGGAGCACAAAAAAAAAACTAAAAGTTTTTGACATTTTTATTAACGAACAACTAACAGTGTTTTGAAATTACAAACGGTTATAGATCAAATAAGGCATAAAATAAAAATTAGAGGCCTTATTTGATTTATAACCCTTTGTAATTTGAAAATACAAAATGAGTGGCAAGCTACCAAAATAACCTCGGCCAGTTACCGGTAGCTCGCGAGCAATGGGTTGGCGACCACTGAACTAGAGCATTATCATTTTGACCAAATCTCCGTAATTTTCAGCCATCCGTAAACACGAAAATTTTCGAAAGGAAAGGTCCAGAGTTTTGCAATTTCCAAGTTCTAGATGCTCCGCCAAAAATATACGTAGATATAGCCATCTGATTTCTTTTTCAATAATTCGAAAAATATCGATCCGATCGAATCGAAACTTTGTAGTTATTTGTGCAATAACAACACGAAAGCTAATGTGAAATTGTGTGCTATCTTATCACCAGAAGGTTTTCAAAATTCCTTTTTTAAAATTATTTTTAAATTATCCTTTTTACGGCCGGCGGATGGACAGAATTGAAATTCCAAAATTACAGACATTTGGACAAAATGATAACGCTGCAGCCATAATCACGAAATGTCTGTCTCAAACTGGGGGATCGTGAATTTAACAACAACTTTCTCGTACCTCAATATTTTCTAATTTTGGGGCAAAATTTCGAAAACCCAATGTTCATAAATCTGCGATTTTGGAATTTTTCGGACATTCGGAACAGAAGCTCATGAAATCAGCACCTAGTTGTGAAATATAATCAATTCTATGTCAAGTTTGTTAACATAATAAGGACAGACATCTGCTGCAAACAAGGTATATCCGAGAATCTACGCGGTACATTATAGAGTGAAATTATTTAAACGCAGCCGCTACTTTATATGATAACTATTATTATAACGTGAATTCGTTCATATTATTACAAACAACTGTATTAATAGAAGATTCTACACTTGAACGTTCACTACGCGGAACTATAATATGTAGGTAATTATATCTAGAATTGTCTTCTGTACAATTTTTTCAGTGACCGTTAGTAATAGTTGACATATTATGCCATCTTGGTGTGTTGCAGCTTAAAGTTATGTTTATAACTAGCCAATTTCACGATCTTTCGAATATTACATATCGTCGGTAAATCGACAAAGGGGCGTATTTTGGTTTTTCAAGATATCCGCGATCAAAGTTCTCCTGTGTACTACAAATAACCTGATTAAAATTTTCAACCCCTTATTTTTTTCTCCTACTGGTTTCCAATAAGTTTCGCGACATGAGGTTAGCAGCACTTCGTAGAGACTAGAGCTATGGGTACCAAAGTGAAGCTAACTCAGAAAATAAAAATTTTCAGATACGCCCCTTTGTCAATTTACCGACGATATAACCTAGTAATGATAATACATTGTTTCGTTGAAAAGCTGGTACAGTATACACAGTTACTCCTATGGAAGTTTTTTTTTTATTATTTTAAGATAAATATCTCGTCTGCGTGGTTATTGGGGAAAATAACAAATAAATAAATAATAAAATAATATTGAGTGAAACATAGCATCCGATAACCGCATTCTCAAGTTAGTTACCTGTGACATTATTTTCCTCGAACGATTTCAAACTTAGATCATCATGGGAAATGATAAATCACAGTGTCCCATCGATACTTCGACTCAATCTTCCAAAATAATCCGTATTCAAAATGAGAACAAACGCAGAAAGATCGACATTTCGTTGTGTATTAATTTTATATGATAATGATTCAAAGTTATTAAACTATAACCGCTATGAGCATCCATTAAGGTACAGGCACCGGCTAATTTTTTTTTACAGTTAGGTTACTTCTGAAAAATTTTCCCAAAGCGAAGTTATCATGGAGTAAAAATAAATGACTGCAATGAATTCGACCACAAGGAAAACTTCGAAAATAAAAATACATACTTCGAAAAATATTCAAGGTAAAGTCCATTGAACCTATTCATTCGAAGCGTCAGAATGAAAACTAAATAACAAGAAAAAAATAACATCTCGAAATTTATTAAGGCATTTCATTCTCATCTTGGCACGAACATGAACCCTCTGTAAATTCGAAAGACCTCTAAATTTCCCTCTTTCATATTGCAACATTGCCATTCCCATCGCGTTTTCCTTTATTTATCACGATAGAGCTTTCGATGTGGCCAATTTCATTTTTACCTTCATGTAGCATTTCTATGAGGAAACATTAAATGCGCAATAAAATATATCTCGATTATTGTCAGGAGAGGTTATGAAAGTATAAAACGCGAGGAAAACGTGCTTGGGTAAATAAAAACTATCGTTTCCACCTTATTTTTAGGTAATTTATTCGTATGCCTTGATAGTGGACCCTTCTAAATCGGTTTATTTTCGTACCAACCCAACGCCGGATGCGAGCACTGCTAATTTATGAGAAACATGCTCCTAGCATTCAAGTCCTCGATGATTTTCTGCAGACTATTATTCAGTAAGAATAGGAATCGAATCTTTACAGGAATTCGAATACAATGTCTTCAAATGCAAACGAAGATATTCAAAAAATTCCAGTTTAGAATACCTAATGATTTATGTTTATATCCTGCTTATTCTAGGACTCTGCGAGACCCTCAGCTCAATGTTTGTGCTGGGAGATGCGGTTGAGTTCTGTGTAGGCTTTTTACTGTGTCCTTACACCACTTGAGGCATATCACTATTAATTGTACATGTAACACATGAAAGTTCAATTTCCTGTGAACCTATACTAAATAAAAATTCTAGAGATCATTCCGAAGAAACTACTTCTCGAACGAATACAATATATTATCTAATATATCCAAACCAACTGTGCCATTTTTTAACACCAGATAAGTAATAATTTGGCCCAATAATCTAGATTTTCTGGCTTAATATTTACATAATTAACCCATGGAATCGACAGAAAAATGTTGCCACCTAATTTTTTGAAATAAAGAATAGAAACAAGTCCTGTCCTAGTTGCTAGAAACAAGCTTTATTTCAACATTGTATTGTCTCAGAAATCTATTTGAGGAGAAGTAAAATGTGGTCATGGCTATGAGAAATCTACCTCGAGTTTACAAATTGGTCGTCATATCGAAAATATATAGTTCTAATAATTCACACGCATCTGGAAGCCATTATGCGCTTTGGTTATTTTCGTTCATTTAATGCAAGAATTTTCATCATCAACATAGAAATATCTTGAATAATTCGATTCCGAAGTGTTGGCTCTCTGCCCAGGAAGTTTCATGTTTGCCTCTGCCTTTAAAATTTCTGAAATTAGCCGAACCATAAAATTGAAATGTTCACGTCGTTCTTCTTAGTATTGTCTCGAGTTGTTTCACCAATTATGAAGTTCATAGCTGCGGTTGAAATGGACTTAAACGTTTCCTTTCAAGGCGGTTCTTTGAAAAAAACGAACCTAATGAACGTGCCAAAACAAGAGCCTTCCATTATTCAGAAGCTAAACGACTATAAACACAGAAATCTCTCCCTGTGATGAACTGATAATTGAAGATAGATCAAAATGTTTTTTTAACCGTTCTCACATTGAGTGATACCAAATTATTATAGATTTCGAGGTCTACATGTTTTTTGTGAGCTTGTTTTTATGAAAGATGACCATTTAGAATTTTTAGTCGAGAATTGTTTTAAACAATTAGGTTGGAATCGCAAATGAAAAATTGTGTTCAAATTCAATTCTGTCCCTCGGTCCGGCTGGCCATAACTTTGGCAAGGAAAGGCGTACAGTTTTACAATTTTCTGGGAACGTTCGAGGTCTGAATGCGCCGAGTACGTAAACAGGCGAAATCCACTGAAGGATACCGTAGAGACCGTAGATAAAGCCATCTCTTCTCAATAATTCGAAGAAGTCCGATTCTATCGAATTGAAACTTTGTGGGCAGTTGGAAAATGACGACACAAAGATGCACGCACAAGAAATGGAAATTAACTACATCTTCTGGTTTCTCTGAATTCTTCAGTTCCCAATGGTTAGTAGGGGTAGGTACATAATATGTACTATCTTTTAGGTGCGAGCTATTCGTTCTGTGGGTTTGTTTTTGGAGTTGGAGATTTTGGTTCAAATCTATATTAATAAAAGAGGATCTATGGTTTATGTTTGTAAAAGCATCACGTTCAAACGACTGCACCAAATTTCATAATTCTTTTTTTGTTGTGTTCATTATTATCACGAAAACCTGTATACAACGAAATATTCCCGAAAAAAACGCACGGAAAAGGAAAAAAGGCTTCCTTTTTTCCTCCGACCAAGAGAACAATCATAGATCACTTATATCATAGATTTTGACACTTAGACAAAAAGTGAAGTTTATCGTGTTTCAAGAATTTGCTTAGAAGTTTATCACTGTGTTTGCTTTATATCGTTGTGTTGTGGGATAGTTATTGTTGTGATTGATCAAAATGCCATCAGTGAGGCGTCCAAATATTGGTGAGCGGACGCGTAACTCAAGACGAGTTCGCAATGTTCGAGACAATGAGTCAGAAGAAGAGCGTAGGAATTGATTGGAGGCGAATAGAATAAGAATGTCTCAATCCAGATCTGCCCCGGCTCTATTATCGATCTCAGGCGAGATACAAGAAAATATGGAAACTAATGAAATGATCAACTTCGAGCGTTTGGCATTTAGATATGATCCCACAGTCGATTATGCTAGCAATGTATTGGTGTCTTTTGGAAACATGAGCACCAATTGTCAATTCTGCAATGCTCTGAGATATCGATACGAACCCCCAGGATTATGTTGTTCGAATGGAAAAATCAAATTGCCACAACTGACAACGCCACCTGAACCTTTGAATTCGTTGCTTTCAGGACAAGAACCTCTTTCCAAACATTTCCTCCAGAATATTCAGCGTTACAATAGTGTGTTCCAAATGACATCATTTGGTTCAAACATAATTGAGGAACGAGGTTTCAATCCAACCTTCAAGGTAATTTTTTTTCTATATCAAACATCTCACACATTGATCATAACATATACCTACCTACGAATATGAAAATTCTTTTGAGACCCATAAATAAGACTGAGGATAAGGGTAAGGGTTATGGTAAGGGTAAGGGTACGGGTTGGGTTAGGTTAAGGTTAGGTTAGGGTTAATAATAATCCAATACTTTAGCCACAGCAACTCGTGGCCGGGTCTGCTAGTATATAATATATGGAAAATTTGGGAATATTGATCACTTGTTCACTATAACCCAGATATTGGAGAAAAAAATGGCGTACAATCAAGAGGTCCATCTACTTTACGTGGATCTGAAAAAAGCTTACGATAGTGTTCCTTTGAAGAAACTTTGGGAAACTTTACAGCATACGAACATCAATATAGAACTTATTAGAGCAGTGAAGTCGTTATATGCAGATGCAAGCTCTAGAATGAAAACGCAAACTGGTCTCACTAATGGGTTCAAAATCACTAAAGGTCTGAAACAGGGATGCTGTATGTCACCGACGTTGTTTAAGGTGTACTTAGAGCAGGCTTTGAAGATTTGGAAGAGAAAATGTCATAGCATGGGATTACCACTAGACGATAGCACTACGCTATTTACTTTGTCCTTTGCGGACGATCAGGTTGTTGTTGCTCAGGATATTGACGACCTGAACTACATGACCCGCAAGCTAATTGACGAATATAAGATTAGGGGCCTTGAAGTGAACGTCCAGAAGTCAGAGTATATGTGTGTGGGAGGTCCGCAACAGGATTTGGTGCTGTCCGACGGAAATAAAATTGAACACTGTGAGGTGTACAAATATTTGGGTATGAGAATTTCCAACGATGGAACAGTAGATGAAGCAATCCGCGAAAGAAACGTACAAGGAAAGAGAGCGATTTCAATGTTGAACAGCATTCTGTGGGATAAACATATAACAAAAGAAAATAAAAAGAGAATTTATAACACAATAGTAAAAACATAATAACCTACGGTTGCGAGGTTTGGCCATTGAAAGACCGAACGCTCAGGATGCTTAGGGCCACAGAAATGGATTTCTGGACAAGGGCGGCTGGAAGATCCAGGTTGGATAGAATAACAAATACCCGAATAAAAGAAATAATGGGAGTGCAACACGACATCGTTGACGACATAAGAACAAAACAACTCATATGGTTTGGGCACGTCCAGAGAATGTCAGATGAGAGGCTACCCAAGAAGACCATACAGTGGACCCCACAAGGAAGAAGAAGACGAGGTCGACCTCGAAAAAGCTGGAGGGAAGGCATAGATGGCGAGATCAGAGAAAGAGGACCATCAGATAACTTGTGGGCGTATAGAGAAGAGTGGATATTAGGAATCGGAAGACGGCGTACAACGTTATAAACCGATTAATATATAAGTATATATATTTGGGAACTTTGTGCACAATTTGAAGCGTTTTTACTTCAATAATTTTCGTTGAAAAAAAAAACGGCGAAACGGTTGATTCCGAAAGATAAAAATAGCAAGTGTCGGCGCCATTGCTGAAAAGTCCCCACGTCTGATTGTTCACTCTGAAATGTGTCATCGGCAAAAAAGGAAGCATTGCATATTTTATGTCCGTTTTATGTATTCTAATTGTGAGGGAAATGAAGAAACAAAAAGCAATGGAAGGGGGTTAACCGGAAAACGGTTTTCCGCGGACGACGGAACGTCAGACAGATGTCGCCTCAGGCAATGAGTGGAAAGAGAATCTATCCTGGGCACGACAGCTTGTGCTTTGCACGCTTCTGAGTAAGGCTCATAAAGTTATTTTCACTGGCAACACCGTAAAAGGATACTCTCGGAAGCACGCAATATTGGTGAAATATTGAATTGCTGGATAAATATTTGAACTGATGCGAACATATTTAATACTCATCTCTCCCCTAGGTCAAAAGGAACAAAGTTTGATTATTAAAAACTTGCGTCTTTCATTTTTGAAAACTTCGGATTACATTGATTCAGAAAAGCCTAAATCGTGTAAATAGAATTTCAATTATGTAAATTAACAAATTTGTAGTGTTTGGCATTGCGTACAATTTCATAAATTTTGAAGGTTAACGGTGGAAATTGGGACCTATACAGAAAGGTTTTTGTGGGAGTGATTTTGGATAATGAATCCCGATATTTTTGAGATACGAAGTACTTTTTCAGTTCCAAGTCCACGTCTTATTCATCAAGCGAAATTATTAGTAAATTGAAGTGTCGACATTAATCATATCGCCATATTTTTGATACGATTGGTATTTTTCGAAATATTGGGAAAAAATTCAGATCTACGAAACCTTTCTCGTGGATTTCGCCCGCTTAGGAACTAGAATAGCGCATTCATTCCACAGAAAATTTCAAAACTATAGGTGATTACGGACGACAGACTGTAATTTGAGCAAGAATTCTTCGTCTGCGAGTCAAACCTAATCGTTTGAGACCATTAGTTTTAGACATTTTGGCAAAATGACTACTACTTTATCAAATAAAAGCGCAAAAATAACAAATATTTTAGTCGTTCGATCATTACCATCAGAGTTCTTTATATGCTTCATTTTCGATGTTATTATTAATGCACAGTGTAATAATCTCAACGATTTTAATCAGTGTGACTCAGCTTCCTGTTTATTTCAATCGTAGAATTTCATATTCAAGTTTGAGTCACGACGTTGCAGTCTCATTATTCGAATATAACGCATTTAATATCGTGCTTGTTGCAAATTTCTAATGAAAATTCATCGACATTTCTCTAGGTAAAAAATGCATACTGTAATGAATCATGAATTTCGAAAACCAATACAAGTATGAAAGCAAAAAACAATATAAACAGTTTTCCTGATATTGCTGTATTGGATAACAAGGAAAGTAATACTGGTCGGTAGCTGTAGCCATTAGCAAAGAAAAAGTGCGGTGTGAGGCAATCCCTGGAATAACACGACTGCCTCAAAATTCCAAGTGGCTTACCAATTTCCTCAGAGAAAAGAATAATGTACTGAAGCTATTCATAACAATCGATAAATGTTCTCTTCAGGGCAGATATTCTACTTCTTTTTCAGAAATGTCCTTCTGATCTTACGAATATATTGGACAAATAACGGGGAATGATTTATGGGGTAGAGGCGCCCAGAAAATGAGATTATCTTCTTGATTTTGTATATGCTTGCGCGCTTGTTTCTATGAACACGACCTTTATCATTTCGTCCAAATTCCCCCAATAGGTGGTTTTTTTTCTTTTCATAGTCGCCTTCCTGCTCAATACAGGTATTGAGCAGAACCGCTGTCTCTTACATTCAAGATACGACTGGTACGAACTCTCAATAATATGTTTTAATTGATGCCAACCAAAGATACCTATCAATCATTGAAAAGATTTTGAACACACAAAGTAGGTGTGGTATTTTCATAATGAATGAGGAAATTCGGAATGATTATTCGAAATTACATTATGCTTCTGGTTTCTAATTGAGTTACCATTCCATTCAATTTGAATTGTTCTTCTTCGCATATAAGGGGCAAATCAGATTGGACAGCAATTCTTGTTAAATGATTTGCCCTCATTTTTATTTCAATCGGAACGATTATTTTGTCGTGCTGTATGACACGGTGCAGAAATAAATTGAAAAATTGGGAAATTAATGATAAATGTTTTGGAAAATATACCATAACTAGATACAAGCTGAAAAGGCTAATAAAAGAATTAAATAAATAAATATTATAGTAGGTATGTGTATTACTTTGATATGCGGAATTACCAACTTGAATTATGTTGGGATCAAGTTAAAGTTTGAAAACGAAGAGAAATTGTGCACGTAATTTCGAAGTTCATTCCATTTGAAAGTAAGATATCCATCAAGAATTTTCTGCCATGACTGCTACACGTTCTGATAAGAAATATCAGTTCAGAAGTGTAGCTCGCGTGAGATGGTTTCCAACAAACAAGAAACTTGTCCAGAACTGAAATACTAGGACTTAAACGATTCCTGTGTTAAGAAGTTGTAGTTAGAATTAACTTCTTCTGGGCCCCATCATTCATGCCAAATGAGAAAACTGTGTTATCTGAAATTATGATATTTAAAGAACTTGACATCATGCCGATAAAGAGCTGTATCAACAGAACAACCCAGAGATAACAAAAATTCGTCACTCGTTATTTACTATCGATAAGTTAGTAAGTTCTATTAGCTGTTCGGCTTTACTTTCTCTGTGGTATTTTGAGGTGTTTCCGTATTGGCGGTATCTTTATGTTTTTATGTCCCGCGAAGCTTTAGTTTCATAACTTAATGAAAGCATTTAACTTCGGGATTCAACATTGTTTTATATTTTCCACGAATTATAAACAGCTCAGATGAGTTAGCATGTTTGAATGATTTTTTTATATGCAGCTGCCAAACATGAAACTCCTCGTTCAAAAAACGAATTCGCGATGTCGTCAAAATCATTCGGGAGATTGTAAACAATTGACTCATGACGCTCCGAAATATCATTTCTCGTTTGTAACGAGCGTTCAAATAAACGAGACAAGACTTCCGAACATACGGCCTTATTTTCCTCATGTGAATTAATATTGCAATTCATATCACTAGCTAATTGTTTTGATCGACATTAACTTCTGGCGGAAACTAGATTGAATATTCGTAAAGTCCATGGCTCACTTTTTTTAATGGAAAAGTAACAAATGGGGTAACCTTGAAGAGGCTCGTACGCGGTACATGCTTAACCAACGATTTCAAGGCTGGAGGTGTTGAAATGATACTTCTTAATTTCCCGCGCGGTTATTTTGTTATTGATTATCCAAACCGCAGAAATACAATCGAGTATGGATCCGCGGTGATCTCAAGAAATGGATTCATTTCAAACAAAATGAAAAAAAGTCGCTCACCTTGCTTGGTATCAATAGACGCACTTCCTCATCTCCTCTGCGAGTTCTTTTTTGTGGGGATCCCATATCACCGTCAGCCTCTCGCTTCATGGCTAGCTCTGCCTATAAGGAAAGAAGAAAACAATTAGGATACTAGTCGAAGAGCAATAAGCTACACGATAATTCAATTAGGATTTTACGCTTGAAGGTGATTGGACTAATCGGAGTATCGATTCTTAGGGAAATTCATTGGAAAGATTGCCGGGCCAGATAGTCAAGTTGGGGAGAAAGTTGTGGCAACGACACGAATTTTGGGGTGGAAATATATTGAAGGTCGTTCAGTGGACAGAGGGTTCACACAATTCACCAATTAAAACTAGCAAAATTCGACCTCAGGATGAAATCATTAGTTCATGTGAATGAATTTTATGTCTGAGATATACCGGATAAGAATACGCGGCTGAATCCCGGCAATCGTAAGAACTATAGGTCTAGAAATAATTTTGAAGTTCGTTATTTAACCGCTAGTGGGCGAAATTGCTATGCAAAAACATTAAATTCACGGAAAGTAGATCGATAAGCTATTTTGCTTTGCGACTTTTGCGTGCTTGTTCCCATGAACAAGAGCGTTAACATTTTGCCTGAAGTGTTGGTAATTTTCGAATTTCGGGCCGAGAATGGTCTCAAAAGATAAGGTTGGACTCGCAAATTGAGATTTCGTATTCAAATTCAATTTTGTCCGTCCGGCCGTAAAAACGATAACTATCGAAAGAAGGGGCCTATAGTTCGGATACGTTCGAGATCTGAAGGCGCTAGTTAAGTTCGTAATGGCTGAAATCAGCCGAAGGGTTCTGTAGCCATCTGAATGTTTCTTCTTCTCAATAATTCGAAAGATACCGATCGTACTGAGAGTTTGCAGTCAGATTACGACGGATCATGTGAATTTCGTTAGGATCATATCACTAGATAATTAAAAAATAAATCTTTTTCGAAACTTCTCAGGAACTACCTGCCATATCCTGCTTTAATTCTGTGTCTACATGTGGCTCCCATTGAATGGGTTATGTGGAAATTCAGCTTCCTTACTGTTGCTTGTGGAATAAAAAATGGAGCTTTTCTGATATACATATACAATTGAACATATATAATTCGGTGATTACATTTATTATAAGTAGTAAAAGGAGAAACATTTTTCGATATAACGCTCCTGATCTGTTCCACAACATTTACACTCAACCATTCCACCGATTTAGACAGAGAATTCAAAGATATTCGAAAATTGGTTTATTTCTGAACCCTTCATGCGGGAACAAATGAACTAGAGGACTGTGACAGTTACCAATTTTGATGCTTTTTCCAAAAAAAATCAAATGCACTGACCCATATTCGCATCATGGTATCTCCATCTGTTCTCGATTTATAGAAGAAAATGTTGAAATTAGTATTTTTAACCGGACACCCGGTAAGCATCACACTCTGGATAGTGATACATATATGTACAAGGTGTTTCATTGGTAAATGTACATACGTTAACCTGAGGTAGAGCTACCCTAGACGGATCCAAAAACCAATATATATGATAGGTCTAATCAACTTCATAGTCGAGATACAGGGTTATTTATGTATTCGCCAAAATTTTCAATTGGTTAGAACTTCAACTGATATTTGGAACGTAAAACATACCCCCATGGGTGAATGGATTCATCATTGAACTGATCAAAAAATCCAGGTCCTTAAGAAAAATATGGGACTTTTCGCAAGCTGAGATTCAACACCCTGTATAAAGGAATATTGGAATTTGATTCAAATATTCGGAAAGTGCAGAAAATTTTCGATAGGGATCAGTAGATTTCAGTGTCCCGCACGCCATTTTTGACCTCGCATTTGACCCAACAAAATTTTTGTCGAAAGATGTAATTTGATAGTGAAGGCCACTTACTTCCCAAAAATGTCGTACATAGACATGTAATTCGAAAGATTGTCTGTTGGACTGATGGAACATTTGTATTTGTTTTCATATTCTTATAAATAATTTCACAATTTTCCAGAAAAATATGGATTTTTAATAATTTATTCAAAATGATCAATAGTGAAATATAAATAAACAAGTGAGTAAACAAGTAGAACATTTGAAAAAAATCATAAAAGTGACCATGTACATATTTATTAGTAATAAAATAAATTTGACAACAACGAGTAGAACATTTGAAATGAGTATTTTTACAAAATTTCAATATTGCATGGATCGCTATTATCGCCGATAAAAACAAGTTTCGTATAAAAGTTGTGTGGTTGAATACGAATTTTGATAAAATGCTATCAAAAATACAATAGCCTGCAGATTTCAGCAGATACATACCAATTTTTTTTCTTTTACGAGATGCAAAGTTTGTTATTGATTTTTTGGAATGACGTCTCTTTACTGATTCCAAAAATATACCCATCTTATACAATTTTCTGAGTTATTCAACGTCGAATAACTAAGATTAGTTGTAATGGTAAATAGGTACATAACCTATGAAAGTATGCTATGGGACAACTATATGTGAATTAAGTGACAGGCATTTGACGAAATAATCGAAATAGTTTACACTGGGGAAGAAAAGATTCATCTTTAGCACCATGTCTGAGTAATTCGTTCAAGTTGAATTGCTCAAAATCTGTACGAGGGAGGCGTAAAAAATGCTATATTTTTAAAATCAGGAAGAAAGTTCATTCCGAAAATTCATTAATGTACAGGATCTAATTGAAAAACAAATTCTGTATCTCCTGAAATCTTCAGTCTTTCTGAAAGCATTCTATCGAAATTCAGTCATAATTGAAAGATTCTTCCATGAAACGCCTACACCCTTCATGATATTCCGGGAACAAACTGAACCGGTTATTTCATCCGCCGTTCAATTTGAGTTTTCCCCCATTTCTATACTTTGTTCGAATAGGTCAAATAAGACTTTCGACTTGGAGTTTAATCAAATTTTGCCTGCTGAAAGTTTTATACTAGCGAAGAAAAAGTTTCCCAGTTCCTGCACATGTTCTTTCTCCTCTGTTGATCCATACCGACAGGGAGGCTGGAGTTATTGACGAAACTCTGTAGAAGATCCGAGTTTTACGCCGGGCAGATAGAAATTAAATGCGAATCTTTCCATGGCGAACCAGTGAGCTGCAGTAAGTTCGCAAAAAAAAAACTATTATCAATTTTTTTTCAATATATCTTCTTTATCTTTCAAATGATAATGCTTGAATGAAAATAATAATAGCTCTGTTCACACAGCATTCAGAATAGAATCCAGACTAGACTGGGTAAGGGTGGATCGATTTTGGTGTTGCTTAAATGATTGAACTCGGATTGAACACTCGCTTAGTCCAGTTCCGAGTCAGTTCTGAAAACTTTGTAACCAAAGCTTATTCAGCATTAAAGATCCAGAAAAAATTAGGCAAGATAATTTCAACTCGTTAATGCTGTATTCGTATTCAATTCGATAAGCCGAGTGGCAATTTGGCATGAGTTAGCAAGGAATTTACCATTCGCAATGAACTTCGGAATTCGATCAAACGCATACGCTTTGAAGTTTGGTTTGTAGCATTTCCTAGTTATCCTAACATAAGGTGAACGTAAACCAACGAAATGTAGAGAAATCATGTATGGACCTAAACAACATACCAAGCATGTTTGAATGTTCGTTCATTATGTTCCTTGTTTTTATTAAATTAGTTTTCTTGTGTTACAACAATGAATGCAACACAAAGTGTAATAGACGATGGAACATTGCTACAATGTATTACAAATTTCAATGCCAAAACATAAACGGAATGAACATATACGGCACAGAACACTTAACAAAATACTCAAATAACAATTGCCTTAAAGAAAGCACTACGCATGATCCAGTCAGCACAAAATTTTGTGCTGGTTAAAAGTTAAAGGTTGAATGAAGCTTACAAGAAATTTTGCCTACTTCGACTTGAGTGCTAGACTCAAATTTTGTCACGAATGAAAACAGAGGACGCCATCTGCTTGCGTCGCGAAATGCCACTAGGGGCACTAGGCCAGCGAATTGATCGCGAATGAATATGTAAATATTTCAGTGGCGTAGAATTTTTTCCTCGAACGCGATTATTCCAAAGGTTTATTGGGATAAATTAAAAATTGTTTTGTACTGTAAAAGCTGTTTGTTGAAATTTGGTACAAGAATATTTTGCTACATGGCATCCTTTTAGTTCGGAAACCCGATCCAAGAATTTCAAAAGATGAAAATCGATATTTCACTGCGAGAAAACTTTCCGATTATGAAGTCCGAATAATGAAATTCCGAAATGTTTATTGGCAAAATAATGATGGTTCGTGAGTTAGAAAATTTGAACTATCAGTTAGGAATGAATCGCCGTTACCAGACGCCATAATTAAATACACGAACATCCGCTGGTTCGATTCTCATGAAATTTCAACTTTTTCTCAGAAAAAGACTACGTACAAATATTTTATTTGGAACGAGTTGAATTATTGTATGGAATATTAAACGTAGAGAACAAAAGATACGTGAAAATAGAGAATCTTCGCGTTCCATATTCTATCCACAACCTCAGATTCGTTTCGAAAAGATCACTCCTATTGGTATGCTGTTAACCTAAAGAGTGATACACAACTGAACTTGGGCAAGTCAACCTTCATTAATTAATTTACCGATTCACATCAACAGAAACCAACATACGCAAGTTTTCCATTCGAAGAGCTCAAAGAATCGTTCCTGCGTGAGCAAGAAGCTATTTCATTTAACAAGCTTGATGGCTGAGGAAATTTGAGGTTATCCAATGTACCCTCTCACGGATAAAAAATTCAAGGTTGGGTGTTTCAACCGTAATTGAATGTTTCATTTGCGACTTGCTGATGAGCCTGACTGAGTGCTCTTAGTAATTCCTTCTGAGTAGTTTGCTTCACGTTACTGCATCTTTTATACCTACCAATCATTTTGTTCTCTCATTTTCTCGAACAAAACGGCAAAGATGATCAATCTGAGGAATGAATGAACAGATTCATTCTTTATTTCGAATATAAACGATAAGCGCGAATGGTATTATGTCTTTGAATTCAAGGCCTTCTCGCAAAGTACGAACGAGTTTTTCAATTATTTAACTTTTTATTTCCTGTGTTTTTGGGTTGTGTACTATGTTTATTGAACATTTCTGGTTCATAAAATCGTTCGGATTTTCTCCACAATGGTTTAATGTATATTCTCATGGTGATTCTATCAATATTTTCTGTAATTCGGAAAGATGGCATATCCGTTAACGTTCAATTCGTTCGTTTAATTATTGTGGTTGAACAAAAGATCCACGTGTCCTTTATTACCAGCAGTGAAATCACATCAATAAATTGCGTGCTATAAAAATATCGAACCGATTTATTGCTGTGCAATAATGAAATTTCGAAACTCAACATTGAAGGTCGATCTATATTTTCCACGAATTAAATGAACCGCATAGCATCTTTGAAACGAAATTTTGCGCAGCTGCCAACTACTCTCTTTAAAAGGAAATAAATATTTGAGTATTTTGCAATCAACCTTTTACATTGGATTTATGGAAATAGATATTCCGAACAAAAAAATAATAAAATAATCCAGTTCAGCGAAATGAAATGAATCGGTAGCACTCAATGGTCATTCACAAAATGCCAATACAACTCTGGGTACTTTAGGTACCGAGACCCCCGGGGTTTTGACGTTTTGTGTTCTGAATACTAGGAAGTACTTAGTGACTTTTCATATTTAGTCTGGCGCCATTGCGTTCAAATTTCCATTGATACATTTTGGTAGTCGTAGGTAGATGTTTACAATTTCACAAACCACTTCAGAAGAGATTTAAAAACGACACACTTTTTTGTAATTAAAGCTCCAAATAGAGAAGATATAACTGAAATCGCTTTGGAAGAATTCGAATAGAAGTGAGATTTTATTTTAGAAGAGAAATGTGATCTAAGTAAATCAAGATATTCTTGAGCTTAATTTGAATTGTTATTCTTCTGAATTTCAGCTCGTTGAAAAGAAACAGCTTTACAGCTGAACTTCTACATAACTCATTGTATACATGCCTTATATGAAGACACAAATTTCAGCAGGATATGACGAATAGTTTCTAAGATACCGAACATTTAAATAAATGATTTTTCTGAATCTTCCAATAATGCGACCCTTACGAAATTTAAATGACCCTATTGTTGTCATCTACAGCTAAACACAGTATGTATATCTTATCACCTGAAGAAGCCATGGTTATGGCGTGTCGTGGTGTAGTGAAGCTCTTAAGAAGTGAAAATCAAAACTAGTGGATTATTCAATACCTAGTAAGTGTACAAAGTTCCAATTCGATCAAATCGTTATTTTTCGAATTGGGATGGTTATATCTACAGGGCTACAGGCATACTTGGCCGGCGCATTCAGACCTCGAACGTACCCGGAAATATACGAAACTACGGTTTTTTCTTTACGAGAATTGACAAGTTCGCGGCCGAATAGACAGTAGAATTCAATTTGAACACGAATTTTTCTTTGAGTCTGACCTAATTGTCTGAGATCATTCTCGGCTCAGAATTCTAAAATTACACACATTTGGGAAAAAATTTAACGCTCTTGTTCATAGAAACAAGCTCGCACAAAGAGAAGAGTTTAGGTTAGACCTATAGATATTAAGAGAGTTTTCGGAAGAATTACCCAAGTAGATAAAAAAACTGAAATTTATACACCATCAATAAAAATAAACCAGAGCGCAAAAAGGCATGTTGAAGTTATTTTTCGTTTCATAGGGGCAAAAAAGTTAAGTTTGGTAATGCAAAATAAAAAGAATATGAACCTATGTTTAAGCAGCAATTTGAAACAGATTAAATATGAAATTTAACGATTCTCACGAACGCAGATTAGAATGATATTGATTAGTGTTAATTAAATAAATCATACTAGTTTATGTTCCACAATACGGAATTTACGAATTCTTTTTCAAGGATAAAGTCACTTCAGAAGGTCATTCTGGTGCAAGTGTAATTCCGGTAATAAACGGCGGTTTGAGTCCATTGTAATATCAAATATATGCAGATTTCCTCTCATGACGAATTTTGAGGACAATTTCACCCAATCATAACATATGCAATTCAACCAAGAGGTTTTCACGGTGAATAAAATATATAATAATGTTAAAATATACTTCGGAAGAAAAGAAGGTATAGAACTCCGAAAATAATCTAATACTACTCATGGTTCAGAAAGAATCGTGCGATAACTTCAGTAGTCATTTCACAATAATTACCACGAATAATTGATGGTTATACTGTGGAAATGCCGACAATCAAGTTACTTTCAAGCTGATAATTTTTTGAATGTATCGATTGTGTTACAATCAGGCAGAGAGATTAAATTTGTATTATTATTATTTTAATATCGACGAATATCCCGATATCTGTACCTACCACATTTCAAATAATAATTAAGCTACGGATGATAGTTGGAGCTACTAGGTACGAAAACCACGTGGTCATCAGTTTCTTATCTCATTGGTTATTTGGATTCATTACTTCTTCTGAATTATGTTCAAGATTACAAGAGAGATGAATAGCCCATGGGAAAAAAAATACATCTCGTTTTCTTCCTCGAAGGAAATGCCAAAATGTGACTGAATTTCAATTCGATATTAAATATGAATTACTCCCGAATCAAATTTGAATCGAGTTTCAGAACTTGTTGATATTCCAGAAATGTTCGATGATTCATTGAAATATATGGAGGTTCCTCTTTTGTAGTATTGTAGTTTTGTGTATTGAAAATGTATGAAGATTTCACTCGTCATCCAAGATTTATGTAAATATTGTTAAATAATAAAAAAAAAAATGGGAATCGAGAAATGAATTCGTAGAAATGAAATCCATTAATGAAAATATTTCAATTAGTGAATCCGCATCAATTCAAAATTTTAACGGGATAGATGAGAAATTGTTACAAATGCATAAACAAGAAAAATTATCTTTCTACCATCTAGTAGTAAAAGGGGGATTTTTTTTACCTTAAATATAACTTGATTATTCGCCAAAATAATAGGGGAGGGAGGGCTGGTCATCTGAACAAGACACGTGTTTTAACCTATATTTTGAAATTAGAAATATCTTCAAGAAGCTGCGAGGTACGGGTAGAAAATATCAGATTCACAGATCCTACCTAACCTAACAAACTAGCGACGAATATGTGAGGTTAGCTCTGAGACTCAGTTTAAATAATAAAGTGTCATTTTCTGTAGAATCGGAGTCTGCGCATCAGCAACTTCGATGAAATACATAGAATAGCAGATACGGTTGGGGCATTTTTTGACACTTCACATTTTCAATCACAGAACATGGAGGTGACATTTCTAATAGCAAATTATGATCGTTGATTGTAAAAGGGGATTTGCATTGTGGAATAAAATAACAGAAAAAAATCATGGCATGACAAGGTTGTGCATGGACGGTTTATAAATAGAGTAATAACGTAGAATGAGGAATGAGAGAGCATTGAACATTAATTTTTGATGCACGTGACGAAAAGGATCCCTGCTTTTTTGATATCAATAATATTTCTAAAATTAATTTTTCTAACATATTTTAAACTCAAAGAATTATCAAGTTTGACAACAATCAACTGACCCTCCATGATTTTCTTTGTTCTGTCTTTATCATGCGCACTCAGGTTCTACACGAGGCTTTACCCTAAAAGTCGAATTATTAGAGAATAATGCTGTCATGTTATGTTATTCCGGTTTATAAATTCACCTGAAGTTAATCTCAAAAAATACTCAAAAAAAGATTCGTTAATTAGACGCGAAGTTTCATGTTACTTTCAAAATAAATTTTCAATGAGGGTATGATTGATAAGCGATTGAACTCATTGATCTGATAAAAAAAAATACATTTCCTGGAAATTTGGAAACAACTAATCTATGCAGCATTTCGAGGAAGACGAAATGGCAAAAACGGAACCCTTATATTATCGTCATGTCCGTCCGTCTGTCATTTTGCTCGGAGACTATTATAATAGAAATGATAATAATAATAATAGAACATTGGTGCTATATACATACATAGATGGAATTTAGAAGGCAAGTGTCTCCTATGAACAATAAAGAATTATGTAGTATGTAATAGGTAACACGAAAAAAGCATTAGTGTAGCACTCTCCATAGTCCATATGTAACTCATCGATGAAAACAAAATCTTCCGCACATGATAGTGAGGTTTACCGTTATATAGGTCCCCAAAAATGATTAAAAGTATATGACTTTTGGGATTTAGTCGAAGTCAATAGTTGGTGAGATGCTAGATTTTTAAGTCTTCAGAAGTGTGGCCTCCCTTTATATTGTCGATTGCAAGCTATTACCACGAAACCCTTTACTGTGCGTTGTCTGAAACGAATTTTTTTAATCCTGTTCCAAATGAATTATTTGTACCCTCTGCTTGAAAGAGCCCTACAGTCATTCCTCGAGGAAAAATTATATCGGATAGGTAATTCAGAAAAAGCAACAATTGAAAGCCAATCCATACACAGAATTAATTGAGCAGAATCAATAAGAAAAACCAATGAATTATAGTATACAGTAAAACTTGAATGTTCTCAGTTCTGTTCGATTATTTCTCGGAGTAAATAAGGCTCCAGTCAATTTCACCCCTTGTTCAATTGCGCAACCTCAATTTTTTTATCTCAGTTTTTGTAGATATTTTTTTTTATATGTAGTTCTGTAGAAGAAATTGTTTGATACCAGTCTCAGCTCAAGGGAACTAAGTTCAGAAGTGCATTAAAGTTTGTCGGTTCAAAATCATATCTCCTAAACAAAAAGTTTTCTAAGATTGGGTCTAGTACTCATCGATTTTTTATTAAAACGAGTGTCTATAAAAAATAATGTCTAACATTATGCCTCCACGTTTTATATAATTTTCTAGTGTCTATATTCCAATAAGTACTTTCAGTCTAGATTGGATAAACCACCCTGTTTTTTCATTCTCAAATGCTTATCCTGAATTCAGAAAATTTTGGATCTTCTAAAATTACCGATATTTAATTTGGGAGTGTTTATAGTCGCAACTAGTGTAAGCATTATTACTGTAGTTGCGTGATGCCTTCTCAGTCTGAGATTGATTACAAAATATATACTTCACCTTCCTGGTCAAACAAAATTCGTCCGCAAACGAGCTATGTTTATGATATGTAGTTATGTTTGATTGCGATAAATGAAATTTTTTTGGTAGCACACATTGCTGAAGCGTTGGAAGATGGAAATATCAATATTCGATGCTATAGTAGATCTACTCAAACCTTAATCATATAAAATAAAAATGTTTCGGATTCGAAAGAAAAAAGTGCAAGACTGTTAATAACGTATTTATCTATCCAAATGATCAGTGCGTAAAAAAGTATGATGGACGCTTGGCTATATATGAAAGATTCCCAATTGGAGAATAAAACACGTGTTAGGGGGGGAATAATTTCAAACTCTCTAACAAAGAATCGATTAATAAATTAAATCTTAAGAAATTTTATGAAAAGATTCACCCCAAACATCTTCAGGCCTTCAGAAGAGTTCGAAACAGCCAATTACGATGCACAAACGTTTTCAATTCTAAAAAACCACACAAGCGATACTTAACTCTCAAAACTGCACGAAGAGTACAAATTTCTCGTTTGAACTTCACTTAAGGCCTAAAAACAGGCAGCACTTAGATATTACACACAAAACGATGGGATCAGGCTTACACTAAACTTGTGGAAACGACGCTTCTGCTCGGCGTATGTGAGAACTCATACAGAAATGCCGGCAAACATTGTCGAATCGTTGAATGGCACCAGATAATCAAGTTACGCGTATGTTCCCCTACCAGACCGCCGAACAGGAGGCCAGCAAGAAATTCTCGCTTAGCCGTTTTATCCTGCCTGATAGCTCTTCTAGAGACCTCTTCAAAAGTTTGGATTGATGACTTGCTATTTCCAAGGCATTTCGGAGTTGTGATAGGTTTTTGAAATTTCAGCTTTCAGCGAGTACATCATATGAGATATTACCTATAGGAAAGGGTACGAAGATGTTGAAAAATTTATAACATAACATTTAATTTTTGAATATTTGTTTAGCACCACCTGATATAACAAAAAAATTCATCTCACCCAACCACTTTTTCAATCTTCAACATAAATTTCAAACCTTTGTTCTGGTTGGGTGACAAAATGTCCGTTTAATTCAATATTACTAATGAAAAATACCTCATATCCAATTTAAATACTATGCCCTATGCGTGGGAAATCGAACGATATTAGTTGTGTTCAAAGAAATTCAATAAACTGAACAGAAGTGTTAATGAGTAATTATTTTTTATGGGAAAACAGAATAGAAGAATATTAAGAATTCAAGAGGTTAAAAAGGGCCTATTGTTGAATGGTTCCGTTTTTCGGGTTTTGGTACAAGTAGATGCCATGCTTGTTGACGAGGGTGAGAAGGTTTCATTTGAATCCGCATATAAGTAAATTTTATTCTGGAATATTCTACATCATGAGTAAATATGACCTTCCTAATGTTATTTTTCTAAATTCCCGAATGAACGTTTCTAACAAGGAGTTTAATGGAAAACAATGACAAGAGTTTTGCGAGAGATATCCACTTATTATCAACTATGTACTGATAGCCATTTTGAAAATAAGTATTGAAATTTACTCAGTAGTTTTATTTACATAGTTATTCTCCTAAGAAAGTGTGTCCTAAACGACGCGGAGCGGATTTCGGTCAAGCAACTACTAAATGAACGCACTCTCAAGGATAGTTGTCGTCTTTATTGATAGAGTCGTTAGAAAAAATTTTCGTCTTGAAATTGACGTTATTAGAAATTATTTTTTGTGCGCTCTGCTCATAGAGACATTTTTATGATTGACGCTACTCTTTAATATTTGCGGGCGGAAAAAACCCCCTCTATTCCTTTTACGCACGCATATGCGGAAAGGGGTTTTATCCGCACTCATTTGGAAAAGTGCTAGTGAAACTCTGAGAAGTGCTACTTTCCAAACATCAATGCGTGTGAAAAGTAATACTTTCAAAAAGCTAGCGGGAAAATTTTTTCTCATTCTTGGGCGCGTGTGACTTTTCAATGAAAGGCCGGGGAGCATTCGTTTGCATGAAAGACCCCCCCGCCCATTTTTTGCCACCCTTTAAAGACTTTCGTCTATCGAGATTTATGCCAAATCAAAAATAATTTGGTTTGGTGAACTTAATCTTAATCTTGAACAACCAACTCACTAACTCAGCTCATTTCCAGAGAAGTACATTATTCGAGTCAGCAGCTGGCTTGCAGCAGAACAGAAGAACAAAACATTAAAATCTTGAGCCTCCAATTATTTTGAAACAATCTAATGAAAAAAATTTGAACAGCACTGACGTGAGGTCGGGAGCCTTTGCGCGCTTGTTTAAATTCATCGCCAGAGTGGTCACCCATTCAGTTACTTCGAAATGATCGAAAATGCAGGGCAATGCTCTGAAACGATCGAAAACAGACCTATTCAACCGTAATTGCCCAGTTTCCACCTCTAAGTCGGTATATTTTATGATATTTTCATCCGAAAATCGAGATATCAGATTTTGACGAATATCACGTGTAAATCCGGAAACCTGATGGAAAGCTTTGTAAATGTCACATATCCCCATTTCCAACTGTATTTAACTAGAATGTTGTGAAGTGAAAAATGTACTGATGTATACCCGATTATATACACGACCTTGGAATACAGCAGACTATTGGCGAACAAGAACAGAAATCAAGATTGCCGTAAAAGGCGAGAATTTTGTCCCAAAATTTTTCAGGTATGATTTGCTGGACCAGGATTTCTATGCATCTTTGTCTACTTCCGAGAATTTTATCATAGCTTATAGCAAACAAAATTACGAGGTTTTTTTATTAGGATCTTTTCCTTCACCACTATTTTATTTTCGTATACTAAACAAAATTTTTCCTTTTTTTTTGCTTTCTATAATCTGAAATTCAAATATTCTGCTGCGACTGACAAATTTCTTCTGCAAATTCATTTATATTCAGATGAGTATAAATAGGGTCCAATACATAGAAGAAGCACAACTCAAATCGTTGAACAAGAAAATCAATCATTTGAGTATCCTTGGTCAGGGTCCTGGAAGAATTTCAAAACATAATAGATATCAAACGCACAACAAACACTTTAAGATTATTATTAATGAGGAAGATAAACAAAAGTGTTAATCTTTTCTGAAAAAATGGAAAAAAAAACAGCCAATGATTAGGAAGGAACGAATGAAGCCATTATACGAAAATAGAATAATATTATAGAATATTGAGCAGGTATGTCTAGAAAAGTTTGCGGGTCCTGTTACACACCTGAAACTAGTAGTCAGCATACAATAATAATAACATCTGAAGACAAAATATTGGAATGAAAGCGAGAGTTCAGTTTTGTCATTTTCTGATATCGGCGTTAAAAATCATCCAACTCAAATTTTTATTTTTCCATCTTTTCAAGAATGTTTAGCAAATTATCGATTATCGATATAATTCATGGCGAAACTATAGTTTTTTGTTACAACGAAAAAATAATCGAAAATGGGATATTAAATAGAGCATTGCATCTTCAAAAGACGGAGAAAAATATTAAATCCAAGAGATATCTGATGTTGACAAAAACATAAAGTAGTTGTACATTTTTGAAATCGAGGATTCGATGAGTTCAATGTGATAAACATTTAATTTTCTTTTTTCAGCGCGTGTTCTACTTACACGAGGGCTATGTCAATTGGTCACGATGTCTGTAATTTTTCGAATTTTGATCAGAAAATGGTCTCAATCGACAAGGTTCGATTCACTGATGACTAATCCGTGAAAAAAATTCAAGTCTGTCCGTCCTTCCGGAACTTGAATGTCGGGGTCACGTTTATCAATGAGCAAAATTAGACTAAATATGTAAATATGGCCTTTCAAAATATTTTTTTCCTGATAATTTCGGAACCAATGATTGGATTGGAATGAAATTTTGCACATGGATGAAGAATAATGTATTCAGATTAATTCAAGTCTGTCCGTCCGTATACATGACAAACCTCGAACGGAACGACCTATAAACTTGAAATTTTCAGGTTAGGTTCGAATCTCGAATGCCTCGGTTAAGTTCGTTATTGGACAAAATTCGACCAGGGGTTCCGTAAATATGGTCGTTTGAAATTGATTTTTCTTGATAATTTCAGAACTACGGATTCGAGCTTGACGAAATTTTGTATTTCAATGGAGAATAATATATTCAAGCTAAATTTTTTCCAGATCGCATAACCAGAACCATTTTGAATTCCAACGAATTATTGAATAAAAAATCCTTATATGTATTTCTGTAACAGCTGATTCGGCATAATTGACAAAGGGCTGATGTCAAAATTTTCTTCAATTTTCTTCTTGTTTCTAAAACAAGAAAAAGCGAATCTACCCAAAAGGTGGATAAACGAGCGCTCAAAAGACTCAAAAGCTCCTGACTTCACGGTAGTGCTTTTTATATATTTTCTTCATTCATTCTATGATAGATTGAGGTGAATCGGTTTTATTTATCATTGTATTATGTTTTTTCCTCCTCCCGCTAAGAACACTATAGAAACACACATCTACATAAGACATAACCCGTGAAATGAAGTTGTTACTCAAATATGGAACCATACTTGATATTGGTGTTAACTTTATGGATATACGATATACGTCATAAGAAACTCACTTGATAATTAGTTCATGTAAGAACATTCATTTCACTTATACACAGACGCGTTCAAGCTACATGCATAATATTGTCCAGAACAGAACCGTATAAACCATAGAAAATTATAACTTTCGAACGGAAAGGCCTAGGTCCTAGGGACTTGGAATTTTCAGGATAGGTGTGGATCTTGAATGTCGCGGTCACGTTTATCAATGAGCAGAATTAGACTAGGGGTTCCATAAATATGGCCGTTCAGAATATTTTTTCCTGATAATTTCGAAATGATGAAAAATATTGTATTCAAACTACGTGCGAAATTTTGTATAGATCGCATTACAAGACCATAGATACCGTAGAAAATTCTAGCGAATTATCGAAAAAGAAATTGGTCACCTAAAGCACCGACGTGAAGTCTGGAGTTTCGCTTTAGTTTGAAATTTGACAGCTGTCAAAAATTTCTTCAATTGGTTTCTAAACTGGAAAATCTACGTAGGTGGATGAACGAGCGCTCAGTTCACGGAAGTGCTTTTTTCCATTTTTTGGAATAGGGTTTTCGTAAAAAACAAAGTTGTTAGAAGGCAAATTTATAAAGCACATCAACCACTCGAAATATTACGTTCATTAAACAGAGGTCATGTTCGGACAAGAGTCGGTATCGAGCACAATACTTTACCAACGAAAGTCGGTTGGCTTCTGATTTCTGAATGTTTGGTCTACACTCTACAGTCTACACTGTAGAAATGATACACGGTGGCAGAATTCTTCCACCATGGACATGATGAATAAGAATAGAGAATACAGGTAATTTCTATAATCATAATCTGTAGAATTGTATAAACGTTTCTCGAGTATGTAGTTCAATTTTTGGTATTTCGTGTTACATTGACTCAATATTAGAGATTTGAAAAAGAAATCATGACGGATTATGTTCTGGTGATGTATATAAATACCAATCGAAAGACGAAAGGATAAAATATCAAATACTTCGGATTCCCGAAGAATTCAAGGTTATTCATATTAAAGAAAGCATGATGACTTGAAATATAAGCATTTGAAAAATATTTCAAACCATGTACAAGGGTCAAGTATAAAATAAAGAATTTGAATTCGAAAATTACTGCAGCGATACCTTTGATTTATACTTATCTTATTTATGTTCTCTAAAACTTTTATTTTTAATGCTTGTGTGATGGACTACAGAAAGAAATTAAAAAAATGATGATGTTGATAATGTTCTACATAATATACCGGGGAACATTATTTCCCATTGTTTGATCTATGTTGTTCTATGAGTAAAAGATTCAGAATCTTGCATTGCACTCTATAGCCAAGCTTGTGAATATGTACTCACAAAATAACCTATGGATCAAACTATGGATCAAACGCAAGTAACTGTACACACTCTTACCAGAGGTAGAGTAAGACTCATTTTATCAAAAAAAAACCTGTAGGTGTGACAACTTTGAATGATTCCACATACGGAAGCTGCATTTGAGGTCGTTTTGAAAGGTAAAACAATAATTCGAAATTCGACATACAAAGTGACGTTTTCAACCTGAACAAGTCAAATGAGGAATAATGGGTCCGGCCCTGGAGTATTGACATAATTTATTTTTCGTCTCCTTGTCTCAACTTGTGTCACCAATGTCCTAAGTTTCAATAAATTCCGTCGATTAGTTTGGTTTCAATGATGGTCATAGTATTTCCATGAATTCAAAAAATCACCCTGTAGATTTCTGAGAAAAGCCAGAAATTTATTTTTATACTGTCAATCCGTACTCACCAAGTCCTGCTCTACCTCTAGTGAGAGTATGTAAAGTTAGTCCCAGGACACCATGTATATCATGATATTTATAATATGATACAAATACCATGGGTGGGTATTCATTTAAAACTCAAAATTTGCGCCACTTTTAAAAAATGTGATTTTGGGAAAATTTGTTTCCAATATGTACTTCGATATCTGTTGAAATTTTGTGTGTGAGTATGAGGCGTAGATAAAGTGATTTATGTAAAAATTGATGCTTAACAATGTGAAAAAAAAATTTGAAGTTCCTGAAAATAAAATGACAATATTTGTAATACCGATGGAGAGTTTGGTACACAAAAAACAAGCACCCAAAAGCTCCTGATTTCACATCAGTGATTTTCTCGAATTTTTTTATTGGACTTGTGATGAAGTTTGATTTATGGTCGAAATTCATCTAGAGGTCTATTCAGAGCGCCTGTAGATCCGCAACCGAAAATACACTGTCCGTAATATTTTCGAGTTTTTCTTGAATCAGCGCACTGGGTTTCGAAAAAACAAGTGCGGCGTTTTCCTCGGCCCACATTACGCCAGAAGAAAGATAATGTAGATGATCCCCCCGAACTAATTAATTGTGTTCAGGACCGTGAAAGAGCTACTTTAGAAAACCGAGTGATAAAGAATAAAGCCTCGCGTTAAGAATTGAAAGGCCAAATTTAGTTATTGTGAATACTGAAGGTGAAGTACCTAACTTTCTATAGTCATAATCCCGTAAATAGGCCACCGTACTCCGTTGGTTCATTTTTTTGTTGTTGACCGTTTAATAAAGAATTCAACAGAAGACTGAACCCGTGGATTTCTTTTCTTGCCTAGCTGACATACCGTACCGTCTTAACTCGAAATCACCCACTCCGATCATACACCGTAGTTTCTGGTCATTTCGCTATGGTATATAGATTACTATAATTTTCCTGACATTCCCGACTGTATATAACCCCCATAATTAGTGGAAGATGTAGAAATCGTTTTTTGGCCTTTACTCAGTTGATTTTCTAGTTGCAATTTTATTTCCGTTGAATGTATGTTCTCCTGTATGTGACGACCGTAAGGGATTCATGGAGTCATTGCCTTGGATGAACTCGAATTTAGAATATTCATTAGTAATGTTCTTTCTTCTTTCGTACCGAGCGAATCGAGCGATCGTTCTTTTGTTTTCAATCAGTTCTCCCTTCCAAAACTCCAAAGTGATTGCAAGTGATTATTCTGATCGAGAAATTTCTTATTTCAATTAGATCACATTGGTAAAGTCAAAATTTGAAGTTTGACTATATAGAATTTTATATACATAGAAGTGAGCGCATTATTTCGGGCTTTAAGTGAATGAATGTGTTCTGATTGCAAAATCACTTTCACTTGAATCAAATAAGTTCCATCAGTTGAATCAGTACGAAAGAACACTACTAAATAATCGCTACTACCGCAGATAAACCGAACTTTGTCTCCGGCTTTGCAGCTGCCCTGGTGGTTTTGCTATACTTTTCCATTTTAAAAAGATAGCTGGCGCCCGAGTGAATAAAAGTGAATTTATTTTGGAATTTCGAAATTTTCAGAAGTCTGCCAGAATGACGGAGAAAACCCGTTACAGACTTCTTTAAAAATTACTAGTCTTTTAGATCATATAATTGTATGTCCCCAATTCGGGAGCGCACTAGACGTTCCTGGGAAACAGAGTGAAAAAGAATTCTGAAAACTGTCGGTATAACACAACCCCAAATCACCTCTAAACAATGTTAGTATGCCAATTTTGAAACATAACATCATTTGTTGATATTTCGTTTAGAATTTTCTACAATGCTCAAGTTCAAAATATGAAACTGGTTGCTGATTTTTGGAACTTCAGATGTCCGAAGATCACAACTGGACCTTAGTGAAAGGCAATTATCTTCGATAGGTCAGTCAGAAAGCTGCAGTCTTAAATTAATTTAAAGAATAATCAAATGATTGATGTTCCTGGTACGAACTAGAAGGTCCAATAGGGCACCATACACGGGCGGATTATCCGTACAGTTCAGATAAGTGGAGATTTGATTCGACAGATCCAGGTGTGATTTTACACCAATAACGGACGGATTTGATACCATTAAAGCAATGATATATATATATGTACGAATTAGGCTCACCACGTATCAGATATGACAGATATTCCGCTGGTGTATGGTGCCCATATGGATTGCGGGTTCCCCGCCCAGAGTGGCCAATGGAAAACAAGGCCTAGTTGTCGGTATCCTTCAATAACATTTTTTCGAAGAAACGATATTATTACACATATCTATCCTCGTGATTCGGGTTATTGAACAACGGATCACGGATCGCAATTTTCTCACATAAGCCGCGACTGCAACCCGTTCCGTTTGTCTGAATGACGCGTTCAAGCGTGTATTTATTCTCCGTGTCGAGTTGCTTCCACGTGCCAAGTGAATAATACACTGTGAAGGATTGTAACGATACATCAAGGCAATTCACAATGGGATATTACGTTATTATTCCGCTCCCGTTTCCAGAGTTACAATTTTAAATGATGTTGAAGAATGTCTGCAACACGTGAAGAGCTTCTACCGCGTACCTACGTTATGGGATCGGGATGAATTTTCAACGAGATCCAAATCGGGAGTCATATTATTGAATGGAGGAATCAAGAGCGGCGGGCGTAACAGGACTCAGCGTTTAACCGATTCCGAGTTAGGTTCGAAGTATTTGTTCAATAATTTACACCTGCTCGGTTTGTGAGAGTTCAACAAGGACAGAGGTTCAAATTTCCACTTATTGATGGATTGGGCAAATATTGAAATGGAGTTTATCTCTTCGTGGGTATAGACAGGTTATAACTCATAATTCTCTCTTGTCTAAATTAATGTGGTCCTGGCATCTAGGTTGTTGTACAGAATTACCGTCAGAGAAAAATATAGTTAGGACTACAAATATTTGAAATTGAAATTTAGGATTTACAGCATTGGCACTGTACCCCCTCCATTTCACTCTTCAAGCCGAACAATTAATTAAAAAAATTCTGATTCTGTACTTGACAAGCAACTAATCAACAAAACAATAACAACTTTTTACAGTGCTGACTAGCTTTATGGATTTCATACTCTTCAAATTGAAACTTTGAACTGTTTTAGTTTGATATGTATACTCCGTTCAAGAATTATTGACATCTCGGAAGGCTGTGGAAAATCGAAATAGTTGGAAATAGACTATTCAGTAATATTTAGGGTTGCTGAATTCAGGTTGGTATAGAAAAAATTACGAAAAGCACTGCCGTGAAGGCATGAGCTTTTGAGCGCTCGTACATGCACCTTGAAGGTAGATTCGCATTTTCCAGTTTTAGAAATCAATTGAAGGAATTTTCGACAGCTGTCAAAAAAATTCTGAAACTTAGGCGAAACTCCAGACTTCATGTCAGTGCTTCAGCTGATCAATTTTTTTTCGATGATTCGCTAGAATTTTTTACGGTTTCTATGGTCTCGGTGATGCGATCTGGACAAAATTTTGCACGTAGTTTAAATACATTATTCCTCAGCTAGGTGCGGAATTTCATTCCAATTCAATCAGTAGTTTCGAAACTATCAGGAAAAGAATATTTTGAAGGGCCATATTTACGGAACCCCTAGTCTAATTTTGCTCATTGATGAACGTGACCGTGACATTCGCGATCCAAACCCACCCTGAAAATTTCAAGTTTCTAGGCCTTTCCCTTCGGAAGATATAATTTTCTATGGTTTCTATGGTTCTGGTCATGCGATCTGGACAAAATGGAAATTATCGACAAAACAAAATTTCAAATGACCGTATTTACGGAACCCCTAGTATTATTCTGCTCATTGATAAACGTGAACGCGATATTGCAGATCCACACCTATCCTGAAAATTTCAAGTCCTAGGCCTTTCCGTTCGAAAGTTATGATTTTCTATGTTTTCAATGGTTCTGGTCATGTGATCTGGAGAAATGTAGCTTGAATATATCATTCTCCATTAGTATACAAAATTTCGTCACGATCGAATTTGTAGTTCTGAAATTATCAAGAAAACTAAATTTCAAACGACCATATCTACGGAATAATGGAATAATGTTGCTCATAGATGAACGTGATCACGACATTCGAGATCCACACCTATCCTGAGAATTTCCCTAGGCCTTTTCGTTCAAAAGTTACAATTTTCTATGGTTTCTATGGTTTTGGTCTTGCGATCTGGACAAAATTTCACATGTAGCTTGAACACCTCATTTTCCATTTAAGTGCAAAATTTCATTTCGTCAAATCTGTAGTTTTCAAGTATTCAGGGAAACAAAACTTTGAACGGCCATATTTACGGAACACCTGGTGGAATTTGGCCCATTAACGAACTTAACCGAGGCATTCGGGAACTGAACCCACACTGAAAATTTCGAGTCTCTCGGTTGTTCCGTTGGAGAGTTATCGTGCTTACGGCCGGACGTACGGACGGACGGCCGGACGGACAGACTCGAATTTTCCGACGGATTCGTCATCAGTGAGTCGAACTCTATCGTTTGAGACCATTTTCGGCTCAAAATTCGAAAAATACAGACATCGTGACGAAATGATATAGCCCTCGTGTAAGTAGTACGAGCGCTCAAAAACACTCACTTGGTTTGGTGATTTTATCCAAAAAATTCGGAAATAATTTTATTGATTTTGAATGCTTATCAATTAGTTCTGAATTCTGAGTATTTCTCCAGTCTCGTGTTATTGAAATGGCTGGAATCGATCAGGATAATTTACAACTTTGAACTGTTTTAGTTCACTATGTATACTGCGTTCAAGAATTATTGACATCTCGGAAGTTTGTGGAAAATCGAAAAAGTTGGTAATAGAATATTCAGTAATATTTAGGGTTGCTTAATTCAGGTTGGTATAGGAAAAACACTCACTTGGTTTGGTGAAATAATTTTATTGATTTTGAATGCTTATCAATTAGTTCTGAATTCTGAGTATTTCTTCAGTCTTGTGCTATTAACATGGCTGGAATTGATCAAGATATCGTGCGCCTAACAAGGGGACGTGAGGCAGGGTCTTCATAGATTCAGCAGATATTTCCTAGCTAGTTTTTCAGGTTAACTATTATTCACCTACTTAAAGTGCATTTTGATTGATAAATCGGATATATTTCAGAATTTTGCCAGTACTATTGATGTCAAATTTTGGTGAAAAAAGAAGGAAGAGTTATTACACTCTGGAATAAGCAGTGGAAGAAAACCTGTACAATACGATTGTTCCTTCAAAGCGACATTAAATGACTTTATTTTTGCTACAATTAAAGGTCGATTACATGGAGCGAGTTCACAAGCTGCTAGTGAGCTAATTTAGAAGCTGCTAGTGAACTCGCCCAGTGTAATCATGTTCACTAGCCAACTAGCAGATTGTAAACAATCTGCGAGTGGAGTTGAAAGCTGGCCTACTTTACTCGCTAATCGCTGGCGTTTTGGATTGTAAGCTAGTAAACTAGCCGCGTCTAATCATAGTTTCTAGTAAACTATCTACTCGGTGGTTCCGGCAACGTCAAAAACGCATGTTTTTATTCACGAGCTAGTTGGCTTGTTAGCGAGTGGAATGTTTTGCGTGTAATCATGACTATCGCACAAGCCGACTAGCTCGCTTCAAAATTCGCTCACAAGCAGCTTGTAAACTCGCTCCATGTAATCGACCCTTTTATGACAATCAAAATTTTAGTTTAGATTTCCTCTTCAAACTGGCTAAAGTGCTCCTGGATCTCAATCAAAGCCAAAATTATAGATATCTTGAACAAAGCAGTTGATTCTGAATAATTAATGATTATTATAATCTGTCAATAAGTTCTCCATTTGTTTTCTCTTCTCATTGATTTGGAATTAATAATAATTGAAATCTATGACACATGATCCCCCATATAGCGTTCCTCGAACTCCAGAGGTTTCGAAGAATGATCGCTTGTATGACCAGTCCTGGGGTAAATGATCCTTCAATTCCTTCAGATCAATATATATATAGAATATTATTATTTCAGAAATTTTGATCAGAAATGAAGCCTCGACTGGACTTTCAAGGCCTGCTTTTATGTCAATAATTCTTGAATAGAGAATAGGTGATTATCACATTTTTTATTCGAAATAACCTCCACAACAAGTTGCCAAAGTTTGATACTCACAAAAAATAATTTTCAACTGATTTGAATCTCGTCATATCACATTATTATATGCCAAGTGGAAGATATGTACCTCCGATAGGTAGAGATGATATATTTCCTCTATAGTGAATAAATTCATCATTCCAACAGATTCCTTCCATCGAATTTCCCAATTCTCCGTTATGGTCAATGGAAAGAAACATCCGTCAAAGCGAACGAACATAATGCGATACTGATGACCTAGATCACCAACCCCCACACAATGGGAAAAGAGGGTTCATTCTTCGTCATTTATAATTCACCGCTTTCCATCGAAAAGCGGGATATTTTGGGTCTTCGGTCTCGGTCCTGAAATTATTGGGTATGATTGTCAACTAACGTCGAATTATGAAAGCTATATCGGCCACAATACCATCCGCTGTGATCGTTTCACTCTGAAGATGAGAGAGAGAAGCAATTCTTTCAGCTTTGAGGATAGGACGTATAGGGGCCAGATTATATGCAAACATGAAAAGCTTCAGGTGACCAATTTTTTTTCTCGATAATTCGCTAGAATTTTCTTTCTTTCTTTATTCTTCATCAATGTGCAAAATTTCATTCCAATCCAATCATAAGTTTCGAAATTATCAGGAAAAAAAAAATTTGGAACGGCCATATTTACGGAACTAATTTTGCTCATTGATGTACGAGACCGCGACATTCAAGATCTAAAACTACCCTGGAAATTTCCCTATGGCCTTTCCGTTCGAAAATTATAATTTTCTATGGTTCTGGTCATGCGATCTGGACAAAATATTGCATGCATCTTGAACACGTCATTCTTCATCTGGATCGAACCAGTAGCTTCAAAGTTATCAGGAGAACAAAATTTCGAACGGCCATATTTACGGAACCTCTTGTCGAATTTTGCCCAATAAAGAACTCAAACGCGGCATTCGAAATTCGAACCACCCTGAAAATTTGAAGTTTCTATAGTGGATTTTCAGCCACCGTCTGGGGCGCCCCAGGAGTGCTCCAAACCAAAGTTTGACATAAGTTTGACCAATCCAGTGCCGGAGTGTCAAGCACTCCGCCTTCCCATTGGTGCATAACCCGAATTTTCGGGGCTTCAAGCGTAACACGCACCTGGCTGGAAAGCAGTTTATGTCGTTCCCTTAGTCACCCTTTATCAGTAAGTATAACCTTGTCGATTCAGACCATTTTTGGCTCAAAATTCGAAGAATTGAGACATCGTGACGAAATGATATAGCCCTCGTGTAAGTATAACGAGCGCCCAAAAAACTGTAACATCAAGAAGGCACAATGACCAGCAGAAAGTTTCTGAAGAATTCTCAAGATTCGCTCTTAGCGTTATCATTTGCGCAAATATCTATTATTTTCGAATTTTGAGCCGAGAATGCTCCAAAACGATTATGTTTGTCTTAACAGATGAAGAATTAGAGGTCAAATTCAATTCTGTCTGTCCGTCCCTGTGTCCGTTAACACGAAAAGTTTCGGAATGAAGGGCCTAGAGTTTTTAAATTTTCGAAGTCTAAGGTTGTTCGTAAATGGGTGAAATCCGCCGAAAGGTTTCGTAGATAAAGCCATCTGGTACTCAAACCAGAATATGTGAAATACCTGAAACTTACGAGAATGGAGGGAATGTACGAGTATGAGGTCTCCAACTTACGAATCTTTTTTGATGAAATTTCCTGTAAAATTTTTACCATTTTTTCCATACAATGATAGATTAAGATGAATCTGTTCTATTTATCATTTTATTTTGTTTTTTCCTCCTCTCGCTAAGAACACTATAGAAACACACTCGATATTATCTATCGTATTTAAGACTCGAACACTTATGCAAATCGTCTACATAACACATAATCCGTGAATTGAAGTTGTTACTCCAATAGGGAATCATACTTGATATTGGTGTTAACTTTGGAGATATACGTCAGAGGAAACTCACTTGATAATTTGTTGATGTTAGAACATTCATTTCTGTAATACACATATGCAACTGTGACTATCTAATTAAAAACTTTCGAATTGAAATAAATGAGGTGTTAAAGTAATTATTTCTGAAAAATGAAGTAAGTATAGGTTCGGAATCCGAATTATCTTAATTGAATTGATATTTCGATTTTTATAACGATTTGAAAATCATAAGAATATTTCTCATTAGAGAAAATTTTTTGAATAATCAATAGGAACAGAATATCGAGAAATACCCTCAAAAAGAAACTTCACCATAATCCTTTCTCAAAAAAAAAAAACTTTGGTGCTACCAGCTTATGAATTTCGAAAGTTCCAATATGCGAATCACGAAGGTTCACAATTTCCCTATCAGTCTATATGAATATGTCCAGTGCAAGAGTTCTTAGCCAAGGTCTACACGCTACAATAAATGCTAGCAATTTATCGGAACAACTGAATGGTTAAGATTTATCGTTGGGTGAAACTGGACATTCTAGCGATTAATCGCTACGATTTGAATCACTTTGTATTGCTTTTAAACGGGAAAAGTTGTATCGAACTATTTCGTTGTTTCGACGACTTTTGGCTCGTTCTAACCCAACGCCCTAAAAAGTTTTTGTTGTCGATTATTTCTTCGATAAAGGTTGGAAAAAAATTGCTGGTACACGTCACAATATTAAGAAAAGGATAGTTCGGAGATTTCAGTACAAACATAAAGAACAAAAAACATTTTCTTTCCATTGCAAAAGCTAACTCAATATATTGCAGTCGACAACGCATATTGGACACGAAATCGTTGAATATATACAGTTCACACTCTTTCGATTTATTTGAATGATGACTCCTTACAATTACATCGTTAGAATTTGTCGTAACGTCTAAACCTGGCTTTACCCATTCTGAAACTTTCTTGGAAAAATATAGCAGGCAATTCGTGGAACTTCACTTCAAGATACCCGCAGGTAAAAAAAAGATTGACCTTCGGCAACCAATTGATTTTTTACCTCCTTCTAGGTAAGGAATATGGATAACTAGGCAGATGAAGAGCCATAAGATGGGAATTATATCTATATATTATATAATTTCCTATGAACTATATTTGAAAGAGAAATTCGGAAAACAAACTTTAACTAACCTTCAATGTGAACAAATCGTAACACCACATTTTAGAAAATAATATGTTGCTAAAAGAGTTTTGGAGACTACGATATATCATAAAACAATAGTGTAGAATATTTTATTGTCAGTTGTCTTTCAAATTCAACACTTTATGGCTACCAGTATAATTTTTACTGAGCATTAAACGCATAAAACATAATATTAATGCTTCATACTGAGAAAAATTACGAAAAGCACTGCCGTGAAGGCAGTAGCTTTTGAGCGCTCGTACATGCACCTTGTAGGTAGATTCGCATTATTCAGTTTTAGGAACCAATTGGAAAGATTTTGACAGCTGTCAAAAAAAATTCAAACTGTGTGCGAAATTCCTTTCCAATCCAATAAGTAGTTTCGAAATTCAGGAAAAAAATAGTTTGAACGGCTATATTTACGGAACCCCTAGTCTAATTTTGCTCATTGCTGAACGTGACGGCAAGTCCCTAGGCCTTTCCGTTCGGAAGTTATGATTTTCTATGGTTTCTATAGTTCTGATCAAGCGATCTGGACAAAATGTAGCTCGAATATATCATTCTCAATTCGAATACAAATTTTCGTCACGATCAAATACATAGTTTTGAAATTATCGAGAAAACCGAATTTTGAACGTCCATATTTACGGAACCCATAGTATAATTTTGCTCATTGATGACGTGACCGCAACATTCGAGATCTACACCTATCCTGAAAATTTCAAGTCTCTAATCCTTTCCGTTCGAAAGTTATAATTTTCTATGGTTTCTATGGTTCTGGTCATGCGAGCTGGACAAAATTTTGCATGTAGGTTGAATACGTTATTCTTCATCTGAGTACAAAATTTCACCTCGATCGAATCTATAGTTTCGAAATAATCAGGAAAACGAAAATTCGAGCGGCCATATTTACGGAACCCCTCGGCGAATATTGCCCGATAACGAACTCAACCGCGGCATTCGAGATTTGAACATACCCTGAAAATTTCAAGTTTCTACGACATTCCGTTCGAGAGTTATCGTGCTTACGGCCGGACGGCTGGACGGACAGACTCGAATTTTCCGTCGGATTCGTCATCAGTGAGTCGAACATAGTCGTTTGAGACCATTTTCGGCTGAAAATTCGAAAAATACAGACATCGTGACGAAATGATATAGCCCTCGGGTAAGTAGTACGAGCGCTCGAAAAGCAGCATGTATGAGATGCTGACTCGCAATAATGAAAGCCACAAGCACAATAAAATAAAGAGGTAATAATAAATAAATTAATACGAATAAACTTAATGATTCTGAATTTTTTGCAAGACTGAAAAAAAAATTGGTTCAAATTCCAATGACAATAATACAATAATCTTGAATGAACAATATGAATACCTTATCAAACAACAAAATTTTATCAAAATGTTAATGTGTTTCGAACTGTTCCGATTGGTTACCCCGAATAAATTAAAAAGGTGGTTGGTTTCTGAATTTTCTATTGCTTTTCCTATACTTATCTCAAAAGCATTATTTGCAGAAACTCATACCTGATTCTCTTCCAATTCTTTCTTCTTTTATACGTACCTGAAACAAGAAAAAATGTCAATAAACGAAATGCAGGAAATACATTTGAAAAAATTACGGGTAGCACTGCCGTGAAGTCAGGAGCTTTTGAGCGCTCGTGCATCCACCTTGTAGGTAGATTCGCATTTTCCAGTTTTAGAAATCAATTGAAGGAATTTTCGACAGCTGTCAAAAAAATTTTCAATCTTAGGCGAAACTCCAAACTTCATGTCAGTGCTTGAGCTGACCCAATTTCGCACGTAGTATAAATACATTATTCTTCCGCTAGGTGTGAAATTTCATTCCAATCCTATCAGTAGTTTCGAAATTATCACGAACAAAATAATTTGAACGGCCATATTTACGGAACTCCTAGTCTAATTTTGCTCATTGATGAACGTGACCGCGACATTCGCGATCCAAACGTACCCTGAAAATTTCAAGTTCCTAGGCCTTTCCCTTCGAAAGTTATAATTTTCTATGGTTTCTATGGTTCTGATCATGCGATCTGGACAAAATGTTGCTTTAATATATCATTCTCGATGACAATACAAAATTTTATCTCGATCGAATCCGTAGTTTCGAAATTATCGAGAACACAAAATTTCAAACGAAAGTATTTACGGAACCCCTGGTCTAATTTTGATAATTGATGAACGTGACCGCGAAATTCTCGATCCAAACGTACCCTGAAAATTTCAAGTCCCTAGGCCTTTCCATTCGAAAGTTATAATTTTCTATGGTTTCTATGGTTCTGGTCATGCGATTTGGAAAAAATGTAGCTTGAATAAATCATTCTCCATTAAAATACAAAATTTCGTCACGATCAAATCCGTAGTTTCGAAATGATCAAAAAAACTAAATTTCAAACGACCATATTTACGGAGCCCCTGATCTAATTTTGCTCATTGATGAACGGGACCGCGACATTCGAAATCCACACCTATCCTGGAAATTTCAAGTCCCTAGGCCTTTCCATTACAAAGTTATAATTTTCTATGGTTTCTATGGTTCTGGTCATGCGAGCTGGATAAAATTTTGCATGTAGCTTCAACACGTAATTTTCCATCTGAGTGCATAACTTCACCTTGATCGAATCTGTAGTTTCGAAATAATCAGGAACACAAAATTTCGAGCGGCAATATTCACGGAACCCCTAGGCGAATTTTGCCCAGTAACGAACTTAACCGCGGCATTCGAGATTAGAACCTACCCTAAAAATTTCAAGTTTTTAGGACATTTCGTTCGAGAGTAATAGTGTATACGGACGGACGGACAGACTCGAATTTTTTGACGGATTCGTCATCAGTGAGTCGAACATAGTCGTTTGAGACCATTTTCGGCACAAAATTCGAAAAATACAGACATCGTGACGAAATGATATAGCCCTCGTGTAAATAGTACGAGCGCTCAAAAGGGAATATCATCCATGAACATAATATAAGACAATGTCACAAATGGAAAACTGGTTATACTGGTGAGTTGAAAAAGTGAAGTGGGACATCTACGTGTTATCCATTGCGAACAATTACGATATGTCCATATCTTCTTTTGCAACATAAATGAATGCAAGAATGTGGTACGAAAGCGGCATTGATTTAATTGTTTGTTTACGTTGATTTTCTTAGATGTTACGCAATATTGCGACACTCCTTGTTATTCAGCTGATCTTATTATGTCTTTTATGATACGTTCATCAAAAAATGATCTGAATATCACTGAATATCAGAAATGTCTGTCTTCCGTTCGGATACATTGGCTTGGATACCTATCCTATACCGATGTAGTAGATGATTATTCTCAAATATATTTGAATCTTGATGTAAAGCAGATATCCGACCTTCATATTCTAATGTGTTGAAAGAATTCATTGTTGAATCATAAAAGTTGTGAAATGTGTTCATGTATTATTTAACGCACTTTTCAGCAGTACTAGCATGATACAAGTACAAGTACAAGTCTTAATGTAAGGAAACTTGTAGTTCATCAGAAGATATGATTTTTTTTTTTAAATTGCATTCAAACGATAAAAATCTGTTATTTCAATTGACCTATTGAAAATCGACAATTTCTGACATAACGACAATGAAATTTCATAAAATATATGGACTATTGGACCATCAAGAAATGTCAAATAAATTTCAACCAATTAACTACTTTGAAATTTCGAATGAGCGAATTTGATTGGTCGAAATCAATATGACATTTCTTGATCAGGTAATTAAATCTGACTCAGATTTACATAGTTACAACACGAGAAAAAAACAGCTTCTGAGTGTTCCCTTCACTAGAATTACCAAAGCAAAGCAGGAGGTGAATCATTTATCTCACTGAAGCTTTCTAAGGTTGGCTGAAAGTAAAGAGTTTGAACGAAGAAAAATTCCGCAAAGTATGGAAGAACTTTTATTCAAGAAGACAATCTATACCTTTGAGAATTTTTAACATTGTCGTTCTAGAATGTCTTGTAAGTATGCGATGAAATTGATTCATACTTACCTTTTTACCCATGATAAAAGATTGATGTTTTTAACCTATGGCAAGCCGTGTAATACTTGACGGCAATTATTCATCATGGGCGCCATTGATATTAATGACACTTTCTCTGACATGCTTATGAGTGCATGTATAAATGAATGAATGAGAATAAATGAATAAAATAAAAGTTGTTTGCACCCTACAGTGACAAATTGCATAATTGTATATGGTCGAAAACGTTCAAAATCATTTCATCCTCCACCCACTTTCGAATTTGTATCGGTAACTCTTAAGGAGGCCGTAATCGGTCAAGCTGCTTGATCAAACAATTGAATCGATCGATTGATGCGTGTTTCAATCAACCTCAATCAGTCCTTCAATCTTTTGATCAAAACTTTCTCATCAGTGGAAGCCAAGACGTGGAGTAGTGCATCCCGTTTAAAATAGTGATTTTGGTGCTGAATAATGGTGCTAAATACAGATTTAGGTTGCCCTTGAGCAAAAAAACGGCGAAAAAAGAGGCGGTGGTCTAAGGAGTGAGTGAGTAACTGAGAAACCTCCTTACTCTCCACAAATCTGGAGAATCAGAACTCACGTTCCGATTTTTCGGAAAACTCAGTTCGGGTAGTGCATGCCATAGTTTCCATAGACTGACTGACGCCATGCATGATGTAAATAGCCGTTGGTGATCAAGCGCCCTCTTCCACCAATTGAGGCATTCAAACTTTTCATCAATCACCCTCCAGCCTCGCTTCAAGCGTCAAACGGATTCTTAGACGGTCAAAATATATAATTCATTGCTTGATTCAATCGATTGATTTAAGCTTTTGATCAAAATGATTGACCCTTGACGGGATGTTTAACATTTTTGAGACGTAGGAGAGGTGAGATAAAAACATTCAACCCTGTATATAGTGGGTCCAAGGTAACATAATTCAACCGTTTCTATTGGGCCAGTATTGAAAAACCATCTCAGACCAATTTCACTCACACTTGTGGAGTAATTTAGGAATTTTGGGATTATTATCACGCATAGGCTTGGTGCATGTATATTCGATATTCTAAGTATGTAGTACTTTTGTGCCAAACCTCTATTTGTACTTTGACCTTGATATAATACATTCCTTTTTTGAGCGCTCGTACTACTTACACGAGGGCTATATCATTTCGTCACGATGTCTGTATTTTTCGAATTTTGAGCCGAAAATGGTCTCAATCGACAAGGTTCGACTCACTGATGACAAATTCGTCGAAAAATTCGAGTCTGTTCGTCCGGCCGGCCGGCCGTCCGTCCGTATACACGATAACTCTGAACGGAATGACCTACAAACTTGAAATTTTCAGGGTAAGTTCGAATCTCGAATGCCCAGTTAAGTTCGTTATTGGGCCAAATTCGCCGAGGGGTTCCGTAAATATGGCCGCTCGAAATTTTGTTTTCCTGATTACTTCGAAACTACAGATTCGATCGAGATGAAATTTTGCACTCTAATGGAAAATGAGGTGTTCAAGCTGCATGCGAAATTTTGTCCAGCTCGCATCACCAAAACCATAGAAACCATAGAAAATTGTAACATTTGAACGGAAACGACTAGGGACTTGAAATTTTCAGGATAGGTGTGGATCTCGATTGTCGTGATCACTTTCATCTATGAGCAAAATTATACTAGAGGTTCCGTGAATATGGTCGTTCGAAATTTAGTTTTCTTGATAATTTCAAAACTACAGATTCAATGATATATTCAAGCTACATTTCTCTAGATCGCATGACCAGAACCATAGAAACCATAGAAAATCATTACTTTCGAACGGAAAGGCCTAGGGACTTGAAATTTTCAGGATAGGTGTAGATCTGAAATATGGCGTTCACGTTTATCAATGAGCAGAATTATACTAGGGGTTCCGTAAATACGATCGTTTGAAATTTTGTTTCCTCGATGATTTCGAAACTACGGATTCGATCGAGATAAAATTTTGTATTTTGAACGAGAATGCTATATTGAAGCAACATTTTGTCCAGATCGCATGACCAGAACTATAGAAACCATAGAAACTCATAACTTCCGAAGGGAAAGGCCTAGGAACTTGAAATTTTCAGGGTGGGTTTGGATCGCGAATTTCACGGTCACGTTCATCAATGAGCAAAATTAGACTAGGGGTTCCGTAAATGTGACCGTTCAAAATATGTTTTTCCTTCCTCTAAACCACTGATTCGATTGGAATGAAATTTTGCACCTAGCTGAGGAATAATGTATTCAAACTACGTGCAAAATTTTGTCCTGATCGCAACACCAAGACCATAGATACAGTAGAAAATTCTAGCGAATTGTCGAAAAAAATTGGTCAGCTGAAGCACTGACAAAGTCTGGAGTTTCGTCTAAGTTTGAAAGTTTTTTTGACAACTGTCGAAAATTCCTTCAATTGATTTCTAAAACTGGAAAATGCGAATCTACCTACAAGGTGGATGTACGAGCGCTCAAAAGCTCCTGACTTCACGGCAGTGCTTTCCGTAATTTTTTTTTCATTCTAGTATGATCTTACTGACCAACCGTTATCTCACTTCCCTAATTCGTTCATCGCAGTCACAAAAATACGCAGAAAAACTTTCGCAGGCATCTATTTGAACGTATGAATCCTTCCTAATCTACCCTGAGAACTTTGGTTTATATCTGGTACAGCACTAACTTCCCGAAGAAACGAATTGACAGGAAACCGACATTATGAATGATTAATATTTCGAAACAGTGTCATCCATATAATTTTGGAAACCGACTTTGGCAGTTTTCATATTTGAACTGAAATGACAAATAAAATCGATGATATTTCTTCGATTTGATGTGCACCCCAAGTTCATGGTTCATTATTTTCATATTTTAATTTGCGAGATTAACCTCGTTTTGCCGAATACCGTTAAGCAAAGGCTTGAGCTAGCTTGAACCTTCGATTTTTTCATTCTCTGTATCCACGAACGCCTCAACTTTGAGCGGTCAAATTCAGCGGCTTCAAATTAAAATCCAGACTGGGGATAGTAAAATATAACTTTTTCGAATATTTCTCACAAATAACAGAATATCATCTGTTCAATCGAAAACTAAGCCAATAGTGCTATGGACTTTTCAAGTCGGCAGCTTCCGCGCACAGTTGGCACAGATTTTGTCCATTTAAGAACTCCACGGCGGATTCGTACACAAACGTACCATGAAGATTTCAAAACTCTGGGCCAGACGAAACGACTAAGGATCAAAACAAGAAAATTATAAAAATATTTGGACGAAATGATCACGCGTTTGTTCATGAAAACAAGCGCGCAAGGTTTTTCATGAATGACTCAAAAACATTATGACTGATTCACTTTGGCACAAAAAAAGGCTCAATTGTTGGCGAAATTGTGCCGGATATCTTTGATCTGTTTTTTGTTGAGATGAGTTATTTCCTATAGCATTAAGGAGAACGGTTATTTATATATTTTCAAGTGCTTGATCCAAGAAAAAGAATCAAATTCCAAAAAAATAAATTGAAAAGCACTGGAGCTTTTGAGCACTCGTTCATCCCCTTGTAGGTAGATTCGCATTTTCTAGTTTTAGAAAATAATTGAATAAATTTTTGACAGCTGTCAAAAAAAGGACAGCAGCTCTTTGTCAATTATGCCAAATCAGCTGTTACAGAAATATAAGGGGTTATTATTCAATAATTCGTTGGAATTTCAAATAGTTCTGGTTATGCAATCTGGGAAAAATTTAGCTTGAATATATCATTCTCCATTGAAATACAAAATTTCTACACTTCGCGTCAGTGCTTTGGGTGACCTTTTTTTTTCGATACGTTATCCACATTTTTTTAAATTCTTCATTTGTGGACGGATTATGTCCAATACCCTCTTGAAAATATTTTATTAACAATATTGCAGCGTACAGAGCATGTTGTTTACTGATTATTGATTTCGACAATGAATTCACAGAAATATATATGCGAATATGGGCGATAAACAAACTAAATGAAGCTTCCAACATCGAACTTGCCGCCTCCGAGATGTCTTTTACTCCCGCTGTCCCAATTTAGATCCAACCGAGTTTACACAAGCCCAGCCTTACTTTTTCCAAATACAGAACCCAACAATATGCCTGTTTATATTAAATTCTCCAGGACTAATGTATCCGCGGAGAATATTAAATACGAAACCATGGGGTTTCTATAATAGCCCGCAGGATTGAGTTACCTAGCTTCAATTAACGTGCCCTCAAACGGGCTTCCACATCGAGAGTTTGCTCATTAATTCCTTTTGATATTTGCTGGGTGGGATATATTGGAGCTTGCGAATGACGAGAATGTTGCGAGATGGTTCTATTTATCAATGGAACATAATTCTGCTACAACGTATGAATGAAAAGTGTTGAAATGAATGATGAATGCTAAATTAGTAGGCATATGGTCGCTTTCAATGTCGACAGATAACTCTTAGAAAGTCAAAAATTCAAATAACTATTCACAACGCGGTTCGATTTTAAATGACTACTGGAAAGGGAGGTGCTTTAAAAGAAATCAGGGCAATTGCGATCAGATCAGTTTTTGTTAGATATTATTAACAATTGAGCGTACCGTGAATATTTACAAATCCTAATCTTATATGCTTGTCAATAACGAAATGTATGAAAATGACTAGGCCAAAACAGTCTATCCATATTCCTCCAATAAACCTCAATAACTCTGTTAATACTCCAATTGTTGATGTGCGATAGAACCCTTAAACCCGGATAATCATATGGCCATCATGCCAGTTACCGATATCATAACTGGCGGTCGTGCCAGTTTCGAGTGATCGTTAGGCGCTGGTCTCCTCGAAACGCATCGGTCGACCGACGACGTGCGGTGACGTCATACGCGCCTCCGTCAATTTTCGAATTATATGCAAAATTAAACAAAGTAACTATTTATTCATCTTTAAAACGTGTAGAAGCGCGCGTGTAGATTGCGAAATGAATTTCAGGGAGACCGTGCGCCCGTTGCCAACGACCGACAGCCTTCCGTATGACGTCACCGCACGTCGTCAGTCGACCGATGCGTTTCGAGGAGACCAGCGCCTTGGAAGAGAGTCCAGGTGAACGAGCAGTATGGGGTTCTCATCTCGTGAAAATCATAAATAAAATAAAACCTTTCCTTGGGAAGATTCAATTACGATAAACATAAATGTAAACCTCCCCTTCCAGATCTCCAATTTTATTTTATGCGGGAACTGCTTCCAGACCAAATAATTCTTCTTTATTCCTAGTATATTTCGATTTATATGCTTCTTGATCTGTTCGTGAATGTGCAAGGATTTTTTACAACTGCATGCATAAAAATAAGATGAATTATTGGAAACATTTTCGTATGGTATTTTTGCTCTTGGAAACAAATATTTTCAGGAAAGATTGAGATTAGAGGTGGTGGTTCGGTTTCGAGGGAGCCTTTCTGCATCGTGAGTCGTGACCATTTTATAGTTTGCGCGTGGAGTGAGAGAAAAGATAATCTTTTGGTCTATTATTTCCAATAATGAACCTTCCCAATTTATGAAAATTTTGGTTCAACCCTTCGTGGAATTTACAGTTCACAATTGAATTAGGCTAGATTCCAGTCATCTAAAGGTGTTTTTGAGCGCTCGTACTTCTTCCACGAGGGCTATATAATTTCGTCACGATGTCTGTCTTTTTCGAATTTTGAGCCGAAAATGGTCTCAAACGACTATGTTCGACTCACTGATGACAAATCCGTCGAAAAATTCGAGTCTGTCCGTTCGTCCGGCCGTATGTCCGTATAAACGATAACTCTCGAAAGGAATGTCCTAGAAACTTGAAAATTTCAAGGTAGGTTTGAATCTCGAATGCCGCGGTTAACTTCGTTATTGAGCAAAATTCGCCGAAGGGTTCCGTAAATATGGCCGCTCGAAATTTTGTTTTCCTGATCCTTTCCTGAACTTTCAAACTACAGATTCGATCGAGGTGAAATTTTGCACTCAGATGGAGAGTTACGGGTTCAAACTACATGCAAAATTTGGTTCAGCTCGCATGACCAGAACCATAGAAACCATATGGAGCTAAATTTTTTCAGATCGCATGATCAGAACCATAGAAACCATAGAAAAACATAACTTTCGAACGGAAAGGCCTAGGGACTTGAAATTTTCAGGATAGGTTCGGATCGCAAATTTCGCGGTCACGTTAATTAATGAGCAAAATTAGACTTGGGGTTCCTTAAATATAGCCGTTCAAACAATGTTTTTTGGGATGAAATTTCGCACATAGATGAAGAATAATGTATTCAACCTACGTGGGAAATTTTGTCCAGATCGCATTACCAAGACCGTAGATACCGAAGAAAATTCTAGCGAATTATCGAAAAAAAATTGGTCACCTAAAGCACTGACGTGAAGTCTTGATTTTCGCCTTTGTTTGAAATTTTCTTCGACAGCTCAAAATCTTTCCAATTGTTTTCTAAAACTGGAGAATGCGAATCTACCTACAAGGTGGATGAACGAGCGCTCAAAAGCTCCTGACTTCACGGCAGTGCTTTTCGTAATTTTTACACAAAGGTTTGTTATTTTCACTCTTGAGGATAGAGCTCAGTGATTGTAAAATTTGGCCAATACAAATAAGTATGAGTTGAATAATTGATATCGATTTATTATTTTCGAAAATTTCAAAAATATACCTTTGGAATAGTTCAAACGAAAAATAGTTTTTAACCCCCCACAATCACCCAGTTTACGTTTTGTGGATTAGTGTTGAATCCAAAAATCGAATGAAAATATTCTGTCCGTTCGCCATCTTCTCCTGAAACTACAAGGGCCCGTCGCATTAAATACACAAGACATAAAAGACAGTTACTAACCGGAATCGATCCTCTTAGCTCGATAATACTATAATTCCAAACTTCCATGAGGTGGTATGGAGGGATCAGATTAGTAAAAATGTATTGATGAAAAATAATTCTGAGTTTAACGTTAAATTTTGTTCATAATCTTTCCTTGATATGGAATGAATATTGGGATGATTTATACTTTCATCATGGCATGAGATTTCGAATTATCATCATTATTACAGAAAAAAGTTCCGATACTCTATAAAATATTCGTAAGATAGACGAAGCGATAATGAAATGACTCGCGAGTCGCGAATATATTAACTATTCACTAATCCACCAGAGTCACCAGACTACGATTTCCACTAAGTGAGAGTTTTACTAAACCACGACACGTGTTTCGCCATACCATGGCTTCTTCAGGTTATAACATATATCTTATCTGTGGATTAGTGAATACTATGGGTCAACTCAATTCTAGAATTTTCAGCGTTTCATGAAAATTCAAATTTTATGTGAAAATGGTTAAAATTCGAATTTGGTCGTATTTGTCTTGATTCCAAAACTGATATTTGGTAGAAGGTAGAATTGTAATTATTATTATTGAAATGAAAGATATTGTTCATAATTCAATTCAGAATATTTCAGTGGGAAAATAAAAACATACAATTTTTAGTAATATCTATAATTAATATTAAATTTGAGGAAGTGAACTTCAACGAAACCATTATATTCAGAATATTACATTTATGTAAATAAAGTGTCGTGAGCTTGACGAACAATGACAATATATTCTGAAATTTTGCAGATATCATCTTTTTCGTTATTTCATAGCATATTCGTGACTTCAACTGAAGGTTCGTTGCACGATAATTCTGCAATTGTGAAAAAATAAGACAAAAAGGTATATGTCACGAGAATTATTGTGTATTTAGTATCCCATCAGGTTAGATTATTTTCACGCTAACCAGAAATCAGCGTGATATTTAGAACGACAACAACTGCGCTCACCGAATGCTGTCGAATAGGAAGTTGCATTTTTCCCCTACATTCATTTGAAACCGAGCACGGACACGGATGACAAATGATTGTGTATACCAACCCACAGTTACAAAGAGGAAAAGTGAAACGGCCCATTTTCCTATTGGATATAAGTATATTTAGTCGGGATTATGTAGTCAGCTCAACACTCAACCTTATTTCTGTCAGTGGTAATTTATTCTCACCTCTAATTAATTAGTTTAAAGTTTAGTTTTACCTACTGTTCCCCTTCAATCAATATGGTCTCTTTATAACAAGGGCAGATGAAATGTGACATTTTTTCAAATGAAAAAAAACACCGCAAATTTTCTACAAACGATTATTATTTTCGGGTCTCCTCCTCCAATGAATATTTCATTGAAAATCTCAAATTATGAAGGAAAATACATGTTTCCATTGTAGCAACAAACTATACAGGGTCTTTCACGAGGAACCTCACCCATATTTATACGGGAAACTACTGAACGTATTTTCATGAAATTCAGCACTTATAAGTATTTCACGATGCTGATGAAATCTAAAATATTTTCAAGGCATGAGCACCTCCGGTTTTTCCGGAAATGACGTCAACTTCCGTTTTTCAAATTAGAACACCATTTTTTTATTGCAGAAATAGATTCCTTAGAAAATTTCAAGTTATTTTGATGTAACATTTTTCAGTTTTGGTTGGAAAATTCTCTCTGAGCGGGAAAATTCGAAAAAAAAATCGAAAATAGAGCTCCGCTGAAACAAGAATAACTTCGAGGTTTTTGGATGGAAAATTTTCATTTTTGGGATTTTTTAAGATGTAAGATTGATGTATCCACTTTAAGAATCGAAATCGCGATTCATGATACAGGGGGTGAAAAAATCGCTTTCAAAGTTAGGGATGACAAAATCGTGAAAAATCAATTTTTTCAAATTAGAACCCCATTTTTTATGGCAGATATTGAATCTACGTTAAAAAATAATGTGAGTGTATGCATCACACCCTTGCCCTAAAATGGATATTTCCTGAGTTATTCACAAAAAACTGTTTTTCGTCTTGAATTTTCAGCTATTTCTTTTCCCTTCACGCCAAAAAGATGAAATTTTCAGGAACTGTTACTTAAACCATGTTTTAGATTTTACTACCCTAATATGCGAGAGAAAAAAGTTACAGGTTGTTCCTAAATAGATGGCGAATTTGGATTCGAATTTGTATCGGAAACCTCCTTATTTCAACTAATCGGCCATCGGTTTTCTCTCCAGTGATAAATAAATAATTCCTTATGAACTTTGAGCATCTTCTCTAGTTATAACTGCGAGAGTTTGCCATGGTTCTCCTAATAGTAACTTGAAGTCGGTTTCAAGAAGGGGTGAAAAATCTACAGCATGGTTCAAATAACAGTTCCTGAAAATGTCATCTTTTTGGCGTGAAGGGAAAAGAAATAGCTGAAAATTCAAGACGAAAAACAGTTTTTTGTGAATAACTCAGAAAATATCCATTTTAGGGCAAGGGTGTGATGCATACACTCACATTATTTTTTAACGTAGATTCAATATCTGCCATAAAAAATGGGGTTCTAATTTGAAAAAATTGATTTTTCACGATTTTGTCATCCCTAACTTTGAAAGCGATTTTTTCACCCCCTGTATCATGAATCGCGATTTCGTTTTTCAAAATGGATACATCAATCTTACATCTTGAAAAATCCCAAAAATGAAAATTTTCCATCCAAAAACCTCGAAGTTATTCTTGTTTCAGCGGAGCTCTATTTTCGATTTTTTTTTCGAATTTTCCCGCTCAGAGAGAATTTTCCAACCAAAACTGAAAAATGTTACATCAAAATAACTTGGAATTTTCTAAGGAATCTATTTCTGCAATAAAAAAATGGTGTTCTAATTTGAAAAACGGAAGTTGACGTCATTTCCGGAAAAACCGGAGGTGCTCATGCCTTGAAAATATTTTAGATTTCATCAGCATCGTGAAATACTTATAAGTGCTGAATTTCATGAAAATACGTTCAGTAGTTTCCCGTATAAATATGGGTGAGGTTCCTCGTGAAAGACCCTGTATATGGGTTACACGATTTTGTCCTTGAAATTTATGATTCGAATAGATTTTTGGGACATTTTTCAAGATATTAGCTGTTATAGTTTTCTAGAACAGCTTCGCCGGAGGAAAGATTTTTTTCTCCTTCAATTTTAGAATTTTATTGTATTATTTACAATTCGAGTCTATTTATGAGAATTTGTCAACCAATTTGTCAACATGTGTCGAAATATACAGGGTTTGCCTGTCCTAACATTAGGTGGACGTGAACGAACGGAATGAAGTGACTCATCTGTGAACCAAAACAAAATACCAATCACCCATTGAATTTTTGTTTTTTTTTGTTCCCTGTGTTTTTAAGTTAGTTTTCTTGTGTTATCATAATGAATGCAACACAAAGTGTAGTAATAGAGGATGGAACATTGCTAGAATGTAGGTACATATTATTTAGAATTTCACAGAACACTAAACAAGTACTCAAATAACAATTGACCTGAGCGAAAGCATAGCCAGCACGAAATTTCGTGCTGAGGTGAAAGTTTGCAGCTTGCAAGCAATTTTTCCGACTTCTACTTCCGTGCTAGACTTGAATTTCGTTTCTAATGGTAACAGTCAACGCCATCAGCTCAGCTTGCTTGTCGAAGTGCCACTCGGCCAGCGAATTGATCACGAATTCAACCAAACTGTTTGAGACCAATCTCGGCTCAAAATTCGAAAATAACAGACATTTGGGCAAAATGATAGAAACAAGCGCGCAAAAACATCACCAATCGTGGTACAAAACAGAAACGACGAACCGTAGGAGTAGGTACAAGTGAAAAACTGCACAAAGAATTTGTTCACAACAGTGTATGAATTGATCACTCTGAGCATTCTTCCAAATTGCTTTTTTTGCTGGGCCTGTGTGAGTATATGATCATTTTATTTTTACAACTAAGCACAAATTCAACCAACAAAAAATATCAACATTTATGTTTGAGGGAATTTCTTATAAGGAGGAAGAAAACATTCATGATCCTGGGAGCTGGAATTCACATTCGATATTCTTTCCCTGATTTCTCTTCGCCCCATCGGGATGCTTTTTTGACGGCTTCTGTTTGTACAGGAGAATTGAAGTCAAACAGCTCTTTCATATATATATTTGATAGACACTACCGAAAGAGACACTCAATTCAAACAGAAAACAGAAGAACATCCCAATAGAAAATGGTTCCTGGTTTTGGTTTAGAATGTACAGTAATGAACTTACTGAATCTTTTCTGTTTATGATTGAATTATTTAGAATAGGTTAAAAAATTATGAAAAGCACTGCCGTGAAGTCAGGAGCTTTTGAGCGCTCGTTCATGCACCTTGTAGGTAGATTCGCATTTTCCAGTTTCAGAAACAAATTGAAAAATTTTTTGACAGCTGTCAAAAAAATTCTTAAACTTAGGCAAAACTCCAGACTTCACGTCAGTTCTTTAGGTGACCAATTTTTTTTTTCGATAATTCGCTAGAATTTTCTACGTTATCTATAGTCTTGGTGATGCGATCTGGACAAAATTTCAAACGTAGTTTGAATACATTATTCTTCATTCTTTCATTTCCACCTTGGACCTTGTAAAATAAATATGTGGAATAAAATTAAGAAAAGCACTGCCGTGAAGGCAGGAGCTTTTGAGCGCTCGTACATGCACCTTGAAGGCAGATTCGCATTTTCCAGTTTTAGAAATCAATTGAAGGAATTTTTGACTGCTGTCAAAAAAATTCTGAAATTCAGGCGAAACTCCAGACTTCATGTCGGTGCTTCAGCTGATCAATTTTTTTCCGATAATTCGCTAGAATTTTCCACGGTATCTATGGTCTTGGTGATGCGATCTGGACAAAATTTTGCACGTAGTTTGAATACATTATACCTGAGCTAGGTGCATAATTTCATTCCAATCCGATCGGTAGTTTCGAAACTATCAGGAAAAAAATATTTTGAACGGCCATATGTACGGAACCCCTAGTCTAATTTTGCTCATTGATGAACGTGACCGTGAAATTTGCGATCCAAACCCACCCTGAAAATTTCAAGTTCCTAGGCCTTTCCGTTCAAAAGTTAGAATTTTCTATGGTTTCTATGGTTCTGGTCATGCGATCTGGACAAAATATTGCTTCAATATATCATTCTCGATTAAAATACAAAATTTCATCTCGATCGAATCCGCAGTTTCGAATTTATCGAGAAAACAAAATTTCAAACGACCGTATTTACGGAACCCCTTGTATAATGTTGCTCATAGATGAACGTGATCACGACATTCGAGATCCACACCTATACCGAAAATTTCAAGTTCCTAGGCATTTCCGTTCAAAAGTTACAATTTTCTATGGTTTCTATGGTTCTGGTCATGCGATCTGGACAAAATTTCGCATGTAGCTAAAACACATTTTCCATTTGAGTGCAAAATTTCATCTCGATCGAATCTGTAGTTTTCAAGTAATCAGGGAAACAAAACTTTGAACGGCCATATTTACGGAACCCCTGGTGGAATTTGGCCCATTAACGAACTTAACCGAGGCATTTGGGATCTGAACCTACACTGGAAATTTCAAGTCTCTAGGTTGATCCGTTCGAGAGTTATCGTGCTGACGGACGGCCGGACGGACGGACGGACAGACTCGAATTTTCCGACGGATTCGTCATCAGTGAGTCGAACATAGTCGATTGAGACCATTTTCGGCTCAAAATTCGAAAAATACAGACATCGTGACGAAATGATATAGCCCTCGTGTAAGTAGTACGAGCGCTCAAAAATCTGCCGTACCGTACGCCATCCACAGATTCCTCAAAAATTAGATAATTGCATAATATTCGGTTGGAAGTCCTATCTGATCCTTGAATTTTGCAAAAATCGGATCGAATTTGAAGCTTTTTGATTCCATGTAGGTATACAGGGTGGTCCATTGAACGTGAACACCCCTACATGTTCCAGAATTAATTCACTTCGAGTGAAAAAACACGTGTCTACAGCAACCAAAATATTATTTTTCAAATTATAAACGGAATAAGACAGTTTACTTCTCGATAAAAACAATGATCAGAAATGATTCCTGAAGAACTGAAGGAAAGAGGACGCGTGGACAAAAATGTATATTCGAGAACGAGTAGAGGGGAGCATAGCGGGCGGAGTGTGAAAGATAGTTGAGTACCCCTAATGTCCTGCCTATGTTTGGTATGGCGGTTCTGCATTTCTGCTCCTCTCTCGTGCAGAAAGCTCTAACCAAATAAGACAACAGGAGTAAAAAGCATAGAATACTTACTCACATGAACAGAGATCTTAGCTTAGGTTCAAGGTACTGAGTACCAAGTGACGTATAGAATATTGAACCTTTGTGCCAAATCTGAAGGGTTCTTCAAGATTATGTAAGTATATGAATAAACTTTCTCTGAGTACATTCTGAATTACAAATTCGCTTCACACAATGGCAATTCCGCAACATGACCGAATATTCAACCTCATCTCCGTTGCCTGATGAATGTAATCCATGGGGATGGTATGTTATTGAAGTTGAATTAGTTATTCAAGAACTCATGCTCATATTGTTCTTCCCTCCTTTGTATCGTTGTCCTCGTGTCGATTGCTTCGATAATCGAAAACACAAATTAGCTGAAAAGAATACCGGAATTTGCATACATAGTGATTATTCCCCGTGAAAAATTGCGGTGGGATCGCATCCAATTGTATGCATATCGTGATATCAAGACACCCCACAACGAGTTGAATCGAAATGTGAACAACATTCAAATAACAACTCCTCTTCTTCATTTTCAACTTTATATTCTAGATTCAAATTCTCCGTCGTGTCGTTGCACATAAAAATTACTATGATTTTTCGAGAAATACACTTTCGTGACGCAAAATTTCATTTTATTTAATCACTGAATATCAAATATTTTCAACAGCAGATCAGAATAACTCGCTTTTCTTTTCACGTGGGACAGCTGAAGAGCTGTATTTCCACATAACCCATTTCATCTCAGCAAAAATTTCGACGTTGCCACATGTATGACATGTAGAATTCGTAAATTTGAAATATTAGAAAAGTAAAATTTTGGTTTAGTGAGTGTTGATGTTTTAGTCTAGTCGATGAGGGTGGTGTCGAGAAAATTTCTTCTTCTAATTCTTCTTCTTCAGCCTGTTGACGTCCACTCCTGAACATAGTCCTCTTCCATTCTCTTCCATTTAAAAGTTTTACCGTACGACGCACCGTTTGAGAGATAAAAGACGAAAACTTTCAATGGGACCTCTGTTCCCTCCCGCTGACTTGAGCTACAGGTCTAAGTCCCAGGACTTTTAGTATGTTACAGTAAATATATTTCCGAATAAAAAAAATCCCCCCTCCGAAATGTTCTCTACTTGGCCGTTCATTGACTGGACTATTTGTCAATCCTCTTGGACACACGTTAAAAGAAACTAATAGGTGAAATAATTCTAAATCCTGAAGTGTCTGATGGAGAATATCATTTTTTGAGCGCTCGTACTACTTACACGAGGGCTATATCATTTCGTCACGATGTCAGTATTTTTCGAATTTTGAGCTGAAAATGTGCCGTAAGCACGATAACTCTCGAACGGAACCACTTAGAGACTTGAAATTTTCAGTGTGGGTTCAGTTCAGGAATGCCTCGGTTAAGTTCGTTAAAGGGCCGAATTCCACCAGGGGTTCCGTAAATATGGCCGTTCAAAGTTTTGTTCTCCTGATTACTTGGAAACTTCAGATTCGATCGAGATGAAATTTCGCACTCAAATGGAAAATGAGGTGTTCAAGCTACATGCAAAATTTTGTTCAGCTCGCATGACCAGAACCATAGAAACCATAGAAAATTGTAACTTTTGAACGGAAACGCCTAGGGACTTGAAATTTCCAGGATAGGTGTGGATCTCGAATGTCCGTAAATATGGTCGTTCAAAATATTTTTTTCCTGATAATTTCGAAACTACTGATTTGATTGGAATGAAATTTTGCACTCAGCTGAGGAATAATGTATTAAAACTACGTGCGAAATTTTGCCCGGATCGCATCACCAAGACCATAGATCAATCGAATAATTATCGAAAAAAAATTGGTCAGCTGAAGCACTGACAAAGTCTAGAGTATCGTCAAAGTTTGAGAATTTTTTTAACAGCTGTCGAAAATTCCTTCAATTGATTTCTAAAACTGGAAAATGCGAATCTACCTACAAGGTGGATGTACGAGCGCTCAAAAGCTCCTGACTTCACGGCAGTGCTTTTCGTAATTTTTTTGATTCTCGTGTTAGTTACCTCTCGAACTCGTTCCTTCATCCGCTCTCCTGGCAGTTGGGACTACAATATTTCAAACATTAACAATGTAAGACAGGAATTAATATCACGACTTCCCAAATTTCGTCACAAACGATTCCTCGGAAGCTCCCAAATCACCCATATCCGAATAACCAGGAACGAACCCATCCGTTCAGATGTCACAGAAAAGAGTCCACGGAGCGTGAATCGGTTCATCGTTTCACGTTCTGAACTCAGCAGTTGTATCTGTTCCGCCACGATGAGCCCGCCGGGCTGGGTTCCAAATTAATTTCTGTCGCTCATGTTTCTTCCTCATATTATCATCGGAATCTCGGAAGTTCTTTGATAGTTGTCTCTCCATTGGTGATCAAAGAGATTCGTCGAACGGTGAGGAATCCCATTGCCTTCATTATCGACAACCTTCCTGGATTTCGCATTGATTGGCGTGATTCGTAATGAGCGAATATTGCATCGGAAGAATAACCCCTCATTTTTTATGATGAAAGAGCTACACCTACACCTATCGACTTTTAGTGCTTAAAATCTATGGATTGTATTCTCGATCTAGGCAGATCGATCGCAGATAGTAATTGATTTTTAAACCTAATTTAATGACATAAACTTGTAGCCTCTATGAGAGGTTACAAGTTTATTGGACAGAAATCAAATTTTCAATTGTGGAACATAATGTCCGGACGTACGGGTGTTGCGAGCACAACCCTTGTGATATTTTTTATGGGCGACTTCTAAGGCCAAACCTCATGTCGACAAACCACGTGCCCTGGTCGAATTGAAGGATGTTATCCGCCGTGATATCGCTCGGATTCCTGACGAGATGTTGGAGAACGTGATACGCAACTTCGCTGATGGCCGAAGGACGTCATTTATCGAATAGTATGTTAAAAATTTGAAATTGGACTCATGTCCAATAAACTCCCACATTTTTGATACAAAATGCTTTTCATTTCAATCTCTTTGCTCTTATATTGAGCACAGAGCAACCATTTCAAATAAGGTCACCTGAGCTACGCCACCTGTAGTTAATGTAAACAGATTTGGATGGTGGACCGAACAATTGTGCATTCAGTTACACTTCTAGAAAAAGACTAGAGAAATCTATTCTCAATGTTCTTGCGAAGAAATAGAATTAGCAATTAGTCCTTGATTGATTTAGCCCCAGGTGGAGCTCATTTTATCAACAAAAGTCCTTCTGGAGAAAAATTGCGGAAATGTTGTCAAAATTAAGTTGAAACTGATTTGTATAAAATGGCAAAGACTATCCAGGAAAGGGAATTAGGAATCCGAGACCCTGTTTCTCTCTGATCAAATACATCCCATCAGCGGACCTGTCCAGTGACGAGATGATAAAGAAAACTAGCATCGAGAAAACCCTGCCTACGATGCTAAGTAGAAAAGAAGATTGGGAAAGGGAGCCCAGATTCCCAGCTTCCAAAGAGAATCTTCACGAATAGTACACAGCACAGTGCATTCAAAAACCACGACGAGGACTGCCGCGCTAGAGTATTTGGGGCTGGCATCAAATCCTCACTATCATTTGGCCGCTTCCATCGTCTTTCAGGCAGAAATACTTGGAATAGAAAGATGTGTGGATATGAATCTAGTAAAAAACTATCATAATTGTCTTCTTCTTCTTCTTCCTTATTTTTAAGCAAATTGCTTGTTTTTCTTCGTTTCTTTGCCTGTCATCATTCAATATGGAGGTTATCACTCCAACGTTTGTCTGTCCGTCCGGCCGGCCGGCCGTAAGCCCGATAACTCTCGAACGGATCAACCTAGAGACTTGAAATTTTTAGTGTAGGTTCAGATCCCAAATGCCTCGGTTAAGTTCGTTAATGGGCAGAATTCCACTAGGGGTTCCGTAAATATGGCCGTTCAAAATTTTGTTCTCCTGATTACTTCGAAACTATAGATTCGATCGAATTGAAACTTTGCACTCAAATGAAGAATGAGGTGTTCAAGCTACATGTACTAAAATTTTGTCCAGATCGCATGACCAGAACCATAGAAACAATAGAAAATTGTAACTTTTGAACGGAAACGCCTAGGGACTTTCAGGATAGGTTTGGTTCTGGAATGTCGTGATGACGTTCATCTATGAACAAAATTATACAAGGGGTTCCGTGAATATGGTCGTTTGAAATTTAGTTTTCTCGATAATTTCGAAACTACGGATTCGATCGAGATGAAATTTTGTATTTTAATCGAGAATGATTTATTAAAACAATATTTTGTCCAGATCGCATGACCAGAACCATAGGAATCATAGAAAATTGTTACTTTTGAACGGAAAGGCCTAGGAACTTGAAATTCTCAGGGTGGGTTTGGATCGCGAATATCGCGGTAGCGATTCATCAATGAGCAAAATTAGACTAGGGGTTCCGTAAATATGACCATTCAAAATATTTTTTTGCTGATAGTTCCGAAAATACTGAGCGGATTGGGATGAAATTTTGCACCTAGCTGAGTAATAATGTATTCAAACTACGTGCAAAATTTTGTCCAGACCGCACCACCAAGACCATAGAAAATTCTAGCGAATCATCGAAAAAAAATTGATCAGCTGAAGCAGTGACATGAAGTCTGGAGTTTCGCCTAAGTTTCAGAATTTTTTTGACAGCTGTCGAAAATTCCTTCAATTGATTTCTGAAACTGGAAAATGCGAATCTACCTACAAGGTGCATGTACGAGCGCTCAAAAGCTCCTGCCTTCACGGCAGTGCTTTTCGTAATTTTTTGAATAGAAGTAGTGTCTTGCTCACCCTCCATTCATCAGGTATTTTCTGGCAGTGTAGAATCTTATTGATTAGGATCGTCAGTTGTTCTGTGATGTCTTCAACCCCGTATTTGAGCATTTCATTGGTGACTCCGTCAAGTCCAGGACTTTTTCTATTCTTTAGCTTCCTTAGGGCCAGTTCCACATCGTTCTTTTCGATAACTATGTTATTGTCTGTTATGATTTGGGGAGTGTTGTTATCCCTTTGGGTTTGCTCTTTCTTATAAAAGTTTCCTTGGATATGCGGTTGCTACTAATCAATTCATGAGCCTCCTGTCTCTGGTTTCTTATCATGATTGTGATACTAATATTTATAGCGATACATTCTGCCAATCAGGCGTCAATTAAAGCACCGAGCTCTCATATCATCGATTCCAAGATGGTATTGGAGTGCCGAAGAAAACTCAACGAAATAGGCAAGAATTACAAGGTCTTTTAAGTCTCGGTTCCTGGTCACTTCAATAAAGAGTTTCAGGAGAAGGAAAAAACCGAAAGAGGAACAGTCTGGCAGAATCTTCCTGGGTTGGATCATTACAGAAAGTTTCTTCGAAACTTCGATATTGCGAGATTTGAGAAGTAACTGGATCTTAGCAAGAATATGTTACACTTCCTCAATGGATTAATTACGCCATTATCGCCAACTCAGGAAGCATCTCATGCGAATGTGTCTAACAGAAAACGACGAGTGCAGATTCTGTGGCGAGGAGAAAGAAACTCTGGAGCACCTGATGACGGAATACCTCGCCATCGCTAGTCAATGCAAAAATGCTTCGGAAAAGAGAATTGTAGAGGTGTGGAAGTAAACTCCTTGAAGCCATCCCAGTTACTGAGTTCATTAGAGTATGGAACTGGAGGGCGAGCTATAGACTACGTAATGGCGAGAACACCTCTGATGGGGCACAATAAACCTTAGGGTCACAATGCAATAAAACCCCCCTTAAAAACTACAATCTACAATCTAAAACGACAAAAGTTTCATAAGAACATTTAAATTTCCGAAAGGACGATAAACCAAGACAAAATATTTATGTCGAATATATTCTTCCACCATGCTTAAAACAGTCAGCACTAAACGGATTAAATATGACTCGTTTAGATTTCCGAAAGGAAAAAATACAACAATGCTAGTCTTCCCCATAAAGCAACAATCTACTGACTTCGGCCTTTGACCTTCATCACCGGCGAAGACGGCAGAAAGGCGGTGACTTATTATTTCGATGGCAATAAATATGATACATTGATATTTCACCGAATGTCTGTCGTCTGCGTCTGCGGTTGAAGATACATGCACTTTTGTCCCTATTTTCCCTATAAGTGGCTTAGGTGCCGTGGATTATGGTTGCGAGTGGATACATTCGAGGAGCAACCCCGTTGAACTCATCGACACGTGAAATTCCCAACGTGTCAACCTCAGGAAACCGCCCTTTCCCCTCGTTGCCAAGATATTTCTAGATATCGATCGTTCGTCTGAACCTTGTTCGCTTCAGATTCGAATTCACATGTTTTTGCATCATGAGGCTAAATTTTATTATTCAGAAACGAATGTTAAATGCGTCATGAGCTTCATGGAAGGAGATTATATCTTTTGGGAGAAAAGCCCTCAATTTTTTTTTCGTTTCGTCATTTGAATATCAAATCTTCAAAGATTTGCTTGGTTCAAGATCTGTGCTTTCCTTAAATTTTCACGGCGATTCTTACGATAACAATAAGACCGATCTTGAAAACCACGCTGTTCTGTTCTGTACATTCAGTCTACTCTAAAGCAATATCAGATATTCAAGAGCCCTAACTAACTGAGTATGTTTGGGGGTGTTGAACAAAAACCATATATTTCGGTCGTTAATTCAGGATTGACATTCAAAACCTGGCTCACGACTAACTATTCCACTATTGGGACTACCTTGCTGTAAAAATTTTCGATTGAGTAGCCTCAATACATTTCAAATGGTATGATTTCAGGTCTATGGATCTTCAGCAACCTTTTTTTTTATTTGTTATAATCGATAAGATCAGGCAGATTAGAGGTGGTCGTTTGGTCTCAGGGGAGCTTTTCTGCCCGGCGACATTCTGATCTGTTGTACGTTTGTTTTCCTCTATTGATGCCTTAGAAAGTCAACCTGTTCAGTCGATAGTTGTAATACTTACACGAGGGCTATATCATTTCGTCACGATGTCTGTATTTTTCGAATTTTGAGCCGAAAATGGTCCCAATCGATAGAGTTCGACTCACTGAGGACGAATCCGTCGGAAAATTCGAGTCTGTCCGTCCGTAAGCACGATAACTCTCGAACGGAACAACCTAGAGACTTGAAATTTTCAGTGTGGGTTCAGTTCCCGAATGTCTCGGAAGTTCGTTAATTGGCCGAATTCCACCGGGGGTTCCGTAAATATTGCCGTTCGAAGTTTTGTTCTTCTGGTTTCTTGGAAACTACAGATTCGATCGAGATGAAATTTTGCACTCAAATGGAGAATGAGGTGTTTAAGCTATATGTGAAATTTTGTCCAGATCGCATGACCAAAACTATAAAAACCATAGAAAATTGTAACTTTTGAACGACAACGCCTAGGGACTTGAAATCTTTAGGATAGGTGTGGATCTCGAATGTCGTGATAACGTTTATCTATGAGCAAAATTATTCTAGGGGTTCCGTAAATATGGTCGTTTGATAATTTCAAAACTACAGATTCGATCGTGACGAAATTTTGTATACTAATGGAGAATTATATATTCGTGCTACATTTCTCCAGATCGCATCACCAGAACCATATAAACCATGAAAAATCATAACTTTTGAACGGAAAGTCCAAGGGACTTGAAATTTTCAGAATCAGGCGCGCTCCCACGGGGGGAGGGGGGTGTACTGGGGGTAATTTCCCCCCCTCAGGACCGTATTTTCAGCACTCAATACATATTTTACTTCCTTCTAAATTCCAAAATACGGTCACTACCTCCCCAGGCTCAATCTCTTGTTAGAAAATACGGTCACTACCCCACCCAGACTCAATCTCTGGGAGCGCCACTGTTCAGAATAGGTGTGTATCTGAAATGTCGCGTTCACGTTTATCAATGATCAGAATTATACTAGGGGTTCCGTAAATACGGTCCTTTGAAATTTAGTTTTCTCGATAATTTCGAAACTACGCATTCGATCTAGATAAAATTTTTTATTTCAATCGAGAATGATATATTAAAGCAACATTTTGTCCAGATCGTATGACCAGAACCATAGAAAATTATAACTTCCGAAGGGAAAGGCCTAGGAACTTGAAATTTTTAGGGTAGGTTTAGATCGCGAATGTAGCGGTCACGTTCATCAATGAGCAAAATTAGACTAGGGGTTCCGTAAATATGGCCGTAAAAAAAATTTTTTTTCCCGATAATTTCGAAACTACTGATTGGATTGTAATGAAATTTTGCACCTAGCGGAAGAATAATGTATTCAAAATACGTGCTGGAAATTTTGTCCAAATCGCATCACCATAGATATCGTAAAAAATTCTAGCGAATTATAGAAAAAAAATTGGTCAGCTGAAGCACTGACATGAAGTCTGGAGTTTCGCCTGAGTTTGAGAATTTTTTTGACAGCTGTCGAAAATTTCTACAATTGATTTCTAAAACTGAACAATGCGAATCTACCTACAAGGTGGATGTTCGAGCGCTCAAAAGCTCCTGACTTCACGACAGTGCTTTTCGTAAGTTTTCAAGAATACTTGCGTCTGATTTCTGCTGGTGTAAGGTTCTCACCTCCTAGCTGTACAAGACATTTCTGTACGAATGTTTGACATTTGCAGAGGAAGTGCTCGGCGGTTTCGACTGCCGATTACATTAACCAACAATGGATTTTGAACAGTTGAATTATTCGGTCATGGTATGTATCCCTTTAAGTTCAAGTTTCGTGGTTTGAATTTGACAATACTGACCACCAGAATTATAATTCGAGGGGGGTAATATGCGTTGATCGTGATTCTCGATAGGCACGCGTCCGTTCTGTTGGCGTCAGCTATCGTAAGTATTTCAATTTTGTGTGATAAGGGCGTTTCTTCGTCAGGATAGCGGTGAGTTATTATATTATTGTTCAATATTTACGCCATCACGAAAACATCTTTTAATATTTCAAGATTTCATTGAATTATTACACGATTGATTTCAATTCAGTTTCTTTGAGCGATTTGAAGATTGTTCTTCGGAAGGCTGCATGTTGATGTACCTCTGAGTCCTTTGAAGTTCTGTAGGTCCAACATCAATATGTACAATTCTGGGACCTAAACCATAAGTTATACTTTTTTGCTGGGATCCAAACAAGAGACCATATTAATTCTAGCGGTACTGTAGATGTATTTGGACTTCCGAGAGTTGCTGCCGCGCTAATACTTGAACTGACATCTTTTCAGGGGTCCAGACTGGAAGAGTTCTCGAATCATCATCAGGAACATCGACCGAAACGGTCGAGACATTACTAGACAAGACTTTCAATTGTGTAATCCAATCAAAGTCTCAATTGAGCTGAAATTTGTACCTTAGTTGTTTCAAAGCGTCAATATCCTTCGTATTATATGTAAAATATTTTGATGAAATCAATTGTAAACATGTACACCCATGTGAACTCAAGGGTACATCTTTATTCTATTTCTTTTATATTATCTATGTGTTTTCCTGTTCTGAGCTAACACGAGTAATTAACATCTATTTTTGTTCCATTTTTTATTACACCGGCATCTTTGAAGAGGTGTTCTCCTGCGGACAGGAAACTGGAGTATTTTTTATTATTTCGTTACAAATTGAGCTCTGGTTGCATATTTTTTGTAGCTGGTATCTCAGAAAGCAGTGGTCAGTGAGAAAACCAGTAAGAAGTTGGTATACCAGATCAGGTGATTTTTTTTTAAGGGTGAGCTTCCCTCCGTATGCTTGCCTGAATATCTTCTATTTCCATTTCATAGTTCAAATCAAATACACATGTGTTCTCTACATTGTTTTCTTGATCCTTTGAGAGCACCCAGCAGTCCTTCTCTTTCTACAAGCTCATAAAGTTTTGTTTGTTGGTTTATATGCCGACTCTCCTAGATCTCTGCTAGACCGCTCAAAAGTTCAGAGCTTGTGCGAGTTAGGAGATCCGGTGCCTCTATACCTATATCTTTCCAAAGGTCCGCATTTATTATCTAAGATCCTTCTAGATTTCACGGCGCATCGAAACTGGATGAGGCAAGCAAGTCTAAGTGGCAATGTGAATCGATTTTTCATAGTTTAGTAAGTAGCCCAGTAGATTCTCCAAGTTGATTTTGAAGTGTCCTGGCTGTGCTGAAGATACCTTCAACTGCCCAAAGTCTTGAAAGTGGAACTTCTTTCTGTGTTGTGGTCCTTTCACCATTGGGGTAAGGATATACTATCATTACGATACCAACAATAAAATATATCAAGCTTCAGAAATCGCAGAGTCACACTCCGAAAAATTATCAATAGCTGTATGGATAAGAGCTAAGTACAGAGTCTGTGTGCTAGAAATTTCAAACATTATTTATTTATTTATTTATATCCTGACTCTTCTAGGTCTCTGTGAGACCCCTCGGCCCTCAGAAGCTCAGAGCTTCTGCGAGTTAGGAGACCCGGTTGTGTTTGTTTCCTTTCACAACAAATTCAACGAAGAAATCAAGTGAAATGGTTCATTCCTAAACTTCCCAAGAAAATATGCGATATTAGTTAATAGGTTGAACAATAGGTTCAACTTCTGGAGATGTCACGACAAAAAAGATTTGAGAATTCCTAGAACGAGATTACAATAAAATGAAATGGATTCAATTAGTCAAATCTTATATTTTTCTCATTTCTTCTGGTATACGAATAATCGAAAGCTAAATACCGGAATTCCGAACAAAAGGAGAGAATAGCGACCCCGATGGGACCAACTCCGAGATAACCCCCATGAAGCGGGAGGGAGATAATTCAATTTCAAATAAGCCTTGGATTGGGAGCGCATGAACGAAGCACAAAATCGTTTTGTGAATCTTGGCATTGTGTAATGAGTCAGGCACCATTTGAACCTCCGTAGTTTCTCTCATTTTCACTTCGCAGTCTGGAAATTGGGCCGTAGCCTCATTGTTTTCTGTCTTCAACGCTGCTTCAGGATGTAGGGAAATAGGATCGTTTATAATTTTTATGCAGGGGAACGAACATCTTACAAGATATACCTATACCCCATACCAGTGAATGTTTGTGCAGCAAAAAAATCGAATCGACACTGGCAATGCTTGAAAAGTTTCCACTTTGATTATCTGAAAACGAACCAGTTCTGTTCAGATTGTGCTTCCTTTCGGGGGCTGACCGAGGTAAAACCTTAGCTACATCTCGCTGTAAAGTAGTTCATACGACTTCAGGGAGGATATGTCTCAATTCTTCATGATTTCGTAGCCCAGGCAATAATAAAGCATTCCACCAGTAGTGTTCAGGAGTTTTGTCCTTCTTTCCACAGCATATACAATCGTCAGGTTTCTGCTTAACCTGATTTCATAGTGATTTCTCGTCCGAAGGAACAATTTGTAATGCTTCAAATCTGGAATATTCCGAGTGTTTTCGCGTCTTCTCTCTCTTCCCGAACTGTTCTTTATAGAGTTTATAGGTGTTTCTCTACACCACAGAATGGTTCGGGGTCCTGCAAAAGAGGTGACGGCCCCTGTTCTTGCCAGAGCATTGGCTTCCTAGTTTCTCATCGTTTCACAGGAATCCAGACCGAGCTTTTATTATTGCCGAATTTGTTGAGTTCAACGAGGCACTCCCAAACCATCTTTGAACGGATGAAATTGTCCAGATGGATACTGGCAAGACTAATTACCTTCAAATATCGAAGGTGAAGAAAAACGAAGATGGATAGTTCGAATAAAACTTGGTCAACCGAAAATCAAAAGAGAACTAGCAGACAACCAGAACACCTAAAAAGGTTGAGGCTGAAGGAGACTTATTTACCCCAATCGATTTCTTGAGATCTACAAACACCATCCTAAAGACTTGAACAAACTTTTTGTTCTGCTCGCATGTTCAGCTCGCATGACCAGAACCATAGAAACCATAGAAAATTATAACTTTGTAATGGAAAGGCCTATGGACTCGGCCTATGGACTACATTTTTTTCAGATCGCATGATCAGAACCATAGAAACCATTTGCATGTAGCTTGAACACGTAATTCTCCAACTGTGTGCAAAATTTCACCTCGATCGAATCTGTAGTTTCGAAGTAATCAGAAAAACAAAATTTAGAGCGGCCATATTCACGGAACCCCTAGGCGAATTTTTCCCAATAACGAACTTAACCGCGGCATTCGAGATTCGAACCTACCCTGAAAATTTCAAGTCTCTAGGACATTCCGTTCGAGAGTTATCGTGTAGACGAACGGCCGGACGGACAGACTCGAATTTTTCGACGGATTCGTCATCAGTGAGTCGAACATAGTCGTTTGAGACCATTTTCGGCTCAAAATTCGAAAAATACAGACATCGTGGCGAAATGATATAGCCCTTGTGTAAGTAGTACGAGCGCTCAAAAATACGTTGTGATGTTAGAAATTACGCGCGTAGTTAACAGATGTTACATGGCTTTCAACGATGTAGCTAAAAAAGCTCTTGTGTCCCTGACCTTAGTTTCGTGAAAACTATTCTTGTTGAGAAGACCAAAACAAGTACGAAACAAAATTCATTTCGTTTAAGATACCTAGTTAGTTTCTCCAAGCTCAAATGAAGCAATCCACAATTTATGTGATCATTCTTATAAAGAACCCTCTCACCCAAATCTGGGTAAATTGCAATGACAACCTTGAGTTCAATAAATCGAATAGTAATTATTGAAAAATACAACTCGGATATTATTTTCTAGATACATTCCAATGATTCAACTTCTTCATCATCCAACTATTCATAAACTATACATAATAATCGTGCGAATTAATTCCTTTGATTCAATGGAATGCAAATTACCAGTCAATTGATCATCGCTTTGGAATGATTGATTTCTTCGGGAATTGAAAACTCAATCCCATCGTCTTCAAAGGAGGAAGGTCTTATGACGTAAGATTATAACATGAGAGATGATGCGATCCTTTTATTTTCCCAATTTTTTTTTTAATATCTATATTGTCCCAAGATTTCAGAATGGGAAGTAATGATTTCAGTTAGTTTTCTGACCAATTATTAATATGCCTAATATTTGAACACATTAAATAATTTACATTCCGAACATCATGTGCATCATGATAATTCAGTTCATTTTTTTTATTTCTCCTCCATAGCAAATTTTTTTCATAGAATTATCAAAGGAAAAATAGTTAACATTCGGAATTCTTCTTACTACTGAATAAAGATAAAAGTTGTTTATTTTCTATAATTATATATATATGCAATACGGAGTGCGACCTAGTTTATTTTTTCATTAAATGCATTTTTCATGTCTTTTTTCCCAATCTTCTTTTATTGCTCTTTAAGTACTTTCAAAATCTTCGGAAACCCGCTTCATTATATCCAATAATAATTTCATAGCCTACGCCTCAATCTCTGGATATTCCCACCGTTAAAGAATTGGGCTACATTATCTCCTAAAGGGTCCCGATGGAGCGAGTTAATCTCAAGAGTGCGGTTTAGTGCTAACCATCGGAAGCGGTTTAAATTTCATGCCAGGGACGAGCACGAAACCGGAAACCCCTAATCCGGCCAGGGAACTCGCGAAAAACGGAGTGAAGTCTATACTAAAAACGTTTCATTCCATTACGGAAGTCGGACATTAGACGTACGCAGTCTACCGATATGAGGGGAGAAATGAATTTTTCATCGATTTGTCATTTAAGAACATTAGAGATTTATTGGGGAGGGATAGAACGATAACTGCTGCACCTCGAATTCTGATGAACCAACGAACACATGGAAAAACAATGTCAATTTCATGAAATCTTCTATTCTATCCCATTGATGTCCCGCAAAATATTTAAACTTTTTGCCAAAACATATTGGTACTTATTTTCTACAAATGTGTTAAGATTTCATGGGATTCGAACAAGTGGACTCTCGCGTAATCTTTATATATAAAAATTACGTGTCACGTTGTTTGTCCGTGATGAATTCCTAAAATACTGAACCGATTTCAATCAAATGTTTCACACTGTGTGCAGTTTGATCCAACTTAAAAGATAGGATAGTTTATATCTCAATTTACATTTGCAATATTCTTTAATTGCAAATTATTTCTTTATTATATATGACAAAGAGTGATAATTGTCTACACGGCAATGCAGGTCTCAAATCGACGGCAGGTCATCGCGTCCCCACTACATCCGATCACTCGACAAGAGCGATAACGTGCGAGGAGTGATGCTAAGTTTCTGGCTCACTGCAGCTGAGTGAGCAGGGAAGTGAGAAGCGAAAGGGGCAGCGGCAGAATGTAATCACTTTACTTCTCATGCTCCTACTGTTGCTACTTGGTGAACCACGCTTTACTCCAGATACATCCTGATCTCGGAAAGGATATCCTATCTCGGAAATATACTTTCTGAAACGAATCCTCAATATTTACATCATGACATCATGAAGCATATTCGAGACGTTGCAACGATCTATGAAATGTAGCCATGCGCTCTCACTGGGTTGGATATAGGACTGTCTCCGCGACATCGCGCATCCGCCCTCTTCTTGTGATATAGCGTAACTTCAAATAAATGTTAATATGTTCCCTTTTCTCTTAGGCATAAATTGTTCGCCAAGTTTCGAAATAAATTCAGGCGTGAGCATAGCCTTCTTGGTAATGCTGAAACAGCGACAATACGTTAACCTTCATTCTCGATCAAGTTCGGGTAGACCAATAAATTCGTAATCAATCCCAAACGACATTTTCACGTGACTTGTTACCCAGCTTTCACTGATTATTATTTCCACGAGATCAAACAACGGAATTCTGATGAAAATTCGTGGCGCTGCTAAGGGTTTCCACATCAAACGCCTCGAGTGGTGATGAAAAGGTGCTCTGTCGGGAATCGATGAAATTCTTCACGAAATTCTTAAGTCAGACACTTGTTAAACCCAACTCCAAGAATATTATACAATTTCTCCTGGATCAAGGAAGAAATTTCTGAAGGTTGAGAATTTTCAACCTGGTAATCACAAAAGATTATCCCAGTTATATTGGCGATGAGTACTTTTGGTTCTCACGTTATCGGACGAACAAAAATGTTAGTATGAATTAAGAACAAATCGAACTTTTTAAGGTGAAATTTGGAGATAACTGGTTTTAGAATTCAACCTCAAAAGATTCATAATATGTGGAGAAACTAATGAAACAAATTTGCCATTGTTTCTGCTTAATTAATTAATTAATGTAGATCTTAAATTCGAGGTCCGATAACTGAGGTAATATAAGAAATTATAAAAAGCACTGCCGTGAAAACAGGAGCTTTTGAGTGCTCGTTCATGCACCTTGTAGGAAGATTCGCATTTACCTGTTTTAGAACGAATTGAAGAATTTTTTGGCATCTGTCGAAAAAAATTTAAACCTAAGGCGAAACTCCAGACTTCTCGTCAATACTAAGTGACTAATTTGGTTTTCGATAATTCGCTAGAATTTCCTACGGTATCTATGGTCTTCGTGATACGTGATATGGTCTTCGTGGACAAAATTCCGCACGTAGTTTGAATACATTATTCTTCATCTATGTGCGAAATTTCATTCCAATCCAATCTGTAGTTTTGCAATTATCAGGAAAAAATATTTTGAATGGCCATATTTACGAAACTCCTAGTCTTATTTTGCTCATTGATGAAGGTGACCGCGACATTCAAGATCTAAACTTACCCTAAAAATTTCAAGTCGCTAGAAGTTCGAAAGTTATAATTTTTTATGGTTTCTATGGTTCTGGTAATGCGATCTAGAAAAAATGTAGCTTGAATACATATATCATTCTCCATTAAAATACAAAATTTCGTCACGGTCGAATCCGTAGTTTTGAAATCATCCAGAAAACTAAATTTCAAATAAAATTCCAACACAATATTTCCCTATTTTTTGTATCCTCTTCAGTTTCTTTCTTGTCGTCATTAGATTCAAAAGCATTTTTTTCTTCTTTCTTAGATGATGAGTCTTGTAATTTCTGCATATTGATTTTATTTAATTTTATATTTTCTTCTGTATTTTCTATTATTACTGTAAGGTCCTTATCTTATTCAAAATCAATTATTTCTTCTTCAATTTTATTCTCAAGTCTGTTTTTCCTTGTATCACATCAATTCTTTCTCTAATTTCCTTCAATTCCCTTGAACTTTCTTCTATTTTCATCTCAAATATCTCTGAAATTTTTTCCATTTTTTCAAATTTTTCATTCATGTCCAGTTTTATTATTTCCGTATTATCTTTTCCTTGAATATTTTATTGTATGAATAATTTTTGGGGTTACGGTGAAGAATGGGACATCCCTGCGGGATATTGCAGCATTGTTCTTTAGGTCTTTCCAGTAAAGAAACGTTCAGACACGCTTTGCGAACAAAGCTACAATATTAATCAATCAATGAGACGAAGCAGACAGTCGAAAACAGTCGAAAGACCTATTACATTGTATAACATCAATTATTTAATGAACTACGAGTGCTTTTGCAAGTGAAGCTGTCAGTAGATATTGAAGATAAAGACAAGATCGAAATAAAACCCATGAAATATTCAAATCGCCTTATTGTTCAAATAATTATCTAAATCTACCTATTGAAATTCGGGAAAAAAATATACTTGATGAAAAAATTTAACTGAAATTGTTGTTTATATACATATCCGAAATTAATCAAATTTGACCTTCATGATTCGATGACCTCCAAAATCAAATTTCGGACGTTAATCGTGAATGGGATTACTCTAGTCAATGTACGGAAAATGACCTTTTAGAAGATCGATAATTCAGTTCGAATGGGCATGAATGCAAAAGTCTACGCAGTTTGAAAAAGAAGATATTGGATGCGCTTTCGGGACTAGAGAATGTTGAAATATTTAAGTATGAACATCGACGTGAGTTCCCTTGAAAGTCTATTAAATTTGCTTCCTATAGGAAAGAAAATATACCATGACAAACTCAATTTTATTGAATTTTTCCCTTGATATTAAAAATTTCATAATTCCCAATTTAGTAGGGAACAAAATATTCAACGGAATGTTATCATGAATACTAAAATAAACATATTCCGAATTTAATGGTTCAATGACGAATTGTCTTAGTGGAATTATTTTCTTAATTATTCATACCATGGTTCCCAACTTTTAGAATACCTATGATCGTTTCTGGCAATACTTCGTCGGTTATAAAATTTGGAAATCAAGCCGAAACCACAAATGAGAAGTGATGTTAAATTGTGAAAATTAAAAAAAAAATCGAATTCTTCAAAATTCCACTATCAGCAAAAATATATAATTTATACTTCTCTGAATTTTCCTACTCATTATATTTATCATCCAATCAATTAAAATTTGAAATTGAACAAAAACACGGTTTCAACCCCTCCGCATTCAAGCCCCAAACATGGTCGAATGCGTTCATGCAAGTAATTGCTATCCCTTCATGTAACATTAATTCGTTGAATTTCAAATGTTTCCGCTAAATGTTAAAACAATAATAAAACTGGTACTCGAGATGAAAAAGGAACTTACCGTGTAAAATATAGCGAATACCGCTTCGTTCCCTCCAAGGGTTGTTCAACGTCCGTCTGAAATGAAGAGTTTCATTTTAGAATAAACGTGGAAAATAAATTTGAACTTTCGACTTGCCGTCCTAATTGGGAGCTACAGTATTGAAATTTTCATTTTAATGTGGAGGGTCGAGGGTAGAGTAACGAAAAATTCATTTACTCGGCCTGGGCCGATCTCTGGAAAAAATTAAAAACTCTATCTGAATATCAGGGATGGTTGAAAATATCGTTGAATTTCTTAAGAGCGAATACTACCGAAAAAATCATGAGAATGAAGAATCATACCCAAGTATTTAAGACTTCTCAACCCTTACAGTATAGGCTTCTCTTAGTTCACAAGATATGAGCCTTCAAACCCGAAAAATACCTTCTTCAAAACACTATCACCATAAAAAAGTTATCAAAATTGTTATTTTTCAAATCTTTCTCAGATTATATATATATATGGGATTAATTCAATATTGTGTTTCTCGGTTATTTATGGTGAAAAAAGTGATGTCAAGAAAGAATCATACCTTCCAAACTAAGAGGGACCTCCTAGTTTCTTGTCCATTGTTCAGTATCTATATAAATAGATTCGAGAAAAGCACTGACGTGTAGTCAGGAGTTTTTGCGCGCTTCTTTCTGTGAACCAAACCGGCCGTCAGTGTCAGTGTGACCAATTATGTCATTTTTTTGTTATTAACCCAATTTTTTTTCACGTGGAACAGCTAGAAAGCTCAATTTTTACATAACTCATTTTATCTATGCAAGCACAAAATTTCAGCAGAATATAGCGGCTAGTTTCTGAACAGTGTTATTATTTTGATCAAATGTCTGTAATATTCCAATTTTGAGCCAAGAATGGTCTCATACGATTAGGTAAGACTCACAGATAAAGAATTAGCGGTCAAAGTTCAATAATGTGCACCCGGTCGTAAATACTGTAACTTTTGGAACAAAAAGCCAAGAGTTTTGAAATTTTCGTTCGAGTTCGAGGGCTGAATGCGCCAGCTAAGTTGGTATATAGGTAAAATCCCCAAACGGTGACATAGATATATCCTCTCGATTTTTCTTGTCAATTATTCTCAAAGCATGAATCCGAATGGAACTTGGTAGGATAGTATCACTAGAAGTACAAAAATAAGATTTCTTCCAGAACTTCGATATCTCAGAAACTATTTGCCATATCCTGCTTTAATTTTGTATCCATATAATATGGCACATCGATAAAATAAGTTATGTAGAAAGTTTCAAACCTCCTCCACCTGCAAAGAAAGTTGAGTTTTTCTGATCTGGTGTAGAGAAATGAGATAATTATTCCGTCATTCCAGCTCTTGAAGTTTATAGTTAATGAAAATGAAATTGAATTATTTGTCATACTGACGACCGGTTTGGTTCACAGTGTCTGTTTCTAGTATTTCACGTAAAATTCGTCAAAATCGACATCTCCAATTTCGGATGAAAATATCGTGATATATACCGATTTCGAAGTAGAAACTATCTCCTTTCGATCATTCCGAAGAATTTCCCTGCATATTCGATAATTTCGAAGTATCTGGATGGGTGGTGACCGCTGTACAGAAGAATTTAAATGAGCACGTAAAGACTCCTGACATCACTTCAGTTCTTTTCAATTCTTTTTTCATAAAAAATCGATTGGTTCTAGCTGTGTATTTCCGGAAATATGACTTTCAGAAATAAGCATGAACGCACGCAAAAAGGTGACATTCCTAGTTATTTTATTGTGTATCTAGCGGTGGACAACTAGTTTAGCCAATATAAATATTAAGCACTAGCAGGCCCGGCCACGCGTTGCTGTGGCTAAAGTATACGTTGAATTATTATTAACCCTAACCTAACCTAACCCAACCCTCACCCTTACCTTTATTTTCAGCCTTATTTATGGGTCTCAAAAGAATTTTCATATTCGTAGGTAGGTATATGTTATGATCAATGTGTGAGATGTTCGATATAGAAAAAAAATACTGTAAATTGGGGTTTCTTTGTGACACCCTGGGTAACTTTGTGACACCCTGGGTAACTTTGTGACATTTCATTCAAACACATATTTTCATTCGGCACTCGGTGTTTCAAACTGATGATCCTAGATATGGGTTGTATTACATTAAGAATACCATTTATATTTATATTTTGGATGTTTTCAAAGTGATATTGTTTTTTTTTTAGTTTGCTCAGTATTTCTGGAATTTTTTTATAATTTTTAAGGAATGAATCATTGTTTGAAATTTTTTTGTTTTCTTCAACGTAATCATTGAAACATTCTGCTCAAAACTCACCTGGTTTTATCATAAAGGCCAGCACAGGGGTAACTTTATGCCGCAATGTTAATTCCTCTCATTTCAACAGAATATTGCGGGTATCAAAAGTAACCCCGACCCATGGGGCAAGTTTGTGACAACTTTAACATTGCAAATAAATTTTTTTTTAGAATATTCTGACCTCTAGGTAGTGAAAAACTCATACCCAACGGTTAATATATTGAATGCTACCTACTGTAATACTGCAACGCAAATAGAACTGAAGATAATGTGAAAATTCGCCAAAAATTGTCACAATGTAGCCCCATTTTACGGTACCTCAAAAGTTGAATTGAAACCTCCTCCCTCAATTATGTTTGAACCAAATGATGTCATAGAATGTTTAGATAGAGGTTCTTGTACTGAAAGTAACGAATTCAAAGGTTCGGGTGGCGTTGTCAGTTGTTGCAATTTGATTTTTCCATTCAAACAACATAATCTTGGGGGTTCGTTTTGATATCTCAGAGCATTGCAGTATTTCCAAAAGCCACCAATATATTGCTAGCCTAATCGAATGTGGGATCATATCTAAATGCCAAACTCTCAAAGTTGATCATTTCATTGGATTCTATATTTTGTTGTATCTTGCCTGAGATCGATAATATCGATTCTTCCGGAGCTGGGGCAGATCTTGATTGAGAATCTCTCATTCTCTTTGCTCATTGTCTCAATCATTACGAACTCGCCCACAACACAACGATATAATATATCAAACACAGTGATAAACTTCTGAGCAATTTCTAGAAACACGCTAAACTTCACTCACACAAGTGTCAAAATTTTCATGAAATATAAGTCATCTATGATTGTTCGCATTGGTCGGAGGAAAAAAGAAAGCTTTTTTTTCTTTTCCGTACGGATTTTTTCGGGAATATTTCGTTGTATACAGTTTTTCGTGATAATAATGAACACAACTGAAAAAGAATTATCAAATTTGGTGCAGTCGTTTGAACATGATGCTTTTACATACATAAACCATAGATCTTTTATTAATATAGATTATGACATTACCAACTTAAAGCGCTGAACAGAACTATTTTTCACTATATTCTCGGAATTTGAACATTCAAGAGTATTTTAATGGTTTTTAATATTATATAGGTGGAAGCGTGATAATGCATCTCAAGGGTTTTTGATCTATGATTTCGAAAATAAAATAGAATCAGGATAATTGCAATAATATTCTTGATATTGGGTGTTTTATAGAGAAATAAATTTGAGTTACGTTAGGACTGTGTTGAATATGATTCTGAAAAAGAATTCATATTCGGGTTGGGTCAGGTTAAGTAAATTTATAATCATCATTCTCAATATGAATTCTTATTCAGGTTAGGTGAGCACAAGTTAGGATAATGTTGAATGAAATTCCCAAAATAGTCTAAATGTATTAGTGATTAGGTGAGGTTAGCTTAGGTGATCAGGATTCGGATTACCAAGACAGCCTACCAATTATTGCTTTATGATTAGGCCGATGCATAAACTGCATAAACATACACATTTCCTTCCTTAAAGAGTAACTCAATAGTTTTATAAGGCATATACAGCCACCTATTTACAAAACATTGGGAAGTTGGATTGTAGCTGATTTTACGTGTTGATGTTACAATAAAAATTAAAGTGACGATACGATATCCCTATTCGGATAATTTTTCCTAGCCACAAAGCTCAATAATTTTAAACGAACTACGGCATGGTCTAGTTAGTTAAACACCAATATTCTGAGATGAGCATTTTTCATCATATAAGTAGGTACTTCTTGTTATGCGAATCTTTGATTAGTGTAGCGGTCGTATGAAGCAGGAATTCTAAGACGACGTTCTAAGATTCCAAGACGGCGTTCTTAACCTTACTTCGGGTTTGTCCCCGCTGAAACTATGGCTGACAACAACGGACCACAATATTGACACCCTTGTTCTTCCTACTGGTAATATTTCCTAATGAAAAACCGGCTTCTCTCTATTCTGAAATGCGTGTCTGGCACCAGTGGCACCATACATACTGAAAAAAGAACGAAGAACCAACGGAACTCAAATGCTTACTGTCGTTCTATAAGTCCAGGAAGTTTCGAGAAACCAAGTGGTGGCTTAAAATGGCGATTTTTGTCTCAACCAAAACAACAAACTTGTACTCAAACTTTTTTCAATGAACACACAAACGACCCCTCATTATACCACGAAAATGGACTGCTCGAATGGTGTACAATGTGGAAATCAACAAGATTCAGCAAAATAGGGTACTCCTGCATGACACACAGTATCCCTTAATAGAATCACTTCATTATATCGGAAACACTGATGAGGTAAACAATGGGCCTTCTAGTCGCCTCCCACGATGGTTCATTGTCCAAATTCGATACATGGAGGCAGAGCGGGAAAAGAAGGGCAATGAAACAAACGAGCCAGATTTTATTCGCCGCAATTATGAATTTTGATGCAGGTTGGTTAACGAGCGAAAAAGCGGTATTTTTTTCCAACAAATCGTTTCCTACCGAACGTCGATGCGTAGGTTCCGTTTTAATTAAGGGATAATGGATACTAGGGTAGAGCTGAGGATAAAAGCGGAGAAAGCAGATCGACGATGCGGAGCAATGCAAGAGGAAATCGGTGGTACGGTATCGTCCAATGCTATTTTGACACCTTTGATGTACGACGTGATGGAGTATGGTTAGGCCAACAGTGAAATTAATCAATTCATGGGAAACAAACGAGGGAGATTCGAATGAAATCGATACATTTAGGGGTTATTGCATTCGATTTGCATGCTGATTTTCGAGGCAGGTTGGCTGTTGAGGGTGGTATTCGTATGAATTCTTGCTTTTCAAAGGTGAAGCCATAGCAATAGTACAGTCATGTAAGAAATGAGATTCGAAAATGTGCTTTTGCGCGGAAAGAGTGTTTTTTAGGTGGTCTGTCATTTCAATCAGAAAAAAATTCTTCATAATATTATAGATATTATATTATTCATTTGACTTTTTGGATGTTGTGTTGATCAGTTCAGTTAGTAGTTCAACCTATTCAACCTTGATGAAGGTTCGACAGGCGATTCTAATAAGGGTTCTGTTTCCTTTTTTCCATGTCCACCAGCACACGAAAATTTTGAAAATATTCTTCATCAAAACTTCATATCTCAGAAACTATTCGTCATAAAATTTTGTGTCAACATGGTGCATCGATAAAATGAGTTATGTGGAAATTAGGCTTCACAGCTATTCCACGTGAAAAGAAAATTGAATTTTTCTTATATAGATACAATCCCATTTTTCGACAATGAACATTGAGGCCTTTTTGGTATAAAGAAACAAGCGCACAGAATCTCCTGACTTCACGTCAGACCATTTTTGAGCGCTCGTACTACTTACACGAGGGCTATATCATTTCGTCACGATGTCTGTATTTTTCGAATTTTGAGCCGAAAATGGTCTCAATCGACTATGTTCGACTCACTGATGACGAATCCGTCGGAAAATTCGAGTCTGTCCGTCCGGCCGTCCGTCCGTCCGTCCGGCCGTCCGGCCGTCCGTCAGCACGATAACTCTCGAACAAAACAACCTAGAGACTTGAAATTTTCAGTGTGGGTTCAGTTCCCGAATGGCTCGGTTAAGTTCGTTAATGGGCCAAATTCCACCAGGGGTTCCGTAAATATGGCCGTTCAAAGTTTTGTTTCCCTGATTACTTGAAAACTACAGATTTGATCGAGATGAAATTTTGCACTCAAATGGAAAATGAGGTGTTCAAGCTACATGTGAAATTTTGTCCAGATCGCATGACCAGAACCATAGAAACCATAGAAAATTGTAACTTTTGAACGGAAAGGCCTAGGGACTTGAAATTTTCAGGATAGGTGTGGATTTCGAATGTCGTGATCACGTTCATCTATGAGCAACATTATACAAGGGGTTCCGTAAATACGGTCGTTTGAAATTTTGTTTTCTCGATAAATTCGAAACTGCGGATTCGATCGAGATGAAATTTTGTATTTTAATCGAGAATGATATATTGAAGCAATATTTTGTCCAGATCGCATGACCAGAACCATAGAAACCATAGAAAATTCTAACTTTTGAACGGAAAGGCCTAGGAACTTGAAATTTTCAGGGTGGGTTTGGATCGCAAATTTCACGGTCATGTTCATCAATGAGCAAAATTAGACTAGGGGTTCCGTAAATATGGCCGTTCAAAATATTTTTTTCCTGATAGTTTCGAAACTACCGATCGGATTGGAATGAAATTATGCACCTAGCTCAGGAATAATGTATTCAAACTACGTGCAAAATTTTGTCCAGATCGCATCACCAAGACCATAGATACCGTGGAAAATTCTAGCGAATTATCGGAAAAAAATTGATCAGCTGAAGCACCGACATGAAGTCTGGAGTTTCGCCTAAGTTTCAGAATTTTTTTGACAGCTGTCAAAAATTGCTTCAATTGATTTCTAAAACTGGAGAATGCGAATCTACCTACAAGGTGCATGTACGAGCGCTCAAAAGCTCCTGCCTTCACGGCAGTGCTTTTCGTAATTTTTATTTTATGGAGTTTCGGAATTTCTCCCTGTATTGAAGATCAATCAACATTCGAGTCAGGAACTTTTGCCTGCTTGTTTCAATTAATCGCCAGAGCGACCACCCATAACCAATTAATTATCATTTTGATTTCACGGACTTCAAGTGACGCTGTAGCGAAGCAAAGATCATAAAACGAACTTCATTCTATGAATGACCTTCAAAACGACAAAAAATGGCATTACATTTTCATGAACTTCAAGAGGAATCAAATTTTCTCAACACCAGATCAGACAATCTAAAACTTCTTTTCACGTGAAACGGCTGTAGAACTGAATGTATCTAATATATAAAATTCTCGTGTCCACAGTGTTCGTTGCCATACTCCTCCGAAACGGCTTAACCGATTTTGATGAAATTTTTTGTGCCTATCCGGTATCTATCAGAATCGACCAACATCTATTTTTCATCCCCCTAAATGTTAGGGGTAGTCCACCCCTAAATTTTTTTTTTTTATTTTTTCGGCAAAATTTCTAATTTCTATTTTTTTATGATACAACATACAAAAATACATACAATCCCCAATTTTCACCCTTCTACGATCAACCCTTATTTTTTAATAGCCAGAACAACGAGAGGCCGAAGGCCTCGAGCAATTTTGAAATTGCGAAAAAAGGGAGAGATATGGCAAAATAACGTTTGCCGGGTCAGCTAGATTAGGTTAGGTTAGGTTTAGGTTAGGTTATTTTGAGACGAGAGGCCGAGGGCCTCGAGCAATTTTGAAATTGCGAAAAAAGGGAGAGACCGGGGGCGCGAAGCGCCCCCCGCGTTTTCGAGAGGGAGAAACGGGCTTTCCTAAGGTAAGAGAGGCCGAAGGCCTCGATCAATTTTGAAATTGCGAAAAAAGGGAGAGATATGGCAAAACAACGTTTGCCGGGTCAGCTTGTATAATATATAACTCATTAAATCGACACAAATAAACCCATAATTCAAGCAGGACATACATTTAGTTTCCGAGATACCTCGCTGGATACGACTAGAGAGAAGACAAGTTAACAGAAGTTGCAAAAACTTCAAAGGCTTGCCTATCCACGTATCATGGGACTAATATTCACCAATCCTGCTGCAGCAATGGAAGCATGTATTGCTAGAGCTTTTGCCACTCCATAAATTCATGAAAAAGGGAGTAATACTGGGTGCCAAGAAGGTAAATGAAGGTACTTATCTCACTGAGGGAGGAGTTCCTCATGTCTCAGTAAACAGTAAGGTAGTTATAGGAGACCGCCAGGCAAGCAGAAGCTGGTATAGTCATATGAAGTTCTAGGTGAAAGGAATTACTGCCGTCACAACAGCAATTATCAACCATTAGGACTGAAAAGCAAGTAGTAGAAATGTATGCCCAGGTCTGCAATATAATGGAGCAAGAATTTTCACAGCCACAGGAGCCCGAGGGAGCTCTTCTGCACCTTAGAGGCCAGAATCTGGAACTATAAGAAACCACTCTTACAGCTGGCAGAGAGCAACAAACTTACTTTAGTTTGGGTACCTACCCACCAGGGTATCGAGGGGAATATCAAAGCGGTCGTCCTCGCTGAAATGAAACTCAAATAACGTTTATCGAACCGGCACCCTCGACGCCCCAAATTAGGGAAGAAGTCGATAAATGAAAAACGAAACAGAAGGTGCCAACATACTAAGACGAAGACAAGATGAAAAGCCAAAACGTACGATATCATGTCGTAGCAAAGGTGTTTAGAGTATTCAGTCTACAGAAGATAAGTTTATTCGTTGGTCAATGGACGGTCAGTAACAGACAAATTCGCAAAGAGTTGTAATGGAAACTTCAACTTTCATGAGATCAAAAGCAAATAAAATTTTTGAAAAAGCAATTCAGCACCAAAATTAGGAACTCAGACGACTTTTGGGCTACGTTCCTGCAGAAGATACAGAAAGGATGACAAGCCATTGCAGAAGACCTCGAGAAACGAAATGTAATGGGACAACGCCGAATTGTTTAGGAATAGATGCAGTGGCGGATTATCCGTAAGGCAAAGTGGGCACGTGCCTAGGGACGCGAAGTTACAGGGGGGCGCACGCGAGAAATATAAAAATAATAAAATAATTAAATGTCGAATTCAGGAATGAAAATTGGAAAATTATACTAGATAAACTAAGAGCAAGCCAACAAAACAATTCATGTATCCCAGAGACCAACGAATCTATCATTTGCAGTCGTAGACCGGTTTCGATAATTTCAGATAAACAGCCGTATATTATTCTTCTAGTCAATTATTCAGATGATTAAGGTTGAAGCTTGAACCCGTAAATTCCATATGTGACCATATATGCTCGTAATATTTACGGCGCGTCATACATGTGTATTTTGTTTGGGGAGTCGATAAAACAGTTCATGATCTACAGATATTTGAGACAGTTGCTTTTGGAACGGACAGGTGGAGTGATTTGGGAAATTTTCTCAGGTCCTCGTTGGCTTATATTTTAAGGTTTTCTGATTCTCTGGGATACATGAATTGTTTTGTTGGCTTGCTATTTATCTAGTATAATTTTTCAATTTTCATTCCTGAATTCGATAATTTCAGATAAACAGCCGTATATTATTCTTATAATTAAAAGTGTCATTACCTTACCACCTGCTTACCCAATATAAAATTATATAGTAGTAGACATTTCAAAGCGTGGCCTTCTTACTTTTTCATCATTGACTGATTTCATAATGAAAGTTACAAAATAAATGAAATTTTACGCGTTCGTAGCGTCGATACACGATCGCTATCTTATCGCTATCATCGCACATTGCTTGACTGCGGTGACGGTGATGGTGCCGGTGATATAGGTATATAGAGGGCTTCCAAAGGTGCTTGCTTTGGGCACTCTGAACACTTAATCCGCCACTGAATAGGAGGAAATACAAACCCCACCACGCTTTTATCGTTATTTTATCAAAATGAGATATATGGTTTATACAGGGTTACAGGGGAAGTCGTACTGAATATTGAAGGACGTTATTATTCAGGTAATTTCTGATGGATTTGGTTCTACAATATGGTGTACGAAACTCAACCGTTATAGAGATATTGACTTTTGAAGATTTTTTAAAGAATCCTTCATTTTTTGGCTTTTCTATCAATTTTTTTCGGATTGGATCTCCTAGGAGCCGTTTCTTCGATGTATCTAGTTGAAGAGCATGCCAATTGTTTATTGTTTATATCCCGACTCTCCTAGGTCTCTGTGAGACCCCTCAGAAGCTCAGAGCTCCAGAAGCGAGTTAATAATGAAAATGATTGACAGAAACTGAACCTACTACTAACAGCTTAATAAGACTGCTCGACAACGGTTAGAATCAGAGAATTTTCACAAAGTGTTTTCAACTTTGAAACGTTTTTTTTTTGAAAAAAATTTCATGGAACTTATTCTGCAAATAGGTTTGAAAACTTGTACATCTCCTTAGCTATTCAAAAAATTATAACACCTGCTATCAAATTGGCGAAACATTGACCAAAGAACATTTAAGCTAGTAGGAGGTACATTTTTAGTTTGAGGTAAAAGTAGCCTGAATCTCCATTTGACCCCCTTGTTATTTTTTTGGTTATCTTGCGCTTTGGGAGCCCAACAATGGGCGTTATGATACTTTGTGATGCCAAAGTTCGACTCATCTGTCCACACGAAAAAAAGACCGGATCTTCAATACCTATCGGCATTGAGCATAAACCTCCAGAAGTCTATTCGCCCCTTCTTCTGTTACTAACACTGGCGTGTAATGGTAAGGGTATTGCCCAGGAGTGTGCATTACGAACCAGACTTTCCACTGGGGAATACCAAGCCGTCGAGCGATAACATTTTTTGTTGATGTGGTTGGGTCGGCTTTAAAGTATTTCATTTGCTTCGTCGCCATCGTCATCAAGAATACGAGACTGTATGTCTTTGTCTCCCGAGCACAAAAAAGAGCTAAAATACGTGAATAAAACAAAGAAAAACAGAGCAATATTTTTATATTTCATGTCCGACATGGCCGCCGCTACTACCTTAACTGTCATTTGGTCTATGTTTTGCCTATTTAATACCAAGTGTTATAACTTTTTGAAAAGCTGAAGAGACGTAGAAGTTTTTGAACTTTTCTGCAGAATAAGTTCCATAAAGTTTTTTTCAAAAAAAGGGCTTCAAATTTAAAAACACTTAGTGAAAATTCTTCAATTCTTACTGTTGTCGAGCAGTCTTATCAAGCTGTTAGTAGAAGGTTCTGTTTCTGTTGATCATTTTTATTAATTGCATTGCCTTCTAAAAAGATACATCCAAAAAACGCCCCCTAGAAGCTCCAATCCGAAAAAAATCGAAACAAAATTCTAAAAATAGAGGATTTTTGAAAAAATCTTCAAAACCCAATATCTCCATAACGGTTAAGTTCTGGACACCAGATAATGAAACCAAATCCATCAGAAATGACCTGAATAATAACGTCCTTCAATAATTTATATCGTATACAAGTACCGGCCTCAATATAAAGAACTCTATAAGAAAACAAAGAAAAAATACGATGATGTTATACTGAAATCTAAACAAACGTATTATAATGGAAAACTCACAAATGCTCTGAATAAATCCGCAACGGTCTGGAATTTTGAGATAGAGATAACAGGAAGCTCACCAAATTCAGCAATTTCATAGAATGTGGTGGAAACCCGGAGAACTTAGCCAATAATTTCAATAAATAGTTCAGTGATCTAGCCCCAAACCTGACAAAGGGACCCAAAACAACTGACGATAATATCGATATAGAACGCAACGCAAATTCCTTCTACATGTTCCCAGTGACAGAACAAGAGATTATTAGTACGGTCAACAAAATGAAAAATGGTAAATCTTATGGATTCGATAGCATTCTTATGTTTATAATCAAAAAGTGCACAGTACACTTAGCAAAACCCCTAAATCACATCATAATGCATCCTTTTTCCATGGTATCTATCCTGACCCGCTTAAACTGGCAATTATGAAACCCATATTCAAAAAGGGTAACCCATCAGAAATGAGTAACTACCGCCCCATTAGTCTCTTGAGCTCATTCTCGAAGATTTTCGAAAAAATACTAGCTGAACGACTCATGAACTTCTTTCGAGAATTCAAAATCTTATCTCAAAGCCAAAACGGGTTTATTAAGGGTAAAAACACAGAGACAGCAATATTCCAACTAACCAAGTCTATCCTTGATGCATTAGAGAATGGTCTTATTCCTATGGGACTATTTTTAGATACATCTAAAGCCTTCGACTGCATTGACCATGAGATATTACTTCAGAAGCTGGAACTCTACGTGATTAGAGACAGACAGCTTCTCCTCATCAAAAGCTACCTATCAAATAGGAGACGAGTACATCTTATGGCAGCCGAGTGCGACTTCGATTCTTCAGAGCGTCTTGTTGACATGGGAGTGATACAGGGCGGAACATTAGGGCCGATACTCTTCATTATATACATAAACGACCTTCCCAAAATAGCCATAGGGAGAAAGCTGTTATCTACGTATATGATACGGACCTCCTCATCAAGTCAGCAAATGTGGCAGATCTTCAAGGTGACCTCATCGCATCATTCGATAGAATTCAAAACTGGTGTGTACATAACCGCCTAATACTGAATAAGACTAAGACCGATTGCGTAATATTCTCGACAGATAAAATCGACAAACGTCCCCAGAAATATTCGAAGTACTAGAGACCGTTGAAATCACACCTCAACCCTCGACAAAATTCCTTGGAGTAATGCTGGATGCAAACTTCAAGTGGAACCTCCATATTGATAAGCTATGCAGTAGACTTAACTCAGTGACATACAGTATTTTCGTACTAAGCAAACAGGTTCGAATCGATGTACCTACTCAAGACTGTCTACTTCTCCAACTTCCAGTCCCTGAAAAGTTATGGCATAATATTTTGCGGAATCAGCTCCAATACTGAAAAAATCTTCATCTTGCAAAAAAGAGAATTATGCTGAAGAAGAGCTACAAAGAATCTTGCAGAGGAGCATTCAAAGAAAACAAAATCCTCACAGTTTATGGCCTCTAATGTCTATAAACTCTTATTGTTCCTACTCAAAAACCAAAATATATTCGCCGAGTGCAGACGTCGGGAAGATGCAAGACAGGTGGTTCCCTACATCTACCCTAAACATTGCCTTACAATGTATGAAAAAGGTCATTCTATATGGGAATGAAACACTACAACTCCCTACCGAAGAAATACCGAAATATCACGAATATAAGGGATTTTAAGAAGGAAATATTCAGCTATTTGGTTGACAGTGAACCCTACTGACTGTCTTCACATGAATTAAATTTAATTTTCTTTTTTGACTTACTCTCCTTTTATTTCACTTTGTAGAATCACTGTGAAAATGAATAAATATTATTATTGTTATTCAGAACGACTTTCCCTGTAACCCTGTAGATCCTCCTCCCAACTCCAAAAAATGTATTGTCGCCGTTTCAGGTACGGTTGCATCGGTAATTGAAGAATAATTATATAAGCTAATACATATAATGATAATTCACGCTTTCTACTGAAGGAGCAAGGTTTCACTATATGAAAAAATGTAGAATGTTTGATTAGCGTACAAAATAAACATTATCTGAAAAAGACTCAGATAACTACTTGAGTAAATTCCGGATGAAATATCGCAACCAGTATCCGAGATTCTACCAAAAAAGTAAGCGAAGAATAAAATGTAATTGACCAGCGCGAACTGAGTATTCTCATGAGACATTTGGACCTATCAAACACAACCGCAGAAATTTGAGCTTCTCATCTTCAACAATTTATTTGTTCCCAACCTAGGATAATTAATTCCAAATGAGTGGAATCGAATTATCTGGGGGATATCCATTTATTATTTCATTTTTGTCCAAAGCAGGAAACTCGGAATATTCCTTGAGAGCAATATTTTCCAGATTTTGAAACTTCCCGAGTGAACGTTTGACAGTTCACTTTTTTTTGATATTAACAACGATGAAGAGAAGTTTTATTTCTGACATAAGCTATATATTACTAACCTATTATATACTTAATTACATGATCTGACAAAAAAGAGTTAAAAACCCACTAAAAGAATACGCCGGCTAAAGATAAACCTGGTTTATGGGTCATAGCCTCAAATAGTTTGAGAACCGCTGATTTACAACATTTTATCTTTGAGGTAGTTACTACTGGTGGAGATCCCAATAACTATTATATCTTTTCTAGAATTAAAAATCGGAAATTGTGATTCCTTCCGTTATTTGAAAAACCTATGAAATGAATGCCTTAATGAGAAAATTATAAATCTAATGTTCGGAACCAGTTCAGTTGTTTATGGTGGTCCAACAATTTAGTTACCAATTATACAAGAATGAATAACATGAAAACACTGAGAACAAGGGTCTTATGCAAATTACGTAATACTTCGCCCACTTGATTTAAATGGATACCTGTTGCAGAATTTCTACCGCCATCACTTTCAAAAACACGATTATTTGAGATCCCTACCTTCTGAAAGAAGAACTTTCCAAGGCACCTTCACGATATGACATCTAGAAGAGAACTGACCACTGGTCACCACAATGCTATCAACTTATTGGCGACCAAATGGTCCCTCAATAGCACCATTATATTGGAAGGGTACGTGGTCACAATTGATTGTTGACGCGGTAGTCATAGTGATATTTTGAAATACAAACATTTCCTAGCACATTAGATGAAATTATTTTTGCCCCTCGAAAGAGTGGGGTATTGAATGACGATTGAAAGAGCGAGGGGTGTTCTGTGGCTCGTGGACCGAAGAAGGGTAGTTGAGGGGAAAATGTACATCGAAATTATACTGAATGATAGTATTGCATAATATGATTATAATATAATTATATATAATAAAAGACGACCGTTTCCTGAACTACAAAGTGAACGGTTTATACTTAATTCATAAAATGATTCAGTTGTTAGAGATGCCCATATGTCATTTCAAAATGTTTTATTCATAATATTTGGGTAATTTGGGTAGTTTAAAATGAAACATATGACCAAAACTTCGAAGCTCGCCTTTCAGGAGGTTTCAACAAAAAACCACATATACATAATTAAGTAGGTAGTTACCTTATTGATGAAAAAATAAGTTCTAATCAAAATTACTAATGTAGATGAGAATTCCCTAACAATATGGCACACTCAACCATAATGTTACGTGTAATGGTTGAGTAAAACATACCGTTAGCAAATTTTACACAAAGGTTCATTATTACCAACTCGTTCCTTGCATAATATTTCCTTAAAAAACTTATTTCAGAAAAGAAGCTTTGCGGTGAAAAACTGTTCAATCAAGTAATATCATATCATAATACACACATTTCCTATTTCATCATTAGCAATTAAAATTCATGAGTTGGATTCTCGAGATAAAGTATGCTCCTAACGTTTTCTGAAAATTTTTAAAAACCTTTGAATATGTTTGAATAGTTTATATTTTCAACTCAATAATTATTTCAATTAGCTAAGTGTTTATTATAACTAACATCATATATAACAATAACAAATTCATTCAACAGATGGACTATCTTCTTAGTTGGGTCTCAATTTTCATCTGACTTGTGCCATCATTCCATGTACAACAACAGGATCAATTTCTCTAATTGTTTAAAAAATACGACGCAGCAATTGGTCTTCAGTTGTGGCTTTTCATTTTTTCTAATATACTTTTCCGCTCAACATTGACCTAAATTTCTTATTGGTGATTACCCATTTCGAGGACAAAATTTATGGTATTTGCATTATACTATATATATTCTCTAGTTGCTTTTGCATTATGGCATGAAGCCAGAGAAGTCCAAAACAATGTCCTCATTGACATGTGTCTTAAAATCGAAGTATGTAGTTTAGATCGACATCTTTGAATGTAAAGGTCATTTGATGCTTCCACAAGCACGACCAACATAATGTTGTGAGATAAATTCGCTTTAGGAAACAGCACTCCACACTGAGATTTTGTGTTCAAACTTGACATTGTTCTGTGTATTTTCTACGTCGGCTGTATAAAATCCATCGTTTCCTTTCATTTGTGAAAGAGATAAAGTGAAATATTTCTCCTCATCCATAACAATCAATCTATCGACGCATCTTAGCGCCCGAAGACAAATGGGAATTCCTTCTAACTGGACAAAGTATATTTTGGTGTCTTCTTTCTCTTTCGAAACATCATATTATTCCAGGAAATTGTTCTCAGAACTGTCATCTTTGAAACTTCGAGATAATCTTCTGAGGATCGATGCGGTATTATAACTGATTTTTCTACCATATTCCAAGCAATTTGCTGACGTCAATAGGCTTCCACGTATGAGAACAGATGAACGAAGAAAAGGAGCAAATTTTACACAAGCGCTTATAATCTTCACATCACTTCGATTTCTCTCTTGGTTTCACAAAATATCTCAACTCATTAGAAAAACATTTGGACATAGTACAAATTTCTCAAGATCATAAAATCTCAATTTTCTTTTCACGTGAAACCGCTGTGGAGCTGAATTTCCATATTACTCATTCAATCGATGCCCCATAAGTGAACACAAAATTATGACGAATTGTTTATCAGATACTGAAAGAGATTTGTTTTGATTGTTCTAGTGCAACGATGCTTACCAAATTCCTCTTGAACCTACGTGTCGTTATTCTACAACCAATTACAAACATTCGATTCGCGTTTACAGTTTTTGAGCGCTCGTACTATTTACACGAGTGCTATATCATTTCGTCACGATGTCTGTATTTTTCGAATTTTGAGCCGAAAATGGTCTCAAACGACTATGTTCGACTCACTGATGACGAATCCGTCGAAAAATTCGAGTCTGTCCGTCCGTCCGGCCGTATACACGATAACTCTCGAACGGAATGTCCTAGAAACTTGAAATTCTCAGGGTAGGTTCGTATCTCGAATGCCGCGGTTGAGTTCGTTATTGGGCAAAATTCACCGAGGGGTTCCGTAAATATGGCCGCTCGAAATTTTGTTTTCCTGATTACTTTGAAACTACAGATTCGATCGAGATGAAATTTTGCACTCTAATGGAAAATGAGGTGTTCAAGCTACATTCAAAATTTTGTTCAGATCGCATCACCAGAACCATAGAAACCATAGAAAATTGTAACTTTTGAACGGAAACGCCTAGGGACTTGAAATTTTCAGGATAGGTGTGGATCTCGATTGTCGTGATCACTTTCATCTATGAGCAAAATTATATTAGGGGATCCGTAAATATAGTCGTTTGAAATTTAGTTTTCTTGATAATTTCCAAACTAGAGATTCGATCGTGACGAAATTCTGTATACTAATGGAGAATGATATATTCAAGCTACATTTCTCTAGATCGCATGACCAGAACCATAGAAAACATAGAAAATCATAACTTTCGAACGGAAAGGCCTAGGAACTTGAAATTTTCAGGATAGGTGTAGACCGGAAATGCGGCGTTCACGTTTATCAATGAGCAGAATTATACTAGGTGTTCCGTAAATACGGTCGTTTGAAATTTTGTTTTCTCGAGAATTCCGAAACTACGGATTCGATCGAGATAAAATTTCGTATTTTGAACGAGAATGATATATTGAAGCAACATTTTGTCCAGATCGCATGACGAGAACCACAGAAACCATAGAAAATATAACTTCCGAAGGGAAAGGCCAAGGAACTTGAAATTTTCAGGGTGGGTTTGGATCGCGAATTTCACGGTCACGTTCATCAATGAGCAAAATTAGACTAGAGGTTCCGTAAATATGGCCGTTCAAAATATCTTTTTCCTGATAGTTTCGAACCTTCTGTTCGGATTTGAATTGAATCATGCACCTAGCTGAGGAATAATGTATTCAAATTACGTGCAAAATTTTGTCCAGATCGCATCACCAAGACCATAGATACCGTAGAAAATTCTAGCGAATTATCGAAACAGAATTGATCAGCTGAAGCACTGACATGAAGTCTGGAGTTTCGCCTGAGTTTCAGAATTTTTTCGACAGCTGTCGAAAATTCCTTCAATTGATTTCTAAAACTGGAAAATGCGAATCTACCTACCAGGTGCATGTACGAGCCTTCACGGCAGTGCTTTTCGTAATTTTTTTCGAATTATCTAGAGAAAATTTCATATAGCTATATCTACGAAACCCTTCGGCGGATGTTGTCCATTCAAAAAATTCAACGGGCGCATCCATACCTCGAAAGTACCCTAAAAATGATAATGCTCTTGTGCATAGAAAAAAGCGCGTAAAAACCGACCGTCCAACGGCTCCCGTCCTGAGCTGGTAAAATAGTATATTATTTCATAAGGAGGAAAAGTCACTTTTCCTCCGAATGGAATATGTTATTTTTTTTCAATCGTTTTGAAATCTGGAGATCCAGCTTTAGATCTCATAAGACTTATATTTACCATCTTTATAATTGAGTGATCAATGCAAAATTTGCCTAGTTACGGTTGTCGTGCAAAACTAATTTTGATTTTGACGGACATGAAGTACAATAATTCTTCGTAGTAACTAATTCATCGATACATAGCGACACTTTTCCCTCCGGCGTACGGAAATGTAATTCATTGTTGACATAGCAATACTTTTCCCTACGGCCTTGTCAGTCGAAATATGACGTTGTTTCTGTACGTTTGAAAAAAAAATAATTTTCTATCTGGAAATTATTCAGCTAGCATTCATAATATTCCGAGTAAAACCGTATACTTATGGAGTAGAACATAATCCTTCAAAAAAAGTATTTGGTTATTCATAAAGGTCTCCTTTTTACTGTAAATAAGAAAGATATCCTTCATTTTTTGCAAGTATAAGCATAACCTTTTTTTTTGGAAATTCGGTCCGATGTTTCTCTATCCAATATTCTCTACCGGACCTACCTCCAATCTCCAATAGTAGACTCTAAATATTTCAGGGGGGTTAAACTTTTTTTTCCTCGAACGGTTCCAAATAATTGTTATAGGAATTGTTGAACCAAAATTATAATATTCGATGTCATTCTTCCTCAGTTGTATAACTGATGATACCTTTTATGCATATGAAATAAGAGAATTTGTATCAAGTGAATCTTCTATAACATAATGACCAAGTCACGCTACCGACCACATTGTAGTTTTCATCTTAAATATTGCATGAAGCCCATTTTATACCGGCATGCAAACGACATTTAACTTGAGGGAAGTTCCACGCCAAGAAACACGGATTCCGGAAATAATTTCGAGTGATCGGATATTCGACATTTCTAAGGTTTTCTGGTTAATCTAGTTCCGAAGTTTCTGTATCTACCAGCAGCGTGATTTGCCGTTGGTTCCAGAATATTCAATCGAATAACTGAAATTTCCATTTCTCCCAAGTTGGCAGTTAATCTAAAAAGAGATGCGGGTGATACTTTGAAGTAATAAAATAAACACCATAATAATATATAATTTCCAGTAAGAATTGATTCGGTAAACTACGAACTAGTGTGTCGCTTAAAGATTATTGTTTTCTTCTCATGAATATGCATCATGTGAACGGAAGAAAAATATATCAACCATAGAGGCTATTTCTCGAATAATTGGAAAAAATCATATGGCTATATCTACGAAACCCTCCGAGAGATTTTGCCCATTCTCCAACTCGACCGGTGCTTTCAGATCACGAACCTATCCTAAAAATTTCAAAACTCTAGGCTACTTCTTTCGAAGGTTATCATGTTAGGGAACGGCCAGACGGTAGTTAGTGAATGGGCATAATCCGACGAAGGGTTTCGTAGAGTTGGACATCTGATTTTTTTCAATAATTAGAAACATAACGTTTTGATTGAATTGAAACTTTGTTTTCAGTTGTAAAATAACATCACGAAGATTCGTGTGAAGTTCGTATAACTAGAAGAATGAAAGAAACTTTTTCAAAACTTCAGTGTCTACATATGAGACATTGATATAAAATAAGTTATGTAGATATTCAGCTCTACAACTACATGTTCCACGTGGCAAAAAAAATAGTAATTTTCCTAACAAGTGCGGAAAGTGATGCTTTCCCGCACGCGACTGCCGTTACGTTATTTTTTCAATTATTTATTCATGCAAATGGAAACAACTAACAAGAGTAACATTTTCTATCCACTAATCATTCGTAATAACGGGTGATTTTTTTGAAGTTAGGATTTTCATGCATTAGTATTTGCTCAGATTTTTTTGAGGTTAGGATTTTCATGCATTAGTATTTGCTCAGTATGCTTTGACATTTCATCATGAATAGACTTACTAACGAGCAACGCTTGCAAATCATTGAATTTTATTACCAAAATCAATGTTCGGTTCGAAATGTGTTTCGCGCTTTACGCCCGATTTATGGTCTACATAATCGACCAAGTGAGCAAACAATTAATGCGATTGTGACCAAGTTTCGCACTCAGTTTACTTTATTGGACATTAAACCAACCACACGAATGCGTACAGTGCGTACAGAAGAGAATATTGCGTCTGTTTCTGAGAGTGTTGCTGAAGACCGTGAAATGTCGATTCGTCGCCGTTCGCAGCAATTGGGTTTGTGTTATTCGACCACATGGAAGACTTTTTGTTGCCAAAAATGGAAGAACTGAACTTGGTTGACATGTGGTTTCAACAAGATGGCGCTACATGCCACACAGCTCGCGATTCTATGGCCATTTTGAGGGAAAACTTCGGAGAACAATTCATCTCAAGAAATGGACCGGTAAGTTGGCCACCAAGATCATGCGATTTGACGCCTTTAGACTATTTTTTGTGGGGCTACGTCAAGTCTAAAGTCTACAGAAATAAGCCAGTAACTATTCCAGCTTTGGAAGACAACATTTCCGAAGAAATTCGGGCTATTCCGGCCGAAATGCTCGAAAAAGTTGCCCAAAATTGGACTTTCCGAATGGACCACCTAAGACGCAGCCGCGGTCAACATTTAAATGAAATTATCTTCAAAAAGTAAATGTCATGGACCAATCTAACGTTTCAAATAAAGAACCGATGAGATTTTGCAAATTTTATGCGTTTTTTTTTTTAAAAAAGTTCTCAAGCTCTTAAAAAATCACCCATTATTTATTGTAAATGTACAATTTGATGCATTATGTAAATTTATAGCGGAAGCCAGCATATTTTTTGAAGATGGCTGATTTCCTGAAGAAGAAGGTAACTCGGGCAATACATTATCGAAAGAAATCGAATGTGCAGGCACAGGCATCAAATCGTCGCCGATCGATATAGACGTGGATGGTTCTAAAATGCACCCGGAAGACGATGTAGTGTTCAAATTGAGAATTTTGTTGGACATTTCTTTTTTTCGATTGGCGGAGTCTTCTAAATACCCCTCTGCAACTGAAGTCGATTTCCATCCTCCTAGGCGTTTGATATTAGTTATACCCACACCACAGTCAGCAAGTAAAGTGGCTGAGGAACGCCTGAAGCTGTGACCAGTGTAAAGCTCTGGATTTTGAAGGCGCAGAAATACTGCTATTTCGGAGGGTATCTTTCCTATGGTATTGATTCCTACACATTGCATAGTACATCTTCCATTTTTTGTAATACAAGAATAAACGACGGTGAGGAGTCTCTTTTGGACGTAAATGTACATAATTTCTGTATACGTTCAAAAAATAACCATCATTTGCTTCTTCAGATATCACGAAGGATCTAGAGGAATGATTTTTGGAATCCTTGATATTAACAATTATCAGCTTTTCTTTGTCGTCTATGTCGTCAATGGTGAGTTTTGTCAGCTCTTCTCGTCTGCAAGCACCAGCTAATCCAAAAATTGCTACTAACTTAATCATGAGGTATATGTCATCGGGTGCTTCAGTCATACATTTTGAAACGTCTTCTTGAGTGAAGATTTTGGCCTTTTTCGGTCGAACACCGACATTCTGTCTTTTAATGAATGCAAATATTTTGTAAAATTTGCTAATATCCAAATGTTGCTTTACTTTGAATACACTCTTCAACATTGAATATCTTGCCCATAAAGTGTTCGGCTTCCATGTTTTAGACATTTCTAGAAAATAAGCCAAGAATACTTTTTCTTTATTTGGTGTTTTCACTTTTTTATTGTTGCACCATTCAATAAAACTCGTGTACTGCTTCTCATACCTTTGTTTAGATTTCGTTGGCAATAACTTTAAGTTCGCATCTGTAGCTGCTTGCACGATTTCTTGTGGAAGTTCTTCATCAGATGAATAATCCATCGTGGCAATTTCACTGAATCGAAAATTTTATATAAGTAACGCTTTGTCTGTCACTCTGACAATTACAAACAAATTTGTGTATTGATCGGCATGACAACATCAATTGTTACCTACTCGTTATCAGATCAATCAAAGCCTATATATAGGGTGATTTTCATAACAATACATTTTTATTTATCAATATTTGTTCATTTTTTCAATAAATAGTGCAAAATGATGGATTATTTTGAACAAACTCACTTAGTATTGCAACAAAGAAGCTTGAACTTTCATATTTTGTCACCCACCACTTATATTTTACGAGGATATCATATAAATGTTTTTCCCGCACGACTGTGGGAAAATGACACTTTCCAAACCGAATTGCGTGCGGGTAGAGGGTGAATCACGCACGCTTGTAGGAAAATAAATTTTACGATCTGTTATTGAGGAATTTGATGAAATTCTGTAATTTCATCTCTTGAAGTTTATGAGAATAAAATTAATTATTATTTGCCTCAGTGACAGCCGGTTTTGGTTTACAGAATATAAATATTTCCAGAATTCGCGCGAAATCTCCTGACTTCACGTCAGTGTTTTTCAAATTTATTTTCTTTGTACACAGGGAGAAAATACTTCACCGGTGATGTCTCGAATGATCCATTCTCTCCATTAAAATTTCAAAGCGGGATCTGTGGAGCGGGATGAAATAATTTAATGATATAGTTGTCATTGCAAGAAATTTCTACTTCCATAGACTGAGCGATTTTCGGAAGAATCTTTTTTTTCAACGAGAAGCTATCTGTTTCGTCCTCAATGGTCTAAACTCTACACAATTCAGTACACAAGTAAATTAAACAATTTCACCAATCAATTCAATTTAGCGCGTTTGGGGATATCTATTCGAAAAACGGTTGAACTCTCTGAACCATCTAATATATATGCAGAATCCTCTTCTTTAGTGCTTTTATTTCATTGAAGTTCTTCCATTCCGAAATGAATTAGACGATGAAAAATTGGAACAATATTTGTCAGCGGCAAATCTTCGAACAATGACCCATTAGGATATTTGAGATAAGTGCCAATTTCTGACTTTCCCCCCGAGAACAGGAAAAAGAAATTCCGAAATTGAAAAAGCTGAGGGTGGAGTTTATATAAACATAAACGTTTCTGGTAACCGTAAAAATATTTCCGTCTTATGCATATTCAATCGGACTACGCCATGAATAAAGAATTTTAAATTGAAATATGGGCTCCCAATCTAATTGAATGGTGATGGATATCTATCAAATATACGGAACGAGTCAATGACTTTGGGCAGTGAATGCAGTGATTGAATATTTGTAGTAATAGAAGAAAAATTATAAAAAGCACTGCCGCAATTCAGGAGCTTTTGAGCGCTAGTTCATCCACCTTGTTGTAGGTAGATTCGCTTTTTACCGTTTCAGAAACCAATTGAAGAAATGTTTACAGCTGTCAAAAAAATGACTTTTCAATAATAATAAAATATTTATTGGATCAACAAAAGGGCTATCGACCGAGGTCTTTCTGCCCCTTAACATTATTCAACATTTAACAATATAATAATTCTATATGAAGAGTAAAAAGTAAGTTCAATTGAAAAAAAAAAAATAAATATTCATGTTCTGAGTTCCTCCAATTCCGAAATGAGAATTTTCGCTGGATAAATTCTTCTGTTGTCTTGGGCGTGATTGTTTGTCGTCACCGGTTGAAGAATCTCCATGTTGCTGCGGTTGTTTGCGAATTTTATATTCAGTTTGTGGAATCTTGTCGCTATTGGTTCAATTTTGGTTTTTCCATAAAGAAATGTATTTGATGGATTATGAAGTGGATTTCTAGGATGCCTCATTTTCGTAATTGTTCGTAAGCTGCTTCTCTCTGTCACTTCTATATTTTTCAATGTAGGGTTTCTTGCGTTTATCCATAGTTGGTGACCATATTCTATGATTGGTCTGCAAATCATTTTATAGATGTTTGTTGCTGTCTTATAGTTGATACCTTCCTGTTTGTAAGTGAGTGATCTGAAGTGTCTGGAACGTGTGATAATTTTTTTCTTCGTGATTTGTGTGTGACTTTTCAATTATGCTGAATCAGCAGTTACAGAAATATAAGGATTTTTTATTCAATAATTCGTTGGAATTTAAAATGGTTCTGGTTATGCGATCTGGAAAAAATGTAGCTTGAATATATCATTCTCCATTGAAATACAAAATTTCGTCATGATCGAATCCGTAGTTTTGTAGTTTTGAAATTATGAAGAAAACTTGATTTCAAACAAAATAATACATATTTACGGAACCCCTGGTCGAATTTCGCTCAATAACGAACTCAACCGCGGCATTCGAGATTCGAATCTACTCTGAAAATTTCAAGTTTCTAGGTCGTTCTGTTCAGGAGTAATTGTGTATACGGACGGCTGAACGGACAGACTTGAATCAGTTTCGATAAATTATTCTTCATCTATGGAAAAATTTCATTCCAATCCAATCAGTAGTTTCGAAATTATCAGGAAAAATATTTTTTGAACGTCTAATTTTTCTCATTGATGAATATGACCGCGACATTAGAGATCCACACCTATCCTGAAATTTATTTTCTATGGTTTCTATGGTTCTGGTCATGCGATCTGGACAATTTTGCATGTAGCTTGAACACGTCATTCTCCATCCGAGTGCAAAATTTCATTCAAGATTTTGAACATTTAACGAATGTTAAATCCGGTCGAAAAATACCTTGCTGACGAGGACTCTTGTTTCGAGAGGAGGGGTGTTCTCCAAATTGGAGAAATATCAAACGGCTCTAACTTCAGAAATCATCAAAACAGATTTCCATGATTTTGGAGACGATTGGTGACCTTACAGATATGACATTTTTTTGCCGAAATTTCAGGTACCTATCAGTAATTTTATTCTTCCTGAAAACATCAAAAACCAATATGTACTATGTATTTTTGTTGGAAATATTCGAATCCCGATACCGGAAGAGAGATATCGAAATGCTGCCAGACTTGGTCATCAAATTTCTTTATATCATAGAAACTATAAGTTATAATCACTTCCTCGTGAAACTGCGTTCCATTTTTCACGACTCGGAGACTTGTGAGGTCAGGTAATGGCGATGGAAATTTGTGCCATCTGACCTGATGAATGAATCTGTGAGCATTTCTTCTGATCTCTCGATATGAAAAAAAATACATACTGTTGATTTTTGAAGTTTTCAGGAAGAATTGAATACATTTTCGAACTAGACCGACAACGAAAGATGAAAAAATAAGTAAAAAAAAAAATCGGTATATTTTCAACCTCTATTTGCCGAGCCGAATTCAGCAAAAAACAGAAGGAATCTTACGACCTGAATGATGAATTGCCTAAAATGATTTCCACTGAGGGGTGTTTGATGAACTGTTTTCACTGTGTATCCGAACTGCCACCTATGTATATCATTGAAAGGCAATAAAGACGGATATTATGAGCATCCTATTGTCAGTTCTCAACAACTTCCAAAACTCGTTAAATTCATCTTCGCCACTTATTTTTTCGCCGAATATTTCTCCAACTCTGCAGATATTTTTCTTTTCGTGTCCAATGTCACGGAAATTCGATCAATGGAAGCGAAGAATTAATTGAATAAAAATTCGTGCCGGATGAGTTGAGGGTCTTTTCTAACATCTGCAATTCAAGTATGCTCAGTGATTTTACGAGTTGATTAATTAAAACTAGGGGCTTCCACATCGTCGCGATCCATAAAAGCGTTCTTCTGTTTCAAGCACGCCGGGATGAGTTATTCAATCTCAATCTTACTGGGAGGAAAATTATGTAACATAAAGTTCAGTATTTTCCACTGTTCCGACACGGTTCGTTTATTGGGATGACAAGGGCTTCTTTCGAAGTCGACCAAATCCCTATGGGGGCAAAAACGAGAACACTTATTATGAGCCATGTTTCTACTGGACCGAATATCATATAAAACAGGTCAACATTACCCATGAACTTTTATGAGCCAGCATTCGCTTGATAGAAATTCCATACAAGAGTTCATTAACAGATTTCCTACTTACCAGTCAGTATAGTGTAAAGGTGCATTTCCATTGCGCGCCGCAGTCTGTCGAACACTGTTCGTGCTAGGGATGGGTGAATTGTAAACTGATTTGAATATCTGGAGCGATAGCGACTTCATCAAGTGCGAATCGAACGCTACAAAACGATCATATCAAAGCCGTCGGCCAAATTATAAAACATCATAACTCAAAATTTCCTAATATGGCGTTCGATTCAATGATTCAATATTATGTACTGTTTTAGAATGGGTGCTGATCCTTGAGGGTGTAAATCCTAAGGAGGTTTCAGAAGAAAAGTTAAAATAACACTATGCTCTAAACCTCTCAAATTTTGAACTGCAGGGTGTAAAATTGGAGAAAAAAGAAACGTTTTCGAGGGCTCGTTCTACTTACACGAGGGCTTTATCATTTCGTCACGATGTCTGTGGTTTTAGAATTTTGAGCAGAAAATGGTCTTAATCGACAAGGTTCTAATCACTGATGAAAATTGCAGGAAAAAATGTTTTTTTGCATGGTGTGATACCTATCAAATGTCAACAAAATAACGGAAGCAATATCAATAAGGCAAAGGTATTCACTAATTATTTGACCATGCATAAAAGAAGTTTTAAGTTTTTCACGCAAAAATCGTTCATCGGACGAAAAAATATAAGTTATCAAATAAGCCAGTGTCTTTGGCGACAAACATCTAATGATTCTAATGGATGAAAAGACGTCACTTTCTACTTTCCTCACAAAGATCATATAACACTCCAAAATGAGCTCCACCAAGTTTACTACTACAATTTCAAGACTCTGGAATCTCTTTGTCTTTGTCACTCAAACACCGACCCGATTTTGGATCATGTTCGACTGCGACAAAATGAGAGTTGGTCGTGTTGAAGAAATGTCTCCATTGACGTGAACTGGCTTGCAAGCCAATACTCGACAGTGAATGGAAAGGCGATTCAATGATAATCGGTTGATATTCTCATCCCTAGCTCGCACAGTGTCGAGGGTCTGCCGCGCGCAATAGATACGGACATTTAGGTGAATTTGTATGCGTTCGTAGAAAAAATAATGTTTTCAACTCATACGTACAATCGGGATTATACATTCATACATTATTCACTTGAAATAGTTTTATATTTTTGATGTTATTTGACACATGTAAATGGAAAGTTGAACTGGTTTTTGTTGGCTAAAACACGGCGTGTTTTAATCTTGAGATTACTCACGCTTACATACCTAGGGCGTTTTCAAGAAACGTAATATTTTCAGAAACTCACAAAAATGAAATCCGAAACATAAATTCATTATAACAAACTATCCGGCGATGTTTTCCATGTGCAAATCGATTTCGATTCGATTCACATCGCATCACTCGGGCTGTTGTTGTTCGAACTGGTTTTATTGATTCGTTTTGGAAAACTGTTTTGTTTCTCCAACATAAATATCCTAAAAATAGCTTTCAATATTCGTATTATATGTGCGGGTGGCTACGGATATCTGATAAATATGAATGAAGTCTAACATGAAAAAGGGTTCGTTCCGGAATTTATTTTGGCGGATATATGTTTTTGTCGGATGTTTGGCGTTGATCGAGCCTAAGGGTCAGTTCGAAGCACTCAGTTATTCCAGAAGTTGAATTTTTTGTTACCTCGAATAAGTTATGACGGTTTCGCAGAAAATAAAGGTTTCAAAATTTTCACTTTGAATTTACTCACACGTAGGTATTCCCCCAAACTGAGCAAATAATGATTTCATCTCATGCTAATTATTAGTGAAACGGGAAACCAATTTGTGGAAAAAATACCGTGGACTTCAGAACATTGAGGATAGGTTTGGATTTTTCACCAAAAAAATTCTTTGGAAATGATCCTGTTTAGACATTGTGGAAATCGCACCTATATATGACGTCACCAGTATTGACCAATTGCCGCTTACCAATCCGATTACTCGACAGAAGTTTGTTCGCAGTTTGGTTGATTTGCCAATCAGAGCCCAGATACTCCAGATACCCATAACGTCACAAGAAGCCGCCACAACACTGTTGTTTGATTGATTTCTTTTTCGCTGAAGTACCGTGGGCCACTTAAAGCTGTTCTCATTTTTCTGTGTTTTGTTCAATGTACTTTGTAAATCTGAACATAGCACCAGGTGACACCTGTGTACTTTATATTTGGTTTTAGCGCTGTCATGATTATCTTTATTTTGTCTCCAGTGATCGTTTGCTGTTCGGATTTGGTAGCGAGTATAAATTCCTGTTTATTTTTCTGGTCTTCTCTCCGATTTCTTCCATTTGTTCGAATTTCAGTTTTTCATCTAGTGTAACATCAAGATATTTTGCATCATCTTTCCATTCTATCTTCTGGTTTTCTATAAAGATGTTTCCTGCTTTTTCTTCCTTTATATTTGTACCGCCGAAGTAAACGGTAGCAGTTTTCTTTGTATTCATCTCGAACCCACATTTTTGAAATAGCTCATTAGTAGTAGGTAGTAGACAGCAGTCTAATCAGCGAGCTGGCTTTCTTTCATCTTATCATCTTTGGTATGTCCGATATGAATATGTTGAATAAAAACTGTCCCATGAGCGGTCCCTGCAGTACGCCGGCTTCAATTTCTCTTGTTGTTTAGCTCATACCATTTATGTTTACTTTGAGTTTTCTGCTGTTAGAGTATGATTGTTTATCTCCTCAGTTGGGCTGGAAACTCCTTCATCTTTGTCTTGTATATATCACATCTTGCCTTTTAAATATCCATAAAAACGGCTTCGGTATATGTAGATACGATCATTTTTTCTTCTGTTTGTCTGATCAGTTGTTCCCCGCGGAAACCGAACTGATGGTCGAGAATTATCTTCTTGGTTTTTACTAATTCTGCTCATTTTCCATATATTAGCTTCCCTATAACTTTGCTCAGCCCCTATTGCAAAAAACTATGGCGATTTGATGAATAGTATAGAAATCACTTCTCCGTCACTTCCCTGATGTTCGATGACTTTGAAAATTTACTTCAAACCGTTTTCTGAACTTCTTCTACCTTCGTGCGAAAAATGACTTGGATTCGAATAATGTTAAGGGAATCTTCTCTTCTCTCCCAAGATGTTCGATGGGGTTGAATATTCGCTCAAAATCATTGTTTCTTACCTTCTTCCTAGGTACTAGGTACTGCCAACATTCCAATACAATCTGACTCAGCGTGTCTGTTTTATGAAATGTATTTCGTCTCCTCGAAGTTTTGGCCCTTATGGACTTCATTATAAAGGAAGATAGTATCGAAATTTCACGCCTCGTACTATTATAGTCAAAGCTCTACGCTGATTCTCTGTCAGTAGGTTAGTCAACTTCAGATAAAGATTACAACAAGCGACTTCGAGTTTCTTGAATCGGAAATCGATGCGGCCAATCCCACAAGATATGGCGTTGAACTATCTGAGTTCAACAAGTTGCGATGTTCCAACTTCTCCTCGACCATGTTATCCGTTTATCAAAGTAACCACACCGCGGAAATTGTAGCCAAATGTGCTTCTGATATTGGAACTCCAAATCCTTCCAATTTGAACACATTGATTGTATAGCATGCGGAAATGAGGAAGGGTAGCGAACTAATTTGTCCGCTGATTCATATCTGCAGCGAATATTTTCTCGCTAATTGGATATCGAGCTACATTTGATATTTTCGCTCTATTGAAAACCGATATTTATAACGAAATGAACTGCTGATGTTGATTCGCGAGGATTATGTACTGGTTATGATTTATTCAGACTATTGTACTGATTTAGAACTATCATCCATAGGTATATGTGTTCATCAATTTGAGACGGGTAATATTGGCCGAAGTAGGTTCAATAAAGGGACTAACGCATATAATTTATTAAATTTATAGTGTTTTATTTCCTAACCAAGTGTTCTCAATTTTTTTTTAAAACACGGAGCCCCGTAAATTTGGTGCCCAGAGATGTTTTGCTGCGTTAGCCCACTGACCGGGAAGAATTTCAAAATAACACAAATAACACATAAAAGATTCTTCGAACATAAAAATATATTGAAATCTGAGATCACTAAAAAGTGGTGAAAATAAAGATTCATTTTTGATTAAATACGTCCAAAATGAATATAAAGTGTGATGTTGATATTTTCGCAATGAATTTTTTGTTATTTGCATTTATTGAAACCATCTGTAGTCTCAATTTTATGAAATTGATAACTTTTTCACTCATAATTCAATTTGTGGATTTGAGACCAGGAAATAAAGGGACATTTCAATTTCTCACACAAATGTCGAATTCATTTTGCGTCCATGTTTCTACCAACAAGAGCGTTATCATTTATTTTGCCCAAATCTCTGTTATTTTCGAATTGAGCCGAAAATGGTATCAAACGATAAGGTTGGGATCATGGATGAAAATGTAATTCGTGGTCGAATTCAATTCTGTCCTTACGTTCGGCCAACGTAACATTCGAAAGACAAGACTTAGGCATCTCAAAAACCAACGCGATTTCTTCGCGACGGATTTGGCCCTGAATGCGCAGCCTAAGTTCGAGAATGAGTGTAATTCATCGAAGGGTTTCGTAAATATAACCATCTAATATATTTTCTCTATCCTTCAAAAAATACCGATCCGATCGGAGTGAAAGTTTATAGTGAGTTGCAAGATAACGACAAGAGGGTTCCTGTAAAATAGTTCTAAAATTACTAATCCGATCGAATTGAAACTTTGTAGTTAGTTGTGAAATAACGAAACGGAGGTGTCGTGTGTATAACAAGGAAATGTTGGGAAAATTGATTATTCTGTGATTTCTTCTCTTGATGTTTATGACAATAAAATGAAATTATTGTCACACTGACGTCCAGGCCCAACATAACCTAGACCATAGCTTAGAGTTAAAAAGCCGAGAGGGGCGCAAATCTTTTCCTCAGTATCTTTAAAGTTCAGTGATTTTTCAGATGTTATTTCAAGGTAAGAGCCGCAATCCTAGAGTTTGGCCTAGGGCGCCAATAAGTGTTAATCTGGGCCTGCCGATGGACGCTTTGGTTCACATAATCTTAGTTTCGTTACAGTGTCATTTCATATCGAATCAAAATGATCATAAATTAGTTGATATTTCGGTAAACAATATTTCAGTTATTGATAGTCGGAAAGTAGGGTGAGTGAGGATTTTTAAAGATTCCCCATACTCACAATAGATTTTTTTTCAGGTTTTCAAAATTTTACGTGAAGAACAAGAAAATTAATAAGTAGGATCCTACAGACATCTAGAAGACTTCAATCATCCATAATTAAATCGATAGGAATGGAAAAAATAAGGTGTTATATTTATTTTGATTATAATTATGAGAACAATAATTCACCATTAATTCACCATAACAACGTTGAAAACTACTGAATATTCCAGATTTAATTTCTTTACATCGCTAGAACACAAGAACGCTCTAAGGTCTAAGGCGCTGGTCTCCTCGAACCGCTGCACGCGACCTACGACGTGATGTGATGTCATACGGAGGGCTGTCGGTGTAGCTTTCAAATCTCGCCAGCCCTGACTGAACGTCGCATGCGGCGGTTTAGAGAGACCGTGCTCATGGTTTCCCGAACATATAATTCGAAGCGTCTCCGCGTCGGTCGTCCGTCGCGTTGCGAGGAGACCAGCGCCTAAGCAACTTTTCAAACGCTCTAGTGCCGTACTCAGCGATCGAGCATTTTTAGAATATTCCATGGAATTGGGTAGTTTATCACATGGACGTGAACACTACAGAATATTTCATAGAATCTTTGCAAACGCAGATAGAACGACGAAAGAATCCTCCACGTCTGTTTACTCTAGAAGAATTTGATACCTTGGGGGATAGAATTAGCATTCGCTCGTCTGATTTAAATCGGCCTAGAGAAAATTCCATAATTGTGTGTGCTCTTGCACCAATTGGTTGAAATAGATTTTGTCAATTCAACTACTTCAAGTTCATTCATGAAATGTACAAGAATTTTGGATGAAACAGTTGGAATGTTGGAGAAAATCTGATGTAATTCGTTTTATTTTCAAATGTAAATATTCACAATGAGAGGGCCAACTGATACCATTCCAATTATCAATAATTCAAGGTATAATATTATATAAATGGTAGAACTTCTTTAGCATGAAAACTGAGCATAACCAATCAAAAATATTGTAGAATTCATTATTTTTTGTTATTTTTATGCTTTTCTAAACGAATCCGATGTCTATCCATCGAAAACGATATTTCAAAGGAAAATTGCTTGAAAAACCGGCAAAACATCCTCATTCACCCATCTAGGCTTCTAGTATAATTGAAGGTGATTATACCTAATGCCTGAGCGCAATTTGTAATCCACATGATATTACATCAGCAGAAGAAAAATTACCAGGCTCTCTACGGGTAATAACTCAAAAGCACAAACAACGTAACAAGTGTATCATTAGCCACATTTTATGATTGTCCACCTGATACGAAACAAATAATTTCATTGATGTCAGAAACGCTATTCTGAATGATTATCATAGTATGTAGTTTTGTATGCAAGTAATGCAAGTAGGTATGATGCGATACTTTGTTCCAAATAAATCCAATTTGTAGACACCAATGGATAGAACGCTGTTGAACAGCGGCAATAATGAATTTGGAATCTATCAGAAATGAGAGATTTCGAAATGCCTAATGTACTCGGGAGTGCAAAAGAATTTTGCAATCTAGTATAAAAAATTACGAAAAGCACTGCCGTGAAGGCAGGAGCTTTTGAGCGCTCGTACATGCACCTTGTAGGCAGATTCGCATTTTCCAGTTTTAGAAATCAATTGAAGGAATTTTTGACTGCTGTCAAAAAAATTCTGAAACTTAGGCGAAACTCCAGACTTCATGTCGGTGCTTCAGCTGATCAATTTTTTTCCGATAATTCGCTAGAATTTTCCACGGTATCTATGGTCTTGGTGATGCGATCTGGACAAAATTTTGCACGTAGTTTGAATACATTATACCTGAGCTAGGTGCATAATTTCATTCCAATCCGATCGGTAGTTTCGAAACTATCAGGAAAAAAATATTTTGAACGGCCATATTTACGGAACCCCTAGTCTAATTTTGCTCATTGATGAACGTGACCGTGAAATTTGCGATCCAAACCCACCCTGAAAATTTCAAGTTCCTAGGCCTTTCCGTTCAAAAGTTAGAATTTTCTATGGTTTCTATGGTTCTGGTCAGGCGATCTGGACAAAATATTGCTTCAATATATCATTCTCGATTAAAATACAAAATTTCATCTCGATCGAATCCGCAGTTTCGAATTTATCGAGAAAACAAAATTTCAAACGACCGTATTTACGGAACCCCTTGTATAATGTTGCTCATAGATGAACGTGATCACGACATTCGAGATCCACACCTATCCTGAAAATTTCAAGTCCCTAGGCGTTTCCGTTCAAAAGTTACAATTTTCTATGGTTTCTATGGTTCTGGTCATGCGATCTGGACAAAATTTCACATGTAGCTTGAACACCTCATTTTCCATTTGAGTGCAAAATTTCATCTCGATCAAATCTGTAGTTTTCGAGTAATCAGGGAAACAAAACTTTGAACGGCCATATTTACGGAACCCCTGGTGGAATTTGGCCCATTAACGAACTCAACCGAGGCATTTGGGATCTGAACCTACACTGAAAATTTCAAGTCTCTAGGTTGATCCGTTCGAGAGTTATCGTGCTGACGGCCGGCCGGCCGGACGGACGGACGGACAGACTCGAATTTTCCGACGGATTCGTCATCAGTGAGTCGAACATAGTCGATTGAGACCATTTTCGGCTCAAAATTCGAAAAATACAGACATCGTGACGAAATGATATAGCCCTCGTGTAAGTAGTACGAGCGCTCAAAAAGCTAATAAATAACACTAAGTCTAATTCAAATCGAATAACAAACAATATGATTCTAATTCAAACTTTGTCGCTAATTAAAATGGACGTTTTCGTCATCAATTGTTTCACTAATTCGAATTTGACAATTTGAGAGTCACAGAAAATACTTTTGATGTCTGATTGTATTGTGCTATGAAATGAAAACCATAGATAAATAAATATATACTCGGTTTAAGAATTAATGATAATAATAATTATTATTAATAATTATTCGATAATTCGTATAATGAACCCTTTTCTAGGTTATATTTATGTTTGATGTTTTATTTCTATGATGAAAACAATTTTGTAATCAGAAATAAAGCCTCGACTAGACGTTCATGGCCTGCTTCGATGTCAATAATTCTTAAATGGACTATACATTCCTTTATCTCTAGTGTTAACTTAAATTCACACCCCCACCTTTCTGCAATTTTGTAGTTCAATGAAAACAACTAACCACATCTTTAATTGTCAAGTCAACACAAATAATGTTAATAAAAATCTAGCTTTGAAAGTGTTTTTTGTTTCTCCTATAAAATTTTGTCGAATGGAGTTACGCAATTTTCTCCTGAAGGCGACGATGTGACCATTTTTCTTGTTAATTCGCTAGAATTTTCTACGGATCTATGGTCTTGGTAATGCAATCTGCAAGTAGTTTGAATCCATTATTCCTCATCTATGTGCAATCATCAGAAAAAAAAAAATTTGAACTGTCATATTTACGGATCCTCTAGTCTAATTTTGCTCATTGATGAACGTTAACGCGACATTCGCGATCCAAACCTACCCTGAAATTCCATAGGCCTTTCCGTTCGAAACTTATAATTTTCTATGGTTTCTATGGTTCTTGCTAAGCGATCTGGACAAAATGTAGCTTGAATATATCATTCTCGATTGAAATACAAAATTGAGTCACGATTGAATCCGTAGTTTTGAAATTATCAAGAAAACTAAACTTCAAACGACCATATTTACGGAACCCTCAGTGTAATTTTGCTTATTGATGAAAGTGATCGCGATATTCGAGATCCACACCTATCTTGAAAATTTCAAGTCCCTAGGCTTTTCCGTTCGTAAGTTATGATTTTCTATGGTTTCTATGGTTTTGGTCAAGCGATCTGGACAAAATGTAGCTTGAATATATTATTCTCCTTTTAAATACAAAATTTCGTGACGATCGAATCTGTAGTTTTGAAATAATCAAGAAAACTAAATTTCAAACGACCATATTTACGGAGCCCCTAAAATAATTCTGCTCATAGATAAACGTCATCACGACATTCCAGAACCAAACCTTCAAGTCCCTAGGCGTTTCCGTTCAAAAGTTACAATTTTCTATTGTTTCTATGGTTCTGGTCATGCGATCTGGACAAAATTTCACATGTACCTTGAACACCTCATTCTTCATTTGAGTGCAAAGTTTCAACTCGATCGAATCTGTAGTTTCGAAGTAATCAGGGAAACAAAACTTTGAACGGCCATATTTACGGAACCCATGGTGGAATTTGGCCCATTAACGAACTTAACCGAGGCATTCGGGATCTGAACCTACACTGAAAATTTCAAGTCTCTAGGTTGATCCGTTCGAGAGTTATCGTGCTGACGGACGGCCGGACGGACGGCCGGACGGACAGACTCGATTCGTCATCAGTGAGTCGAACATAGTCGATTGAGACCATTTTCGGCTCAAAATTCGAAAAATACAGACATCGTGACGAAATGATATAGCCCTCGTGTAATTAGTACGAGCGCTCAAAAAACATTTTTCGAAAACTGTATCTACAATTAAAAATTGACAAAAGATATATGTATACCTATAGACAGAACTTCCACTTTTGAAATCTATTAATTTGATATCTAGGTAGGTATGTCATCTACAATTTATGAGACAAATTTAATTATTTATGGAATATAGAATATAGAGGTAATAGGTAATAGCTACTCGATCAACAAGTGTGTAAATTAATTTTTGCGCACTTGTTTCATCAGAATCATCTACATCTGAAATACCACGTGAGAAGAAATTTGAATTTTTCAGTTTTCTGATTTGGTTGATTCCACATTGTTGAGGAATTTGATTCCATAAAATTGAAGTATCCATGTTTTTCGCCACTTTCTTCTTGATAACATCTCATCGAAGTAGAAAAGACAGCCTCTAGTAATAACCACAGCACTCGTTCGTTGTAAATTAGCCATCGATGAAAACGGAGTAGAGCATTCAACCACCTTGGATCGCTAATATTCAGCAACATTGAGAATTTGGGAGATTCGTTCTCACATATGCATCTGGAACTCGAGCTCCAGCTAATGAGGAGTGCCGACATAGAAACCTTCAGAACCAAAAGACGTGAAATTGCAACATAGCACTACAAAAGTTGCGAGTGGCAGATGCAGTGGGGAATGGACGAGGTAGAACAGATGGATCAGATCTAGAAGACGCCAATGAGAGATCTTGTGGACATAATGGACCAGGTCAAGATCGCTAAGTGGCAGAAGATCAGATAACAAAGAGTAGAAGACCTCCACGGCGAGCGCACTGGCGAAGAATTCGACTTCACGTCAGTTTAAATTTTTTTTTAACAATGATTTCTATTGATAAAGAGAGATTTTAACAAGCGAATTACATACGATATTTGTTTTCGCAGGAACAGTCGGATGAAGTTATTATAAAAACAATATCGTCTCTCGTCTTCGCATCGACGCAACTCTATACACGCTGAAACTAGCATCAGTATCACCGATTCTGCGTCGTGGCTCGCCGACCAGAATAGGGTTCCATACTCTGCATCGCTGCAAGCCGAAACTGATGCCAAATACGTAGGATTCAGTACTACACACACTGCAACTTGCATCATGAAAAATTAGAGTCGATGCTTGCATCGCAGCATGTTTCAGCGTGTGTGGGCTGCATCACGAATACGCGCGACTTTGCAGAGCTTCAAGGGTGCGTGGTCTACCGGCGACCTTGGGATAGCCGCAAGACTGTATCTGAAGCAGTATGGTCGCGCGACCTGAGAATTGTGCACTTTCTACAATTCTCCAATGTGTATTCAGGGTTGCATGCCCTTCAAATTATGATATATTGGTTAAAGATTAATATTAGCTTTATGTTTTATTTACGTTGTTTTTGTAGCTTACCCGATATATTTGTTATATTGCTCATTTCCGTCCATGCTCTATCCAACACATATCTGTTGTGATGTCTCCTATCTCTTTAATCCCATAATATTGCAGGCCGAATTAATATTTCACTCATTAATTTTTCTTTTTTCATTTCAATTCAAACAAGTTATTCACCTTTTCTCACTCCACTATGTTTTCCCCCTTACTTAACTACGACACTGTCTAAAAAATACGTCAAGCATAAATCATATGTCTCGTTTCGGGCATCATGCCTGCGGAGAATCTTGAAAATCAAATCGATTTGATTCCCCGATAACGGTGTCGGGGCCTGGGTTGAGGCGATGGTCGATGCTTCACTATGAACGGTTAAGTTCAGTTACATGTATTTTTTTTTTTTTTTGAGGGGAGTTTTGATGCGAAGCTTGAGGCTTTACTTCACTATGTTTTTACCCTAACTCTGGAATATGAGGATGACATATAAAATACTCATTACTTGCAGAACGTTCGTAGAAAAACAACGAAATTTGGAATGTGTTCGCTGAACTTGGGCTTTTCAATTACATTTCCACAATGAAAATCTAAATCTCAACTCTTCGATTCCAATTTCATTGAATTCTTGTATTTGCTATTCATGCCGATTTTTCGCTTCTAATAAACCTTCGCATGATCGATAAGATACTCCCACAAGATAAGCACAAATATGTAGGTACTCGAAAATATTAATTGAATGTTTCAGATATTCTCAGTTGATTTGTGGAAAGTTGAAATCCATGAAGAAAGTTATTAACTGCAGAAAATAAGGACATCGCCGTTGCAACCATCTTCGTGTTGCACCAATTCCAATATAAATTTTTGATATTCCAATTCGAAGAGACGTCGACCCGTTATAGAATATTATTCGCTTGTTTAATTTTTTCGAGAATTGAGTGGGAAAGCACCATCTTTAATTTAATAACAGTATTCCCACTAGACCGGATTCAGTTCCCTCTTTTCCCTATGCATTATAGAAATCTTGAGAATGTTATTAACCATGTGGTCCACTTCACACACTCCTCTTCAATGCATAAAGCTGTTGAATGATATTAAGTGGCACAGTAGGACTGCTCAGAAAATTGAGTTATTATGGGTAATTTTGAAGAGAAGAAGAAAGGTATAAGTTTACTGTATCGTGTTATTAACCGGAGGAAGATGATAAAGGAAACATTGAAACATTAGAACATATCGACTTCCAATATGTCAAGCATTCAATGAAAAGAGGTCAAGTAGGCAAACATTTTTTGATGAGACAAAATTGAGAGGGGCTTCATCGGTTGAGATTTTCTGTCCATATACTTATCATTTCCCATTAAAATAATATAGAAAATTTCATTTCAGGCTCTTCATTTGGAATTCACCTGTGGTCACACATTGTTCTGTTACATCTGACCGAATCAACGCCCGATTCTCACCAACGTTTCCGCAAATCCGCCAATAGTACATTCAGCCGATATATCTCTTTGTGCGTAGCTGTCTGCTGCGAATCATTCGTGAGAGGAATTACCTGAGATGTAACGATCCTAGTTGTGATGTAAATGATGCCCATCAAGATTCACTAGAGGCATTGTCCGTTAATCTTCCTATTCAAATGATTATTCAACACGACTGTTGAACCTAGCTTGTCATGAAGCGTATTCCAGCGAGGGACCTTTCCAACACCGACGTGACGGTTTCATAGATACTTGATGGGCTGTGAACATGCGTTCAGAACGAACTGGATAATTTGGAGTGCTACCAGGGAAATTGAACTGTGCAAATTTAATACAATTTCATTTATTATCTCCATGTCACTCCTTGAACTTTATTTCATTATCATCACAACCTAATTGAAAAAAAAGTAGTTTTCAATCATTTTGAAGTACCTGGATGGGTAACCGCCATGACGATGCATTCAAAGAAGCGCGCAAAAACTCCTGGCTTTACGTCAGTGCTTATTTCGATTTTTTTTCATATTTACTGAATGTACATTTTCGAAATTATTTCTTTCTGAGCGCTCGTACTACTTACACGAGGGCTATATCATTTCGTCACGATGTCTATATCATTTCGTCACGATGTCTGTATTTTTCGAATTTTGAGCCGAAAATGGTCTCAATCGACTATGTTCGACTCACTGATAACGAATCCGTCGGAAAATTTGAGTCTGTCCGTCCGGCCGTAAGCACGATAACTCTTGAACGAAACAACCAAGAGACTTGAAATTTTCAGTGTGGGTTCAGTTCCCGAATGCCTCGGTTAAGTTCGTCAATGAGCCAAATTCCACCAGGGGTTCCGTAAATATGGCCGTTCAAAGTTTTGTTCCACTGATTACTCGAAAACTACAGATTCGATCGGGATGAAATTTTGCACTCAAATGGAGAATGAGGTGTTCAAGCTACATGTGAAATTTTGTCAAGATCACATGACCAGAACCATAGAAACCATAGAAAATTGTAACTTTTGAACGGAAATGCCTAGGGACTTGAAATTTTCAGGATAGGTGTGGATCTCGAATGTCGTGATCACGTGCATCTATGAGCAAAATTATACTAGGGGTTCCGTATATATGGTCGTTTGAAATTCAGTTTTCTTGATAATTTCAAAACTACAGATTCGATCGTGACGAAATTTTGTATACTAATGGACAATGATATATTCAAGATACATTTCTCCAGATCACATGACCAGTACCATAGAAACCATAGAAAACATAACTTTCGAACGGAAAGGCCTAGAGACTTTCAGGATAGGTGTGGATCTGAAATGTCGCGTTCACGTTTATCAAAGAGCAGAATTTTTGAAATTTTGTTCAGATCGCATAACCAGAACCATAGAAAATTGTAACTTTTGAACGGAAAGGCCAAGGAACTTAAAATTCTCAGGGTGGGTTTCGATCGCGAATATCGCGGTCACCTTCATCAATGAGCAAAATTAGACTAGGGGTTCCGTAAATATGGGCGTTCAAAATATTTTTTTTGCTGATAGTTCCGAAAATACCGAGCGGATTGGGATGGAATTTTGCACCTAGCTGAGTAATAATGTATTCAAACTACGTGCAAAATTTTGTCCAGATCGCACCTCCAAGACCATAGATACCGTAGAAAATTCTAGCGAATTATCGAAAAAAAATTGATCTGCTGAAGCACTGACATGATATCTGGAGTTTCGCCTAAGTTTCAGAATTTTTATGACAGCTGTCGAAAATTCCTTCAATTGATTTCTGAAACTGAAAAATGCGAATCTACCTACAAGGTGCATGTACGAGCGCTCAAAAGCTTTTCGTGATTTTTTGAATGTATGTCAGAAGTGGTAGGATAGTAATATCTAAACTTCACGTATAGAGGACCCCAAAAATTTTAGTCTTTATGCTGGAAATTCATGTGCTTTCGGGACAATGAAGAAGTGTTACAAAATGCCGGAAGATATGCTATCATACCGTATACTGCATAACCCGAGTTATTCATCGAATTATTTTTATTCTTCTGAGAGCCGGTTTGAACCTATCCAAATTTCCACGGTCCACTTCACCCCGAAAATTTTACCCGAGATGATTCAGCAGTTAATAATAAGAACAAACTCATCCTCTACACGACTGAATATTATTTATTTTTAGAGTGAAATTGAATGTTTGTTAGACCATTTTTCAAATAATAAGAATAACATTTTTTCCAGCCTTACAATATTTTCGGGGGTAATATCCCTAGTGCATTCAATTTTTCCGGAAAAATTCGGAAAAACGAGTTTCTAAGTAATTTGTTTTAACAAATAGCATGAGCGAGAGTGGTTTTAAAAATCCGAGTTGAAGACGAGGATTTTTCCACTTTCGCGAATGCTATTTGTTAAAACAGATTACTTAGAAACGAGTGTTCCAATTTTTCCACAGGAAAAATTAGATGCCCGAGGGATATTTGGTAAGATTATTTCCTGAGTTGAATGAACATTTTATGTGTGAATTTTCTGAGTATTTAGTGGAACACTATTTTCAACAGCCGCATTTATTTTACTTTCGGAAACATTTCCAAACCGATTCATTTTGAGTTTCAGTTGAAAAATTAATAAATTCGTAAGCGTTGTTTGTGATCTTTGTTGTTGGTAACGGTACATAGCACCACTGCATAGAAACCATCAAGTTTGTTTTTACAAAGCAACTTGTCAAACTTGCATGAAATTTTTCCAATTTTTTTCCGGAAAAACTGCTGACAGCTAAGTTGACAGTTGTTACGTAATTTTTTCACTTAAAATTTATATTTGACATACCAATTCTTGATAGCGATTGGTCAAAATTAATAGGAAGGAAATAATCAACATGATATAAATTATCCTTATCGTGAAATTTTTCTATTTATATGTACAGCCAATACAAACCCAAATGGGGTGTCTTGAGAGCATTTGGGAAAAAATAATTTTTTTCTTCTCGAATGTAATTAGAGTTTTTAGGAGGTAAAAAGTCTGAAACTTTTGGGACCTAACCTGGATCCCAAGCAAAAGGGGGAGACAAAAGTCGCAATTTTCAGTTTTTCGCTCATATCTCCCAAACATTGCGTCGTTCGGTTAAGCTTACTATAAACAGAATAAAAGCTTTTCGAAATCTTAATTATTTTACTTTTTCTTGTAACTTCATTTTCAGCCAACTTTCCCTTCTAGAGCCTCAGCCTTCCAGTTTTTGCCTATCCAAGATCATGAAATTTCTTTCACAATGAGTTTTTACTCAAATTTGTATCATTGACGGGTCCAAACTTGAATTTTCTGTTAATTTTTGGAGAAAACCTCTTACCAACTGATACTTGCTGCATGTTGTGAATCTGTTGAGAAATCTTGCCTTCTTGCCATTAGTTACCATTCCACCATTATGTAGCCAGTTTCAAATTATATAACTTTCAAAGTGGAATAGGGGTTTTTCTCAAGAAATTAACATTGAATCTGAAGAATTTAGTGTTGGGACCCGTTTATGATAGAGAATTGTTTTGAAACTTATTGTAAAGGGAATCTGCTCTTTAACTTCTTTTGTGGAGGTGTGGCAGAAAAGTGGAAGAGAAAAGAGGAGACCGTTTCTCAAAAAATTTGAGGTTAAAATGCACTTTTAGAGTAAGCTTCCACTCTGTATAGAGTAAGTTTAACTGTATGACGCAACGTTTGGGAGATATGAACGAAAAACTGAAAGTTGGGACTTCGGTTTTTTTTTCGGCGACCGTCCAGAAAGTACTCACTTCCCAGACGCTTTTTCTTTGAGAAAGTAGCATCCGGGTAGTACGTACGCATTCGAATCACATCGTTGTTATGGAAATAACGACTGACAAGAAATTACATAGTTGATATTGGGATTTTTGAAAATTCGAAATTTTGTTCTACAAAGAATTATAATGAAGAAATGTGTCTATTGATTGGTTATTCTACGTGGTTGCCGAAAAAATAGTGTACGCAACACGTCCAAAAAACAGTATTTTCTGGACTTGTTACGTGAATTACTATTGATATACCTACTTCGAATCAAATGAGACCAGTTTTATGGTAGATACCTTTATCCGATGAATCTTCAATCTTCACAGTAAGTATTAGTGGGTAATAATGAAGCTTTCGTAATAATATTGAAAAAATAGAAATACATGCAACAACATCGGCAATCTGTTATCATTCAAATTCATCAAGGATCCTAATGCTTGCTTCCTTATGTATAAAATATAGATTCATTGTGGCCACACATCGAAAATAATCTATTTATCGCGACTCATCGGTTGACGATGGTATCGCGTGTCTTTTTGATGGTAACCCAGCAACCAGTCTATCACAACGACACTAACCCTCTCTCCTCCACCCTACCCTCGTTGGAAAACGTTCATAAATTTTTAATCCACAAAGCTCATCATTTATTCACCTATAAAATGATTATTGGTTAGGGTGGTATACATGTATTGACAGCTCTTAGGAAACTTTGATAATTTCTACGTTTTATTAGTATTCATTTGCCATGTTGCTACATAGAGAAAAACAATTTGATGGCAACAGTTAAACCTGGTTGCCTTTTGGTTTCATAGCACGCTATTTTATACTTAACTGTACCATTAAATGAGTGCAGTTTAAGTCGATTCGTCGCTAATGGTTTTCTCATCCGAGAAATATTCTTCGGTATCGGTCATTTCATATTTATGGAACGAGGTGGATATATCTGTTCATTGATTTCGAATTTGTAATCTTTGCATTAAATATAAAGCAGAAAATGACCCTCGCCATGCGATGGAAACTGCGTTGTAGGAAATTGTGTTCCAGTCATTTTCTACTGCTTTCAGGCCCTGCTGCACGAATTTCAAAACAGCTTGATAGTGAAACCCCTTTCGAATTGAATACATCTATTACTCCCCATTGAAATAATGCTTGAACGACCCCAATTTCACGATCGACTCAAAGTTCTTTCAAATTCAAAGTTACAACAGCATGTCACCCATGCAGGTACTTCGAAATTATCGAAAATACGGGGAAATGTAAGAAATGTTTGACATTATCGAAAGGAGACGTATTCAATCGTACCTACTCACCAAATATCCACAATGAATCGGTATATTCCTCTATATTTGCATAGGGAATCCGAGATGTCATATTGCGACATATTTTACGAATTCTGTGAATCGAACCAGCTGTCAGTGTGACAAATAATAATTTCATTTCATTTTTTTGGAGTTTAAGTCATAGAATTATGACATTTCTCAATCAGAAAAGACAATTTTTTCATCACGTGGAGAAGCTTGAATGCTGAATTTTAACATAACTCAGTTTATCAACGCTTCATATGTTAACACAAAATTTAACAGGGTAGAGGGAATAGATTTTGGGATATCGAAGTTTTTAACATTGATTTTTTTATTATTCTTCTAGTGAAACGATCTATACGAAATTTCACATAAACTTTCCCGTTGTTATTTTGAAACTTATTAGAAAGTTTCAATTCGATCGAATCTGTATTTCACAAATTTTTGAGAAAAAAAAAACTCAGATGGCCATATCAACGAAACTTCGGCGTTATCGTAAGTTATCGTGTTTACGCATGGCCGGACGGAAAGAATTGAATTTGACCACGAATTCTTCATCTGCGATTCCAACCTAATCGTTTGAGATGTCGATGTCGACTAATAAGTCGAAAATTACAGACATCTGGAAAAAATGATAACGCTTTACAAAGAATCGCTCCAAAATAGAAATATGTGGGAATTTACATACATATACCAACTGACAAAGAATCGTGAAGGTTTTTTCATGTAAACATTTTTTGTTACTTAAATATTGTAGTCGTTTTTTGCAAATTTCTTAAATTTTACAACAAACCAGCTGTTGTTAAAATGTCTAGAGCACGTGTACGCGGAATTTATCTCCAGCTAAGTGAATTTGAAACAGGTCGAATTATTGGTCTACAGGAGGCGGGGTTGTCATTTCGAGAAATCGCTAATCGTACGAACAGAAATCCAACTACTGTTATGAGATGTTGTCAAGCGTGGTTTGATAATGCCCAAAATCGTAGAAGAGTAGGCACCGACGTCGAAGGGGCACAAATGAAGTTCATTATCGACGTCTAAGACTTATGGCTATTGAAGATCGATTTGCGACAACTCGATCTTTGGCTGATGAGTGGGTAGGAGAACAAGGCCATCCTGTAACTGTCCGAACGATTTACCGCCGGATGAGGTCTTTTGGACTGCAGCATTATCGACCCCATCTTGTGTTACCTCTGACGGTTGAGCATCGCCTGCAACGATTACAGTGGTGCAGAGAACGTCAACATTGGAATGTGGAATGGCATCAGGTCGTCTTTTCTGATGAATCTCGATTCTCCTTGGGTGCACATGATGGCCAAAGAAGGGTTAGACGACGCAGGGGAGAAAGACGTGAACCTCAGTTTGATATTGAGCATCATGTACACCGGACAGTAGGCGTTATGGTATGGGATGCTATTGCACATGCATGTAGGTCACCTTCAGTCTTTATTCGAGGTAACATGACAGCGCTGCGTCACCTTCAAGAAATAGTGGAGCCATATGTTCTCCCTTACCTTAACCGGCTCGAGAATCCAATATTTCAGCAAGATAATGGTCGACCTCATGTTGCCAGAGTTAGTTTGAACTTTTTTGAAGCGACCCATGTGAATCTTTTGCCATGGCCGCCCAGATCCCCCGATCTTTCGCCTGTAGAGCATGTTTGGGACATCATGGGTAGAAGGCTTGGAAATTTAGCCCTGCCCCCACGCACTCTGGCTGGCGATAGTATCCCTCAAGAAGAAATAGACCATCTTATTGCATCAATGCCCATCAATGTGTTGAGGAGTGTATAGATAATCGCGGTGGACAAACACATTTTTAACAAATTTATCAAAAAAAATTGTAAACCCTTCGTTTTTTTTCTTCAAATTTCAATCATTTACGTTTATGTTTTACCAAAATAAAATTTAAATTTAAACATCTCCTTCTGGGAGTTGCAAATTCTTTGTCATTTAGTATACTTAAAATTCACTTCCTGATGACTTATTATGATATCCGAAGTTTCAAACTCGAAATTGGACGGTAGGAAAACATCCCAAAACACTAAATAATGTATATTGCATGCAATTTTTTATTCCAACGACATTCTTGAAAGAATCATCAGATTATTCTTTCTGAATATTTCCAACTGTGGGTATTTGATGTTTTACTAGTCGTAATGGAAATCTAACAGCAAAAACTCCTATAAATACCCCCTATTATTAGAAGCATCTATGGAGTACATACATTATCTAATTAACATCACAATTCCCCCTCAGAAGAAACTCCAAACCAGAATCCCGTATTATTCAACGAAAAACGTCTAATTTATTATTCCGGCACAATAATGGCCATTTCGTTTTGATGGAAACATTTGAAAATTCGTTGAATATTCTCAGTGAAGTGCTTTGATCGTGGAAAATTTAATAGCTTACATGCATTTCCATTTGCAAGACTCGCAACGTTCTGGATACTACTGGAATAATAAAGAGCCGAATTGGATTTTCAACTTATGCAGTGGGGTACTCTTAAGATTGTAGAGCTACTCAAATTGATTGTGCATTCAAATTATGTAATAATAACCGGAAATGGGTATTGGAAATGAAATGTTTAAGTTATTGTCGAGGAAATTGCCAGATAAATTCTGAAAAGAGTCGTAAACAAAGGAAATGTTCTGATTCTACCGAGCGTTTGTAGAACAACGTGGTCAAGTAGGCTAGGATTTAGATTCAATCCTAGGGCTTTAGGGAAATCTATGCAAGTACACCGGTAGACCAGAGAGTGACAGGGGACCTTGGAGGAGATTCTATGACGATCACTACAGGAAGCGGGTATCCACATGGTAGAGTTTAATCGCCCTTCTTATGGAATCTTGCGAATGATCTACTCCATAAAGGTGCGTATCCATTGCGCGTGGCAATGCACCTCGTCGGCGATGACGACGTCCCAAATGAGCGAAGAAGTCGATAAACGGGAAACAAATGAGAAAAAGTTATAAAAATGACGAAAAGCACTGCCGTGAAGTAGCTTTTAAGCGCTCGTTTATCCACCTTGTGGGTAGATTCGCATTTCCAGTTAGCAACCATTTTCGGCTCAAAATTCGAAAAATACAGACATCGTGACGAAATGATATATCCCTCGTGTAAGTTGTACGAGCGCTCCAAGAGCACTGTCGTGAAGTAAAAAGCTTTTGAGCGCTCCGTAGTTTTGAAATTATCAAGAAAACTAAATTTTAAACGACCATATTTACGGACACCCAGTCTTATTTTGCTCATTGATAAAAGTGACTGCGATATTCGGATCCACACCTATCCTGAAAATTTCAAGGCCCTAGGCTTTTCCATTCGTAAGTTATGATTTTCTTTCATTTCCATGGTTCTGGTCTTGCGATCTGGAAAAAATTTTCTCCATTTGAGTGAAAAATTTCATCTCGATCGAATTTGTAGTTTCGGAGAAATCCGAAGAAAAAATTTTTAACGGCCATATTTACCGAACCAATGGTGTAATTCTGCCCATCAACGAACTCAACAGAAGCATTTGGGAACTGAACCCACACTAAAAATCTCAAGTCTTCAGGTTGTTTCATTCGAGAGTTATCGTGCTTACAGACGGCCGGACGGACAGACTTGAATTTTCCGACGGATTCGTCATCAGTGAGTCGAACTCTGTCGATTGAGACCATTTTTGGCTCAAAATTCAAAAAATACAGACATCGTGACGAAATGATGTAGCCCTCGTGTAAGTAGAACGAGTGCTAAAAAATGATAAAACAGGATAAAGACAAGCTCATTGTGTACTCGAAAAAATAATCGCAACTCATGCGAATTAAGACTACTTATTGGTCTATTCACTGGCCATTGCGCCGTGGGAATGTTCTTTAAAAAATCAAATGTTCAAGATATTTTCATGATACTAATGAAATCATTTGTAAATGTCATGTAGGCCCAAGGGAATCAGCTTTATTTCATTTATTGTGTTTCTCTACCAGTTCCACGCCCAGTTCGTGTTTTGAGCAAGCATAAAGAGGGGCTTGTGGAGATTTCTATATTGAATTTTTGTTGACCTGGCGCATGTGAGTTATCTTAAAAAGTTCGCTGCGGACGAACAGAAAGGGGTAGAAAGTATTAACACTTATTTCTGTTCGGCACCAGAACGTGAAGCCTTCTGAATTTAGTTGAGTTGCCACCGTGCCTCATTAAAAATCTGGGTTTATCCATCTTATTTCGTTTCACGTTCCAGTGAGAAAAATTTCTTATCCTCCCCAAATCTTCACAATTTATGTTTTGGGTATTGTAAAAATCCATTAAAACTAGAGCTAATTGCATGACATTAAGTACAAAATCAGTTGCTAATCGTCATCGATATTCTTCTACTCTGAAGGCAAAAAAGCTAGGCTTTCGAGTGCACTTTATGCTTTTGTTGATGCACGATATTTCATTCACAGCATTAAAGCAAGAAATGAATAAAACCTAATCCAATTATTGAATAGAACATTTATGAATATGCTAAAGGTGCCGTAGAAATATCCTGCATAAAGCCCATACTCTAATTTCTCGAATTATTAATTGCTAATTATAGTATATCGAACAATTCTGAACATATTCTGGTAGTGAAGAGTTCATCGCTCTCATTGTTTTTGGCAATGCTTCGAAGCGGTCTGAAAAATCAATTATTCAGCACCTTCAACATCAGAATGAATTCTTTTCCAGATAAGTTTGTCACAAATAACGAAATAAACTTCTCCAGGAGTTGCATGTCAACCCATTTATTTTTTTAAGTGCACCCTCTACTGATCGAACATAGAAATAAGTCGAGACAAATTGTCACTTAATGGCTTATGTTCGATTGGGAACGGGGCTTTAAATACCGGAATTTGTATCAACCAACAATGCTACCAGGCAACCGTAAAATTCTTCAAAAATACATAATATACAGTAGGTATTATTGTTCTATGATCCATGATTGTTCAAGTGATAAAAAGCGTTGAGTAGAAATCATAAATAAATAAATCATTGGAAATGATTCATAAAAATCATTTACACTCAGGAATAACAATAGGAAGAGGAAGGAGAGAAGATAATGCTAATCATTTCTAGACCTGAAGGGAACATAAAAGGAAAAAATAAAATTTTTGAGAAATGAAGACAGTGTAGTACAAGAGGAGAAAAGTAAATGTATGCAGCAAAATGACGTGGCATAATAATAACATGAAAATGTTCATCATGACCTAACACCACAAACGGCTGTATGTACTTTGATTATTTATACAGAAGATTGATGTAGAATAAAGAATTTTAGTTTTGATGCACTCTGCGGAAACGATATTCTGTTCACGTTCAATTCAAAACTAAAATTCAAAAATTACGAAAAGCAATGCCGTGAAGGCAGGAGCTTTTGAGCGCTCGTACATGCACCTTGTAGGTAGATTCGCATTATTCAGTTTTAGAAACTAATTGGAAAGATTTTGACAAATGTCAAAAAAAATTCAAACTAAGGCGAAAATCCAGAATTCACGTCAGTGCTTTAGGTGACCAATTTTTTTTTCAATAATTCGCTAGAATTTTCTATTGTCTTGGTAATGCGATCTGGACAAAATTTCCCACGTAGTTTGAATACATTATTCTTCATCTATGTGCGAAATTTCATTCCAATCCAATAAGTAGTTTCGAAATTATCAGGAAAAAAATAGTTTATATATATATATTTACGGAACCTCTGGTCTAATTTTGCTCATTGATGAACGTGACCGTGAAATTTGCGATCCAAACCCACCCTGAAAATTTCAAGTCCCTAGGCCTTTCCGTTCGGAAGTTATGATTTTCAATGGTTTCTATGGTTCTGATCATGCGATCTGGACAAAATGTAGCTCGAATATATCATTCTCAATTCAAATACAAATTTTTGTCACGATCAAATACATAGTTTTGAAATTATCAAGAAAACTGAATTTTAAACGACCATATTAACGGAACCCATAGTCTGCTCATTGATGAACGTGTCCGCGACATTCGAGATCTACACCTATCCTGAAAATCAAGTCACTAGGCCTTTCCGCTCGAAAGTTATAATTTTCTATGGTTTCTATGGTTAAGGTCATGCGAGCTGGACAAACTTTTGCATGTTATTCTCCATCTGAGTACGAAATTTCACCTCGATCGAATCTGTAGTTTAGAAATAATCAGGAAAACAAAAATTCGAGCGGCCATATTTACGGAACTCCTGGGCGAATATTGCCCGATAACGAACTCAACCGCGGCATTCGAGATTCGAACCTACCCTGAAAATTTCAAGTTTCTAGGACATTCCGTTCGAGAGTTATTGTGTATACGGACGGACGGACAGACTCGAATTTTCAGGCGGATTCGTAATCAGTGAGTCGAACATAGTCATTTGAGACCATTTTCGGCTAAAAATTCGAAAAATACAGACATCGTGACGAAATAATATAGCTCTCGAGTAAGTAGTACGAGCGCTCAAAAATGAAGGACGAAGAAATTAAAATATAAGGTGAAGCGGTTCCCCGCTATTTAATATCAGTTTTTCTGTCATTTAGGTAATATTATAATTTTATACCGTTGTTATAATATTGTACTGCCACATTTTATGGAAGTTATGAAATTTATTTTTCTGACTGATAGCAAACACACAACTCGACTTCAAACAATGATTCAAATTTGACAGCTATTGACTAACATCTATCATGATGTAATGGGGCCCACACACACTGAAATATGTTGCGATGCAAGTATCGACTCTAATGTTTCATGATACAAGTTTCAGTGTGTGTGGTTCTGAATCACGTATCTGGTGTCCGGAATCCCATTCGGATCGGCGAGCGACGAGGCAGAATCGGCGATACTGATGCAAGTTTCAGTGTGTATGGGCGCTAATGCAACTGATACATGTTTCATGATTCCTGGAGTCGACAGTGGCGTAACTAGATAGTCAGGGCCCTGAAAAAAATAGGTGGGGCCCCCTAATGAATTGTTCAGTTCTTATCTCTCTATACTTATTGTAAGTACGAGTATGTGTACTCTCACTTGAGCATAGTTTTACAGTTGAGGAGTTCAGGAATATACTTGAATATATAATGTTGTTAATAGGTAATGAAACGGAATGAATCGAAAGGTGGATTTATGTTTCGACATAAAATATTCAATTGTGGATAAAAATGAAACATTGGGAACAATGTATATATTTTATTCGTCAACAAAAGTTAACTTGTTTACAACTTCTTTCTAGCCTCATTTTCCGCGAAAGATCAATGACTAGAGTCAAATCTAGACTTGATGCAGCTTTGTTCTCGGTTGATATCAGCGAAAAGTCGATAAGTGTCGCATTCGAGCTTGCCCCCTTGTATTTCTCTGATACTGAAAGGAAAAGTTGGAGCCTATTATATCAAAATATTTACTTTGCAATTGGTCCCAATTATAGTTTTTTCATCTACTAAAGTAAAAATGATGATGATAGAAAATTAGGAATTTTATTGACTGCAATCATACCATCGAAACGTGCATCTGATTGTCACATTATTGTAAAAAATCTTTATTCTGAATATCTCTTCCCTGCTTCGAAATCTGCTGTCAGAAGCTAATTCATCTAAGTGTTTTTTAACTTTTTTTGGCCTTTTTTCAACGAAATGGGGATCTATACCATATATAATTGCAGTTTCACTCGTTTTTAATGAGAAACTACAGTTTTCAGCAATTCAGAATAAAGAAAAAAATAATACACGAAAATATTTCGAACCATTTCGAGAAAAAACCCAGCTTCAAGCAAAAAATTTTTTATAAATTTTGATAACTGTTGAAGACCCGAGAGCGGAAGAGAAAAAAAATATTATTAGGCATGTGGGCAGAGGAAGTACTTATTACCTATTGCACGAGCGGCATAATATTTTTGTTCCGATTTTGAACCTTATCTTTCAATTCACAGAAAACAAAATAGCGAGAATTTCGTACTAGCAGATGAAAGAGATAAATAGAAAATAGATGTGCATCAGTGCATCTCAATCTGGGTGGCAAGAAGAGCGAGCAGTAACAGATGTTTTTTATGGCACCCAGTGCTTCGAGGGGCCAAAAATTACCTAATTGTTATGATATGAGGGACAAAACAATTGATAACACAGTACGGAAGCGTATAAAAATTCATGTCATTTTCGAATATTTCAATGTAACGTGAGTAATATTCTAATGGAAAAATCGTTCAGCTAGTTCCAACCGGGTTTGCTGGTCAGCGCTTGGGGCCCCTGAGCTCGGGGGACCATGTTTCAACGTGTGTGGCCCTTTTAAAGCCTCACGATGCGCACTCAGATTTTGACATAAGATATTATCATAAATGTTTAGGCTTATTCTTAAGTCCGTATGACACGGTGCAGAAATTGGGAGCTTCAAACACATTTATTGTATATGATCATGCGCAGTGTCCAATTACACGACTCAGAAGAGTGGGTATTCACATTTCTGTGGAGAAATTATGCCATTTTCTGAACCGTTGTCATGTTATTCAATAAAATGTGTAACGGTTCAATTGTCCGATCATGGTATGAACCCCTTCAATAAGCCCAGCATCGCCGTATATAATAAGTCGATCAAACCTGTTATCTGGGAACTAAAACCAAAGACAATAACTCTATGCTGGGACTTAAGCAAGAGAGTTGTATATGTGTTCACTGGGAACGAAACCAGAGATCATACCTTTTTGATGGGATCCGATCTAGAAATCATATCTTGCTGTACTGTAGCTATATATTCAGTACTACACTTTGCTAGGTTGCTGTTAATGCTGTTGCGCTAAAATTCAAACCTGAGATCTTCCCCCGGATCCTTGATAGTTCTGAAGCTTCCATATTCTTCAAATCATATAAACTATGTATTCATTAATCAACTCAGTCTACGATTTTCACTAATTGTGAAATTAATTATAAGAAAATATTATGATTTGTATAGAAAAAATTGATGAAAAGCACTGCTGTGAAGTCAGGGGCTCTTGAGCGCTCGTTCATCCACCTTGTAGGTAGATTCTCGTTTTACAATTTTAGAGACTAATTGAAAAAAATTTTGACAGCTGTCAAAAATTTTTCGAACTAAGGCGAAATTCCAGACTTCACGAAATTCGAAATTTTGTCTTCTTGATTACTTAGAAACTACAGATTCGATCGAAATACACTCAGACAGAGGATGACAAAACTATAGAAACACTGAAAAATTTTAACTTTCGAACGGAAAGACTTGAAATTTTCAGGATAGGTATGGATCTCAAATGTCAATGAGCAAAATTATACTAGAGGTCCCGTAAATATGGTCGTTTGAAATTCAGTTTTCCTGATAATTCCAAAACTAGTGACGAAATTTCGTATTTTTATGGAGAATGATATATCCAAGCTAAATTTCGTCCAGATCGCATGACCAGAACCATAGAAACCATAGAAAATTATAACTTTCGAACGGGAAGTCCTGGAGGCTCGAAATTTTCAGAGTTTGGATCTCGAATTTCGCGGTCACGTTCATCAATGAGCAAAATAAGACTAGGGTTCAGGGTTCCCGTAAATATGACCGTTCAAAATATTTTTTCCTGATAATTTCGAAACAACTAATTGGATTGAATGAAGTTTTGCACATAGATGAAAAATAATGTTTTCAAAATACGTGCGAAGTTTTGTTCAGATCACATTTCCCTGACCATAGATACCGTGGAAAATTCTAGCGAATCATCGAAAAAAAAATTGGTCACCGAAAGCACTGACGTGAAGTCTGGAGTTTCTCCTTAGTTTGAAATTTTTTTACAGCTGTCAAAAATTTCTTCAATTGGTTTCTAGAATTGGAATATCTGCCTACAAGGTGGATGAACGAGCGCTCAAAAGCTCCTGACTTCACGGCAGTGCTTTTTATAATTGTTTGAAGATTCATTTACGAATCTATAAAATTATTCCAAAAACGCCAACGAATGAGAACTTCTTCATCATTTGAATATCCCGGCAAAATGATTATTTGAATCGTTTCTCCCGTAGCCAAGGGGGGCGCTACTGAAAACTTGTCGTCTATAAATAACACTGAATTGAACACTCTTCTCTCCTCTTTCTCTATGGTTATAGCATGCTGTTCTTGCAGCGCTTGAGAATGGTGAAGTTCCATTGGCTTTGCTGTTCGATTTAACCAAGGCGTTTGATTATATCCTACATAAGGCTTTACTGGTTAAGATGGAGATGTGTGGGGTTAGGGATGTCTCCTTGAGAGCTATTTGAGCGGTCGGCGTCAGAGAATTTTTCTCACTTCAGATGGCACAGCTCACTCCTTTGGGGAACGAGTTCTTACTCGAGGCGTTCTTTAGGGGAGTGTGCTGGGCCCTTTACTTTCATTATTTATCTTAACTCCCTTTGTAGGTCGTCAATTCCATATGATGATGACAACAATATCCTAATTATTTCAAAGGATATCGAGTCATGTGTCCAAGCTGGTACAGGCTGTACATACCTAGATACAGTTTCGGTTGTAGGTGGGTGTTGTGAGGACAATGGTCTTGTTGTCAATCATAGCATGACTCAGGGTATTTTCTTCTGAGACTGACAGTCTATGTTGGACTGTCCAGACTTATAACACCTTGTTAATGATGAGATTACCATGGACGTGTCTGTTAATTTCTTGGGTGTTACTCTGGATAAACACCTGAGATGTGATTATCATTTGGCTATGTTGAGGGAGACTCTGAACTCTCCTCCTTACATGCTTATCATGAACAGAAATAAGATGGAGACTGGGATTTTGAGAACTCTCTATTTTGCCAGTTTCCAATCTGATTTGGATGGGGTTATCTGTTGTGGGCACCTCGCCTAGTGCATATGAAATCTTTTTATCCAAAAAAAGGAATAAAGAGTTATGTGCAGATTAGGCTTTTGAGAGTCCTCTAGCGGAGTTTTTAAATCCAACAGTTCAGACACAGTTCGGTCTATACAATTATCGTCTCTTCATCTTCCTTGCAAAAAAGCTATTTTTCGCGATATGTTAATAGAAATAACACTCGGCAAGTTCATCCCTTCCTTCTTCCTATCCATGGTACTTCCAGATTTGAAAAGGAACCACTTTACATTGATTTTTGTAGAAAATAGGTTCTTTTGTTGACTTGTCTCTATTTTATTCGTTACAATGTAATTGTTGAGATAAATGAATACTATTATGATTATTATTATTAGTATAGCGGACATCCTGCAGACCATCCACAACCAGAAAAATACAACATACCCTTACATTCGACCTTCGTGGATTAGGAGCAAGCGTTTGATGGTTGTTTATCAATCAACTGAAATTGATTGAATGGTTAAATTAATCGATGATCAACTAAAATCGGGAACCTTTTCAGCTGCGGCGACTTATAAAAATTTAATGCAAATTTCATTCGAATTTAGCTAACGATATTAGCGAAGTCCATTGAAATATTATAGTGCTGAAATTCGATTATTTCAGTGGCCATTATCCTCGAATGATTGCATAAAAGCACTCCTGATAATTGGGAACAAACAAGTTGGACGTCTAACGGCGCGTTGGCACCATACAACATCGCCATCAATCAGCCAGAATTGAATGAAAATGATACGTGGACGAAAACGGATTGGCATGACGTCTCGGAACTTTCGAATTTTATTTCTGTTCTTTGTTGTGGCAGATGTGAGGAGCAGACGATGCCGTTTACTTGATTAACGAGTATTTCCAATGGATTTTATCGTTAATACCATCCTTTGAGGATAATGGTCATCTTCTAGGAGATATGATGCCGAAGTATTTAGACAAAAGTTGTATGCAGAAACAACCAAGTTTTTGAGATTGATGGATTTGGACTTAAGCTCGCTTGAAGCTTCGATTTTGTATGCCACGCTATCCACAAAAGCCTCCAAGTTCGCTTCACTCTCAGCGGTCGAATTCGACGGATTCATATTCAAAACCATGCTCATTTGGATATCAAAACCGGACTTTTTTTATTGGTTTTTCAAATATTTGTGTTTTTTCTTATTGCACATTTGGAAGAAGTATAATTGGTAATTTTTATAATAATGGAAATAGAAGATGAATATTGCTCGAAGACGATAATGACATTGTGGCGGCACACCCGGAAGATCGCGTTGTCGCCTACGCCACACCGTGGTCGTGTTAAGTGCACTCGACGCACGGTGAGTACCTCTGTCCTTGTGAAGGTGTCTAGGGCAACCGTTGCTGGATTAACCCTACTGATGAGTCCACCAGCCACTGTGGGACGAACCATACAACCGATTTCCCAGGAAGCGCTTCTCAATCATGCGAGAACACCTTGATAAAACATCTTTGAAATTTGTATTGATTTTGGATTTCCACGGAGAATTATTAGGAGGTCCAACTATTTGTGTACACCTACTAAGGAATTTTCATCCACAATTGCGTTCAGAGGTTCGTTCATCTGATCCTTTTTTGCGCGCTTGTTTTCTATGAACAAGGCCGTTATCATTTCGTCCGTGAACACGATAACTTCCGAAAGAAGAGACCTAGAGTTTAGAAATTTTCGAGGCACGTTCGACGACAAGTTCGTAAATAGGCGATATAGTCATTGATATAGTGCTAGATCTATACCGGTTCGATCGAATTTAAACTTTGTTGTGACACTAGTTGTGGAATAATAACATGAATGCTTGAAATATTGAGCATAGGAATAACGAACATAATACTGACTACTCATATCTCACTTTTTTGAGCGATCGAACTACTTACACGAGGGCTATATCATTTTGTCACGATGTCTTTATTCTTCGAATTTTAAGCCGAAAATGGTCTCAATCGACTATGTTCGATTCACTGATGACGAATCCGTCGGAAAATTCATGTCTGTCCGTAAGCACGATAACTATCGAACGGAACAACCTAGAGACTTGAAATTTTCAGTGTGGGTTCGGTTCCCGAATGCCTCGGTTAAGTTCGTTAATGGGCCAAATTCCACCAGGGGTTCAGTAAATATGGCCGTTCAAAGTTTTGTTTCCCTGATTACTTGAAAACTACAGATTAGATCGAGATGAAATTTTGCACTCAAATGGAAAATGAGGTGTTCAAGCTAAAATTTTGTCCAGATCGCATGACCAGAACCATAGAAAATTATAACTTTTGAACGGAAACGCCTAGGGACTTGAAATTTTCAGGATAGGTGTGGATCTCGAATGTCGTGATCACGTTCATCTATGAGCAACATTATTCTAGGGGTTCTGTGAATATGGTCGTTTGAAATTTAGTTTTCTTGATAATTTCAAAACTACAGATTCGATCGTGACGAAATTCTGTATACTAATGGAGAAATTTATATTCAAGCTACATTCCTTCAGATCACATGACCAGAACCATTGAAACCATAGACAATCATAACTTCCGAACGGAAAGGCCTAGGGACTTGAAATTTTCAGGATAGATGTGGATCTGAAATTTCGCGTTCACGTTAATCGATGAGCAGAATTATACTAGGGGTTCCGTAAATACGGTCGTTTAAAATTTTGTTTTCTCGATAATTTCGAAACTACGGATTCGATCGAGATGAAATTTTGTATTTTAATCGAGAATGATATATTGAAGCAATATTTTGTCCAGATCGCATCACCAGAACCATATAAACCTTAGAAAATTGTAACTTTTGAACGGAAAGGCCTAGGAACTTGAAATTTTCAGGGTGGGTTTGGATCGCGAATATCGCGGTCACGTTCATCAATGAGCGAAATTAGACTAGGGGTTCCGTGAATATGGCCGTTCAGAATATTATTTTCCTCATAGTTTCGAAACTACTGATAGGATTGGAATGAAATTATGCACCTTGCTGAGGAATAATGTATTCATGTATTCACTACGTGCAAAATGATGTTTGTCCAGATCGCATCACCAAGACCATAGATACCTAAAATTCTAGCGAATTATCGAAAAAGAATTGATCAGCTGAAGCACTGACATGAAGTCTGGAGTTTCGTCTAAGTTTCAGAATTTCTTTGACAGCTGTCGAAAATTCCTTCAATTGATTTCTGAAACTTGAAAATGCGAATCTACCTACAAGGTGCATGTACGAGCGCTCAAAAGTTCCTGCCTTCACGGCAGTGCTTTTCCTATTTTTTTTTCAGTGTTTTTTCGATATTTTGAAAACATTTTCGACGACTGCAACGATTCAAATAGAAATATATTTAAAATGGAATAATCGATCATGTAAGAGACGAAAAAAATAAGTGATAAATTTTTCGAGAACTTTATTTTCACGCCAGGTATAACTGAAAGTGTTCAGGCTTCAAGAATATTTTAGCTCAGTAGATACAGTCGAACAATATCATAATCAAAAATTTCAGATTTCAAATAGGTCCGGTTCTCAAGAAACGTCCAGTAGGCACTCGAACTTGGGACACCCTGTATATTGGTTGTCAAATATTTATGCGATTGATTTCACTGAATCATTCCAGATTATCCTGTCAATCCAGGCAGAAACAGTATATTATATAAATATTCACTTTGCCTTGTCTGTTAGTATTATTATTAATAATGTCGCGACCAAAATGATCACCTGAAATGCTGAACCGATTTCAATCAAACTTTGCACACTGTGTGCAGTTTGACCCAACTTGAAAGATAGGGTAGTTGATATCTCAATTTGTAGTTGCAATGTTTTTTTCATTGCAAATTATTTGTTCATTATATATGACAAAGATATAATTATATACGCGGCAACGCGGGTCTTAAATCGACGGCAGGTCATCGCGTCACCACTACACCAGATCACTCGACAAGAGGAGTGCGAGGAGTGATGCCAAGTTTCTGTCTTTCCCAAAACTGAAGAAATTTGGAACTGTTTGTTTGGTTATTAATTTTGAAAAATCAAGGATAGGGTTAGGTTAGATTAGGGTCATTAATATTATTTCCACTGGTTTTAATACTGTTCTACAATATAATTAGACGTATACCTTGTCCACCACTACGCGTGACCGAGTCTGCTAGTAATTATAAAGCTATGTATCGATTTCGCGCGGCAGCCTTGCGGCGGCTTCGCTAAGTCGATATCTGCCTCGCGCTCGATGCTGCTTCACCCTGAGGCTGCCTCAGGCTGAGCCAACGAAAGTCGGTTTCTGGTGGTGCTCAAAGGCGCCTCGCGATTAATTAATCGCTGTCTTTATATCGGTATACGTCGTTTCAATAGACAACGATAAGTGTATGTTTTTGATAGATTTATACAAAGAACATCCTTTGTTGTGGGAATTTTTGACGGTATCTTCAACGGCTTCAAAAGTACTATCTTGCCTTAACCTATTTCCATACTTTAGTCGATTTTTGAATAGCTCTTTCATCCTGTCAGCCACCAATGCGGCTTTCTCTCTCGTTTCGTCCTATCTGCTAAAATTCGATGTATCACAATAAAAGAAAATGCCGCAACAGCTGTACGTGAAAATACCGGTGCCATGGTGGATTCTGCCTCGCACTGCCAGATGGCGCGCTCTGCCTCACGTTGCTTGCCTCATCTGTCCAAAATTACCCATCGAGGCATCCTCGCGAAGCATTCCTCGCGAGGATGCCTCGCGGGCTGCCGCGCGAAATCGATACATATCTTAAGGCTTTCAATCTTTATTTCGAATTTTTTTCTTGGCTAGGATTTTCTCCAGATGGAGTGATTAAGGATGGAATTATTCTAGTAAAATTATTGGAAATAAAATGTCCATTTATTGGTAAATTTTATTTTCCATAAATACCTATTTGTTTCAATTGAATATTTTTCATTCTGGGCAAAATTCACGGTCCAGAATCAAGATTTGATTCTTAAAAAATCAAGAATTCGAAGGTACAATTGACAATGAGGCATTTAATTAATAAAGTGCAGTAAGGGATGTTATTGACAACAACAGTTCCTGTTGTTTACTCTCAATTCGAAGAATCATACCTGGAAGTTGAAGTTAATTTTAATCTCACATTCTCTGAGCAACTGATTAAACTATCACCCAAAAATATATTCATGAAATGATACATGTTAACTGTTTCAATAATAATATGAAAAGGTTATTGTTTCATTTTATGAGAATAGGTACATATGTATATGGAATTACACGATAATCATATAGGTGGAAGGAAAATGATTTTTCAGAAAGTTCTTGCTGCAAACAAACATACGTCTCTCTATCTTCAAGATTGTCTGCCATCAGGGATTCAACGGAAATTTATGCAAAAAAATTTCAGAAGTACCATATGATGAGTATTGAGGAATTATTGCATATTACCTCTTACAATCCGCTGCATTTTCAGATCGTATAGAGTTTATTTGAAACAATTGTCCATAAAATATCATACAAATATTTCACACTCCACCCATATAAACTCACACACTTTAGTTTGCTGTTCACCTCTCGAGTATTTCCAACGATTAAAAGTAGATATCGCCCACTGTGTGAATCTTTCCTCTCTCGTGTAAGTAGAACGAGCGCTCAAAAATTTTACTCAAGCATAACAGATTTCTTTTAGAATTTCGTAAGGGTTGAATACGTACTCTAATTGTAAATAATAGATGGCGCGCGGTTCAAACGACTATCAACTAGATAACTGGGAATGTAACAAGTGAAACTATCCGAATATATATTGTTCATAAAATGTCATCTCTAAATATTATCAGAAGCGATACCGTACTGCTTGCGAATATTCGTATCAATATATACAGAAACGACACTTACAAAATATTGAATTTTGAGGTAAAAGTACCGGTACCCTAAAAAACCGACCATACCGCAAATCACTGTTCAGTAAAATAAAGTCGCTCATAGAAGTAAAAATTCGAGATAGTAGTATTACATTCTAGGTTGATAACATAAGAAGAAAAATTTCTAAATTTATTTCCAAATTTAAGGTAATAATAAATGGAATACAAATTAAATAATTCGAGATTCACCTTCTGTTCAACTTTCCATTCCAGAAGAAGAAGAAGACGAATTAAAAATCATTCAAGCAACAAAAAATGCGCGTTTTATACATTTTATTCTATATTCTAACATATCTAACCTCAATTACAGAATTACGCGCTAACAAATAGCATCGTAAAAAAGTTTGTAGATCCAAAAAATGAGACGTTATCAATAAAATTCTTTCTCAGTATCTTTCTGAATCATCATTTCTTCATTTACTGCACGCAATCATAATCGCTAGATAACAACTTTTTAAGGGCACTGATAAAGCAAGCATAACCCGGCGTACAGATGTAGGTACACATTCATTATGGGAAATTTCTGTTGATAATTTGCCACACCCAATGCTCTCCGCCAAGTTGTACTTACCCAATATGAAGAATTTATGAGGTAAGTTGAAGAAAAGGTCACAAATTTTAATATTTTCACAAAAATGGCGTCAACAGACCTTAATTAAATGGGCTGTTGATAATGATAGTGGAAAGATCGACGCAAAACGCAGGCGTCGCGCCAAAGCAACTGATAAAGGACGTGGACTTCTTTGTTCTTCCTAGTGACATCTAGTGGTGGAAATTGAAACAAATGTTAAATCCGAAAGGAATCTTTATTAAAGATATGATATATTTAATTCTTTTTGAGCACTCGTTTTACTTACACGAGGGCTATATCATTTCGTCACGATGTCTGTATTTTCCTAGTTTTGAGCCGAAAATGGTCTTAATCGACAAGGTTCGACTCACTGATGATGAATCCGTCGAAAAATTCAAGTCTGTCCGTCCGGCCGTAAGCATGATAACATTCGAACGGAACGATCTAGAGTCTTGAAATTTTCAGTGAGGGTTCAGTTCCCGAATGCCGCAGTTGAGTTCGTTAATGGGCAGGATTCCACCAGGGATTCTGTTAGTATGGCCGTTCGAAATTTTCTTCTCCTGATTACATACTTCGAAACTACTGATTCGATCGAGATTGAGATTTTGCAATTGCACTAGATGATGTTTTCAAGCTACATGCAATTTTGTTCAGATCGCATAACCAGAACCATAGATACCGTAGAAAATTATAACTTTTGAACGGAAAGGCCTAGGGACTTGAATTCAGGATAGGTGTGGATCTCGAATATCGCAGTAACGTGTATCAATGAGCATAATTAGACTGGGGATTCCGTAAATATGGCCATTTAAAATATTTTTTTCCTGCTAATTTCGAAACTTCTGATTGGATTGGAAAGAAATTTTGCACATAGATGAAAAATAATGTATTCAAACAACGTGCGAAATTTTGTTCAGATCGCATTACGAAGACCATAGATGATACAGCAGTTCTAGCGAATTATCGAAAAAAAAATTGGTCATTTTTTTTTTTTTTTGGAGAGGAGAAAATCCTGTTTACGGACCTTCACCATAGCTGTTTGGCGGTGTGGGCAGAATTTCCCCACGACTTCACGGGGGTCTTACTCAATAAAAACTCCTCTGTTCCCACTCCTAATACAAGAAGTGAGCACGGTTTAATTTCCTGCAACCGAATTCAGCTCTTATGGGCGCAGGTTGCCCAGGGGTAATTTGCCCTCGCGAACACCCTACTCGACACCGACTCTGAGACTAGGAACCCTTGATGTTATTTGGTTCCACCGGGTCCAGTTCGTGGACGACCCTTGCAACACCCTAGTGGTTATTCTACTGAGTAGCCCAATTGGTACTCCCAAGTCGTCAGTCAATATATCTGCTGACTGTTGAGACCATACACCTCACCAGGAGAAAGTGCATGATGTGACCCTCACAGATGAGGCCAGCCTACAACTCAGCCTGGCGACTTCGTCCTTAACCGGATCGATATTATACTTGCCGACCTTCAAACTGTGGGCCAGGTCAAGCAGCTGCGCGCCTGACACGACCTGGGCGTCTACGACCCACACATCGTGCTCCCTCACGACAACCAGGTCAGGTTTACGAACGCCCTCTGATGTTCGTAGGCGCGGTTCGTTGTCCACCTCGAGCCTCTTATTTGTGAAGAAGCAAGAGAGTGTCTTCCACACTGCATCGTGTCTCATGATCCTTCCGCCATGCGGAAGCAACACTGGATCACGTGTGCCGATGTCTCGGTGTTAGTACACCCAGCCCTACAATTTATGTTCGTGTGGGCTGTTCTCCGACCCCTCTTCGTGCGTGATCGGGTTGGCAGACTGTTGACATGCACGTGATGAAATTGGCGATAATCCCTTCCGGGTATGCCCGTGCTGCCAGCATCAATCCACCGAGTGAAAGCTGTCGACTTCTCACTCTCCCTTATCTCATACCCATCATTAGAGGTATATAACCTCGTAGCCCAGTACTGTCTGCGTTGTTCTGAAGAGTATATCCTGTCACCACCTATCGACAGGACTTTCTCGGCCAAACCGATCTTATGTTGGGCTCAATCTGTATCCGAGACAGATCTTACCGCCTTCGAGGACGATTCCTTTAGGCGGGACAGTCTGTCCCTGAGATACCGGGTATAATGATGGTGAATGCGGGAATCCCAATTTCACAAAGGCGTGAAAATACCCAAGCGGTGCATCTTTAGGCAATCCCACCCATCGCCTTACTGCCGCTCTTATCTAAAGGTCCAGCTGCTTCAGGACCTTCATGGTGCACCCAGACAATACCAACGAGTGATAATATCTGGGTACCAGAAAACAACGCAAGATCTTAAGGCGTTGTTGCGGCTCAAATGGAGCTCGTGAAACTCTTAAGAGTTCCACTCCATTGTGGGGCTGCTCTTTTTCAGTCCCTATGGGCTTATATTAACTCCCAAGTACTACATAAGTAGTTTTTTCTCTTAATGTGGTCTTGTGAGATGGCACGTAATATGGAAACATTCTTCTAGTAGCATTCAGATTTTTATAGGACTCAAAATAATGACCATATCAACAGTCTATATATGTACAATCCAAAAATGGTCATTATATTATTACTCCTAAATAAACCCCTACAAGATTCTATATAGCCTAAACGTAGCATAGTTCTTAAAGCTCGTTTTTGGGTCACAAATAAATTACCAACACAAGACGAGTTACCCATAAAGATTATCCCACAGGATAGAATTGATTGGAAATTTGCATAATATATAGTCTTCAACAAATCAAAATCAATCTGATCTCTCAACATAAAGAGCATATAGCATATGGAATTTAGCCTACATCTAAGTTGTTCAGTATGAGGTCCCCACTTGAGATGTCTATCTAAAACAATTCCCAAAAATTACGAAAAGCACTGCCGTGAAGGCAGGAGCTTTTGAGCGCTCGTACATGCACCTTGTAGGTAGATTCGCATTTTCAAGTTTCAGAAATCAATTGAAGGAATTTTCGACAGCTGTCAAAGAAATTCTGAGACTTAGGCGAAACTCCAGACTTCATGTCAGTGCTTCAGCAGATCTATTTTTTTTCGATAATTCGCCAGAATATTCTACGGTATCTATGGTCTTGGTGATGCGATCTGGACAAAATTTTGCACGTAGTTTGAATACATTATTACTCAGCTAGGCGCAAAATTTCATCCCAATCCGCTCAGTATTTTCGGAACTATCAGCAAAAAAATATTTAGAACGGCCATATTTACGGAACCCCTAGTCTAATTTTGCTCATAGATGAACGTGACCGCGATATTTGCCATCCAAACCCACCCTGAGAATTTCAAGTTCCTAGGCCTTTCCGTTCCAAAAGTTACAATTTTCTATGGTTTCTATGGTTCTGGTCATGCGATCTGGACAAAATATTGTTTTAATATATCATTCTCGATTGAAATACAAAATTTCATCTCGATCGAATCCGCAGTTTCGAAATTATCGAGAAACCAAAATTTCAAACGACCGTATTTACGGAACCCCTAGTATAATTCTGTTCATTGATAAACGTGAACGCGACATTTCAGATCCACACCTATCCTGAAAATTTCAAACCCCTAGGCCTTTCCGTTCGAAAGTTATGATTTTCTATGGTTTCTATGGTTCTGGTCATGTGATCTGGAGAAATGTAGCTTGAATATATCATTCTCCATTAGTATACAAAATTTCGTCACGATCGAATCTGTAGTTTTGAAATTATCAAGAAAACTAAATTTCAAACGACCATATTTACGGAACCCCCAGTATAATTCTGCTCATAGATAAACGTGATCACGACATTCGAGATCCACTCCTATCCTGAAAATTTCAAGTCCCTAGGCGTTTCCGTTCAAAAGTTACAACTTTCTATGGTTTCTATGGTTCTGGTCATGTGATCTGAACAAAATTTAACATGTAGCTTGAACACCTCATTTTCCATTTGAGTGCAAAATTTCATCTCAATCAAATCTGTAGTTTTCAAGTAATCAGGGGTAAAAAACTTTGAACGGCCATATTTACGGAACCCCTGGGCGAATTTGGCCCATTAACGAACTTAACCGAGGCATTTGGGATCTGAACCTACACTGAAAATTTCAAGTCTCTAGGTTGATCCGTTCGAGAGTTATCGTGCTTACGGACGGACGGACGGACAGACTCGAATTTTCCGACGGATTTGTCATCAGTGAGTCGAACATAGTCGATTGAGACTATTTTCGGCTCAAAATTCGAAAAATACAGACATCGTGACGAAATGATATAGCCCTCGTGTAAGTTGTACGAGCGCTTAAAAACTATAATTAAAAGGTGGGACCAATTTAAAATCAAATATTTTGATATACAGAGTTCTATTCATTCTACAGTGACTATAGTCTAAGAGCTAGCAACGTTTTCGAGAGAGAATTTCAGGTAGGCCAGTTTTTAGATATGCTATCTCTCTCACTCCCCCGGACGTCATACGGGCTATCTGGCTGGCGGTAGTGGTTGCGTTCATCAGTGCGCATCCTACCTGTACAGGTGAAATATCGATTTTTCAAATCATTTTAAGAAGTTTTTTTTTTTTTTTTGTTATTTTTATTGAATTTTTCGCAACATGAATCTATTATTGCCAGATATTTTTATCGTTGTTTACATTGTGCCAGACGCTAGTTTTGAATTGAAAAAAAAATTTTTTTCAAAATATTTCAGTATGGCTGAAATTTTTATATGATGTTATTTAAGTATATAAAAACCTAAAATTAATTTGCCAAACAATAATTCGATTGTTAAACCTTCAGCCAGACCGATCTAAAAGTGAAAAGTGATTGGGCATGTTGGAAGAGTACAGACAATCACGTGTTAGTTGCGCAAGCGAGATAGACGACAGCAGCTGTTTGTAATCAAGATGGCGTCAGTTAAGTCAAAATATTATAACAGACTAGCAGACCCGGCCACGCGTTGCTGTGGCTAAAGTATACGTTGGATTATTATTAACCCTAACCTAACCTTACCCTAACCGTTAAACTAACCCAACCCTTACCCTTACCATAACCCTTACCGGCCTTACCCTCATCCTCAGCCTTGTTTATGGGTCTAAGAATTTTCATATTCGTAGGTGGGTATATGTTATGATTAATGTGTGAGATGTTCGATATAGAAAAAAAAAATACCTCAAAAGTTATAACCTCCTCCCTCAATTATACTCGAACCAAATGATGTCATGGAATGTTTAGATAGAGGTTCTTGTCTTGAAAGTAACGAATTCAAAGGTTCGAGTGGCGTTGTCAGTTGTTGCAATTTGATTTTTTATTCAAACAACACAATCCTGGGGGTTCGTTTTGATATCTCAGAGCATTGCAGTATTTCTAAATGACACCAATATATTGCTAGCATGATCGACTGTGGGATCATATCTGAATGCCAAACGCTCAAAGTTGATCATTTCATTGGATTCTATATTTTGTTGTTTCTTGCCTGAGATCGATAATATCGGTTCTTCCGGAGCTGGGGCAGATCTTGATTGATAATCTCTCATTCTGTTTGCTCATTGTCTCGATCATTACGAACTCGCCAACAACACAACGATATATATCAAACACGATAAACTTCACTCACACAAGTGTCAAAATTCCCATGAAATATAAGTAATCTATGATTGTTCGCTTGGTCGAAGGAAAAAAAAAGCCTTTTTTTCTTTTTTCGGGAATATTTTGTTGTATAAAGGTGGTGGTGATAATAATGAACACAACTAAAAAAGAATTATCGAATTTGGTGCAGTCGTTTGAACGTTATGCTTTTACACACATAAACCATAGATCCTCTTTTATTAATATAGATGATGAAGAATTGCAGGATGAGACATTTAAGATCTTAGAAAAGTTTATTTGTCACATTTACAGAGCTCGTGATTCTTGGAACGTCAATGAAGTTCGGTTTCATCTGTTTTCAAACACTTATCGGTCTAAAAAATCAGATGATAATTTTGAAAAAAAATTTCGTAATTTTGATCCATCAAGCCTACCACCATGCAAAGCTGAATTGTATCAGCATTTACTACGAATTCGTTACGTAACAAAGTTTTGGAGAAATGCTCATTTACAACACCCAACATCTCTATCACCTCAAGCTTCTGGCTGGACCATAAATGACGATAAATATGATTTTATCTGGTTTGTTGGAGAGCAGTTACCATCATTAGTTGCGGACATTATCATTAAAGGTAAAAATTGAAAATAAAATACTAATAAATTTCTTTGCCGAAAGATTATAAAATTTTTCATTATTTTACAGATAATAGCTTATTACAAGACGATGATAATCCAAAAGACGACGATGACAATGAAAATGACAGCAAAGATGAAGATGATGATGATGATAATTATCAAGATGCCTCCGTTTTTTGTGACACAATTATGGATTAAAAAATATAATTTTTGTTTACTTTCATCCTTGAGATTGATTATTACCTCAATTTTGCACAAAAATAAATAATTATTTTAATGCTATGTTAATCCACAATTAAATCAATAGTTTTTAATTCTTTCTCTGTAATTTATTCGACAACTATTCCTAGACCAAGCAAAATGGTACCACATCACTTTTCACTTTTAGATCGGTCTGGCTGAAGGTTAAACAATCGAATTATTCTTTGGCAAATTAATTTTAGGTTTTTAGATACTTAAATAACATCATATAAAAATTTCAGCCATAATGAAATATTTTGAAAAAATTTTTTTTTTTCAATTCAAAATTAGCGTCTGGCACAATTTAAACAACGATAAAAATATCTGGCAATAATAAATTCATGTTGCGAAAAATTCAATGAAAATAATAAAAAAAAAAAAAAACTTCTTAAAATGATTTGAAAAATCGATATTTTACCTGTACAGGTAGGATGCGCACTGATGAACGCAACCACTACCGCCAGCCAGATAGCCCGTATGACGTCCGGGGGAGTGAGAGAGATAGCATATCTAAAAACTAGCCTACCTGAAATGCTTGTTTTCCCGACGTTGCTAGCTCTCGTACTACTAGATTAAACACAGTGCCGCCATATTCTTCCTAAATTCGTTTGTTTACTTTCCTCGTTTACCTGCATTTTAGGTTTTATTCAAAATATAAGGCTTATTGTAGTGAGAAAGTAAGAAAATTTAATGGTTTAGAAATGTACCTGTTATCTGTGACTGATACATCTTGGCCAAGTATCCCTTCACTATCAAAATTTTCTTGTTATTATTTAGCCAAAGTGGTAAGTGTTGTCTTTCATATATGAGTATTTCCTACGTTTTCTTGTACCATTTGTTATTTAAATTATCCTTAAATCATCGATTCTTTACCTAGTTTATGATATCGCAGCCGAAACTTCGACATAAGAATATATTTTTTTGAGATCAATGGTTTACTTGATGACATCCATCTGCTGCAATAAGCGAATTTAACACTGATGTCTATATTGAAACGATAATATTTCAAAATATTCACCAATATGGAAGTAGGCTATAAGAAAATTTGGAAACTATCCCAAACAGGTGTTGTCATTTCGACACGATCCATTCTGGAACTCCAAACTGAATTGTTGGAATAGAGAGCGTACCAATTTGTTTTAACAAGTCTATTTTCTCAAGATTGTTTGGGAAATTTATTCTGTGTATTGAGAAGCAAACAAATTGTGCCAAATGTGGTACAAGTGAAAAACAATCTGAAGTTGATGTCTGTGTCGCAATACTTGAAGAACGCAAATAATAGCAGCTAGAAGATGACAGTTTCTTGAGGTTTTTTAGACACACTGAAAACATCGAAGGCACTTCATGATTAAGTTATGTTGCCAGAAATGATAGAAACTCCAGTTTTCAATTTGAATCGGAGCGAGTTGAATTCTCTTTGTAATATATCAGGATATCATAGTTGTTACTTCAGTGATGCCTCTGTTTATTCATATTCTTAACTTTATAACCTAGAATGTATTTATTTTGTGAATAAACATTATTATTATTATTATATATTTTAAAAACTTCTGATATACCATCGAATGTGTGAGTTGAGTAAGTTCCAAAAGGCACAAAAAATTTAGTTAATTTACACTAATTAAGAGGTTCAAAGAACAATCCTTATTTTTCACGTCAGAGGCAGTGTTTTGTTTTTTTTTTACAGGTGGAAAGTATTTTCTAAAAATATTTTGATATTATTTCATCTCAAAATATAGATCTGAGATTATTTTATTTTGAAGAAATGTCAGCTTTGAGTTCAGATATGCCAGATTGCCATGATCTCAAAACCAAAATTATGAAAAGATTTATTGTTTTTAGATTAAAAATTGATTCGAGAAAATTCAAAGCTTCCTTAAAAAAAAAGAATAGCTGCAAACTTATTCTAAATTATTTATGTTTCGATTAATCATTTATTGAAAGTATTCAGTTTGTTTTATATTGTGATTTGTATCCTTTTAACGGGAATAAATGAATGTGGAATCCAAAAGATTCTTTTCATTATAAGACTGCAATACAGTACTTTAAGTAATAAAATTTATGATCTGGATATTCTATTACGTCCTTACAACGATTGATCAGTAAATATTAGGAAAAAAATCATTCTGTTTAATTATCATAAGTTTTTTAATACGATTTCCATTCAAATCCTATGGATTCACACTCAAATTTAGGAAGAATATGGCGGATGGGGCGGGGCTTAGCCATATTGTCGCCACTGTGTTTAATCTAGTCACTGTATAATGAGTTAAAGTCTAGTTCGCATTAGGAGAGTATTTTAGTCGAGTAGCGAGTGATTTAGTAACTTAACGTGTCTGAACGTTGAAAATTTAGTCGAGTAGTTAGGCAAGTAATTTAGTCGAGTCGATCCATTCTACTGGATTTTCAACGGGCGAGTAGCACCCCCACCACGCGTCCGAGATCACTGGCTTGCCGGCTCAACAAGTGCGAACCCGAATATTTAGTATCATAAGTAGCCGCTAATATGACGTCCCGCTGGAGCGAAGATACAACTTTAAAATTTATTTCGAAGTATCTAGAACATGAATGTTTGTGGAACATCAAGTCCACGCAGTATAAAAACAATCGAAACAATCTGCATATTTGGACATCGAAAAAACAATGGACATTTCTGGATTTGGTGAAAGGGAAATAAAAATGAAAATCAAAAATATCAGGTATAAATTCCTTTAATGATTCATATATTGCTTCACAAACTTCGATGATGAATCCAGAAATAGTTGATTTTCCGAGTCTTAATATATGTGTGAGTGTCCTTAAACTGCATCCAGTAGCAAGAAAGTATAGAACTACTTGTAATTTAGTAATTGCAGGAATAGCGCTTCTTAAAAGAGTATCTATTCGCTGAATTTGAGACTGTGTTTTCATTAACAGAAAATGCACACAACTTTCCGACATTCCGAAACTATCGAAGTATTCTTTGGGATCTTCCAATGCTAATTCTCTCAGAAGACAATTAGTAGCTCCTAGTTTTTCTCTTCTTTCGATCCATTTTCGTACCCATAGCTTCTTCTTATTAGATACACAAATTTCCTCATCAACCTCTTCTAAAATAGCCGACACGATTAGCTTAATCACTTTGTTTATTTTAATTCGTTGTAGGCTGTTCATCTTGCAAAACACTTACTACCTAACCTCACTTGTGAACTATCAACTGTACTAAAAGCAAAGTGCGAACGATTTTCGGACAGTAGCGGGTTTAGTCACTCGCTACTCGACTAAAATACTCTCCTAATGCGAACTAGACTTACAGTGACTAGATTAAACACAGTGGCGACAATATGGCTAAGCCCCGCCCCATCCGCCATATTCTTCCTAAATTTGAATGTGAATCCATAGGATTTGAATGGAAATCGTAATAAAAAACTTATGATAATTACCTAAATAGAATGATTTTTTTCCTATTTACTGGTCAATCGTTGTAAGAACGTAATAGAATATCCAGATCATAAATTTAATTACTTATAGTACTGTATTGCAGTGTTATAATGAAATGAATCTTTTGGTTTTCACGTTCATTCATTCCCTTTGGAAGGATACAAATAACAATAAAAAACAAATTGAAGACTTTTAATAAATGATTAATCGAAACATAAGTAATTCAGAATAAGTTGCCAGCTACTCATTTTTTTTTTGAGGATGCTTTGAATTTTCTCGAATTAATTTTTAATCTAAAAACAATAATATATATCTTTTTATAATTTTGGTTTTGAGATTATGGCAATCTTGCCTCAAATCTGATATTTCTTTAAAATAAAATAATTTCAGATCTATATTTTGACATGAAATATTTTCTGAAAATACTTTCCATCTCTAAAAAAAACAAAACACTGCCTCTGAAGTGAAAAATAAGGATTGTTAGTTGAACCTCTTTATTAGTGTAAATTTACTACATTTTTTGTGCAATGGCCTTTTGGAAACTACTGAACTCACACATTCGATGGTATTAAAAGTTTTTAAAATATATCCTGATATATTATAAAGAGAATTCAAGTCCCTCCGATTCAAATTAAAAATTGGAGTTTCTATCATTTCTGGCAACATAACTTAATCATGAAGTGGCTTCAATGTTTTCAGACTGTCTAAAAAACCTGAAGAAACTCTGTCATCTTCCTTGTAGCTGCTATTATTTACGTTCTTCAAATATTCCGACACAGAGATCAATTTCAGGTTGTATTTCACTTGTACCACATTTGGCACAATTTGTTTGCTTCTCAATACACAGAATAAATTTCCCAAACAATCTTGAGAAAATAGACTTGTTAAAACAAATTGGTACGCTCTCTATTCCAACAATTCAGTTTGGAGTTCCAGAATGGATCATGTCGAAATGACAACACCTATTTCGGATGGTTTCCAAATTTTCTTATAGCCTACTTTCATATTGGTGAATATTTTGATGAATTCTTCTGAAAATGTTATCGTTTCGTTATTTTCATCAGTGTTAAATTTGCTTATTGCAGCAGATGGATGTCTGGATGTCATCAAGTAAACCATTGATCTAAAAAAATATATACTCTTCAAATCGAAGTTTCGGCTGCGATATCATATACTAGGTAAAGAACCCAAGATTTAAGGATAATTTAAATAACAAATGGTACAAGAAAACGTAAGGAATACTCTTATATAAAAGAAAACACTTACCACTTTGGCTGAATAATAACAAGAAAATTTTGATAGTTAAGGGATACTTGGCCAAAAAGTATCAGTCAAAGATAACAGGTACATTTCTAAACCATTAAATTTCCTTACTTTCTCACTACAATGGGCCTTATATTTTGAATAAAACCTAAAATGCAGGTGAACGAAGAAAGTAAACAAACGAATTTAGGAAGAATATGGCGGCTGAGCCGGCAGCCAATCAAAAATGAGACCACGAATGTCGCCACTGTGTTTAATCTAGTCACTGTACTGCGGACCACTTGTTGGGAACTCATGATCTATATCATTGAGTATCAATACTCAATGTCTATATAGAGTCCTATACAGTTTTTCGAGTGTGGAGTGTTCTAAAACAATGCTCTCGTTTTCAATATTCAGCTCATCAATCTTCTCTTGATCTTTCTGTTGTAAATAATATCCCGGTAGTTTCATTTATAATAAGTCTATTCATAGCTGGCCAATGTATTGTTGTATAGATGATAGAGGCGTTACTGGCAATGTCTTGACCTGTCTCTCCACCAATGATTACTTTTGTATCATTGTCAATCTTCTATACATACAATATTCAAAGAGCTTAGAAAGACTTGTCAACACACAGACCGAATGATAAGGCCGCCCGCACACTGGCAACTTTATTCAAGCAACTTTTTAATCACAAAAATAGAACACATAATTCTTCATGGCATCCCGAACACAGGCGATTATTTAGTGGCGCAACTAAAAAATTGCAACACAGGAACTCAATTGTTTTTCTTTTGGAAACTCTACTTCGAAATCTATTTTTTTGCACAACTCAGATTCAATGCACAAAACGGCAAGATAATTTGAACGCTCTGGAGATATGCAAGATCGCCACTATGATTAAATTCGTTTCAAAGCTGAAAAAGACCTTTTGCTGAGCGGTTCGTTGCCAAAAAATTTTAACGGCAATATCAAGATAGAAAAAAACTTGCACTAAGCTTTTTTCGCTTCTAATGAATTTACTCATCTCGAGTAGCGTTTTTGGAGGATGTTCTGATTGAGCTACATAGGAGTTGAAGTGCGAACATTCATTGTGACGCTTGTCGTCTGAATCGTCCGGATAATAAGCAATAAGATAACTGCTACCTACTTCTAATTCTTCAGAATCAAGTTTTTGAAATTTTAACAAGAAAGAGACCTTCGCAGCAGAATCTAATAATTCTAATAATTTTTAAGTTTATTCAATTCCCTTGTTAGTTTTGAAAAAAAATTTTTTATACTGAAAATTTTCAATAATAATATCCAGAAATAGCGAACACGACTGACGACGACTCTATAATGGCAAGTTTTCGATTCTTCTACAATTTCAAATATGTTCTGCAAGTGCGATCCGATAGTAACGCGTCCACAAAGACGGTGTGGGCCTATTCTCTTCTTATTGCGAGTTACATATTTACAATTAACGATACAACTTATCAAGCTTGCCGACATTCTTTGAAGAGCGTTACCGACGACTGCTGTCGTAGGTAACGCTTTTATTTAGTTAGGATTTAGGGCGGCTCCTTCAGATTCAGTTGTTGATTCCTTTCCCAACTGCGTATTGAAATAAAAGAACCTTTGCTTTGAAAATGTGTGAAGTTCATGAAAAATATTGAATTATTTAATGATTTTCGAAGGTTCATATTTCTACTTTTTTTTTTATTTAAGAAATATTTTTTTGTGATTCACCAAAAATTTGCCGCCCCGTGCTAATATGGCCCTGGGATGGACCCAAAATTTTCTTCCTCTTTTCCTCTTCCTTTTCAAAAAGAGAGCACAAACACATGCAGTTTTGACGAAATCCATTTCGCAACTGATGTTAAGCAACTATTCAGTTGCCAGTGCGCGCTTGGGACAGTAACAGGCAACTTTTAAGCGACTTAATTTTTTAATCACCGAAACTCAAAAGTTGCCAGTGTGCGGGAGCCCTAATTATCAAATATTTAATAATAGTAAATTGGTAGTAATCAGGATAATGTTAGGTTTGGCAAATTGTTGGTGTTTAGACCTAAATATGAACAATTTATTGAGATTGGAAATTGCCAATCCAACTGATGCCTGAACTTAGTTGTGAAAACTCAATAGGTTATGGAGGGATTCATACTATGCATTAAACCATTGAAATAAAATAACAATATAAAAACATATATTCTATACAATTTTCACAAACATATTGAACCATTTTCACAAACATATTAAACCATTAAAATGGAAAAATTATTCTATTATTTCCTGATTCTGACAACACCTGATATGTTTCTTCAATTCTGCTTGTTTTTCTTGTATCCGACTTCTACGATCTGTAATTTCAGCTTGGAGTTCCGACGTCTCCTTCTTCACTTGTTCTAGATTATTTTCTAAAATTTTACGTTGTTTTCTCAAATGATCTCCTTTAATGGTCAATATATCACACTTCCCTGTTTCTGGTCTCCTAAAAATAATAGATCTTTGTAACTTATTTATTTCCTCTGAATTCTCAATATTGAAATCAACTCATATTTTAATAATTCACCGATTAGTCTGCTGAGTTCATTCTCCAAAATATTTGAAAAAGTGGTAGGAATAAGAATACTGAAATTTTTCAGGAAGTTTAATGTTATTTCTAACACTTGACATGGGTTTGTGAACAAGAAAAATACTGAAACTGCAACTTTTGAACTAACCTACACCATTGTCTTGGCATTGGAAAGGGGTGAAATTATAGCTGCTCTGTTTCTTGATTTATCTGAAGTGTTTAACTGCGTGAGCCATAAAATATTATTGAAGAGAATGGAGCTATCTAGAATAAGAGATAATCAAATGGATCTCATAAAAAGTTACCTCACCAACCGGAAGCAGAAAGAGTCTGTTATGGTGAAAGGAATCATGTACACTTGGGATGAACTTGTGTCAACTACCCCCACAAACATATTTTCCTCGACACTTGCATTGGAACTTGTGATGAATATGCAAAAAACAAAAAGTATATTTTTCACAACTGAAAGAACGCACTGGATTTCACCTGATATATTACATCACACAGACCAGAGAATTAAAGTTGGCAAACAAGTAAAGTTTCTTCTTCTCCATTATACAGGGTGCCCCGGCACTACGCGACTCTTTCACGAGTCAGTAATGCTCTAAATTTTTTTCCTGCGACGTCCCCTTGCGAAGATATGTGCCTCCAAATGGTACTCCCATAATTCAGTTTTTTTTGTAATAACTTCCGAACGATTCATCTGATTCTGGTAATTTTTTGAATTTGAGTGAAAGCATTCCTGACTCGTCTTTATATAGTTTGTAGAGACTCATGTAGGGGTCTTTTCAGGAGAAATAACATACACTTGGGAGCAATGAAATCGGCCCACCTTAAATTTGACACAATTGCAAACATGGATATCTCGCGAGCCGCTAGTCGGATATTGATAGCTTTTTTTTTTAATTTTAGGTTAAACCTTCGATAATAATGTTATCTTAAGATATTTTTGTCTATATTTTAATTTCAGTATATACGAGGTGCAAGATTGATAAGAAGATTTTTCCTTCAACTTCGACACACCCTGTGGATACAAGGAGCCGCACCAACGAATGGCAAAAGGAGTCAAACTGAAGTCCCATCTTTTCTGGTTATTTTGTTTCTTTAATCGTGTGTTTATCTCTATTATTTCTGCCTGGGGGAAACTTTCAAACAAACTTAAAAAAAGTACACATTCATCGAGAATTGTCAGAGACTACATTGCAGCAGTCGATTTTCAAGTTATGGTGTAGCCACCGTGCAGTCCTGACCTAAACCCTATTGAGAATTTGTGGCATGAACTAAAACGAAGAGTACTACGAGCCTTTTCCAGCGTCGATCCCTGAGCTTTGTGTTGCAGTAGAGAAAGATTGGCGAAACATCCCACAAGAAACAATAGTGAATTAAATTAGAAGTATGCCTAATCGTACGAGTGATGTTATTAGGGCGAGGGAAGGTCATACCCGCTATTAAAATAATTTAGTTTTAGAAAAAACCTGTTGTTTTCAGTGTTTTTTCACTGGGCTTCCAAGGTATCAGCTCAGTTTGGAAACACTGTAATTTCCGTAATAATAGAGATAAATACATGATTAAAAGAACAAAGCGACCAGAAGAGATGGTACTTCAGTCCGATTTTATTTGGCATTCGTTGTTGCTGTTCCTTTTAACACAACATTATCACCGACTGTTGATCTACAATTAAAAAAAAAAATGATCAAAATCCGACAAACGGATTCCCAGAAATACTTATTTGAAATTGTGTCGAAATTCAGGTGGCTCGATTTCATTGCACCCAAGTGTAATAACTATATACATATGCAGACTTCTCCTCTTTTCCAAAAACATGACTATTTTGAAGAGTGCAAAAACTGAAATAATAGTAGACGAATGAATTCTTATATATATCCACTTTATTGCTCTACTTTGCGAGAGAAGAACCCGCATTATGCGGGTATAGGGATATTCAATAAACTGCCAAAGGCGATACAGAAATTCCAAGAAAAAAATATATAATATCATATTACAGCGTAAACCATAAAGTCTACAGGAATTTTTTGTAAATATTATCACTCATAGCAATTTGTAATGATATTTTGTGAAATGTTTTAGGCTTGGTTTTTGTGATTTTAACTTTTTTCATTTTTGAGCGCTCGTACTACTTACACGAGGGCTATATCATTTCGTCACGATGTCTGTATTTTTCGAATTTTGAGCCGAAAATGGTCTCAAACGACTATGTTCGACTCACTGATGACGAATCCGTCGGAAAATTCGAGTCTGTCCGTCCGTCCGTCCGTATACACGATAACTCTCGAACGGAATGTCCTAGAAACTTGAAATTTTCAGGGTAGGTTCGAATCTCGAATGCCGCGGTCAAGTTCGTTATTGGGCGAAATTCGCCGAGGGGTTCCGTAAATATGGCCGCTCGAAATTTTGTTTTCCAGATTACTTTGAAACTACAGATTCGATCGAGATGAAATTTTGCAATCTAAAGGAAAATAAGGTGTTCAAGCTACATGCAAAATTTTGGTCAGCTTGCATCACCAGAACCATAGAAATCATAGAAAATTGTAACTTTTGAACGGAAACGCCTAGGGACTTGAAATTTTCAGGATAGGTGTGGATCTCGATTGTCATGATCACTTTCATCTATGAGCAAAATTATACCAGGGGTTCCGTAAATATGGTCGTTTGAAATTTAGTTATCTTGATAATTTCCAAACTACAGATTTCATCGTGACTGAATTCTGTATACTAATGGAGAATGATATATTCAAGCTACATTTCTCTAGATCGCATGACCAGAACCATAGAAAATCATAACTTTCGAACGGAAAGGCCTAGGGACTTGAAATTTTCAGGATAGGTGTAGATCTGAAATGTGGCGTTCACGTTTATCAATGAGCAGAATTATACTAGGGTTCCGTAAATACGGTCGTTTGAAATTTTGTTTTCTCGATAATTTCGAAACTACGGATTCGATCGAGATAAAATTTTGTATTTCAAACGAGAATGATATATTAAAGCAACATTTTGTCCAGATCTTATGACCAGAACCATAGAAACCATAGAAAATTATAATTTCCGAAGGAAAAGGCCTAGGAACTTGAAATTTTCAGGGTGGGTTTGGATCGCGAATTTCACGGTCACGTTCATCAATGAGCAAAATAAGACTAGGGGTTCCGTAAATATGGCCGTTCAAACTATTTTTTTCCTGATAGTTTCGAAACTACTGGTCGGATTGGAATGAAATTTTGCACCTAGCTGAGGAATAATGTTTTCAAACTACGTGCAAAATTTTGTCCATATCGCATCACCAAGACCATAGATACCGTAGAAAAATCTAGCGAATTATTGAAAAAAAATTGATCTGCTGAAGCACTGACATGAAGTCTGGAGTTTCGCCTAAGTTCCAGAATTTTTTTGACAGCGGTCGAAAATTCCTTCAATTGATTTCTAAAACTGGAAAATGCGAATCCACCTACAAGGTGCATGTACGAGCGCTCAAAAGCTCCTGCCTTCACGGCAGTGCTTTTCTGAATTTTTTTATCATTATGCTTGTATGATATCGCAATAATTATTGGAAATAAAAGTTTGTTATATTTATTCCTTAAATATGGCGGCGGATGATACAGATGCGTCCGATCGTGAGCGAGATGGAGAATATTAAACTTAATATTAGCGAGAATATATTCAAGTGTTGTGCAAAAGCGCGCCGGTACTGGTGTGCATATTCTGCTATTCAGTCTTCCATGAAAGTTGTTCTAATAGATTAAAAAATTTAGAAATCATTGGTGATGGAATTGTGAAGTGCTGCGATTCGCTGGGTTCTAGGGATGATCAGGACAATCATGAGAATAAAAGATTACAAACCGAAGTTCATTACTTAAAGATGCTTCTAGAAGAGATGAAAGATAAAAATAAAGTTCTTCAAATAAACAATGATCTTCTAATCGATAAAATAAATGAGGTTAACGCAAAAAATATGAAAACATCAATGGGAGTTCCAAGCAAAAAAAGTAAATTTGGGCATGATATTACAGCGGCTCATGATAATCATGAAGAAGGTAAAAAAATACCAAGCGTCAAAGTTGACGAAGTCTGTGATTCAATACAGGATGCCACAATCGGTGATCTCCTAGGTACGAGGTCTATGAATGATAACGACGCTCTGCCCAAGGGCGCGGCAAGTGTAGATCTTGACAACAAGTCTACTTCGTATTATGCTGAACTGGAACATGCTCAGCGTAAGAAAATGAGTGAAATTATAAATCTCGGCAGCGAAACAGATGAAACGAATTCAAAAACCCTTGACAACTCTAAGTGGAAAACAGTAATACGAAAAAAAATCTATTAAACAAAATACAGTCTTGTGCACAGGATCTAAAGTTGATCCTAACTGTAAAATAAAAGGAGCTACGAAAAGAAAGTGGTTATATGTTGGGAGGATATGTCGAATTCAAGTAACAGAAAGGGATATGCAAGAGTATCTGAAAAGCTCCACTGGTATTGACAACTTAGAAATAAAAAAACTCACTACAAAGGGTACAAATTCAGCTTTTAGTGTTGGTGTTTCTTCTGATGATATGTTCAGGAAGCTGTTGAGTCCCGCCGGTGTTTCAGTGAGGGAATTCAACTTCATGAATTTTTTTCGATCCAACAACAGTAGTAATAGAAAAGAAGAAACAGTTCAGAAATCCCACTGAATTGTGCTTCATCCACCAGAACCTTCAGTCCATGGGATCGGCTTTTAGCAGACTGCAATATATGTTGGACTGGCACCATGTTGATTTTCTAGCAGTCACTGAACATTGGAAAAGCCTTCAAGAAATTCAATATTATAAACTCCAGGGATACAATCTCGTATCAAGCTTTTGTAGGAACAAGGGTCAACATGGAGGCAGCGCAATTTACCTCAAGGATCATATATCTTTCAAGATGAGAAGAGACATCGATAGCTATGGCATCCCGTTCGTATTTGAATGTTGTTCAGTTCAGGTATGTCTGAAAACTAAAAAGGTAATCATTTCTTGCATCTATAGACCTGATTTTTCTGCGGACAATTTTGATGTTTTTATAGAGAAGTTATCACAGATATTGCTACGTTGCGTCAGTGAGAGAACTGGAGTTATACTGGCAGGGGACTTCAATATAGATCTGATATCGGACACACCAAGAACAAGAACACTTCTTTCCTTACTTGATGGTTTTGGCCTGAAGGCCACGGTTAAGGAACCCACAAAGATTTGTAGAACAGTCTCCAGGACTATCAGGTCATACATAATGTACCCAAATAATAAATCCTCCGATTATCTCAATAAATGCTAGAATTTTATGCTCTTCAGAAATGTTTATCAGTTGGGATAAAGCTGAAGTTTAGAGAATAGGATTTTGTTACTGTATCCTTACGTTCAATCGCATTATGAGGCTATATATTCCAAAATACAAATATCAGAAAAAATTTGAAAAGCACCGACGTGAAGTCAGGAGCTCTCGGCCCTTGTTTAATTAAATTCATCGCCAGAGCGGTTTCCCATGCAGCTACTTCGGAATTATCGGAAATACAGGGAAATTATTCGAAAATATCAAAAGGACACCTATTTAATCGTATTCACCCAGTTATACCCATAAATCGGTATATTTCACTATATGTATTTTCATCCGTAATTAGAATTAACCGATTTTGGAAAATTTTACTGATTCTGGAAACCAAACCAGCTGTCGGTATGACATCATCTACTCCTTCTGAATTATATATTCATTATTCAACTACTTTTGAAGAATTAATAGTACCTTAATTGGCAACACGATGAGTTATAATAAGTCACTACTATAACTCCCTGTCTCTGTGCTTCTGAACAAGCCGATTGGCCGAAAGGAAACAGTCCATTGGTATTGAGGGGAGATCACTTGAATAATTTTGACGTTTTCTCAATTTAAGTTAATACCTAATTATCATTGTGAAAGTTTTGCTGAAAAAGATGAATTCAGATAGTGAAGATGAATTATTACGTACACCTTCAGAAATTAGACAATCAGCCAAAGTTAGCATACAGAATTCATTCAAGTCATCGTTTACAGAGAATATTCTTTTAGCATATTCCACTGAACTTAGCACTAAATATAAAGCTCCATGCTAAGAAGCATAATCAACATAAATAATGCATTGTTATAGGTAACTATTAAGATTTGTGAATAAAGTTCTTTCTCTGTACTTGTGTCTCAGTATTTATTGTTATAGTCTTAGATAAAGTATAGTATTCAACTTGCGGTAATGGTCATAACTCACTTGATGAATTACAGAACTTCATCAGCGTGAGTTATGACCTGCATTACCGCTTGTTAAATAATATACTATATTATTAACTTCAAGAGATCAAATCTCAGAATTATTATCAATATTTCTAAACACTACATCAGAAAAACTCAAATTTTATTTCGAAGTGGACCGGCTGTACAGCTGAACTTTTATATAACCCCATATTATTATGTATTATGTAGTTTGTATATAACCTCATAAGTAGTTACAACATTTCAGCAGGATATGGCGAATAGTTTTTGACATACCAAAGTTTTCAAAGGAAATTTTGATTATTCTCCAAGTGATATAATCCTCAAAAAATTCCATACGAACCTTCATGTTGATATTTCAGAACTATCGATGAAGTTTTAATTCAATTGAATTGGTATTCAGATTGAATTGGTATTCAGATGGCCAAATCTACGAAATTGGCGCATTTAGACACCGCATACACCCTCAAAATTCTAAAATTCTAGACGTCCTCTTTCAAATGTTAATGAATTCAGACAGAATTGAATTCGAATAAGACAAAGATTCTCCATCTGTGCATCCAACCTAATTGTTTGAGACCATTATTATTGGGTTACAACTCATTTGCTGTATACCTCTGCAAGGTATTCAAACTCCCAGAAGAGACAGCCGATTCCTCAAATAAAATTGAGAACTCCTTGTCACTCCAGAATATATGAACTGAAGAAGTGAAGACGAAAATAAAAAAGCTTAGTGGTAGAAAAACCTGGGTACTGTCCCAGACCCTCAAGAAAATTCCTAGGAAAACTATTGCATAAGATGTTGTATGGGAATATTCATGTAAGTCAACATTAGTAACGTTGATACCAATATGTAGTACCACAGTTATCGAAATTTGGGCAATAATAATATTCAAATAGTTATACTTTGACAGTATGAAAGATTGGTGAGGAGAAGAAATGACCAACACTCAATGAAAAATCCCTCGATGTACCAATTTATTGCTTTTTCCTTTCAAATTACTTACCATGCTGGTTCTACATTGTTTTCCTCCAGTTCGTGTAATTTTTTAAGTTTAATGTCAAGATCGACGCTTTCACATATTCCATCTATAACAGATTTCGTAGCCTCAGTCAATATTTTACTATATAAATTCACCAACTCATTTTTGACTCTCAGACTGGGAGATGTCTTTTTCACGTCCTCTAAACTAGAACAAAATAAAGCAATTGTAAATCTCCTTAAGAGCAATATTTTCCCATCGTTTGAATCAAAAATAAATTCGGAAAAATGGAAAAGAAATCAGGCCGGGACTGGTGCAATATGAAAATATAAAAACATATTGACACTAGTCAAGACCTAATCTCTAGACCTCATAAGTGAAATTATTATTTTTGAAAATTACACTCGAGACGATGAAAGGTTGAGAGGTAGGTAGCAAAAAAAACCGTTACAAAGAAATTTCAATCAACCAACAGAGGACGTTGACATCTCACCTCACACAAGATGCTATTTTGTTGATAAGTTTTTCAAACTCCTTATGAGCTTCGTCAGGGTTCGCTCTATAATTCGCCATCCTCATTACAAATGATATATTGTCAAGGCAAATTCATCTTCCATTTAAAATACCAATTTATTGAATTGATTTAATTCTTTCGTATCAAAATTAGTACGAACAAGTAAAAATGATCAATCAATGATCTAGTTCAAACTTCAAACTCAAACCACAGAGTATCTAAACAATTGTCGAAATGTCGAATCTCGAATCCTTTCATTGCCCTCACATTCACAGAACAATGCATAAAAATGAAGTGTAAAAACAAGTCTATGCTTTTTCTGCACAACAAGAATTTTTTTCATTTGTAGTTGTAGTTCGATTTCGATCAATGAATGTTAAAAAGTTTTGATGGACTAAAGATTCATACTTCACATAAGTGATAATTAGAATCTTAAGAAAACAAATTATATTGATTTCTCTGGTTCAAGTGACCTTGCTCCGAAGTTCATTTGTCATTTTTCATCATTTCACCTTGACAAATATTCAATATGGCCACTTGACAGTGACGTTTCTGTTTACATAATTGCCAATATTTTAATATTCAATGATAGAAAAAATAATATTCTACAATATAAACGAAGAATTATCAGGTTATTGAAAAGTGCATAATATCTATTGTGATATCTGGTGTTATCAGATAATCATTATCGTATAGTGAAACATATGATACTAAAAATGATAATAACCTAGTTGAAAGTCTTGAAAGTTCAATACAAAAGCTGAATGTATCTGATATGTTTTGCTCAGTACGTCTTCAAGTAGCTATTGGTCTGCATAACTAAGTAATGTAAGTATTTTCGAAAAAGATTTTCTATTTGAAAATTCCCAACAATGTTGAATATAGAATTCAGTTGACATTTAGTAGAAAGTTCCCTTTGTCTAACGTTGGTTTTTGCGACCTAAATACAATAGAATGCGATAATCTACTTGTTATTTTTCAGTATTTCAATTATGCTTTTCATTCTGAATAATAAATATTAAATACTTCTTGTGTAGAATAAGCATGTCAGTTTCATTTGGGACCTTTAATATGAAAATGATGGAATGTGTTCATTATTTACTTAGATTTACTTTGAGGTGAGCAACGAAAAACAATGTCTTCATGTCGTAATTGAATAATGTACAAAACAACCTGAATTGGTTTTTATCATTCTGTCATAAGGTTGTTTCCTTATTGAAAATTTATAAACTATCTCGAATAACAGATGCTTTTATACAGTTACCTGCTCATGATTGAACTGTTTTCATGAACATATTTCAATACTGCTTCGAAATTAAAGCATGGTGTAGGTGTATTTTATTTTTGGAGACAGCTATACATTCAACTGTTAGGGTCTATTTATCAAATAACTCATTTTACTTTACCAATTCATCAGTAATTTCGAAGCATTCCAATAAGCGATCTTTCATTCTAAAATGGCTGATCATACCCCCATACAAAAACGAAGCATGTTGCAGATTTTATAGAAAGCTTTATCACTTCCACATCAGGTCAGTCCCTTACTAGGTATTACAAAATATATCAACTCATTCTCAGAAATAGATTTGTACTTGTTTTGAATTTTATGGATGGTATTTTCAGGAAGGATCTATGTTATGTAGAAATTTTGCCAAATATCATGCAGATATGTAGCTCTTATAGTTCATTATAAGAAACGTTTTTCATCTGCACTGAAATTTTCAGTTTGGATTTCGGGTACCTAGAGTAGAAGAAATCGAAAAAACAAGCAAATTTCACACATACCTATTCTTCCGGGCAAACGTAAAGCACCTATTGAAATTTGAATATGTGACTAAATGTATTTTTCCTCATTTTGGTATCATTCGCAAACTATAACGTAACATTTCCATCAATATCTGATATCATTTGAGTTTGATGAACACAAAAAAATTTCTAAAGGCACTGATGTGAAGTGAGGAGCTTTTGCACACTTGTTTGTATCTACCAAAAGGCCTAAAGTGTTCATTGTGAGTATGACAAATACTGTCATTTCATTTTCATAGATTTCAAAAGATGGAATCACCGAATTTTATTAAATATATGTACCAGAAAAATTTCGTTCTTTTTTGGTGCCCCAATTTTCACGCATTAAAGTAATGCTATGGCCACATCACCATCACAAGAAACGTAAAGTCTAAAATCAAGATGGAATTTTTTTTTATTATCGATTATGTCCAATAAAATATTGAGAAATTTTTCGAAACCTGGAAACAACAGCGACCGTCTGGGGCGCACCCGGTGCGCCTCGCACCTAAATTTGACCGTTCCAGTTTCCAGTACGCTGGGCGTCAGACACTCGCGCTACCTTCCCTCTTCCCCTGATGCACCACCCGAATTTGCGGGGCTTCAAGCACTGACAGCTGTTCAACGCCAAACCCATCATATTTGCTGGTTTGCTTATGTTTTTGACAGTTTGGTTTTGGCGTGTTCCAGTCATAACGAGAGCGTGAAACGCCAGTGCGCCAAGCCCCGGAATAAAATGCACCTGGCTGAAAAGCCCCTATTGTATCTTGGGCCTGGAAAATCTTTGAAAAATCGTCACTTTCTTCCATGTTTAAGAGTAAATATCCTTATTTCTCCTTCAAATCCGTTTCCAGGTGGCCAGAATGAACGAGAGAATTCATTCATTACCTGTAAGGTATAGATGGAAATTTTTGTTTTAAAAACCCGAAAATGTAAAGGTGGGTACAGACATGCTCCGAATACCGCCGTGAGACGCGTCGCGTACACAGACGCGATCAACAAAAGTTCGCGACGATGTTGCAGGGTGCTTTGAGAAAATAAAGCCGTTCTGAACTTCGCACACAACGTTGCTTTCGTGTTTCCTTTGATGCGATAGCCCTTTCCCGACAACGGACGGAACCCGAACGCCATCATGTTACACCGTGATCGCGTAGAGGTGCGATACGCAGTTGCAACCCATCGTCCACACTGTGTTCTGTGTAGGCTTTGTTACTGTGTCCTTACGCCACCTGAGACACAGTACTGTTAATTGTTTACCCAACAGTGAATGGTGGAAACGTACATAGGACGAGCTCTCGGCCGAGAAATTCGTTTTGCTACTAGGCCGAACAACAATACTGACCAAGTTAGCGTCTACACTGTACTTTGTGTTTAGATGGTGAAGTACTCGGCCGAGATCACTGTCTCTGCCAAATACTGAACACAAATTCTAAAACAAGGTACAGTACTCGGTCCAGTGATCACACGAGTGAAATTGGCGAACGGGTGAATGGAAACTACAACTGTTTCTGTTCTCTGGGCCGAATAGTTAACCCCACTATCAAGATGAACTGTACTCGGCCGACTCGGCGTGTCTAAACCGCCCGTCGATTCTCGTGTACCGAGTAGTTGTAGATTCGGTAGTCGTTCAACTGGGCCACTCGGCCCAGCGAATCAAATGCGTGTAGACGCTGACATGGTCAGTGTTGTTATTCGGCCTAATAGCCAAACTCGTCTCGTGTAAACAAGGCCAGCACGGACGTTGTCAAAATTTCTTGCAAAATGCAAACTTTCATTTCGGCATGAAATTTCGTGCTGGCTTGCTGGCTATGAATCATGCGTTGTGCTTCCGTTTAGCTCAATTGTTATTTGATTATTTTCTAGCCGTAAGTTTAGTGCTGTGCTGCAATGTTTCATCGTCTATTACATTTCTTGTTGCATCCATTGTTATAACTCAAGAAAACTCAAACATGATTGGTATGTTGTTTAGGTTCACAGATGATTTATCTTCAATTCTTTTGTTTACCTCCACCCAATGTTACTTTATCTATGACAGAAATGCGAAGTAGATTGCGAATGGTAAATTCCGTGCCAACATTCAAGCCGAATCGCCACTCGGCCAGCGAATTGATTACGCTTTACTAGGTGTTCAGGAGTTTCATACCCCTTCACGCAGAATCTACATTCGTCATTTTCTTCTGGACCTAATCGCCTAAGGTGCTTTTTGAGGCGAGAGTGCACCCTAAGGAAACCCGTGAGAAATTGTTTTGCATTTTCTTACCGAGAGCATGATATGCTTTCGATCTCGATAGAGGTTAGTCTCCTTTTTCACTGTTTCACTCAATTGTTTGTATAAGCGTTGTTTTATTGGATTGCTTCATTTTGATGGGTTCTAACTTCTGTAAAAAAAGACAAACCTTGGTCAGAGATGCTATATGATCTATTAATTTCATGGCTTTTTTGTTACCACCATTCTGGCAATGTACTGCTTCTTGGATTATCTCGTTGAAATGTTGGCTGAGAATTAATACTGAAAAAATCAGTTGTTATCCGGTTAATATCTTCTAGCTCGAGAATCGGATCCATGAATTCTAAGGGTTAAATATTGATGGATCAAGCTTGAGGAAAGTTTATATCGAAATACTATTCAACAGAATTATATAACTCGAACTGTTTTGGAATGATATTACTCATCGACATTTTTCTTTCAAATCAGAGCTCTATCTTCAATAGTTCGTGAATTTTTGAATTTTTAACGGAAAAGTGATTTTTAGAATTCAGCAGAAGGGTGTTACAAATTGAGTTAAAATAATTTGGTAAGTCGCCCGTAAGTCACATACATTTCACTCGAAAACTATTGGTACTTTATAGATGAAATTTGAAAAGACTGCGTCTATGAACCGCTGTAGAATGTAGTGAAATCACGAAAAAAATTAATAAGGCACTCGCACATACATGTTACATTTAATTGATGAATGAAAAACATTCCAGTGCAATTGAGCTTGTGGAATATCGTTAGTATTCGTAAAGCCTGGTTCGCATTAGGAGAGTATTTTAGTCGAGTAGCGAGTGACTAAACTCGCTACTGTCCAAAAATCGTTCGCACTTTGCTTTTAGTACAGTTCACAAGTGAGGAAGTGAGTAGTGTTTTGCAACATGAACAGCCTATAACGAATTTTCCATCGACCATAACTTTGAAGATAATTCTTTTTTTAATATCTGTTTGCAGCTTAGTAATCTACGCCCTTGAGTTAGTGAGTGGTTCAATTTTGGTGGCGATCGGAGAAATTTGATATCTTGACAAAAAATCCATACGTATGGAAAAATTGAGATTTTTCGAAAAAATTGTTTTGCTCCGATCAAAACCGAATTTATACTGTTCACTAATTGAAAGGCGTAGATTACAAATTTGCAAACAGATATTTTCTCCAATTTTCTCCGATTTTCAATTTTCAATTTGATTTCCTTTCACCAAATCCTGAAATATCCATTGATTTTTCAATATCCAAATATACAGATTCTTTCGTCTGTTTGTTTTTATATTGGGTGGACTTGATGTTCCACAAAAATTCATGTTCCAAATACTCCGAAACTAAATCTAAAGTCGTTTCTTTGCTCCAGCGGAACGTCATATTGGCGGCTACTGATAGAACTGATAGAGGCTACTATAGACCAGGCAATAGAGATTTTTTCGTGACAAAAATAGTAGAAGAAAACGGCGAGTGGGGAGTTACGTGGGGTGGTCCGTGGATTTTCAGTAATATGTTTTCGACTCGCAAATATCATTACTTTTCTTGTAATTGCGAAGAAACACCAAAAAAAACGATGTTTTTTTAGTTTTTTACTTGTAAAATCTGAACAAATGGAGCGGTGCTAATACTCCTAACAGACGAATTGTAGAGAATGAAAAGATGAAGAAAATGAGTGCTAGTGCAACTCAATCGGGTCATCATTACCGGAGGAAAGCCGGAAAAACCGTGAAAATCAGCGTTTTTTCAGATCCTCATAACTCGGCCAATTTCGGAGTTGTAGAGCTGGCTTTCCAAATGAAAGTAGTGGTCAATAGATACTTTGAGTGTGCATAACCCGGACGTTGTCCGATAAATAGTTTTTGCGTAATTGCGATTTGAATTATTTGAGGCACTCTTTTCCGGAAGAGCTGGATGCGTCGGAAGTAGTCCGATTTCAATTTGCAAAACAGATTTTGAAAGAAGAAGTATAGTACTACAAAAAGGCAATCTTGATTTTCCGTTAAAATGCTTCAAAATAGGTGAAAAAAGCATGCAATCATGACCAAAATAAGCCGAATGCTCGATTGCAGTCAAGTAGTGGGGGTATATACGTAAATATTCGCGCCAGGCCTCAGCGCGATTTTGGTTCCCCGCGTCTGCCGGCTACCCCCACTATCCGACCCAGATGGGGCACTGAGCCGGTTTTGGTCATGTTTCCACGTATTTTTCACCTATTTTGCAACATTTTAACGAAAAATCAAGTTTGCCGTTTTGTAGTACTATACTTCTTCTTTCAAAATCCGTTTTGTAAATTGAAATCGGACTACTTCCGACGCATCCAGCTCTTCCGGAAAATAGTGCCTTAAATAATTCAAATCGCAATTACGGAAAAACTATTTATCGGACAACGTCTGGGTAATGCACACTTGAAGTATCTATTAACCACTACTTTCATTTGGAAAGCCAGCGCTACATCTTAGAAATTGGCCGAGTTATGTGGATCTAAAAAAACGCTGATTCTCACGGTTTTTCCGGCTTTCCTCCGGTAATGATGACCCGATTGAGTTGCACTAGCACTCATTTTCTTCATCTTTTCATTCTCTACAATTCGTCTGTTGAAAGTATTAGCACCGCTCCATTCGTTCAGATTTTACAAGCAAAAATCTAAAAAAACATCGTTTTTTTTGGTGTTTCTTCGCAATTACAAGAAAAGTAATGATATTTGCGAGTCGAAAACATATCACTGAACATCCACGGACCACCCCACGTAACTCCCTACTCGCGGTTTTCTTCTACTATTTTTGTCACAGAATGACCCTTTTTCTGTTCTATTGCCTGGTCTACTAATGAACTTTACTAAATATTCGGGTTCGCACTTGTTGAGCCGGCAAGCCAGTGATTTCGGACGCGTGGTGGGGGTGCTACTCGCCCGTTGAAAATAGAGTAGAATGGATCGACTTGCCTAACTACTCGACTAAATTTTTATCGTTCAGACACGTTTAGTTACTAAATCACTCGCTACTCGACTAAAATACTCTCCTAATGCGAACCAGGCTTAAATGATCGAAACGACTCATGTTTGGAGAGATACGCTCTTCTAAAATAATAAAAAGTGTGTTCTCCTCAATACCTTCAACTATAGGTTGAAATAGATATTTTGTAAAATATCTTTGTGGTGGAAGAAACTTATTGACGTGGGAATAATGAATCTTTGTGTTGAATTTGGAGTGATTTTTGATCCCCATTCTCGCAACATAAACTGAAAATTATAGGCGGGTTTAACATTTTTTTCCTCTATCGATTCCGAAGGTTTATTATTGGCAGCAATAAACCAAAAATAGGGTCCCTAGACGCTAGCACCGAATTCATGTTTCACATTCCGATCAAGCTAACGAAATAATTGTCTCTTAACGAATTTCCTTATTATAATCAAGCGAGATCATTCGATTGGAATGCGGCATATGCGACAGGTGAAGTAAAAGTTTCTTTACTCTGTCATATTCTCCGAAAGAAACTGAATGAAAGAGCGAACAGTTACATGCGTAACGTAAACAAACCACTGTTCTGGAAATGGGGCCGCCGGCGATACCGCATTCCGAGCGTCTCCCGGGGCCCCGAGCGACTTCTCGGTTCTCTCTGGAATGTACGGGATTGCTTTGAGATGCGCCGCCGCAACGGCGATGCTCTTTTCACCGGCGCCGAAACGTCGAAATTTGCTACCTCCGAGGCGATAATTAACGCATCGCACAATGCCGGTACCGGCAACTGTAGACCTGTGCTGAGATTATGAAAAATTATTTGACTGCAAAAACAGGCAATAATAAGGATGATGCAAAGGTTAATCATAGCGTACATATTTTTATCAAAGAGTAACAACAAGCGAGATCACTCTGTGAAATTTGTAATGAATCCCTCGTAAAAGAGCTGGTGACCTTGAAACTGCTCGAACGCTATTGATGAATGAGTTTGGGGTAGTTCGGAAGCCCAATTAAATCGCATCTCTTGGACGGCGCCAAAGATTGAATAATATGTATCATTGAAATCTGATGTTTGTCGATTTACATGACCAAAATTACGAAAAGCACTGACGTGAAGGCAGGAGCTTTTGAGCGCTCGTACATGCACCTTATAGGTAGATTCGCATTTTTCAGTTTTGAAAACCAATCGAGGAAATTTTTGACAGCTGTCAAACAAATTTTCAAACTAAGGCGATAATCCAGACTTCAAGTCAGTGCTTTAGATGACCAATTTTTTTTTCGATAATTCGCTAAAATTTTCTACGGTATCTAGGTATGTTCTTGGTGATGCGATCTTGACAAAATTTCGCACGTAGTTTGAATACATTATTCCTCAGCTAGGTGCAAAATGTCATTCCAATCAAATTGTTAGTTTCGAAATTATCAGGAAAAAATAATTTTGAACGGCCATATTTACGGAACCCCTAGTCTAATTTTGCTCATTGATGAAAGTGACCGTGAAATTTGCGATCCAAACCCACCCTGAAAATTTCGAGTTCCTAGGCCTTTCCATTCGGAAGTTATAATTTTCTATGGTTTCTATGCTTCTGGTCATGCGATCTGAACAAAATGTTGCTTTAATATATCATTCTCGTTTAAAATACAAAATTTTATCTCGATCGAATCCGTTGTTTCGAAATTATCGAGAAACCAAAATTTCAAACGACCGTATTTACGGAACCCCTAGTATAATTCTGCTCATTGATAAACGTGAACGCCACATTTCAGATCTACACCTATCCTGAAAATTTCAAGTCCCTAGGCCTTTCCGTTCGAAAGCTATGATTTTCTATGGTTCCTATGGTTCTGGTCATGCGGTCTAGAGAAATGTAGCTTGAATATATCATTCTCCATTAGTATACAGAATTTCGTTACGATCGAATCTGTAGTTTGGAATTTATCAAGAAAACTAAATTTCAAACGACCATATTTACGGAACCCTTAGTATAATTTGGCTAGATGAAAGTGATCACGACAATCGAGATCCACACCTATCCTGAAAATTTCAAGTCCCTAGGCGTTTCCGTTCAAAAGTTACAATTTTCTATGGTTTCTATGGTTCTGGTGATGCGAGCAAAACAAAATTTTGCATGTAGCTTGAACACCTCATTTTCCATTAGAGTGCAAAATTTCATCTCGATCGAATCTGTAGTTTCAAAGTAATCAGGAAAACAAAATTTCGATCGGCCATATTCACGGAACCCCTCGGCGAATTTTGCCCAATAACGAACTCAACCGCGGCATTCGAGATTCGAACCTACCCTGAAAATTTCAAGTTTCTAGGACATTCCGTTCGAGAGCTATCGTCTATACGGCCGGACGGACGGACAGACTCGAATTGTTCGACGGATTCGACATCAGTGAGTCGAACATAGTCGTTTGAGACCATTTTCGGCTCAAAATTCGAAAAATACAGACATCGTGACGAAATGATATAGCCCTCGTGTAAGTAGTACGAGCGCTCAAAAATGAAGATGTAGATATTTTGGTAGTTATTTGATTATGCACAAAATATCTACATCTTCATTTTTGAGCGCTCGTACTACTTACACGAGGGCTATATCATTTCGTCACGATGTCTATATTTTTCGAATTTTGAGCCGAAAATGGTCTCAAACGACAATGTTCGACTCACTGATGACGAATCCGTCAAAAATTCTAGTCTGTCCGTCCGTCCGGCCGTCTGTTCGTATACACTATAACTCTCGAACGGAATGTCCTAGGAACGTGAAATTTTCAGGATAGGTGTGGATCTCGAATGTTGCGGTCACGTAAATAAGGCCGTTTGAAATTTAGTTTTCTTGATTTTTTCAAAACTATGGATTTAATTTAAATTTAATTTCGTGACGAAATTCTGTATTTAAATTGAGAATGATAGATTAAAGCTACATTTTTTCCAGATCGCATGATCAGAACCATAGAAACCATAGAAAATAATAACTTTCGAACGGAAAGGCCTAGGGACTTGAAATTTTCAGGATAGGTTAGGATCGCGAATTTCGTGGTTACGTTCATCATTGAGCAAAATTAGACTAGGGGTTCCGTAAATATAGCTGTTCAAACAATTTTTTTCCTGATAATTTCGGAACAACTTATTGGAATGGAAAGAAATTCCGCACATAGATGCAGAATAATGTATTCAAACTACGTGGAAAATTTTGTCCAGATCGCGTTACCGAGACCATAGATACCGTAGAAAATTCTAACGAATTATCGAAAAAAAAATTGGTCACCTAAAGCACTGACGTGAAGTCTGGATTTTCGCCTCAGTTTGAACTTTTCTTTGACAGCTGTCAATATCTTTCCAATTGGTTTCTAAAACCGGAGAATGCAAATCAACCTACAAGGTGGATGAACGTGCGCTCAAAAGCTCCTGACTTCACGGCAGTGCTTTTCCAAACTTTATTTGTCTTTCAAATTAATTCAGTGGCAAAAAAGTATCCGGAAAATTTCTTTGTGAATTATAAGAGAGTTTTCAATGTATGATAAGAATTACAAAAGCACTGCCGTGAAGTCAGGAGCTTTTGAACGCTCGTTCATCCACCTAGATTCTCGAAGGTAGATTCGCATTTCCAGGTTTAGAAACCAATTGAAGAAATTTTTGACAGCTGTCGAAAAAATGACAACAACTCTATCAATTATGCTGAATCAGCTGTTACAGAAATACATATAAGGATATTTTATTCAATGATTCGTTGGAATTTGAAATGGTTCTGGTTATGCGATCTGAAATATTTTGAATGGCCATATTTACGGAACCCCTAGCCTAATTTTGGTCATTGATGAAAATGACCGCGACATTCGAGATCCACAAATATCCGAAAATTTCCAAGTCTCCAGGCCTGTCCGTTCGAATGTTATAATTTTCTATGGTTCTGGTCATGCGATCTGGACAAAATTTTGCATTCAGCTTGAACATATCATTCTACATTGAAATACACGTTTCGTCACGATCGAATCCGTAGTTTTGAAAATCCCTGGTCGAATTTTGCCAATAACGAACTTAACCGCGGCATTCGAGATTCGAACCTACCCTGAAAATTTCAAGTTTCTAGGTGGTTCCGTTCGAGAGTTATCGTGTATATGGCCGGCCGGACGGACGAACATACACGATTCGTCATCCGTCAAACCTTGTCAATTGAGACCATTTTCGGCTCAGTTATAGTTATAAAGGTTAATTCTCAGAAAAAATTGATGGGAATTTTTCTGGCGACGAGTACATCGTTATAAACTTGGGATACCTTTTGATTACAGATGATGTTGCCTTTACTGCTATCGCCATGGGTACTCCAGGCGATAAAGTTAAAAGAAAGGTAGTAGAAGACAAACACCTGGATCCTCCAGAACAATCAATTGAAGACACTCCTTCTGTTAATCTTCCAGCTGCACAGGCCGTCGAAGAAATGGGTTTCCTCACAGCACCATCATCCAACCTCCAAGCGCTCACACCTGTAAATATCCTTCCACAACCAACAGCATCACCTCAAATTATTGGCAAGCCTGAGATATTTTCTACAGGTAATTTAGAACAGGCAAGAATAGAAGATTACTACACTCAAACCAAGTTTTATCCAAGTATTTATGAACCCAGTACATCATTTTCACTCAGTTCAGTCCAAAAGCCATCTAAAGTTTACTACAGTTTAGAGGAACCCGGTCCATCTGGCCTGCAAACACAAAAATCAAAACCGAGTACAAGTCTGACAAAAATCAATGTTAAGAAAAAAGTTAAACCTCCTTCTATAATTCAATTGCCTAAGAAACCTTACACCTGTCAAGTCTGCCAAAAAAGTTACACTAATATTGATAAGCTGAACAAGCACCAACAAATTCACTCAACTGTTTCACCTTTCAAGTGTGAGCACTGCAAGAAGTCATTCAGTTCAAAGTTCAAATTAGTAAGGCACATGTTGATTCATTCCGATAGAAAACCATTTAGTTGTACAGTATGTGAAAGAACATTTCATAGGAAGGATCACCTGAAGAATCATATTAAAGTCCATAGTCCCACCAAAAAAGTATACACATGCGAAAAGGAACATTGCAAAAAAGAATACACCTCCCTGCTTAGCTATAAGAAACATCTGGCTCTACACGCGGCGCAAGAAGGCAGCCTGGAGTGTCAAATATGTTCAAGTGTTTTTAGTACAAAAGAAGATATTTTATTCCACCTCAAAATACACGCAGGAAGTCGCACTGTCAAGGACCCAAATGAAAAAAAATATAGATGTGAACATTGCGACCGAAAATTTTTCACCAAGAAGGATGTTAGAAGGCATTTGGTGGTTCACACTGGTATGAGAGATTTTTTATGCCAGTTCTGTCCTCAAAGATTTGGTAGAAAGGATCATTTAGGTAGACACATCAAAAAGTCTCATTCAAGGAATTTACCTATAGAAGACCTGGATACTTCATCAGAATCAACAAGTGTGAAAATCGAAACCATTGTTAAGTCAGAGCTAACTACTCCTGAATTCGAAATTCCTCAAGAGACGACAGATAATATGTTTATTGGTGGACCTGAAATTATTCCATTTTCTTTAACAGGAGAGGGAACATCGTCAATGATGAAATTTGAGCCTAAATTTGAGGAAGCATCAACAACCGAAGCTCAGTTTACTGAAGGTACCCTTCCAACAGATATTTTGGGATATTGTTTAGAAGATGTGCAAGAATTTGTTCCGCAGAGATATATAGATCCATTCTTAGAAGAGAACGTCAAAGATGATTTTTCCTTGATGTTGTCTTCTCCTTCCCAAAGTGAGCTCATACAGATATTTGATATGCAATCATCTGCACCATCTTCCACTGTACCAGAAACTAACGTTTCAGATAACAGCGGCCTCCTAACCGAAACTGAAGTCTTGAGTAATCCAGAAATTCAGAGGCTACTTCAGCCTTCTGAAGAAGCTAATTTACCACTTCCTGGGTTTAGTCAAACGTTCCAGTCTCCTCCACCTTCTCATCCTCCCCAACCACCACCTTAAATTTATTTTACATTTCCTCATTTTCAAGGATTTGTCCATAAATTGACACCACACAGAAAATATTAATCATCAGTTGTTGGACACGTCTATGATTACTTTATTTAATATTGAATTATATTGCCAAGAAGCCCATCTGAAGTCCTAACTCTCGACCATAGAGTAATAAATAAATATAGAGGAAGTAATTCCAATTTGTTACGGCACCAACATCTCTGCATATTCTATGCGTTTGCCTTTGATCTGTCAGATCGTTCATAATTCTTCAAGCAAATAATCGATAATTCCAGATATTTATTTCACTATTTCTAGACTTATTGTAATTCTATTTGTGAAGGGAGGTATTAAGTGTGAAGTTTGTGGACGAAATGATAATTTGGGTGGAATATCCTACCACAGGTTTGTGTATCATTTATCTGCATTTTGGTAGAATACATAGGCGTCGGCAATGTTTGTGGAAGATCGATTTTTGATGTTTATGATTTCAGTTTCCGTTCTTCAAATTGTATTTTACTATAATTTATGCTTTTGTATAGTTAATTTTTTGAAAGATTTGGTGCGAACTAAATTTTCCTAGCAACCGTCGAAATTTAATACAATTTCAGCATTTTTCCGAATATTAAGGTGTGTACAGACATGCTCCGAATATCGTACCGAACCGTGTCGCGTACCCCGCGAGAGCGAATCAAATTCATCGCACGTAGAGGTGCAATTTGAATTCGTGAATTTGATTCGCTCTCGCGGGGTACGCGACACGGTTCGGTACGATATTCGGAGCATGTCTGTACACACCTTAACGTTTCGCCACTGGGTTGCCCTTGAATTGTCAAATTGTATGAGTTATCCCGTGTACACAATTATGCTCACTAATTATCACGTATGCTCCCTCTATGTTTACTTTTTACTCTGAGCTCTCCACATTATAAGATTAAATACTTTGATGGATGACAATAGTAACTTAAATGATTTTTTAATTTTAAACTGGCTGTACTCAAACTCGTACTATATATTGTCTGAAAAATGAATGTATATATTTTGCATATCTTGCATATCATATTTCGATAAATATTCACAAATACCAACCATAAAACTATATATCTGACAACATTAGGAACTGAAGTGTTTATCTCTCAACAGTACTTCCGAGCGATTGAGTTGCTCTGATTCTTCATTACTCCTTAATAGCTCAACACTCTGCAGTATTGTTTTACATCACATTTTAGAAAGATGCAAATATAAAAGTGTTAGTTTCGTAGTAATAGTAACTGCTAACAAAAAAAAGTACTTATTATATCTTACATTTGACATTAGTTCGGTCTATACAAATTGAAATTAGTGAATTAATTCAGATATTCATTTCTAAAGGGTTCTTCAATAAGAACTTTGATATCTGATATTTTGGTCAACATAATCGTCCTTCTGAGGCTGCTATTGAGAATTTGGTTGATTAATTTGAATCTACTGAATCAGTACATAATGTTCATTTGTATGGATATGTACAAGAGCAAAATTTACGCATCTGGGCTTCTGGCAAACCAAGAGCAATTGTTGAAAAACCTTTGTAAGCTCAAAGTGTCACCACTGTGACGCTGTTTGCGGTTACGGTCGGTCGTTGCCACAAGTCGTATACCCGCTGAAACAATGAATTTCTTGCCAACATAATTTCCTGATCGAATAATTTCACGAAATTCAGCCTTAAAGTGGCCGTACCGATGATGTGATTTAACACCACTTTAACTTTTTTGTTGGGCTATGTTGAATAGTCTATATGGAATCAATCGAATCGATTGCAGACTCGAGACTAAAATTTTTGACGTGATTAACCATTTGGTCAAAAAGTGATTAAAAATATTGGAGAAAGAATGGACATCTGTAAGCTTGGTCGTGGTGGACATTTGAATGATTATCATATAAATTCTCTGTTTCATTTTGCTTCACAACACAAAAATCTTGTTGAAAAACCCTTCAAAGATATTACAGAATATTACACATCAATCCATGTTTCGAATCGAAAATACACATAAGTGCTTTAATTCCCTATGTTCTCAGATCTGTATATCTTTTGTTTTCTGATAGTTTTGAATTGGTTATAAGTATCAATGTTATTGAAAAACTTATTTTTTTTAACTCCAATATGTTGTACATTCATTTTCAAAATAAGTAGGGGAAAACTCAGGGAAATTGTCCAACTAGGTTTGTCGTAAAAATACGTTTTTTTTTTTATTTCATCAACTCAGGAGTGAAATTTATGTTTTATTCTTCTCTAAGTGTTCTGCCTTAAATTATTTATTCAGAAGAAATTTTTCAGCTCTTTCCTGTGTATTTATATAAAATTATCAGTGGTGTATTGAAAAGAATGAGAATATCGCATTCTTTTTCCATATTAATGAAATGTGAAGAATTTGTTTTTATTTCTTTTTTCTAATACCTCTGAAAATGGTTTTTGTTGTGTATATAATTGTGCTTTACTTATATTGTAGCATATTTCTTGTTTTTTTACCCAATGTGAAATGAAAAGTAAAACACTGCCTTAATAAATTCACATTATTTCCATATAAGACAAGCAGCTGCAATATCTGAGAGATGAAATTGTGTGTTGAATGTGAGACGTTAATTATTGAATGTGAGACGTTAATTATTGAATGTGAGACGTTAATTATTGAATATTCAAAGATTTTAGCTCTGTTCTAACCTATCTGATTTTTCCTGTTAATGTCTTCAAAATTTGTTGCTTATCTCTTGAATTATAGGTTATAGTTTAGAACCTGATAGGACCTTCGGATGGTCTAATATTTTATGCCTGTTTATATGTTATTTATATTTTATAGTACCTACACTGTTGGTTTTTTATAAAGATTTATTTATGTTACCCACTTAAAATGCATTCTAGTACAAAATTACCATATACTGGGGACAATCTGATCATTTTAAAAATGTATATTATAAAAAGGTGTGATAAAAATGATCGTTTGTCTGGAAAATGAAGTAATTCAATTTTGGACCCCTTTCCGTTACTAATAAGAGATCTACCTCATTTTTGCAACAATTCATTGCTGTAAGGTCAGCTAGTCATAGGAATAAGATTGTAAATTTATTTAGTCTTTTATTACAGTAGTTTTAACTGAATCATGTATGTATATAAAATATTATTGAAACATATGTACAGTATATATTTTTATACAAATTATATAGTATTATTTATATTTGAAACTTGTTTATTAATCTACCAAAGTCCTCATTTAAAACCTGTTCACTGGCAGCCATCTCGATATTAACGACTCATTGGATTGGAACACCTCGCAGCTTGGCTGAATTACTGGTTGTGACGGCCAAAGCAAAACAGTATATACAGGGTGTCTACTATCAAAAGGGCCAAACTTCAAGGGGAGATCATACATGTGAATTTCAACAAAAAATGTCATATAATACATGGTCGAAATGTTGACGGTTATTCTTCAATTTAACATTTCTTGATTTCACGAAATATTTCGAGTTTTTCCATTAAATCAATTATACTTCAGTTATCCTTGTAGCCTTATCTAACTTGACCAAGTATTTGGGAACTACATCAAATTTCTTACAAGATAAGAATTTCTGTGTGCAAAAAAATTCTTCTTGCGGGTGTGGTAAGGAGATGAATAGGGTAATAGGTACAGTTGTTGACACTATCAGTGATTGACACCTTCTTTTCCATATTTCAATTATAAAAATTGGATGGTTGCCTTAAAAACATGGGGCTTTGAAAAAAAAATATCAATTTTTCAAGTTTGGACTGTTAGTGTTGATTTGGGTTAGGTTTGCATTCCTAATTCACCATATAATTATCAATGTGCAGCGTGCTGACGATCATTGCAATTAGAAAAATACTGCCATTATCTTAAGGTACTCAAGTTCATACAATTTTTTTAATAGTTCTAATTTTTGTCTGAAGCATAATTTTGGTTTGAATTATTGAAACTATTCAATAAATACTTTTTCATAACTTAAAATCTATTTGGTTGAAGGTTTCGCGGTTTTTTGTGGGTGTCAATAAATGCCTTTGAAAATATCGCTTCTCCGGAAGAACAAAGACGTAAGTTCAAATATCTGCTAAACTTTGAGTTATGAATTCTGAGAACTGTTTAAATATATGGAATTTACTGTATAGAAAGTATCTTCCATTATAATAAAGATTATTCGTATCTCGTCAATTTAGCGTACCTACCGTAAGATCCATTCCTCGTTTCCTGAAAAGTTGATCGGCATTTGCGTCTCCTGCTCTTCCGGAGGAGCGATATGTGGATGAATAGTGATTGACATACTATGTCATTAACTGTCGTAGTCAAATTTTGCAAAATTAGTCCGTATTGCCTACAATTCAGGGATTCAGGCCTCCATTTCTCAATGAATACTCGCAATATTCACAAATACCAACCATGTAGAACTATATATCTGATAACATTAGGAACTGAAGTGTTTATCTCTCAACAGAACTTCCGAGCGATTGAGTTGCCCTGATTCTTCATTACTCCTTAATAGCTCAACACTCGGCAGTATTGTTTTACATCACATTTTAGAAAGATGCAAATATATAAGTGTTAGTGTTAGTTTCGTAGTATTAGTAACTGCTAAACAAAAAAAATTACGAAAAGCACTGCCGTGAAGGCAGGAACTTTTGAGCGCTCTAACATGCACCTTGTAGGTAGATTCGCATTTTCCAGTTTTAGAAATCAATTGAAGGAATTTTCGACAGCTGTCAAAAAAATTCTGAAACTTAGGCGGAACTCCAGACTTCATGTCAGTGCTTCAGCTAATCAATTTTTTTTATGATATATGTTGCTCATAGATGAACGTGATCACGACATTCGAGATCCACACCTATCCTGAAAATTTCAAGTCCCTAGGCGTTTCCGTTTGAAAGTAACAATTTTCTATGGTTTCTATGGTTCTGGTCACGCGATCTGGACAAAATTTCACATGTAGCTTGAACACCTCATTTTCCATTCGAGTGCAATTTCATTTCGATCAAATCTGTAGTTTTCAAGTAATCAGGGAAACAAAACTTTGAACGGACATATTTACGGAACCCCTGGTGGAATTTGGCCCATTAACGAACTTAACCGAGGCATTCGGGAACTGAACCCACACTGAAAATTTCAAGTCTCTAGGTTGTTCCGTTCGAGAGTTATCGTGCTTACGGCCGGACGGACAGACTCTAATTTTCCGACGGATTCGTCATCAGTGACTCGAGTACTTATTGAGCGCTCGTACTACATACACGAGGGCTATATCATTTCGTCACGATGTCTTTATTTTTCGAATTTTGAGCCGAAAATAGTATCAAACGATAGGGTTCGACGCACTGATAACGAATCCGTCGGAAAATTCGAGTCTGTCCGTCCGGCCGTCCGTCCGTAAGCACGATAACTCTCGAACGGAACAACCTAGAGACTTGAAAATTTCAGTTGATGTTCAAATCCCAAATGCCTCGGTTAAGTTCGTTAATAGGCAGAATTCCACGAGGGGTTCGGTAAATATGGCTGTTCAAAGTTTTGTTCCCCTGATTACTTGAAAACTACAGATTTGATCGAGATGAAATTTTGCACTCGAATGGAGAATGAGGTGTCCAAGCTACATGTGAAATTTTGTCCAGATCGCATGACCAGAACCATAGAAAATTGTAACTTTTGAACGGAAATGCCTAGGGACTTGAAATTTTCAGGATAGATGTGGTCACGTTCATCTATGAGCAAAATTTTACTAGGGGTTCCGTAAATATGGTCGTTTGAAATTTTGTTTTCTCGATAATTTCGAAACTACGGATTCGATCGAGATGAAATTCTGTATTTTAATCGAGAATGATATATTAATGCAATATTTTGTCCAGATCGCATGACCAGAACCATAGAAACCATAGAAAATTGTAACTTTTGAACGGAAAGGCCTAGGAACTTGAAATTTTCAGGGTAGTTTCGGATCGCGAATGTCGCGGTCACGTTCATCAATGAGCAAAATTAGACCAGGGGTTCCGTAAATATGGCCGTTCAAAATATTTTTTTTCTGATAGTTTGGAAACTACTGATCGGATTGGAATGAAAATCACCATAGACACCGTAAAAAATTCTAGCGAATTATAGAAAAAAAATTGGTCAGCTGAAGGACTGACATGAAGTCTCGAGTTTCGCCTAAGTTTCAGAATTTTTTTGACAGCTGGTGTGATTAAAGGATAGTTAGAACGTAAAACTGAATACGTGAATGGCTTACTTCAGTGAAAAAGCCAAAACTATGAACTATGACCAAAAAAACGGTGTTTTTTTAGTTTTTTGCTTGTAAAATCTGAACCAATGAAGCGGTGCTGATACTTTCAACAGACGAATTGTAGAAAATGAAAAGACGAAGAAAATGAGTGCTAGTGCAATGCAATCGGTTCATCATTACCGGAGGAAAGCCGGAAGAACCGTAAAAATCAGCGTTTTTCCAAAACTCCATAACTCGGCCAATTTCAAAGTTGTAGCGATGGTTTTTCGAATGAAAGTAGTGGCTAATAGGTACTTTGAGTGTGCACAATCCGGACGTTGTCGGATAGATAGTTTTTGCGTAATTGCTATTTGAACTATTTGAGGCACTATTTTCCGGAAGAGCTGGATGCGTCGGAAGTTGTCTGATTTTCATTTACAAAACGAATTTTGAAAGCAAAAGTATAGTACTACAAAACGACAATCTTGATTTTTCGTTAAAATGTTGCAAAATAGGTGAAAAAAACGCGCAAACATGACCAAAATCAGCCGAATGCTCGATTGCAGTCAAGTAGTGGGGGTATATACGTAAATATTCGCGCCTCAGCCTCAGCGCGATTTTGGTTACCCGCGTCTGCCGGCTACCCCCACTATCCGTCCCAGATGGGGCACTGAGCCGGTTTTGGTCATGTTTCCACGTATTTTTCACCTATTTCGAAACATTTTAACGAAAAATAAAAATTACTGTTTTGTAGTATTATACTTCTTCTTTCAAAATCCGTTTTGTAAATTGAAATCGGAAAACTTCCGACGCATCCAGCTCGTCCGGAAAAAATGGCCTAAAATAATTAAATAACTCTGCCTATGACAGGCGCAGGGTGGATTGAGTAGCTCAGCGTCATGGTCATAGCCGGTCCCAAGCCCGGAAAAAAGAGGAGGGTTCCAAGTGAGGCCAGCGACCTGCTTGGATAAAAAATACAAAGTGCTCCTAGAACCAATGGTATATCCTCGGAATTGACTGAATTTAATGGTAACGACCTGGCAAGAATAAGGAAACGTATAAGGAAACTGATCTCACTCAGAATTGGATGTTGGAATGTAACATCATTCAACAACAAGGACCAAGAAATCGTACTTGAAATGAAAAGACACAAACTAGACATATGTGCACTCTCAGAGACGAAAAAGAAGGGCAAAGGAAACAGCAAATATGGAAACTATATACTGATATACAGCGGCAAGGATAAAAATGAAAGGGCAACATCAGGAGTTGGCATGATGCTTCATGAAAGATTCGTAATCCAAGGCAGCAATACAAAATACATCAACGACAGATTATTACAGGTTACACTCGAATTAAATAGATCAAGACCAACACACATAATAAGTATTTACGCACCTGATACTAGCAAACCACAGGCAGAAACCGCAGAAATAGATCTATTTTACCAGACCTTACAAACAGTTTTAGACAACATACCTAATGAGGACGAAATAATAATTTTGGGGGATTTTAATGCGAGAGTTGGCAATGAAGTTATTCCTGGCATTAAAAACCGATTTAACGAATAAACAATAAATGAAAGCGGAGAACAAATGATACAACTATGCATGCAAAATGAACTAAGAATCAATAACACCTTCTATCCCCATAAACCGCAACATAAATATACTTTTGAGAATACACGAGGACAAAGATCAATTACGTTGTCACAAATAAAAATATCCACCCGAGAAGAATACAGGACGTGAGAACTTTAGCTTCTGCCAATGCTGGAACGAATCACCATCTCGTTATAACAAAAATACGAACAGTCATGCAACCACTTCATAAAAAACCCACGGAGGAAATAAGTAAACTCAACGTAGAATCCCTATCTGACGACTCAACGAAACATCTATACCAAACCAACAAAGGCTTAGAGGAAAGATATCTGCTAATAATATACAAGAATTGGACAACATTGAAACGTCATGGACAAAACTAAGAGCTAATATATTGGAAGCAGCGGAAGAAGCATTAGGAAGGAGGACTATAAAGAAAGGGGGAAGACCAAATACAAAACCTTGGTTCAAACAAGAAATTAAGACATTGGCCGAAGCGAAGAGAAAATCTTATCTACAATACAGATCCAATGCAATAACATATAATGACTACAAAGTTGTGAGAAATAGGGTGAATGAAAATATTCGAAAAATAAAAAGAGATCATTGGGAGAAATTTTCAAATGATATGGAACGTGACCTGTATGGAGGACAGAGGAGAATTTGGAACCTACTGAGAAATAGAAAAAAACCAATGAATGAGTATATACAGAATACGAGAATTACGTCGGACGAATGGGAGAAATATTTTGAGAAACTTTACGGTTCAACAGGAATCAACACACCAACACAAGAAATACTTCAAGAGGTTGAAAACGCCAACCAAACCCAAAACCAGTCATTCCTATTGGATAAAATACAAGAAAAGGTAGCGAAACTAAAGAATAGAAAAGCTCCAGGCATCGACGAAATAACGAATGAGATGATCAAATATGGAGGTGACGCACTACACGAAGAACTGCAGAGTTTCTTCCATAGAATACTTGAACTCAAAGATATACCTTCTGAATGGAAAGGAAGCATTTTAATACCAGTTTTCAAAAAGGGAGAAAAAAGCGACCCACACAACTACAGAGGTATAAGCTTGATGAGTACGATTCTGAAACTTTTCACTGAAATGTTGGCAGAAGAAATAACATCATCAGGGTTCAGTGAAGAACAGCAAGGTTTCAGACATAATAGATCTGCTATAGATGCCATATTTATAATCCGTCAAATAACCGAAAAAGCCATAGAGTTCAACAAGACAGCTTTCATGTGTTTTATTGATCTCACTCAGGCATTTGATAAAACTCGCGTTCCGAAATTACTGACCAGTACTGGTACCCGTTCCGAAATTACTGAATTTAACTGGCATCGTTTTCCCGCCATCTGTCAATGTACCCCGTGCGAGGCTAAAAATCTGCTATTGGCTACTTCGCATTCCGAAATTACAGTTTTTAACTGGCATCGTTTTCCCGCCATCTGTCAATGTACCCTGTGCGAGGCTAAATATCTACTGTTGGTTACTGGCAGCGAAAGGACGTGCGAGTGCCAGTTAGGGATGTGCCATACACTCTAAAGTACCGGTTTTTTGTACCGAATCGTACCGATTCTTGAGAACCGGTCCGACTGAATACCTCTGGTGGAAATACCGGTACTCGGAATATTGTATCGAATTGTATCATATTTTTGTAAATAAACATAAAGATTTCTCCGTATTCATTCCTTCATACAGATGAATTGAGAGAATAAGAATGTTTATCATTATCCTCTGACGGCATTATTACAGTCACAGGTCTTTGTTACAAGTTGGGATGGACCAAATCTATTTTTTTTTTGTTATGAATGTTTGAGTTTCAATTTGAATATTTTTTCTATTCAATTTTATTGAAAAATATATATATCTTTTTTTTATCATCCGGACCTGACGGATTTCAAACAGATTACTTTCGGAAATTCGTAAAAAAGATTTCTATTTTTTTTTTTGTGAATCAAAATCAGTACAGAACAGAAGCGATACGATACTGCCAGAAAATTACGGTATCATGTACCGAATCGACTGATGAAAAACCGGTACAAAATATCGAATTCTGAAGTCCAAAGTACCGGTACCTTGAAATATTGGATTGGATCGCGCATCCCTAGTGCCAGTACGTCATAAAAAGTGAGGTTACAAATATTTCGATTTGAATTTTCCATAGAGTGATGAGTGATCCAGTCCAACGGTGTTTGTGTTTGTTGATGTTCACTTGTTTTTAGGATTTCTATTAATTTCGTAAGTATTAGATAGGTAGATAACAATAATGTTCAGAATTGCTTTAGGAGAATTCGAAATCGAAGTGGATGCAGAAACTGCCGAAAGGATAGGAACAGGTTTGTTTTATTAAAATATGATTTACTCACTTATAAAATTTGAATCTATTTCAATTCAGATGGAGCGTATGCCGAAAGTTACCTCAACATGCTACGCACACAGTTCCCCTGCTCAGAAGCTGAAATGGAGGAAATTCAGCCAGAAGTACCAACTGCTTCCACCTTTACAAAAGAAAGTAATTTTGTAAGATAAGTTATCTAAAATAAGAAATTGATTATTATTCCTTTTAGAAACACAAAGCAAGTGGAGACACAAATCAGTTATGCTTTTACTCAAAACATACCGAAATTTCAAGGAAAGTTTCAGAAATGGGAACCATAAGGCTGCATGGCAGAAAATTACCAACGATATTAATGAGAGAGGTGACCAATTCACTTGGCAGCAATGCCAAGTGGAAATGGACACCCTGAAAAGGAGATACAAAAGTATCAAAGATTCTGAAAAGACTACAGGCTCATCTCCCAAAAGTTGGGAATATTATTCTGTGAGTTGAAAATGTTTTGTTACTTATTTTGTGACCAACTTATTCTCATCATCATTCAGATACTCGACGAAATATTTGGGGAAAAAAAATGGGCAAAGCCACTGGAAGGAGCAATTTCTTCCACATCTGGAGTAATCCAAAATGAAACGGATGTTCCTAAACCGGGTAAGATTTGAAAAAAAATAGATTACTTGTGGTGATTAGTATCTGAAAGATTGAATTCTCTCAAATATTCATAATGATCCATTTATGTCGAATTTTAATTTCACTAAAAACTTTTTCTGATTCATTTTGAGATTGGTCGTTAGCTTCAAAAGAATATAATAAAGAAGATACTTTTCCTTCTGGTTTTTCTTTTTTTTTGTTTTAGATATAATTTCAAAATTTTTCATCAATGTGGATGAAAAGAAAGAAGAAACTTCGTTTTGAAGAAGAAGGTCCAATATGAATATTTCAGTTTATTCTCTCAACAAATCTAATATCATCACACTTACATCGCCAGACATCACTACACTTACACCGCCAGACATCACTACACTTTTACAAGGAGACATCACTACATTTATATGTGGAGACAATTTTTACCTAACTACCTGAAGAAGGGGTATTGCTGAAATTTTTACATGTGTGTGCTTGTATCTTATCAGTTGCCTAGATGCAAAACCGGACAAGTCCAAGGAAATAAAATTCAATAAAAATGTAAAAAAAAAAGATTCGTTATTTTAGGAAGTGAACAACTCAAACTTCGTGAACTAAACTTTAGATAATATTGAAAAATATTAGTATCAAATTGAAAAATCGGGATTCGCCCAAAAGTGATAAAAATAAGTTCAATAAAATTTAGAAAAGCACTGCCGTGAAGGCAGGAGCTTTTGAGCGCTCGTACATGTACCTTGTAGGTAGATTCGCATTTTCCAGTTTTAGAAATCAATTGAAGGAATTTTTGACAGCTGTCAAAAAAATTCTGAAAGTTAGGCAAAACTCCAGACTTCATGTCGGTGCTTCAGCTGATCAATTTTGTTTCGATAATTCGCTAGAATTTTCTACGGTATCTATGGTCTTGGTGATGCGGTCTGGACAAAATTTTGCATGTACTTTGAATACATTATTCCTCAGCTAGATGCATAATTTCATTCCAATCCGATCAGTAGTTCCGAAACTATCTGGAAAAAAATATTTTGAACGGCCATATTTACGGAACCCCTAGTCTCATTTTGCTTATTGATGAACGTGACCGCGATATTCGCGATCCAAACCCACCCTGAAAATTTCAAGTTCCTAGGCCTTTCCGTTCAAAAGTTACAATTTTCTATGGTTTCTATGGTTCTGGTCATGCGATCTGGACAAAATATTGCTTCAATATATTATTCTCGATTAAAATACAAAATTTCATCTCGATCGAATCCGAAGTTTCGAATTTATCGAGAAAACAAAATTTCAAACGACCGTATTTACGGAACCCCTTGTATAATGTTGCTCATAGATGAACGTGATCACGACATTCGAGATCCACACCTATCCTGAAAATTTCAAGTCCCTAGGCATTTCCGTTCAAAAGTTACAATTTTCTATGGTTTCTATGGTTATTGTCATGCGATCTGGACAAAATTTCACATGTAGCTAAAACACCTCATTTTCCATCTGAGTGCAAAATTTCATCTCGATCGAATCTGTAGTTTTCAAGTAATCAGGGAAACAAAACTTTGAACGGCCATATTTACGGAACCCCTGGTGGAATTTGGCCGATTAACGAACTTAACCGAGGCATTCGGGATCTGAACCTACACTGAAAATTTCAAGTCTCTAGGTTGATCCGTTCGAGAGTTATCGTGCTGACGGCCGGACGGACGGACAGACTCAAATTTTCCGACGGATTCGTCATCAGTGAGTCGAACATAGTCGATTGAGACCATTTTCGGCTCAAAATTCGAAAAATACAGACATCGTGACGAAATGATATAGCCCTCGTGTAAGTAGTACGAGCGCTCAAAAATGGAAGTGTGACTTGTCGGGTTTTGCAACTAGGCAACTGATATGTAAAAATGTGTGGTTCCTGCTCACATTTCCTCTGCTTATACTAGGATTTCTTAACTAGATTGTTCAATATTCAAGGGCTTGTATTATTCTTGCTCAAGAAAATATATCGCACTGATTTTAATTTTAGGATGTTCTCAAACAACTTGTTCAAAAAAAAAAGCTGAAGGTAACATTCCTGCATTAATAGCAGAGTTCCGTGCAGAACAAAAGGTAATGAAAGAATAAAAGAAAGGGAGAAAAGATCAAGAAGAAGGGAAGAAATGGAAGCAAGAAGGGAAGAAAGGCATAGGGAAAAAATGGCGCAGAGAGAAGAACTCATCAGATTGTTGAAAAGTCATCTGAAAGAGGATTGAATGTAGAGAAAAAAGAAATAAAAATATTTCATTTATTAACATTATTTTATTTCAGTTAGGTAATACTGAACAAAACAGTTCCTTCCAACAGATCATTTTCATAGAAGAATTAAACTAAGTAAGTTATAGTTAGGAAGGGGGTTACGTTCCACTGCGACCTCAAGGTCTATTGTGCCCCCCATCAGAGCCGTATTCGCAACCTACAGCTCGCCCTCCAGCTCCAATGAACTCCAGTATCTGAGAGGGCTTCAAGGAGGTTGGATCCTCATTCCTCCTGTAATTCTCTTGTCCAAGACATTCTTTGCGCTGATTTGCAATGGCGAGGCATTCTGTAACCAGGTTAACAGGAGTCTCCTCCTCTTCACCACAGAATCTACACTCGTCTGTTTCTGTTAAGCTCATTCTCATCATATGCTTCCTAAGACGACAATGTCCTGTGAGGAAGCCAGTGAGTACGCGTAACTTTGAGTCGATGATATAGGAGTTCAGTGCTTTGATAGCAGCTATCCGAGTGGATCACACGGCGTCTTCTGGATGCCTTCGGTCAGCTGATACAGAGCAGTCTCCGTGGAGCGTCCTGCCCTGTACGCATAAACTCAGTAAACAAATTAATAATCTTCATACTTCACCTGGCCAGACGTCTCGGGTTATTTGAATCCTTTTATTTATCCCATTAGCTCTATGTGGATTATTCTGTATATTTTGTTCCACATTACTTTCATCTCTATGATGTTCTGGGTTATTTAATTCAAGGTCTATAAAATCCCCTCTCATTTCACAAATATTGTGAATAACACAACAAGCCATTATGAATTTTGGAATGAATTTTATATCGGTTAGTGGACAGCAATAGAGTAACTCTGAAATCTATTTTTCAGCAATCCGAAAGTTCTTTCAATGACAGTTCTAACAGACGAAACATGTTGGTTGAAGTATATTTGCTGACGTGTTAAATGGCCATTATCTCTATAGGGAACTATTAAGTGTTCGTGAATATTGTAGGCACTGTCTCCTATAAGATGCGAATTATGTGGGAAATACCTCTCTGGATTCAATAAGAAGCCATTCACCTCAGAATGTCTAAAAACCCTTTGATCATGCACTGATCCACAATTACCAACATACACATGAGTGAATCGACATCGGTGGTCACAGACGCCCTACAATTAGAATGAAATATGTAATACCATAACTTTTCAAGGTAATGATTTTACCTGTAACTGTATAGAGTACTTATGATGTCTATTCATAAACGAATCGCCATCTTCAGAGGGTTTTCTAATCTGAATGTGACAGCCGTCTATCGCACCTAGAATTCGGCTTATTGGCCCTTTACTCCTGAAGCCATTCCAGATGGAATTTACTTCTTCACCTTCCGGCCATTTGATGATTTGTGGAGCCAATCGACATATATCAGTCACAACTCTTCTGAGTGTGCGAAAAGCAGTGGCTTTTCCCACATTGAATTTTTCACAGACCGATCTACAATATCCAGTAAAAACTTATTAAAATTATCTATAAACCACTCAATTATAGAGTTTCACCTATATGAATCTGGTGTTGCCATGTACCACAGGGCAATAAGCAATTGGTAATCTAGAGCATATTCTGGTCTACCAGCTGCATCTACTTCCTTGTGTAGCTCATTTTTCAAAATTGTTACCAAATGATGGAACGTATCAGGTAAGACACTACAAATGTTAAAATGTATCTATAAGGTAATTCATTAGTTATACTCGAAAAGGTTCATTGGTATTCATATAGGACAGGACATATATAAATAAGCTTCGTTCAATACTAACCGGAAATGAGATTTAAATAAACTAGGTGAATAATTTTGCACTACACCTAGATAATTTTGAATCCTCGGAAGAGGAATAATCTGACCTCGCATGTTTTTGTAGTAGAAATAAATTTCTGCTACACAAATTACGACATCGGGTTCTTCCTCACTGCTACTGCTGCTACTCGATTCCTCAGTTGAAGATTCGAATAAATCGTCGACCCTATAAAATTTTCCATATTTCCTTCGAAACTCTCGTTAAACTTTCAGCTCCTCAATTTCTTGAAGATGGACGCTCTTTCAAATTCAAATGTTTCGAAATTCAAATGGTCGCGACTGCGCGACTAAACGTCATTTTTGACATTTAAAAATTTACTGACAAGCGTTCCGTAATTACTGGCTGTCGCCACTGTAGTGTTGGGCGATACTTCGTAAAGTATCGATACTCTGGATCGTATTATATCGAATCAAGTAGTATCGATACTGAAATCGTATCGCTTCGAAAGTATCGATACATTAAATATCGGATTCTTTCGTGCTGTAAAAAAACAAATTTTGGGACTTCCATGAATTATGTTTTGTTATATTTTCGGTTTATCAAAACTGTCCTGAAGTTGGGTAGCGGAGAAATTCCCAGGAAGTTTATGACTGTCGTAAAATTATTGTCGTTTGTCGGTCTCGTCCCCTAATATAATAAAATACAAGCAAAATACTCATCTTTCTGTTATAGAATTGGAGTTGCTTCTCATTAATAACAATCTCTTTTTTCATCTTGATAATTCCCTAAAAAAATCGAAACACGAACAATTTGTTGAAACGATCTGAAACATCTAATCAAATTCATATTAGATTGCTCATTTATTTTGAGTCTTTCTGAAGTTATGAATTCAACATTATTGATATGATGAAAAATTTAGAAAAGCACTGCCGTGAAGGCAGGAGCTTTTGAGCGCTCGTACATGCACCTTGTAGGTGGATTCGCATTTTCCAGTTTTAGAAATCAATTGAAGGAATTTTCGAAAGCTGTCAAAAAAATTCTGAAACTTAGGCGAAATTCCAGACTTCATGTCAGTGCTTCAGCGGATCAATTTTTTTTCGATAATTCGCTAGAATTTTCTACGGTATCTATGGTCTTGGTGATGTGATCTGGACAAAATTTTGCACATAGTTTGAAAACATTATTCCTCAGCTAGGTGCAAAATTTCATTCCAATACGATCAGTAGTTTCGAAACTATCAGGAAAAAAATAGTTTGAACGGCCATATTTACGGAACCCGTAGTCTTATTTTGCTCATTGATGAACGTGACCGTGAAATTCGCGATCCAAACCCAACCTGAAAATTTCAAGTCCCTAGGCCTTTCCGTTCGAAAGTTATGATTTTCTATGGTTCCGGTCATGCGATCTAATGAAATGTAGCTTGAATATATCATTCTCCATTAGTATACAGAATTCCGTCACGATCGAATCTGTAGTTTGGAAATTATCAAGAAAACTAAATTTCAAACGACCATATTTACGGAACCCCTGGTATAATTTTGCTCATAGATGAAAGTGATCACGACAATCGAGATCCACACCTATCCTGAAAATTTCAAGTCCCTAGGCGTTTCCGTTCAAAAGTTACAATTTTCTATAGTTTCTATGGTTCTGGTGATGCGAGCTGAACAAAATTGTTTTATTCAAACCCAGATACTGAAGATCATAGTAGATTAATGAAATGCATATTTTTGATTGAAATTACCTTCACTAATATTGAATTTTTTTGTTATACCCGATCCACACTCATGCCGCGAATAACGGCAAGAATTCTTGCCGCGAATCTTGGCGTGAACTTCACGTGTAAATAAGCCAGGAATATTCCCAGTTTGGTTCGCGCGATCCCATCCACACTCGCGTTTCGCGGGTTCGCGGACGTTCACGGCATGAGTGTGGATCGGGCTTTAGACGAATTTATGTCAGAATTTTTTGTGTATATTTTGCGTTTCGTTCTTGAATGTGTTTTTTAAGGGCTTTTCGAGTTTTTCAAACGACTCGTACTTTTGAGAGATTTCTACAAGAAATCTTTAATGATTCGATTCATCATCTTGGGCAATACATATCGAGCAGTTCAGTTGTTAGAATTTGCTATCCAAATAGTCCAAGTAGGTATTAATTACATTTACATACTTATTCAAATAATACTGCCTATTGCCTGTGAAATGGAGTTCCAGATGTGGCGAAGCCATAAAAATATTGTAACCGCTTATGGTCCTTTTTCATATTCATTGTTTAGAACAAAATAACGGAACAATTTGAGTTTTCTGAATTCACGTGTCTGGTGCTTAGAGCTTGGTTGGAAATTTATATATATTTATCTTCACATTTCATTCTTGTTTGAACAAACTTGAAAGATGGGATAATGGTCATTTCGACTATCCAAAGTATTCAATACTTCTGGTTATTCTAGAGTTTGTTGTCGATCAATGTTTTCGTTGTTTTTCTGAAATATATAGTAGGTTTCGATATACATAATACGATCCAGAGTATCGATACTTTCCGAAGTATCGCCCAATACTATGTAACTAATGTTAGGTGAAAGCACAGTCGACAACCCGACGAAGCTTGTCAATTTTTTCCACCCTAAAATACAGATAGAGTTTTTATTTTTGTCTGCGGAGTTAATTTTATGGTTCGATAATCAGGAGGATTTTTTTGGATATTTTTACGGATGCGTCAGATTTTTTCGAATTTTTTGTTGCTTTTTTGCGAAAAATTCGGATTTTTTGGTGGAACACGATTGGCAATACTGCCACATACAGAAATGTATTGTGATGCGAAATCCAAACATAAGCATCGGAAAAGAAGCAAGCAAATTTTATTTTATTATTTCGATACTCGTCCACCGATACACGCCATTAACTATCGATACATCCTGGTATCGGTAAGTAAAGTATCGATACAAAATATCGAATATCGTAACGAAAAGTATCGATACAGTAAAATATCGATACGTATCGCCCAACACTAGTCGCCAGTACTGGTCAGTAATTTCGGAACGCGAGTATTGTAAGACTAATTGATGTTATAACCATCCTAAAAAAAAGAAACATACACCCCGACATAATAAAAATCATCGAAAAACTGAACACCGAAAACTACTCATATGTGAGAACGTCAGATAAATTGAGTAAGAAAATACCTATGACAACTGGGATCAGACAAGGAGACAGCCTAAGCCCAATCCTGTTCAACATCATAATGGATGAAATCATCAGCGAAGTAAAGCAAGCTGGAAGAGGCTACCGAGTGGGAGATAAAGAGATAAAAATAATATGCTATGCTGACGACGCAGTAATCATCTCAGAAGGCGAAGATAACTTGCAAAGGCTTCTGTATAAGTTTCAACAAATAGCAAAAGCGCTGAACATGGAAATATCCCTGAAAAAAACATGATCATTAACTGTAGCTAGAGAACCGGGGAGATGTAAACTCGCCATCTACGACCAGAGTGTAGAACAAGTGATGTCATTCAAATATCTAGGGGCGACTATAACAAGCAACAGGAATCTGAAAGAGGAAGTGAAATCCCAAACAACAAAGGCATCATTAATATCAGGCTACCTAAGAGATATAATTTGGCGTAATAAACACATGAGTACAAGGAGCAATGTCAGAATATATAAAACATACGTGAGACCGATTATGACGTATGCAATAGAGACCAGAGCCGAGAACACAGTAACCAAACGACTTTTGAGGACAACAGAAATGCGAACACTAAGGTCAATAACAGGACATACGTTATTTGACCGGAAGAGAAGCGAGGAATAAGGGAAATGTGTGGGATTCTGGACGTAGTAAGATGGGCAAGAGGCCGAAGAAGAGAATGGAGAGACCATGTGGATAGAATGCCGGATGACAGGTTAGCTAAGATAGCAAAGGAAAAAAAACCCAATACACGTAGACCACCTGGACGACCACCTATAAGATGGTACGAAAGCTGGTCTTCATCATCCCAATAGCGCCTTGGAAAACCATTGATGCAGACACAGGACCTAGTCCTAACGTAAGGGGAAGAAGAAGAAGAAGAAGAAAATAATTCAATTACGCGAAAACTGTTTATCCGACAACGTCCGGATTGTGCACACTTAAGGTACCTATTAACCACTACTTTCATTCAGAAAGCCAGAGCTACAACTTTATAATTGGCCGAGTTATGAAGTTTTGAAAAAACACTGATTTTTACGGTTTTTCCGGCTTTCCTCCGGTAATGATGACCCGATTGAGTTGCACTAGCACTCAATTTCTTCCTCTTTCCATTCTCTACAATTCGTCTGATGAAAGTATCATCAGATACAACATATTGGTTCAGATTTTATAACCAAAAAACTAAGAAAACACCATTTTTTCAGGTGTTTTTTCGCAATTACAAGAAAAGTAATCATATTTGCGAGTAGAAAACATATAGTAGAGTTCGCGAGGCATGAAAAGAGCTCTAAAACAGATTTTCGTGTGAACTTCATTGCTAAAATGTATGGACCTCTTAGTATCATTCCCTACATCATAACAATGCAAAATCACTTGGTCGTCGAAAAATCGTCCTGTGCAGGAAGTGATAGGGGTCATTTTTCCAAAAATTGACAAAAATTTTTTTTTCGTTTATAATTATCTACATCTAGTGACTTATATTCAAACAAATTTTCATCGAAATATACGATTCAGAAATATTTTATTTTAATTATCGAAGAAGTCGGATACAATGCGCTTATATGGAGTTCCTTAAGATAAAATCGCTTGCCCTGCAACTGCATATTCACCATTATGTTCCGTTCCGTTTTACTCGAAAACTGTCGCGAAAATCAAAAAAGTGCTTCATTTAAGGGGTCTTCCTCATAAACCGACGATTCAGATGGTTTTTTCCAAATTTCAATTGGCCTGATAATTTCCTCAAAAAATAGGAAAATCTGCTATTACTTCCAGTTAGCCGTGACTGACCGTGGAGATGCGAGGAAGGCTCACTTTGATGAATAAACGCTTGTCGGGGCAGAAATAAACAACCTTATGGATCGGGCGTTCATAGGGTCGTTTTTCGGTTGGACCATGCCATATTTTCATTGTTCGTGCATTCTGATGATGAATTAGAATGTTTGATTTGATTTCTTTCAACTTGTGGATTAAAAAACAGATAGGGACAAACATATATTTGTTAATTTACAATTACTTATTGAGTTCAGTTTGGTATTTACATTCGTCCTGAAATTATCGCTCATTTGCATTTGTACTTAAAAGATTTACGCAACTCCGGAATCTTGGACTAGAAATCATATTCAAATCTGCAAAAGGGCACAGTTGTTATCAGTGCTTTCCAGTTTCAAAATATATCTTACATTCCATTATAAATCCGATTCAAATATCACTGTCAGATGAAGAATATTCAACAATTACAAATACAATTTGAAAAATTTTGTGTTACTTATATTGCCACATGCTTTTTGGGCCATACATTTGCGAGAGCCAATACAAGGAATTTTTTTTCTCTCATAGGAACACAGCAATCTGGAATAAAAATGCCCATGTTATAAATAATAGATATTTATCAGATATTCGATATACAGGATGTTTCATGAGTGGTTGGCCGTAGCCTAGTGGTCAATGCAGGTCATCCAGACCTTTCAGAAAAGTTGCTTGTTTTGTATCCCAAGGCTCTTAGTTTAGGAGATACAGGGTGATTTATGGATTTTGGCCTGAATTTACGATAGGCATAATTCTGGGATCTGAGGTCCGTTTCTTTTTAATTTCAAGGGGTTGTTCATTTCAGAAAGTCCTTTCGAGTGGCTCACGCAATATCAATATTTTCAGGACATTACTCAGAATATCGTGGTTTATCTTTCAAGCCTCAAAATCTATATTTTCTACATCACTTAGAGAAATTTCGTTATTGCCATGAAAAAATAAATAACTCAATTTAAGGATTTCAATTTTCACTTTGAATGGCACACTTGTTACAAGCGAGTAGCTGATGAACGAATTCATATTTTATGTAATTTTTTGAAATATTTCTTGTCTTTTGCTGAGATTTTGAACCTCAAAGCTTAAGAGCGTTATAATTCATGAAGTGAACGATTTTTGAAATGTAATCCGTGAATGTATTCGTTCCACAACACAAATAACTAGATATTAATATTTTTTCTACAACTTTTTGTTCAACTCCCTTGTATTCTAAACCCTTAGCACTCACTGAGTGTTTTAACACGCTACTTAAAGGAGTATTTACAAGTATTCATAATCAAGCTTTGAATTCTTTCGAAACTAAACTAAAAATTTAGTGACAAATGGCGTAAACCCACTAGAAACATAATCAAGGATTGCATTTGCTTAAAAAAAAAAAGATATTGACTTGTATTCCTCATGAAATTCGCCAAATATCGCTTTCTTTACACATTCTCCAAACATAGCTGTCTAATTTGAAGTTACTCCAATTTCAATTCAAAATTCGAACTTTGTACACAAATTTTGAGTATTTCGATATGATATTTGTTTATGGCTTTCGCAATGGAAGTTCAAGAGCAGTATTGTGAGAATATGGTTACAGATTTCCAAACAGAAGAACACTCTGTAGCACGGTAGATCTAACTCCTATGGATTACTTTCTGGGGGTTATCTCAAATAAAATGTATATGAGGTTGAAATAACTTCACGAGAGCATTTGAGACAGCGAATAGAAGAAGCTTACACAGAATTAAAACGAAATCCCGATATGATGAGAAGGGCAATAAGTAATCTCATTTTGGGAGCTGTGAAAGGTGTCGAGATGGAAGGACTCCATTTCGAACATCTTTTAGGACACTCTCCTTTAAATTTTGTATTATGAAATTGAATAAATAGGTTTGAAGTTTTTCGAAAAAAATAAAAAATATTAATATCTAGTTATTTGTGTTGTGGAACGAATACACTCACATACACTCAAATCGTTCACTTCATGAGTTATAACGCTCTTAAGCTTTGAGGTTCAAAATCTCAGTAAAATACAAGAAATATTTCAAAAAAATTACATAAAACATGAATTCGTTCATTCGCTACTCGCTCGTAACAAGTGTGCCATTCAAAGTGAAAATTTAATTCCTTAGATTGAGTTATGTATTTTTTCATAGCAATAACGAAATTTCTGTAAGTGATGTAGAAAAAATAGATTTTGAGGCTTGAAAGATAAACCACGATATTCTGAGTAATGTCCTAAAAATATTGATATTGCGTGAGCCACTCGAAAGGACTTTCTGAAATGAACAACCCCATGAAATTTTATCAAAATCGGACCTCAGAATGCAGAATTATGTCTATCGTAAATTCAGGCCAAAATCCATAAATCACCCTGAATCTCCTGAAATAAGAGCCTTGGGATACAAAAAAAAGGAAGGCTACGGCCAACCACTCATGAAACACCCTTTATATCGAATATCTGATAAATATCTATTATTTATAACACGGGCATTTTTATTCCAGATTGCACCGGACCTTTGTGTTCCTGTGAGAGAAAAAAAATTCCTTGTATTGGCTCTCGAAAATGTATGGCCCAAAAAGCATGTGGCAATAAAAGTAACACAAAATTTTCCAAATTCCATCCTGTTGAATATTCTTCATCTGACAGTGATATTTGAATCGGATTTATAATGGAATATAAGATATATTTCGAAACTGGAAAGCATAGATAACAACTGTGCCCCTTTGCAGATTCCGGAGTTGCGTAAATCTTTTAAGTACAAATGCAAATGAGCGATAATTTCAGGACGAATGTAAATACCAAACTGAACTCAATAAGTAATTGTAAATTAACAAATATATGTTTGTCCCTATTTGTTTCTTAATCCACAAGTTGAAAGAAATCAAATCGAACATTCTAATTCATCATCAGAATGCACGAACAATGAAAATATGGCATGGTCCAACCGAAAAACGACCCTATGAACGCTCGATCCATAAGGTTGTTTATTTCTGCCCCGACAAGCGTTTATTCATCAAAGTGAGCCTTCCTCGCATCTCCACGGTCAGTCGCGGCTAACCGGATGTAATAGCAGATTTTCCTATTTTTTGAGGAAATTATCAGGCCAATTGAAATTTGCAAAAAACCATCTGAATTGTCGGTTTATGAGGAAGACCCTTTATATGGAGCACTTTTTCGATTATCGCGACAGTTTCCGAGTAAAACGGAACGGAACATAATGGTGAATATGCAGTCGCAGGGCAAGCGATTTTATCTTAATGAATTCCATATAAGCGCATTGTATCCGACTTCTTTGATAATTAAAATAAAATATTTCTGAATCGTATATTTCGATGAAAATTTGTTTGAATATAAGTCACTGGATGTAGATAATTATAAACGAAAAAAAAATTTGTCAATTTTTGGAAAAATGACCCCCACCACTTCCTGCACAGGAAGATTTTTTGACGACCAAGTGATTTTGCATTGTTATGATGTAGGGAATGATACTAAGAGGTCCATACATTTTAGCAATAAAGTTCACACGGGGTGACACGATAGAGCTCCGTTTGAACTCTACTAATATCACTAAACATCCACGGACCACCCCAAGTAACCCCCCACTCGCGGCTTTCTTCTACGATTTTTGTCACAGAATGACCCTTTATCTGCTCTATTGCCTGGTCTAATATATCATTTTGCGCTCTCAATAATAATATAGCTATTTCGAGGAATGTCACTTTGTCGCTTATAAGCGACAAAATAGTAAATCCCAATTATCAACTATAAATCAAATATGTGTTGTTCAGAGTATCCAATGACAACAGGTTAATAACATCTTCCATTTGAGTGTAAAATTTCATAATGATTCGTGAAACGGCAAAAATGGAAGAAGAAAATGATTGTAGTGATTTTTCATGGACACCTTCATCACATGGTAATTCAAGGAAAGTTAGAAGGTACACTGAAAACGTAATGATGACTTACTTTAGTCAAAAAGCTATGAACTCTGCTGTGATACAAAATTGTAAAAACAGTACTTTTGATTTTCATTAATCAAATTTAATGAATTTTCGGAAATATGTGAACAGCTCGAATGTAGAAAAATCTTGTGTGTAATTCGAGCGCAAATTCATTGTCGATTTCAAGAGATTGCCGCGCGACGAAGGAGTCCTCCCACGAAAGGTCGGCACCTTGACGTTGGTGTGGGGGCTTGAGTAAGCTGTGATGATTCTTGGGGCGATGTCGACGGAACACTGTTCAGGTAGGGTCTCCCATGTCGATAAGGTCCAAGCTTGAGCAGTGGAAACTAAGACCGACCGCCAAGCCACGGTGGGAGATATCGTGCCAAGGGCTGAATGGCATCTGGGGGAAGTGTGTCTTAAACGATTCCCTGGGGAAACCAGGTCGCACCCCCTTGTTATTAGACCTTCCCTCGGTATCGAAGCTCTGCTGAGGGCGACTTCTTATTCTCCGTCACTCGTGGGAACTGTATGAACAAACCAAACAAGACCAAAACCCCACAGGGTTATAATGACCCTGAAACCAAGGGCTCCTCTTCTGGAGGGGTTCAAGGTAAAAACTCGGTGAAGGCACCGAGTGAGGTCCCTTCAATCAATAAAGGAGCTTCACAATCGGAGCTTTCTTCGGGTACCGTCCATAAATGAGGGAACCGCACAGGTGCGGAAAAAAGGGGGCGAGAACAGCTCGCGCAGACTAGCCTGTCATGAGGCAGGAAAACGGCAGTCGGGAATTCTCCCCTTCTACGGGCAGGTTGTGCCAAAAGGAACGCCCCGATACCAACACTCCACCCTTATGTGAGCGGCCTGCGAAGAAGGCTAATAACCTTCTGGATAGGCCCTCTTATAATGTTGCGAGCTTGCCCCTGAAGGTGGCCATCGTTCACGGGGACAGGCCAAACAGGGCGCTCCCGAAGGAGGAATGCAACACGGTGGAACTGGCGGTGGCTGCTGAGATGGACATGATCCAGACACGCAAGGCCTACCCGCAGTTCCAGAATGTGGAACTGAACCACCAGGGGGCGATTATAACCACCTGTGTGGGTAGCTCTAGCCGGGACTGGTTAGTAAATAACGTGTCCAGGCTAAGACTTCCAAAGGGACTTCACCTCAAGATGATTGAGTTGAAGGACCTGGAAAAGTCGACGAAAGTGAGTCTGCAGGTGAAGGGTCCACAATGCTTCCCGCCAACAGAACTTATTCTCAGGCGTATAGAGATGTCAACTCCGGCCCATAAGATTAGGAGCTGGAAAGTCTACAAGAGGAGTGACGAGCCAGAAGTGGTTAAAATGATTCTGGGAGTAGACAAGACATCTCTCGAGGTCCTGAAGACCTGTAAGTTCCAAGTTGGAATTGGTATGAGGATGGGCATCTTCAGGCTCCACTCTCTTCGATTGCAAAGGCTGCTCCAGAAGTGGGTCCCTCCGCTGAGGGCAGGACATCCGCGAGGGGGAGGAGGTATCCTCCGAACCGACGTTGGAGTCGGGTGATTTGATGGAGGTGGAGTCCGCGAGGGCTCCCACCGTACCTGTGCCTCGTGCTGCTCTGCCAGAATCCCAGGAGACTGGTAGGCAGGGGGAGCACATGTGGGTGGGGGACCACGCTGGAGCTCCACACCAGCTGACATACCGGTAGATCCTCAGGGATCTACTGGTATGACGAGACAGTCGGCGGACTGAGGATAATCATTTGTCCTCATGGCTTCTGACACATATGTCACGCAAATAAACTTGCACCATTGCATAGCGGCTACTGACATTCTCCGGTTGCAGCTGTCGAAGGTGCAGACATTTTTAGCCCTGGGTTAGAGGAGGTGAGGTGAGGGGTCTCTCCTTTTGAATAAGCAGGCTCTTCTGCACACCCAAGGACACAAATTCGAGGGCGTGTATACTTGCGTTGTCGGGGCTCAATCACTAACCAATTTCTGTTTCAGAGATCTAGTAGCGGTCCGGTAAGGGATCGCTGGAAAACTTGGTGGAATGCTCGGCATAACTCCCTGGACCTTCCGCCAACGAAGGAAATGGAAGAGCTTGTTGGGTTCTGCGAGCGGAAAGGATGGCCCTTGCTCTTTGGTTGTGATACGAATGCACCACACATTCTGTGGGGTAGCTCTGGCGTAAACCATAGGGGCGAGGCTCTGGCCGACTTCCTGTTCTCAACCAGTCTAAACCTACTCAATAGGGGTGACGAGCCGACCTTCATCACTTCAGGAAGAAGGGAGGTGCTCGACATCACTATGTGTATCATCCCTATCGCCGATTATATTGAGGATTGGCGTAAAGCTACGGAGATGATCTCATTGTCTGATCACCGACACATCTGCTTCACCATTAAAAGTAGAAGATCTGCAGAGGATCCGGAAATTTTCAGGAACCCGAGGAAAACAGATTGGTCCAAATATACGGAGTTTCTCTCTGACCATCTGGAACGGGTTAACATCAAACCTAGGACTACGAGAGGGTTGGACACTGCAGCTTGCACGCTACAGGAGTCCATAATCTCAGCCTACTACAGCAGCTGCAGTCCCCAGTTTCGAAGACCGAAGAGTCAGACAAAATGGTGGACTTCTGAAATTGATGATGCCAGACGCAACAGCAGGCATCTCTTCAACAAGGCAATGAGATCTGGGACGAATATGAAGCGGCCCTGAAAATATACAAGGGACTTATAAGAAAGTCCAAAAGAGAATCGCGGAGGCGCTTTTGTAATGACATAGAGGGCGCACCTGAAGCTAACTGGCTCAGGAGGATACTTTCTGCATGGGGCCCTCCAAGGATTAAAAAAATTAAAAAAATTAATGATGCCAGACGCAACAGCAGGCATCTCTTCAACAAGGCAATGAGATCTGGGACGAATATGAAGCGGCCCTGAAAATATACAAGGGACTTATAAGAAAGTCCAAAAGAGAATCGCGGAGGCGCTTTTGTAATGACATAGAGGGCGCACCTGAAGCTAACTGGCTCAGGAGGATACTTTCTGCATGGGGCCCTCCAAGGATTGATTACTTCAAGCTTCCCACGAGGCACAAAACATGCTGAGAGGAGGAAAGCTGAGACATCTCTTACAGGCGCACTTTCTGGGCTTCATTGAGAAATGAAACACACAAAGTGAGTGCCCTCTGCATGCCTCATGTGAGGATTGGAAGATGGCTTCACAAGTGGTTACATACTATCGATTACGTTGGGCTATCAACGGCTTCGAAAGTTTTGAGGCAGCTGGTGAGGATGGCATTATCCCGGCACTGCTTTTCAAGGGGCTGGACGTGCCCCACTTCTCCACATACTCCGTGCGAGCCTGGCTCTAGGACACCTTCCACTGTCCTGGAGGAAGGTTGTAACGAAGTGGATTTCGTGACTAGGTCATCCGGTATCATTCACGCAAATTTTTGCAAGAATTTATTTAAATTATTCAATATTTCTGACCAGGAGGATATACGGGCCACCTATATGTTCTACGTCGATTTTTGGAGATTTTACTCGGATAAATCCGTATTCCCCGTCGGAAAATTCCATAAGTCACCCGGTATAATCGGCCTGGGTTTTGAGAAAATTTGTTGGAATATGAATATGAAGCGAATTTGACGTGATCATTTGAAATCCGAGCCTAATAATAATAGTATATTTAATACTTTAAGATACAATACAGTATATAGGACAAGTCACAATACAAACAATTTTTCACAAACTAAACATTTAAGGTATGGGAATAGTATTCATTTACAGAATAAAAGCTTTCCTTCAATAATATTTTCTTAATTTTTCTTTTAAATAAACTCATATTAAGCACTTTCAAGGAGGATGGTAAGTGATTGTACATCTTTATTCTCTGGTATAACGGTGAACACTCAAATTTGTGAGTTCTATGCCTTGGTATTAGAAGAACCTGTGAATTTCTGGTGTCATATATGTGACAGTCAGTTAATTTTGTCCATACATTTTCTTTCTCTTTTGCATAAATCAAACATTTCAAAATATATATACTTGGTAATGGTAGAATCTCATTTTCAATGAATATTGACCTACATGACATTCCTGGTCGTAAATTAAAAATAGCTCTTATTATTCTTTTTTGTGCAACAAATATCCTGGAAACATCAGTACAGTTTCCCCAAAGCAAAACATTGTAAGACAGATGACTATGGACCATGCTATAATACACATTAATTAATGAACTAGTTGGTCATATTTTCCTTATTCTACTTATAGCGAAAAAAGAGGTATTAAGTTTTTTACAAACGTAGTCAACGTGTGATGACCATCTCAAATTGTTGTCTATGTAGATTCCAAGAAATTTGGTAGATTCAGACGAGATGATAGTCTGATCCAAGTACCTTATGCAAAAAGAGTTCCCATCACTTTTTTTCAAACCGTAGTACATACAAACGGTCTTTTCAATATTTACCATCAGGTTATTTCTACGACACCACTTTACAAATTCCTCCACGATAGCTTCACAGGCTTTTTGAAGCTCCCCACGACTACGTGCCCTGACAACCATTGATGCATCATCTGCATATAGTGCCAATAGAAAGCAGGCTAACCAAATTGGTAAATCGTTTATGAACAATAAAAACAACAGCGGTCCCAACACGGAGCCCTGAGGAACTCCTAGCCTAATGCGTTTACTATCAGAATACCTTTTTCCTATTTTAACCGAGATATCTCTATCATCGATAAAACTTCGCAGCCATTCACCGAATAAGCCTCTGAATCCCAGACTGTAGCACTTATCTATTATAAATTCAAAGGAAAGAGTATCGAAGGCAGATGAGAGATCGAAAAACAATCCTGCTACATGAAAATCACCATCCAAGCTCTCATAGACCGATTCAACAAATTCCAGTGCAGACGATTGGGTTGAGTGACCGCTTCTAAAACCGTGTTGTGCGTGGTTTAGTAAATTGAATTTATCCAGAAAATTCATCATTCTTGCAAAAACAACCCTTTCGAATACCTTCGAGAATACGCTCAGTATTGATATGGGGCGGTAGTTAGCTATCTGCTCTACGTCGCCATTTTTGAATACTGGAATAACTATAGATTTTTTGAGCACTTCAGGAAATCTTCCAGTGGTTACAGATCCATTAATGAGATGGGCAAAATGTCCACTCATAACATAAGCTCACTCTTTCAGTATCTTTGATGAGATTGAGGCTACACCAACACATTTTTTATTTTTCAATTTTTTGATAGTTTCTTCTACCTCAACTGCTGAGACAGGATAAAAGAAAAAATTGTTGCTCATTAATGGTGACACAGTACAGGACAACGATAGGTTCTATGTATAAAAACTCCAGGAATTTGTAGCCGGAATGATATCTACTGCAGATGTTAGTTTTTGTATGTTGACTGGAAGTTTTTTTGGAAAACGACGCCGTTTTCGAATGTCCAAACTACCCCCATCAAACCGACTTTATAAAGGGGAAAACGGGATGGAAAATTTGGCATTTCCGATTTGGCCGCCGTGTTGAACACTGTTAGAGATTTGTATTAGAAAATTCCGATTTAGCCGCCGTGTTAAACGTTGTTAGAGATTTGTATTAGAAATTCCGAGTTAGCCGTTGCGATTAACGCTGTTTGAAAGTTCTTTCAAAATTCCGATCGAGCGAGAAAGTTACAGCCCGAGTAGTGGACCGTCCGATATTGTTTCGAGCGTGTGACAATTACCGACTTTCGTTCGTGTCGAGCGTTAAACTGAGAAATTGACTCTAAGCAGGTTTTGTGCTTGTCGAAGTGTTCCAAAGCTTGTGCAGTGTGTGCTGCCCGTACAGGAAAGTCCTTAGAGCTGGTGAGCTGTATTTCCGTATTTCCATAAATTCTTTTATGACCGTAGATTATTCTTCCTGTGTTCCGTGATCGTTACTTGTAAATTCTGTTTCTTTTATTTCCTAATCATCAGTCAGAAGAAACAATTTAGTTAAGTCAGTACCGTCCTAGATTATCCGAGATTTAGTCCGACTCGTGTAATTCGGACCTTTCGCAATATTTGCAGCCGGTAAAGTCCTTCTGTCTAATATTTGTTCTTATTTATTCGAGCCTTAATCTGAATAACTGAAACCATTATTTCCACCGAATATTTAGTATACCCTGGCAGTATGGAGTATCGTGTCGGTACTTCAATGTCCCTCGAGTGAAGTTCAGATGCTGTTGTTTATTGTGGCCTAGCTTTATGATTGATGCCTGCTGAACTTTATACGTTGAGGAAAGGGGTCAGTATCTTTTAGTTATTTGTCACAAGTTCGATTCTCAGTTCTGTGACAACCATATTTCAAGTCCTGATTTTTTTTCCACCATTGGTAGTCTTGCCTATCTTTCTCCGATCAAAGTTTCATTTTGGTGAATATCTCACCACATATCCTGACCGATCCATTAGAGGTGGCATATGTCAAATAGTTGAAACCATTACCTCCGCCGAATATTTAGTATACGCTGGCAGTATGGAGTATCATGTCGGTACTTCAATGTCCCTCGAGTGAAGTTCGGACGCTGTTGTTCATTGTGGCCTAGCCTTATGAGTGATGCCTGCTGAACTTTATACGTTGAGGAAGGGGGTCAATATCCTTTAGTAATTTGTCACAAGTTCAAGTCTCCGTTCAGTGACAACCATATTTCAAGTCCCGATTTTTTTCCACCGTTGGTGGTCTTGCCTATCTTCCCCCGATCCAAGTTTCATTTTGGTGAATATCTCACCACATATCCTGACCGATCCATTAGAGGTGGCATGTGTCAAATAGTTGAAACCATTACCTCCGCCGAATATTTAGTATACCCTGGCAGTATGGAGTATCATGTCGGTACTTCAATGTCCCTCGAGTGAAGTTCAGACGCTGTTGTTCATTGTGGCCTAGCCTTATGAGTGATGCCTGCTGAACTTTATACGTTGAGGAAAGGGGTCAATATCATTTAGTAGTCTGTCACGAGTTCGAGTCACAGTTCAGTGACAACGTCATTTCAGGAAGTCTACGTCACCTTGACTTGGGTTCGGTCTTGACTTACATCACAACCGGTTTGTTTGGATACTGTTTAGACAGCGCCGTACTATCGCTGAACATCATTAATCTCGATTTCGCGGAACACAGGTTAGGGTGTCACCTCGCCAAAACTCTGGACTGTAAACCGTTATATGATAACCATTTTGTATGTTCATTAGTAAATCAGGTTATAGGCAAAATTCTCAACCGGAGAATAAGCGTCGTTACAAGGTGAGGGTCATTTTTATACCCAAACCTGGAAAATCAGCGCACTTAAAAGCGCTGAACTTTATACGTTGAGGAAAGGGGTCAGTATCCTTTGGTTATTTGTCACAAGTTCGAGTCTCAGTTCTGTGACAACCATATTTCAAGTCCCGATTTTTTTTCAACCGTTGGTGGTCTTGCCTATCTTTCTCCGATCAAAGTTTCATTTTGGTGAATATCTCACCACATATCCTGACCGATCCATTAGAGGTGGCATATGTCAAATAGTTGAAACCATTACCTCCGCCGAATATTTAGTATACCCTGGCAGTATGGAGTATCATGTCGGTACTTCAATGTCCCTCGAGTGAAGTTCGGACGCTGTTGTTTTTTCTGGCCTAGCCTTATTAGTGATGCCTGCTGAACTTTATACGTTGAGGAAGGGGGTCAATATCCTTTAGTAATTTGTCACAAGTTCAAGTCTCCGTTCAGTGACAACCATATTTCAAGTCCCAATTTTTTTTTCACCGTTGGTGGTCTTGCCTATCTTCCTCCGATCCAAAATTCTTTTTGGTGAATATCTTACCACATATCCTGACCGATCCATCAGAGGTGGCATATCGTCGGCCTAATTCGTTAACCTGCTAAGTCCATTTTTTGGTCAATTTTACTTTTTGAGCTGATCATAAAGTTCAGACGATTACCTACCTTATGGCATTAGAAATAGGTCGATATCAATATTCAATGTGGTAGAAAAGCCGTACACGAAAAACTGCTTTGTACTCAATAGCAAATCTACACATAGAAAACCTGCTAACTCCCATTGGGGCCTCAGTTTTGTACTGACGCTCGAAGTTAGACAATGTTTTGATCGAGTTTTCATTTGCATAGTGTTAGTGAAGGCCAAAATTATAAACAAGTTAAGTCTCTTTTGTTCTATCCCGTGCAAGAAAAAAAAACAACAAGTTAAGGTTTTTTTTGTGAAATTTGAGGTCTCGTAGTAAATTGCACAAAGGCTGTTGCTCTTGTTGAAGATGAACGTAATTATGACCCAAATTACTTCAGCGTCATCGAGTAGCTTGACTGCTGACATTTACATTGGACTTACGGCAACGAAGCAATGTTCTTTTCACTGACGAATCCAGATTCACATTCTCCGGATGGATGGAAAAGAGTATGGTGAAGGAACAGGGAAAGATTTTTTTTTTCTTAAAATTGGATAAACTGTTGTTCGGAGTTCATTTCCCTCTTAAAAATCAACTTGGTGCACCTGAAGACATGAACCAAAAAACAAAATGTTGAAAATGAATGGTTCTTAACCTAAATTGGTATTTTGAAAGAATTTGACCACGAAATTATTCCACAGGATGTTTTGAAATTAGGGTTTCACAACAAACTTTCAATCAACCCTTTATAATAACTAATAAGCCAGCATTTTACAAAAGACCGAACGAGCGAGTTGAAATTAATAATTGTATCTACAGTTTGCTGAAAAAATGTTAAAAATTGAACTAAAAATAAGAAAACTACGCACGTGAGTATATTTTCATTCAGTGTTACGTTATGAAAGCAATGGATCTATTCTCTATAAAACTTTTTATAAGGATGACTGGCAACTTTTACCGCAGAGAAGGTCTTCACGATTTCATTCTTGTGAGACTAGTGATTTAACGCAATTGCACCAAAATCGACGCAAAATCACTCTTCGGAAAATCTGCTATATCCTCAATCGAATGTAAACTTCATAACGAAAAGCTGCTAAGTGATTATTTTCCTGATTTTTTCGAACTGTGCTTAAGATATTCTAAAATTGAAACTTACAAATTAACTAGAATCATTATAGGAGCCAAAGGGATTTTCAGAATCTTTACATGTAAAATAGAAAAGATTTCTTTCAGTTTTTTCTCTCTCCTGTAAACTATGCCGAAATGGACTTAGCAGGTTAACGAATTAGGCCGACGTTATGTCAAATAGTTGAAACCATTACCTCCGCCGAATATTTAGTATACCCTGGCAGTATGGAGTATCATGTCGGTACTTCAATGTACCTCGAGTGAAGTTCAGACGCTGTTGTTCATTGTGGCCTAGCCTTATGAGTGTACCTGCTGAACTTTATACGTTGAGGAAAGGGATCAATATCATTTAGTAGTCTGTCACGAGTTCGAGTCACAGTTCAGTGACAACGACATTTCAGGTAGTCTACGTCACCTTGACTTGGGTTCGGTCTTGACTTACATCACAACCGGTTTGTTTGGATACTGTTTAGACAGTGCCGTACTATCGCTGAACATCATTAATCTCGATTTCGCGGAACACAGGTTAGGGAGTCACCTCGCCAAAACTCTGGACTGTAAACCGTTATATGATTTTCCATTTTGTATGTTTATTAGTAAATCAGGTTAAAGGCATTATTCTCAACCGGAGAAAAAACGTCGTTACAAGGTGAGGGTCATTTTTATATTCAAACCTGGAAAATCAGCGCACTTAAAAGCGAATGACTTTCGTCCAATAAGACTCTCCTCCTTCTTAGTGGAGACGCTGGGAACGTTGGTAGAAAGATACATTAGGGAGGTTGCTTCAGTGGCTAGACCACTGCACCCCTCCCAGCATGCATATCAGTTAGGTAAATCAGTTGATTCTGCTCTACATTCGGTTGTCAACTGATATTCTACTATAGAAGCGGAGACTTGAGATTAATTCTAACCTAAGGATATATGGAGAAGAGATAAATGGGAAAGTGAAGTCGGATATCTAGAAGTAAAACTAGATAAAAGGCTTACATGGAAAAATCATATAAAATATGCAGTGAATAAAAAAAACTCAGCAATGAGTACACTTTACCCACTGCTAGGAAGAAGGGGCCAAATGAACCAAAGCACGAAGCTACGAATGATCAAGTCAATTGCAAGACCCCAACTAACATATGGCTCGGCGGCATGGGGCCATGCAGCCAATAGCCATATAAAGAAAATTTAAGCAACAGAAAATAAACTGCTTAGAGCAGCAATGAAAATGCCGTGGTTCGTAAGAAACCAAAAAATCCTCAGAGACATTAGGGCACGGGCGGGATTATCCGTACAGTTCTGATACGTAGAGATTCGATTCGATAGATCCTAATGTGGGATTTTACACCATAAACGGACGGATTTGATACCATCAACGCAATGATATATGTACGAATTAGGCTCGCCACGTATCAGATACGACAGATATTCCGCTGGTGTATGGTGCCCTTTAGAATGGGAAACTGTCATAGATTTCCTAAAAAAAAAAAGCCGAGAAGATATTTGACAAAGCAAGTCAACACCCAAATGATGAGCTAAGAAGACTAGTCGACTACAACCCCGCAGAAGATGAGGTTAGGATACCCACCTATCACAAACGACCCAGATATCAACTACGTAGAAACAGAAATTGTGTAAACTCAATTTCAAATATCAAGAACAAAAGACTCCTATGAAATTCAAATTCATAGGTAACACACCCATCACACGACAAAGATCGCGAAAGAGATACAAACAAGAAGAGTCAAAAGGTTGATAGGTAATGAATGCCTGGAATCTAAAAAAGCAGGTTTGATTTAGTTCGAGTAGGTCGTGCTCCACACGAAGGATTCCTCCTGACTAAAAAAAACAATAATTGTATGAAATTCCGGCCGGCAAATGTAGTCGATACCATTGAAGTTATTCTCTAGAGTCATTAACATTCATACCCCAGAAATCCAAGAGGTAGGTATTTCTTAGGAAATTCGAAAACGCACGTATAATATGTAACTTTCTGGTAATAAAAGACCATAATAGTCAACAAAACACTGTTTAACTCCTGCAAGTCTGCCGATAACGTGAACTTCGCATCCACATATTTTGACTTGCATTACGATAAGACTGTACGCAATCGGTTTTGTCCGGATACCTACAAGCCCAACTTATAGCCCAACTCAAGCTCCAACTTCCGCTACACACGCTCATGCAAGTCTCTCAATTTAGCCTGTTCAAGCCACGTTGGCCAACTTGCATGCGTGTGTGTAGCAGGTTATACATTTTTAATATCCCAGCCATCGGCAACCAATTTTTCCACGATTTCTTCTGCAAGCCTTCACCTGTTTTTTAGCGATTATTAATAAAGTCCATAAAACTTTCGTCAATATTGCATTTTCCCAATTTTATTGTACCTACTTGTTTAGTAAAATCTGGTTGACACAACACAACTACATGAACTACATAGAATTGAACCTAAAGCCTGCTACACACAAGCATGCAAGTCTAAACAGACTAAATTGGGAGACTTGCTTGAGCGTGTGTAGCGGAAGTTGGAGCTAGAAGTTGGGCTTGTAGGTATTCGGACAAATCCGATTGCGTACAGTCTTTATAGCCGACTTTGCTTGACATGCCAAGTTGGCCGACTTGCATGCGTGTATGTAGCAGGCTTTAGATACCGCAAGCCGCATCGAATCTACTCGTCTATTCGTCGGCATCGCTCGTTGCGCGGCGTAGACATGGAATACGTGTTGTGATCTTTCGAATTACATATTCTGCTTTTTTTGGCGCCCCTGTGGACCTTGCGCCTATGGCAAGTGCTACCTTCGCCACGCCCTAAATGAGGCCCTGCTCCTATGAATGTCATAGGTAACGCAAAAATCACACGGCAAAGATCGTGGAAGAAATAAAACAAAAAGAGTCGAAAGGTTGATAAGCAATAGGTGCCCAGAACCTAATGAAAAGCAGGTTTAGGTTTTTGTTGGATTAGGTCGTGTTTTTCAAACACAAAGTCTTACACTAGTTCAACCTGAGGTTGTTCGTACAAGAGGATTTCCCCCTGCTTGAATAAAAGAAAAAATCGAAGTTATGCTGCACTGAGGATGGCCAAAAAAAACAAGATTTTAATGTTAAGTCTGGGGTACTCAGATTGATTTTTTGCCTAGTAAAGCTGTAGGGAGAAATTACGGGGTGATTGTTTCCACAATACTTATATGTATTGATCGAAAAAGATTGTATGAGATTTTAGAAAAAAAATAGGAAATGAAAAATGAACTTATGAATTTCAATCCAGAAAAAAAACTCAAGAAACGAGTCGCTGAAATTACAGTCCTTCTCTAATATCGACTGTTACGGCTCTCGCCCACATCGAAACCAACATCGGCCGAAGTTTGCTCGGGTGACGGCGGCCGAACTCGGACGATCGAATCGAACTCTTGTAATAATAATAAAATGTAATAATGGTTTAAAAGAAAGAAAGCGCGCGTACACGAACACACACGACCGGCATCGTAACCCATGGAAGTGTGTTTTATCCAAATATTAATTGATTTTACTGGATGGTTCAAAAGCTATAAGCAATTGAAAATATTGGCGAATACATAAAACACCCTGTATCTCGGCTATGAAGCTGATCAGACCTATCATATATAGCTTTTTGGACTCGTCTAGGGTAGCTTCACTCCAGATTAACGTATGTTCATTTACCTAAGGAACACCTTGTAATTTTATAATTATTCAAAAATAAATCAACTTCAAAATAAAACCTATGTGTAGTGGAAAAGAACACGTTGTACCTATACTTGCAGAAAAATATTCACAAGAAAAACTCGCAATATATACCAAAATATGTCCGCCTAAAAAAGGTTAGTTTTATTCACACAAGTGTAACATATTTCCTTCATGTGATTTTTCACGCATACCTGTCGCATTTGGTACAATATTTTCATGTGGTTTTCTCATCAGTTCTGACTGCTCTGAGCTCAGATTAATAAATAAATATAGAGGGAGTAATTGTAATTTTTTACGGCACCAACATCTCTGCGTATTCTAGGCGTTTGCTTTTGATCTGTCAGATCGTTCATAATTCTTCGAACAAATAATAGATAATTCCAGATATTTACTTCCCTTTTTCTAGACTCATTGTAATTATATTCGTGATGGGAGGTTTTAAGTGTATAGCTTGTGGACGAAATGATAGTTTGGGTGGAATATCCTACCACAGGTTTGTGTATCATCTATCTGCATTGTATACATACATAGGCGTCTGCAATGTTTGCGCGAAGATCAATTTTTAATATTTATGATTTCAGTTTCCCCAATCATTCCAAGTTGAGGCAGTTTTGGCTGAAATCATTGAAGTTGGATGACAATATGATTTCAGCGAATTCTAAAATATGTTCTGGTCATTTTCTTGCCAAGGATGTTGTAACTGCAGGACGAAAAAAAATTTTATGTAGAAATGCATTTCCCTTGTTATCTTTGGAATCATCACTGTAAGTAGCAACTAATAATGATTGATTTCCTTTACTATATACGTAATTACTCAGTAGGCTTGATGAAACTTCCGACAGAGAATCAGATGGATCTTCTGTAATATATGGCGAGGATCATGTAGTTTCTGTGAATAATATTGAAAGGTTAGTCTTCTAAATGTAATTTTCATACCATTTCGAAGATGATATTGTTAACTTGTCAGAAATCTTACAAAGCAATAATTCATCAATTATTTTTGGAGCGCTCGTACTATGTACTTACACGAGGGCTATATCATTTCGTCACGATGTCTGTATTTTTCGAATTTTGAGCCGAAAATGGTCTCAATCGACTATGTTCGACTCACTGATGACGAATCCGTCGGAAAATTTGAGTCTGTCTGTCCGGCCGTCCGTAAGCACGATAACTCTCGAACGGAACAACCTGAAAACTTGAAATTTTCAGTGTGGGTTCAGTTCCCGAATGCCTCGGTTGGGTTCGTTAATGGGCCAAATTCCACCAGGGGTTCCTTAAATATGGCCTTTCAAAGTTTTGTTCCCCTGATTACTTGAAAACTACAGATTTGATCGAGATGAAATTTTGCACTCTAATGGAGAATGAGGTGTTCAAGCTACATGTGGAATTTTGTCTAGATCGCATGACCAGAACCATAGAAACCATAGAAAATTGTAACTTGCGAAAGGAAACGCCTAGGGACTTGAAATTATCTCGTGTGGATCTCGAATGTCGTGATCACGTTCATCTATGAGCAAAATTATACTAGGGGTTCCGTAAATATGGTCGTTCGAAATTTAGTTTTCTTGATAATTTCAAAACTTCAGATTCGATCGTGACGAAATCTTGTATACTAATGGAGAATGATATATTCAAGCTACATTTCTCCAGATTACATGACCAGCACCATAGAAACCATAGAAAATCATAACTTTCGAACGGAAAGGCCTAGGGACTTGAAATTTTCAGGAAAGGTGTGGATCTGAAAAGTCGCGTTCACTTTATCAATGAGCATAATTATACTAGAGGTTCCGTAAATACGGTCGTTTGAAATTTTGTTTTCTCGATAATTTCGAAACTACGGATTCGATCTAGATGAAATTGTGTATTTTAATCGAGAATGATGTATTGAAGCAATATTTTGTCCAGATCGCATGACCAGAACCATAGAAACCATAGAAAATTGTAACTTTTGAACGGCAGGGCCTAGGAACTCGAAATTCTCAAGGTCGGTTTGGATCGCGAATATCGCGATCACGTTCATCAATGAGCCAAATAAGACTAGGGGTTCCGTAAGTATGGCCGTTCAAAATATTTTTTTCCTAATAGTTTCGAAACTACAGATTGGATCATAATGAAATTTTGCACCTAGCTGAGGAATAATGTATTCAAACTACTCGCGAAATTTTGTCCAGATCGCATCACCAAGACCATAGATACCGTAGAAAATTCTAGCGAATTATCAAAAAAAATTGGTCAGCTGAAGCACTGACATGAAGTCTGGAGTTTGGCCTAAGTTTTTTTATTTGTTTGACAGCTGTCGAAAATTCCTTCAATTGATTTCTAAAACTGGAAAATGCGAATCTACCTACAAGGTGGATGTATGAGCGCTCAAAAGCTCCTGACTTCACGGCAGTGCTTCTCGTAATTTTTTTTTTCCAGCTCATCCCAGGAAAATGGACAGCCTCTGGAACCGGCGAATTGGATGAAGAAATGTAACTAAATTATATTACACATTCATTTCTGAATGATTGATATGTATTTCATGTTATTCCAAATTATGATTTTCAATTTCAGTTTACCATCCTTGACTTCTGCAGAATCGCACTCTAAGGGCTGAATAAACATTTGAAGAAAATGGGACTGACAAGCTGCTCTTTGTGCCGGTGGTGCAGGAGCACAGATGAAACTGCTGAACACATTTTGTTCAGTTGTAGAGACCTCACTGATCTGAGGACAACACACCTAGGAAAGCCAACACCCACTATTCCTATGGTGAAAGGGACTCCTCCTGGTCGACTTGCGGCATTTATGTCTGCTTGTCTGCGGGACTGAGTCTCTCAAGCAGTATGCGCAGGAATAATGGTCCACATGGCCTCAGTTCAGCCCGTTGTCAGTTGGAGTGGGCACCGCACAGAGAAGAAGAAGAAGAACTCTCCAATATTAGAAAATACCCCAATACTCCACTGTTTCAGTGCTTCACCTTCATCGAATTGTGGAAGCCAAAAAAGAGAATCTGAAGTCGACGTTCTCGAGGATGATTGGAATGTTTGGCACTTGACATGAAGAAGACATCATTGCTTATGCAGCAGGTTTCGTGGTCAGGAAATTGAAAAAAGAGATAAAATGTCCAAATTGTTTGAACATTATTGAAGACGATGAGACATTATCGAAACTGCAGATTCAGAAAACCTATGGAATAATGGTGAATGCTTCGAAATATGTCGTAGATATCTGTAGAATCTCCGAAAATATGTTTAAGGTGTACTCGAATGGAATTGATGGCTTGAAGGAAAATATTACCAGGATTCTAAATATAATGTTCAAAAGACCCTAACGAATTTACCTAGAGGCCTTTATATCCATTTTGCTGACCATATTTATGATGATGATCCTATTAGTAACTATTTCTTGGTTCTATCTAAATTAATAATAAAAGTATACCTCACAGTGAGATATCATCATGAAATCTCCAAGCAGGAACAATCGACAGAGAGAATTAGGGCAATTTCGACCAAAACCATTTTGTTCAAAAACCAATAGTTCTTCATTATTTTAATGCTGTGTAATTTTTATCTATAATAACATTCCTTGAAGTATTTTTCATTCAAAGTTCAAAATATGGCAACTGGTTAAAGGCACCAGAGAGCCCCAATTTTGATTAATAACATAGTTTAATCATACAGTAAGAAAAATATAACATCGTTAAGAATTTGTACGAGAAAGTTCGAAACAATTTCGAACCGGAAAATTCATGGTTTGCCGTCCGATTCGCATGTAAAATGAGATAGGATCCGTTCAAAAAATAAATTATTTCTAAAGTCTCATACATGTGTAACAGAAACAGGAGAATTCTCCTTCTTCAAAGTGTATTTTTTTATAATTTATGCCTTTGGATACTTAATTTTTCCGAAAGATTCGGTGCGAACTAAATTTTCCCAACAACCGTCGGAACATAATACAATTTCAGCATTTTTCTGAATTATGTTCCGCCACTGTATTGCTTTTGAATTGTCAAATTTTATGAGTCATCATGTGGACACAATTATGCTCACTAATTATGAAGTATGCTCACTAATTATGAAGTATGCTCCCTCTATGTTTACTTTTTACTCTGAGGCTCTGAGCATATATAACAACGTCCAATATAATTTTGTGATCTTTCAGGTGGAGGGGGTACGACCTTACTTCTATCTGAGAGATGTCGAGCGCGGCGCCTCATTTCTGCGGGCAATTGTAGAACGGTTGATCTAAACTCAATTTGTGGTTTGAACAGTTTCCATGCACCATTTTCTAAAAATTCATTTCGAGATTCCGTTTCTTCTGGGTGTTCCGCTTTAATACGCATAAAGCTAATTCCAGATATGTTCAATAAATCATAAAACCCTACTTTTGGCCAGCGACGGGTATTTCTGGCATCATTGTAATTGTTGCAATGCTGATCTACTACATCAATCCCAAATTTTTGTTCTATTGTAAGAGGTAATAATAAAAATAATAGGTTTTTCGGCATCTCCTGTTTCAACATCTGAGGTATAACAGTGCTACATAGACGACAACAATAGAACCGACTTGTTTTTGTTTAAATGGTCTGAGAACGCCTTCTTTTAGCGTCAGACATACTGGTTACCCTTTTGACAATAAAAATAATTGCTTTCAACTAATCTGACTCGAACCGAAAAGTGTAACGTAAACCGTCGCGTGGACTACACATTCGTAGACCAGTCGTTCTCCATATTTATTCACTTCCGTTACAGCTCGGTGACACAGTCAAAAATACATTGATTCTCTGAATACTTGAATTATCAACAGCTACTGGAATGAAAATAGTTCACTGATACACATCGTTCGAATAGGCATGGTCTACAATCGTAGACCACGCGAGTAATAATACGTAAAGACGCACACTTGCGCGCCAGAAAATTGATTTAGTTACTTGATTTAGTGACTTGCGTTAGCTACTTGACACGTATAAATTCGCCTATAGTCTTAACACACTATAACGTAGGGTTGCAACACAGTCAACTACAGCATACCGGCACAAGACAGTGTTGGATTGTGAGCACATACACATCCGAGTTACTCGTTTGGGCAGTTCTGTAGTTGAAAACCGCATTCAATCAAAAATTCGTATTTTTACCCAAATTTTCGGATTTTGAGCCGGGAATATTTTACACGATTAGGTTGAACTCTCACATGAAGAAGTCGATGCAAAATTCAATTCTGCTCGTCCGGCCCAATTCAGCAATTTTTTGTAGGTATTCAAAAATTTCACATCAATAAATGAATTCAACATTTATTTGGCTTGGTGTCACGTTAATATCAGTACATATTCATACAAATGTAAATTTCTCAACAATTTTACTTAAATGGTCGCAACGAAAAACACAATTCAATACATAATTTCAACAGTTATAGATAATATAATTAAGCTTATCATAGGCACATACATATATACATATGAAAAGATATTAAAATGTGGAAAATATGTGGCTTTTTATTTCAACACCACATTTTAATATAAAATTACATGGACGTTTCAAATTTCAACATGTTTTTTATAACAATGAGAATCTGATGTATGAGAGTTTGTGGGAAAATTTCTTGTACCATATTCGTGTACTACTTATATCGATAGCACCAATGCAATTCTTTAGAGCCTATAAATGTTTACTTAATTTCTTTGTAAAATAAGTACTCATGAACTAATATTTGTCACTCCCATACTCCAGACATTCAATGTTTTTCTATCGAATGTATTGAATCAATTATTCAGAATATAAGGGATGAATTAATATATTCAATGATCCCCGTCAATGCCGCAGTGATGTAATATACATGGGTTTCATGGTGTAGCCACCGGAATTCCATTATAAATTGTAAGGATCTTAGACCCTCTATTAGCTTGCGAAAGCAGCCATATCTTTTGGATTTAGAGATATTTACCATTTCTGCAACCAATTCTTACTTTATAATGAGGGCTATCCGTGACTTTTCGAAGGTAGATCTGAAGCCGATCATACAACGACTGCGCAGTAGCTTCACAAAATTGAGCACTATAGAAAATGACAGAGCTACAGTGCAGTCGATACCTGTCTATTTTCTGTAGTTCACGCATAGATCTTTACTATTGGCACCATGATCTCTTTGTTTCTCTCACACTTTTCCTACCTTATCTGTTCACTTCACATCTAGGTAGGAAATGCAGAATCCACTCACTATGTCTATGTTTGTATGAATAGGGTGTTTTCGTAGGTGAATCGTTTTTTTGTCGAACTCATCAAATTGAATCATTTCACCAAAAATCCCCTGTACGGATCTGTTTACGATCATCAGTATTTCGGTATTCTTTCGAATTATTCCTACCAAAGCGTAAAAACCCAGCAGTACAGTTGGCACGGTCTTGTCGGTAGTTGTGATTATTCTTGAACTATCGTGAATTTGTTGGAAAAGGCCGCATACACGCAACATTGAACTTGTTGACATTATTTAAGTTTATGGCGAGTGCAAGAAAACCACCATTGTAACAAGCAGAGTGTATGCGGAAAGATATCCGATATGAAATCTTCTGCGAATGTTCATTGATTTGGTGCAAAGGTGTAGAGATACTGGAAGTTTGATAGAATCCTGGAGGGAATACGTTGGAAGGCCTGCAACAACTCAGTACAAGTACAAGGAGTTTGAGTGTACTACAGTAAAGTCTGGGAGACAATGACTCCCCAAAAAGAGATTTTTGTTCAAAAATGAAGCCAAATTAACAGGGAATGGAGTGAATTATTTTCATAATAACCCCACGCTGAACGAAAAATAGATATTCAGCTAAGATTTTCTTTGAATGTTTGGATTATGGCGACTCGTGGCCTGTTCAAGAGGCAGTGCTGCAGAGCATGAGCAAAAGCAATAAACATAAGAAAAACAAGTAGACGCGCTCTTCTTCGCTTCATTATTAAACGAAAAGAATACATCTTAAAATTACTTTCCTATTCCATGAATATTTATATTGGTCTGTTTTCATTTTTCGAAATCGAATCTATTTTGTCAATCGAATCCACCATTTGTAACGAAGCGAAGCATAGGACACTGACAAACAGAACGAGACAAGTGCCGTGCGAAGTAAATTCGGGCAGCAGCTCTAGCTTACGTCAACAATTGAGCCTTTAGTCTTTGGAGAAAATTGTCGATTGCCATTGGTTGGCCCAAGGTCAAATACGTCAAGAAGATAGAGCTGTAGCTGTGGATTGTTGACGTAGTTGGTTCATACCGAGGTGTATCAAGTAGAGACGGATGAACATTACACGTTGAAAAAATGAGTAAATTGGACATTTTCGTCTTCAAAACTATATATAAAATACGTCCCAAAATGTTGAAAAATTCTACCCATTTTCTCATTTTCAGAACCAGTGCTGCAGCTCTTATATAACAGCCGCCATTGATTGGACTCGTCTATGTTACTGATTGGGACATTCTTTCTGTCGCCATAAATATCAGGTGAAGATTTCCTTAATTACAATCTATTTATCGCGATATGAAGTTTAAGCTGACTGTCCTCATTTTGATTCTCGCCAGAGAAACCGAAACGAAATTCCGATGGGGCGGATACGTACAAGTGGACGAGGGTCCAATGAAAACAATGGTAAAAAAAATGTATGCGATGCGTGCGCCCGATGTGTACAAGTGGACGGTCAGCTTTACTCTTGACTGTACCAGATGAAAATCCCAAACGATTGGGGGTCGTATTAGGATGTTCATTATTAGTAATTTTTTCAATTTCGTTATTTTGAATGTTTTAGATAGGCGATTTATGGTGAAATGGATTATTTCGATGAGATAAACCTTCTGTCAAAAAAGTAGGCTCACCTTCTGAAAAACACTGAAAAAACCAGGACAATTCCTTCTTTATATCTCACCTATAGACATATCGGTCTGTGTTTGTTGAGACCATGGTCCTAGAGAATGGACTGCTCAAAAGCCTCACAAAATTCACCAATGAATTGAAACGACGAATGAGTAATTTTAACTCACCTCGTAACCGTTCGTAACAATATGTTTATCTCATGGCAAGCATACATATATCCATTAAAAAAATATGAATTGATATTTTTCAACGATTTGATATTTTGCAACCTACGGCTTTGACCTGATCACTCATCATCTCCTTAAGTACTTCTCCATTAAATTTCACAAATAGTTATGATAATTTTCTCCTCAGAGACATCAACCGAATTTTATCCATTCTGGAAACTGTTGAAAAAATAAATTTTTATATATACAGTCGGAAAACTGGGTCTGATTGGATAAAATTCAGAATTTTAACAATTAACAGCTACATTGAAAATTCATTGTATAAAAAAACTGGTTTCTGTATCGCTCCATTCGTCCATAACTGGTCCAAAAGAATCATTCAAAAATTGATCGATTTCTTTAAACATGTGTATAGTGGTAAGTTTCGTAAATTCGTGAGTCTCATCTGGATATGCCTGAAAAACAAATGGTCCCGGTAAAATGTTGAGCATATGTATATAATATATATATATACAGGGTGTCTACTTTTAAAAGGGCCAAACTTCAAGGGAAGATCATACATAAGATTTGCAACAAAAAATGTCATATAACACATGGTCGAAATGTTTCTTCAATTTAACATTTCTTGATTTCACGAAATATTTCAAGTGTGAAATAGTTTATACTTCAGTTATCCTTAGAGTCCCATCAGATTTGACCGAATATTTGGAAACAGCGTTAAATTTTCTACAAGATAAGAATTTCTGTCTGCCAAAAGATTTCTTATTGCGGGCGTGGTAAGGAGATGAATGTCACGATTCTGAAGTGAACAAAACCAGTCATATTCTTCCAATGGTTTTATCGATGAAAAATCATTGATTATTGACATGTTTTCTTTTCAGCAAAAACTACCCCATTCAGTTTGCTTTCGAATGACATATCAACTTTTGTGCTTGCTACGATAACAACGAATAAGTCGAAATATTCCGAACCTAAATTTGCTCTATTTTGAAACTCTTTATGATTGAATATTGTAGTTATTTTCATGGAAATCATGAATTTATCTGTCGAATCAAAATATTTTGAAGGAATAAACGAAATTTTCATGTAAACATGTAAAGAAAGACGACTACTATACTACTTAAAACAGTTGTTCAAAATGTCCAATACCTTTTACACATCGTTTTCGCACTGAATCTACAAACCTTCGAAATTCACAACGTTTATGACGCATCTCCGCGTATTGTGCAAATTTATTTTTTCGATCAGATCCTCTCGAGTCTGAACGCAAATTTGATATACTTTTTCTTTCAAGGTGTTCCAGGCATAACAATCCAAAGTCGTAAGGTCGGGGCTGTTTGGTGGCCATCTTACCAGGTCGTACCTCCCAATCCATTGCACCCCTAAATATTCATTCATTAAGGCTTTGGGATTCATGAGAGGTGAACTTTTCTGACCAGTAATACTTCCCGATCGGCTCAACGCTGAAGAATTCATTACATCAATCCAAAGCAGCTCAATGGACATATTGGATGAAATACCCCTGGCTAACAGACAAAATGTCTGGTTTCAAATGGATGGCTGCCCAGCTCATAATAGCCGGAATGTACTGGACTTAATGAATCAATATTTCGGAGTGCACTGGATTGTAAGGTACGGTCCGGTAAGATTGCCACCAAAGTGTCCCGACCATAGGCTTTTGGATTTTTATTTCTGGAACACCTTGAAAGAAGAAGGATATCAAATTCGAGTTCAGACTCGATAGGATCTGATCGAAAGAACAAATTTGTGTTGAGCAGAAATGCGTCAGAAACGTTGAGAACTTCGCAGGGTTGTAGATTCAGTGCGAAAATGATGTGTGAAAGGTATTGAACAAGGCGGTGGACATTTTGAACAATTATTACAAGTAGTAGTAGTCGGTTTTCTTCACATGTTTTTATAAAACCTGAATTATTGAAATTTGGTTCATTCCTTCAAATTATTTTGAATCGACAGATTAATTCATGATTTCCATGAGAATTACTTCAATACTCAATCATAAAGAGCTTCAAAAAGGGCAAATTTAGGTTTGGAATATCTCGACTTATTCGTTGTTATCTTGTTAGCCATGATATGAGGGCCGAAGACAACCAGCAAACACAAAAGTTGATATGTCATTCGAAAGAGCACACTAAATGGGGTAGTTTTTGCTGAAAGGGAAACATGTCCATAATGAATGATTTTTCATCGATAAAACCATTGGAAAAATATGACTGGTTTTTTTCACTTCAGAATGGTGACATTCATCTCCTTACAACGCCCGCAATAACAATTTTTTTGGCAGACAAAAATTTTTATCTTTCAGAAAATTTAATGCTATTTTCAAATATGTGGTCAAATCTGATGAGGCTCTTATGTATGATCTTCCCTTGAAGTTTGGCCCTTTTAAAAGTAGACACCCTGTATATGTCTATTACACATAAAAACATCGAAAACATATATGTATACGAGTTTCAATATAACGGGACCGCAGCGCAATTGTAATTGGGTTTGAATCGTGACCGAAATGTCCCGAGTTTCCAATCCTCTGGTCGGAAATTTTTTTTCTGACCTGGAGTACCATTCCATCATTCACTGTTGGGTGAAAAATCGATTGTGTTGTGTCTCAGAAGGATCTCCTAACTTACAAAAGCTTTGAGCTTTTGAGGGTTCTCAGAGAGAACTTGGAGAACCGGAATAAAATCATAAACATAAAAATATGGCTCAACAACGACCAATGGTCGATTTTTTAGCCAAATCTGAGTACTAGACATTCTCAAGTGACCAAAATCTTAGACCAAGGCCGTTTTGGTTATGACTGAATTTTGATGAAATGCTACCAAAGTTACAATAGCATGCTTATTTCAGGAGATACAGAATTAAACGTTGTGAGTAAAATAAGAAACTATCTAGAACAAATTTACATGAAAACCTAACAAGTTAACTTAAAAACGACCAATAAATGAATCAACACGAATAAGGATAAGACTTTTATTTTACTCTACATAGATTGAACACCTCACAATAGATTTTCGTCACATAATACTTAAATTTGTTTTGCCGATTTTAAAATATTAATCATCTACTGAAACGAAATTAGTTCTGTATCAAATTGGTCTAAAAGATTTTAACCGTAATAAATAGTTGTTATATTTCCTTATGCGGAACTGAACTGGTATGGAACGGAGGCGGAGAAGGAAGGTAAATAGCTCTTTACGCACGGTAAACAAATCGCGCAGTTCAGTGAAAAAAACGCATAGTTTAATATATTAAAATTTAGTCGTAAGTAATCCCAACATTTAATTATTCCGCAAGTAGGTAATGATCGCGCACTCGCCTGTCAACAGCGTAGTCATAGCAACGTCACTATCGTAATAATTTCGTCCGGCCGTATACACGATAACTCTAGAACGGAATGTCCTAGGAACTTGAAATTTTCAGAGTAGGTTCGAATCTCGAATGCCACGGTCCGCAGTTCGTTATTGGGCAAAATTCGCCCAGGGGTTTCGTAAATATGGCCGCTCGAAATTTTGTTTTTCTGATTACTTCGAAACTACTGATTCGATCGGAGTGAAATTTTGCAATCAGATGGAGAATTACGTGTTCAAGCTACATGCGAAATTTTGTCCAGCTCGCATGACCAGAACCATAGAAACCATAGAAAATTATAACTTTTTAATGGAAAGGCTTAGGGACTTGAAGTTTTCAGGATAGGTGTGGATCTCGAATGTTGCGGTCTCGTTCATCAATGAGCTGAATTAGACTAGGGGTTCCGTAAATATGGCCGTTTGAAATTCAGTTTTCTCGATAATTTCGAAACTATGGATTTGATCGTGACGGAATTTTGTATTTTAATTGGGAATGATATATTCGAGCTACATTTTTTCCAGATCGCATGATCAGAACTACAGAAACCATAGAAAATAATAACTTTCGAACGAAAAGGCCTAGGGACTTGAAATTTTCAGGATAGGTTCGGATCGCGAATTTCGTGATTACGTTCATCAATGAGCAAAATTTGACTAGGGGTTCCGTAAATATAGTCGTTCAAACTATTTTTTTTCCTGATAATTTGGAAACTACTTATTGGATTGGAATGAAATTTCGTACATGGATGAAAAATAAATTATTCAAACTACGTGGGAAAATTTGTCCAGATCGCATTACCAAGACCATAGATACCATATAAAATTCTAGCGAATTATCGAAAAAAATCACCTAATGCCTGAGATGAAGTCTGGAGTTTCGCCTAAGTTTGAAAATTTTTTTGACAGCTGTCAAAAAATTTTTTAATTTGTTTCTAAAACTGGAAAATGCTTATATACCTACAAGGAGGATGAACGAGCGCTCAAAAGCTCCTGACTTCACGGCAGTGCTTTTCATCATTTTTGAGCGCTCGTACTACTTACACGAGGGCTATATCATTTCGTCACGATGACTGTATTTTTCGAATTTTGAGCCGAAAATGGTCTCAATCGACTATGTTCGACTCACTGATGACGAATCCGTCGAAAAATTCGAGTCTGTCCGTCCGTCCGTCCGGCCGTATACACGATAACTCTCGAACGGAATGTCCTAGGGGTTCCGTAAATATGGCCGCTCGAAATTTTGTTTTCCTGATTACTTTGAAACTACAGATTCGATTGAGATGAAATTTTGCACTCTGATGGAAAATGAGTTGTTCAAGCTACATGCAAAATTTTGTTTAGCTCGCATCACCAGAACCATAGAAACCATAGAATATTGTAACTTTTGAACGGAAACGCCTAGAGACTTGAAATTTTCAGGATAGGTGTGGATCTCGATTGTCGTGATCACTTTCATCTATGAGCAAAATTATACTAGGGGTTCCGTAAATATGTTCGTTTGAAATTTAGTTTTCTTGATAATTTCCAAACTACAGATTCGATCGTGACGAAATTCTGTATACTAATGGAGAATGATATATTCAAGCTACATTCCTCCAGATCACATGACCAGAACCATAGAAACCATAGAAAATCATAACTTTCGAACGGAAAGGCCTAGGGACTTGAAATTCTCAGGATAGGTGTGGATCTGAAATGTCGAGTTCACGTTCAATAATGAGCAGAATTATACTAGGGGTTCCGTAAATACGGTCGTTTGAAATTTTGTTTTCTCGATAATTTCGAAACTGCGGATTCGATCGAGATGAAATTTTGTATTTTGATCGAGAATGATATATTAAAGCAATATTTTGTCCAGATCGCATGACCAGAACCATAGAAACCATAGAAAATTGTAACTTCTGAACGGAAAGGCCTAGGAACTTGAAATTTTCAGGGTGGGTTTGCATCGCGAATATCGCAGTCACATTCATCGATGAGCGAAATTAGACTAGGGGTTCCGTAAATATGGCCGTTCAAAATATTTTTTTCCTGATAGTTTCGAAACTACTTATCGGATTGGAATGAAATTTTGCACCTAGCTGAGGAATAATGTTTTCAAACTACGTGCAAAATTTTGTCCAGATAGCATCACCAAGACCATAGACACCGTAGAAAGTTCTAGCAAATTATCGAAAAAAAATTTATCAGCTGAGGCACTGAAGTTTCAGAATTTTTTTGAAAGCTGTCGAAAATTCCTACAATTGATTTCTAAAACTGGAAAATGCGAATCTACCTACAAGGTGCATGTACGAGCGCTCAAAAGCTCCTGCCTTCACGGCAGCGCTTTTCGTAATTTTTTAGTATCGCACCCGTCGTAGAATAAGGAGACAACTCAAAAATTGATTTTGTTGAGAAATCGTATTTGAAGTTTTGGTTTACCGAAGCTTTCGTTCTATACTTTTGTGTACTTACTCATTTCAACACGCTGAACATTCGTAATAACTGCAGCAATCCCTTTGAACATTATAACTCTAGAACCCAATATTCAATAAATGCAATTATTTCCGTCGTGGTGGAATATTTTACTGTTTTTCCAAAAAATTTGAAATGTTACCTTTTTTCACGAACAGTCTCTTATGTGGTGGAGAGGCCAACTAGAGTTATTCTGATATTGCACGTAAGAAAAGGGTAACTTCCTGAGTTCAATACCGTTTCAATACCGCACTCGCCGCTATGCGGCTTCGTGCGTAATTTTCCCATTCGTGCATAATATGCTTTTTGCAACACTTGGTACGTAATAAACAGGGTGTTTTATAATATATGCGCAGGATTTCAGGATGTGATAGCTCGTCCAAAAATATGAAAAAAAGTTTGTATTGACTTATCCACTAAAATGCACCATTTTCGAGAAACAGGGTGTATAAATTGAAAAAAAAAATCGAAGTTGGATTAGTGTATGTACTCATTAATAAGTTCTTTCAAGGATTGTTCAGTGATTCAGAAAATAATTTTAAATTGTTGACCTGAAGTTTTTGAATTTTTAAAAAAATGACCATGTTTTTCAACACAAAAGTTGATTTTTCTCGAAAACGGTCGACTTTAGAGCCTGCGACTAGAGGTACTTTTTTATGTAGTAAACATTGGCGGATCAAATAGACGTCTCAAAATCCGTCCTTTTTCCATTAGCGTAGAAGTTGTGGAGAAAAACACCCACTAAACCTTCAAAACCTTCACCGATTAAGACTTCTTTTTTCTGTACGGTAGGAGGTTCCGGAGATATTTGCAAAAAACGATTTTTTTTTCAATTTCAACACCCTGTATTTCAAAATGGTGCATTTTAGGGGATAAGTTAATAGGAACCTTTTTTTATATTTTTGGACGAGCTATCACATTCTGAAATCCTGCGCATATTTTACGAAAAACCCTGTACTATTGTTTTGAAGTTCATTGTAGGTAAGTTTGGCTATTCTATGTCGGCCGAAACCTGAAATTGAATTGAACCTCAGTCCAAGAAAGCTTCAAACTACTCAAAACCTGAGATTGAGCTAAAGCTCGGCCATTTGTCGTAGTCGGACTTTGCGCCCAACAAGATGAAATGATAAGTCATCAATGACTATACTTACTAATTGCTGGAAAAGGACATCTCGCTGAACTAAAGACTTGGCAAACATGAAGGAATGTTGCGGAGTTACAGTTGAATCGGAAGTACCGTGTATTAGGAGGAATCGTCGATCTAATAGGCTGCCTGCTTTTGATATCAAATCGGCATTTTCATAAGCCTGAGGAAATTTCGATGGAAAGCCCAGAAACTTTTCTGTGTAATAGGAATCTGAAATTGAAATAATGCCTAGAATTACTAATTCTCGCTATCATCAACACTATTAACAGTGGTGATTGTAGAAGTTGAATTCTAACCTCATCTATGACAGTTCGATTTAACCACAGTCTTCTTTACTCCGAGCCATGCACAATGAATGGGCAATGCCGCATTCGCTCAACTGGAGTCCCATGCGAGATGTTTGGAGATTTATTTCTTCTTCTGTTGATGCCTATCTGTTACTGATGCTGGCGAGCATGAAAGCTATACGGACTGTATCTACTGGTGCACAGTGCATGCATTAAACCGAACTCGGAGGTTATTCAGTCATGAAATTCTCCGTCTTCTGAAGTATAAGTTGCAGTAGCCGATATCTTTCAGGGTAGAAACCCTGACGTTAACTAATTTTTTTTTCTTTATTCATTCTATGAAGCAGGTAACGCAGAATGTAAATATGCTTTTGGAAATTTTTGATAAATATTATTCGAATTGTTAATCCAAACTACTTCAAACACAATTTAGGCAAATTGGAAGTATTCTGTATTCATTCGGCAAGCAGGCATTATAAAGATATCTTAAAAATACAAAAACTGACAATAAACAAAAGGCATTGCATCTTGAGCTCTCAGAATGTCTAACAGAAAAGCTGAATATTTTGTTAGCTGTTTCATGAAGTTCTATGAATTAAACCGAGTTGAGTAGATTCAGCACAATCATGCGTTTATCGGCCTCAAATCAGATGTTGTCGATTTTCTTGTGCATGGCTTGGGAGTTGAAGAATGCTGATATTCAACACATTTAACTGCGAAGAATCAAATGGCGTAGGGTCAATATTATAGAGTGGTTAATTGAATGACATCAAACTGCAAACTTATAAACTATGTTTATTCAGGTATCCAATGTTATTCATGCAATGAAGGAAGATCTCTCTCACTCGAACTAGGTACAATATCATTCTGGTAAACTTTCGGAATGACCTACAGGTTGTCCCATACTCGATAGCCTATTGGACATTGCTGGAGAACAAGATTGTTGAGGGTCTTGGGTATTTGATTCTGCTGTATCGATCCAAATTATTTTCAGCGCTGCGGCGTTGAAAAGGCAAAAACTTCGATATTTCAAATGTGACTCCCTGTATATCATTGAATTTTTCGCTTTGCTTTTGCTTTTCTATTATTTTCATACATACATAAATGTGAAAAGGACCGTTTAACCCTCCGCCGTCGTCATAATTGGCAAGCAGAATTATTCCACTTTTTCCTGCCTAGTCTTGCGGCGATCGGAGTAGCTTTCTATAAGTATTGAGTGAATGTTTGCATGTTGCATTTGGATTAATGAATTTCATCATTTTTGCGTTATGTTGATCGCGCGGTCCAGAGGACCATAAAACTGCCTTTGTGTAAGATTATAGGGTCATTTGTCTTGTGCTGGTTCACGAATTGTAATGGCTTCAGGATCAGGGTAAACATCTGTGATTCTGATTTTGAGGATGAAATCCATTGTATGCTTGATTCACTTGACTCGGATGTAGAAATATCAGATGAAGATGTCTCAAGATGATGAGCAATTGAATAGAAAAAAAATAAAAAACCTGTCACACCTGTACTCCAATAAGGGAAATCACTCTTTTTGAGCGCTCGTACTACTTACACGAGGGCTATATCATTTCGTCACGATGTCTGTATTTTTCGAATTTTGAGCCGAAAATGGTCTCAAACGACTATGTTTGACTCACTGGTGACGAATCCGTCGAAAAATTCGAGTCTGTCCGTCCGTATACACGATAACTCTCGAACGGAATGTCCTAGAAACTTGAAATTTTCAGGGTAGGTTCGAATCTCGAATGCCGAGGTTGAGTTCGTTATTGGGCAAAATCCGCCTAAGGGTTCCGTAAATATGGCCGCTCGGAGTTTTGTTTTCCTGATTACTTTGAAACTACAGATTCGTTCGAGATGAAATTTTGCACTCTAATGGAAAATGAAGTGTTCAAGCTACATGCAAAATTTTGTTCAGCTCGCATCACCAGAACCATAGAAACCATAGAAAATTGTAACCTCTGAACGGAAACGCGTAGGGACTTGAAATTTTCAGGATAGGTGTGGATCTCGATTGTCGTGATCACTTTGATCTATGAGCAAAATTATACTAGGAGTTCCGTAAATATGGTCGTTTGAAATTTAGTTTTCTTGATAATTTCCAAACTACAGATTCGATCGTGACGAAATTTTGTATACTTATGGAGAATGATATATTCAAGCTACATTTCTCTAGATCGCATGACCAGAACCATAGAAACCATAGAAAATCATAACTTTCGAACGGAGAGGCCTAGGGACTTGAAATTTTCAGGATAAGTGTAGATCTGAAATGTGGCGTTCACGTTTATCAATGAGCAGAATTATACTAGGGGTTTCGTAAATACGGTCGTTTGAAATTTTGTTTTCTAGATAATTTCGAAACTACGGATTCGATCGAGATGAAATTTTGTATTTTAAACGAGAATGACATATTAAAGCAACATTTTGTCCAGATCGCATGACCAGAACCATAGAAACCATAGAAAATTATAACTTCCGAAGGAAAAGGCCTAGGAACTTGAAATTTCAGGGTGGGTTTGGATCGCGAATTTCACGGTCACGTTCATCAATGATCAAAATTAGTTCCGTAAATATGGCCGTCCAAAATATTCGGTTCCTGATAATTTCGATACTACCGATTCGATTGGAATGAAATTTTGCAACTAGCTGAGGAATAATGTATTCAAACTACGTGCAAAATTTTGTCCAGATCGCATCACCAAGACCATAGATACCGTAGAAAATTTTAGCGAATTATCGAAAAAAAAATTGGTCACCTAAAGCACTGACTTGAAGTCTGGATGGTCGCCTCAGTTTGAAAATTTGTTCGACAGCTGTCAAAAATTTCCTCAATTGGTTTCCAAAAATGGAAAATGCGAATCTACCTACAAGGTGCATGTACGAGCGCTCAAAAGCTCCTGCCTTCACGGCAGTGCTTTTCGTAATTTTTTTATGTTTCCATTGTGGAAAACCTTTTTGTCTTGAATGCTCGAGGAAAATGTGCACAAACTGCATAAGAAAAGTGTAAACCTTGTATACCATTCTTGAAGTATCAGTGAATTATACCTTTCGCAATTTTTTTTTCTTGACCCTTATGTTACAAATTTTAGTTTTTTTTCGTTGCTTTGATATGTTATGAATATTTTCATTTAAAAAATATTGTTAAAAATCTTTCGTTTTGTGATATTTTTCATGTTAGAACACAGTAATGTGAAAAAAAAAGTTTCGATTCCTTTTTCATAGTTAAACTTACTTTTGAGTTGAAAATGCATTTTCTTGCCTCGAACAATGAGATAAAATATAAATTTGTTGACCCATCTTATGAAATCTGGTTTGATTATCATTTGTTCGGACAATAACAAGTATCACAAAATAAAAGATTTTTAACAATTTTTTTCAAATGAAAATATTCATTACATATCGGAGCAAAGAAAAGAACATATAATTCACTGGTATTACAACAATGGTATAAAAGGTTCACTCTTTTCTTATGCAGTTTGTGCACATTTTTCTCGAGCATTCAAGATAAATAGGTCTTTCACAATGGAAACATAAGAAAACAATAATTTTTCCATATTGGAGTAGAGTTGTGGCAGGTTTTTATTTTTTTTCTATTCAATTTCTCATTATCTTGAGAGGTATGTAGCTTGAATTCATCATTCTCCATTAAAATGCAAAATTTTTTCACCATCGAATCCGTAGTTTTGAAATTACCAAGAAAACTAAATTTAACCATAACCATATTTTGCTCATTGATGAACGTGACTGCGATATTCGAGATCTAAACCAACCCTGACAATTTCAAGTCACTAGGTCTTTCCTCTCGAAAGTTGTAATTTTCTATGGGTTTTATGGTTCTGGTCATGCGATCTCGACAAAATTTCGCATGCAGCTGCCATTTTCCATCTGAGTGCAAAATTTCACCTCGATCGAATCAGTATTTTCGAAGTAATCAGGAGAACAAAACTTCGAACGGCCATATATACGGACCCCTGGTCGAATTTCGCCCAATAACCTCGGCATTCGAGATTCGAACCTACCCTGAAAATTTCGATTATCTACGTTGTTCCGTTCGAGAGTTATCGTGTATACGGACGGACGGACAGACTCAAATTTCTCGACGGATTCGTCATCAGTGAGTTGAACCTTGTCGATTGAGACCATTTTCGGTTTTAAATTCCAAAAATACAGACATCGTGACGAAATGGTATAGCCCTCGTGTGAGTAGAACTTAAGCTCAAAAAATGGATACTGAGAGGGTAATCGTCTTTATAGTGAATAGTTTATAAGTAAATAGGGCGAAATACGAGATAAAATGAGTAGATCCTAGACCACTTATTAGTTATTGATTACAAACAGAACCCATGAGATATATAATATTTGTGTATCACTTACTATAATTCATCCAATTCGTTATAGGCGAAAGGCTGACAGAACAGTTTATAACTTGATGAAAATCTTGTATCATCATCATAGCGGAAGCATAACCTCCATATCCTTTCCCGAAGGTACAAATTTTACCACGATCTATGAATTTGAAAGTATCACGAAGGTAGGTCAACACGTTGAGCTGATCTTGAATTTCGATAGTACCAAGTCTTCTTTGGATTTCGCTCCTCATTTTGATGCCTTGGTATCCGGAGCCACGTGCATCGATTTGGGCCACGACATAACTTCTTGTACTTGCTAGGTACCAGGCCCAGTTGACCTCCCATTTAGAAGACACTGTTTGTGAGAAGGGTGCTGCGTCTCTAAAAAACACGCAATTCAAATTTGTACAAACAAAACTTTCAAATATACAATAGTTGATGAAAGTAGATGAAAAACAAAGTTGTCGATAAATAGAAAATGAGAATAAATGATGATAAATTTCCCGATTTCTGCAGATGAGTGTATTGCCGTTACCAATTCCTTTCAGCTACTTTTAGAAAGTCTAAATGTTGAGTCGTAATCTATATAATCATTATAATGTAAAGGGTGCATCAATAAGAGCGCAAGATTCGAATTGCGCCCCATTTTCGCCATCTTCTGAACATTTCTGTTGAGGTAAGGTGGGGTAAATGCAACCAGGAATTTCAATAGCATCTTCGAAGGAGCATAAGTTCGTCAAATACGTATATTTGACTTCAATTTTTTTTTGCATATTCATTGAAGGATTCTATATTATGAATAATAGTCAAAATATACAAACTTTTACAAGTTTTGGGAAAAATGGTATATTTTTCATAAAGAGTGTCACTTTTCATGGCGAGCCTGGGTAATTGAAGGCGAACCATGAAAAGTTCACTTTTCCTCCGAATGGAATATGTAATTTTTTTTCAAACGTTTTGAAATCTGGAGATCCAGCTTTAGATTAGACTCATATTCACGATCTTCATAATTGAGTTATCAATGCAAAATGTGCCGAGTTACGGTTGTCGTGCAAAATTAATTTTGATTCTGACGGACATGAAGTATAATAATTGTTCGTAGTAACTAATTCATCGATACATAGCTACACTTTTGCCTCCGGCGTACAGAAATGTAATTCATCGTTGACATAGCAACACTTTTCTTACGGCGGAGGAGAAGTAGAACTTTTCGATAATCCTGTCAGTCCAAATATGACGTTGTTTCTGTACGTTTGAAAAAAAATTTTTTTTTTATTGTAGGTGATTGCTCTTTTCCCACGAGAGAGGGGAAGTGCAATCAGACTTTAACTTATACGTATAAACTTTATTGAAATGAAGTCGGGGAAAAGCATTGTACACAGCAAAAATTGCACATCTGAATATTTTTTGAATATCTTCCATTGAAAACCAGTACAACTGATATAATAAGTGGATGAGTGCATTCAAGCGTAGCACGTGTAATATAAATTGGGTGTTTTTTGGTGAAAAATTAGACGTAAGTTTTAAATTTCATGCACGATATCAGGAAATGAGGGTGTTATTTAAGAATTATACGAGTTAAAATATGGATAGCCACATATGTTTTGTATATTTAGATGATTATACTTTCCCGACAAAACATGGCTGCACTTTCCCCATTGTCGGTTTTTGACGGGGCAAGTGCAATCATCTAAATATACAAAACATATGTGGCAATTAACTCATACCAACTTTTAATAACACCTTTATACCCTGACATCGTGCATATAATTTATAACTTACCTCTAATTTTTCGCCAAAAAACACCAAATTTATATCACATCTGCTACGCGTAAATGCACTCATCCATTTAGGTTCGGTAAATGGTGTGCAGAAAGATGACACCGGCTTCTGCGAAGAGTATGAGGTTATGACACTTTTTTAATTTCGGTGTGTTCGTTTAAATGGCAAGTATTAATAAAAATATTCTCACTTAGGTTGACGGATTGAATTTACCCCATCATTGCACTTACCCCACCTTACTATATGCCCTGAAAGATCGATAGTGGAGGAGTTAGTACAACATATAACAGTTACATAAAAGAATGGTGCATCCTGGTTGTGGAAAATTATTGTTGAAATCGTGAAAGTTTTATTGCCCCGATTCGAAGGGAAAATGCGTCTATTTTACCTCGATGTTTTCGTTAACCTTGCAAAATCCTCGTATGAATGATGAGAAACCAATGCATCCAATAAATCAACTTTTTGGTGTTTATTGTGGCCTGAAGGAATTAATGGGGTGTTTGTCTTCAGTAATGCATTAACAGAGGGTTATCGCACGTTATCTTGCTTTGATGCACCAGTCTCTTGTGCCTCAATTTGAAAATATCGTTTTTGACAACGAGTGGTTTCAGCCGGACTTGCTATACTGTCTGCAGGATATTGGCAGTTCTGCACAAGTTCTTTGCTGATCTTCCACTAAGGTGACAATAATTTTTCATACGCTCTTTCAATTTAATAGCTTTGAATTTCTAGCTATCAGTGTGCAAGCAAAGCCGTGGGCGCTAGTTATCAGATGCTACGCATAACGATGTTTTTTTGAAAATTCCAAACTTGCGCTCTCATTGATACACCCTTCAGTAGATTATAATATCTGGATTCACAAAACAATTCATTCGTGCAGGTTGAATTAACTCATCTTTGCACATTGAATATAAATCATTCCCAGATAACAAATGAAAGAGAAGTGAGTAATGCGTTCAATGACTTCTTCATCAACATAGGAAGATCAATACAGTCTGACATAACTAAAAATTCGAACATCCAGTATAGAAAAAAAGGAAATGTAAATTCGCTCTTCTTGAACCCGGTTACACGAAATGAACTAATCAAACACATCAACACATTGAAAGATCATTCAGCCCCCGGAAAGGACAAAATAACATCAATAATGATTAAAAACATACATATCAGCATTTTGAAACCTTTGCTTCATATTATAAACTTATCTTTTGCTACCTCAATGGTTCCATCTGAGTGGAAAGTATCAATTGTAACTCCTGTACTAAAATCAGGAAGTAAATGTGAGTTGAACAACTATCGCCCAATATCAGTCATCTCTTGTTTTGCAAAAGTTTCCAAAAAATGTTTGAAAGAAAAAATTACGAATTATCTCGAAAGTAACAACTTACTTTATAACAAACAGTTTGGCTTTAGAAATAATAGGAATACCGAAGACGCGATATTAGAACTAGTGAAAGAAATACATTCCAATTTAAGAAACAAGAAAAAGAATCTTGGTGTATTTATGGATCTAGCTAAGGCTTTCGATACTGTCTCACATGAGATGCTTTTCGAAAGAATTGAGGAAGTGGGAATAAGGGGTGAGCCACTGAATTTACTGATCAACTATTTATCAGACAGAAGTCAGTGTGTCAAAATTGGGAATATACTTAGTGAAATGCAGACGATAAATACAGATGTGCCTCAGGGTACAGTTCTGGGACCCCTTCTCTTTCTCGTCTACATAAATAACATCGGCAAAATCTTCGAAGAATGTAGCGTTATAGCATATGCTGATGACACGGCTCTGTTATTTTCTGGTGATTCTTGGAACGAGGTCTATGAGAGGGCAGAGAGGGGCGTTAGCGCTCTCTATGCCTGGCTAAGTGAGGGTCTCCTGGCTTTGAACTTTACAAAAACCTTTTTTATGACTTTCAGTGCTTCATTAGCTGATCAACCAACACGGACCACAATAAAAATTCATAATCGCCGGTGTACACAAAGTATTTGCAATTGCCCCCAAATCAAAAGAGTTGATAAAATAAAGTATCTAGGTATATTTTTAGATCAGAATCTGAAATGGGACGAACACCTTGCATTCTTGAATAAAAAAATCAGAAATATTATCTATAAGTTCTTCCAATTGCGTGAAATATTAAATAAAGAGATGCTCAACATCGTATACTACTCATTGGTCGAATCAAATTTAAGATATTGCATTGCTGTGTGGGGGGGAGCCTACAATAACGTATTCAGAATAGTTATGACTTGCCAGAATTTGATCCTAAAAATTATGTATACAGGGTGTTTCATTGGTAACTGTACATACGTTAACCTGTGGTAGAGCTACCCTAGACGAGTCCAAAAAACCTATATGTGATAGGTCTAATCAACTTCATAGCCGAGATACAGGGTGATTTATGTATTCGTCAATATTTTCAATTGCTTATTACTTTTGAACCATTCAGTATAATCGATTGATATTTGACACGTAAAACACACTTCCATGAGTGAATCAATTCATCTTTGAATTGATCAGAAAATCCAGGTCCGTATCAGAAAAATTTGGCACTTTTCGCAAGCTGAGATTCAACACCCTGTATGAAGGAATATTGGAATTTGATTAGAATATTCGGAAATAGCAGAAAATTTTCGATGGGGATCAGTAGATTTCGGTGTCCCGCACGACGTTTGACCCATCGAACATTTTGTCTAAAGATTAAATTCGATAGTGAAATTTCACTTACTTCAGAATAATGTCGTACATTGAGATTGAATTCGAAAAATTTTGGGTTGGACTGATGAAATATTTATATTTTTTTCATATTCTAATGAATTATTTCAAGAATTTTTCAGAAAAATATGGATTTTGATTGAGTCATGCAAAATTATCAACAGTCAGTTAATAAATAAACAAATGAGTAAATAAGTAAAACATTTGAAATAAATCATAAAAGTTGCTCAAAAGTGCCACTGTTTTGCTCGATGTACATTCTTGCTCTTTTAAAATTACGTTTTATAGCCTTTTTGATCATTTCTGGATCACTACGGATCTTATTGCAGGCAACTTCGATTCGTTGTAGGAGAATATCCTCACTTTCAATCTCAGACGCATTTACTGAAGATTTCAAATAACCCTGAACGAAATAATCGATAGCATTGAAATCTGGTGATCTAGGGGTCCATGCATGCGGTCCACCTCTGCCTATCCACATATTCGGATAGTTCTGATCCAGAAAGTTCCTAACAAAAGCTCTTAAATGGAGGGAGCCCCTTCATGGAAATACTTTCTTGCAATGTTCGTACCGTCGAGTAATACAGGCAGATGATTTCGAAGGAAATCCAAATAAATATCACCAGTGAGACGTCTTGGCAGAATGTGAGGCCAAATCAATCGATCATTATAAACTCCACACCATAAATTAATTGAAAATTTGTACTGGGATTTCATGTGTCTGACTGTGTGTGGATTTTCTTCCGCCAATGAAGAGCCATATTCCCGAGGGATGGAGTCTTCAATTTGAGGAATTTGCATCGATGGGCTAAATAAATCCACATGCAGACTTGTTTACTCATTTGTTTAGTTATTTTTTCACCATTGAACATTTTGAATAAATTATTCAAAATCAATATTTTTCTGGAAAATTCTTGAAATTATTCATTAGAATATGAAAAAAATACAAATATTCCATCAGCCCAACACACAATTTTTCGAATTCAATCTCAATGTACGACATTATTGAGCAGAGAGTGGAATTTTACTATCGAATTAAATTTTTAGACAAAAATTTTGATGGGTCGAACGTCGTGCGGGACACTGAAATCTACTGATGCCCATCGAAAATTTTCTGCTCTTTCCGAATTTTTCAATGACATTTCAATATTCCTTCATACAGGGTGTTGAATCTCAGCTTGCAAAAAGGGCCATATTTTGCTGATACGAACCTGGATTTTCTGATCAATTCAAAAATGAATCGATTCACCCATGGAAGTGTGTTTTAAGGTGTGTACAGACATGCTCCGAATATCGTACCGAACCGTGTCGCGTACCCCGCGAGAGCGAATCAAATTCACGAATTCAAATTGCACCTCTACGTGCGATGAATTTGATTCGCTCTCGCGGGGTACGCGACACGGTTCGGTACGATATTCGGAGCATGTCTGTACACACCTTTACGTTTCAAATATCAATCGATTATACTGGATAATTCAAACGTTATAAGCAATTGAAAATATTGATGAATACATAAATCACCCTGTATCTCGGCTATGAAGTTAATTAGACCTATCACATATAGGTTTTTTGGACTCGTCTAGGGTAGCTCTACCTCAGGTTAGCGTATGTACATTTACCAATGAAACACCCTGTAGAAAGCCCTTCAACTGCCATTCTATTGATCTTTATAGAAACTGTAATATACTGAGAGTTAGGAATTTGTATGTACACGTTGTTGTAAATTATATAATTAAAGTAGATCAAATACAATATGGGAATCGATTTTATAACACGAGACATGTCGATCAAAATAACTTGCCGGTGCCTATGATGCCTACTGATTTATGTCAAAGATTCTCAACTTATTATGGACCTAAATTATTCAATAAACTGCCAAAAGATATAAAAGCTCAGTCAAACTCAAAAGGATTCAAAACCATCTCCAAGAAATTCTTACTTCAAAATCAGGAATACTTCAGTGATATGTTTTGAAGTTAGAAACTTATAATGAATTTTTTGTTTTGGATTGTACCCTGCTTGCCTACCATGCTCTTATCGGTCTCATCATTGCTCTTTCGTCACTTTTGGGTGGTGATTGTTGGGGAATTTCGGTCGGCACACAAGATAGAATCTTAGGCTGACTGAATCCCTTGAAGTTTACAGAGCGGTTTAATAGCTATTGTATTTATGAACTAATTATTATTGTTTAGACTGCCTGTAATTGAATTTATTCGATTTATTACTTGTTTAATGATAAAATTGAAATTGAAATTGAAATTGAAATTTATTTATCTATCCTTTAATAGAATCACTAAATAGGGGAGGTTCTCCAACATGTGTACAAAAGCCGACCAATTCATAATGTATAATATGGGGCCACAAATATATTCACACAAAAATAATCACAATCAATCCACTATGATCCATGCAAAGTAAATGAATATTATCTCAATGTGCTACTGAATTTATGAGTGCACGAGAAACCTTCACATTTGAAAAAAGCCAATCAATGTGAATATTTCGAAAAAAAAATCATTTACTTTGTGGCGGTACAGCGTATGTCCGGAAGATGGCGTTGTCGTCTACGCCACAGTGCGTTTTCTTTCGCGGTTCTCTGAAAATAGTTCACTCAACGTTCAGTGAGCACCACTTTCCTAGTGAAGGTGTCTAGGACAACAGTTGCTGGATCAGTCCTACTGATGAGTCCACCAGCAACTGTGGGACGAAACACGCATCCATTTTTCCGTTTCCCCATCAGGGAGCGCGATTCAATTTGGCGAGACCATCTTCCTAAAACTTATCTAACATGGTTGTAGGCATTTGCCATTTACTGTTGTAGCAAAAATTAGCTCGGGAAGCTAACGTTTGTCTGCCATTATACAGTTTTCCATTCTCTCCAAGAAGCTCAGCCACACTCCGGTGTCTCATCGGTAAAAAGTTACACTCCTCTGTTTTTTTTGGGATGCTTGAAGGAGAAAGATATTCAACATAAACCCCGTACTTTGGATGATCTAAAAAAGACGATTCGTAGAGAAAGAGAAGTGGACCTGATCACCGATGAGACACTGGAGCGGGTGTGTCTGAGCTTTTTGGGGAGAATGGAAAACTGCATTATGGCAGAAGTCACCTTCCTGATCTTATTTTTACTACTCAAGTGAATGGCATATGCCCACAACCATGTTGGATGAGTGAATAATTTTGAAAAATAAATATTGTTTTGATTTCTTCTTGATGTAAAGGTTACTCGTCGTCACTCTGTATGAAGTCCAAAGTAACTGCACATATCAGAAAAGTCTAAGGATATTTGGAAAAAATAAGAAATTCAATGGATAACCATGCCATGGATAACCTGCCATTGTACTTATTTGTTCATTTATGTGATTTTTCAAATATAATTGAGAATTTGACGAATGTATATATTTTCCAGTATTCTGGCATGAATAAACTTACTCTAACATTTTCTTCACTCAAACTCAGCTCTTTGCAGATATAATAGCGCTGTAAGATGTGCTGCAAACAGTTTTATTCACGGAATAATCAAAATTTGGATTTATCCATATTCTCATCGAACAAGAATATGAAGGCGATCTTGAAATTCAGAACGCTTGAGACACGTTCAGGAAGTTCCTACTTGTCGAGGTGGTGTTCTTATTGTATGTGGAGGAATCACAAATGGCGGAAGAGCACCCCTCGTTTTTCCAACAGGCTTCCTCAGAGCTTATATGATATTATTCAACTTATTATGCGTCCCTTTGGAGGAGCTGTTGGTGAAAACTTGCATTCACCGCATGACGATGACAATGCTCGCCCTCATGTTGCTCATAGTGTAACACATCAGTTGTATAACAAAAGAATTGGAGAACATATTGCTATTGAAGCGAAATTTCAAATGCTGAATCCGATCAAGCTTGTTTACGATGTACTTCAAAGAAGATATAACCAAATACATTTATAATGCTTTTGCATGCAGGGAGCTTCTGGACTAGTTTAATTCAAGGACGAGTTTAATTCAAGACCATATTTCATCTATGAACAGTCAGGTAAGCTGTGATTTATAAACGAGGTGGACACACTCTGTATTGAGTGTTGATTTTATAATAATCTTAATCATGAAAATATCTTCTATTCAAAAAAATATCCCTAGACTTTCTCGATGAGTGGATATGACTAAAATTCCAATTATATAATCTCTCGAATTCTTTTGAATTTCGAGTTTTCCTGAGTCCGACATTGTGGTTGCATAATCAAACATAGCTTTCTAAAACATTAACTGCAAACGTTCGATGCAGGGTCTTCAAATATATAACTAAAGGAGGTTAGAAACACCAGTTCTAGAAGTCATACTGTGTCTAACACTAATACACATTTTAATCCAAAGGACCCATAAGCAAGGCGCATGGAGGGAACTTTTGAAGGAAGATATCAGGAAAGATCCTTTTACAGGATTGTCCATCGACTCCATTATTTTGAATATTTTGTCGATAGGAACTACAAGGTAGTTTATAACAGAAAGGGAACACTGGAAGAGAGAAATTCCAATCAGTGTTCAATCAATTTGAATACAGATGGCTTGCAGGCAGATGGAGAAGTCAGAGCCGGAGCCTATGGGTGAAAAGCGGGGATTGTGAGCATGACCAAACATATCCCAAAGCATTCCAATCTGAACAGGATGGAATACACCACTCTGTAGAGATTAATAATTAAGTCCATTGTGATCTACTTCGACAGCGCTTCATCCCAAACAGATTCACTCCAACTCAGCTAACACTGGGAAGTAACTGTAAAGTGATATTTGATATAGGAACTCTAATGATTTCTAATATTATTTCAAGTCTGAAACATTTGTACAACTTGCAGGAATATCGCAATCTGATGGAAGAACTTTTCATACTGATTGCCAATCTCCAAATTTTTTTTTCCTCATTATTGAATCAATTCAACCTTTTTCATCGTAGAACAGCAGGCGCAAATTGGCGTCGTTAATAAATAACCAGAGTTGGCATGCTGCACATGCAAGGGCGCACCCCCTTGTTTGATAACGATTTTTTGAGGGGGAAATAAAGGATACACAAAAAATGCCAATTTGAATTTTTTTTTCCATTTAAAAAGTAAGTGCCTACTTGCTATAGCCGATGGTTATAATTCCTTGTTAAATGAATACATTATGGGTGTTAGTTCATTTTTTTATTATGTTTGGACCAACAACAACTTTATGTTCGCAAGCACAGATCTGAATTTTTCATTGAAATTCATACTCATTTCTGCATTATATTATATATAGAAGAATCGGCCACGCGTTGCTTTGGCTAAGGTATACGTCTAATTATATTGTACTGAAGTATTCAAACCAGTAGAATTATTATAATTATTATAAACCTTAGCTAACCCCACCCTAAACCTAACCCTTGATTTTTCAAAGTTTTAAACCTAGTTCTTGAACAGTTCCAAATTTCTTCAGTTTTGGGAAAGACCCAGAAACTTGGCATCACTCCTCGCACGTTATCGCTCTTGCCGAGTGATCGGATGTGGTGGGGACGCGATGACCTGCCGTCGATTTGAGAACTGCGTTGCCGCGTAGATGATTATTACTCTTTGTCAAAAATAATAAACAAATAATTTGAAATAAAAAATATTGCAACTATAAAGTGCGATATAAACTATCCTATATTTTAGGTTGGATCAAAAAAAATTTGATTGAAATCGGTTCAGTATTTTAGGAGTTCATCACGGACAAACAACTTGACACATAATTTTGATATATAAAAATATGTTAACAATGTGATATTTTCGAATAGACTTCGTTGCGAAATTGCAAAGAAGTTTGTCACTTTCTGTGGAAGTCGTATTGTGTCTATTCATTAATATCCCCAAATTATTATCACTTTATCTTCGAATTCTTGTTAACAAAGCAAGGACTCAAAATAGCCATCTTCAGATACATGCAAAATCACTATGAAGAGAAATTTCGATGTGTAATTTGAGACTTCGCGCAACAGCCAAGTAACATGTTCACTGGGTAATGTGGGACTTCGCTTTAGCAATTAACAGATAGACCAAAAAAAAATCGAAGTGAGCTTGGTAAAATTGAATATTGTTAGTTAATACGGCTTAATTAGTACGTTGTTGTTGAACTGGAAATATGAACAATTCGATTATGATCCTCACACCTCGTATAACTACATTCAATACTCACACAAAAAGCACCATGGGAAATGCGACATCTTCATACTCCCTCAATACAGGTGGTAGATACATTTTCACTTGGGCCTTATATCCGAATTCAATCTCAACCTGAATCTTCTTGATTTGAGGCTGAGCTAACTTTTTCAACTTCTTCCTCAACTTAGTACCGGCATCCAACACAGCCATCCTTACGTTTTGAGCAGTTTCTACAAGGAATACTACGGGAATATCTGGTCCCAAACATTCTTGAATGTAGTACTTGAATGATTTACTGAATATCACATTGTTGTAGTCGCATTTGTAGTCTGAAAGTAGACTGCTATTTAGCATTGTTTCGTTCATGTATTCTGCGAAGTAAGCATATGTCCCGTTGGGGTCTATTTTAGGCTGACAGGTGAGGCAGGTCCAGGATTGACTGGAGTTCATGTCGCCTAACTTGAAGAGGTGACGGACAGCAGGTTGGTTTTCGTTGGTAGCTATAGCATATCTGGAAAAGTCAATTATTAGAATTATCTGAAATGATCAGAATCAGTTTAGATTATTTGCTTTGAAGATCCACAAAAATTCGATCCTGGATGGAAATTTTCTGAGATTTATGAATTCGTTTTCCTCGGGCGTCATTTCAGGCATATAATTTGAAATAATTGAGAACTTAAAAATGGATAAATTCAAAATATATTAAGAATCGTACTTACAGAATATGTTTCTCCTCGTCCCATCCTAGAATTTTCGTTATTTCGAAAGCACCATGAGTCAATGGCACAACGTTACTATTAAATACTTGACAAGCGTGCATGTAATGCCCATTAGCTCCGTCTTTCACAGGAAGTCTGACCAGGGCTTGTGTCCCGTTATAACAATAAACCGGATTAAATATGGGCTCTGTCCAACCAATATGTTCTTTCTCTACATGGAACTGCAAACAAGATGGACCAATAAACATAAACCAGAAAAGAGTAAATATTATAAAATGAAACAAAAAGAGACGTTTTCTCGTTAATTTTCTTTCATGATATGAAAAATGTCTGTTGTGAAACTTGGATCATTGAAATCTACAACCAATCAGAAGAATTGGATATGTGGAAAAATGAGCAAAACATCGTGGTTGAAAAAAATCGAACGAATGAATATTGTGAGATGCAGATAGAGAGAGGAATTCGATATATAAAAGAGGAGAACGTATTTGATAGGACCTCGATCAGACAAAACGAAGGATAAGAACTAGAGGACGACTGAGATGTTTATAATTTCAAGATCCGATCAATGTCACCATATCTCCACCGCTGAAGAACATTACAGATAACAAGTCACTGCCTTGAGAATGTAATGAACATAATAAAATTCACTAGCAAAAAGAGATCCATTCAACAAGATTATTTTAGTAATGTTTTGATTTACCACGATTATAACAAAAGTGAGAATACTAAAAAATTAATCATGGCCAGCAATCTCATGCTTACAATGCCTCTTATTATTCTTTGATATCTCTTCATCGCCCAAACTTTGGATTGGAAAATTGGAGAACTTTGACGTCCAGTTTTGTATTCCTACAACAGCAACCGCTAGAAACTCAGTTCTTCGATGACTGTATCGATACCTTTTTGCCAAACTATCGTAAGCCTCAACGTACTACGTTGGCAAAAAGGTATCGATATATGGGAAGACATCGCGTTTCAGAATATATATAGGTGCTGTTAATATACATTTCGATGCGAAGCATCATCTTCAGGTGCTTAAGGTATAACCAGCTGTTATACCTTAACTATCTGAAGATGATGCTTCGCATCGTAACACGTGTCTTGAAATTTAACCCAATGTAGTGGAAATCATATTAGTTATTCTATTGTAAGTTTGATTATGGATTTTCATCAAGTTTCGGCTAATTCTATTGAAATTTTGTTCATATGCTTTCTATAAATACAGGACAAGCCCTTTTTTGATTGAACTATCGCAACCACGAGTCATGGCACCTTATTTTCTGGGCTAAAGCAAACTAGAGATTGAGCCTTTCTCCTCAGCAATGCCCGACTTGTATGCAGCCGTCAAGGCTCAGAAAGTCTAGACTCATTGCTGAAGCAGATAGAGTTTTATATTTCATCCAACTTCAGTACCTTGAACAGACGGTAAGTCTGGCGCCCATTGTAATCAACATTCATGTCTTATTGCTACAACAAAATTATCACGATCCGCCTCCAACTTCTTTATGGAGATCAAAAATTATGATAGAACGAAACAAAGTATTATAACATCCACTCGGGATTAATTAAGTAGATACCAGAATTTCTTCTTACCTAAATCTATAAATCAAATTATTTTTTTATATCCATTATTCTACCGGAAATAATAGTATGGAAGAATTTGTAGACTTTCATTACATAGACTTTTCTAACGACTATCACATTACTGTTTTAGTTGTACTTACATCAGTACAGTTATAACTGTTCTGAGCATCGCAACTGGCCATTACTGAAACATTTTGATTCCTATTTAGCCACACTAAGTTCACACCATTTTCAGCATAGAAGCTTGCATGAGTGATGTAGCTGCCAAGATCAACACTCGCAGTTGGCTTCAATTCAACAGGAAACAGAAATTTTGGTGTTGTGAGATTTACTATCCACGCTTTTACTTCGGGATTGGGAGTATCAGGCTGCAAGAAAAAGTGAAAAATCATCAATCATTACACTGTGAAGGCCAATATAACTCTGATCAGCATAGTTTATGATATAAAACTGTATAAGATGCATGTAGTTATACAGGGTGTTTCATGGGTGGTATGCCATAGCCTAGTGGTGAATACAGGTCATCCAGGTCTTTCAGAAAATGTGCTTGTTTCTATCGTAAGGCTATTAGTCAAGGAGATTTATGGATTTCGACATGAATTAACGAAAGCCATATCTTTGAAATCTGAGGTCCGATTTCGATGAAATTTCATAGGTTTGTTCACTTCAAAAAGTCCTTCCGAATAGCTCACGAAATATCAATATTTTCAGGGCAGTACTCAGAATATCGTGGTTTATGAATGAATATTGGTCGTCTATCTGAAGTTTTCGAATTTCAAAATGAGACAAGAAAATATGTATTAGATAGACTAATAAAAGCAAGCCAACAAATCAATACATGTAACCCCATGAAACATCGAAGTTCATCCTTTGCATCTGCAGACCGGTTTCGCCGTTTTACGGCTCGTCAGTACAGATCAGCTCAGGATAAACTCGATGTAGCAGACAGCTATCCAAACAACCTAACGCGATGACGGTAAGAGATTATTTCTCTACTCACGCCACCTGTCGGCCGAAGGAGCAACTGAATGCAGTCCATGATGGTCCATGTAAAGATTTCTTGGCTCCCCTGACAAAACCAAAACAAGCAACAAGATCGAAACATTATGGCCTAGTAGTCACAAGTGGAAATAAGGGTTTAAGCTACAAATAATTGACATGAATGAATATTGGTAGTCTATCTGAAGTTTTCAAATTTCAAAATGAGACAAGAAAATATGTATCAGATAGACTAATAAAAGCAAGCCAACAAATCAATACATGTAACCCCATGAAACATCGAAGTTTATCCTTTGCATCTGCAGACCGGTTTCGCCGTTTCACGGCTCGTCAGTACAGATCAGCTAAGGATAAACTCGACGTAGCAGACAGCTACCCAAACAACCTAACGCGATGACGGTTAGAGATTATTTTTCTACTCACGCCACCTGTCGGCCGAAGGAGCAACTGAATACAGTCCATGATGGCCGACAGGTGGCGTGAGTAGAGAAATAATCTCTAACCGTCATCGCGTTAGATCACTTAGAGAAATGTGTTTATTGCGATGAAAATATACATTATTCAATCTAAAGAATTCAAGTTTCACTTTGAATGGCAAACTTGTTATAAGCGAGTAGCGATCGAACGAATTAATATTTTACGTAATTTTTCTGAAATCCGGTCCTATTTTAGTCTTTTAGTGATAATATTCCTTATATTTCGCTGAAATTTTGAAGTTCTTAACTTTCTGTTCAACTCCTTTATATTCTAAATTCTCAGCACCCACTGAGTGTTGTAATACGCTGCGTAAAAAAGTAATTTTCGATTCAGAGAAGTTACCCAACATCTGAATGACAACTATCCAAATGGGGAAATCACGGAGTGGGCGACATCTACTTTTAATCGTTTGAACTACCCGAGTGATGAATAACAAACTAACGTGTGTGTGTTTAAATGGGAGAAGTGTGAAATATTTGTATGATTTTGAGTCATTTATGTTTCGAAAGTGATATATTTAGATGATAATTTATGGACAATTGTTTCAAATAAACTGTATACGAGCTGAAAATGCAGCAGATTGTAAGACGTAATGTCGGAATAATATCACGAAAAATGTGCTCTGTTCCTCAATGCTCATCATATACCTAGAGTTCTTCTGAAATTTCTTTGCAAGAATTCCCGTTGAATCCCAAGTCAGTTGAAAAAATTGCAGACAATCTTGAAGATTGGGAAACGTATCTCAAAGGAGTTGTTACTTTGCAGCAAGCACTTCCTGAAAGATGATTTTTCTTAACGTAAGTTCACTAATTTTCTATTATATAGTGGTCATTTGCTATCACATTCACGTTCATCCACATAATCAAAAATGTCCAAAGTGGTTATCTCGTCTTTCACAGGCATTATTATTAATTCCGCAATCTTATAAATAATATTTGATTGACTTGTTATGAAAGACAAAAATGAAAGAATAATTTGGACCACCATTCGGCCCGACATCTTGTTATTTTCAGCGCCATCTAGCGGTACGTGATTTTTCCTATAGATGGATAGGAAATGGTGGCCCTGTAACATGGCCCCCAAGGTCCCCAGATCTAACCCAGAAATGGATTGATTATTTTTTTTGGGGTTATCTGAAAGAAAATGTATATGCCGTCGAAATAACTTTACGAGACTATTTGAGGCAGATGATAGAAGAAGCTTGCACAGAATTGAAACAAAATCCCGATATGATGAGAATGGCAATGAATAATCTCATTTTGAGATCTAGGAAATATATCGATTTGGAAGGACTTCATTTCGAACATCTTTTATGATACTACCCTTTTGATTTTGTATTGTGAAATGAAATAATTGGTTTTCCAGTTTTATGAAAAAAATTACGAGAAGCACTGCCGTGGAGTCAGGAGCTTTTGAGCGCTCGTACATCTACCTTGTAGGTAGATTTGCATTTTCCAGTTTTAGAAATCAATTGAAGGAATTTTCGACAACTGTCCACAAAATTCTGGAACTTAGGCGAAACTCCAGACTTCATGTCAGTGCTTCAGCTGACCAATTTTTTTCCGATAATTCACTAGAATTTTCTACGGTATCTATGGTCTTGGTGATGCGAGCTGGACAAAATTTCGCACGAAGTTTGAATACATTATTCCTCAGCTAGGTGCAAAATTTCATTCCAATCCCATCAGTAGTTTCGAAACTATCAGGAAAAAAATATTTTGAACGGCCATATTTACGGAACCCTAGTCTAATTTTGCTCATTGATGAACGTGACCGCAACATTCGCGATCCAAACCCACCCTGAAAATTTCAAGTTCCTAGGCCTTTCCGTTCAAAAGTTACAATTTCTATGCTTTCTATGGTTCTGGTCATGCGATCTGAACAAAATGTTGCTTTAATATATTATTCTTATCATTCTCGATTAAAATACAAAATTTTATCTCGATCGAATCCGTAGTTTCGAAATTATCGAGAAAACAAAATTTCAAACGACCGTATTTACGGAACCCCTTGTATAATTCTGCTCATTGATAAACGTGAACGCGACATTTCAGATCCACACCTGAAACATCCTGAAAATTTCAAGTCCCTGGGCCTTTTCGTTCGAAAGTTATGATTTTCTATGTTTTCTATGGTTCTGGTCATGTGATCTGGAGAAATGTAGCTTAAATATATCATTCTCTATTAGTATACAAAATTTCGTCACGATCGAATCTGTAGTTTTGAAATGATCAAGAAAACTAAATTTCAAACGACCATATTTACGGAACCCCAAGTATAATTTTGCTCATAGATGAACGTGATCACGACATTCGAGATCCACACCTATCCTGAAAATTTCAAGTCCCTAGGCGTTTCCGTTCAAAAGCTACAATTTTCTATGGTTTCTATGGTTCTGGTCATGCGATCTGGATAAAATTTCAAATGTAGCTTGAACACCTAATTCTCCATTTGAGCGCAAAATTTCATTTCGATCAAATCTGTAGTTTTCAAGTGATCAGGGGAACAAAATTTTGAACGGCCATATTTACGGAACCCCTGGTGGAATTTGGCCCATTAACGAACTCAACCGAGGCATTCGGGAACTGAACCCACACTGAAAATTTCAAGTCTCTAGGTTGTTCCGTTCGGAGGTTATCCTGCTTACGGCCGGACGGCCGGACGGACAGACTCGAATTTTCCGACGGATTCTTCATCAGTGAGTTGAACATAGTCGATTGAGTCCATCTTCGGCTCAAAATTCGAAAAAAAAAATATACGAGCGCTCAAAAATGGAGAATATTAATAAAAATCTAGTTATTTGTGTTGTGAAACGAATACACTTTCGGATGACATTTTCCGAAAGGTTTACTTTATAAGTAATAACGCACTTAAGCTTCGAAGTTCAGAAATTCAGCAGAAGACAAGAAATATTATCACAAGAGGACTAAAATCAGGACCGCATTTCGAAAAAATTACATGAAATACAAATTCGTTCGATCGCTACTCGCATGTACCAAGTGTGCCATCCAAAGTGAAAATTGAATTCCTTAGATTGAGTTATGTATTTTTTTTCTGGCAAAAACGGCATTTCTCTAAGTGATGTAAAAATTATAGATTTTGGGGCTTGAAAGATGAACCACGAGATTCTGAGTACTGCCCTGAAACTATTGATATTTCGTGAGCCATTCGAAAGGACTTCTCGAAGTGAATAAACTCATGCAATTTGATCAAAATCGGACCTCAGATTCCGAAGATTTGGCTATCGCAAATTCAGGCCGATATCCATAAATCTATATCTCCTAAACTAATAGCCTAAGGATACAAGCTCATTTTCTGAAAGGCCTGGATGACCTGAATTCACTACTAGGCTATGGCCAACCACTCATGAAACACCCTGTATATAGTATTGGATATAGTATATGGATATAGTATATGGATATAGTAAATGGAACATCACAAATTTTACCAAATTTGTACCGAATTTGTATTTATGCTATGTGTCTGTGATAGCAACATTGATGTGTCGTTGATGTCATTGATGAATAAGAACAACATAGTCGTGCTCAAATTGATTCATAACAAATATGGAGAAAAATTTACACAGTACCTAACTATATAGCTGACACATGTCCAACACTAAGCGTGGATGCAGTTTTGAAACATAATAAGATTTTTCACAAATTATAGAACAGATACGTATTTGAAATAAATAAATGATACATCGCAACTCACAGCATGTGAAGGTCCAGAAATTATTTCCCCACGGTAAGCAGTTGAGAAACGATATATACGCTCCCAGAGTGGAACTCAAAAAAATTGACATCGCAAATCTCACTACAGTTTAAAGTCAGTTCTAACACACTATACATGACAGGCACTTTCTTTTCAGTAAAAGTACGATTATTGTCCATAAAGTCTAGTTCGCATTAGGAGAGTATTTTAGCCGAGTAGCGAGATATTTAGTAACTAAACGTGTCTGAACGATGAGAATTTAGTCGAGTAGTTAGGCAAGTAATTTAGTCGAGTCGATCCATTCTACTGTATTTTCAACGGGCGAGTAGCACCCCCACCACGCGTCCGAGATCACTGGCTTGCCGGCTCAACAAGTGCGAACCCGAATATTTAGTAGAGTTCATTAGTAGCCGCTAATATGACGTCCCGCTGGAGCGAAGATACAACTTTAAAATTTATTTCGAAGTATCTAGAACATGAATGTTTGTGGAACATCAAGTCCACGCAGTATAAAAACAGGCAGTCGAAACAATCTGCATATTTGGACATCGAAAAAACAATGGACATTTCTGGATTTGGTGAAAGGGAAATAAAAATGAAAATCAAAAATATCAGGTATAAATTCCTTTAATGATTCATATATTGCTTCACCAACTTCGATGATGAATCCAGAAATAGTTGATTTTCCGATTCTAAATATATGTGTGAGTGTACTTAAACTGCATCCAGTAGCAAGAAAGTAAAGAACTACTTGTAATTTAGTAATTGCAGGAATAGCGCTTCTTAAAAGACTATCTTTACGCTGAATTTGATACTGTATTTTCATCAACAGAAAATGCACACAACTTTCCGACATTCTGAAACTATCGAAGTATTCTTTGGGATCTTCCAATGCTAATTCTCTTAGAAGACAATTAGTAGCTCCTAGTTTTTCTCTTCTTTCGATCCATTTTCGTACCCATAGCTTCTTCTTATTAATTACACAAATTTTCCTCATCAACCTCTTCTAAAATAGCCGACACGATTAGCTTAATCACTTTGTTTATTTTAATTCGTTGAAGGCTGTTCATCTTGCTAATCACACTACTACCTAACCTCACTTGTGAACTGTCAACTGTACTAAAAGCAAAGTGCGAACGATTTTCGGACAGTAGCGGGTTTAGTCACTCGCTACTCGACTAAAATACTCTCCTAATGCGAACTAGACTTTAGGAGAGTATTTTAGTCGAGTAGCGAGTGATTTAGTAACTAAACGTGTCTGAACGATGAAAATTTAGTCGTGTAGTTAGGCAAGTAATTTAGTCGAGTCGATCCATTCCACTGTATTTTCAACGGACGAGTAGCACCCCCACCACGCGTCCGAGATCACTGGCTTGCCGGCTCGCTACTAGCTACTCGACTAAAATACTCTCCTAATGCGAACTAGACTCAAGTCGAAATCCCGAAGCAATCATATTTTGCGGTTTTCATTCATTTTCACTTGCCTCGTTTGAATTTAGGTCAAAACTATTATTCTTTAATCAAGTATAATTTTATGTCTAAAGTTATATAGCTACTAAGCGTAATATGCGAAAATGTTTTCCTCCAACTGAAATGCTCATACGCCGCGTCTCAACCGTTGCCAATATGGCACTAGGAACGGACCGCTGTGGCATTTCGACGCGTCTAATGTGGTCATACGGTGCGCGCACCGAGCGCTGTAGAGCGTGTGTGTAGCAGGCTTAACAAAAAGTCGGCCAACTTGGCTTGAACAGACTAGATTGAGAGACTTGCATGAGCGCGTGTAGCGGAAGTTGGAGCTAGAAGTTGTATTCGGACAAAGCCGATTGCGTACAGTTTTCATAGCCGACTTTGCTTGACATGCCAAGTTTGCTGACTTGCATGCGTGTGTGTAGCTTTATTGTGTTCGTACGCCACCTGACACAGCAGAGTTAATTGTTCACCAAAAGTGTTGATTCGAGAATAACAAAGACAAGTGAAGATTATTCTTCTTGCATCTAGTGATCACCAGATTACTCGTTGATTCATTATCAAGCTACTTATTTGTAATCTCTCAAGACTTAAGGAGTACATTTATCAACCGAGCTGAGACAGTTTTGATCTTATTTCCTTCATCAAGTATTATACCAGGAATAATAAATAACAGCTCCACAATGTAATCAGAATCTCATTAGAAGAGCTTCCACCTGTAGCTCACAATATCATTCGAAACTTGAGATAAGCTCTAAAATATATGCGGAAGTATTCCCATGTTCCGCAGGGAATTTGAATAAAATTCTATCGATTTCGTGAATGCCGGATAACGAGGCAGTTATCTCAGTAAAATTATCGAATGCCGCATTTTACATGAACAAGCAAAAAGTTTGATGTCGTTTTAACCAAGACTCAAAAGAGAGGGAAGGTTTTTTATGCCTCTGTGTCATCATCTCATTTATCAAGTCAATTATATACAAACCTCCAACGAAATATACACTGGATAAGAAATTTTCCGTAAATTTTAAGAAATGAATAATTTTTCTAATCCCACAGACTCCACTATCCGAAGTTCCTTCGAATCCACTTAAACTCAACTGATAATTTACATCTTGAATATTTCAACCGGCGTGACAGATGAACAATGGAACAATTTTGATAAAATATTTGGTCCATTAGGCGCTGGTCTCCTCGAAACGCGACGGACGACCGACGCGGAGACGCCTCGAATCATATGTTCGGGAAACCATGAGCACGGTCTCTCTGAACCGCCAGGGCGGGCGGGATTTAAAAGTTACACCGACAGCCTTCCGTATGACGTCACCGCACGTCGTAGGTCGCGTGCGAGTGGTTCGAGGAGACCAGCGCCTTATTGACACAACAGGGATAGTTATTGACACATCCTCATCAAATCATTCGAAGTTTGAAGGATTAATAACATCAATTATATCATCGTCTGATGAACATAAATATTGTTTTCAATGTGTCATTAGGAAAGCAAGAATTGTCGTTTATCTTATGATAAAATTATATAAAAAATTAATTATCAATTTTAGGAACACAATAACATAACACAAGCCGATCTCTTGATTCCCAACCGTTTTTTAGGGGTTCCGCAAAAGCCTTGAAAGAAGGGAATAAAGGTAAATATACTGAGCGTCCCATGAAAGGCATCATTGATTATTTTGGGAAAAACTTTTTCTATTTGTCTACCAATTTTGCGTAATGATTGAAATCTCCTACCTTGATGGTAATAATGTGTCGAATGTTCACCGTTCGTTGCATATTGCTTAAGTCGGCATTAATGTGTAGTACACCACTCGGTGCTCGCGCACCGTACGACCATATTAGAAGCGTTCGAAAAGCCACAGCGGTCCATTCCAAGTGCTATATTGGCAACAATTGAAACTCAGCGTATGAGCATTTCAGTTGGGGGAAAAAGTTTTCGCATATTACTCTGAGTAGCTATATAACCATAGACATAAAATTATAATTAAAGAATAATATTTTTGACCTAAATTCAAACGAGACAAGTGAAAATGATGAAAAGCACTGTCATGAAGTCAGGAGCGATGAAATTTTGCACTCCGATGGAGAATTACCTGTTCAAGCTACATTCAAAATTTTGTCCAGCTCGCATTACCAGAACCATAGAACCCATAGAAAATTTTAACTTTGTAATGGAGAGGCCTAGGGACTTGAAATTTTCAGGATAGGTGTGGATCTCGAATGTTGCGGTCACTTTCATCAATGAGCAAAATTAGTCTAGGGGTTCCTTAAATATGGCCGTCTGAAATTCAGTTTTCTTGATAATTTCAAAACTATGGATCTGATCGTGACGAAATTTTGTATTAAAATTGAGAATGATATATTCGAGCTTCATTTTTTCCAGATCGCATGATCAGAACCAAAGAAACCATAGAAAATAATAACTTTCGAACGGAAAGGCCTGGGTACTTGAAATTTTCAGGATAGGTTCGGATCGCGAATTTCGTGCTTACGTTCAGCAATGAGCAAAATTAGACTAGGGGTTCTGTAAATATAGCCGTTCAAACTATTTTTTTCCTGATAATTCTGAAACTACTTATTGGATTGAAATTTCGCACATAGATGAAGAATAATGTATTCTAACTACGTGGGCAATTTTGTCCAGATGGCATTAACAAGACCATAGATGCCGTAGAAAATTCAAGCAAATTATCGAAAAAAAAATTGGCACCTAAAGCACTGACGTGAAGTCTGGATTTTCGCCTCAGTTCGAAATTTTCTTTGACAGCTATCAAAATCTTTCCAATTGGTTTCTAAAACTGGAAAATGCGAATCTACCTACAAGGTAGACGAACGAGCGCTCAAAATCTCCTGACTTCACGACAGTGCTTTTTTTAATTTTTTTCTCTTTGGTACGGTTTTTTTGGAAATATTTCGTTTCATAAACCTTGTCCGGATAATAATGAACACAAATAAAAGAGGATTATCGAATTTGGTGCAGTCGTTCGAACGTTATGCCCAGACATAGGTAAACTTTATATCCTCTTTTATTATTATAGATGAATTTTTCTCAGATCGCATAACCAGAACCATTTCAAATTCCAACGAAGTATTGAATAAAAAATTCCCAATATTTCTGTTATAACAGATACGATCGGGTAGAAATTCAGTTCGTATATGCAATATAACGAGTGGAAAGTTCCTGCCGAGTAGGTGGATGAACGAGCACTCGAAAGCTCCTGACTTCAGGTCAGTGCTTTTCAAATTTTTCTATTTCAGATTTGTATTTCAGGCATCTTGGAGAAGTCTTTCTTTTTTTTCCGATGTTAGTCAGTGATGTAAACCCTACTGATGTTTCGATAAATCCTTGAATATCTGAGTAATTATACACATTGAATCATGTGCATTGAAAGATGCATTACATGTCTTCATAAAAAGCAGAATCATAAATTTTGGCATATGTGCAGATTATGCCGAACACTATTCCACGCAATTCAGGCAAAGACGCAAGCATTTGAGTTTCGACCATGATTTAAGAATATTGTGTATTGTATATCAGGGTTCGACCGATTCGAAAAGTTGCCACCAGCAGCAGGGCAAAGGATTCTTTGAATGCGTGAAAGTATTTAAATGGCGGACTTGAAAGGAGAAGACAAGGCATGACTCGAAGGCTACCGGTTCTTCCAGTTTTTCTTTGGAGCAACAGCAAACATCCGTTATTTTATAATGGGTTGAATCATATGCACCAAAAAGGCATGCCCCGTTTTCTTTGGGGTATCGCTTGCTCTAAATATGTGTACTCTATTTTACAAACTGTCGGTCATTTCAACATCTATGTTTTGTTAGTCAAAATGTCATAACCAAGTAGATCAATGTTGATGTCTTAAATCAAACAATCCTTGAAATCAGTTGAAATCAAACCACGTTCGAGTGGTTCACCCAGTAGGATATTTAAATTTTAATTGCAAACCAATCCAACTCTACTCACCTTTGGAAATCTGAACGACCTTATTTCTGGATATATGCCGCTAGGATTTCCGCTATCATACCAAGTATATTTATACTCCCCAACATTGGTGTCGTTGAAACTCAAGTATAATAAGTACACTCCATCTGGTGAGAACCACAACGTATGCGACGTTCTGAGTATCTCGTTCTCGTAGAGCCAGTCCGGAACTCCATTATACATCTCGTTTAGAACCCCCGACATTGTGATTCTGCAGACAAGATTCTTATCAATTTTCGGCTTGTAAAATACGTCGTTGTTGTGAATAAAAGCAACTCCGGTGCCATCTGGTGACCAAGTAGCGTATTGTAAGTATGGAGCATTGAGATCCAGCTCCTTATGGGATAAGGGTTTTATAATCCTGAAAAAAAAAATCGTATTCATCAGATGCTTATACAGGTTTTTCATTGTGGAAATAATTGAATTGTTTTCAATTCGGGATTGGCTGCTCATAAAATTAAATTAAAATATAGAATTATATAGATATAGGCTATTGAAACATTGAAGAAGTACTTTCCATTTTCAGTCTTTGGGAACAATTTATTTACAGTTCTAATCAAACAGCAATGTTTCGAGAAACAATGTTCTTTTCCTAAGACTTATGAATAATCCATTGCACAAATTCTTTGAGACATGAAATATTTTTATTTACATGGTATCAAAAACGAACACGATTCGAACATCTGAGCGGAACTTGACCCACATGAAACAATCCTTCTTATCGAGATCGCTCCCCCATCAACGTATTATGTGCCACGTTAAAAAAACCCCTTATTGGGGCTCATTACATAGAAAGACTTATTGCATAAACTTGCTAAAAATATTTGGAAAGAGAATTCACGAACTAAATGGTAAAAATTCCCATAGTAGTTCTACGCGAAATCTGGTTCCAGCAAAATTGGCTACCACCTCATTTTGCAAGACATTTATCGTAACCCCCATAATGAGGACGAAACTCCCCCATCTGAAGGAACCCCTGACCTAAGCGGCCCCCGGCATAAGGGGCACCCGACCTACTTGAGGGTAAACTGTGAGTACTAAAATCAAAATTTTTTGCAAGGTTGTTTTGAATATTATACTTTATAATATTGATTAATGTAATGCGAGGATTGTACACTATTTTACGAGATTAATTTTGAATAAATCATTCAGAATCCATATTTTTCTGAAACATTCTTGAAATGATTCATTAGAGTATGAAGAAAAAATACAAATTTTCCATCAGTCCAAAAGAACATTTTTCGTTTATTAATGAGCAAAATTACAATAGAGGTTCCGAAAATATGGTCGTTTGAAATTCAGTTTTATTGATAATTTCAAAACTACGGATTCGATCGTGACGAAATTTTGTATTTCATGGAGAATGATATATTCAAGCTAGTATTTGTCCAGATCGCATGACCAGAACTATAAAAACTATAGAAGATTATAACTTTCGAAAGGAAAGTTTTGGGGATTCGAAATTTCCAGGATAGGTGTTGTTCTCGAATGTCGCAGTCACGTTCATCAATGAGCAAAATTAGACCAGGGGTTTTGTAAATATGGCTGTTCGAAATTTTTTCCAGATTTTTTCGAGACTAGTGACTGGATTGGAATGAAATGCCGGACATAGATTAAGAATAATGTATTCAAACTACGTGCGAAATTTTGTCCAGGTCGCATTACCAAGACCGTAGAAAGTTCTAGCGAATTATCGAAAAAAAAATTGTTTTTTTCTTTTTTTTTGGAGAGGAGGAAATCCTGTTTACGGACCTCCACCATAGCTGTTAGGCGGTGTGTGCAGACTTCAACCCCGAATTCACGGGGGTCGTACTCACTAAAAACTCCTCTGTTCCCACTACTAATACAAGAAGTGAGCACGGTTTAATTTCCTGCAACCGAATTCAGCTCTTATGGGCGCAGATTGCCCAGGGATAATTTGCCCTCGCAAGCACCCTACCCGACTCTGAGACTGGGAACCCTTGATGTTATTTGGTTCCATCGGGTCCAGTTCGTTGCAACACTCTGGTGGTTATTCCACTGAGTAGCTCAATTGGTACTCCCAAGTCCTCAGTCAATATATCTGCTGACTGTTGAGACCATACACTTCGCCGCCAGAAGAGAGTGCATGATGTGACCCACACAGATGAGACCGGCCTACAAGTCAGCCTGGCGACTTCGTCCTTAATCGGATCGATATTATACTTGCCGATCTGTTGGCCAGGTCAAGCGGCTGCGCGCCTGACACGACATGGGCATCTATGACCCACACATCGCGCTCCCTCACGACAACCAGGTAAGGTTTACGAACGCCCTCTGATGTACGTAGGCGCGGTTCGTTGTGCACCTCGAGCCCCTTATTTTTGAAGAAGCCAGAGAGTGTCTTGCACACGGCATCTTGTCTCATGATCCTTCCGCCATGAGTGCGGAAGCAACACTGGATTACGTGTGCCGCTGTCTCGGTGCTAGTACACCCAGCCCTACAATTTATGTTCGTGTGGGCTGTTCTCCGAACCCTCGTCGTGCGTACTCGGGTTGGCAGACTGTTGAAATGCACGTGATGATATTGGCGATAGTCCCTTCCGGGTATGCCCGTGCTGCCAGCATCAATCCACCGAGTGGAAGCGGTAGACTTCTCACTCTCCACCAGCTCATACCCATCATTAGAGGTATATAACCTCATAGCCCAGTACTATCTGCGTTGTTCTGCAGAGTATATCCTGTCACCACCTATGGACAGGACTTTCTCGGTCCAACCGATCTTATGTTGGGCCCAATATGTTTCCGAGACATTCGAGGACGATTCCTTTAGGCGAGCCAGTCTGTCCCTGATGATACCGGGTATAATGATGGTGAATGCGGGAATCCCGAGTCCACCATTTTCACAGAGGCGTGAGAATACCCAAGCGGTGTATATTTAGGTAATCCCACCCATCGCCTTACTGCCGCTCTTATCTGGAGGTGCAGCTGCTTCAGGACCTTCATGGTGCACCCAGACAATACCAACGTGTGATAATATCTGGGACCAGAAAACACAGCAAGATCTTAAGGCGTTGTTGCGGCTTAAGTGGAGCTCGTGAAACTCTTGAGAGTTCCACATCCATTGTGGGGCTGCTCTTTCTCAGTCCCTGAGGGCATATATTATCTCCCAAGTACCGCCACTCTTCCGTAGGGCCGAGTTGGCGGATGGAGTCACCATGTTGTAACAGGAACTGTGCCCGGGTGAGAACTTTGATTTTCTGTACACTCCCTGATGGTACTATTGAAGTCGCTACACACTTATTAGGGTTGAAACTCAACCCTTGTTGTAAGTCGACGCGCTCGGCAGCTTCGAGCGCCGTAGTCATGCCTACCTTTGATTATGTTAAAAGGAAAATGTCGTCTGCGTAGGCGATCACGTTTATCGGATCGCCTCCGACATTGTACCCCACTTGAGGAGGAACCGCTCTCAAGATCTCCAAGACAGTTGTACTTCTTGAGTATGTGGCGGCTATGTACCTGACCAGCACTTCAGGTATTCCAGCCTCTGTCATGGCAGATGTTATTGCCTGATGGCTGACGGAGTCATACGCCTTGGCCACATCTGAAGACACTAGATGCAACTCTTTCAGGTGTTGTCTGGCGTGATGTAGGACGCTGCCAACACCGAAATGTTCTCGGCACAACCGTCTTCTAGGCATCGTTGCCTCTCATCAATGACTCCAGCCGCCCCCATACGTCTCGCCGATATCTTATGTAATTGTCGCACTATGACAGACGCTATGGTGATTGGCCTAGAAATCAGCAGGTGTTACACCACCTGTTTTCTTAGGGACGAATATCGTCCTGCTCGCTAAGAGCTGGTCTGGAAATGATCCCCGATGCAACACGAGATTGTACAGAAAAGCCCTATGGGCTGGAACTTTACTCCACATGGCAAATGTTACGCCATCAATGCCAGGAGCTGAGTTGTATGGAATTTTCATCGTACTGATCTCGCTTTCACTAATCAGTGAAGCGATAGCAGATTTTTGCCGATGTTCTGGCAGGGCTTCGTGTTGCTGAACTGGAGCCGAGGGAACGGTTAACACCGGTTCCCAGTGGTTCACCATTTCCTCGAGGGATGGATGAGGCGTTTCATCCCCGTTCAGAATCCGCTTTGCGGCTATGGACATGTTTTTCTTGAAGAGATTTTGTATGTCCGCATATTCCTTACGCCTTCTAGTATCCCTATTACTAGGCGTTACAACTCTTCTTTTTCTCACGTACCTCCGTTTTTGTTTGCCATACGATGTTATCATGGTTTTGAGGCACGCCTCTATCATTCCTGACGTGTGTAGGCCTGCCTCGACCTGTTCTGTTAACGCGACCAGCGCTTGAGAGCCCGGATAGTCGGACTCTCTGACCCTCGGCAACAGACTTCTTGCCGCTGCAAGGTACTGGTCCGCATTAAGCATAGAGGCACCGAGTGACTCCTGATCACTAATAGTGGAGTCCGGGCTAGGGGACCCCAAGGAGGGCAACTCCGTGATGGCCTGTTCCAACAAAGCCCTATAGGCTGAAGTTCTTCTCATGCCTCTCAATGAGTCAATTGTTCTTCCTGGGAAAAACTGACTCAGAAATAAATTAACAGACCGGACCTCTTGACCCAGTCTGCTTCGGCCGTACTCAATCACGTGTGCCTCCTCGAGCGCGGCGATTTTCATTTCCTCGGACGAGTATCCCCTATGACGACGTTCGTTGTTAATATCCTCATTCGCGGCCTCTGGATGGCTCGTTGCCTGTGCACCCCGAGGCCAATCTTTGTTGTGAACTCCCTACTCGGTTCACATAACATGCAAACAAAGCCTTGGCTTGCTGTCTGCTCGGCCACCGAGACCGCAGACGGCCCAGGTCTCGAAGGATCCGGAACCGTTACTTGGGCACGGTGTCTGCGCATGTGATCGGCCAGTCCTCTCGTCGAGGAAAACACTCGTACGGGTACGCAAATTGAGCATGCAACCTCAGTTGTTCGAGGTGCCTGCGCGTCGGCATCGGACCGAATGCTCCCGAGGTCAATCACAAGTAGGGCCGTGCTCCGAGTACACGGCCTTTGGCCCTCAGGTCGACACGTATTTACTTTGTCGTAAGCTGCTTGTGTTTTTGGGGGTTACGGCTGCTAACCCACACCCACACGGGGGATTACCCCTATGCCCCTCCCGTTAGGCTGAATGCCAGACACCAACTTTGGTGGGAGTGGGCCATTTGAAGGGGCTGCCTTCTTTGTCCAACATTCGATCTTATGCCCACAGCGTCACCTGTTCCATGACATTGACATTATTAATGCCGTGGTGCCATTGCCTGTTATTGGCCGCCTCGGAAGAGACGTGCCCGACTCTCACGACGCGGACGCTACAGGTTGGACTTGGAAGAGTTAAGCACTCACGTGAAGTCTGGAGTTTCGCCATAGTTTGAACAGCTTACAAAAATTTTTCCAATCGGTTCCTAAAACTTGAAGATGCGAATTCACCTACAAGGTGTATGCACGAGCGCTCTAAAGCTCCTGAATTCACGGCAGTCCTTTTCTCGATTTTTTTTTGTCTATTCAGTTCATACAATGCCAAAAATATGTGATTATTCTTTCGATGAATAATGTGAATTTTTGTTGTGACCGTAAAACTTAGAATATACGCTATGAATTGCGTTATACGTATATGTGTTATAATGTATATATTTTCATTATTGTATATAGTACTTGTTTCAGATTCCTGTGATTTCAGAAGTGGTCGGTAATTTTTGATAACCCATGTACTCACTTTCTACAATTTAGGTCATAATTTATTTATCGTAGACATATTTCAAAATATTTATGTGGAAATAATGGTGAACATTAATTACTTAATCTCAAGTCTCATATCTACTCACCTAGAATGTATTTCATAAATATAATATTTGGCTAATGTTGTATATTTATAAAGTTTCTTGACATCACATATAAGGAGGACATGTTTCAGGGTGCTCGAGATCTTATAATCCACTGCATCATATTGTCGCTGAAAAAAAATTGAAGCTTGAGTTGATGGCATGTACACGTTATTGAAGTTCAAGATAAGGACAGAAATGTGATTTTTTCTTCCATGAGGCACAATTCTGGTTTAAATTTTTTGCATTTTTGCTGTGGATGATTTCATTATTATTGTGTCGAAATTGAACAGAATGAAGCAATCTATCAATACTGTGATGATCTCGGCAACTGGCCAATCCGTCATGTAATGTTTCGGGGTTTATAGCACATGAACAATTGGGGAATTTTTAGGCATTCTGAGTCTGTATTTTTCGAATTTTAAGCCGGAAGTGGTCTCAATCGACAAGGTTCGACTCACTGATGACGAATCCGTCGGAAAATTCAAGTCTTTCCGTCCGGCCGACCATCTGTGAGCACGATAACTCTGAAACGGAAGAACCTAGAGACGTTCGTTGATGGAAGAATTCCAACAGGGGTTCCGTTATTATGGCCGTTCGAAATTTTGTTCACCTGATTACTTCGAAACTACAAATTAATGCGAATCTACCTACAAGGTGGATGAACGAGCGCCCCTGACTTTACGGCAGTGCTTTTCATTAATTTTTCATATTGGATTGATGCGGCTTGATGAAAATCCATCTTAACTAGTTAAGTATTCAATAATTAACTTAACCTACGATTTTCATTACTTACTTCAGTAGTGAAATCGTAGTCTGAGTCGATATCAGTGAATACTAAACTAGTTTTTTTAGCATTCGACACACCATCTCTATTCCTTGCCTAGGCTATAATCACCTCTTGTTTACACAGAGATTTTCTCGTTTTTGTCGATTTTTTAATGTCTAATCTTGGGTTTCTCATTCTTTATCGGCTGTAACTAAGTATGGTAGGACTGTCAGGATCGCTATGTAGAATGAATGTTCACTAAGGTTCGTTTTAGTGAATTAGGAATGAAACATCTATCGGGTTAAGAATTGAATCTATTCCTATCCTAGGCGAGTATCCTATCAAATTCGAGAAGCAAATTCCGTTTTTGTTCCAATTTATGACAGTGACAATGGTTTTCATTACTTGAAAATATTACATAATAATTGATAAGCGTCAAGGAGAAAGCTGCGTTGGCTTCTTTTCGAAGTGTTTCAGTTGAGATGATTGAATATTTAACATTGTTATTGTTTAGAAATGGCTTCATAATTTTTTATACCAGTTCAAAACTCTATACAATTTTTTTGACATTTTCTGACAAGAAGGTTATTTACATCAACCAGAAAATTATTCCACTTTCATGTCAATTTTCCGCTTTTTCAAAGTTTCTAGCTTTTCTCAAAGTTTTTATGAGTTTGTCTATTTATTTGCTCGTTATGATATTTCGTTTTTGATATCGTTTTCGAATAAAGATCTTTTATTTTCGTTTGAATTGGGATACTTATATCATTCACAACTCTAATATTGCTATTCCTGATAATATTGAGATAAATACACTCAATATAAGAATATAAAATAGAAGCAATACTTACAAATGTGGAGTTCGTCATGATAACCTTCGTAGTCAAGTTTTCGGCATTGTACAAACTAACCCCACCCTGCGAATCGGTGTACACAAATTCAAAATCTGAAACAGAAAAATTTCATTGAATAAAAACGTGTTCAATTTCTGCGAATATAGGCGAATATCGATTCTCAATTTGTGCCACACATTGACTCTCCTGTATTTATTCACGTCGGAGCCAGGGTTCGAATAATGCAGATTTGGTTTCAGGATTTCAGGTCCATCGCCACTGACTTTCCTGACTTCCGGAGATTTCGGGCGGATAAACTATGGAATTTGCAGCGAATCGCTGTGGATTTTCGAAGCTTACAATAATACGTCTATATGCGAGTTCCTAGACGTTTCACTGCTTTTTTAACTTCTTCAACTTTGAACTAACATCCATATCGATGCTGAAAATGGTTATAACTGAATTGAAACATAAAAAAGTAAATACTGAGATTTCGATTATTTTTCCAGTTCAATCCAAGCGCGCTGATACATTCAACTCTCAAGGGATGTATTCAGAAGCTGAATTGGAAATATTAAATGGGGGTCGGCGAGTAGTACACTGCCGAGGCGATTTTATGTTCCGCACACTGAGACGATCAGAAATAAACATATTTGGAAAGTTGAAATGATTATAATATAATATAAAAGAAAATCTCAATTTAATGAAGAGATAATATGAGTGAAATAATAGAAATTGGAGAACTCTTGATCAGATCGACAAAATATCAAAGTCTCTACTCTGATATTTTAGGCCCCTAGTCTCTACCAGGGGCCTATTGCAACAAAATACTTCGCAAATTTTCACTCTGCACTTTGCATCTTGTCGAATTTGCGAAGTGAAAATTAATTCTGTTACAGAAAATTTCCCGCAACACCATGTTGTTTTCATTTCTGCGGAGTGCTCTTCACTCTGTACTTGACTTTTTACTTTGCACTGAAGGTCCCACTTGGTTTAGTGATGGCTCTGTGTCATTAACAGAATCTGGTGCTGGAATTGTGTCGCTTCAATCGGGCTATCCCTCTGGGGAACAACTGCACCATAGTGCAGGCTGAGCTGTATGCGGTTCTTGTCTGCGCGCTGGAGTGTATTCGCAGAGAATACGCTAGTGAACACATTCACATGTGCTGTGACAGTCAGGGAACACTGAAATCCCTTTCTGATGTAAGAGTTGACTCCTTGTTAGTAGGAGAATACAGGAAAGCTCTGCGTGAGCTTCGCTTCAACTTTCTGAATGTTGTTTGGTGTCCGGCTCATGCAGAGGTAACTGGGAATGAGAAGGCAGATACACTGTCGGAGCAGGTGGACCGATCAAAGTTTGTTGGTCCGGAACCCGCCCTACCAGTCTGTCGCACATCTGTCAGAAACTTCTTCAGAAGTTGGCTGGACAGGAAGTTTTTCTCAGAGTGGAGCACAGGAGTTGGTCTCAGACAGTCGAGGCTTCTCATCGAGAGACCCTCCTCTGGACCTGAGGTCAGGAGACTCCTGGCACTAGAGAGAAGATACCTTAGTCTGGTGACCGGCACTTCGACTGTCCACCTGCTGAATAAACATTTGAAGAAAATGGGACTGACTAGTTGCTCTTTGTGCCGGTGGTGCAGAAGCACGGATGAAACAGCTGAACACATTCTGTTCAGATGTAATGACCCCACTAATCTGAGGACAACACACTTAGGAAATCCAACACCCGCTATTCCTATGGCGAAGGGGACTCCTCCTGATTGACTTGCGGCATTTTTGTCTGCTTGTCTGCGGGACTGAGTCTCTCAAGCAGTATGCGGAGGAACAATGGGCCACATGGCCTCAGTTCAGCCAAGAGCTGTAGCCGCACAGAGAAGAAGAAAAACACGTCCTCCAAGGTTCACGTCGAATTTGGAAACACCATGTATAGTGAATATTAAACTCATTCCTCCCAGTCGCGGCTTATTGAATAACTATCTGACTCCTGATTCTTTGAGGTTTTCAAGTCCGCGACTACTATATTCCAATCTTGAAATATGCCATCTTTCTCAGCTTTTGGGAATTTAACCCTTGAGGTTGTACACTACTTCCATTTGCCCTATGCTTCACAATGTTAACTTTATCAATGATTTCTCATAAACGGCATACTCAATACATTTCATTTTTTGAATGTTAATTCAAGGGTGTATGCACAAAAGTTCAGTCGAACGTTTTCGAAAAAAAATTCGATATTTTTCCTTGTAATCCAATTTGAAATAGGAATATTCATGAATGAACATATATCCGATTTGAAAGGTGATAGATTAAGATCGAATGCACAGATTAATGACTAATGAGAACAACTTTTTGACAATAAAAAAAATTGAAATTTTTGTCTTTTTAATCGCCAGTAATTCTTGAGTACCTATAGTTTGAATTGTACGCCTCCGAAATAGCTCCACCTCTGAATTTCTGAATAACCAATGACAATGGACATCACCCTTCAGTTGTCATTCATGGCCTAGCAGTATTTATGACATGTTTTTCAGAACAAAAAAAGGTAATTGATATCTGAATACGAGAAACAAACATTAGACTAGATATATTTGCTCTACATTTTCAGCTAATACTGATATTTATTATGATGTTGTGATGTATACTTATAATTGTCACATTATGTTTGACAAAAATCCACCCATGAGTTTCTTGAAGTTACTTTTCATGGGTTGTTATCGAAACTTCGGAATGAATTTGCAATAAAAACCTTCAATATAATCCATTTTTCATTGTTATATTCATGTAACGATTTATTCATATTTTTTCGACCTTACCTCACCAAATGTACACAAACGGTGTATTCCTATCGAATTTCAATTTTCAAGCATCTATACATGGTTTCGAGTAAGGAAGTTTATATAAACATAAGTCCGTTTTCGCTATATTTTCGAAAGAAACAGAAAAAAATTACGAAAAGCACTGCCGTGAAGGCAGGAGCTTTTGAGCGCTCGTACATGCACCTTGTAGGTAGATTCGCATTTTCCAGTTTTAGAAATCAATTGAAGGAATTTTTGACAGCTGTCAAAAATATTCTGAAACTTAGGCGAAAATCCAGACTTCATGTCAGTGCTTCAGCTGATCAATTTTTTTTCGATAATTCGCTAGAATTTTCTACGGTATCTATGGTCTTGGTGATGCGATCTCGAAAAATTTCGCACGTAGTTTGAATACATTATTCCCCAGCTAGGTAAATAATTCCATTCCAATCCGATCAGTAGTTTCAAAACTATCAGGAAAAAAATATTTTGAACGGCCATATTTACGGAACCCCTTGTCTTATTTTGCTCATTGTTGAACGTGACCGCGATATTCGCGATCCAAACCCACCCTGAAAATTTCAAAGTCCTAGGCCTTTCCGTTCAAAAGTTACAATTTTCTATGGTTTCTATGGTTCTGGTCATGAGATCTGGACAAAATATTGCTTCAATATATCATTCTCGATTAAAATACAAAATTTCATCTCGATCGAATCCGTAGTTTCGAATTCATCGAGAAAATAAAATTTCAAACGACCGAATTTACGGAACCCCTTGTATAATGTTGCTCATAGATGAACGTGATTACGACATTCGAGATCCACACCTATCCAGAAAATTTCAAGTCCCTAGGCGTTTCCGTTCAAAAGTTACAATTTTCTATGGTTTCTATGGTTCTGGTCATGCGATCTGGACAAAATTTCACATGTAGCTTGAACACCTCATTTTCCATTTGATTGCAAAATTTCATCTTGATCAAATCTGTAGTTTTCAAGTAATCAGGGAAACAAAACTTCGAACGGCCATATTTACGGAACCCCTGGTGGAATTTGGCCCTTTAACGAAATTAACCAAGGCATTCGGGAACTGAACCCACACTGAAAATTTCAAGTCTCTAGGTTGTTCCGTTCGAGAGTTATCGTGCATACGGCCGGACGGCCGGACGGACGGACAGACTCGAATTTTCCGACGGATTCGTCATCAGTGAGTCGAACATAGTCGATTGAGACCATTTTCGGCTCAAAATTCGAAAAATACAGACATCGTGACGAAATGATATAGCCCTCGTGTAAGTAGTACGAGCGCTCAAAAATTATGTAATTTTAGCAATTTCCATTGAAATAAGATGAAAAAACTGGAGAACAAATAACAATTTCTGATTAAAAAAATTACGAAAAGCACTGCCGTGAAGTCAGGAGCTTTTGAGCACTCGTACATCCACCTTTTAGGTAGATTCGCATTCTCCAGTTTCAGAAAACAACTGGAAAGATTTTGACAGCTGTCAAAGAAAATTTCAAACAAAGGCGAAAATCAAGACTTCGCGTCAGTGCTTTAGGTGACCAATTCTATTTTCGATAATTCGCTAGAATTTTCTACGGTATCTATGGTCTCGGTAATGCGATCTGGACAAAATTTCCCACGTAGTTTGAACACATTATTCTTCATCTATGTGCGAAATTTCCTTGCAATCCAATTAGTTGTTTCGAAATTATCAGAAAAAAAAATGTTTGAAAGGCTATGTTTGCGGAACCCCTAGTCTAATTTTGCTCATTGATGAACGTGACCCCGAAATTCGCGATCCGAACCTATCCTGGAAATTGAAAGTCCCTAGGCCTTTCCGTTCGAAAGTTATGATTTTCTATGGTTTCTATGGTTATGATCATGCGATCTGAAAAAAATAAGCTCCAATATATAATTTTCAATAGAAATACAGAATTTCGTCACGATCAAATCCATAGTTTTGAAATTATCAAGAAAACTGAATTTCAAACGGCCATATTGACGGAACCCCTAGTCTAATTTTGCTCATTGATGAAAGTGACCGCAACATTAAAGATCCAAACCTATCCTGAAAATTTCAAGTCCCTAGGCCTTTCGATTACAAAGTTATAATTTTCTATGGTTTCTATGGTTCTGGTCATGCCAGCTGGACCAAATTTCGCATGTAGCTTCAACTCGTTATTATCCATCTGAGTGCAGAATTTCACTTCGATCGAATCTGTAGTTTTGAAGTATTCAGGAAAACCACATTTCGAGCGGCCATATTCACGGAACCCCTCGGCGAATGTTGCCCAATAACGAACTTAACCGCGGCATTCGAGAAAATTTCTCGTTTCTAGAACATTCCGTTCAAGAGTTATCGTGTATACAGACGGCCGGACGGACGGACAGACTCGAATTTTTCGACGGATTCGTCATAAGTGAGTCGAACATAGTCGATTGAGACCATTTTCAGCTCAAAATTCGAAAAATACAGACATCGTGACGAAATGATATAGCCCTCGTGTAAGTAGTACGAGCGCTCAAAAATATGATATAAAATTCAATCGGTTGAAAAGTACGTAGAAGTTAGATTTTTCTGATTTACAATAAGAAAGCAAATCTCAAAACACGAAAATCATTCAACATTGACCAAAATCGAAATCTAGGAGAGCTTTAAAATCTCTACTGCTTTACTATGGGTCATAAACTTGTTTGTAAACATAATCAGGTACCAAATGTACGAGAAGCGAAATGAATGTTTCAAAATTTCGATCTATATACTCGAAGGATGGAAATTTTACAATATTGGGTGTGTACAATTGTTTTTGACTGAATGTGCTGACATCTACCGGAATCCAAGTTTCGCGTTGAAGGGTCTAATACCTGGAGACAAGGAGTCTACCAGACTCCGCGCCAAGTCTTCATCACTACACTACAAACGGCGGTCAATGATGTAATTTGCAGTACCGCCCCAACTCTCCGTATTCTTTAACCACTGAAAAGGGCGAGTTTGTCAAGCTGATAACATATCAGCGAGGTATAGGAGATTCCCTGTCACCAGTTACGTTCATAATAAAGATTCGAGTATGTCTGGTTTGCGCAACATTTTGGATCCCGATTTCGAAGAAAAGTGTTTACGATGGTTTGAAAAAATAGGGAGTGACATAAGTTATGAGAAATTAGAAGAGAATACAGTTATTGATAGTGACCATGACTCTGGAAGTGAAATAGATCGCTTGGAAGATGTGGACCAAATCAATAACACAGTGGCGAAGAAGGAATAAGTTTTTTTGCCATCTATGCATCACACCAAAGTAATAGATGAACAAACCAAAAAAGTCTAATTCATTCCTTGGTATAATTTGTCAAAAGAAGACGTGAGACGAGAAGACTACGAAATACTCATGCAGTCGTCGAAGGAGAAGATGTCATATGGCAATCTTCTATAAGATTGTTGTTATATACATATATATTTCATTCGACTATACTAGGAAAAATATAATTTCATTAAAACATTCGATTTAGTGTGGAAGCATCTTAGCCGGAGTTTGGAGTCTAATATTCCACGGGAACTCAAACCTATAATAGGTGAAATCTGGAAAAACAAAACTCTAGACTAAAAAAAAATTGCTATATTTGTCCAGCACAAAAACAACGAAAGACTTCGTATTCGTGTTTTAGATGTACAAAACCAATTTGCCCATAATGTCCACGTGAAGACTGCATCAACTACTGCGATGGTAGAAATAGGGAAACATTAATTCCTCCTGAATAAGTGCCTGTTGTTTTGTAGTTTCTTTTGTCCATAAAGATATTTGTTTTGTCATGGGTCTTGCACCCTTTGACTACAATTCTGTTATATTATTATTTCAATATTATCGTGAATATTTTTTCCATTTGAATCCCCAAAATACAAATACCTACTGTTCAAATTATGTTTCTTTTTTGTTAAAAACCCTTTTGTTGCCACTCCATAAAATTTTCTTGCCTATTACTTTCAATATAAAACATAATTACTATTTACATATTACATACTAGACCCGGCCACGCCTTGCAGTGGCTAAAGTATACGTTGAATTAAATTGTAGTGAAATATTCAATGAAGTGGAATTATTATTATTATAAACCCTAACCTACCCCTAACTTAAGTCTAACCTAACCCTATCCAAACCTTTTTTTTCGGGTTGTGAAAGGAAATCTGTTGGCAGATTCAAGCACGACCCGTGTCGTGGGTTGTCGGTTTGGCTCGATGTTGTTGCCGGTCTCTTGTCTCAAAGCCGTAAACGCCTTCCAGTATCTCTCATGCTATATCATTTTCTCAAATATATACTCAACTGGTGGTAAGCGGCCTATCTTTCCAACCAGTGCGTTCCTTTCCTCCGTCCATTTGATCTGACGCAGTGCTTCTGGTCGTCTACAACGTGGCATGCATGACAGATCATCCCGTCCTATCCTCTTAGCCCCGTTTCGCACTAAGCCAGTCCAGTCCAGTAGAGTCAAGTCAAGTCGGACGCTTCAGGATTGGAATTATTAACTTATCGTTAAAAACAAATGCAATGTGAAATCTAGTTTCACACTAGGCGCGTCGCGTCAAGTCCAATCGCGTCAAGACTTGTTAAGACCGATTGCGACTCAGCCGATCGAAAATTTGTATGTTAGTCGTGACAGTCGCGGGTACAATGGATGTTCTTCTGGTGAAATGACAGCTCTATGATTGGTATTCTGTTTTCGGATCCACTCAGCAATCAAATTTTTTAGTTGAAGAGACAATTCCGGGCTCATACGAAAATAATACGATAATTATAAAAATTTTTTGGATTATCCAGTAAGTCCGGAAATGATGAAAAGAACCGAACACTGGTCTTCTTGTGTGTATTGTATGAACCTAATACAAATGTCCTTCCTTCATACTCCTTCTCTATGTAACCGCCGTAAAATTATATCCCGAAGTAGTGCATCCATCGTGATACAAATATTGGAGAACACTAACGCTTGACGCTTCGTGATGCGACCAGTGCGAAAAAAAATTTTGACGTGACTTGACTGGATGCGACTAAACTGGACTGGCTTGGTGCGAAATGACCCTTAGTAAAATAGTAGCCGGTCGTTTTATTCTCACAATGGATCCACTACTTCAAATTCCTGATCAGCCTGCGCGTCCAAGCGGCATTTTGCCTTCCACCATCTCATCTCTCCCGCCATTTACGTCGATTGCCTGGTAGTGCTCCTCCTATGATATAAAGGAAGCACCATTAGGTCAGTTGGTGGGAAGCCAGCAATCACTTGGACAGCCTCCGCCGACACAGTTCTGTATGCCGAAGCTACCCTTATCTATCAAGTTGGAACAAACTGCACACAGTTCGCAAAATAAAATCAATCTAATGAATATTTGACAACCAATATATCGCAACCGTCGTAGAATAAGGAGACAAAATCAAAACTCCGTTTTTAGTTAATAACGTTATTGAACTCAGGAAGTAACCCTTTTCGAACGTGCAGTATCATAATAATTCTAGTTGGCCTCTTCGCCACATAAGAGACTGTCCGTGAAAAAAGATAACATTTCATATGTTTTTGGAAAACAGCAGAATGTTCCACCACGACGGGAAAAATTGCATTAAATGAATATTGGGTGCTAGGGTTATAATGTTTCCATGGATTGCTGCAGTAATTACAAATGTTCAGCGTGTTCAATTGACTAAGTACACAAAAGTATAAAACAAAAACTTCGGTAAACTAAAACGACGGGTGCTATATATGTCAATTATTTTTTATCACTGACATTATTCTACATTCTGTCCCAGTTCTCAAACAGTTCCAAATTTCTTCAGTTTTAGGAAAGACCCAGAAACTTGGCATCACCCCTCGCACGATATCGCTAGGGTTGACAGATCGGTGTAGTGGGGACGCGATCTCCTGTCGTCGATTTGAGCCCCATGTTGCCGCTTGGATAATTATCAGTCTTTGTCATGAATAATAGACAAATAATTTGCAATAAGAAAATATTGCAACTATAAACTGAGATATAAACTATCCTATCTTGTAGGTTGGATCAAACTGCACACAGTGTGCAAAAATGTTATTGAAATCGGTTCAGTATTTAAGGAGACCATTCTGGACAAACAACGTGACACGTAATTTTTATATACAGGGTGTCTACTTTTATAGAGGCCAAACTTCAAGGGAAGATCATACATAAGATTTGGAACAAAAACTGTCATATAACACATGGTCACAGCACACACACACAGCATTGAATTTTCTACAAGATAAGAATTTCTGTCGGCCAAAAAAAATCTTATTGCGGGTGTGGTAAGGAGATGAATGTCTTGATTCTGAAGTGAACAGAACCAGTCATATTTTTCCAATGGTTTTATCGATGAAAAAGCATCAATAATGAACATGTTTTCTTTTCAGCCAAAACTACCCCATTCAATGTTTTTTCGAATGACATATCAACTTTTGTGCTTGCTGCTAGTCTTCTGCCCTAATATCATGGCTAACAAGATAACAACGAATAAGTCGAAACATTCCAAACCTAAATTCGCTCTATTTTGAAGCTCTTTATGATTGAATATTGTAGTTATTTTCATGGAAATCATGAATTTATCTGCCGAATCAAAATAATTTGAAGGAATAAACTAAATTTCAATGAAACAAATTGTATGAAAACATGTGAAGAAAAACGACTACTACTACTTATAACAGTTGTTCTAATTGTCCACCTCTTTGTTGAATACCTTTTACACATCGTTTTCGCACTGAATCTACAAAGCTTCGAAGTTCACAACGTTTCTGACGCATTTCTGAACAACACAGATTCATTCTTTCGACCAGATCCTTTCGAGTCTGAACGCGAATTTGATATACTTTTTCTTTCAAGGTGTTCCAGGCATAACAATACAAAGTCCTAAGGTCGAGGCTGCTTGGTGGCCATCTTACCGGGTCGTACCTCCCAATCCATTGAACCCCTAAATATTCATTCATGATGTCCCGCAAATTCCGGCTTTGGGAGTCATGAGAGGTAAACTTTTCTGACCAGTAATACTTCCCCATCGGCTCTACGCTGAAGACTCAATTACATCAATCCAAAGCAGCTTAACGGACATATTGGATGAAATGCCTCTGGTTAACAGACGAAATGTCTTTGAAAGAAAAAGTATATCAAATTCGCGTTCAGACTCGATAGGATCTGATCGAAAGAATAAATTTGTGTTGTGCAGAAAAACGTCAGAAACGTTGTGAACTTCGCTGGTTTGTAGATTCAGTGCGAAAACGAAGTGTAAATATTGAATAAGGCAGTGGACATTTCGAACAATTGTTATAAGTAGTATGTGTCTGCCTTCTTTAAATAATTTCATAGAATCTGTATTATTGAAATTTAGTTCATTCCTTAAAAATTATTTCAACTTGACAGACAAATTCATGATTTTCATGAAAATAACTTCAATATTCAATCATAAAGAGCTTCAAAATAGAGCAAATTTAGTGTAACGAACTTAAGCCGGACCTGTCGCCTTCTAGAACCGAATAGAACGACCGCGAATCTTCGAGAGAATACTGGAGGACATCGGGAAGCTTCACGATTGTTCCCTTCCAATATATAAGTCGACATCGGCCTTAAGAGAATACAGTATAGGACTTAATAGCGCGCGTGCAGATAAATGATTTGAGTGTTGAAAATAAATTAGTAGTGTAGTATTAATGACCTGTAGATAAATTATTTTAAGAAGAACTTAGACAATATTCATTACATTAGGTTTGGAATATTTCGACATATTCGTTGTTATCTTGTTAGCCATGATATTACTGATATTAGGGCAGAAGACAAGCAGCAAGCACAAAAGTTGATATGTCATTCGAAAGAACACTGAATAGGGTAGTTTTTGCTAAAAAGAAAACATGTCCATAATTGATGATTTTTCATCGATAAAACCATTGAAAAAATATGACTGGTTTTGTTCACTTCAGATTCGTGACCTTGATCTCCTTACCACGCCCGCAGTAAGAATTTTTTTGGCAGACAGAAATTTTTATCTTGCAGAAATTTTAATGTTGTTTTCAAATATGTGGTCAAATTTGAAGAGGCTCTAAGGATAACCGAAGTATAATTGATTTCATGGAAAACAACATTTCGTTATGTGACATTTTTGAGCGCTCGTACTACTTACACGAGGGCTATATCATTTCGTCACGATGTCTGTATTTTTCGAATTTTGAGCCGAAAATGGTCTCAATCGACTATGTTCGACCCACTGATGACGAATCCGTCGGAAAATTCGATTCTGTCCGTCCGGCCGTCTGTCCAGCCGTCCGTAAGCACGATAAGCCTCGAATGGAACAACCTAGAGACTCGAAATTTTCAGTGTAGGTGCAGATCCCAAATGCCTCGGTTAAGTTCGTTAATGGGCCAAATTCCTACTGGTTGGCTTGGAATGAAATTTCACACCTAGCTGAAGAATAATGTATTCAAACTACTTGCGAAATTTTGTCCAAATCGCATCACCAAGACCATAGATACCGTAAAAAATTCTATCGAATTATCGAAAAAAAATTGATCAGCTGAAGCACTGACATGAAGTCTGGAGTTTCGCCTGAGTTTGAGAATTTTTTTGACAGCTGTCGAAAATCCCTTCAATTGATTTCTAAAACTGGAAAATGCGAATCTACCTACAAGGTGGATGTACGAGCGCTCAAAAGCTCCTGACTTCACGGCAGTGCTTTTCGTAATTTTTTGTTGCAAATCTTATGTATGATCTCCCCCTGAAGTTTGGCCCTTTTAAAAGTAGAGACCCTGTATAAAGATATTATTATTTAGCTCTAGTTTGGAATTGACCATTTTTGGAGAAATGTCCGAAGATCATAGATATCCTCTGACGTTTGCTAACGAAAATTATATCAAACTTTGCTGCAATCATGAGTTCTGGCGAAACGCGAGAGGATTTTGGAAAAATAGGCCGATCCGAACGCTAAAACGAATAAAAAACGAATCCTTGTAAGTTTCTCCAACACCCACTTTGCCGGAATTTCCTATCAATTTCGGTTGCATTAATGCATTAATTCTCCCCGTTTCGTCTAGAATCCAGTCGAAATTGAAAATGAGGGGGAGGGGTGTGGAATGAAATTCCGTTCATTCTGGCCAGTGAAACGGATTTGAAGAAAAAACTGTGATATTCACACTTGAAAATGGAGGAAAGAGTTAATTTGACATGACAAGGTACGCCTGTCAGATCAATTTTCGAAAAATAATCATTTAGCTTGACGTTTCTCGGATTGTTAATTTTGCCATAGCAAATTAGGCAATTATAACACCAATACAAAATAAAATTATCTGATATATTCCATATAATTCAGTGATTCTTTTTTCTTTAAGTTTATAAAACAGTTACGTTTGAACCTTTATATTATTCTGAATTTGAGAACAGAAAATTTCGAATAGTTTTTGAGCGCTCGTTCTACTTTCACGAGGGCTATATCATTTCGTCACGATGTCTGTATTTTTAGAACTTTGAGCCGAAAATAGTCTCAATGAACAAGGTTCGGCTCACTGATGACGAATACGTCGAAAAATTCTGTCCGACCGGCCGTATACGCGATAACTCTCGAACGGAACGACTTAGAAACTTGAGATTTTTAGGATAGGTTCGAATTTCAAATGCCGCGGTTGAGTTCGTTATTGGGCAAAATTTGACCAGGGGTTTCGTAAATATGGCCGTTCGAAATTTTGTTCTCCTGATTCCTTCGAAACCATAGATTTGATCGATATGAAATTTTGTTCTTATATGGAAAATGACTTGTTAGAAACCATTGAAAATTATAACTTTCGAACGGAAAGGCCTAGGGAGTTGAAATTTTCAGGAAAGGTGTGGATTTCGAATTTCAGGGTCACGTTCATTAATGAGCGAAGTAAAAATAGAGGTTCCGTAAATAAGGCCGTCCAAAATATTTTTACCCGATAATTTCGAAACTATTGATTGGATTGAAATAAAATTTGCGCATAGATGAATAATCATTTATTTAAACTAAGTGCAAAATTTTGTCCAGATCGCATTACCAAGACCATAGATACTGTAGAAAATTCTAGCGAATTATCGAAAAAAAAATTGGTCACCTAAAACATACTTTCTCATAATGATAATAAACACTGAAGGCTATTTCGGCATACAGAAAAAATGAAGAGTTTTCCGTATATATTCAATATAATTCGGCGATTCAATCTTTCGATGTTCTAAAAAATAAAACGACAGTATTTGTCATAATGGCAAAGAAACCAGTTTTCTGATATATTCAGTATAAACCGGTGATTACATCTTTTGAAGTTCATGAAAACAAAATGGCAGATCGCACGACCAGAACGATAGCAACCATAGAAAATTATAACGATCAAACGGAAAGGCCTAGGGACATTTTCAGGATAGGCGTGGATAGCGAATGTCGCGAATGAGCAAAATTAGACTAGGGGTTCCGTAAATATGGCCATCCAAAATATTTTTTTCCTGGTAATTCCAAAACTACTGATTGGATGGGAATGACATTCTTCACATAGATAAAGAATAATGTATTCGAACTACGTGCGGAATTTTGTCCAGATCGCATTACCAAGACCATAGATACTGTAGAGAATTCTAGCGAATTAGAAAAAATTACGAAAAGCACTGCCGTGAAGTCAGGAGCTTTTGAGCGCTCGTTCATCCACCTTGTAGGTAGATTCGCATTCTTCAATTTCAGAAACCAATCGAAAAGATTTTCACAGCTGTCAAAGAAAATTTAAAACAGAGGTGAAAATCAATACTTCACGTGAGTGCTTTAGGTGACCAATTTTTTTTTCGATAATTCGTTAGAATTTTCTACGGTATTTATGGTCTTAGTAATGCGATCTGGACAAAATTTCCCATGTAGTTTGAATACATTATTCTTCATCTATGTGCGAAATCCAATACGTAGTTCCGAAATTATCAGGAAAAAATTACGAAAAGCACTGCCGTGAAGGCAGGAGCTTTTGAGCGCTCGTACATGCGCCTGGTAGGTAGATTCGCATTTTCCAGTTTTAGAAATCAATTGAAGGAATTTTCGACAGCTGTCAAAAAATTCTGAAACTTAGGCGAAACTCCAAACTTTATGTCAGTGCTTCAGCTGATCAATTTTGTTCCGATAATTCGCTAGAATTTTCTACGGTATCTATAGTCCTGGTGATGCGCGTTCTGGACAAAATTTCGCACGTAGTTTGAATACATTATTCCTCAGCTAGGTGCAAAATTTCATTCCAATCAAATCGGTAGTTGCGAACTTATCAGGAACAGAATATTTTGAACGGCCATATTTACGGAACCCCTAGTCTAATTCCGCTCATTGATGAACGTGACCGTGAAATTCGCGATCCAAACCCACCCTGGAAATTTCAAGTCCCTAGGCCTTTCCGTTCGAAAGTTATGATTTTCTATGGTTTCTATGGTTCTGGTCATGCGATCTAGAGAAATGTAACTTGAATATATCATTCTCCATTAGTATACAGAATTTCGTCACGATCGAATCTGTAGTTTGGAAATTATCAAGAAAACTAAATTTCAAACGACCATATTTACGGAACCCCTAGTATAATTTTGCTCATAGATGAATGTGATCACGACAATCGAGATCCACACCTATCCTGAAAATTTCAAGTCCCTAGGCGTTTCCGTTCAAAAGTTACAATTTTCTATGGCTTCTATGTTTCTGGTGATGCGAGCTGAACAAAATTTTGCAAGTAGTTTGAACACCTCATTTTCCATTGGAGTGCAAAATTTCATCTCGATCGAATCTTTAGTTTCAAAGTAATCAGGAAAACAAAATTTCGAACGGCCATATTTACGGAACCCCTCGGCGAATTTCGCCCAATAACGAACTTAACCGCGGCATTCGAGATTCGAACCTACCCTGAGAATTTCAAGTTTCTAGGACATTCCGTTCGAGAGTTATCGTGTATACGGCCGGCCGGACGGACGGACGGACGGACAGACTCGAATTTTCCGACGGATTCGTCATCAGTGAGTCGAACATAGTCGTTTGAGACCATTTTAGGCTCAAAATTCGAAAAATACAGACATCGTGACGAAATGATATAGCCCACGTGTAAGTAGAACGAGCGCTCAAAAAATAGTTTGAACGGCTATATTTAAGGAACCCCTAGCCTAATTTTGCTCATTAATGAACGTGAGCACGAAATTCGCGATTCGAACCCATCCTGAAAATTTCAAGTCCCTAGGCCTTTCCGTTCGAAAGTTATGATTTTCTACGATTTCTATGGTTCTGTTCAATGCGATCTGAAAAAATTCAGCTCGAATATAACATTCTCAATTTAAATACAAAATTTCGTCACGATCGAATCCATAGTTTTGAAATCATCAAGAAAACAGAATTTCAAGCGGCCATATTTACGGAACCCCTTGTCTAATTTTGCTCATTGGTAAACGTGACCGCGACATTCGAGATCCACATCTATCCTGAAAATTTCGAGTCCCTAGGCCTTTCCATTACAAAGTTACAATTTTCTATGATTTCTATGGTTCTGGTCAAGCGAGCTGTACTAAATTTTGCATGTAGCTTGAACACGTAATTCTCCTTTTGAGTGCAAAATTTCACCTCGATCGAATCTGTAGTTTCAAAGTAATCAGGAAAACAAAATTTTGAGCGGCAATATTAACGGAACCCCTCCGCGAAATTTGTTCAATAACGAACTCAACCGCCGTATTCGGGATTCAAACCTACCCTGAAAATTTCAAGTTTCTAGGACATTCCGTTCGAGAGTTATCGTGTATACATCCGGACGGACGGACGGCCGAACGGCCAGACGGAGAGACAGACTCGAATTTTTCAACGGATTCGTCATCGGTGAGTTAAACATAGTCGTTTGAGACCATTTTCAGCTCAAAATTCGAAAAATACAGACATCGTGACGAAATGATATAGCCCTCGTGTATGTAGTACGAGCGCTCAAAAATGGCCACCTGAAGCATTTACGTGAAGCCTGGAGTTTCGCCTCAGTTTGAGAATTTTTTCGACAGCTGTCAAAAATTTTTTCAATTTGTTTATAAAATTGGAAAATGCGAATCTACCTAAGAGGTGGATGAACGAGAGCTCAAAAGCTCCTGACTTTTGGTATGTAATTTCAACATCGTCCCTGTTTGTATCCTTTTTCACGAGTGGTTTTGTTTTCAATGCAAGTGTTCTCATTTCCTCGTTTTCAGTATTGTATCCAATATATAGTTTTTGAGATTTCTAATATCATCATACCGCGTGATAGTTATATATCTATGATATTGTTGAAACAAACTTCCAATGGGAGTAGGGATGTAATGGATGTTCCTCGTCCTATGAAAGAGGTAAAGATCTAGAGGTCGCATTAGATACCTCACTATGAAATCATATCCCAAATTTTCAAACCATCTATTTGTGACCTATTCTTCTCCTTCAATTCGTTCTGTGAATGTGTACATCAGTGGTTTCCTAGAAGTCACTTATTGAGGTGAAAAACCCGACCCTATTCCCTGACCTGATTTTACATTTCCCGAAATCGCACTCCTTTCTGAGTTTTCCTAGTGAATCGATCGAAACGAGCTATCGAAAAATGGGAACAAAGCTCAGCTTTATCGTAATCACTTCAGATGTAAGATTATATTCCTGTTCAACTTTTCCGCACTTTGGAACGAAGTGAGCGTTGTCTAGGTAACAATATCGATTGCTTATCACTTCAACCCAGATCTAGAGTATTCCTGTTACAAATTATTATCAGTTATTGACCCGAAGTATTGTCCCTTTCAATACCGGTAAGTTTAATAGAGAAGTGAATGGATTTGAGGGATGAGTCTGGCTGCAAAGGCGATTACATATCTCTTCATTAACCTCGATTTCACGGAACTTTCAGAAGTTAGATATTCAGTTTGATCTCTCGGTACTGTTTTCAGGATTAAGTTTGCTTTAACCAAATCAGCTTATGATTCCTAGGTTCATTGTTGATAATTTGTAGCTCATAATATTTTATCAATTTCATCATTTAGAGTGGAGAAGATGGAGGCATATGCAACAGAAAGGCAGTGACGGACTGTTTCTGGACAGTGCATTTTGGCTAAATCGATTCTGCTGATTCCCGAGTGTCCAGGAATTCAGACCAAGCTATTCTTGTCAAGTTGGTTGAGTTCACCCATAGATACAGTACTATACCATTTTTGAACTGATGACTTTGGAGCTCTGAGCTTTGATAGCAGGCATGGCTGTCAGATTTTATCCCTATGTTGCATCTCTAATAGCTTTTTGAGCGCTCGTTCTACTTACACGAGGGCAATATATTTTCGTCACTTTTGTGATTGGGTGGGTATCCTAATCACATATTCTGCAGGGTTGTAGTCAACCAGTCTACTTGACCGCTTGTACTACTTAAGGTGGGTTTAAACCAAACGAACAAAGAGCAAGAGCTAGAACAAGAACATTTTTGTTGATCTTTTAGTGTGAACGAAAGCTCGTTTTCAGCGTTTACACCAAAATATCTGCGAGCAAAAACGAGAACTGAGAACTAGAACACTAGAACGCTTTGAAATGACCGCTCCGGGAAGCGAGCGCGTCTTTAGGCCGATTTACATCAGATGAGCTAATGCTCATTCTGACCCCACTCTATCAAATTCTTCTAGTTTAAACAGACGTGGAACATTCTTTCGTCATTCTATCAGCGTTCTAAAAGATTCTATAGAACTTTTTAAGAATGCTCGATCGATGATTAATGTAAACGGCACTAGAGCGCATGATCAATTCCTTAAGGTGTGTACAGACATGCTCCGAATATCGTACCGAACCGTGTCGCGTATCCCGACGCGATCAGCGAGAGCGAATCAAATTCATCGCACGTAGAGGTGCAATTTGAATTCGTGAATTTGATTCGCTCTCGCTGATCGCGACGGGGTACGCGACACGGTTCGGTACGATATTCGGAGCATGTCTGTACACACCTTTAGAGCGTTCTTTCGTGTTCAGACGCGCTCGCTTCCCGGATTGGTCTCTTCAAAGCGTTCAAGTGTTCTAGCTCTTTGTTCTCGTTTTTGCTCGCAGATCTTTTGGTGTAAACGCTGAAAGCAAGCTTTCGTTCACACTAAAAGATCAACAAAGAATGTTCTTGTTCTAGCTCTTGATCTCGTTCGTTTGGTTTAAACCCACCTTGAACACGAAAGAACGCTCTAAGGAACTGATCATGCCCTCTGGTGCCGTTTACATTAAGCGATCGAGCATTCTCAAAATGTTCTATATCTATAGAATCTTTTAAAACACTGATAGAATTACGAAAGAATTTTCCTTGTCTGTTCAAACTAGAAGAATTTGATAGAGTGGGGTTAGAATGAGCATTCGCTCGTCTGATGTAAATCAGCCTTTACATGAGGGCTATATCATTTCGTCACGATGTCTGTATTTTTCGAATTTTGAGCCAAAAAGGTCTCAATCGACAGCGTTCGACTCACTGATGACGAATCCGTCGGAAAATCCGAGTCTGTCCGTCCGGCTGTAAGAACGATAACTCTCGAACGGAACAACCTGAAGACTCGAAATTTTCAGTGTAGGTTCAGTTTCGAAATGCTTTGGTTGTGTTCGTTAATGGGCAGAATTCCACCAGGCATTCCGTAATAATGGCTGTTCGAAATGTTGTTTTGAGCGCTCGTACTACTTCGAATTTTGAGCCGAAAATGGTCCCAAACCACTATGTTCGACTCACTGATGACGAATCCGTCGAAAAATTCGAGTCTGTCCGTCCGTATACACGATAACTTTCGAACGGAATGTCCTAGAAACTTGAAATTTTCAGGGTAGGTTCGAATCTCGAATGCCGCGGTTAAGTTCGTTATTGGGCAACATTCGCCATGGGGTTCCGTAAATATGGCCGCTCGAAATTTTGTTTTCCTGATTACTTTGAAACTATAGATTCGATCGAGATGAAATTTTGCACTCTGATGGAAAATGACGTGTTCAAGCTACATGCAAAATTTTGTTCAGCTCGCATCACCAGAACTATAGAAACCATAGAAAATTTTAACTTTTGAACGGAAACACCTAGGGACTTGAAATTTTCAGGATAGGTGTGGATCTCGATTGTCGTGATCACTTTCATCTATGAGCAAAATTATACTAGGGGTTCCGTAAATATGGTCGTTTGAAATTTAGTTTTCTTGATAATTTCCAAACTACAGATTCGATCGGGACGAAATTCTGTATAATGGTGAATGATATATTCAAGCTTCATTTCTCTAGATCGCATGACCAGAACCATAGAAACCATAGAAAATCATAACTTTCGAACGGAAAGGCCTAGGGGCTTGAAATTTTCAGGATAGGTGTAGATCGAAAAAGTGGCGTTCACGTTTATCAATGAGCAGAATTATACTAGGGGTTTCTTGAATACGGTCGTTTGAAATTTTGTTTTCTCGATAATTTCGAAACTACGGATTCGATCGAGATAAAATTTTGTATTTCAAACGAGAATGATATATTTGAGCAACATTTTGTCCAGATCGCATTACCAAAACCATAGAAACCATAGAAAATTGTAACTTCTGAACGGAAAGGCCTAGGAACTTGAAATTTTCAGGGTGGGTTTGGATCGCGAACATCGCGGCCACGTTCATCAATGAGCAAAATTAGACTAGGGGTTCCGTAAATATGGCCGTTCAAAATATTCTGTTCCTGATAATTTCGAAACTACCGATTTGATATGGAATGAAATTTTGCACCTAGCTGAGGAATAATGTATTCAAACTACGTGCGAAATTTTGTCCAGATCGCATCACCAAGACCATAGATACCGTAGAAAATTCTAGCGAATTATCGAAAAAAAATTGGTCAGCTGAAGCACAGACAAAGTCTGGAGTTTCGTCTTAGTTTGAGAATTTTTTTGACAGCTGTCGAAGATTCCTTCAATTGCTTTCTAAAACGGGAAAATGCGAATCTACCTACAAGGTGCATGTACGAGCGCTCAAAAGCTCCTGCCTTCACGGCAGTGCTTTTCGTAATTTTTTGGATTTCAACGAAACTATAGATTCGGTAGAGAAATTTTGCACTCAAATGGAGAATGACGTGTTTCAGATCGCATGACCAAAACCATAAAAACCATAGAAAATCTTCACTTACGAACGAAAAGACTTAGGAACTTGACATTTTCAGAATAGGTGTGGATCTCGAATATCGCGGTCACTATTATCAATCAGCAGAATAAGACTAAGGGTTCGTGAATTTGGTCGTTTGAAATTTAGTTTTCTTGATGATTTCAAAACTACGGATTCGATCGTGAAGAAATTTTGTATTTTAATGGAGAATGATATATTTATTTATCGCATGACCAGAACCATAGAAAACCATAACTTTCGAACGGAAAGGCCTAGGGACTTGAAAATTTCAGGGTAGGTTTGGATCGCGAATTGCGCCGTCACGTTGATCAATGAGCCAAATTAGACTAGGGGTTCGTAAATATGGCCGTTCAAAATAATTTTTTCCTGATACTGATTGGATTCGAATTGAATTTTGCACATAGATGAAGAATAATGTGTTCAAACTACGTACAAAATTTTGTTCAGATCGCATTACGAAACCATAGATACCGTGGAAAATTCTATCTAATTATCGAGAAAAAAATTGGTTCCTCAGCGCTGACGTGAAGTCTGGAATTCCGCTTCAGTTTGAAAATTTTTTTGACAGCTTTCAAAAATTTTTCCAATTTGTTTCCAAAACTTGAAAATGCTAATCCACCTAAAAGGTGGATGAACGAGCGCTCAAAAGCTCCCGACTTCACGGCAGTGCTCTTTATAGTTTTTTCTAGATTTAATACATATCTTCCAATTGCGTCAACTTCTGCCTGAAAGTTGCTATATTAGGTACCCATAGCTTCTGAGTATTTTGTTCTAGGTCCGAATGCTACAGCTCCTTTTCGTAGTTTTCGAGCCGTCTATTACCATTTATGGTATTCTCTCTGGAAGCATAGGTAATTATGGCCGTATTTGTTTTCACTTAGCTCCGTGGTGATCCGCCTTTCAAAGCTAAATTTCCTCATCACTAGGAAAGGTGGAGGATGTGATGTGTTTAGTCATAGATGATCAGGGCCTCTGATATTCAATTTTCTCATTTTTCTTTCCTCGTGGGCTCTTCTATCTATCAATAGATGTTGAGGTGTGAGATCTGCGATGATCTCTAGTGCCTGGTTGAACATTTTGTGTGATGCATATGCATGAAAATCTTTGAACTTCATACAGGATTCTCCTCGTGGTACATTGAGATAAATGATTGGTGAATCAAATGAAGAGTCGGAATAAATGGGAAATATTCCGAATCATTGTGCTAACGAAGAGAAAACTGAGAGTTGACACAAAAAATTCCGATAGGCGGATCAGAGAGGAAATATCTAAGTGGAACATGAAAGAACTATATCAAATAGACAGCAGATAGTAAACACTCAGCATTCAGTAGAACTTCTTCACTTATAAGCAGGAGTAGCCATATAGATATAAGATCCATGCTGACGATGATGAAGAAGAAAACCACAACTGACCCCCGAGTCTGCCGCTTTGGACTGAGGCTAAGGATACCATCCACGCATAACAATTGTTTGTTAGAAACAAAACCAATACACTTCGACCTGAAATGAGAGCACAATTGCTAATTTCATAAAAAAAATTGATGAAAAGCACTGCCGTGAAGTCAGGAGCTTTTGAGCGCTCGTTCATTCACCTTGTAGGTAGATTCGTATTCTCCAGTTTTAGAAACCAACTGAAAAAATTTTGACAGCTGCCAAAAAATTTCAAAATCCATACTTCACGTCAGTGCTTTGGATGACCAATTTTTTTTTTGATAATTCGCTAGAATTTTCTACGGTATCTATGGTCTCGGTAATGCGATCTGGACTCAATTTCCCAAGTAGTTTGAATACATTTTTCTTCATCTATGTGCGAAATTTCATTCCAATCCAATGAGTAGTTTCGGAATGATCAGGATAAAAATATTTTGAACGGCCATTTTTACGGAACCCCCAGTCTAATTTTGCTCACTGATGAACGTGAACGCGAAATTCGCGATCCGAACCTATCCTGGAAATTTCAAGACCCTAGGTCTTTCCATTACAAAGTTATAATTTTCTATGGTTTCTATGGTTCTGGTCATGCGAGCTGGACAAAATGTTGCATGTAGCACGTAATTTTCCACCTGAGTGCAAAATTTCATCTCGATCGAATCAGTAGTTTCGAAGTAATCAGAAAAACAAAATTTCGAGCGGCCATATTAACGGAATCCCTTGGCGAATTTTGCCCAATAATGAACTCAACCGCGGCATTCGAGATTCGAACCTACCTTGGAAGTTTCTCGGACATTCCGTTCTAGAGTTATCGTGTATACGGACGGACAGACTCGAATTTTCCGACGGATTCGTCATCAGTGAGTCGAACTCTATCGGTTGAGACCATTTTCGGCTCAAATTTCGAAAAATACAGACATCGTGACGAAATGATATAGCCCTCGTGTAAGTAGTACGAGCGCTGATCACGTTCATCTATGAGCAAAAATATACTAGGTGTTCCGTAAATATAGTCGTTTGGAATTTAGTTTTCTTGATAATTTCAAAACTACAAATTCGATCGTGACGAAATTTTGTATACTAATGGAGAATGATATATTCAAGCTACATTTCTTCAAATAACATGACCAGAACCATAGAAACCGTATAAAATCATAACTTTCGAACAAGAAGGCCTAGGGACTTGAAATTTTCAGGATAGGTGTGGATCTGAAATTTCGCGTTCACGTTTATCAATGAGCAGAATTATAATAGGCGTTTCGTAAATACGGTCGTTTGAAATTTTCGTTTTCGTAATTTCGTAACTACGGATTCGATCGAGATGAAATTTTGTATTTTAATCGAGAATGATTTATTAAAACGGAAAGGCCTAGGAACTTGAAATTTTCAGGGTGGGTTGGGATCGCGAATATCGCGGCCACGTTCATCAATGGGCAACATTAGACTAGGGGTTCCGTAAATATGGCTGTTCAAAATATTTTTTTCCTGATTATTTCGAAACTTGGATTGGGATGAAATTTCGCAACTAGCTTAGGAATAATGAATTCAAACTACGTGCCAAATTTTGTCCAGATCGCACCACCAAGACCATAGATACCGTAGAAAATTCAAGCGAATTATCGAAAAAAAATTGGTCACCTAAAGCACTGACATGAAGTCTGGAGTTTCGCCTAAGTTTCAGAATTTTTGTGACAGATGTCGAAAATCTCTTCAATTGATTTCTAAAACTGGAAAATGCGAATCTACCTACAAGGTGCATGTACGAGCGCTCAAAAGCTCCTGCCTTCACGGCAGTGCTTTTCGTAATTTTTTTCACATAAATATCTCCTCGTTACCTGTCACCGGAATGTAGTTTACCCCTGTCACTTATATCATATATATCCGCTATTGCAATTAAGTAAATAATATACACTGGCCGCAAAATTAACCAAACAGAAAAATTGTCGCTTGAATTCAATCTTGAATAACTTCTGAGTTTTCAACCAATTTCGATAATTTTCTGAAAGGTTTCTGATGCTTTCATCTTCATCATGTCCTGTTATCGATTTTATGATATATGGTAGCACAAAAAATTACATTTTACGCTTAAATTCTGAACATCCTGTAGAAAAATTGAGAAACTGAATAATATTTCCGAGTACGATATTTTCTAGTCCCATCTTTTCTGAATGATTTTTTTTCAATTTATACCGATATCTCTATTCTCGAAGAAAAAATAAAGGTTTAAAAAAAATAATGCAATAATTTTTTATTAGCTACAAAAAAATTGAAAAATAACATAGGCAATAGCAGTATTGAAATCGAGTATTTCGTCCACGAACTTGAATAACAACCTTCAATTAAAGTAGCAACCGGGTCCTGAGTTATCTGATGCCATATGTTCAATAGGGTTGAGATCCGGACTTCTTGTGCTATGTGCGGTCGAGGATTGTCGTGCAGAAGCAGACAATTTTCTCCTAATAGGTATATAAGGTTCCGCACGTTCCTCCAAGCACTCTCTTATGTATCCACCAGTGTTAAATCCTCCTGAAGTGTAACGAGGTCTGTTCGGGATTCCAAAGAAATTTCATTTAGTTTCTGAATTTTTGTACAGGATGTTCAGAAGTTAAGCATAAAATGAATTTTTTTGTGCTACTACGTATCTCAACGTATCTATTCATCCTGCTTGTGGAATCGATATCAGGACATGACGAAGATGAAAGCATCAACAACCTGTCCAAAAACTATAGAAATTGGTAGAAAAAATTAAAAGTTATTCAAGATTAAATTCAGGAGAAATTTTTCATGTCCGGTTAATTTTTCGGTATAGTGTATTGCCCAATGAAAGCTGACGATTTTGTTTCTACCTTTATCAAAACTTGAAAAATTCCATAAGTTCATAAGAAATACACCCTCACCAGATATCCAGGTTCCATTGAATTTGGCAGGATCTGGAAGCTTCAATATGATATCTTCTAAGGAAGGCTTGGTTCCCCTATTTCTAGGCCCCTCTTCCGGTGGTGATACTAAAACTATACTAAACAGTATCAAACCTAGAACGGCCACTATAACAAGTAGTGCTATGAAGATTCCTCTCCAGTTCCTCTCACTTGGGGACGTGACAACCAATTCCTGAAAAAAAAAATTTATAAAATTTCAAACAATATCATGTGTTTGTAACATTGTGTAATATTATAACGGTCTCAATTGAGTTTTGAGCATATATCTTCTGAAACGAAGAATTCTTTTGGTTTTTATTTGAGTTTTTTGGGAAGTGAGGAGGTTTTTGGGAGAATGTGATGATATAACCGTAAATGCCTACAATGACCCCTTACATAGTCCTTGGGGTTCCTAGAACGAAGCTATTTGATCTCTAGTTTCAGCCATCTGGGGGAAGTTGCTGGATAGACTAACATTGAGACTTATATCATAGTTTACGATGTCACTCAGACCAATAATGGAAAATATTTGAAAATACACACATCGGAAAAGTCAAGGGATATTTTTATAAATAGGCGGTTTTTTATTTTTTCAGTTGATTAAGGGGGAAACTAAAATCATAGAGTAATGAGAAAATGTTCGATATGTCATTAAATTAAATTTTTGCTTGAAACGAACACAATATTCCAACAACAAAAAATAAAGTATAAACCATAATTTTACGAACTATACAAAAAAATGATCAGGTATGCAAAAAATTAACTGAATGAAGAATATGACCTCAACGTTGGTTCAGAACAGCTCTACACCTATTTTCATAGACAAAATTGTCAATGCCCGATCGCGGTGTACTTGCCTATTAGAACCTGGTTATAAGCTCTCGGAATTGAGGAGCATTTTGGATATTGCCCAAAATGGAAGTAATGCTACGTTGAAGCATGTTCGATACATGCTCAATCGGATTAAGGTCCGGGGATTGTGCGGGCCATGGCAATACTTCAATTCCCTCGTTTTCCAACCCGTTCGTCACAATCGCAGCGGTATGGGGACGAGCATTATCATGCATTAGGTGAAAGTTTGCACCACCAGCACCAGCAAATAAAGGCACAATGGGTTGAAGAATATTATCCACATATTGCTGACCTGTCAGGAAATCATTTGAAGAAACGAGGTCGGTTCTGCCGCCCTCATACCATTATTGTACTGCCTCTGTATTTGTGAACTTCCTTAACATTTCTTAAACTTCCACGTTCCCGGATCGCCTCCACACTCGTGTCCGACGAGAATCTGGATGAAATCCGAATCTGGATTCATCAGTGAACAAAACTGTTGGCCAATCATCTGCATCCTAATTTTGATATTCTTCGCACGTGTCTACTCTGGCAGCGCGATTTCCAATAGAGAGAGATGGACATAAAATTGGTCTTCGAATATGAAGATTGGTTTTGTGGAGATGATTTCTCACATAATCTCGCCCAACGGTTATGTTATGCGCTCGCTGGACTTCCATAACCAATTCAGGTGCTGTGATTGTAAGGTGTCTTCTAACACTCAGCAGTAAAAATCTACCCTGACTTGCCGTTGTACAGCGTCTACGCCCTAGGTGTTGTTTAGCCGGACTTCTAGTTTCCCTGAAATGCCTCCATGAACGATTTATGACTCTTTGGGAAATACCCATCCGCTCAGCTACTTCGACTTGTCGCAGGCCAGCTTGAAGCAGGCCCACTCCTAGATTCATCTCGTCTAAAGACAAAGGTCGTCGTTCCATAATAAAACACAATATTCTCAATGCAACAATACTATTGAAGAACGCTATAGACCGAATCGAATCGAAATACTGAGTACTTCTGAAATTTACTTTTTCTATCTATAATGTTTGTTTTTGAGCGCTCGTACTACTTACACGAGGGCTATATCATTTCGTCTCGATGTCTGTTTTTTTGAACTGAAAATGTGCCTTATACACGATAAATCTCGAACGGAAAGTCCTAGAGACTTGAAATTTTCAGTGCGGGTTCAGTTTCCAAATGCCGAGGTTAAGTTCGTTAATGGGCAGAATTCCACCAGGGGTTCCGTAAATATGGCCGTTCGAAGTTTTTGTTTTTCTGATTTCTCCGAAACTACACATTCGACCGAGATGAAATTTTGCACTCAGATGGAAAATGCAGTGTTCAAGATACTCACAAAATTTTGTCTAGATCGCATGACCAGAACCATAGAAATCATAGAATATTATAACTTTGTAATGGAAAGGCCTAGGAACTTGAAATTTTCAGGATAGGTGTCGATCTCGAATTTCGCAGTCACGTTCATCAATGAGCAAAATTAGTCCAGGGGTTCCGTAAATAAGGTCGTTTGAAATTTAGTTTTCTCGATAATTTCAAAACTACGGATTCGATCGTGACGAAATTTTTTATTTTGATGGAGAATGATATATTCAGGCTACATTAAGTCCAGATCACATGACTAGAACCATAGAAACCATAGAAAATTATAACTTTCGAACGGAAAGCCCTAGGGTCTTGAAATTCTCTGACTAGGTTCGGATCGCGAATTTCGCGTTCACGTACATCAATGAGCAAAATTAGACCAGGGGTTCCGTAAATATGGCCGTTCAAAATATTGTTCTTCTGATTACTTCGAAACTGCTGATTCGATCGATGTGAAATTTTGCACTCAGATGGAAAATGACGTGTTCAAGCTACATGCGAAATTTTGTCCAGAACGCAATGCCAGAACCATAGAAAATTATAACTTTGTAAGGCCTAGGGATATGAAATGTTCAGAATAGGGGTGGATCTCAAATGCCTTGTCACGTTTATCAATGAGCAAAATTAGACTAGGTGAATATGGTAAGTTAAGTTTAGGTAGTAAATATAGTCGTTGAAAATTTAGTTTTCTTGATCATTTCGAAACTACGGATTTGATCGTGACGAAATTTTGTATTTTAATGGAGAACGATAAATTCAAGTTACATTTTCTCCAGATCGCATGACCAGAACCATAGAAACCATAGAAAATTATAACTTTCGAAAGGAAAGGCCTAGGGACTTGAAATTTTTAGGGTGGGTTTGGATCGCGAATTTCGCGATCACGTTCATCAATGATCAAAATCAGACCAGATGTTACGTAAATATGGCCATTCAAATTATTTTTTTCCTGATTATTTCGAAATTACCTATTGGATTGAAATGAAATTCTGCGCATAGATGAAGAATAATGTATTCAAACTACGCTACGCATTACCAAGACCGTAGATACCGTAAAAAATTCTAGCGAATTATCAAAAAAAAAATAACCTAAAGCCTGACCTGGAGTTTCGCCTCTGTTTGACATTTATTTTTAAAGCTGTCAAAAATTTTTGAATTTAATTCTAAAACTGGAGAATGCGAATCTACCTACAAGGAGGATGAACGAGCGCTCAAAAGCTCCTGACTTCACGCAGTGCTTTTCAATATTTTCCAAAAAAATTATAAAAGCACTGCCGTGAAGTCAGGAGCTTTTGAGCCCTCGTACATCCACCTTGTAGGTAGATTCGCAAACTCCAGTTTTAGAAATCAATTGAAGGAATTTTCGACAGCTATCAAAAAAATTCTCAAACTTAGGCGAAACTCCAGACTTCATGTCAGTGCTTCAGTTGACCAATTTTTTTTCGATAATTCGCTAGAATTTTCTACGGTATCTATGGATTGGTAATGCGATCTGGACAAAATTTCGCACGTAGTTTGAATACATTATTCTTCAGCTAGGTGTGAAATTCCATTCTAATCCAATCAGTAGTTTCGAAATTATCAGGAAAAAAATATTTTGAACGGCCATATTTACGGAACCCCAAGTCTAATTTTGCTCATTGATGAACGTGACCGCCACATTTGCGATCCAAACCTACCCTGAAAATTTCAAGTTCCTAGACCATTTCCTTCGGAAGTTATGATTTTCTATGTTTCTATGGTTCTGGTCATGCGATCTGGACAAAATGTTGCTTCAATATATCATTCTCGATTAATAGTATATTATTTAACGAGCGGTAATGTAGGTCATAACTCACGCAGATGAAGTTTGCAGCTCGAGTCGGAGGCGAGTGCTGTAATTCATCAAGTGAGTTATGACCATTACCGCAAGTTGAATACTATACTTTTGTTACGATTGTAACAATAAATACTAAGATACAAGTACAGAGAAAGAACTTTATTTAAAAATCTCAATAGTTACATATAACCATGCATTATTCATGTTGATTGTGCTTCTTAGCATGGAGTAGAAAGTCTATAGGGGCGATGCTTCATATTTAGTGCTAAGTTCACTAAAATATGCCAAAAAAACATTCTCTGTAAACAATGACTTGATATTCTTACTGCTACGCGAATCTGTATATTTGTTTTGGTATTTTTCGGGCAATAAATTATGTATGGTAACATTAGCTGATTGTCTTATTTCTGAAGATGTACATAATAACTCATCTTCACTATCTGAATTAACCTTTTTCAGTGAAATATCCACAATGATAATTAGGTATCAACTCAATTTGATTAAACGTCAAAATTATTCAAGTGACCTCCCCTCAATACTAATAATGGACTGTTCCCTTACGGCCAATCACACAGGGGAGTTATAGGAGTGAGTGAGTGGGAGAACACTCACGGTGTTTGTTTACATATATCATTACTTGATCGAAAGTAGTTGAGTGATGACTATATTATTCAATCGGAGTAGATAAAATACAAAATTTTATCTCGATCGAATCCGTAGTTTAGAAATTATCGAGAAAACAAAATTTCGAACGACCATATTTACGGAACCCCTAGTATAATCCTGCTCATTGATGAACGTGAACGCGAAATTTCAAATCCACACCTATCCTGAAAATTTCAAGTCCCTAGGCCTTTCCGTTCGAAAGTTATGATTTTCTATGGTTCTGGTCATGCGATCTGGAGAAATGTAGCTTGAATATATTATTCTCCATTAGTATACAAAATTTCGTCGAATCTGTAGTTTTGAAACACCTCATTCTCCATTTGAGTGCAAAATTTCATCTCGATCAAATCTGCTGTTTCATAGTAATCAGGAGAACAAAACTTTGAACGGCCCTATTTACGGAACCCCTGGTGGAATTTGGCCCATAAACGAACTCAACCGAGGCATTCGAGAACTGAACCCACACTGAAAATCTCAAGTCTCTGGGTTGTTCCGTTCGAGAGTTATCGGGCTTACGGCACATTTTCGGCTCAAAATTCGATAAATACAGACATCGTGACGAAATGATATAGCCCTCGTGTAAGTAGTACGAGCGCTCAAAAAGGCGTATTCAAACGGGGCCAATGAACCGATCAGTAAGTTGGTAGTTCAGTTCTAATCATAAAAAAGTTTCTCTTAACGCTTGTATGACTTTGTACGAATATCCCTAGACTTTTTCGATGTGTGTAGTATACTTTTATTTTCTTGAGATACGTTGGAAGAGTGCATATCAAGTTTATAACTTTTATGAACAGAAAATGTAGGTATTTTCATACATTCCCATAATTGCTCTGTTGAAACTCATCTTGTATATGGAAATTACGTGTCACGTTGTTTGTCAGGGATGAACTCCTAAAATACTGAATCGATCACTCAAAAGAGCCATAACGTGCGAGGAGTGATGCCATGTTTCTGGGTACCGAAACAGAACAAATTTGAAACTGTTTGAGAACTGGGATATAACTTTCAGAAAAATCAAGGATATGGTTAGGGTTAGGAAAGGGTTAATAATAATAATAATTCCACTGGTTTGAATACTTTACTACAATATAATTAGACGTATACCTTAGCCAAAGCAACGCGTGGCCGAGTCTGCTAGTTTAATATATAAAATTATTCATTTTGAAAGACAATGATATTTTTGTGTTTGTTTCTTTGACAAGAGCGTTATCATTCAGCCCAAAATTTTTGAATTTAGAGCCGGGAATGGTCTCATAAAATTAGATTGGACTCACAGTAGAAGAATCCGTGGTCAAATTCAATTCAGTCTGCCCGTCCGAAAACACGATAACCATCGGAAGAAGAGGCCCAGAGTTTTGATATTTTCAGGGTACTTTTGAGGTCTGAATGCGTTAGTTGAGTTCCTGAATGGGCACAATCCTCCGAATGGTTCCGTGGATGAAACCAGGTGATTTGTTCCTTCTTGATTATTCGAAAAATTCCGATTTGATCGAATTGAAACTCTGTTGCAAGATAACGAATTGAAGGTTCGGTTAAATTTCGACGATTTATTTTCAACAACTTCGGTATCTCAGAATCTATTCGCCATATTCTGGTGAAAGTTTTTGTCCACATAAACATTCATCTTCATAGCTGTCCCACGTGAAACAAACATTGAATGAACCATTTAATATAGTTTCAAGACTTCAAGATAATGGTTCTTTCACAGCGAGATGTATTGAATGTCCTTATTGCGTTGGAGTTCCGGGTTTGGGTTTGAATTCCCATTTCTAGTTTTCATACGGCATAATCTGCTGTAAAAATCAGTGGACAATGTTACGGTAGAACTGCTCCACGTAATTGGATTTCTTAGAATTTATGAGATAAAAGTTTCCACTAAATTTAATTACATAGTTTGTAACAGGTATGAATATTTTATGAAGTTCAGATTTTATCAAAAACTTGTACCACTAAAAACCTGAAGACACTAATTTGATTTTATTTTCGAAGAATATTGCTCAGATTTGAAATCCACTTCAGAGCATAACTAATAGCAAAATTTTTTCACAAGGAACGTACTATCTTTGAATCTTTCAGAATATCTTGAAACCTAGACATGACTCTCTTTCTGCAGAACAACCCAAAAAAACCATAACCGTTTATGATGTTTTATTAATTTTTGGGAAAGCATATCCACGTGCATTTATTTCTTTCAAAATCCTGGCTGAGTACGGAGGTTGTGGAATTGAGCCATTCAATCCTTATCTCTTCAATGAAGAGGATTTACTCCTTAGTGTCTCTTCACATCGTTCACTGCCTTTTACTGGTATTTCTTATGATGAATCTTCATCAACCATCTCTTTGCGTTCAGTAGACGTTATTCCAGCAGCAGGACTTTCGACTTTCTCAAAAAAGAATCGTAGTCGCCTTGGCAATTCTCGAGATTTGACTGAGAAGAAAAAGAACTTTCAAGAAAGAGTTGCCAGTGAAGAAGCCTCAGAATAGATGAACACTGAAGATACGGAGTGAAGAAACAAATAGTGAAATAAGCAGCCGCTCATTTGATGAAGAATATGCTGTCTCACTTCAAGACGACAGCGTGGTGGATTTTGACTTGGTGGCTACTGACATTTTTGATTGGATTATCATTCAACGAATGAGGAAGTTTTATATAATACCGATTTCAGAGTAGATTAAGTTAATGTACTGATCAGAAGAACACAAGAAGAGGAATATTCTGTACTCCGTACGTCATTTATTTTGTCTCAATGGTCGGGTTTTTTCTAGAGGTTAGCTTGGCGGTAGTTCAGGGGATTACGAAAAAAAAAACCATGGTGTTAGGGTGAATATTAAATCAACAAAAGAAAGGGCTTCAATATTCCAAGAAGAATATTATAGCTATTTTATTCACGTAAGTCGACTGTTACTTCTTCTTTCTATTGAAACTCTACTGTGAGATTATTCTTTGTTGTCTATTCCATGTTTTGATGAATATTTACGTACACGTGTTCTAAGTTCTGTTGAGGTTTTACCAGTTCAACTATTACTACTCCTTTCATATTAGATACTTTGTTAGAATGATATGTGCCAGCTCAACATAATAACTCGGTGCAGAAGCTCCCTATAGAAGTAAAAAGACTTGTGTCCCCTTTTGAGGTAGATAGTAGTTAGGTAGTTCCTTCCTGCCTGTAGACAGGACTCCGGACAAATTCCACTGGGATTACAGAATGTCGAGATGTTCCCGGTCCCTTCTGTTGCCACATGCCTACATGTTTAGTTTAAGGGGATAGGGAATACAAATTTAGAACCCTCCTATGGAGCGTAACTGGAGTATTTATCTTTGGTTGTGATATATTTCCCTATTTTAGCTATTTATTGTAAAAAACGGGTTTTCTCGCAGGTCTTTCCCGACTCTTATTATTTGACCTGAAGTTGGGGAACCATCCCCAACAAAACTAATGAATTCTTGTTCTTTAGGTTCTCAACCATTTTGTTTGAACTCCTTGCGACTTCCCCGCGATTTTCATTAGTAAGACTGAGAGAATTCTGTGGTTTCAAGAAACGTAGAGTTCTTCCTACTAGATCGATCATTGCGGTGGCCAAAAATAGGTAGGATTATTATGCGATCCCGCGTGTTCGTGTAACGTAAGCACAATACACGAGCACTCGTTCGGATAACAGAATGAGTATCTAAAAATGCAAAACATTACAATGTTCTCAATTATAATTGAATTTGCCAGGAGAAAAACGATCATTTTATTTGGCCGCCAGTTGACGACTTATATCCAGAAATTTTCGAACATTGAAAAACTTCTTCCTGACCCTGCCGAAGAACCAGTTGCTCCTGTGAGTAGGGTAATTGCTGATATTGCATCAAAGGTTTCCAACCGAATAGGTTGTTCTCTTGCGCAAAAGATCAGAATTTTTGCACTGAAAATAATCTGCAGCACCTGTATTCGAATATGAAAAAATGAGTTGCCTGCTGTACACGACCTTCCCCACGAATTCAAAATTCCAGGTAGTTCCAAACATATGCGGAAATATGCAAATTTCTTTTCCTGGCTACAATTGAAAACGAATTCCAAAATAAATTACACATTCAAAATGGCTTTCCTTTCCATCTCATTGAATAGTGTCGATATTTTCTTAATGCAATCTTCCGTTTTCATAAATACATAATATGTTGTGGGGTAAAAAAATAGTTGGCTTTGAAAGAACAGAAATATCACTATCGACAATAGGGTCAATACTGTAAATACAACATTTAGCAATATCGACTTGAAATAAGAAAACATTTCATGAAGTCATACTTATTTCTTTCTCGTTGAAACTTTTTTCAATCATGGATTGAAAAACATTTTCAAGAAATTTTGTGCTTTATTGATTTTTATACAGCCAAAGCTCCTCGAAAAAACTCGAAGCCTCCCGAAAAAACATATTTTGGAAGTTCTCAGAACCGCAATGGAGAAAACTTTCGAATGGTGACAAAAACAAGTTAAAAACCTATTCAATCGATTACAACAGTAATATTAGCTAATTCAGAATTGAGAATGATCTAAGAATTTGACATAAAAACAACAGAGCCTTATAACAAAATGGTATGTTGTTAGATATGAAAAAACCCAACGTTTTCTGATATAACCGACCCCATTATTTTTACCGTTTCATGGATCCTTTGGCTATCTCATCCTTATTTTCGACATACAGTTGCAGTTAATAAAAGACACTTTATCATAATTATTCAAGGATATGACCGGTCAATATAGGCCGTTTCAAGAATTACAGTATAAAAAATTGAGAAAAGCACTGCCGTGAAGGCAGGAGCTTTTGAGCGCTCGTACATGCACCTTGTAGGTAGATTCGCATTTTTCAGTTTTAGAAACCAATTGGAAAGATTTTGACAGCTGTCAAAAAAAAATTCAAACTAAGGCAAAAATCCAGACTTCACGTCAGTGCTTTAGGTGACCCATTTTTTTTTCAAAAATTCGCTAGAATTTTCTACGGTATCTATTGTCTTAGTAATGCGATCTGGACAAAATTTCCCACGTAGTTTGAATACATTATTCTTCATCTATGTGCGAAATTTCATTCCAATCCAATAAGTAGTTTCGAAATTATATATATATAAAAATAGTTTGAACGGCTATATTTACGGAACCCCTAGTCTAGTTTTGCTCATTGATGAACGTGACCGCACAATTCGCGATCCGAACCTATCCTGAAAATTTCAAGTCCCTAGGCCTTTCCGTTCGGAAGTTATAATTTTCTATGGTTTCTATGGTTCTGGTCATGCGAGCTGAACAAAATTTTGCATGTAGCTTGAACACGTTATTCTCCATCTGAGTAGAGATTTTCACCTCGATCAAACCTGTAGTTTCGAAATAATCAGGAGAACAAAATTTCGAACGGCCATATTCACGGAACCCCTTGGCGAATATTGCCCGATAACGAACTTAACCGCGGCATTCAAGATTCGAACCTACCCTGAAATTTTCAAGTTTCCAGGACATTCCGTTCGAGAGTTATCGTGTATACGGACGGCCGGCCGGACGGACAGACTCGAATTTTCCGACGGATTCGTCATCAGTGAGTCGAACATAGTCGTTAGAGACCATTTTCGGCTCAAAATTCGAAAAATAAAGACTTCGTGACGAAATGATATAGCCCTCGTGTAAGTAGTACGAGCGCTCAAAAAGAATGTGTAAACAAAACTTACGGAGCTAAGGAATCAATTTAGTCAAACAATGAAGAATCGACCAAAAGAAAATACCTATCCGAAACAATTTTAGTTGCTTTCGTTTGTCCATGGCAATAACGATTGGAAATCTGCTATGAGCTTGGATAGTGAAGCATTATTCACTTGCAGAGTTGAATAAATGAATTCTACATATATTATCAAAACAATTCTTTCACTAATACACAGATTCGATATTTTCAGGAAGGCGACTCGAAAATTCACAGATCCTACGAAGCAGAACACTTGAAGTATTTCATTAATTATTCTCAGGAAAATATTTCATGTGTTAGTTTAGCCCTATTTTCGACATCCCTATAGATCGGGGGTAGCCAACCGGTGGATCGCGATCGACCGGTCAATCGCGGCTCTATTTTACTTTTCTTTAAAAGTTTATATTCGTCCACTCCACTATAAGTACTCTATCATTTAAAAATTTGACAATTTAAAAACTGGTAGATTTCGGAGGGTTTAGTCAGTAAAAAGTCTATCCTGAGTCTCATCAAGTTGGCCACCCCTGCTATAAATGGATGTATTAACCCTTTCAGCCCTGACTTTTTGATTTTATTATTATCATTATTATTATCATAAGTTCATTAACTATCAATTTAGAGTCTTTTTTTATATTTTATATAAAAATAATTTTTTTTTCTATGAATTTGCTCACAAGCAACCTTCTAGCAAGTTTTTCAACAAATATGAGCTAGGTTTTAATATATTACAGTGAAACATTGGTTGTTTGAAAACGAAAGCTGAAGATAAGAATGCAGTAGGTACGCAAAATGCACATGTTGGTTGTAAAAAATATCCAAACTTCTCTTTGCCGCGTGAGAGTGTAAAATATCTCTATATGTTTGTATGGCCGAATAAATTTTTTTTTTTGCTGTGGATTCATGATTGGAATATTATACGGTGTGCTAAATTATGTAATTCCTCAATGTGTACATTTAATTATCGTGGAAATAAATAGAATAATATATACAAAGAACTTATGCCCATAACATAAACATTCGTGAAAAAGCCCATTCGAGTTGAGAACTAAATTTCAAACGACCATAAATTCACGGAACTCCTGGTCGAATTTTGACAAAATAATGACCCCAACCGCGGAACTCAAGATTCGAACCTACCCTGAAAATTTCAAGTTTCTAGGTCGTTCCGTTCGAGAGTTATTGTGTATACGGAAGTCCAGACGGACTCGAATTTTTTGACTGATTCGTCATCAGTGAGTCGAACCTTAGAGAGACCTCAAAATTCTAAAAATACAGACGTGGTGACGAAATGATTGGTATTTTGAAATTTTGATTTCTCTACTGAAAACTATAATTTTTTATGCATCTACTCTACTACAAATTTGTGCAATTACCTCAACATAGGCAAAAGGAGCATTGATTGTCACCTTGTTCTGCGATTTCTGTTTTTTCAATTTACAAGTCTTCTTTATCCCTTCAGGGGCAGCCATAATAACCACGAAGTCTTTTTTTTTCTTCGACAAATCACTTGACAATGGCATACATAAACGATCTGTAGTGCAGTTACCGCAGAAAACCCTTTTCAAAAATATATTTTAAAGGATATCACACCCGTTAGGCTATCAAAACATCGATTTATAAAAAATAGGCAACTCTATCGACTGACGGATTGAGTGGTTAAGCCGGTATATAAAAAATTACACGTAAATTTATAAATACATATATAGGAACACGGATCTAACTTCATATTATAATGAGCACATTTAAAGCATCCGTCTATCTAATATTAATATACAGGCACATTTATCAATCCGACGTCAAAATTTTCGGCTCGGCTCGTGTTTTTTTAGTTTGACAGAGCACGGACGATGCATACGATGCAAGGGTAACACCCGAACTGTTTTCCTGTCAGATGGGCGCCAATAGAAGCGAGGAGAGCCAGGAGGGATCGAAATGAACTCCAGGGGTGGTTTTCCCCATCTCCCTCGTCTGTGGAAGGCTACGGGAGGAAGGGTCATTGTAGGTATGTAGGAGATGAACATGCTTGAGGTTGGAGGTTATAACTGAATTGATTTAAGGGTTGGGTGATTGATTGTTTTACGTTGGATTTTTAAAAACGGATCAATTCTGTTTATTGAGAGAGAGAGAGAAATCAACTTTATTGATCTTGCAATCAAATGGCTATCGACCGCAGTCTTCCAGCCAGTTATATACAATTTCATTACAAATTTAATTAAATCAGTGAAAACTATTGTAAAATAAAAACTGCTATTCTAGGGATTTCAGGTGTTCAAGTCTGTTTATTGTACTCTTAATTTCTGCCTTTAGTGAAGAAAGACGCGATGCTTCGATTCGTTATTCAGATGATTCAAAAATTAGTATAAGGAATGGGTATTCTAATGAGGCGTGGGTTCTGGGTTCGATACAAAGGTGATTATAAATTTCGTAGATGCTACTTTATGTTTTAGGTAGGTAAACAAATATTTGTAACTTTTTTCTCCTTCTCCAGAAATCAGAAAAAACTGATGTTTGAAGAAAGCCCAATGAACGGGTTGAAAAGTCGAAGAAATAATTGTTGTTTATATTGGGTTTCTCGACCTATATCTATTCAACGAGAGTTGAAAAACATCTGGAACGATACTCGCGTTTGGTCGTATCTATAATCATAACATTTTTCATCACGATCAATGGAACTTAATGAATGGTGTCATGAAATCAGTTTGATCTCCTATGAAAACATAAGACACAAGACTTCAACTATTCGAATTAAAAGTCTGTATCGTCTAGAGTGTGTGGGCAGGCTCAGATTAATCGTGAGTCGGGTGGTTGTTCGCGTACACATCCAGGTATGTGAAATGAATGGCTTTATAGTACATTTGGCGGTTATGAAGCCATATAAAATTCTGGAGACGTCTTTATAATTTTTGTTTGATATCTTACGTCTTAGTTTGAAATTTGTTTTGGCAGCCATCAAAAATTTCTCCAATTGGTTTCTGAAACTGTAAAATGCCAATCTACCTACAAGGTGGACGAACGAGCACTCGAAAGCTCCTGACTTCACGGCAGTGCTTTTAATAATTTTTTCAGTTGGTTTCTGAAACTGGAAAATGCGAATCTAACTACAAGGTGAATGAACGAGCGCTCAAAAGCTCCTGACTCCACGGCAGTACTTTCCAAATTTTTGATTCATTTCTAAAACCCAATTGTTCTGCGTAGAGAAGATTCCCATCCAAATGTATGGAGTCATCAGTTTAACAGAACCACTACACGTGTTTCGCCATACTATGGCTTCATCGGGTGATCAGATAACTCGATATCTCGTCATCTGATGAAGCCATGCTTTGGCGAAAAACGTGTAGTGGTTTTGTTGAACTCTTGATTAGTGAAAATCGTAGACTAAGTTAATTGGTGAATACTAAGCTAACTTTGTTATTCGCAGAGGTCAAGTATTTGGTTTTCTGTTGATTAAAAGTGATTTCATTCAATACCAAAGTCTGCTATTGATATTTTTCCAAGAGTGCTTGTACAAAACTTCTGTATCATCAGCAATCATAGAAGTCAAAAATACCACAGTCCAGCTATCCTGATATGCCGCCTGTATTCCTCAATTTATTTTTGTTTTGTATTGATTCCCAATTTACAGCCACAATACTAAACAAGAAATTATCGATCTATTAAATTAGGTACCTTTACTTAAACCTCTACATTCCACCCTGCACTCAACCAGCAGGAAACAGTTATAAAGAAATAGAGACGTACTGCCAGAAGTCGGATACCCTAAACCATACCCTGCTCGGATGAACGTTATGTCATCCACTTGAGCCAATGGCCGAATGTGACTGTGATTTCCTTTCAGCTTCAAAAGCATTTTTATTTCAACTCAGTAAAAATTCTTCTCTTATTATAATTGCTATTTATTCTCAGCTTGATATTATATCTCGTTGTTGGTGATGATGAATAATTTCTATTTTTCTATGACCGGTACTGCTAGTGTCAGATGTGAATGGGATAGAAGAAAACCTACTGGATCGTTTTCGAATAAGAAGACATTCGAGCAACATATATGAAGACGACATCGGCAGAATATATCGGCAAAGTTGCAACACCGTCGGAAGGGTAGAACATGATAAACACAAGTGGATTTATATTGTTATGTTTATGCGAGATTTGACCATATCAGTTTCATTAATCTTTCCATCAAGCCAGATTTTCTTATCTTAATTAGGTTAGGTTTCTATGCTGATCTGATATTGGAATGGAAATAACTGCATGAAAAGATTCGACCAATAATTGTTTCAATGTTTTCATTCTCGGCTCTGTGGTATCCCTCGGAAACTATTAATTTTTGCCCAGTAAGTCGGTGTCAGTGGAACAGAATTGGAGGTTCCTACATTGCTTTTTCAGATATGTTTCTTTCATTTGAAAGAAGAGTTCTTTTCAATATAAAGGAGCTGCAGCGCTTGTGGGAAACTCTACAGTAAAAGTTCCGATTTCCACCGCTAGGTGGAGTAAGGGAATTATCAACGTGGGAAACTCGAGGATAAACTATGGAGCCTTCTTGACCCGTATCAGTTCACATTTGCATATTCAAATTGTGAAATATTTGACTTGGATCAAATCTCATAGCTTCAGGCAATTTCGATTGTATTCTGATGTGAATATCTAAAGTTTTTCAGATGGTGATTTCCGGCATTATTCTGAAAAGAAACGAGAAAATTCTTAAATATATCAATGCCAGGGGAACTGAAAAAGATTTTTCGCTCAATTTGATTGTATTCTCCATATTGTTGTTGAAGAATTTCATGATATGCTGTCTAAACATTTCCATGATGCAACCGACTGCATTTTCTTGATGCATTTGGGACTAGCTTTTATATAAAATTTGAAGTTGATATTTTGCGAGAAGGTCGTAGTTGATTTGATTCCAATTGCAGAAAATTATATAAAAGAAGAAATATGTATACTTTTATCTTTCGATGTGAAAACTCTATTGATGTTGGAAGATATAATTTTAAAACATCTGATTTTCATTTTCGCACCCATTATATTGGAATTTTTTCCATTGGGGAGTTAACAATTATGTGGATATGAACTTTTCTTTCATTGGAAAAATCGAAAAAATTCAGAATTCGAAATGCCTTCGGGATGAAGTTTGCCTGAGGTGGCAAGGACGCGTTAATCGAAGTCTTCAACGGAAACCTGAGAAGTAGAATTGTTTTTTGGGAGCAATTTATATGAAAATGAATAAAATCCTCCTGATAAGAAAATCGGCATTAAGTTTTCACGTTGAGGAATGCGGGAATTCAGGGACATAAACTTTTCCGGATATCGATGCACGTGTTGAATTCAATTATAATGATTGCGACAGAAATGAAGTCGGGTACAAATCGGGCGTTAACGTAAAGAAGTTTATGGTAGGAAATTACATGAATGCCACCTAGTACAGTTGAGTTGGAGACATATTGTACAAGAGCCCGATTCCGTAAAATTTGCTTCTACACTGATGGCAAGTGATAAAGACGCTATGATGGATATTGTTGTGAAGCAAAAATGTTTTCCGATTTTGATATCACAGTTCTGATAAATCTGATATCTACCTAGTGGCCTGATTTCCAAGGGAATCACATTAACTATTACTCAACTCAGTTTTTACGAGTTTCTGAAAATTTTATGATAACATTATTCATTTGATAGTTTGTTTGTAGCTATGTACATATATTGATCGCAGTAGGTATCATGGGTTTGCACTCAATATTTCTATTTGCATTTCAATGTGTATAGCGTACATTGATTTTCCGGTTTTCGAATTTCAAATTTCTCGCTCTAGACTCTAGAGCGAGGTGGCGGCAGATTGATGGATCAGACTGGCCCGTGCTAGGGTGTGTGGATGCTTTAAAGGAGAGGTGCTGAATGCTTGGCACAAGATGAAATTAGATAATTACTGACTTGTCGATTATCGGGTGATAGCGATACAAGTTAATTGATGCAAATTCTAGTTCCTGACCGAGCAATAGGTACACACATCGGAAAAGTCTAGGGATATTCCTACAAAGTCATACAAGCCTCAAAAAAAACTTTGGTATCGTTCAAACTGTAATTCTGACGTACTGATCTGTTCATTCGCCCAGTTTGAATACGCCTTTTTCCGGAAAAAATGTGAAAAATAAAATGAAAAAACTCGACAAACATGATTGATGGAAGAAGTTAATTCTATAAGTACTCAGTATTTCGATTTAATTCAGTCTATAGTATTCTGCAATAGTATAGTTGCCTTGAAAATATAGTATTTTACTATAGAACGACGATATTCGTCGTCAGACGAGCTGAATCGAGCAGTAGACCTTCTTCAAGCTGGCCTGCGACAAGCCGAAGTAGCTGAGTGGATTGGTGTTTCCCAGAGTGTATAACTCGTTTATAAGGCGTTGCAGGAAAACTGGAAGTCCGGCTGAACAACACCTAGGGCGTGGAAGTCAGGAGAGATTTTTATTGCTAAGTGTAACAAGACACCCTACGGGCCTACGATAACAGCACCTGAATTGGTTATGGAATTGCAGTGAGCGCATGGCATAACCGTTGGAAGAGATACTGTGAGAAATCGTCTCCACGAAGCCAATCTTCATAGCCATACCTCTCTCTAAAGGCAATCGCGCTGCCAGAGTAGACTGGTGCGAAGAATGTCAAAATTGCGATGCAGATGAATGAGCCACAGTTTTGTTCACTGCTGAATCCAGATTAGGGTTTCATGCAGATTCTCGTGGGACACGCCGCGAGAATTTCTATTCCTGGTTCTGTCAGTAGTAGCATTTCGACTTCTCAAAACACTGCATGCCTGTCTACTCTATATATGAGATGACCTACTGCGAATTATGATTCTCTGACATAATTTTTCCGAAAGAAGAAGTTTTTTTTCTCAACTAGCACAACTTAGTACAAGTGTTGAATTTTTTTCACCTCCACCCTTATGGAATGAACTTAGGCCAATCCTCGAGAGTATATTTTAATTCAGAGATTTCATTTTTCTGGACTAGCACAATTCAGCACAAGTCGAGAAATTCGATTTTATGTTACTTTTTGATTTTTCCTCAGAAACAGGAAGAAATACGATTGTGCACGATGTGTAGTAGGGTCAAATCTATCCAACACAATTTTCTTTGTGATTACATTTTTGCGATCTAATGCTTCTTTTTTGCTGCACAATGTATCACAAACCTATCACAATTTATTATTTCTTTTTTTCCAAAATGGCGATGCTAACAATGTCCATATCCATCATATGGTGTGCAATGAATTTGATCATAACAGGCTTCTGAAAGCCAAACAATGCTGATTCAATTTCTTCATCTATATTACAAAGGAATTTATTGGGTATTTCCTTCTTTTTTGAGCGCTTGTACTACTTACACGAGGGCTATATCATTTATTCACGATGTCTATATTCTTCTATATTACAAAAGAATTTATTGGGTATTTCCTTCTTTTTTGAGAGCTCGTACTACTTACACGAGGGCTATATCATTTCGTCACGATGTCTGTATTTTTCGAATTTTAAGCCGAAAATGGTCTCAAACGACTATGTTCGACTCACTGATGACAAATCCGTCGGAAAATTCGAGTCTGTCCGTCCGTCCGGCCGTATACACGATAACTCTCGAACGGAATGTCCTAGAAACTCGAAATTTTCAGGATAAGTTTGAATCTCGAATGCCGAATGATTTCTCCTCGAAGTTTGGCCCTCTCAGAAATAGACAACCTGTATATATACAGGGTGTAAGTAGCAAAAATTCGAGAGGTTATTCCTTGGACTATTTCGAGGATATTTTATCCTTTGATTATTATCGAAAAATCCCTTTGTTGCGAAGATATAGAACGAAACAAATTTTCAACAAATTACAATTTATTACTCAAAATCACATTCATATACTTTTGCTTTTCGATGAACGTGACCGCGACATTCGAGATCCACATCTATCCTAAAAATTCCAAGTCCCTAGGACTTCTCATTACAAAGTTATAATTTTCTATGGTTTCGAAGGTTCTGGTCATGCGATCTAGACAAAATTTTGCATGTAGCTTGAACACGTCATTCTCCATCTGAGTGCAATTTTACTTCGATCGAATCAGTAGTTTCGAAGTTATCACGAGAACAAAATTTCGAACGGCTATATTTACGGAACCCCTGGTCGAATTTCGCCCAATTACGATTTGAACCTACTCTGAAAATTTCAAGTTTCTAGGTCGTTTTGTTTGAGAGTTATCGTGTATACGGACGGACAGACTCGAATTCTTTGACGGATTAGTCATCAGTGTGTCGAGCTCAGTCGATTGAGACCATTTTTAGCTCAAAATTCGAAATCTACAGACATCATGACGAAATTATATAGCCCTCGTGTAAGCCATCGACAAAATGCAATACGTGGAGCAAAATTCGCAGAAAGAATTGCTTGAACGCGTTGAATGTGGTATGGGTACAACAAATTATCTCTCCGAATTTTCCAATAAGTCCAATTACTTACATTCAAAGTATTTGCATGTTTTCGCGTAGGAGTAGCTGGATCTTCTTCTATCATGACCAGCACATTGTCTTGCACTTCTACCGTTCTTAGAGTCCTTGACATTCCTGGTCCTCCACTCCGCTTCAAGTTTCTCGAAGACATTGATGAATATTTTTCTATCGGGTGCAATGCGGTTAGGAAATTGTTCAACGTACAGTCGCCTAGCTTTTAATGCATTGCCATCAGCAAGTCCGTACATAAAATGCATATCAGCCTTCTCGGCATTCGTATAGCGATCCATGATAGAGGACTTCACTAACAATCGTTAGGAAATTTGTTTTCTTTTCTTGAATATGTGATCACTTCCTACAGAGTTGGATTTGCTGAAAATTTTTTTCGGCCTTTATCTTCGCAACAGAGCGCTTCTTCAAGAGAAATCGAAGGATAAAATATCCTCAAAATAGTCCAGGGAATAACCTCTTGAATTTGCATGTTTACCTAACATCCTGTATATTAGACCTATATTGTGAATGTATGTTCAAATGCTCTGGAAATTGAAGCCGGAATGACGCGTAGGGGTCATCTCTACTGCGAATGCGCAAGGTTAAGATGGCCGCTTTGCGATTACACGGGAATTGGAACGATGTTGTGATCCGATAAACGTGGTTTGAGCTTTTTTTGAGCGATGGCATTATGTTGCTATAAAGACCCTAGTGAACAAGTGTTCAAACTAATTTAAAGTTGGATGATTCTACCGGCTGTCTATGGCTGATTTTCAAGTGTAGATGACATGATGCAGAAATTGGGAGCTTCAGACACATTTCTTGTATGCGATCATGCGCATTGTCCGACTACAGTAATAACACAATACAAAATAATTGTCATTTACCTTTCTATAGAGAAATTGTACCAATTACTGAACCATGTCTCACGGGCTTAATATATATCTTTCGACTGACAATCTTTAGTCTCCAAGTGCCACAGGATCATCTAGCTATATTATCCTGCCTGTATAAGTTGACCTGAGATAGCTGAATGCCATCCATGATGCTTTCAACACGACCACAAATATTGTAATTTTCGAGTGGAACAGCCTCAGATGGTTGTAAGCGTTTGGAGCTCCTACGATTTCTAACGTAGTCGATTTTTAGTTCCACGATACTCACCAAATTCACATCAAATTATATCCTTGCTTATAACGCAGGTCTAAAGCTGAATACAGACTACTCTGACGTGACGTGTAAACACGTCACGTCAGAGTAGTCTGTATTCAGCTTTAACTTTTAACGCTTTAACTGACGTGTAAACACGTCACGTCAGTTACCGTGGGACCACGTCAGAGATGAAGCGGTGTTCATATTGGCCTGACGTGTAGTACATGAAACAACAACTTCGTATGCATTCAGTGTTGAATCCAGACAATTTTCTCCGGGGGGAAATTCAACATTTCGGGGGGGTAGTCAAAAATTCGTTTTGATTTTGCGTAACCATATGGAAGTTGGCTCAAGTGCATAGGCATTGAGACGACAGCTTCCTAGTAGGGAATTTGGAGCGGACAGTTTTTCACCTGATTTTTTGTGTAGAACAATTTCGCGAAGAATAAAATTAAATATAATACAGGGTGTTTCCAAATTAGACGTGAAACTTGGAGGTGTAAGTATCACTCATTTGCAGTCTTTTGAGCCATATTTATTGAAAACCGAAAATCAACAGTTTCCGGGATAATTGAGTTCTTGTGTTTTTCGAAAATTTTCTCAACTCACTTCATTTCCGTCAATTTTTTCTACGTTGGCCAAGTTTGATTGTAATTTTAGATCATTTTCATCAGAAAAGGATATGATATGTATGAAAAACTCAGAAAAAGCATTTTGGCTGAGATACGACTTGCAGTGTGCAACCTAACCTAAACTAACCTTCCATTCCAATTAAAATTGTACGCGAGGTACTTCTTGACCCTTCTGATGCTTTCCCACTTCTGATGCTTTCCCACTTCTGACGCTAAATCTAGAACTTCAGATATTCATCCCACGCGTCATAATGCGTGTGGCGTCAGATTGCATCATCTGATCCATTACTGCGTCACGTCAGCCCAATATGAACGTAAGCGCGCAAACCAATGGATTACATTTTTATATCCTATGCATTATGAAGTGGGCCCACGTGCTCCCACGTCACGTCAGAGTAGTCTGTATTCAGCTTTACTGTTGGCCATGGATGGGTGCTGTCACATAGATCATATTGGTTCCGTTTATTTGGATTCGAAAGCCATCTTTGAAAGTATTTGTCGTTTATAGTCAATATTCGATGGAATCACTGATTAGCTCGATTAGTAGTGACGTCATCCAAATCCATCGATTAATCGGAAAATTGAATAATAATATAATAATAATAATAATGTTTATTTGTACATACAGAAAAACAATTACACAAATAATCGGACAAATAAACAAAAGGAAACTGCAAAGCCTAAAGGCTGTCTGCAGATAGTGTATACAATTGAGATAAGTGTTTACAATCATCACAATATTACTTTAAAACATATCAAGAATGATCAGCACAAATTCCCAAAACCGCAACGCCAAGGGGCTGTCTACGTTGGACCCTTGGGAACTGTGCGGAACATCATCTAACAATCGGCAACAAGTTTGGTGCAGCACATCATGGGCTCAACCAACAGTAAGTGTATGCCCATCAGTACAAAATTTAAGAAAGCCCCAAGAATTCAAGAAAGCCTGGAGGCTGTCTGCCAAACAATTTGTTTGGAGTACGGATCTCACTTAGAGTATGAACATCAAGTTCTATATTCATTTTCAATACCAACAAAGACGCGATCAACAAACATAAGCAGAAAGTCAAATATGAAATTTCAAGTGCTACTCATACGTTCAGTTTATTCTCTATTATATGGTGTATTTTTCTTCTGCCTTCCATCAAAATAAACTGCTTAAGCTTTGATTTGAACAAATTATAACTAACTATACTTTTCAGGTGCTGGGGAAGGTAATTGAATACTCTAGGGGCAAGAAAGCTGTAACATTTTTGACCAACAGTTTTCTTAGAAGTTGATAGAACAAATTTTTTGTTTGTTTTATTTCTAGTCTCATGAAAATGGGAAGCAAGCAAGAACTTATTCTTGTTTTTTTGACAATACAATGCTATTTTATGAAAATATATCTGACGTGAGTCAAGTATTCTGCTTTCTTCATAGAGAGCATCACTTGAAAAGTTACGGTCCTTTTTCAAAATAATTTTCAGAAAAAATTTTTGCAGTATATTGATCCTTTCCAGACTTGATGAAGCGAGTCCTCCCCATCCTAATATACCATAACTTATCCTAGAGTCGACAAGGGCAAAATAAACCATTTTCAACTGCGGTACTCTCATTACCCTAGTAAGACACTTGAACTTAAATATCATTGTCCGAAGCGTATTACTGACCTGTTCAATGTGAACATTCCATCTCAAGTGGCGATCTATTGTGACACCTAAATATTTCATTTTATCTGTTAGTTTAATTTCAATAACTTGGTTGTCGTATGGAATATCCAGTGTATCGAAGTCAGGCAATCCATTCACGTAGCTTGAAAGTGGAAGTGCCATGGTTTTTCTGAAATTGATGGTCAACAGCTTGTGATTGAACCAGTCTATAAATTTAGCGAAATCATTCTCAGTTTTCCGTTTCAGATCATTCCATGTGTCAGCGGTATAAAGCACCGCAGTGTCATCAGCAAAACTAAAGATTTCTCCGTTGGTATTAATATTTAGTAAGCTATTTATGTAGATTATAAATAGTAGTGGACCTAAAACGGTACCTTGTGGTACTCCACATTCCACTTCCTTAGCACTACTGATATTGTCATTGATTTTAACAATTTGTTTGCGGTTCGAGATATAACTTTCAAAAAGTTCGTGAACCCGCCCTCTACATCCCATATTTTGCAAGGCCTCCAATAATTGTGAATGGTCTACGGTGTCAAATGCCTTAGCAAGATCAAGAAAAATACATAATGCAGGTTTGGTGTTATCGAGGGCTTCATACATTCTAGACGTCAATGCTAAAATTGCATCCTCCGTTGATCGGTTCTTTTGAAATCCAAATTGATTTTTGTTCAACAATCCAAATTTCATCATAAATGCCTCCAGGCGTGATTTTATGGCCTTCTCGAAAACTTTTGCAAAGCCATTAATCAAGGATAGTGGCCTGAAGTTTGATACAATTTGTTTATTACCCGATTTATGGAGTGGTTTAATGACAGAGATTTTATGTTCGGGAGGACAAATACCTTTTTCAAAACACAGGTTGATGATAAATGACATTGGGGGTGAAATTTCCCTGGCTATTTTTTTTAGGGTTTCGGATGTAATGCAGTCGACTCCAGGAGCCTTATGATCTCTTAGAGTATTTATTATGTCAAATATTTCTTCCTCCGTGGTAGGTGACAAGAACATGGAGTTGGGATTAATTTTTACGGATGGAGGTGGTGTTAATGGGGTTTTTATGTTTTTTGCGAGATCTGGTCCAACCTTGGTAAAAAAATTTGCAAATGTTTCTGCCGTTTCAAAATCTGTTACGGTGACGGTATTATCCTCTTTCAACACACTTTTTATAACAGTATTTTTATTTTTGTGTCCTGCCATACAATTGATAACTTTCCACAGCTGTTTGGGATTATTTTTACTTTTTTCAATTTCAGCACTATAATAATTTTGTTTGGTTATTTTTATTAATGTATTGAGTTTATTCCTATGAGTTATAAATCTTTGTTTTAGCTCCAAATTGATTTTGTTCTTTTGATATTCCCTGAATAAGCGGTCTCTACTGATAATCGAATTCATAATTCCTTTTGTAATCCAATCTTTTTTTTTGGTTAATTTGTTTTTTTTTAATGTTATAGTACTGTCTTCTATAATTTCAGAGATTTTTGTTGAGAAAAATGAATTAGCAAGTACAGGGTCGTTCATTTCGTACAAAGTATTCCAATTTATTTGTGTTAAGTTTCTTTTTAATTTTTTATAATTAATACGTTTAGAGATGATAGTTTGGTGATGGTTTTCAGTTCGGACATTTTCATTTGCTGTTTTCAAAGACACTATAGTGGCTCTATGGTCGGATATGTGACTTTCTAAAACAAACGAAGAACATTTGTTGTCCAAATCGCCACCCTGAGCCCTTACAAACACATGGTCGATGCAGGTACTTGATTCATCTTGTGTTCTTGTACCGATATTGACTGTCGATATGAAATTGAATTCACTGAGGATATCAAGGTAATCATTAGTCAGGTTATTGTCTGAAAAGAGATTTATATTTATGTCGCCTATTATTGCGAAGTAATGTTCCTCGTACCGTTGTTGACCCAGGTAGTTTTGGAGTTCTAAAACGAACTCATTTTCGCTTGTAGATGGAGGCCTGTAAATACAAGCAATTTTTATAAATTCACCCATATCAATCAAAACTTCAATTAATTTGCACGGGCCCAACCGAACGATGTTTGTTTTATATTTCCTTGTGTTCCTTATATAAACCATAACGCCATCATTTTGGTTTATAGTTCCCTGATTATAGACTGACTCATATCCATCTAAATCGAAAAAATTTTTGTTCCGAATTTTCCATGTTTCCGTCAAAATAATACAGTCGAATGTTTCTTTGAATTGATTTAAAAAAACTTCCAATTTTTCGAAGTTTTTTGATATGCTTCGTACATTTTGTTGACAGACCTTCAAGTAATCATTTCCAAACCTCAACGTGTTGAAATTATCTGCACTATCCAAAAATTTTGTTGCGAATTCTTTATAACTGTAATCTCTAATGAACTGATCCATTCCTCGTTTGGAAAAAAGACAATGGTGGATTGAATTATTACTCAAATATAAATTACTAGGTCATGAATGAAACGTTCTGGCACAAGTTTGAGACAAGTACGTGATCACTGTAATTATTTCTGAGTCTTCTTTTCTTGTAATCGGGCACTGGTAGGTCTTTGCTGGTTGCTCGTAACAGAAGGTTTTATTATTTTCTGCTTTTGTCTGGATTCTGGGCGTTTTTCGGGAGTTGGAGTCGATGGAGCACTAATTGATTTAGGTTCTTCTACAATTTTATTTTCAAGTGCTAGTAGATCTGGGACTCGGTATACTTCTGTATTCACATGTAGTTTGTTGTTTTTTATGTAGCGAGTATTGTTTTCTTCCTGCCTAGCCTTCAGAAGATACTTTCGGAGTAACTTACTTTCCTCTCTCTGTTTCGTTGTTTGGTCGTGCACAATGCTAATTTTTGTGCCCTTCAGGTGTTCCCTTTTTTGTAGTACCTCTTGTTTTATTAGGAATGTTTTGAATTCGACCTTCAGGGGGCTGGCATCGTTATTTCCGAGAAAATAAAAATCGTTGATATCTCCGTGGTTGAGAGAAGTGGAGAATGATGAATTTATTTTTTGGCATATAATATCACAAGACGGAGTTTCGCTCCTTTTGAACAACCCAAAAATAATCACGTTATTTTTCTTTCCCGATCTCCTCAATCCTTCAATTTCTTCTTTGAGGTCTTGATTTTCTTTTTCAAGATATGAAACTCTATTTTTCAGTTCTTCCAAATTTAGTAATAGTCTAGCCTCACTGGCCTCGATTGAACTCTTGATTTCACTCCTGTTCCTGATAATCTCATCCATAAGTTCATCAAGTCTCAGCGTGATATCAGACATCATATTGAAACGAATCTCGAACGTGTGTGACCTCCTTTATAGCTGGTATTTCTTATATTGATAAGAGAGTTTGGCTGAATTTTTTTATACTAGCAGTTTAATGAATGAATTTCCACGAATTGTGGATCTGATACGTGAATCCTCGAAATGATCAATGATTCTCCGCTAAATGTTCCCGACTGGATTTCTCCTGATGATTGTATAAAAATGAAATTTTTGCAGAGGGTACGTACCACTTTGGTTTGCAATAACGTTGGACTGATCAACTACGAGCCTGTCTACACTAAAGCCACACATACACAAAAAATGAACAGGTTGATTATGATTTCTGTTGGGGTAAATGACATTTGCGAGTCCCATACTGATTATTAAATAGTGGAGCCAATTTATCACACTATTCCTTTCGTTTTACATGAAGAATTTCTGAAATCTTCCTCTATTTCAAATTCTTATATCCAGCAGTAACCGTATTGCTCTGCTGCTCCAATAAAACTGGAAGGAATTCTCTTCTGCCTGAGAATTCCGGAGAACATTCCTACTAATATACATTTATTCCTTTGCGTTTGAATCCAAATTAATTCTTATTTCTACTTACTTCATATTCCAATTCAATTATAACAATTTTTTCCACTTAAGTTTGACGTTAATAGAACTAATCTGAATCGAACCACAAACCACGATCAATTCGATGAGCCATTGATTAAAATTATACCTTCACTAGTTCAAATTGACGCTAATAATAATCAAAATTGGCATCTTCAATTTCAAATTGGCATTAATCAAAAGCAAATTGTCAATAATCAAAATCATATTTGCTAGCTGACTTCAAATTGGCACTTATCAATTTCAAGTTGACATGAAATGAAAATCAAATAGCAAAATCATTTTATTGAATTTGAAACCATTAACGAGTTCCAAATCTGTAATTGAGAAATAATAACTAACCAATGTAGCAGGAATAAATCTTTGGATATGTGCAATGAATTTCGTTATCTTGCCTATATTTTCACGAACAATGTTCTCCAATCTCGGAAGTCGTTGCACAAGTATATCTGCACGTTGCAGAGGAATGAATATTCACGTTACAGGATAAATCGGAACCATGGGCCTTATTCATTCCGAACCCAGAAGAGCTTCTTTCAAGAAGCCGGAAGCCAACAAATTTGTAAGGCAGTGCTTAAGAATAGCGCAAATTATTTACCAAACTGGAGTTGGGTTAGTAGTTGATGAAGCTCCATGCCACTCCAGTACTGAAGAGGTTTTTGTAGGGGAAACTTAACGACCAAGTCCGTACCTATAGCCCTATGTTCAATCCAATTGAGCTGGCTTGGTCTGTATTTAAGGCTGGAGTGAAAGCAGACATGGATTAAGAGCTGAATAGTATTTTGGCTGGTGCTGATCAGGATCATCTGACACAAATAGAATATCGTATGCAGGGATTAGAGAAATGGAAATATAGGCAAGATAAGGAAATTCATTGCACATATCCAAAGATTTATTCCTGCTGCTATGGATATTCAAGATATTATTTTTTAATTTATGATTCAAATCTCGTTAATGGTTCAAATTCAATAAAATTATTTCGCTATTTGCATTTCATTTTATGTCAACTCGAAATTGATAGGTGCCAATTTGAAGTCGACTAGTGCCAATATGATTTCGATTATTGACAATTTGCTTTTGATTAATGCCAATTTGAACTCGAAAAGGTAAAGATGAGAATAAGTAAGACTAAATATATTTGCGATTAATAGATTAGCTAATTCGATTAGGGCGATTAAGAACGCACTCATACTGATAAAGGACACTGAAGGCCATTTTAGTACGCCGAAAAAAGTAGAGTATTTCTAATATATAATTACATAATGCCAACCCTGTATATTGCAGATGAACTCCTTATCTATTCTTATTCGAATAATTATATTACTTTGTTACATTCTGATGAGACATCATTTTGATCACGCCACGTGTGTGGGTGTATATTTGTCCCATTGTTCGATACTGATTGTCGTAATTGACTTGAGATAAGGAATGTTATAAATACCTCTCCAGACGAATGTATAATTCAATTAATTCAGTGCATTTCTTCCTAGCTAATTGTTAGAATAGGATAATCTTCCGTTGTAAATTAATAAATCTTTTTTAAAAGATCGGCTTTCGCTCCAAAAACGTAATTGGCGACGAGGTATGGGATTGTGCCGGTTTTCGTGAAGAACTGTGTTTCGAAACTTCGAGCGTGAAATCGTAGTTATCGCCGCGCTAAGAACTTCCAAAAACTTTCAGTTTCAACTGTTAAGGTGCCAAATCCAGCAACAACGAGGAGAAAAGCCATTTGGAGCCCTGATTGTGTGGGTAGCGTCTACAACGACTCCAGAAAAACAACGTGGTGAGAATCCTATCTAGAAACACTTTTTTAATTCCCAGTCACTGACCCTGGTCCAAAGTCTTCAATCTTTTCCCACGGTTTTGAGCGTAAAACTTGTGTGAGTTTTCTCTAGGTTTCTTATAAAAAACCGATTACCAGAGTTTTTCCTAGGTTTCTTAATACAAAAAACCGATTACCAGAGTTTTTCCTAGGTTTCTTATAAAATAAAAAAACCGAATATAATTATTTTCTAAGTACAATACAATTTTTCAAGATTACTTCCGTAAAGCATTTCAAAGGCCGGAAGAATACGAATAAAATGGCAGTCGCACCAGAACCAAATATGTTCGATAGATTAAAATTAATTGATTTATTTTCAAAGTCAATTGTACCATTTGATGGTAATTCCGCGAATCTCGCAAGATTTTTAAATCACTGCGAAAGATTTTATAATAGGTTCCAATCTGCCGACGCGTTATTAAATGAAGCAATAATCGATATAATAAAGAGTAAATTGGTAGGAAATGCCAGTGAAATAGTAAGTTCTAATGAGAGAATTACAGATAATTGGTTTAACTTGAAGGAATTTTTAAAGTTAAGATTTGAGGAAAAAATAAGCCTCACAGTTTTGTTTTGGGATCTCCAGAATGCCCAAAGAATACGTAATGAGAACGATTTAGATTTTCTCGAAAAAATAGTAGATTTAAAAAATAAATACGATTCGCAAGTCGAATTGTCGAATTTACCGATTCTTGAAAAGGATCAAGAAAAAAATATTGCGTCACGAGTAGCAACTAGAGTTCTGCTCTATAATATTAACCCAGAATTAAGAACAGCCCTTAGAGGACACGGAATCATGAACTATGACGATATAGTAAATTTTATTCGTCAAGATTATTATTTTTATCAACAACCCTATATGCACTATAAAAATCAAAGTAATCAGAGGAATTTTCCTCAACAAAATCAGAAAACTTTTAATCAAACTAATAAAAATAATTTTCCAAATAATAATCGAGCAAACTTCCCAAATAATAATTCTGGAAGTTTTACTCAAAATAATCAACATTTGGGAAAATTGCAATCTAGTCAAAATAATCAAAGAAATTTTTATCCAAATAATTCCCAACCGAGATTCCCATCTCAACCGATTAATTTCCAACAAAGACAAGTAAAAACTTATTTGCCGACAAATCGTCAAGTCTTTGGAAATAATCCAAATACCTCTAATAATGAACGTAAAAATGAGAATGTTTTCAAACCTCATCCAAATCAAAGGATACAATCTCCCCCTGAAAAAATGTCGATTCAGACAAGAAATTATCCCCAGAAGAGATCAAATTATTCTACTCAATATCAACAAAGTCCCCAGAGACAATTTTTTAATAATCAACCCAATCCAAATATAATGATTGAAGAATTAACTAATATGGCGTCTACTTCGAAAGACCCGAGATTCAAAAAACGTGATTTTAACGAACGTTCATATCCAGAACGTAATAATTCCAGTAAATATTTAAATGAAAATTTTCGAGATCGTGCCATGAACGACTCATTGACTTAAATAATACGTTAGATAACACAAACCAACTCCCCGATATTCAATTCCAAAATCCTAAATGTAAACTTTTAATTGATAGTGGATGTTCAGTTTGTCTTATTGATCCAAAATTCGCGTATAATAATTTTCCTGAAAATATGTTTAATGAATCTACGACACTAACTGCATGTTTCAAAAAACAAACTGCAAATGAAAAAGTTTTAATACCTTTATTCCCCGAATTTCAAATAGATGATTTTCATCCCTTTGTCGTATACAAGTTCCATAAGAATTATGATGGTCTTATAGGAGCAGATTTTTTGAATAAATATGGACTCAACTTAGATTTTAAAAATCAATTATTGACTAATAGTTATTGTCAAATCCCTTTTTATTATCAACAAGCATGTCAAAAACCCCAAAATATCCCAATTGACCATGAGTTTTCAAATGTAATAAAACATAAAATTGATACGATCAACCAACACTTAGCAGATATCCAAAATATTTTAGAAGCATTTAAAGCGGATAATCTGAAAATTCAATTAAATGAATGTTCCTTTTAAGATGAAATTAAAACAAATGATAATAATATTCCTGAAGGAATCGTACCTTATTCAAAAATATTGAAAGCAATTGCTGAATTTCCAATTCCTAAAACTCCTAAAGAAATAAAATCATTTCTTGGACTCGTAGGATATTATAAAAAATGTATCCCTAATTTCGCAAAGATAACGAAACCCTTAACTTCATGTTTGAAGAAAGATTCTAAAATTAATATTGATGATCCGAAATATATCGAAGCGTTCGAAATATGTAAAAGAAATTTATTGAATCACCCTGTATTGAGATACCCCGATTTCGATAAGCCATTCGTTCCTACAACTGATGCGTCAGGTTTCGCGATAGGCTCCGTTTTATCTCAAGGTGAAGTTTTAGAATTTGATTATGAAATTCGTTATAAAAAAGGTTCAACTAATAATGCTGATGCTCTCAGTCGAATTATAATAGAGTCAGATAATAAATTGACTTATAAGGATTTTGAAAAAAATTATGAATTGAAAAATATTAAAGATTCCCCTAAGATAATTGAAAAAACAGGTGATTTATTCAAAGCCCCAAAGAATTATGCGTTAGCACATTGCGTTTCCCGTGACTTTCACATGGATGGAGGAATAGCACTCCAATTTAAAAATAAATTTGGTCAAATAGATAATTTAAAATCTCAAAATAAGCTACTAGGCGAAGTAGCAATGATCCAAATAAATGATCGAAACATTTATTATTTAATCACGAAAGATTCGTATTTTCATAAACCGAAATATGAAACCGTTTTTCAATCAATATTATATCTCAAAGAATTGTGTCAATATAATAATGACAAATACTTAGCTTTACCCAGAATTGCATGCGGTCTAGATAAATTAGACTGGCATATTATTTTAAATATGATAAAATATATTTTTGCGGAATCTAATATAAAGATAATTGTATATTCCTTACCGAATCGGAATATCGGAGGAAATACTAATGAATTTGAAAATGATCCAATGATAGAGATCAATACGTTCGAAGAAACGAACAGAATCGATAATGATTCAATGGCAAATGCCACAGACATAGATTATTACGAAAATATTGAAATAAACGGAATCGAAGATGATTTGTTATCGATTGCAAATCAAATCACTACGGAAGAATTAGATGAATGTTTGGCCCTATTGGATCCAGACGATGATAATAATGATAATGATAATAATGATGATGATAATAATGAAAACGAAGATTTTATTGATTTAGAGACAGACGATATTACTGTCATAGTAACATTGAGAATCCTATTTTAGAACTTCCCTATACAGAAAGAAGTTTAAATGCAGCCCCTTTGCAGATAATATTAAAATCGTCCCCGAATTATAGTGTTACGAAAACTAAACCTTTCGGAGAAAAGCTCAGATTTCGAGTAATGATAAACTCAATAGATACTGATTTATTCAAATTTGTCAAAGAATATATTCAATCAAAAAAGTCGTATACTTTATATTTTGCTTCGCCTGAATTAGAGAAACCTCTAATAAATATTTTACAAAATAAATTTGATTATAAAACGATAAATTTGAAAATTTCCAGAACATACGTAGAAGATGTTGAAGATAAAGAAGAACAACTTCTTCGAATTCAACAGTATCGTGAGACAAAGTCTATTCATCGTGGTTTACGAGAAAATATAATTAGCTTAAAACGAAAATATTATTGGCCGAACATGAACAAAGATGTTCAAAGCTTTATAAATTCTTGTGAAATATGTCAAAAAAGCAAATATGAACGAACTCCCATTGAATTACAATTTAGACCAAACCCAATTGGATCGAAACCTTTCACTCACATTTATTGTGATACAATAAGATTCAATCAAACGTATTGTCTGAGTATAATAGATTCTTTTTCAAGATTAGGTCAATGTTACCCACTTCTACAAAAGACAGGAATTGAAATTGTAGATAAATTATTGATGTATTTTAGCCATTACGGCATTCCTAATAAAATAACGTGTGACAATGGATTAGAATTTAAAAATGGCGTAGTCCAGGATTTTTGTAAAATCCATAAAATTGAAATTCATTATATTACAAATTATAATCCCAATTCGAATGCATTAGTAGAAAGATTTCATTCTACACTGATAGAACAATTGCGAACAATTGAAAGTAGAAATTCAACTTTTCCAAGCAGACTTTCCCAAGCTTTATTAAGTTATAATAATTCGAATCATTCAAGTCTAGAAATGACACCTATGCAAATTATTAAAGCAGATTTAAATTACTCTTTACCAGTTGAACGTACACATAACGAACAAGTTCAAGATTACGTGGAAAATTACATAGACAATCTTAATGAGATTGCAAATCAATTAAAAAAGAATAAAGAGAAAAATATTGCGCGTTTGGAAAAAACGAATGAAAAGCGATCAGCAAAAGAAAGTCACCCCTTAAATAAAAATCCTACTTATATTAAAAATCCAATAACGAGGAAATTGGACCCAGCATTCAAAAAGGTTAATGCTCGTGAAATTGATAATTTACGCATTCAGGATAATAAAAATAAACACATTTATCATAAGAAAATTCTTAAGCAAAGAAAAAACTAGTTCAAAATTTTGTTGCAAATAATGGATCTATACGTCATCCTCGCGATATTATTCGAAATAATTATCGTATCATGTATGGATATCATTCCAATTGAAAGCAACATATTACCAATCGCATTAGGAAAAGCGTATGTCACACATAAAAATCTTCAATTGATATATCACGTAGATTTAAATAAAATCGAAGAATTGATTCTTAATTATCAGAAAGAAATAATTAAATTAGAAAAGTCAAAATCTAATTTTGCCCAAACAGCCAATTTTAAGTATCTACAGCATACTAATGAAATTAATATCAATACCATGGAAGAATTGTTAAATGAAAAAATTAGAGTTAAAAGAGGACTCATTAACTTAGGAGGAAAGATTTCAAAGATTTTATTCGGAACGTTAGATTCCGATGACGAGGAATTATATAAAAACTATTTTGATAGTATTCAGAAAAATGAGAGAGTTTTGATAAGAAATCAAAAACAGATCGCAACAGTCGTAAATGACCTTAAAAATAAGTATATTGAAAAATTTCAGAAAATGTCAGAAAACCTTAAATTGCTTCAAGTTATACCAGCAATACAAGAAATTCAATACATGCATCTCCTGACATTTGAACTCAAAGATATCAAAAATATTCTAGATGAAATTGCAACCGCAGTGAGTTTTGCAAGATTACATCTTTTACATGAATCCATTTTACCTTATTCAAAATTCCTTGAATTAATAAAAAATGTGACGATAATACCTTTACATCATCTGAAAGATTATTATCAGATATGTCATACGAAAGTAATTTTCAAAAAGAAAGCATTACTATTTTTAATATCAATCCCAACGGTATACGAAGAAAGTTATGATTTATACAAGTTTTACTATCTACCACAAAACAATTTATCCCTTCCATATACCGATCCTTATTTACTCTCACAAGAAGAAACCCTGAAATGGTCAACGAAATTTTGCCATCCAGTGGAGGATGATTATCTATGCGATCAAGACACCTTAGCTGAATCACCAGCATGCCTTCGAAATATTTTGAAAAACCACACCGAAAACTGTCCAAGGACGACAACGGTACTTTCCCCAGATTTAAAATTATTAGAAGATGGAAATATCCTATCCATCGAAAATAAAAATGTTTTAGAAAAATGTCTTCAGCAAACAAGACATTATTTTGTGCCTCCTATGACAATTCTAAGAACTAAATGTGCTGTGAGCAACACGAGAAAAGAAATCGTCCCAACTACTACGTTTAATGAAGAAAAATACGTGATTCTACCCAAGATAACTTTATTCAACCCAAATTCCACAAATGAAGAATCCCGGAAAGATGAAGACATCCCGGATATCAAGATAGAAGACCTGGACCAATGGAATCTCCAGCCTTCAAGATCTATATTTTTGCTTATTGTTATAATAATCATTTTATTAATTATTACTTATTTTATTTTGAAATATTTAAGGAAAGATATTTTTTGTAAAGCTACACCTATTACAGGTGATACCTTTATTCAAGGTGGGGAGGAATTACATAATGCCAACCCTGTATATTGCAGATGAACTCCTTATCTATTCTTATTCGAATAATTATATTACTTTGTTACATTCTGATGAGACATCATTTTGATCACGCCACGTGTGTGGGTGTATATTTGTCCCATTGTTCGATACTGATTGTCGTAATTGACTTGAGATAAGGAATGTTATAAATACCTCTCCAGACGAATGTATAATTCAATTAATTCAGTGCATTTCTTCCTAGCTAATTGTTAGAATAGGATAATCTTCCGTTGTAAATTAATAAATCTTTTTTAAAAGATCGGCTTTCGCTCCAAAAACGTAATTATATATACAATATAATTCAGTGATTCCATTTTCGAAAATCATGAAATAAATGACAGTATTTGCCATACTGAAAATAAACACTGAAGCTCCTTTTGGTACACAGGAAAGATTTAGTTCCCTAATATATCCAATATAACTCGGTGATTCCATTTTTAATGTTTCTAAAAATAAAATGACAGTACTTGTTACACTGACAATGATCAATGGAAGCCGTTTTGCTACACAGAAACAAGTTCGCTGAAGCTCCTGACATCAAGTCAGTCGTTTTCAAATTTTTGTAATGTGCATTTAATTTATTTTTTGTTTTTCTCCTCACACAAACGCAGTTATCAGGATCTACAACGAAAAACCATAAAGTGTATTTTCCCCGATCGATTTATATGGAAATGAATGAAAGCCTCGCGATGAGAAAGCGGCAACATAATTAATTTTTCACGTTGAATAATATTACGGCAGTCAGGTGAGATGAAATTTCACGGTAATCGATGTGAGCTATGAATTCCTTCATAAAGATTGCGACAAGCCCGAAGTCGTGTACACATCAGGTGTCGTTAACTCACAATTACGTGAACGACTTACCAAAGAGAAGAAAATAGTAGATGAACATGTGAACTTCTCAAAATTTTTTTCAACTTTCTTTAGACAGAAAATCCTTTAGATGACAGGAACTGTATAGGCTTTCATAAAAATTATGTGGATTTTTTGCTTCTGTGGTGCAATGGCATTTATTTTAACCCAGTCTGTCATGAAGTTTAAGAATATAAAGAGATGCCAAATATTGACTGAAAATAACAAGATTACCTAAGTGCAAGGACGGATATATTGGCAATTCTATGGACAAAAAGCAATATGGTATTGACATAAGAAACAACAATTATTTATGTCAATACCATATTGCATGATTTCAAGGCTTCTGTGATGTAATATTTTGCGAAATTTTCTTCCGAAAAATCTAGTTATTCTAGGCATCGTATCATACATACAAATTTCTTTCCCCACCCCTATCTGTGTCGAAAATGCATGAATTGTAAATTGATTAATGTAAAAACTATAAGCTTCCTGATAAATTTCGTAAGCTGAAGAAAAATTTTCACCGACAAATTTTCGTTACGCATTGTAATCTCTCTTTTGGACAACCTAAATCGGACACTTGCAGCACATGTGATTAAGGTGGAAAAAATGAGGAGCATGTAGAAAACTTGCAAGCTGCATGTGAAGCTATGAGGTCAGATAGAGAGCTGGCTAAATCAGATAGCAAAATTGCTTATTTAACGGTCGATCTCCAGCAAATCATGCCCCTTCCACGTCGTAGCACTTCAAAGGCATTTTATCTTCGCTAAGCCTGGTTTTACAACACAGGCATTCTTATCACAACCAAAAAGGGTTCGAGTGCTTTATTTTATACTTGTACCGAGGACCAAGCAAAGGGAAGAAGTTCTGAGGTCTTAAGCTCATTACTCACTTCATTTGAACTTGATGAGCAGCTACAAGAAGAACATATTTCAACATATATCATTATTTGGTCAGATTCTTGCTCAGGCCGAATTAACAATTTTTCAATGATATGTCTCTATCTATATTTTATGAATAAAGGAAGATTCAAAACTCTTGACAATAAATTTCCTGAGGTGGGGCACACTCACCTGGAAAGTGATAGTTTGGCCAAATAGAAAAGGTATTGAGAAAACACCAAAACATCTAAAATAATATAAAGGCTGTTTATCTGAAATTATCAAATTCAGTAATGAAATTGGAAAAATTATACTAAATAAACTAATAGCAAGCCAACAAACATCTATTCACCTGAGCCATAATATTATTGGCCAATAGAGTAAAAAAAATTTGAAAAGCACTGCCGTGAAGTCAGGAGCTTCTGAGCGCTCGTTAATCCACCTTGTAGGTAGATTCGAATTTTCCAATTTTGAAAACAAATTTAAAAATTGTTTGACAGCTGTCAATTTTCAAGTTGAGTCGAAACTCCAGACTTCACGTCAGTGCTTTAGGCAATTTTTTTTCGATAATTCGCTAGAAATTTTCACGGTGTCTATGGTTTCGGTATTGCGATCTGGACAAAATCTTCCACGTAGTTTGAATACATTATTCTCCATCTATATGCAAAATTTCATTCCAATCTAATGAGTTATTTAGAAATTAACAGGAAAAAAATATTTTGAACGGCCATATTCGAGGAACCCCTGGTATGATTTTGATCATTGATGAACGTGACCGCGAAATTGGCGATCCAAACCTACCCTGAAAATTTCCCCCTAGGCCTTTCCGTTCAAAATTTATAATTTTCTATGGTTTCTATGATTCTGGCCATGCGATCTGAAAAAAATGTAGCTTGAATAAATCATTCTCCATTGAAATACAAAATTTCGTCACGAAATTATCGAGAAAACTAAATTTCAAACGACCATATTTACGGAACCCCTAGTCTGATTTTGCTCATTGATGAACGTGACCACGACATTCGAGACCCACACCTATCCTGAAAATTTCAAGTCCCTAGGCCTTTCCATTACTTAGAAACTTGTAATTTCGTTCGAAATTTTGTTCTCCTGATTACTTCGAAACTACTGGTTCGATCGAGGTGAAATTTTGCACGTTCAAGCTACATGAGGAATTTTGTCCAAATTGCATGACCATAGAAACCATAGAAAATTATAACATTCGAACCTAGGTCTAGGGACTTGAAATTTTCAGGATAGGTGTAGATCTCGAATGTCGTAATCATGTTCATCCATGAGCAAAATTATACTAGGGGTTCCGTAAATATGTTCGTCTGAAATTTAGTTTTCTTTATAATTTCAAAACTACGGATTCGGTCGTCACGAAATTTTGTATTTTAATGGAGAATGATATATTCAAGCTACATTTTTCCAGATCGCATGACCAGAACCATATAAACCATAGAAAGTTATAATTTTCGAACGGAAAGGTCTAGGAACATGAAATTTTCAAGGTAGGTTTGGATAGCGAATGTCGCGGTCATGTTCATCAATGAGCAAAATTAGACTAGAGGTTCCGTAAATATGGCTGTTCAAAATATTTTTTCCTGATAATTTCGAAACAATTGATTGGATTGGAATGGAATTTTGCACATAGATGAAGAAACTACTTGCGTTATTTTGTCCAGACTACCAAGACCATAGATACAGTAGAAAATTCTGGCGAATCCTCGAAAAAAATTTTTTTTTTGGTTCCTCAAACCGAAAAATGTGAATCTACCTAGAAGTGGAATAACGAGCGCTCAAAAGCTCCTGACTTCACGGCAGTGCTTTCCATCAATTTTTTGAAGAATCGGTTCATCCCAACATTCCTCTTGAAGAATGAACAAAGAGCGCTACTTGAATCAAGAAGGCTTGGGGGTAATTTCCATTACCCGATTGTTTGAAAAGACTGGGGAGTTATCAAATGAAAAAATTACGAAGAGCACTGCCGTGAAGGCAGGAGCTTTTGAGCGCTCGTACATGCACCTTGTAGGTAGATTCGCCTTTTCCAGTTTCAGAAATCAATTGAAGGTATTTTCGACAGCTGTCAAAAAAATTCTAAAACTTAGGCGAAACTCCAGACTGTCCGGAAGTCTGTCCGTCTGTCCGGCCGTCCGTCCGACCGTAAGCACGATAACTCTCGAACGGAACAACCTAGAGACTTGAAATTTTCAGTGTAGGTTCAGTTCCCGAATGCCTCGGTTAAGTTCGTTAATGGGCCAAATTCCACCAGGGGTTCCGTAAATATGGCCGTTTAAAGTTTTGTTTCCCTGATGACTCGAAAACTACAGATTTCATCGAGATGAAATTTTGCACCCAAATGGAAAATGAGGTGTTCAAGCTACATGTGAAATTTTGTCCAGATCGCATGATCGGAACCATAGAAACCATAGAAAATTGTAACTTTTGAAAGGAAACGCCTAGGGACTTGAAATTTTCAGGGTAGGTGTGGATCTCGACTGTCATGATAACGTTTATCTATGAGCAACATTATACAAGGGGTTCGGTAAATACGGTCGTTTGAAATTTTGTTTTCTCGATAAATTCGAAACTAAGGATTCGAACGAGATGAAATTTTGTATTTTAATCGAGAATGATATATTGAAGCAATAGTTTGTCCAGATCGCATGACCAGAACCATAGAAACCATAGAAAATTGTAAGCTTTGAACGGAAAGGCCTAGGAACTTGAAATTTTCAGGGTGGGTTTGGATCGCGAATATCGCGGTCACGTTCATCAATGAGCAAAATGAGACAAAATGAGACAATGAGCAGATGAAACTAGCTGAGGAATAATGTATTGAAACTAGGTGCAAAATTTTGTCCAGATCGCATCACCAAGACCATAGATACCGTAGAAAATTCTAGCGAATTATCGAACAAAAATTGATCAGCTGAAGCATCGACATGAAGTCTGGAGTTTCGCCTAAGTTTCAGAATTTTTTTGACAGCTGTCAAAAATTCCTCCAATTGATTTCTAAAACTGGAAAATGCGAATCTACCTACAAGGTGCATGTACGAGCGCTCAAAAGCTCCTGCCTTCACGGCAGTGCTTTTTTTTATTTATCGAATTTGAGTTTATTTCGGGCTTAGTGATCCACTACATTTTTTTCGGTACTACGGCATCGATTAATGCAGATTTCTCTAAAATATCGAAGGTCTGTTTCGATCAAGTTCAAGTTCATTTTCCGAAAATCGTTACATAGAATGTGGCGTTGGTTCTAACATGCACCTTGAGGAGAATATTTTACATTCCACGCCTTTCCTCAGAAGGCCTATTAAAATTCGCATAATAAGTAATCAGTCTATTTATAGAAACACAGTTTCGTGTATATTCCACATAAATGAAATGAGTTTCCCCGTTTTGACAAACCGTGATAACTATGAGGCTAAAATGCAAATGGGGACGTTCAGCTATGTATGTTTTAGTAGAGAGCGGGAATACGTATAATTTAACATGGAAAGAAACGTGGAAACTTTACCTCGTTCTGCCGATCCTTCTTGCTTCCACCTCCATGCCCACCGGCTCCACTGCTTTGCACCGTGTTCATAGTCTTGTTCTAATTATCAAATTTTTTTTACACATCGTAATTTTTTTCACAAAATTTTTTCCTATTTATGGAGCTAAGAATAATTGCCAGGTTCAAGTTGACAGAACTAAGAAATTCCAGATTCAAGGAATGTAACATGAGATTGTTTATATTTTACTCAATAGCTATCTCAGTTGGGCAAATATAAAGGGTTTTTTTACTGGCATGCAGAATTCAGTACTAGGAAATGAAAAGCAGTATCGAAAACCCTAAAATTTTATGTAAACTGGTATTTTTTAAATGAAACACCCTGTATTTAATTTTCCTACTCGGTAGAGCTCTTTCTTCTGATTTCGAATAGACCCAAGATAAGGATGAACATCATGAGGAACTCGGCAACCGTACGAGTTACACATTAGGTCGAATGAGCAAAAAGTATGCGCAATTGAAGGATCAATAAATAAATGTTGAGAAATCCCAAAAATTTTGTTTACTTCCGGAGATATTCGGAAAAAAACGAAATTTGGCGATTTGATTTTCATTCTTTTCTGAAGTTATATGAAGTGTTTCGAAAAAACCAAAGGCCTTTCTCATTGCCCCTCTTTAACTTCTACAAAATGGCGTTCATGAAATCTCCTTACAACGTTTCGCTTGGAAGAAACCATCATCAACTTTGGTTTTTTTACGTCACGAAAAAAATGTAGGTATCACACAGAATTTTTTTGCGAATGAAACGACGTATGGCCCAATCTGTTTTTCTGTTTTTGGCACACACAGTGATCCACCCTGGCCAGCAAGGTCTCTAGACCTTACAACTTTAGAGTTTTTTCTGTAGGGCTATTTGAAAAATGAGGTATACAAAGCAAATTTTGAAAACGAGGGACACTTACTTTGTTCAGTACGATCAGCATTCGATAAAATTACCCCTGAAATGTTTAATCGTGTTATAGATTCCACAGTGAGACGTGCGTGCATACTTATTTCTCTCAAAAAAGATGAAGTAGAAGATATTGCTAACTTGCTAACATATCTATTTCCATCTTCAGCATTTTATCGAAAGTTTTCGAATGGGTCGTGTTTGAAAGAATTATGGAATATTTAGACGGGTTCAGGTCTGGTCGCTCAACTTCAACTGGAGCTATTTATTTCATTGATTATGTCAACGAAAGTCTGGATAATGGATTTTTTGATGCAGGATTGTTTTTTGATCTATCGCGAGCATTCGACAGTGTTTCATTCAAATTTATTATGAATACATGTTATAATCTGGGTTTCTGGGGAGTATTTCTGGATTGGCTCTTGAGTTATCCCGAGAATAGGTACAGAATTCTTTTTTTGTCGAGCATAATGTCAATCTAGGTGTGCTCCAGGCTCCAGGGTTGCATTCTAGGTTCAACTTTTTTACTATTAATCAACGATTTCCCCTTGAATCTGATAACGATAGCAAAAAATGTTCCCCACTATCTTTCTGTATCTTTAGAAAAATGTATGATAACGCTGTTTGCTGACGACACTCTAGTTGTGATTAAGGCTCAAAGCTTTCAGGAATTTCGCATTCAGATGGATGTGTTCAATTTACATGCAAAATTTTGTCAGAACCATAGAAACCATAGAAAATTATAACTTTCGAAGTTCGAATCTTGAATACCGCGGTTGAGTTCGTTATTGGGCAAAATTCGACCAGGCTTTCCGTAAATATGTTGGTTTGAAATTAAGTTTTCTTTCGATTCGATCGTGACGATTCTATGTTTCAATGGAGAATGATATATTCAAGCTACATTTTTTCCAGATCTCATAACCAGGACCATTTTAAATTCCAACGAGTTATTGAATAAAAAATCCTTTTATTTCTTCAACTGCTGATTCGGCATAATTGAGGAAGAGCTGTAATTTTTTTTTTTCAGCTGTCAAAAATTTCTTCAATTGGTTTCTTAAACTGAAAAAAGCGAATCTACCTACAAGGTGGATGAACGAAAGCTCTAAAACTCATGACTTCACGGCAGTGCTTTTCAATTTTTTTTAATACAATTCTATTTCTGGCTTGGTTGATTTATCGACCAGTGCCTCATAAAGAGTTGAGTGCGTTAATTGTTTGAGGATCGTTGAAGAAAAGAGTATCCTCAACATTTACTCCCGAATAAAATGGTGCAACAATGCCAAATCGTAGCTGCGGCAGGTCAATGAACGTAACAAAACGGCTAGTAACACTGGTATCGAAGTGAGGGACTGTCCGTTGAAAACTATGTGTAAACATTTCATCAATTGGCTTAATTGAAAATCATCGAAACTAGCTTGTACCTTTAGAGCTGGACTGAGACAGTGGTGAAGAAGGCAAACGACCTAGGGGCTCAAAATGTCAAATTTTCTAGAAGAAATTCAATTCGTCCTGATATCGTCGTAACGACTGAAAATAATTGAGAATATAACTTCACAATGGAAATTGCCATTCAAAGTTTCAGATTTGCATTGTTATTTCGAATTCAATCAGGATACAATCGCAACTTTTAGGAGTTCATCTAATGTCGTTTCTGCCTCTGCATTAGGCATGTGATGGAAATCGAATGGATGCCTTTGTTACTGATAAAGGGAAGTCAATATGACCCTCGCATGTAGTCCTCCGAGGCTTTAGTGGATTAATCGAATGAGGACTACCGTACGTCTTGGCTTTCTCATCCCCTAGTTACACGTTTTCTTGGATTGGGCAGGATAATCTTTGCCCTTGTTTCGAAACACAAACTGTTGGCAAAATCTGTTTCATTTCTTGAGTATTTCCAAAGCTCAGATGATTCAGGAATTTACCGAATATTTGATAAGGAGATATTGTGTTGGACGAAAAAGATATATCACAAAGGTTCCAATTTTCTGTTTTTCGCTCATATTATATCTTAAATCTCCATTGATGATCCATTTTTGAATATCTTAGATTTAAATTCAATTCAATCAACGAAATCGAGCCAGACATCTGATCACTCCCAACAACTGATGGGGCAGCGTGAAACAATCATTTCGGGTATTTCTTCAGGCTGTCTGAAGAAGTGATGTGAACTGCTAACTGCAGAAAGATGAACGAGCAATTCATAGGATGTGACAGCAATGCACACCACACAGTCTCGTCAAGCTCAAACATCAACAGACGAGGTAATAATCATTTAGATTTCCTCTTAGGGGCCGGTCTCCTCGAAACGCGACGGACGACCGACGCGGAGACGCCTCCGTCAATTTCCGAATTACATGTTCGGGAAACCATGAGCACGGTCTCTCTGAACCGCTAGGGCGGGCGAGATCTAAAAGTTACACCGTATGACGTCACCGCACGTCGTAGGTCGTGTGCGAGCGGTTCGAGGAGACCAGCGCCTTAACTGAAGGGGTGGGCAAGCAAATCAGGATAGTGATTCTACATTCCATAATGCGATACTTGAAAGGTGGAACTCACTCTTACCAGTAACGAAAACGAAACCTAACAGCGATGTACACTGGTGGAATTCGAATTTAGTAAAGATGTGGAAAAGAGCCCGCACATTATACAACAAATGGTCTACATCCAGGTCACTGAGGACCGACTCCATACAGAACTGAATATAGCAAGGACCTACGAAAGGCTTAGCGAGAGTAGTGGCGCATCTTCTGCCAAGGAATTGAAACACACTGACTGCAACTGGACGTTAGAAAGTTTTATCAAAAATTACGAAAAGCACTGCCGTGAAGGCAGGAGCTTTTGAGCGCTCGTACATGCACCTTGTAGGTAGATTCACATTTTCCAGTTTTAGAAATCAATTGAAGGAATTTTTGACTGCTGTCAAAAAAATTCTGAAACTTAGGCGAAACTCCAGACTTCATGTCAGTGCTTCAGCTGATCAATTTTTTTCCGATAATTCGCTAGAATTTTCCACGGTATCTATGGTCTTGGTGATGCGATCTGGACAAAATTTTGCACGTAGTGTGAATACATTATTCCTGAGCTAGGTGCATAATTTCATTCCAATCCGATCGGTAGTTTCGAAACTATCACGAAAAAAATATTTTGAACGGCCATATTTACGGAACCCCTAGTCCAATTTTGCTCATTGATGAACATGACCGTGAAATTTGCGATCCAAACCCACCCTGGAAATTTCAAGTCCCTAGGCCTTTCCGTTCAAAAGTTACAATTTTCTATGGTTTCTATGGTTCTGGTCATGCGATCTGGACAAAATTTCACATGTAGCTTGAACACCTCATTTTCCATTTGAGTGCAAAATTTCATCTCGATCAAATCTGTAGTTTTCAAGTAATCAGGGAAACAAAACTTTGAACGGCCATATTCACGGAACCCCTGGTGGAATTTGGCCCATTAACGAACTTAACCGAGCCATTCGGGAACTGAACCTACCCTGAAAATTTCAAGTTTCTAGGACATTCCGTTCGAGAGTTATCGTGTATACGGCCGGACGGCCGGACGGCCGGACGGACGGACGGACGGACGGACAGACTCGAATTTTCCGACGGATTCGTCATCAGTGAGTCGAACATAGTCGATTGAGACCATTTTCGGCTCAAAATTCGAAAAATACAGACATCGTGACGAAATGATATAGCCCTCGTGTAAGTAGTACGAGCGCTCAAAAATCATAGTTATAATCTGAGACTGCTGAAAAACAAGGAAATGGTGAGATGACTAGTTCAGATGATGCAACATTGTTAGAAACCCACTTCCCAGGCTCCCAAATCTCCTAGGGTAGCAATCCACGTCAAGATATTTCGGCAAACAGACAAATTCTTAGGAAGAGACGGCATCTACGCAGTGATGCTTCAGAAAGGGATGCCGGTTATACTTCTAGTCCCCATTCCCATTTTTCGTCGAAGCTTTAATTGGGGATACGTGCTCGAGTGCTGACAGGACGTGAGAATGAGCTTAAAAACCCAAGACTGGAAATCTAATAATCTTCTAATAATGCAAAATCCCTTTACACCATAGGCCTCTCGTTTCTTTTTTTTTTCTCCTGAAAGCGATAGAGAAAATAATTGATCAAGATATTAGAACGGGACACTTGACGAGATCCCCTCCCCATAAAGATTATTCTGCTCAAAAAGCAGATAAATCGACAATTTTTGCTCTGCTTGGTCTCACCAGAAAGCTGGAGAGGGCTAAAGGGCACAAAAATAGCACTTTGTGCATTCATTGATATTGAAGTTGCGTTCTCAAACACGCCACGACTTGCCATCCAACGTGCGTGGATCAGAAGCGGTGCAGAGTTTGCTACGGTACAACTGGGATCAGCGTCCCTGACTGCGACGCCTGGAGAAGGGAGAAGATTGCCAAAAGGGGGGCTGTTTATCACTACTCTTGTGGTCACCTTAAGTAAGTGTGATTTTTCACCAAGAGCTTACACCTTGAAGCCGTGACTAGTACAGGCTCTAAGGTGGTCGATCTTAATTGACTTAATAGATCTATAGATCCATTGTACGGCCAATCACTGTAGATTATTCCATTATATCCAGCCGACACTATAAGCGATGTGGAGCCAACTGGCGAAAATATCAATGAGCCACCACCCCTGGAGCCTCACTACCGAAAAAATGCTACTTTCTATTTTTCCCTAATTAAGTCTTCATTTTTGAGCGCTCGTACTACTTACACGAGGGCTATATCATTTCGTCACGATGTCTGTATTTTTCGAATTTTGAGCCGAAAATGGTCTCAATCGACTATATTCGACTCACTGATGACGAATCCGTCGGAAAATTTGTTTTCGATCAAAATGAAATTTTGCACTCAAATGGAGAAAGGTGTTCAAGCTACATGTGAAATTTTGTCCAGATCACATGACCAGAACCATACAAACCATAGAAAATTGTAACTTTTGAACGGAAAGGCCTAGGAACTTGAAATTTTCAGGAAAGGTGTGGATCTCAAATGTCGTAATTACATTCATCTATGAGCAAAATTATACTGAGGATTCCGTAAATATGGTCGTTCGAAATTTAGTTTTCTTGATAATTTCGAAACTACGGATTTGATCGTGACGAAATTTTGTACACTAATGGAGAATGATATATTCAAGCTACATTTCTACAGATCACATGACCAGAACCATAGAAACCATAGAAAATCATAACTTTCCAAAGGAAAGGCCTAGGGACTTGAAATTTTCAGGGTAGGTGTGGATCTGAAGTGTCGCGTTCACGTTTATCAATGAGCAGAATTATACTAGGGGTTCCGTAAATACGGTCGTTTGAAATGTTGTTATCTCGATAATTTCGAAACTACGGATTCGATCGAGATAAAATTTTTTATTTTAATCGAGAATGATATATTCAAGCAATATTTTGTCCATATCGCATGACCAGAACCATAGAAACCATAGAAAATTGTAACTTTTGAACGGAAAGGCCTAGGAATTCGAAATTTTCAGGGTGGGTTTGGATCTCGAATATCGCGGTCACGTTCATCAATGTGCAGAATAAGACTAGGGGTTCCGTAAATATGGCCGTTCAAAATATTTTTTTTCTGACATTTTCGAAACTACTTGGATTGGAATAGAGATACAACTAGCTGAAGAATAATGTATGTACTAGGTGCGAAATTTTGTCCAGATCGCATCAGCAGGACCATAGATAATGTAGAAAATTCTAGCGAATTATCGAAAAAAAATTGGTCAGCTGAAGCACTGACATGAAGTCTGGTGTTTCGCCTTAGTTTGAGAATTTTTTTAACAGCTGTCGAGAATTCCTTCAATTGATTTCTAAAACTGGAAAATGCGAATCTACCTACAAGGTGGATGTACGAGCGCTCAAAAGCTCCTGACTTCACTGCAGTGCTTCTCGTAATTTTTTGTGTGATTATTTTGTAATTATAGGTAGGCTATCTTTTTGTGATGATATTTTTTTTAATACTTTTTATGCATGTTCAATCAAACATGTGCCAAGAAGTGTTCCATTCTTAAACTATTGCTTTCTTTTCAGTTCCTAGTCCATCATTATGTAGCCAGTATTAAACAAGAACATTCGAAAAGCACTGACGTGAAATATTTCGCGCTTGTTCGAATTAATCGCCAGAGTGGTCACAAATGGTCACCTTTCCAGGTACTCCGAAATTATTGAAAATACAAAAATACGATTATAACGAACTGAAGACTAATATTTGTATTCAGAAACTAGACTTTGGCCATAAGGGGAGAAACGCTTTGCATTTCTCATAGCATTCGTTGTGACTAGCTTTTTCATTCATAAACAATACTCAAGTTTTTCTCTTCTGTGCGAGCACATAGCGTCGAATACGGATTTGTGATTTCACTCTACACTCAACAGGAATATTCCCATGCAAATACAAGGTAGATGACCCATCATACGTTATTCGTATATCCCGTATTGTATATCATCATTTGATTGGAATATGAAGTAACAACAGTTTCCATCAATAGCACCAGTTTATCGGCAAATAAATCGGTATATCATCGAATTCTTCTTTGCTGCTCTGAACCATTTCGATCACAAAATCGATCAACAAAAGTAACGCAACCAAAGCAAATAAAATCCCCTTGAGGTTCAAACAATGTACTATGATTACCATTTTCAAATGTTTAATCAACAAAAAGTATTTCCTAATGCCCAGGTGAACTAAGACTTGGTATATAAACATAAAATGTATTTTGCTATTATTATTAGTATATTATCTAGTATAATTTTTGAATTTTCATTCCTGAATTCGATAAAATGTATTTGTTCATTACAAATTCCCTGCATATAGGTACATAGGAGTAAGCATACATATACATCAGTAACCTGATTGCGTCGTTTACGTGCAAAGCATTAGCTGGAATGTTCTACATTGGTATTCCATGAGCTCAAAGGCTACTTTGTGCATGTTCGGATTTTTAATTTAAGGAAGAGGGTAAATTTGTTTCGCAACACTATTTGAACAGCAGAGATTTCGTTCCTCAGATTGAGGATGTTGACGCATCTAGTTCCGAATGGTTATCTAGATATTTCATTATGGATGGTGAATTAAGTTACATCAACCACAAAATGAGATATTTTGTTCGTGACTACACATTTTTGATCATATTAGAGCTTATTCACTGAATAATGTTGCAAATACGAGGCAAATATAAGGATACATACTACAAATTTCACACTAAGATTTGTCATTTCGACATCACCTCAAATTCCTCGATCAGAATTTCACGATATACATCTTCATTTACCCCAGGTAATCCATGAAAGCCTATGTATCGTGAGTTGCCTTTAAATCATTCCAGTTGTCAAAATCCATAACTCTAGAACTATTAGATGATGATGAACAGCTTTGTAGCAAGGATTCTATCATTGAGTAACATAACAGCAACACATTTTAAATATTACGATCCTAGCTGATGTTTCTCCAACAACAATTTTCTTATATTCCATTCTTCGATTTTTTGGACTTCAAAATTGATGGATCTCGAAGAAGCAATACCGGATAGATACTGATTTTTGTACCAAATTTTGAAGCTTTTAAGTTTTCCGAGGAAAGCTCTAGCCGGCGGTTGGCAGATTCATTATATTCTCCACTACTCAAAACATAAACTTCGGAATTTTTTGGAGGTGTCAGGACTATTTCAATGTTCATAATTAGAAAAAAAAATACGAAAAGCACTGCCGTGAAGGCAGGAGCTTTTGAGCGCTCGTACATGCACCTTGCAGGTAGATTTGCATGCTCCAGTTTTAAAAACCAATTGGAAAGATTTTGACAGCTGTCAAATAAAATTTCAAACTAACGCGAAAATCCAGACTTCACGTCTGTGCTTTGGTGACCATTTTTTTTGTTCGATAACTCGCTAGTATTTCCTACGGTATCTATGGTCTTGGTAATGCGATCTGGACAAAATTTCTCACGTAGTTTGAATACATTATTCTTCATATATGAGCAAAATTTCATTTCAATCCAATAAGTATTTTCGAAATTATCAGGAAAAATATAGTTTGAACGGCTATATTTACGGAACAACTAGTCTAATTTTGCTCATTGATGATAGTGATCGCGAAATTCGCGATCCGAACCTATCCTGAAAATTTCAAGTCCCTAGGCCTTTCCGTTCAAAAGTTATGATTTTCTATGGTTTCTATGGTTCTGATCATGCGATCTGGAAACAATGTAGCTCGAATATATCATTCTTGATTTAAATACAAAATTTCGTCACGATCAAATCCATAGTTTCGAATTTATCGAGAAAACAAAATTTCAAACGACCGTATTTACGGAACCCCTTGTATAATGTTGCTCATAGATGAACGTGATCACGACATTCGAGATCCACACCTATCCTGAAAATTTCAAGTCCCTAGGCATTTCCGTTCAAAAGTTACAATTTTCTATGGTTTCTATGGTTCTGGTTATGCGATCTGGACAAAATTTCGCATGTAGCTAAAACACCTCATTTTCCATCTGAGTGCAAAATTTCATCTCGATCGAATCTGTAGTTTTCAAGTAATCAGGGAAACAAAACTTTGAACGGCCATATTTACGGAACCCCTGGGCGAATTTTGCCCAATAACGAACTTAACCGCGGCATTCGGGATCTGAACCTACACTGAAAATTTCAAGTCTCTAGGTTGACCCGTTCGAGAGTTATCGTGCTTACGGACGGACGGACGGACGGCCGGACGGACAGACTCGAATTTTCCGACGGATTCGTCATCAGTGAGTCGAACATAGTCGATTGAGACCATTTTCGGCTCAAAATTCGAAAAATACAGACATCGTGACGAAATGATATAGCCCTCGTGTAAGTAGTACGAGCGCTCAAAAATATGAAGCATAAATGGGTGATTTTTCGAAAGTTTGTTACCTACTTGTATCCTCCATTAGAATTAAGCAAGCCGGTTTTGGCAATAGAAAGAAACGTCAGAGAGTGGAGTTGAATTTTGTCAGAAAGTGAAACAATTCGATAATTTTCAAAAAGTTGGCAGAAAGATTGGTTTTGTTAGAAGAAAGATATAATGGATGATATTTGGAAGCTGGTCAAGATTGGATTTTCGTAGATTGAGTTGTTGGAGTTGGTTTGGCAAGTGAAGGAGAGAAGGAGAAATTGAAACGTCGTGCTGCTTGGAAGAGGAAAGATAGAAAATTGAATATAGTGAGTCCACTCACCAATTTAACGTTATTTTTGAGTTTAGATATTATATTAGTTTTTAGGTTATTTTGAAAGTTGGGGTATTTTATATAGAAATAAATCATAAGTTGTTGTAAACAAAATTTTTTTTAATAGTCCACCTTGAGATTCCTCCTTTGAAAAAGAGTTGCGGAGAAAATAAAAGAAATTGAAAAAAAAAATTATTTGAATATTGTTAGTGGTTTTCATAAAGTTTTCAAAATTTAATATTATCTATATCTGGAACGAACAATAACGATTTATATAATGCAAAAATGAATGGAGGAATATCATATTCTGTGTTGGGTACTTTATTGGAAGAATGTGATGAACCAAAATCTTCGAATTTTGGGAACGACAAAATAATTGAAACAATTTCATCTGTAATCCTGCTGGAAGTAACTTTCAGATTCCAAGAGTATTTTATAAGAATTAACGCATCTAAGGTAACCTTACATGGTGTGAATTATATCGGACTGATACTCTGATTTTAACCCTTAACCACTAATTATACGTCTCTGAGACGCCACGTCCTAATCCAATTCGTCAGATGACCTCTCCCTTTCAACTTCTGCCCTTGCCCTGTTATGTCCGGAATTGGCGAACGCTAGTTTTCCGATCAACAAAACAAAAAATTTCCTTTTCAGCGTGGCAGAAAAAGCATCTTCGAATCAGCCTCAGGAAAATCAGTACTGCTGCCATCAGTTACCTTTTGGTGATTTCAACATCGTGGAGGTTCTAAATCGTCACTACCTTTCCCCTTTGGATCGAGAAACTTAATAAATACAGCTCGACATTAGCGCTGACAAATTCCAGAAATTGATGATACGACCTTTAATGAAGTTCCTCGATCCAAAGGGGAAAAGTAGTGACGATTTAGAACCTCCACGATGTTGAAATCACCAAAAGGTAACTGATGGCAGCAGTACTGATTTTCCTGGGGCTGATTCGACCCGGTGACTTATAAATCGACAATTGATGTTGCAGATATTCCAGCGAAACCACTGAAATGTCTCAGAACAAGGACCCTATGGACACAAATTCAAAGAAATCAAAATGGCGAACTCGCCAGTCAGAAATACCTACCTCTTTCAGAGGGTTCTCTCAGTACCCAATTAGGTTATGTTATGTTTTGTTATGTCCGGAATTGGCGAACGCTAGTTTTCCAACCTCATAAGGTTTCTGTGCCTGATTTCGCACATAATTTGCTATTGTTGTATGATCTATTTATGTATACAGTGTGAGCCATATATAGCGCTATATAAGGACCTCGAGGTAATTACTCCCCCTTTAGACTTATTATTAGAGATCATTTATCTAGATTTATTTAGTGATTTTTCGGAAACTAGAGCAAGTGTGCTGGGATGTGAATATTAAATCACTTGGCGCCCCCTTAATATATCGTTTTTGTATAACCCACTCCCATCTTCAACTGAGCTTTGGGACCATCCAGCATATAAGCGAGATTTTGAGTCCTAAGTGCTTATAAAGAATAATATATCGTGGCAGAAATGGCGCCCAACGTGTAATTTCGGTGTAATTTCTGATAAATTTCAGGTCGATATTTTTTTGGTAGGCTGTTTTGTTACCGGTGACTTGAAATTCTGTTGTTTTTTTTTATAGTCGATATAGATTGTGGGAGACTTCTGTCTGCTTACGCGAATATTCGTTTTTTCTTGTGTTTTTTGATATATCCTGAGTATCTGTTTCATTCAGATAGGGATTTTCTTCTTTGAATTTTCGTTGATATTGTATATTTAATCATGGAATCGAAACTTGATATAAACAGGTTGGAAAAAGATGAATTGGCGTACGAATTATCTTTTCGGGGCGTGACGGATCCAAAGACTGTTGAATCCATGAGAAAGACTTTGAGGAATATTATTAGATTCGAGAAATCGGGTTCGAAGTTCACTTATCCAACTTACCCATACACATTCGCAGATGATTTGAAGTATTTAAATGATAAGGTTGCCGAAGTCAAAGTTTTAGTTGCTGATTTCTCAAATAATGAGGAGAGCAATATATTCAAAAAAATTTCGACGAAGATTGTGCATTGTATAGGAAGGGCAAATAAAAGCAAACCAGTCCAACCTGAGGATATTGCTACTAAAGCAAATTTGTTGGCTTCTTTGATAAACTTACAAGCGGAGCTGAATAGTAGGGCTAGGAGATTTGAGAGACGTAGGGTTTCAGAGGCTAACCCCTCAAATATTTCGATGATGTTGGCGTCGAATCTGTCATTGGGATCTTCTTCTTCTGAGACGGAATCAGATGACGACAAGGTTCTTAATAGAAGCTTGCCTGTCTCGGATAGGTCAGCGAATGATGTGTCACAAGGTGGTAGTAAGTCAGTTCCGGTTTATAAATGGAATCTGAAGTTCAGTGGAAAAAAGTCGGGTATGTCCTTAAGCACCTTTTTAGAAACTGTAGAAGAGTACTGTTGTTCTCGAAATGTATCAAAGTCTGATTTAATAGTTTCTGCGGCAGATTTGTTCTCTGATGATGCATATCAATATTATTGTTCCATCCGTAAAGATATTCATACCTGGGAGAAATTGGTGAGTGCGCTGAGGAGTTAATTCCAATCGCCTTACTATGATGAAGAACTGTTTGATCAAATCAAACGTCGAACGCAAGGCGTAGATGAGTCGGTTGGTATCTATATAGCAAAAATTTCTAATATGTTCAATAAATTATCGCGTCCGATTGCCGAGAATGTGAAGGTCCGTCTTCTTGTGAATAATTTGCTTCCATTCTTCCAAACTCAATTAGGGTTGGTTGATATCAGTTCTGTCGCGGAACTAGTTAATTTGTGTAGAAAGTTGGAAGCTAGAAAAGAATCTATTGATAAATTTGCACCGCCTACACGTTCTAGAAGATGGGTAGAGCCTGAGTTGGCATACGTTAATGCGAGTGGTGTGTCTGATGGGACAGATTGCTCCGGGAAGGTGAATGGAGGTGCATCGGGGTCCTCTAGACAGTCTGCGGTATGTTGGAATTGTCGATTGGCTGGACATATGCGTTCAAATTGCCCAACACCACAAGTCAACCGTTTCTGTTATAAGTGTGGAAAACAGGGATTTACCACTAAAACTTGCGATTTTTGCAACCGAAGTCCGGAAAACTACCACCGAGGGAATTAAATGACCGCCTAGTTTCCTCAACCTTCATCGATAAGTCGGTCTGTGATAATTTTTCTCCGCCGTTTTCACAACTGTTGTCCAATCAACGAGTTATTTTGGACTTTCTTCTAGCTAGTACGCAGGGTGATGAGAGGCCATACTTGACGGTAAAAATATTTGATAGAGAGATCGTCGGTCTTTTGGATTCTGGAGCAAATCGTACCATTATGGGTAGAGCAGGAGCACGGTTAGTAGAGCAATTAAAGCTAACTTGGAGTACGGAACCACCAGTTTCGTGTGTGGTGGCCGATGGCACAAAGCATGTGTCTAAAGGATCTGTTTACGTTCCTTTTAGTGTAGAGGGTAAATTAAGTATCATAAAGGTTTTGGTTATGCCTTCATTACCGCATGCTCTCATATTGGGCGCTGATTTTTGGAGAGATATGGGTATTGTACCTGATCTGCGAGGGGGAAATTGGCGATTTTCGTCAGAAGCTCCTTGCGAGTTAAGTTCCGTGTCTGCATTGAAACCTCAGTCCGAACTAACCTCTGATCAATGTCTGAGGTTGGATAATTTAGTAAAGAAGTCATTCGATGAAATGTGAGACGGTTTGGGTTGTACTCATCTGGTAGAGCATAAGATAGTAACGGACTCGCCAGCCATAAAGCAGCGGTGCTTTCCGGTGAATCCAATAATGCAGGGTCATTTAGATAGGGAACTTGACAAATTGTTGAAGGAAGGTGTGGTAGAACCATCGAATAGTCCATGGTCCTCACCCATTTTACTGGTGAAAAAAAAGGATGGGTCATATCGCGTATGTGTTGACTTTCGAAAATTAAATAAAGTCACGGTCAAGGATGCTTATCCTTTGCCGTTTGTCTCTTCGGTACTTGATAAGTTGAGAGATGCCCGCTATTTGTCTTCGTTAGATGTAAAGTCAGCTTACTTTCAAATTCCTTTGGCCCCAGATTCCCAACAATATACAGCATTTTCAGTTCCGAATAGAGGTCTTTTCCATTTTAAGAGACTTCCTATGGGGTTGTCGAATTCGACGGCAACTTTTCAGCGTTTCATCGACTCAGTTTTGGGACCTGAATTGGAACCTTATGTCCTCGTTTATGTAGACGACATTATTATAGTAACGCAGACTTTTGAGAGGCATCTGGAGATCCTTGAGGAGGTTTTTAGTCGCCTGAAAAAGGCAGGATTATCTTTAAGCAAGGAAAAATGCCAGTTTTGTAGGCCTGAACTTCGTTTTCTGGGCTATGTAGTTGACAAGAATGGGTTACATGTAGATTCGCAGAAAGTAGAGGCAGTTCTTTCTATACCGGCACCTCGTAACGTTTCGGAAGTCCGAAGATTTTTGGGTTTGGCATCTTGGTATAGGCGTTTTATAACGGACTTCTCAACTATCGTTGCCCCTATATCTTCATTGTTAAAGAAGAGTAAAGTATTTTCTTGGGACGAAAATTGTGAAAGGTCTTTCAATAGAATAAAGGAATATCTCGTGTCGTCTCCTGTGCTTGCGTGTCCAGATTTTGATCTCCTGTTCTTTGTGCAAACTGATGCTTCTGATTTCGGATTGGGCGCAGTGTTATATCAGGTACATCCCGAAATGGGAGAGAGAATTGTTTGCTATTTGAGTAGGTCTTTGAGCAAACAAGAGCGAAAATATAGTACAACTGAAAAGGAGTGTTTGGCTTTTTTGTATGCGATAGAGAAGTTGAGACCCTATTTGGAGGGCACTCATTTCACTGTGGTCACTGACCATTACAGTCTCAAATGGATTAACACTATAAAAGATCCCATCGGTCGTATCGCTCGTTGGGCAGTTAGGTTGCAGCAATTTTCATTTGATGTTGAACATCGAAAAGGCAAGGATAATGTCGTTCCTGACGTCCTTTCGCGCAGTGTACCGGTTATTGATGAAGTGGTACAAGTATCACAGGATTCCGAAGAGCCTCTTAGGGATCATTGGTATCTAAAGATGCTAAAAAGTGTGCAGAGTAAACCTCATAAGTTCCCAGGTTGGAGAGTGGAGCATGGTAAGCTGTTTAAGCATGCTAAACTGAAAGTTCCGGATTTATCTGAGGAGGAATCGTGGAAAAAGGTAATTCCTAAGGAGGAGCGAGCGGATATGATGTCGAGATGTCATGATCATCCTTTGGCAGGGCACTGCGGTGTTCGAGAAACAATCGCAAGATTGTCAACTTTTTATTATTGGCCAAAAATGAGGTCGGATGTGGCACGATATGTTCGGAGATGCGAGGTTTGCCTCAAAATTAAGCCAGAACAGAAAAGTCCGGCTGGACTAATGCTGAGTAAAACACCCACCATAAAAGAACCTTGGCAGCTTTTAAGTCTGGATCTGATAGGTCCTTTGCCTCGCTCATCAAAAGGATTCCAATATATCCTATCGGTAAATGATAGTTTCAGTAAGTTCACGCTTTTATTTCCGTTGCGCAAAGCTACTGCTGATCTGGTCGTTAGGCATCTTGAGGATGATGTTATTTTGTTGTTTGGTCCTCCCTCAATTATATTATGTGATAATGGGAAACAGCTGAAAGGAAAAGTGTTTTCGAGTTTTGCTGAGAAATACAATATCAAGGTGGTCTATAATGCTAATTATCATCCACAAACGAATCCTACGGAAAGAGTGAATAGGGTCACTAAGTCAATTCTTACGGCATATGTAGCGGATAATCAGAAAAATTGGGATAAATATTTGCCATCTACAGGCGCCGCTTTGAGGTCTGCTAAACATGAGGCTACCGGATATTCTCCAAATTTCTTAATGTTCGGAAGAGAAATTAATTTTTTCCAGTCACAGGATATGAACCTCGTGGTGAAAAACATTGAAATCGAGAGGAAGACCGATTTTGAAAAACGGGCAGCTACATTAAAGAACTTGTTTTGTGACGTACAGAAGCGTTTGAAGTTAGCGCATTAAAAGAGTAAACGCTATTATGATTTACGGCGACGTCCCGACACATTATCTTTGAACCAGAAAGTGTGGAAAAGGAATTATGTTTTGTCGGATGCAACAAAGAATTTCACGTCTAAATTAGCCAATAAGTTTGTGGGACCATTCGTTATTCACAAGATAGTATCTCCGTGGACTTATGAGCTACGGGATGATTCTGGCAAGAATTGTGGAGTATGGCATGCGAAAGATTGGAAGGCGCACCCTCCGGATGAATAGGATGCCAGTGTCTTTTTTTTTATCGTTTTTTTTTTTTTTCTTTTCAAGTAAGGGGAGAGTTGTTATGTCCGGAATTGGCGAACGCTAGTTTTCCGATCCCTGATCGTGGTCACGCCACTGCTATACGACGGGATTGGGGGAATATGTTTTATTGTCTGTTGTATCGCCTGCGGTGTGGGAACGAGATGGATTTTGGAAATTTCGAATTGTGGGACAAGGATGAGGATATGTTGTTTCGTGATTTTATTTGAGGTTGTCGAATCTGAAATACGGTGTTAGGGAGATTTAACTCACGTGAGGACTTGGGATGGTTTTTTTCTGCGCATTCTTCAGTTAGATGGTGGTTTTTCGAAAGTCGAGGAGTTTTAATACTTACCTGATTGAGGGATTTGAATTTCGAAAAGTTATATACAGTGGGATTATTTTCGTTTGGCTTCAGAGCTTATTTGGAGGATTTTGTGAAATCTTACTGTGTACCTGAAAGGGGATTTACCATATTGAGAGGTGAGATTAACCATTCCTTCAATTCTGCCTCGTGCAACTTGTGCTTTCTATTTTAGAACTAGGATCAATATTCTGCTGGAACTCTGTTTCGGTGAAGCATTCTCATTTATAATCATTGAGGAAACCGTACCTAATTTGGTACTGAGAGAACCCTCTGAAAGAGGTAGGTATTTCTGACTGGCGAGTTCGCCATTTTGATTTCTTTGAATTTGTGTCCATAGGGTTCTTGTTCTGAGACATTTCAGTGGTTTCGCTGGAATATCTGCAACATCAATTGTCGATTTATAGGTCACCGGGTCGAATCAGCCCCAGGAAAATCAGTACTGCTGCCATCAGTTACCTCTTGGTGATTTCAACATCGTGGAGGTTCTAAATCGTCACTACCTTTCCCCCAGTATCCTGGGGCATATGTTTGTCACGAATGCCAGAATCCAATTTTCCTAGAGTGAACGAAAAAAGTGTGTGTGGATTGTGTATCAAATTCGTGATAGACAGGCATTGTCAGTTTTTTCAAAATATGTACTTGTTTTGGACTACATTTCAGTTCAACTCTTATTGTATCAAGAGTAATCAAACATTCACAAATTCACAAAATTCAAGTGGAAGTTTGATAAACTCTCCTTATAACCTTATGACCTTATGATCAACTTTTCAATTTGGTATTTCGAAGCGAATTTGATATGTCCATGTGAATATCTTTAATCTCAAAGAGTGAATAAATTTCTTATCGTAGTCATAAGCAGCTCGATTTTCATTGAAAATGTTTTTGTCCTATGAAATTTCTCAGTTTTCGAATAATATTTGAAAATTTTCAAACTGAAGTTGCCATTCATGAAACACCGTTTTCGAAATAAGGCGATGTAAATTGTTTTTCATATATTTCCACGAACTAACGAATTCTGAATTATGGAATATGACTATGACATAAAGAAATATATTATAATAATTGGATCGATGTCATACTGTTTTTGAGCGCTCGTACTACTTACACGAGGGCTATATCATTTCGTCACGATGTCTGTATTTTTCGAATTTTGAGCCGAAAATGATCTCAATCGACTATGTTCGACTCACTGATGACTAATCCGTCGGAAAATTCGAGTCTGTCCGTCCGGCCGTCCGTAAGCACGATAACTCTCGAACGGAACCTAGAGAAATTTTCAGTGTGGGTTCAGTTCCCGAACGCCTAGGTTAAGTTCGTTAATCGGCTAAATTCCACCAGGGGTTCCGTAAATATGGCCGTTCAAAGTTTTGTTCCCCTGATCACTTGAAAACTACAGATTTGATCGAGATGAAATTTTGCACTCAAATGGAGAATGAGGTGCTCAAGCTACATGTGAAATTTTGTCCAGATCGCATGACCGGAACCATAGAAAGCATAGAAAATAGTAACTTTTGAACGGAAACGCCTAGGGACTTGAAATTTTCAGGGTAGGTGTGGATCCAAAATGGCGTGATCACGTTTATCTATAAGCAAAATTATACTAGGGGTTCCGTAAATATAGTTGTTTGAAATTTAGTTTTCTTGATAATTTTAAAACTACAGATTCGATCGTGACGTTATTTTGTATACTGATGGAGAATGATATATTCAAGCAACATTTCTCCAGATCACATGACCAGAACCATAGAAACCATAGAAAATCATAACTTTCGAACGGAAACGCCTAGAGACTTGAAATTTTCAGGGTAGGTGTGGATCCGAAATGTCGTGATCACCTTCATCTATGAGCAGAATTATACTAGGGGTTCCGTAAATATAGTTGTTTGAAATTTAGTTTTCTTGATAATTTTAAAACTACAGATTCGATCGTGACGTTATTTTGTATACTGATGGAGAATGATATATTCAAGCTACATTTCTCCAGATCACTTGATCAGAATCATAGAAACCATAGAAAATCATAACTTCCGAACGGAAAAGCCTAGGGACTTGAAATTTTCAGGATAGGTGTGGATCCGAAATGTCGCGTTCACGTTTATCAATGAGCAGAATTATACTAGGGGTTCCGTGAATACGGTCGTTTGAAATTTTGTTTTCTCGATAATTTCGAACCTACGGATTCGATCGAGATGAAATTTTGTATTTCAATCGTGAATGATGAATTAAAGCAACTTTTTGTCCAGATCGCATGACCAGAACCATAGAAACCATAGAAAATTATAACTTCCGAAGGGAAAGGCCAAGGAACTTGAAATTTCCAGGGTGGGTTTGGATCACGAATGTCACGGTCACGTTCATCAATGAGCGAAATTGAAGTAGGGGTTCCGTGAATATGGCCCTACAAAATATTTTTTTCCTAATAGTTTCGAAACTACTGATTAAATTGGAATGAAATTTTGCACCTAGCTGAGGAATAATGTATTCAAACTACGTGCGAAATTTTGTCCAGATCGCATCACCAAGACCATAGATACAGTAGAAAATTCTAACGAATTATCAAAAAACATTGGCCAGCTAAAGCATTGACATAAAGTCTGGAGTTTCGCCAAAGTTTCAGAATTTTTTTGACAGCTGTCGAAAATTCCTTCAATTGAATTCTAAAACTGGAAAATACGAATCTACCTACAAGGTGGATGTACGAGCGCTCAAAAGCTCCTGACTTCACGGCAGTGATTTTCACTCCACTAGCTCAAATTAAAGGCATGAATTTTTACCACCAGTCCGGAAATAATTCATAAAGGCCTGGGAGGGCAAAATGTGAGATGTCCTGCCAAACGAGTTAGCCGGCTACGAACAACGATTCTTCAACTCGGCCAAGTTTGAGGAGTAGAGGTACAAACGTTATCTAGTAATAGGCAAATAGATTCACTTTCGAGAACATATCGGAGAAGTCCCATATTAGGTTTTAGTAGAAAGGATTTCTGTGAAAAGAAATTTATGGAGGAGAACAAGGCTCTATTGCCCCACATGCACTAGCCCCCACTGTGATGTATGATATCTGTTTTCCATTGTCTGCCGGAAATGGTCTCAAACGACTATGTTCGACTCACTGATGACGAATCCGTCGGAAAATTCGAGTCTGTCCGTCCGTCCGGCCGTATACACGATAACTCGCGAATGGAATGTCCTAGGAACTTGAAATTTTTAGGGTAGGTTCGAATCTCAAATGCCGCGGTTGAGTTCGTTATTGGCAAAATTTCGCCCAGGGGTTCCGTGAATATGGCCGCTCAAAATTTTGTTTTTCGGATTACTTCGAAACTAGATTCCATTGAGGTGAAATTTTGCAATCAGATGGAGAATTACGTGTTCAAGCTACATGCAGAATTTTGTCCAGCTCGCATGGCCAGAACCATAGAAACCATAGAAAATTATAATTTTTTACTGAAGAGGCCTAGGGAAATTTTCAGGATAGGTATGGATCTTGAATGTCGCGGTCACGTTCATCAATGAGCAAAAGTAGATTAGGGGTTCCGTAAATATGGCCGTTTGAAATCCAGTTTTCTTGATAATTTCAAAACGATGGATTTGATCGTGACGAAATTTTGAATTTAAATTGAGAATGATATATTCGAGCCACAATTTTTCCAGATCGCATGATCGGAACCATAGAAACCATAGCAAATCATAACTTTCGAACGGAAAGGCCTAGGGACTTGAAATTTTCAGGATAGGTTCGGATCGCGAATTTCGCGATCACTTTCAGCAATGAGCAAAATTAGACTAGGGGTTCCGTAAATATAGTCGTTCAAACTATATTTTTGCTGATCATTTCGAAAATACTTATTGGATTGAAATTAAATTTCGCAAATATATGAAAAATAATGTATTCAAACTACGTGAGAGATTTAGTCCAGATCGCATTACCAAGACCATAGATACCGTAGAAAATTCTAGCGAATTATCGAGAAAAAAAATGGTCTCAAAAGCACTGACGTGAAGTCTGGATTTTCGTGTTAGTTTGAAATTTTCTTTGACAGCTGTCAAAATCTTTCCAATTGGTTTCTCAAACTTGAGAATGCGAATCTACCTAGAAGGTCCATGTACGAGCGCTCAAAAGCTCCTGCCTTCACGGCAGTGCTTTCCGTAATTTTTTTACCATGAGTTATTATACAAAGAATGATTTCAGCTAGAAGTCTAACGATTACTACGAAAAAATAAACTTTCTCACGAAATTGTCTATGATTCGATTCATATGGTTAAAGATCCAAAGCAACATCGCCTTCATCCATCCATCGAAAAACTCAAGTCTGTCCGTCCGGTCGGCCGGCCGTAAGCACGATAACTTTCGGAAGGAACGATCTAGAGACGTGTTGGTTAAGTTCCCGACTGCCGCAGTCAAGTTCGTTTATAGGCAGAATTCCACCAGGGGTCCCGTAAATGTGGCCGTTCAAAATATGGTTTTCTTGATAAGTTCGAAACTCCTCGTCGAATTGGATTGGTCGTTCCGTTCAAGAGTTATTGTGTATACGGCTGGAGGGACAGACTTGAATTTTCCGATGGATTCATCATCAGTGAGTCGAACCTTATCGATCGACCATTTTCGGCTCAAAATTCGAAAAATGCAGACATCGTGACGAAATGATATAGCCCTCGTGTAAGTAGAACGAGAGCTAAATGAGAGCAAGAGAATCACTATTTTGGGCCAATATTAATAATAATATTGATAATTTAGTTTCATCATGTGATGCTTGTATCAGGTATTCAAGATGTCATTGTAATCCTAAACAACCACTTTCTTCACACCAGGTTCCAAGGTATCCATAGAGAAAATAGGTACAGATTTATTCGAATTAACAGGTAAAATACATATTATTATCATAGACTATTCTTCAAAATATTTTGTTAAGTCTGAAACGATTATGAAGGTAATGAAAAATTAATTCTCAAAATTTGGTTAAAAATAAATAAATATTGTTTGAAGTGATAATGGAGTATAATATACAAGGGACTATTCAAAAATTTTGCTCAATCAGGTGGATTCTCACATATAACGTCTAGTCCTTTATATGCTCGATTAAATGGTCATTATGTGGAAATGCTTGAAGAAAATTCATCAATATAAACATGTAAGTTTACTATAAAAACTGTCATATTTAATGTATAATTTTTTGTATGTTTTAATGTTTTATTGTTTATATCCTGGCTCTTAGGTCTCTGTGCTTGTGCGAGTTTGGATATTTCGTTTGTGTTCTGTGTGAGATCCTTTTGTCCTCAGTCCACCTGAGGCACAGCACTCTTAATTGAGTACATGGACCCCCAATATAAATTCATGTTTTACATTTGAGTATCGAAAAAATTACATTCATGTAACCTTTTCCATAATGTTATTGAAAAGCATATTTGCTTCATCTCTTGCCACCAACGGAATGCAATGGTGAATTCTGGCCGTGAATATTCTCCCACATAATATTCAGTGAATTTAGAAGGAATCCCGTGACTGTAATAGGCCCATTTCTGCAATCCGTGACCTTAAATGCATTTTAAAACATGGGAAATAACGGAGTTATGTTCCTATCGTGCAAACATTTGTAACATGTCCAATAGCGATACAATTCTCTATCGATCTGAATGATCTGATCACGCTCAGAGATTTCAGCTCGAATAATTTTGTGTGCTCTGTCTATATACAGGGTGTGGCGTAACGAATGGATAATATGAAACTTTCGGGTGGAGGACGAAGAAAATGTTTTATGCTTAGTTTATGTTATTAGATATTGGACATTTTCGAAAATTCCAAAATTGATGGAAAGCACAGCCGTGAAATCAGGAGCTTTTGAGCGCTCGTTCATCGACCTCGCAGGTAGCTTCGCATTTTCCATTTTAAGAAACCAATTAAAAAAAATTTTCACAGCTGACAAATTTTTTCAAACTAGAGCGAAACTGCATACTTCACGTCAGTGCTTTGTGGACAAATTTTTTTTCGATAATTCGCTAGAATTTTCTACCGTATCTATGGTGTCGGTGATGCGATCTGGATAAAATTTCGCCAGTTGTTTGAATACATTATTTTTCATCTATGTAGAATCATCAGAAAAAAAAAATTTGAACGGCCATATTTACGGAACCCCTAGTCTAATTCTAATCATTGATGAAAGTGACCCCAGAAAATTTCAAGTCCCTAGGCCTTTTCCCTCGAAAGTTATAGTTTTCTATGTTTTCTATGGTTCTGGTCATGCGATCTGGAAGAAATGTAGCTCGAATATATCATTCTCCATTAAAATACAAAATTTAATCACGATCGGATCCATAGTTTTGCAATTATCAAGTAAACTAAATTTCAAACGACCATATTGACGGAATCCATAGTATGATTTTGCTCATTGATGAACGTGATCGTGGAATTCTAGATCCACACCTATCCTGAAAATTTCAAGTCCCTATGCCTTTCTGTTCGAAAGTTATAATTTTCTATGGTTCTGGTAGGCGATCTGGAAAAATGTAGCTTGAATATATCATTCTCCATCAAAATACAAAATTTCGTCACGATCGAATCCGTAGTTTCGAAATTATCAAGAAAAATAAAACGAATTTGTCATCAGTGCGTCGAACCTTGTTGATTGAGACCATTTTCAGCTCAAAATTCGAAAAATATCGACATCGTGACGAAATGATATAGCCATCATGTAAGTAGAACGAAGGCTGAAAAAAATACTTCCATCCCATTACAATTCTTCATTAATTCCTGAAGTCTTACTTAATGATTAATGCTCTTTGCACAGCAGAAAAATCTTGACCAAGTTATTTTCTCATGAAATTCTAATATATCGAAAAACTGTTCTAGGGGAAAATCAATCGACATTCGTTTCTGTTCTGGATCAAAGAACATAAAATGTAATATTCATAAAATAAAAGCTGAGCCATACTATCTCATCTAGTCGAATAAGACTGTTACGTGCGTTCAAATAAAAAAACGATGTCAAAATAATCTTTGGGATTCCGAATGTATGTCTTGGATTATATCATGAGAACATTCTTCAGATCAGGGAAGAATGTTATAAAATAAGAACGAGCAAAGCCCATAGCACTCTTGAATGCCTTGATTTAGTATTTTGTTGAATATTATCATATTGAATGATTATAAACTTTCACGATATCACGGTGGTTATTCAGGATTATAATATCAATTGTACAGTGCTGGACATTTGAACGGTGTTTGTGTAGGATTCGGAGCTTGATATTCTAGTTTATGTTACCCCTGCTGGAATTAAAATTAAAGTTGTCTTCATCTGACAAGAAATCGAGATATGAGTAAGTTTTCCTCAGATAAATGGTGGCAATTTTCTGATATTTTATTTTCCAACATTATGTATATCCAAATTCGAGATCATATACTAATCACTCGACGAGTCATCAATAATAGCCCAGGCGAGAGATGAAAAGGCATGAACTCACATTGAATGAAGTATCACTGATTCTTGGATATGAGTTTCGGACCATTACAGTGAGTCTAAATCCCGATTTGCTTCCCACGGGAAGCTGTGCTAAACAAATGGTGGCTGGAAAACTGCGATTTTGTCGCCCTCTTTTCCGGATTTTGGCCAATAATCTCTCAACCGTGCAGGTTTGGAAAATTATTTTCATTATTTTCTTGAAGTAGATCAAATTTGCTTAAATGCGACTCATGATGTTTTTATGAGTCAAATATTCACATGGATATGGCTCATAAAATATATAATTTTTTTTCAAAAAGTTGAATTTCAAATTAAAAATAGGGATAATGACTTTCATTGAACATCAATACCACACCGTGGTCGATGGTGGCTATTTACTCCACAAACTGGTGGCACTGCAACAAGTAAGTTGAAGCCATCGTTATATATCGTTGGATATATAATTTCGTGAAAACCCAGTTCGATACCAATGTTACCGTGGTTACTTTTTTGGATATCACTTCTCGAAAGGTACCAAGAATGCCGAATGTCACAGAGCTTAGCCCTAAACTTCGATGAACACATCTTATCAGCTGCAACTACCATTACTGTAACACAGGGTTACTTCTTATGAAATGACGCCAATAAAAGTTCACTGATGGAGCTGCTGAAAACAGGCTTTGAGGGGCAAGGAGTTGATGGTGTCAGCAGAGGACGCTGATACTGACATGAGAGCTGCATTCCACAGAGCTGCCTCCTCTGACAACTAGATAATCATCGGACAAGATGTGAACTCTGCTTCTGGTTGGGTCCCGTCAAAAGATTGTCAATGTGGAACCTGTGATTACCTTCCCGGCATAATCATGTTCATACATGCATTCAGCGGATGTGACACAACATCTGCTTCTTTCTGGATGGGAAATACCAAATTTGTTAACACCTTCCAAAAAGCTGGAGAGAAGTGCCACGTTGGTGTATATGGTAGATATGACGATACCAGGCTCAACGACTTCAGATACCTCCAATTTGTCAGATCGACCTGCCTTGTATGCCCCCAATAACGGATTCGGCAACATGCTCATAGGGTTTCACCAGGTATGCATGTCTCCTGTCATAATTCTCTTCAATTTTTTTCATCATTAATATAATCACTCTAACTGTTCATTCTTTGGTAGTAGATGGACACCTTCCGACTGGAGTGGAAATTGGGTGAGTTGGGGTTTCTACCACAGAAATGAAACCTGCTCGACAGACCCATTTGCAATGTATTCACTGTAAATGCAATTAAGGCTGTGCTGGGATTTGCGGCTTTCGCAAACCTGGGCAGAAATGCTCAGCTTAGTACTATTTCTGCAGGGACAAGTCCTGTAAAATTATGACTTCTACCCTAAACGACAGTTCTTCAAGTGAGAATGATATCGCAGTACAATAGAAATAAATATGAAATATATTATGAAAGGAATAAATACAAGTGAAACAATAATTATTATGAAAATAAATGATGTGAATGAATTGTTTTTGCATTTTGAATTCGAAATTTCCTTCACGTATCTAAAAAAAGTTCCTACAGAACATTTATCGAAATCAAAGTTGAAGGAAATAACAGCGTGTGGCAGAAAATACTATGATGTAGTAATCTTTTCTGTCAACATCCTGTTATTTCCTTCAACTTTCATTCCGATAACTATTCTGTAGGAATGGTCATTTTGCCGGTATTTGAGAAGAAAATTTGAAATTTTCACTTTTTGGAAAAATACGATATTTTTATAGCAACTTTCCTGTAACTATTGCTTTTATTAGCCCAGCAACCCGATGGTTGCAAACAAGGATTTGGACTCACACTTATGGTCCAAAATTCATATTCAGAAATCTGTAATAAACCATTTATTGTAAAGCAAGATTCGCCTGGTCTATAATCATATTAATAATCATATTAATTCGTTTTGAATTATAATTCTCTGAAGTTCAGCACCGAGAAAAAATCTATCATATGTAGATGAAATCTTATCGACTCACAAATAATGTACTTGACTTTTAGCAGAAGGTTTTTTTTTTAAATAACCTCATAGGGCCCAATAAACTCATTCGAAGAGAGCTTGATTCAATTTACTGTAAAATAGGGAATGAATGCCACTATTGATCAGTTGACGAACACTTTTTATCTCTCGACAATAGGATTACCTATCCCAGGTTTCTAACCTCATAGATACGGTCTTCTCGAATTTAAACATTCTTCATCAGCAACTTTCTCTCTCTTTAAATACTCAATTTCTTTCCGGAAGCTCAACAGGTAATACAATTTTCACGGGTTGCTTTAGTTGAGTGATGAACGTAAACCCGCACTGTGAACTGATTCTATTCTCCTGAGAGTAACTGAGTTTTGTGGGGATTCCAATGAACCCTTAGAAAGCATAGAAAAATTTGGTTCATTTTCCTCCTCAAATGGTGATTTACGGATTGAAATTCAGCTCGTCTATGGAAAATGATTTAGGAAGCGGTCAATTGAAACTTTCCACCCATGATTATTATCTGTGATTTTCCACTGATCATTTTTGTTCGATTAGGAATTCCTTCATTGTACATTTTTGTATCTCAATGTTGTTGAACATCTTCAAGAAAAAAGTTACAAATTCGCATTAGTTTCTTTTTATGTATTCTTTGGTTTTTTCTAGGTGATCTGAATGGAAAAAATTACGGAAAGCACTGCCGTGAAGGCAGGAGCTTTTGAGCGCTCGTACATGGACCTTTTAGGTAGATTCGCATTCTCCAGTTTTAGAAACCAATTGGAAAGATTTTGACAGCTGTCAAAGAAAATTTCAAACTAACACGAAAATCGAGACTTCACGTCAGTGCTTTTGAGACCATTTTTTTTCTCGATAATTCGCTAGAATTTTCTAAGGTATCTATGGTCTTGGTAATGCGATCTGGACAAAATTTCTCACGTAGTTTGAATACATTATTTTTCATATATTTGCGAAATTCCATTTCAATCCAATAAGTATTTTCGAAATGATCAGGAAAAATATAGTTTGAACGACTATATTTACGGAACTAATTTTGCTCATTGCTGAAAGTGATCGCGAAATTCGCGATCCGAACCTATCCTGAAAATTTCAAGTCCCTAGGCCTTTCCGTTCGAAAGTTATGATTTGCTATGGTTTCTATGGTTCCGATCATGCGATCTGGAAAAATTGTGGCTCGAATATATCATTCTCAATTTAAATTCAAAATTTCGTCACGATCAAATCTATCGTTTTGAAATTATCAAGAAAACTGGATTTCAAACGGCCATATTTACGGAACCCCTAGTCTACTTTTGCTCATTGATGAACGTGACCGCGACATTCAAGATCCATACCTATCCTGAAAATTTCCCTAGGCCTCTTCAGTAAAAAATTATAATTTTCTATGGTTTCTATGGTTCTGGCCATGCGAGCTGGACAAAATTCTGCATGTAGCTTGAACACGTAATTCTCCATCTGATTGCAAAATTTCACCTCAATGGAATCTAGTTTCGAAGTAATCCGAAAAACAAAATTTTGAGCGGCCATATTCACGGAACCCCTGGGTGAAATTTTGCCAATAACGAACTCAACCGCGGCATTTGAGATTCGAACCTACCCTAAAAATTTCAAGTTCCTAGGACATTCCATTCGCGAGTTATCGTGTATACGGCCGGACGGACGGACAGACTCGAATTTTCCGACGGATTCGTCATCAGTGAGTCGAACATAGTCGTTTGAGACCATTTCCGGCAGACAATGGAAAACAGATATCATACATCACAGTGGGGGCTAGTGCATGTGGGGAAATAGAGCCTTGTTCTCCTCCATAAACTTCTTTTCACAGAAATCCTTTCTACTAAAACCTAATATGGGACTCCGATATGTTCTCGAAAGTGAATCTATTTGCCTATTACTAAATAACGTTTATACCTCTACTTCTCAAACTTGGCCGAGTTGAAGAATCGTTGTTCGTAGCCGGCTAACTCGTTCGGCAGGACATCTCACATTTTGCCCTCCCAGGCCTTTATAAATTATTTCCGGACTGGTGGTTTCAATTCACGCCTTTAATTTGAGCTAGTGGAGCGAAAAGCACTGCCATGAAGTCAGGAGCTTTTGAGCGCTCGTACATGCACCTTGTAGGTAGATTCGCATTTTCCAGTTTTAGAAATCAATTGAAGGAATTTTCGACAGCTGTCAAAAAAATTCTGAAACTTTGGCGAAACTCCAGACTTTATGTCAATGCTTTAGCTAACCAATGTTTTTTGATAATTCGTTAGAATTTTCTACTGTATCTATGGTCTTGGTGATGCGATCTGGACAAAATTTCGCACGTAGTTTGAATACATTATTCCTCAGCTAGGTGCAAAATTTCATTTCAATTTAATCAGTAGTTTAGAAACTATTAGGAAAAAAATATTTTGAAGGGCCATATTCACGGAACCCCTACTTTAATTTCGCTCATTGATGAACGTGACCGTGACATTCGTGATCCAAACCCACACTGGAAATTTCAAGTTCCTAGGCCTTTCCCTTCGGAAGTTATAATTTTCTATGGTTTCTATGGTTCTGGTCATGCGATCTGGACAAAAAGTTGCTTTAATTTATCATTCACGATTGAAATACAAAATTTCATCTCGATCGAATCCGTAGGTTCGAAATTATCGAGAAAACAAAATTTCAAACGACCGTATTCACGGAACCCCTAGTATAATTCTGCTCATTGATAAACGTGAACGCGACATTTCGGATCCACACCTATCCAGAAAATTTCAAGTCCCTAGGCTTTTCCGTTCGGAAGTTATGATTTTCTATGGTTTCTATGGTTCTGATCAAGTGATCTGGAGAAATGTAGCTTGAATATATCATTCTCCATCAGTATACAAAATAACGTCACGATCGAATCTGTAGTTTTAAAATTATCAAGAAAACTAAATTTCAAACAACTATATTTACGGAACCCCTAGTATAATTCTGCTTATAGATGAAGGTGATCACGACATTTCGGATCCACACCTACCCTGAAAATTTCAAGTCTCTAGGCGTTTCCGTTCGAAAGTTATGATTTTCTATGTGTTCTATGGTTCTGGTCATGTGATCTGGAGAAATGTTGCTTGAATATATCATTCTCCATCAGTATACAAAATAACGTCACGATCGAATCTGTAGTTTTAAAATTATCAAGAAAACTAAATTTCAAACAACTATATTTACGGAACCCCTAGTATAATTTTGCTTATAGATAAACGTGATCACGACATTTTGGATCCACACCTACCCTGAAAATTTCAAGTCCCTAGGCGTTTCCGTTCAAAAGTTACTATTTTCTATGCTTTCTATGGTTCCGGTCATGCGATCTGGACAAAATTTCACATGTAGCTTGAGCACCTCATTCTCCATTTGAGTGCAAAATTTCATCTCGATCAAATCTGTAGTTTTCAAGTGATCAGGGGAACAAAACTTTGAACGGCCATATTTACGGAACCCCTGGTGGAATTTAGCCGATTAACGAACTTAACCTAGGCGTTCGGGAACTGAACCCACACTGAAAATTTCTCTAGGTTCCGTTCGAGAGTTATCGTGCTCACGGACGGCCGGACGGACAGACTCGAATTTTCCGACGGATTAGTCATCAGTGAGTCGAACATAGTCGATTGAGATCATTTTCGGCTCAAAATTCGAAAAATACAGACATCGTGACGAAATGATATAGCCCTCGTGTAAGTAGTACGAGCGCTCAAAAAGGGGTCCAGTAGGTTTAACAGAGCCGACACATTTTATCCGACTATTTTTGCACATGTGATTTGCAAAATGCTCTGTTCTGACTTGGGTGATCAATGAGGAATTCTCCGCAAAGTTACTCTGCCTGGACTTCGGAAGGTGATTCGAAGCAGCGCAATGAAAAAGTGGAGATACATCAATAGTATAACATGATGGATTCATTTTTGGTTGGGGAATATATAATTGTCAACTAAACACTTTCTATAGATTGAATATAATTCAGCACAATGTTGGCATAACTAAAGACACACAAATTATTGGAAAGTGAATATAAAGAATTATGTTTTGAGTCAAGCTTTCACACAAATGCACTGAAAATAATGAATAATTTCATTCATTGTTTAATTCAGTTTATTTTTCGAGTGACAGATTGAAAAGCTTGCCGCAGTTACAAAATGTGGAATCTTGCTTGGCGAGCTCTTGAATCTGTTACTGACAGAATATAACCTAGTTCAAAAAATGAAAGCAAATTTTTCTTTTTTGTGCATTTGTATAAGTCCTTCTGCACAAGAGTTCTGCACAGTTCTTATTTTAGTAACAACTCATAAAAGCAATTATCTGTGAAACTGGTAGTTATAATTATTTTTTATTATAACCCTTTTTTCACCCAGAAACCCCACCATATCGAATCTCATTCGTATCTACCAAATTTCGACAATTATTCGGGGATTATGATTAAGGCGTCCCATAGGTCATATTTCGACCTCTTGAAGAACGTCCTGCAATAGTCGAGGTGAGAAGTTAAGAAGGTAAAGCATTCTTTTCATTGCACAAACTACGTGATACATTTCAATATTCACTTCGAATATAATCAACGATGGAAATGGGGCTCCTAATGAATATCGATAACGATGGAACAGTTTCTTCGTCATAATAACCTGAAACAACTATGGATAGTCATTACATGGCGCTGATATAGAACACACCTCATTAGGTTATCCCTTTATCAACCATAACTTTGTTTAACGAACTGTTACCCTGTATTTTGCAGTGTCGTGTCAACATTTGCTGCATTGGATAACAGTGCGTAACATGTTTGTTCCGGTCTGCGAAAAGCAATAGCCGATTCGTCCGGTCTGTTTTAATTTGTGAAATGCATCATAGCGACATATCGGTAATGGCGATTCTCTCATCCTTGAAAAATTGCTGCGCTCCTATTCAGTTCTTGAATATTCACGAATGGCGGAATCCTTTAAAATGCGAATAATTTTCGGATTCGATTGAGCAGCGACAAGCTGCTCAATGCAGATATATTCATCACTATGACGATTGGCTACAATCATCTTTTTGAGCGCTCGTTATACTTATAGACCAGGCAATAGAGCAGATAAAGGGTCATTCTGTGACAAAAATCGTAGAAGAAAACCGCGAGTGTGGGGTTACGTGGGGTGGTCCGTGGATGTTTATCGATATGTTTTCGACTCGCAAATATGATTACTTTTCTTGTAATTGCGAAGAAACACCTAAAAAAACGGTGTTTTTTTAGTTTTTTGCTTGTACAATCTGAACCAATAGAGCGGTGCTGATACTTTCAAGAAACGAATTGTAGAGAATGAAAAGACGAAGAAAATGAGTGCTACTGGAACTCAATCGGGTTATCATTACCGAAAAAACCGTCATAAAGCCGAAAAAACCGTAAAAATCAGCGTTTTTTCAAAACTTCAAAACTCGGCCAATTATAAAGTTGCAGCTTGTGGCTTTCCGAATGAAAGTAGTGGTTAATAGGTACTTTAAGTGTGCACAATCCAGACGTTGTCGGATAAATCGTTTTTGCGTAATTGCGATATGAATTATTTAAGGCACTATTTTCCGGAAGAGCTGGATGCGTCGAAAGTTGTCCGATTTTAATTCACAAAACGGATTTCGAAAGTAGAAGTATAGTACTACGAAACTTCAATCTTGATTTTTCGTTAAAATCTTTCAAAATAGGTGAAAAATACGTGGAAACATGACCAAAACCGGCTCAGTGCTCCATCTGGGACGAATAGTGGTGGTAGCAATACGACGCGGGGAAATGAAAAACGCGCTGAGGCTGGTCGCGAAAATTTACATTTATACCCCCACTACCTGACTGCAACCGAGCGTTCGGCTGATTTTGGTCATGTTTGCACGTTTTTTTCACCTATTTTGCAACATTTTAACGAAAAATCGAGATTGTCGTTTTGTAGTACCATACTTCTCCTTTCAAAATCCGTTTTGTATATGAAAATCGGACAACTTCCGGCGCATCCAGCTCTACCGGAAAATGGTGCTTCAAATAATTCGAATAGCAATTACGCGAAAACTATCTATTCGACAACGTCCGGATTGTGCACACTCAAAGCACCTATTAGCCACTACTTTCATCAGAAAAACCAGCGCTACAACTTTGAAATTGGCCGAGTTATGGAGTTTTGAAAAAACGCTGATTTTAACGGTTTTTCCGGCAGATTTCTTGGGTATCGCCTTTTTTGTTTTGTTGGAAGTCATTCTTATGACATCCGCATCGGAATGCTTTACTCGGCTAGGTCCTCTGTGATAATGTTCGAATCTGCGTCTCGTGGCAGAAATCGTATCACAGTGTAGATCGAGGCGTAGATTTTCTTCTATTCTTCACTATTCACTATTCACTATACCTGGAGACTGAAGGAGAAAAACCTGGAATTCCACTTTAGTTCCGTTCTGAGATAATTGGATTTTCAACATTTTCAACATATTTTAAAACCAAGGCATTAGTCAAACAATGTTCATTTTCAATTGCAATAGTAAATGTTTATTCTCTCAAATACATAATCACATTTTCTCAATATCAATAGAGAACAGATGAAAAACTCGAAAAACTAACAAAAATATATGAATTTACCGAAAATAATAGAAAATGTCTAAACTTTTTTCGTACGATATTCACCAAAATCATTTCAATTATTGATTAGATGCCTTAGCTCAAGAATATGCTATCAATTTTTTTGTGAAGCTTTTACTTCTTGAAATAAATCTCTTTCAACGGCAAAAGTTGGTAAACTTTGAATGACTGTATCTACCAAAATAATCCTGGTGGGCAGATGACTTATTTTTTATCATTCTATGATCATTAACTAATGTAAAATGTAAATTTGAACGACGTCAATAAAACAGTGAGGAAATAACTTTTTTCGCGTTCTTCATATGCCCAGTATTCGGAAAGAAGGGTAAAAAAAAATACCGTCAATACCGTAAGTTTGGTGGAAGATGGAATAAAAAATAATTTTCGGGAACATCGCGGTTATTCGTATCCTGAAATCGTTCCAGAATCATTCAGAATCCAATTTTTTTCTCGTACGATGTTCACCAAAATCATTTCAATCATTAAATCGACGCCATAGATCTAAAATGTGTAATTATTATTTTCGTGAAGCTTTAACTTTTCGAAACATATCACTTAGAGACGAAAAAGTTAGAAATTTTGGTCGGCTTTGAATGATTGTTTCAAATGGACCTTCTTATCCATCACGCAAGGTCATGTCTAGTTTTTATCCTTTGTAGTTTTATTTTGAATTTGCATAGTTATCGGACGGATCTAATTATTATCTTTCATTTTACCGAGAAAAAGGGACACATCTTAAGCCTTGCAGATGGCGTCATAAACACGATTTTTTTCAATTATGAAATTCCTCGTTTTTTTCCCTCCACTCTTCACCTGTGGTCGTCGAGGGATTGAGGTACAGCACGAATGCCGTCTCTCACTATGGGTATGGGGGTTAACACTTCCGTTCTGTCCCAGAGAAGAAGGTACTATCCTTTCTCTTCTCGAGGGCTGGGGCATTTCCTCTATTAAGGAATTCACCTGACCGGACAATATTTCAACGCGGTTCTTCAACTCTCCTGGCTGATTTCTGACTGGTTCGATCTTTTCTTTTTGCTCTCTTATAATCCGTTATTTCTCGGATTCTTCAGGAACATCTCCTTCTATTTCAATATCCATATCGGAGATTTCTTCATCCGACGAGTTATCTGAGTCGGATTCTTTGTCCTCATTCGCAGAGTCGTATTCCGACATTTTGTCAGAATGACTCAAACAAGCAACACTGAAACACCTATTTCACTCAATTCACTTTTGCCTCTTGGATGTGTAATATTCTGTGGAACCATCGACCTAAGATCTGGACTCGACACAGTTTTTTTTTAGTCAGGGGAAATCCTCAAGGACGAACTATGTCCGAAAGATAGAACAGTGTGAGACCAGCTCGAACTGAACCTAACCTGATGTTTTAGATACCGGAAATGTATTACCTATTCACCACTCTTTTAGTACGTATCTCTTTTACGATCTTTGTCGTGTGATTATTGTGTTTCCTATGATTTCATAGGAGTCTCTTCTTCTCGATGTTTCAAATTGAGTTTACTCAATTTCTGTTTTTCTGTAGTTGATTTCTGGGGGGATCTTTTTCGATAGTTGGGTATCGAACATAACTAAGAACATATTCTGCGGGGTTGTATTAAACTAAACTTTTTAGCTCATCATTTTGGTGTTGACTTGCTTTTTGAGCGCTCGTACTACTCACACGAGGGCTATATCATTTCGTCACGATGTCTGTATTTTTCGAATTTTGAGCCGAAAATGGTCTCAATCGACTATGTTCGACTCACTGATGACGAATCCGTCGGAAAATTCGAGTCTGTCCGTCCGGCCGTCCGGCCGTAAGCACGATAACTCTCGAACGGAACAACCTAGAGACTTGAAAGTTTCAGTGTGGGTTCAGTTCCCGAATGGCTCGGTTAAGTTCGTTAATGGGCCAAATTCCACCAGGGGTTCCGTAAATATGGCCGTTCAAAGTTTTGTTTCCCTGATTACTCGAAAACTACAGATTTGATCGAGATGAAATTTTGCACTCGAATGGAAAATGAGGTGTTCAAGCTACATGTGAAATTTTGTCCAGATCGCATGACCAGAACCATAGAAACCATAGAAAATTGTAACTTTTGAACGGAAACGCCTAGGGACTCGAAATTTTCAGCATAGGTGTGGATCTTGAATGTCGTAATCACGTTCATCTATGAGCAACATTATACAAGGGGTTCCGTAAATACGGTCGTTTGAAAATTTGTTTTTTCGATAAATTCGAAACTACGGATTCGATCGAGATGAAATTTTGTATTTTAATCGAAAATAATATATTGAAGCAATATTTTGTCCAGATCGCATGACCAGAACCATAGAAACCATAGAAAATTCTAACTTTTGAACGGAGAGGCCTAGGAAATTGAAATTTTCAGGGTGGGTTTGGATCGCAAATTTCACGGTCACGTTCATCAATGAGCAAAATTAGACTGGGGGTTCCGTAAATATGGCCGTTCAAGATATTTTTTTCCTGATAGTTTCGAAACTACGGATCGGATTGGAATGAAATTATGCACCTAGCTCAGGAATAATGTATTCAAACTACGTGCAAAATTTTGTCCAGATCGCATCACTAAGACCATAGATACCGTGGAAAATTCTAGCGAATTATCAGAAAAAAATTGATCAGCTGAAGCACCGACATGAAATCTGGAGTTTTGCCTAAGTTTCAGGATTTTTTTGACAGCAGTCAAACATTCCTTCAATTGATTTCTAGAACTGGAAAATGCGAATCTACCTACAAGGTGCATGTACGAGCGCTCAAAAGCTCCTGCCTTCACGGCAGTGCTTTTCGAAATTTTTCAAATATCTTCTCTGCCTTCTTTTAGAAATCTGTGACAGTTTCCCATTCTAAGTCTCTATGTTTTCTTAGGAACCATGGCATATTCCTTGCTTCTCTTTGCAGTTTATTTACTGTTACCTGAATCTTCTTAATATATCTATTGGCTGCATGGACCCATGACGCCGAACCTTATGTTAGTTGAGGTCTTGCAATTGACTTGATAATTCGTTGTTTCATGCTTGAGTTCATTTGACTCCTTCTCCCTGGTTGATGTCTACTCATTGCTGAGTTTGTTTTGTTCACTGCATATTTTACATTATACAGGGTGTCCGGAAAAGGTGAGAAATCTCTCGGATTCAGATAAAACATAAAAGAAATAAACACCCTGTATGATAAGGAGTTAAAAAAAATTCGAGTACCTTGAATATTAAGCTGAAGAAAAGGTACTCTTGTTCATTGTCGATAAAATGAAGCGTTTTCGAAAAACAAAATAAAAAAAGAAGTAACTTTTTTATTTGTATTAAAAAGAACCATGAATTCTAATTTTTTTTTGTCTGTTTGATACGAAAGTTATTCGAAAAACAAAAAAGGTTTAATTTATGTTATTGAATCCGACAAAAATTTTTTCTTATCACCTCACAATGAAATGTATGTATTTTTGTTAAGGTGCCTTTCTGGGCCAAAACTGAATTGTTAAGAATCTTCGTAATTTTGTCGGATTCAATAACATAAACTTAAACTTTTTTGTTCCTTGAATAACTTTCGTATCACACTTTGTTGTAGACCAAAAACAATAGAATTCATGTTTTTTTTTTAGGAGGCCGTATCTCCGTAGGGAGGGCCGCTAGGAAAAAAATTATGGAAACTTGTCATCTTATTCTTTTATGTTTTATCTGAATCCGAGAGATTTCACACATTTTGCCGGACACCCTGTATATGATTTTTCCATGTGTGAGTTTTACTCCTAAATATTTGACCTCATTTTCCCATTTTATCTCTTCTCCACTTATCCTTAGGTTGGAATTCATTTCGAGTCTCCTCTTATGTAGTAGTAAATCTTGGCTCATTCTGCTATTTATTTGAATTTTCCATTCAATGAACCTTTCTTATAAATCTTCGAATGCTTCTTGCAATCTTCTGTATATGACTTCTGGTTGTCGATGTCTGATGGCTATTCCCGTGTCGTCTGCATAAAGGGCTAGCATATTTCTTGGGTTTTTAGGAATATCGTAGATATAAATGTTGTGGAGTAGAGGTCCTAGAACTGAACTTTGGGGTACTCCTACTTCTACGGGTGAAAGATAATGTGTCATCTATTTTGACATAGAAACTCCTGTACCTCAGGTACTTTCTTATTATCTTATAGGTTTTGGTAGTGTAGCCTGCCATCAGCATCTTGTAAGCAAGTCCTTCATGCCAAATTCGGTTGAAATTGGTCACCCAAAGTCTGCATTTTAGCCTTATTTTGAAATATTTTTTTACAGCTGTCAAAATCTTTCCCATTGGTTACTAAAACTGGAGAATTCGAATCTACCTACAAGGTGGATGAACGAGCGCTCAAGAGCTCCTGACTTCACGGCAGTGCGTTTCGTCATTTTTGAGCGCTCGTACTACTTACACGGGGGCTATATCATTTCGTCACGATGTCTGTATTTTTCGAATTTTGAGCCGAAAATGGCCGTAAGCACGATAACTCTCGAACGGATCAACCTAGAGACTTGAAATTTTCAGTGTATGTTCAGATCCCAAATGCCTCGGTTAAGTTCGTTAATGGGCAGAATTCCACCAGGGGTTCCGTAAATATGGCCGTTCAAAATTTTGTTCTCTTGATTACTTCGAAACTACAGATTCGATCGAGTTGAAACTTTGCACTCGAATGAAGAATGAGGTGTTCAAGCTACATGTGAAATTTTGTCCAGATCGCATGACCAGAACCATAGAAACAATAGAAAATTGTAACTCTTGAACGGAAACGCCTAGGGACTTGAAATTTTCAGGATAGGTGTGGATCTCGAATGTCGTGATCACGTTTATCTATGAGCAACATTATAGAAGGGGTTCCGTAAATACGGTCGTTTGAAATTTTGTTTTCTCGATAATTTCGAAACTACGGATTCGATCGAGATGAAATTTTGTATTTTAATCGAGAATGATATTTTAAAGCAATATTTTGTCCAGATCGCATGACCAGAACCATAGAAACCATAGAAAATTGTAACTTTTGAACGGAAAGGCTTAGGAACTTGAAATTTTCAGGGTGGGTTTGGATCGCGAATATCGCGGTCACGTTCATCAATGAGCAAAATGAGACTAGGGGTTCCGTAAATATGGCCGTTCAAAATATTTTTTTCCAGATAGTTTTGGAACTACTGATCGGATTGGAATGAAATTATGCACCCAGCTGAGGAATAATGTATTCAAACTACGTGCAAAATTTTGTCCAGACCGCATCACCAAGACCATAGATACCGTAGAAAATTCTAGCGAATTATCGAAATAAAATTGATCAGCTGAAGCACTGACATGAAGTCTGGAGTTTCGCCTAAGTTTCAGAATTTTTTTGACAGCTGTCAAAAATTCCTTCAATTGGTTTCTGAAACTGGAAAATGCGAATCTACCTACAAGGTGCATGTACGAGTGCTGAAATGCTCCTGCCTTCACGGCAGTGCTTTTCGTAATTTTTCTGTAGATAGGTTCCTCTTTCGAATAGCGATAGTATCCGTATATTTCTGAGATATTATTTCTTTTACGTGCTCGTTGACCGTTTGTGTTATATGGGACTATCTTTAAGTTGTTGAGCGCTCGTACTACTTACACGAGGGCTATATCATTTCGTCACGATGTCTGTATTTTTCGAATTTTGAGCCAAAAATGGTCTCAATCGACTATGTTCGACTCACTGATGACGAATCTGTCGGAAAATTCGAGACTGTCCGTCCGGCCTTCCGTCCGGCCGGCCGTAAACACGATAACTCTCGAACGGAACAACCTAGAGACTTGAAATTTTCAGTGTGGGTTCAGTTCCCGAATGGCTCGGTTAAGTTCGTTAATGGGCCAAATTCCACCAGGGGTTCTGTAAATATGGCCGTTCAAAGTTTTGTTTCCCTGATTACTTGAAAACTACAGATTTGATCGAGCTGAAATTTTGCACTCGAATGGAAAATGTGGTGTTCAAGCTACATGTGGAATTTTGTCCAGATCGCATGACCAGAACCATAGAACCCATAGAAAATTGTAACTTTTGAACGGAAACGCCTAGGGACTTGAAATTTTCAGGATAGGTGTGGATCTCGAATGGCGTGATCACGTTCATCTATGAGCAAAATTATACTAGGGGTTCCGTAAATATGGTCGTTTCAAATTTAGTTTTCTTGATAATTTCAGAACTACTGATTTGATCGTGACGAAACTTTGTATACTAATGAAGAATGATATATTCAAGCTACATTTCTCCAGATCACATGACCAGAACCATAGAAACCATAGAAAATCATAACTTTTGAACGGAGAGGCCTAGGGACTTGACATTTTCAGGATAGGTGTGGATCTGAAATGTCACGTTCACGTTTAACAATGAGCAGAATTATACTAGGGGTTCCGTAAATACGGTCGTTTGAAATTTTGTTTTCTCGATAATTTCGAAACTACGGATTCGATCGAGATGAAATTTTGTATTTTTATCGAGAATGATATATTAAAGCAAAAATATTTTGTCCAAATCGCATGACCAGAACCATGGAAACCATTGAAAATTGTAACTTTTGAACGGAAAGGCTTAGGATTTTGAGATTTTCAGGGTGGGTTTGGATCGCGAATATCGCGGTCACGTTCATCAATGAGCAAAATCAGACTAGGGGTTTCGTAAATATGGCCGTTCAAACAATTTTTTTCCTGATAGTTTCGAAACTACTGATCGGATTGGAATGAAATTTTGCACCTAGCTGAGGAATAATGTTTTCAAACTACATGCAAAATTTTGTCCAGATCGCATTACCAAGACCATAGATACTGTAGAAAATTCTAGCAAATTATCGAAAAAAAATTGATCAGCTGAAGCACTGACATGAAGTCTGGAGTTTCGCCTAAGTTTCAGAATGTTTTTGACATCTGTCGAAAATTCCTTCAATTGATTTCTAAAACTGGAAAATGCGAAACTACCTACAAGGTGGATGTACGAGCGCTCAAAAGCTCCTGCCTTCACGGCAGTGCGTTTCGTAATTTTTTTTATTCAAGTTAGTCGCTAGCTCCATTTATTGGGTTCAGTGTGTTTACAGAACTTTTTGTCCATCTTTATTTCCAAGAATTTCATGAGTTTGCTCATGATATTCTCGGTGAATTAAAAACAATTTTCCAGGATTTTGGACAATGTATATTAGCTCTCAAAAAAACGTTGGCACTTTGATTTAATTTTGAGAGCTGATGTACATCGTCCAAGTTCCTGAAAAATTGTTTTCACCTATATCATTCTCATGGACGAAAACCGGACTGATTCTTGGTAAAGGGTGATGGCGTCTTCTTTTTTTCTTCTTCGTTCTTCTATACCTGTAGGACAGTAGGAATCTTTTTCTTTTCTTCCTTTTCCCTTGGTTTTGTCGTTTTCTATAGTGGCTTTCCAGCGATCGTCTAGGGCTGTACCGGTGCGCATCGGAAGTGCACCACACCTGAGTTTGACCGTTCCAGTAGCAGGGCGTCAGACACTCGCGCTACTATTTCCTTTCCCCTGACGCACTACCCGAATTTGTGGGGCTTCAAGCCCTTTCAGTTGCCTAACTCGTCATATTTACTTGTTTGTTTATGTTTTGGCGTGTTCTAGTGATAGCAAGGGCGTAGAGCTCCAGTGCGCCAAGCCTCGCAACTTGCTGGAAAGCCCCTCATTACTAGACTAACCAACACTTCATACAGAAAAGGTGACGCTTCCATTTATGATTGTATAAGTCGAAAATCTGGAAACGCGTCTATGGAACTGAATTGGCGAGAAGGTGGTTCCAAAAATAGCTAGTGAGGGTTCATTTTTTAACGGGATTCGAAAATAGTCCGTTACATATAAAACTCAAAGATGGAAAAGAGCGTGGTAATTAAATTAAGAAAAGTGCTCATGACACGAAGACAGTTTTGTATTGAATGAAGACCAGAGATTCAGTATCAGAGTTTACATTGTTGGACGTTAATGCCATTTAATATACTGTTATGTTGTTTAATAACTTTTAATGTTTTGCATATAATTTACCGAGTTCGATTCATACAATTTGACCAAAATTGTGAGTGTGTAGTAGGTTAAAGCGATGTATTGTTGAAATCATCCCTAGCTTTCCAAGAAAAACCTATAGGAATAGATTATTTATCACAAAATGAAATGATGTGGGAAATTGGTAGCTGAGTAGATGTTGAACTTTTTCACCTTTATTTCAAATAAGGCGGCCCCTGATAATTTATCCAACTTAACCAACAACAGATTGTTCGAATGCACCCAGAAAGAATGGCAACACACGATGTTTTGTTCTATTAATACAAATGATTTTATCACCTTGATTAGGTTGATATACCCAAAGTTATGATTAGTAGCGTTTATCTTCCAGAGCTATAGAGAAGGCTTATAATGACTCCAAATGAATGTAATTACATAAAAGCTTCAAGAGAAAAAGGAAAATTTGGTATGGTTTTAATTACCTTCATTAAGTTCTCATGAAATACCTGCAGGGCGTTTTAATCAACTAATGAAAGCAGGGTGTAAAAATTTCTTCGAGGCATTCCATATACTCGTATCGTGAATTGAAGAAAATTTTTATATCATTGAAATTATAGTTGCGTTAGTTTATAACAACTCCAGTGCTCTTAGATAACTGATATTTTTGTTTCTTCTTGATGATGGTTGTAGTTAAATTATTGCCAATTCATGCCTATTAACATTTTGACTCTTTTTGTTTGTATCTCTACCACGATCTTTGTCGTGTGATTATTGTGTTACCTACGAATTTCATAGGACAGTATCTTCTTCTTGATATCTGAAATTGAGTTTACTCAATTTCTCTTTCTACGCAGTTGATCTCTAGGTCTCTGGTGATAGTTTATAGTTTATAGTTAGGAAGGGGTTACGTTCCACTGCGACCTCAAGGTCTATTGTGCCCCCCATCAGAGCCGTATTCGCAAATGCGCTACCTACAGCTCGCCCTCCAGCTCCAGAGCTCCAATGAACTCCAGTATCTGAGAGGGCTTCAAGGAGGTTAGATCCTCATTCCTCCTGTAATTCTCTTGTCCAAGACATTCTTTGCGCTGGTTTGCAATGGCGAGGCATTCTGTAACTAGGTGAACAGGAGTCTCCTCCTCTTCACCACAGAATCTACACTCGTCTGTTTCTGTCAAGCTCATTCTCATCATATGCTTCCTAAGGCGACAATGTCCTGTGAGGAAGCCAGTGAGTAGACGTAACTTGTTCTTACTGAGATCCAAATACTTTTTGGATCTTGAACTTTCATAGTTCCGAATGAACCTTTTAGAGTGGTCCATTCCTGGAAGGTTCCTCCAGAGTGCTTCTCTTTCGGTCTCTTCCTTCTCCAGAAACTCTTTCTTATAGGTGTGTTTACCTATGCCACAGAAAGGTTCTGGGCCAGTAAGTGGCGTTTGTGCTCCCTCTGGTCTCTGGTGATAGGTGGGTATCCTAATCACATCTGCTGCTGGGTTCTAGTCAAACCGTCTTTTAAGCGCATCATTTGGATTTTGATCTGCATTTTCAAATGTCTTCTCGGCCCTCTTTTCCAGGAAGAGTTCCACATTCAAAAGTCTGTGTGGATTTGTTGGTTTCTTACGCACCACACCATATTCATTGCTGCTCTTAGCAGTTTATTTTATGTTGCTTTGAGAGCTCGTATTACTTAGCCGAGGGCTATCTCATTTCGTCACGATGTCTGTATTTTTCGAATTTTGAGCCGAAAATGTTCTCAGTCGACTAGGTTCGACTCACTGATGACGAATCCGTCGGAAAATTCGACTCTGTCCTTCCGTCCGGCCGTATACACGATAACTCTCGAATGACACGACATAGAATTTTGAAATTTTCAGGGTTCGAATCTCAAATGCCGCGGTTGAGTTCGTTATTGGGCCAAATTCGACCAGGGGTTCCGTAAATATGGCCGTTCGAAACTTTGTTCTCCTGATTACTTCGAAACTACTGATTCGATCGAAAATTATAACTATGACATGGGAAGGCCTAGGGACTTGAAATTTTCAGAATAGGTGTGGATCTCGAATGTCGCGGTCACGTTCATCAATGAGCAAAATTAGAAAAGGGGTTTCTTTAATATGGTCGTTTGAAATTTAGTTTTCTTGATCATTTCAAAACTATGGATTTGATCGTGACGAAATTTTGTATTTTAATGGAGAATGATATATTCAAGCTACATTTTCTCCAGATCACATGACCAGAACCATAGAAACCATAGAAAGTTATAACTTTCGAACGGAAAGGCCTAGGAACTTGAAATTTTCAGGGTAGGTTTGTATCGTGAATTCTGCGATCACGTTCATCAATTACCAAAATTAGATCAGGGGTTTCGTAAACATGGCCGTTCAAAATATTTTTTTCCTGATGATTTCTAAATTACTCATTGGATTGAAATAAAATTCTGCACATAGATGAAGAATAATGTATTCAAACTACGTGAAAAATCCAGATCGCATTACCAAGACCATAGATACCGTAAAAATTCTAGCGAATTATGGAAAAAAATCACCTAAAGCACTGTGGTGAAGTCTGGAGTTTCGCCTTAGTTTGAAAATTTTTTTGAATTTTTTCTAAAACTGGAAAATGCGAATGTACCTACAAGGTGGATGAACGAGTGCTCAAATGCTCCTGACGGCAGTGCTTTTCAAATTTTTTATATGGCTTTTGGCTGCATGGCCCCATGCCGCCGAACCATATGTTAGTTAAATTCTTTTAATTTACTTGATCATTCGTAGTTTAGTGCTATGGTGCATTCGGCTCTTTCTTCCTAGAAGTGGGTAAAGACTTCTCATTGCTGAGTTTGTTTCAGTCACTGCATATTTTATATGATTTTTCCATGTAATCCCTTTTATTTATATAGTTTTACACTTAGATAATTGACTTCATTCTCCCATTTCATCTCATCTCCATCTATTCTTAGGTTGGAATTCATTTCCAGTCTCCGCTCTTGTAGTAGAATAGCTTGGCCCTCTTTGTTATTCATTTGAATTTTCCATATGAAACATTCTTCTAAAACTTCTAGTGCTTCTTGCAATATTCTGTATATGATGTCTGGTCGACGATGTCTGAAGGCTTTTCCCGTGTCATCTGCATAATGTGCTAACAGATTTCTTGGGTTTCTGGGAATATCGTAGATAAAAATGTTGTAGAGTAGAGGTCCTTGAACTGAACCTTGAGGTACTCCTGCTTCTTATTGTCTGGTGGACGATAAGTGTCATCTATGTTGACGTAAAAATTCCTTCTTATTAGTTTCTTATTATCTTGCAGGTTTTGGTAGTGTAGCCTGCCATCATCATCTTGTAGGTAAGTCCTTTGTGCCAAACTCGGTCGAAGGCTCCGAATTGGTCCGGTGGTATCAGATTCAGCGCTTCTGTTTCTTCATTGAGTCTTTTTGCAATGACTTTCCCAACTATTTTTCCAAGTTCTGACAGTATCGGCCTGTAGTTTTGTGAGAATTTTCTATATTTTCCTGGTTCATTGAACACAATTACTTCTGCTGTCTTCCTTCTTGTTGGTTAGTTTTCTATCCTCATTACTGCGTTTGCTATATTGCTAAGCGCTGCTATTTCTATTCTAGACATTTTCCGTAAAATAAAGTATATTACTTAGTCTTTCCTTGGAGCTTTCCAGTTTTTCAATTTCTTGATTATTTATTCTCTGTTGGTGTTGTTGGGTTTGGGATAATATCGCCCTCCGGTGGTTTCAACATCAATTCTTCATCTCATTTGTTCCGTGTAGAGTGGGAATTTCGGTTTTCTCGCGTCGTAAGCACTTTTGCATCTTCCATGCTGAGTGGTCTATGGTGTTCAGCCCTCTTACCCTTTAGTTCCATCTGCCTGTTATCTGCCTTCTCAGTGCTTTTTTTTGTACTTGACTGTATTTATTCAGCTCTTTCTTAGCTTCTTCTCTATGTAAATTTCTGTATTTTTTCTGAGTTTTCTTATTACTTTTGGGATTTCACCTGGCCTTCAGATTCTTCTGGTACTCGAATTGAGGTTTTTAATTCTTCACTTCATATTCTAGATTTCCAATAAGTCTTATCTGTGGCGTTTCAGTAATTTCCTCTTTCCTCTTGGAGTATTTCACTGTACTGTATTTGTTGCCGGTCTGTGAAGTCTCCCATTTGAAATTCTTCTATTATCAGATCGTGTCCCAGTCTGAGTTCTATTGGGTTGTGTTCTGATGTGCCATCTTCTATTGTTTCAAATGTGAACTCTTGGGTAATATCCTTCATTATGACGATATCTCATACGTCTGGTAGGCCATTACTTCTGGGCAAGTAGGTCGGAATATCATATCCTAATTATATGGCATTCAGTTTTTCAGCATACTTCTTTACTTTCTTTCTATTTTGGTTTTTTGTCTTGCTGTTTCAAGATACCAATACGAAAGACAGACAAGAGGGTAAACCTCGCGAAGAAGCCAGGAGGACCTCTCTACGTTAATAACAGAACAAAAATCGCAAATGATATTAAAGACGAAGGGAATTTAATTCCAGTCCTCATTCAAAAACCGACATCAATAGCGGAGAGTTCTCAAAAGAAACACAGAAAAATGCGTGGAGTGAGTAAAGGAAACAAATACAAAGCAAATATAACTCAAAATATTATATGAAAAAATGGAATACTATACACCTGTTTTTCTGAAATTATCGAATTCAGGAATGAAAATTGAAAAAAAATATTAGATAAACTGATAGCACGCCAAAAAAACAATTCATGTATCCCAGAGACCAACGAATTCATCATTTGCAGTCGTAGACCGGTTTAGATCCATATCAGATCTCGTCAGTGACAAATTCGACGTGAGAACCAGAAAAAACAAGTTGCTTTATGTTTTAAGGTTTTTTGTTTCTCACATCGAATTTGTCATTTTGCTAATCGTACTGACGAGATCTGATATGGATCGAAACCGGTTTACGACTGCAAATGATAAATTCGTTGGTCTCTGGGATACATGAATTGTTTTGTTGGCTTGCTATTAGTTTATGTAATATAATTTCTCAATTTTCTTTCCTGAATTTGAAAAATGGAGATGCACTATAATGCATTGATGAAAAAGTAGCCAACTATAATCAAACCGATGTGAAAAAGGATAAAAACCCTCAGAATCATTATGTTATTCATCAATGATCCATCAAAGAAACTGAAGTAAGACGAATGCCCAAGAAATTAACCGAAGAATTCAACAGAAAAAAATTAGAGTACGGTTGAAAAAGTATAAGTTACAGCAGGAAATAAAGGTCAAATCAAGATCAAGAAGGCGGAGAGTACCACAATTCTATTGTGGATGCCAAGGGAACAGTTACGGGATCTTCTCTACAGTTGAGTGCACTAGCAACTGTGAGACGAAATACACATCCGCATCCCCTATCAGGCAGCGCGATTAAAAATTGTGAGAACCACTGTCTGAAAACTTTCAAGAAAGCTAATATTCACATCGAATCTATGGCTGTACCTCGGAGAAAAATGAATATTATGATACCAGAATTCTTTGAGCTGCAATATTTCACAATACTTATTATTAAATGTTGGAACTGCATTCCACAGCTAACTCTGAAATTTATTGGGTTCTATCCCGAAATAGACGAATTTAATGATTATACGAAGTAGGTATACGTGGTAAAACTTGATAGCCACTGTAAATATTCAAATTCATAATAATACCAAATTCGATCTACCAGCATCTACTACTGAACTGACGTGAAAAACCAATTCAACTTTTATTCGAATCGCTGTTATAAGATATTAAAGATCCATGAAATGTGAGGAACTTATGGAATAAACGACTGCCTCTAGTGGATGTCATTTTTCAAATCTCAGAAAATTTTTTTCACGAATTTCCATTAGAGTACAAGTGAATTTGCGTATAATAAGTTTTAATGTGAATAAGTTTTTCATATTTACTTCTTTATATAATTACTCAAATTCATGACATGAGCAGTAACGGCCCGTTTTCTACAAAACATTGGAAGTTCACAGTTTTCACAGAAAGAAAATAGATATCAAATGATTATTTTTTTATCAGACTACTAGAATATTATCCACCAGCAATATCCACGAAACCTTTCAGCGGATTTTGTCAACTAACGAACTCGATCTGGAAATTCGAGAATTACAGACATTTGACAAAATAATCACGCGCTTGATCATATGAACAAGCGCAGAAAAAGGTAGTAAACTCATTCACAGGAATTATTCTTATTCCTATCTCAGAAATATAACGAATGTTTTTTTCGCAAACAGGAAAAAAATTCGTCATTTTGCATTAATGTCTTCAAAGATACCACTAACAATGCATGTGGGGAGACCATTATTCTGAAGAATAAACACCCCCGCAGATAAGCCGATCAAACAATCGATCTAAGTTACCCCAGAGAACACCAAATTATCATTCGCAACTGCAGACCTGTTAAGGCAGTGCAATATAACGATAATAAATTTGACGTGGAAAAAGGACATGACTTTTAAAGAACAGCTATGTAGCTCGGAGTAAAACTCACCGGCGCCACCTTTCCTCCAAAACAGCAGCTTCCCCTACTTCTCTACAGGTACAAAGAAATATTCAGTGACTCCCAAACTCCTCCAATCATGATTAGATCTGTTTTCCACGTCAAATTCATCATTGTTTTATTGCACAGATGAGGCTCAAAAAGCCAATGACGGTTTGCAGTTATAAATAATGATTTGATAATACTCTGGAGTGAATTAGATGATTGTTTGATCTGCTTCTTTGCAGGGGCTGTTATTCTTCGGAGTATTGATCTCCGCACATGTATAGAATGAGTTCTGAATATTAATGTTTCCTCAATGAATTTCGAAAATCAAAAGTTATAGGAATTTTGAAGTCTGGTGAAAATTCTTCATATCAAAGTAGGTATCGTCCCTCAGGTCTATTGAGTGAACCCTTCAAAATTTTGGAGAGGTTGATTCTTTTTAGGATTAAATCATATGGTGAATATGCAATGCAGATTTGTCAGGAAAAAATAAAAATAGTTCTGATCACCTGATCTTCTAACTATTTTCATATAATCAGGTTTCGACGATGAGTTGAAAACAGAACCTGCGTTTGTAGATTTGTCTACAGTGTGTGAGGATGGATCAATTCTTAAATCTTATAATCATTTCGAATTTGCGAAGATGATTATTTCAATTGAAGTTTCGTTTCATGGTCAAAAGATTGGCGTTTTTGTTGATGACAATAGCAGTTTTTTCAAAACTTTGAATAATGGCCTTTTCCTCTCTACATTTATTTGATATTCCTGATACTTCTTTTGAGAAAGTTATCTATGCTGATGATATTGCTCTTCCTCCTCATTCTTCAAATTTTGGAATTTTTGAAAATACTTTAAATGAAGATCGAATTCTGAAAAAATAATTTCTTGAGTGACGTTCATCTCCCAATCCCAACAAAAAAGAAGTTTCTTGTTTTCAATTGATTCATCAACAAAAATATAAAAGATTGAGGGTAATTTCCAATAATTGTGTTTCTAAACAGAACTTTACCCATTGGAGTAAAATCAGATTCTTCTTTGAATTCAATGTTGTAATGAGGGAATAAAAGTTAGCGGATGCTTCATAGATTTTGTGAATTAAAGACATTTGTGAAAAATGATAACGCACTTGTTCATGGGAGCAAGCACCCAAAAATACGTGAATTTCCACTTAGAATTGCATTTGTTTTGTTCATTACTTAATATCAAGAATCAACTAGACAATGCCATTCAAAATTTTGACATGATGCTCAAACTGAACCTACCAAAATCCAACAGATTCCGAAGTAAAACAATTGGAAGAGAAAATGAAAGCTGAAAGAGCATTCCAAATATACTCACAAATTAACTGAAAAACTGAATCTCTCAATCAATACAACAATAAATTGGAAGAAATTAAGATTGATGAAAAATCCTTTTGAAAAACGGTGTTAGTCCTAACCAGATGAAACCCAGAAACAGGATTCTTGAGCTGAAGGAAGGGGGTACAGTATCAGTAACACATAGAGGAAAAACTGAAATTGTTTCAGACTCTAAAGAATTCCTCGTTTATATCTGCAGAAAATTTCCTTGGAAAATACATTCAAGATTATAAACTATAGTAAAACCAAGTGAAGCATATTTTGGCATCACCTACTTCTTCGTATAAGCTATCGAGAAGCGAAATTCCAGAGTGAACCGAAATAGGATCAGCACTATGTGCCCCATGGTGCGTGAGCAATCAAGAAACTAGAAAAGAGATGGGGTTCTCCTGGAAATCAGTCAAAGAATAAATTAGAATCAGATGAGAGGAATATGGAAGAAATTCCGGAATTTTAACAGGGACAGAAGGCCCTTCAAACTGACCAATTTTCAGGAGTAGATAAATCAATTAATTATGAATTGGCCTTTTGATATTCAAAGCTATATGACAAAGTCACGGCAGAATTCCCCGGACACAAATTCCAATTACCCAGTGAAGTGAGTCGGAAGTGGATTCCATGTACTGGATTGTATTCTAATGTTCCAACATCGAACTTTCTTCAGCGGCTATCTTTCTGATGTCAAATATTTCACTTGAACTAATAGAAGGGTGTCCTTCTGAATTCCCCCTAGAGATTGGGATGTTCGTTAGAGTGTACGGATAATTAAGTATAATTGAATTCATATCTTGAGATGTATACAATAGGTTAGCAAAATTAGTTCCTCCTCGTTGTCATTAACGATTTATATGAAAAATTAGATCTGAAACAATGAAGAAAAAGACCAGCAAGAAGAAGTAATTCATAAATTTTCCATTATATTGATTTGGGATTCGCGACTCATTTCAACAAAGAATCTGATACTTCTATTTGAATGAAGAAAACTATCTAACCATGCGCGGAATTCTCTAGAGTCTTTTCCTCTATTTGTTACTGATACTGTACTTCTTTCTTTGAGCTCAAGAATTCTGGTTATGGGTTTTATCTATCCAGGGCTGACGCCATTCTCCATAAGGAATTGCTATCAGTCTCATTTATTGTCCCATTGATCTGATTTAATCGGTTTAGGTTTTCACTTCATTTGTGAGCATATTTATAATACTCTTTCAGCTAACCTATTCTCCTCCAGCAGTTTGCTCATCAAATATACTCCCGTCAACGTTTTGGATGGCATTGTCTAGTTGATTCTTGATATTAAATAATAAGCAAAACAAATGCAATTCTAAGTGAAAATTCATGTTTTTTTGGTAGATTGTTTCTATGAACAAGAACGTTATCATTTTGTCCAAATGTCTATAATTTTAGAATTTTGAGCCAAAGATTAGATTGAACCCACAGATGAAGGATCCTCGATCAAATTCAATTCTGACAGTCCGTCCTGCCGTGAAAACAATCTTTCTGGAGAAAGATGTGCAACAGAGTTATGAAAGTTGAATGAAGAAAACTATTAAACCATAAAAGTTGATAAGCTGAGATATAAGATACAATATTTTCAGCAATTTTAGGTAGATAAATGACGAAGGAAACTTTTTCCTCCAAGGCCAAAACAAACGCTTCGAATTTCACACAAAGAATTCTCTCCAATTTCACCAAATAATTGTTCTTTCAAATTTTAACTTTGAAGTGACAATAAAGTCTCCGAGTAACGGACGGACGTACATGGCGGAATTATAAGATCCATCCTTGCCATTCGATTTAGGGACCTTTTATCATTAATCCGATCAATGCCATATTTTCCAAAGAGAAAGAAGGGGCCGAAAAAATTTTCAAACCCTATATGGGGGTGAACGTTTATAATACAAATATGAGAAATTATGAATATATGAAATAAAACCTCACTCCAGTTCCTCCCTCCATCAACCCGTATTATTGTTTCAAAGTAAAGCATGAGAAGAAGGCTGCGAACTTATTCGAAAAAGTTGTTGATGTATGATTTCATATGACGAAAGTAAAATAAAGCGATTTTTACCGCATCGAACATCATGGAAGAGAGGGAGTGGGGTTGAATATTCAAACGTTTGAGGAAATAATGTCAAATTGATGTATAGTATTTCAGAATTGGTGATGTCATACAGCTCTCAGTATATCCTAATTCACAACCTTTATAATAACACCTCACGAATTGAAGACATTTCAGATAATGACGATGAAATTTTGTGCCATCTGATTTGAAGACTGAGTCTAGGAGCATTTTTGAGCGCTCGTACTACTTACACGAGGGCTATATCATTTCGTGACGATGTCTGTATTTTTCTAATTTTGAGCCGAAAATGGTCTCAATCGACTATGTTCGACTCACTGATGACGAATCCGTCAGAAAATTCGAGTCTGTCCGTCCGTCCGTCCGTCCGTCCGTCCGTCCGGCCGTACCTCCGTAAGCACGATAACTCTCGAACGGAACAACCTAGAGACTTGAAATTTTCAGTGTGGGTTCAGTTTCCGAATGTCTCGATTAAGTTATTTAATGGGCCAAATTCCACTAGGGGTTCCGTAAATATGGCCGTTCAAAGTTTTGTTCCCCTGATGACTTGAAAACTACAGATTCGATCGAGATGAAATTTCGCACTCATTAACACATGGAGGAAAAGCTGAAATTGTTTCAGACTCTAAAGAATTCCTCGTTTATATCTGCAGAAAATTTCCTTGCAAAGTACATTCAAGATTATAAACTATAGTAAAACCAAGTGAAGCATATTTGGCATCACCTACTACTTCGTATAGGCTATCGAGGAGCAGAGTGAACCGAAATAGGATCAGCACTATATGCCCCATGGTGAGTGAGCAATTAAGAGATGGGGTTCTACTCAAAATCAGAGTTCGTTAATTAGCAAAATCTACCGAAGCGTTCTGTAGATGAAGCCATCAGTTATTGATGGGCACTCGATCTACTCGCACAAGCTCTGAGCTTCTGAAGTTTTGAGCTTCTCAGGGGTCTCACAGAGACCTCGGGTGATAAGTCGGGATATGAACCAAAAATAAATGAATAAAATTACGAAAAGCACTGCCGTGAAGGCAGAAGCTTTTGAGCGCTCCTACATGCACCTGGTAGGTAGATTCGCATTTTCCAGTTTTAGAAATCAATTGAAGGAATTTTCGACAGCTGTCAAAAAAATTCTGAAACGCAGGCGAAACTCCAGACTTCATGTCAGTGCGTCAGCTGATCAATTTTGTTTCGATAATTCGCTAGAATTTTCTACGGTATCTATGGTCTTGGTGATGCGATCTGGACAAAATTTCGCACGTAGTTTGAATACATTATTACTCAGCTAGGTGCAAAATTTCATTCCAATCAAATCGGTAGTTTCGAAATTATCAGGAACAGAATATTTTGAACGGCCATATTTACAGAACCCCTAGTCTTATTTCGCTCATTGATGCACATGACCGTGAAATTCGCGATCCAAACCCACCCTGAAAATTTCAAGTTCCTAGGCCTTTCCGTTCAAAAAATACAAATTTCTATGGTTTCTATGGTTCTGGTCATGCGATCTGGACAAAATATTGCTTTAATATAACATTCTCGATTAAAATATGAAATTTTATCTCGATCGAATCCGTAGTTTCGAAATTATCTCGAAACCAAAATTTCAAAGGACCGTATTTACGGAACCCCTTGTATAACGTTGCTCATAGATGAAAGTAATCACGACAATCTAGATCCACACCTATCCTGCAAATTTCAAGTCCCTAGGCGTTTCCGTTCGAAATTTACAATTTTCTATGGTTTCTATGGTTCTGGTCATGCGATCTGGACAAAATTACACAGGTAGCTTGAACATCTCATTCTCCATTTGAGTGCAAAGTTTCATCTTGATCGAATTTGTCGTTTCAAAGTAATCAGGAGAACAAAATTTTGAACGGCCATATTTACGGAACCCCTGGTGGAATTCTGCCCATTAACGAACTTAACCGAGGCATTTGGGAACTGAACTTACACTGAAAATTTCAAGTCTCTAGGTTGATCCGTTCGAGAGTTATCGTGCTTACGGACGGCCGGACGGACGGACGGACAGACTCAATTTTCCGACGGATTCGTCATCAGTGAGTTGAACTCTATCGTTTGAGACCATTTTCGGCTCAAAATTCGAAAAATACAGACATCGTGACGAAATGATATAGCCCTCGTATAAGTTGTACGAGCGCTCGAAAAAAAAATTTAACATTTCGTCACGATGTCTGTATTTTCAGGATTTTGAGCCGAAAATGGTCTCAACCAACAAGTTTCGACTCACTGATGACGAATCCATCAAAAAATTCGAGTCTGTCCGTTCGTCCCGCCGTAAAAACGATAACTCTCGGACGGAACGACCTAGAGACTTGAAATTTTCAGGGTAGGTCCGAATCTCGAATGCCACGTTTAGGTTTGTTATTGGGCAAAATTCGACACACTAATGACGAATCCGTCATCCGTCTGTCCGTCCGTCCGGCCGGTTGTAAGCACGATATCTTTCAAAGGAAATGGACCTAGAGACTTGAAATTCTCAGTTTGGGTTCAGTTCCCGAATGCCGTAGTTAAGTTTTCAACGGGCAGAATTCCACCAGGGGTTCCGTAAATATGGCCGTTCGAATTTTTTTTCTCCTGAATACTTCGAAACTACTGATTCAATCGAGATGGAATTTTGCACTCAGATGGAGAATGACGTGTTCATGAAACACGCAGAATGTATCAGATTACTTGCGAAAATTTGGCCAGATCTTATCAACAAGACCATAGATACCGTAGAAAATTCTAGTGAATTATAGGAAAAAATGTTGGTCAATTAAAGCACTGACATGAAGTCTGGTGTTACGGCTTAGTTTGAAATTTTTTTTGACAGCTGTCAAAAATTTCTTCAACTGGTTTATAAAACAGGAAAATACGAATCTACCTACAAGGTGCATAAACGAGCGCTCAAAAGCTCCTGACTTCACGGCAGTGCTTTTCACATTTTTTGAGCGCTCGTACTACTTACACGAGGGCTATATCATTTCGTCACGAAGTCTGTATTTTTCGAATTTTGAACCGAAAATGGTCTCAATCGACTATGTTCGACTCACTGATGACGAATCCGTCGGAAAATTCGAGTCTGCCTGTCCGTCTGTCCGTCCGTCCGACGGGCCGTCCGTAAGCACGATAACTCTCGAACGGATCATCTAGAGACTTGAAATTTTCAGTATAGCTTCAGATCCCAAATGCCTCGGTTAAGTTCGTTAATGAGCAGAATTCCACCAGGGGTTCCGTAAATATGGCCGTTCGAAATTTTGTTCTCCTGATTACTTCGAAACTACAGATTCGATCGAGATGAAACTTTGCACTCAAGTAAAGAATGAGGTGTTCAAGCTACATTTTGTCCAGATCGCATGACCAGAACCATAGAAACCATAGAAAATTGTAACTTTTGAACGGAAACACCTAGGGACTTGAAATTTTCAGGATAGGGGTGGATCTCGAATTTCGCGGTCACGTTCATCAATGGGCAAAATTAGACTAGGGGTTCCGTAAATATGATTGTTTGAAATTTAGTTTTCTTGATAATTTCGAAACTACTGATTGGATTGGAATGAATTTTTTGCACATAGATGAAGAATTATGTATTCAAACTACTTGCGAAATTTTGTACAGATCGCATTACCAAGACCATAGATACCGTAGAAAATTCTAGCGAATTATAGAAAAAATAATTGGTCACTTTGAGCACTGACGTGAAGTTTGGATTTTCACCTAAGTTTAAAAAATTTTTTCGACAGCAGGTTCCTAAAACTGAAAAATGCAAATTTACCTATAAGGTGGAGTTCTGAGTTCCTGACTTCACAGCAGTGCTTTTTGAAAAATTTTTAATGATTCGAAAAATAACGATTCGATACAATTGAAACTTTTCAGTTAGTTGTGAAATATGAACACGAAGATTCATATGGAATTTCGTGGGGATAGTACCTAATACTAGAGGAAAAAAAATCTTCATGGAAACTTTGCCATGTACTGCTAAAATTTTGTTTGTACATATAAGCATGGATGAAAAGCTCATGACTTCACGTCAGTGCTTTTCCCGAATTTTAATTTCATCTTCGAAATGGGGCCTTCGCGGTTTTCACGGAAACGGTAGGATATAAAGGGGTTGTTGAAGAGACGATGTCACTATTGAAATCGGCAATGAATTTCCCCGTATATCAAGTGAAACTTCATTGGAAAGGTTTCCTTCGTAGGGGTTCCTTGCATTATTGCTCAATTTATACCGGAAGCCCTAAATCTGTTGGCAAATTCAATAAATTCAATCAGTTTACATTTCCAACTGTAATACGTGATCCCTTTTTGAACCTAAAATAGAAACAGAGGAATATTCAATAAGCGAGTTGGTTGGAATATTATCAATCGAGATATAAAAGTTTCAGTTTTATCTCAGGTTTCATAATGAAATAATATGGAATTGTAGTCCTGGGGGATAACTCCAAGAAATTTGTTAATTAGAGGAGTTCTCGGCGTGAGAAACAGGAGAATTCAGGGGAGTAAAAGTTAAGTATGCTCTCGGAAAAATACAGCTTCAAAGAGAGGCCGAGTTGCAAACTTCAGCTAATCCCATCTACACTCGTGGCTCTGAATTTCAAACCAGGAATATAATTAAGTTTTAATGAGGAAAAATAGTCTCCGGCATTTTTTGAATATAATGTAATGATTTCAAACAAACATTCTGTAATATACTCATATCTAAAATGCACTAAAGAACGTGCGATGTTTCCAAAATCATTAAATTATTTTTGAATCAATAAAAAAATTAATGAATGAAAAAAAAACCGATGATTCACGCATTTAACCCAATTTTCCTAACAACCTTCTATAATATCGAATTCCGTATCAGGCAAACATAAAACCCTACATTGCTTCAAATATCTCTCTATTAGGTACCGACCGGTTTGAGTTTTCCCAAAAAAAGAAGTTCGAGGTTCGAGGATACATAAAACATTTGAGATGCACTGACTTGAAGTCGGGCGTTTTTGTGCAGTTGTTTGAATTCATCACAATTTTATTTCATAAACATCAAGGAATGGAATCAACGAATTATCCACACCAGATCAGAAAAAACTCAATATGACAATATCGACCCAGAAAAGCAAATGCATGACCACATCAAAAACGCCATTAAAATGCAAACTGGAAGTCGACGGTAAAATTATCCAACAAGAAATGAAGTTGAAATACTTGGGCAAAGAAATCTCAGGCTGTGGCGATGTTGAGGAGGAAGTGAGGGAGCAAACCATGAGGGCAACAAGAGTGGCTGGATGTTTGAGCATCGTGTTTGACACGGTATGGCGAAACAAAAACATCAAAGTGGAAACAAAGTCCAGAATTTATAAGGCAGTTGTGAGACCAACTATGACATACACCGCTGAAACTCGACCCGACACAGCGAAGACCAGACAACTACTGGAGACAACCGAAATGAGGGTACTTCGCAGAATAGCTGGAAAGACACTGTTGGACCGGGAAATAAGTGAAAATGTGAGAAGATCATGTAGAGTGGAAAACGTCAATGAGTGGGTACTGGGTCGAAAGAGGGAATGGAACGACCACATATGTAGAATGGATGAGGAAAGAATGGTCAGAATTGCACGCGACAAATCTCCACTAGGTCGCCGAAGTTTAGGACGCCCTTGGAAACGATGGAGCGACAATTTATCAGTGTAGGCAGAGATTTGACGAGAAAAAACCGGCGATTCGCCTAGACCGAAGAATGAAGAAGAAGAAGATCAGAAAAACGCGTTTTTCTTTTCGTGTGGAACAGCTGAAAACATGAATTTTTACATATCTCATTTATCCATGCCTTATATGTGTAGGTACACACAAAGTTTTACACACAAGCCGGTTCTTTGAAAAAAAAATCAGATTTTTGCGTCTTGAAGTGATTGTTTTCATCAATGGCCTCTGATCACATCACGACTCACCTCAGGTTCTGGACGATTTTTCTCTATATAAATGGTAAAAAGGTTGGATCAAGTCTTGTGTTCAGGAAATATCTGTTACAGAAAAAGAATTAATTTAATAATATTAGCGAATTTTCCACATAAATATGTAGGTGGTTTTGGTGAAAACTGTCAATTCGTTATTCTGACATTAACATATTCTCACTATATCATTAAAATCCATGAAATTTTTGGTATCAGGGATAACGTGTCCGCGGAATAAGTACCTAGGTGACCACTGATCATTATATTACAACATTGTTCGTATTATTTGCGACATTATTCAATGAATTGAAATGTGAATTCTTGATCACGATTTTCGATCATTCAATTCCAATATTCTGCTTCGAACAAATTGAAAAGGGTTGGAGAGTTCCGCCCACTCATCAAAATAACAGCGATCTATGTTGATTGAACGCAGCACGTGTACCCCACGTGTAAAATAAAATATTTCACACGATTCATTTAGCCGTCATTGGTTTTGTTATAATGATAAAAAAATTATAATTTTTATATATGAATAGTTGCGAAATAATTAAGGGGGTAAGAATAAACTTTTCTTTTTTGAGCCCGCCTACTTAGTTACAGCCCCCAAAGAAAGCGCCCGAAAAGCAGTTTTTAATTTTTTCCTAAAAACCAAAAAACTGACAAGAATGAAATCCAGCAGATATTTTATGCGGGCGGGAAGGCATTGAAAAAAATTTTGGTGGTGTTCCTCTATAATTGAAAGGGGTAAAACGAGCCACGCCTAGACCTTGTTTCGCAAGAAACTTTTTTCCATATTCATATTTTACAACAAAAAAATGTATTTCAAATAGCATGATTCATTATCAACAAATAAGGTCTCTTGTCATTTCTGGCTAAAATTCAAATAATTTATCATCATGAAAGCGTGAGTCGTAAAAGCTGGAATTATTTCCGAACTAGAATTGATTTAGTAAGCGGATGTCATTTTCTTATGACAACTGACTAGTTTTGATTAACTTTGATTCAGTTAAAATTATTTTTTGATCTGGCTTATCATTTTGAGATTTTTGTCACATACTCATTGATATGACGGTGTACAAAAACGCAGAAATGATCGATATGCACTTTCTCTACGGTCTGTCTGGTGGTAAATCTCTGAAGGCATCCAGAATATAAGCAGAAATGTTCCCTGAACGTGTGGCTCCACATCACACTCTATTCACACGAATTCACTAACGACTACGAGAAAGTGGTACATTTAAAATGAATAAAAATGATTGTGGTCGTCAGCGCGGAATAAGCATTCCAGCAATAGAAGAAGCGGTACTAAATCTGGTCGACGAGCAACCTGACATCAGTACCAGGAATATTGCTCAGCAATAACAAAGTCACCATATGACGGTGTTTGCGGAACACCATTTATATCCATATCACATTCAACATATCACGTCTCCAATTCTCCACTTGGATGTTGGCAATGATTGAACAATATCCTCAATTTTTGAAATAGGATCTATTCACAGAACGAGGCTAATTTTTCTAGAGATCCAATAACTAATTTTTATAATAACCACATATGGGCCGAAGGGAATCCTCACGCTTTCACTGTAGCTCACCACCAAGAACAATTTTCTCTGAATGTCAGGCTTTGATATGTTGGCGACTCCTTCCTGGCCAAGATATGGAAACCGCATTGTTCCTTCATGTAAGGTTTTTCAAAATAATCCCAGATTTTTTGACCAGGTAACTCAAACTATGCGCCGACGTCTAGACTCTTGTTTAACGGCCGAAAGTGTTCATTTTGAACATTTAATATGATCGCAAAGAGCAAGAAACAAATAGTTATGGATAGTAATCAACAAATTTTTTGGTCACCAATCGATGAATATTTCTTCCTTGCTAATTGTGATGTATTGCATTTAGCCTTCGGCGTGTACCTTCTATTTAGTATGATATTTGATTTATGAAAAATTTAAAATTGCTTGTTCAGTTACATTTATTTGATATTTGTACCAGTTCTCAATTAAAATGTCAAATTGACACCAGCCCAATGGATACATTCAATTCGAAAATAATTCCAGCCTCTACGACTCAGGCGTATTATCTGTTGATGAACTATTTTTTTTCTCAAAAACCGTGAACTTGAGCAAGACATTATTGGAAACCCTCATTTGTTAAGAATGGATTAAGCTATCCAAAATACATTTTTTTATTGTGAAATATGAATAGGGAAAAAAGTTTCTTGCAAAACAAAGTTAACGAGTGGCCTTTTTAACCTTTTCAATTGAAGTGGAACACCAACAACATTTTTTTTTGTGCCTTCTCGCTCGCTTCGACTGTCTTCTTAATTTCATTCCCGTCAGTTTGTTTCGTTTCCAAGAAAAAAACTGAAAACTGCTTTTCGGGCGCCATCTTTAGGGGGCTGTAACTAAGCAGGGGGAGCTCAAAAAAAAAGTTTAAATGAGAGACCCACAATACTTTTTGAGAAGGAAATTTCTTTCGCCACTATTTATATACAGCCTGTATATTTGGAATCCTTATCACTTCATTTCAACCCATTCAATAAAACTTTCAATAGTCTTGAAAAAAATGTATCGAATATGCAGCAAGCATCAGATTTGGCCATAATTACAGTTATTCGGGTTATTCTCTATCCCTCACGAAATTTGATTTTGCGAACCGACGCCTTCGCCATTTTGCATATGTTGTAGGTTTGAAACCTATAAATACTACAGAGAATTTAGAAAATATTGAAATATTTCTTATAACTAGATGTGCAAAATGGCGAAGACGTCGGTTCGCGGAATCAAATTTCGTGAGGGATAGAGAATAGCCCAAATTACTGTAATTATAGCCAAATCTGATGCTTGCTGCATATTCGATCAATTTTTTCAAGAGTAGGGTAAAGTGGGCAGATCTTCGTCTATATGTGTGCAAGGTCCTTGTGTTTTCGAATACGTCAAGGTGATATTAGAGCAATCAGAAAATAAAAATACTAGCGCGTCCTTGTGAAATTATTCAATAGTTTCATACTGTCTACTACTGTGATTGTGTGAAATTCAATTTATCGGTGATTTCGACATATTAGATGATTATGATGTTCATTCTATAACTCTTTACTGCAAAACATGTTAAGATCATGCAGTGGATTATTTTTTGCCATTTTTTGCCATCTCTCCCTAGCATTCGTGAGAAATGCATCAAACTGTAGGGATTCTTTACTGTTTGTCGTCCCTTCGAGGTTACTGTGGAAAACGCCGACGAAGTTTAACAGAAAGAACTCAAATCATGGAAACTGTACTAAAGAAAATCGAAGGCTAGCAATAGAAGCTGTCAGAAACGGATCTTCTGTAAACGAAGCCTCAAAAACTTATGGTAATCCTAGGAAGACCATTGAGAGGAAGGTGGAAGAAAGATCCGTAGAGACAACCAAACAAAAAAAAAAGCGCTCCAAAAACCAAAATTCCAGAAAAAAAAATATTTTTCGAAAAAGAAAACGCTCACCTTCGCTAAGTTCTGATGAGGAGGAGGGAAATAAAGACGTCCAATATGAAGAGAAAAGTGATAATCTATCTGAAGTGGATGACACCGAATGTTCAGGATGTGGAGAAAGTTACAACAGCTCCCGCATTTCATAATATGGCAGATGTGATTTCATGAAAATTGCTCTTCTTTTTTGAACCCTGGTGAAAATTGTGGTGAAACCGCGTTAAAAAAAAATTAATGTTAAAGAAGAAAATTTCATTTAACCCTTATAAAAATTTTGATTTTGAGCGCTCGTACTACTTACACGAGGGCTATATCATTTCGTCACGATGTCTGTATTTTCCTAATTTTGAGCCGGAAATGGTCTCAATCGACTATGTTCGACTAACTGATGACGAATCCGTCGGAAAATTCGAGTCTGTATTTTAATCGAGAATGATATATTAAAGCAATATTTTGTCCAGATCGCATGACCAGAACCATAGAAACCATAGGAAATTGTAACTTTTGAACGGAAAGGCCTAGGAACTTGAAATTTTCAGGGTGGGTTTGGATCGATGGAAATTATGCACCTAGCTGAGGAATAATGTATTCAAACTACGTGCATCTTTCCCTCAACCATAAGGCCAACTAACCCCACTGAAGTGGGATAGATGGCCACATAACACTTGTACTTATTTATAAATGATAAAACGAAAATTCTAAAAGTATTTTGATCTTATTCATTTACCTACCTGTTTGGATGATACTTAAGCTGTTGAAAAAAATTTGCAGGCGCATACTTTGCAAAACGGTGGCCATCTCACCCCACTTTACTATATTAAAAGTTTTATTGAATGGGTTGAGATGAAGTGATAAGGATTCCATATATCTCGTCATTATTTGGAAAATTACTTTTTTTTTCATAAAGAAAATTCACGTAATTCCTGATGATGAAAACTGAATGAGAGCGTTGAGCTGATTATTCATTTAATATGCTCATAAAAAGGGCGCTCCTCTTCTAAACAAATCCGAACGTCAATATTTCATGCTGCTCAGTCTGAAACAAAAGCAAAAAACGACAATTAAAGGGGTTCGTTTGTATCCCATGCATTAAGGAAGCCACCCTCTAGTTCTAGAAAGATTTTGGATCTCCGCCAATTCCTGGAAAACTGACAAACATTACGTTACCCTCCTTATCAGGACGGGCATACTATGAATTTATTCAGGACGTCCGCGTGAATCCCTGAATAATTCAGTAGTCGAGAGTGCGTATTTTGATGTAGTAAATTGATACCATCGTTTAGAATCGAAGATAATAGAGTTTATTGCGATAGGACGGTTTGCATAAGTGCTAAATTGAGGCCAATTCATGCGGTCCAATTTGAATGTGAAGTTTTTGGCTGCGTTACAAGGTTGCATTGATATCGACCTCAACTGGATCTCGGATGGGAAAAATCAGGTTCCACTTTTTGGGGATCAGAGTTCAACTGAAAGAAAAAATTGTCCCTAAACTCCACTGGAAGTGGAAATAGTCGGTGGGATTCAACACTGAAAATGATGAAATGAACCAAATAAAAATACGTTAGAAAAGACCGTTTAATACATTTCAGAAACATCGGTTTCAACTTGCCGATACCCATCTATTTGGTTGTTATCTAGAACAAACATTATTTTCTCCGCTGGTTATAACGTATAATATAAAACCATTGTTTGGGAAAGTTCGTAGCGTTTGCAGATTCAAATAACGTTGGAAATCCCACAAAAAATTGATCATCTCACTTTTCAAGTGGGTATCTAGGCCTTTCCGTTCGAAAGTAATAATTTTTTATGGTTTCTGTGGTTTTGGTCATGCGATCTAAACAAAATTGCTCGAACACGTCATTCTCCATCCGAGTGCAAAATTTCACCTGGATCGAATCAGTGATTCGGAAGTAATCAGGAGAACAAAATTTCAAACGGCCATATTTACGGAAAGCCTTGTCGAATTTTGCCCAATAACGAACATAACCTCGGCATTCGAGATTCGAACGTACCCTGGAAATCTCAAGTTCTTAAGGCGCTGGTCTCCTCGAACCGCTGCACGCGACCTACGACGTTATGTGACGTCATACGGAAGGCGGTCGGTGTAACTTTTAAATTTCGCCAGCCCTGACTGAACGTCGCATGCGTCGGTTTAGAGAGACCGTGCTCGTGGGTTCCCGAACATATAAAATCGGAAATTGACGGAGGAATCTCCGCCGTCCGTCGCGTTTCGAGGAGACCAGCGCCTAGGAGGATCCGTTCGGGAGTTATACGGCCGGACGGGCGGACGGACTCGAATTTGTTGAAGGATTCGTCATCAGTGAGTCGAACCTTGTCGATTGAGACTCGGCTCAAAATTCGAAAAATACAGACATTGTGACGAAATGATATAGCCCTCGTGTAAGTAGAACGAGCGCTCAAAAATCTTGATAATTGGTGAAAAATGTACAATATTTTCGTGTTTTTGAGCGCTCGTACTACAAACACGAGGGCTATATCATTTCGTCACGATGTCTGTATTTTTCGAATTTTGAGCCGAAAATAGTATCATTCGACAGAGTTCGACTCACTGATGACGAATCGGTCGAGAAATCCGAGTCTGTCCGTCCGTCCGTATACACGATAACTCTCGAACGGAACGTCCTGAAAACTTGAAATTTTCAGGGTGGGTTCTAATTTCTAATGCCGCGGTTGAGTTCGTTATTGGGCAAAATTCGACTGGGGGTTCCGTAAATATGGTCGTTCGAAATTTTGTTTTCCTGATTACTTTGAAACTACAGATTCGATTGAGGTGAAATTTCGCACTCAGGTGAATGGTGTGTTCAAGATACATGCAAAATTTTGTCCAGATCGCATCACCAGAACCATGGAAAGTTATAACTTTATAATGGAAAGGCCTAGGGACTCGAAATTTTCAGGATAGGTGTGGATCTTGAGTGTCGTAGTCACGTTCATCAATGAGCCAAATTAGACTAGGGGTTCCGTAAATATGGTCGATTGAAATTTAGTTTTCTTGATAATTTACAAACTACGAATTCGATCTTGATGAAATTGTCAGAATATTCAAGCTACATTTTGTCCAGATCGCATGACCAGAACCATAGAAAATTATTACTTTTGAAGGGAAAGGCCTAGGAACTGGAAATTTTCAGTATAAGTTCGGAACGCGAATTTCGCGGTCATGTTCATCAATTAGCAAAATTAGACTGGGGGTTCCGTAAATACGGCTGTTCAAATAATTTTTTTCCTGATTATTTCACCACGACCATAGATATCGTAGAAAATTCTAGCGAAGCTTCGAAAAAAAATCACCTAAAGCCTGACGTGCAGTCTGGAGTTTCGCCTTAGTTTGAAAATTTTTTTTACGGCAGTCAAAAATTTTTGAATTCGTTTCTAAAACTGGAAAATGCGAATCTACCTTCAAGGTGATTTCACGGCAGTAATTTTATAATTTTTTTCATTCGAACCGACATTAGCTGAATCTCGAGATAACTGATTTTATAGATGCCCCATATACAGACCCAAAATTTCATCAGGATATGGCGCTAAGTTTCTGAATAATTCTCGTTGATATATACCTTTCCTTGCATGTACGCACAAGATTTCAGCAGGAGATGGCGTATAGTTTCTGAGAAACTGAAGTATTTTTTTTTTATTCTTATGGTGGTATGATGATCACGAAATTCCACATGAACTTTTGTATCATTATCTCACAAATAACGGCAGAATTTCAATGAGATCGGATAAGTATTTTTCGAATTATGAGAAAAAAAGACTGAGAATTTTATTTCTACAAAACCCTTCTGCAGATTCTGCCAGTTTACGAACTCAACTGGTGCATTCAGACAAAAACGTACCCTGAAAATCTAAAAACTAAAAGGCTTCTTCTGGGAGTTATCGTGCTTACAGACGGCTGGACAGGCGGAAAGTGAATTTGACCTCCTCGAATTCCTCATCGGTTAGCCCAACCTAATTCATTCTTGACGTATGGGCCAAATTGTAACGATCTTGTTCATAGATACAAGCGCGCAAAAACATTTATGTTCAAAAGAATACATTTACGCTACAGCTCTTCATGCTCTCTACGCCTGTTGTGGATAAAATTGAAAAAGTTAGATAGTACCTGAAAATAATTCGCAGACGTATAGCCAACCGGGGTGTGAAATAATTCAATCGTGAAAGTTTTCCAACTCCAACGGAAATAATTCAAAACAAAGGTAGAAGTTCCATTATCACTTAATAGAGTAGAAAAAACAGATTGCGAAAGGTCTACTATGTATTTCACACAGAGTCTGACAATACACAGGGTGTTTCCTAATTCGACGTGAACCTTGTAGGACGTGTTAGTATGACCCATTGGGTGTCATTTGAGTCATATTTATTGATATCCAAAAATCAACAGTTTACGAGTTACTTGAGTTTTTGTGTTTTTTGAAAAATTACTGAGCTTACTTAATTTTTCGTCAATTTTTTCTACGTTGAGCAAGTTTGATTAAGATTTTGGATTATTTCCATCAGAAAAGGATATGATATTTATGGAAAAAGCTTAAATATGCTGTAATAGATGTTGAAAAAGAATTTGTATGATTTGAAAGTTGGTATATGAAGAAAAGAATAGTCTAGAATAGTTCTAATATCAATTCGCCTGCAACTTTGAAACTACTCAATTTATGTATGAAAAAATTAATTTTAAAAACGTGCCAAATTTCTCTTTTATTTCTTGAAAAAGTTTTCGTTAAAATGCAGTCACTTGTTTCGTTACAGCAGATTTTGATTTGGAAGAGGATATAAGCGAAGAAAGAAAAGTAACGAATTAAATATTATTTTATTGCAACTCAACTCAAAATTTCATTGAGAAATTTATTCATAAATTATGTTCGAAATGTCCTCCACTATTCCTCATACAAGCACGTGCCCCCTTTCTAATTTCTTCATTCCTGCAATTAACTCTCAATCTTCTCACTGCTTCGTCTATTCTCTCCAAAAGTTGTGCACGTGTATGTATTTCCCTTTCATATATTAATACTTTTAAATTGTCTCAAACGGTGTTACATCCAGACTTCTTGCTGGCCACGAAATAGGTCCTTCCCACCTGTCCACCGATTAGGAAACAATTCGTTCAGGAACATACGAACGTTTAGCGTTTTAGTTTAGTGTGCGGGACACCCAACCTGTTGGAAAATGATTTCACGCCTTTCAATCAAGGGATCTTCGTCCACAAAACTGTTCATATTTGTTCACGAAAATTCTTCATAATTTTCTCCATTTGAGTTGTCAGGTAGGTAGGAAGGACCTCTAAAAAGATTAGCTATTGCTTCCATCCAAACATTAACGATAAATCACTATTTTTTATGCCGGGCATTCAAAAGGTTGTTTGGTTGTGTATAAAAAAATTCGCTGAAACGAAACTGGTGCCTGCATTCTAACGAAAACTTTTTTAAGAAATAAAGTTTCTGAAATAATTTTGTCATACATACACTGTGGAATTCGAAAGTTGCAAAATTGATATTAGAAATTCACTAATCTTCTCTTCATATTCCAACTCTTAAAGTTTATATCCGAACGAGTGTTTTTTTCTCTTTTTGTACACTACTGGAAAAGTTGCGAATCATCAATATTTTCCGCTGGCTTAGTCAAGTTGCAGAGGCGCATCTATCATGCAAATTTCAGTTTGTTTGCTTCAAAATGTGACCCCGTAGCATGGGTGAAAATGTACAAAAAAAAACTCGAAAAACTCGTAAACCATTTTTCAAACTCCGTGCGTGAACCTCAGGAGCTTTCAAGTTCACGTTCATCCCCCTTGAAGCTAGATTCGCATTTTCTAGTTTCAGTAGCCAATTGAATGAATTTTTGACAGTGGTTGTCAAAAACAATTTCAAACTAAGGCGAAACTCCAGACTTCACGTCAGTGCGACTCTCCCAAGTCCAACCTGTAGCGTCCACATCGTGGGAGTCGGGCAACGTATCTTCGGAGGCGGCCAATAACAGGCAATGGCACCACGGCATTAATAATGTCAATGTCGTGGGACAGGTGACGCTGTAGGCAAAAGATCGAATGTTGGACAAAGAAGGCAGCCCCTTCAAATGGCCCACTCCCACCAAAGTTGGTGTTCGGTATTCAGCCTACCGGGAGGGGCATAGGGGTAATGCCCCGTGTGGGTGTGGGTTAGCAGCCATCACCCACAAGAAACACAAGTAGCTAACGACAGAGTGAATAGATGTCAGCCTGAGGGCCAAAGGCCGTGTACTCGGATCACGGCCTTTCTTGTGACGGACCTCGGGAGCACCCGGGCCGATGCCGACGCGCAGGCACCTCGAACAACTGAGGTTGCATGCTCAATTTGCGTACCCGTACGAGTGTTTTCCTCGACGAGAGGACTGGCCAATCACATGCGCCTACACAATGGCCAAGTAACGGTTCCGGATCCTTCGAGACCTGGGCCGTCTGCGGTCTCGGTGGCCGAGCAGACAGCAAGCCAAGGCTTTTTGTGCATGATTTGTGAACCGAGTAGGGAGTTCACAACAAAGATTGGCCACGGGGTGCACAGGCAACGAGCTCATCCAGAGGCCGCGAATGCGGATATTAACATCGAACGTCGTCATAGGGAATACTCGACCGAGGAGAAGAAAATCGCCGCGGTCGAGGAGGCACACGTGATTGAGTACGGCCGAAGTAGACTGAGCCAAGAAGTCCGGTTTGTTAATTGTCTTTCTGAGTCAGTTCAATTGACTCATTGAGAGGCATGAGAAGATCTCCAGCCTATAGGGCGTTGTTAGAACAGACCATCACGGAGTTGTCTTTCTCGGGTTCCTCTAGCCCGGACTCCATTATTAGTGATCAAGAGTCACTCGGTGCATCTATACCTAATGCGGACCAGTACCTTGAAGCGTCAAGAAGTCTGTTGTCAAGGGTAAGAGAGACCGACTATCCGGGCTCTCAAGCGCTGGTGGCATTAGCAGAACAGGTCGAGGCAGGCCTAGACACGCCAGGAATGATAAAGGCCTGCCTCAAAGCCATGATAACATCGTATGGCAAACAAAAACGAAGGTACTTGAGAAAAAGAACGGTTGTAACGCCTAGTAATAGGGAAACTAGAAGGCGTAAGGAATATACGGACATGCAAAATCTCTTCAAGAAGAACATGTCAAGAGCCGCAAAGCGGATTCTCGGATTTTAGGCCAATCAGCATAGCGTCTGTCATAGTCCGACAATTACATAAGATATTGGCGAGACGTATGGAAGCGGCTGGGGTCATTGATGAGAGGCAACGATGCCTAGAAGACGGTTGTGCCGAAAATATTTCGGTGTTGGCAGCCGTCCTACATCACGCCAGACAACACCTGAAAAATCTGCATCTAGTGTCTCTAGATGTGGCCAAGGCGTATGACTCCGTCAGCCATCAGGCAATAACATCCGCCATGACAGAGGCTGGAATAGCTGAAGTGCTGGTCAGGTACGTGGCCGCCACATACTCAAGAAGTACAACTGTCTTGGAGTGTGACGGTAAAAGATCTCACGAGATCCCGGTAAGCAGGGGAGTTCGCCAGGGCGATCCAATTTCGAGCATTTTGTTCGCATTGGTGGTGAACAGGGTCTTGAGGACGGTTCCTCCTCAAGTGGGGTACAGTGTCGGAGGCGATTCGATGAACGCGATCGCCTACGCAGACGACATTTGCCTTTTAACATCATCAGAGGTTGACATGACTACGGCGCTCGAAGCTGCCGAGCGCGTCGCCTTACAACAAAGGTTGAGTTTTAACCCTAATAAGTGTGTAGCGACTCCACTAGTACCATCAGGGAGAGTGCAAAAAATCAAAGTTCTCACCTGGGCACAGTTCCTGTTACAAAATGACGACCCCATCCGCCAACTCGGCCCTACGGAAGAGTGGAAGATATTATCACTCATTGGTATTGTCTGGGTGCACCATGAAGGTCCTGAAGCAGCTGGACCTCCATATTAGAGTGGCAGTAAGGCGATGGGTGGAATTGCCTGAAGATACACCGCTTGGGTATTTTCACGCCTCTGTGAAGAATGGTGGACTCGGGATTACCGCATTCGCCATCATTATACCCGGTCTCGCCTAAAGGAATCGTCCTCGAAGGCGGTTAGATCTGTCTCGGATACAGATTGGGCCCAACATAAGATCGGTTGGGCCGAGAAAGTCCTGTCCATAGGTGGTGACAGGATATTCTCTGCAGAAAAACGCAGACAGTACTGAGCTATGAGGTTATATACCTCTAATGATGGGTATAAGCTAAGGGAGAGTGAGAAGTCGACCGCTTCCACTCGGTAGATTGATGTCCGCAGCACGGGCATACCCGGAAGGGACTATCGCTAATATCATCACGTGCATGTCAACAGTCTGCCAACCCGAGTACGCACGACGAGTGTTCGGAAAAGAGCCCACACGAATATAAATTGTAGGGCTGGGTGTACTAGCACCGAGACAGCGGCACACGTAATCCAGTGTTGCTTCCGCACTCATGGCGCAAGGATCATGAGACACGATGCCGTGTGCAAGACACTCTCTGGCTTCTTCAAAAATAAGGGGCTCGAGGTGCACAACGAACCGCGCCTACGAACATCAGAGGGCGTTCGTGAACCTGACCTGGTTGTCGTGAGGAAGCACGATGTGTGGGTCGTAGACGCCCAGGTCGTGTCAGGCGCGCAGCCGCTTGAACTAGCCCACAGTTTGAAGGTCGGCAAGTATAATATCGATCCGGTTAAGGACGAAGTCGCCAGGCTGACTCTCTCCTGGCGAAGTGTATGGTCTCAACAGTCAGCAGATATAGACTGACGACTTGGGAGTACCAATTGGGCTACTCAGTGGAATAACCACTAGGGTGTTGCAAGGGTCGTCCACGAACTGGACCCGGTGGAAGCAAATAACATCAAGGGTTCCAAGTCTCAGAGTCGGTGTCGGGTAGGGTGTTCGCGAGGGCAAATTACCCCTGGGCAACCTGCGCCCATAAGAGAAGAATTCGGTTGCAGGAAATTAAACCGTGCTCACTTCTTGTATTAGGAGTAGGAACAGAGGAGTTTTTAGTGAGTACGACCCCCGTGAATTCGGGGGAAGAGTCTGCACACACGGCCAAACAGCTATGGAGAAGGTCCGTAAACAGGATTTCCTCCTCTCCAAAAAAAAAAATTAACAATTTTTTTTCGATAATTCGCTAGAATTCTTTACGGTATCTATGGTCTACGATCTGGACAAAATTTCGCACGTAGTTTGAATACATTATTCTTCATCTATGTGCATTCATTCCAATCCAATCAGTCATGGAATTATCAGGAAAAAATATTTTGAACGGATTTAGACCCCTAGTCTAATTTTGCTCATTGATAAACGTGACCGCGTCGAGATCCGAACCTATCCTGAACATTCCCAAGTCCCTAGGCCTATCCGTTCGAAAGTTATAATTTTGAATGGTTCTGGTCATGCAATCTGGAAAAAATGTAGCTTGAATGCTGCACATAGTTTGCATACGTTATTTTCCATCTGGATCAAATCAGTAGTCTCGAAGTAATCAGGAGAACAACATTTTGAACGGCCATATTTGCGCAATCCCAGGTCAAATTTGCCTAATAACGAACCTAACCCCGGCATTCTAAATTCGAACCTACCCTGAATAGTTCAAGTTTCTAGGTCGTTCCGTTCGACAGTTATCGTGAATACGGCCGGCCGGCCGGATGGACATACTCAAATTTTTCGACGGATTCAAAAGTGAGTCGAAAGGCTAAAAATTCGAGAACTACAGACATAATATATTCCTCGTATAAGTAGAACGAGCGCTGAAAATCGGTGCGTCATGGTGGTAAAAAAATATCATCAAAATGGTGAATGTTTAATTGCCACGGCTCGAAGGTAGAGTGCGTCTATTTTGACTCGACTGTGGGGTTATTTGAAAAAAAATGTTATGCCAAAAAACCCGCGACCACTCAACTTCACAAGCATTGAGTGGTTAGACGTTGCATCAACGAAAAGTGGCCACATTTATGCTATACCATTTAATCCACCTGTGTGGCGACCAAATTTAAAGACTCATCATGTTTTCGAAATTCATCATTTCCTTATCAACTTGTGAATAATTTATGTACTCTCTGAATAATTTAAGTATTTAAGTGCCTGAGAAGAAATTGGAGACGAGGTTACAGACGTCTACCTGATATGATTTCTTGAAAGTGTCTTGATGAAAATATTTGTGAATTGGTATGTTTTGTCTCACGACCCTTGTGCGGAGATATAATACAGATATTTGGTCTTTTTCATCAATTCATTCTCTTCATTCAAACCAATCCGATATGTACTTCCTCCGTGTTCCTGTTTAGTCAACCCCCTCAAAGCCAAACCAATAAAATTCGAGCCTTTCCCTTATTCAAGAAAGTCAGAACACATGATTTCAGTAGGATGGGTGTTCAGAATCATTTCAAAATTCGAGCAATCATTTTGTATAGTACTTGCATCCCTTATGCATTTGTATTGTACAAATCATTTCTCGTATCTTGCTATCTAAGTGCAGATAGTAAGGAAAATTGCAGCTCTGTCTATAGTGTTTTACAAGTACTTCCTTAATTCCTCGTCGGTTTTTCATCTAATTGCAGATAGCCAACTTAACAGATGGATCTTCAAACTCCCCAAGCAGGCTTTGATGCAAACACCGAAATTTTCAATTGTGCTTCCCGATTGAGACAAAGTACCATTGTTTCCCATTCATAGAAACAAAACCACCGTGATAAACAAATCATGGTACAGAACAAATTTTTTGGTTGATTTTTAGTCCGCCATCAAATCGACAGCGCTCTGTACTTGAAGCTAAAAAGGTTTTCTTTCAGTTCACTGTAAACAATTCTCCTCATAGAATCAGAACCCACTGCTTAGGAGCAGAATTAAGAGGTAAAAAATTGTTTTCTTCGGTTAGCCCTTGAGGGTCAATGGATATAGGTTAACTATAAATATCAGGGGGGGTAAGATTTTTCTTTCGATTCAGAAAGTTCATTTTAGCAATGATAAACCAAAACGGTTAATTACAAAGGTTACGACTTACGAATGATCCTGAAGAGTACATATTCCATCTGTGACACGCCTATTGAATGAAGAATTCACAGTGGGACATATTTTTACGCTTTGGATTCATTTCATTCACAATAACCAATTTCTTTCAGAAAATCAAAGTCCTATGCTTGGAAGTTGTCAAATTATCGCAATGTTAATAATTTCAAGATTTTGAGAGTGTCCATTGTGTGATTGATGTGGATAGGTTTGTGTTAGGTCACTATAAATGCGATAATATCCGACTGAACCGAATATTAATTATTAATAGTGAATGACAGCAAATATGCGGATTGCTCATAACGTACATATCAATAATAACACTTCATATCAGGAGCGTAAACACACAACAGTAGGGTAGCAACGCAACTAGAATATGGTTCTCGTTTCACGAGAATATTGACTTCGAGCAAACATAAAATTGGTGTTTGTTCTATTTCTACTTTCAGAATCTCAAATTGTTCAGAGTTTGGCAAAAAAAGGACAAAATTGAAAAATGTCTTCCCTAATGAATGAGATATTCTCCAGCCAAAATAAAAAGCCAGTTTTTATGGAATTTATGATATCAGAATGAAATTACTAACGGAAATGGAGTATTATTATTAGTATTATCATTGATATCAATCAATAATCCCACTTTTCGGCTGGATGAAATTTACCTATTCCAGATTCAGGAATCAAAAGTTATGAGCTGACAATTCATTCAAAATTCTGTGTATTTGGACCTTTTTTTTGGTACTTGTTCAACACTTCGTTGTTTGGTACCGCGATATCGACCAGAAATGTCTTCTTGATTTCCTTGTCTTATATTATAAAATCCGGTCTGTTATTCATTCAGTGAATAAAGACCAATTCGTAGTGAAACCTAAAAGACTAATTTTCCAGTTCTGACAGCGGTTGGTACTGATAATACAGTTTGAACGTTTCCAGAAGTGCAATTCTGTATACAAGCTTCTGGTGGATAATGTTGATTATTCTTTTGAAGCCTCATTTGAGAATTCACTGGATAACAGGAAAAAAATGATCAGAAAAAGTCATTTTATGCTATAGAGTCTCCTGACTCGCACAAGCTCGGAACTTATGAGGGACCACACAGAGACCTAGGAGAGTCGAGATATAAACTTCAAACAAACAAAATAAAATATGACATATTCAATCGTTCAAGTTGAAGATTTCGCAAACGAATAGACATTTATCGATGCTGTTGAATACAGAGTGAAATATCAAAACCACTGACGTAAAGTAAGGAGCATTGACGGTTTTTTTGATTTCATCGCCTGGGCGGTCACCGATCTAGGTACTGACCACGCACATCGATGCTTGGCTTCAAGTCTTCTCAAACACACATTTGGTTTATGACTATTCAAACCGTTGGTATAGCCCTCGTATAAGTAGAACGAGCGCTCAAAACAGACTATATCAATTTGACAATTCAAGTATAATTTAATTTGGCGAATTTTTTGAATTTATTCGTGACTAAAGCTTTCTGATTGATAAATGGGAGATTATTGCCTTTCACTTAGCTCCTGTAGTGGTCTTCGAACATGTGAAGTTCCACCAAAAATCATGGCTCGGATGGCCAAAATTGGTTGTAACTGTGCTGAAATGGACCTATTTCTGGCCATTTTTGACATGACTGGTCAATTTCGAATGGATTCAACATATAATAATAATAATAGATAATTTTTTTCATTCAATTCCTTTGCTTTCGCCTTTTTTTTCAGATTCGATTATTGGGTACCTTAGGGAAGTCTCGCATTATTGAAGTTGTATAATAAGAAGAAATTTGGTTTTTGATGAAAAAGAAATCGGTCAATATGAATATGTCAGCTTATTCAGAGAACAAATCAAGAAACAATCGTTACAGTCATACGGGGAGAAAGACTGTTTGCTGAGGTTTTTCATCTGTGCTTCCGTATCATACAAATGAATATATAGTGCCTTGTTGATATTTTTCTTCTAAAAATGAATTTTTTTGAAACATGCTATATTGTTTGATATTTGAAACTTCGTTTTGCTTTTATTCTTGAAAATATATATATGGCACGGGTGGCACAACCCATCTTTTTCATCCAAATTCATAATCGATATCTCTATAGAGGGTTGGATATGATAAATGCTCTCATTTTGAACGATCGTCTTCCAGAGAGAAATCGACGATTACGAATTTCATTTTTCCTAACCGGGAAGCCCCGTTTAATTTTGAATGGAATAACTATCGTATCTGTCTTTATTACGAGACATCTCACACACTAGGATACAATACATAAAATTAATGACTCGTAGGTTTGCAAGATAGTCCTGTGGACAACTTCTGATGAATTCTGCAAACTTCGCTTCAGACACTTCCCACCTCGATGGGGATCTCAAGCGTCCTAGAATAAGCGTTAAATACCCCTCGAGGAATGCAGAGTCACAAAGGAGGGTTTGTTCAACAACACAAGGTCTCTGTGAAGCTTCCTGAAACTAAAGTTCAGAATAATTCTATGACACTCCGAGAATGCTGAGCCCGAATTTTATCAGAGCTCTAGGAGCTTCATGCACCTAACTTGTTCAATTTGAAATTATTGCAGAAACAAGAAGGCAATGAATGAAGGGCTACGCGGTTTTGTCATACCATTATCGAGGAAAGTTGTTTTGAATCGAATATGGTAGTTACATTTTTCCTTTTGAATTTTTGAATATCGAAAATGAATTCAAAATACGATTAATCACTTTACGCATTCGTGGTGTTCATGAAAAATGTGCGATAATTGAAAAGAATGAAGGTGAAGAAGATTGAGAATCATTCCTCTGGCACACAATTTCTCATCAAATTTCCTATTTTCAAATTGTTTTCCATTCTATTTCACACATATCGAACTGGTTATTAGTCCATTCCATATTGTTCATTGTGGTCCTCATGGTTTTTTGAGCGCTCGTACTACTTACACGAGGGCTATATCATTTCGTCACGATGTCTGTATTTTTCGAATTTTGAGCCGAAAATGGTCTCAAACGACTATGGTCGACTCACTGATGACGAATCCGTTGGAAAATTCGAGTCTGTCCGTCCGTCCGTCCGGCCGTCCGTCCGTATACACGATAACTCTCGAACAGAATGTCCTAAAAACTTGAAATTTTCAGGGTAGGTTCGAGTCTCGAATGCCGAGGTTAAGTTTGTTATTGGGCAAAATCCGCCTGAGGTTTCCGTAAATATGGCCGCTCAAAGTTTTGTTCTCCGGATTACTTTGAAACTACAGATTCGATCGAGATGAAATTTTGCACTCTAATGGAAAATGAGGTGTTCAAGCTACATGCAAAATTTTGTTCAGCTCGCATGACCAGAATCATAGAAACCATAGAAAATTGTAACTTTTGAACGGAAACGCCTAGGGACTTGAAATCTTCAGGATAGGTGTGGATCTCGATTGTCATGATCACTTTCATCTATGAGTAAAATTATACTAGGGGTTCCGTAAATATGGTCGTTTGAAATTTAGTTTTCCTGATAATTTCCAAACTACAGAATCCATCGTGACGAAATTTTGTATACTTATGGAGAATGATATATTCAAGCTACATTTCTCTAGATTGCATGACCAGAACCATAAAAACCATAGAAAATCATACCTTTTGAACGGAAAGGCCTAGGGACTTGAAATTTTCAGGATATGTGTAGATCTGAAATGTGGTGTTCACGTTCATCAATGAGCAGAATTATACTAGGGGTTCCGTAAATACGGTGGTTTGAATTTTGTTTTCTCGATATTTTCGAAAGAACGGATTCGATCGAGATCAAATTTTTTATTTTAAACGAGAATGATATATTAAAGCAACATTTTGTCCAGATCGCATGACCAGAACCATAGAAACCATAGAAAATTATAACTTCCGAAGGAAAAGGCCTAGGAACTTGAAATTCTCAGAGTGGGTTTGGATCGCGAATTTCACGGTCACGTTCATCAATGAGCACAATTAGACTAGGGGTTCCGTAAATATGGCCGTTCGAAATATTCTGTCCTTGATAATTTCGAAACTACCGATTTGATTCGAATGAAATTTTGCACCTCGCTAAGGAATGATGTATTCAAACTACGTGCAGATTGTCCAGATCGCATCACCAAGACCATAGATACCGTAGAAAATTTAAGCGAATTATCGAAAAAAAAAATGGTCACCTAAAGCACTGACTTGAAGTCTGGATTATCGCCCTAGTTTGAAAATTTGTTAGACAGCTGTCAAAAATTTCCTTAATTGGTTTCCAAAACGGAAAATGCGAATCTATCTACAAGGTGCATGTACGAGCGCTCAAAAGCCCCTGCCTTCACGGCAGTGCTTTTCGTAATTTTTTTTTCAAATACTGTATTCATTATCTGTGAGAGCCAGTGGCTGAACAAAGTATGGCGTAACATAGAACTGTGAAAAAAGACATTACATAACACTTAGGTTTTCTGCACCAGTATAGACTCTGCAGCATTGGTGGCCAACTTGATGGGACCCAAGATCGATTTTTTACTGACGATACACTCCGAGATCTACCAGTTTTAAAAAATTATCAAATTTTTGAATGAAAGAGTACCGATAGTTGAATGGACGAATATAAAGTTTAAATAAAATAAAATATAGAAACATAATCGATCGACCGGACCTAGAGCATCGACCGGTTGGTCACCACTGCTCTACAGTCATTACCGGTGAATGGGAATCGTCGGTACCAACAGAATTGGCGATCTGTCTGGTAAATAGTTATTATGTAACACATCTGAAACTACGCTCCATATTTCACATATTTTTGAGCGCTCGTACTACTTACACGAGGGCTATATCATTTCGTCACGATGTCTGTATTTTTCGAATTTTGAGCCGAAAATGGTCTCAAACGACTATGTTCGACTCACTGATGACGAATCCGTCGGAAAATTCGAGTCTATCCGTCCGTCCGTATACACGATAACTCTCGAACGGAATGTCCTAGAAACTTGAAATTTTCAGGGTAGGTTTGAATCTCGAATTCCGTAGTTGAGTCCGTTATTGGGCAATATCCGCCTAAGGGTTCCGTAAATATGGCCGCTCGAAATTATGTTTTCCTGATTACTTTGAAACTACAGATTCGATCGAGATGAAATTTTGCACTCTAATGGAAAATGAGGTGTTCAAGCTACATGCGAAATTTTGTTCAGCTCGCATCACCAGAACCATATAAACCATAGAAAATTGTAACTTCTAAACGTAAACGCCTAGGGACTTGAAATTTTCAGGATAAGTGTGGATCTCGATTGTCGTGATCACTTTCATCTATGAGCAAAACTTTACTAGGGGTTCCGTAAATATGGTCGTTTGAAATTTAATTTTCTTCATAATTTCCAAACTACAGACTCGATCGTGACGAAATTTTGTATAATTATGGAGAATGATATATTCAAGCTACATTTCTCTAGATCGCATGACCAGAATCATAGAAACCATAGAAAATCATAACTTTCGAACGGAAAGGCCTAGGGACTTGAAATTTTCAGGATAGGTGTAGATCTGAAATGTGGCGTTCACGTTTATCAATGAGCAGAATTATACTAGGGGTTTCGTGAATACGGTCGTTTGAAATTTTGTTTTCTCGATAATTTCGAAACTACGGATTCGATCGAGATAAAATTTTGCTTTTTAAACGAGAATTACATATTGAAGCAACATTTTGTCCAGATCGCATGACCAAAACCATATAAACCATAGAAAATTATAACTTCCGAAGAAAAAGGCCTAGGAACTTGAAATCTTCAGGGTGGGTTTGGATCGCGAATTTAACGGTCACGTTCATCAATGAGCAAAATTAGACTAGGGGTTCCGTAAATATGACCGTTCAAAATATTCTGTTCCTGATAATTGATCCTGATTGGAATGAAATTTTGCACCTAGCTGAGGAATAATGTATTCAAACTACGTGCGAAATTTTGCCCAGATCGCATCACCAAGACCATAGAAACCGTAGAAAATTTTAGCGAAGTATCGAAAAAAAAATTGGTCACCTAAAGCACTGACTTGAAGTCTGGATTATCGCCTTAGTTTGAAAATTTGTTTGACAGCTGTCCAAAATTTCCTCAATTGGTTTCCAAAACTGGAAAATGCGAATCTACCTACAAGGTGCATGTACGAGCGCTCAAAAGCTCCTGCCTTCACGGCAGTGCTTTTCGTAATTTTTGATTTATTAATTCAAGAACAGAAAGGAACATGACTTTGTATTCCTTATCTATCAATGATACAATCAATTATTTATGAGGCTATCGAGTTAGTCTATCACATCAGTTGAGTGCGAATACGCTACAAATTTGTGATGTTTCATTCGAAGATGAAAGGAGTTTGACTCATGAAACCTCCATCTCTGAATACTAAAGGCATGTTTCACATTTTTATATCAGTCGCATACATAATCAGAATAAATTTAGTCATTCAAAATAATAACAACCTCTGAAATCAAAAACGGAATAGAAATATTATTAACCCACGTGAAGTTTTCAGTTTACCGTTTGACTTGTTCTTTTGATAGATCCACCGATTTCTTAACAGTTCTACCGACCGTCGGAATTCCACCGAAAATTATTTTTGAATTCATTCAGTTATCAATTATAAAAACTGAAAATTTCAACACAAAAAAAGGAAAAAAAAAGTTTTCTTCTGCATTATTTTTGAGCGCTCGTAGGTACTACTTACACGAGGGCTATATCATTTCGTCACGATGTCTGTATTTTTCAAATTTTGAGCCGAAAATGGTCTCAATCGATAAGGTTCGACTCACTGATGACGAATCCGTCGAAAAATTCGAGTCTGTCGGTCCGTCCGTCCGTCCGGCCGTATACACGATAACTCTCGAACGGAACGACCTAGAAACTTGAAAGTTCGTTATTCGGCAAAATTCGACCAGGGGTTCCGTAAATATGGCCGTTGGAAATTTTGTTCCCATGATCACTTCGAAACTACTAATTCGATCGGTCTGAATTTTGCACTCAGATGGAGATTGGCGAGTTCAAGCTACTTGCGAAATTTTGTCTAGATTGCATGACCAGAAACATAGAATATTATAACTTTGTAATGGAAAGGCCTAGGGACTTGAAATTCTCATACAATCAACTACATATTTTGAATATCAATTGAATTTTTGTTGATAATTCTGTTTTTTTTTCTTCAGCAATCTAATGAAGAGAGATCTAAATAGCATTCAAAATGTAAACGGTGTGTCAATTAGAAAATGTACCACCCTTAATTTCTCGGTCCCCAAGCAAAATCAGAAAAACTGAAAAATAGGTAAACTTTGGTTCGTAGGGGGACATTCTATACGATTGGTGGCAATCAATTTGTTTCAACCCTGTGAGCTTGATTACAATTAGATTTGGAAAATGCGAATCTACCTACAAGGTGTATGAAGGAGCGAAGGAGCGCTCAAAAGCTCCTGACTTCACGGCTAACTTCATATTTGCCTATGTGGTTTCATTATAAATTATTTTTTGCTCTGGAAGAAAGTTTTCTGTACTGTAATTTGTAGTAGGTATATATTCTTCTTCGTGCAATATTCTTGTAATAATCCTATTGATATTAGTGTCATATTGCTTTTATTGTGAACACTACGTTTTCCTTCTTGTATATTCAATTCAGAATTATATTTTTTCGGTTTTTGCTTGCTGAACATAATATTCGATATTCGCCAAAAAAAAACCCCAATCACTTCCTCTTCAGAAGAAGTAGAGAATAATTAAATATAAGGACCTTCTAATACAGATCAAGTCTAGTATTAGATCTATACACCGAAATTTAATTCAGCAGAAACAATAATTCCAAAAAGTCTCCAGATTTTGAGTATGGATCTCGAACTCTGCGAAATTCTATTGATAATCATGAGATGTTGTATGCAAAAATAAAAGTTATACTTAACCGGTATTTTATGTTGCTGCATTTCTTTTCTTATAACTCAGTCTCATAAAAAAGCGCCTCATAACCTGATTGTGATTTTTCATCGGTTCTCAAACAAACGAAGAAAAAAATGAGTATCTTACACTATATCCTCATGAACTACCCCTCACCGCATTAAACGATCTTCTTTCGTAACGAATTGAACCATCCTGAGCCATACTGAAATTCTTTCTTGTGTGAGTTTATCATTAGACGCTTCCATTATGTTCGGAGCAGACCTTTCACAAGACTCATTCATGCTTGAGCAGAAATGAAAAGAGTTCATCATGGTCTTATCGAAGCGAAAAAACGGAAAATAATATTCATACTGAAATGTTCCGAATGAAAAAAAAATAATACACATCCAACAAAAGCAATTCATATAATCACATAATATCAATACTCAATTATCAAAGAATTCGTAGCATACAAATTTCAAGTTAATCTAATGCAATTTTTACCGAAATGACTATTTCCTAGAATCCACACTAGCTCCAGGCTGTAATGGAGATGACTCATCAATATAATATCAAAAATCATTTTGCATTCATAACGCTATCATCGTTATTATTCTTCGTTAATGATTTACTTTCAAAATTCAATGATATATCTGTATTTTTTACAATCAAGATATTGCATTATTTCTGTATTTAAAATTCAAATTTACATCATGGATTTTCGTCAACATTTTCTTATGGTGGGCTCACTATTTCTTCATACTTACTTCAACTGTATATTTTGTAAGGTTTCAAATATTTCCATGGAATAAAACTCACTGAATATTTCTAATCAAGAGATGTTTCGAAAATTGTGTCAAGAAATGAAATATAGAATGAGAAGTATTCCGCTACAAAATGAGGTGTCCCAAAATGAAGTGAAGAATTTTATGGAGAATAGGAAGAATATAGTGAAAAAAATTTATTGATCGAAGTGGGGTTTCAGAATTATGGAAGAAGGAATTTTCAATCTCGGGATCTTTCTCTGCAAAAATTTTTGTGGGGTAATACTCCTCCCTTAAATATTGAAAATGTGGAGAAACTCAAGTCCGGATTTTATTATGCATTCCATCTCAAATTTTTATTACAAATTTGCACTGAAATGAATCTTGATATCCACCCGAAATACGTTTATTCATTTATCGCAAACAAGAGAATTGAATGAGCGTCTGAGAAATGCATTGAATTAAATTTCCTCGCTGCTTTTACAAAATGAAAGAAAACATTTCCCAGATATGAAAGACAAACAGCGCCTTAGTTATTTTGGACATATAGTTGAATTATAGTGAACGTATGGGAATGTATGATATTTCGAACGAAACGAGTGCGTGGGAATATCCAGAATGTATAAGTTTAGTATGAATTTTCACTCGAACTCGAAACGAAAGAGTGAATAAGTATTGTGTCGTTATCTATCTCACATATTTCGAGTCAGTTTCTGCAAAAATTGTTCTCTTCTTTATGTACATAATTCACGATTTCGAAGCGGTTCTATATTTTGGTGAATGAAACTTTTTATTCCACAATATTTTGTTATTTGAAATTCAACAACACAGATTTCGTATGATTAGGACAAAGATAGAAAAACATTGATCTCTAGATCTCTCATATATTTACCGACGTTTCGCAGATTTTCGTCTGCTTCTTCACTTATAATATTAACAAACATTAACAATTAGAAGTGGTGTTCCAATAAGATTATGTGGCGGACATAAAAACAACACTTCTCAAAATATTTCTCATCAATCTCTAGCAATAGGAATCTCAAATTAATCCGAAGAAAAACCAACATGCCGTCAACGGCCAAAATATAGGTTGAACATGAAAATAAAAAGACTCAACCACTCTATCTATTTATTATTTAATTAATTATTTATTATTTAACTCGATAGTGAAATTTGACTTGCTTCACAAAAATGTCGCTCATTGAGATTGAATTCGAAGAATTTTCTGTTGGACTGATGGCAAATTTGGATTTCTTTCGATATTCTAATGAATGATTTCAAGAAATTTTCAGAAAAATATGGATTTCGAATTATTTATTCAAAATGATCAACAATGGGAAAATAAATAAACAAATGAGTAAAGAAGACTGCATGTGGATTTTATTTAGCCCATCGATACAGATTCCTCAAATTGAAGACTCCTTTCCTCAGAAATATGGCTAATCGTCACAGAAACCACACACAAACAGTCGAAGAAAATATCGACATATTAATTTGTGTTGAATCTCACTAGTTTTCATTCAAGTAGGCTACAACAATATTATGAGTGCATCTCCAGCATGATGGGGCTCCACCCATTTTAGAGTTATGGTCAGGAACTTTTTGGACAAAAACTTTTCAAATATGTGGATAGGCAGAGGTGGATCGCATACGTGGCCCACTGGATCACCAGATTTCAATCCTATCGATTATTTACTTTGGAAATTGGTATTTGAAATCTTAAGTAGGTATATGTGTCAAGATTGGAAGTGAGGATATTCTCCTACAACGTATCGAAGTGGCAATAAGATCCGTCATGATCCAGAAATGATCACAAAGGCCATTATACATAATTTGAAAATAGTAAGAATATGCAACGGGCAAAACGATGGCACTTTTGAGCAACTTTTATGATTCCTTTCAAATGTTCCACTTCTTCACTCATTTTTTATTAATTTTCATTTCATTTTCAAAATCCTATTTTTTGGGTTTAAATTTCGAAGTACAAAATTTTTGTGGAGTGAGCGGAATTTTACTATTGAATTGAACCTTTTGACAAAAATTTGGATGGGTCAGATGTCGTGCGGGACAATGAAATATACTGATTCAAATCGAAAATTTTCAGCTTTTTCCGAATATTTCCATCCAATTCCAATATTCCGTCATTCATGAAAATTTTACAAATAGCCTATAACATGCACGACCAAAAAAACAAATTTTTCATTAATTTCAATTAGACCATAAAGTATCTATTTCTAAACAAATGATGGAAGCAGTTCTATCTCAGAATATTTTTCTAACAAGTATGATAAACATTTATTTCATGCTACCTGTTCAACAATAAAAGTTCACGTCCAAATACTACAGCAAAATCAAAGTGCAAATTGATAAATTTTCTTTCGCGCAATAATTCGAACAACACTGATTCGATCGAATTGAGAGTACGCAGTACCAAAGTTGTAAAATAACGAAACAACTGTTTCTATTGAATTCCGGGAGGATCGTATCACCAGAAAAAAAAGTTGTTTTTGAAGCTTTGGTATTTTCAAAAATATTCATCGTGTTCTCCTGAAATTTTATGTCTACGTATGGGATATCGATAACATAATAAAGTCACAAATACATAATATAAGATACAGGGTTACAGGGAAAGTCGTGCTGAATATCAAAGGACGTTATTATTCAAGTAATTTCTGATAGATTCGGTTCTATACTATGGTGTCCGAAACTCAACCGTTATGGAGATATTGAGTTTTGAAGATTTTTTAAAGAATCCTCAATTTCTTGGCTTTTTCATCAATTTTTTTCGGATTGGATCTCCTAGAAGCCGTTTCCTCGATGTTTCTATTTGGAGGGCATGCCAAAATAAAAATGATCAACAGAAACTTAACATACTACCAACAGCTTAATAAGACTGCCTGACAACGGTTAGAATCAAAGAGTTTTCACTAAGTGTTTTCAACTCTGAAGCGCGTTTTTGAGCGCTCGTACTACTTACACGAGGGCTATATCATTTCGTCACGATGTCTGTATTTTTCGAATTTTGAGCCGAAAATGGTCTCAATCGACTATGTTCGACTCACTGATGACGAATCCGTCGGAAAATTCGAGTCTATCCGTCCGTCCGGCCGTCCGTAAGCACGATAACTCTCGAACGGATCAACCTAGAGACTTGAAATTTGCAGTGTGGGTTCAGTTCCCGAATGCCTCGGTTGAGTTCGTTAATGGACCGAATTCCACTAGGGGTTCTGTGAATATGGCCGTTCAAAGTTTTGTTTCCCTGATTACTTAAGAACTACAGATTTGATCGAGATGAAAATTTGCACTCGAATGGAAAATGAGGTGTTCAAGCTACATTTTGTCCAGATCGCATTACCAGAACCATAGAAACCATAGAAAATTGTAACTTTTGAACGGAAACGCCTAGGGACTTGAAATTACCAGGATAGGTGTGGATCTCAAATGTCGTGATCACGTTCATCTATGAGCAACATTATACAAGGGGTTCCGTAAATACGGTCGTTTGAGATTTTGTTTTCTCGATAAATTCGAGACTACGGATTCGATCGAGATGAAATTTTGTATTTTAATCGAGAATGATATATTGAAGCAATATTTTGTCCAGAACGCATGACCAGAACCATAGAAACCATAGAAAATTGTAACTTTTGAACGGAAAGGCCTAGGAACTTGCAATTTTCAGGTTGGGTTCGGATCGCGAATATCGCGGTTACGTTCATCAATGAGCAATGAGCAAAATAAGAGGTTCCGTAAATATGGCCGTTCAAAATATTTTTTTCCTGATAGTTTCGAAACTACTGATCGGATTGGAATGAAATTATGCACCTAGCTGAGGAAATGTATTCAAACTTCGTGCAAGATTTTGTCCAGATCGCATCACCAAGACCATAGATATCGTAGAAAATTCTAGCGAATTATCGAAAAAAAATTGATCATCTGAAGCACTGACATGAAGTCTGGAGTTTCGCCTAAGTTTCAGAATTTTTTTGACAGCTGTAAAAAATTCCTTCAATTGATTTCTAAAACTGGAAATTGCGAATCTACCTACAAGGTGCATGTACGAGCGCTCAAAGGCTCCTGCCTTCACGGCAGTGCTTTTCGTAATTTTTGGAAAAAACTTCATGAAACTTATTCTGCAAATAAGTTTAAAAACTTTTACGTCCCTTTAGCTATTCAAAAAGGTATAACAACTGCTATTAAAGGCTAAACATTGAGCAAATAACAGTTGAGGTAGTAGAGGGTACATTTTTAGTTTGAGGTAAAAGTAGCTGAAATAGGCAAGAAGTATGGCCCTATCGGGTAATTTGATATTATGGCCATCCACACCTTTAGACTGAATCTCCTTGTGACCCTCTTGTTCTTTTTTCGGGTTACCTTGCGCTTTGGTAGCCCAATAATGGGATAATTTGTGATGCCAAAGTTCGACTCATCTGTCCACACGAAAAAAAGACCGGATCTCCAATATCTTATATCTCCAGAAGTCTAGTCGCCCCAATGGACCCCCTTCTTCTGCTACTAGCACTGGCGTATAATGGTAAGGGTATTACCCAGGAGTGTGCATTACGAACCAGACTTTACACTGGGAAATACCAAGCCGTCGAGCGATAACATTTTTTGTTGACGTGGTTGGGTCGGCTTTGAAGTTTTCCATTTGCTTCGTCGTCGTCGTCATCAAGTATACGAGGTATTCCCTTGTCAGTCATCGTACTAGAACAGACTCAGTTGCTTGTAGTCTTCAATAAACTCTGTCAGAAACGCCAATATCACGTACTCGACGAGTAGGATAACGTCGCAAGTATTTATTGCGTGCACTCCACTACACTCCTTCGGAAAATCCATAACACATAGGATGTCAGCATATTCCTCGTTAGTAAATATTGCCATGCTCACAATACCAATGAAATTTCAGTCACAAGCCACGTCACACAGTAATAAGATGCAACAGTCCAAAAATCCAAGTCGCCATATCACAGAAAATTACGGATAACACATCTATTACGAAAGAATCGAAGGAGCAGACTATACGCCAAAATTCAGAATGACATACCTGAGACTGTATGTATTTGTCTCCCGAGCACAAAAAATAGCTAAAATACGTAAATAAAACAGAGAAAAACAAAGCAATATTTTTATAATTCATATTCGACATGGCCGCCGCTACTACCTTAATTGTCATTTGGTCGATGTTTTGTCTATTTAATAGCGATTTTATACCTTTTTGGAAAGCTGAAGAGATGTAGGAGTTTTCAAACTTTTCTGCATGAAGTTTCATGAAGTTTTTTCAAGAAAAGCGCTTCAAATTTAAGAACACTTGTTGAAAAATCTTTAATTCTAACCGTTGTCGAGCAGTCTTATCGAGCTGTTAGTAGTATGTTCTGTTTCTGTTGAATATTTTCATTAATTGGCATGCCCTCTAACTAGATACATCAAAAAAACGGCCCAAAGAAGCTCCAATCCGAAGAAAATCGATAACAAAGCCCAAAAATAGAGGGTTTTTGGGCGCTCGTACTACTTACACGAGGGCTATATCATTTCGTCACGATGTCTGTATTTTTCGAATTTTGAGCCGAAAATGGTCTCAAACGACTATGTTCGACTCATTGATGACGAATCCGTCAAAAATTTGAGTCTGTCCGTCCGACCGTCCTTATACACGATAACTCTCGAACGCACCGACCTAGAAACTTGAAATTTTCAGGGTAGGTTTGAACCTCGAATGCCGTGGTTAAGTTCGTTTTTACGATTACTTCGAAACTACTTATTCGATCAAAGTGAAATTTTTCGCTCAGATGCAAAATTACGTATTCAAGCTACATGCAAAATTTTGTCCAGCTCGCATGAACAGAACCATAGAAACCATAGAAAATCATAACTTTCGAACGAAAAGGCCTAGGAACTTGAAATTTTCGGGATAGGTTCGGATCGCGAATTTCGCGTTTACGTTCATCAATGAGCAGAATTAGATTAGGGGTTCCGTCAATATAGCCGTTCAAACTATTTTTTTCCTAATGATTTCGGAACTACTTTTTCGATTAGAATGCAATTTCGCAAATAGATGAAGAATACTGTATTCAAACTACGTGGGAAATTTTGTTCAGATCGCATCACCAAGACCATAGATACCGTAGGAAATTCTAGCGAATCAACAAAAAAAAAAATTTGTCACCTAAAGCACAGACGTGAAGTCTGGATTTTCGCCTTAGTTTGGAATTTTCTTTGACAGCTGTCAAAATCTTTTCAATTGGTTTCTTAAACTGGAGAATGCGAATCTACCTACAAGGTTGATGAATGAGCGCTCAAACGCTGCTGACTCCACGGCAGTGCTTTTCTAAATTTTTTAAAAAATCTTCAAAACTCAATATCTCCATAACGGTTATGTTCCGGACACCATATTATGAAACCAAATCCATCAGAAATGACCCGAATAATAACGTCCCTCAATATTCGATACGACTTTCCCTGTAACCCTGTATATTGAAATTGCAGCCGTTTCTGTTGATTCCATCTATTGAAGCTTCGATTTTATAGAATTACATCACCTGACAGCAAGTTTACAACTATCAATGCTTTGCCCCAGGTGGCGTAAAAAAAATTACGAAAAGCACTGCCGTGAAGTCAGGAGCTTTTGAGCGCTCGTACATCCACCTTGTAGGTAGATTCGCATTTTCCAGTTTTAGAAATCAATTGGAGGAATTTTCGACAGCTGTCAAAAAAATTCTGAAACTTAGGCGAAACTCCAGACTTCATGTCAGTGCTTCAGCTGATCAATTTTTTTTCGATAATTCGCTATAATTTTCTACGGTATCTATAGTCTTGGTGGTGCGATCTGGACAAAATTTTGCACGTAGTTTGAATACATTATTACTCAGCAAGGTGCAAAATTTCATTCCAATCCAATCAGTAGTTTCGAAATTATCAGGAAAAAAATATTATGAACGGCCATATTTACGGAACCCCTAGTCTAATTTTGCTCATTGATGAACGTGACCGCGAAATTCGCGATCCAAACCTACCCTGAAAATTTCAAGTTCCTGGGCCTTTTCCTTCGGAAGTTTTAATTTTTTGAGGTTTATATGGTTCTGGTCATGAGATCTAGACAAAATTTTGCTTCAATATATTATTTTCGATTGAAATACAAAATTTTATCTCGATCGAATCAGTAGTTTCGAAATGATCGAGAAAACAAAATTTCGAACGACCGTATTTACGGAACCCCTAGTATAATTTTGTTCATAGATAAACGTGATCACGACATTCGAGATTCACACCTATCCTGAGAATTTCAAGTCCCTAGGTATTTCCATTCAGAAGTTACAATTTTGAATGGTTTCTATGATTCTGGTCATGCGATCTGGACAAAATTTCACATGTTGCTTGAACACGTAATTCTCTATCTGAGTGCAAAATTTCATTTCAATCAAATTTGTAGTTTCCCAGTAATCAGGATAACAAAACTTTGAACGGCCATATTTATGGAACTCCGGGTGGAATTTGACCCATTAACAAACTCAACCGAGGCATTCGGGAACTGAACACAAACTGAAAATTTCAAGTCTCTAGGTTGTTCCGTTCGAGAGTTATCGTGCTTACGGCCGGACGGACGGACAGACTCGAAATTTCCGACGGATTCTTCAGCAGTGAGTTGAACATAGTCGATTGACACCATTTTCGGCTCAAAATTCGAAAAATACAGACATGGTGATGAAATGATATAGCCCTCGTGTAAGTAGTAGGAGAGCTCAAAAAGTTACAAAGCCTACAGACATCACAACCGGATTTCTTATCTCTTGAATGAGCTTCTGGGGGTCTCACAGAGGGGTATAAGAAACATTGAAAACAAAACAATTGCTTTTATGCGAGAGTTCGACTATATGTATCAACCCTAAAGAAATAAAAAGTTGAAGTAGGTTATGAAAACCAAGATTTCAAAGGATGGTTACATCAAACCTTCATGAATTGATAATAAACTAAACAGCATGTACGTAAGTTATCTTATACTGATTTTCTGATAGGTGAAAAATAGGTTGTAAAATATCACCAAAATCAAGGTGTAACATTTATAGTTCTCGCCATTGTAGGTTATTTACATTCATGTAATTGGATTGTTCCCAGGATCGATAAATAAAACTGAGTTGTAATAATTCGTATGATGTTACTCAAATCATAGCAAAGCTCTACTCCGATAGTTCGTGAGTTGTACATTGTATAATTTGACAAAAACTTGCGGAGAAATCATAGGGATTTGATTAATACGCAATTCGCACTATTTTTACGCTAGACCTCCCAACGCTAAACGCCTCTTATTTGTTATTGTTTTGTCCGATATACGGTACTAAAAGTCGAATCCCTCAACCGTTACCCTGTGATAAAAGTGGAAGGAATTTTTTTTTATTTGGTCTGATGAAAATCTTGTTTTCAAACAAAATTTCAGTAATACTACGATTCCTACGAAGATGATGTTGAAGCGCAAATGTTCCGCCACTACGGGCGTGTAGCCTATTTCGGGTCGACGCCTATGTTTCATACAAGTATGCGTATTGAGGTCACAATTTTTATACGGCATACCTCAACCTCAATAGCAAGAAAAAAAGAAGAGCACATTCTGTGATCTATGATATTCATATTTTGAACACCCCAGCCATCCGCGGGGAAGAAATAAGATAGAATAGAAATAGTCAAGCTACAAACGCTCCATGTCAGTACATCCACTGTAATATATTTTCTAGATCTACTCTAGTTTTGTATTCAACAAATCCCTGGAACCAGATTAAACTTCCCTAGTCATACAGTCCGTTTCTCGCATTTCATACATTTCTATATCTTGAGGAGTTCAATGCAATATTGTCCAATTGTTCCGGGAATTTCGATCCAATCGAAATCTCCAACACCCCAACAAACTAGTTGGGACTTTACAGATGACTAGAGCGAATTAGCACAATCATACTATAGACAACGCCGAAAAAACCTGATATTTTATAAAGATGGTAGAATAAGAGGAAAAAAAGATATGAAAGGAATTTGAAAAAAGCGTGGGCAGGTCTCAGAGTTAGAATGGTCCAAGCAGGGTGCCAATAAGAAGAGAGAGAGGAGCTTCAAACTTTCGAAGAAGATGAAGCCAGCCCTGCAATTCGGAAAGGAGCCGAGGCTGTGGAAAGAAGTGTGAATCGATTGGAGTTTTCACATTTTTCCACCTTCAACCGCAACTATACTATTATATCGAATTCGATATATTCAGAGCCATTTATTGTGATCCCAGAGTCTATATATCTGTATACTTTACGAAGGAATTCGATGGTATATTCTACTTTATATTCGAATTTTTATTTTCCCTATGGATGCTGGTCTTGACTTTCGCAACAATAATATGTGATGAAAATTTGAGTCAACTTCGTATTTATGGTTGAAAACTTGAGCTTTTCTAGTCGAAGGTGTATTATTTCAAATATCGTTGAGAACTTGAATCAATATCTATTCAGCTATTGTCTGATTCATACGAGAACATACCATGAATATACAGAATGGGGCAGACTGATGAGAGATTTTGAAATGGCTTCGATCATGACCTCATAAATTATTCCTCCTTGGTTTCTGTCTACCACAATGAAGTAAACTAACCACTGAAGCAGTTTTGAAGATGAAACTAATTGAGGCATAAGAAGGGTCTCCTATTTTCCACTTCTTTGCGAGGGCCATGCTGAAGTTCATCTAAATGGAATAACGAAACCTGTTCATGATATATTATTATATGGATCACGCGATCTGGATGTCTATCAAACGGTCGGAATTATGGATGGATTATTTTAACAAGCTATTAATCGACCATCTTTCAGCCAGGATTTTAGTATGAAATATTGGTGTCAACTTGTTAAGCCTCGCCTTATTTACAGTGAGTTCAATTGGACAGGAATTCCTTGTATTGCGATTTGTCAATCATCCTAAATGTAGTGACGGAATTATGTCGATTATCTACGTCCATTCATTTCCTCAATTACAAATTTATTGTGCATTCATTCAAGTGAGAACATTCATGGTTTTGCAAGATTATATTTCAGTCAGAAGTTATTTTGGAAAAAAATAGAAAATATTGAAGGAATATTGGAAAGTCATTGATACTGTGGATAAAATACATTTTTCATAATTTTATTTGAATCATAACGAACTGAAACAATTATTCATAAGTTGTATAAACAAGGATGAAAACCCAATTTCGTGAAATCTGGAGAATATCATCATAAAATCTACGTAATTGCTCGTATTCATCTTAGACCAGGCAATAGAGATTTTTTCGTGACAAAAATAGTAGAAGAAAACCGCGAGTGGGGAGTTACGTGGGGTGGTCCGTGGATGATCAGTGATATGTTTTCGACTCGCAAATATCATTACTTTTCTTGTAATTGCGAAGAAACACCAAAAAAAACGATGATTTTTTAGTTTTTTGCTTGTAAAATCTGAACCAATGGAGCGGTGCTAATACTTCCAACAGACGAATTGTAGAAAATGAAAAGATTCTAAAACTGAAATATGCGAATATTCTACAAGGTGGATGAACTAGGTGAATGAACTAGCGCTCAAAAGCTCCTGACTTCACGGCAGTGCTTTTTATAATTCTAGCTATCACTCTTCTTTTGGGGAAATACTAACAAAGAAGGTCAAGTGTATGGCATTGTTCGAAAGTCAATCGAATTACCTTCAAAACAAGGTGTCCCTGAAGTCTTCTTTTCATTTAAGATTTTAGCGGTTGCTGTCATCACGCTCGCAGGGTCGATACACATTTATTTCAACCAACCGTATAGAATGTCCCCCTACGAACCAAAGTTTACCTTATTTTTTTTTCTGATTTTGCATGGGGGTCGAGATATTGAGGTTGTTCCCTGAAATGTACACACTGTATGTTATAGTTATAGTTATGGTTAGGTAAGGGGGTTATATTTCGCTGCAAACTCATCAAAGCTGTTTTCGCAACAGCTCGCCCTCCAGTATCCGAGAGAGCTTCAAAAAAGTTAAATCCTCGTTCCCCCTGTAATTCTCTTGTCCAAGACATTTTTTGCGCTGGTTTGCAATGGCGAGGCATTCTGTAACCAGGTGAACAAGAGTTTCCTCCTCTTCGTCACAGGATCTGCACTCGTCAGTTTTTTTTTCGATAATTCGCTAGAATTTTCTACGTTATCTATGGTCTTGGTGATGCGATCTGGGCAAAATTTTGCACCTAGTTTGAATACATTATTCCTCAGCTAGGTGCATCATTTCATTCCAATCCGATCAGTAGTTTCGAAACTATCAGGAAAATAATATTTTGAACGGACATATTTACAGAACCCCTAGTCTAATTTTGCTCATTGATGAACGTAACCGCGATATTCGCGATCCAAACCCACCCTGAAAATTTCAAATTCCTAGGCCTTTCCGTTCAAAAGTTACAATTTTCTATGCTTTCTATGATTCTGGTCATGCGATCTGGACAAAATATTGCTTTAATATATCATTCTCGATTAAAATATAAAATTTCACCTCGATCGAATCCGTAGTTTCGAAATTATCGAGAAAACAAAATTTCAAACGACCGTATTTACGGAACCCCTAGTATAATTCTGCTCATTGATAAACGTGAACGCGACATTTAAGATCCACACCTATCCTGAAAATTTCAAGTCCCTAGGCCTTTCCGTTCGAACATAATGATTTTCTATGGTTTCTATGGTTCTGGTCATGTGATCTGGATAAATGTAGGTTGAATATATATTTCTCCATTAGTACACAAAATTCCGTCACGATCGAATCTGTAGTTTCGAAATTATCAAGAAAACTAAATTTCAAACGACCATATTTACGGAACTCCTAGTATAATTTTGCTCATAGATGAACGTGATCAAGACATTCGAGATCCACACCTATCCTGAAAATTTTAAGTACCTAGGCGTTTGCGTTCGAAAGTTACAATTTTCTATGGTTTCGATGGTTCTGGTCATGCGATCTGGACAAAATTTTACATGAAGCTTGAGCAACTCATTTTCCATTTAAGTACAAAATTTCATCTCGATCAAATCTTTAGTTTTCGAGTAATCAGGAGAACAAAATTTTGAACGGCCATATTTACGGAACCCCTGGTGGAATTCTGCCCATTAACGAACTTAACCGAGGCATTTGGGATCTGAACCTACACCGAAAATTTCAAGTCTCTAGGTTGATCCGTTCGAGAGTTATCGTGCTTACGGCCGGACGGACGGACGGCCGGAAGGACGGACGGCCGGACGGACAGACTCGAATTTTCCGACAGATTCGTCATCAGTGAGAACATAGTCGATTGAGACCATTTTCGGCTCAAAATTCGAAAAATACAGACATCGTGACGAAACGATATAGCCCTCGTGTAAGTAGTACGAGCGCTCAAAAATCATCGTGCGAGAAAACCGAGAATTTTGTTAAATATCGAAACCATCGAATCTTCTGTGAGATATTGCGGCATATTCGGGCAAAATCGCGTCGTCTGATCGTTTTGTCGTCCCATTGTGTCGTCTGTTGAAAGTGACATATAACAACTTTAAGTTAAATACTTTTCTTCTGCTTCTCGAAACAACCCCAGAACTGTGCCGAAGTAGGGTCCTCTTTTTCCTCTCCTTTAACCCTATTTCAGCATCAGCCTGTGGTGGTTCGCCAAGACTCCGTCCGCACCCTCTTGGGGTCAGTACTATGCTTTGCAGTGTTCAATTTCACAGTCAGTTCATCTGAGGGTGGTCGCAAACCATTTTCGCGATCATTCAGATACCGTAGTGAATTCTAGCGAATTATCGAAAATCACCTAAAGCAATGACGTGAAGTCTGGAGTTTCACCTTAGGTTGAAAATGTTTTGGAGAGCTGTCAACAATTTTTTGAATTTGTTTCTAAAACTGAAAAATGTGAATATTCTACAAGGTGGATGAACTAGGTGGATGAACTAGCGCTCAAAAGCTCCTGACTTCACGGCAGTGCTTTTTATAATTGACAAAGAGCTGATGTCATTTTTTTGACAGCTGTCAAAAACTTCTTCAATAATTTTTCTAAAACTGGAAATTTCGAATCTGCCTACAAGGTGGATGAATAAGCTCTCAAAAGCTCCTGACTTCAGGGCAGTGCTTTTTATAATTTTTCATTCACTTTCGGTAACCATAATCTTGTGAAGAAAAAGTAATTTGTAGTTAGTATGAGTGCGCAGCAAAATAATTGGAAGAGCAGAGTAAGTAGAGATTTCAAAAAGGGTACGAATCAAAATTTTTCGGATTATTGAATTAAATATTTGATGGCTACATCCACGAATCCCTCCGGAGGATTTTTCCTATTTACTAAGTCAACCGGTTTATTCACACCTCGAACATACTCCCTATAATAGTATATTATTTCATAAGGAGGAAAAGTGTCACTTTTCATGACGAGCTTGAGTTTACCGAGGAGAGCAGTGAGGCAGGTAATTGAAGGCGAGCCATGAAAAGATTCTTTTTGAAATTCATGAAAATCTGGAGATCCACCTTAAGATTAAATTTATATTTACGGAAAAGTAATTCATCGTTGACCCAGCAACACTTTTCTGGTAGAACTTTTCGATGATCCTGTCAGTCGAAGTATGACGTTGCTTCTATACGTTTGAAAAAAATAGTATGTTATTTCATAAGGACGAAAAGTGTCACTTTCAATGGCGATCTTTTGATCCTGTTATTGAATCCGACAAAATTTTTTTCTTATCACATCACAATGAAATGTATGTATTTTTGTTAAGGTGCCCTTCTGGACCAAAACTGCATTGTTGAGAATCTTTGCAATTTTGTCAGATTCAATAACGTAAACTAAAACCTTTTTGTTTCTTGAATAACTTATGAAACACATTTTGTTGCAGACAAAAAAAAATTAAAATTCTTGGTGCTTTTTAATAGAAATGAAAAAGTTACTTCTTTTATTACTTTGTTTTTCGAAAACGGTTCATTTTATCGACAATGAACAAGAGTACCTTTTCTTTAAAGGTTCAAGGTATCCAAATTCGTTTTTTTTTAACTCCTTATCATACAGAGTGTGTAAAATGTGAGCAAAAACGTACAACCTTGTCCGCCCCTGGTAAAGTAAACAAGCTAATTTAAATTTAAGGACATTATTTTGAGAGGTCCTTACTACTGTTTATCATATCAAATTTTCATTGAATTATTTAAGTAGTTTAAAATTTATTTCAGTAAAATGAATTTCCAGTGGCGTCATTTAGGATGCCGTATCTCCGTAGAGAGGGCCGCTAGGAAAGAAAATTATGTGAACTTGTCATCTTATTCTTTTATGTTTTAGTTGAATCCGAGAGATTTCCCACATTTTCCCGGACACCCTGTATATGATTCTATATATCAAGTGGATCGGATGTCAACTATCACATGGAATCATGTTCACGATCGTGTGTTTTCTCTGTATTGGGTCTCATAAATATGCGATAATTATCTGACTTTATTTTAGTAAAATTGTATCAAAAAATCAATAAAAATTTAATTTCATGAGAATTCACAGAATATTTTACTGATCTTCTATCTACAAGAAACTGTATATTTCTGAAAGTGACTTAATTGTGTAACTTAATTAAATATCCGACCTGAAGTCCAATGAAGATGAATCAAAATATCCACTAATCTCGATTCTCTTGAACTGAATGTTCTAGCAGGTCGCTGGACATTAAGTGAAGCATTTGGGTGCATTCAAATGTTCAACATACACAAAAATAAATAAGGCTTATGTACCGGGTGATTGCTTATATTTTACTCAATAGCTATCTCAGTTAATATTGGTCTTAAAGAAACGTTTGAATGGTCAAATATGAAGTATTTTTATGGGCATTCAGAATTCAGTACTAGAAAATGCAAAAACGCATCGTTATCCTAAAAATTCTATGTATACAGGTATTTTTTTAATGAAACACACTGTATTTTATTTTCGTTATCAGTAGAGCTCTTTCTTCTGATTTCAAATATATATATAGGTACCTTATTGAGGTTATATCAGTCAGGTTTCGCAAAATACGGATGTTTTCGTCAAAATTTAAGGAGGCTGTAGAACGCCACACGACAAAACGAAATTACAATATGTGGATTGACACAAACGGAACCATTCTCTGGCCTCCTCCGACTTAATAATTGATAATAATGATTTATTTATGACATGTACGAATACAAGCATAAAAATGCACCATCAACAATTACATAGTAAGTCACAATAAGCAATATTTACAAATAGGTATATAACAAAGGACGAAAGTAAGACAAACTTAAAAACTTTGGTACTCATTTTACGGCAGGAATTCCCTTGCCTTGAGTCGTATATCGTGTCTTCTAGTAACAAATGTCCCACCTTTCCTTTAGATTGAGCCGCTGACAGTTCTTTAAAATCTTGGGAAGTCAAGCGGTATAGTTTGGACCTTGTTGTGTTTTTCTTATCCTGGAGTGAGGTATAATCAGTGAGTTTTTTCCTCGAGTGTTATGGTCATGATGATTCAAGCCTTCAGGGTACCGTTTTAGATGGTGGTGCACATAATTCACAGAGATAAGTATGTAGACAGAGGTGATGGTGAGTAAGCCTTCCCTTTTACGTACCTCCCCACTTAACCCCATTGACTACTTTCTTATGGGGATATTTAAAATCTTGAGTTAATATGGACCGTTCTCAAAATATTGAAGAAATTCAAATCAGAATATAAGAAGGAACTGATAATCTCAACAACCGACCAGAAATATCAAGGAGAACCCTCTTAAACTAAATAAAAAGATATCGATTGTCTGTTAGTAAATTGGGGCTGTTTTGAACACTTAATTTAAATTTTTGTTTGAATAAATAGAACAAATACCAGTTGTTTTATTATCTACGGCTACTATTTTGATATAAAGAAATCGCAGTAGTGGTACGTGGCGTTCTACAACTTTCTAGATTTAGACAAAAATCTGAAGATAACTGACGAAGATAACCTCAATAAAGTATATGTATTTGAAATCAGAAAGAAGAACTCTGTCCATTAGAAAGAAAAAATACAGGGTGTTCCATTCAAAAAATACCAATTCACATAAAATTTTTAGGTTAAGATGCTTTTTCGCATTTTCTATTACTGAATTCTGAATGCCCATAAATAATTCTTTATATGTGCTCATTTAGACGTTTTTGTATGACCAATTTTAACTGAGATAGCTACTGAGTAAAATATAAATAATCACCTGGTACAGAGAAGAGTTATATTTGTTGTAACATTCAGCAATTTGTGCGTTTTTTTCAAAACTCTAGAGTACTTCTATGGAGAAAACGGTAAACTCTATCACATTATTCAAGAAATAGAAGTATTCATAATCAGGAGATTTTTCGTAGGATTTTCTATAGTAATTACGAATATATAAATAACTAGCAGACCCGGCCACGCGTTGCTGTGGCTAGAGTATACGTTGGATTATTATTAACCCTAACCTAACCTTACCCTTACCGTTGAACTAACCCAACCCTTACCCTTACCATAACCCTTACCGGCCTTACCCTCATCCTCAGCCTTGTTTATGGGTCTAAGAATTTTCATATTCGTAGGTAGGGTATGTTATGATCAATGTGTGAGATGTTCGATATAGAAAAAAAAATACCTCAAAAGTTATAACCACCTCCCTCAATTATACTCGAACCAAATGATGTCATGGAATGTTTAGATAGAGGTTCTTGTCTTGAAAGTAACGAATTCAAAGGTTCGAGTGGCGTTGTCAGTTGTTGCAATTTGATTTTTCATTCAAACAACATAATCCTGGGGGTTCGTTTTGATATCTCAGAGCATTGCAGTATTTCCAAATGACACCAATATATTGCTAGCATAATCGACTGTGGGATCATATCTGAATGCTAAACGCTCAAAGTTGATCATTTCATTGGATTCTATATTTTGTTGTATCTTGCCTGAGATCGATAATATCGGTTCTTCCGGAGCTGGGGCAGATCTTGATTGATAATCTCTCATTCTGTTTGCTCATTGTCTCGATCATTACGAACTCGCCAACATAGACCAGGCAATAGAGCAGAAAAAGGGTCATTCTGTGACAAAAATAGTAGAAGAAAACCGCGAGTGGGGAGTTTCGTGGGGTGGTCCGTGGATGTTTAGTGATATGTTTTCGACTCGCAAATATCATTACTTTTCTTGTAATTGCGAAGAAACACCAAAAAAAACGATGTTTTTTTAGTTTTTTGCTTGTAAAATCTGAACCAATGGAACGGCTTTCAACAGACGAATTGTAGAGAATGAAAAGATGAAAAAAATGAGTGCTAGTGCAACTCAATCGGGTCATCATTACCGGAGGAAAGCCGGAAAAACCGTGAAAATCAGCGTTTTTTCAGATCCTCATAACTCGGTTAATTTCTAAGTTGTAGCGCTGGCTTTCCAAATGAGAGTAGTGGTTAATAGATACTTTAAGTGTGCATAACCCAGACGTTGTCCGATTAATAGTTTTTGCGTAATTGCGATTTGAATTATTTAAGGCACTATTTTCCGGAAGAGCTGGATGCGTCGGAAGTAGTCCGATTTCAATTTACAAAACGGATTTTGAAAGAAGAAGTATAGTACTACAAAACGGCAAACTTGATTTTTCGTTGAAATGTTGCAAAATAGGTGAAAAATACGTGGAAACATGACCAAAACCGGCTCAGTGCCCTTTCTGGGACGGATAGTGGGGGTAGCCGGCAGACGCGGGGAACCAAAATCGAGCTGAGGCCTGGCGCGAATATTTACATATATACCCCCACTACTTGACTGCAGTCGAGCATTCGGCTTATTTTGGTCATGTTTGCATGCTTTTTTCACCTATTTTGAAGCATTTTAACGAAAAATCAAGATTGCTTTTTTGTAGTACTATACTTCTTCTTTCAAAATCCGTTTTGCAAATTGAAATCGGACTACTTCCGACGCATCCAGCTCTTCCGGAAAATAGTGCCTTGAATAATTCAAATCGCAATTACGCAAAAACTATTTATCGGACAACGTCCGGGTTATGCACACTCAAAGTATCTATTGACCACTACTTTCATTTGGAAAGCCAGCGCTACAACTTCGAAATAGGCCGAGTTATGAGGATTTGAAAAAACGCTGATTTTCACGGTTTTTCCGGCTTTCCTCCGGTAATGATGACCCGATTGAGTTGCACTAGCACTCATTTTTTTCATCTTTTCATTCTCTACAATTCGTCTGTTGGAAGTATTAGCACCGCTCCATTGGTTCAGATTTTACAAGCAAAAAACTAAAAAAACATCGTTTTTTTTGGTGTTTCTTCGCAATTACAAGAAAAGTAATGATATTTGCGAGTCGAAAACATATCACTGAACATCCACGGACCACCCCACGTAACTCCCCACTCGCGGTTTTCTTCTACTATTTTTGTCACGAAAAAATCTCTATTGCCTGGTCTAAACAACACAACGATATATATCATACACGATAAACTTCACTCACACAAGTGTCAAAATTCTCATGAAATATAAGTAATCTATGATTGTTCGCTTGGTCGAAGGAAAAAAAAAAGCCTTTTTTTCTTTTTTCGGGAATATTTTGTTGTAGAAAGGTGGTGGTGATAATAATGAACACAACTAAAAAAGAATTATCGAATTTGGTGCAGTCGTTTGAACGTGATGCTTTTACACACATAAACCATAGATCCTCTTTTATTAATATAGATATAATACATAAAATTTCGAGTGGACATACATGCTTTGTTCATCCTTATTTGGTATGAGCGGAAATTGAAGAGAATATTCTAGTTCCACCTAGTAAGTGAGTTTTGTTCTGAAACTTCTTTTTCCAGCTTTATTTATTGAGAGATCGATGTTATGCTTCCTCAGTGCAGGTATCGAAGTGAGTTTTTTGCGTTGAAAAATATTAAGGAAAGAGATATAAAGAAAACTGGGATATAATTAATTCATTTTTCTGAATGATGAAAGAAATATGCGTTCGATATACGTGCCTACTGTTTACTCCGAATTTCCCGAAAGATCTTCAACTCTGAACCTGGCAATCTACTTTACCAACACTTTATCCTGCCTCCAACTTCTGTTCCTACGGGAAAACTCTTCCGGCAGCCTGTCCACGAGTAACCCCGTGGAAAACACGCTCAAGCTACGAGTCCGCGAGCCCAAACCTTTAAACGCAAGCACGCTGAACGACTGAAACCTCTCTGCAACCGGCGTTGCGACGAAGTCGGCGTAGGCGTGGTATCCTAGGATTGCAGAGAAGATGCTGCATGCGTTAACTGAACGCGCTTTCGAAGCGTCCTGATGATGCTGGGTTCGAACCGGCGAAATGATTGGGAAAGCAATAGTCAGGAGGAATGAAATATAAAATCACGTTATATCAGATAGAGTGAATTTTCATTGATTTTCATGAAAAACAAGACCAAAAGATTCTTCTTTGAATTTGTTGCGATGGCATTATTGGTATGTTAACGTGGAGAATAGTTTGATATAAAGCACTGGCCCAGACGTATTGGAAATATTCAAATACAATTTCATGGTGCAAAATTCATCTTATTCTCACGAGGATTTCGGATAGAACTTAATCTCTCCGCGTGAAAAAGCTTTTTTCTTTTCTAAAGGGAAAAAAAACTTCAGAAGACGCTCAGTGATGCCCGCATGTGTCAAAATTTCTACTGACAAAAATTGTCCACCGAATCAACACATCTTTTGTTGACTGAATTCTTTTGATATAGCTTTCAGCAGCATAGCCCCACGCTGCTGATCCGTAGGTTAGTTGTGATCTTGTGGAAGTCTGGATCATCGACAGCTTGTTATTTTTATCCATAAGGTTTTTCCTGCCCATAAAGAGAAAGAGTCTGCTCAAAGCGGGGTTCATTTTACCAACAGCATGTTTGATATGAATTCTCCATGTAAGTCCTTATTCTAGAATTACGTTTGAATGTTTGGCATTCTATCTATGATGCATTCGATACTTTTTCATCAATTTTAAATAGTCTCTTCTGCACTAAAAAGGCTTGGCTTTTTGTATATTTACCTCAATTTTCCATTTAATGCACCACTCATTCTTTTCATCAGATGCTTCCTGTAGTATCCGGTGAATGACATCTGCTTTTCGATGCCTGACAGCTATTCCTCTATCATCTGCATAGAGTTTACATATTTCTTGTGTTTTTGAGGGCATCTTTAGTATACAAAATGTCTTCTTTCGTAACGGCCAAACTTCAGGAGGAGATCATCGTGATTTGCCACAAAAAATGACCCATAACATATGGTCGAAATATTGGCGGTTTTTCTTTAATTTGACATTTCTTGATTTCATGAAATATTTCAAGTTTTTGAGCGCTCGTACAACTTACACGAGGGCTATATCATTTCGTCACGATGTCTGTATTTTTCGAATTTTGAGCCGAAAATGGTCTCAAACGATAGAGTTCAACTCACTGATGACGAATCCGTCGGAAAATTTGAGTCTGTCCGTCCGTAAGCACGATAACTCTCGAACGGATCAACCTAGAGTCTTGAAATTTTCAGTGTAGGTTCAGATCCCAAATGCCTCGGTTGTGGTCGTTAATGGGCAGAATTCCTCCAGGGGTTCCGTAAATATGGCCGTTCAAAATTTTGTTCTCCTGATTACTTTGAAACGACAGATTCGATCAAGATGCAACTTTGCACTCAAATGGAGAATGAGGTGTTCAAGCTACATGTAAAATTTGTCCAGATCGCATGACCAGAACCATAGAAACCATAGAAAATTGTAACTTTTGAACGGAAACGCCTAAAGAATTGAAATTTGCAGGATAGGTGTGGATCTCGATTGTCGTGATTACTTTTATCTATGAGCAAAATTATGCTAGGGGTTCTGTAAATATGGTCTATTGTATTTGGTTTTCTTGATAATTTCAAAACTACAGATTCGATCGTGACGAAATTTTGTATACTAATGAAGAATGATATATTCAAGCTACATTTCTCCAGATCACATGACCAGAACCATAGAAACCATAGAAAATCATAACTTTCGAACGGAAGGGCCTAGGGACTTGAAATTTTCAGGATAGGTGTGGATCTGAAATGTCGCGTTCACGTTCATAAATGAGCAGAATTATACTAGGAGTTCCGTAAATACGGTCGTTTGAAATTTTGGTTTCAAGATAATTTCGAAACTACGGATTCGATCGAGATAAAATTTCATATTTTAATCGAGACTGTTATATTAAAGCAATATTTTGTCCAGATCGCATGACCAGAACCATAGAAACCATAGAAAATTGTAACTTTTGAACGGAAAGGCCTAGGAACTTGAAATTTTCAGGGTGGGTTTGGATCGCGAGTTCCACGGTCACGTTCATCAATGAGCAAAATTAGACTAGGGGTTCCGTAAATATGGCCGTTCAAAATATTCTGTTCCTGATAATTTCGAAACTACCGATTTGATTGGAATGAAATTTTGCACCTAGCTGAGGAATAATGTATTCAAACTACGTGCGAAATTTTGTCCAGATCGCATCACCAAGACCATAGATACCGTAGAAAATTCTAGCGAATAATCGAAACAAAATTGATCAGCTGAAGCACTGATATGAAGTCTGGAGTTTCGCCTAAGTTTCAGAATTTTTTTGACAGCAGTCGAAAATTCCTTCAATTGATTTCTAAAACTGGAAAATGCGAATCTACCTACCAGGTGCATGTACGAGCGCTCAAAAGCTTCTGCCTTCACGGCAGAAATTTCCTGGATAGGTTCGAATCTCGAATGCCGCGGTTAAGTTCGTTATTGGCCAAAATTCGCCAAGGGGTTCCGTAAATATGGCCGCTCGAAATTTTGTTGTCTGATTACTCCGAAACTACTGATTCGATCGAGGTGAAATTTTGCACTCAGATGGATAATTACGTACTCAAGCTACATGCAGAATTTTGTTCAGCTTGCATGACCAGAACCATAGAAAATTATAACTTTGTAATGGAAAGGCCTAGGGACTTGAAATTTTCAGAATAGGTGTGGATCTAGAATGTTGCGGTCAGTTTCATCAATGAGCGAAATTAGACTAGGAGTTCCGTAAATATGGTCGTTTGAAATTCAGTTTTCTTGATAATTTCGGAACTATGGATTCGATCGTGACGAAATTCTGTATTTGAATTGACAATGATATATTCGAACTACATTTTTTTCAGATCCCATGATCAGAACCATAGAAAACATAGAAAATCATAACTTTCGAACGGAAAGGCCTAGGGATTTGAAATTTTCAGGATAGGTTCTGATGGCGAATTTCGCGGTTACGTTCATCAATAAGCAAAATTAGACTAGGGTAAATATAGCCGTCCAAACTATTTTTTTTCCTGATAATTTCGAAAATTCTAGCGATTTATCGAAAAAAATTGATCACCTAAAGCACAGACTTGAAGTCTGGATTTTCGCCTTAGTTTGAAATTTTCTTTGACAGCTGTCAAAATCTTTCCAATTGGTTTCTAAAACTGGAAGTTGCGAATCTACCTACAAGATGCATGTACGAACGCTCAAAAGCTCCTGCCTTCACGGCAATGCTTTTTGTAATTCTATATTCTGGGTTTCAACCATGAGCATCTAGAGTTTTGTTTTTGTTGAAAGTCATTCTGATGACTTCGGCATCTTCAATATTCTATTTCACCAGATTATGCTCTATCATTTCGATATCTGCATCGATAAGCAAATACCATATGTCCACGTATATCTTTTTCAATTCAGGTAATTGGAGAGTAAAAATTTTTTTGAGCGCTCGTTCTATTTGCCCGAGGGCTATATCATTTCGTCACGATGTCTGAATTTTTCGAATTTCGAGTCTAAAATGGTCTCAATCGACAAGGTTCGACTCATTGATGACAAATTCTTTGGAAAATTCAACTCTGTCCATCCGTCCGTCCGTAAGCATAATAACTCTCGAACGAAACAACCTAAAGTCTTGAAATTTTCAGTGTGGGTTCAGTTCCCAAATGCCGCTGTTAATTCCGTTAATGGGCAGTGTTCCACCAGGGGTTTCGTAAATATATCCGTTCGAAATTTTGTTCTTTTGATTACTTCGAAACTAGAGATTCGATCGAGATGATATTCTGCACTCAATTGGAGAATGACGTGTTCAAGCTACATGCAAAATTGAGTCCGGATCGCATGACCAGAACCATTGTAACGGGGTTTTATGAACCTCTGACAATTCTTTTAAAATACAATAAACTCCCTTCTTTTATTCTTTCTCGGGCGCCAACTATATTTTTTATGTAGAAAATTATAGTAAACCACCAGGTAGCTACTGAAGCCGGAGACAGGGTCCGGCTCATCTAGGCTGTTAGCGATAAAAATGATATTTTCAAATTCGAGTCTTATCAGAGGAAAAGTACAGATTGAAGGAAAATGAAATCACTGATTGAAAATAAACTAAAGACATATATTGGTTCATACACCAGGAAAAATAAAATAAGAGGCAATTTCTACAGCTCACATAAGATAGGAGGTTATATACAAGAGGGAATGTCAAGAAAATATACGATATCAGTCTGACGGATTTCGGGTGATTTCGAGTTAAGCAAGTACGGTATGATGCTTAGAGAAAATTAAGGTACTGTACCCTATTCTTAGGGAACGGCTTCTCCACTACAGTGTTACTTTTTAAACGGAATTTTCTCTTTCGCCCGGTTTCTCGCTTATTTTCTCTACACACGGCGGCCTCGAATTATGAATTCCTCTTCCACGATTTCCTCGACTCTCGAGGCATATGCGATTCAAAAAAACAGAACGTCGCACTGGTCTTTTTGAAACTCAGTGTGCTGCCTTCAGAGTATACTACGAAAGGTCTTGGAGGGTGTATGTTCGATTGCGGCGTTTTGAAGTGATTCTTAGATGAATTTCGATTGTTAGAAATCGAACTTCATTACACCATAAAAACCATAAAAAATCATAACTTTCGAACAGAAAAGCCTAGGGACTCAATAGGTTTATTCATTTCATCGTATACGAAATAAATGGAATATATAGAAAGAATTTCACAAATCCAAATCACCGGTTCATATTTAATTTACAATGTCCAAAATATTCCTGAACATTGGCATGCGCCTTCATTGATCTCTCTAAGGTATTCGGAACCATCTCTCATAAAAAACATCTCAATAGGTTGGACAAGTACGGTTTTAGAGGGAAAGTCTACTACTTGCTCTGGAGTTACTTGACGGATCGAGAACAAAGAGTTCATATAGATGGAGAGTTAAGTAAACCCATGTATGTGAATGACGGAGTGCAACAGGGCACAGTGCTTGGACCACTCTTGTTCGCACTGTATATTAACAGTTGACAGTTTGTTGAGTGTTATGACGACGCGGCCCCTTTTCTGCGAATCGGATTCGTGGGAATCTTTGAAATCATAGGCTGAAGCAGAGTCAGAGTCAGAGTTTCAGACAGGTGGTTCAAATATAACATATTAACACTCAATCTGGAAAGAACGAGATATTTACCCTTTTGGGACCTCTGGTGATCGGAACGGGTTCGAATATTTAAAAAATAATACTCACCTGTAAAACTAAAATGTAATCCAAGAAATATGGTCATTTGTTATATAGCTCTCTCGTTAATTTCAAAACTACCGATTCGATCAAGATGAAATTTTTCACTCTGATGGAGAATGACGTGTTCAAGCCACATGCAAAATTTTGCCAGATCGCATGGCAAGAACCATGAAAACCATAAAAAATTGTAACTTTTGAACGGAAACGCCTAGGGACTTGAAATTTTCAGGATAGGTGTGGATCTCGAATTTCGTGATCACGTTCATCTATGAGCAAAATTATACTAGGGGTTCCGTTAATATGGTCGTTTGAAATTTAGTTTTCTTGATCATTTCAAAACTACAGATTCGATCGTGACGAAATTTTGCATACAAATGATGAATGATATATTCAAGCTATATTTCTCCAGATCACATGACCAGAACCATAGAAACCATAGAAAATCATTACTTTCGAACGGAAAGGCCTAGGGACTTGAAATTTCCAGGATAGGTGTGGATCTGAAATGTCGCGTTCACGCTTATCAATGAGCAGAATTATACTAGGGGTTCCGTAAATACGGTCGTTCGAAATTTTGGTGTCTCGATAATTTCGAAACTACGGATTCGATCGAGATGAAATTTTGTATTTTAATCGAAAATGATATATTAAAACAATATTTTGTCCAGATCGCATGACCAGAACCATAGAAACCATAGAAAGTTGTAACTTTCGAACGGAAAGCCCTAGGAACTTGAAATTTTCATGGTGGGTTTGGATCGCGAATATCGCGGTCACGTTCATCAATGAGCAAAACTAGACTAGAGGTCCCGTAAATATGGCCGTTCAAAATATTTTTTTGCTGATAGTTCCGAAAATACTGAGCGGATTGGGATGAAATTTTGCACCTAGCTGAGTAATAATGTATTCAAACTACGTGCAAAATTTCGTCTAGGATCGCACCACCAAGACCATAGACACCGTAAAAAATTATAGCGAATTATCGAAAAAAAATCGATCAGCTGAAGCACTGACATGAAGTCTGGAGTTTCGCCTAAGTTTGAGAATTTTTTTGACAGCTGTCGGAAATTCCTTCAATTGATTTCTTAAACTGGAAAATGCGAATCTACCTAAAAGGTGGATGTACGAGCGCTCAAAAGCTCCTGACTTCAGTGCTTTTATAAGTTTTCATCATCGAGTATTCAGCCCACAGAAAGCTCGGGGAAAATTTTTCGGATAGATCATTAAAATACCCCAACAGCACAGTTTCGTTAATGTTTTCTACAGCATTTTCTGACATCCACTTCAAAAATTGGTTATATTCTTTGTCGTATGAGTCTCTGGATTTTATCGGTAAAAGATTTTGCGTTGCCTTTTCTGCCTTTCTTGCTAAGTTTCAGAATTTTTTTGACAGCTGTCGAAAATTCCTTCTATTGATTTCTGAAACTGGAAAATGCGAATCTACCTACAAGGTGCATGTACGAGCGCTCAAAAGCTCCTGCCTTCACGGCAGTGCTTTTCGTAATTTTTCTTGTTTGGTTTTCTTTACAGATCTTTTTCTCATCTTCCTCCCTAGGGTCTTTTTTGGAATACCATAGGTTTTTGAGGCTCCGGTTACAGAAGATCCGTTTTTGACAGCTTCTATTGCTAGCCTTCGATTTTCTTTTGAAGTATAGTTTCCATGATTTGAGTTCTTTCTGTCATACTTCGTTGGCATTTTTGCGCAGTAAACAAGAAGAGACGACAAACTATAGAGAAATAGACATAAAAACGAAATGGCCATCTATCCCTACAGTTTGGTGGCCATCTCTCCCGAATGCTAGGGAGAAATGGCCACGTAAAAAAAATATTTCACTCCATTCTTTTAACAAGTTCTGGAGGTACAACTTATAGAATGAACATCGTACCCACCCAATACGTTTAAATCACCGATAAATTTACTTTCGCACAATCACAGTAGTAGAAAGTAAGAAACCATTGAATAATTTCACAAGGACGCGCTAGTATCTCTATTTTCTGACTGCTCTTGTACGTATTCGAAAACACAAGGGTCCTGCTCATACAAAAAAGAAGATCGCTGGGAAGAGAAAGCAGGGCCATAGAACGACCAGTTCTGGAGATTTTAGCTGTTGGCCATCTCTCCCGGCTGGCCATCTCACCCCACATTACCCTATGGTTGGGTAGCAGTAGGAAAAAAAATAACGAAGACGTATGTACATCCTCGTGTTGGTGAAAACAGCAGAAGAGGCAATACTGAAGATGAGCTAGTGATTAAATACATCATAGGCGGTATCTCCTTCCGTTCATACCACAAAATCATTTTGTACGGCTGAATCACTTTCGATGAATTCAAAAGATAAGGTAGGATCTACATGAAGGTCACCAAGAAGAGACAACATCTATTTCGAAAGAAAGGATGTCAAATTAAAGTGGAGAAACTTCAGACAAGGATATCGCGGAGACCCTTTCTTCGATTGCAGTACAAGGAGACATGAGTGAAAGGAAGCCCAGAAATATGGGAGATGTTCTTTAGGTTTCATGAATTTGGACATAATATCGCTACGAATTATACAATAAAACCGGAAGGAACCAATGAGGAAAAAATTTATAGTATCATCGTCAGTTCAGAAGAAGAGCTAATGAATATCGACACAGACGTCGATGAAAAAGAAGAGACCAACATGAAATTAATCGAGGATGCCACCATTGAAACAGAAGCCTGAAAATCGACGGAAGTAGCACTAAACAACCGGGTGAAATAAAGGTATCCGATGGACAAGCACTGCGTACGGACAAAATTTTTGTAAAAAAGATTCCGGACAGATTCTTCTTCGTGCCGTGAAAGGAAGATCTGATTCCGAAATCTTTGAAGATTTTCCTGAATATTGAACAGGAGAGTACTATGGGTTATCAACATAAAACAATATATGGTTTCATACATGTTTGGTTGTTTATTTTACTGGCGGAATACTTCGTAGCGATCCACTGGAAAAGTGGAACAGTCTGGAAATCCGCTCTTCTAGAATACACTAGAAAAGGGTTAACTCACTACAACTCACGTGCTTCAGATCAGCGATTTTTTGAGTCAGCGATTCCTTCATCCTAATATTGCTGAAGGTATTGAAATAAATAATTTAAGACAATATAAGCACATAATATTTCATGGCAATAAGAAATATGTTTTTTGATTAGTCTAGGAGTCTTTGGGAAGGGAATTCAAAGATCTCTGACAGACAAGTCTACCTTTCAGTGAAAGGTCGTCGAAACGAAAGAAGATTCATCAGAGGCCAAAGCATTTCTGACAAAGCGGTTAGAATGTTAGTTCGCTTCCGCGAATTTCTTGATTGCTATTCAATGTAAAAAAAAAATTAAGATGTTAATGGTCGGGCATAACGCCATGCATATCGAAGCATAAGTGACAGCCAGCCTAACGATTTACTTGTATAGAATTAGTTTGTTAGAAATGGTCATTTTGCTGCAACGCCAAAGCCAGCAGTGACAATTTGGCAAGCACCATTTTTTCTTTCTGAACTGCCTAGTCCAGATGCTGGATTTTGATCCAGGATAACTCCGGACTACCTGACTTGCAATTCCCAGACGTTGTTATGTTCAAACATTTGAACGTGTCCAGACGGTTCTCCGCGTGAAGAGAAAAATTACTTTCTATGGTCTATAGTCTAGACTATAGGGCAACATACTTTCATTTAGACGCGACTAGATATATTTCCAGACGAGGTTGTTAAAATTTTTTTGCGAATATTGCGTTCGATATATTCCAATATTACATGAAGGTTATTCAGTTTCTCTCTGAATATATGACCAGTTTGAGATTTCTTGAATCTTTTAACATATCAGAAGTGCTCAAATTATGGTGTGTTATGTGGGATGGAATTTATAAATTCGTTCATTCCGTCCAGGGACACACACGAATTAGTGTCTGACATACTTCATATACGGATATCATGAAATAAGTGAGAAAACAGAATATTCATAGTTTCTTCTTATGTTTCAAAATATTTTTTGTCTGCACTGAGAAGTGACTCATGAATTAAACTAGCAAGTCATAATAAGCTTCTCACGATATTTCTCTAGTCACCATATTTCTATGTGAAATGCTCCTAATGGTTAAACATTCTTTCAGAATGTTCAATCTAACAGGCCATTTTTGAGAAACTCATTGTACCTGATTGAGATGAAATAATAGATGAACATCTTCCCAAAATAATTCCTATCTGCCATCGTATTTTTTTTAGACCAACAAGATAATAAGATAAATAAGTGTAGGTACTAATGGTTCTCTAATTTAATTCATGCCGACAAATTGAATGGTGATTTTATTGGAAAAACTCTAAGCCAAATCATTTCCCAGTCTGATTCAATTTCCAGTTCTTTTCCGTTCATTAAACTATTTCAGTCGATGAGGCTGCTGATGAATTCCATAATGTGAATCCCAGCGGTATATACCATTACTATCTCTATAGGCTTATTCAATTACGTTTCTGTACATGAATTTAACTCAAAGATAAGGGTAGCTCCCATTAATCAATTCACGTTTTCAATTACGAAGTTGATCTGAGGGCATATTTTTTCAACAATTTTGATATCAAATTCGTATGCCTGATCCTTATGCTGGGACTGCACTTGCGGCTATCGGCCTGATACTTCGTACAATTTGTAATTATAATTCATTATCAGAGGACCAATGCAATAGGAATAAAATTTTTTTCCATTGTCCAATATGAGATTCATATGTCATTCAATGGATTGACTTATTATTCACTAATCTATCGAACTACGATATTCACTACTTAGAGGTTAACTAAAACCACGACACCTGTTTCGCTATACAATTGCACCATCAGATGGTTGAGAAAAACTTAAACTAATCAGCAGACCAAACAGTTTAGTTTTACATTATTTTATGCATCCTCTTGATAATGCTATTGTATAGCGGAACACGTGTCGTGATTTAGTAAACCGCGAAATATTGAAAATTGTAGTTCAATAGATCAGTGAATTATGGATTCCCATCAAGTACTTGCCACATCAGTTCAATATCAATGGATTTAAATAACTATAATTTTCATTCGAAAAAAAAAACAGTATTGAGGTTTCGGAAATTTCATGACTCCACTTCACTCGACGAGACACTAAGGGCCGGTTTCACAATGTCTGGTTACCAATACTTAACCTAAAGTTAAGACTTCAAACATAGGAAAGTGTTTCACAATTGCTGGTTTGGCACTAACCAATGGCTAATGTATCGTTTATCTTCTTCCTAACCGAAACTTTAACCCGAATAGTGTTTGCTCAAGTTACTTGAAAAATAACCAGACATTGTGGAACCGGCCCTTAGTCATTCTGAATGCTTTGGTTACATTTTCGTAGCCCTTCAATATTCCATCGATAAAATCTTCCAAATTTTGCGGGACAGTATTCTTTCGAATTGAGACACAACTCAGACATACGTAGGTACGCAGGTTATCACAGTAAGTAGGCGACATAGAAATGTTTCTGATTTATATGATTTTATAGTGAGCAATTATCAGGTTTTAACACACGATTAATGCGTGTAAGAATTGTTTTTTAGCGCTCGTTCTACTTACACGAGGGCTATGTCATTTCGTCACGATGTCTGTATTTTTCGGATTTTGAGCTGAAAATGGTCTCAATCGATAAGGTTCGACTCACTGATGACGAATTTGTCGAAAAACTTGAGTCTGTCCGTCCGACTGTATACACGATAACTCTCCAACGGGACGACCAAGAAACTTATAATTTTCAGGGTAGGTTCTAATCTCGAATACCACGATTAAGTTCGCTATTGGGCAAAATTCGACCAGGGGTTCTGTAAATATGGCCGTCCGAAATTTTATTCTCCTGATTACATCTAAAGTACTCATTCGATCAAGATGAAATTTCGCACTCGAATGGAAAATGACGTGTCCAAAGAACATGCAGAATTTCATGTAGATCGCGTCACCAGGGCCCTAGAATCCATAGAAAATTATTACTTTCGAACGAAAAAGCCTAAAGCCTTGGAATTTTCAGGATAGGTTTAGAACCCGAATTTCACGTTCATCAATGAGCAAAATAAGACTAGGGGTTCCGTAAATATGGTCGTTTGAAACTTAGTTTTCCTGATAATTCAAAACTTCGGATTCGATCGTGACGAAATTTTGTGTTTTAATGGAGAATGATTTATTCAAGATAAATTTTGTCCAGATCGCAATGAATCCATAAAAAACTATAACTCTCGAATAAAAAGGCCTAAGAACTTGAAATTTTCAGGATAGGTGTGGATCTCGAATGTCACAGTCACGTTTGATGAGCAAAACTAGACTAGAGGTTCTGTAAATATGGCAGTTCAAAAATGTTTTTTCCTGACAATTTCGAAAATACTAATGAATGAAATGAAATTTTGCACATAGATGAATAATAATGTATTCAAACTAAGAAATTTTTTTCAGATAGCATCACCAAGGAAAATTATTGGCAATTATCGAAAACCAAATTGGTCACTTAGCACTGACATGTCTGGAGTTTCGTCTTAGTTTGAAATTTTTTTTGACAGCTATCGGAAATTTCTTGAATTGGTTTTCAAAACTGGAAAATGCGAATCTACCTACCTAATTTTTGCATTTTTCAGGCAGATTGGTCAATTGTACTCAAATCTATTTCTCTTTTTTGAGCGCTCGTTCTACTTACACGATTTTCTTGTTTCATTATTGTTATTTGAGGACTATATCATTTCGTCTCGATGTCTGTATTTTTCGAATTTTGATCCGAAAATGATCTCAATCGACAAGGTTCGACTCACTGATCACGAATTTGTCGAAAAATTAGAGTATGTCCTTCCGGCCGTATACACGATAACTCTCGAAAGTAACGACCTAGAAACTTATAGTTTTCAGGGTTGGTTAGAATCTCGAATGCCGCGGTTAAGTTCGTTATTGGCAGAATTCTACCAGGTTCTCGAACAAAAAGTCCTAAGGACTTGAAATTTTTAGGATAGGTGTAGATCTCGAATGTCACGGTCACGTTTGATGAGCAAAATTAGACTAGAGGTTCTGTAAATTCGGTCGTTTATATTTTTGCTTCTTCCTTATCAATTCTCTTATACTTCTAGGTGTTTCTACATGTGGCTGTTTCTGTACCGCTTTATTTATTCTTATCATACTTTTCACAAAGAATGCTATGATATGTTCAGTCAGGCAATTCCACCAGGTCTCATAACAAATAAAAACCTGTTTTTGAGCGCTCGTACTACTTACACGAGGGCTATATCATTTCGTCACGATGTCTGTATTTTTCGAATTTTGAGCCGAAAATGGTCTCAAACGACTATGTTCGACTCACTGATGACGAATCCGTCGAAAAATTCGAGTCTGTCCGTCCGGCCGTCCATCCGGCCGTGCGGCCGTCCTTCCGTATACACGATAACTCTCGAACGGATCAACCTAGAGACTTGAAATTTTCAGTGTAGGTTCAGATCCCAAATGCCTCGGTTAAGTTCGTTAATGGGCCAAATTCCACCAGGGGTTCCGTAAATATGGCCGTTCAAAGTTTTGTTTCCCTGATTACTTCAAAACTACAAATTCGATCGAGATAAACTTTTGCACTCAAATGGAAAATGAGGTGTTTTAGCTACAAAATTTTGCCCAGATCGCATGACCAGAACCATAGAAACCATAGAAAATTGTAACTTTTGAACGGAAATGCCTAGGGACTTGAAATTTCCAGGATAGGTGTGAATCTCGAATGTCGTGATCACGTTCATCTATGAGCAACATTATACAAGGGGTTCCGTAAATACGGTCGTTTGAAATTTTGTTTTCTCGATAAATTCGAAACTACGGATTCGATCGAGATGAAATTTTGTATTTTAATCAAGAATGATATATTGAAGCAATATTTTGTCCAGAGCGCATGACCACAACCATAGAAACCATAGAAAATTGTAACTTTTGAACGGAAAGGCCTAGGAACTTGAAATTTTCAGGGTGCGTTTGGATCGCGAATATCGCGGTCACGTTCATCAATGAGCAAAATTGGAGTAGGGGTTCCGTAAATATGGCCGTTCTAAATATTTTTTTGCTGATAGTTCCGAAAATACTGAGCGGATTGGGATGAAATATTGCACCTAGCTGAGTAATAATGTATTCAAACTACGTGCAAAATTTTGTCTACGATCGCATCTCCAAGACCATACATACCGTAGAAAATTCTAGCGAATTATCGAAAAAAAAATGATCAGCTGAAGCACTGACATGAAGTCTGGAGTTTCGCCTAAGTTTCAGAATTTTTTTGACAGCTGTCAAAAATTCCTTCGATTGATTTCTAAAACTGGAAAATGCGAATCTACCTACAAGGTGCATGTACGAGCGCTCAAAAGCTCCTGCCTTCACGGCAGTGCTTTTCGTAATTTTTTTTTCACGAATGCGATTAAATGGGACAGATCAGTCTCATTATGCCCCCGTCTCAAATCTATGGATAGATAAACAAATCCGTCCCCCTCTGGAAAACTATAAGAGCTAACTGTATGAAATTCTGTACGAAATCTAGTATTATCTGGCATCGGAATAGAAATAAAAGTATCATATGAAAGAAATTATTGCGGTAAGATTCTTGAAAATCATGAAATTCGTAATATATATATTGGTATGATGCTACGCAATCGAATTATAGCTGAAGGTAAAGTACCTCTTTCGATAGTCCTGAGTGACTAGATTTCGTATATCGTATATCAGTTCAGAATTGAAAACACTTCATTATTTATGGTCACCGGCTCGACTGGACCAGTGAGCTAGCGAACAGAAATATTTGAGTGTATCAGGTTCGATTTCCCTGGAACATATTTTCTTTGGGAGATGAGTATATTCCAAATTGCGGATTGTTTATTTTCATTCGAAATACACGGGAGATTATCAACGAACTATAATTAATTGAATTGGATATTCGTAACCAAATTTCGTAGGGAAGGTTATCTGCCTGTTGCGTTTCATATTCGCGCCCTGGAGCTTGCTAGCTGAGGTTGCCATGGAGATTGTTGAGGTGGGTGTAACTCACCCTGGAATTCGGAGGTTCGCGATATCGATAATGATGGTTTCGCCATCTAGCGGAGGGTGAACGTAGGAAAATCTATTCAGACCGAGATACTTACAGTCATCCGATATGTCTTTATAGAAAACTTTGCTGGTGATCGATCTCAGCAATTGTTTAGGTTTCATTTCTTTTCAATGGGTCATTGGAAGGAATCTGTTGAATATAGTTTTGAATTTAAACAAATTGAAAATTTGATTATTCTCAGGGACATCCATTTTCATAGTAGGAGTACCGTTTCACCATTCACTGTTGGGTGGACGATCAACAGTGATTAAAATTGATTTAAACTATTATGTAGGTATATTCTCGATTATAAATCAAGAAAAGACACAAGGTCTTTTCCAAATGAATACAATTTCTATACGAAGAGTTTTTCTAAATTTGTCACGACAGGAATAGTAAGGATATTGCGAGAATAGTTATAATTTGCAATAGTTATTCACGTCATAAGTCCATGAAGTTTTATATCAAAATACTAAGGGCTAATTTCAGCATTTATCTGATAAAGCTGATCGAGAACAAAATTGAAATTGACCAAATAATATATATTTCGAAAAATGAGATACCTATTGCTACACAAAGAATGAAAATTATAATGTTTCATTCATGAACAAGATGTCAAGTAAAATAAAATATTCTTTGAGTTATTACTTTTCTGTGAAGCAACACTTCACAACATACTTCGGACGGAGATTGTGAAAGAAAATATTCGAACAAGCAAGCCACGAACCTCATAATTTAGGAGTTGGTCAAGTGATTTTGGATATACATACAAAGATTGATGGATGGACGACTCGAACCATTTTTTGTAATTCAATTATAACAGCCCCAAAGGACTATCTTCATTTTCTTTGTTTAATCAGAGGTAATCCTCACGGACGAACTATCTCCGATAGACATTAGACAGTGTGAGACTTTGTGTAAAGCAAGCTCTTACTCTAACTAAACCTAACCTGCTGTTTTATTCATTTGCCTATCAACCTTTCGACTCTTTTTGTTTGTATCTCTTTCACGGTCTTTGCGTTGTGATTATTGTGTTATCTATGCCTTCCAAAGGAGAGTTTCTTCTTCTCGATATTTGAAATTGAGTTTACTCAATTTCTGTTTGATCTCTGGCTCTTTTGTGATAAGTGAGTATCCTAATCACATATTCTGTAGGGTTGTATACAACAAGTCTCTTGGATGATGACTTGCTTTTTCGAATATCTTCTCGGACTTTTTTTTAGGAAATCTGTGGCAGTTTTCCATTCTAAGTCTTTGTGGATTTGGTGGTTTCTTACGAAACACGGCATGTTGATTGCTGCTCTTAGCAGTTTCTTTTCTGTTGCTTGAATCTTCTTTATATGGCTGTTGTCTGCATGGCCCCATGCCGCCGAACCATGTTAGTTGAGGTCTTGCAATTGATTTGATCATTCGTAGTTTCGTGCTTTAGCTCATTTGCCTCTTTCTTTTTGTTTTATTCACTGCATATTTTATATGGTTTTTACATGTGAGCTTTGCTTGATCATTCATTGAATACATTGAATAAAGGCGGTGAAAAGTAGATAATATTGATGAATTAAAGAAGAATTCAGAATTTTTTTTTCATAATGCTCGAACTGATATTTTTGTTATTTTTTTACTGGCGTTGAAAAAACGCTGCCAAGATTTTCAATCAATAAATTATTCCAAGGTTTGTGAGGATTATCCTCATTTTCTAATTCAATCATGAGAGCCCTAAGAAATCGAAATGCAGCTCCGCATAATGCTTGAACTTTTATTTTTTTATTGACGTTGAAAATTTGCGATCAAGACATCAATTCGACCAATGCCATTAAGGGTTGTTTCTCGTTTAATTGAAAAACACCCAAAGTGTCGGCTCCAAGGGTCAGAATGTACTTTTTCTTGAATATTCGCACAATTGAATGACGGCGATAACACTACCCCTTTCAATATACATAATTTTTTATCATTATTCCTACGCGTAAAGTAGATACTTTCAAAGGTGTCAGAAAATGGCTTTTCAAAGGCAATTTCAAAGGTTCATTATCAGAAATAAGAAACAAATTATGCCAGCAATCAACTGCTACGACCCAACAAAAACATGTAACCACTCTGAAATTTTACCTAAGAAAAACAAACGATATAGTATTCACATGGCAATGATCTCAAAACATATTACTCCCGGTGTTGATGTCGAAGTGCAAGGAAACATCAATTAACAGTGACGTACATCAAACCCCTACTCGCAATCGAAAGAAATCCTGAGGGTTCTTTTGCAAACGCAAGATTGAAATGGGCGCTCCTCACATTCTGTGTTCTTTCACCGTGTGCCGCCGAAGAAGCTGAGCTAAGCATCTTGGTGTTATGTGTAGGTACTTAAGTCATTATTATTATATGAATTAATATAATTGTTTATTAGAATATATTTTGTGTTTTATGTTTCTGTTCATTTGTTGAGTTGACCAATAAAAATAATTTTTCCAATCTGTATACTTTTTTCCATTCAATAACTGATATCCCACATTGCCCACTAAGGCCGGGGCATAGCAGGGTAAATGAGTTCCAACGAAAAAGTTTTGTTCATTCGATTATTTGATGATGTAGCAATGAAACATCGTAGCACATGGGGAACAAGAAAGCGATGTAAATTATCAAAACATTTTTTATTGATAGGGTACCGCATCAATTGCAGATGAATCTTAAGTACCCCACAATGCCCCGCTCTCCCCTACAAAGTAGAGTCATATCCGCAAGTGGCACTCACTCGCGACGAAACCAGGTATATAGCGATTCTGAAAATCGTTCACAGACACTGAGTCCATCACCGATAGTGGCAAATAGTTCCACATGGAAAACACATGGTTTGTGATGAAATTTTGTCTTTGTGATATTTTGAAACAATCCTTCCTCAGCTTGAAAGCATGGCCTCTAAGATGGTAGTCCATGTTAAACCTGAAGAGACCGCTGAGATCAACTCCGAAAAAGTTGCGAAGTGCACGGAAGAATACGATGGGATCACCACGTAGTCTCTTCTCCTCGAACATGCAAAAAATCATGATTGTTAGTCTTTCACTATAACTGGGACGCGAGATTCCGTAGGGTATAGAGTTGCTCGTCACTGGACGTTCTCCAACAATGCCGAATCTCTACACAACATTGGACCTCACACAGAGGGCCCGCTAACTCTAATATGGGTCGCACGTAAAGCTTGTAGAGGGTAGCACACGTGTACACCCACCAAAAGCTATCTGAACCATAAATAAGGTTCTTTCAGCCTTGTTTATTGTTTGGAGAATGTGGTCGGACCAGCTTATTTTCTCCGTCACAACAACACCAAGGTCAGGATTGGTACTACAAGTAGCAATGGAGTTGCTGTTCCGTAAGTACCGGCGACGCGGATTGTGAGCACCCAAGTGCAAAACAACACACTTCTCATAGTTGAGAGGAAATCTCCACTACTGGCACCAACGGTTCAATTTATCCAGGATAAATATTCTTTCGGAAAAATCACATAAAATAGCCACGAATCAAAGTTATACCTTTCACAAATAATCCGAGCAAGATGATCACTTACTCCTGCCAAATTTAAAGGATAATTACTTCATTCTTGAATAAAAATGAAACCAAGATCGCTAATATAACTGATATAAGTCGGGAAAAATATATCAAAAACAACAAACACAAAACGGAGCCATCAGATATATCAGAACTATTTAAATTAACATGTGGGGATTGCCCAAAATTTAATATCGCCCAAATAGGCAGAACTGCCTAGAAAAAATAATCAGAGAACGTTAGAGCCTTTCGTCAACGGAAAAACGAATTCAACCTTCGCAGATCACTTATTGAGAGAAAAGCATTGCTCCTTTTTTAATTACGAAATTTTGAATGAAAAAAAGAAAGGAACAAAAACTCATTATACTCATTAGAACGCTATAATTTCTGAGGATTTTCATATTTCACAGTGTTTTAAAAGGAAACCAGTGAAGAAAAAACACCGGAAATGCCATGCCATATGTATGTACATATATGTAACGAATAACGAGCAGTCGAGAACGGTCTTTTCTATGTTTTAGAAACAATAAAATGAATATTGGTCTATTCAGCGCACCCTATTTACGAAGAATTCCATACAGAGAGAGTCGAATTCCCGTTTTATTGTTTTCGTGCTTCGGAATCGTAGTTCAAGTTTGGAAACTGACAGGTTGCATCCACGGAGCAATGTATTTCACCGGTAGAAGTTACCTGCAATATTACAGAATATATGAGGAATTTGTACCAAGAAACGTAATTTTTCTGGCTTCACACAGGAACGAAAAAAATTGTCGCTATAAAGGAAAAACATATTATAAAAAGCACTGCCGTGAAGTCAGGAGATTTTGAGCGCTCGTTCATGCACCTCGTAGGTAGATTCGCATTTTCTAGTTTTATAAAAAAATTGAAGAAATTTTGACAGCTGCCAAAACAAAATTTGAATTAAAACGAAACTCCAGACTTCACGTCAGTGCCAAGGGACCGATTTTGTTTTCGATAATTCGCTTGAATTTTCTACGGTATCTATGGTCTTGGTGATGCGATCTGGAAAAAAAATTCTCACGTAGTTTGAATACATTATTCTTTATCTATGTGCAAAATATCAATCCAATTTGCAGTTTCGAAGTTATCAGGAAAAAAATATTTTGAACGGAAAAGGCCAAATTTACGGGACCCTAAGTAAAACTTTTGCTCATGGATATCTGTGACCGCGACCTTCGAGATGCACACCTATCCTGAAAAAATCAAGTCCCTAGACCTTTCCGTTGGAAACTTATAATTTTCTATGGTTTCTATGGTTCTACTCATGCGATCTGAACATAATATAGATAGATAGATAAATAGCTTTATTTCATAGTATGTAAATGTACATAAAAGAAACAGTGTCAAGCAACATCATTTAGCACAAATAATCCAACAAAAAATATGGCTCCAATTCAATAACAAATTCTTCAACTTTCTTCCTAAAAATCCTTAAATTATAATTTTTTTTTATGCTATCAGGTAATTTATTATAAATCTTGATACATGCATATGAAGGATGTCTTTCAGATGATGACAGTTTATGTATCGGGTAATTAAAATTCGATGATCTTAAAGGATAATCCTTCCTACTGGTATGGACAGAGAACATGCCTTTATTTTTGAAAAAGAAGAAAATATCGAGAAAATATATCTCAAAACTCTGTAATGAAGTTCGATTTCTAACCATCGAAATTCATCTAAGAATCACTTCAAAACGCCGCAACCGAACAAACACCCTCCAAGATCTTTCGTAGTATACTCTGAAAGCGACGCACGGAGTTTCAAAAAGACGAGTGCGACGTTCTGTTTTTTTTTTGGAATCGCATATGCCGGGAGAGTCGAGAAAAATCGTGTGGGGATTCATTCGAGAAGGATTCATTATTGAGACCGCCGTGAAGGAGAACAATTATTCAGGCCGCCGTGTGGAGAAGAATTAGTCGAGAAACCGTGCGGAAGAGAAAATTCCGTTTAAAAAGTAACAGTGTAGTGGAGAAGCCGTTCCGTAAGAATAAGGTACAGTACCTTAATTTTCTCTTAGCATCATACCATAATTAGTAACTCGAAATCACTCAAAACCTATCCGACTGATATCGTATTTTCGGGATATTTCCCCTCTTGTATATAATCTCCTACCTTATGTGAGCTGTAGAAATTGTCTTTTATTTTAGTTTTTCTGGTGTATGAACCAATATAAATATCTTTAGTTTATTTTCAATCAGTGATTTTATTTCCCTTTAATCTGTGCTTTTCCTCTGATAAGCCTCGAATTTAAAAACATCGTTTGTATCGCTAACAGCCTAGATAAGCCGGACCCTGTCGAGGACGACCGGAAATATTCTGTTCCCGATGCCAGAGGGAGAATATCCTCTCACGAGACTGCCCGTGTTCAGGAAATCCGAAGAAGAGAATGGAGGCGCAGTCAGCCATATCTTCAGGAATTTTGGCTCCGTTGGCACCGAAAAACAGCAGCGAAAACCGTCCGTTATTAGATGTCCGAATCGCCGGAAAAATCTTCAGAGCACTTATAGATACCGGAGCTACCAGAAGTTTCTTCAGCCAAAGAGTGGCAGATCGATGTGAAAATGGGGGAATCCAGGGAGAAATCGTCGCCAACCGTTTCGTGGTGACGTCGAACGGACAATCTACTGCCACACCGAAGCTCTATGTTCTCCCCATGCAGATTACCGACTACACTCTGTCCGACTTGAAGTTTTTGTTGGTACCGAATCTACAGGTCGACATCATTTTAGGAATGGATGTCCTGTCAACATATAACTTCTCCGCCGATCTCCGTACCGCCGAATGCTTTCTGGAGGGCGGTTGATTTCCAATCCGTCACCGTCCGAAGATTACGTATGCCTGACCGACGTGAAAACCCAATGCCGATGGTATCGCAAGAAGATGCAAGAGGTCCAGCAGGAGCCACAGAACTTCCCCGATTATTCCGTTGAGGATGGAAAACTGTACCGTCAGTTCTGGGACTCGACTGACTTCACCGAAGTTGGAACCAGTCAAATATGGAAGCTTTGTGTGGCCACTGAACAACGTCCGAGTGTGCTGAGGGAAAACCATGTCTTGGCCGATCACATGGGAACTGCCAAGATCATTTCCAGGATAGCCCGGAGTTTCTACTGGCCAGGGATGTTCCGAAACATTGCCAAGTATGTCCGAAACTGCAACTCCTGCCAGCAACATGAAGTTCTACAACAGAAGACCCCTGGGAATGTACAACCACGACGAATGACCTGTTCACCAATTAGAGAAGTACCCACCGACGTGGTAGGACCCTTGCCACGCTCTAAGAAGGGAAATTCCTACCTAGCGGTGATGCAGGACCCTTCCACAAAATGGACAGAGGGCCTTCTGTTGCAGAAAACCTCCGCCAAAACCGTTTATTCCGGATTCCCACCCGTAAGGGAATCCACCGTTCAAATGGCCGTCGCTGTGCCGACAGCCAGGGCCTCCGCAGCCCCAGAAAATTGTATCTGTATAACCAACCTGTTCCAAGATGTCTCAGTGGATACGCTGTCACGAAGCAACACCACCGTCCAAGGAGAGAATAGCTGTACAGCCTCAGGAGTATGGAGAAGCCAAGACACTGTCACGCACTGGTTAGAAGTTCCTCACCGATGGACAGGCCAGCCCGATCTTCACCAGCCCCAAGTGCTGGGATCCACACCTGCCACCAGGAGCTTTATTAAGATGGGGTAAGGTGTTACCTGTGCACAGCGCTTCATATGTTTTTTTCCTATTATTCAGCTTACATGACAGACAGCCACTGGGGGATGAAGGTCCACCACCCGGACACTGTTCCTGACACCGGAATCTATGGAGAGCCCCACCGAAGACCCACTGTACCATGGAGGCCGAAGTCCACCTTCGCCGGATTGCCGACCAGCCGATGGAATGGGGCGCCGCCCCTCCGAACACCTGGAGGACCACTCCGCCACACAGGGTTTTAATCCGCGAGTAGGGAACCTCCGAAGTTCAGCTCGCTATTTCACTAGCGAGTTGAGCTTTCCGAAGTAGGGGGGGTGTAATGAAGTTCGAATTCTAACCATCGAAATTCATCTAAGAATCACTTCAAAACGCCGCAACCGAACATACATCCTCCAAGATCTTCCGTAGTATACTCTGAAAGCGGCGCACGGAGTTTCAAAAAGACGAGTGCGACGTTCTGTTTTTTTTGGAATCGCATATGCCGGGAGAGTCGAGAAGAATCGTGTGGGGATTCATTCGAGAAGGATACATTATTGAGACCACCGCGAAGGAGAACAATTATTCAGGCCGCCGTGTGTAGAAGAATTAGTCGAGAAACCGTGCGAAAGAGAAAATTCCGTTTAAAAAGTAACAGTGTAGTGGAGAAGCCGTTCCGTAAGAATAAGGTACAGTACCTTAATTTTCTCTTAGCATCATACCATAATTAGTAACTCGAAATCACTCAAAACCTGTCCGACTGATACCGTATTTTCGGGATACTTCCCCTCTTGTATCTAATCTCCTACCTTATGTGAGCTTTAGAAATTGTCTTTTATTTTAGTTTTCCTGGTGTATGAACCAATATATATATATATATATCTTCAGTTAATTTTCAATCAGTGATTTTATTTTCCATTAATCTGTGCTTTTCCTCTGATAAGCCTCGAATTTAAAAACTTCATTTTTATCGCTAACAGCCTAGATAAGCCGGACCCTGTCTCCGGCTTCAGTAGCTACCTGGTGGTTTACTATATTCCACATTAAAAATATAGTTGGCGCCCGAGAAAGAATAAGAGAAGGGAATTTATTGTATTTTAAAAGAATTGTCAGAGGTTCATAAAATGGCGGAGAAAACCTCGTTACAACTCTTTTCTGTATGATTAACAGTCTTTCCATCTCACTACTTCATCCCCAAAAGAAAATACCGTATCGAAGCAAGGACTCAAAATTTGCAAAATATATTATCCTTAGATTTCCAATGCTCAAATATCCTGAAAGAGTTCTGATGCCAAATCCCACACGACAAAGCCTTCCTGCAAGGTAATCTATTTAGTGAGTCCACCCAAGAAAAACATCCAGGTACACTCCCAGGAACTTCACACATTTCTCAACTTTCACCTCACACCTTCAAATGCAATATACCTTCTTTTCTTTTTTGATCTACTAGAACTAAAAAGAACCGCTGATGTCTCGCATTCATTCATGACTAATTTATTTTTATCAAACCACAGTTTTATTTCACTAAATACTGATAATACCTTAGTTTCAATATCATCAAAATCAGATCCCTCCTCAATTACATTTGTATCATCAACGAACGATGTCAACCATCTCAAGATCTCCTCATTCAAATCACATATGTCAATTAGAAAAATTATAAACAAAATTGGACCCAAGACACTACCCTGGGAAACCCCAAAATTTGACTCGAGTATGTCAGATCTTATTTCTCTACCATCCTTGACAATTGATACTCTTTGCGTGCGTTCCGAAAGATATGACGTAATCCACTTTTTGAGCGCTCGTACTACTTACACGAGGGCTATATCATTTCGTCACGATGTCTGTATTTTTCGAATTTTGAGCCGAAAATGGTCTCAACCGACTATGTTCGACTCACTGATGACGAATCCGTCGGAAAATTCGAGTCTGTCCGTCCGGCCGTCCGTAAGCACGATAACTCTCGAACGGAACAACCTAGAAACTTGAAATTTTCAGTGTCGGTTCAGTTCCCGAATGCCTCAGTTGAGTTCGTTAATGGGTCAAATTCCATTAGGGGTTCCGTAAATAGGGCCGTTCAACGTTTTGTTTCCCTGATTACTTGAAAACTACAGATTTGATCGAAATGAAATTTTGCACTCGAATGGAGAATGAGGTGTTCAAGCTACTCGTGAAATTTTGTCCAGATCGCATGACCAGAATCATAGAAACCATAGAAAATTTTAACTTTCGAACGGAAAAGCCTAGGGACTTGCAATTTTCAGGATAGGTGTGGATATCGAATTTCGTGATCTTGTTCTTCTATGAGCAAAATTATACTAGGGGTTCCGTAAATATGGTCGTTTGAAATTTTAAATTCTCGATAATTTCGAAACTACGGATTCGATCGAGATGAAATTCTGTATTTTAATCGAGAATGATATATTAAAGCAATATTTTGTCCAGATCGCATGGCCAGAACCATAGAAACCATAGAAAATTGTAACTTTTGAACGAAAAGGCCTAGGACCTTGAAATTTTCAGGGTAGATTTGGATCGCTAATGTCGCGGTCACGTTCATCAATAAGCAAAATAAGACCAGGCGTTCCGTGTATATGAATGTTCAAAATATTTTTTTTCTTATAAGTTCGAAACTACTGATTGGATTGAAATGAAATGTTGCACCTAGCTGAGGAATAATGTATTCAAACTACGCGCGAAATTTTGTCCAGATCGCACCACCAAGACCATAGATACCGTAGAAAATTCTAGCGAATTATCAAAGAAGAATGGGTCAGCTGAAGCATTGACATGAAGAAAAAAATTTATTTTAGACAGCTTGATCCATTCTCAACAAATAAGGCCTCCTGTAATTTCTTGCTGAAAATCACGGTTTCTGGGAAAAAAAATATTAGGCTGGAATCATTTCCGAACTAGAATTTATCTAGTAAGCGGATGTCATTTTGTTATGACAACTGACTAGTTTTCATTAACTTTGATTCAGTTACAATTATTTTTTGATCTGACTTATCATTTTGAGATTTTTGTCACATCATTAAGATGACGGTGTACACAAACGCAGAAATGACCGATATGCACTTCCTTTGCGGTATTTCTGGTGGTAATTTTCTTAAAGCTTCCAGAAGATATGCAGAAATGTTCCCTGAAAGTGTGGCTCCACATCACACTCTATTTACACGAATTCAACAAAGACTACGTGAAAGTGGTACATTTGAAATGAATAAAAATTACGGAAAGCACTTCAGTCAGGAGCTTTTGAGCGCTCGTACATCCACCTTGTAGGAAGATTTGCATTTTCCAGTTTTAGAAATCAATTGAAGGAATTTTCGACAGCTGTCAAAAAAATTCTCAAACTTAGACGAAACTCCAGACTTTGTCAGTGCTTCAGCTGACCAATTTTTTTTCGATAATTCGCTAGAATTTTCTTCGGTATCTAGGGTCTTGGTAATGCGATCTGGACAAAATTAAGCACGTAGTTTGAATACATTATTCCCCAGCTAGGTGCAAAATTTCATTCCAATCAAATTGGTAGTTTCGAAATTATCAGGAATAAAATATTTTGAACGGCCATATTTACGGAATCTCTAGTCTAATTTTGCTCATTGATGAACGTGACCGTGAAATTCGCGATCAAAACCGACTCTGAAAATTTCAAGTTTCTAGGCCTTTCCCGTCGGAAGTTATAATTTTCTATGGTTCCTATGGTTCTGGTCATGCGATTTGAACAAAATGTTGCTTCAATATATCATTCCCGTTTAAAATACAAAATCTTACCTCGATCGGATCCATAGTTTCGAAATGATCGAGAAAACAAAATTTCAAACGACCGTATTTACGGAACCCCTAGTATAATTCTGCTCATTGATAAACGTGAACGCCATATTTCAGATCTACACCTATCCTGAAAATTTCAAGTCCCTAGGCCATTTCGTTCGAAAGTTATGATTTTCTATGGTTTCTTTAGTTCTGGTCATGCGATCTAGGGAAATCTAGCTTGAATATATTATTCTCCATTAGTATACAAAATTTCGTCGCGATCGAATCTGTAGTTTTGGAATTATCAAGAAATCTAAATTTCAAACGACCATATTAACGGGACCCCTAGTATAATTATGCTCATAGATTAAAGTGATGACGACAATCGCGATCCACACCTATCCTGAAAAAAAGTCCCTAGGCGTTTCCGTTCAAAAGTTACAATTTTCTATGGTTTCTATGGTTCTGGTGATGCGAGCTGGACAAAATTTTGCTTGTAGCTTGAGCACCTCATTTTCCATCAGAGTGCAAAATTTCATCTCGATCGAATTTGTAGTTTCGAAGTAATCAGGAAAACAAAATTTCGAGCGGCCATATTAACGGAACACCTCGGCGAATTTTGCCCAATAACGAACTTAACTGCAACATTCAAAATTCGAACCTACTCTGAAAATTTCAAGTTTCTAGGACATTCCGTTCGAGAGTTATCGTGTATACGGCCGGCCTGACAGACAGACTCGACTTTTTCGACGAATTTGTCATCAGTGAGTTGAACCTTGTCGATTGAGACCATTTTCGGCCCAAAATTCGAAAAATACAGACATCGTGACGAAATGATATAGCCCTCTTGTAAGTAGTACGAGCGCTCAAAAATGCAGAGAAGAAGAAGAACTTGCAAGAAAGGCAGAAAAGGCAACGCAAAATCTTTTACCGATAAAATCCAGAGACTCATACGACAAAGAATATAACCAATTTTTGAAGTGGATGTCAGAAAATGCTGTAGAAAACATTAACGAAACTGTGCTGTTGGGGTATTTTAATGATCTATCCGAAAAATTTTCCCCGAGCTTTCTGTGGGCTGAATACTCGATGATGAAAACTTATAAAAGCACTGAAGTCAGGAGCTTTTGAGCGCTCGTACATCCACCTTTTAGGTAGATTCGCATTTTCCAGTTTAAGAAATCAATTGAAGGAATTTCCGACAGCTGTCAAAAACATTCTCAAACTTAGGCGAAACTCCACACTTCATGTCAGTGCTTCAGCTGGCCAATTTTTTTTCGATCATTCGCTAGAATTTTCTACGGTATCTATGGTCTTGGTCATGCGATCTGAACAAAATTTCGCACGTAATTTGAATACATTATTCTTCAGCTAGGCGTAAAATCCAATCAGTAGTTTAGGAATTATCGCGAACAAAATATTTCCAATGGCTATATTTACGGAACCCCAAGTCTAATTTTGCTCATTGATAAACGTGACCGCGACATTCGCGATCCAAACCTACCCTGAAAATTTCAAGTTCCTAGGCCTTTCTCTTCGGAAAGAGCGCTCAAAAATGATTGTGGTCGCTAGCACGAGATTAGAATTCCAGCAATGAAAGAAGCAGTACCAAATATTTTCGACGAGAAACCTGACATCAGTACTAGGAAAATTGCTCAGCAATTACAAATTCACCATAATATGACGGTGTTTGCGATCAAGGAACAACTTTCACATCCATATCACATTTAACGTGTACAGGCTCTCTTACCACGAGATTGTCCGAATCGTCCCCAATTCTCCACTTGGATGTTGGGAATGATATTGAACAATATCCTCAATATTTGAAAAAGGCCCTATTCACACACGACTCTAATTTTCCTAGCGTTCCAATAACTAATTTTCATATAGGCCGAAGGGAACCCTCACTGTAGCTCACCACCAAGAACAATTTTCTCTGAATGTCTGGCTTGCATAAGTTGGGGATCAGTTAATTAGACCAAAATTTCTACCACCTAGATTGAATGGAAAACATACATAATTTCTAGAAGAAGGACTTCCTGTACTTCTTGAAAATAATCCTTTGAGTGTCCGAAGGCCCTCGCACATTTCAGTATTGGAGCACGTCAGCGTTTAATTCATACATATCCAAATCGATGGATATGGCGAGGTGGACCTCAGTTCTGGCCTGCCCGATTACCAGATTTAAATCTTCTGGATTTCACTTTTTGAGGCCATTCAAGAACATTGGTTTACAAGACTTACTTTCGTTCAAGATATGGAAGACTTAAGAAACCGCATTGTCCTTTCTTTTTGGGTTATTCAAAATACTCCCGGATTTTTTGACCGGGTAACCCAATCTATGCGCCGACGTCTAGAATCAGCGTGTAACGGCCGAAGGTGAATTTGAAAATTCAAAATGATCACAAATAGCAAGAAAGAAATATTCATCGATAGTGATCCACAAATTTATTGGTTACGATCGAGGAATATTTCTTTCTTGCTATTTGTGATGTATTTGGACTTTCAGGGTGTACCTTATACCTATTAAGTATGATATTTAATTTGTGAAAAATTTGAAATTGTTTGTTTTGTTACATTTATTTATCATTTGTACCAGTTCTTGATAAAAATGTCATCCGCCTAATGGATTTTAAAATCGAAAAAAAATCCCAACCTCTACGACTCGTATTATTTGTTGGTGAATTTGGTATTTTCTCAGAAACCGTGAACTGACGCAAGGAAGGAGACCTTATTCGTTAAGGATTGATCAAGATATCTAAAATTAACTTTTTCAATGTAAAATAGGAATATGCACAAAATTTTTTAGCGAAACAAGGTTAAGCGGTGGCTTCTTTAACCATTTCAATCATGGAGGAACACCACCAATAATTTTTTGAGTGCCTTCTGGCTCGCAATGTCTGATTGATTTCATTCTTGTCAGGTTTTTTGGTTTTCAAAAAAAAAAGACTGCTTTTCGGGCGCATTCTCCAGGTGGCTGTAACTAAGAAGGGATGGGGGCTCAAAAAAAAATTATATGAGTGACCCTATTCATATACACCCTTTATATGCCAGGGATGAAATGTCTTTTGTAGAAATTCAGCTTTCTAGCTGTTTCACGTGAAAAGAAAATTGGTATTCAATGAAGAAACCAGTTACGCCGCTGGTACAGACAATTTTTTTCGAGTAGACATATTGACTAATCCTATACAGAAACAAAATTTCAACTCAGATTGTACTGAGTGACCATAATATTCAATATTCAAATATTGAATGCAGAATCTATTGCTTCTATTCAATACAAAAGAACAAATGACCAATTTGATATAGGAAAAAACACAAAATATTTAAATAGTTAACTTACATACTTAAAAACAATAACAGAAATACATAAAATAGCGAAAAAAACAGCAGAAAACAACAAATATCAACATGAACTGCTCGAATGATCTCTCATCTTTTTCGATGCATAAACGTATTCGTTTAAGGTGAGGATTTTTAATATTACTCAAAACACAAGGAGTTATGTTTGCAAAAAAGTCTTTTATTCTCCTTTTCATGTCCTGAAAAATTTCAACAGGACTCACATATACAAGGCTTCCGATATAACCCCATAAAAAATCCGTAGATGTTAAATGTTAAATCTCCATATTTTCAATTTTTCGCCATGTTCTCTTAAATGGTGCTACTTAGGTATAAAGTGATCTGACGTCAATGTTGTTAGTGGTCATATAATTCTTCATAATAATATTGATGCTTTAAAAAGATTTGATAGTCTCATAAAAAAATATATTCAACTGAAAATAAGTAAAAACCGTCTCGACTTCGATACTAAACCTTGTCAGAACTGGACGAGCAAGTTAAATTGAAGATCATGCAAAATTAAAACCGAGGCAGTTAGAATCAGGAATTATCAGACTTAGTCAATCAAATTGTGCAAGTATCATTGTGGTGGAATATTAATTCAAAAAGATTTAAAATGAAGTCGCACATTCTGTAGCATATTTCAGTAGGAAAACCACTGCGGTTGAACCAAAATACCATGCGTATGATCTGGCTATCGTAGAGGCCACAAAAAATTTCAGAAATTACTTATATGGAATCAAATTCAAATTATTAACTCATTGTTATTCGGTTCGGGCTACTGCTTTGAAGAAGAAATTGCTAAGAGAGTAGCTCGGTGGCGAATTCATTTGCTGGACTTTGATTCCGAAGTAGAATACCGACCTGGTGAGAAGATGAAGCATGTTGATTATCTTAGTAGGAATTTGTCCTTGTCAGAACCACGTACTGGCGCTTCGTAATGTTTCAGGTAACCCCTTATTGCGAAACTGAATGCCGTAACGAAAAATAAAAATGCAAGATTCAACGAAGCTCGCAATCCTGGATATCCATTTGAGATCAATCAAAAAGGGAGAATGATGATCCAACAAATCAATCCATGAAACCCCAGAAAACACCAGATCCATCATTCGCAACTGTAGACCGGTTTCGAATTTTTCAAGTTTCATCAGAACAGCTCAGCGAAGATTAATTCGATGTAAGAAAATGAAAGCCATTACAACTAAACGCAGCGGCGATCGGATAAATTGTAATAGATAATCTAATAAGCAAGCCAACAAAATCCATGTAACCCCAAAAAACACCAAATCCATCAACTCTAGACCCGTTTCGATTCATCAAGTATCATCAGTATATCTGCAGAAATTGGGAGACGGTTGCTTTTGGATCGAACAGGTGGCGTAAGTGGGGAATTTTTCGAAGGCTTTGGTTTTCATTACTTAGAATTCATCTTCGCTGAACTATACTGATGAGACTTGATGGATCGAAATCGGTTCATAGTTGCGAATGATGGATTTGGTGTTCTCTGGAATTACATCTATTGATTTGTTGGTTTGATTACTAAATTATCTATTACAATTTTCCTTCTGGAAAACTGTTTCGTGTTTGATTACAAGTATATTGTGAAGTCATGAATGATTTCACACATAGTCAACATCGACCCATTCCACTTTGTTCAGGGAATATATCGATAAAGAATCTGGTGGTTTATTGAAATCCATAAATACCGGTCGTAAGTAGAAATGGAATTTTTCTTATCTTATATAAATTTCACTCATTCGAATAGAAGTTCTTGGGCTTTTTTATGGAGATTGGTTGAAGCTGCTCCTCTTGTTGAAAGAACCTCTGAAATCGATCCCGATTTGATGGCTCGCCGGCTTGTAAATGTTTCTAACACAGTGAAAATTCTCAGATGGAAAATGTAAGATATAAAGAACATTGTACATAGGTTGAGGACATTGTCATCTGTTGTGGATGCTATATCAAGTCCATTCAGTATGGATGAATTGGAGTCTGCAATTGAATGTACCAAATCCCGAAAAACTGCTGGTTTTGATGGTATTTATTCTGAGTTTATGAAACTTTCGGAAAAATAGGATTGACTTCCGGAAATCAAAAGTTATAGCAATTTCAAATTCTGGTGAGAATTCTTCAGATCCTAATATACCTCATCAAGTTCAAATTGGTGCTTATCATAATCGAAATGGCATGAGTCAAAATCAAATTGGCATTTCCAATTTCAAATTGGCATTAATCGAAAGCAAATTATCAATAATCAAAATCATATTCGCACTAGTCGACTTATCAATTTCAAGTTGACATAAAATGAAATGCAAATAGCGAAATAATTTTTTCGAATTCGAAACCATTATAACGAGTTGAACCATTAATTAAAAATTAATATCTTGCATATCCAATGCAGCAGAAATAAATCTTTGAATATGTGCAATGAATTTCGTTATCTTGCCTATATTTCCACGAACGACGTTCTCCAGGGCCGTATCTAGGGCGTGGCAAGGGTTGCAATTGCCACGGGCGCAAGGTCCGAAGGGGCGCAAACAAGCAAATAAAACTAATTCGTAAGATGACAACCCGGTTACGTAAGTAAATAATTCGATCACAACATTTCGGAACATTGATATTCAAAGTGAAGAATGAGAGTGCAATAAGGTCAGAAATACGAGAAATATGGTCCAATTGTTATAAAAAATTTTCAAAGATGCCGCACTCTGATCATAAATATTACAATGGGCAATATCGTCATGCGATTCCAAGCACAGCCCTTTTATGAGTTGTTTACACTACATCCCTTATCGCATCCAGTTTGTTTTGAAGGGCGGCTTCTTTGATGATGATTGTTCATAAAGATCGATTTGTTTAGATTTTTAGGCCCCATATGTTGTATTTTAAAGACGATTTGTATTGCCAAAAATTCACCAATCAGAGTTATGAGCTCAAGAAGTGGGAGAAAAATTGGGCAATCCTATTCTATTCTATATAAATATTGATTTCTTTCAATTGTGAAGAGAAGACCAAAAAAATTAAATTTTAATGTTCGTTTAGTGTGTATCCAGATTTGAAGTGTTATAAGTTTTGAGTTTTTTTTTTATATTCTGACTTTTTTGTGCCACTGTGCTCTTGGATTCGAGCATTATAAATTGTGCTATTGAAGGTGAGTTTTACCAAGTATTTGTTATTTTTTAGGACATTATTCTGGCATCGGATATATTCAATTATTCGTATTCTAACATAATAATATTGTTCCTTTTAATTCAAGAAGAACTTTTGGTTCATTGCGGAAAATATGGATTTTCGAACTTGAGTTCTTACTTCTCAGAGCGTCTTTTTGAGCGCTCGTACTACTTACACGAGGGCTATATCATTTCGTCACGATGTCTGTATTTTTCGAATTTTGAGCCGAAAATGGTCTCAATCGACTATGTTCGACTCACTGATGACGAATCTGTCGGAAAATTCGAGTCTGTCCGTCCGGCCGTCCGTAAGCACGATAACTCTCGAACGCAACAACCTAGAGACTTGAAATTTTCAGTGTGGGTTCAGTTCCCGAATGCCTCGGTTAAGTTCGTTAATGGGCCAAATTCCACCACGGGTTCCGTAAATATGGCCTTTCAAAGTTTTGTTTTCCTGATTACTTGAAAACTAAAGATTTGATCGAGATGAAATTTTGCACTCAAATGGAAAATGAGATGTTCAAGCTACATGTGATATTTTGTCCAGATCGCATGACCAGAACCATAGAAACCATAGAAAATTGTAACTTTTGAACGGAAACGCCTAGGGACTTGAAATTTTTAGAATAGGTGTGGATCTCGAATGTCGTGATCACGTTCATCTATGAGCAACATTATACAAGGGTTTCCGTAAATACTGTCGTTTGAAATTTTGTTTTCTCGATAAATTCGAAACTACGGATTCGATCGAGATGAAATTTTGTATTTTAATCGAGAATGATATATTGAAGCAATATTTTGTCCAAATCGCATGACAAGAACCATAGAAACCATAGAAAATTGTTACTTTTGAACGGAAAGGCCAAGGAACTTGAAATTTTCAGAGTAGATTTGGATCGCGAATGTCGCGGTCACGTTCATTAATGAGCAAAATAAGACTAGGGGTTCCGTAAATATGGCCGTTCAAAATATTTTTTTCCTGATAGTTTCGATGCTACTGATCGGATTGGCATGAAATTATGCACCTAGCTGAGGAATAATGTATTCAAACTACGTGCAAAATTTTGTACAGATCGCATCACCAAGACCATAGATACCTCAGAAAATTCTAGCGAATTATCGAAAAAAAATTGATCAGCTGAAGCACTGACATGAAGTCTGGAGTTTCGCCTAAGTTTCAGAATTTTTTTGACAGCTGGAAATTCCTTCAATTGATTTCTTAAACTGTAAAATACGAATCTACCTACAAGGTGCATGTACGAGCGCTCAAAAGCTCCTGCCTTCACGGTAGTGCTTTTCGTAATTTTTTTGAATGAAATCTGATAAAACTCAGATTTTAGTGTTACTTTTCATAGTTTTGATTGAATCTCCAATCTCATCTGGCAAAGATTATTCTAGTGATTTTTTTATACTTAACGTATGGACTTGAGTATTGTAAAATCGGGCCCTGTACGAAACTATTAGTACGTGTTTCAAAGGGCTATAAAATAGTATTTCTATTCTAAGTTTGCGGTTTTTTTTGCAGAGATTGTGATTATCGATTATTATTTTCTAGTCAACTTACCAAAAAATTTTTATTTTACGTTTGCAGTATGTATTTTCAAATTTTAAGTTGAAGAACTTATATTCTTCAAGATAAATGTTCGTATCTATTACATAAATGTGAATATTTCATTTTATTTTTTCAGAATTTGTTTTATTTTTATGCATTTCATTTAAAATGTGTATTGGAATGTTTTTAATGAAAAACTGTTTCCATAAAAATTTGACTTATTTTGAAACTCTTACGGAAATATATAAATAGCATTATGGAAAAAAATACTATAAGGAAATATGATGGATGAAAAAAAATCTACGCAAATGGGGGGGGGCGCTCTCTAATCTATTGCCACAGGCGCAATAGTACCTAGATACGGCCCTTACGTTCTCTAATCTCTGCATACGTTATTCTGTTTGAGTGACACAGACTTCGTTGGCTTCAAGAACCCCTTCTAAATTCGGAATGAATGAGGTCCGTGGTTCCGATTCATCCTATAACGTCAAAATTCGGTTTTCTGCAACTTCAATTTGTTTATATCGCGGACCCAGGGCCGTTCAAGAAAAGAAAGTCGTTGCACAAGTATATCTGCAGGTTGCAGAGGAACGAATATTCACTTTAGAGGCTAAATCAGAACCATGGGCCTAATTAACTCCGAACTTAGAAGTGGTTTTTTCAAGAAGCCGGAAGCCAACGAATTTGTAATGCAGTGCTTAAGAATAGCACAAATTGTTTACCAAACTGGATTTGCGTTAGTAGTTAATAATGCCACTCCAGTATTCGTTAAACTTTTATGACTTAGTCCGTGCCTATACAGCTATGTTCGACCCAATTGAGCAGGCTTGGTCTGTCTTTAAGGCTGGAGTAAAAGCTAACATGACTGAAGAGCTGAATAGTATTTTGGCAATAGTATTTTATGCAGAGATAAGAGAACGTCGTTCGTGGAAATATAGGCAAGATAACGAAATTCATTACTTATATGACCGGGTAACCCAATCTATGCGCCGACGTCTAGAATCTTCGTGTAACGGCTGAATGAGGTCACTTCCAAAATTCAAAATGATTACCAATAGCAAGAAAGAAAGAACATGGCTGAAAAGATGAATAGTATTTTGGCCAGTGCTGATTAGGACCGTCTGACTCAAACAAAAAAACGTATGCGGAGAACGTCATTCGTGGAAATATAGGAAAGATAACGAAATTCATTGCACATATTCAAAGATTTATTCCTGCTGCATGGGATATGCAAGATATCATTCTTTAATTGATGATAAAACACTCGTTGCTGGTTTCAAATTCAATAAAATGATTTCGCTATTTGCATTTCATTTTATGTCAACTTGAAATTGTTATATGCCAATTTTAATTTGTTAATTGCCAATTTGAAGTCGACTTTTACCGATATGATTTTGATTATTGACAATTTGCTTTTGATATATGCCAATTCGAAATTGGAAATCCCAATTTCATTTTGACTTATGCCATTTTGTTTATGATTAGCGCCAATATTGTCCTATGAGATTATTACCTCTTGAAATTTTGGAAAGGTTGACTCTATTTAGATTTGAATCATATTGAAGATGCTCTCCAGAATTGTTAGGGAGATTCAAGGAAGAATAGGAATTATTCTGATCTTACTGATCTTAGTCTTACTACGTTCATGGAATCAGGTTTCAAGTTGAAAATTGTGGATTTGTGTGGATTTTGGTACATCTTATGATAAAGTGTGGAAATATAGCATCATTCTTCAATTTCATAATTCTCCTAAATGATGATTGAGAATGATTTATTCGGGAATTTGTTATCTGATAGAACGCTTCATATTCTTGATGACATTAGTAGTAATATCGAAACGTTGAATACCGTGAAATTGGGCGAATAGAAACACATTCTGATGTTCGAATGCTCATATGTCTCTTACAAGGAAAATAATTCAATATCCATATTTTGACAAAAGTCTGGTCACACTTAATACAATAGAACCCCGTTCAGAAAATGTGTGTGAAATTGATAATTTCTGGAGAAAAAAATTTATGTCGCTTGTTTCTATCAGCCCTCGATGTCGGGTGTTCCCAACGTTGAGAATTCATCTATATTGCTTCTGGTCATCAGTGGGGATTTATGGAAAATCAAGTATTCAATATAAACGTGACAGCATAGAAAATTTTGCTTTTGTTTTTGAAAGAAAAATAATAGTATATTATTTTATGAGGAGAAGTGTCACTTTTCATGGCGAGCCTGGGTTTAATTTAATTGAAGGCGAGCCATGAAATGTCACTTTTCCTCCGAATGGAATATGTTATTTTTTTTTCAAACGTTTCGAAATCGGGAGATCCAGCTTTAGGTTATACTTATATTCACGATCTTTATAATTGAGTGATCAATGCAAAACTTGCCAATTACAGTTGTCGTGCTGGATTTATTTTGATTTCGACGGACATGAAGTATAATAATTGTTTGTAGGTACTAATTCATCGATACATAGCGACACTTTTTCCGCCGGCGTACGGAAATGTAATTCATCGTTGACGTTGTTTCTGTACGTTTGAAAAAAAAATCAATTCATTTCAACTTTTTCGATCTTTGAAAGGACAGGGGATACAAATCGAATATTTTTCAATATCAAATGAAATAATGGGTTTACCCAAAAACTATCCACTTTGGAACATGTATTTCTTAAATTATATCCATGTCAAATGTCAGAGTTTCTCTTGTGGCCTTAGAAAATAATGTCTGGTCAATGTTTTGATTTATGTTAACCATACAAACATCTGGAACATCATGATAAATCTTTTTTAGATTGTTTCGATGTAAGGAAACTTGCCTCAATGTCTTTCTTTCCCCTAGAAATCACTCTTTCAATATAATATTTGAACTTTTCTGCCTTCAACTAACAAGAAGCCACATTCATGGATTTATGCGTTGGAAAATCAACTTAATATTCACTAATTAACTTAGCCTACGATATTCACTACTTGAGAGTTTCACAAAACCACTACACGTTTTTCGCCATTCCCATGGACCATCAGGCTATGAAATATACGATGGAAACAAGACAATGTTTCTATTGACCCCACTCTTAACCCAAATTGGTCACAGTTCGCTAACAACTAATTTTGTTCTTTACTGGTATTTCTATCACGAAAAATGATTAGTAATGAACACTATGCTTTTTACTACAACTAACAGAAAAATTGACACGGAATCCTATGTTTTTCAACACCTACTAAGCGAAGGTAATTCCGTATCGAAAATTCCCCGAATAAACAACTGAATCTAGTTCTCAGTTAGGCAGTGTTTCCTACTGTTTGAAACTTTGGTTTTCGTATAGTTCGTTGGTTATGCTCTTGGAAATCGCTTGTCGTTCTTTGTTTCCTCAGAAATAATATGTAATATATAATAATAAATAGTATAAGAGTAAGGAATTATAACAAAACTTTCTTACTTTTTGTTTCTACACACAGTTTCTATCCACCCCATTTTACCGGTTATGGATTTCCGCAGTGGTTGGTTCTATCTTCCCAGCTTTTTGATTCATATTTATGTGATATCCCTGATAATTCTACTGAGAAGTTTATTTATGCTGATGATATTGCTCTTACTTCTCGTCATTAAAATTTTGTAATTATTGAAAATAATTTGAATGAAGATTTACAATTGAAATCTTGGAGTTAAATTCTTTGAATTTTATGTTTCAATTGGATAGTTTGCGTATGAAGTTGAAACCCGGGTGCTTATGCCACCACTCTCCGTGCGGCATCTTTAGCCTTATGTTTTCTGTTTTCTGCTGCTAAATACTGTTGTTCTGTTGGGTTTAACGGTGTTCGTATTTATAAAATTGATAGACAGCTTGATGTTTCTATGAGAATTCTTAGTCGAACTATCGAGTTTACATCTTCACATAAGTTACCGTTGCTTGCATACATAGTATCGCCTCATTATCATGGACAAGTTGCCGTTATATATAATTACGTTTGTGGAGCGAAAGCCGATCTTTTAAAAAAGATTTATTTATTTACAACGGAAGATTATCCTATTCTAACAATTAGCTAGGACATACATACATATCCTATCTGCAATGAATAACACGCGACAAACAACACCCACGACATCCACACAGTGGTATGATCTTAATGCTTAGTAATCAAAATGTAACATGTTCATATTCAAATAGAATGCAATACAGATAAGCAATTCATCTAAGGTATACAGGGTTGGCATTATGTAATTCCTCCCCACCTTGAATAAAGGTATCACCTGTAGTAGGTGTAGCTTTACAAAAAATATCTTTTCTTAAGTATTTCAAAATAAAATAAGTAATTATCAATAAAATGATTATTATAACAATAAACAAAAATGTAAATCTTGAAGGCTGGAGATTCCATTGGTCCAGGTCTTCTATCTTGATATCCGGGATGTCTTCATCTTTCCGGAATTCTTCATTTGTAGAATTTGTGTTGAATAAAGTTATCTTGGGTAGAATCACGTATTTTTCTTCATTAAACGTAGTAGTTGGGACGATTTCTTTTCTCTTGTTGCTCACAGCACATTTAGTTCGTAGAATTGTTATAGGAGGCACAAAATAATGTCTTGTTTGCTGAAGACATTTTTCTAAAACGTTTTTATTTTCGATGGCTAAGATATTTCCATCTTCTAATAATTTTAAATCTGGGGAAAGTACCGTTGTCGTTCTTGGACAGTTTTCGGTGTGGTTTTTCAAAATATTTCGAAGGCATGCTGGTGATTCAGCTAAGGTGTCTTGATCGCATAGATAATCATCTTCCACTGGATGGCAAAATTTCGTTGACCATTTCAGGGTTTCTTCTTGTGAGAGTAAATAAGGATCGGTATATGGAAGGAATAAATTGTTTTGCGGTAGATAGTAAAACTTGTATAAATCATAACTTTCTTCGTATACCGTTGGGATTGATATTAAAAATAGTAATGCTTTCTTTTTGAAAATTACTTTCGTATGACATATCTGATAATAATCTTTCAGATGATGTAAAGGTATTATCGTCACATTTTTTATTAATTCAAGGAATTTTGAATAAGGTAAAATTGATTCATGTAAAAGATGTAATCTTGCATAACTCACTGCGGTTGCAATTTCATCTAGAATGTTTTTGATATCTTTGAGTTCAAATGTCAGGAGATGCATGTGTTGAATGTCTTGCATTGCTGGTATAACTTGAAGCAATTTGAGGTTTTCTGACATTTACTGAAATTTTTCAATATACTTATTTTTAAGGTCATTTACGACTGTTGCGATCTGTTTTTGATTTCTTATCAAAACTTTTTCATTTTTTTGAATACTATCAAAATAGTTTTTATATAATTCTTCATCATCGCAATCTAACGTTCCGAATAAAATCTTTGAAATCTTTTCTCCTAAGTTAATGAGTCCTCTTTTAACTCTAATTTTTTCATTTAACAATTCTTCCATGGTATTGATATTAATTTCATTAGTATGCTGTAGATACTTAAAATTGGCTACGTGCTCAAACAGCAAAATTCAATTTTGACTTTATTTATTTCTCTTCGATAATTCGAAATTAATGCTCATATTTATTTAAATGCAATTGGTACATATTGGTACATATCGTCCTTTATTGGAATAACATCCAATCATAACATGATAATTATTTTCAAGGGTTCTTTGCATTTGAGTTGGGATTATAATTCGTAAAATGAATTTCAATTTTATGGATTTTACAAAAATCTTGGACTACGCCATTTTTAAATTCTAATCCATTGTCACACGTTATTTTATTAGGAATGTCGTAATGGCTAAAATACATCAATAATTTATCTACAATTTCAATTTGAAGAGTAATACATTCTTTCTAGAGATTAATATTTGAGACGTAAGCTTTTCCTTACTTGATTCGAAATACATTCTTAAATGATCGCGTTATTGAGCAGGGCTGGCTCTAGTGACATTATAATCAAGGGATTGAAATTGAGAATTGAAAAGTCAATTCTTGAAATATAAATATTACAAAACTTCGAACATCTTTATTTATGTTCGGCCAATAATATTTTCGTTTTAAACTAATTAAATTTTCTCGTAATCAATCGAGTTTATCTCGTTTCATTTCAATCAATACTTGAAATGTGAATTTTATAAAAGTCTTTTACAACGCCATTTTTAAATTCGAATATTTTGTTTAATATTTAAATCAAGGGATTTTTAATTCTTGAAATACGGAATAAAGTGTATAGAGCATTGTTGTTCAAAACATGCTTAAAGGAAAACATCATAATCTTCCTAATTCTTCATGTAATTAGTAAGCAAGGGAAAATGATGATTATCAATAATATGAAACAAGGGTTTGTGAATACCGTTGTTCAAAGAATGTCTGAAGGAGAATACATTAATCCTTCTAATGTTTTATGTTACTAACAAGCAAATGATTGAGATTTATCTCAAATAATATTTTAATGTTATATAGTTCATATGGAATTCTTCGGATAAAATTCGAAATTTTATTTCGTAAATATCGTTTAATCGATTAACTATGTGAGTGAGGGTGTGATATGAAAATTCATCTTTGAATATATTGCGTAATTAAATATTTATGGCTTTTTCCGTACTTTATAATAAGGGATAATTTTGGAAATTGTTTTCGAAGATGGTGACTTCAACCTTTTCTTCGTATATGGAATTTTTAATCTAAGATTATTAACATTACGTTGGACAGTGAAACATTCTGTCTCATTTGAATTTATTTTCATTCCATCGTTTGAATTTTACCATTTCAAACATGCTTCGTATTTTTCCGTATTTATTCGATTTTTAATCGACGACGAATCATTTTCGATTCTATTTATTTCAATATTTTTATAATTATTTATATTTGAATCATTTTCGATTCTTTTCATTTCCGTATTTCCGTAATAATATGCATCTGTGGCATTACTGGCATTTGTCGCCATTGAATTATTTTTGATTCTATTCGTATTTGCGAATTTATTCATTTTTAACATCTGATCATTATCGATCCTATTCGTCATTGCGAATTTATTTATTTTTAACATTGGATCATTATCGATCCTGTTCGTATCGAATTTATTCATTTTTAACATTCGATCATTTTTTAATTCATTAGCTTCTCCTCCGATATTCCGATTCGGTAAGGAATAAACAATAACTTTTATATTTGATTTCGCAAAAATATACTTTATCATACTTAAAATGATATGCCAGTCTAATTGATCTAGACCGCATGCAATTCTGGGTAAAGCTAAGAATTTGTCATTATTATATTGACACAATTCTTTAAGATATAATATAGATTGAAAAACGGTTTCATATTCCGGTTTACCATAGTATAAATCTCTAGTAATTAAATAATAAATATTTCGATCATCTATTTGGATCATTGCTACTTCTCCTAGTAGCTTAGTTTGAGATTTTAAATTATCTACTTGGCCAAATTTATTTTTAAATTGGAGGGCTATACCTCCATTCATGTAAAGTCACGGGAAACGCAATGTGCTAACGCATAATTCTTTGGAGCTTTGAATAAATTACCTGTTTTTTCCGTTATCTTAGGGGAATCTTTAATATTTTTCAATTCATAATTTTTTTCAAAATCTTTATAAGTCAATTTATTATCTGACTCTATTATAATTCGACTGAGAGCATCAGCATTATTAGTTGAACCTTTTTTATAACGAATTTCATAATCAAATTGTTCTAGTTTTATCCGCCAGCGCATAAGGCGGGAATTCGGTTCTTTTAATGAAAATAACCAAATTAAGGGTTTGTGATCCGTATAAATAGTAAATCTCTTTCCATAGAGATAGGGGCGGAAATTTTTGCACGACCAGGTCACAGCCAGTAACTCCTTCTCTATTGTGGAATAACGAGTCTCAGCTGGGTTAAGGGTTCTACTCGCAAATGCTATAGGAAGGTCGTTCGGAACTTCACCTTGAGATAAAACAGAGCCTATCGCGAAACCTGACGCATCAGTTGTAAGAACGAATGGCTTATCGAAATCGGGGTATCTCAATACAGGGTGATTCAATAAATTTCTTTTACATATTTCGAACGCTTCGATATATTTCGGATCATCAATATTAATTTTGGAATCTTTCTTCAAACATGAAGTTAATGGTTTCGTTATCTTTGCGAAATTAGGGATAAACTTTCTATAATATCCTACGAGTCCAAGAAATGATTTTATTTCTTTAGGAGTTTTAGGAATTGGAAATTTGCTGACTGCTCTTAATTTGTTCGGATTCGGTTTGATTCCTTCAGGGGTAATAATATGTCTTAAGAATTCAATTTCAGTTTTGAAAAAGTGACATTTATCTAATTGAATTTTCAAATTATCTGCTTCAAATGCTTCTAGAATATTATGGATATCTGCTGAGTGTTGTTCGATCGTATCGGAAAATACAACTATATCATCCATGTAAACGTAACAGATCTTTCCTATGTGATCTTTCAAAACATTATTCATTAATCTTTGGAAAGTTGCCGGAGCATTTTCAAGTCCAAATGGCATTCTCAAAAATTCATAATGACCATTTTCTACAGTAAAAGCTGTCTTTTCAATTGATTCTTCATCTAATTCGATTTGATGAAATCCGGATGCTAAGTCAAGGGTAGTAAAATATTTTTTATTTCCTAATTTATCTAGGATACTTTCAATCTGAGGAAGGGGATACCTATCATCAATAGTTTTATCATTTACTTTACGATAGTCAATCGCTATACGCCATTTCTTTTTTCCGGATAAATCCTCTTTTTTAGGAACAATTACAACTGGGAATGACCATGGAGATATACTCGGTCTAATAATTTTTTTGTTTAACATGTCTTTAATTTCAGTCTAAACTTCTTCTCTATGAACTTCAGGGTATCTATAAATTTTACAATGAACAGGAACTTCGTCACTTGTTCGAATTTTATTTTTTATTTTACTTGAAAAATTAAGGGCTTGACCCGGTAACTGTAAAACATCTTCATTAGTTTGAAGGATTTTCATTAGTTGGGTACTAATTTCTGGTTCTAAATGACTAAGGTCAATTGGAATATTTTTGGGTTTCTGACATACTTGTTGATAATAAAAGGGGATTTGAGAATATTCGTTAGTTAATAATTGATTTTCAAAATCTAAATTAAGTCCATATTTATTCAGAAAATCTGCTCCTATAAGACCATCATAATTCTTATGGAACTTGTATACGACAAAGGGATGAAAATCATCAATTTGAAATTCAGGGAATAAAGGTATTAAAACTTTTTCATTAGCAGTTTGTTTTTTGAAACATGCAGTTAGTGTCGTAGATTCATTAAAAATATTTTTAGGAAAATTATTATACGCGAATTTTGGATCAATAAGACAAACAGAACATCCACTATCAATTAAAAGTTTACATTTAGGATTTTGGAATTCGATATAAGGGAGTTGGTTTGTGTTATCTAACGTATTATTTAAGTCAATGAGTCGTTCATGGCACGATCTCGAAAATTTTCATTTAAACATTTACTGGAATTATTACGTTCTAGATATGAACGTTCGTTAAAATCACGTTTTTTAAAATTAATTAGTATCTCTCGAAGTAGACGCTATATTGGTTAATTCATAATGATTGAAGAATTGTCTCTGGGGACTTTGCTGATATTGAGTAGAATAATTGGATCTTTTCTGGGGATAATTCCTTGTCTGAATCGACATTTTTTCAGGGGGAGATTGTATTCTTTGATTAGGATGAGGTTTAAAAACATTTTCATTTTTACGTAAGAGGTATTTGGATTTCCAAAAACTTGACGATTTGTCGGGAAATAAGTTTTTACTTGTCTTTGTTGGAAATTAATCGGTTGAGATGGGAATCTCGGTTGGGAATTATTTGGATAAAAATTTCTTTGATTATTTCGACTAGATTGGGGAAAATTTGATTGATTATTATGAGGAAAACTTCTATAATTATTAGTTGGGAAGTTTGCTCGATTATTATTTGGGAAATTATTTTTATTAGTTTGAGGGACATTCCTTTGATTTTGCTGAGGAAAATTCCTCTGATTATTTTGGTTTTTATAATGCATATAGGTTGTTGTCGGTACAAGTAATAATCTTGACGAATAAAATTTACTATATCGTCATAGTTCATAATTCCGTGTCCTCTAAGGGCTGTTCTCAATTCTGGGTTAATATTATAGAGCAGAACTCTAGTTGCTACTCGTGACGCAATATTCTTTTCTTGATCCTTTTCAAGAATCGGGAAATTCGACAATTCGACTTGCGAATCGTATTTATTTTTTAAATCTACTATTCTTTCGAGAAAATCTAAGTCATTCTCATTGCGTATTCTTTGGGCATTCTGGAGATCGCAAAAAAAAACTGTGAGGCTTATTTTTTCCTCAAATCTTAACTTCAAAAATTCCTTCAAGTTAATCCAGTTATCTGTAATTCTCTCATTGGAACTTACGATTTCACTGGCATTTCCTACCAATTTACTCTTTATTATATCGATTATCGCTTCATTTATTAACGCGTCGGCAGATTGGAACCTATTATAAAATCTTTCGCAGTGATTTAAAAATCGTGCGAGATTTGCAGGATTACCATCAAATGGTACAATTGACTCTGAAAATAAATCAATTAATTTTAATCTATCGAACATATTTGGTTCTGGTGCGACTGCCATCTTATTCGTATTCTTCCGGCCTTTGAAATGCTTTACGGAAGTAATCTTGAAAAATTATATTGTACTTAGAAAATAATTATATTCGGTTTTTTATTTTATAAGAAACCTAGGAGAAACTCTGGTAATCGGTTTTTTGTATTGAGAAACCTAGGAAAAACTCTGGTAATCGGTTTTTCATAAGAAACCTAGGAAAAATTCACACAAGTTTTACGCTCAAAACCGTGGGAAAAGATTGAAGACTTTGGACCAGGGTCAGTGACTGGGAATAAGAAAGTGTTTCTAGATAGGATTCTCACCACGTTGTTTCTTTGGAGTCGTTGTAGACGCTACCCACACAATCAGAGCTCCAACGGCTTTTCTCCTCGTTGTTGCTGGATTTGGCACCTTAACAGTTGAAACTGAAAGTTTTTGGAAGTTCTTAGCGCGGCGATAACTACGATTTCACGCTCGAAGTTTCGAAACACAGTTCTTCACGAAAACCGGCACAATCCCATCCTCGTCGCCAATTACGTTTGTGGAGCGAAAGCCGATCTTTTAAAAAAGATTTATTTATTCACAACGGAAGATTATTCTATTCTAACAATTAGCTAGGAAGAAATGCACTTAATTATTGACGATCAATTCGTCTTGAGAGGTATTTATAACATTTCCTTATCTCAAATTAATTGCGACAACAGTATCGAACAATGGGACAAATATACACCCACACACGTGGCGTGTTCAAAATGATGTGTCATCAAAATGTAACAAGGTAATATGAATATTCGAATAAGAATAGATAAGGAGTTCATCTGCAATATACAGGGTTGGCATTATGTAATTATATATATATATGTATATATGTATACTATAGAGACAGAGAAAGATTGAAACTAGGAACTTTTATTGAAGGATCAATGATTAGACTCTTATTAAAGACATTACACAAATTTTATTTCGAACACTAAATTTCCTTGTCACTATCATTTGAATGAAGAATCAAGATTAACGCGATTTCAATCTCCTAATTCTAGTACTTAACTAGGAAGTTAATGTTGTATGGCGAAGCGACATTATGCCTTAATTTTGACTGAAAATGAAAGTGATAATGAAATGAATTAAAACGTGTTGTTCCAATTAGTGAGACCTACTAGGAAAAGCTGCCGCTGGTAGCCATGTGGATGATACAATTTTTGAGCGGTCACTACTTACACGAGAGCTATATCATTTCGTCACGATGTCTGTAATTTTTGAATTTTGAGCCGAAAATGGTCTCAAGGAACAGAGTTCCACTAAGTGATGATGAATTCGGAAAATTCGAGTCTGTCCGTCCGTCCGGCCAGCGGTATACACGATAACTCTCGAACGGAACGACTAAGAAACTTCAAATTTTCAGGGTAGGTTCGAATATCGAATGCCGCAGTTAAGTTAGTTATTAGGGAAAATTCGACCAGGGGTTCCGTAAATATGGCCGTTCGAAATTTTATTCTCCTGATTACTTCAAAACTACAGATTCAAAACTACAGAAATTTGGCACTCGAATAGAAAATGAGGTGTTCAAGCTATATGCTGAATTTTGTCCGGCTCGCATGACCAGAATCATAGAAAATATATAACTTTCGAACGCTAAGCCCTAGAGATCTCGAGGATCATGGATCTCGAATGTCGTGGTCACGTTTATGTTTGAGCAAAATTAGACTGGGGGTTCCGTAAATATGGTCGTTTCAAATTTAGTTTTCTTGATCATTTCAAAACAACGGATTTGATAGAGACGAAATTCGGTATATTAATGGAGAATGATATATTCAAGCTATATTTTTTCCAGATCGCAGGACCAGAACCATAGAAAATCATAACTATAGGTGTGGATCTTGATTGGGGTGCGTTCACGTTTATCAATGAGCAGAATTGGACTAGGAATGCCGTGAATATGATCGTTTGAAATTTAGTTTTCTTGATAATTCAAAAACTACGGATTCGATCGTGACGAAATTGCGTATTTCAATGGAGAATAATAAATTCAAGCTAATTTTTTTCCAGATCGCATCACTAGAACCATAGAAACCATAGAAAATTTTAACTTTTGAACAGAAAGGCCGGGAGACTTGAAATTTTTAAGGTAGGTTCGGATTGCGAATTTTACGGTCACGTTCATCAATAATCGAAATTAGGCTAGGGGTTTCGTGAATATGGCCGTTCTAAATTAATTTCGAAATAACTGATTGGATTGGAATGAAATTTTGCACATATTACAATATTTTATTCAAACTTTGTGGTAAGTTTTGTCCAGATCGCATTACCAAGACTATAGATACCGTAGAAAATTCTAGTGAATTATTGTAACAAAAATTGGTCATTTTTTTTATAGAGGTAAAAATCCTATTAACGGACCTTCACCATAGCTGTTTGGTGGTGTGTGCAGACTCGAGTTCACGGGAAAAGAACTCATCAAAAAAACCCCTGTTCCCACTCCTAATACAAGAAGTGAGCACGGTTTAATCTCCTGCAACCGAATTCAGCTCTTATGGGCGCAAATTGCCCAGGGGTACCCTAGTGGTTATTCCACTGAGTAGCCCAATTGGTACTCCCAAGTCATCAGTCAATATATCTGCTGACTGTTGAGATCATACACCTCGCCAGGAGAGAGTGCATGATGTGACCCTCACAGATGAGGCCGGCCTACAAGTCAGCCTGGCGACTTCGTCCCTAACCGGATCGATATTATACTTGCCGACCTTCAAACTGTGGGCCAGGTCAAGCGGCTGCGCGCCTGACACGACCTGGGCATCTACGACCCACACATCGTGCTCTCTCACGACAACCAGGTCAGGTTTACGAACGCCCTCTGATGTTCGTAGGCGTGGTTCGTTATGCACCTCGAGCCCCTTATTTTTGAAGAAGCCAGAGAGTGTCTTGCACACGGCATCGTGTCTCATGATCCTTCCGCCATGACTGCGGAAGCAACACTGGATTACGTCTGCCGCTGTCTCGGTGCTAGTACACCCAGCCCTACAATTTATGTTCGTGTGGGCTGTTCTCCGACCCCTCGTCGTGCGTACTCAGGTTGGCAGACTGTTAACATGCACGTGATGATATTGGCGATAGTCCCTTCCGGGTATGCCCGTGCTGCCAGCATCAATCCACCGAGTGGAAGCGGTCAACTTCTCACTAACCCTTAGCTCATACCCATCATTAGAGGTATATAACCTCATAGCCCAGTACTGTCTGCGTTGTTCTGCAGAGTATATCCTGTCACCATCTATGGACTTTCTCGGCCCAACCGTATCCGAGACAGATCTAGCCGCCTTCGAGGATGATTCCTTTAGGCGAGCCAGTCTGTCCCTGATGATACCGGGTATAATGATGGCGAATACGGGAATCCCGAGTCCACCATTTTTCACAAAGGCGTGAAAATACCCAAGCGGTGTATCTTTAGGCAATCCCACCCATCGTCTTGCTGCCGCTCTAATCTAGAGGTCCAGCTGCTTCAGGACCTTCATGGTGCACCCAGACAATACCAACGAGTAATAATATCTGGGTACCAAAAAACAACGCAAGATCTTAAGGCGTTGTTGCGGCTTAAGTGGAGCTCGTGAAACCCTTAAGAGTTCCACCTCCATTGTGGGGCTGCTCTTTCTCAGTCCCTGAGGGCTTATATTAACTCCCAAGTACCGCCACTCTTCCGTAGGGCCGAGTTGGCGGATGGGGTCGCCATGTTGTAACAGGAACTGTGCCCAGGTGAGAACTTTGATTTTCTGCATTCTCCCTGATGGTACTCATGAAGTCGCTACACACTTATTAGGGTTGAAACTCGACCCTTGTTGTAAGGCGACGCGCTGCGTAAGCACTGACGTGAAGTCTGGAGTTTCGCCTTAGTTTGAAATATTTTTTGACAGCTGTCCAAATTTTTATCGATTGGTTTCTAAAACTGGAGAATGCGAATCTACCTACAAGATGGATGAACGAGCGCTCAAAAGCTCATGAATTCACGGCAGTGCTCTTCAATTTTTTTTCTCTGGGATAAAATTAGATAAACCTGCATTGATCGCCATTCACTGACACTTTGTATCGAGGTGTATGAATGCAGAACTTCCTTCGAGTCTAAAGATTTAAATCAGGCATTAAGTGCAACAGAGATCATTCAGTGTAATTGACGGGACAACCCCAATCTAGCCCACTGCTAGACATAGCTAACAACTGAAAAAACAATTCATACGGGATGAAAATATTTAAACATCAAACATTACCAAGACAAAATTTTTGTATTTTTTAGATCATATCATACTTCAATAATGTCATCAATGAAATTAAAACTATGAAAGATCAACATTAAATAACAGGTCTGCTCAGGAAGTATGAAGATAATTTCGACCTCATAAAAGACATATTTTCGCAAGGAAATTCAGCTGATTCAGACGAAAATATTCCGATAATATGAGTCGCTCGGTGCCGATGAATTCACAATTAAAATTCTTATTTCCAGTGAAACGGATTTAAATACTTTATACATCTTTAGTGTTATTTTTACAAACCCAATCAAGTTTGTGAGATTTGATATTTATTCAAACTCTTCTAGACCACTTGGAGCAAAATACTTCAATTATCTTTTCCTTCGCTAAGCTCCTGAACGGAACTACGTGATATGACGTGATTTATTGGTTCACCTACCGACGAGGCTAATAAATTTCAGGCTGAACAAAAATGGGAAATTGAATGCGATTTCATATTGTTTTTTTCTAGTTAATTGAGTAACTTTCATATTGATATTGCAATGTTGCGAGAGAAGCTTGATCTATGAAAAAAGCTTTTCTGCAACTACGAAGATTGGTTCCGAGAATATAGGCCAATCTAGCCTTCGGGCGATGTTAGTTTCGTTACAGACCACTAACATAATGGTTCATTTCGGGATAAATAGAGTGATTGATCAATTGCTGTTTGTAGCATCTTGAATCCATAATATAAATTGATTCATGAGAAATTGTGTCATAACGAAAGAATCAATCTTTGAAAAGCGTAGTCAGAAAAAAGTTTATCTATAGAAGGATTGAATGAATCGGGCCTCATGAAAGATTATTTTCCCAGATAGACAGAGTCACTGAAGACTCTGTATCTGGCTGTGCCTAACAATCTTTCAGGGGGAACACTAAAATTTTATGAATCAATATTTTTGTTACGAATACGTATTATTTAACCGCTACAGAGGGTACCTACTAAATCAGTATACGTTTTCGTGTCGACTGGTCTCCCTTCTTCCAGCGTTGATCCTAGTTTATATCAAACTTACTCTTTGTTTATAACGGGTGATTTTTTAAGAGCTTGAGAACTTTTTTTAAAAAAAAAACGCATAAAATTTGCAAAATCTCATCGGTTCTTTATTTGAAACGTTAGATTGGTCCATGACATTTACTTTTTGAAGATAATTTCATTTAAATGTTGACCGCGGCTGCGTCTTAGGTGGTCCATTCGGAAAGTCCAATTTTGGGCAACTTTTTCGAGCATTTCGGCCGGAATAGCCCGAATTTCTTCGGAAATGTTGTCTTCCAAAGCTGGAATAGTTACTGGCTTATTTCTGTAGACTTTAGACTTGACGTAGCCCCACAAAAAATAGTCTAAAGGCGTCAAATCGCATGATCTTGGTGGCCAATTTACCGGTCCATTTCTTGAGATGAATTGTTCTCCGAAGTTTTCCCTCAAAATGGCCATAGAATCGCGAGCTGTGTGGCATGTAGCGCCATCTTGTTGAAACCACATGTCAACCAAGTTCAGTTCTTCCATTTTTGGCAACAAAAAGTTTGTTAGCATCGAACGATAGCGATCGCCATTCACCGTAACGTTGCGTCCAACATCATCTTTGAAAAAATACGGTCCAATGATTCCACCAGCGTACAAACCACACCAAACAGTGCATTTTTCGGGATGCATGGGCAATTCTTGAACGGCTTCTGGTTGCTCTTCACTCCAAATGCGGCAATTTTGCTTATTTACGTAGCCATTCAACCAGAAATGAGCCTCATCGCTGAACAAAATTTGTCGATAAAAAAGCGGATTTTCTGCCAACTTTTCTAGGGCCCATTCACTGAAAATTCGACGTTGTGGCAGATCGTTCGGCTTCAGTTCTTGAAATGTCAAAGCATACTGAGCAAATACTAATGCATGAAAATCCTAACCTCAAAAAAATCTGAGCAAATACTAATGCATGAAAATCCTAACTTCAAAAAAATCACCCGTTATTACCAGCAGTTCCGGCTCCGCTGGGGTGTGCGCGTTATATCGCCTCTCTTGACTCATATTAGGTACTTAAGTCTGCCACTCTATTCTGTCCTCATCAGCGGCTTAGAAAGATTGATATAATTTTGTCCGCTACGATATATTCATCATATCATGCAGTTGACAAGCATTGAATAAAAATTGATGAAAAGCACTGCCGTGAAGTCAGGGGCTTTCGAGCGCTCGTTCATCCACCTTCTAGGTAGATTCACATTTTCAAGTTTTAGAAACCAATTAAAAATTTTTTTGACAAGTGTCAAGAAAATTTACAAAATGGGCCGAAACTCCAGACTTCACGTCAGTGCTTCAGGTGACCAATTTTTTTTCGATTATTCGCAAGAATTTTTCACGGTATGGTTTTGGAAATGCACTCTGGACCAAATTTCGCACGTGGTTTGAGTAAATTATTCTTCATCATGTGCAAAATTTCATTCCTATCCAATCAGTATCAAGAGAAAAATATTTCGAGCAGCCATATTTACAGAACCCCTAGTCTAATTTTGCTCATTAATGAACGTGACTGCGGCATTTGCGATCCAAACCTACTTTGAAAATTTCAAGTCCCTAGGCCTTTCTGTGCGAAAGTTATAATTTTCTATGGTTTCTATGGTTCTGGTCATGCGATCTGGATAAAATGAAGCTTGAATATATCATTCTCCATTAAAATACAAAATTTCGTCACAATCGAATCCGTAGTTTCGAAATAACCAACAAAACTACTTTTCATACGACCATATTTACGGAACCCCTAGTCTGATTTTGCTCATTGATGAAAGTGACCGCGATCCACACCTATCCTGGAATTTTCTAGTCCCTAGGCCTTTCCGTTCGTAAGTTATGATTTTCTATGGTTTTAATGGTTCTGGTCAGGCGATCTGGAAAAAATTCTGTATGTAGCTTGAACTCGTCATTCTCCATTTGAGTGCAAAATTTCATCACTGAAAATTTCAAGCCTGAAGGTTGTTCCGTCCGTGCTTACGGACGGACAGATTTGAATTTTCCGACGGATTCGTCATCAGTGAGTCGAACTCTGTCGATTGAAACCATTTTCGGCTCAAAATTCGAAAAACACAGACATCGTGACGAAATGATATAGCCCTCGTTTAAGTAGAACGAGCGCTCAAAAATATTGAAAAATCTTAAGATTAGAACATGAAATTGGTCATATTTTGTACAGTTTATCGAATATTGAAAATATAAAATATAATACATAGTCGAAATTTTGTGTGAAAGTAGTAAAACAGTCTTGAGATTTCGAAAGTTCGAATACAACTTGATTTGTTTATTTCCACTCCAGTCACTAGCCGCACAACCGTGACACCTCAAAACACATTTCACGATAGCTACTCCTTGTCGTTTTTTTTTTTGTAGTCGGGGAATCCTCAGGGACGAACCATTTCCGATAGATAGAACAATGTGAGACATCGTGTGAAGCACGACCTACTTCAACTAAACCTAACCTGCTGTTTAAGATTCCGCGAATTTATTACCTATGAACCTTTTGACTCTTCTTGTTTGTATCTCTTTGGCGATCTTTGTCGTGTGATAATTGTGTTACATATGAATTTCTCAGAAGTGTCTCTTCTTCTTGATATCATTCTCAATTTTTTTTTCTACGTGGTCTTTTGTGGTGAGTGGAAATCCCAATCACATCTGCTACAGGGTTGTAGTCAACTAGTCTTTTTGAGCGCTCGTACTACTTAAACGAGGGCTATATCATTTCGTCACGATGTCTGTATTTTTCGAATTTTGAGCCGAAAATGGTCTCAATCGACTAGGTTCGACTCACTGATGACGAATCCGTCGGAAAATTCGAGTCTGTCCGTCCGTCCGGCTGTCCGGCCGCAAGCACGATAACTCTCGAACGGAACAACCTAGCGACTTGAAATTTTCAGTGTGGATTCAGTTCCCGAAAGCCTCGGTTGAGTTCGTTAATGGGCCAAATTCCACAAGGGATTCCTTGAATATGACCGTTCAAAGTTTTGTTTTCCTGATTACTTGTAAACTACAAATTTGATCGAGATGAAATTCTGCACACAAATGGAAAATGGGGTGTTCAAGCTACATTTAAAATTTCGTCCAGATCGCATTACCAAAACCATAGAAAATTGTAACTTTTGTACGAAAACGCCTAGGGATTTGAAATTTTCAGGAAAGGTGTGGATCTCGTAATCGTGATCACGTATATCTATGAGCAAAATAATACTAGGGGTTCCGTTAATATGGTCGTTTGAAATTTTTTGTTTTCCTGATCATTTCAAAACTACAGATTCGATCGTGACGAAATTTTGTATACTGATGAAGAATGATATATTCAAGCTACATTTCTCCAGATCGCATGACCAGAACCATAGAAACCATAGAAAATCATAACTTTCGGAAGGCATAGGGAAATTTTCAGGGAAGGTTCGGATCGCTAATTTCGCGGCACGTTCATCAATGAGCAAAATAAGACCAGGGGTTCCGTAAATACGGTCGTTTGAAATTTTGTTTTCTCGATAATTTCGAAACTACGGATTCGATCGAGATAAAATTTTGTATTTTAATCGATAGTGATATATTAAAGCAACATTTGGTCCAGATTGCATGACCAGAACCATAGAAACCATAGAAAATTATAACTTCCGAAGAGAAAGGCCTAGGAACTTGAAATTTTCAGGGTAGTTTTGGATCGCGAATGTCGCGGTCACGTTCATCAATGAGCAAAATTAGACTAGGGGTTCCGTAAATATTGTCGTTCAAAATATTTTGTTCCCGTTAATTTCTAAACTACTGATTGTGGAATGAAATTTTACACCTAGCGAATTATCGGAAAAAAATTGGTCAGCTGAAGCACTGACATGAATTCTGGAGTTTCACCTAAGTTTGTGAATTTTTTTGACAGCTGTCGAAAATTCCTTTAATTGATTACTAAAACTGGAAAATGCGAATGTACCTACAAGCTGGATGTACGAGCGCCCAAAAGCTCCTGACTTAACGCCAGTGCTTTTATATTTTTTAGCTCATCATTTGGGTGTTTCGCTTCTTCAAATATCTTCTCGGCCTTCTTTCTTAGGAAAACTGTGACAGTTCCCTTTTCTAAGTCTCTGTGGTCTTACAAACCACGGCATATTGCTGCTCTTAGCAGTTTATTTTCTGTTGCTCGAATCATCTTTAAATGGCTATTGGCTGCATGGCCCCATGCCGCCGAAACATATGTTAGACGGGCTCTTGCAATTGACTTGATCATTCTCGTGCCCTGGTTCGTTTGGCTCTTTTTACCTAGCAGTAGATAAAGTCTACTCATTGCAGGGTTTGTTTTATCCAATGCATATTCTATATGGTTTTTCATGTCAGCCCTTTATCTAATTATACACATAGATATTTGACATAATTTTCCCATTTTATCTCTTCTTCATCTATCATTAGGTTGGAATTCATCTCAGGTCTCCGCTTCTATACTAGAATAGCTCCTTTTGCTATTTCTTTGAATTTTCTATTCAATGAACCATTCTCCCAAATCTTCTAGTGCTTCTTGTAGTCTTCTGTATATGACATATCGTCGTCGATGTCTGAAGGCTATTCCCGTGTCGACTGTATAAAGGGCTAGCAGATTTCTTGGGTTTTTAAGAATATCGTTGATATATAATATGTTGTAGAGTAGAGGTCCTAGAACTGATCCTGGTGGCACTCCGTCTTCTACTTGTCTGGTGGAAGATAATGTGTCGTCCATTTTGACATAAAAATTTGTTCTTCTGTTCCTCAGGTAGTTGTTCTTGCAGGTTTTGGTTCTGTAGCCTGCCATCGTCATCTTGTAGGCAACACCTTCGTGCCGAACTCTGTCTAAGGCTCTCTCGAAATCTAATAGCAATAATCCTGTGGCTGGTTCATTCTGAATTCCTTCAGTGACATATTCAGTGATCCTTAAACAAATTTTTCCGATGGTATCAGATTCAGCGCTTCTGTTTCTTCATTGAGTCTTCTTGAAATGACTCTCACAACTATTTTTCCAAGTGCTTACAGTAGACTTATCGGCCTGTAGTTTTGTGGGACTTTTCGATCTTTTTCTGGCTTATTGAACACAATTACTTCTGCTGTTTTCCATCTCTTTGGATAGTATTCTATTCTCATCACTGCGTTTGCTATGATGGTTAGCGCTGCTATTCCTTTTTTTGGCCATTTTCCGTAACATGAAGTTTGTTACTCTGTCTTTCCCTGGAGCTTTCCGGTTTTTCAATTTCTTGATGATTTGTTTGATCTCCGTTGGTGTTGTTGGTTATGGGATGGTATCACCTTCCGGAGTGTTCAACATCATTCTTCTCTCAAGTCTTTATTGTCACTGTCTTCTCTGTAGTTGATTCTGGCTTCTCCTTCTATTGCGTCGACCAGTGCTTCGGCTTTTTCCAGCTTTGAGTAGGTCATCCTATTTGCCCCGTGCAGAGGAGGAATTTTCGTAAGCACTTTTGCATCTTCCATGTTGAGTGGTCAATGGTGTTCAGCTCTCTAACCTTTGGTTCCATCTGTTTGTTTTCAGTTATTTCAATGCATTTTTCAGCTTTTTTATTGCTTTTGGGGTTTCAACGTGTGGATGCTTCGTGGCTGTCCTTTCGACTCTTCTGGTCATTTCCATATTATTCTTTCGTAGGAGTTCTCATCTGTGGAATTTCCGTTATCATCTCCTGGAGTATTTCACAGTACTTTTGCCAGTCAGTGAAGTCTTTCATTTGAAATTCTTCCGTTATCGAGCCGTGTCCCAGTCTGAATTCTATTGAGTTGTGGTGTGATGTGCCATATTTTATAGTATCAAGTGTGAATTCTTGGTTGTTGTTTTTCATTAAGACGATATCTAATACCTCTGGTAGGCCATTTCTTCTGGGCAGGTAGGTCGGAATACTAGGTCCTAATACTATGGTATTCCGTTTTTCGGCATACCTCTTTAGCTTCATCCCATTTTGGTTTTCTGTTCTGCTGTTCCATTCTCTTGATTTGCAATTTATATCACCAATAATGATGTTCGAGTGGTTTCCATCAAGCATTTTTTTCAGACCTTCTTCATTCAGATCATTTTGGGGTGGTTTGTAGGCTGACGTAATTTTCATTTTTCCTCGATTTGTATTAACTATAATTGAGAAAGCTTCTATTTGCCTATTATTCAGTACATCGTCATAATAGTGGTCGATGTTCCTCTTGACTATTACGGCTACGCCTCCTCCTATACAATTCCTGTAATTTCTGTATATTTCATGGTTGAGAAATGAAACTCTATTTCTTGTAGATAGTCTCGTCTCTTGAATGGATATAATATCCGGTTGTTTCTCGGATATTATTTCTTCTATTTCAGATCTACGGGCTCGTAGACCGTTTGTGTTCAATGAGACTTTCTTCAAGTTGTAATCTCCGTAATCTTTATACGAGAACAAGAAAATCTTTTTTCTTACTAGGTGAGTATTTCAGTGCAGTGATTTTATTCACGGTTGGCCTATATATAATTCGCTTTCAAATTGTCGGCCTTGATCGGTGAAAATTGTAGATGGAGCTCCAAATCTGGTGATCCAATTTTTGAGCGCTCGTTCTACTTACACGAGGGCTATATCATTTCGTCACGATGACTATATTTAATTTTGAGCCTAAAATTGTCTCAATCGACAGAGTTCGACTCACTGATGACGAATCCGTCGAAAAATTCGAGTTTGTCCGTCCGTCCGGCCGTTTATACGATAACTCTCGAACGGAACGACCTAGAAGCTTGAAATTTTCAGGGTAGGTTCGAATCTCGAATGCTGCGGTTGAATTCGTTAAGTTTTGTTTTTGTGATTCCTTCGAAACTACCGTTCCGACCGAAGTGAAATTCTGCAGTTTTGCACTCAGATGGAAAATGACGTGTTCAAGCTAAATGCGAAATTTTTTCTAGCTCGCATGACCAGAATCATAGAAACCATAGAAAATTATAACTTTTCAATGGAAAGGCCTAGGGACTTGATATTTTCAATTAGTTTACCAATGAGCAAAATTAGACTAGGGGTTCCGTGAATACGGTCGTTTGAAATTCAGTTTTCTTGATAATTTCAAAACTATGGATTTGATCCTGACGGAATTTTGTATTTAAATGGAGAATGAAATATTCATTTCACCCATATCACATGACTAGAACCATAGAGACCATAGAAAATTATAATTTTCGAACGCAAAGGCTTCGGATCGGAGCTTCGGATCGCGAATTTCGCGATCACGTTCATCAATGAGCAAAATTGAACTAGGGGTTCCGTAAATATGGCCGTTCAAAATATTTTTTTCCTAATAATTTCGAAACCACTTGATGGATTCGTACATAGATGAAGAATAATGTATTCAAACTACGTGAGAAATTTTGTTCAGATCGCATAACCAAGACCATAGATACGGTAGAAAATTCTAGAGAATTATCGATAAAAAAAATTGGTCAATCAAAGCACTGACGTGAAGTCTGGATTTTCGCCAGAGTATGAAAATCCAAAATCTTTCCAATTGGTTTCTGAAACTGGAGAATGCGAATATACCTACAAAGTGGATGAACAAGCGCTCAAAAGCTCCTGACCTTATGGCAGTGCTATTCGTCATTTTTGAGCGCTCGTACTACTTACACGAGGGCTATATCATTTCGTCACGATGTCTGTATTTTTCGAATTTTGAGCCGAAAATGGTCTCAAACGACTATGTTCGACTAACTGATGACGAATCCGTCGAAAAATTCGAGTCTGTCTGTCCGGCCGTATACACGATAACTCTTGAACGGAATGTCCTAGAGACTTGAAATTTTCAGGGTAGGTCCGAATCTCGAATGTCGCGGTTAAGTTCGTTATTGGGCAAAATTCGCCAAGGGATTCCGTAAATATGGCCGCTCGGAATTTTGTTGTCCTGATTACTTTGAAACTTCAGATTCGATCGAATGAAAATGAGGTGTTCAAGCTACATGCAGAATTTTGTTCAACTCGCATCACCAGAACTATAGAAACCATAGAAGATTGTAACTTTTGAACGGAAACGCCTAGGGACTTGAAATTTTCAGGATAGGTGTGGATCTCGATTGTCGTGATCACTTTCATCTATGAGCAAAATTATACTAAGCGTTCCGTAAATATGGTCGTTTGAAATTTAGTTTTCTTGATAAATTCCAAACTACAGATTCGATCGTGACGAAATTCTGTATACTAATGGAGAATGATATATTCAAGCAACATTTCTCTAGATCGCATGACCAGAACCATACATACCATAGAAAATCATAACTTTCGAACGGAAAGGCCTAGGGACTTGAAATTTTCAGGATAGGTGTAGATCTGAAATGTGGCGTTCACGTTCATCAATGAGCAGAATTATACTAGGGGTTCCGTAAATACGGTCGTTTGAAATTTTGTTTTCTCGATAATTTCGAAACTACGGATTCGATCGAGATAAAATTTTGTATTTTAAACGAGAATGATATATTAAAGCAACATTTTGTTCAGATCGCATGACCAGAACCATAGAAACCATAGAAAATTATAACTTCCGAAGGGAAAGACCTAGGAACTTGAAATTTTCAGGGTGGGTTTGGATCGCGAATTTCACGGTCACGTTCATCAATGAGCAAAATTAGACTAGGGGTTCCGTAAATATGACCGTTCAAAATATTCTTTTCCTGATAATTTCGAAACTAACTATTTGATTGGAATGAAATTTTGAACCTAGCTGAGGAATAATGTATTCAAACTACGTGCGAAATTTTGTCCAGATCGCATCACCAAGACCATAGATACCGTAGAAAATTTAAGCGAATTATCGAAAAAAAAAATGGTCACCTGAAGCACTGACTCGAAGTCTGGATTATCGCCTTACTTTGAAAATTTGATTGACAGCTGTCAAATTTGTTTCCAAAACTGAAAAATGCGAATCTACCTACAAGGTGCATGTACGAGCGCTCAAAAGCTCCTGCCTTCACGGCAGTGCTTTTCGTAATTTTTTTGAACTGAAGTTCAGGATTCAACGTATTTCTTCTAGTTCAGGATCATTTAGTTGCAATTTTTCAATTCCTGGATAATCAATGACGTAGATTTCGTCAGTTCTTGACGGAGCATCATCGTATTCTCCTTTTACGTGCTTGAAATCAGTTGAAAATTGTGAAATATATTGTAATCAAGTTTGATTTCTCTTCAAATTTCATCTAGAGGGCTATTCAGAGCGCCTGTAGATCCGAAACCGAAAATACACCGGTTCAGTAATATTTTCGAGTTTTTTGAATCAGCGCACTGAGTTTCGAAAATAGGTGCGATGTCTCTTCTGCCCGCACACCGCGCGAAGATATATAATGCAGATGATACCCCGGAAGTAATTGAATTGCGTAAAGAATTGTGTGAGGAATTGAGTTGAGAATCGAATAATTGAAAGGGAATTTTCCATCGTGCCATCGGCACGAACATCGAAGGTAAAGTACATAGATTTCCGTAATTATAATCCCGTAAATAGACCACCTCTCTTTTGTTGATCCGTTTTCATATTAAAATTTCAACGAAAGAGTGAATCCCGTGGATTTTTGCCTGGCTGACATATCCGTACCGTCTTCGAAACTCGAAATCAGCCAGTCCAACCATACCGTATTCTCTCGCCGTTTCGCTGTTGTATATATGTAACCATAATTTTCCTGACATTCCCGACTGTATATAATCCCTATAATTAGTGTGTACAATTAGTATAAGTTATAGAAACCGTTTTTTTCCTTTTTATTTGAATCAATATACATTTAGTTAATTTTCTAGTTGCAATTTTCTCCTGTATATGATGACCGTAAGGGATTTTCCACTTTGAAGAAATAGCTGGCGCCCGAGAAAATGAAGGTGGAATTTTATTCAATTCTTGCTCAATTTTCAGTTGCAATATTGCAACTGACGCAATTGCCGAGGTGAAACGTTCTCATTTTTGAGCGCTCGTACAACTTACACGAAAGCTATATCATTTCGTCACGATGGCTGTATTTTTTCGAATTTTGAGCCGAAAATGGTCTCAATCGACTAGGTTCGAATCCGTCGGAAAATTCGAGTCTGTCCGTCCGGCCGTATACACGATAACTCTCGAACGGAATGTCCTAGAAACTTGAAATTTTTGAGGGTAGGTTCAAATCTTGAATGCCGCGGTTAAGTTCGTTATCGGGCAATATTCGCCCAGGGGTTCCGTAAATATGGCCGCTCGAATTTTTGTTTTCCTGCTTATTTCGAAACTATAGATTCGATCGGGGTGAAATTTTGTACTCAGATGAAGAATAACGTATTCAACCTACATGCAAAATTTTGTCCAGCTCGCATGACCAGAACCATAGACACCATAGAAAATTATAACTTTCGAACGGAAAGGCCTAGAGACTTGAAATTTTCAGGATAGGAGTAGATCTCGAATGTTGCGGCCACGTTAATCAATGAGCAAAATTAGACTATGGGTTCCGTAAATATGGTCGTTCAAAATTCAGTTTTCTCGATAATTTCAAAACTATGTATTTGATGGTGAAGGAAATTTGCATTTGAATTGAGAATGATATATACGAGCTACATTTTGTCCAGATCGCATAATCAGAACCATAGAAACCATAGAGAATCATAACTTCCCAACGGAAAGGCCTAGGGACTTGAAATTTTCAGGATAGGTTCGGATCGCGAATTGTGCGGTCACGTTCATCAATGAGCAAAATTAGACTAGGGGTTCCGTAAATATAGCCGTTCAAACTATTTTTTTCCTGATAATTTCGAAACTACGTATTGGATTGGAATGAAATTTCGCACATAGATGGAGAATAATGATATATTCAAACTACGTGGGAAATTTTGTCCAGATCGCATTACCAAGACAATAGGAACCGTAGAAAATTCTAGCGAATTATTGAAAAAAAAATTGGTCACCTAAAGCACTGACGTGAATTCTGGATTTTCGCCTCAGTTTGAATTTTTTTTGACAGCTGTCAAAATCTTTCCAATTGGTTTCTGAAACAGAATAATGCGAATCTACCTACAAGGAGCGCTCAAAAGCTCCTGCCTTCACGGCAGTGCTTTTCGTAATTTTTTTGTCTTAACGCGAATGTTATTGGTTTATGATCTGTAAATATTGTGAACTCTTTTGGTTCTAAGTAATGTTTGAATTTCTTTACTTTATTTCTTTACGTAAGTACTCTAGTTTTTCCGAGCTGAATTGAGCTGTTTTGAACAAAAATTCAATAGATTCCCATCCTGTCTCCATACTATATCGATCTCCAATGGAAAATCGAGTAGGTGCTAGGAGAACTCAGGCGTTCAAAATATTATGAATATATAGCCAATCCCGAGTTTGAAAATTAATTAGGGAAAATTTAGAACGATATGCTTGTTTCAGCCAAGAATTATCTATCTTCGTTATAGTCAAATCATATTTTCTTGCTTTTATAATGACTTAATGAAGGAAAGTTTTACCCCACCTAACGAAATTATGAAATTCAATTTTGTTCGCCTTCAATTCATTCATTATACTATCTTTATTGTAATCAAAGGTCTCCCTCGCTAAATTCCGAACGAGCTCAACATACCACTAGGACTTCAGTGTGCCAAGTTTTAATCTTCTCTAATCTCCAACTGTAAAGGAACTAATTAGTTTCTATCGAACCACTGCATTTTGAACTCCTGATTGAAGAAGTTCGGTGTTCGATTGACAGTAAGATTATTAGGATTTGTTGTCCATCTAATGAATGCGGAATTATGACTCATATATATACAGGGTGCCTACTTTCAGAAGGGCCGAACTTCAAGGGTAAACCATACAAGTGATTTGCAACAAGAAACGTCATATAACACTTTGTCGAAATGTTGACGGTTATTCATCAATTTAACATTTCTTGATTTCGCGAAATATTTCAAGTTTTTCCATTGAATCAATTATACATCAGTTATCCTTGGAGCCTCTTCAAATTTGACCACATATCTGAAAACGGCATTAAATTTGCTACAAGATAAGAAAATATGTGTGCAAATCAAATCTTATTGCGGGCGTGGTAAGGAGATGAACAATATTATCGATGAAAAATTATTAATTATGGACATGTTTTATCTTCAGCAAAAAATAGTACCCCATTTAGTGTGCTTTCGCATGACATATCAACTTTTGTGCTCGCTGCTTGTCTTCTGCCATAATATCATGGCTAACAAGATAACAACGAAAAAGTCGAAATATTCCAAAAGTAAATTTGCTCTATTCTTAAGTTCTTTATGATTGAATATCAAAGTTATTCTTATGGAAATCATGGATTTATCTGTCGAATCTAAATAATTTAACGAATAAAATAAATAATACAGATTTTATGAAAACATGTGGAGAAAACAGATAACTTCTACTAATAACCACCGCTCAATACATTTTACACATTGTTTCCGCACTTAATATACAAACCTGCGAAGTTCACAACATTTCTGTTGCATCTCTGCACAACACAAATTTATTGTGATCGCGAATTCGATAAACTTTTTCTTTCAAGTTGTTCTAGAAATAAAAATCCGAAGGCGTAAGGTCGGGCTTTCTTTGGTGGCTTACTTTGGTGGCCATTTTGTCGGACTGTACCTTCGAATCCATTGCACCCCAAAATATTCATTCACATTCCGGCGTTGGGAGTCATGAGAGATGAACTTTTCGGACCCGTAATACTTCCCGATCGCCTCAGCGCTAAAGAATTAATTACATTAATCCAAAGCAGCTCCACGGACATATTGGATGAAATGCCCCTGACTAACAGACAAAATGTCTGGTTTCAACTGGATGGCTGCCCAGCTGATAATAGTCGGAATGAACGAGACTTAATGAATGAATATTTTGGGGTGGATTGAAACGGTCCGGTAAAATGGCCACCAAGGAGCCCCGACCTTACGCCTTTGGATTTGTATGTCTGGAACACCTTAAAAGAAAAAGAATACCAAATTCGAGTTCAGACTCGAGGACAGAGAGGTTCTGATCGAAATTCGAGTTCAGACTCGAGAAGTTCTGATCGAATTAATAAATCGGTTTTGTGTAGAAATTCATCAGAAACGTTGTGAACTTCGCAGGTTTGTAAATTCAGTGCGAAAACGATGTGTTAAATGTATTGAACAAGTCGGTGAAGATTTCGAACAATTGTTATAAGTAGTAGTAGTCTGTTTTCTTTACATTTCTCCATGAAATCTGTATTATAAAAATTTGGTTTATTCGTTTGAATAATTTTGATTCGACATATAAATTAATGATTTCCATGAGAATTACTTTAAATTCGAGCATGAAGAACTTCGAAATGGAGCAAATTTTGGTTTGGAATATTTCGACTTTTTCGTTGTTATCTTGTTAGCCATGATATTAGGGCAGAAGACAAGCAGCAAACACAAAAGTTGATATGTCATTACTAAATGAGGTATTTTTTACTGATGATTGTTGATGATTTTTCATTGATAAAACTATCGGAAGAATATGACTGATTTTCTTCACTTCAGAATCGTGGTATTCATCTTCTTACCACGCCCATCTTGTAGAAAATTTAATGCCGTTTCCAGATATGTGGTCAACTTTGATGATTATTGAAGTTTAATTGATTTTATGGGAAAGCTTGAAATATTTTGTGAACTCAATAAATGTTGAATTGAAGAAAAACCGTCAACATTTCGAAAATGTGTTATATGAAATTTTTTGTTGCAAATCACATATATGATCTCCTCTTGAAGTTTGGCCCTTTTAAAAGTAGACACAATTAGTGTAGGGTGTCTACACGCTGAGTTTTCCACTTTCATTCATGGAGATAACATGGGAAGAATTCACATTGAAAATTACTAGTAGTTTATTATTTTTTTTTAATACTTGTAGCACACTTAAGTACCTTATATGAGTCAAGTCAACATTGCGCGCACCCTCAGCAGAGCTTTAGCTGGGAATGTCGGTGATATAAACAAAGAGTAACTCTTTGATATAAACCAGGAATGAAGCTTGAATAGAAGGGTCAGTCGACAAGGAATCGTATACTGATGAAGTAGGTACTTACCTACTCAACTAATAAATGAATAATTCGTGTTATCTGATTATTTTAGTGTTTCCTCTGAAAGATAGTTCGGCAAAGCCAGATACAAATCTTTTCCGATTTATTATAGTGAGTTATAGTAGTGAGTTATTATAACTCACGTTGTTTGCAGATATTATTAATTGCGCAAAAACAAACAGTTGAATAATGAATATATAATTCAATAGGAGCAGATAATAGTTATTTATGGTACTAGTGTGTTATGTTGAAAATTAGTCACGCGAGAAATATTTATAACACGAGGCCGTCCGGCCGATTGGTATAAATTCTCAAGTGACTTAGGAAGCATAACACACGAGTGTCATACAATGTTTTATCCAAGTGGAAGAAATCGTTTTTTTATGACATAATAATCAATAAGTTTTGTGATCAAACCGAAATTACTTGCGTCTCAGTACCCTTTAAATTTCAGAATGACTCGACAGTGACTTTTTTGAGCGCTCGTACTACTTACACGAGGGCTATATCATTTCGTCACGATGTCTGTATTTTTCGAATTTTGAGCCGAAAATGGTCTCAAACGACTAAGATTGACTCACTGATGACGAATCTGTCGAAAAATTCGAGTCTGTCCGTCCGGCCGTCCGTATACACGATAACTCTCGAACGGAATGTCCTAGAAACTTGAAATTTTCAGGGTAGGTTCGAATCTCAAATGCCGCGGTTAAGTTCGTTATTGGGCAAAATTCGCCCAGGGGTTCCGTGAATATGGCCGCTCGAAATTTTGTTTTTCTCATTACTTCGAAACTACTGATTCGATCGAGGTGAAATTTTGCAATCAGATGGATAATTACAAACTCAAACTACATGCACAATTTTGTCCGGCTCGCATGACCAGAACCATAGAAACCATAGAAAATTATAACTTTGTAATGGAAACGCCTAGGCACTTGAAATTTTCAGGATAGGTGTGGATCGTGAATGTAGCGTTCAAGTGTATCAATGAGCAACATTAGACTAGGGGTTCCGTAAATATGGCCGTTTGAAATTCAGTTTTCTTGATAATTTCGAAATTATGGATTTGATCGTGAAGAAATTTTGTATTTAAATTGAGAATGATATATTGGAGCTATATTTTTCTAGATCGCATGATCAGGACCATAGAAACCATAGAAAATTATAACTTTCGAACGAAAAGGCCAAGGGACTCGAATTTTTCAGGATAGGTTCGGATCGCGAATTTCGCGCTCACGTTCATTAATGAGCGAAATTAAACTAGGGGTTCCGTGAATATGGCCGTTTGAAATTCGGTTTTCTTGATAATTTCAAAACTTTGGATTCGATCCTGACGAAATTTTGTATTTAAATCGAGAATGATATATTCGAGCTACATTTTCTCCAGATCGTATGATCAGAACCATAGAAACCATAGAAAATCATAAATTCCGAATGAAAAGGCCTAGGGACTTGAAAATTTCAGGAAAACAACCCTGAATCCAATACAACACAATTTATCGATAATGGAATCGAATTCGAGGCAATCAAATGCTCGAGTTTCGTCGAAGAACAAGCCAGCAACACAGATTCCATCATCATAACAGCCGTGCACGAAGTTGATCATCTCGCAGGCTGAGGTCTAAGTTGATTTGCCCATGCAAAAGCCATGCTGAGAACTCGCGATGACCGAGTTTTGTTCAGAAATGTTACCATCCTATTGTGGACAAGCTTTTCTATTATTTTCGATAGCGAGCTCAGCAGCGATATTGGCCCTTAGTTCGCAAAGTTTTCTTTTTCATTTTTTTTGTGTACTGGTATAACCTTTACAATCTTAGAATTAAGAGAAGTGTACCGGAGGAAACTGGAATGTTGTGACTCGAACGTACTCCACAAATTTCGACTCTAGCCCTCTTCTTTCGAGAGTTATCGTGCTTAGGCTAAGACGAAAAGACAGAGTTGAATTTGACCAATTATACAAAAACTAACAACGAATCGTGAATTTCATTGGATAAGTATTTTTCGAATTATTGTGGAAAAAAAATTCAGAAACTATATCCACGGAACCCTGCGACGGATATAACCCCAACGAAATCAAGTTTGAGGAATGAAAACATTAGGACTCGAACGAATGAAATCTCTCATTAATTAGACCAGGCAATAGAGATTTTTTCGTGACAAAAATCGTAGAAAAGAACCGCGAGTGGGGGGTTACGTGGGGTGGTCCATGGATGTTTAGTGATATGTTTTCCACTCGCAAATATGATTACTTTTCTTGTAATTGCGAAGAAACACCAGAAAAAACGGTGTTTTTTTAGTTTTTTGCTCTTAAAATCTGAACCAATGGAGCAGTGCTGATACTTTCAACAGACGAATTGTAGAGAATGGTAAGACGAAAAAATGAGTGCTTATGCGATGCAATCGGTTCATCATCACCGGAAGAAAGCCGGAAAAACCGTTGAAATCAGCGTTTTTTAAAAACTCCATAACTCGGCCAATTTCGAAGTTGTAGCGCTGGTTTTCCGGATGAAAGTAGCGGCTAGTAGGTACTTTGAGTGTGCACAATCCGGACGTTGTCGGATAGATAGTTTTTGCGTAATTGCTATTTGAATTATTTGAGGCACTATTTTGCGGAAGAGCTGGATGCGTCGGAAGTTGTCCGATTTTCATTTACAAAACGAATTTTGGAAGTAAAAGTATAGTACTACAAAAAGACCTTCTCGATTTTTCGTAAAAATGTCGCAAAATAGGTGAAGAAAACGTGCAAACATGAACAAAATCAGCCGAATGCTCGATTGCAGTCATGTCGTGGGGGTATAAATGTACATATTCGCGCCCGGCCGCAGCGCGTATTTAGTTTCCCCGCGTCGAATAGCTACCCCACTATCCGTCCCAGATAGAGCAATGAGCCAGTTTTGGTCATGTTTCCACGTATTTTTCACCTATTTCGAAACATTTCAACGAAAAATCGAGATTGAAGTTTTGTAGTACCATACTTCTATTTTCGAAATCCGTTTCGTAAATCAAAATCGGACAACTTCCGACGCATCCAGCTCTTCCGGAAAATAGTGCCTTAAATAAGTCAAATCGCAATTACGCAAAAACGATTTATCCGACAACGTCCGTGTTGTGCACACTCAAAGTATCTATCAACCACTACTATTCGGAAAGCCAGAGCTACAACTTCATAATTGGCCGAGTTATGAAGTTTTGATTTTTACGTTTTTTTCGGCTTTCCTCCGGTAATGATGACCCGATTGAGTTGCACTAGCACTCATTTTCTTAGTCTTTTCATATTCTACAATTTGTCTATCGGAAGTATCAGCACCGATCCATTGGTTCAGATTTTACAAGCAAAAAACTAAAGAAACACCGTTTTTCTGGTGTTACAAGAAAAGTACAATTATGCAGAAATTACAATTAAGAATTACAATTACAAGAAAAGTAATCATATTTGCGAGTCGAAAACATATCAGTAAACATCCACGGACCACCTCACGCAACCTCCCACTCGCGGTTTTCTTCTACGATTCTTGTCACAGAATGACCCTTCATCTGCTATATTGCCTGGTCTAAATTTGCAAGTGTTCAAACTTACAATAGTAAACCAAGATCTATAGTAGATGCCAAGACTTCGAGAAATCTATAAAAAAAAAAAAATATTCCATCCGGTCCCGTCCGTTCATCGCCAAGCCACCGTAGACCGCCTCCTATTAGTGAAAATTATTATCAGTTCGGTAAATCATCAACTGGTTTTTCCGAATCAAGCGAATTTCTTTTTAATATTAGGGGAAGATTGGCACCATTCGTACACAGGGAAGCTTCATACAATCGATACTACAACTTGATAGAACAGCTTATTTATTTCGGCTTTGCATGTGTGGGTAGAAGTGAGCTATCCCTACTTGTCCACGAAGTTAGCCGCTAGTGAGGCCGCTGCGAGCGACACGACAGGCGAAAATGTGTTTTTCGGCAACCGTCCGGGAAGTACTCACTTCCCAGACGCTTTTCCTTTGAGAAAGTAACATTTCCCGGCCTAGTCCGGAAAGTACGTACTTTCCGGACTAGGCCGGAAAGTACGTTTCTCGTAGCAACGAAATTACTACTGACACCTATTACGTTGTTATCATTGGCTATATGAAAATCTGGGTGGGTCTGATTTCGATAAATACAATTGATCATTACCATAGCGACGAAATACCAACATAAAATTAGTTGCCATTTTGATATTTGAAAGTTCGGAGTGTTTTATCGCAATAAAGGAATGTGTCTCATTGATTTGTTATTCTACACGGTTGCCGAAAAAAAATGTACGCAAAACGCCCAAAAACAGTTTTTTTGGACTCATAGACTTCCAGGACTCGCTTACGTTCGTCCTAGAATTTTGTCTACTCGTCCAAAAAAACAGTATTTTCCGGACTTGTTACGTAAATTACTATTTTGCATGCTCAAAGTAAATATAACGTCTAACGTCGATATTTCCGGATGTTTCATGCTTAAGTTAAGTGTCAAATTCTATAGGATTATTGCGCAATCGTGAGTAACTACGATTATAATAATAATAGTGTATCTATTTTATGCTTTTTTCATTTTGAGTTATATGTAGGTAAAAATCATTCATTTTTGTCCTTCGGGGCAGACTCGTACGCGTACTACAGGGAAACATTCGTACGCGTATGAATGTGCCCCAGACTGTACGAATTTACCCACATATATCAACAGGTTTCTGTTTTTCAGAAAAATTGCAAAAATGGTGCGGAATTACAAGTAGAAAGGGACTAGCTCCACATCAATTAATGAAGAAGCTATGTCTTTGGCAGTGAAAGATGTTTAAGAAGGAGGATTGTCTTACATAAAAGCAGCCGCTAAATATAACAATAAAGTAAAAAAAAATAAAATTTGATGATACAGTGAGACCCGAACAAATTAAGAACAACTATTTTGTTTCAGAAAATTCTGCAAAAAAAAAATTCGGTTGTCCATTACGTAGCGAAAGTTATGAATCAATATGCTGAAACAGAATTAAAGGTCTCATATTTGAGAAAAAAAATTACGAAAAGCACTGCCGTGAAGGCAGGAGATTTTGAGCGCTCGTACATGCACCTTGTAGGTAGATTCGCATTTTCCAGTTTCAGAAATCAATTGAAGGAATTTTCGACAGCTGTCAAAAAAATTCTGAAACTTAGGCGAAACTCCAGACTTCATGTCAGTGCTTCAGCTGATCAATTTTTTTTCTATAACTCGCTAGAATTTTCTACGGTATCTATGATCTTGGTGGTGCGAACTGGTCAAAATTTTGCACGTAGTTTGAATTCATTATTACTCAGCAAGGTGCAAAATTTCATCCAAATCCGCTCAGTATTCGCGGAACTATCAGCAAAAAAATATTTTGAACGGCCATATTTACGGAAACCCTAGTCTAATTTTGCTCATTGATGAACATGACCGCGATATTCGCGATCCAAACTCACCCTGAGAATTTCAAGTTCCTAGGCCTTTCCGTTCGAAAGTTACAATTTTCTATGGTTTCTATGGTTCTGGTCATGTGATCTGGACAAAATTTCACATGTAGCTTGAACACCTTATTCTCCATTTGAGTGCCAAATTTCATCTTGATCGAATCTGTAGTTTTCAAGTAATCAGGGGAACAAAACTTTGAAGGGCCATATTTACGGAACCCCTGGTGGAATTCGGCCCATTAACGAACTTAACCGAGGCATTCGGGAACTGAACCCACACTGAGAATTTCAAGTCTCTAGGTTGATCCGTTCGAGAGTTATCGTGCTTACGGCCGGCCGGACGGCCGGACGGACAGACTCGAATTTTCCGACGGATTCGTCATCAGTGAGTCGAACATAGTCGATTGAGACCATTTTCGGCTCAAAATTCGAAAAATACAGACATCGTGACGAAATTATATAGCCCTCGTGTAAGTTGTACGAGCTCTCAAAACACCTGAACTGTTCGTTTGTGTTTCCCAATATTTAAGACGAACATAGCGTGGATATTTCTGATGACGCTTTGATTCTTCCTAAACCGAAATCTCCAGGGCCTCTACTGCCAGAACTTCTAAGTTATACATACACAGTTCCTGTTAATTTTACAACGTTCAATGTGCAATAATTAGATATTAATTAGCGTAGTGCACCATGTCGTGCTTTTTCTCTTGAATTTTTTTTGAGCGCTCGTTCTACTAGAGCTTCATCATTTCGTCACGATGTATGTATTTTTCGAATTTTGCCGTAGGCACGATAACTTTTGAACGGAACGACCTAGAGACTTTAAATTTTCAGTCTCAATCGACTATGTTCGACTCACTGATGACGAATACGTCGGAAAATTCGAGTCTGTCCATCGTAAGCACGATAACTCTCGAACGGAACAACCTAGAGACTTGAAATTTCCAGTGTGGGTTCAGTTTCCGATTTTGTATTTTAATCGAGAATGATATATTGAATCAATATTTTGTCCAGATCGCATGACCAGAACCATAGAAACCATAGAAAATTGTAACTTTTGAACGGAAAGACCTAGGAACTTGAAATTTTTAGGATGGGTTTGGATCGCGACTATCGCGGTCACGTTCATCAATGAGCAAGATTAGACTAGGGGTTTCGTAAATATGGTCATTCAAAATATTTTTTTCCTGATAGTTTCGAAACTACTGATTGGATTGGAATAAAATTTTGCACCCAGCTGGGGAATAATGTATTCAAACTACGTGCGAAATTTTGTCCAGATCGCATCACCAAGAACATGGATACCGTAGAAAATATTAGCGCGTTATCGAAAAAAAATTGGTTGAAGTACTGACATTAAGTTGGAGTTTCAGAATTTTTTTGACAGCTGTCTAAAATTCCTTCTATCGATTTCTAAAACTGGAAAATGCGAATCAACCCAAAAGGTGGATGTACGAGCGCTCAAAAGCTCCTGATTTCACGGCAGTGCTTTTCGTAATTTTTGAGAAATATACCTAAGTTTTTTGTTCATCAAAAGTTTTGTCAGTTCATCACAGGGTTGTTACTTCTGGGTCCAATCAAACAATGACTCCCAAAGTCGGAATTTCCGAGACTTAAAGAATGAATATTTAGGGGTGCAATGGATTGGGATGTACGATCCGGTAAGATGGCCACCAAGCAGCCCCGACCTCACGACTTTCGATTGTTATGCCTGGAACACCTTGAAAGAAAAAGTATATCAAATTCGCGTATGAGTTCAAAGATGTAAATACTCTCAAACAAAATACTGTGTTGCTTTGGTCTCCTTATACCTTTCAAGATTTCGACAGTAAAAGTAAGTAAAAAGTAACAGTGTAGTGGAGTAGCCGTTCCTTAAGAATAAGGTACAGTACCTAAATTTTCTCTTAGTATCATATGTACCATAATTAGTAACTCGAAATCACTCAAAACCTGTCTGACTGATACCCTATTTTCGGAATATTTCCCCTCTTGTATATAATCTCCTACCTTATGTGAGCTGTAGAAATTGTCTTTTATTTTAGTTTTTCTGGTGTATGAACCAATATATGTCTTTAGTTTATTTCCAATCAGTGATTTTATTTCCTTTTAATCTGTGCTTTTCCTCTGATAAACCTCGAATTTGAAAACATCATTTTTATCGCTTACAGCCTAGATAAGCCGGACCCTGTCTCCGGCTTCAGTAGGTACCTGGTGGTTTACTATATTTCCACATTAAAAATATAGTTGGCGCCCGAGAAAGAAAAAAGGGAATTTATTGTATTTTAAAAGAATTGTCAGAGGTTCATAAAATGGCGGAGAAAACCCCGTTACAAGGGTTATGTTCCCATATTCAACCCGCAACCTATACTACCTACTAGATCTGTTCTGCACTTACCTACCTTTTGTGGTCGTAGAATTAGAAGAGATGTATTATTATTCGCAAGACTTATTAACGAAAAATTGTCCTCTTCAAACCTTTCATCTCCTTTCAGCTTTCATGTTTCACCTTTCTTCTGCTTAATGTCACTAATTATAAACAGTAATTCGTTGTTCTTAGTCTTTGTATTTCATTTATATGAATTTTTCTGTGGTTGATGTTGGGTTCATCCCGTTTTTAAATGAATAAATAAATAATCGGGAAAAATATGAGATTATTGAAGTATAATGTTTCGCGAATATTTTTTTGTATTCTATACAAAAAAGTCAACATAAAAGACAAGGGCATTCAAACTTTTACCATCCAAAATTTCGTATCCAAATACGATATAGATTCGATTCCATCTTTTTCGCCTGTAAATGACATTTTTATCAGTATTCATACTACGCAATATGCTGTTTCATTTATGATAGTCTGAGGTAATATCAGGAGATTTATAGGTATATTCTCGAAATGTTACAGCAGCTTTCAACCTCTATTCTCTCATGTAACATCTTCGTATTCATCTTGATTGAAACGATGATAAAACCATGTTATTATCGTGATATATACTGTCGAGATACATTTATGGATGTTTACAACACTGTTAGTAATAACATCGGTGGAATATCATCTGATATTAGGTCATGAAAATTTCTCAACGAGGCAATATTGTTGAATTGTGCTAGAGAACTGATATACATAATGTTAACATAACATAACAAACTTTTTTTACATGTCCAAATCAGAACTTTTTTTCACACAGTTCTTATGTAAAATATTCATCGGTTATGAAACACGGTTCCTAAAAAATTCAACTTACGGTGAAAATATAATCGAAAAAAAGATCAAGGCTCGACCTCCCAATTCAATATCTCGGAATGCTCAATGAATGTATGTATTCATTTATTTATTTATTCACGAGATAAACCCAATTACAAAATAATACAACAAATTCAAGTCTATGTGATATTACAAACGCTCTTTATCTACTTCAAATATTGGCTTAAATTTCTCACTATGGCAGAATATGACGAATTCGTGAAAACGGTGCCCAGCAGACCGGCAGTATTGAATCTTCCCGAAATCCTAGGAACAGGAGAAGCTCTCGAATAATTCAGGCGGATCACTGAGTAAGACAGACGGTCTAGTGTTTCTTGGTGGGACGTGAAAACCGAAGAGGAAGAGAAGCTCCATCGATGATAGCATCCTCATAACAGTCAGAAATACATCGCTCCTAATCCTACGTGTTTTCAAATACGGCAAGCGAAGTAGACGTCTCTAGTTGTCAAAAATTCGAGTGATGCCCATTTCCTCAGGAAATACAAAGAAGAAATGAGTTGTTGATTGAGACCTTGAATTGTTTGTCAACCAAATTAAACAGAGAAGGAACTTATTCTGAATACAATCGATCCTGTCCTCGACCAGCAAAGTAAAGGGACGCCACATAGAAGATGCGAACTCAAGATGAGGGCTCACTAAAATTATATAGATATGCTTTATGGTGTTAATATTTCTGAACGTCTCAAAATAAAAACAAGTGACCACAAACCCCCAGCAACAATGTCCTACACTTGCGGACTAATACTCATCTTGGTGTCGTACACTCAAATCCCTCACCACACTAAACTCCACCCAAAATATATCCTGAACGGAAATGACATGTCTTCCTAGATATTGACATACAGGGTTTTCCTTTTAACTTGGCCTCGGTCTCCTAACTCGCACAAGCTCTGAGCTTCTGAAGCTTTGAGCTTCTGAGGGGTCTCACAGAGACCTAGGAGAGTCGGGATATAGAATAAATATAAATATAAATAAATTAGAAGTATTTAGAGAACAAGGAAATATTCTGTTTTGAAATTTTAGGTGGAGCCTTGGGGATGAGGGAACTTGAAATTGAAATATTTCGAGATTTTCAAATGGCAACCCCATATTTGTTTTACACCATTCGATTCGAAATAAAAAATGATTGGTAGTCTTTTTTTGAACCAATTAATTATTTTGGATAGGTTTCGAATGAGATGAAAAAAACTGAATTATTTCAGTATTTATAGTCAAGATCTATGGTCCTGTTCACGATTAAATGGATCTGAGATTATGAGGTAAATTATTGAAATAGATTCTATGGTTGAGATCATGAAAAGTGTTCGATGATTATGGATGCAATAGAAAAAAATGTTAATTGTTAATCCACCTCGATTCTGGTGGTTTAGTTTGTAGCATTTTTTGATTAATCGGTTGCAAGATTTTATTCATTTTCTGATAATATACATTATTCGATCAATTTCATTTTTATATTGAGAAAACAATTCGAAGGCATATCAGTTTAATGAAATAATGTAAAGCGATAGATCAAACTAAACCACCTGAATCGAAGTTTGATTAACAATTAACCTAATAATCCTTCAAATTGTTTTCTCAATATAAAAATGAAATTGATCGAATAATGTATATTATCAGAAAATGAATAAAATCTTGCAACCGATGGATCAAAAAATGCTACAAACTAAAGCACCAGAATCGAGGTTTGATTAACAATTAACATTTCTTTCTACGGCATCCATAATCATCGAACACTTTTTATGATCTCAACCATAGAATCCATTTCAATAATTTACCTCATAATCACAGATCCATTTAATTGTAAACGGGACCATAGATCATGACTATAAATACTGAAATAATTCAGTATTTTTCATCTAATTGTTTTGAAAAAATTTCGAAAAGCACTGCCGTGAAGGCAGGAGCTTTTGAGCGCTCGTACAGGCACCTTGTAGGTAGATTCGCATTCTCCAGTTTTACAAACCAATTGGAAAGATTTTGACAGCTGTCAAAGAAAATTTCAAACCAACGCGAAAATCCAGACTTCACGTCAGTGCTTTGGGTCCATTTTTTCGATAATTCGCTAGAATTTTCTACGGTATCTATGGTCTTGGTAATGCAATCTGGACAAAATTATACACTATTCTTCATATATGTGCGAAATTTCATTTCAATCCAATAAGTATTTTCGAAATTATCAGAAAAAATATAGTTTGAACGGCAATATTTACGGAACCCCTAGTCTAATTTGGCTCATTGATAAAAAGGATCGCGAAATTCGCGATCCGAACCTATCCTGAAAATTTCGAGTCACTAGGCCTTTTTGTTCGAAAGTTATGATTTTCTATGGTTTCTATGATTCTGATCATACGATCTGGAAGAAATGTAGCTCGAATATATAATTCTCAATTTAAATTCAAAATTTCGTCGAGATCGAATCCATAATTTTGAAATGATCAAGAAAACTGAATTTCAAACGGCCATATTTACGGAACCCCTAGTCTTATTTTGCTCATTGATACACGTTAACGCTACATTAACGATCCACACCTATCCTGAAAATTTCAAGTCTCTAGGCCTTTCCATCACAAAGTTATAATTTTCTATGGTTTCTATGGTTCTGGTCATGCGAGCTGGACAAAATTCTGCATGTAGCTTGAGTACGTAATTATCCATCTGAGTGCAAAATTTCACCTCGATCGAATCAGTAGTTTCGGAGTAATCAGAAAAACAAAATTTCGAGCGGCCATATTTACGGAACCCCTTGACGAATTTTGCCCAATAATGAACTTAACCGCGGCATTCGAGATTCGAACCTACCCTGAAAATTTCAAGTTTCTAGGACATTCCGTTCGAGAGTTATCGTGTATACGGCCGGCCGGCCGGACGGCCGGACGGACGGCCGGACGGACAGACTCGAATTTTTCGATGGATTCGTCATCAGTGAGTCGAACATAGTCGATTGAGACCATTTTCGGCTCAAAATTCGAAAAATACAGACATCGTGACGAAATGATATAGCCCTCGTGTAAGTAGTACGAGCGCTCAAAAAGACAACCAATCATTTTTTATTTCGAATCGAATGGTGTAAAACAAATATGGGGGCTGCCGTTTGAAAATCTCGAAATATTTCAATTTTAAGTTCCACATTTTCGGAGCAAAATCTTCGAAAAACTTGTCGATTCATCAAAATACCAAGTGTACCACATGAATGCTGGGATTATCTTCTATAAGACTGCTGAGTTTGGTTTTGTTCGCATATAAAATAATCGAGATATTGCATTTCCAAACTGGTAATGCAGATGTCAAGAATTTCAAGAATTAGTGCATAACTTGGCAACAGTGCATGGCAGAGGAATTTTTTTAGTATGTTATACTGGGAATTCGGTACTGTATCGATACCGTAATAAAAATATAGGTAGTTCCATTAGAAATAAGAAAGTAGATATGCGTTTAAGATAGATGTGGCAACACTGTCGACTTGAAAATATTTTAGGCGAAAAGTTCCCTCATCCCCAAGGCTCCACCTAAAATTTCAAAACGAAATATTTCCTTGTTCTCTAAATACTTCTAATAGGCCGAGTTAAAAGGAAAACCCTGTATGTTTGATAAACACACCGTAAGACCTGCACCACCGCTTAAGACTCCCCAGATCAGATTGGCTACTAAGCATATCCAACAAAGTGTTCACTGTCAAAGAGATCTTCAAGTCATCCACGGATAAAAGGAATCTTGGTGACCTAAAACAAGTCATGACGGCATCAACATATATGAGAAACAGTAAAGGCCTAAGGTGACTGCCCTGTGACCGGATGGCATATGACAAGGAGAAATAAGGTCGAACGCTACCCCTCAGAGCATGATGATCTAATGAAGACATGAACCAATCGAATTTGCCTGAGATTCCAAATGTCGATAGCTTCTTTCTCAAAATATTGAGGTGCGTACAGACATGCTCCGCATATCGTACCGAACCGTGTCGCGTACACCGACGCGATCAACAAAAGTTCGCGAGAGCGAATCAAATTCATCGCACCTCTACGTGATCTCGTAGATGTGCGATACGCGGTTGCAACCCTTCGTCCACACTTGGGTATGCGAAACGGTTCGGTACGATATTCGGAGCATGTCTGTAAGCACCTTTATGATCCACATTATGAAATACTTTAGAGAAATCTGTATACCTATATGGAATCAACTTGCCTCCCCCACCCCCACTGCACTTCCAACTTGAATGAAAAATACCCAAACTTAACGATCTATTGAACAATATCTGAAGAGGGGAAGCAAGGGATGAATAACAGCTCCTGAGAAAAAAGGCTCAAATCTCGTCCTAAACAGAAAAAGATAACATATCATTGCATAAATGGTCGCACAACCAGAGACAATAAAAAGTTAAAAAGGAATCCTTTATTTTCTCCTGTGATGAAAATAACTAGGGCGAGTCAAGTGTTTAAATTTTTCGAACTATTCAAGCCATTAATTTATGAATATCCAACATAAACTAATTATTCCACCTCTCGAGTGCTACCGCAAAGTCATCAAGAATACCATGAATAATTCTGACTGCCTAATCAGATGAATACATCTGATGGAACAACCCTAATTTTCAAGTGGAAGACTCAAATTAGAATAATTTCACTTTTCAGGAAAATTTCGTTCGCGAATGTATTTTCAGTGCAGATTATTTCACATTTGTTATTCAACACAAGAACGAAGAACACGATACCGGTCCTCATTTTCTTTCAACATCTCGCTATCAAGTTGAATTTCTCTTGGGATATTTCCAAAGGTTAAAAAGCTCGATAATGCTGAAACTGGAAACATTTTGCTAGAAGAATTGCGATGCTATACCGTTCATTAATAGAACATTCGGTCGATGATATTCTAACAGCTTGGAAAAAAACTTTTGCTCTATTTTGCACAGATTGATGTAGTTTAAAAAAATCATTTCATTTATTGTTGGAACTAATGCATTTCTATACAAGGTGGGCCTTTGGAAAACGAAAATGACGGAATGAATTCATTTCGAAAAAATATTTGACACGTCGATTTTTGATTCGAGGGGGACAACTTTTAAAATCAAATTCACAACCATATCGCTTCAACCCTTAGTATAAGGACACCAACCCCTTAATTTTGAATAGGGGAGATGGGGTAAGTGATACCTCATTTGAAAGGTCTTTTCATCTTGAGTTCAAAATATCGAATTTTTTCCCACTGTTTCAGATACATTCGATAAGGTTCGGTGATTCCTTTTTCTGAAGTTCATAAAAATAAATTAAGTATGTCCTACCGAACACTGCAGGTCCTTTTGGTTTTTGGTACACAGAAACAATCGAGCAAAAGCTCCTGACTTTTTTAGAATTTTCTCAAGAAAGGCGTATTTATGAAGAATAATTTATCTTAGAAAAACTTTCAATTTTTACGTAATTAATCATTAATTAGATTCAGTTTTGAAACTTAAAACAATTAAATAGTTAGTAACAAAACACTATTGTCTACTATCATCCACTATTATTTTTCGCCGTTTGACATATGTTCAGGGCCAAGCTCCCATCTTTTGAGACTATAAGTTACTTCTGAGTAATACTTGTTAATCTGCGGCGTTAATGTTAGTGTGTGGCGTAGGAAATACACATTTGGTCAAATGAGCAAGAAGTTGAGCACTTGGGATCAATATATCTGTTTGAACATATGCTATAGCACTTACTTAACAATAATTCTTGCCTTCTTTTCTTAGTTCTTGTTGGGTTGGTGTCTCATCTTTCGGCTTGTGTGCGTTTCGTACATATTTCTGTACGTTTCGTACATATTTCCGGCGGCCTTAGTAATGTGGTTGGGGTCGTGATTTCCTTAATGATATTTTTCTAGGCTAGGAGAGGGTTAATCGGCCTGTCATGAGTATGGCTATATATTGGCTGCAGCTCTATCACTTCTTCAGGATAACAAGCTTATTGTTCGTCTAGAGTGTCGCTTGTTGTTGCTTCCTAAACCTTAATTATCAGATTGTGATCACAATGAAAATTATTATGATGACGTTAGCACTCGAGTTTATAGATAAATAGAGGTTATTGTGCTTTCAACTTTATCTTTATAGCTCGTCCTCAGGTAAGTTTTTTCTACTAATAACTTGTTTATTTCTCCAGACGTCTGCAGCTTCTGTTCTCTTTCTATGTACCGAGAGATAACTGGGGTTGTTTAGATATTTCGAATATCACGCAGTTGGGATGTTGGTCCATGCTTCTGATTATACTGGGATTGCACAAACAAACATTTTATGCGAAGGTGATTGTTCTTGTGTCATCTTGTGTTTTGAGTTCAAAGTATTTTTGAGTGTTATACTCAAGTCCGAGAAGTGAGGATGAAATTTCTGGCTCCATTTTATGTCCTTTGTACAACTTATAAAAAACCATATATGCCTAAATAGTCTCTGTTAGATCGAGTTTTCACCTTCCATATTGGCTTTATGAGTATCCCCAGGTCAGATGGCAGTTTTATTTCCACATCCCTTGTGATTTTTCTTAATGCCCATGGCGTTATCAAGTCCGTCATGTACCCTTGTGAGCAATGGGTTTTCATTATTTTACGATACTTGGTGTTGATTTATTCAAGATAGTTGTTAGCCAGTTGGAAATTGGCCATACTTTGTAAATTCAAGGTATACTCATCCTTCGGTTTATACCATTTGTGCATTTCCTTCATGATGGCTCCTGCTGATTCTGCATTCAGATGTGTGAAGTTGAGGAGATTCTCCATATGTTTATTGAAGAGTAGTCTAGGGTTGTTGTATCTTTCTTCGATGAGCTTCCAGGCAGTTTTGTAGTTGAGGGATGATGTGTCTAGATGTTGGATTATTCTGGTATCTCCCCCTCTGAGTATGGGTTTGAGCAGTTGCATTTTCCAACTGTTCCAAATGATTGATTTTTGTCCACTAGTTGGGTGAATAAGTTTCTGAAGTTCGGCCATGCGTCATACTCTCCTGCGAATGTAGGGATAGTTACTGCTGATAAATTTATTCGAGGGGTTTCAGATGCATTTTCTGGTTTTACTGCTGCTAAAAATTTTTTCTGAAGTTCTTCGTACTGTGCGCTTGCAATCTCAAATTTTCCCTCTTCATTGTATGATTTTGCGTCTGCAGTATCCGTTGTCTTATGTCCATGAATTGCTGCTTTAATTTTGGAAGCTCTATATTCTCTCCATTTTCTATTGATTCAGCAATTTCTGATGAATCTCTTGTGAAGAGTGTAATGCTCGAAATTTGCTTCCTGATGAGTGAGTTGTTGGTGAGGATAAGCTGAGTATTTTCTCTGGATGTTGCTCCGTGTTCTTCCTGAAGTTTCTCTTGAATTTTTTTTAGGTGGACTAGTGCTCGATTGTATATCTTCTCTGCCTATTCATGTTTTTCCGGAAGTTCTTTGAGTGAAGCATTGTGGTTGTCGTTGAAGTATATCTATTCCTCATTGAGAAGTACCAGCGTTTTGAGGCTATACTCTGAGGTTTTTCTTGATGCTGAATTCTTTTTCATGTTTGAATGGATTCGTCTAATGGTCTCGGCGGTTTTGGTTTAGTCAGCTACGATGTTCTCCATTTTGGATTGAAGGTGTGGGTGCTTAGTAGGGCCAATGAAATTACAAAGGTCGTTGCCGGTGGTTGTGAGGACTGGTGATTATAGTTGTGGGAGGGTGCAGTGGGTGGAGATCCAAAATCCTGGTTGATTATTGCCAGTGAGTTCTGAATACAATGACTAGTGGTTGTTGTTGAAGGAAGCAAGTGTTTGAAGATCCAAAGTTCCTGTTGATTTTTGCCAGTGGGCTATAAATCCAATGACTGGCGGTGTTGGCCGATAGGTCGTTAATGCAAGGGTCGGTGGTGGTTTTGTTGGCCTATAGATGGTAAATCCAAAGGTCGAAGGTGGTTTCGTTGGCCAATGGGTCGTAAATCTAAAAGTCGGTGGTGGTTGTTGTTGAAGGGTGCAGTGGGTGAAGTTCCAAAGTCCCTGTTGATTTTTGCCAGTCGGTTGTAAATCCAACGACGGGTGGTGTTGGCCGATGGGTCATGAATCCAAGAGTCGATGGTGGTTTTGTTGGCCAATGGGTCGTAAATCCAAAGGTCGGCGGTGGTTGTTGTTGAGGCTCGAAGGACCAATGTTAAGTTGGTGTCTCAACTTTTGACTTTTGTGAAAAAGCCTGGTATGACTTAGAGACACAAGCGTTGAGAAGGTGAAGGCGGCACATTAATGAACGTTTAGTGCTCAGAACTAAAAACTATATATACTGATTTGAATGACATTACGACTAGGGTCAATAATCAATTGAATTATGACAATCCATGAAGCAATATGAAATCTAGAACGAAGCTACCTAGGTATTGTTCTGCTAAACCTAGTTCGAAACAGGAAATAATGATTCTTCAAATAAATTAAAAACATGGTTGATAATAACATTGTTTCGTTCAATCTAATTTTGATTGAGAAATAACAACTTTGAAATGTATTGTATGTTTTGATATTTTAGTTGGTCATTCTAAGGATTTTCTGTACGTTTCGTACTGTTCTTATTATTTCAGTTTCTGTTAGTTGAATATAAGATTTTGTTGAAAAACTATTCATATGAATTTTTTCTGAATAAAACATAGAAAAACATATTGTGCCGTACGTCGTTTCATTTTTTCCGTACCATATAAAAAATAGAGTTGATGATGGTTTATTCGAAACGAAACGTTGTACGGAAATTTTATGAACTCCATTTTGTAGAGGTTAAAAAGTGACAACGAGAAAGTGTCTTTGGTTTTTTCGAAACTTTTCAAATAACTTCAGAAAAAAATAACAACCAATTCGCAAAATTCCGGTTCTTTCTTAATAGACCAGGCAATAGAGATTCTTTTGTGACAAAAAATCGTAGAAGAAAACCGCGAGTGAGAGGTTACGTGGGGTGGTCCGTGGATGTTCAGTGATATGTTTTCGACTCGAAAATATGATTACTTTTCTTGTAATTGCGAAGAAACACCAAAAAAGTTTTTTGCTCGTAAAATCTGAACCAATCGAGCGATGCTGACACTTTCTACAGACGAATTGTAGAGAATGGAAAGACGAAGAAAATGAGTGTTAGTGCAATGCAATCTGGTCATCATTACCGAAGGAAAGCCGGAAAAACCGTAAAAATCAGTGTTTTTTCAAAACATCATAACTCAGCCAATTTCAAAGTTGTACAGCTGGTTTTCCGGAGTAGTTGCTAATAGGTGCTTCAAGTGTGCACAATCCGGACGTTGTCGCATAGATAGTTTTTGCGTAATTGCTATTTGAATTATTTGAGGCACTATTTTCCGGAAGAGCCGGATGCGTCGGAAGTTGTCCGATTTTCATTGACAAAACGCATTCTGAAAGTAAAAGTATAGTACTACAAAACGACAAAATCTTGATTTTTCGTAAAAATGTTGCAAAATAGGAGAAGAAAACAGTCAAGTAGTGGGGGTATAAATGTAAATATTCGCGCCCGGTTGCAGCGCATTTTTCGTTTCCCCGCGTCGACCAGCTTCCCCCACTATTCGTCCGGGGAAGTGAACTCGGCCGGTTTTGGTCATGTTTCCACGTATTTTCCACCTGTTTTGCAACATTTTAACGAAAAATGAAGATTGTCATTTTGTAGTATTATACTTCTCCTTTCAAAATCTGTTTTGTAAATTAAAATCGGACAACTTCCGACGCATCCAGCTCTTCCGGAAAAAAGTGCCTGAAATAATTCAAATCGCAATTACGCAAGAACTATTCATCCGACAACCTCCGAGTTGTGCACACACAAAGTACCTATTAACCACTACTTTCATACGGAAAGCCAGAACTACAACTTTATAATTGGCCGAGTTATAAAGTTTTGAAAAAAGCTGATTTTTTTGGCTTTCTTCCGGTAATGACGACCAGATTGAGTTGCAGTAGCACCCATTCTTTTCGTCTTTCCATGCTCTACAATTCGTCTGTTGAAAGTATCAGCACCTCTCCATTGGTTCAGATTCTACAAGCAAAAAACTAAAAAACACCGTTTTTTCTTGTGTATCTTCGCAATTTGGTACAAGAAAAGTCATCATATTTGCGAGTCGAAAACATATCACTAAACATCCACGGACCACCCCACGTACCCCCCACTCGCGGGTTTCTGACCCTTTATCTGCTCTATTGCCTGGTCTATAATATCTCCGGAAGTAAACAACATTTTTGAGATTTCTCCTGTCTATTTATTGACTCCGTAATTGCGCAACTCTTTGCCCATTTGACCTATTGCGTAACTCGTACGGTTACCGAGATCCCTATGCTGTTCATCCCTATCTTGGCTTTCGAATCAAAATTCGAAAATATCAGACATTTAGGCAAGTGATGAGTCTCATGATCATAGAAACATGGGCAGTATAAACATAAGCACCTAACCTATATAGGTTAGGATATCCTAACCTTACCTAACCAAGCGCAATTTTTAGGCTAGCCGACTGCGCATGCGTAGATTATTCGCGAAATGAAAGGCTTAGAGTCTGGAAATTTTCAGGGTAGATTCGAAGTCTGAATGCGCCGAATAAGTATGTTAATGGGTTGAATCCGCCGGAGGATTCTGTAAGTATGGCTATCTGAATTTTTTTTCAATAATTAGAAGAAATACCATTCCCATGGCATTGAAATTCTTCAGATAGGTAAAATCATCACACAAAGGTTCATCTGGAATTTCGTAAGAATTATATAACTAGGAGAATGGAAATAAAAATTTTTCTCTGAAACTATTCGCCATGTCCTACTGAAATAGGTTACATAAAAATTCAGGTTTCTAGCTATTCTCCGAAAAAATAAAATAGAACGGTGAAATATTGATAAGAAAATATGAAGTTTGCCAGAATGAACTACATTTGCAGTTCAGCAGAATTCCCACCGTGATAAATTGAATGTTCACATTCTAGTAGGAATTGCTCAGAATAAATGACAAAACACACCAAATCTCAAGTATTATTTTTATTTAATTTTCTTTATCCAGATTCCACAAAATAACTCGTTGGAAAAAAATTCTTACTTATATTTTATAAAAATCTTTATGTTCCAAAGAGGATCAAACTCAATACATTCAGGCAATTACGATCAATCAAGCGCAGTCTGAATCGGCCTTTCTCTTCGAATAAAGAACCACAGGAAGGAGCATAAGGCATGAAAAAGTGGTGCCAAACTGCTCGTTGCATATGGCCGACTTGTATTTCCGGATTGCAGTGGCGTAGAGTATTTTAGTAGGGTAGAAACTAAAAAACTTCCATTCATTTTAGTTTTTATTAATGCTTTCAAACACTGATCAAAGAAAATTTCTTCAAGCTTTTTGTGTGAGCTCTCTCGCAAATCAATAAAACTTCACGAGAAAGCCAGATGAATTGAACCATTATTTAATTTGAATTAATTATTCAATTTCTATTTGCAAAGATGTAATGGACAGTTTCAAACATGAAATAAAATGAAAAACAAAGGATCGGGATGGATAAAAGAATAGGAAATATATGAAAATACATTTATTGCCCTCTAAATAAAATTGATTTTGTATAAATATTTCTGATGTTTCCACCTCCCCTTGCATTCTTACAAATTAAAATATAATTGGTTCTCGTTATGAGGTATGCCATACAGACACATTTAAGCAACAATATCCGCGTATACTTCATTAGCTAGCAGCTCCAACTTTATCATTCTCGGCTCAGAATTTACAGAATACGATTTATTATGAGTATAAAATGAAGACTGAGAAATAACAAAAACCAATCTCAACCTTATCCATGTTACGCCCATGTGCGTTTGTTTACGATGTTGGTGGAGAAACACCACACTGATGAATCATAACTGGCTGTTTGATATGGCTGTTTCCATCTCGCTCTTATAGGAAGAAAAGTAGTCGAATGATCCTTCATGTGGTTCTTCATTCAAAGGCCACTCTAGTATTCAATTAGTAAACATAGGTATATCCCACCAAATCATTTCATATAAAATTGGTTGCTTATAACGCTTTCCCTGCTTAGAAGGTTCAAGATGTCCAATAGCACCAAGCCCCTAATTTTACAAGCTGAAACTCTATAAGCCCTGACGGTACAAACCTCGTACTAGCTCTGAGCTTCTGAGGGGTTTCACAGAGATCTAGGAGAGTCGGGATATAAACAAACAAACAAACAAACAAACAAACAAACAAACAAATATAAACAAACCCTACATCTTACTCCAAATGTATGGCTTGGCTTTTTGATAGAACTATTGCATGACACAGTATTGAGACCAGTGACCATAAATCCAAGAGTATCTGTGCCGCGGCCTCAAAACAGTCGAGCCATACTTTTTGAACGATAAGTATGTATTGTTTGATAAGTTACGGTTTATAATGTATATTGGTGGGCTTGGCGCTTTATGACTTCTGATAGTTTGTAACCAGTGAAAAAGTTATAAGATTGTAAGTCTTGGCATCCAATTTTACATTTAATGTTTATGGTGGGATTTCAACTCTTTTTGTAAGACGCCTTGAAAATATGACGATAAGCCCCGTAGAAAGGTGAATAGAGCCCCGATTTTATGGCTTGACTTGTCGGGTGCACTAGGTGCACTACCGTGTCCTCGGATATTTCTTTCACGGCAACAGTTCCCTTCTTAACAGTACATATCCCCAGATTATTTTTTTTCTTTATACAGGATTTTCCAGGAGTAATTGTACATACTCTTAGTGGAGGTAGAGTAGGAGCTTTTCTCAGAAATCTACAGGGTGATTTTTCGAATGAAAATACTATGACTATAATCAAAACCAAACTAATTTACGGAATTTATTGAAACTCAGTACGTTGTTGACACATGTTGATAACAGGAGAACGAGATTTAGAATACATTTATTGAACGGCTTCAACATTTACAGAGTTCTCTGAGTTATGAATTTTTTTCAGGGCAGGTTATGATGTAATTTTTTTTAGAAGTTGGCTCAGCTAGAAGAATTGAATTCACTCATATAAAAGTCTCGTGAATGAATAGGGAAACGAGAAATTTTTCATAACAAACTAAAAATATCGAAAAGCACTGCCGTGGAGGTAGGAGCTTTTGAGCACTCGTTCATCCACCTTGTAGATAAATTCGCATTTTCCAGTTTTAAAAACCAATTGAAGAAATTTTAGACAACTGTCAAAAAAATTCAGGCGAAACTCCAGTCAGTGCTTTGGGTGACCCATTCTTTTTCGATAATTCTCTAGAATTTTTTACGGTATCTATGGTCTTGGTAATGCAATCTGGATAAAAAAATATTTTGAACCGCCATATTTACGGAACCCCTAGTCTAATTTTGCTCATTGACGAACGTGAGCGCGACATCTGAGATCCACACCTATCCTGAATATCTCGAGTCCTTAGGCCTTTCCGTTCGATCTATAATTTTCTATGGTTCTGGTCATGGGATCTGAACGAAATTGCATATAGCTTAAACTCGAAGTGCAAAATTTCATTTTGATCGAATCAGTAGTTTCGAAATGATCAGGAAAACAAAATTTCGAACGACCATATTTATGGAACCCCTGATCGAATTTTGCCCAATAACGAACTCAACCGCGGCATCCAAGATTCGAACCTACCCTGAAAATTTTAAAATTCTAGGTTTCCGTTCGAGTCTTTTCGTGTACTTATACGGGCGGATAGACGGACGGACTCGAATTTTTCGACGGATTCGTCATCAGTGAGCCGAACCTTGTCGATTGAGACCATTTTCCGCTCAGAATTCGAGAAATACAGGCATCGTGACGAAATGATATAGCTCTCGTGTAAGTAGAACGAGCGCTCAAAAATATGTTGGTGTTACAACTTTTTCAATCAATTCCGTCGATTAGTTTGGTTTTACTGATATAATAAGATAATAAACTTTATTCAACAAAAATCATCGTTACAATTCAGAATGAAGTTGGGAACTGTCAAGGAAAAATAAAAGAAAATACATAACAGTGATTATGTTAAGTTTGACTTATTTCCGACAAAAAATCAAAAATAGTGTAGGGTTCATGCTGTATCAAAAGTTCGTGAATCTCCCTGCAAAATTTTTTAAAATCGTCAATCTCTCTTATGCGTCTTGGTAGTGCATTGTACAATTTGATACACCTATAAGTACTCGTAATGTGTATACTACCCTGTTCAGTTTTCCCCGAAGTTCAGCAATGTGTTCGGCCCACTCAAGGTGTTTGTCAATGGTTATGCCAAGGAATTTGGTATGATCCTTCATCTCAATCGGTTCACCATTGATAGTAATCGACAAGCTTTCGGATTTTCTGAGCTTGTGAGGAAAAAGGACAAGTTCAGTTTTATTATGGTTGAGCATTAGATTATGTGATAGACACCACAACTCAACTGATGTGGCATTTAGAAGTTCCTGTAGAGCCGCCAGAATTTTCTGGGGAAGTATAATATTTGTGTCATCCGGGCAGTTGAAAAAAAAATCATATAACGGAGGAACTACTTCTGGCATATCATTAACGTAAATAAGATAGAATAATGGACCCAGGATGCTACCCTGAATCACACCTCTTATTATTTCCGTCATCGTGGATCTATAGTCGATACCATCCATGTTTAGTTCAACATATTGAAAGCGTCCCAGCAAGTAACTCCCAATTTAATCCAGCTGCCATAGATTTCGAGTTTCATCATGAATAACCGAGTCAAAAGCTTCAGAGAAGTCAATGAAATATCCCAACAATAAATCACCTCCCTCCAGGCCCTCAGTCAGCGTCTCAATCAGTTTGTAAATGGCCGTTTCAGTGCTTTTACCAGGAATGAAACCGTGTCGCTGACAATTGAATACACCAAACTTCTTGAAGAAACTGAACAATCTATTGTATAGAACTCATTCGAATATTTTCGAGAAGCTAGTAAACTGATTGTTCGATGATTACGAAGATCAGTGGGATCATTCTTTTTGAGCGCTCGTACTACTTACACGAGGGCTATATCATTTCGTCACGATGTCTGTATTTTTCGAATTTTGAACTGAAAATGTGCCGTATACACGATAACTCTCGAACGGAACGTCCTAGATACTTGAAATTTTCAGTGCGGGTTCAGCTCCCAAATACCGAGGTTCAGTTCGTTGATGGGCAGAATTCCACCAGGGGTTCCGTAAATATGGCCGTTCGAAGTTTTGTTTTTCTGATTACTACCCATTCGACCGAGATGAAATTTCGCAGTCAGATGGAAAATGTCGTGTTCAAGATATTCACAAAATTTCGTCTAGATCGCATGACCAGAACCATAGAAACCATAGAGAATTATAACTTTGTAATGGAAAGGCCTAGGGACTCGAAATTTTCAGGATAGGTGTGGATCTCGAATGTCGTGGTCACGTTCATCAATGAGCGAAATTAGACCAGGAGTTCCGTAAATATGGCCGTCCGAAATTTTGTTCTCCTGATTACTACGAAACTGCAGATTCGATCGAGGTGAAATTTTGCACTCAGATGGAAAATGACGTGTTCAAGTTACATGCAGAATTTTGTCCAGATCGCAATGACAGAACCATAAAAACCATAGAAAATTATAACTTTCGAACGGAAAGGCCTAGGGACTTGAAATTTTCAGGATGGGTGTGGATCTCGAATGTCGCGGTCACGTTCATCAATGAGCAAAATTAGACTGGGGGTTCCGTAAATATGGTCGTTGGAAATTTAGTTTTCTTGAAAATTTCAAAACTACGAATTTGATCTTGACGAAATTTTTTATTTTGATGGAGAATGATATATTCAGGCTACATTTTGTCCAGATCGCATGACTAAAATTATAGAAATTATAGAAAAGTATAACTTTCGAAAGGAAAGACCTTGAGTCTTGAAATTTTCAGAGTGGGTTCGGATCGCGAATATCGCGTTCACGTACATCAATGAGCGAAATTAGACCAGGGGTTCCGTGAATATGGCCGTTCGAAATTTTGTTCTCCTGATAACTTCGAAACTGCTGATTCGATCGAGGTGAAATTTTGCACTCAAATGGAAAATTACGTTCAAGTAACATGCGATATTTTGTCCAGATCACAATGACAGAACTATAGAAACCATAGCAAATTATAACTTTCGAACGAAAAGGCCTAGGGACTTGAAATTTTCAGGGTGGGTTTGGATCGAGAAGTTCGCGGTCACGTTCATCAATGATCAAAATTAGACCAGGGGTTCCGTAAATATGGCCGTTCAAATAATTTTTTTCCTGATAATTTCGAAATTACTCATTGGATGGAAATGAAATTCTGCACATAGATGAGGAATAATGTATTTAAACTACGCTACGCATTACCAAGACCATAGATACCGTAAAAAATTCTAGCGAATCACCGAAAAAAAATCACCTAAAACCTGACGTGAAATCTGGAGTTTCGCCCTAGTTTGAAAATTTTTTTTAAAGTTTTCAAAAATTTTTTGAATTTGATTCTAAGACTGAAAAATGCGAATCTACCTACAAGGTGGATGAACGAGCGCTCAAAAGCTCCTGACTTCACGTCAGTGCTTTTCAATTTTTGAAAGTTGGTTATATCACAGTTTTTTTGAGGTTGTCAGGAAATATTCCATATTTAAAACTATTATTCATAATAATATGAGTGGCTGGACTATGTAGTCTATTGTTTTTTTCATGACATTTTCTGGTATTCCGTCTTGGCCAGTACTCTTTTTGTTGCTTAGCATTTTGAAAACCTGAAAAATCTCAGATTCGGTTATATCGAACATATAAAATGAATTTTCTACTCGTTTCACAAGTTTACCATGTGATGGAGAACCCAAAAGGGATTCCGAGTCAGGACCTCGAAACACAGCACTGAAATTGTCTACTACTTCTTGAGGAGTACCTAGCGTATCAGGTAGATATATGTTTATTTTTCTACCAGATTTCTTATTGATGAATGACCAGATTGTTTTATTTTTATTTGCCGAGTTGTTAAATTTATGAAAGTAGAAATCCTTTTTCGCTTTTTTGATTGTCGCATTACAGGGTAATATGAGTTTTTTAAAAATTGGTTTGATTTCCTGATCATTCCGGAAATTACATAGAAAATGTCGAGAATATTTTTAGCCTATCGATTTCTGGATTCTTCAATGGTGAGAATTTATTTTTACGTGTCATTTTGATGATTTTTGTTGGAAAAGAAATCTGGAGGATATTTTTATATAAACCTATAAATTGATCCCACTGAGAATTGACATCTTCCGAAGGAATACCATATATAAACCCCCAATTCAGTTCTGACAAATGTTCAGTGAACATTTCTTCATTTATTGGTCGTATTTTTGTTGATGTGTTTAAGTTACGTGAGGATACGATTTGTGCCAAGTGATCTGACAGGTGTGGCTGTTCTGTATAGGCTGATTGTATATTGTCGAAATTTGTAATTATATTATCGATGCATGACGACTTTCGTGTAGGAGTACTGATAAGCAGTTTAGCATTGAATGATTCAATAATCAGTAAGAATTTCTTTTTGTTGGGATCTTTAGTGGATGGCTCGGTATGAAAATTAAAGTCGCCTGCAATCAGATAGAGCACGTTCATATCAGATTACATTTGTAGGAGGATAATTAATTTTTCGAAGAAGAGATTCACATCACTTTTTGAAGAATTTGAGGATCTATACATTGAAGCAATAATAATGTTATTGTTTACTTGTCTCATCGATATGGCCACGCATTCAAAAGAATATGGAACACTCATAAGAACTACATCTTTCATTTCTGATACATTTTCGATAAGATTGTCGCTGATGTAGACTGCACTACCACCATGTGTTCCATTATCCCAACAGAAAGATGAAGCGAGTTTATAGTTTGTCAAACCAGGCACATAGTTGATCTCTTGACATCCAGTGTTCGGTATTAGCCAGGAATTGACAGTTTTGTTCGTTTATGAAATAATCCAAACTTGTACATCTGGTACTTAAGGATTGTACATTCAAATGAATTAATTTTACCTTCTTTGGTTGTTCTTGAAGTTTATGCCTGAAGTTGGGCGATTTTTCTGAAGATGAAATAAAAAATTATTGATTCTTGTCCCTTCCAGCCACAAATTGGGATCCTTCAGTTTCTCGAATAAAGTTGACGGTACTGAAACCTTGAAAGATGAGTTTTCGTCAGGACGATTCGACTGAAGTTTGTCGCAGAACACAACGTTGAAATTATTTTTCTTCAGATAGTCGATAATTTTTTCCTCTGTGAGAAGAGGATCTAGGTTAATTAGATGAGCGTACAGTGTAATTGCCTTGATCTCTTCTGTTTTTCCAGTACCAATTAGACCTCGGCTTCTCTAAGTTTGCTTCCATTTCTTATTATTTACCTGTACAAACCCATCATAATCGGATTTTTTCTGTGAAGAGGTTCCTTTCCGTTCACTAATATTATAAGTGGGCAGTTCTGCCAGTATCGAAGACCAACTTTTGGTGTTTTCTGTATTTTCAATTTTTTTCTCAGGTTTGGGGTTGCCTTCAGAATTTTTCACAAGGTTTTTTCCCTTGGATGGTAAAGGATTCGTGACCTGAGGCTCTAGTTTTCTCACTATTAACTTGAGTTGCAAGTTTTTCTTCTTCAGTGATTCAATTTCACACATTCCATGATTTCATGTCGAACATTTCTATCCCAAGGATTTAGTATCTATTTGTTCTCTGAATTTGTATGAATTCGCAATTCATGGATGAAAATTTTAGGCCATTATTGATCAATAACAGATATAAACTGATTCTGGTATAAAATTTCAAAATGCTCTGGAAGGCGGACAGAGGGGTTTCTGCCGAAAATCGCTAATTAACGAACAGTGATTCACGATTTTCGACAGAAATTTCTTCTAGCTTAGCCTTAGCATTCCACTTTTCTGCCATAGGCATCAGGAAAACCGTTAAAAACATCCTTTCATACTGGATGTATAAAGGTGGCATAACAACTGACACGAAGGACTTGGAAAATGTTTAATTATACCAAAAAATTTTTGGGTGCCTACAATGCATTTTTGTGAATATTAGTCTCGTGGGATGTTTTTGAGCGCTCGTACAACTTACACGAGGGCTATATCATTTCGTCACGATGTCTGTATTTTTCGAATTTTGAGCCGAAAATGGTCTCAATCGACTATGTTCGACTCACTGATGACAAATCCGTCGAAAAATTCGAGACTGTCCGTCCGGCCGGCCGGCCGTATACACGATAACTCTCGAACGGAATGTCCTAGAAACTTGAAATTTTCAGGGTAGGTTCGAATCTCAAATGCCGCGGTTAAGTTCGTTATTGGGCAAAATTCGCCAAGGGGTTCCGTAAATATGGCTGCTCGAAATTTTGTTTTTCTGATTACTCCGAAACTACTGATTCGATCGAGTTGAAATTTTGCACTCAGATGGATAATTACGTACTCAAGCTACATGCAGAATTTTGTCCAGCTCGCATGACCAAAACCATAGAAAATTATAACTTTGTAATGAAAAGGCCTAGAGACTTGAAATTTTCAGGATAGGTGTGGATCGTGATCGAGAGTTATCGTGCTCACGGACGGCCGGACGGACAGACTCGAATTTTTCGACGGATTCGTCATCAGTGAGTCGAACATAGACGTTTGAGACCATTTTCGGCTCGAAATTCGAAAAATACAGACATCGTGATGAAATGATATATAGTCCATTCAAGAATTATTGACATCTAAGCAGGCCATGAACGTCCAGTCGAGGCTTTATTTCTAGTTACAAAAAAGTTACTGTTTTAGTCATAGAAATAAAACATAAATATAACCTAGAAAAGTGTTCAGTATACGAATTATCGAATAATTATTAATTAAGCCGGAATATTTCGACTGCAGTTTAAAAATGGGAATTCAGGTTCAACGTTATATATAATTACATAATGCCAACCCTGTATATTGCAGATGAACTCCTCATCTATTCTTATTCGAATATTCATATTACTTTGTTACATTTTGATGAGACATCATTTTGAACACGCCACGTGTGTGGGTGTATATTTGTCCCATTGTTCGATACTGATTGTCGTAATTGACTTGAGATAAGGAATGTTATAAATACCTCTCAAGACGAATGTTTCCTCAATTAATTAAGTGCATTTCTTCCTAGCTAATTGTTAGAATAGGATAATCTTCCGTTGTAAATAAATCTTTTTTTTGAAAGATCGGCTTTCGCTCCATAAATATAATTGGCGACGAGGATGGGATTGTGCCGGTTTTCGTGAAGAACTGTGTTTCGAAACTTCGAGCGTGAAATCGTAGTTATCGCCGCGCTAAGAACTTCCAAAAACTTTCAGTTTCAACTGTTAAGGTGCCAAATCCAGCAACAACGAGGAGAAAAGCCGTTTGGAGCCCTGATTGTGTGGGTAGCGTCTACAACGACTCCAGAAAAACAACGTGGTGAGAATCCTATCTAGAAACACTTTTTAATTCCCAGTCACTGACCCTGGTCCAAAGTCTTCAATCTTTTCCCACGGTTTTGAGCGTAAAACTTGTGTGAGTTTTCTCTAGGTTTCTTTTAAAAAACCGATTACCAGAGTTTTTCCTAGGTTTCTTAATACAAAAAACCGATTACCAGAGTTTTTCCTAGGTTTCTTATAAAATAAAAAAACCGAATATAATTATTTTCTAAGTACAATACAATTTTTCAAGATTACTTCCGTAAAGCATTTCAAAGGCCGGAAGAATACGAATAAAATGGCGGTCGCACCAGAACCAAATATGTTTGATAGACTTAAATTAATTGATTTATTTTCAAAGTCAATTGTACCATTTGATGGTAATCCTGCAAATCTCGCACGATTTTTAAATCACTGCGAAAGATTTTATAATAGGTTCCAATCTGCCGACGCGTTAATAAATGAAGCGATAATCGATATAATAAAGAGTAAATTGGTAGGAAATGCCAGTGAAATCGTAAGTTCCAATGAGAGAATTACAGATAACTGGTTTAACTTGAAGGAATTTTTAAAGTTAAGATTTGAGGAAAAAATAAGCCTCACAGTTTTGTTTTGGGATCTCCAAAATGCCCAAAGAATTCGTAACGAAAACGATTTAGATTTTCTCGAAAGAAAAGTAGATTTAAAGAATAAATACGATTCGCAAGTCGAATTGTCTAATTTACCGATTCTTGAAAAGGATCAAGAAAAAAATATTGCGTCACGAGTAGCAAATAATGTTGTGCTCTATAATATTAACCCAGAATTAAGAACAGCCCTTAGAGGACACGGAATTATGAACTATGACGATATAGTAAATTTTGTTCGTCAAGATTATTACTTTTATCAACAACCCTATATGCACTATAAAAATCAAAATAATCAGAGGAATTTTCCTCAACAAAATCAGAAGAATTTCAACCAAACTAATAAAAATAATTTCCCAAATAATAATCGAGCAAACTTCCCAATCAATAATTATAGAAGTTTTCCTCATAATAATCAATCAAATTTTCCCCAATCTAGTCAAAATAATCAAAGAAATTTTTATCCAAATAATTCCCAACCGAGATTCCCATCTCAACCGATTAATTTCCAACAAAAACAAGTGAAAACTTATTTCCCGACAAATCGTCAAGTCTTCGGTAATAATGAACGTAAAAATGAAAATGTTTTTAAACCTCATCCTAATCAAAGGATACAATCTCCCCCTGAAAAAATGTCGATTCAGACAAGGAATTATCCCCAGAAGAGATCTAATTATTCTACCCAATATCAACAGAGTCCTCAGAGACAATATTTTAATAATCAACCCAATCCAAATATAATGATTGAAGAATTAACTAATATGGCGTCTACTTCGAAAGACCCGAGATTCAAAAATTACGAAAAGCACTGCCGTGAAGGCAGGAGCTTTTGAGCGCTCGTACATGCACCTTGTAGGTAAATTTGCATTTTCCAGTTTCAGAAATCAATTGAAGGAATTCTTGACTGCTGTCAAAAAAATTCTGAAACTTAGGCAAAACTCCAGACTTCATGTCGGTGCTTCAGCTGATCAATTTTTTTCCGATAATTCGCTAGAATTTTCCACGGTATCTATGGTCTTGGTGATGCGATATGGACAAAATTCTGCACGTAGTTTGAATACATTATTCCTGAGCTAGGTGCATAATTTCATTCCAATCCGATCAGTAGTTTCGAAACTATCAGGAAAAAAAAATTTTGAACGGCCATATTTACGGAACCCCTAGTCTAATTTTGCTCATTGATGAACGTGACCGTGAAATTTGCGATCCAAACCCACCCTGAAAATTTCAAGTTCCTAGGCCTTTCCGTTCAAAAGTTAGAATTTTCTATGGTTTCTATGGTTCTGGTCATGCGATCTGGACAAAATATTGCTTCAATATATCATTCTCGATTAAAATACAAAATTTCATCTCGATCGAATCCGTAGTTTCGAATTTATCGAGAAAACAAAATTTCAAACGACCGTATTTACGGAACCCCTTGTATAATGTTGCTCATAGATGAACGTGATCACGACATTCAAGATCCACACCTATCCTGAAAATTTCAAGTCCCTAGGCGTTTCCGTTCACAAGTTACAATTTTCTATGGTTTCTATGGTTCTGGTCATGCGATCTGGACAAAAATCCACATGTAGCTTGAACACCTCATTTTCCATTCGAGTGCAAAATTTCATCTCGATCAAATCTGTAGTTTTCAAGTAATCAGGGAAACAAAACTTTGAACGGCCATATTTACGGAACCCCTGGTGGAATTTGGCCCATTAACGAACTTAACCGAGGCATTTGGGATCTGAACCTACACTGAAAATTTCAAGTCTCTAGGTTGATCCGTTCGAGAGTTATCGTGCTTACGGCCGGCCGGACGGCCGGACGGACAGACTCGAATTTTCCGAAGGATTCGTCATCAGTGAGTCGAACATAGTCGATTGAGACCATTTTCGGCTCAAAATTCGAAAAATACAGACATCGTGACGAAATGATATAGCCCTCGTGTAAGTAGTACGAGCGCTCAAAAACGTGATTTTAACGAACGTTCATATCCAGAACGTAATAATTCCAGTAAATATTTAAATGAAAATTTTCGAGATCGTGCCATGAACGACTCATTGACTTAAATAATACGTTAGATAACACAAACCAACTCCCCTATATCCAATTCCAAAATCCTAAATGTAAACTTTTAATTGATAGTGGATGTTCTGTTTGTCTTATTGATCCAAAATTCGCGTATAATAATTTTCCTAAAAATATTTTTAATGAATCTACGACACTAACTGCATGTTTCAAAAAACAAACTGCAAATGAAAAAGTTTTAATACCTTTATTCCCCGAATTTCAAATAGATGATTTTCATCCTTTTGTCGTATACAAGTTCCATAAGAATTATGATGGTCTTATAGGAGCAGATTTTTTGAATAAATATGGACTTAATTTAGATTTTAATAATCAATTATTAACTAACGAATATTCGCAAATCCCCTTTTATTATCAACAAGTATGTCAGAAACCCCAAAATATTCCAATTGACCTTAGTCATTTAGAACCAGAAATTAGTACCCAACTAATGAAAATCCTTCAAACTAATGAAGATGTTTTACAGTTACCGGGTCAAGCCCTTAATTTTTCAAGCAAAATAAAACATAAAATTCGAACAAGTGACGAAGTTCCTGTTCATTGTAAAATTTATAGATACCCTGAAGTTCATAGAGAAGAAGTTCAGACTCAAATTAAAGACATGTTAGATAAAAAAATTAATAGACCGAGTATATCTCCATGGTCATTTCCAGTTGTAATTGTTCCTAAAAAAGAAGATTTATCCGGAAAAAAGAAATGGCGTATAGCAATTGACTATCGTAAATTAAATGATAAAACTATTGATGATAGGTATCCCCTTCCTCAGATTGAAAGTATCCTAGATAAATTAGGAAATAAAAAATATTTTACTACCCTTGACTTAGCATCCGGATTTCATCAAATTGAATTAGATGAAGAATCAATTGAAAAGACAGCTTTTACTGTAGAAAACGGTCATTATGAATTTTTGAGAATGCCATTTGGACTTAAAAATGCTCCGGCAACTTTCCAAAGATTAATGAATAATGTTTTGAAAGATCACATAGGAAAGATCTGTTACGTTTACATGGATGATATAGTTGTATTTTCCGATACGATCGAACAACACTTAGCAGATATCCATAATATTCTAGAAGCATTTAAAGCAGATAATTTGAAAATTCAATTAGATAAATGTAACTTTTTCAAAACTGAAATTGAATTCTTAGGACATATTATTACCCCTGAAGGAATCAAACCGAATCCGAACAAATTAAGAGCAGTCAGCAAATTTCCAATTCCTAAAACTCCTAAAGAAATAAAATCATTTCTTGGACTCGTAGGATATTATAGAAAGTTTATCCCTAATTTCGCAAAGATAACGAAACCATTAACTTCATGTTTGAAGAAAGATTGCAAAATTAATATTGATGATCCGAAATATATCGAAGCGTTCGAAATATGTAAAAGAAATTTATTGAATCACCCTGTATTGAGATACCCCGATTTCGATAAGCCATTCGTTCTCACAACTGATGCGTCAGGTTTCGCGATAGGCTCTGTTTTATCTCAAGGTGAAGTTCCGAACGACCTTCCTATAGCATTTGCGAGTAGAACCCTTAACCCAGCTGAGACTCGTTATTCCACAATAGAGAAGGAGTTACTGGCTGTGATCTGGTCGTGCAGAAATTTCCGCCCCTATCTCTATGGAAAGAGATTTACTATTTATACGGATCACAAACCCTTAATATGGTTATTTTCATTAAAAGAACCGAATTCCCGCCTTATGCGCTGGCGGATAAAACTAGAAGAATTTGATTATGAAATTCGTTATAAAAAAGGTTCAACTAATAATGCTGATGCTCTCAGTCGAATTATAATAGAGTCAGATAATAAATTGACTTATAAGGATTTTGAAAAAAATTATGAATTGAAAAATATTAAAGATTCCCCTAAGATAATTGAAAAAACAGGTAATTTATTTAAAGCCCCAAAGAATTATGCGTTAGCACATTGCGTTTCCCGTGATTTTCACATGAACGGAGGTGTAGCCCTCCAATTTAAAAATAAATTTGGTCAAATAGATAATTTAAAATCTCAAAATAAGCTACTAGGAGAAGTAGCAATGATCCAAATAAATGATCGAAACATTTATTATTTAATCACGAAGATTCGTATTTTCATAAACCGGAATATGAAACCGTTTTTCAATCAATATTATATCTCAGAGAATTGTGTCAATATAATAATGACAAATACTTAGCTTTACCCAGAATTGCATGCGGTCTAGATAAATTAGACTGGCATATTATTTCAAATATGATAAAATATATTTTTGCGGAATCTAATATAAAGATAATTGTATATTCCTTACCGAATCGGAATATCGGAGGAAATACTAATGAATTTGAAAATGATCCAATGATAGAGATCAATACGTTCGAGGAAACGAACAGAATCAATAATGATTCAATGGCAAATGCCGCAGACATAGATTATTACGAAAATATTGAAATAAACGGAATCGAAGATGATTTGTTATCAATTGCAAATCAAATCACTACGGAAGAATTAGATGAATGTTTGGCCCTATTGGATCCAGACGATGATAATAATGATAATGATAATAATGATAATGATAATAATGAAAACGAAGATTTTATTGATTCAGAGACAGACGATATTACTGTCCATAGCAACATTGAGAATCCTATTTTAGAACTTCCCTATACAGAAAGAAGTTTAAATGCAGCCCCTTTGCAGATAATATCAAAATCGTCCCCGAATTATAGTGTTACGAAAACTAAACCTTTCGGAGAAAAACTCAGATTTCGAGTAATGATAAACTCAATAGATACTGACTTATTCAAATTTGTCAAAGAGTATATTCAACCAAAAAAGTCGTATACTTTATATTTTGCTTCGTCTGAATTAGAGAAACCTCTAATAAATATTTTATAAAATAAATTTGATTATAAAACGTTAAATTTGAAAATTTCTAGAACATACGTAGAAGATGTTGAAGATAAGGAAGAACAGCTTCTTCGAATTCAACAGTATCACGAGACAAAGTCTATTCATCGTGGTTTACGAGAAAATATAATTAGTTTAAAACGAAAATATTATTGGCCGAACATGAACAAAGATGTTCAAAGCTTTATAAATTCTTGTGAAATATGTCAAAAAAGCAAATATGAACGAACTCCCATTGAATTACAATTTAGACCAAACCCAATTGGATCGAAACCTTTCACTCACATTTATTGTGATACAATAAGATTCAATCAAACGTATTGTCTGAGTATAATAGATTCTTTTTCAAGATTAGGTCAATGTTACCCACTTCTACAAAAGACAGGAATTGAAATTGTAGATAAATTATTGATGTATTTTAGCCATTACGGCATTCCTAATAAAATAACGTGTGACAATGGATTAGAATTTAAAAATGGCGTAGTCCAGGATTTTTGTAAAATCCATAAAATTGAAATTCATTATATTACAAATTATAATCCCAATTCGAATGCATTAGTAAAAAGATTTCATTCTACACTGATAGAACAATTGCGAACAATTGAAAGTAGGAATTCAACTTTTGCAAGCAGACTTTCCCAAGCTTTATTAAGTTATAATAATTCGAATCATTCAAGTCTAGAAATGACACCTATGCAAATTATTAAAGCAGATTTGAATTACTCTTTACCAGTTGAACGTACACATAACGAACAAGTTCAAGATTACGTGGAAAATTACATAGACAATCTTAATGAGATTGCAAATCAATTAGAAAAGAATAAAGAGAAAAATATTGCGCGTTTGGAAAAAACGAATGAAAAGCGATCAGCAAAAGAAAGTCATCCCTTAAATAAAAATCCTACTTATATTAAAAATCCAATAACGAGAAAATTGGACCCAGCATTTAAAAAGGTTAATGCTCGTGAAATTGATAATTTACGCATTCAGGATAATAAAAATAAACACATTTATCATAAGAAAATTCTTAAGCAAAGAAAAAACTAGTTCAAAATTTTGTTGCAGATAATGGATCTATACGTCATCCTCGCGATATTATTCGAAATAATTATCGTATCATGTATGGATATCATTCCAATTGAAAGCAACATATTACCAATCGCATTAGGAAAAGCGTATGTCACACATGAAAATCTTCAATTGATATATCACGTAGATTTAAATAAGATCGAAGAATTGATTCTTAATTATCAGAAAGAAATAATTAAATTAGAAAAGTCAAAATCTAATTTTGCCCAAACCGCCAATTTTAAGTATCTACAGCATACTAATGAAATTAATATCAATACCATGGAAGAATTGTTGAATGAAAAGTTAGAGTTAAAAGAGGACTCATTAACTTAGGAGGAAAGATTTCAAAGATTTTATTCGGAACGTTAGATTCCGATGATGAGGAATGATATAAAAACTATTTTGATAGTATTCAGAAAAATGAGAGAGTTTTGATAAAAAATCAAAAACAGATCGCAACAGTCGTAAATGACCTTAAAAATAAGTATATTGAAAAATTTCAGAAAATGTCAGAAAACCTTAAATTGCTTCAAGTTATACCAGCAATACAAGAAATTCAATACATGCATCTCCTGACATTTGAACTTAAAGATATCAAGAATATTCTAGATGAAATTGCAACTGCAGTGAGTTTTGCAAGATTACATCTTTTACATGAATCAATTTTACCTTATTCAAAATTCCTTGAATTTATAAAAAATGTGACGATAATACCTTTACATCATCTGAAAGATTATCATCAGATATGTCATACGAAAGTAATCTTCAAAAAGAAAGCATTACTATTTTTAATATCAATCCCAACGGTATACGAAGAAAGTTATGATTTATACAAGTTTTACTATCTACCACAAAACAATTTATTCCTTCCATATACCGATCCTTATTTACTCTCACAAGAAGAAACCCTGAAATGGTCAACGAAATTTTGCCATCCAGTAGAAGATGATTATCTATGCGATCAAGACACCTTAGCTGAATCACCAGCATGCCTTCGAAATATTTTGAAAAACCACACCGAAAACTGTCCAAGAACGACAACGGTACTTTCCCCAGATTTAAAATTATTAGAAGATGGAAATATCCTATCCATCGAAAATAAAAATGTTTTAGAAAAATGTCTTCAGCAAACAAGACATTATTTTGTGCCTCCTATGACAATTCTACGAACCAAATGTGCTGTGAGCAACACGAGAAAAGAAATCGTCCCAATTACTACGTTTAATGAAGAAAAATACGTGATTTTACCCAAGATAACTTTATTCAACCCAAATTCCACAAATGAAAAATCCCGGAAAGATGAAGACATCCCGGATATCAAGATAGAAGACCTGGACCAATGGAATCTCCAGCCTTCAAGATTTATATTTCTGCTTATTGTTATAATAATCATTTTATTGATAATTACTTATTTTATTTTGAAATACTTAAGAAAAGATATTTTTTGTAAAGCTACACCTACTACAGGTGATACCTTTATTCAAGGTGGGGAGGAATTACATAATGCCAACCCTGTATATTGCAGATGAACTCCTTATCTATTCTTATTCGAATATTCATATTACTTTGTTACATTTTGATGAGACATCATTTTGAACACGCCACGTGTGTGGGTGTATATTTGTCCCATTGTTCGATACTGATTGTCGTAATTGACTTGAGATAAGGAATGTTATAAATACCTCTCAAGACGAATGTTTCCTCAATTAATTAAGTGCATTTCTTCCTAGCTAATTGTTAGAATAGGATAATCTTCCGTTGTAAATAAATCTTTTTTTTAAAAGATCGGCTTTCGCTCCACAAATATAATTATATATTAAGAAATGGAACCCCCAAATAGAAAACTTGAACAGGAAACTCACCACCATAATCTACACCCTCAATAGTATGAAATACCATATCCAACAAGATACATTGAAGCTCCTATACACAGCCAATTTTCAGTCAACCCTTTCATATGGCAATGTTTACTGGGGAAACAGTACATCGGAAAAAAATATTTAAAACACAAAAGCAAGCAATCCGAGCTATGTATAGAATGAAATATAGAGAGACTGGTAGAAGTGTTTTCAAAACGAATAAAATCCTGACGTTAACAGCAATATATGTGCTGAAGAATGTTATCTTCCTGCAAAGCCACAGTGAACTATTTGAACCGTTTCTGAACAACAACCCAACTTGGAAAATTGATGCTTATATATACCCGAGGCAACAATTGACACTAGCACAGTATAATGTGAAATACATGTGCATGTTCATTCGATATAATATCGCACCCGTCGTAGAATAAGGAGACAACTCAACAATTGATTTTGTTGGGAAATCGTATTTGAAGTTTTGGTTTACCGAAGTTTTCGTTCTATACTTTTGTGTACTTACTCAATTTAACACGCTGAACATTCGTAATAACTGCAGCAATCCATTTGAACATTATAACCCTAGCACCCAATATTCAATTAATGCAATTTTTCCCATCGTGGTGGAATATTCCACTATTTGAAATGTTAGGTTTTTTCACGAACAGTCTCTTATGTGACAGAGAGGCCAACTAGAGTTATTCTGATATTGCACGTAAGAAAAGGGATACTTCCTGAGTTCAATACCGTCACTAACACAAAATAGACCTTTTTTGAGTTGTCTCCTTGTGTGGCAGAGAGGCCAACTAGAGTTATTCTGATATTGCACGTAAGAAAAGGGATACTTCCTGAGTTCAATACCGTCACTAACACAAAATAGACCTTTTTTGAGTTGTCTCCTTAGTCTACGACAGGTGCGATATATATTATTATTAAAATAAGAGAGAAACAAAAATTAAGAATCTATGTAGTATATGAAGAATTTTGACATGAAATTTTACAATTATCCAGTATACTTTTGAATTGGGAACAATATAGCATGTGTCTTAGCAGAGGGAATGTGAACAGGGTACTATACAGTATAAGTATAATAAATAAACTTAAAATATCTATGAATGATACAAGAGCAAAGATAAAAATATTGAAAACTTTTTCCACATAGTGTAGTGATTTGGATGTGTTTATTGAATAAGCTGACATAATCCTATTGATGGGCATCCTTTTGCAGGGAAGGTTTCAATATTTCAATAACCCATTTATGAAATAATTCACCATTCATAGTACCTAATCCTTATCATTAATACTAGTACTACTACTGTCAAGAATCGGATCACATCCAGGTAAAAATCCATCAATTGTTCCAGCATTCAAAATAGTGCACCTTCTGTCTTTACCCTTGAATATACTCGGCATACCTTTTGGATTATTTTCTAGTGTCCACTGACAAATTTGAATACCGTTTTTTTATATCCAAATTTCATCTAGATAAATGAATTTTACGTTTTGTTCCATGTATTCTCGGTATTTATCACAATATTGTACTATTTTTATTATATTTTACTGTTTATCAGTAAGAATTTTCCTTCGATCAACTTTTTTGTATTTGTATCCAATTTTTTTTATGATATAATATAATGTTGACTTCGATCAATTGAAATCTAGGTGCTCTTTGGCCAGTTCGAAAAGGATATCTAAACTGATATATTCATTGTTTTTTATTCTAGCAAAAACAAAGTCTTTCAATGTCTCTTTGAAGGAATAATCGTATCGCACAGGTTTTCTTCCACTGCTAATTCCAGGCTATAATAACATGCTAATATTCTACGGACAGGGCTTGGTGAAATCTGAAAATTTAAGAGACATTGATCAATCAGAATACACTTTGAGTCGGTGAATAACAGTTTACCTGAAACACTAGCGGAAATATATGCCAAATCTTTGAAAAACTCGAAGTAACACCGACAAACTGCCTGGCGTTCTATTGTTAGGCGAGATGTATCCTGGTCAATTCCAGCCATTTTAATAGCATAAGACAAAAAATACTCAAATTCAGAGCAAATTTTTATAATTACATATTCACCAATATCATCGATAAAATCATCAAAGCAAGATTTCTATGGGTAATGTTAGTGCTATTTCTATACCAACCTGAATTCAGCAACTCAAAATATTACTGAATAGTCTATTACCAACTTAAATTCGATTTTTCACAGCCAACCGAGATGTCAATAATTCTCAAACGGAGTATAGCCCTCGTGTAAGTAGTACGAGCGCTCAAAAATGAAATGACATTATTATTCCTCACGCTGACAGCTGGTTAAAATCTGTTTCCAGAATTCGTGAAATTTGTCAGAATCTGACATCGCTAATTCCTTTAATGAGACTTTCGTGAAATATACATATTCATGGATATTAGTAACTGGTTGGCGTAGGAGTAATCATCCTCTTTTTAATTGCACGCTTCTCGCCTATTTCTATGATAAAGAGGGTTATCATTATGCCCAAATGTCTGTTTTTTTATAATTTTGAGCCCAGGATGGTTTCAATCGATTAGGTTGAACTCACAGATGTAGAATTCGTATTTAAATTAGATTTTGTCCGTCCGGCCGTAAACACGATAACATTCTGAAGAAGAGGCTTATTGTTTCAAGATTTCCGACGTTTAAGGTCTGGATGCATTTCAGATAAGTTCATGAATGAACGAACTCCGATAAAAGGTTCCGCAGATAAGGACGTCTGAATTTTTTTTTCAATAAATCGAGAATAACGATTGAATAAGGATTGAATTGACATTTTTAGTTCGTCGTAAGATAACGACACGAAGGTTCATGTCAAATTTCGCGAGGATCGTATCACTAAAAGATTCAGAAAACAAATAACTTCGTTTTGTCAAAAATGTTTCGCCATATCCTGCGAAAATCTTGTCTACATATGGGCATCGATGAAAGAAGTTATGTGGAAATTCTTCCCCCAGCTTCTCTTCGAAAAAGAGAATAATTTTTTTCCATAAACTCAATATTATTCGTTTATTCCTCCTTTTTGGAATTATCTTTATTATTTAAGGTTGACCTTATGGAAGAATAATATATCCTGAACGTTCTCATTCAAAAATTGATGAATTCTGACGAATTATTATTATACTGAATTGACAGCAGAATCCACACCCTACAAAATAATAATAGGTACATAAAAACTCCTCTCCTCAAACGTTTGCAGTTGACGTGAAATCAAGAATGAATAGGAAAGGAAATCAACCAGATAAGTAAACAGCTTTTTTATAGCAAGTAGATGATTGGTTTTTTCTTCGGCTGAAGTGAATGACGTAACCCAAACTCTGGCTCGAAAAGACGGGAATACTCATATTGGCACTTTCTCCTTAGAGGTCAGTTATTACGAGAGCACAGACATAATTTACTGGGTATAAAATGTCCGATGGAGAAAATTAGGGAGGGTAGAAAATTGGTCATGAAATTTCATGACGCTTCGCAGAGTGGATTAGAGAAGATATGTTTGCAATTTTGTGAATGCAGTGTGATTTTCTTAATACTCTTATTAATACATATTTTTATTGACTTCAATGCTTTCCTATCATTGGGACCATTTTAAACTATAGTGATCGTCAGCTTTACGTGTAGTTGATTACAAAGTAGTCAAGAAACTCAAGGCCAACTTTCTGATTTAACGAACCGGTTTCCTTATGCGATAGTTTATTTTTCGATTCGATATACGATAGGGCCGTTGTCAATTATGTTTGAGCAGATGCATAAAACATAAACGTTCATAGACATGCGCTAGTTTCGTTAAGAACTGAGAATTGATGCAGATATCGATGGCGTCCGACGTGGGTCCTGCGCAGTTTGAAGTCGGTCGGAACGTGTGTAGAGTCTTCAGAACCCCCTACACCCCCTAATGGTATGACTCAAGTCCACTTGCTTTGAATCATTCAATTTCATTTCATTTAAATAATCAATCTGATTCTTGTCTGAAGGCACCGGTTGCGTTCGGTAATAGCGAAATCTGCCGAAGGGCCGAAGATATAGCCAACTGATGTTTTTTTCTTTTATTCAAAATATACCGATGTTATCGAATTTGAACTTTTTGTAGTTAGTTGTTAAATGCAATTTCACAAGGATCGCATAACTGAAAGATTCTCAAAATTTTCCTTTCAATGCTGAAATTTTGTTCGTACATATAAGATATGAGGCATGAATAAAATTGAATAATGTAGAAATTCAGCTTTCAAGAAGTTCCATATGACAAGAATATTGAGTGTTTGGTCTGATATATTTAAAATTAATCGGTGATTCCATCTTCTGAAGTTTATAAAAATAAAATGGAAGTATTTTTCATATTGGAAATGAACGATGAAGGCCGGTTTGGTACACAGAAACAAGCGCGCAAAAGCTCCTGACTTACGTTAGTGCTTTTCTCGAATTCCTTCATCTGTGAATTATGACATTTCAAGATTTATTTCCATTAGAAAATTTTGGGAACAAGTTTTGCTGGGATAATGAATCGAATTGCTTTCAGTTTGTGTGATAGCCCACTTTTCAGAGATCATTTGGAACCAGTCAGGATCCTTTTTTTTCTCCAAACTCCAGGTATTTTCACTTTACTCACCATTACTCACACCAGAAATTCTCATAACGATGACTAGGATATTACTAGAAAGATAGATACGTATACTTGAGCTCGACTGAAATAGGCAATGCTACTTCAAGCATCCGGAACTTCAGCACTGACGAATCAAAAAATTATCTTCTTTTCAGCATAATATGCTAAACCTTCTCATAGGCTTCCATACGAAGAACTGTCATCTCAGAAAGCATCTGGTGTGATCAGATTTAGCAGAAAATGACGCACGTAGATTCTGAGGGGAGCAGGACGAAACTCCTGAACACGTAGCAAAAGAATGCCTCGCCACTGAAAGCCAACGCAAAGACTGCTTGGGCCACGAAATCATTAAGTATGGAGACATTGCCGCCTTGAAGTCGTCTCAGCTACTGGAGTTCCTCAGAATTTTGTAACTGGATGGAGCTCGTCAGCTCAAGAAAGGAGGCACAATAGATCCTTGGGTTGTAGCGTTTGTTCATCCTCTATGCCTTCTAAAACCAATTATCCGATTGTGATGAAAAATTGGAAGGTTATTCATGGTCAGCTCAAGATCTTTGTTAAAATTTGTCTGTGTGTAAATATAAATCTGTTCGTCTCGTAAGCTTATCTATACCGGTCGTCGAATCGATTTCAAAGTTGCTGGCAATAAATAAGAACCGCTGGACACAGGCGTTAGGTGTGGTAGTCATTCCACAACTCAAAAAACTTTCATAACAATTTCGAGAAATTTTATTTATATTTACCTCTCAATCTCTAAAAAACTGCAATATCCAACGCAGAGTTTATGTCTTCGAACTAACATAATTCTTTTTCCTCCATATCGAGATCAATTAAAGTATCATGTAAAATACAACTTCCACTATCCTGAAATAATTAAATTAATGGCATCATCCTCATTCTGCACAAATGACGAAGTGCAAGAACTGGCAGATCATAATATTCACTCGGTAGGTAGGTACATAAAATGTGTCTAATCATCAAATATACTAGAATTGAACCGATATCTGGAATAGCACGAATTCCACTTCAGATAAATGGAAAATATGTATGTAATAGCCTCGTGTATTCCGGGGAAGAGAGTTATCGTATGTTGCCGTTGAAAAGCGAGGTTAACAGATTGCTTTCGTGAATTCGTTTGTCGGTTCATACAAGCAAAAATTATGAGATATATTTTTCCTCATAATTTGGAGATCTAATGTGAGATGTGCGAAAAATTACCTCGATTGTTTGGGGGTAGTTGAATCGACTATGAATAGATACACATTTTCAGTTATCATAACCCACAAAATATTATCAAAATAATAATACACTAGGATTCGTTGAAATTTGATATCAAATAGTTAAATCGGAAGAAAATACTATACACATAATCACTCCAAAGAAAAACAGAAAAAATGAATACCATACTAATAAACTTTTTGTGAAATAAGTGAAGAAATTTCAAACTTAAACTCACACAAAACGTTCAGGTTCGAAATAAGAACCTCCAACCTGTATATTCTTCGAAAGACTTCAACATAAACAAGTGATTTTGAGTGCAAACACCCAAATTTTAATTGTGTATCCCGAAGTTTTGAATTGATTTCCCCAATAGTTTCCTCAATCATTGCGATTGGAGCGAAGTCCATTTGCTTTATAGTATCAAAACAAACAACAATACCGCCATAAAAAATCGTGTTTCGAAATTTTCTGAAAGCAAATTATTTTATTGTCCATTCTATATATTCCATTTATGCTAACAATTTTCCCGGAGAATAATTGTTTCCTGTAGTGAATCTAGTCAAAAAGTCAACCTAAGAGAACATCAGAATACAATTGTTTCCATATAGGCATGTATTGTGTGTTGATAACGTGAATATTGTTTTATTTCCCGAAATATCGGGTGAGGAAAGTCATATATTCGAAATCATATAATTCGAACAATAGATACCAGCAAATCATATCTACTTGGCACACTGGAAAATTCCAATCAATTTGAATTGGATACGAGTATTATAAATATTCAGAACTCAACCAATTCAATTGGTTTGTGCAGGAATAAATCTGTTTCTCATTTTGGTGGAAATAACCAAATCGAATTTGGATGAGTAAAAATGTTTCCATATATAGCTACAGGTAATAATGAGTATCAATTGTTCCATTATTCCCGTCACTTTTTGTATGTATAGGTATAGTATTCAGTAATGATAGAAACTAATAGTTTTTAATTGTTGAGAAATTTTGAAATGGTTATTCAGGAAACGAATGCTTCTACAGTGCACAGATTTTTATCTTTCTGGTCGTGGATGGTGAATCGGTTTAAACTTATTTTCTTCGAACGTTTCCTTCTAGAAGTTATGAGCCGAAAAGAACTAACGTGAGTTGTTGCTCTACAAAGTTTGTGCCGTTTGTGGAGTGCAAAAAATGGTGCAGATTCTTTCATATTGAGTTGTACTTCATCCTTATCACTTTTATAATGATTAAGATCAAGATATCCAAAAGACCGACTATTTGCCTTCTTTTCCGCGCTTATTTCCATAGGAGCGTTATCATTTTGTCTGTTATTTTCGAATTCTGAGCCGCGAATGTTCTCGGAGGATTAGGTTTAACTCACAGATGAAGAATTCGTGATCAAAAAATTCAATTCTGTCCGTATACCCGGCGATAAAAACGATAACTTTTGAAACAAAATCAGAGTACTGAAATTTTCAAGGGTTAGTTCGAGGTAGGAATGCGCCGGTTGAATTCGTCGATGGGAGAAATTCACCGAAGTGTTTCGTAGATTTAGCCAAGTGGATTCATTTTCCCAATAATTCGAAGAATGCTTCTTTCGAATCGTTGCAGTAAGTGGTAAGATAACGACGCGTTCTTGTGAAACTTCGTATGGATCGTAGAACTACAAGATTTGAAAAAAATTTTGTGTCAACATATAAGGCATGGATAAAATGAGTTAGGTATAAAGTCAGCTTTCTAGCTCTTTCACAAAAGATATTTTTCAATTGTCATTTCGATTAAACCGACGGACGACATGGACCAGGCTTTGAACTCTTCACAAGAATTTCATTTCTCTAAACGAATGAATTAATTACAGTGTCTACGAAGCTTGTCACAACAACGTGAGACCGATTTGAAGGAGTCGATCAAGGTTGCCTTCTGATTGCTGTAAAATGCGTACCGGATTGGGGAAGTTCCGGAGAACCTCTCCAACAAATGGCCAATAGTAGCCTCCAAAAGTGACCCATCGAGAGCCGACCAACAAGTGCATTTCGACCCGGACCGAATATCGGATGGAGAATGACGTGAGTCACACGCAAATGAGTGTTCAGATCGTATGACCAGAACCATGGAAACCATAGAAAATTATAACTTTCGAACGGATAGCCCTTGGGACTTGAAATTTTCAGGGTAGGTTAAGACCTCGAAATTCGCGGTAACTATCATCAATGAGCAAAATTAGACAAGGGGTTCCTTAAATATGTTCGTTGAATATTGAGTTTCCTTGATAATTCCAAAACTTCGGATTCGATCGTGACGGAATTTTGTATTTTGATGGAGAATGATATATTCAAGCTACATTTTGTCCAGATGGCATGACCAGAACCATAGAAACCATCGATTCAATTATTCTGTACAACTATTGTTTTCGTTCATTCTTTCTTCTATCGCATTTTGCGCACTTTTATCTATGAACAAAGCGTTATCATTTTGCTAAAGTGTTTGTAACTTTTGAATTTTGCGCTGAGAGTTGTCTCAAACGACAAGGTTGTACTCACAGATGAAGAATTCGTGGTCAAATTAAATTCGGTCCGTCCGTCCGGCTGGCCGAAAACACAACTTTCGAAAGAAGAGATCCAGAGTTTTGAAATTGTTTGGATACATTGAGTTTCTGAATGCGCTAGTTTTATGATATTAATAATAATAATATCTCTTTATTTCAAGAGTTCAGTACAAGTACAATGGAAAGGAAATACGTCAAAAAACAAAATCAAATATTCTTACAAAAATTATAAAATTCTTTCACAGTATAAGGTTCACATCTTATTATTAATGACTGTATTTCTCTTCTAAATGGTTTGATTTCCATATCATGAAATTTTTTCGGCAATGAATTATAAAATTTCAGGCAGGTGGGAGGTATATTATTTTCCTGTTATACTGAAATGATGAGATGGGTATAAAAATGGAAAATTTCTTCTTATGTTGTTGGTATTCCTGAATGTGATGAAATAAGATGGATATCTACGAACAAACAAGACATCTAAATATATAGATTCCTCTGGCAGTCATCAAATTATTCGATCTGAAGATACCTCGACATGATTTTCTAAAATGAAGGCCATAAATTATTCTTAAGGCTTGTTTCTGTAGCACAAAAAGCTCCTGGATGCCAGAAGTTCCTCCCCAAGCTATCATTCCATTATTTAAAATGGACAGAAAGTTTGAGAAGTATAGAGTCCCCAGGACAGAGATTTCCATCTGTGGTTTGAGCACTCTCAATGTGTAATTCACTGATGTTAGGCGTTTTGATATATACTCAATGTGTCGATCTCACTTCAGACTTTTATCCAACCACACTCTCAAAAATTTCACGTCATGAGTGATTGAGATCTCCATATTACCAAAATTTATTCGCTCCGGTGAGGTTGTATTTGGTCTATTCGTAGTAAAGAGAACACATTCCGTTTTGGATTTATTTTGAGGCCATTTCCAGAGAACCACAACCCAAATTTTTGCATATCTCTTAGTGTGTTATATATTAGTTGTTCAATGTTTTTCGATTTAATTATGTTGTTAGTGTCATCCACATACATATAATAAAAGTTGTCGACAGTCATAGGTAGGTCCTTAATATCGTTTGATTGGTAATTGACGATATCTGGTAGGTCGTTAATATATATTACGAATAAAATAGGTCCTAAAATACTACCCTGGGGTACACCATGTTTCGTTACCTCTTCGCGAGACCTGATTTCTTCTCCTTCTACCTGCAGTACAACCTGCTGTCGGCGGTTTTCTAGGTAACTTTTCAGTAACAACAGTTGATTGTCTCGTATTCCATAGTTTTCCAATTTTTTCAGGAGAATATCATGTCTAAAGCAGTCGAAAGCCTTAGACAGATCCAGGAAAAGCCCCAGACTTGTTTCTCCGCTCTCAAAGGCTGCTACAATGTTCCCGACTAGCTCAAACATGGCGGTCACCGTGCTTTTTTTTTATGAAACCGTGTTGGGATTCACTGAAAATTCGAATTTTATTGAAAAAGTTCATAGTTCTATCTGCCAACTATTTCTCGAAAACCTTAGAGAATGCTGACAGATGATTGATTGGTCTATAGTTTTCCATTTTTTCTTTGTTCCCTTATTTGTATACAGGTTTTATTACTGCTATCTTAAGACCATCAGGAAATATCCCCTCAGTGAAACCCTGGTTGATAATATGACGTAGTGGTTCAATAATTATGTTTAGAGATCTTTGAATCAAGTTGAGTGGTATTCCGTCATATCCAAAAGCTTTCTTATTTTTCATTTCATCAATTATTTTAACAATTTCTTCTGATGATATTTCGAACATGAAAAAAGACCTCGAGTATCTTCCAACATTTCCGAAATTAGTCTGAGGAATATCCTGTGTTACGTTCTGTGCCACGTTGAGGAAGAAATCGTTGAAAGCACTTGCGACCATGTGAGGATCTCCCGTTATCATTTTCTTTATCTTTCGTGCCTTTCCTGTCAAATCATTTATGATCTGCCAGGTAGTCTTTGATTTGTTTCCAGAGTTACTGATTTTATTCCCCAAATAGGCCTTTTTAGATTCTCTTATCTCTGTATCATATTGTTTTTTTATTTCTTTATATAATTCACGCATGTGTACATTTTTCATAGTAGTGGAATAAATTTTATCCAAAAGGTTTTTCAATTTATGTACTTTTGAAGATTCCTGAAGTAATTTATTTTCAGTAGCATTCACAGTCACAAGGGGAAAATGAATATCAAATAATGTCCTGAAATTATCATAGAAACCACTCCACACTCCACAGTTCATTTACATTATCTGGTGAGATAAATTCATGAAAATCCCAGTCGACATTTTCGACATCTTTCAAAAAATTTACAACCGACTCTTCCTTGAATTGACGATTTTTAAAGTCTTCATTACATTTTCTAAAATACAGTTTTCATTTCGGTTAACAGGGCTAGATGATCAGAAATATGAGACTGAATAGTTTCACATTGGTAGTCAGTAATATTTGTTATGATGTTATCAATGCAGGTTTTTGAGTGATGAGTGATTCTGGTTGGTTCATTGATCAAGAGGGAGCCTCCAAAACTCTCAACAAGTGATATAAATTTAAAACTGTTTTCAGAGTAAAGTATCAGGTCCCCTGCAATCAAATATGATACGTTTTCATAAAAAACTCTGTTGAACAACTTGGTCAGAGTGCACATAAATTCATTTAGGTTAGAGTTAGGTGTACGGTAAATACAAACGAAAAGAAACTTCTTTGAATTTGAATAAATTTCGATTGCTGAGTATTCAAAATTATATTTTTGACTAAGTTTTGAAATGTCTGCTCTTACTTTGTATTGCATTTGTTCCCTGCAGTATATCGCGCATCCACCATGTTCACCCTCATCTTGACAGAATGCATGCGCCAGTTCAAATCCCTGTATGTTGTATTGTTTCAGTTGTTCTGAAGTTTTCCAGTGCTCCGAAACCATTAATATCTGGATCCGCTTGGAGTTCATTAAATTTTCTAATATAAGATGAGAGTTTTCCATGGACTGAATGTTTCGATAAATTCTCAATTTCCCTTTATTGATCACTGCTCCTGTTTCTGTTTGACCTTCCGGTGAAAAAAACGGTGAATAGTGGCTTTGTTTGGCCAATTATTTCCATCCATGGCATTATCATACTCTTTAGAATCTTTAGATAGTAGAATCACTTTGAATGATGCATAGATTTCTGGATATTTCAATATGAGAGGTTCAAATCTGACATTAGTAAAGTTTTTATTGAGCGCTCGTACTACTTAAACGAGCGCTATATCATTTCGTCACGATGTCTGTATTTATCGAATTTTGAACTGAAAATGTGCCGTATACACGATAACTCTCGAACGGACCGTCCTAGAGACTTGAAATTTTCAGTGCGGGTTCAGTTCCCAAATGTCGAGGTTAAGTTCGTCAATGGGCAGAATTCCACCAGGGGTTCCGTGAATATGGCCATTCGAAGTTTTGTTTTTCTGATTACTCCGAAACTACACATTCGTGATGAAATTCTGCACTCAGATGGAAAATGTCGTGTTCAAGATACTCACAAAATTTTGTCTAGATCGCATGACCAGAACCATAGAAACCATAGAAAATTATAACTTTGTAATGGAAAAGCCTAGGGAATTGAAATTTTCAGGACAGGTGAAGATCTCGAATGTCGCAGTCACGTTCATCAATGAGCAAAATTAGACTAGGGGTTCCGTATATATGGTCGTTTGAAATTTAGTTTTCTTGATAATTTCAGAACTACGGATTCGATTATGACGAAATTTTTCATTTTGATGGAGAATGATATATACAGGCTACATTTTGTCCAGATCGCATGACCAGCACCATAGAAACCATAGAAAATTATAACTTTTGAACGCAAAGGCCTAGGGTCTTGAAATTTTCAGGGTAGGTTAGGATCGCGAATTTCGCGTTCACGTACATCAATGAGCAAAATTAAACCAAGGGGTTCCTTAAATTTAGCCATTATTTGTTCTCCTGATCACTTCGAAACTGCTGATTCGATCGAGGTGAAATTTTGCACTCAGATGGAAAATGACTTGTTCAATTTTCATGCAAAATGTTGTCTAGATCGCAATGCCAGAACCATAGAAATCATAGAAAATTATAACTTTGTAATGGAAAGGCCTAGGGACTTGAAATTTCCATAATAGCGATGGATCTCAAATGTCGCGGTCACGTTTCTCAATGAGCAAAATTAGACTAGTGGTTCCGTAAATATGTTCATTTGAAATTTAGTTTTCTAGATAATTTCTGAACTAAGTATTTGATCGTGACGAAATTTTGTATTTCAATGGAGAATGATATATTCAAGCTACTTTTTTTCCAGATCGCATGACCAGAATCATAGAAACCATAGAAAATTATAACTTTCGAACGGAAAGGCCTAGGGACTTGGAATTTTCAGGGTGGATTTGGATCGCAAATTTCGCTGTCACGTTAATCAATGATCAAAATTAGACCAAGGTTTCCGTAAATATGGCCGTTCAAATTATTTTTTTCCTGATAATTTCGAAATAACTCATTGGTTTGAAATGAAATTCTGCACATAGATGAAGAATAATGTATTCAAACTACGCTACGCATTACCAAGACCATAGATACCGTAAACAATTCTAGCGAATTATCGAAAAAAAATCACCTCAAGCCTAACGTGAAGTCTGCAGTTTCGCCTTAGTATGAAAATTTTTTTTAAAGCAGTCAAAAATTTTCTTAATTTTATTCTAAAACTGGAAAATGCGAGTCTACCTGCAAGGTGAATGAACGAGCGCTCAAAAGCTCCTGACTTCACGGCAGTACTTTTATAATTTTTTAGAAAGTTTCAAGTTCCTCTACGGTTGTGGTTGGCTTTAGGTTTGTAACATGGAAAGCTCTGAATTTTTCAATTCCCTCAATATTCGATGAGCCCGAAAAATTCCCTGTTACCAGAGCAGTGCGTGTTCTCTTTTTGAATTTTACCTCTTTCCATTCATTTTCTTTTAATGAGTTTTGAACGTTGTTTTTTCAACCCGATTTTTGATGAGTGATGTTTCATAATTAGAAAGCATCACGTTAGTCAATTTCCTTCTGTTTAATTTGCTGAATTACCTTTGTAGTATGTATCAGTAGGAACACTCTGTATATTAGCGATCTTGAGATTCTATATCTGTGTCCTCGCTATTCGTCACACACGTGAGACGGTGTTGACAATGATGTATTTTGTTTTTTATATTAGTTGTTTGATATTATATCAATTATGCTATCGATTCCCAAGGTTGTTATGAATACAGCCACGCTGAACATCTTAAACGATCTTGGATATATAAACACTAACATTTTGCTAGAGAGATCAGAGTTTTTAGATGTTACGGTAAACCTTTGACGAGTGATTAGTGTATTATTCACCATCCCTCGACTGCATAACGATTGAGCGAACCCACCCTAGCTGGGTACGTTACATGGCGAACAGTCCTATGCAGTCGAGGTCTAATGGTTTTCACCGCCAAGCCAAGATGGCAGGCCCTAGAAGACAGGCAACAAGAAGCCCAAGGCACCCCAAGAAGACAGTCAACAAGGAGCCCAAACGCCCTACCCAAGGCACCCCAAGAAGTCGTTGCAGTTGGAAATCGGAAGAAGCCACCAGTGAACCAAACCAAACCAAACCGTAAGATTTTTTCTTTTTGGTTATGTCTGATTGTCCAGGAATATTATTTACTATTCACCGAATTAATTGAATGAAATTGTCAAGTCAGAACCAAATTTTCTCAAAAGCATTAAGTCCTCACCAAAGAATCATAGAAGATTCACTTTTAGAAACGAGGAAATCGCTTCAGGAAAGATCTAATTGAAATTTCAAATCAGAATCGTAGAGTATAAACATGCATATCGAGGTCGTGACCGCAGAAATTAGAACTTCAATTAAGCAAAAAAGAATTACGAGCAAGGTCGGGGTCGCCAGTTCATTTGAAAAACAATAACATAAGTAACTACTTTTTATATAGACGGAAATTTAAAATCGTAATCGATCATCGACCACTGAATTAGCTAACTAATCCTTCTAGTGGATCAACCAAATTCCGTTTCATTTTAGAAGAATATGACTTCATGGTTCATTATGTGAAAGGTTCCGAAAATGTTGCAGCAGATGCCTCATCGCGAATACCTCCGATGGCGAAAGGATTGATCACCTGTTGTTATCGAAGTGTTGAAACGTCCAGCAGAAAGTTTTGAGTTAAGACAGATTTCAGAGAAAGAATTTCTCAATTTGAAAAAGCAACATTCAGAGGATTACAATGAGAATTTAATATATAATGTAAATTCACAAATTATTTTCATTAACCAGGACATCCGATCACGTACGACTTAGGTACATCGTTGAGAATACTGGAAAAAATATGCGCAGAAAATAACATATTAGAATTGTTCCTCATAAAGCTAGCTAGCAATATAAAATTTTGAATATGTTGACAAATTGTAAAAATGAAATTCTAGGAACATCCTTAAAGATTAACATATTAAGGGATGTAACGCGAATCGAAGACAGAGAATTAAGGCAAATTATTCTGAACGATTTTTATATGCTTCCAACCGGTGGACATGCAGGTATCGAACGCATGTTCAACAATATCGAAAGAAAGTATTTCTGGAATGGTTTAAGATCTGACGTTTAAAAATTTGTAAGGAAGTGTGACGATTGTCAACGTCATAAACATTCCTTAACTAGGAAGGAACCTTTGGCAATCACCACCACAGCTTCGTCTGCTTTTCAGAAAGTTTTTTAGATCTAATAGGTCCATTACCTACGGATATCGAAAATAATAAGTATATTCTCACTATTCAATGCGACTTGACCAAATTCGTAGAGTGTTACCCACTACCAAACAAAGAGGCAGAAACCGTTTCGAAATCTTTTATTCAAAACTTTGTTTTAAGGTATGGTTTACCTTCTGAAGTTGATACAGACCAAGGCACAGAATTCTTATCAAGAATATTTAGTGAATCGTGCGAATTGCTCAAAATAAAGCAATTCAATTCAACAGCTTATCACCATAAACACTCATACTTTTCGTATGCAGGCAGCTAAGGGAAGTAACAACTGGAGTATTTGGGTTCCATATTGGAACCGTGAACTCTTCAACTCGCTATACTCCTCACGAACTTGTTTTCGGAAAACCTAGTAGATTTCCACAAAATTCAAGAATTTAAGATCCAATCTACAATTTTGACAACTATCCTCTGGAACTAAAATATAGGTTGCAAACGGCATGGAAAGATGCTAGAGAAAACTTGGTGAAGACAAAATTGAAGAGAAAAGAGAGCTTCGACAGAAATTGTAATGAAATGAACTATAAAGTAGGAGATAAGGTGCTCTTGAATAATAAGAACAGTGACAATAAACTTGACCCCTTATTTAACGGTCCCTACGAAATAGTGGAAGTGCGAAACCCAAACATTATTGTGAAAACGGACAAGAACAAACTCATAGAAGTTCACAAGAACAGAGTGAAACCGTATTTTTCATAACTAGTAATGATTACTAACCAGTGATTATAATTAAAAGACTGATGTAAATTTTAGATTAGGAAAAATAACGTATTGAAACTTTGTAGATGTAAGTTCCATTTAAATTATGTATAATGTATACAGGGTGTTTCATTGGTAACTGTACATACGTTAACCTGAGGTAGAGCTACCCTAGACGAGTCTAAAAAACCTATACGTGATAGGTCTAATCAACTTCATAGCCGAGATACAGGGTGATTTATTTATTCATCAATATTTTCAACTGCTTATAATTTTTGAACCATCCAATATAATCGATTAATACTTGAAACATAAAACACACTTCCATAGATGAATCAATTCATATTTGAATTGATCAAAAAATCCAGGTCCGTATCAGAAAAATATGGCACTTCTAGCAAGCTGAGATTCAACACCTTGTATGAAGGAATATTGGAATTTGATTAGAATATTCGGAAAGAGCAGAAAATTTTCGATCAGGATCAGTAGATTTCAGTGTCCCGCACGACGTTTGCCCCCCAAACATTTTGTCTAAAGATTTAATTCGATAGTGAAATTTCACTTACTTTAGAATAATGTCGTACATCGATATTGAAAAATTTTGGGTTGGACTGATGAAATATTTGTATTTTTTTTCATATTTCAATGAATAATTTCAAGAATTTTTCAGAAAAATATGGATTTTGATCAAGTCATGCAAAATGATCAACAGTCAGTTAATAAATGAACAAATGAGTAAACAAGTGAAAAATTTGAAAGAAATCATAAAAGTTGCTCAAAAGTGCCACTTTTTTGATCGATGAACATTCTTGCTCTTTTCAAATTACGTCTCATAGCCTTTTTGATCATTTCTGGATCACTACGGATCTAATTGCAGGCAACTTCGATTCGTTGTAGAAGAATATCCTCACTTTCAATCTCAGACGCATATACTGAAGATTTCAAATAACCCTGAAGGAAATAATCGATAGGATCGAAATCTGGTGATCTAGGGGGCCATGCATGCAGTCCACCTCTGCTTATCCACATATTTGGGAAGTTCGGATCCGGAAAGTTCCTAACAAAAGCTCTAAAATGGAGGGAGCCCCATTATGGAAATACATTCTTGCAATGTTCGTACTGTCGAGTAGTACAGGCAGATGATTTCGTAGGAAATCCAAATAAATATCACCAGTAAGACGTCTTGGCAGAATGTGAGGCCAAATCAATCGATTCATAAACTCCACACCATACATCAATTGAAAATTTTTACTGGGATTTCATGTGTCTGACTGTGTGGATTTTCTTCCGCCCATGAAGAGCCATATTTTCGAGGTATGGAGTCTTCAATTTGACGAATTTGCATCGATGGGCTAAATAAAATCCACATGCAGTCTTGTTTACTGATTTATTCAGTTATTTTTTCACCATTGATCATTTTGAATGAATTATTCAAAATCAATATTTTTTCAAAAAATCTTGAAACTATTCATTAGAATATGAAAAAAATACAATTATTCCATCAGCCCAACACCCATTTTTTCGAATTCAATCTCAATGTACGACATTATTGTGAAGAGAGTGGAATTTTACTATCGAATAAAATCTTTAGACGAAAATTTTGATGGGTCAAAGGACGTGCGGGACACTGAAATCTACTGATGCCCATCGAAAATGTTTTGCTCTTTCCGAATATTTTGATAAAATTCTAATATTCCTTCACAGGGTGTTGAATCTCAGCTTGCGAAAAGGGCCATATTTTTCTGATACAAACCTGGATTATCTGATCAATTCAAAGATGAATCGATTCACCCATGGAAGTGTGCTTTACGTTCTGAATATCAATCGATTATACTGGATAGTTTCAAAGTTATAAGCAATTGAAAATATTGATGAATACATAAATCACCCTGTATCTCAGCTATGAAGTTTATTAGACCTATCACATATAGGTTTTTTGAACTCGTCTAGGGTAGCTCTACCTCAGGTTAACTTATGTACATTCACCAATGAAACACCCTGTATATAGATATTAAGCTATAGATAAGTCAAAAAAAAATTTTATACTTGTATAGAAAAATTTTTTTCTCTCAAAGGGGGAAGGTGTAGTATGTATCAGTAGGAACACTCTGTATATTAGCGATCTTGAGATGCAATATCTGTGACCTCGCTATTCGTCACACACGTGAGACGGTGTTGACAATGATGTATTTTGTTGTTTAATATTAGTTGTTTAATATTATATCAATTATGCTATCGATTCCCAAGGTTGTTATGAATACAGCCACGCTGAACATCTTAAACAATCTAGGATATATAAACACTAACATTTTGCTGGAGTAAGTAGTAAGTTTTATTCCACAACTAGTATGAAATACTTTAGGACATGTACTACATTTCATGCCAATTTTTGCCAAAATGCGCTTACAAGAGGAGCATTTTGTAGAATTATTCGGTGTCACTCACACCTTTACTCGTCGACGCCCGCCATGACGATCTCTCCTAATGTAATGGAGTAGTAATCTATAGTATATCTAGTATAGTATATCTATCGACCCATCAGCATCTTGACCTCCTTCTTTTGTTCAATCGGCTTATCAAGTTCTTCACAAAATTCAATATTCTATCTCCTTCTCAACAATGTCAACACGGTTTTTCAAAAAATAGAAATATTGAAACAGCTCTGTTTGAATTGATCAATGAAATCACTATTTTTCTCGAGTAGGATAAAATTTCAGTTTTTTTATCTTTCCAAGGCCTTTTACTGTGCGAGTCATGGATTACTGGTAATTACAAAAATGGTGGAATTCGAGACAACCAACTTGAACTTATGACAAGCTTCCTGTTCTATCGAACCCAAAAAGTTGTTGTGGAAATGGATGGTCGACCTTTTATTTCTGGTCTGAGACCAATTTTACTCGGCGTTCTTCAGGGGCGCATTGCAGGATCACTGCCCTTCCTGGTCTATGTCAGCTTCTTGCCGGGGGCTCATCGAGGTGTGGCAGGTGTCCAAGACAGCGTTTCACATTATTTCGCTAAGTTTAGGAATGTCCAGACAACAAGAAAGATTTATCCTTTTCATGTACCAACTCTTGTCACTACATTTTGAACAACGAAATAATAAATCATGTACAGATCAGGACTTGAACTAAACTTCTTATTACCATGAAACAAAATATAATGTGTAAATTTATATCTCATGAAAAATATTCCCTACTTTACTCTTAAATGAAGACAATGACACAGGAAATGGATCTAAATTAACACAATACTCATTGAAAAGTTCAAAAACCTAGCAATGGGAGAGTTTCTGCCAACATTGGTTCGGAAACCCGAAAGAGCCAGCAACTGTCGGCTTCTGGTACTCCTCTTAGGGGTATGAAAGCCGATCAATGATACCAGCTCAGGAGAGTCATAGTAGTTCGTTAAAATCTCATATAAGAAAATTAGGTCTATTAAAATTCTACGCTGCTCAAATGTCCCCAAATTGTACAGGGAATGAATTCTACTTATACCTATGGTGACATATATTCTGGTCAATTTCAAATGTAGAAATCTCAAGAACTTATTCTGCACCCTTTCCAAACTTAACTATTACAATTATATTGAGGAGTCCACACTACGCTGGCAAAGTTCAAACTACTGTAAATAAAGGAATAATAAACTACCTTAATTGCAGTTTCATCATTAAAATCTCTACACATCCTGCAGAAGAAACCTAAAGATTTGCTACATGATTTGACTATACAATCAGTATGTGCGTTGAAAGATAATTTTGAATCGAAGATAATTGTGTGTCTACATATCTATTATCTTTCAAATTAAATATGCGGAAATTCAGTTTATGGACAGTTCTGCTTAAAGAGAAAATTGAAAATTTCTGATCTGGTGTTGTGCATATTTGATATTCGCGTTTTCTAAGTAGGTACATGAAATAATTTATTTGTCACTTTGACGTTTGTGGTTCGGTTCATGATATGTATCAAAAAAATTTTTAAAAGCACTGCCGTGAAGTCAGGAGCTTTTGAGCGCTCGTTCATCCACCTCGTAGGTAGATTCGCATTCTCCAGTTTTATAAACCAATTGGAAAGATTTTGACAGCTGTCGAAGAAAATTTCGAACCCCTAGGCCTTTCCGTTCGAAAGTTATGATTTTCTATGGTTCTGATCATGCGATCTGGAATAAATGTAGCTCGAATATATCATTCTCAATTCAAATACAAAATTTCGTCACGATTAAATCCATAGTTTTGAGATTATCAAGAAAACCGAATTTCAAACGGCCATATTTACGGAACCCCAAGTCTAATTTTGCTCATTGATGAACGTAACCGCGAAATTCGCAATCCGAACCTATCCTGAGAATTTTCAAGTCCCTAGGCCTTTGCGTTCGAAAGTTTTGATTTCCTATGGTTTCTATGGTCCTGATCATGCGATCTGGGAAAAATGAAGCTCGAATATATCATTCTCCATCAGTATACAAAATTTCGTCACGATCGAATCTGTAGTTTTGAAATTATCAAGAAAAATGAATTTCAAACGGCCATATTCACAAAACCCCTAGTCTAATTTTGCCCATTGATGAACGTGACCGCGACATTCGAGCTCCACACCTATCCTGAAAATTTCAAGTCCCTAGGCCTTTCCATTACAAAGTTATAATTTTCTATGGTTTCTATGGTTCTGATCATGCGAGCTGGACAAAATGCATGTAGATTAAGCACGTTATTCTCCATCTGAGTGAAAAATTTCACTTCGATAGAATCAGTAGTTTCGAAATAATCAGAAAAACAAAATTTCGAGCGGCCATATTTACGGAACCCCTGGGTGAATTTTGCCGAATAACGAACTCAACCGCGGCATTCGAGATTCGAACCTACTGTGAAAATTTCAAGTTTCTAGGATATTCCGTTCTAGAGTTATCGTGTATACGGATGGACGGCCGGACGGACAGCCTCGAATTTTTTGACGGATTCGTCATCAGTGAGTCGAACATAGTCGATTGAGACCATTTTCTGCTCAAAATTTGAAAAATACAGACGTCGTAACGAAATGATAAAGCCCCTTGCGTAAGTAGTGCTCAAAAACACACTTGTATACATTTTTTATGTCATACCAGTACATTATTGTGTTTTCATACCTTAGATACAATCTATATAATGGATCACTTTATACCTGTGCGGGCATAAAGTCATTATGGCCCACGCGGGCAATAAACAGTTTTCGATTAACTTATTCTTTATCAACAAAATATGAATTTACATTCATATTATTTGGTTGTATTTACATAAAATTTGCAATTCTGGACGTTCCGCTGATAGCATAATTTCCTGCAGCAAAGGTTGACTCATGATTCATTGTCTGGATCTCTAGTTTCTGTAAGGAAATGCGAGATCCAGATGGTACGCCTGCCAACATCCTTGAAACCTCATTTTTTGAGGATATGCTGTCCTCTAAATATCCTTCAGCAACAGTGGTACTCTTCCATTCTCCATGGCGCTTCAACGTAGTCATACTTTCTCCAGCTTCTGCTAAAAGAGTTGCTGATGTTCGACGTAAACAATGACCAATGTACTTCAACTGGGGTTGTCCAAACCCAAATATTCTGCAATAATACAGGAAATTTTCCCAAATGTATTTTTTTTAACAGGTTGTACAGCACAGCGGCCTTGTCTGTAGTTTAGAAATAGTATTTTTTCTGAGCTGCCATGTGGCCACAAAGAAATATAACAATAATGCGACCTTGTTCATTTTAAAAACGTTTTGGTGCCTCATGAATACATTTTAGGACATTTTCTCTAGATAATACACGGGATTTTTTTGGTTGGTACCCTATTAAATTTAGCTTTAAATACTCGCATAATTTGTGAAAATTACAAATATTAATATGCTTATTTACCATGAAAATTTTTTTGAGCGCTCGTACTACTTACACGTCACGATGTCTGTATTTCTCCAATTTTGAGCCGAAAACGGTCTCAATCGACTATGTTCGACTCACTGATGACGAATCCGTCGGAAAATTCGAGTCTGTCCGTCCGGCCGTAAGCACGATAACTCTCGAACGGAACAACCTAGAGACTTGAAATTTTCAGTGTGGGTTCAGTTTCCGAATGTCTAGGTTGAGTTTTTTTATGGGCCAAATTTCACCAGGGGTTCCGTAAATATGGCCGTTCGAAGTTTTGGCCAGCTGAAGCACTGACATGAAGTATGGAGTTTCGCCTAAGTTTGAGAATTTTTTTGATAGCTGTCGGAAATTCCTTCAATTGATTTTTCAAACTGGAAAATGCGAATCTACCTACAAGGTGGATGTATGAGCGCTCAAAAGCTCCTGACCCATTATCGAGTATTTAGCCCACAGAGAGCACGGGGAAAATTTTTCGGATAAATCATTAAAGTACCCCAACAGCACAATTTCGTTAATTTTTTCTACAGCATTTTCTGACATCCACTTCAAAAATTGGTCATAGTCTTTGTCGTATGAGTCTTTGGGTTTTAACGGTAAAAGATTTTGCGTTGCCTTTTCTGCCTTTCATGCATTTTTGAGCGCTCGTACTACTTACATGAGGGCTATATCATTTCGTCACGATGTCTGTATTTTTCGAATTTTGAGCCGAAAATGGTCTCAATCAACAGAGTTCGACTCACTGATGATGAATCCGTCGAAAAATTCGAGTCTGCCTGTCCATCCGGCCGTCCGTCCGTCCGTCCGTATACACGATAACTCTCGAATAGAACGACCGAGAAATTTGAAATAAGGTTGCTTCGAATCTCGAATGCCGCTGTTGATTTCGTTATTGGGCAAAATTCGCCTAGGGATTCCGTAAATATGGCCGCTCGAAATTTTGTTCTCCTGATTACTTCGAAACTACTGATTAGATTGAAGTGTTATTTTGCACTCAGATGGAGAATGACGTTTTCAAGCCACATGCAATTGTCCAGCTCGCAAACCATAGAAACCATAGATAATTATAACTTTGTAATGAAAAGGCCTAGAGACTTGAAATTTTCAGGATAGGTGTGAATCACGAATGACGCGGTAGCGTTGATCAATTAGCTACGTTAGACTAGGGGTTCCGTAAATATGGTGGTTGGGAATTTAGTTTTCTTGATGATTTCAAAACTAAGGATTCGATCGTGACGAAATTTTGTATTTTACTGGAGAATGATATATTCAAGCTACATATTACCCATATCTAGACTAGACTAGACTAGAACCATAGAAAATATAACTTTCGAACGGAAAGGCCAAGGGACTTGAAATTTTTAGAGCAGGTTCGGGAGACCAGGGGTTCCGTGAATATGGCCGTTCAAAATATTTTTTTTCTGATTATTTCGAAACTACTCATTGGACTGGAATGAAATTTCGCACATGGATGGAGAATAATGTATTCAAACTACGTGGGAAGTTTAGTTCAGATCGCATCACCAAGACCATAGATACCGTAGAAAAGTCTAGCGAATTATCGTAAAAAAAATTGGTCACCTAAAGCACGTACGTGAAGTCAGGATTTTTGCGTTAGTTTGATATTTTTTTTGACATCTGTCAAAATATTTCCAATTGGTTTTCAAAACTGGAGAATGCGAATCAAGGTGAATGAACGAGCGCTCAAAAACTCCTGACTTCACGGCAGTGCTTTTCATCATTTTTGATTCTTGACTTTGACACATTAATACTTATCTCCCTAACAACAAAAACGGAGACAATAATGATCTCAAGGTTATAATAAGGTAAAAATTGGCAAATCAAATCGATGGCAAAAAAAAATTAATTATTCAAAACGAACTGGTATGACATAAAAGTTTGTATGTACCAAGGGTACTAGTAGATATATACCCTCGGGCGAATTACGAACCCTCGGGCCAGAGGCCCTCGGCTTAGTAAGACTGTCGCCCTCATGGCATAATCATCTACTTTGTACCATTGATACATAAATAACTATTTTGATATGTATTTGGTTCTATAATCAGGCAATAATGTCACTTCATGAAAAATATATATCGGTGATTCCATCCCATGAAATGTATAAAAATACAATGAAAATAGTTGTGATACTGACAATGAACCCTAAAGGCCGTTTTGGTACACAGAAACAAGCGCGCAGAAGATCCTGACTTGACATCAGTGCATTAAAAAATTTAAATCAGATTGTTGCCTTCCTCAATATCAAATGAGATTATTTTGGACAATTCGTTATGCGAGCTCTTAGAAACCACGCCAGAAGAACTGTGCGAGATGTTGTGTGGGAATATTTTGTGAATATCTCAATTCTAACTCTTGAAGACCACGCCAGAAGCATTGAATGCCAATACCAGAAAGTGACCTAACATAGATTTCAACAAACGCAGTTACATGAATTCTCTCAGGCCATACCGCATATACCTGAACCTGCTATGATCACATAGCTAGAGCTAACTTGTGTTATACGTTCAAATCCAAGAGTTCCCAACAGAATCATGCTGACAGGGACATTCCAACTATGCTGAGTGTTTCTTTTCAATGATGCATAAAAGGGAATCACTAGAGAACTTCCAGATAGTCTTGACATCATCAGGATCGTGAATTTATGTACGAATCGTTCGACATTTTCTATCCTTGTAAATCTCATGTCCTTTTCGAGCGCTCGTTCTACTTACACGAGGGCTATATGATTTCGTCACGATGTCCGTATTTTTCGAATTTTGAGCCAAAAATGGTCTCAATCGATAAGGTTCGACTCACTGATGAAGAATCCGTCGCAAAATTCAAGTCTGTCCGTCCAGCCGACTGTAAGCACGGAACAACCTAGAGACATGAAATTTTCAGTGTGTGTTCAATTCCCAAATGCCGCGGTTAATTTCGTTAGTGGGCAGAATTCCGCTATGGGTTCCGTACATATGGCAGTTCGAAATTTGGTTCTCCTGATTACTCCGAAACTACAGATCCTATAGAGATGAAATTTTGCACTCAAATGGAAAATGACGTGTTCAAGGTACATGCAAAAAATTTCCGGATTTTTTTCCGGATCGCATGACCAGAACTATAGATACCATAGAAAATCCTAACTTTCGGACGGAAAGGCCTAGGGACGTCACGTTTATCAATGAGCTGAATTAGACAAGGGGTTCCGTGAATATGGTCGTTTGAAATTTAGTTTTCTTGATGAGTTCAAAACAACGCATTCGAATGTGACATAGTTTTGTATACTAATGGAGAAATATATATTTAAGCTTCAGTTTTTCCAGATCGCATGACCAAAACCATAGAAACCATAAAAAATCATAACTTCCGAGCGGAAAAGTCTAGGGACTTGACATTTTCAGGGTAGGCTTAGATCTCGAATGTCGCGGTCATGTTTTTCAATGAGCAAAATTAGACTAGGGGTTCCGCAAATATGATCGTTTGAAGTTTTGTTTTCTTGATAATTCCAAATCTACGGATTCGATCGTGGGGAAATTTTGTATTTGAATGGAGAATGATATATTAAAGCTATATTTTCTCCAGATCGCATGACCAGAACCATGAAATCCATTGAAAATTATAACTTACGAACGGAAAAGCCAAGAGGGTTTGGGTCGTCAATGTTGCGGTCACGTTTATCAATGAGCTAGACTAGGTTTTCCGTAAATAAAGTCGTTTGAAATTTAGTTTTCCCGATAATTCCAAAACTACGGAACTGATCGTGACGAAATTCTGTTTTTTAATGGAGAATGATATATTCAGGCTACATGCTGTCCAGATCACATGACCAGAACCATAGAAATTTTCGAACGGAAAGGCCTAAGCACTCGAAATTTGGTGTGGATCTCGAATGTCGCGGTCACGTATATCATTGTGCAAAATTAGACTAGGGGTTCCGTGAATATTGCCGGTCCATATTGCATCACCAAGACTGAAGATACCATAGAAAACAAAATTGGTCACTTAGCACTGACGCGATGTCTGGAGTTTCGCCTTAGTTCGAATTTTTTTTTGACAGCTGACAAAAATCTCTTCTATTGGTTTCTAAAACGGGAAAATGCAAATCTACCTACAAGGCGCATGAACGAGCGCACAAAAGCTCCTGACTTCACGGCAGTGCTTCCTATGAGTTTTCAAAAACTCAGTTGTTCACCACTAAAACGTTATTCTTGCATACGAGCTGACAGACATGAGATGAGCAGTAAAAGGGCATTCCTCAGAGAACTCGCTAGGGTGTATTATTCAAATATTTCCTCCTGCTATATCAGGAATACCTTGCTGAGCAAATCCTGGCGGTGGATAACTGGAGGAGGTATAGAGCAATCAATAACTTTTCAGAGAACTTGAAAAGGTATAACAATTTCCTTGAAAAGAGGTAGAAGAGATGTACGACCTTCTAATGCTGCCTGGGATTAGATTTGAAGATTTAATGATCTATCAATCTAGAATTTGAAACGAAGCTGCATCTCACTAGTTCACTTATCGTTTAGGATTCTTCGGAGATACCGTTTGAATATCCTAGCATCATAAATGTTCTATTATTGATTTGTTCAGGAAATGAGATTCAAGACTCAATAAAAATTTGTGAATAATATAATGGCTGTTTATCTGGAATTATCAAATGCAGTATTGAAATTAGAAAAATTATACTAGATAAACTAATAGCAAGTCAACAAAATAATTCATGTACCCCAAAGACCACCAAATTTATCATTTGCACCTGTAGACCGGTTTCGATTCATATCAAATCTCGTCAGTACAGTTAACAAAGTGACAAATTTGATGTGAGAAACAAAAAACCTTTGAAACATAACGCATTGTTGATCAGAGAAAATTGCTCCAATCACGCAACATGTCCGTTCCAAAAGCAACTGTCTAGAATATCTGCAGGCCCTGAATCGCTTTCCCAACTACCCTAGACAAAGACACATGTGTGACCTGCCGTAAAAATTACGAGCATATTGAAATTAGAAAAATTATACTAGAAAAACTTTTGGAACGGACAGATGCCGTGATTGGGAAAATTTTCTCCGATCAACAATGCGTCATGTTTTGAAGGTTTTCTGTTTCTCACATCAAATTTGTCATTTTGCTAACTGTACTGACGAGATTTGTCGAAACCGGTCTACAGTTGCAAAAGATAAATTTGTTGATCTCTGGGGTACATTAATTGTTTTGTTGGTTTGCTATTAGTCATCTGGTAAAATTTTTTTAATTTCACCACTGAATTTGAAAATTGATAATGAATAAACTAGTATAACTTGAAGATTTATTCGAAAAGTGAAATAAACATCGAATGATTCTTTTCTTTGTACGTTGCACCCTGTTTCTTGTTGATCTTCAATAGCTCATTCCGAAGCATTCGAAGTTCGAAGATCAGGTTGAGTTTAACATCAGTATTTCACATCGAACTATTTCATTATGCTGTTCCGAAAATCTTCCAATCTTATACATTTCTGTAAGTTTTCTCGGCCATTTTCACTAAATATTTCAGATTGGTGATACATTGGACCTACATTGGACTCCGAGAATGCAGTTGAATTGACCGAAGTTCTGCCCTGAATTGAATCCAATTTCGGTGGGGCAAAACTCGATGATTAGATTAATAATACAGGGATCTAATTGACCAATCCTTGAGTCCCCTCTGAATCCACAGACATTTCCCAACACAAGTCTATTAATGGAATTAGAATGGTATTTGACGCAAAAGACTTGAACAGTAAGTTGAATTAAAGGAGATAGGATATAAGAAAACTTCTATAGAAAGATCTGTGGAAATATTCTCGATTATTCCGACCAAAATAATCATAATCTAATGTTTTTTACCTTGGTTATTATTTGATTCTCAATTTCTTTCAAACATCATGAAAGGTTCAAATAATCAAAACTAACTGAAAATTTTCAATTCAAGGAGATCGGAATTTTTCAAATTATAGGAGTATCGCTAATCTACGGAACCCTTCGCCGGATTTTGCCCACGAACTTCTCCGGCGCATTCAGACATCGAAGGTACCTAGAAAATTTTCAGGAATCTAGGCGTTTTAATTCGAAATTTTTGGTGTTTATGGCAGGCTGCTCTGCAAGACAGACGGACATTATTGAATTCGACCAAGAATTCTTTATTTGTGAGTTTAATCTAATCGTTTGGGTCCACCCTCGGCTCAAAATTCGGAAATTACAGACGAAATCATTACGCTGTTGTTAGATAAAAAAAATTACGAGGAGCACTGCCGTGAAGGCTGGAGCTTTTGAGCGCTCGTACATGCACCTTGTAGGTGGATTCGCATTTTCTAGTTTAAGAAATCAATTGAAGGAATTTTCGACAGCTGTCAAAAAAATTCTGAAACTTAGGCGAAACTCCAGACTTCATGTCAGTGCTTCAGCTGATCAATTTTTTTTCGATAATTCGCTAGAATTTTCTACGGTATCTATGGTCTTGGTGATGCGATCTGGACAAAATTTTGCATGTAGTTTGAGAACATTATTCCTCAGCTAGGTGCAAAATTTCATTCCAATCCGATCAGTAGTTTCGAAACTATCAGGAAAAAAATAGTTTGAACGGCCATATTTACGAAACTCCTAGTCTAATTTTGCTCATTCATAAACGTGACCGCGATATTCGCGATCCAAACCCACCCTGAAAATTTCAAAATCCTAGGTTTTTCCGTTCAAAAGTTATGATTTTCTATGGTTTCTATGGTTCTGGTGATGTGATCTGGAGAAACGTAGCTTGAATATATCATTCTCCATTAGTATACAAAATTTCGTCACGATCGAATCTGTAGTTTTGAAATGATCAAGAAAACTAAATTTCAAACGACCATATTTACGGAACCCCTAGTATAATTTTGCTCATAGATGAACGTGATCACGACATTCGAGATCCATACCTATCCTGAAAATTTCAAGTCCCTAGGCGTTTCTGTTCGAAAGTTACAATTTTCTATGGTTCTGGTCATGCGATCTGGAAAAAATTTGACATGTAGCTTGAGCACCTCATTCTCCATTTGAATGCACAATTTCATCTCGATCAAATCTATAGTTTTCAAGTAATCAGGAGAACGAAACTTTGAACGGCCATATTTACGGAACCCCTGGTGGAATTTGGCCCATTAACGAACTCAACCGAGGCATTCGGGAATTGAACCCGCGTCTCTAGGTTGTTCCGTTCGAGAGTTATCGTGCGTACGGACGGACCGACAGACTCGAATTTTCCGACGGATTCGTCATCAGTGAGTCGGACATAGTCGATTGAGACCATTTTCGGCTCAAAATTCGAAAAATACAGACATCGTGACGAAATGATATAGCCCTCGTGTAAGTAGTACGAGCGCTCAAAAACAGCGCGCAAAAAAGGGAAATGGTCAATCTTTTGGATTTCTTAATAATTATAAAAGTATTAAGGATGGAGTAGAACTTGATATAATAGAATCTGCATCTTTCTTGCACTTTAATAACTGTAGAGTAACTCAAACAAGTTCTTTTCAGATCATATCTTCCAGAAAAAAATAAATTAGTATACAGCGATTCTCCACCCATGAGCCAGATAATGAACTTGTTGATAGAAACAAATGCGCAAGAAAATAATTAGCTAAATATTATGTTTGTTCGTGGAAACTATTCTTCACTAACCATCAGGATTATTGGATTCAAAACGAATTCCATTCATTCATCGGTAGTGATAAATACAAAGTTCACAAATTTTATATGTTTTTCAAAGGAATAAACGTTTTTATGGAATTATGAATATAATACTTCTATTATTCTTATTGATTTTTGGGTAATACTGAAAGCTTCTGTATACCTACACACAAAATATTCCAATCTGGTATTTAAGTTTGTTGCTGAGCAACAAACTTCAACTGGACCGAGGAGGACCGGTGGGCTATTAACCATAAATGTTAGATGTTCCAATTGAAATGCTTATCTCTTAATTTATGATAATGTAGTTTCTTCTTCATTCTTCATCAATTATCTTTGGATTCTTCATGTATTATGTATCCCAAGTTTCAACTATGGGGCAATTATAGTGCAGGGAATCACTGCCTTTGAAACAGTTACTCATAACCCTTCAGTCTGAAATCCTGGCAGTGGAACGTCTGCCTATTCAGGCAGTATAGCGGAACAAGACTTTGCATTACATTAGACATCAAGGTGACTATGTGGCACTTAGAGGCCCACGACTGTTGGGCTGGAATCACCTGGAACTGTTAGAAATAACTCATACAGCTTTCATTGCTCAGAAGAAAATCATTCGTTTCCAGTTTTCAGTCTGAGCGTCCTGGAATCCTGCAGACCGACATTCGAGATCTTCAAATATGTCATACTTTCAAGAGTCTAAATTTTAAAATGCCTCTTGCATGCCAGACCTAACATTCACAACATACAGCAGTGCTCTGATTTTCATCAATACCATCAATACCAAACACGGCATGATATTTCCATATGAATACCACGACATAACACTAGTAAATTTTAATCATCCCCTACTTTTGCGGGTATTCAGTTAAACAATCATCCCTTGAAGTCGTTGTATGTAACTTCTACTACTAATACTATATGCAGCTCGGATTGTTCGAAAATTTTTGTGATCCAACACCGTAAATTGTCCCCACGGGCCCGATAACTTGGAAAGGGCTCCCCAGAGCTCAATCCTCTTGATACCTAGGTATCTGAGATGATATTATCCCGATGGGGAAGTGCAAGTCTTTTGACTGAATGATAATAATAAACAACCACACAGAAGAACGGTTCGCATAAGAGATCATCAGATCCAAGTTCCCCTCACCTAGTGATAGAGGTGTTTAACCACAAAGCTAAGCGGCTTATATAGTTAACGCAAGCGTTGGAGTATTACCAAAAACGAAATACGCAGAATATAAGGGCATTTAAGAAGAGAGCTACCATAGCGACATAGCGAAACTGTGCAGGAATATCAAAATCTTCTTTGTCTGAACTGCCGGATAATCGGCTATCAGGGAAAACGAGTAAGCTGAAACTCTAGCTAGAGAAGGTGCTATTCCTTCCTTCGTAAGTCCACATCTTTTTTGTGGCTAATAAAACACACCTATAAGAAGAAATTCTGAGACGAAGAAGAGAGTGAGTTATTGATGTGTGGAATCTTTAGATATACAACCCGTTGTTTTCGTTGCTCCCGAATAATTAATAATTTTCGTGAAGTATTTTCAAGTAAAATTCGAACTTTTCACTATTAATAGTGTTTATAATAAAGGTGTATTGAAGTTTGATATAATCAGCTGTGCCAACAAGGGGATTTCACGATCACGGTAGGAGGTTGCATAGTTTCAGCTATCTGTTATCTGTGATTCATTCGGTTATCTCCCTGCTGTTTTTGTCGACCCTTTAGATTTGAATCGCACAGGCGGTCCATACCCGCTACGATCTTGCGTCATGTCTGATGTTGAAAGATTGGTGAAATTATTCAGGGATGAGTTGAATAAGCAAACCAACATATTGAAAGGTGATCTATCCAAGATTGAAGAACGTATCAAGGTAGAGGCACAAATTACTAGGGAGGAGATCTCGTCACTTCGGGATCGTGTTTCTGGATTGGAGGATCAGGTTGTGCTGCTGGAGCGTCGTCTGCGCAAGAACAACATCATAGTTTCTGGTCTCGGCGTTGATTCAAGCGATGTTGTTTCCTCGACTATTTCCGGGCTAAACCGTCTTCTTGGCCTGAATCTTACTATAAGAGATATCAATAACATATATCAGCTTGGTAAAAAAAAATCATCGCCCAAGTTGAATTTGTGTCTTTCCTCTCGAAATCACTGGTCGTGAGTAACAGAAAAAAACTTAAAGGAACTTCTGTCTACATTGACCACGACCTCTGTGCTTCCGATAGGGAATCAGATAAATTATTGCGACAATATTCGAAGAAGGCCAAAAGGAGACAGAATAAAGCCTTCATAAAGAATTCTGTCCTTTACGTAAATAGTCAGAGGTTTACGTCGCACGATCTGAGATCTAAGGGATTGGAGACGCAGGTGATCCAGCGCGAATCTCGGGGACAGGAACTGGATGATGTGTCTTCTGCTGATCCGGCTTTGAATATTGCTGCTGGGGGGATTGACATTGCTGGTACTCCCGGTGCTTCCGATGTTGTGAATTGTGTGCGGGGGCAGTTAACGCAGAGTGTTGGTGTTGCTGATTTTGCCTGCGGTGATTCGAGTAAGCGGGGTGGGGTTCTCGAAGGCTCAGACGGAGTTGTGCGTGATCGAGTGAAGTCCTTGGATGCTTCAACTTCAAGGTCTCTTAGAAGCTACAGCAAAGAAATAGTCCGGTCACCTTTGGTTATTAATTGTATTTTTGTTTGTTTTTTGTTGTTGTTTGTGATTTTGTAATCGATTTTGAATTTTTTTTTATTGAAATGAAATTAGCCCATTTAAATGTGCGTTCTTTGATTCCTAAGTTGAGCGATTTCTTCGTTATTGTAAGGGAGAACCAACTTGATGTGGTGGGAGTGTTGAGTCGGATGGCACAAAACTTGACGATTACCTTTTGGTCCGCAGAGATAGAGAGTATGGTAGAGGTGGTGGGGTATGCTTGTATGTCAGAAATAGCTATGCGTTTGAGGTGCTTGATCCTGATGTTCTCTTGGAGGGCCCACTGGAACACATATGGATTCGAATGAAGGTCAAGGGTATTACGTTGATTGTTGGAGTCATATACAGACCTCCTAACAGAAAAGGCAGGCAGTCGAGTGTCAATACTTTTATTAAGGATGTTGACAAAATTTTGAGTTCTATGTGTCCTATGGCCGATCATGTTCTTTGTATGGGTGATGTCAATGTCAATCTAGCTGTAGATTCTCACCCTTTATTGGATTGTTTCTCCTCGTATGGACTTTCCCAGTTGATTGGGGAGCCGACGCGCGTGACACGGACATCTAGTACTCTCATTGATCCCATTTTTACTTCCTGTCCTGCCCATCTTGTCACAGGGAACGGCGTTATAAATACTGATCATATCAGCGATCACAGCCTTGTGTATGCCGTGGTTGCATTGAAAGCTGCAGGGGACTCCAAAATTTTAAACTTATAGAGATTTCTCAAGACTTGACCGAGAACGGTTTCTCGGATCGCTTGCTTCTAGGCCGTGGAATGAATTCCTGATAGAACCAAATATAAATAAAAAAGTTTCACTATTTTCTAATTTTCTCTTGACTTCCTATGATGAATTTGCGCCGATTGTTAGAAGAAGGGTCTCGAAGCCCAAGGCCCCTTGGCTTACTGATACGGTGAGGGTTCTCATGAAAGCACGCGATGGAGCTCTAAGGCGCTTCAAGAAGACTGGCTTGGATTGTGATTGGGCTGTTTATAAAAAGCTTCGTAATGAGACCCTGATGGAGGTTCGGAAGTGTAAAAGACAATTCTTATTTCGGTCGTCTCAGGGTAGTTCTGCTGATGTATGGCGTGCTGTGCGTACACTTCACGTTGAGGGTTCCCGTGATAGGCATTTACCCAGTACCTTTTCAGACCCAAATGAAATAAATGACTATTTTTCTAAGTACTGTGGCGTTACGGGAAACGAAAGGTGTGCTGAGACTTCACACTTCTATGAAAGCCATTTATTTAACAGATTTTAGATTTACAATAGCCAGTCTTCAGGATATACGGGGTGTTTTGAGCGGCCTCAAAACTAACGCTGTTGGAAGTGATGGTATTTCTCTGAGATTGATCCTTTTGGCGGCCCCGATTATAGAGCCCTATATCCTCCATATTGTCAATAGCTGTATTTTAACGAATATTTTTCCAGCTTCATGGAAGCTTGCGGTGGGCCACCCAATTCCGAAAGTTCATAATCCGACTGGGGTGTCTGATTTGAGAATTATAAGCATTCTTCCTTTGCTCTCTAAGATCCTTGAAAGAGTGATGTATGTCCAGATTTATGATTTTTTCGAGTCCAACAAGCTTTTTCCCTCCTTTCAATATGGATTCAGACGATTTCACAGTACAGTGATGGCATTGGCGTCTGTGACGGACGATATCTTCAGGGCTCTCGACCGTGGCGATATTATGGTTCTCCTTCTTCTTGACTTCTCGAAAGCATTTGATACGTTAAATCATCGCTTAATTCTTTCGAAACTTAAATATTACGGATTTGACAGAGCTTCGGTGTCTCTTGTCAAATCATTCCTCTCTAACAGAAGTCAAGAGGTGAGGGTGGACGGTGTTGTTTCGCGTGTTGGTGCTATATTGTCGGGGGCGGCGCAGGGTTCAATTTTAGGCCCTCTACTTTTTATAATTTACACCATTGATTTGTTCTGCTCCCTTCAGTTCGCCGATCCTGAATGCTATGCTGATGACACCCAGCTTGAGTTCAGGTTTTCGCCCGATAACATTCACTTGGCTTCCCACCGTGTTGGTAGTGATCTTTCCGCTGTAAATCGATGTGCTCTCAGTCATAACCTGGTTCTGAATCCATCTAAGAGTAAGATCATCATATTTGCGAAGGAAGGAGAGTATGAAAGTATTAAAAACAGTTTTGATGTTTCTGTAGGTGGCATACCAATACCTGTGTCGGATTGTGTAAGGAGTTTGGGATTGAAGTTGGATAGGCACCTGAATTTCACCGATCATGCTTCTGGTTTGATTCGTTCTGCGTTTTGTCGCTTGAAGCTGATCTATGCATCAAGGGGTTTCCTCACTTTTTCGTTGAGGAAGCGCCTTGCTGAGTCGTTGGTGCTGTCATTGCTGAATTACTGTGATGTTGTGTATTTCCCCTGCCTGAGCCATCACTATAAGTGTAGAATTCAGTACATCCAAAATTGGTGCTGCAGGTTCATCTTTGGTCTGAGGAAGTTTGACAGGGGAGTTTCCCGGAGAATTAATGACCTTGGCTGGCTTCGGATGGAGAATCGTTTCAGGTTGCATATGGGCTGCTTTATTTTCAGGCTTTTGAAGCATCCATCTCCGCCTAATCTTAGAAATAAATTTGTGGCTAGACATAGCGTTCACTGAACATAAGAAATCCTCATGCGCTGACCATCCCTCACCATCGGACGGCAAAGTTCAGGAAAAGTTTTTCCTTCAATGCAATAATTATATTTAATGAGTCTCGAGCTGATATTCATCGCGAGACCCTCCGTTCCTTCAATTCTAGGTTGGGGATGAGTCTACTCGGGGATCAGTAGGCATGTTCTCATTCCCGCCGCATTCATTTAGGCTCCTAGTTCGCTGATTTTTTTTTTTATTTGTTGTTTATGTAAATTATCTTTCAGAGCTGTTACTTTTATTAGGGTTTATTTTGGGTTGTATATGATATATTTTGTATAGGTATGAACTTTCGGGAGGTTAAGTGTAAGAGTAGCCTACTGGCTAAACTTCGCCTCTCGAGAGCTCAATTTATCTGTAAAAAAGGCGTTAATAAATGAATAAATAAATAATAAATTATATTCTAGATTAAAACCATCTTTTGGAGCATCAAGACAAGAATATCAAAAACTTATCTTGATCTCAGCCAGAACATGCTACATCTTCTGACAGGATTCTTCATGAGGTACCGTAGCATCTGAAAGCATCTTGTAGTATATAGTTCAGTAAACATGACGAATGTAGATTCTATGCGGATGACGAAGAGACAGAAATTCTAGAGACCGTCTCAGCTACTCAGAACTAACAAATTGGATGGTACCTGTAGCTCGAGAGGTGCCTCAGCCAGCTCGAGACAGGGGCCACAATAAATCACCACGTCGTATCGCACTGGTAACCCCTGATATGTGTGCAATATTCGTTCCACTTCAAGGAAACTGTTCTATCAATTTTGCCTTACAAACTTGATGAGCATGGTATTATCCAAACACATATTTCTTATGTTACCCATATTTATCCAAACAAATAATACATCTTCGTTGAATTCCGTATATTTGAGGACATAAATAGTAGCTCTAATTCCATCTCTATTCAAATAGCTTTTGCTTTGATAGTCATAAGCGTGATTGCTTCAGAGTAAACATTCGTTTATTATTCGAAGTTCCGGTGATAAAAATTGAATCTGTCAATTTCGCTGATAGGGTTCTGACACCGTGATATTGGAAAACTTTTATTGTTAGGTTCATCATACCACATTGTGATATTTTGACGTGCGAACTTTGTTGGCAATTTCCACTAGCAATTTTCTATCTCATCCTCCCCATGGCATTGTGTTTTCGGATGAAAACCTGTTCATCTCGTGACTTGACAAAAACGTAGTTTCAGCCACCCAAAGGATTACCTCCACATGCGGTATCGTTATCTTATTATATAACATCATATCACGTAGAAATAGGTCAGCGGCAAACAGAATCTGGCTTTTTTTACTCGTTCTTGGGAATTCAACTGACCTCCTCCTTTTCACAGCTTGAATGGGACATATGGCCTCATTTTGTTACTACCGAAATCCCCGAGTGGAGAAAATATTGTGAATTATACCCTAAAAGTTTCATTTTGTGAACCTGGGTGCCTCTTTTCCCTTCGAAGGTTTATCAGAAATCAATAGACAGTACACGTTCGAGATTGACAAATGTTTCAAAGGATAAGCCGCACGTTTCCTAAGTGTATGTCATTGAAGTCCTTATATTATCTTTAGTATGCAGGAATATTCACGAATCCTTTTAGGTAATACACTTGGGTGCAATGAAATCGGCCCACCTAAAATTCGACCCAATTTCAAATAATTATTTCTCGGAATCCGCTAGTCGGATTTTGATAATTTGTTTTTTTTAATTGTAGGTCAACAGTCGGTGATAATGTTGTGTTAAGATACTTTTGTTTGCAATTGAATTTCAGCATATACGGGGTGCAAGATTGAAAAGAAGATTCATTCCACAACTTTGACACACCCTGTGGATAAAAGGAACAGCAGCAACGAATGCCAAAAGAAATCGGACTGAAGTACCATCTCTTCTGGTCGTTTTGTTCTTTTAATCATGTATTTATCTCTATTATTACGGAAATTACAGTGTTTCGAGACTTAGCTGATACCTTGAAAGCCCAGTGAAAAAACATTGAAAACAACAGGTTTTTCCTAAAACTAAATTATTTCAATAGCGGGTATGACCTCCCCTCGCCCTAATAACATCCCGCATACGATTAGGCGTAATTAGGCGTAATTCTAATAAAATTCACTTTTGTTCTTGTGGGATGTTTCGCCACTCTTTCTCTACTCCGGGATCGTCGCTGGAAAAGGCTCGTAGTACTCTTCGTTTTAGTTCATTCCACAAATCTCAATGGGGTTTAGGTCAGGACTGCACGGTGGCCACACCATAACTCGAAAGTAGACTGCTGCAATGTAGTCTCTGACAGTTCTCGAAGAATGTGTACTTTGTGTAAGTTTGTTTGAAAGTTTCCCCCCAGGCAGAAATTATAGAGATAAACACATGATTAAAAAAACAAAGTAACCAGAAAAGATGGGACTTCAGTTCGACTCCTTTTGCCATTCGTTGCTGCGGCTTCTTGTATCCACAGGGTGTGTCAAAGTTGAAAGAAAAATCTTCTTATCAATCTTGCACCTCGTATATACCGAAATTGAAATGTAGGCAAAAATATTTTAGGATAACGTTATTATCGAAGGTTTAACCTAAAATTTAAAAAAAAGAACATCAATATCCGACTAGCGGCTCGCGAGATATCCATGTTTGAAATTGTCTCAAATTTAAGGTGGGCCGATTTCATTGCTCCCAGGTGTATTTGAAAACAATCTGCCTCCTGCTAGATGAGCTGTCAGAAAACATTTTAATTAGAATAATAATATCTTTGAAACATTGGAACTCTGAAAATAATGACCATACAGATATTGTAGTGCTTGAAACTATGAATATTTACATTGGGTGGTATGAATAATAAAAACAAAGTAAATGCTAATGCTACATATTTGAGGATCTACTTCGAAGTATTTACTAGATCACAAAGGGTTGTATGAATTAAAATGAAGTTCATAGGTACTAACGGTGGAATTAGGTATTCGCATTTGCTACATAGTAGATACCTCAAAACTAAGAAGGAACTGCATTTCAAAGCAGATATGTACTTGTAATGTTTCTGGAAGCTACTATACTAGCTCTGAAGTATTTACTACACTTTGAAGTACCGACTTCTTACAGCAGATACCAGATACTTAGTTGGATTCAAGAAGAAATTTGTAGTATGTATTGGATGTTAGCGAAGTTTTTGTGATAGCAGCTCCACTGGCATGCTACGATTAATTCTGTTGGAAAATGAATGGAGAACACAGAATAAAATTATACAGTACTTGTTGCTATTGCTATCGTCTTATAGAGCTAGTAGTCATAACGAATGTTTCAAACATCTTTCCACATCAACCACATTACACGTAAGTCACTCACTAGTTACGGAGAGCGTGTACGTTCTTTTTTCTGTCTGAAGTAAAAACATGATTTTCTAGTTTTTTCGTGTTTGTCAATTTAAGGTGAGTTTGTATTCAATGTTTTGTATTTATATCAAGTGAAGGATTCTTGGGCTACATTATATAGGTACATGCACCTAAATCAAAAGATAGAATTCATCAAATAACGAGCGCTCAAAAAAGGAGGGAGCCCTTTTTGCAGTGATGTCAACTGGGGTGAATTTGCCAAAAGACACAGGGTTGAATTGTTCATATGGCGATTTTTCCCCGATTTCATTATTCAAAGAAAAACCTTTGCGAGGTATATTAACAAATATGCAGAAAACGGTTGTAGAGAAGGAAACGTACAGGGAGAAGAAATTGATGTTGCCTCATGAACTTTGTACTGATGAAAACATTTTGTTTTATATTTACGAGTAAGATGATTTATAATTATTTCTTTTCTATTATGAAAAGAATATTCATTTAGTCCTACGAATTGTTATTGTTTCAACTTCATTTTTGTTTTGAAACATTTTTATTTGTTTATTTGGTCCCACTTATCTATTTGATATTACTAGAGTTATTTAAAGCCAACCAGAAAGCTCAGGTCAATTATCGATTACCTGATTATCAAACAAAAGAGTAGCCTAAAACTACAGGATATACGGGTTAAAAGAGGAGCCACGTGTGGATCAGACCACTATCTTTTGAAAGCAAAAATATTCATTCCTGGATGGAATAAGCATAAAGGAGACCAAACGGAGACTGGTGATAGAGATAGTGAAGAGCTAAAATATCCTAAATACTATCTAGACAGTTTGACAGATGAAAGTACGAAGTATTTATACCAACGACGCTTAGACCAGTATCTGTCTGAGTGTGAGGATATGAATTTAAAAGAGAGCTATACCACCCTCATTCAGAGTATCCATAAAGCTGCAAGTGAAGCACTAGGAATTCGTGAACAACTGCGGAGTAATAAAGTATGGTGGACGGAAGAAATAGAAGATCTAGTTGGTCAAAAAAGGCTCGCATATCAAAAATGGCTCAGCACAGGAAACGAAGATGATAGATAATTATATAACAACATGAAAAGAAAAACTCGCCAAAAAATCAACCATCTGAAGAACGAAGTGTGGGACAAAAAATGCCAAGAAATAGAAACATATATAGGAGGTCGGAAATGTACGGAGGCCTGGAAATTCATTAAAAGAGTGAGAAACCCTAGATCAGAAAGTGTAACCATACAAAATATATCACAAGCACAATGGAAACAGCACTACCAAAATCTACTACAAGAGCAAAGACCACAATATATGGGGGACCACATACCAATTGGAATTCAAAGTGAAAGAGTGGAGGTAAATGAAAGGTCTATCTGGCAAGCAATAGCAAAACTGAAAAATGGAAAATCCTGCGGGCCAGAAGGAGTGTATGGAGAACTACTTAAAAACTCAACTGAAAAGTTGGTGGAAATACTAGCACGACTGTTCAATAGCTACCTGAATGGTGGAGACGTTCCCGAAGAATGGAAAACTGCTCATATAACATCATTATACAAGAAAGGCAATAGAAACGATTGCGGTAACTACAGGGGTATTTCGGTCACCGGTACAATGAGTAGACTTTACGGGAGAATAGTAAAAGATTTGATTGAGTTGGAATATAGAGAGGAAGAAGAACAAAGCGGTTTTAGAAGCGGGAGGTCATGTACGGATAATGTCTTCACCTTGAAACAAATTATTGAAAAGAGATCTGCAGTAAACCTGGAGACACACATACTGTTCATTGACCTAACAAAAGCATATGATAATATACCCTTATGTTTGCTTTGGGAATCATTACATCATACCAATATTAACCAAACATTGATAACAGCCGTGAAGAATATCTATAAAAACTCTTACTCTAGAATTAAAACTGCCAATAGATTGTCAACACCATTTAATGTAACAAAAGGACTTCGCCAGGGATGTTGCATTTCCCCCACCTTATTCAAGATCTATATCAAAGAAGCACTCAAGGAGTGGAAGAAGAAATGCTCAGGTATGGGAATACCATTAGAGCATACGACTATTTACAGTTTACAATTTGCTGATGATCAAGCAGTTATAGCCGGGGACCGAGATGACCTTGAGTACATGACGCGCAAGCTGAAGGAGACTTATGAGGAATGGGGGTTGACCATGAACATTCAAAAAACAAAGTACCTGAGCATCGGTAGCCAGAGCCAAAACTTGCAACTGGATGGCTCAGAGATGATAAAAGCCTGCGATAGCTACAAGTATTTGGGAATAACATTCGATAAGACCGGAACAGATGATAGGGAAATAAGGGAAAGAAATATGCTGGCGAGAAGAACAATTGGATGCCTAAATGGAATACTGTGGAGTAAGCAGATAACAAGACGGAGAAAATACAACATTTATAATACCATAATAAAGAGTAGTCTGCTTTATGGATCCGAGACTTGGAGAATGACAGAGAAGAACAAAAGAATGCTGGAGGCTACGGAGATGGATGCACTGAGACGGTCTGCGAGAGTTTCACGGTTGGAAAGAATAAGGAATGAGGAAGTTAGACAGATTATGGGACAGGCAGATACGGTAATTGAGGAAATAGAACAAAAGCAACTCTCCTGGTATAGCCATGTGCATCGAATGCCGGATCACAGACTGCCGAAACAGGCAATGAATTGGATACCACACCACAAACGTAAAAGGGGAAGACCGAAAATTTCATGGAGCCAGGGAATACAGAAGGCAATGAATGCCAGGAGCTTGCGTGAAGGCCAGTGGGAAGACCGGAGACAGTGGCGTCTGGATATCGGACAACGTCGAGGAACGTTTTGAACCGAGTTTATATATATTTAAAGGCTTCTGCAATTTTTCTGAAATACCATAGTTTGAGTTAAGCCATATTTTAACTGTCACTCAGATGTGTGTTAGAATAGTATATTGTTTGAATTATTATTTGATTTTTTCAATTATTTCGTGCTTTATATACATATGGAGCAAATCACCCCTGACCCTTGGCTAACATACCCCGAACCTAGGGCTAGTCGGCCCACTCGACATTAATGTTTAAAACACATTATTACACAGGAACTATTTGAATTAGGTACAATTCATTTTGATGTATTTTAGAGGACTCAAAACCGAAAGCAAATTTAATTTATATAATTTATACAGGGGGAATCAGTTTTAATCGTTAAAAATTTAATGGGATATTCTCCTCGTTATCCTGATTCGGAATAATGTATATTGTTTACCTCTATCTCGATCCCTAAGAGAGATACAGGGTGTTGAAGTTCACAAGAAAAAAATCTTTTTTATGCAATAGCACACCAGTGGCGTGAAATTCGGTCACATCTCAATTATTTCGAAGAAAAAAGTTTGTCACTGTTCTTTTAAAGGAATAAATGAGGCAACTTCGGACTGCTTGTTCAATTTGGGGTATAATTTGCTTTTACAGAACAAAATTTGAAATTCCAGATCCCAAGATCATTAGTTTTTTCGGAAGACGTGCTAACTGGAAATTGGCTACGAATTCATTATTTAGTCAGCCATGAATTGAATTCGGTAATATCTCGGAGAGATATCTTGAAACAATGGATTTGATTGTTTGTTTGATAGATACGTTTACTAAAGTAAAAGATGTTCTCAAACAATGAGTATGCTGACATTAATTTCATTTATGGTTTTTGCATTGGTAACTCCCTTGCTGCAGTTCGTGAGTATGCACAACGTTTTCTGGCACGAAGACATCCCTGATTGAAAGTTTTTGAGGAAACATAGGTATACAGATGTTCTGCGAGTTTGGACTGAAAAAATCTGGAGAACAAGATCGAGTTGTTAATCGTGCTGATAATGTCAGAAACCGGAGGATATTACGTACTTCTGATACCGAAATGAAATTGAGTACAGGGCAGGCGGTAAGAATTCTCAATGTGTCTCACTCAAAAGTATTCATTTCAGGACACTAAAGAGGAACCATCGAAAGGCGTTTCACTTACAACCGGTACAGAACTTGCAACCTGGAGATGCAGAAAAACGATTAAATTTCTGCCACTGGCTTCTAAATTCTATTGATGCGAATCCACAATTTCTACATCAGATTTTGTGACGGATGAGTCGCATTTCAGAAGAGCAGGTATTGTAAATCATCACAATTTACATGTTTGGGATGTAAAAAATCCGCACGAAACAAAACCACGCTCATTCCAACAGGAATTCAGCGTCAATGTGTGGCTGGGGGCAATAAGTAAGAACCCTTGTTAGCCACACTTTTTACCCTCAAGATTGAACGCGATGCTGTTCTACGAATTGCTGGATAGCGACTTGGATGGTTTAATGGAAGTCGTGCAGAGGCATTGGATTCAGATGGATGGAGCGCCTCATCATTATGGAATCCACATAAGAGAATGGCTCGACGAAAAATATCCAGAGCGTTGGATCAGTCGTATACCAAAAGCTGATTTCGCTGAGCTGATTGCCAATGTAGGACCCATACCCTGGCCTCCTCGCTCACTCGACCTAAACATACTGAACTACTTTGTTTAGGGTTACATTAAAGAAAAAGTTTATAGTACTCCCGTGACGAGCTGATCCAGCGAATAAAAGATGTCTGCGTTGAGCTGAGGCAAAATCAAGAAATGATGGAAGATGCAGTTAATTCATTAGTTCGCCGTTGTCAGAAATGCATCGAGGCTGACGGTCTGCATTCTGAACATATTCTGTGATGTCATACTTATTTTTCGTTACCTTTTGATTTTTAATAAATTCCCTATTTGATTTATAGCCAATTTCTAGTCAGCACGTCTTTCAAAAAATCTAATTATCTCTGAAACAGAAACTTTAAATTTTGTTCCCTAAAAACAAATTTTACTTAAAATCAAACCAATTCGAAATTGCCTTATTTTTTCCTTAAAAATAACGGTGACAAACTTTTTTCTTCGAAATAATTGAGATGTGGCCGAATTGCACGCCACTGGCGTTCCCCCAAAATCGAAAATATCTTCATAAAATGGCCCTTAGGGAGTAGGGTAGGCATGCAAAATTTCGTTTGAATCCAAGCTTTTTTACGGAAGCTATTGCATAAAAATGATTTTTTCTTGTGAATTTCAACACCCTGTATCTCTCTAAGGGATCGAGATAGAGGTATATAATATACATTTTCCGAACCAGGACAACGAGGAGAATATCTCATTAAATTTTTAACGATTAAAACTGATACCGATATATATACATATAAATTTTTCATGTTATGGTAATATTCAGAAACAATAATAAAATTATCAACTCGTTAAATTCAATGTTAAACACGTTACAAAGTTTTTTTGGAGCATGTCCCCCCGTATTGTCCTGAAGATATTGGAAATACTGACCGGTTATAAAAATTATCACTTCCGACGTGTGGTCCTACGCACTCAGTTTTTTCTCAATATTTAGAAGAACACCCATTTGATCGGATTGAAAATTTGTAGTTGTGAAATAGTGACACGGTTCATCTGAAATCGTAACACAAGAAGATTAAGAAAAAAATCTCTCAGAAACTATCCGCCATATCCTACTGAAATTTTGATACATATTTTGGAGCAAATATAAAATTCGTGATTATAAAAATGCAGCTCAACAGCTGTTCCTCGTAAAAGAAATTTTGCGATTTTCTGAACTGGCCTCGACAAATTCGACATATTCTGTGATTTCATCTCGTGAAGCTTATAAACTAAAATGACTACTTTTGAGCGCTCGTACTAGTTACACGAGGGCTATATCATTTCGTCACGATGTCTGTATTTTTCGAATTTTGAGCCGAAAATGGTCTCAAACGACTATGTTCGACTCACTGATGACGAATCCGTCGGAAAATTCGAGTCTGTCCGTCCGTCCGTCCGGCCGGCCGTAAGCACGATAACTCTCGAACGGAACAACCTAGAGACTTGAAATTTTCAGTGTAGGTTCAGATCCCAAATGCCTCGGTCAAGTTCGTTAATGGGCCAAATTCCACCAGGGGTTCCGTAAATATGGCCGTTCAAAGTTTTGTTTCCCTGATTGCTTGAAAACTACAGATTTGATCGAAATGAAATTTTGCACCCAAATGGAAAATGAGGTGTTCAAGCTACATGTGAAATTTTGTCCAGATCGCATGACCAGAACCATAGAAACCATAGAAAATTGTAACTTTTGAACGGAAACGCCTAGGGACTTGAAATTTTCAGGATAGGTATGGATCTCGTTTGTCGTGATCACGTTCATCTATGAGCGAAATTATACTAGGGGTTCCGTAAATATGGTCGTTTGAAATTTAGTTTTCTCGATAATTTCAAAACTACAGATTCGATCGTGACGAAATTTCGTATACTAATGGAGAAATATATATTCAAGCTACATTTCTCCAGATCACATGACCAAAACCATAGAAACCATAGAAAATCATAACTTTCGAACGGAAAGGCCTAGGGACTTGAAATTTTCAGGATAGGTGTGAATCTTAAATGTCGCGATCACGTTTATCAATGAGCAGAATTATACTAGGGGTTCCGTAAATACGGTCGTTTGAAATTTTGTTTTCGCGATAATTTCGAAACTACGGATTCAATCGAGATGAAATTTTGTAATTTAATCGAGAATGATATATTAAAGCAATATTTTGTCCAGATTGCATGACCAGAACCATAGAAACCATAGAAAATTGTAACTTTTGAACGGAAAGGCCTAGGAACTTGAAGTTTTCAGGGTAGGTTTGGATCGCAAATATCGCGGTCACGTTCATCAATGAGCAAAATTAGACTAGGGGTTCCGTAATTATGGCCGTTCAAAATATTTTTTTCCTGATAGTTTTGAAACTACTGATCGGATTGGAATGAAATTATGCAACTCGCTGAGGAATAATGTATTCAAACGACGTGCAAAATTTTGTCCAGATCACATCACCAAGACCATAGATACCGTAGAAAATTCTAGCGAATTATCGAAAAAAAATTGATCAGCTAAAGCACTGACATGAAGTCTGGAGTTTCGCACAAGTTTCAGAATTTTTTTGTTGAAAATTCCTTCAATTGGTTTCTAAAACTGGAAAGTGTGAATCTACCTACAAGGTGCATGTACGAGCGCTCAAAAGCTCCTGCCTTCACGGCAGTGCTTTTCGTAATTTTTTGTCTACTAAAGGCCGGTTTGGTTCATTGAATCTGTGGTTCGTTTTGTAATCTTCGATAGTATCACCTAATGTCAAATCCAAATGATCATAGATGAGTTAATTTTTCACTGAACAGCATTTCAGTAATTAACTGTTGGGAATGGGGTTAAGTGCTCATTTTCAAAGATTTCCCAGCCTTACAATACGTTTTTCACCAAGACTCCAGAATTGAACATGAAATTATGACATCCTGAATTTGAAATGAGAATATCGCGAATGATACCGAGTTAGAGGAGGAAATAAGGTGAATACGATTGATAACGTCTCCTTTCGATAGTTTCAAACTATTTTTACATATTTTCGATAATTTCAAAGCATCTGGAAGGGTGACCGCTCTGGTGATTGTTATAAACTAGCGCGCAAAAGCTGCAGACTTCACCTCAGTTCTGCTCAATTTTTTGTTTATATAAATAAACGATTCCATATTATTTATTCATCGATATTGATTAATTTATAGTGTGAGGAACATATTAGGAATTACCGACGTTATATGATGATGAATCAATACTTACAAATGAAAATTATTTCGGTGATTTAAATGATCCAGCCCTGGAAAATTAATTGGTATTCTCACATGATTGAAAGTTTTCGATTTTCTCGACAATAAAGTCTTGTGTAACATATCTGAATATTGCCTTCATGGGTTCTGCTCAGAAATTCAAATCACTGAGAAACTAATTTCAACTCGGTGAACCTGATAGATTATGACCGGTGATAAAGTTATCTTGGAATGGTTTATCTAACAGTGGAATATTCAGGTTGGAAATTTTGCTGATAACCTCTGGGTCAAACTATACACGTATGTATTCCAAATTCGATATTTGACAGGAGACGTATCTGATCGTATCCAAGCATAAATCGCTATATTTCTCGAATTTTCATCTGAAACTCGGGATGTCATATTTTGACAAATTTCACGGAGGAATTCGGAGACAGATTTTGTGAACCAAACCAGCCGTGAGTGGTACAAATAATTTTTTTTTTATTTTCAAAAACTTCAAAGAATGAAATCTAAGAATTTTCATCGAATTTCTGGCAAAATTTCAAAAGGTTTTGGTAAATAGTTGCTGAAATGAGTACTGAAGTTTTCAAAAATATACACTGGACGACAAAATTAACCGGACAAAAAAATTTCGCCTGAATTCAATCTTGAATAACATTTAAGTTTTTCGACCAATTTCGATAATTATTTGAAAGGTTGCTAATGCTTTCATGTTCATCATGTCCGGATATCGATTTAACGACAGGGTGCATAGATACGTTTAGATACATGGTAGCACAAATAATTGCATTTTACGATTAACTTCTGTAGAAAAATTCGGAAACTGAATAATATTTCTGAGTACAACATTTTCGGGTGCAATCTTTACTGAACAATATATTTTTTCTACAATCGTACCTAAATAACTACTTTCCCACACTATTTTCGTCTCCGAAAGTATTACTTTCCCGGACACTTTTCGGACAAGTGAATACATTAAATACATTTGTTGAATTCGTAGATTATAATACCTTCAAAATGGGATCAATGTATCTGATAACTTATATAATTTGTTCATGATTATAGATTAAGCAATTTCGACTAATTTAGCATAATTATTGATTCAATTTTTCATTTCAAAATGATCGAATTTTCAGAAATTATAAACTTGACATCCTTCAAAAATTATCAATAGCACCCATAGATCTGAACTATTTCTGTCATGGCCTATGATTTTCCATAGCAACTGGTTGCTAACTCAATAAATTTGTCGAAACGAATAACTGTCAAGTTATTTACATTATTGAATTATTTTTGAGCGCTCGTACTACTTACACGAGGGCTATATCATTTCGTCACGATATCTGTATTTATCAAATTTTGAGCCGAAAATGTGCCGCAAGCACGATAACTCTCGAACGGAAGGTCCAAGGTCCAAGGACTTGAAATTTTCAGTGCGGCTTCAGTTCCCAAATGCCGAGCTTAAGTTCGTTAATGGGCAGAATTCCACTAGGGGTTCCGTAAATATGACCGTTCGAAGTTTTGATTTTCTGATTACTCCGAAACTACACGTTCGACCGAGATGAAATTTTGCACTTAGATGGAAAATGTCGTGTTCGAGGTACTCACAGAATGTTGTCTAGATAGCATGACCAGAACCATAGAAACCATAGAAAATTATAATTTTGTAATGGAAAGGCCTAGGGACTTGAAATTTTCAGAATAAATGTGGATCTCGAATGTCGCGATCACTTTCATCAATGAGCAAAATTAGACTAGGAGTTCCGTAAATATGGTGGTTTGAAATTTTGTTTTCTTGATAATTTCAAAACTACGGATTCGATCTTGACGAAATTTTTTATTTTGATGGAGAATGATATATTCAAGCGGCATTTTTTTCAGATCGCACGACCAGAACCATAGAAAATTATAACATTCGAACGGAAAGGCCTAGGGTCTTGAAATATTCAGGGTAGGTTCGTATCGCGAATTTCGCGCTCACGTTCATCAATGAGCAAAATTAGGCTAGGGGTTCTGTGGAAATGGCCGTTCAAAATATTTTTATCCTGATCATTTCGAAACTACTCATCGGATTGGAATGAAATTTTGCACATAGATGAGAATAATGTATTCAAACTACGTGGAAAATTTTGTCCAGATCGCATCACCTAGACCATAGATACCGTAGAAAATTCTATCGAATTATCGAAAAAAATAATTGGTCACCTAACCTAAAGCACTGACGTGAAGTCTGGAAAGTTTGAAATTTTTTTTGGCAGCTGTCAAAATTTTTTCAATTGGTTTCTAAAACTGGAGAATGCGAATTTACCTAAAAGGTGAATGAACGAGCGCTCAAAAGCTCCTGACTTCACGGCAGTGCTTTTCATCATTTTTTTTAAATATTAAAACGAGATAAGCAAAAAAATTTATTCATCTGATGAAGAGCTACTAGAAGACATTCTAGGAGCAGCTTAGGCAGCATGCTTGGATTTATTGCCAAAAAAATTCAAAGAGATGTACGAGAAACAATATGTACATTTTTTGAACTGTTGCAAAGTAGGAATGTAAAAAGTTTTAAAGAATAAGTACTTTTGGCATACTTTGTCGATCACAATAAAGTACTCAAACCGAAAATATTTTTCGAAAATAAAGGAAAATATTGATATAAGTGAGTTTTTCAAGTTAACCAACTACTTGAAAAATCAGAATACTGTTTTTCGATCAAAAAATGTTCACCAAAGAAGATATCGTCAAGTTTGTCAGCATCAGACGATGTTTACCTTATGATGAAACTGGCAACAATTTTTGGTCAAGCCCTTGCTTGCCTAAGAGCGGAACTTGCTAATATCACCCTAGATGATATTGAAGATAAAGGGTTCCTCATAATAGTAAAAATTTCGGATTCCAGAAATCACACAGCAAGATCATTCGTGATTTCTGAAGAAATACATAATGGGATGTTTCTGAAACTATACAGAACATACGCAGATTTACGATTCCCAAGCACCACCTATCGTCGTTTCTTCGTAAATCGGCTGCTGTGGCTGAGACTTATGTAGAAGAATCCCAAAACAAAACAAAAATGTATGTAACGAAATACAGTCTATTGATGCTTCTTCAACTTTGGATAAAGGAAACGAACCATGTTCATCAAATTCAAACAGTCGCACTATAATGAGCCAGTTAGATTTCGTAAAATCTGGTCCAAGACATGGAGATCTGAAGCAACAATTATTGTAATCGACAATAAAGCTCGAAAATGTAACAAATTGCACCTTCAACATTAATATTGACAACAATTACGGCAAGTGAATGATGTATTTTAAATATAATGTATGCGAGTTTTATCCCGCATTTCTCTTAAAAGTTAATTCTGTTAGAATAAATGATTGAATTCCTTTTTTTTTCATTTTATAATACCATTGTAGGAAAAATATTGTTCCTATCTCGAGAGAAAAGTATCTTCCTCGCACTCGACTGCTGGCCCGAACTCCGCTTCGCGTCGTTCGTGCAACGGCAATCTCGTGCGGGAAAGTACAACTTTCCGCTCTAGATAGGAAAATAATTATTTTATTCATACCGGAATCTCTATTCTAAAACAAAAAATTATAAGAAGCACTGCCGTAAAGTAAAAAGCTTTTGAGCGCTCGTTCATGCACCTAGTAGGTAAATTCGCATTTTCCAGTTTCAGAAACCAATTGGAAAAATTTTTGAGAACTGTAAAAAAATTTCAAACTAAGGCGAAACTCCAGACTTCACGTCAGTGCTAAGTGAACAATTTTGTTTTCGATAATTCCCTAGAATTTCCGACGGTACCTATGGTCTTGGAAATGCGATCTGGACACGGAGTTTGAATATATAATTTTCCATCTATGTCCAAAATTTCATTCCAATCCAATCAGTAGTTCCGAAATTATCAGGAACGGCGATATTTACGGAGCCCCCAGTCTAATTGATATACGTGACCGCGACATTCGAGATCTACACCTATCCTGAATATGTTGAGTCCCTAGGCCTTTCCGTTCGAAAGTTATAGTTTTCTATGGTTCTGCTCATGCGATCTGGACAAAATGTAGCTTGAATATATCACTCTCCATTAAAATACAAAATTTCGTCACAATCGAATCTTTAGTTTTGAAATTATCAAGAAAACTAAATTTCATACGACCATATTTACGGAAACCCTAATCTAATTCATAATAGTAATTTACGTAACAAGTCCGGAAAATACTGTTTTTTCGACGAGTAGACAAAATTCTAGGACGAGCTGTAAGCGAGTCCTGGAAGTCTGCGAGTCCAAAAAATCTGTTTTTGGACGTATTCCGTGTACTATTTTTCAGCAACCGTGTAGAAATCATTTCATTTCTTTATTGCGATAAATGAAACCAAAAACCATGCAAACTTTCGAAAATCAAAATGTCAACTAATTTCATGTCAAATAGGTGTCAGTAGTAATTTCGTTGCTACGGGAAGACGAACTTCCCGGACTTGGCCAGGAAATGTTACTTTCTGAAAGGAAATGCGTCTGGGAAGTGAGTACTTCCCCGACGAAAAAAGAGCATTGACAGCTGAATGAACTTATTTTTCTGTAACCATTCTTACAGTGTAATAACATGAGCATAGAAGTTCGTCGATCACTTTTATGCTAATGTTTTATGTTCGAACCAGAGTGCACATAGTAAGCAGCACAAAATAAATTTGGAAATAATATACAGAGTGTTTTCAAAGGTGAGGCTTTTTTCTTGATCAGCAATAGAACTCACCAAATTAGTCATTATACCAAAAAACGTTTGTTAAATATTCACCAGGGTCGAGTATTTCGAAATCGAAGTTACCCGCGAATCTGAGAAATCCACAGACCGGATCTGGTTCGTATTGATATCTAAATGTGTACATATTACCAGCTTCCAGAGGTCAGTACACGGGGAATCATCTATGGTGCATATGATTTTTGTGATTTCTTCCTTTCGGGTCATTTGAAAACATTAGTGTACGGTGAGGTGAAAAGTGCGAAAGAACTAAGTATTGAAAATGCTTGTGACTTAATTCCGTGAGCAACTATCACATTATTAAGCCAGGCAAGATTTCGTGCACATCAAACCAATGGTCACCATTGCAAACAATTTCTGTGAAAAATCTTTTTCCTCTCTTTAGTTTGAATTTAAAGTGCACATTTTTTTCAATTATCCAATATGCAACAATGGCAACAGCGCCCTATGTGTACATGAGGCGAAGAACGCGCCCTACGTCCTACGCCGACGTCCGGTTTATTTTCACATGGAGCAGTAACGCAATGACCACGTCGCAGTACACATAGGGCGCTGTTGCCATTGTTGCATATTGGATAATTGAAAAAAATGTGCACAAAAAAGAACCGACTTTAATTTTGGAACTACGGCTATTAAGAGGTGCATTTATAACACAGTATTCCGCCCTGAGAGAACACCCGAGAAGATTTTCTATTACTTTCGTATGTCCTTGGCAACATTTGATGAATTACATGCAAAACTGAAGTATAGTTTGATGGATATCCCTAGTTTGTTTGAAATATGCTTTTTTGTTGCACTGCACTAATTAATAGTTCTGTATCAATTGAATCCATATTTCGACTTTCGAGCATTTCAAACTGTTTCAACTGTCTGAATAAAACTGGCAACCAGTATCTATTCCCTACGCCTGCGCGCGACGTAGCATGTGATTAGTAGGTATCAACACCACGCCCGACGCAAGGGCCGAGCGCGATCCCAGGCGCTTATTTCTACGCGTGCTGACACGCCTTTTCAACGCGCTCGCATCTTAAACATCACATTACCTAATGCCAAAAAGTTTGGTCACCACTCACTCACAGACTCTCTGAAACATCATGAAAATACTCAAACACTTTTTTCCAGTATTTTCACGGTAGAAAAAATTGACTTGGAACTTCCATCAATTACATATATCACAAAGAATCCGCTGATGTCATAGCTGAGAAGCGTTTGAATTTCTTGATCATGAAAAATGATTTTTATTTACTATATAAAAAATTAGTGAATTTTTTTCAATGATGAGTGAATGAATGGAGAACAATGGAATTCTTGAATTTTTTATTTTTTTTTTTGAAATGGTTTATTCAATAAAATTATATAACTACAGAAAAAATTTGGAAAAGCACTGCCGTGAAGGCAGGACCTTTAGAGCGCTCGTACATGCACCTTGTAGGTAGATTCGCATTCTCCAGTTTCAGAAACCAATTGGAAAGATTTTGACAGCTGTCGAAGAAAATTTCAAACCAACGCGAAAATCCAGACTTCACGTCAAATTATACATTATTCTTCATATATGTGCGAAATTTCATTTCAATCCAAAAGGTAAGTATTTTCGAAATTATCAGCAAAAATATAGTTTGAACGGCAATATTTACGGAACACCTAGTCTAATTTGGCTCATTGATGAAGTGATCGTGAAATTCGCGATCCGAACCTATCCTGAAAATTTCAAGTTCCTAGGCCTTTTCGTTCGAAAGTTATGATTTTCTATGGTTTTTATGGTTCTGATCATACGATCTGGAAAGAATGTAGCTCGAATATATCATTCTCAATTCAAATACAAAATTTCGTCAGGATCGAATCCATAGTTTTGAAATTATCAAGAAAACCGAATTTCAAACGGCCATATTCACGGAACCCCTAGTCTAATTTTGCTCATTGATACACGTGAACGCTACATTCACGATCCACACCTATCCTGAAAATTTCAAGTCCTTAGGCCTTTCCATTACAATGTTATAATTTTCTATGGTTTCTATGGTTCTGGTCATGCGAGCTGGACAAAATTCTGCATGTAGCTTGAGTACTTAATTACCCGATTGAGTGCGGAATTTCACCTCGATCGAATCAGTAGTTTCGAAGTAATCAGAAAAACAAAATTTCGAGCCCCCATATTTACGGAACCCCTGGGCGAATTTTGCCCAATAACTAACTTAACCGCGGCATTCGAGATTGGAACCTACCCTGAAAAGTTTCTAGGACATTCTGTTCGATAGTTATCGTGTATACGGACAGCCGGACGGAAGAACAGACTCGAATTTTCCGACGGATTCGTCATCAGTGAGTCTAACATAGTCGTTTGAGACCATTTTCGGCTCAAAATTCGAAAAATACAGACATCGTGTCGAAATAATATAGCCCTCGTGTAAGTAGTACGAGCGCTCAAAAAATAAACATTCATAATCCTTGAAACAGTAGGCCCTAAATTGGTATCGAGGATAAAATTTTACAATTATTGAAATTATAAGCAACCGTTTGAGAAGAGGAATTCTTATACTAAACCCAAAGCGATTGAATCGCTTTGCAAATATCGTTGCACGATACAACTCTCGATACCGGACAGTTGACATGCCATTTTATGATAACAGATATTCTAACATTGACTACCTACTACAAACTGATTACCCTTACTACAACAGTGTACCTTTGAGGTATATACGTTTCCAGAATATATCGTTAGATGCAATGGCGTGGCTCATCATGTATGTGGCAAATAAATAGGAAAAACAGGTGTATCCTTTATCTAGAACAACTTTAAATATTTGGCCCCACTCTGCCATTCTATCTGTGAATCATTCATTATTAGTTTTTCATCGATATTGATCGTTTTTTCTGCAACAGTACGGCTTGGCTCTTTTGTCCATCCCGTTTAATTCAGCTATCACTGAATCTTCTGCATAGAGGGTAAACATATTTTTCATAGGATTATTTGATATATCATAAATATGTATACAATGTAGTAGAGTGCCTGATCCATGAAACGCCCACGCTTCCAGATACTGTAGTGCGAGCGTGAGTCATATTTTCTGACGTGAAAGTATTTATCTCTCAGATAATTTCTCATTATTTCGCACATTTTGAGAGAGTATCATGCTCTCATTATCTTACAGGCACATCTTTCGTGCCATATTCTGTCAAAATCTCTTGCCACATACAGAGAAACAAATCCTGATTGTTCATTTTGAAAGCCCTGCGTGATACACACAGTGTGCCTTGTGCCTTAATAATTGAAGTTCGGTCGAATATGCTCTCCTAAATCTAAAGTTTCTGAATTTTTTGCAGACGAGTATGAGCGGCTCCCAGTACGGACGATCTTCACCGCCTTATCTCACCTGCGCCACTGGTTGAATTGATTCTGCTCATCATTTTCACCAATAAGGCTTTTGATTGCCATGTGGGATATTCGAAGCAATGAACCGGTTCGGTATTGAATACAAAATCGATTCTGCGAATTACTTTGTGCTTAACCATAGCTATTCGATACAATGATTGCATGGACGAGAAAACTGATGATATGAAGGTGAGCTTCTATGGTAGTGGAACAGATACAAATCGAAACGGGATAGAAATTTATTGGAATTCAATCATCTATTCGATTGATTTCCGATTAAATCTATGTTTTATTTTATGTTTGCTGGTCGGATTTATGGCCAGTAGATACAAAGCAAGAGTAAATATTTTTGAATGGGTCATATCTTACACAGGATATCAAGAAGTGAGCACCAGATATTGAAAGCGCCACGCCAAGCAAGTCAACCAGTGTTGAATCCAGGGGGGTGCCCGGGGGGGTTTTACCCCCCCGGAGCATGACCCATACCCACCCGGAGAAAAAGACTATCGCTTGCACATATTATGTTCATCTCGTGTAATTTGAAAATATCCTATCATAGTTGTGAAAAAATTACGAAAAGCACTGCCGTGAAGGCAGTAGCTTTTGAGCGCTCGTACATGCACCTTGTATGTAGATTCGCATTTTCCAGTTTTAGAAATCAATTGAAGGAATTGTCGAAAGTTGTCACAAAAATTCTGAAACTCCAGACTTCATCTCAGTGCTTTAGAGGACCAATTTTTTTTTTCAATAATTCGCTAATATTTCTACGGTATCTATGATCTTGGTGGTGCGATCTGGACAAAATTTGGCACGTAGTTTGAATTCATTATTCCTAAGCTAGGTGCGAAATTTCATCCCAATCCAATCAGTGGTTTCGAAATTATCAGGAAAAAAATATTTTGAACAGCCATATTGACGGAACCCCTAGTCTAATTTTGCTCATTGATGAACGTGGCCGCGATATTCGCGATCCAAACCCACCCTGAAAATTTCAATTTCCTAGGCCTTTCCGTTCAAAAGTTACAATTTTCTATGGTTCTGGTCAGGCGATCTGGACAAAATATTGTTTTGATATATCATTCTCGATTAAAATACAAAATTTCATCTCGATCGAATCCGTAGTTTCGAAATTATCGAGAAACCAAAATTTCCAACGACCGTATTCACGGAACCCCTAGTATAATTCTGCTCATTGATAAACGTGAACGCGACATTTCAGATCCACACCTATCCTGAAAATTTCCTAGTCCCTAGGCCTTTCCGTTCGAAAGTTATGATTTTCTATGATTTCTATGGTTCTGGTCATGTGATCTGGAGAAATGTAGCTTGAATATATCATTCTCCATTTCCATTAGTATACAAAATTACGTCACGATCGAATCTGTAGTTTTGAAATTATCAAGAAAACTGAATTTCAAACGACCATATTTACGGAACCCCTAGTATAATTTTGCTCATAGATGAACGTGATCACGACATTCGAGATCCACACCTATCCTGAAAATTTCAAGTCCCTAGGCGTTTCTGTTCAAAAGTTACAATTTTCTATGGTTCTGGTCCACCCCTAAATTTTTTTTTTTTATTTTTTAGACAAAATTTCTAATTTCTATTTTTTTATGATACAACATACAAAAATACATACAATCCCCAATTTTCACCCTTCTACGATCAACCCTTATTTTTTAATAGCCAGAACAACGAGAGGCCGAAGGCCTCGAGCAATTTTGAAATTGCGAAAAAAGGGAGAGACAGGGGGCGCGAAGCGCCCCCCGCGTTTTCGAGAGGGAGAAACGGGCTTTCCTAAAGTAAGAGAGGCCGAAGGCCTCGAGCAATTTTGAAATTTCGAAAAAAAGGAGAGATATGGCAAAACAACGTTTGCCGGGTCAGCTAGTCTTAATATATAATATTAAATTTTATTCTTCACAAAATTCCTTCTACACAAAAAATTAGGTGACGAACTGTCCGCAAAAATCGAAACGAATTTTTGACTACCCCCCCGAGATGTCGAAATACCCCCCCGGAGAAAATTGTCTGGATTCAACACTGAAGTCAACTCACCATGACCCCAAAGATAACAGAAAATGGTCAAGAAAGAATATACTCAGTTGAAAGCATCAGAAAAAATTCCGGAGAAAAAGTGAATAAAGTTTGAGAAACAGTAAAATTCACCAAATCAACAGAAAGTGAACGATTAGACTAATTAGCCGTCACCCTAGGGAAAATAACGCTAATGCAACAATTATTTATAAAATTGTTCGAACAAAAATGAACCTCAATCCCTTCAAGAGTTTCAGTATTTTGTGTCGGAACGCGAATTCGGTCATTCCAAAAATACAGCAGTAAACATTTTTTTAAGAAGGCTCGAAAGAAGTTAAACTCTTTATAGTTTGCGGGAAATGTAAAACAAGTTACCACCACAATTGTATGCTAAAAATAAGTGGTACTCATTTAGATTTCGAGGGTGTTATAATTTGTTGTGGTAACATAACCAAGAAGGATTCCCAATGTGAAAGGAAAGATGAAGGAATCAAACAGCTTAAGATGAGAATTTCTAGTGTGAACGAATCACTGTACGACAAATCAATAGTGCATATCAGCGATGATGACCTACTTAAAGGGAATGAAGAATACAAGGGTGAAGGCATGTCAACGGTGATTGAGTATGAAAGGAAAAATGTTAGTCTGCATATCAAGAAATCATAATAAAACAGAAAGATATGGGGAGAGCGGGGTTGAAAGTGCCGATTTTTACAAATCCTCATATGATTCAGATAAAACAAGGACTATATCTAGAAGTAGTGGTTCATCCTTAGCCAAATTTAGTCCATAATAAGAATTTACCTACAGATTTTGGACATTTTCAATAGTTTTTGAGAAAAAGTGATTACTTATAGATGAATTAAATGGTAAAATAAGTTTTCTGAAAAAGCATATTAACCTTCTTGAAAAATATTTTCACCGATAGGAGCAGATTCAAAGTTGAACGTAAAAAACAAGAACAATAAGAATAACCCCATGTTGATATCGCACCCGTCGTAGAATAAGGGTACAACGCAAAAGTTGATTGTGTTGGGAAATCGTATTTGAAGTTTTGGTTCACCGAAGTTTTTGTTCTATACTTTTGTTTACTTACTCAATTCTACAGGCTGAACATTCGTTATTACTGAAGCAATTCCATTTGAACATTATAACTCTAGCACTCAATATTCAATTAATGCAATTTTTCCCGTCGTGGTGGAATATTCTGTTGTTTTTCCAAAAAATTTGAAATGTTACATTTCTTAACGAACAGTTTCTTATGTGGCGTAGAGGGCAACTAGAGTTATTCCGATATTGCACGTATGACAAGGGTTACTTCCTGAGTTCAATACCGTTACTAACACAAAATGAACCTTTTTCGAATTGTCTCCTTATTCTACGACGGGTGCGATATCTGTTAGTGATTCTCCACTTCGAAACGAACAAGCAAAATATGCACAACAGTAAACAGTAAAATATCCCAGAAGAATTAATGGAAAATAATTGGATAACCCAATTGGAGCAGTCGAAAAGGAGACTGCTGTATTTTTTCCAGAAATTCCCCTTATACAAGGATAGAGGATTTTGAGAGCATGGCGAAGAAGACATTTCAGGAGGCAGAATGCATAGCTCTCAATTCGAAGCAACCAGATAAATGCTGTTCTTTTGAGGCAGTCATAAATGATACGTATAAGAACACAGCCAAACACTCTGAATGTTGGCCAAATGGAGCCTATATATCAAGATTTTTTCGAAGAAACTGACGAGGTAATTGATAACAACTTCAATCCCGATAATAATTTATTGACTCATTACAACGAGAATGATAAATCATTAAACCGTGTACATTTGAATGTGCAGTGCGTCAGAAATAAAATCAATGACTTAGAGGGTATGATTAACTCTCAATCTCAAAAATATGACGTGATATGCCTAACTGCGCATTGGCTCAGGGAGGAAGAGTCCGAGGGCTTATGCATTAGGGATTGATATGTGGGGTATTCTTACGCGAGACACAAAGGCATGGAGGAACAATGATACTAATAAATGCTTCAGAAAACAGTTTAGGGTGTCCGGTAATCAGTAATATCCGAAATAAATCCATGGAAGTGCACTGTGAAGTATCAGCTGTTGAACACATAAAAAATAATTTAATTATTATTTGTAGGTATTTATTGATCACCTGCTAGAAATTTTGATACCTTTATTTCCATATTGGAGTCGATACTTGATGAACTTGGTGTTAGCAGAGGGAGGGGTTGTAATATGTGAGGATTTTAATGTTAGGTTTGGTGTTAACTGTAGTGTGGATTCCGTTACGGATAGGGAATCGAAGGTGGTAATCGATCTTTCGATTTTCGATCTTTCGATTTTCGATCTTTCGACCTATGATTTCAGGCAGAAAATATTGGACCCACTAGGAACGAAAATTGCATAGATAATATATTTACTTACTTTGCATCGCAGATTGAAACGGCTGGAATAATAAGAGTTCTCGGATCACGAGTCACACTTTATTCGCGTGGAAAGCTTTGTTTTGTGTGCGCGTTATGTCCACAATACAATTAGATCACTAACACAAAGAGGATTCAACACCATGCATTGTGAACTTGAGTATACTAGTTGGAATTTCCTTGATGCTGAGCTAGATTGTAATGAGTGGTTTGAAAAATTCCATATCAAAATTGTTGATATAAGTATCTACATCATTGTTTCCCAAGCAAACGAAGAGGACAAAGCATTCATAAAAGAATTGCGGGTGGTTCTCTCAAGAACACTGAGAAATGAGACTGTGCCGATCAGGACAGGCTGCTCTGTAAACTTGACAGTTATTGGTTTGATTCAACTGCCGATAAATTGATAAGTTCGTTTATGAGCGAACGAAGACAAGTGGTTCACGCTGATGGTGTTTATTCGTGTATAGCGGACTTAAATATTGGATTACCACAGGGTTCTAACCTTGGACCAGCCTTTTTTCTAATTTATATCAACGATTCGGCCGAATATGTCCCCGAAGCAAAATCTTCACAATTAGTTGATGATACAACATCTGCGGTAGGGTCCCATGATCTCGCCGATAAGGCGCGAGAGGTTGTGTCAGGAGCTATGGAGTGGTTTGCGGCTAATAGTCTCAGTATCAACGGACACAAGACACAATCTCTGACCCTGAGTTTGAAACTTGGGAGTTGACTAGACTAACCTAACACCGTTAAAGTTCTTGGAGTACATCTGGATGCTTCACTCATCTGGAGCGCTCATGTCGACGAACTTACATCTAGTCTCAGTAGAAATATATTTGCCTTGAGAATTCTTTCTAACTCTATTTCCGAGACGACACTGAGATCAATTTATTTCGCCCTAGTGGAGGCTAGGCTGAGATAATATGGGGTATAATGGCGCAACTGCGCATCGGTATCAGGATTCTAGGTGGACTGGTTTACAGGGAGAATAGAATGCAAGTATTCAGAAAGTTGAGATTACCTTTCCTTCAATTTTTTTTCTTGAAAACTTACTGTATATCCACGGCAGCGGGAACTATTATCGCTTGCAATCGGAGGTACACGGGCATGACACCAGAAATAAATCCCTTATCAGAAAATATTTTATGAAACTAAAAAAATTCCAGACTAGTCCGAATTACTATGTAACGTCGTTATACAACAGATTGCCCTCCACGCTAAAGAAATTACCAGTAGCTAAATTCAAGAGACAGATCAGGGAAATATTATTAGCTAATGTTTTTGACCGACGAACTCGGTTATTTCTGGAAAACATGAAATTACTCTGTATTTGTTTGGTACTTATTCTGTCTATGCGTTCTATACATTTATGATTTATTGATTTTAAATTGATAATATGCTTTTTAACTGCTTTGTATCCTTTTGAGCTCCAGCAGTGTTGTGATTTTATGACATATTTGTACATTGATCTTTTATCTGACCTGTGAAAACAATCCTAACAATTGTAGAAAACACCAATAAATTCTCTTTCTCTCTCTCTCTATGGTTTATTGAGAGTTTGCTGCTGGAATGGTGAACAGTGCCGGGTTGCACAATAGATATTTAGGTCAAAGTGCGGGGAGGTTTGCTTAGCCTCATCGCCTCTGATCTAATCTAACAGTCGAGTAAAGTGGAAGAAATACCGAATAGAAGCCCTCTACCTCAAAACGTGCCTACGTATCTGGAAAATTCACTCAGCAATAAACAAATCAAAGCAGAATTGAAAATTAACACTAACGCTATAGAGAATCTATGAAGAATTCAAAGATAATCATGAGGACAACAGAAAACGTTACAGTATTGCGGCTTCAACAGATCAGATTGATATGAATGTTTGAAATACGGAAAATTCTTGTTATGTATTTTCATTTATGCTGAAAATACCTGCCACATGATACTCTTTTCTCGGAATTAGAAGAAAATAAGTTTTCTGTACATATATTCACAATAATTTCTATGTAAGAAAATTACGAGAAGCACTGCCGTGAAGGCAGGAGCTTTTGAGCGCTCGTACATGCACCTTGTAGGTAGATTCGCATTTTCCAGTTTCAGAAATCAATTGAAGGAATTTTCGACAGCTGTCAAAAAAATTCTGGAACTTAGGCGAAACTCCAGACTTCATGTCAGTGCTTCAGATGATCAATTTTTTTTCGATAATTCGCTAGAATATTCTACGGTATCTATGGTCTTGGTGGTGCGATCTAGACAAAATTTTGCACGTAGTTTGAATACATTATTACTCAGCTAGGTGGAGAATTTCATCCCAATCTGCTCGGTATTTTCGGAACTACCAGCAAAAAAATATTTTGAACGGCCATATTTACGGAACCTAGACTTATTTTGCTCATAGATAAACGTGACCGCGATATTTGCGATCCAAACCCACCCTGAGAATTTCAAGTTCCTAGGCCTTTCCGTTCGAAAGTTACAATTTTCTATGGTTTCTATGGTTCTGGTCATGCGATCTGGACAAGATATTGTTTCAATATATCATTCTCGATTAAAATACGAAATTTCATCTCGATCGAATCCGCAGTTTCGAAATTATCGAGAAACCAAAATTTCAAACGACCGTATTTACGGAACCCCTAGTACAATTCTGTTCATTGATAAACGTGAACGCGACATTTCAGATCCACACCTATCCTGAAAATTTCAAGTCCCTAGGCCTTTCCGTTCGAAAGTTATGGTTTTCTATGGTTTCTATGGTTCTGGTCATGTGATCTGGAGAAATGTAGCTTGAATACATCATTCTCCATTAGTATACAAAATTTTGTCACGATCGAATCTGTAGTTTTGAAATTATCAAGAAAACTAAATTTCAAACGACCATATTTACGGAACCCCTAATATAATTTTGCTCATAGAGGAACGTGATCACGACATTCGAGATCCACACCTATCCTGAAAATGTCAAGTCCCTAGGCGTTTTCGTTCGAAAGTTACAATTTTCTATGATTTCTATGGTTCTGGTCATGCGATCTGGACAAAATTTCACATGTAGCTTTAACACCTCATTCTCCATTTGAGTGCAAAATTTCATCTCAATCAAATCTGTAGTTTTCAAGTAATCAGGGAAACAAAACTTTGAACGGCCATATTTACGGAACCCCTGACGGAATTTGGCCCATTAACGAACTCAACTGAGGCATTTGGGTTCTGAACCTACACTGAAAATTTCAAGTCTCTAGATTGGACTATTCGAGAGTTATCGTGCTTACGGACGGACTGACGGACAGACTCGAATTTTCCGACGTATTCGTCATCAGTGAGTCGAACATAGTCGATTGAGACCATTTTCGGCTCAAAATTCGAAAAATACAGACATCGTGACGAAATGATATAGCCCTCGTGTAAGTTGTACGAGCGCTCGAAAAAAATGACTCTGTGATAAACCCATAGACTTGAAGATTGATTCGTCAATAATAAACATCGGAATCATGACTGTTACGATGTAGAACAAATTGAGGAGCACAGGTGTTAAATCAGGAGCGTATTTTTCCATTTCCAACTGTAAATAACTAAAATGTTATATGTATAAAGAAGAATTGAGTTAACTATCATCATTTCGATTCGACATAAGGTCACAATAGGTCAGCAAAACTCAATTGTTGTTGTGTAGCTGAATTGCATATACCTTATTCATTTTATCGCTGCCCCTTATGTAGATCAGGAGGATTGGGCCAATAGTTTCTGTAGTTGGTACCAAATCTTTTCATTCGTCGCGAACCTGCGTGTCGTTATTTTACAACTAACTAAATAGTTTTATTTCGATATAATGGGTATCCTTCGAATTATCGAGAAACATTTCAGATGGCCCTATCTACGAAACAATTCGGCGGATTTTTCCATCAACTATCTCAACCGGCGCATTCAGACCTAGTACGTACGCTGAAAATTTCAAACCTCTTATCCTCCTCTAGGACGTATCGACAAATATGAATTCAACCAAGAATTATTCATCTGCGAGTCCAACCTTATTGATTGCGACCATTTTCGGCCAAAATTCGAAAATTACAGACATTTGGGATAAATGATAACGTTCTTGTTAGTAGAAACAAGCGCGCAAAAACGTGAATTAATCAATTTACAACTGATTACTTCTCCGAAACTTTTTATAGCTCACTTCCAATTCTTTCAACTTATTATGCTATGTGTTTGTTCAGCCTTTTGGAAAAATGAAAAACTCTTCAACTCGTTCAAAAATTACGAATTTCTTTCCTTTTTCATGTACGAGTACGAGTATGCAGGTACCAGAAATTGACACATCTTCGTGCTACTGCAGGAAATCAATTATTCTGTATCATCATAAATTATAGACAGGTTCAGTTGTTTACTCACATGAAGCATCTTTGATAGAATATGAAGAATTTACCTGTAACAAAAATTGGCAATCAAGAGCAATTCAAAAATGCGAGATTGAATCAATATTATTCATTATAATCAACCGTCACAATCATTCGAGGAAAAAAAATATTATCCTCACATGAATTTTTCAGTTGACATTTTGGGAGGAGTAGATTGGAAAAATTCAATTCTCCGGCTAGAAAGCTCCATAGAAAATAAAGAAAACCTATTGAATGAAATTTTGTGAAAAATCGATTGTTGCTATCCGACATCAAACTTTCACAATCAATTATCCAATCCTAAAATTTTAAGTGCTGAAAGTCGATGAATAATATTAAAAAAAATTCATACTCCAAAATAATTCATGTCTACTTCAAAGGCTTGTTCCTGGTACTTCGTTAGTTATGAATATGCAATTATCGATCATTTTCATATTTCCAACAAAATATCTTTTAATAAATAAATGATATTATCCATTTATAACACTTCACCCTGTATATATACAGGTTGTCCCAGAAGTCGACGTCAAGTCGACAGGTAACAGGCTTAGTCCTAATAATCATCAGAAAAATATTCCGGTATTTTTCAAATTATAACAAATTGTCACTAATTGAAACATGAAATTAATTTCATTCGCGAACACTGTCTCTTACCATATTTCATGCCCACCTAGTTTCATAAAAATATCCAATATAAGTACCTAGTTTAGAAGTTCTTCGAAAAAAAAATTTTACCGGAATAAATTGTAACAGCCTGTATATCGAGAATAAAGAGAAAACGGACCTATGTTCATATGATTTCGATTGGAATACACCGTTTATGCACTTGAGGTAAGAAAAGGGGTAAGGTCAAAAAAATATGAATAAATCGCTACATGAATATTACAATGAAAAATGAATTATATTGAAGATTTTTATAGCAAATTTTCAAATCCGAAGTTTCGATCACAACCCATGAGAAGAAACTTCAAGGAACTCATGGGTGCATAATAATGTTACAATAATTATATAAGTATACATCACAACATCATAACATAATATAATATATTTGTGTTACCAAGCTGAAAATGCAGGGTGATTTCATCTAATCTAATGTTTGTTTCTCGATCTCACATAGTTGGATAGATATTATCTGTTGGTTCTCTTCCTTTTTATGAAGTCAACCATTCACTATGAGCTTGGTGGTTTCGGAAGTTTATTTTATAGGCAGTTATTTATGCAATATTTGTGTCAGGAAAGGAACATTCATTGTAGCAAATAATTCTTCACATTGATTTCTTTCAGTGCCTATGAATTGATTGCCCCATTGATACGACAACATTGGACAATCCATTTTCTTCATGGTCTGGACCGGTGTACGATACAGCAGAGTTTGCACAGTCATCGCAGAAAAAATCGAGAAAAACACTGCCGTGATGTGAGGAGCTTTTGAGCGCTCGTTCATCCACCTTGTAGGTAGATTAGAATTTTCAAGTTTTAGGAGCCAATTGACGAATTTTTTGACAGCTTTCAAAAAAATTTCAACCTATGGCGAAACTCCAGACTTCACGTCAGTGCTCTAAGTGTCCAATCCTTTTTTTCGATAATTCGCTAGAATTTTCCACACTATCTATGATCTCAGTAATGCAATCTGGACAAAAGTTCGTACGTAGTTTGAATACATTATTCTTCAACTATGTGCAGAATTTTATTCCAATCCAATCAGTAGTTTCGAAATTATCAGGAAGAACATATTTTGAACGGCCTTATTGACGGAACCATCTGAGTTCATCTCGATAGAATCAGTAGTTTCGAAGTAATCAGGAAAACATTATGCTTTATAAATCTTCTGAGTTCAACCCAAGGTGGTGTTGAAAAAAAGTATGGTAACCTGAGTGCCAAAGTGAGAAAAAACATGCTTGTTTCATTGAGATTCCGAAATGGTATAACTCGCTGTATTTTCAGCATTAATATATGTATACAGGGTGTTTCCGGATTGAAAGTGTTAGTATGACTCATTTGCTGTCGTTTGAGCCATATTTATCGAAAAACAAAAATCAACATTTTGAGAGTTATTTGAGATCTTGTGATTTTCAAAATATTTCTCGCCTCATTTCATTTTTCGTCAATTTTCTTTACGTTTACCAAATTTGATTATAATTTTGGATTATTCTCATCAGAAAAGGATATGATATGTAATAAAAAAAGCAGAACTATCCTGTATTACATGTTGAAAAAGAATTATTATGATTTGAAAGTTGGTATATGAAGAAAATAAAAATCAATAATTCCACAATTCATGTATGAAAAAATTATTTCAAATCTTTCCAAACTTTAGCGTTAATGTTTCGATGAGAGCAATAGCGAATCTTTTGATAGGTCCTCACTATCTACTTGGTAACTTAAACGGAGAAAATTATGAAGAATTTCTGAGAAAAAAAAGGAAAGTTTTTTGGACGAGGTTCCCTTGATTGACAGGCGTGAAATCATTTTTCAACAGGATGGGTGTCCCGCACACTATAGGCTAAACGTTCGTATGTTTTTGAACGACTTGTTTCCTGAAGGGTGAATAGGTAGGGGCCGAGCTATTTCGCCGACAGCGAGAAGTCCGGATCTAACACCGTTAGATTTTCATGTTTGGGGCAGTTTAAAAACAAACAGAAATTATAGCCATTCAAGAGAGGAGACTTTCCACAAGAAAAATAATTTCATTTCCCAACCATGATACAGAAATGACAGAAATTTTACAGGAGGGGGCGCAGCCCTAATAGTCAAAAGGAACATCGACTACTATTCTGATGATGTACTGAATAATAGACAAATAGAAGCTGTCTCGACTATAGTTAATAAAAATCGCGGACAAATGAGAATTACGTCAGCCTACAAACCACCTCAAAATGATCTAAATGAAGAAGATCTGAAAAACATGCTAGAAGGAAACCACCCGAATATCATTATCGGCGATATGAACTGCAAATTAAGAGAATGGGACAGCAGAACCAAAAACCAAAATGAGAAGAAGCTTAAGAAGTATGCGGAAAAACTAAATGCTATAGTATCAGGACCTGGTATTCCGACCTACTTGCCAAATATGTGATGGCTTACCAGACGTATTAGATATCGTCATAATGAAAGTTATTACCCAAGATTTCACACTTAATACTATAGAAGAGGGCACATCAGACCACAATCCAATAGAACTTAGACTAAGACGCGGACCGATCACAGAAGAATTTCAAACGAAAGACTCCACAGACTGGCAAAAGTACAGTGAAATATTCCAGGAGAAAATTACTAATTATTAATTCCACAGATAAGAACTCCTGAAGATCTTCATGGAACAAATGGAATGGCCGACTCGAAGCTTGAAAAAGCCGAAGCACTCAACTGTTCGACGCAATAGAAAGAGAAGCCAGAATCATTTGAAGAAAAGACGATGACAATGAAGACTTAGAAGAAGAAGTCGAAGGAAATGAAGAATTGGAATGTTGGAACCTCCGGAGGGTTATCATAACAAACCCAACAATACCAACGGAGATCAAAGAAATCATCAAGAAGTTGAAACACAGGAAAGCTCCAGGAAAAGACAAAGTAACAAACTTTATGTTACGGAAATTGCCCCGGAAAGTAATTGCACCGTTCACCAATGAATCAAACGCAGTGATGAGAACAGAATACTATGCAAAAAGATGGGTAACAGCATGAGTAATGGTGTTCAGTAAGCCAGGAAACGATAGAAAATTCCCACAAAACTACAGACTGATAAGTCTACTGTCCGCACTTGGGAAAATTGTTGAGTGAGTCATTGCAAAAAGAAGAAACAGAAGCGCTGAATCTGATATCTCCGGAATAATTTGGATTCAGAAGAAATCACTCCACAGAACTTCAACTGTTGAGGATCACTGAATATGTCACTGAAGGGTTACAGAATGAACATGCCACAGGATTAGTGATATTAGATGTTGAGGGAGGACTTGCCTACTAGACGGCGATGGCGGGCTACGATACCTAAACCTGCAAGATAATAAGAAACTACGTGAGGAACAGGAATTTTTATGTTAAAATAGATGACACATCATCTTCCACCAGGCAAGTAGAAGCAGGAGTGCCCCAAGAATCAGTTCTAGGACCTCTACTCTACAACATATATATCTACGATATTCCTAAAAACCCAAGAAATCTGCTAGCCCTTTATGCAGAAGACAAGAAAATAGCCTTCAGACATCTACGACCAGATGTCATACACAGAAGACTGAAAGAAGCACTAGAAGATTTAAAAGAATAGTTCATTAAATGAAAAATTCAATCAAATAGCGAAAAGAGCCAAGCTATTCTACTACAGAAGCGGAGACTTGAAATTAATTCCAACCTAAGGATAGATGGAGAAGAGATAAAATGGAAAAATGAAGTCAAATATCTAGGAGTGAAACTAGATAAAGGGCTCACATGGAAAAACCATATAAAATATGCAGTGAATAAAATAAACTCAGCAATGGGTAGACTTCACCCACTGCTAGGAAGAGAGAGCCAAATGAACCAAAGCACGAAGCTATGAATGATCAAGTCAATTGCAAGACCCCAACTAACATATGGCTCAGCGGCATGGGACCATGCAGCCAATAGCCATATAAAGAAGATTCTAGCTACAGAAAATGAACAGCTCAGAGCAGCAATGAATATGCCGTGGTTCGTAAGAAACCAACAAATCCACAGAGACTCAGAATGGGAAACTGTCACAGATTGCCTGAAAAAGGAGATCGAGAAGATATTTGAAAAAGCAAGTCAACAACCAAATGATGAGCTGAGAAGACTAGTTGACCACAACAAAGATGTGCTTAGGATACCCACTTTTCATGAAAGACCCAGAGAATAACTACGTAGAAACAGAAATTGAGTAAACTCAATTTCAAATATCAAGAAGAAGAGACTCCTATGAAATTAAAATTCATAGGTAATACAATTATCACACGACAAGGATCGTGAACGGGATACAAACAAGAAGAGTCAAAAGGTTATAGGTAATGAATGCCCGAAATCTAAAACAGCATGTTAGTTACACTGTTCTATCTATCGGAGATAGTCCGTCCCGGAGGATTCCCCCTGAAAAACACAAGAACTCAAATATCTCGGATTTTCGGTTATCAATAAATATGGCTCGGACGAAAGCAAAAGTGTGATACTACCACGTCATCCAAGGTTCACGTCTAATTTGGAAACACCCTGTATAAATAAATTCCTATTACAATGAGGCAAGGGTCAAGGCCTAGTTTGATGTAAACCTTTTGAGAGACTCTCAACACTAAACAAACCCGTTTAATTTTCTGGATTTCGATCATTTTGCTATTGTCGGCTACTCCAGATAGAGCTAACAGGGCTACATTTCCGTTCGAAATGACACTAGGTTCAAAATATATTTTTGTTGAAACCTAAAATCGAAAAGGACTCATTGAATTCTGTCCCTGACCCTTCTAGCTTAAGAAAGGCCATCAAATTCAGAAATCTTCTTAATAGGGGTTTTATGTAATATTCACATTGGCATTAACAGAAATTCCTCATCTTTTATTCATATTGCCGAGCTGAGTCGAGTGCAGAAATAGTTCGCATAAGAAAAGAATATAAACATTCAATTTTAGCGCTGCCATTCTCCTAGCACAATTCGGAGGGGCATTAAAATATTTCTTGGCTACGAACTTCCCAAACGGTTAGGTCGGTGTTGGAATAATCTCTTCAGAAACTTCATTATTCCACCATTTCTGTAAACCTTTCGCAGTCGTGCAACAGAATTTCACTTCCGGCTCTTCAGTTTCCGAAAGACTTCGTTTTCAATTCTCCGAGTTACTGAGCGACACAGCAAACTTTGGACTCGCATCCAATTCAAACAAACTTGCCTCAAGGTCAACCCATCGCAGGGTTAAACAGGGGTAGAATCAAGAAATAATGAATAATCAATCCATCCGATTCGAAAAATGAGTGGAAATATTCCCTATTTTCTTTCCCATAGATTTTTTTTGTAGGTCTGAACTCAACCCCTTCGAGTTAATTTAGCGAAACTCTGCAATGGGCATATGTTAAATCTTTCGAATGAAATATTTTAGAAAATATCTTTTATTGTGTCACTTGTAGGCTACGGTATTTAGAAAAAAGGTCTTTACTTTGATGTAACCCATATGTATACAGGGTGTTAGGTAAACATGCGGCAAACATTCAAGAGGTCATTTTTTGGACTATTTTAAGGATATTTTATTCTTCGATTATTTTCGAGAGGGCGCTTTGTTGACAAGATATAGAGCGAAACAAATTTTCAACAAATTACAATTTATTACTAAAAAATTACGAAAAGCACTGCCGTGAAGGCAGGAGCTTTTGAGCGCTCGTACATGCACCTTGTAGGTAGATTCGCATTTTCCAGTTTCAGAAATCAATTGAAGGAATTTTCGACAGCTGTCAAAAAAATTCTGAAACTTAGGCGAAACTCCAGACTTCATGTCAGTGCTTCAGCTGATCAATTTTTTTTTCGATTATTCGCTACAATTTTCTACGGTATCTATGGTCTTGGTGGTGCGATCTGGACAAAATTTTGCACGTAGTTTGAATACATTATTACTCAGCTAGGTGCAAAATTTCATCCCAATCCGCTCAGTATTTTCGGAACTATCAGCAAAAAAATATTTGGAACGGCCATATTTACGGAACCTATAGCCTAATTTTGCTCATAGATGAACGTGATCGCGATATTTGCGATCCAAACCCACCCTGAGAATTTCAAGTTCCTAGGCCTTTCCGTTCAAAAGTTACAATTTTCTATGGTTTCTATGGTTCTGGTCATGCGATCTGGACAAAATATTGTTTTAATATATCATTCTCGATTAAAATACAAAATTTCATCTCGGTCGAATCCGCAGTTTCGAAATTATCCAGAAACCAAAATTTCAAACGACCGTATTTACGGAACCCCTGGTATAATTCTGTTCATTGATAAACGTGAACGCGACATTTCAGATCCACACCTATCCTGAAAATTTCAAGTCCCTAGGCCTTTCCGTTCGAAAGTTATAATTTTCTATGGTTTCTATGGTTCTGGTGATGTGATCTGGAGAAATGTAGCTTGAATATATCATTCTCCATTAGTATACAAAATTTCGTCACGATCGAATCTGTAGTTTTGAAATTATCAAGAAAACTAAATTTCAAACGACCATATTTACGGAACCCCTAGTATAATTTTGCTCATAGATGAACGTGATCACGACATTCGAGATCCACACCTATCCTGAAAATTTCAAGTCCCTAGGCGTTTCCGTTCAAAAGTTACAATTTTCTATGGTTTCTATGGTTCTGGTCATGCGATCTGGACAAAATTTCAAATGTAGCTTGAACACCTCATTCTCCATTTGCGTGCAAAATTTCATCTCAATCAAATCTGTAGTTTTCAAGTAATCAGGGGAACAAAACTTTGAACGGCCATATTCACGGAACCCCTGGGCGAATTCGGCCCATTAACGAACTTAACCGAGGCATTTGGGATCTGAACCTACACTCAAAATTTCAAGTCTCTAGGTTGATCCGTTCGAGAGTTATCCTGCTTACGGACGGACGGACGGACAGACTCGAATTTTCCGACGGATTCGTCATCAGTGAGTCGAACATAGTCGATTGAGACCTTTTTCGGCTCAAAATTCGAAAAATACAGACATCGTGACGAAATGATATAGCCCTCGTGTAAGTTGTACGAGCGCTCAAAAATTAAATGCAAAATTTCTTAACCTACAACAATTGTTGAAAGTAGCTACCTCCAGCTCGTATCATTCACTCTTCTCCTCATAGACTGCCGAACTCTTTCAAAAGAGCAATCAGCAACTATCCGATCTCTTAAATCGTCCACATCATTCACGGACCTAGTATAAACTAATGACTTTAGATGGCCCCATAGTAAATAATCCAGGGGGTTTAAGTCCAGGGATTGAGCAGGCCATACATGAGGTCCACCTCGACCAATCCAGTGATCTCCATATGTTGCTGTTAAAACCTATCGAGCAACTACACTAAAATGAGCTGGTGCACCATCATGCATAAATCACATTGCCTGTCTTGTAGCTAATGGTATATCCTCCAGAAACTGAGGTAGCGTTTTTTCCAAAAATTTTGGCTGCGTTTGGCGTTGAATAGCTGTCAGAGATTGAAGCCCCGCAAATTTGGGTGGTGCACCAGGGGAAGGTAGCGCGAGTGTTTGACGCTCCGGTACTAGAACGGTCAAACTTCGTAGTGGAGCACTCTAGCAGTTCTAACATATTTCAATGGGATTCCCCATCAATGATATATTTTGGCTTTAATATTTTTTGCCGATTAAAATAGAAAGAAGAAGAATGGAATAATTATTTGATATAAATGGCATTCGCAAAATATTTTAATCAATAGATTAGAAAAATTTAATTTACGTATATGAAAAGAAAGGATAAATAGTATCAAGGTACGTTCAATTGACAACGAGGTCAACGTTGAAATAGGCTTGCGAAAGTATCATGCGAATGAGTCAATCTGAAGGGTTCCTCAAATATATGCTTATATTTAAAGGGGTTATATTTTGACTCATTTTAAGAAAAAAACTTCCGATGGACGTATGTCTTAAAAGTATTAACTTTTGAGATACAGGGTAAAAAAATTTTGGTGCTGCGATATGAAGCAATTCTAATTTAATTATCTTAATCGAGAACAGAACATCTGACAGGAAAAACTATTTTTCTGGGTTCTCATTCGTTTTGGTACAAATATGGTCTCCTAATTTGCTTTAGGGCAACATACACGGATTATTCGTACAGATCCAGATTTGACACCAAAAACGGACGGATTTGATACCATTAACGCAATGATATATGTACGAATTTGGCTCGCCACGTATCAGATATGACAGATAATGCGCCCGTGTATGTCGCCCTTTTCAGTTTTTGCCAACAATTCCACAACGCATCAGATTTTTGAGGAATTGATCCTGAAGTAAAACGATTCTATTTTTTTTTTCGCGAGAAGCAGGCGTCGGACAAAGATAACCATGGGATCAAATTTGTCAAAACGAATGAGTATCTCAAAAATAATTTTTGATTCGAGAGAAAGCAGTGGCGTAGTAGTTTTTTCTCCAAAAATATTCAATTCAAAACCCGTCGGTATCTCACGAATTATTCTCCATGGCCGCTGAGATTTGTTGAGGTTATAAAACACATGGAAAAAATGGGTTATGAGAAATTCAGCTTTAAAGCTGTTCCATGCAAAAACAGAATTGAGTTTTTCTAATGAACACTGAAGGCTGGTTTGCTACACAGAAACCAGAGTGGAAAAGCTACTGCCATCATGTCCGTGCTGTTCTCGGATTTTTTTTTTGAGCGCTCGTACTACTTACACGAGGGCTATATCATTTTGTCACGATGTCTGTATATTTCGAATTTTGAGCCGAAAATGGTCTCAATCGACTATGTTCGACTCACTGATGACGAATCCGTCGGAAAATTAGAGTCTGTCCGTCCGTCCGTCCGTCCGACTCTTGCTAATGAATAAATAAAGATGTTAAATGTTAAAGATGTGAGAATATAAAAATGTAGAATTGTTAAAATGTAAAAATTTAAAAATGTAAAAATGTAAGAATGTAAGAATAAAAAATTCCAAAATTGCGTGAATGTATAGATACAAAATGACACCACTATAAATAAATATAAAGTTGGCCAATGAAGAATGAAAATCGACAAATATACAATAACAAAGTAAAATACAGATCAATAAATATACAATAACAAAGTAAAACACAGAAAATACAATAAACCATGTGGAACAGAAATCATGAAAAATAATTAATAAACCAAAATTTTGATTAGTACCAATATAATTGTGTTCGGCTATAATGAATGATGAATCACACGGAAATATTGATAATTTTCACTATGTTTTCCATAGACATATCTTGCAACTAAATGTTCATTTTTTTTTTGTGAAGAGGAGTATCATTTATATCTCGATGGTCCCTGACAAAATAGTTTTGGGGCTGTGTAGTAGAATGACTTCTGAACAATCGTTTTTGTAGTGTTTTCTATAAAAAACTCCTTCTTTTGTTTGTGTCTTGTGTTATATTCATGTTTTATGTAATTTTATTCTTTTCTATTTTTATAATGTAAGCAGAGAATCTTATAAAAATAAAGTTTCTTCTGTTCGAGAATAGGTATCTCTTTGAATAGTTTTTCTGTAGGATATGTACGTTCTTTATTGTAGATAATCTTCAAAAAGTATTTCTGCATTACTTGCGAATTTTCTATATGACAATTGTACACTCCTCCTCAGGCAGATATTCCATATTGAATATGAGATTCTACAAGTGAATGATATAAAATTTTAAGGTCATGTATTTTTAGAAATTTTTCAAGATGCTTGATTGTGTACAGTATTGATCTCAGCTTTCTCAAAAGTTTATTCATGTGGATGTCCCATTTAAGGTGGTTATCAATTTCGATTCCAAGATGCATATCTTGCATACTCCACACATTGGATTGAATAAATTGAATTTTCATCTTTCAATGTAATCTGATCAATACAGGGTTGGTTAGATTTATTGCAAGAGAGCGTTATACACTTTGTTTTTTCCAAGTTCATTGTTAGATCCATTAGGCTGAACCAATTTTTAATTTTTCTTAGGTTATGTTCCGCTTTGTTCTTAGCTTCCTCCTAAGTAGCAGCAGTAAAGAGAACTACGGTATTGTCTGCAAAAGATGATATATCTGTGTCTGTTTCGAGACAGAGTACTCCGTTGATGTAGATTAAAGAAAACGATGGGACCAAAACTGTTCCTTTCGGTACACCAGTTGATAGTTTTTGAGATTCACTTATTTCGTTTTCAATTTTTACATACTGTGTCCTATTATGAGGTATGATCAAAGTAACTCATGTACGATTCCTCTGATACCGAGGTCTTCTATAACATCCATTAATTTTCGAGCGCTCGTACTACTTACACGAGGGCTATATCATTTCGTCACGATGTCTATATTTTTCGAATTTTGCGCCGAAAATGGTCGCAAACGACTATGTTCGACTCACTGATGACGAATCCGTCGAAAAATTCGAGTCTGTCCGTCCGTCCGTCCAGCCGGCTGTATACACGATAACTCTCGAACGGAATGTCCTAGAAACCTGAAATTTCTAGGGTAGGTTCGAATCTCGAATGCCGCGGTTAAGTTTGTTATCTGGCAATATTCGCCAAGGGGTTCCGTGAATATGGCCGTTCGTAATTTTTTTCTCCTGATTCTTTCGAAACTACAGGTTCGATCGAGGTGAAATTTTGTACTCAGATGGAAAATAACATGTTCAAACCACATGCAAAATTGTGTCCACCTCGCATGACCAGAACCACTGAAACCATAGAAAATTATAACTTTCGAACGGAAAGGCCTAGAGACTAGAAATTTTCAGGAAAGGTGTAGATCTCGAATGTTGCGATCACGTTCATCAATGAGCAAAATTACACTAAGGGTTCCGTAAATATGGTCGTTTGAAATTCAGTTTTCTTGATAATTTCAAAATTATGTATTTGATCGTGACGAAAATTTGTATTTGAGATGAGAATGATATATTCGAGCTACATTTTGTCCAGATCGCATAATCAGAACCATAGAAACCATAGAAAATTATAACTTCCGAACGGAAAGGCCTAGGGACTTGAAATTTTCAGGATAGGTTCGGATCGCGAATTGTGCGGTCACGTTCATCAATGAGCAAAATTAGACTTGGGGTTCTGTAATCATAGCTGTTCGAACTATTTTTTCCCGATAGTTTCGAAACTAATTATTGGATTGGGATGGAATTTCGCACATAGATGAAGAATGATGCATTCAAACTACGTGTCCAGATCGCATTACCAAGACAATAGATACCGTAGAAAATTCTAGCAAATTATTGAAAAAAAAATTGGTCACCTAAAGCACTGACGTGAATTCTGGATTTTCGCCTCATTGGTTTCTAGAACTGAATAATGCGAATCTACCTGCAAGGTGCATGTACGAGCGCTCAGAAGCTCCTGCCTTCACGGCAGTGCTTTTCGTAATTTTTCATGGTTAACGGTGTCCAAGACACCTATTGAACATTTTTCTTCGTCCAGTGATCGTTATATATTATTTGTTAAATGAACAATAGCTTCTTCGGTTGATTTTTTCGATCTGAAACCGAACTGCTTAGGGGAAAGTATATTGTTCTCCAAGAATTCCATAAAACGTTTTTCAATAACCTTTTCGACGATCTTGGCAGCTGAACTCAGTGGACAACATCTTCTACTGGCATGTTTGCTTTTTAGTGAAATAAATCAAGATTTAACTTCAACGGAAAAATTTTGTTTTTATAACCTAAGGATGACGTCCCTGAAAGGGTTCTTTTAATATTCGAAATAATGAATGTATAAAAATTTGAACAATGTATGGGTGTTTCATTCGAAACAAAATCGTATAAAACATAATGTGTTGAATGGTATATCAAATTAGTAATTCAGCAAATGAAGAGGGTTATATTTGAATATCAGCAAATGAAAGTTTCTTGCTTTTGCTTCAAATTGGCTCATTTGTGAAATTCATGCTATTGGCACGTGAAATTTAATCATTTTCCATGAAGGCAAGGTACATAAAGTTACCTCGACCAATTGTTCGGCATCATTTTTTTTCGTTCGATGCCTAAATAACTGTAGAGAAAGAATGAAAGTAATTTGGATAGACAAGGCCCATTTGAACACTTTTAAACATATAATGCATTTCAAAGTTTTCTCAAGAAAAATTGATCATATTTCCTATATTCTAATCAAATTTCGAAAACATTCCCTTATTTGACGTTTTATCACGTTATGAATTTTGACATAAAACGAGTTTGAAATTGGAGAGAATAACTCGTCAACCCGCGTCCTTATAGATTTTGTTTCAGAATTTTCGAATTTATGAATCTGTTATTGTCGAGTTGATAGGATCTACCTATAGCTTACGGTTTTTATAATCTCATAGGTTATTTTCAGAATCTACCAATTTATAGGTGTTTCATTTGAAACAAAATCGTAAAAAACATAAAGTGTCGAATGATCAATGTAAAAAATTATCAAATGAAGAGGGTAATATCTGAATAAAAAGTTCCCTACTTTTGCATTGAACTGGCTCATTCGTGGGATTCATGTTATTAGTACCTACGTGACATTTAATCATTTTCCATGAAGGCTAGGTACATAAAGATACTTCGACCAATTATTCGGCTTGATTTTTTTTTTCGTTTGATACCTAGATAACTGAGAAACGATGAAAGTGATTTGGATAGACAAGGCGCATTTGAACAATTTCAAACAGCATCAATTTCAAATTTTGATTGACAAAGATTTATCAAATTTCCTAATATCTAATCGAACTTTGAAATTATTCCTTCATTTGACGTTATATCACGTTATGAATTTTGACATAATACGAAGTTAAAATTTGTAAGAATAAATCGTCCTAATAGAATCCGTTTCAGAATTATCCAATTCATGAATCTGTTACTGCCGAGTTGACAGGATCTATAGCTTACCGTTTCTATAGTCCCATAGGTTATTTTAAGAATCGACCCCTTCGTTTGTTATACTCGAACATAGCCAAATGCTACGATTTCAGAAATTTTCGAATCAGAAATGTGATGAAACTGAGTAGATTAATAATTTTTCATTTGGGGCGTTAACTATATCAGCGTCAAAATATACCGTTGCTAAGTAACGAATCTCGATTTCTCTGATGTTGATGGCATAACGTTCTGCCGACGTCATATGTTTCGGACGGTGTTTGAGTGCCATACACTTTGCCTGACCACTTATCTGCTTCCCGATGTAATGGTCTGATAATATAGAACGGCTGGTATGGTTGTCGTGTACAAAGCAAATATGTAAGATATATGTGGGGTAGGCGGGTATTTTTTCTGTCCCGCACTCCCGCATCGTCCTGATAAGTAGCAATGTCGAGAGATAAAGTTGACCACTCCGCGCCACAATTCAAGAAAAGCTTTGGATATAAAGGGTGATTTTTTAAGAGCTTGAGAACTTTTTTTAAAAAAAAAACGCATAAAATTTGCAAAATCTCATCGGTTCTTTATTTGAAACGTTAGATTGGTCCATGACATTTACTTTTTGAAGATAATTTCATTTAAATGTTGACCGCGGCTGCGTCTTAGGTGGTCCATTCGGAAAGTCCAATTTTGGGCAACTTTTTCGAGCATTTCGGCCGGAATAGCCCGAATTTCTTCGGAAATGTTGTCTTCCAAAGCTGGAATAGTTACTGGCTTATTTCTGTAGACTTTAGACTTGACGTAGCCCCACAAAAAATAGTCTAAAGGCGTCAAATCGCATGATCTTGGTGGCCAACTTACCGGTCCATTTCTTGAGATGAATTGTTCTACGAAGTTTTCCCTCAAAATGGCCATAGAATCGCGAGCTGTGTGGCATGTAGCGCCATCTTGTTGAAACCACATGTCAACCAAGTTCAGTTCTTCCATTTTTGGCAACAAAAAGTTTGTTAGCATCGAACGATAGCGATCGCCATTCACCGTAACGTTGCGTCCAACATCATCTTTGAAAAAATACGGTCCAATGATTCCACCAGCGTACAAACCACACCAAACAGTGCATTTTTCGGGATGCATGGGCAGTTCTTGAACGGCTTCTGGTTGCTCTTCACTCCAAATGCGGCAATTTTGCTTATTTACGTAGCCATTCAACCAGAAATGAGCCTCATCGCTGAACAAAATTTGTCGATAAAAAAGCGGATTTTCTGCCAACTTTTCTAGGGCCCATTCACTGAAAATTCGACGTTGTGGCAGATCGTTGAAATGTTGAAATGAAATGTCAAAGCATACTGAGCAAATACTAATGCATGAAAATCCTAACCTCAAAAAAATCTGAGCAAATACTAATGCATGAAAATCCTAACCTCAAAAAAATCACCCGTTATCATTAGATTCTACTTATCTCTCGGAAATGATGTCTATGTAGGTATTATCTAACGTCTTCGAAAATAACTTTCGTTCAAAAATAAACGAGAGCAATGAGCAAAATCAGACCAGGGGTTCCGTAAATATGGCCGTTCGAAATATTCTGTTCCTGATAATTTCGAAACTTCCGATTTGATTGGAATGAAATTTTGCACCTAGATGAGGAATAATGTATTCAAACTACGTGCGAAATTTTGTCCAGATCGCATCACCAAGACCATAGATAGATACCGTAGAAAATTCTAGCGAATTATCGAAAAAAAAAATTGGTCAGCTGAAGCACAGACAAAGTCTGGAGTTTCGCCTAAGTTTGAGAATTTTTTTGACAGCTGTCGAAAATTCCTTCCATTGAAATCTAAAACTGGAAAATGCGAATCTACCTACAAGGTGGATGTACGAGCGCTCAAAAGCTCCTGACTTCACGGCAGTGCTTTTCGTAATTTTTGTCACATAGAACCATCACTTTACAACATAGTACTGTCACTGTCAATAAAATGCAGTTTGACAGAAAATTGTTCATTTATTATTGAGAACATTGTTATATTTATTGCAATTTATTTTGAAATTGCGAAAAAAGGGAGAGATATGGCAAAACAACGTTTGCCGGGTCAGCTAGGTTAGGTTAGGTTAGGTTAGGTTATTTTGAGACGAGAGGCCGAAGGCCTCGAGCAATTTTGAAATTGCGAAAAAAGGGAGAGATATGGCAAAACAACGTTTGCCGGGTCAGCTAGGTTAGGTTAGGTTAGGTTTAGGTTAGGTTATTTTGAGACGAGAGGCCGAAGGCCTCGAGCAATTTTGAAATTGCGAAAAAAGGGAGAGACCGGGGGCGCGAAGCGCCCCCCGCGTTTTCGAGAGGGAGAAACGGGCTTTTCTAAGGTAAGAGAGGCCAAAGGCCTCGAGCAATTTTGAAATTGCGAAAAAAGGGAGAGATATGGCAAAACAACGTTTGCCGGGTCAGCTAGTAGTACATAAAAAATCTATTGTTCTTGTTCTTTACTTGTTTGGGTCCCGATTGTGAATACTTATGATAAATTTCATATCCGTTGCATACTGATCCTCCGGTAAATATAAGTTTTTCTTGGGTTTGGTATAATGTAAAGTTATAACCAAAATTTTCCTAGTGTCTTCCATATCTTTGATAGTCAAGCTGCATAATTCTGCACCAAATAATAGGACCACTTTCATTAATAAGAACTTATCGTCTGGAGCCTGTTTCAAAAACATAATAACGCTTTTGATAGTCAAAACTTTTGATTCCTTTGCTTCGTATGTGTCATTTTGACTTTTCGAAAAGGCGAGTAACTTTTTGTATTGTGAAATATCCAGAGTTTCATTTATTTGTATAGAACTTTTCAACATGGTATATGTATACCATAAACTGGATGCCTTGAGAGCTTTTGCCTGAAATAATGAAAGACATTGTATGAAAACACTAAAATATATAAAAAAAAGCTAACCTCCTCAAGAAAATAGGCTAGCATTACACTTTCATCGGTTTTCAGTGCGTGTTTGGTCATCCTCTATTTACAAGAAATTTCATATACCTTTTCGTATTTCTCCTTGGATTTTGAAGGAAGTAAGGAAGTAAACACGGAGACTCTCCTCGAGCGGCATTTGAAATATCTTCAGAACAATTTTCTGAAGTGTTGGCAGTAACAAGACTCATTTTCATAATTAAGTAGCAGACCTGGCCACGCGTTGGTGTGACTAAGGTATACATTGAATTCTAGTGAAATATTCAATACAGTGGAATTATTATTATTATTAACTCTAACCTACCCCTAACTCAACCATAACCTAACCCTTTCCTAACCCTATCCTAACCCTAACCTAAATCTATCGTGATCCTAAACTTAACCTAACCTAACCCAACGCAAACCCTAACCCAAACCTTTTTTTTCGGGTTGTGAAAAAAAAGCTGCTGCCATATTCAATCACGAAGTCGTAAACACCTTCCAGTATCCCTCATACTGTATCATTTTCTCTATTATATTCTCAACTGGCAGTAAGCGGCCTATCTTAGTAGAAGGACGAAGAATTCTGAGGTATCTCAGAAACTAATTAAACATATCTTGGTGAAATTGTGTTTACATTTTGAGGCATCGATTAAATGAGTCTATACAAATTTCATGTGAGAAGAAAATTGACCTTTTTCGATCCGTTGTTCGGGAATTTGATATGGAATAAAATGAAATTTTTTGTCACACTGACGTCTGGTTTGCTTGATTTGTTGTTCAGAATTCACGCAAATTTTTGAATCTGACATCTTGAATTTCGGATCGAAATACCATTATATCCAATATATTGAGGATGTAAACTTTTCACGTGTTTATTAAAAGGTTCGAACTGGCACCATTCGATTCTTCTATCAGAATTGCAGCTCCGAAAAATCGCCGCCAAAATCTCAGGTGAAATGAAAATGAAGTTAAGACCAGTTTTTGAGCGCTCGTACTACTTACACGAGGGCTATATCATTTCGTCACGATGTCTGTATTTTTCGAATTTTGAGCCGAAAATGGTCTCAATCGACTATGTTCGACTCACTGATGACGAATCCGTTGGAAAATTCGAGTCTGTCCGTCCGTCCGTCCGTCCGTCCGTCCGGCCGTAAGCACGATAACTCTCGAACGGAACAACCTAGAGACTTGAAATTTTCAGTGTGGGTTCAGTTCCCGAATGCCTCGGTTAAGTTTGTTAATGGGCCAAATTCCACCAGGGGTTCCGTAAATATGGCCGTTCGAAGTTTTGTTTTTCTGATTACTTGAAAACTACAAATTTGATCAAGATGAAATTTTGCAAAAGAATGGAAAATGAGGTGCTCAAGCTACGTGTGAAATTTTGTCCAGATCGCATGACCAGAACCATAGAAACCATAGAAAATTGTAACTTTTGAACGGAAACGCCTAGGGACTTGAAATTTTCAGGATAGGTGTGGATCTCGAATGTCGTAATCACGTTCATCTATGAGCAACATTATACAAGGGGTTCCGTAAATACGGTCGTTTGAAATTTTATTTTCTCGATGAATTCGAAACTACGGATTCGATCGAGATGAAATTTTGTATTTTAATCGAGAATGATATATTGAAGCAATATATTGTCCAGATCGCATGACCAGAACCATAGAAACCATAGAAAATTGTAACTTTTGAACGGAAAGGCCTAGGAACTTGAAATGTTCAGGGTGGGTTTGGATCGCGAATATCGCAGCCACGTTCAACAATGAGCAAAATAAGACTAGGGGTTCCGTAAATATGGCCGTTCAAAATATTTTTCTCCTGATAGTTTTGAAACTACTGATCGGATTGGAATGAAATTATGCACCTAGGTGGGGAATAATGTATTCAAACTACGTGCGAAATTTTGTCCAGATCGCATCACCAAGACCATAGATACCGTAGAAAATTCTAGCGAATTATCGAAAAGAAATTGATCAGCTGAAGCACCGACATGAAGTCTGGATTTTCGCCTAAGTTTCAGAATATTTTTGACAGCTGTCAAAAATTCCTTCGATTGATTTCTAGAACTGGAAAATGCGAATCTACCTACAAGGTGCATGTACGGCAGTGCTTTTCGTAATTTTTTTTATTTACAGTTCAGAGGCGCAAATTCAAGAGTTTCGCTTAGGGCGGGCGTCAATAAGTGTTAATCCGAGCCTGAGAGCGAGATGAAGGCTGGATTCTATCTGACTCGGAACATCTTCTAGATAATTGAAGTAAAACTTTTATGGGGCAATTTTTTATGTCGAAAAAGACAATTCTTCAATTTCTATGAATTTTTCACTTCAAGCCATATTTCAGAATTCTGACTTTTTGAATAGATATCGAATTCAACGTTGAACCCTCGTTTGATTGTTATGAACGCGCATGCCTAGGGTACTTGCCACATGTTTCCATTCATAAGATGTGCGTTTCACCGAGTAAATGAATGAATTGGAAAAATTAATAATTGGCTCACCTTTGTTCGTCCAAGAAGTAAAGCATCCATTTCGCCTTCAGGTTTGACAGATACAACAGTAGAAATCGGTTTCAAATCAGGTACAACATTCGCCATATCATACACCCAGCACTGTTAAAACACGTTTCTCTCGCGTTCCGAAAATATATTTTTTTTGCTCTTTTCCCTCTTAAGTTTTATGGTTTATGTTCAATCATTAAATTCCAGAGATCTATGATTTAGCTCTAGTTATGTAGAAAATAGATTTCCAATGGATAGTTTTCTCGAATATTTGGCACGAATATATATATGGATTCTAATGAAGAATTATGGTCCCACATGAAACATGTATAAATATAACATCTATTTAAAATTCAACACTATTTAGGATATGCAACATTTATTTCTCTAATTGAGCACATTCAATCTAACAGATAAAATACATAAATATAAATTTGGAGATCATCAACATCCAATCTACTATAAGGTGCCTAAAAATGGTCCCTCTAAAAATGATCAAAAATACTACAAAAGTTACGTAGGTATACTCTCCTTTTATTTCCTCGCGAATATTTCTAAAATTGATTTTATTTTCTTCCGGATATGTTGAACAAATTGATCGATATAGATTTCAGGCAGTATAATTCAGTTTTCGTTTATATCCATAGTTTGTAAATTTTTCTAAAACAGAACCTCTACATCGCGAACTTTCGTCGAGGAAGGAGGAGATTCCGGACATACGTACTGTCGAACGTTCGGAGACGAGTGTGATGAAAAGCGAAGGTTTTCGGCTTTTCCGTTAAGATCTCTGCTTATCACAGAGCTGGTGGCGCCGCGTGTGGAAACTGAGCGAATCGGGAAATTATTGATTCAATCTATAGCTCTTTTCAGCTCAATTTCGCCAAATTGTGAATGAAGACGAAGAAATATATCAGAAGATCCATTAGCAATTCGATACATATTTCACTCATCTAGTTGGAGAACAAGGTTAGGGAGTGGTCCTTCGTTTCCAGAAATCTATTTTCCCAGAGTTATTGATTTTTCTTGGGGATTGCACGAGAGCACTCTAGTGAAAAATTGTTTGAATCTGACCGCATTAACCTGTGTTATGTTCCTCAAAATGAAGTCAGAGGGCGTGAGTCCTGTAATAGGAATCTGTTTATATACAATGTATATTCTGTTGCATTGGAGGAGGAATATAAGGTCGATAAGAACCAAAAATCGCTATCGAAGAAAACTGTAGTGAAGGAACAGTGAAACGAAGATTTTTATTTTATTTTCGATTGAATTTTTTTCCAATACAACTGTTTTCACTAAACGATATTCAAGTAACAACAGATTTTTCAATTATCGAAATTTGTGTCTAAAACTATATTTTCACATAACATCTTAGTCCAGGAATATTAGGGGTTTCACCTCGGAATGAGAAAAAGTCGGCTATAACCTTGCATAAACTTAGTTTGATACCCTGAAACTTGCCTCAGAACCCACTCATCGTAGGGCGTCCGCGACTACAGATATTTCATGGTAAAATGTCAAAAAATCGATTTTTTACACATCTATTTAAAATATTTCATTTCCTATGGGCTATTTGTTATAATCAAAAATATTATAGGAGGTTCGATTCTCTTCAACTTTTGTTTGAACATTTTTTTATATTTCGAATCGAACATTTTTGATGTGTCTACTTCTAATAGGGCAAAACTTCAAGGGAAGATCATACATAAGATTTGCAACAAAAAATGTCATATAACACATGGTCGAATTTTGACGGTTTTTCTTCAATTTCACATTTCTTGATTTCACGAAATATTTCAAGTTTTCCATGAAATCAATTATACTTCAGTTATCTTCAGAGCCTCACCAGATTTGACCAAATATTTGGAAACAGCATTAAATTTTCTACAAGATGAGAATTTCTGTCTGCCAAAAAACTCTTATTGCGGGCGTGGTGAGGAGATGAATGTCACGATTCTGGAGTGAACAAAACCAGTCATTTTCTTTCCATGGTTTTATCGATAAAAAATCAATAATTATGGATATGTGTGCTTTCAAATCACATATCAACTTTCGTGCTTGCTGCTTGTCTTCTGCCCTAATATCATGGCTAACAAGATAACAAAGAATAAGTCGAAATATTCCAAAACTTAATTTGCTCTATTTTGAAGCTCTTTATGATTGAATATTGAAGTTATTTTCATGGAAATCATGAATTTATCTGTCGAATCAAAATAATTTGAAGGAATAAACTAAATTTTAATAAAACAAATTTTACGAAAACATGTGAGACGACTACTACTACTACTTATAACAGTTGTTCTAATTGTCCACCTCCTTGTTCAATACCTTTTACACATCGTTTTCGCACTGAATCTACAAACCTTCGAAGTTCACAACGTTCTGATGCATTTCTGCACAACACAAATTTATTCGTTCGATCAGATCCTCTCGAGTTTGAACGCGAATTTGATATACTTTTTCTTTCAAGGTGTTCCAGGCAAAGCAATCCAAAGTCGTAAAGTCGGGGCTGCTTGGTGGCCATCTTACCGGGTCGTACCTCCCAATCCATTGCACCCCTAAATATTCATTCATTAATTCCCACAAATTCCGGCTTTCAGCGTCATGGGAAATGATTTTTTCTCACCAGTAATACTTCCCGATCGGCTCAACGCTGAAGAATTCATTACATCAATCCGAAGCAGCTTAACGGACATATTGAATGAAATGTCCCTGGCTAACAGACGAAATGTCTGGTTCCAAATGGATGGCTGCCCAGCTCGTAATAGCCAGGATATACGGGACTTAATGAATCTATATTTTAGAGTGCAATGGATTGTAAGGTACGGTCCGGTAAGATTGCCACCAATGTGCCCCGACCATACCTTCGGATTTTTATGTCTGGAACAACTTGAAAGAATAAGTATATCCAATTCGCGTTCAGACTCGACAGGATCTGATCGAAAGAATAAATTTGTGTTGTGAGACCAGGCAATAGAGCAGATAAAGGGTCATTCTGTGACAAAAATCGTAGAAGAAATCCGCGAGTGGGGGGTGACGTGGGGTGGTCCGTGGATGTTTAGTGATATGTTTTCGACTCGCAAATATGATTACTTTTCTGGTAATTGCGAAGAAACACCTAAAAAAACGGTGTTTTTTCAGTTTTTCGCTTGTAAAATCTGAACCAGTAGAGCGGTGCTGATACTTCCTACAGATGAACTGTAGAGAATGAAAATACGAAGCAAATGAGTGCCAAGGCAACTCAATCGGGTCTTCATTACCGGAGGAAAGCCGAAAAAACCGTAAAAATCAACGTTTTTTCAAAACTTCATAACTCGGCCAATTATAAAGTTGTAGCTTTATCTTTCCGAATGGCGGTAGTGGTTAATAAGTTATTTTGGTATGCACAACCTGGACGTTGTCGGATAAATCGTTTTTGCGTTTTTGCGATTTGAATTATTCAAGGCACTATTTTCCGGGAGAGCTGGATGCGTCGGAAGTTGTCCAATTTTAATTAACAAAACTGATTTTGAAAGTAGAAGTATAGTACTACAAAACTTCAATCTTGATTTTTCGTTAAAATGTTTCCAAATAGGTGAAAAATACGAGGAAACATGACCAAAACGGGCTCAGTGCTCCATCTGGGACGAATAGTGGTGGTAGCAATACGACGCGGGGAAATGAAAAACGCGCTGAGGCTGGTCGCGAAAATTTACATTTATACCCCCTCTACCTGACTGCAACCGAGCGTTCGGCTGATTTTGGTTTTGGTTTTTTTTTACCTATTTTGCAACATTTTAACGAAAAATCGAGATTGTCGTTTTGTAGTACTATACTTCTACTTTCAAAATTCGTTTTATGAATGAAAATCGGGCAATTTCCGACGCATCCAGCTTTTCCGGAAAATAGTGTCTCAAATAATTCCAATACCAATTACGCAAAAACTATCTATCCGACAACGTCTGGATTGTGCACACTCAAAGAACCTATTAACCACTACTCTCATCAGGAAAATCATAGGTACAACTTCGAAATTGGCCGAGTTATGGAGTTTTGAAAAAACGCTGATTTTAATGGTTTTTCCGGCTTTCCTCCGGTAATGAGGAACCGATTGCATCGCACTAGCACTCATTTTCTTCGTCTTTCCATTCTCTACAATTCGTCTGTTGAAAGTATCAGCACCGCTCTATTGGTTCAGATCTTACAAGCAAAAAACTAAAAAAACACCCTTTTTTTTGGTGTTTCTTCGCAATTACAAGAAAAGTTATCATATTTGCGAGTCGAAAACATATCACTGAACATCCACGGACCATATCACGTAACCCCCACTCGCGGTTTTCTTCTACGATTTTTGTCACGAAAAAATCTCTATTGCCTGGTCTATGTGCAGAAATGCGTCAGAAACGGTGTGAACTTCGCAGGTTTGTAGATTCAGTGCGAAAACGATGTGTAAAATGTATTGAATAAGGGAGTGGACATTTCGAACGATTGTTATAAGTAGTATTAGTCTGCCTTATTTACATATTTCCATAGAATCTGAATTATTGAAATTTAGTTTATTCCTTCAAAATATTTCGATTCGACAGATAAATTCATGAATGCCATGAAAATAACTTCAATATTCAATCTTAAAGAGCTTCAAAATAGAGCAAATGTAGTTTTGGAATATTTCGACTTATTCGTTGTTATCTTGTTAGCCATGATATTAAGGCAGAAGACAAGCAGCAAGCACAAAAGTTGATGTCATTCGAAAGCACACTAAATGGGGTAATTTTTGCTGAAAAGGAAACATGTCCATAATAGAGGATTTTTCATCGATAAAACTATTGGAAAAATATGACTGGTTTTTTTCACTTCAGAATCGACATTCATCTCCTTATTACACCCGCAACAAGAATTTGTCAGATAGAAATTCTTATCTTGTAGAAAATTCAATGCTGTTTCCAAATATGTGGTCAAATTTGAAGAGGCTCAAAGCATAACTGGGGTATAATTGATTTTATGGAAAAACTCGAAATATTTCGTGAAATCAAGAAATGTTAAATTAAAGAATAACCGTCAACATTTCGACCATGTGTTATATGACATTTTTTGTTGCAAGTCTTATGTATGATCTCCCATTGAAGTTTGGCCCTTTTAAAAGTAGACAACCTGTATATTCCTGAATAATTTACATTTTTTTATTAATTACTAGCAGACCCGACCACGCGTTGCTGTGGCTAAGGTATAAGTTGGATTATGATTATTATTAATCCTAACATAACCTGAACCTAACCCAACCCAAACCTTACCCTTACCCTTATTCTATATTTAGACTTCTAACTGATGAAATATAAGTAATCTATGTATGATTGTTCGCGGTTGGGGACAAAAAAAAATTTTTCTTTCTTTTCCGTACGGATTTTCGGAAATAATATTTCTTGTATAAACCTTGTCCTGATAATAATAAACACAACTATAAAACAATTATTGAATTTGGTGCAGTCGTTTGAACGTGATGCCCGAACATAGGTAAACCATAGATCCTCTTTTATTGATATAGATTACGTTAAAAGTGATATCTTTTTAAATAATTATTAACACTTACCTCACCATTACTTGAGTGATTATAAAGTTATCAAGGAAGATACTTCAATTGCATTTTAAGTAGAAAATAATTGAGTAAATCTTCATTTAGATCCGTAAGCTCATAGATTCTTCTAAAAAAATAAAAATTATACCCTCAAGCCACGGTGGAAGATATCGTGCCAAGGGCTGAATGGCATATGGGCTAAGTGTGTCAATAACGATTCCCTGGGGAAACCAGGTCGCAACCCCTTGTAATTAGACCTTCCCTCGGTATCGAAGCTCTGCTGAGGGTGACTTCTTATTTCTTCGTCACTCGTGGGAACTGTATGGATAACCCAAAAAAAACGAAAACCCCACAGGATACTAAAGACCCTGAGACCTTGGGCTCCTCTTCAAGAGGGGTTCCAGGAAAAAACTCGGTGAAGGCACGGAGTGAGGTCCCTTCGATCAACGAAGGAGCTGCACAATCGGAGCTGTCATCGGGAACCGCCCATAAAAGACGGAACCGCACAGGTGCGGAAAAAAGAAGGGCGAAAAGAGCTCGCGCAGACTTAGCCTGTCATGAGGCAGGAGAGTTGGCAGTCGGGAGTTCCCCCCTTCTACGGGCAGGCGGTGCCAAAAGGAACGCCCCCGATAACAACACTCCACCCTTGTGTGAGCGGCCTGCGAAGAAGGCTATTAACCTTCCAGATAGGCCCTCTTATAAGGAGGTTGCGAGCTTGCCCCTGAGGTGGCCCTCGTACACAGGGACTGGCCAGACAGGGCGCTCCCGAAGGAGGAGTGCAACACAGTGGAAATGGCGGTGACTGCTGAGGTGGACAGGATCCAGACTGGCAAGGCCTTCCTGCATTTCCAGAATGTGGAAATGAACCACCAGGGGGCGATTATAACCTCCTGTGTGGATAGCACTAGCAGGGACTGGTTAGCAAATAACGTGTCCAGGCTTCCAAAAGGACTTCACCTCAATATTATTGAGGTGAAGGACCTGGAAAGGCTGACTAGAGTGTGTCTGAAGGTAAAGGGGCCACAGTGCTCCACGCCAACTGACCTCATTCTTAGGTGCATACAGATGTCGACTCCGGCCCTTAAGACAATGAGCTGAAGAGTCTACAAGAGTAGTGACGGGCCAGAAGTGGCTCAAATCATTCTGGGAGTAGACAACACATCTCTCGAGGTCCTGAAGACCAGTAAGTACCAAGTTGGAATTGGTATGAGGATGTGCACCTTCAAGCTCATCCAAGGTCCAGGCCGTAAAGCGGATGCTCCAGCCTCTTCGTCTGCGAAGGCTGCTTGTAGCGGTTTGGTTTCCGGACTGTGAGGGACCGCTAGAAAACTTGGTGGTATGCTCGGCATACCTCCCATACGACTCCCCGGACCTTCCGCCAACGAAGGGAATGGATGAACTTGTTAGGTTCTGCGAGCGGAAAGGATGGCCCTTGCTCGTTGGTTGTGATGCGAATGCACACCACATTCTGTGGGGTAGTTCTGGCTTTAACCCGAAGGGCGAGGCTCTGGCCGACTTCCTGTTCTCAACCAGGCTAAACCTACTCAATAGGGGTGACGAGCCGACCTTCATCACTTCAAGAAGAAGGAAGGTGCTCGACATCACTATATGTAGCATCCCTATCGCCGATTACATTGAGAATTGGCAGGTAGCTACGGAGGTGATTTCTTTGTCTGATCACCGGCACATCTGCTTCACCATCAAAGGTAGAAAATCTTCAGGGGATCCGAAATTTTTCAGGAACCCGAGGGAAACAGATTGGTTCAGATACTTGGAGTTCCTCTCCGACAATCTGGGACGGATTAACTTCAAACCTAGAATTACGAGAGGGTTGGACACTGCAGCTAGCAAACTACAGGAGTCCATTATTTCGGCCTACCATAGCCGTTGCAGTCCCCAGTTTCGAAGACCGAAGGGTCAGACGAAATGGTGGACCTCTGAAATAAATGATGCCAGACGCGATAGCAGGCATTTCTTCAACAAGGCAATGATATCTGGCCTTGCAAATGACTGGGACGAATATAAAGCGGCCCTGAAAATAAACAAGGGACTTATAAGAAAGTCCAAAAGAGAATCGTGGAGGCGCTTTTGTAGTGACATCGAGGGCGCACCTGAAAATAACCGGCTCAGGAGGATACTCTCTGCAGGGGCCCGCCACGGATTGATTACTTAAAGCTCCCCACGGGGCATAAAACATGCTCAGAGGAGGAAAGCTTGAGACATCTTCTAGAGGCGCACTTTGCGGGCTTTGTTGAGAATGGAAACACACAAAGTGAGTGCCCTCGGCATGCCTCATGTGAGGATTGGAATATGGCTTCACAAGTAGTTACATACTCTCGATTACGTTGGGATATCAACGGCTTCGAAAGTTTTAAGGCAGCTGGGGAGGATGGCATCATCCCAGCACTGCTTTCCAAGGGGCTGGACGTGCTGTCGTCCCCACTGCTCGACATACTCCGTACGAGCCTGGCTTTAGGACACATTCCGCTGTCCTGGAGGAAGGTGAGGGTTATTTTCATACCCAAACCTGGAAAACCATCGCACTCAAAAGCGAATGACTTTCGTACAATAAGCCTCTTCTCCTTAGTGAAAACGCTGGAAAGGTTGGTAGAAAGATACATCAGAGAGGTTGCTTTAGTGACAAGACCACTGCATCCCTGCCAGCATGCGTACCGGTTAGGTAAGTCAGTTGATTCTGCTCTTCATTCGGTTGTCAACCGCATTGAGGACGGAATACATAATAAAGATACTACTCCGTAGATACTTGCCCACATTTGACTAATATTCTTGGACTATAATATTTCGAAGTGTTTATATAACCATAACTCAGTCTCAGATCATGAGAAAATTCATATAGATTCCGCAAAATTTATGATCGATTAGTAGCAGTATATAGCTGATAAGAAGAAATTCATTAGTATCAATAAAATGATAACATTCCTTGAATTCAGCACTGAACACACTGATAACCACTAAAGTGCATAAGTGTAATGAAAGCAGCTCCAAAACAAGAAAAGCTATTGATAAAAAAATCGAGAAAAAAAGATGTGAAGGCAATGTGTACGAAAACGGCCTTCAGTGTTTATTTTCAGTATGACCACTACTGTCATTTAATTTTTTTTCATAATTTTCAAAACTGTAACTACCGAATTATAATGAATATATCAAAAGAATCAATTTTTTCCCGGTTACTAAAACGGAATTCAGTTTGCATTGTCAATATACAAATACTATCATTTCATTTTTATAAACTTTAATAGATGGAATCACCGAATTAAATTTGTTATATATATATCAAAAAAAATCAATTTTCTTCTGTGTAGTGTTGGAGAAGAAAAAAAATGTTATCTTTTAGTAAAAAAAAAACGGCGAATTCCGAATTCCGCCCTGAATTCAGACGTTGATGGTATACTAATAATTTCAGAACTCTAAGCTCTGAGCTACTGAGGGGTCTCACAGAGACCTAGGAGAGTCGGGAATCGGGATATAAACAAAAACAAACAAAAAAAACACCACTTTCATTTGCCCTATGCTTCACAGTGTTAATTGTTTCAATGATTTCTCATAAACGGCATGTGGAATACATTTCATTCCTTGATTGTTCATTCGGGGGTGTATGCACAAGAGTTCTATGAAACGTTTTCGGAAAAAAATTCAATATTTTTTCGTGTAATCCAATTCGAAAATGGAAAAATTCATAAATGCACATATATTATATATAATTTGAAAAATGATGGATAAAGATCGAAATTACACATCAATAACTGATGAGAACAACTTCTTGACAATGAAAAACAATATTTTTTTTCTAATCGCCAGTAATCATTGACGAAAGTTAAAATTAGAAGCCTCCCACATAGCTCCACTTCTGAATTTCTGAATAACCAATGACAGCGGACAACACCCTTCAGTTGTGATTTATGGCCTAGCAGTCAGCATTCGAAGACGTTCGGGTTATTTATGACCATCTGGCCGTAAGCACGATAACTCTGGAACGAAACGACCTAGAGACTTGAAATTTTCAGTGTGGCTTCAGTTCCCGAATGCCGCGATCAAGTTGGTTAATGGGCAGAATTCCACCAGGAGTTCCGTAATTATAGCCGTTCGAGATTTTGTTCTTTCGATTTCTTCGAAACAACAGATTCGATCAAGATTAAATTTTTTACTCGAATACAAAATGACGTGGTCAAGTTACATGCAAAATTTTGTCCGGATCGCATAACCAGAACCATAGAAATCATAGAACATTATTACTTTCGAAGGGAAAGGCCTAGGGAATTTTCAGGGTAGGTGTGGATCTCGAATGTCGTGGTCACTTTCATATATAAACAAAATAAGACTAGGGGTTCCGTAGATATGGTCCTTCGAATTGAGTGTCCTTGATAATTACAAAACTACGGATTCGATGGTGACGAAATTTTGTATAATAATGGTGAATGATATATTCAACCTACATTTTCTCCAGATCCCATGACCAAAACCATAGAAAACATACAAAATCATAACTTTCGAACGGAAAGACCTAGGGACTTTTAATTTTCAGGGTAGGTTTGGATCGCAAATGTCGCGGTCACGTTCATCAATGAGCAGAACTAGACTAGGAGTTGCGTAAATATGGCCGTTGAAAATATTTTTTCCAGATAATTTTGAAACTGCTGATTGGATTGGAATTAAATTTTGCACATAGATGAAGAATAATGCGAATGAAACTACGTGTGAAATTTTGTCCAGATCGCATCACCAAGACCATAGATAGTGTAGAAAATTCTAGCGAATTATCGAAAAAAAAACTGGTCGTGAAGTCTGGAGTTTCGCCTCCGATTGAAAATTTTTTTGACAGATGTCAAAATTTTTTCAATTTGTTTCTAAAACTGGAAATTTTGAATCTATCTACAAGGTGGATGAACGAGTGCTCAAAAGCTCCTGATTCCATGGGGGTGCTTTTTTCAATTTTTGAGTTATGAACACAAGAACGATTTTGTGAATATCTTTCTCGATAACAGTTGGTTCGTTGTTTACCAAGATATCTTTTTAACTGGCTTTACTAAACAAATCTGTGAGTAGGTAAACATGTTTTCGAATTCAGAATACTGACCAATAACATTTTTTTAGTCTTTAAGATTTGGAAGTTCTTCCAAATGTTATTGGGATATTTATATTCCAAAAACCTCATTTCATCAATTTTAGTCAAATGGCCTTGTCCAAACGGAAGGAAGGTATTGAGCTGAAGATTTTGCAGCAAGCTAAATTGAGATACCAGTATGAAATTGTTCCTACTTCATTCTTATCAGATGTTTTACAGTTAGAAGCCCAAGAAAATATCCACTTCCCATGTCACATTGTAAAGGAAACTGCAGTGACGTTTTGACCGATAGGCCATTAGGAAAAGCAAATGGACAATTGAATGGAAAAACGTGACAAAGAACATTTAAAATTTCTCTCAGTATAAATGCTATTCCAACACATAAAAATGCTTCTTTTACAGATTGAATTCATAAGAAGAAAGAGGGCCAGCAAGGAATATCCAACTATGTAAGATCTAGAAACAAACATTAGAATAGATGGATATAATCTAGGTAAATTTTCAGCTAATACTGATATATATATATATATAATTATTTTGATATGTATAATTATAATTGTTTCATTATGTTCAAGAAAAATCTATCCATGAGTTTATTGAAGTTCATTCTCATGAGTTCTAATCGAAACTTCGGATTTGCAAATTTTTCGATAAAAATCTTCAATATAAATCATTTTTCAATGTTCATGTAACGGTTTATTCATATTTTTTTGACCTTACCTCACCAAAAGTACACAATATTCAAGCATCCAAACATGGTTTGGATCCGTTTTCGCTTTATTTTCGATACACAGTGACACACATATTGACATACGAGCAGAATGATACGCTTTTATTCATAGAAACAAGCATTCAAGAAAAAATAATTGATTAGTGTTGAAGGTAGGGAGAAAGGCTCGAAAATCCTCTCTCCAAATATTATCGCAAATTGCTTGTCTCCATTGGTACAATTTTGAAGGCGAAATTTTGGTCCAATCTTTTCCTACATATGATTTTTCTGAAAACCTATTTCTAATTTGGGCCACCTTGGCATCAGAATATATGGTAAAACATTCAGATTAACGATACTCCTAAAATCTTGGAGAAACGCGTGATACTAACTTCTATCCATCCACATAATCTCTAATTTCTGAATATTTTTCTTTGATAATCCTTATTAGCGCCAGTCTTCAATTCGAAATTTCAAATTTCTCAATTCATTACCTCTCTAATGAAGAATGCTTCCACTGAATTTTTCATCACGTGATTATTGAATGCGTTCTGCAAATAAAAAATGGATCAATTTTTCAATACATAATTTTCCGGGAATTGAAAGCAATATAATGAAATTCTTCTGAAAGGTTATGTCGTTCACGTTTGTTTATGTATTGGTTAAGGTATCTGAATGTCGGTGAGTAGAACGAGCGCTATATCATTTCGTCACGATGTCTGTATTTTTCGAATTTTGAGCCGAAAACGGTCTCAAACGATAAAGTTCGACTCACTGATGACGAATCCGTCAAAAAATTCTAGGTTGTCCGTCCGTCCATCCGGCCGTCCTTCCCTCCGTATACTCGATAACTCACGAACTGAACAACCTTTTCAGGATAGGTTCGAATCTCAAATGCCGCGGTTAAGTTCGTTATTGGGCAAAATTCTACCAGGGGTTCCGTAAATATGGCCGCTCGAAATTTTGTTCTCCTAACTACTTCGAAACTACTGATTCGATCGAGGTGAAATTCGGAATCAGATGGAGAATGAAGTGTTCAAGCAACATGCGGAATTTCGTCTAGATCGCTTGACTAAAACCATAGAAACCATAGAAAATTATAACTTTGTAATGGCAAGGCCTAGGGAAATTTTCAGGATAGGTGTGGATCTCGAATGAAGCGTTCGCGTTCATCAATTAGCAGAGTTAGACTAGGGGTTCCGTAAATATGGTCGTTTAAATTTGGTTTTCTTGATAATTTCAAAATTACGGAGTCGATCGTGGCGAAATTTAGTTTTTTGTTGGAGAATGATATATTCCAGCTACATATACGAAAGGGCCTAGGGATTTGAATATTTTAGGGCAGGTTTGGATCGCGAATTCCGCGATCACGTTCATCAATCAGCAAAATGAGACTAGGGGTTCCGTAAAAATGGCCGTTCAAAATATTTTTTCCCTGATAATTTTGAAACGACTTATTGGATTAGAATGAAATTTCGCACATAGATGAAGAATAATGTATTCAAACTACGTGGGAAATTTTGTTCAGATCGCATCACTCAGACCATAGATAACGTAGAAAATTCTAGCGAATTATCGAAAAAAATATTTCTCATCAAAAGCACTGACGCGAAGTCTGGATTTTCGGCTTAGTTTGAAATTTATTTTGACAGCTGTCGGAATCTCTCCAATTGGTTTCTAAAACTGGAGAATGCGCATCTACGTTCAAGGTGGATGAACGAGCGCCCAAATGTTCCTGACTTCACAGCAGTGCTTTCAGTAATTCTTATGTTAGAAAATGGATAAGGTTAGCTTTTTATTCAACATTCAACCTTAATTGTGTGTTTCCGGAAAATATTCACTTCTGTCAATAAATACTAGCAAATACCTCAACTTGTACGTATGTGATCCACACTCCAGCACCCCTATTGATGTATTCTGGTCTGCTTCAATTTCGGGTCCTTCAGAAAACAAAGTGACAATGATATGCGATTTTTGGAGACAATTTGAAGAGATCCATATGAGTATCGAATCAAAATCCCAATTACTCGAAGGAGATGGTTGTCCTATCGTGAAATAATCAGGACCCAACATAATACCATGGAAGTGGAGCCCGCATTGGATACAGAAGCATGTTCATCCTCTCAGTATATCAGAAAAGCCCACCAGTTACATATGTTCCACATCCCACAAGAGAGATCCTTTCAAATTTAATATTGGAATCGTTTCGAAAAATATCGAGAAGAGAAACTATACAAAGAATATGGGGAGCAATAACAATCTTCACATCTACAATAGTCCCAACTTCCCATCAACGTTCTCAATCGATAATAATCCCTAAGGAGGTCAGGGCTGAAGGAGTACGAAGAATTTTCAAATATCCCACGTCTGTCTGTGATGAAAATTCAATACCATAAGAAATTCCGATGACTCAGTAACGAAACTTCGTACTCCTGTTTCATTCATTACGTCGTCTTGTTCTCGATGCATTTTAGTATGAGAAAAGAATGATTCTTGTGACGAATTTAATACGTCACTGTGATATTGCTAATGTCGAATCCCATTTGAAATCTTTTTTTTTCATTGAATAATCAAATTTTTCAGTTTTCGATTTTTATTTACGAAACTATGAGATCGAGGCTCAAGAAAATGGATCTTGTTATATGTGAGGATCTTTCATTCTGGAAATTATTTAGGATTATATTGTTGCTAAACATATCGTAACGATCTCACTGTTTTACCTTTACCCCGCGTCGTCGAGGTTTGTCGACTTTCGGCCGGATTCAGGTGTGTGAAATCTCCGACTGCCGAACGAATTTTAAGCCAATTGAATTATATAAATAGAGAATTTATCGTCTGTATTATGTATTAGAGTAATTTTTTTTTTCAAATTACTCTAATACATAATACAGACGATAAATTCTCTATTTATATAATTCAATTGGCTTAAAATTCGTTCGGCGGTCGGAGATTTCACACACCTGAATCCGGCCGAAAGTCGACCAACCTCGACGACGACCAATTGAATTATATAAATAGAGAATTTATCGTCTGTATTATGTATTGGAGTAATTTTTTTTTATTCAAATTACTCTAATACATAATACAGACGATAAATTCTCTATTTATATAATTCAATTGGTCGTCGTCGAGGTTTGTCGACTTTCGGCCGGATTCAGGTGTGTGAAATCTCCGACCGCCGAACGAATTTTAAGCCAATTGAATTATATAAATAGAGAATTTGTCGTCTGTATTATGTATTTGAGTAATTTTTTTCATTCAAATTACTCTAATACATAATACAGACGATAAATTCTCTATTCATTAATTCAATTGGTCGTCGTCGAGGTTTGTCGACTTTCGGCCGGATTCAGGTGTGTGAAATCTCCGACCTCCGAACGAATTTTAAGCCAATTGAATTATATAAATAGAGAATTTATCGTCTGTATTATGTTTTAGCGTAATTTGAAAAAAAAAATATATATTTTTAAAACATAATACAGACGATAAATTCTCTATTTATATAATTCAATTGGCTTAAAATTTGAAAGAAGGTGAATAATTGTGTTCGTGTCATTTTCTCGCTAATTTCTCCCTATATCTCGAAGGAAATAAATATAGTTCATTCAAAATGTATTGGTAACTGATAATTTTCAATATAATGATACGCCAAACGACTAAAACGGATTCCTTATAATGTCCTTTCGTCTGTCGGTCAGACAGCCAGTCAGAACCATTTTACTCGAACAAAATTGAGACACAATATAGATATAAATTGAAATGTGAGTGTCTTCTGAACGTGCCGAACGAATTTTAAGCCAATTGAATTATATGAATAAGGAATTTATCGTCTGTATTATGTATTAGAGGGATTTTTTTTTTCAAATTACTCTAATACATAGTACAGACGATAAATTCTCTATTTATATAATTCAATTGGCTTAAAATTCGTTTGGCACGTTTAGAAGACACTCACATTTTAATTTGTATATATATTGTGTCCCAATTTTGTTCGAGTAAAATGGTTCTGACTGGCTGTCTGACCGACAGACGAAAGGACATTATAACGAATCTGTTTTAGTCGTTTGGCGTATCATTATATTGAAAATTATCAGTAACCAATGCATTCTGAATGAACTTTATTTATTTCCTTCGAGATGTAGGGAGAAATTGGCGAGAAAATGACACGAACACAATTATTCACCTTCTTTCAAATATCGTAATTGTTCTGTTCAAGTCCTTTTAGTTTTAAATGTCAGAATTTCAAATGCAGCCTACATAAAATGGGAGATAATATAGGGGGTTGTCGAATTCAACGACAATACGGGGGGTTTTTTGAGATGGGGCTTTTTTTTTACAGGTGCAAGAACTCATCAAAATAGATCATTTCGCCGGAGGTGGATCATAAAAAATATTCAAATTGAAAAAATTGCTAAAAATCTTGGGCATCAATATCTTATTCCCACTCAGGATGGATCTCTCTGTTAGGAGCCATATTATGCATGCGATGTTGGTTTTCTCGGCATTCATTTATCGCAAATTCATATTCTATTCCAACTTTTATTGTAGATTTCTCCTGAAGGGTATTATTATTTAAGTTCAAACTAAGTAGATGAAAAAAATTACGGAAAGCACTGCCGTGAAGTCAGGAGCTTTTGAGCGCTCGTACACCCACCTTGTAGGTAGATTCGCATTTTCCAGTTTTAGAAATCAATTGTAGGAGTTTTCGACAGATGTCAAAAAAATTCTCAAACTTAGGCGAAAGTCCAGACTTCATGTCAGTGCTTCAGCTGATCAATTTTTTTTCGATAATTCGCTAGAATTCTCTACGGTATCTATGGTCTTGGTGATGCGATCTGGACAAAATCGCACGTAGTTTGAATACATTATTCTTCAGCTAGGTGTGAAATTTCATTCCAATCCAATCAGTAGTTTCGAAATTATCAGGAAAAAAATATTTTATACGGCCATATTTACGGAACACCTAGTCTAACTTTGCTCATTGATAAACTTGACCGCGACATTCGCGATCCAAACCTACCCTGATAATTTCAACTTCCTAGGCCTTTCCCTTCGGAAGTTATAATTCTCCATAGTTTCTATGGTTCTGGTGATGCGATCTGGACAAAATATTGCTTTAATATATCATTCTCGATTAAAATATAATATTTTATCTCGATCGAATCCGTAGTTTCGAAATTATCGAGAGAACAAAATTTTGAGCGGCCATATTTACGGAACTCCTAGTCTAATTTTGCTCATTGATGAACGTGACCGCGACATTTGCGATCCAAACCTACCCTAAAAATTTCAAGTTCCCAGGCCTTTCCGTTCGAAAGTTATGATTTTCTATGGTTTCTATGGTTCTGGTCATGAGATCTGGAAAAATGAAGCTTGAATATATCATTCTCCATTAGTAAACAAAATTTCGTCACGATGGAATCTGTAGTTTTGAAATTATCAAGGAAACTAAATTTCAAACGACCATATTCACGGAACCCCTAGTATAATTTCGCTCATAGATAAACGTGACCACGACAATCGAGATCCACTCCTATCCTGAAAATTTCAAGTCCCTAGGCGTTTCCGTTCAAAAGTTACAATTTTCTATGGTTTCTATGGTTCTAATCATGCGATCTGGACAAAATTCCACATGAAGCTTGAACACCCCATTCTCCATTCAATTGCGAAATTTCATCTCGATCGCATCTGTAGTTTCGAAGTAATCAGGAGAACAAAACTTTGAAGGGCCATATTTACGGAACCCCTGATGGAATTTGGCCCATTAACGAACTCAACCGAGGCATTCGGGAACTGAACCCACACTGAAAATTTCAAGTCTCTAGGTTGTTCCGTTCGAGAGTTATCGTGCTTACGGCACATTTTCAGTTCAAAATTACTGATTGAAAAGATCAACGAGCTCACCGATAAAATTGATCCAAATTGTTTACAGAAATTGTTCGAAATGGTCACCATTTGTTTGATGTGCACAAAGTCTTGCCCGGCGTAATTTCGATTGGTCTTTTTCTTCGATATAGGGGGATTCGAATCATGTTGCAGATATACAACGTGATGTTTGATTTTAAGCAACCTATTATATTCGATGAAAACATTCGGCTCGCGAATGGTTCATTACAGTTATTGACATATCGAATTGAAACACTGATTCTGGCGCGCTCTGCATTGGCGGGAAATATAATACATCAATATTTGTGCATTTATTGGTGAAACTATTGGAAAAAATTACGAAAAGCACTGCCCTGAAGTCAGGAGCTTTTAAGCGTTCGATCATTCGTTAGAATTTTCTACGGTATCTATGGTCTTGGTGATGCGATCTGGACAAAACTTTGAATACATTATTTTTCAGCTAGGTGTAAAATTTCATTCCAATCAGTAGTTCCGAAATTATCAGGAAAAAATATTTTGAACGCCCATATTTACGGAACCCCTAGTCTAATGTTGCTCATTGATGAACGTGACCGTGACATTCGCGATCCAAACCTACCCTGAAATTTTCAAGTTCCTAGGCCTTTTCCTTCGAAAGTTATAATTTTCTATGATTTCTATGGTTCTGGTCATGCGATCTGGACAAAATGTTGCTTTAATATATCATTCTCGTTTAAAACACAAAATTTAATCTCGATCGAATCCGTAGTTTCGAAATTTTCAGAAAAAAAAATTCTTAACGACTTAATACGGATGCAAGAATTGACGATAATAATGAAGAGATTATCAAACAATGCCCTTGCACTTCTCTGAGTAAAGAAAGAAAAGAGAAACCATTCAGGATGGTAAAATCTAAAAAGGAAAATGAACACATGTTCAGGCATATAAGACAACAAATAATGTAAAAAATGGGGTGTTATGCGGTTTCAATAAAAAAAGTTATTCCACCAATAAAATTGATAGATCTAGAAATGCATAGTGTTGCATTTTTGCAACATGCCAAATGTTTTGAAATAGAATTTTGTTTTCCACTATCGATTTTTTTTAATATTTTTCTCATGTTCCGGATTATATTTTATAACGTTAAATAATTTTTAAATGAAAAAATAAGAAATCATGCACTAAACGGTTAAGATCAGAAAATTCTGTCATCGTTTAAATGAATTCCCGTTTACTGACCTCACACAGCTGTTAATATCTGAGCATTTAAATATCAATACGAACATAATACAGGTCCGTGATAGGAAATTCTCATATTTGTGGGTAAATTTGATTTCGAAATACTCGGCCCTGGTCAATATTTTATATCAACGATTTTTGGTATATTAATTTATTTTGGTGAATTCTATTGCTGGTAAAAAAAGAATTCATTTTCGAAACACTCTGTATAGTCAGGAAGTTATTTTAGATGTCCTGAAACACACCCAGGGAGAGTTAGAAGGCATTCATTATGACCCCTAAAAAACTGTATTTTGCCTAGAATATATATTAGTTGGCTATCTTGAGTTTCAAATACAGTCATAAAACAAGGAAAATTGTTCTTGATAGACTAATAAAGCAAGCCAAGAAATCAATACACGCAACCCCATAGAACACAATATCTATTGTTTGCATATGTAGACTGGTTTCGCCATACATGCCTCATCAGAACTGCTGGCGCAGGATGAACTCGATGTGATAAACAGGCTACTCAAACAACGGAACGCAACGGCGATCGGAGAAAATTTCTTTACTCATGCCACCGGTCCTCCCCAAGAGCAACTGATTATAATCTATGAAGGTCCGTGTAAAGATTTCCTGGCTCCCCTGACAAAAACCAACAAGTAACTACCGTAAACATTACGGCATAGTTGTCACGTTTGAAAATACAGGTTTAAGTTACAACTTTATTCGTCTTAATAATAGACTAGAATATATCGTAGGAGTACAAGCAGAATCATATCAGTCCATAAAATGTTATATTCAATTATATACGTTCTTCTGGCCCTCGGTAAACACTTATTTCGAAAGGAGCGGCTTAGAGTTTTCGAATTTTCAGGATACGTTCGAAATCTGAATGCGCTTGTTCAGTTCGTGAATGGGCAAAATCCGCAGAAGAATTTCGTAGGTATAGCTAAGACAATGAACATAGAACACTGAAGGCCGTTTTGGCACACATAAACAAATGCGCGGAAGCTACTGATTTCACGTCAGTAAATTCAATTAGATCACCTATCTGCCTAGAAACCGTTGCATACTGAATCTCATCAGTAAGTTTACGCCAAATTTTGACATGATATTTGAAAATTACAGGTTTTTGGGGGTTACGATGAAGGCGTTCCAACTGCGAGGTGGTGCCATTTTAGGACGTAGGTTCATATGAATTTTTTTTTATATTTCTACCTCCTCAATGTCGCCCTGAAATACATCAACGTTATATCCGAACACCTTTCAGTAGAGATTATATTTCTTTATACCATTTCTGGTGTGAAGACCAGACTGATTAGCTATGTCAATTATTTGTCTGCCTGAATGACTAGAATCCATCGTTAACAAGCAATTATCCCACAGAGCTGTTTGGTTCGTCGGTTATTTTCGTGATTGCCTTATCCGATATAGCATCAATATTGACCATCAAGCGATTGGCGTATTTTAATTACCCTCTCAATCATAGAGTTACATGAGATTAGAGCTGATTGAATTATATACATTTGGAATTGAAAACCAAGTGGGGTGCATAGATGTATAGCAATAAATTAGGGGTTACAATGCAAGCATTGCACAATCGATCCTTTCCATTAAATTTTCCGTTGTTGAAGTTGAAGTTTTTCTATGGAATTAACCCTGGAATGCAACCAATATTTCATACTCCGCAAATAGTACCCTGGGTACAGGATTACCCTAAAATAAACTGACGTTTTCCTAGTGAAATTTTCATTTTATTCAAAATTAACATGGAATTCTTGAAACTCTGAACTGAAAATGTTTGTTTTTCACTCACAGGTAGGACATATTTTTTTCTGGTGCTCTTAACACACGAAATTTTCACAGATAGAAAATTTCACCCTCAATTTTCAGTATTGGGACCTAGCACAGAAGGCACATCTTCCAGTTCATGGCTCCGGTTCATCATGTGCTTGAATTTCCTCATTCATTTTCAGCACACGAGGGTTAAATCAAGTAGATAAAGAAAATGGGATTCAGTATTGTTCAACAGAGGAAATGGAAATACCAATTATTTAATTGGAAACTTCTACTCAAAAAAAATCGTAGGAACTAATATTTTCGAATCTTTACCTTACATTATCAGGAAATTATGATAACAAGTTTTTCATTACTCCACTCAAATTTGTGAGGTTTGTCTTCTCATTAATATTATTTTCATTCATATTACATATTTCTAAGAATGTTATTTTCTTTTAATCAAAGTTGATACATAATATAACCTCAACATCTGAAAAATATGATTTGAGGAACCAGAATGATTGGCCAATGCACATCCCTCCGATCAAATTCTGACATCACTCTCATGGACGGCAATACGTCTTTTCAGACACTTGGATATCAGACCATTTTAGACCGCAAAGCAATATAAATACAGTTAGATCTCAACATAATATGACAGGTGCAGGTTCTTACATATTTCGCAACATCTCGGAAAATTCATTGCCAGTCATAGTTTCGGGCTACCGAGGAAATCGCCCTTTCATTAAAGATGTACACCTATTCGGTCATTACGCAGAAATTTCAAGGTTGGCTGCTTCCAATATTAAGTCAGAAATGTCGAAACATTTTACAATCTTCTATGAAATAATCTGGGAAGTTTTTTTCGATATCTTCGCACAGACTTTCAGCAAGCTTATTCAAGTTTTTTTTTCGGTATTGGACTTCAAAATCAAACTATTGGAGAGAGACGGCTCATCGAGCAATTTTTTCAGACGGTGATTTGATGTTCAGCCACGTAAGACTCATGTGATGCGAAATAACGGTGGAATGAAATGAAATACGAGTACATCCAGGTATAGGCATATAGGCGATCACACTTTCGTTTCGATCTATCACTTGGGTTATGGTTCCACCAAGGCCAATGTTACTGGCAGTCTGCAGAAAAAACGTGAAATCTGGACGAGCCAATATCGTTGATTCGGTCAGTTTCTGTTTCAGGAAAGCTTTTTGCTGATCCACTCAGTTTCATCGCTAGTTATTTTTCAACAATTGTGTTAGCAGGAAGACTAAATCCGAGTAGTTTTCGATAAAACGGCAGGCGGTACCTGCTTTCAACTGCCAGAAATCGGTGAAATTCACATTTTGTCTCCGGTGCAGGAAATGCTGCCATCGAGGAAACATGGTTTTTGTCGGTACAGATGGCTTCAGAGGTGACGACATATCCCAGGAACATCAGAGATTTACGAACAAATTAGTACTACGGAGTTGGCTTCTATTAGCCGTCCGAACTAGTCGCTTGAATTTTCCTCAACGAAAATGTCGCCGTGGTGAGCAAATGCCTCCTTTGTTTCCATCTCCGGCCAATAATAGTGTCCAAGAATCTTAGAAAGATGGCCGGGCTTGCATGTCGTCCAAACACAATCAGCGTGAATTGAAATGGCCTTCTTTCAGAGACCGTGAACGAGGTAATCGACACGCTCTCCTTTCTACCGGTATCTGCCAGTTACCCTTTTCGAGGTCAATCGTGGAAACGTTTTTGGCCTCACGACGTTCGTCCAAAATTCCAGAAATATGTGGTAACTGATTTGCATCTGTAACGAAAACTTCGTTTGCTGCTCAGAAGTGCAAAAATGGTGTATTCCATCTTTCTTCTTGGCTAACACAACAAGTGAACTACACAGTGACCTCGATGGCTCCTTTAAATAACATACGTTATACTTCCTGGATCTTCTGGTTTTGCGGTCTATATGATGGTTTAATCGGTTCAGTGTAAGGTTTTCAATATGATTTAATGTTTAATCAGGTGGGTGGTGCCATTCAGTGTCTCAAATTGCGTCTGTTCTCCTGTGAGAAAATGATCCGGTTTCGTTTCCTGTGGTTCGGTTAATTCCAACAAATGTTCTTCAGCAGTGTGAACTGAAGTAGCGTTTTGCTTGATAGGTTATGCTTTTGAAATCACCCAGCCTTCCAGATGGCTTTCGGTGGTGTATAAGTCGATGGAAAAATTTATAAGAAATCTGTTAATGTTCGACCGGCAAAGAGTACCACCAAAAATCTCAATTGTAAGTGTAATCCATTAGTTTTATGGTGGTAATAAAGAGTTACGGTTGTAACTCACACACACTTTGTCACCACTTCTTGACTACAGACTACAGAAACCTTCGGTAGATAGAGTAATGATCCCATCTCCGAGATCAATCAGTGCTGTCTAAACTCTCGCAACTTTCTTAGGGTGGATCGGCGACATCCCAGGCGAACTCAGTACGCCCCGCTCTAAAGCGGCCAACATACGCTGAAACATGCAGCGATGCCATGCATCGACTCCAGAATTCATGAAACTTGCATCAGTTGCATAAGCGCCCTCTCCCATCGAAACCTGTTGCGATGCCTGAATCGACACGAATTCATAAAACACAAGAACAGTCGGGTGAAGTAATTATTAAAACAAGGGCGTTATTACGAATAAAATGAGGCACGTTTTGCCAACACCAGTTTTATTAGCTGTAGTTGGGGCACTCTTTATATCAGCTAAAAGGAGAAAGAAATCAAAAAGAAAATTGTTCAAAAGATGGTTCATCGAGAGAAAACGTCATTCAAATGCGTTATTGAGAGACCTAAAAAAAGCCAGCGGACCATAAGAACTACCTCCGTATGAAAAAAAAATGTTTCGAATCGCATCGACGCAACGCTATACACTTGTATCAGCATCACCGATTCTGCGTCGTGTCTCGCCGACCAGAATGGGATTCCAGACTCTGCATCGCTGCAAGCTGCAACTGATGCCAAATACGTAATTCACACTGCAACTTGCATCATGAAACATGCTGCGTTGCCATGCATCGACCCCAGAATTCATGAAACTTGCATCAGTCGATGCTTGCATCGCAGCGTGTGTGAGCCGCCGTGAGAGAAAACTTTTTTCCAGTCCGAAAATAACCCAATGCATTATTAGCCCGATTCTTGACGGCAATATAATAGAACGTTCACCGGGGATCGTTCCTCGATTCTACTCTATCGCTACTCCCTACTATCGGTAAATCCGTATTCTCGAGCATAAAGGAAGGAGCATGAAAACAGGGAACCAAGACGAACCAAGCCTCAGCGGCTTGAATAATATAAAGGAATCGTTGACCAAAATTGTAAAAAAAGTGTAGAATCAAGTGTAATGAAGTTTGATCTCTCCCAAGAAACCAAATCTCATCTTAGAGACGTTCTCCGTCCCCCTGCCCCGCGGGAGATTATTAAATTCAGATAGTGTCCCTGGAATAATTAATTGCGTTAGAATTCCGAATGTACCTAGATCGATTTGAGAATAGTTTTTGGAGTGATATTTTTTTGTGCAATTGCCACGGCCTTTGAAGGTAAGGTACCTAGATCCCCGTATTTATAATCCCGTAGATAGATAACCTCCGTTAGTTCGTTTTCGTTGATTCATTTAATATTTTAAGAATTCAACTGAAAACGGAACCCCGTTGATCTAGCCTGGCTGGTCCACACATTCCGACTCCAAAACTAGAAATCACCCCGTCTACTTATATCGTATTTTCTGGCCTTCCGTTATTGTATGTATTATTATTACTATAATTTTCCTGGCATTCCTGACTGTATATAATTCCCATACTTAGTGTGTATGTTTAGTATAAGTTATAGAAACCGATTTCCTTTCATTTTATTCAATGAATCTTTAGTTAATTTTCTTGTTTCAATTTTTTTTCTATTAAATGCCCTCCTGTATGTGATGACCGTAAAAGATTCATAGAATAAATTTATTGTTGAAACTCGAATTTAAATATTCCTTGTTGTCGCTACAACCTCAGATGATCCGAACTCAGTCCCCGATTTTGCAGCTGCCCTAGTGGGTCCGGGTTGAGGATTTATCAAGGCCCGAGGGGTATTCGATAAGATAATTTTTTACTTTGTAGATTTCATAAAATTGATTGTCAATCTGACGTTTAATATTTATTCGAAAACACCAAACTTAAAACACCACATGTTGGGTATTATCGCTGTAATCCATAGGTGATTGGATGAAATTTGACACATGACTCTAAATTAAGTAATTTGATTGGATACTACAGTTAGTAAAAACTTATCAGAGTCATCCCAAGATCGCGGAGAAAACCCCGTTACACAAGTGTTAAAAAACTATAATTAATACAATTTTTTTTCCAATTTTTACAATTAGTGCTCAAGTATCAATTTTTTTTTTCTTACCTTTATGTTAATGCTGATGTTCTAGTAGCTTCTTGGATATAAGGCCTCACCATGTTTATAAGGTTCTCACACAAAGACTTTGTAAGTCTGAATAATTTCAGAAACCTTTCATCGGATAGATCGGAAGGATCTGTCTTTGAAAGCCTCACGTTATAAAATTCCTAAGAATCTTGATAATCTTGCATAATTTTTTTCTCATCATAAAAATCTTCGAAGATTGTCATCATAAATATATAGTTATTCATTATAATATTATATTGTTCAATAAAAATATGAAATTGACGAAACTCGGAAAGAAATGTCCTAAGATGTCATAATATTGGTCTTCCCTACGATATAAAATTCTCATTATTCTTCTTCTTATATCATGGGTCTTCCCTTCGTTATCTCCGGCTGATCGCCCGAAATTCACCAGTAGAAGCATCAGGGAGCTATCATTCTCTTACCGTCCAATAGAATGACATTCAAGAATACCAATTTTCGATTCTCTGTAGAGAAACGACCCTTTCTCTCGCTTGTTCTACTCCCTACTTTTCAAGAATAGTCTCAATGTCAGGATACATCAGTGAAATATATATTAACTGGAAGGGCCTCGTCTTGGACAAAAAGTGAGGCAAAACGTTTGCTTAGGCAACGTGTGTGGCAAACGGATATCTATCTCTTACTATCCCATGTTATTCAATGGAACGCTCACGCATTTCTTCAATTTTATTTGAATCTGCAGATTAATCAGGCCATTAGGGGTACACGTGATTTTTTCTTTGAATAAATTATGGAAGAATTAATTTTGCAAGCAGAAGAACGTTTGAGCGAAATTTTAACTCTTATGGGATTGGTACCTCAAAAACCTCAAAACCGTATTTTCTAACCAGAGATTGAGAAGTAAAGTATGTATTGAGTGCTGAAAATACGGTCCAGTTCCTCCCCCCGTGGGAGCGCGTCTGCGCCGATGATCTTGCTCGTTCTTGCATCCAAACGCTTCACAATAATACACCATTGTTTCTTAATTTCAATTGAAACTATCACAAAATTTGTGATATTTAATATCACAATTATAGTCAGTCCAAACACTTAATTTCGAATAACAGAAAAGATTTTCAAACAAACATAACTTGTTTCAGTCAGCATTCCATTTGAATTCAATGAGTACTAAGAAGAGGTTACCGTTACTAAGTTTATCTTTGTCTTGGCTGCCCCCTGCCTCAATTTTGATGATACATTCGAAGGGACGGGTCCGTTCTAGCATAGCCGTCTCTATGAAGACGGCTGTGGTTCTAGGTAGTATAGAGTTCAATAATTCCCACATGATCCAAGCCAATCAGAACGGTCGAGGGCGTGATCAATTTGCCGCCAATTTTAAATTCATTTCTGCTAGAGACGATGTGACGTTTCACTTTTGCTATGATGAAAATCGTCTGACACAAGAAGTATTTACTTGATGAAGTGGTTATTTTTACTACTGTTAATTGTAATGAATAGCTGCAAATAATACAAATTTCAATTACTTTTATGATGGACGCTCTGGTACGGCAGCACGTCATATCCGTCATATTCACGGAACCCCTAGACTTATTTTGCTCATTGATGAACGTAACTGCGATATTCGCGATCCAAACCCACCCTGAAAATTTCAAGTTCCTAGGCCTTTCCGTTCAAAAGTTACAATTTTCTATGGTTTCTAGGTTCTGGTCATGCGATCTGGACAAAATATTGCTTTAATATATCATTCTCGATTGAAATACAAAATTTCATCTCGATCGAATCCGTAGTTTCGAAATTATCGAGAAAACAAAATTTCAAACGATCGTATTTACGGAACCTCTAGTATAATTCTGCTCATTGATAAACGTGAACGCGATATTTCAGATCCACACCTATCCTGAAAATTTCAAGTCCCTAGGCCTTTCCGTTCGAAAGTTATGATTTTCTATGGTTTCTATGGTTCTGTTCATGTGATCTGGAGAAATGTAGCTTGAATATATCATTCTCCATTAGTATACAAAATTTCGTCACGATCGAATCTGTAGTTTTGAAATTATCAAGAAAATTAAATTTCAAAGGACCATATTTACGGAACCCTTAGTATATTCAACAACAACAATGGCGCCGCGTACAATTGATTATGTAGAAAAGATCTGTAATAAATGTGCAAAAGAAGTAAAAAATTATGTTACTTGTACAAAGTGTAGTAAAACGTACCATCCCAGTTGTCTATTGAAAATTTGTGGAATTTATGTCGGTAGTGATGGAAAAATTGTTTGCTGTGACGACATAACCTCAAAACAATGTTTGTGTGAGGAAAAGGAGGTCAAGATAAAGAAACTTAGAAATCGATTAACTGAGCTAAATGAATTGTGTTTTGAACAGTCTATTAGCAAACAACAAACATTCTGTGAGAACGGAGAAAATTCTGAATGTTGCATCATGAATGAGATAGAATTGGTGAATCCATCTGAGGGAAATGAAGTTGACAAAGAGGTGAAATACTTGAATATAATAATAGATGATAAAACTAAGATAATTGATGAACTGCAAGATAAAATAAAAATCATGAAAAAATATACATCCCTTCTCGAGAAGAAGGAAGAAAACATCCATACAGTGCCATCTACGAGTACAGTTAGAACTAGAAATAATAAACAATCTAGTCGTCAAATAAACATATGCGAAACTAGGAAGCCTAGCGTCGCGAGGAATTCTGAAATGCATACGAAAATAAATGATAAGTTGGAATCGACGGAAGAGGAAACTGCAGGCGACAAAGAAGAAATCAACACAATTAATGAGAGTACTGATCACAGAGGAAATGATAAAAATGAAACATGCTCGCAAAACGGAAAGTATGAATGGAAGAAAATACACGCAAAAAGTAGAAAATCTTTAGTGACTGGAACAGGTGAAAAATCTGGCACATTTTCGGGTGCTCCGCGACGTGCCTGGGTCTATGTTGGGCGTGTGGGCGAGGGAGTGAAGGAGTCCCAAATTGATAGTTACCTGAAAGAATATTTTCCAGGGGAAAATTTCATAATTGAAAAGTTACCAAAACGAGATGGATCAATATGTTCGTCGTTCAAGGTTGGAGCTAATTTGTCCCTTATAAATGAACTGTATAAGCCTCAAACTTGGCCTCAGGGGGTGGTGGTGAAGCGATTCAAATTTTTTCTCCCAAGACAAAAATGGGAAAAGTGATAAGCAAACTGTTGAAAGAAGTCGGAAAAATCTAAAAAGTGACGCAATATTAAATATTAATATTCAGTGCCTCAGGAATAAGCTTAGTGTGGTGGACTTCGTCTTGAACACTGGAAAATATAAGGCCGCATGTGTAACAGAGCACTGGATGACTGATGACGAACTGAAAGGTGTCAATATTCAAAATTACAAAGTGGCAACTGCTTTCTCTCGCGAAAAGTACAAACATGGTGGAAGCTTAATATTCACAAGGAACGACTTTCAGAGTACACCAGTAAATGAAATTAATGAGCTTTCGATCGAGAAGCATGTTGAAATGTGTGCAGTACTAGAAAAGTCTATTAAAACTTACTATATATGTATTTATAGACCGCCTCAAGGAGATTTCGATTTATTCATAGGACAACTACACAAGGTACTCGATAGTATCTTCAATTTTAATGAATCGCATCAAAATGTTTTGATTGCAGGAGATTTTAACATCAATTTCAACAAAATATCCAACGAAAAAATAAAAGTCCAGGAACTACTCCTATCTTATGATTTACATATCGTATTTAGTGAGGCATCACGTGTTACACTTAGGTCGAAAAACTGCATTGATAACATCTTCACAAATATGGATCCTGATGACTACAAAGCATCTACGGTAAACCATCATTTATCGGACCATCTGGCGCAAAGATTGGAATTCCAGCAGGCGGAGATTCCTGTAAAATGTGAGTATAAGTTTATTCGCATTATCAACGAAAACAATAAATATGTATTCCGGGAACGACTGCAATCTGTTGACTGGGGATTGATTGATTCTAATTCGGCTCAAGTATCATATATGAAATTCCATCAAATATTATCAGATATATTCAATCAATTTTATACTGAAAAGAGAGTGAAGATTAAAAGATTACATAAAATTAAATATTGGCAAAGTCCGGAATTAATAGAAATTAAGAAAAAGGTAGATGCAGCCCACACAATATTCTCAGTTAAAAGAGATACGAACTCGAAGCTATTGTACGACAGATTGAAAATTGAATTCAAACAGATAATCAACCATACTGTCAAGAATCAGAATGTACAACTTGTGAATGAGTCGGAAAATAAAAATCGGGCTATATGGAAGATTATCAATTCCAGAATAAAAAACAAAACAGGAAAAAGCAACACCGCATTACTTTCTGAGGAGGATTTCAATGTTTATTTTTCGACAGTGGCGGAGAAGTTGAATGGCCTAAATAACAACTTGGCAACCCATGAAGATTTCTTGAAAAACAAAAGAATCAACAACATGAATTCCTTCTTTTTGAATCCGACTACTCCTGAGGAAGTTATAAGTACCGTTCTAGAAATGAAGGTGAAGTCATCACAGGATATATACGGTTTTTCGGTGAAATTGCTGAGAGATGTTGTCTATTGTCTGGCCTGCCCACTTTCGGATCTGGTTAATTTGTGTTTTCAACAGAGCTATTTTCCACAAGAGCTGAAACTGGCAAGGATAATACCAGTTCTCAAAAAAGGCGACCATGAGGTCTATGACAATTATAGACCAATATCAATCCTGCCAGCAATATCAAAGATATTTGAATCCATCATAAAAAAAAGATTGCTCTCGTTCTTGGAACAAAATTGCCTGCTGAACAGTAAACAGCACGGATTCAGGAAAGCAAGATCCACCACAACCGCATTGTTACAGGTCATTGAGTTCATATTAGAGGCATTGGACGGCTCTGAAGAGGCAATTATAACATGTATGGACCTGAGCAAGGCCTTCGATTGTGTCAACCATGAAAAGCTTTTATCCAAGTTGGAATACATAGGAATCAGGGGCTCAGCATTGGAGTTGATGAGGGCATATATAAAAGATCGATATCAAATTGTTGATCTTGATGGAAGAAAGTCATCCAAGAGAGTCATAACTGCGGGGGTGCCTCAGGGGTCTGTGCTGGGACCAATTTTATTCTTGATATATATCGACGATCTAGTGGACAATGTAATCGCTGACGATGCAGCAATATTCGCTGATGACTCCTCTTTTTGAACAGGGCGAAAAATCAGCAAGAACTTCAGGAAAAGGCTTATGCCTCTACACAAGATGCTGCAAGGTGGTTCGGCAGCAATGACATGAAGGTTAATCCCGAGAAAACACAAAGGCTACTCGTAACAACTAAAAGCCATAATACACAAAGTATTTCCCTGCTCGGGCTGCAGATCGGTGGAAATCTGACTTGGACTGAGCATGTGAATGGGCTATGTAAGAAACTTTCAACTGCAATATTCGCAATACGACAAATTAAGAGTATACTGACGGAAAAAGAAGCACTTCTTGCTTACCATGCTCAGTTCCATGGACGAATGACCTACGGCATAGTCCTGTGGGGCTCATCTGCGGACTCACAGAGAGTTTTTCTTAAACAGAAATATGCGATACGGGTGGTAGCTGGGGTTGGTCAGATGACCAGTTGTAGACTGCTATTTAAGAAGTATGCCATTCTCACTGTTCCGTGCTGCTACATATTGGAGTGCCTTCTCTACGTCCATGGGAGCAAGGATTCACTTCTGAAACACTCAGCCGTACATGATCATCAAACGAGATCCAGGGATAAATTTGTAACGCCAAGTCATCGTATAAAGAAAACCCAGAATACTTACATTTTTAACGGCATCAAGATGTACAATATACTTCCAGAATGTGTCACATCACTTCGTGGAACAGCCTTCAAGAGGTTCATCAAGTCTATTCTCATAGAAAACGTTTTTTATTCCATGGAAGAATTCATGACCCACAGATTTAAGTCATTGTAGAAAATGTTCGTGCGTACTTATTTTGTGTATATTTTGTGTATGTTATATATTTGTATGTTTATATTTATATTATATGTATGCTATATATTCGAAGGTATTGTTTACGGTGATATTCTTGATTATATTCTATTATATTATGTTGACATACCCTGTAAAGTTTTGAGGGAAATAAATGAGTATGAGTATAAATGAGTAATGAGTATAATTTTGCTCATAGGTAAACGTGATCACGACATCCGAGATCCACACCTAACCTGAGAATTTCAAGTCCCTAGGCGTTTCCGTTCGAAAGTTACAATTTTCTATGGTTTTTATGGTTCTGGTCATGCGATCTGTACAAAATTTCACATGTAGCTTGAACACCTCATTCTCCATTTGAGTGCAAAATTTCATCTCGATCAAATCAGTAGTTTTCAAGTAATCAGGGGAACAAAACTTTGAACGGCCATATTTACGGAACCCCTGGTGAAATTTGGCCCATTAACAAACTTAACCGAGGCATTCGGGAACAGAACCCAAACTGAAAATTTCAAGTCTCTAGGTTGTTCCGTTCGAGAGTTATCGTGCTCACGGGCGGACGGCCGGACGGACAGACTCGAATTTTCCGACGGATTCGTCATCAGGGAGTCGAACATAGTCGATTGAGACCATTTTCGGCTCAAAATTCGAAAAATACAGACATCGTGACGAGATGATATAGCCCTCGTGTAAGTAGTACGAGCGCTCAAAAAAGCGCGAAAAGCATTGCCGTGAAGTCATGAGCGTTTGAGCGCTCGTTCATCCACCTTGTAGATAGGTTGGCATTTTCAAGATTTAGAAACGAATTATTGAAGATATTCTTGACATTTGTCAGAAAAATGACAGCAGCACTTCGTCAATTATGCCGAATCATCTGTACAGAAATATAAGGATTTTTATTCAATAATTCGTCGGTAATCAGGAAAACAAAATTTCGAACGACCATATTTACGGAACCCCTGGTCAAATTTTGCCCAAGAACGACCTCACCCTCGGCATTCGAAATTTGAACCTACCCTGAAGTTTCTAGGTCGTTCCGTTCGAGAGTTATCGTGTATACGGCAGGACAGACGGATTTGAATTTTTCGACGGATTCGTCATCAGTGAGTCGATCTCCGTCGATTGAGACCATTCTCGACTCAAAATTCATAAAATACAGACAACGTGAGATTGAATACATTATTCTTCATCTATGTGCAAAATTCCATTCCAATCCAATCAGTAGTTTCGAAATAATCAGGAAAAGTTTCAAGATCCTAGGCTTTTCCGTTCGAAAGTTATAATTTTCTATGGTTTCTATGGTTCTAGTCATGCGATCTGGACAAAATGTAGCCTGAATATATCATTCTCCATCAAAATAAAAAATTTCGTCAAGATCGAATCCGTAGTTTTGAAATTATCAAGTAAACTGAATTTCAAACGACCGGAACCCGTGGCCTAAATTCGCTCATTGATGAACGTGACCGCGACACCTTTCCTGAAAATTCCAGGTTCCTAGGCCTTTCAATTACAGACTTATAATTTTCTATGGTTTCTATGGTTCTGGTCATAGACAAAATTTTGTGAGTATCTTGAACACGACATTTTCCATCTGAGTGCAAAACTTTATCTCGGTCGAATGTGTAGTTTCGGGGAAATCTGCCCATTAACGAACTTAACCACGGCATTTGGGAGCTGAACCCGCACTGAAAATTTCAAGTCTCTAGGACGTTCTGTTCCGTTCAAGAGTTCTCGTGTATACGGCACATTTTCAGTTCAAAATTCGCTAAATACAGACATCGTGCCGAAACGATATAGCCCTCGTTTATAGTACGAGCGCTCAAAAATACTTCAAGGAATATGTACATCTTAATATATAAAACAAAGTCGGGTTTGCTCCACCACTTATAACTCGAGAACGGCTGGACCGATGTTCATAGTTTTTGATTTGTTGGATTCGTCTCCGTCCAGAATAGGAGAATAACTATTGAAAACATCGGAAAATTGTCGAAAAAATAAAATAAAAGCAACAAAATTTTCCAACACAATATGTCCATAGATTTCGTAACTTTCAGCAATATAGAATAATGTCACTCATGAAAAATGATTGGTTGTCAAATATTTCTGCAATTGGTTTCACTGAATAATTCCAATGATGTCAATCTCAGTCAGTATATTACTTATACAGGGTCTTTCACGAGGAACCTCACCCATATTTATACGGGAAACTACTGAACGTATTTTCATGAAATTCAGCACTTATAAGTATTTCACGATGCTGATGAAATCTAAAATATTTTCAAGGCATGAGCACCTCCGGTTTTTCCGGAAATGACGTCAACTTCCGTTTTTCAAATTAGAACACCATTTTTTTATTGCAGAAATAGATTCCTTAGAAAATTTCAAGTTATTTTGATGTAATTTTTCAGTTTTGGTTGGAAAATTCTCTCTGAGCGGGAAAATTCGAAAAAAAAATCGAAAATAGAGCTCCGCTGAAACAAGAATAACTTCGAGGTTTTTGGATGGAAAATTTTCACTTTTGGGATTTTTCAAGATGTAAGATTGATGTATCCACTTTAAAAATCGAAATCGCGATTCATGATACAGGGGGTGAAAAAATCGCTTTCAAAGTTAGGGATGACAAAATCGTGAAAAATCAATTTTTTCAAATTAGAACCCCATTTTTTTATGGCAGATATTGAATCTACGTTAAAAAATAATGTGAGTGTATGCATCACACCCTTGCCCTAAAATGGATATTTTCTGAGTTATTCACAAAAAACTGTTTTTCGTCTTGAATTTTCAGCTATTTCTTTTCCCTTCACGCCAAAAAGATGAAATTTTCAGGAACTGTTACTTAAACCATGTTTCAGATTTTACTACCCTAATATGCGAGAGAAAAAAGTTACAGGTTGTTCCTAAATAGATGGCGAATTTGGATTCGAATTTGTATCGGAAACCTCTTTATTTCAACTAATCGGCCATCGGTTTTCTCTCTAAAAAAAAAGAATGTAAAACATGGTAAGTTTTTGCATATGGTTCATAAGGAATAATTTATTTATCACTGGAGAGAAAACCGATGGCCGATTAGTTGAAATAAAGAGGTTTCCGATACAAATTCGAATCCAAATTCGCCATCTATTTAGGAACAACCTGTAACTTTTTTCTCTCGCATATTAGGGTAGTAAAATCTGAAACATGGTTTAAGTAACAGTTCCTGAAAATTTCATCTTTTTGGCGTGAAGGGAAAAGAAATAGCTGAAAATTCACGCCAAAAAGATGAAATTTTCAGGAACTGTTACTTAAACCAAGTTTTAGATTTTACTACCCTAATATGCGAGAGAAAAAAGTTACAGGTTGTTCCTAAATAGATGGCGAATTTGGATTCGAATTTGTATCGGAAACCTCTTTATTTCAACTAATCGGCCATCGGTTTTCTCTCCAGTGATAAATAAATTATTCCTTATGAACCATATGCAAAAACTTACCATGTTTTACATTCTTTTTTTTTAGAGAGAAAACCGATGGCCGATTAGTTGAAATAAAGAGGTTTCCGATACAAATTCGAATCCAAATTCGCCATCTATTTAGGAACAACCTGTAACTTTTTTCTCTCGCATATTAGGGTAGTAAAATCTGAAACATGGTTCAAGTAACAGTTCCTGAAAATTTCATCTTTTTGGCGTGAAGGGAAAAGAAATAGCTGAAAATTCAAGACGAAAAACAGTTTTTTGTGAATAACTCAGAAAATATTCATTTTAGGGCAAGGGTGTGATGCATACACTCACATTATTTTTTAACGTAGATTCAATATCTGCCATAAAAAAATGGGGTTCTAATTTGAAAAAATTGATTTTTCACGATTTTGTCATCCCTAACTTTGAAAGCGATTTTTGCACCCCCTGTATCATGAATCGCGATTTCGATTTTCAAAGTGGATACATCAATCTTACATCTTGAAAAATCCCGAAAATGAAAATTTTCCATCCAAAAACCTCGAAGTTATTCTTGTTTCAGCGGAGCTCTATTTTCGATTTTTTTTTCGAATTTTCCCGCTCAGAGAGAATTTTCCAACCAAAACTGAAAAATGTTACATCAAAATAACTTGAAATTTTCTAAGGAATCTATTTCTGCAATAAAAAAATGGTGTTCTAATTTGAAAAACGGAAGTTGACGTCATTTCCGGAAAAACCGGAGGTGCTCATGCCTTGAAAATATTTTAGATTTCAACAGCATCGTGAAATACTTATAAGTGCTGAATTTCATGAAAATACGTTCAGTAGTTTCCCGTATAAATATGGGTGAGGTTCCTCGTGAAAGACCCTGTATAAATATTTACGTCGCGAAAGTGTTCAATTAATGTTGTCTGTGATTTGTTTTGAAGTGTGAGTATCATTTATAATGTTGCGGCCAAGAAGATCTAATATTTGGCGCCAGTATGGAGGAAAGCGCTGGAAGTGCAAGGTAATGTCTCTCGGATGGATTCAGCACTGGGCCTCTTAAGGGTAGCTTCGGCATACAGAACTGTGTCGGCGGAGGCTGTCCAAGTAATTGCTGGCTTCCCACCAATTGACCTAATGGTGGCGGAAAGATGCTTCCTTCATACCATAGGAGGAGCTCTCTCGGGAAATCGACGTATGGCAGGAAGGATGACATCGAGAAAATACAGGAGAGATGGGATGATGGAGGGTAAAATGCTGCTTGGACGCGCAGGCTAATCAGGAATTTGGAGCAGTGGATCCAATGTGAGCATAAAACGACTATTTTACTCAATTTTTGACAGGGCATGGATCTTATGGTACTTTCACTGAGAGGATAGGATAGACACGGGAAGATCTGTGTCTTGCATGCCACGTTGAAGATGACTCGAAGCACATGGTCTGTTACTCTTTCATATGAATGGAGGAAAGAAACGCTTTGGTTGGAAAGATAGACCGCTTACTGCCCGTTGAGAATACAATAGAGAAAATGATACAGCATGAAGGATCCTGGAAGGTGTTTACAGCTTTGTGACAGGAGTCATGAGGAGAACGGAGAGAGAAGACCACTATGCATGGCGATCATCGAAGTACGGAGAGGGATGTATTTTTCGGTTGTCCCCGCATTTCCTCATGTGGTTTTTTTTTAGTAGGCCGGCAACAACATCAAGCTAAACCGACATATCTAGCAGCATGTTTTTCCCCACAACCCGAAATAAAGAGGTTAGGGATTGCGTTGGGTTGGGTTAGGTTTAGGTTAGGGTCACGATAGGGTTAGCGTAGGCTTAGGATAGGGTTAGGATAGGTTAGGTTAGAACTAAGTTAGGGAATAGTTATAGTTATAAAAATTTAGAGAAGCACTGCCGTGAAGGCAGGAGCTTTTGAGCGCTCGTACATGCACCTTGTAGGTAGATTCGCATTTTCCAGTTTTAGAAACCAATTGAAGGAATTTTTGACAGCTGTCAAAAAAATTCTGAAACTTAGGCGAAACTCCAGACTTCAAGTCGCTGCTTCAGCTGATTAATTTTGTTTCGATAATTCGCTAGAATTTTCTACGGTATCTATGGTCTTGGTGATGCGGTCTGGACAAAATTTTGCACGTACTTTGAATACATTATTCCTCAGCTAGATGCATAATTTCATTCCAATCCGATCAATAGTTCCGAAACTATCTGGAAAAAAATATTTTGAACGGCCATATTCACGGAACCCCTAGTCTCATTTTGCTTATTGATGAACGTGACCGCGATATTCGCGATCCAAACCCACCCTGAAAATTTCAAGTTCCTAGGCCTTTCCGTTCAAAAGTTACAATTTTCTATGGTTTCTATGGTTCTGGTCATGCGATCTGGACAAAATATTGCTTCAATATATCATTCTCGATTAAAATACAAAATTTCATCTCGATCGAATCCGAAGTTTCGAATTTATCGAGAAAACAAAATTTCGAACGACCGTATTTACGGAACCCCTTGTATAATGTTGCTCATAGATGAACGTGATCACGACATTCGAGATCCACACCTATCCTGAAAATTTCAAGTCCCTAGGCATTTCCGTTCAAAAGTTACAATTTTTTATGGTTTCTATGGTTCTGGTCATGCGATCTGGACAAAATTTCGCATGTAGCTGACTCACCTCATTTTCCATCTGAGTGCAAAATTCCATCTCGATCGAATCTGTAGTTTTCAAGTAATCAGGGAAACAAAACTTTGAACGGCCATATTTACGGAACCCCTGGTGGAATTTAGCCCATTAACGAACTTAACCGAGGCATTCGGGATCTGAACCTACACTGAAAATTTCAAGTCTCTAGGTTGATCCGTTCGAGAGTTATCGTGCTTACGGACGGACGGCCGGACGGACGGACGGACGGACAGACTCGAATTTTCCGACGGATTCGTTATCAGTGAGTCGAACATAGTTGATTGAGACCATTTTCGGCTCAAAATTCGAAAAATACAGACATCGTGACGAAATGATATAGCCCTCGTGTAAGTAGTACGAGCGCTCAATAAAAATGATTCCACTGTATTGAATATTTCACTACAATTTAATTGGAGTATACCTTAGCCACAGCAACGCGTGGCCGGGCCTGCTAGTATATTATAGATAAAAATTACAAAGCATTAAAATAATGGAGAACTATTGGTTTTTGAACAAAATGGTTTTGGTCAAAATGGTCCTAATTCTCTCTGTCGATTGTTTCTACTTGGAGATTTCATGATGAAATATCAATGTTAGGTATACTTTTATTATTAATTTAGATAGAACCAAGAAATGGTTACAAATAGGATCGTCATCATAAATATGGTCAGCAAAATTCGTTAGGGTCTTTTGAACAAGAATATTTAGAACCCTGGTAATATTTCCCTTCAAGCCATCAATTTCATTCGAGTACACCTCAAACATATTTTCGGAAATTCTACAGATATCTACGACATATTTCGAAGCATTCACCATGATTCCATAGGTTTTCCGAATTTGCAGTTTCGATAATGTCTCATCGTCTTAAATAATGGTCAAAGAATTTGGACATTTTATCTTTTGTTTTCCATTTTCTTTAGCACGAAACCTGCTGCATAAACAATGATGTCTTCTGCATACAATGTCAAGTGCCAAATATTAGAACTGAAATATAAGGATTCAACAACATTCCAATAACCCTCGAGAACTATCATTTCGTCCACAAACTACACACTTAAAACCTCCCATCACGAATAGAATTACAATGAGTCTAGAAATAGGGAAGTAAATATCTGGAATCATCGATTATTTGTTCGAAGAATTATGAACGATCTGACAAATCAAATGCAAACTCATAGAATACGCAGAGATGTTGGTGCCGTAAAAAATTGCAATTACTCCCTCTTTATTTATTCATCACTCTGAGAACTGCACACATAAATATTTGACAACCAATATATATGTCGATCATTTTTTATCACTGGCATTATTCTACATTCTTGACAGTTACGAATTCTATGAAATTCTGTAGTATTCCCCAAAAAAGTTTCAACCCAGTTCTCAAACTGTTCCAAATTTCTTCAGTTTTTTGAAAGACCCAGAAAATTGGCATCGCTCCTCGCACGTTATCGTTCTTGTCGAGTGATCGGCTGTAGATGGGACGCTCTGACCTTCCGTCGATTTGAGTCCTGGGTTGCCGCGTAGATAATTATGACTCTTTGTCGAATATAACGAACAAACAATTCGCAATAAAAAAATTGAGAAAAGCACTGCCGTGAAGGCAGGAGCTTTTGAGCACTCGTACATGCAACTTGTAGGTAGATTCGCATTATCCAGTTTTAGAAATCAATTGAAGGAATTTTCGACAGCTGTCACAAAAATTCTGAAACTTAGGCCAGTGCTTTAGGTGACCAATTTTTCTTCGATGATTATGCGATCTAGACGAAATTTCGCACGTTGTTTGAATACATTATTCCTAAGCCAGGGGCAAAATTTCATCCCAATCCAATCAGTAGTTTCGAAATTATCGAGAAACCAAAATTCGAACGACCGTATTTACGGAACCCCTAGTATAATTCTGCTCATTGATGAACGTGAACGCGACATTTCAGATCCACACCTATCCTGAAAATTTCAAGTCCCTAGGCCTTTCCGTTCGGAAGTTATGATTTTCTATGGTTTCTATGGTTCTGGTCATTTGATCGGGAGAAATGTAGCTTGAATTTATCATTCTCCATTAGTATACAAAATTTCGTCACGATCGAATCTGTAGTTTTGAAATTATCAAGAAAACTAAATTTCACACTACCATATTTACGGAACCCCTAGTATAATTTTGCGCATAGATGAACGTGATCACGACATTCGAGATCTACAACTATCATGAAAATTTCAAGTCCCTAGGCGTTTTCGTTCAAAAGTTACAATTTTCTATGGTTTCTATGGTTCTGGTTATGCGATCTGGACAAAATTTTACATGTAGCTTGAACACCTCATTCTCCATTTGAGTGCAAAATTTCATCTGAATCAAATCTGTAGTTTTCAAGTAATCAGGGAAACAAAACTTTGAACGGCCATATTTACGGAACCCCTGGTGGAATTTGGCCCATTAACGAACTCAACCGAGGCATTCGGGAACTGAACCCACACTGAAAATTTCAAATCTCTAGGTTGTTCCGTTCGAGAGTTATCGTGCTTACGACCGGCCGGCCGGACGGACAGACTCAAATTTTCCGACGGATTCGTCATCAGTGAATCGAACATAGTCGATTGAGACCATTTTCGGCTCAAAATTCGAAAAATACAGACATCGTGACGAAATGATATAGCCCTCGTGTAAGTAGTACGAGCGCTAAAAAATATTGCAACTATAAATTGAGATATAAACTATCCTATCTTTTGAGTTGGATCAAACTGCACACACTGTGCAAAATTTGATTGAAATCGGTTCAGTATTATAGGAGTCCATCCCGGACAAACAACGTGACACGTAATTTTTATATATAAAGAAGAAATATATTGGTATTGGAAAATTCAAAGACTGAAGAATATGGAGATTGTCTAAATCATCCAGAAGTCCCTTTTCATAGAATTGAGAAACTATTATTGAAGTGGTTAGTTAACAGTATTCCCATTTATTGCAAGTAATGAACTGTGGGCAAGTTATTTATGAAAAAAGTACATTATGTTTGAGATTCCGTAGTATTTATGTGAATTATTTTTTTATTGATGAATTTTCAATCGCTGACCTAGTATTTTTCTTTTCTCGATACTATCAGCTAGGTTCTTAATAAATACATAATTATTGTCATCTTTCTGGTTAAGGGATATATAAATTCATAAAAACTCAATCAGTTTTATGTTTAATATTTATATCCCGACTCTCCTAGATCTCTGTGAGTTCCCTCATAAGCTGAGAGCTTATGCTAGTAAGGTTGTGTTCTGTGTTGGTACTACTCTTTTATATAATATAACCTTAGAGGTTCCAAAATGGTCGTCACGGTGAGATGACGTACATTTCCTCACGTCCCAGTTTGGAGCCCCCAAAGTATTTAAAAATTAAAAATATTATATACAACAACGACGAAGATTCAAATTGATGCTTGTATATTGCTGATTGTTCGAAAAGTTTGGAGATTTTTTGGAAAATTCGTGATTTGTGTTCTACATGTGTCTGTGATAAACTTTTTTTGGGGATTGGTTTTACCAAGACTCCTGCAGTTCCTCAGGACCCCGAGAATTGAACGACGAAGATTACACCGAGATTGGGTACATAGCCTCCGTTGCTGAGCCCAGACCAAAGTCAGTTCTAGAGGGGCTACTAGACGGGGTGGCTTGTTCATCAAGAATGAACAAACAACATAACCTCAACAATGTGTACTAATAAGACTGTGATCTCCGTAGTAGATGGTGAACAATAACATTCAAGATTACCGAAGCAAGACATTGGCAGATAATATCGTTGAAAGTAAAAATGGACAATATTTTATTGGCATGCAGCCAATCCGATATGCGAAAATTGTTAGTTGTGAACAAAAACTGATTATTATTATAGTATCATAAGAAGTTTATTTAGCAGAAATAGTGGTAATGTATTTCCGGAATAGATTAAATACACTCTGCTGTATTATACATATTATTTTTGTTATGAGATAAATCGATGAGAGCGTATATTTTTTTTTAAAGGAATATAAATGCAGGTATCGATTGAGGAAGGAAAATAACATACAATAAGAATATTCGAATTGGTTTATATCACGAACTTCGAGCAATAGAACACAATAAGATCATTTCAAGATTCATTCATAAAAAATTAAAAAATATTATCTGTGAAACTAGTTAAATTTTTAATTTTTTTAATGTTTCAGGCTCCCCACTTCCCTACACCTGCACCAAAATGCATTATTTCTGTACAATTACAGTACTCATTTCATTCACAAAAAAATATTTTGAAGAATTGAACAATCTACTGTATTTTAGTAACGTAACATAACCAAGCCTCCACAAGAATTATTATTTGTACCTAAATTTGTTCAGAACTGTAACTGTACAAACATATAACATTGATCCACAATAACAATATTAGTATTTACTACTGCAACTATAGTAAGTAAGGCGTATTACAGTGTCAATGATTTAATGATTATCTATGTGATGCTGATTTTCAGGTTTAGGAGATTTCTTTATTATTTTTATATTCCCTACATGTATTGTACTACTTTGTTTTTTGTTTTCTAATGACGTGCCCATAGATACATATGTATATGTCAGAGGTCAGAGGGGATCGAATAAATTATTATTGTTATCAGGTATTATATGAAAATACATACAACCATCACCTTTGGAATATGTACATTCTTAGAATACCAAAAAAGTGTCGATTATTTACCTAACAGTTAATGGTGGAACCGTACTCCAAATATTTGAACCAAAACATACAAGAAAATTTAATTTTTTGATTTTCAAACTGCCCACGTCGGGCCTGAGAGGCCGCGGCAGGTAGACAATTTGTTAGATTTACCATTTTCCGCGTCGGAGATCTCCGCGTACTTCAGTAGCTGCGAGTTTGGTTGCACAGACGCCGTTGAGTGAGTAGTATTTGAATACGGAACCACAGGAAGGAGCATTCTACTACTTTTCTTCGTATAAGACGGAAACAGCCATATCGAACGGCCAGTTATGAATCATCACTGTGGGGTTTTTACAACAACATCGTGAACAAACGCACATGAGCGTAACATGGATAAGGTTGAGATTGGTTTTTGTTATTTCTCAGTTTTCATCATGTTATTGAAATAAATCGTATTTTGTAAATTCTGAGCCGAGAATGGTCTCAACTGATGAAGTTGGAGCTGCTACCTAATAAAGTATACGCGAATATTGTTGATTTTGAATGTCTCTGTATGGCATACCTCACAATGAGAATCAATTATATTTCAATTTGTGAGAATTTAATACGAGGTGAAACTATCAGAAATATGTATACAAAATTAATTCTATTCAGAGGGCAATGAATGTATCTTCATATATTCAATTCATCTGGTTTTCTCGTAAAGTTTTATTGATTTGCGGAAGAGCTCACACAAAAAGCCTGAGGAAATATTCTTTGATCAATGTTTGAAAGCAAATGAATGGAAGTTTTATAGTTTTTACTCTACGCCACTGCAATCCGGAAATACGAGTCGGCCATATGCAACAACCAGTTTGGTACCACTCTTTCAGCCCTAATGCTCCTTCCTGTGGTTCTTTATTCAAAGGTAGTAGTAGTTCTGGCGAACACGATTTTGGTAAGTTATATCGAATTGAAATTCCGATGCGGCCTCTCAGGCCCAACGTCGGTGCCTACGTGACATTTTTGTTTAGACTTTTGTCAACATAAATAGCTATTACAGAAACATAATTGCTTACTTGAAAATTTGATGTACAGAGGATCTCTAGAGGTGAACACCGTCCTCTTACAGATGAATCACGCATTTAATCCAAAAGACTACGGCAGAAGGGTGGTCAACTTACCTTTGCCTCTATAGCTTCGTATGTTTTTGGTCAGAATACTCATTTCTAATATGCCAGATACAGTTCAAGATCAAAGAAATGAAGAAAAAACAAGAAAAATATGTGCATCATGTCCACCTGAACGGAATAGATATTTCACATATAAGTTTTATTTGTGAAAAAAAACATATATTAACCCTCGCGTGGTCTACGATTGTATACCAGGCCTCATCAGTGAAGTATTTCCATTGTGCATACCTACGTTTCAGTAGCTGTAGATAATTTGAGTATTTAGAGAATCAATGTTTTTCTGACAGTGTCACCGAACTGTAATGGAAGTGAATAAATTTAGAGTACGACTGGTCTACGATTGTAGACCAAGCGTCCGTTTACGTTACACTTTTCGGCTCGAGTCAGATTAGTTGAGAGCAATTATTTTTATTGTTGAAAGGGTAACCAGTATGTAGCTAAAAGAAGTTGTTCTCAGACCATTCCAACAAAAGCAAGTCAGTACTATTGTTGGCGTCTATGTATCACTGTTATACGTTAGATGTTGAAACAGGAGATGCCAAAAAACTTATTATTTTTATTATTACCGTTTATAATATAAAAAAATTGGAGTTGATTTGGAAGATCAGCTTTCCAACAATTACAATATTGCCAGAAATACCCGTCGCTGACCAATAGTTCTGTTTTATGATTTATTGAACATTTCTGGTATGAACGCTTTATGCGTATTCAAGGCGGATCACCCTGTAGAAACAGAATATCGAAATGAATTTTTAGACAATTGTGCATGGAAACTGATCAAACCACAGAATGAGTTCAGATGAAAAGTTCTACAATCTACATTTGCCCGCACAAATGAGGATCCGCGCTCGACATCTGTTAGGTATAAGTAAGTACCCCCTCCACCTGAAATGTCGCAAAATAATGTTGAACGTTGTTTTATATATGCCCAGAGCTGATGAGAAATCCACATGAAAACATTGTACCAAATGCAACAGGTATGCGTGTAAAAATCACATGAAGGAAATATGTGTCACTTGTGTGATTGAATAAAAATAGCCTTCTTTAGGCGGACATATTTTGGTCTATATTGTGAGTTTTTCTTTCTTGTGAATATTCTGCAAGTACACAACGTGTTATTTTCCACTACCTTTAGGTTTTTCTTTGAAGTTGATTTATTTTCGTACAAATATGAAATATATAGAGTTATTGCAACTAAATGTTGAAATCCAAGACATTGGTGTTTCTTTAATTTCCTTACAAAAAAAACTATTATATTGGCACGAAACTTATATAACATCAATCACAAGAATTCAAATGAAAGATTTAAACATAGATACATTCTGAAATATATGAATGTAATCTTTGAATGTCGAAATTAAAATGGTCTACAATCGAAGGCTACGCGAGTAAATACGTTCGAAAAGAGGGCGCGAGTAACGTAGGGTTAATATTCATTTCCTCTAATAGTCATTTTAAGGCATATGATCACAAAGTTTGATAAAGTTGATTATTATTTTCATTTCTTCTTCTATTTGTAGATCCCAAATAAACAAAATAAACTACAGTTGAAGAGATATCGAACATATTTTCCACAAAATTCAATGTTTCATCAGCGGCCTCACAGGCCCCATGTCGCTACTAGTGTGACCAACAAGCCAGGCCGGTAAAGTTTAAAATATGTATACTTTTCTACTTTCCTTTTCTTAGAGATAGGCTCATCAGTGTCTTGTCCTATGCTATTTTTGAATTTCTGGGTTTCCACCTTAAATTTTCTGAAAGTATTTTCATCCAAACTTCTAGGAAAGCTAATATGTTCTTCTAATGCAATCTACAAAGCATACTGTCTACATCTAATACCTACCAAACACATATGTTATGATTAAAACCACTCGTGTTTCTTCAACATCAATTGTTATAATCTATTGCCTGGTCTCTCGTATAAAATGGGCTTGAACGATTAGGTTGGTGTGAAAAATGAAGAATTCATGGTCAAATTCAATTATGTCCGACCGTCCGTCAAGCCGTTAACACGATAACTTTCGAAAGAAAATTTGAAGAAATGTTCAGTAGGTATATGGTCGATGTCTAGATGCTCCAGAAGATTCCGTAGATAAAGTGATCTAGATGGGTTTTTTTCCCAATAATTCTGACAATGCCGATCCGACCGTACAAAGTTCATAAGGAATATCTTTAGGATCGCATCACCAAATTATTGAAAAAAAAATTAGAAAGATCGGTATCTCGAGAACTATTCTTTGGTCATTCTTGAATTTTGTGTCTACACAAAGGGCTTCGATTGAATGAATTATGTGGAAGTTCAGCTTTTTAATGTACACGTGAAAAGCAAATTGGGTTTTTCTGATATATTCAATATAATTCGGTGATTCTAACCTCTGAAGTTTATGAGAAAAAAATTTCATTTTTCATGCTGACAAAAAAAAACTGAAAGCAGATTTGGTACATAGAAACAAGCGCGCGGGAACCCCTGACTTCTCACTCTCCCACTCCCACTAAGTCACGAGCCTGGTCAACTTAGTTTGTGTTACAGTTTCAATAAGATATTCATTTAATAAGAAAAAAATTTGAAAAGCACTGCCGTGAAGTCAGTAGCTTTTGAGCGCTCGTTCATCCACCTTGTAGGTTGATTCGCATTCTCCAGTTTTAGTAACCAATTAAAAAGATTTTCAAAATCAGGCGAAAATCTTCAGATGACCACTTTTTTTTCGATAATTCGCTAGAATTTTCAATGGTATCTATGGTCTTGGTGATGCGATCTGGACAAAATTTACCACGTAGTTTGAATACATTATTTCTCATGAATGTGCGAAATTTCATCCCAATTCAATGAGTAGTTTCGAAATTATCAGGAAAAAAATATTTTGAACGGCCATATTTACGGAACCCCTAGTCTAATTTCGCTCATTGATGAAAGTGATCGCGAAATTCGCGATCCAAACCTACCCTGAAAATTTCACGTCCCTAGGACTTTCCGTCCGAAAGTTATACTTTTCTATGGTGTCTATGGTTCTAGTCATGCGATATAGGAAAAATGTAGATTGAATATATCTTTCTCCATTAAAATACAAAATTTCGTCATGATCGAATCCGTAGTATCGAAATTATCAAGAAACCTAAATTTCGAACGACCATATTTACGGAACCCCTAGTCTAACTCTGCTAATTAATGAACGCGACCACGGCATCCCCACCTATCCTGAAAATTTCAAGTCCCTAGGCCTTTTCGTTCGAAAGTTGAAATTTTCTATGATTTCTATGGTTCTACTCATGCGATCTGGGGAAAATGTAGCTTGAATATATTATTCTTCATTGAAATACAGAATGTCGTCATGATCGAATCCGTAGTTTTGGAATTATCAAGAAAACTAAATTTCAAACAATCATATTTGAGGAACCCCTAGTCTTATTTCGCTGATTGATGAACATGACCGCAACATTCGAGATCCACACCTATCCTGAAAAGTCTTTAGGCTTTCCATTACAAAGTTATAATTTTCAATGGTTCTGGTCATGCGATCTAGACAACATTTATGTAGCTTGAACAAGTCATTCTCCATCTGAGTGCAAAATTTTACTTCGATCGAATCAGTAGTTTCGAAGTTCTCAGGAGAACAAAATTCCGAACGCCCATAATTACGGAACCTCTGGTCGAAATTTCAAGTTTCTAGGTCGTTCCGTTCAAGAGTTATCGTGTATACGGACGGATGGACAGACTCGAATTTTTTGACAGATTCGTCATCAGTGATTCGAACTCTATCGATAGACCATTTTTGGCTCAAAATTCGAGAAATACAGATATCGTGACGAAATAATATAGCCCTCGTGTAGTACAAGCTCGAATATCGCGGTCGCGTTCATCAATGTGTAGAATAGACTAGGGGTGTCGTAAATATGGCCGTTCAAAATATGTTTTTCCTGATAATTTCGAAACTACTGAAGGATTGGAATGAAATTTCGCACATAGATGAAGAATAATGTATTCACACTAAATCAGGTCTGTTCCTCCGACCGTCCGTGCGTAAACACGATAACTCTCGAACAAAACGACCTAGAAACTTGAAATTTTCAGAGTAGGTTGAATCTCGAATGCCGCAGTTGAATTCGTTATCGTGCAAAATTCGACCAGGGGTTCCGTGAATATGGTCGTTTGAAATTTAGTTTTCTGTATAATTGCAAAACTGCGGATTCGATAGTGACGAAATTTTGTGTTTTAATGGCGAATGATTTATATATTCAAGCTACATTTTGTCCAGAACGCATGACCAGAACCAAAGAAACTATAGAAAATTATAATTGTCAAACGGAAAGGCCTAGGGACTGTAAGTATTGAGAATGGTTGTGGATTTCGAATGTCGCAGTCACGTATATCAATGAGCAAAATAAGACTAGGGGTTCCGTAAATATGGCCGTTGAAAATATTTTTTCCTGATAATTTCGAAACTACTGATTGGATTGGAATGAAATTCTGCAAATAGATGACGAATAATGCATTCAAACTATTTGCGAAATTTTGTCCAGTTCGCATCACCAAGAGCGCGAATTATCGAAAAGAAAATTGCTCACCGGAAGCACTGACCTGAAAGCTGGAGCTGGAGCCTTAGTTTGAAATTTTTTCTGATAGTTGTCAAAATTTTCTGCAGCTGGAAAATGCGAATCTACCTACAAGGTCCATGAACGAGCGCTCAAAAGCTTCTGACTCCACGGCAGTACTTTTCATCAATTTTTTGAAGGTCATCAGGTATATCTATGAAAATTTAGCCTTTTGGTTTGATAGAAACCATTTTTGCAATGATCTTAAATTGACTACTTCGTACGAATTTCGTATGTGAAACGTTATGCAAACTATGACGAATGGATAACGCAGATGTTTATTCATGTTTCCTACAAAGAAAATCAAAGTTTATGAATCAGTTCCAACCGAGACGCGGAGCAAGTGTGTCGATATATAGTGTGCGGTTGAATTATAGTACAAATACAAAAGGGCCTTAGGAGTACGTGATGGATTAAAAGTTTTGTCGTGAAAAATTCAGAAAAAATCGCAAGTACACACAGAATACTTCTGAAATAAGTCAGTTTGTCGAATTATCCTACGATTTTTGTAATACAGTTTACCCTGAAGTGTAAATTGTTATAAATTTTTACGGATACGTTTACTAGTATTTTTAAATTTTCAAACATTTTTCATTGGAACTGAGCATTCTTGATGGTTTTCAATGATGGCAAACTATGTTTATACAGATTTTTTTTAATGGGATCGAAATATACAGTGGTGCTGGGTAGATAAGAAAAAAACGTTAGGAAACCTAACCTAACCTTACCTAACTTCAGACTTGTTTTCATCAGTCCGAACGTAGAAAACAAGAAAATAGAAAATATTGAAGAAATGATCACAGTTTCACAAAAAAATATGGAAATATCATAACGTATCACTATGCAAAAAATAATTGAAATTTGTTTTTTCGGAGCGCACGTACTGCTTACACGAGGGCTAAATCATTTCGCCACAATGTCTGTATTTTTCAAATTTTGAGCCGAAAATGGTCTCAATCGAAACGATTCGACTCACTGATGACGAATCCGTCGATAAATTCGAGTCTTTCCGGCCGGCCGGACATCCGTCCGGTCGTCTGTCCTTAAACACGATAACTCTCGAACAGAACGACCTAGAAACTAGAAATTTTCAGGGTAGGTTCGAATCTCGAATGCCGCGGTAGAGTTCGTTATTGGGCAAAATTCGAACAGGGGTTCCGTAGATATGGCTGTTCGAAATTTTGTTCTCCTGATTACTTCGAAACTACTGATTCGATCGAGGTGAAATTTTGCACTAAGATGGATAAGGACGTGTTCAAGCTACATGCTGAATTTTGTCCAGATCGTATGCCAGAACCATAAAAACCATAGAAAACTATAACTTTGTAATGGAAAGGCCTAGAGACTTGAAATTTTCAGGATAGGTGTGGATCTCGAATGTCGCGGTCACGTTCATCAATGAGCAAAATTAGACTAGGGGTTCTGTTTATATGGTGGTTTGAAATTTAGTTTTCTTGATAATTTCAAAACTACGTTTTCGATCGTGACGAAATTTTGTATTTTAATGGGGAATGATATATTCAAGCTACATTTTTTTCTAGATCGCATGACCAGAACCATAGAAACCATAGAAAATTATAACTTGAAATTTTCCGGATAGGTGTGGATCTCGAATGTCGCGGTCACGTTTATCAATAAAACAGAATTGGACCAGGGGTTCCGTAAATATGGTCGTCTGAAATTCAATTTTTTATGAAGGATCCCAAGTGTGAAAAAGCGGAGCCAATTATGCGCGCATTTTGATGAACGATGAAACATTGTTATTGCCATCCTTTGATTTTTGATCACAAATTAACCGGGATCTACTGATGAAAATGTTCGGTGAATCAGGAAGTTGTCTATTCAGTCTATAGCGCCATTTCCGCACCTTTTCAGCTTCCATCTCGCATGCATCACCATTTGGGGATCCTCAACGAGGCAAGTTAATTCTTCATGAAGAAATGAGAAACGCCGACAAAATTGAACGCTTTATAAATACTTGGGGCGATGGAATCTTTGTCACGCTCCTCGATAGATACCCCTAGGATTTACGGTACAAGGAACAAATGCATTTGCGTGTGTTGGTATTTTTCCGGGGCCACCAAGGACAATATATAGGGTGTCCCAGAATAAATGGATAATCTTATAACAATGTAAAGTAGAGCTATTCGACTCTCTGAAAAAAAAATTTTTCCCCGCTAGAAACATTTTCTTTTTCGAAATAATGATTTCTTGTACATCACGTTGCGTTTCTGTGTATAACGCTCACAAGTGGATCAAATCCTTCAGATTCTTCATGGTGAAATATTCTTCATTGAAATACCAAAAGATATGCTGAAAACCGTATAAATATCTGTTGTAATTTTTTTGGAAAAAAATATCCAACTTCAAATTTCTTCATAAAATGTGATGAATATTTCATAATGTGAAAGTTTAATCGTTCATGGTGGAAATAAACTTTGGGAAAGCCTGTGTGGCCAACTCAAAAAAAAATGCGCCTTTCATGTATATTTCAAAACGGTACAATACATCTTCATAACTTATTTCACCATAAAGAAACTGATTGATTTGATTCTTTTGTGAGCGTGTTACACAGAAACGCAACGTGCAAGAAATCGTTATTTTGAAAAAAAATATTTCTATTGGGGATAGATTTCTTTTTGTATTTTTTTCAGAGAGTCCTATAGCTCTTCTATACAGTGTTACAGGATTATCCATTCATTCTGGGACACACTGTATATTGGCTTGCGGAGGAAATGGATTGGACTACACAGTCGTGCGCGGGATTTTCAGAGGGCGGCATCTGAAAATAGGCTAATCAGTTTGCCCCAATCGTGAATGATTGTGTTTCTCGCGATTTTTATCTATTTTACTAGGGCCGTTTTGAATACGATGGAGTTTTTGTGAACATTGGAAAACATTAAGGAACACGGTCGATAATTAATAATTCGAATATTGGCTTTTCTCTGAAATGGTACAGTTGGCTTAGATTAGACAATTTTTTTTAAATTTTCGAATGTGTTTCTATTATTTAACCAGTGACAATTCCAATAGTACACGACTGAATTGAATATGCTGAAATCAAAATTTAAAACATCCTGAACATGGTGTGTCGTACTTATGATTAAACTCAACAATCTGTTCCCGTCTTGTATTCTTTTCATTTCACAACGCAGAAAATCCATTTTTTTTAATTTTGTAAAAAACAGCCGCGTGAAAATTTTCGCAGTGGAAATAGAAATCTAATCGATGGTCACTGGATTAAGCCCTGGAGACCTCCAAGTTGTAAAACAGACTTGTAACCGTGTTCCGATGTCTGATCGATGGGCTTGTTTGAGGTTAATCACCCGAAGAGACTGTCGCCTACGACTCAAAATGAACCAGACGAGTATCGTCAATTGTGCCAGAATTGAATGCGAAAAATCCGCATCCAGAATGAGCAACACCACAACGTGATGTTTTTCTGACTCCAAATCGTGGGATAATTCATTTTTCAATTCACCGAAATGGGGAATTTTTTTTTCGATTTTTGGTGTAGTTTTGATTATTATTACATCATTACACAGGGTGGCTACTTTTAAAAGGGCCAAACTTCAAGAGAAGATCATACATAAGATTTGCAACAAAAAATTTCATATAACACATGGTCGAAATATTGACGGTTATTCTTCAATTTAACATTTCTTGATTTCACGAAATATTTCAAGTTTTTCCATAAAATCAATTATACTTCAGTTATATTCAGAGCCTCATCAGATTTGACCACATATTTGAAAACCGCATCAAATTTTCTAAAAGATAAGGATTTTTGTCTGCCAAAAAAATTGTTATTGCGGGCGTGGTAAGGAGATGAATGTCACCATTCTGAAGTGAAAGAAACCAGTCATATTTTTCCAATGGTTTTATCGATGAAAAATCATCAATTATGGACATGTTTTCTTTTCAGCAAAAACTACACCATTTAGTGTGCTTTCGAATGACATATCAACTTTTGTGTTTGCTGGTTGTCTTAAGTTCTCATATCATGGCTAACAAGATAACAGCGAATAAGTCGAAATATTCCAAACCTAAATTTGCCCTTTTTTGAAGCTCTTTATGATTGAGTATTGAAGTAATTCTCATGGAAATTATGAATTAATCTGACGATTCAAAATAATTTGAAGGAATGAACCGAATATCAAGGCGAATTATTATAACGGAATGCCAAAAAAAGAAATTTCAAGAATTATTCGCATAATTTTTTTAAAATGAATTAAATTGCAGACTGTCATTCAAAAATTAAATCCTCCTCTATGAAACCACGGCGGAATCAGAGAAGAGTTGGAGCTCTCTCTTTCACTTCAAGGAGGAGAATTATTTTAATGAAATGCCCAAAATAAAGAAGTCTCATGGATTATTCGCATAATTTCCTCTATAACAGAATCAAATTGCAGACTGTCATTTAAAAAACCAAATCCTCGTCTATTAAACCATGGCGGAATTAGAGAAGGGTTGAAGTTCCCACTTCAACTTGAAGAAGGCAAATTATTATAATGAAATACCAAAAAAAAAGGAAATTTCACGAATTATTCGCATAATTTCTCCTATGAATGAATCAAATCGCAGACTGTCATTCAAAAAACAAAATCCTCCTCTATGAAACCATGGTGAAATTAAAGAAGGAGTGAAGTTCTCACTTTCACTTGGAGAAGGCAAATTATTATAATGAAATGTCAAAAAAAAAAGAAATTTCATAGATTATTCGCATAATTTCTTCTATAAAAGAATCAAATTGCAGACTGTCGATTGAAAAACCGAATCCTCCTCTATGAAACCCTGGCGGAATTATAGAGCGGTTGGTGCTCTCACTTTCACTTGAAGAAGGCAAATTATTTTAATGAAATGCCAAAAAAAAGAAATTTCATGAATTATTCACATAATTTCTTCTATAAAAGAATAGAATTGCAGACTGTCATTTAAAAACCTAAATCCTCCTCTATGGAATCATGGCGCAATCAAAAAAGGGGTGATTCTCTCACTCTCACTCGAAGAAGGAAAAAAAGAAATTTCACGAATTATTCGCATAATTTCTTCTATAAATGAATCATATTGCAGACTGTCATTTGAAAAACAAAATCCTACTCTATGGAACCATGGGGGAATTATAGAAGGGGTGAAGCTCTCACGTTCACTCTAAGAAGGCTAATTATTAAAATGAAATGCCCAAAAAAAAGAAATTTCACGAATTATTCACATAATTTTTTCTATGAATGAATCAAATTACAGACTTTCATCCAAAAAACAAAACCCTCCTCTATGAAACCATGGTGGAATTATAGAAGGGGTGAAACTTTCACTTACACTTGAAGATGGCAAATTATTCGAATGCAATGCCCAGAAAAATTAATTTCACGAATTATTCGCATAATTTCCTCTATGAATGAATCGAGTTGCAGACTGTTATTTGAAGAACAGAATCCTTCTCTATGAAACCATGGCGGAATCAAAGAATGGTTGAAGCATTCACTTTCACTTGAAGTAGGAAAATAATTATAATGACATGCCCAAATTTCACGACTAATTCGCATAATTTCTTCTATATATGAATTAAATTGCAAACTGTCATTTAAAAAACAGAATCCTCCTGTATAAATCATGGCGTAATTATAGAAGGGTTGAAGCTCCCACTTTCACTTGAAGAAGGCAAATTATTATAATTGAATGCCCAAAAAAAAAAAATTTCATGAATTATTCGAATAATTTCTTCTATAAATTAATCAAATTGCAGACCGTGATTTGAAAACCTAAATTCTCCTCTATGAAACCCTGGCAGAATTATAAAGAGGGTGAAGCTCTCACTTTCACTCGAATAAGGCAAATTATTATAAAAAATGCCCAAATTATTATAATGAAATGCAAAAAAAAAGAAATTTCATTAATTATTCGCATAATTTCTTCTATAAAAGAATCGAATTGCAGACTGTCATTTGAAAACCAAAATCCTCCTCTATGAAACCATGGTGGAATTAAAGAAGGGCTTAAGCTTTCACTTTCACTTGAAGCATTCAAATTATTATAATGAAATGCCGAAAAAAAATAAATTTCACGAATTATTCGCATAATTTCTCCTATAAATCAATCAAATCGCAGACTGTCATTCAAAAAACAAAACCCTCCTCTATTAAACCATGGCGGAATTGGAGAAGGGGTGAAGCATTCACTTTCACTTGAAGAAGGCAAATTATTTAAATGAAACGCCTAAAAAAAAGAAGAAATTTCACGAATTATTCGCATAATTTCTTCTAAAAATGAAACAAATTGCAGACTGTCATTCAAAAAACGTAACCCCCTTCTCTATGAAACCTTGGCGGAACTTAAGAGAGTTGAAGCTCTCACTTCCACTCGGAGAAGGCAAATTATTATAATGAAATGTCAAAAAAAAGTAATTTCACGAAATATTCGTATAATTTCTTCTATAAATGAATCAAATTGCAGACTGTCATTCAAAAAACGAAACCCCCCTCTATGAAACCATAGCCGAATCATAGAAGGGATGAAGCTTTCACTTCCACTTGAAGAAGCCAAATTATCATAGTGAAATGCCCGAAAAAAATTTCAAGAATTATTCGCATACTTCCTCGTATAAATGAATCAAATTGCAGACTGTCATTTAAAAAACCAAATCCTCCTCTATAAAACCATTGCGGAATTATAGATGAGGTAAAGCTCCCACTTTTTCTTGAAGAAGGCAAATTATTATAATGAAATGCCAAAAAAAAAAGAAATTTTACGAATTATTCGCATAATTTCTTTTTCGAATGAATCAAATCGCAGACTGTCATTTAAAACAAAACCCTTCCCTATAAATCCATGGCGGAATTATAGAAGGGGTGAAGATTTCTCTTTCACTTGAAGAAGGCAAATTATTCAAATGATTTGCCGAAAAAGAATGAAATTTCACGAATTATTCGCATAATTTCTTCTATAACTGAATCAAATTGCAGACTATCATTTGAAAAACAAAATCCTAATCTATGAAACAATGGCGGAATCATAAAAGGGTACTTTCACTTGAAGATGGCAAATTATTATAATGAAAAGCCCAAAAAAAAGAAAGTTCCCGGATTTTTCGCATAATTTCTTTTATAAATGATTCAAATTGCATACTGCCATTTGAAAAACCGAATCCTCCTCTATAAAACCATGGCGGAATTATAAAACGGTTGAAGCTTTCACTTTCACTTGAAGAAGGCAAATTATTATAATGAAATGCCCAAAAAAAAAAATTTCATGAATTATTCGCATAATTCCTTCTATGAATGAATCAAATTGCAGACTGTTATTTGAGAACCAAAATCCTCCGTTATGAAACCATGGCGGAATTTCACTCGAATTAGGCAAATTATTATAATAAAATGCCCAAATTATTATAATGAAATGCCAAAAAAAAAGAAATTTCACGAATTACTCGCATAATTTTGTCCATAAATGAATCAAATTGCAGACAGTCATTCAAAAAACAAAATCCTCCTCTATGAAACCAGTGTGAAATTATGGAAGGGTTGAAGCTCTCAATTTCACATGAAAGAGGAAAATTATTAAAATGAAATGCCCAAAAAAAAAAAATTTCATCGATTTTTCGCATAATTTCTTCTATAAAAGAATCAAATTGCAGACTGTCATTCAAAAACAAAACCCTCCTCTATTAAACCATGGCGGAATTGGAGAATGGGTGAAGCATTCACTTCCACTTGAAGAAGGCAAATTATTTAAATGAAACGCCTAAAAAAAAGAAGAAATTTCACGAATTATTCGCATAATTTCTTCTAGAAATGAAACAAATTGCAGACTGTCATTCAAAAAACGTAACCCCTTCTCTATGAAACCTTGGCGGAACTTAAGAGAGTTGAAGCTCTCACTTCCACTCGGAGAAGGCAAATTATTATAATGAAATGTCCAAAAAAAGTAATTTCACGAAATATTCGTATAATTTCTTCTATAAATGAATCAAATTGCAGACTGTCATTCAAAAAACGAAACCCCCCTCTATGAAACCATAGCCGAATCATAGAAGGGATGAAGCTTTCACTTCCACTTGAAGAAGCCAAATTATCGTAGTGAAATGCCCGAAAAAAATTTCAAGAATTATTCGCATACTTCCTCCTATAAATGAAACAAATTGCAGACTGTCATTTAAAAAACCAAATCCTCCTCTATAAAACCATTGCGGAATTATAGATGAGGTAAAGCTCCCACTTTTTCTTGAAGAAGGCAAATTATTATAATGAAATGCCAAAAAAAAAAGAAATTTTACGAATTATTCGCATAATTTCTTTTTCGAATGAATCAAATCGCAGACTGTCATTTAAAACAAAACCCTCCCCTATAAATCCATGGCGGAATTATAGAAGGGGTGAAGATTTCTCTTTCACTTGAAGAAGGCAAATTATTCAAATGATTTGCCGAAAAAGAATGAAATTTCACGAATTATTCGCATAATTTCTTCTATAACTGAATCAAATTGCAGACTATCATTTGAAAAACAGAATCCTTATCTATGAAACAATGGCGGAATTATAAAAGGGTACTTTCACTTGAAGATGGCAAATTATTATAATGAAAAGCCCAAAAAAAAGAAAGTTCCCGGATTTTTCGCATAATTTCTTTTATAAATGATTCAAATTGCATACTGCCATTTGAAAAACCAAATCCTCCTCTATGAAACCATGGCGGAATTATAAAAGGGTTGAAGCTTTCACTTTCACTTGAAGAAGGCAAATTATTATAATGAAATGCCCAAAAAAAAAAAAATTCATGAATTATTCGCATAATTCGTTCTATGAATGAATCAAATTGCAGACTGTTATTTGAGAACCAAAATCCTCCGTTATGAAACCATGGCGGAATTTCACTCGAATTAGGCAAATTATTATAATAAAATGCCCAAATTATTATAATGAAATGCCAAAAAAAAGAAATTTCACGAATTACTCGCATAATTTTGTCCATAAATGAATCAAATTGCAGACTGTCATTCAAAAAACAAAATCCTCCTCTATGAAACCATGGTGAAATTATGGAAGGGTTGAAGCTCTCAATTTCACATGAAAGAGGAAAATTATTAAAATGAAATGCCAAAAAAAAAAAAATTTCATCGATTTTTCGCATAATTTCTTCTATAAAAGAATCAAATTGCAGACTGTCATCCAAAAACAAAACCCTCCCCTATGAAACCATGGCGGAATTATAGAAGGGGGGAGCTCTCACTTTTTCTTGAAGAAGGCAAATTATTATGATGATATGCCCAATAAAAAAGAAATTTCACGAATTTTTCGCAGAATTTTGTCTATGAATGAATCATATTGCAGACTGTCATTCAAAAAACAAAATCCAAATTATAATAATGAAATGACAAAAAAAGAAATTTCAAGAATTATTCGCATAATTTTTTTAAAATGAATCAAATTGCAGACTGTCATTTGAAAAACCAAATCCTTTCCTATGAAACCCTGGCGGAATTATAGAAGGGTTGATGCTCTCACCTTCACTCGAAGAAGGCAAATTATTTTAATGAAATGCCCAAAAAAGAAGAAATTTCATGAATTATTCGCATAATTTCTTCTATAAAAGAATCAAATTTCAGACTGTCATTCAAAAACCAAAATCTTCCTCTATGAAACCATGGCGGAATTAAAAAAGGGGTTGAGCTCTCACTCTCACTCGAAGAAGGCAAATTGTTATAATGAAATGCCCAAAAAAAAAAGGAATTTCAAGAATTATTCGCATAATTTTTTCTATAAATGAATCAAATTGCAGACTGTCATCCAAAAACAAAACCCTCCTCTATGAAACCATGGCGGAATTATAGAAGGGGGGCGCTCTCACTTTTTCTTGAAGAAGGCAAATTATTATGATGATATGCCCAATAAAAAAGAAATTTCACGAATTTTTCGCAGAATTTTGTCTATAAATGAATCATATTGCAGACTGTCTTTCAAAAAACAAAATCCTACTCTATAAAACCATGGCAGGATTATAGAAGGGGTGAAGTTCTCACGTTCACTCGAAGAAGGCAAATTGCAATAATGAAATGACAAAAAAAAGGAATTTCAAGAATTATTCGCATAATTTTTTTTAAAATGAATCAATTTGCAGACTATCATTCGAAAAACAAAATCCTCCTCTATAAAACCATGGCGGAATCAGAGAAGGGTTGAAGCTCTCACTTTATCTTGAGGAAGGCAAATTATTATAATGAAATGCCTAAAAAAAAGAAATTTCATGAATTATTCGCATAATTTCTTTTATAAAAGAATCAAATTGCAGACTGTCATTTAAAAACCAAAATCCTCCTCTATGAAACCATGGCGGAATTATAGAAGGGGTGAAGATTTCTCTTTCACTTGAAGAAGGCAAATTATTTAAATGATTTGCCGAAAAAGAATGAAATTTCACGAATTATTCGCATAATTTCTCCTATAACTGAATCAAATTGCAGACTCTCATTTGAAAAACAAAATCCTAATCTATGAAACAATGGCGGAATTATAGAAGGGTACTTTCACTTGAAGATGGCAAATTATTATAATAAAAAGCCCAAAAAAAAGAAAGTTCCCGGATTATTCGCATAATTTCTTTTATAAATGATTCAAATTGCATACTGCCATTTAAAAAACCAAATCCTCCTCTATAAAACCATGGCGGAATTATAAAAGGGTTGAAGCTTTCACTTTCACTTGAAGAAGGCAAATTATTATAATAAAATGCCCGAAAAAAAAAAAATTTCATGAATTATTCGCATAATTCCTTCTATAAATGAATCAAATTGCAGACTGTTATTTGAAAACCAAAATCCTCCTTTATGAAACCATGGCGGAATTTCACTCGAATAAGGCAAATTATTATAATAAAATGCCCAAATTATTATAATGAAATGCCAAAAAAAAGAAATTTCACGAATTACTCGCATAATTTTGTCCATAAATGAATCAAATTGCAGACTGTCATTCAAAAAACAAAATCCTCCTCTATGAAACCATGGCGAAATTATGGAAGGGTTGAAGCTCTCAATTTCACTTGAAAGAGGAAAATTAATAAAATGAAATGCCCAAAAAAAAAAAATTTCATCGATTTTTCGCATAATTTCTTCTATAAAAGAATCAAATTTTAGACTGTCATTTGAAAAACCAAATCTTTCCCTATGAAACCCTGGCGGAATTATAGAAGGGTTGATGCTCTCACCTTCACTCGAAGAAGGCAAATTTTTTCAATGAAATGCACAAAAAAAATAAATTTCTCGAATTATTCGCATAATTTCTTCTATAAATGAATCAAATTGCAGACTGTCATCCAAAAACAAAACCCTCCCCTATGAAACCATGGCCGAATTATAGAAGGGGTGGCGCTCTCACTTTTACTTGAAGAAGGCAAATTATTATGATGATATGCCCAATAAAAAAGAAATTTCACGAATTTTTCGCAGAATTTTGTCTATAAATGAATCATATTGCAGACTGTCATTCAAAAAACAAAATCCTACTCTATGAAACCATGGCGGAATTATAGAAGGGGTGAAACTCTCACGTTCACTCGAAGAAGGCAAATTGCAATAATGAAATGACAAAAAAAAGAAATTTCAAGAATTATTCGCATAATTTGTTTTAAAATGAATCAAATTGCAGACTATCATTCGAAAAACAAAATCCTCCTCTATAAAACCATGGCGGAATCAGAGAAGGGTTGAAGCTCTCACTTTAACTTGAGGAAGGCAAATTATTATAATGAAATGCCTAAAAAAAAAAATTTCATGAATTATTCGCATAATTTCTTCTATAAAAGAATCAAATTGCAGACTGTCATTCAAAAACCAAAATCATCCTCTATGAAAGCATGGCGGAATTATAGAAGGTTTGATGCTCTCACCTTCACTCGAAGAAGGCAAATTATTTTAATGAAATGCCCAAAAAAGAAGAAATTTCATGAATTATTCGCATAATTCCTTCTATAAAAGAATCAAATTGCAGACTGTCATTCAAAAACCAAAATCTTCCTCTATGAAACCATGGCGGAATTAAAAAAGGGGTTGAGCTCTCACTCTCACTCGAAGAAGGCAAATTGTTATAATGAAATGCCAAAAAAAAAATAAATTTCACGAATTATTCGCATAATTTTTTCTATAAATGAATCAAATTGCAGACTGTCATCCAAGAACAAAATCCTCCCCTATGAAACCATGGTGGAATTTCACTCGAATAAGGCAAATTATTAGAATAAAATGCCCAAATTATTATGATGAACTGCCAAAAAAAAGAAATTTTACGAATTACTCGCATAATTTTGTCCATAAATGAATCAAATTGCAGACTGTCATTCAAAAAACAAAATCCTCCTCTATGAAACCATGGCGAAATTATGGAAGGGTTGAAGCTCTCAATTTCACTTGAAAGAGGAAAATTAATAAAATGAAATGCCCAAAAAAAAAAAATTTCATCGATTTTTCGCATAATTTCTTCTATAAAAGAATCAAATTGCAGACTGTCATTTGAGAAACGAAATCCTTCGTTATGAAACCCTGGCGGAATTATAGAAGGGTTGATGCTCTCACCTTCACTCGAAGAAGGCAAATTTTTTCAATGAAATGCCCAAAAAAAATAAATTTCTCGAATTATTCGCATAATTTCTTCTATAAATGAATCAAATTGCAGACTGTCATCCAAAAACAAAACCCTCTCCTATGAAACCATGGCCGAATTATAGAAGGGGTGGCGCTCTCACTTTTACTTGAAGAAGGCAAATTATTATGATGATATGCCCAATAAAAAAGAAATTTCACGAATTTTTCGCAGAATTTTGTCTATAAATGAATCATATTGCAGACTGTCATTCAAAAAACAAAATCCTACTCTATGAAACCATGGCGGTATTATAGAAGGGGTGGAACTCTCACGTTCACTCGAAGAAGGCAAATTGCAATAATGAAATGACAAAAAAAAGAAATTTCAAGAATTATTCGCATAATTTTTTTTAAAATGAATCAAATTGCAGACTATCATTCGAAAAACAAAATCCTCCTCTATAAAACTATGGCGGAATCAGAGAAGGGTTGAAGCTCTCACTTTAACTTGAGGAAGGCAAATTATTATAATGAAATGCCTAAAAAAAAAAATTTCATGAATTATTCGCATAATTTCTTCTATAAAAGAATCGAATTGCAGACTGTCATTCAAAAACCAAAATCATCCTCTATGAAACCATGGCGGAATTATAGAAGGTTTGATGCTCTCACTCTCACTCGAAGAAGGCAAATTGTTATAATGAAATGCCCAAAAAAAAAGAAATTTCACGAATTATTCGCATAATTTTTTCTATAAATGAATCAAATTGCAGACTGTCATCCAAAAACAAAATCCTCCCCTATGAAACCATGGTGGAATTATAGAAGGGATGGCGCTCTCACTTTTTCTTGAAGAAGGCAAATTATTATGATGATATGCCCAATAAAAAAGAAATTTCACGAACTTTTCGCAGAATTTTGTCTATAAATGAATCATATTGCAGACTGTCATTCAAAAAACAAAATCCAAATTATAATAATGAAATGACAAAAAAAAGAAATTTCAAGAATTATTCGCATAATTTTTTTAAAATGAATCAAATTGCAGACTATCATTCGAAAAACAAAATCCTCCTCTATAAAACCATGGCGAAATCAGAGAAGGGTTGAAGCTTTCACTTTAACTTGAGGAAGGCAAATTATTATAATGAAATGCCTAAAAAAAAGATATTTCATGAATAATTCGCATAATTTCTTCTATAAAAGAATCAAATTGCAGACTTACATTTAAAAACCAAAATCCTCCTCTATGAAACCATGTTGGAATTATAGAAGGGCTGAAGCTCTCACTTTAACTTGAAGAAGGCAAATTATTATAAGGAAATGCCCAAAAAAAGAAAATTTCATGAATTATTCGCATAATTTCTTCTATAAATGAATCAAATTGCAGACTGTCATTTTGAAACCAAAATCCTCCCCTATGAAACCATTGCGGAATTAAAAATTACGGAAAGCACTGCCGTGAAGGCAGGAGCTTTTGAGCGCTCGTACATGCACCTTGTAGGTAGATTCGCATTTTCCAGTTTTAGAAATCAATTGAAGGAATTTTTGACTGCTGTCAAAAAAATTCTGAAACTTAGGCGAAACTCCAGACTTCATGTCGGTGCTTCAGCTGATCAATTTTTTTCCGATAATTCGCTAGAATTTTCCACGGTATCTATGGTCTTGGTGATGCGATCTGGACAAAATTTTGCACGTAGTTTGAATACATTATTCCTGAGCTAGGTGCATAATTTCATTCCAATCCGATCGGTAGTTTCGAAACTATCACGAAAAAAATATTTTGAACGGCCATATTTACGGAACCCCTAGTCCAATTTTGCTCATTGATGAACATGACCGTGAAATTTGCGATCCAAACCCACCCTGAAAATTTCAAATTCCTAGGCCTTTCCGTTCAAAAGTTAGAATTTTCTATGGTTTCTATGGTTCTGGTCATGCGATCTGGACAAAATATTGCTTCAATATATCATTCTCGATTAAAATACAAAATTTCATCTCGATCGAATCCGCAGTTTCGAATTTATCGAGAAAACAAAATTTCAAACGACCGTATTTACGGAACCCCTTGTATAATGTTGCTCATAGATGAACGTGATCACGACATTCGAGATCCACACCTATCCTGAAAATTTCAAGTCCCTAGGCCTTTCCGTTCAAAAGTTACAATTTTCTATGATTTCTATGGTTCTGGTCATGCGATCTGGACAAAATTTCACATGTAGCTTGAACACCTCATTTTCCATTTGAGTGCAAAATTTCATCTCGATCAAATCTGTAGTTTTCAAGTAATCAGGGAAACAAAACTTTGAACGGCCATATTTACGGAACCCCTGGTGGAATTTGGCCCATTAACGAACTTAACCGAGCCATTCGGGAACTGAACCTACCCTGAAAATTTCAAGTTTCTAGGACATTCCGTTCGAGAGTTATTGTGTATACAGCCGGACGGACGGCCGGACGGCCGGACGGCCGGACGGACAGACTCGAATTTTTCGACGGATTCGTCATCAGTGAGTCGAACATAGTCGATTGAGATCATTTTCGGCTCAAAATTCGAAAAATACAGACATCGTGACGAAATGATATAGCTTTCGTGTAAGTTGTACGAGCGCTCAAAAAAGGGGTTGAGCTCTCACGTTCACTCGAAGAAGGCAAATTGCAATAATGAAATGACAAAAAAAAGAAATTTCAAGAATTATTCGCATAATTTTTTTTAAAATGAATCAAATTGCAGACTATCATTCGAAAAACAAACTCCTCCACTATAAAACCATGGCGGAATCAGAGAAGGGTTGAAGCTCTCACTTTAACTTGGGGAAGGCAAATTATTATAATGAAATGCCTAAAAAAAAAAATTTCATGAATTATTCGCATAATTTCTGCTATAAAAGAATCAAATTGCAGACTGTCATTTAAGAACCAAAATCCTCATCTATGAAACCATGGCGGAATTATAGAAGGGTTGATGCTCTCATCTTCACTCAAAGAAGGCAAATTATTTTAATGAAATGCCCAAAAAAGAAGAAATTTCATGAATTATTCGCATAATTCCTTCTATAAAAGAATCAAATTGCAGACTATCATTCGAAAAACGAAATCCTCCTCTATAAAACCATGGCGGAATCAGAGAAGGGTTGAAGCTCTCACTTTAACTTGAGGAAGGCAAATTATTATAATGAAATGCCTAAAAAAAAGAAATTTCATGAATTATTCGCACAATTTCTTCTATAAAAGAATCAAATTGCAGACTTTCATTTAAAAAACAAAATCCTCCTCTATGAAACCATGGCGGAATCATAGAAGGGGTGAAGATTTCTCTTTCACTTGAAGAAGGCAAATTATTTGCCGAAAAAGATTGAAATTGCACGAATTATTCGCATAATTTCTTCTATAACTGAATCAAATTGCAGACTGTCATTTGAAAAATAAAATCCTAATCTATGAAACAATGGCGGAATTATAAAAGGGTACTTTCACTTGAAGATGGCAAATTATTATAATGAAAAGCCCAAAAAAAAAGAAAGTTCCCGGATTATTCGCATAATTTCTTTTATAAATAATTCAAATTGCATACTGCCATTTAAAAAACCAAATCCTCCTCTATAAAACCATGGCGGATATATAAAAGGGTTGAAGCTTTCACTTTCACTTGAAGAAGGCAAATTATTATAATGAAATGCCCAAAAAAAAAATTTCATGAATTATTCGCATAATTCCTTCTATAAATGAATCAAATTGCAGACTGTTTTTTGAAAACCAAAATCCTCCTTCATGAAACCATGGCGGAATTTCACTCGAATAAGGCAAATTATTATAATAAAATGCCCACATAATTATAATGAAATGCCAAAAAAAAGAAATTTTACGAATTACTCGCATAATTTTGTCCATAAATGAATCAAAATGCAGACTGTCATTAAAAAAACAAAATCCTCCTCTATGAAACCATGGCGAAATTATGGAAGGGTTGAAGCTCTCAATTTCACTTGAAAGAGGAAATTTAATACAACGAAATGCCCAAAAAAAAAATATTTCATCGATTTTTCGCATAATTTCTCCTATAAAAGAATCAAATTGCAGACTGTCATTTGAAAAACCAAATCCTTTCCTATGAAACCCTGGCGGAATTATAGAAGGGTTGATGCTCTCACCTTCACTCGAAGAAGGCAAATTATTTTAATGAAATGCCCAAAAAAGAAGAAATTTCATGAATTATTCGCATAATTCCTTCTATAAAAGAATCAAATTGCAGACTGTCATTCAAAAACCAAAATCTTCCTCAATGAAACCATGGCGGAATTAAAAAAGGGGTTGAGCTCTCACTCTCACTCGAAGAAGGCAAATTGTTATAATGAAATGCCCAAAATAAAAGAAATTTCACGAATTATTCGCATAATTTTTTCTATGAATGAATCAAATTGCAGACTGTCATCCAAAAACAAAACCCTCTCCTTTGAAACCATGGCAGATTTATAGAAGGGGTGGCGCTCTCACTTTTTCTTGGAAAGGCAAATTATTATAATGAAATGCCGAAAAAAAAAAATTTCACGAATTATTCGCATAATTTCTTCCATGAATGAATCAAATTGCAGACTGTCATTCAAAAAACAAAATCCCCCTCTATAAAACCATGGCGGAATTATAGAAGAGTTGAAGCTCTGACTTTAACTTGAAGAAGGCAAATTATTATAAGGAAATGCCCAAAAAAAGAAAATTTCATGAATTATTCGCATAATTTCTTCTATAAATGAATCAAATTGCAGACTGTCATTTGAAAACCAAAATCCTTTCCTATAAAACCATTGCGGAATTATAAAGGAGGTGAAGCTCTCACTTTCACTTGAAGAAGGCAAATTATTCCGTAATGAAATGCAAAAAAAAAAAAATTTCATGAATAATTCGCATATCTTTTATAAAAGAATCAAATTGAAGACGGTCATTTTAAAACCAAAATCCTCCTTTATGAAACCATGGCAGAATCAAAAAAGGGGTGAAGCTCTCGCTCTCACTCGAAGAAGGCAAAATGTTATAATGAAATGCCCAAAAAAAATTAATTTCTCGAATTATTCGCATAATTTCTTCTATAAATGAATCAAATTGCAGACTGTCATCCAAAAACAAAACCCTCCCCTATGAAACCATGGCCGAATTATAGAAGGGGTGGCGCTCTCACTTTTACTTGAAGAAGGCAAATTATTATGATGATATGCCCAATAAAAAAGAAATTTCACGAATTTTTCGCAGAATTTTGTCTATAAATGAATCATATTGCAGACTGTCATTCAAAAAACAAAATCCTACTCTATGAAACCATGGCGGAATTATAGAAGGGGTGAAACTCTCACGTTCACCCGAAGAAGGCAAATTGCAATAATGAAATGACAAAAAAAAGAAATTTCAAGAATTATTCGCATAATTTTTTTAAAATGAATCAAATTGCAGACTATCATTCGAAAAACAAAATCCTCCTCTATAAAACCATGGCGGAATCAGAGAAGGGTTGAAGCTCTCACTTTCACTTGGAGAAGGCAGATTATTATAATGAAATGCCAAAAAAAAAGAAATTTCATGAATTATTCGCATAATTTCTTCTATAAATGAATCAAATTGCAGACTGCCATCCAAAAAATAGAACCTTCCTCTATGAAACCATGGCGGAATTATAGAAGGGGTGGAGCTCTCACTTTTACTTGAAGAAGGCAAATTATTATAATGAAATGCCCAAAAAAAAAGAAATTTCATGAATTATTCGCATAATTGCTTCTATAAACAAATAATATTGCAGACTGTTATCCAAAAAACCGAACCCTCCTCTATAAAACCATGGCGGAATTATAGGAGGGGTAAAGCCCTCACTTTTACTTGAGGAAAGCAAATTATTATGAAGAAATGCCTAAAAAAAAGATATTTCATGAACTATTCGCATAATTTCTTCAATGAATGAATCAAATTGTAAACTGTCATTCGAAAAACCGAATCCTCCCCTATAAACACATAGCGGAATCATAGAAGGGTTGAAGCTCTCACTTTCACTTGAAGAAGGCAATTTATTATGAAGAAATGCCCAAAAAAAAAGAAATTTCACGAATTATTCGCATAATTTCTTCTATGATCGAATCATATTGCAGACTGACATTCAAAAAACAAGATCATACTCTATGAAACCATGGCGGAATTATAGAAGGGGTGAAGCTCTCACTTTTACTCGAAGAAGGCAAATTATTTCAATGAAATGCCCAAAAAAAAGAAATTTCACCAATTATTCGCATGGTTTCTTTTATAAATGAATCAAATCGAAGACTGTCATTCAAAAAAAAATCCTCCTCTATGAAACCGGAAATATAGAAGGGGTAAAGTTCTCTTTTTCTTTTGGAGAAGGCAAATTATTATAATGAAATGCTCAAAAAATAACGAAATTTCACGAATTATTCGCATAATTTCTTCCATGAATGAATCATATCGCAGACTGTCATTCAAAAAACAGTATCATACTCTGTAAAACCATGGCGGAAATATAGAAGGGTTGAAGCTCTCACTTTCACTTTAAGGAGTTAAATTATTATAATGAAACTCCCAAAAAAAGGCATTTCATGGAATATTCGCATAATTTATTCTATAAAAGAATCAAATTGCAGACTGTCATTTAAAAAACCAAATCCTCATCTATGAAACCATGGCGGAATTAAAGAAGGGTTGAAGCTTTCACTTTTACTTGGAGAAGGCAAATTATTATAATGAAATACCAAAAAAAAGCAATTTCATGAATTATTCGCATAATTTCTTCTATAAATGAATCAAATTGCAGCCTTCCATCCAAAAAATAGAACCCTCCTCTATAAAACCATGGCGGAATTATAGAAGGGGTGGAGCTCTCACTTCTACTAGAAGTATGATGAAGAATGACCTCTCTGGAGTTCCCAATTTTGCCAATGACATCATTGAGCGTCTCGAAAAATTACTCCTTTTTAGCGATCGATTCATCATCAGATGGGGCATAAATTGCCAGTAAAGTGGCATTATGCTGATTTAGTTTGATGTTCACTGTCAAAATATTCTGATTGACAATTCCGTAGTTCGAGATTTTGGATTTTCGTATTGCTTTTATTAAAATGGACACTCCTCTCTTAGCTCGCCCCTCCTTCGGAACTCCGCTATATATATATTCGAATATATCCACCAACTCGTTCAGTACCACTAACCTTCTTCTTTGTTTCTGTAAGGGTCACCACATCCATTCCAAGTTTTTTTATTTCCGAAACAACGATGCCGATTTTTTGTTTAACTTCCTGTATATTCCATGTTCCCATATTCATTAACCTTTTCCTTCGCTTTTGTCGTTTACCAGTAGATCCGTCCGTACATCCGAGGCGCTGTTCAGGCTTTTTAGCAAGTTGAAATATTTATGTATAGCAGGGAGCTAGCCTGCTGCTACAACCCTCCTCCTTTATCCGGGCTTGGGACCGGCAGTAGCACCGCCGAGCCACTCAATCCACGATGCTCCGCCTGGAGCATCGTCGGAATTATTCGCATAATTTCTTCTATAAAAGAATAAAATTGCAAACTGTCATTTGAAAAACCAAATGCTCCTCTATAAAACCATAGCGGAATTAGAGACGGGTTGAAACTCTCATTTTCACTTGAAGAAGGCAAATTATTTTATGATGAAATGCCAAAAAAAAAAAATTTCACGAATTGTTCGCAGAATTTTGTCTATAAATGAATCAAATTCCAGACTGTCATTCAAAAAACAAAACCATATTAAACCATTGCGGAATTATAGAAGGGGTGAAGCTTTCACTTTCACTTGAAGAAGGCAAATTATTTGAATGAAATGCCTAAAACAAAAGGAAATTTCACGAATTATTCGCATGATTTCTTCTATAAATGAATCAAATTGCAGACTGTCATTTAAAAAACAAAATCCACCTCTATGAAACCATGGCGGAATTGAAAAAGGGTTGAGGCTCTCACTTTCACTCGAAGAAGGCAAATTATTATAATAAAATGCCCAAAAAAAAAGAAATTTCACGAATTATTCGCTTAATTTCTTCTATGAATGAATCGAATTGCAGACTTTCATTCATCACGAAATCCTCTATGAAACCGTGGCGGAATTATAGAAGGGTTGAAGCTCTCACTTTCACTTCGAGGAGGCAAATTATTATAATGAAATGCCCAAAAAAAAGGATTTCATGGAATATTTGCATAATTTCTTCTATAGAAGAATCAAATTGCAGACTGTCATTTGAAAATCCAAATCCTCCTCTATGAAACCATGGCGGAATTGAAGAAGAGTGAAGCTCTCACTTCCACTTGGAGAAGGCAAATTATTATAATGAAAAGCCCAAAAAAAGAAATTTCATGAATTATTCGCATAATTTCTTCTATGAATGAATCAAATTGCAGACAATCATCCAAAAAACCGAACCTTCCTCTATGAAACCATGGCGGAATTATAAAAGGGGTGGAGCTCTCACTTTCACTTGAAGAAGGCAAATTATTATATGAAATGCCCAAAAAAAAGAAATGTCATGAATTATTCGCATAATTTCTTCTATAAATGAATCAAATTGCAGACTGTCATTCAAAAAACCAAACCCTACCCTATGAAAACATAGCGGAATTATAGGAGGGGTAGAGCCCTCACTTTTATTTGAAGACGTCAAATTATTTTGATGAAATGCCCAAAAAAAGGAATTTTACGAATTATTCGCATAATTTCTTCTATAAATGAATAGAATTGCAGGCTGTCATTCAAAAACAAAAATCTCCTCTTTGAACCCATGGCGGGGTTATAGAAGGGTTGAAGCTCTCACTTTTACTTGAAGAAGGCAAATTATCGTGATGAAATGCCCAAAAAGAAGAAATTTCACGAATTATTCGCATAATTTCTTCAATAAATGAATCAAATTGCAGACTGCCATTCAAAAACCAAAATCCTCCTCTATAAAACCATTGCGGAATGATAAAAGAGGTCAAGGTCTCACTTTCACTTGAAGAAGGCAAATTATTATAATGTGATGCCCAAAAAAAAAAATTTCATGGATTATTCGCAGAATTTTTTCTATAAATGAATCAAATTCCAGCCTGTCATTCTTAAAACAAGACCTTCCTCTATGAAACCATGGCGGAATTATAGAAGGGGTGAAGCTTTTACTTTCACTTCGAGGAGGCAAATTATTATAATGAAATGCCCAAAAAAAAGGATTTCATGGAATATTTGCATAATTTCTTCTATAGAAGAATCAAATTGCAGACTGTCATTTGAAAATCCAAATCCTCCTCTATGAAACCATGGCGGAATTGAAGAAGAGTGAAGCTCTCACTTCCACTTGGAGAAGGCAAATTATTTAAATGAAATGCCTAAAAAAAGAAATTTCACTAATTATTCGCTCAATTTCTACTATAAATGAATCAAATTGCAGATTGTCATTCAAAGAACAAAAACCTCCTCTAAAAAACCATGGCGGAATTATAGAAGGGTCGTAGCTCTCACTTCCACGCGAAGAAGGCAAATTATTATAATAAAATGCCCAAAAAAAGAAATTTCACTAAATATTCGCATAATTTCTTCTATGAATGAATTAAATTGCAGAATTTCATCCAAAAAACGAAATCCTCCTCTATGAAACCGTGGCGGAATTATAGAAGCGTTGAAGCTTTCACTTTCACTTCAAGGAGGAAAATTATTATAATGAAATGCCCAAAAAAAAGGCATTTCATGGAATATTCGCATAATTTCTTCAATAGAAGAATCAAATTGCAGACTGTCATTTGAAAATCCAAATCCTCCTCTATGAAACAATGGCGGAATTAAAGAAGGGTGAAGCTCCCACTTTCACGCGAAGAAGACAAATTATTATAATAAAATGCCCAAAAAAAAAGAAATTTTACGAATTATTCGCATTATTTCTTCTATAAATGAATCAAATTGCAGACTGTCATTCAAAAAACACCATCATTCCCTATGAAACCATGGCAAAATTATAGAAGGGGTGAAGTTGTCACGTTCACCAATGAGCCAAATTAGACTAGGGGTTCGGTAAATATAGTCGTTCAAAATATTTTTCCTGATTATTTCGAAACTACTGATTGGATTGACATGAAATTTTACACATAGATGAAGAATAATGTCTTCAAACTTTGTTCAGATCGCATAACCCAGAACATTACCAAGAAAATTCTAGCAAATTATTGAAAAAAAAAATTGTCACCTAAAGCACTGACGAGAAGTTTGGAGTTTCTCCTCAGTTTGAGAATTTTTTTGGCAGCTGTCAAAAATTTCTTCAATTGGTTTCTGAAACTGGAAAATGCCAATCTACCTACAAGGTGGATGAACGAGCGCTCAAAAGCTCCTGACTTCACGGCAGTGCTTTTCATCAATTTTATGATTGGATGCACGTATTTTGGGCGTTTGGTATATTCAACAGCAATAACAACCACTTCTCAACATCCTCGAGAACCCAACGACTTCAAAGAGTTTGACCAACCCTTGCATTTCGTCTGAGAAACCATCCCTGAATGTGACGTTAAGGCCTCTTCAAAGCAGGACTTGACGCTGGATGAGTACAATTTTGTTTTTCATTCTCTTCAGACTTCTCTTTCTAAATTTCCAATTACCATACGTTAAGAACCTAAATATTTCCATAAATTTTACGATATTATCTGTAAATGAAAGCCGGCCTTTATCCCTTCATCTACAATTGTCAGATTAAAGAACTTATTTTGATTCCGCGATTTGTTTCTTGATGCATATCATTTCTACCATAGACTTTTGAATGGATATCAAAGATCGAATTTTTAAGATACTTTCATTCAACAACATTTACTCTGGTAGTTTTGACCTCTACTGGAAGTAACAATTTCAAAAGTTAATTTAAAACTATCTGGCGTCACTCTCAAGAAACCCACCCCTTCTTCTATTAGACCTAAGGCGCGAGCCTGGTTAACTCAATTTGTGTGTGCATGAGATACTCATTTTATTTTAACATTTGTGAATACATATTTTATCTATTCTTATGGCCTATGGGTTGATTGAAAGAATTATAATAGACCATAAGTTTGAATTCGAATTTTTTTTTCATTTGAATAACTTTTATGATTATAAGTTAGTTCATAGTTTTCAAAAATGAAATTCAAGTGATTCTCTTAGAAAATTTGAATTGTTCATTGAAGAGATAAAAATTCCAAAATGAAATTGAATCCACAATCGAGAAGACAGCATGGTTCAATATTATAATCATTTAATTAAAATTCCAAAATTTTTCAAATTGTACATCCTAAGAGCTTACACAATTAAAGATGCTACAAAATTGATTGACATCACGACATTCCTAATTTCACATCTGCAACCAGAAATCTCATAAGTGTTCCATTGAATTTTAATGTTGATCAATATCGTAATAATTGGGAATATCAGAGTCGACTTGCTCCAAATTCGATTGAAATTCAGTGTCAGGGGTGGAAATCTACTAATGGATCTTCGCAGGAACGGTACGTTGATTAAAGTACGAAATGATGGTTAAATTTCCGCAAATTCATGGAAGGTGATGCGCTCATTAGTATGTGATCGAAATGCTGGGTTTCCTGATGACCACGTGATGAAGAAATATCGGTTGAGTTCCAACGTGAAATTGAAGAATTGTACTCCGAGATCGATGTAACAAAACAACAGTACTCCGAAAAGAAATTAAAATAATGAAACTCACCAAATATTTTTCTTGGTTTCCTTCTTCGAGCCATAGATCTCATAAATATATCCTCGAATTATTGTTCCTCTTGCAACGTCAAAAAATATTTCATCCTTCAAAACTATCCTTTACAATTCTCAATGGAGAATCCTCAAGTTTCAACGCAAAATCAATCAAAATTAAGGTAGATATTGACTGGATATGGTCGAGTTTCATGTTAAAAAATTACGAAAAGCACTGCCGTGAAGTCAGGAGCTTTTGAGCGCTCGTACATCCTCCTTGTAGGAAGATTTGCATTTTCCAGTTTTAGAAATCAATAGAAGGAATTTTAGACTGCTTTAAAAAAAATTCTGAAACTTAGGCGAAACTCCAGACTTCATGCCAGTGCTTTAGATGACCAATTTTTTTCCGATAATTCGCTAGAATTTTCTACGGTATCTATGGTCTTGGTGATGCAATCTGGACGAAATTTCGCACGTAGTTTGGATACATTATTCCTCAGCCAGGCGCAGAATTTCATTCCAATCCAATCAGTAGTTTCGGAACTATCAGTAAAAAAATATTTTGAACGGCCATATTTACGGAATCCGTAGTCTTATTTTGCTCATTGATGAACGTGACCGCGATAGTCGCGATCCAAACCCACCCTGAAAATTTTAAATGTTACAATTTTCTATGGTTTCTATGGTTCTGGTCATGCGATCTGGACAAAATATTGATTTAATATATCATTCTCGATTAAAATACAAAATTTCATCTCAATCGAATCCGTAGTTTCGAAATTATCGAGAACACGAACCCCTAGTATAATTCTGCTCATTGATGAACGTGAACGCCACATTTCAGATCTGCACCTATCCTGAAAATTTCAAGTCCTTAGGCCTTTCCGTTCGAAAGTTATGATTTTCTATGGTTCTGGTCATGCGATCTAGAAAAATGTAGCTTTAATATATCATTCTCCATGAGTATACTAAATTTCGTCACGATCGAATCTGTAGTTTGGAAATTATCAAGAAAACTAAATTTCAAACGACCATATTTACGGAACCCCTAGTATAATTTTGCTCATAGATGAACGTCATCACGACATTCGAGATCCACACCTATCCTGAAAATTTCAAGTCCCCAGGCGTTTCCGTTCAAAAGATAAAATTTTCTATGTTTTCTATGGTTCTGGTCATGCGATCTGGACAAATTTCACATGACGCTTGAAAACCTCATTCTCCATTTGGGTGTGTTATACGTTCACATCCAGGAGTTCCCAACAACAATCATCCTGACAGAGACTCCATGTTACAGTGATTCATAAAAGCGGACCACTGGAGAACTTCTAGTTAGTCTTGACATAATCGGGATCGTGAATTTATGTACGAATCGTTCGACATTTTCCATCATTGTAAATCTTAAATAAACTCATTTTTATAAACCCAGTTGTTCACCACTAAAACGTAATTGGCGCAGTCGATAAAGGAGTTCTTGTGAAAGTTCTGCAAAGAAAACTACAAGGACCTGAACCTACCTTCCATTGGATCCATCAAGGAAATCGAATGGAAATTGCAATTTTTGCTAAGTGGTGAGTCATACTGATACTATAAATTTTTTTACATTTTATGTCAGACCCTCCTGAATCCTTGTCCGATTCCATCATCGAAAACGACTTTGATTTGAAGCTAAATTTATCGAATTCTTTCAGAAGACTAAGTATTAAGTCAATTTCAGAAACAACAATTAATAAAATAGAGATGGCTTCAGTTCCGAAATTCGATTCTAGAGAATTAAGCATTATTCCTGACTTTGACGAGAGTCCAAATAAGCTCCATAGATTCATGACGGCCTCGGAAGCTGTTTCAAAACAATTTTTTGATGTGAATAATACGGATAATTTTCGAAATATAGTTTTGCTAAATGGCATACTAAATAAACTGCATGGTCGTGCCGAAGAAATTGTTGTAATTCATGGAGCAACGAACGATTGGTCAGAGATCAAAAATGCACTTATTTTGAATTTTAGTGATCAAAGGGATGAAAATAGTTTGAATCAAGATTTAGTCAATTCTAGGCAAAATTGGAATGAAGCACCCCAGGAATTTTACGGAAGAATTTTGCATTTATTGAATACCATTTGTAATTATATAGATCTGAGGTGTAACGATGCAGAAAAGGAAATTGCAAAAAAGTTTTTCAAAAATCAGGCTCTGAAAACTTTTCTTGCTGGATTAAGAGATCCTTTAGGCCCTATTATAAGAGCAATGAGACCTGCTACTTTAGCTCAAGCTCTACAATTTATAATTGAAGAAGACAATATTAGGCACCTTCAAAAGAGCAATAATTTCCAAACGCCCAGAAAAACTTTTAACACGAAGCAAATCCAAAATAACGCGAACTATAAAACATTCCATAGTGGAAATTCTAGATTTCAATCACCTCATTTTTCAGGTAATAATCAATCGTCATATTCTCAAAATTTTCAAGCTAATCATCAACAGTTTCCAAGTAAACCTATAACTTAACAAAGAAATTTTAATCATGTTACTCCAAGATTTCCTGGACATTCCCAAGTTTTCAAAGGACCTCAACAAAATTATCCAACTCCAATGAGTATTTCCACAAATAATACTGTCCCAAAATTTAAACAAAATACCTATCTCAGAGAAATTTTCCGAATAGAAATAGAAATCAAGATTTCATCAGTGAAGAATTATTTAACACGGAAAATTATGACCAAAATAACTTTGAATTCGAAAATAACTCTGCTGAACAAAAGTTTGGGAATATTCAAACAGAAAACCCAATGAGGTGATAAAATTTCATATTTCTAATAAACGAGAATTACCGTTCATATCTATTCGAAACCCTCCTTTGAAACTACTTATTGACACAGGCTCCACAAAATCTTTCATAAATCCTGAACTTGCAAGAAAATTTTTTTCAAAATTTATTTTCAAAAAATCTTTTACTATTTCCACCGTTCACCAAAAATCAACCCATAATTTTTGTGCTGATATTCCAATTTTTCCTGAATTTAATCAACATGGTAATTTCGAATTTTACTTATTCACATTTCACAATTTTTATGATGGCCTTATAGGACTAGATAACATAAAACTTTTGAATGTAACTCTAGATTTTCAAATTTCAAAGTTGTATACACCTTCTTCTACCATAGCAATTCATTATCAAGAAACTGCTAAGAAAATTCCTTTTAAAATTAAAGTTGATGCAAATTCAAAAATAATCAACTAAATTCCTGTGAAGCAAATATCTGGCGACATCATAGTTCCTAAACAAGTTATACAAGATTGCGAAATCCCTGAAATTTTCTCTTTCTAACAAAGGATTTGCCAATGTGGAAATTTCGAATAGGACTAATGAAGATATAATATTAATTTTGAATACTATTGAGTCATTTTGTTTCAATAATAATGATTTCGAAATATTTCAAATAGATACAAATATTCCATCAGAAAATACCGATATAGAAAAATTAATTAAAACTGCACATATGAATGACGAAGAAAAACTTCATATTCTCAAATTATGTTAGAAATATTCTGATATTTTCCATAGAGAAAATCAACCACTGTCATTTTCAAACCAAATTAAACATTAAATTAACACTAAAGATGATATTCCTGCCCATAGAAAATCTTACTGATACCCGTATGTTCATAAAGAAGAAGTGAAAAATCAGATAAATTCAATGTTGTAACAAGGTATTATCAGGCCTAGTCAATCCCCTTGGTCATCTCCTATTTGGGTAGTTCCTAAAACGACCGATGCATCGGGAAAGAAAAAATGGAGAATCGTAGTAGATTTTCGAAAAAGGAGAAGAGGAGGGAGAAGATCAACGAAAAAACTATAGACGATAAATACCCTATTCCTAATATTAATGATAATTTGGATGAACTTATATATATATTACCACATTAGATTTGGCAAGTGGTTTTCACCAAATTGAAATGAATCCGGAAGATATTGCAAAAACAGCTTTCAACGTGGAAAATGGGCATTACGAATTATAAAGAATGCCATTTGGTTTAAAATGTTTTTCTCCTACTACCTTTCAACGTGTAATGGATAATGTTCTCAGAGGATTAGTAAATTGCTCAGTCTTTCTTGATGATATAATAATATTTTCGACTTCCTTGCAAGAGCACATTGTTGATCTGAGTAAAGTTTTCCAAAGGCTTAAAGATGCAAATTTCAAAATTCAATTGGACAAGTCCGAATTTTTAAATAGAGAAGTAGCATATTTAGGGCACATAGTCAACCCGGACGGAGTGAAACCAAATCCCGATAAAATACTTGCGGTTCAAAAATACCCATTGCCACGTACCACCAAAGAAATAAAAAGTTTTCTAGGTTTAGTAGGTTATTATAGGAAATTCATTCGAGACTTTGCTAATATTACCAAACCACTAACTTCATGTTTGAAAAAAGGTGCAAAAATTGAACATACACCAGAATTCATTAATTGTTTTGAATATTGTAAAAATCTCTTAACAAATGAACCTATTCTTCAGTATCCAGATTTTTCCAAAGAATTTATTTTTACCGCGGACGCGAGTAACTTTGCTATAGGTGCTGTACTATCTCAAGGAATTGTAGGATCAGATAGACCAATTTCATATGCTTCACGAACATTGAATGACAATGAACAAAATTACAGTACCATTGAAAAAGAACTTCTTGCTGTCGTTTGGGCAACGAAATACTTTAGGCCATATCTGTTTGGCCGAAAATTCAAAATTGTATCAGATCATAAACCTTTACAATGGATAATGTCACTCAAAGATCGAACAGCAAACTTTTGAGATGGAGGTTAAAATTAGAGGAATATGATTTCGAAGTCGGGTACAAAAAGGGTACTGCCAACACTAATGCCGATGCACATTCTCGCATTGAAAGTCATAACAAAGAAATTTTTGAATATATGGAAAGTTTTAATGAAGCGTTTCCAAAGTCAAACTTAAATGATGATAGTGAATCTATGATGGTAAACTTTGATGAATCTGATTTTCGAAATAATAAAACCGAAGGAAAATTATTATCATTTGAAAAATTTTCAGAACCTTAGGAATTAAATAATATAGAAGATTGTTCTCACATTACTGAACGGGAAGGAGATCTTTTTGAATGTCCCTAATTTTACTCTTTAGCCCATTGTGTTTCAGAAGACCTCTATATGAATAAAGGCATTGCTTTAACATTCAAACGAAGATTTGGTCAGGTTCATAATTTAAAATCCCAAAATAAGAGAGTCGGAGAAATTGCTTCAATCAATGTTAAAAACCGAAGAATTTATTACCTCATAAAAAAAGAATTCAGTTACGAGAAACCTGAATACGAAACGGTCTTCCAAACACTTGTTAATCTCAGAAAATCATGTGAACAGAATGGAGACAGATACCAAGAATTGCAAGCGGACTTGATAAACTGACTTGGCGAAAAATATTTGAGATGATAAAGTTCGTATTCGCGGAGAGTAACATGAATATCGCAATTTATTTCTTACCACAACAAAACCAAGAAATATCCGTAGAAGTCATCAACGAGGAAATATCGGATGACAATACCATTCAATCCACTCGTGAGAACCCAATTCAGAGAATGTTTTAACTGATGCAAAAATTAAAATTCATAGTGATACTGAAATAATTCATAAGCAAAATTTGAAAAAACCAAAATCTGAATCCAAAATACTTTTACAGGATGCTCCTAGTGCATCTAGTAGCAGCCCAGGAAATAGATATAACGAATCTCCAAGAGAATCCAGGAATCCTCCCGATTTACCTGGGCAAAGCCAAAATTAAAACAAAATCCCACGATTTCATACATTTTTACGATGTCGAACCAATCGTCGTTGAACTGAATTATCTTCAAAATCAATATTTGACTGTAAAAGAATCCCTTCTAAATAAACCGGAAAGTATGTTCTATAAAGAATTGGAAAACCATGGAAAAATTTTTGAGTATCAATTTAATGTTCCGAAACAAAAATTAAATCGTTTAACTCCAAAAGGGAGAACAAGAAGAGGTTTAGTTAATGGCTTGGGTACAATAATCAAGAGTATCTCAGGAAATTTAGACGCTGACGATGCAGTTTATTATGAAAAAGCTCTGAGAAAACTTCAAGACAACCAAAAAGAAGTAATTTCCTAATTAAATTCTGAAATTTCGCTAGCAGGAGAAGTGATTGATAATTGGAACGTCGGTCAATATTGTTATGACAATGATCGATGAAATCGAAAATGCTATCAGTTTCTCGAAATTAGGAGTTTGACATCACAGCATAATCAAAATTTCCGAATTAAAATCAATCATCAGTAGAATATCAGAACAATATACCCAGGATAATTCAATGTTCACGAATGAAGAAGATTTTCATGAATTTTATGAATTAATCAAAGTAGATGCACACAAAATTCAATCTAGAATTGTTTTCATTTTACATTTTCCAATTATGAATCCCCAATTATTTTCTCATTATCACCTTTATTCCATTCCAACGATCAATAACACCATAATATCACCCAAAAACACCTATCTGACATTAAATGAAAAACTGTATCAGTATACCTCGTCCTCTTGTGTGAAAATGCAAAACCTATTTTACTGTGAGGAGAACAACGTAGTCGAAGGTACCTAGGTGGAGTAGGACTGTATTTTTCAGCTTCTCCAACTTCAGAATCCACTTGAAAAATGTTCCGCTGGACCAGATCCACAACCTCAAGAAGAGACAAGAAGAAATTCAATCCATCATCGAGGAAACACAGCCTGAAAGTTCAGTTCATGGAGAACTTATTGGAATTTTATATATATTGATTTTTCTGATACCTACTTATTATTTTCTGTTACAAGAAAGCGAAAGAATATTGGAAATCCAGAAAACCAACTGCAGGACCAGAACCGACAGCGGCCGTTCAACAACCCAGCAAACCCTTCTTCACCCCTGAGGCAACTTCTGAGGAGGGAGGTGTTATACGTTCACATCCAGGAGTTCCCAACAACAATCATGCTGACAGAGACATTCCAACATTCCAACTATGCTGAGTGTTATGTTACAGTGATTCATGAAAGGGGACCACTGGAGAACTTCTAGTTAGTCTTGACATAATCGGGATCGTGAATTTATGTACGAATCGTTCGACATTTTCCATCCTTGTAAATCTTAAATAAACTCATTTTTGAGCGCTCGTACAACTCACACGAGGGCTATATCATTTCGTCACGATGTCTGTATTTTTCGAATTTTGAGCCGAAAATGGTCTCAATCGACTATGTTCGACTCACTGATGAGGAATCCGTCGGAAAATTCGAGTCTGTCCGTCCGTCCGGCCGTCCGTAAGCACGATAACTCTCGAACGGATCAACCTAGAGACTCGACATTTTCATTGTAGGTTCAGATCCCAAATGCCTCGGTTGAGTTCGTTAATGGGCCAAATTCCACCAGGGGTTCCATAAATATGACCGTTCAAAATATTTTTTTGCTGATAGTTCAGAAAATACTGAGCGGATTGGGATGAAATTTTGCACCTAGCTGAGTAATAATGTATTCAAACTACATGCAAAATTTTGTCCAGATCGCACCACCAAGACTATAGATACCGTAGAAAATTCTAGCGAATCTTCGAGAAAAAAAATGGTCAGCTGAAGCACTGACATGAAGTCTAGAGTTTCGCCTAAGTTTCAGAATTTTTTTGACAGCTGTCGAAAATTCCTTAAATTGATTTCTGAAACTGAAAAATGCGAATCTACCTACAAGGTGCATGTACGAGCGCTCAAAAGCTCCTGCCTTCACGGCAGTGCTTTTCGTAATTTTTATAAACCCAGTTGTTCAGCACTAAAACGTAATTAGTGCAAAATTTCATCTCGATCAAATCTGTAGTTTTCAAGTAATCAGGGGAACAAAACTTTGAACGGCCATATTTACGGAACCCCTGGTGGAATTCGGCCCATTAACGAACTGGCCCATTCGGGAACTGAACCCACACTGAAAATTTCAAGTTTTTAGGTTGTTCCGTTCGAGCGTTATCGTGCTTACGGACGGCCGGACGGACAGACTCGAATTTTCCGACGGATTCGTCATCAGTGAGTCGAACATAGTCGTTTGAGACACTTTTCGGCTCAAAATTCGAAAAATACAGACATCGTGACGAAATGATATAGCCCTCGTGTAAGTAGTACGAGCGCTCAAAAAGAATGGTCTTCATTTCGTTCGCCAAATCAGATGTCTCCACGGAAGGAAGGCTATTATTGCAGGAAACTACATTTTCCTACGAGGGCGCGTACTTTTTCGCATTCATTCACGTGCGCAATGTTGCACTTTTTTGCAAGCCGCGCTTTAAGTATAGATGTATATGTACCTTATCGGCACGGTGTATAACATTGGTATAAAGAATGTATATATGTATATTAATTTTAGTAAGTGTAGGCGGTGGTAATTGCTGAAGAGCTGAATTTCCACATAACTCATCTAACTTATGCTTCATAGGTAGATACGAGATCTCAGCAAAAGATGACGAATAGTTTCTGATATACCGATATTTTGAAGAATTTTTGTCGAATCCTCTTGTGCTGCGTTACAAATGTTGCATGGCATTTTGTGTTGTTTTCTTACAACTAACTACAATGTTTCAGTTTGATAAATTAGTATTTTTCGAATTATTGAGAAGAAACTTATTCAGATGGCTATATCTACGGAACTCTTCAGCAGGTTCCGCCTATAAAAGAACTCGACCGGCTCATTCAGACCTCGTACGTATCCTGAAAATTTCAAAACTCTAGGCCTTTTCTTTCGAAGTTTATCGTATTTACGGCCGGACAGACTGAATTGAAATTGATCACGAATGCTCCATCTGAGATTCCAACCTAATTATTTAACACTATTTTCGGCTCAAAATCTGAAAATTACAGATATTTGGGTAAAATGATAACGCTCTGTTTCATAGTACCAAGCGCGCAAAAATAACTCTGTTGAATCCATACTAATCTATGTGTTCTGGAACAACCTAAATTTCAATAACGATGTCGTCATTTCAACCCTCCAAGAACGTATGATGATTCATAACCAGAGTGTATTATTTATGAAGTAACTACTCCCCCGCATCGCAAATCGCAAGGGCAGGGAATTTTGGAAGAAATTTTCACTTTGATTTATACTGAAACATAATATGAAAGTGCCTGTAATATAAAAATATCTGAATTTAACGGATGCATTCCTATTGATAGTTGTAAGTTTTCAAGATTTTATTATGTCTATGTTTTTATGTTTATGTTGTTGTGTTTATATCCCGACTATCCTAGATCTCTGTGAGACCCCTCATGAGTTCAGAGCTTGTGTGAGTTAGGAGACCCGGTTGTGTTCTGTGTAGGCTTTGTTACTGTGTCCTTAGGCCACCTGTGGCACAGCACTGTTCTTCTTCTTCTTCTCTTCTTTTCTGTGCGACGCCATGTGGCTCATTGAGCTGAGGCCATGTGGCTCATTAATCCTCCGCATACTGCTTGAGAGACTCAAACCCGCAGACACGCAGACAGAAATGCCGCAAGTTGACCAGAAGGAATCCCCTTTACCATGGGAATAGTAGGTGTTGGGTTTCCTGGGTGTGTTGTCCTCAGATAAGTGGGGTCACTTCAACTGAACAGAATGTGTTCAGCAGTTTCATCCTTGCTCCTGCACCACCGGCACAAAGAGCAACTAGTCAGTCCCATTCTCTTCAAATGTTAATTTAACAGGTGGCCAGTCAAAGTACCGGTCACCAGACTAAGCTGTCTTCTCTCTAGTGCCAGGAGTCTACTGACCTCAGGTCCAGAGGACGGTTTCTCGATAAGAAGCCTCGACTACCTGAGACCAAATCCCGTGCTCCACTCTGAGGAAAATTTCCTGTCCAGCCAACTTCTGAAGAAGTTTCTGACAGATGTGCGACAGACTGGCAGTGCGGGTTTCGGACCAACAAACTTTTATCGGGCCCCTGCTTCGCCAGTGTATCTGCCTTCTCATTACCAGGTATCTCCGCATGTGCCGGAAACCAAACAACTACCAGAAAGTTGCCGGAGCCAAGCTCACGCAGAGCTTTCCTGCATTCTCCTACTAACAAGGCGTCAACTCTCACATCAGAAAGGGATTTCTGTGTTCCCTGGCCGTCACAGCACATGTGAATACAGCTCCGCCTGCACTATGGAGCAGTTCTTCCCCAGAGAGATAGCCCGATTGAAGCGAGGTCCCACAATTCTAGCACCAGACCCTGTTAATGATACAGAGCCATCAGTGGGACCTTCAGGCATAAGAAGCCTGTTTGGTGAAGACCATAGATCTCTGTCAGGAACAACTACCCTGTGCATAATGTGCGGTTTGAAGCCCCATCCTTCACCAAGCGGTCCCTTCGAGTAGACCAAAATATCACATTTGTCTTATTCGTTTGGAACTCGTGTTTGTTCCACAAAAGTTTCTGGTCCAATATCATTCCGAGACATCGAACTTGTTGGGATAGGGGTGAGCCCAACTCCACACAGACTAGGAAGTCTTATGTTGCCAGGCAATCCTCTCCTGGTAAATAGGACCATCTCTGTTTAACCAGGATTTACCGAAAGCTCGTTTTCCAGGCACCACCGATTACCTTACCTCTAATCAGCAGGACAAGGTCATCCGCATAGGCCACCACAACGAATCCAGCCTTCGTTAAATAAACCAGGAGCACATTCAGGACAAGATTCCACAATAGCGGCGATAGAACACCGCCCTGCAGACATCCCCTTCCCGGTGCGCCCCCAATGGTCAAGTCACCCATCCGAGCAATGATGCTACGAGCACTAATCAGCACTGTTAATTGAACAAACAAACTCGTGATCACTTCGAAGTGACATGACTATGAGGTGACACTATAGCGAACCAAACATTATTAAAGTAATCACAGATTCTGTGAACCAAACTGGCCGTCAGTTTGACGAATAATATCATTTTATTTTAAAACACTTCGAAAAATGGAATCACAGAATCATAATCATATTTCTCAACACTAGGTCAGAGAAAATCTATTTTATTTTCACGTGATACGATCCTCACGACTTTTCACATGAACCTTCATTTCGTAATCTCACAACTAACTACTAAGTTTCAATTTGATCGAATCTGTAATTTTCGAATTATTGAGAAAAAACTTCTTTCGAAAGTTATCGTGTTTACGGATGGAGGGAGCGATCCACACAATTGAATTTGACCTCGAATCTGTAAGTCCAATCTATTCCTTTAAGATCACGCTCGGCTCAGAATTCGAATATTACAGACGTTTGGAAATGAATGAAATAAGAGTGGGGTCTGCTAATACACTAGGCACTGCATCAAACTCATTACGTTCATTTTCATAGAAGCATGCGTGAAAAAAAGGAAAAAACAACATTCCGTAGCTTGGTTATGAAGCGTTTGGGGCCTTAGGTTTATGAAACATTTTTGTCTTGACATTGATTCATCAAATAAGCAATCTATCAAGTTTCATTCGAAACAGACATCGGTACGCAACAATTCGCATCAGTGGCTGACCTCGAAATCGCTCAGCTCGTACGTACGAATCACGGTAGGTGCGTCGTTTTTTTTCTGGTAAGTGCGTAAAAATGAAATTTTATCGAGTATTTTTATGAGGCCTCATGATATTATTCACGTACAAATTCATCTGAAATGAGGAGAATCAAAGGAATTCTCGAGAAATGTCATTCTTTGAAATATATATAAAAGGAACAGGATTTCAAACTAGCCCCTTAGGACTAAATTAGTGCGCATTCACGAATTTGATCGACAATAAAAATTAGCTTGACCGGTGTTACACGATCAGTCTGACATCAGTTCAGTCCATCAGTCCGATCAGAATAATGCGAAACTGATCGTGTTATGCGTTGACTGATGGAATGAAAAACCAGACCAACAAAAAATACCTGAACAAGTACAAGAGAAATGAAGGTCTGGAAAAACTTATGGTGATATATTTAAAAATCAAGTCCTGGGCAACCCTGGATTATGTTAGAAGTGAAATAAAACGATTAAGATCCAACTACCGTCGTGATTTAAAGAAAATAGAATTGTCTCGAAGATCTGGAGCTGGGACAGATGATATTGATACGAAAATAATTTGCATAGTCCACCACTTCTTTCGTGTTCCTTATTTCATTCACTAACTTTAAATGTGTAGGTATACAAATCTTTTTTCAACAGCCCTTCTGAAGCCCACCATTTTCTTCTAAGTTTTTCAAGTCAAAAGCAAATATTATAGCTACAGCAGCTTTTTTCTTTATATCCATTTTGAGCGTTTTATTCCACGATTTTTGAGCGCTCGTACTACTTACACGAGGGCTATATCATTTCGTCACAATGTCAGTATTTTTCGAATTTTGAGCCGAAAATGGTCTACATCGACTATGTTCGACTCACTGATGACGAATCCGTCGGAAAATTCGAGTTTGTCCGTCCGTCCGGCCGTAAGTACGATAACTCTCGAACGGATCGACCTAGAGACTTGAAATTTTCAGTGTAGGTTCAGATCCCAAATGACTCGGTTAAGTTCGTTAATGGGCAGAATTACACCAATGGGTTCCGTAAATATGGCCGTTCAAAATTTTGTTCTCCTGATTACTTCGAAACTTCGATCGAGGTGAAATTTTGCACTCAAATGGAGAATGAGGTGTTCAAGCTACATGTGAAACCATAGAAAATTGTAACTTTTGAACGGAAACGCCTAGGGACTTGAAATTTTCAGGATAGGTGAGGTTCTGGAATGTCGTGATGACGTTCATCTATGATCGAAATTATTTTAGGGGTTCCGTAAATATGGTCGTTTGAAATTTAGTTTTCTTGATAATTTCAAAACTTCAGATTCGATCGTCACGAAATTTGGTATTTAAATGAAGAATGATATATTCAAGCTACATTTCTCCAGATCACATGACCAGAACCATAGAAACCATAGAAAATTGTAACTTCTGAACGGAAAGGCCTAGGAACTTGAAATTTTCAGGGTGAGTTTGAATCGCGAATATCGCAGTCACGTTCATCAATGAGCAAAATTAGACTAGGGGTTCCGTGAGTATGGCCATTCAAAATATTTTTTTCCTGATAGTTTAGAAACTACTGATAGCATTGGAATTGAATTTTGCACCTAGCTGGGGAATAATGTATTCAAACTACGTGCAAAATTTTGCCCAGATCGCATCACCAAGACCATAGATACCGTAGATAGAAAATTCTAGCGGATTAACAAAAAAAAAATTGATCAGCTGAAGCACTGAAATGAAGTCTGGTGTTTCGCCTAAGTTTCAGAATATTTTTGACAGCTGTCGAAAATTCCTTCAATTGATTTCTAAAACTGGAAAATGCGAATCAACCTACAAGGTGCATGTACGTGCGCTCAAACGCTCCTGCCTTCACGGCAGTGCTTTTCGTAATTTTTTTTTGAAACCGATGTCAGTTCGAATTATCGTGTAATATGTGTAATTGCATCCATTCAATTCATGATCAGACTGACGTACTGTACTGGTGTCAGACTGTGTATGTAACACAAGTCATATAAGTGTAAAAAGTTACTTAACTCAAAAAATATTCTGAATTAAGTAACTTTTTACGTGACGGAAAATGCTCAGAAAAAGAAAAGCAGTGCTAAACAATGAAGCAAACGCAGTAATGAGAAAGAATACTACCCAAAAAGGTAGAAATCAGCAGAAGTAAATGTGTTGATTAAGCAAGGAAAAGAAAGAAAATTCCATTAAAACTAGAGACCGATAAGCCTGCTGTCAACACTTGGAAAATAGTTGAGAGAGTCATTGCAAAAAGCCTAAATTAAGAAACAGGAGCACTAAATATGTCACTGAAGGATTTAAGAATAAACAAGCCACAGAATCAGTGCTATTAGATGTTGAAAGAGCCTCCGACCTATTTTGGCACGAAGTACTGGCCTAAAAGAAGATGATGGAAGGCTACACTGCCAAATCCTAGAAGATAATAAGATGTCAAAATAGATGACAAATTATCTTTCACCAGACAACTAAAAGTAGGAGAGCCCCAAGTTTCAGTTCTAGGACTTCTACTTCACAATATTCAAACCTACGATATTCCTGAAAATCCAAGACATCTACTAACCTTATATGTAGACGACACTTCATATACAGAAGATTGCAAGAAGCACTAGAAGATATAGATGAATGCTTCATTAAAATAAAAGATAAAGAAAAAATTCAAATAAATGGCAGATTTTGCCAGGGATGCGCTGATATCATATGTCCAGTGAGTAGTAATAAAACATTATACCTATCATCATATATAAAAATTACGTGTCACGTTGTTTGTCCGGAATGGTCTCCTAAAATACTCAACCGATTTCAATCAAATTTTTACACACTGTGTGCAGTTAGATCCGACTTACAAGATAGGATAGTTTATATCTCAATTTATAGTTGCAATATTTTCTTATTGCAAATTATTTGTTTATTATTCATGACAAAGACTGATAATTATCTACGCGGCAACATGAGGCTCAAATCGACGACAGGAGATCGCGTCCCCACTACACCAATCTGTCAACCCTAGCGATATCGTGCGAGGAGTGATGCCAAATTTCTTCCCTAAAACTGAAGAAATTTGAAACTGTTTGAGAACTGGGACAGAAAGTTCATAGAATTCTCAACTGTCAAGAATATAGAATAATGTCAGTGATAAAAAAGATTGACATATATATTGGTTGTCAAATATTTATGAGATTGATTTTATTTTGCGAACTGTGTGCAGTTTGATCCAACTTGAGAGATAAGGGTAGCTTCGGCATACAGAACTGGTCGGCGGAGGCTTTCCAAGTGATTGCTGGCTTCCCACCAATGTACCTATTGGTGCTTCCTTTATACCATAGGAGGAGCACTACCAGACAATCGACGTAAATGGTAGGAGAGATGAGAGGGTGGAGGGCAAAATGCAGCTTGGACGCGCAGGCTGATCAGGAATTTGAAGCAGGGGATCCAATTTGAGAATAAAACGACCGGGTACTATTTTACTCAGTTTTTGACAGGGCATGGATCTTATGGTACCTTTACTAAGAGGATAAAACGGGATGATCTGTCATGCATGCCACGTTGTAGACGAGCCGAAGCACTGCTTCAGATCAGATGGACGGAGGAAGAAACGCACTGGTTGGAAATAGGCCGCTTACCACCAGTTGAGTATATAATAGAGAAAATGATACAGCATGAATGATACTGGGAGGCGTTTACGGCTTTGTGACAGGAGACATGAGGAGAAAAGAGACAGGACCGTTTTTCATCGGGTATCATCGAAGTACGGAACGGGATGTCTTTTCCGGTGATACTCGCATTGTTTTTTGAGCGCTCGTACTACTTACACGAGGGCTGTATCATTTCGTCACGATGTCTGTATTTCTCGAATTTTGAGCCGAAAATGGTCTCAATCGACTATGTTCGACACACTGATGACGAATCCGTCGGAAAATTTGAGTGTGTCCCTCCGTCCAGCCGTCCGTCCGTAAGCACGATAACTCTCGAACCGAACAACCTAAAGACTTAAAATTTTCAGTGGGGGTTCAGTTCCCGAATGCCTCGGTTGAGTTCGTTAATGGGCCAAATTCCACAAGGGGTTCCGTAAATATGGCCGTACAAAGTTTTGTTCTCCTGATTACTTGGAAACTACAGATTTGATCGGAATGAAATTTTGCACTCAAATGTTGAATGAGGTTTTCAAGCTACATGTGAAATTTTGTCCAGATCGCATGACCAGAACCATAGAAATCATAGTAAATTATAACTTTTGAACGGAAACGCCTAGAGACTTGAAATTTTCAGTATAGGTGTGGATCTCGAATGTCGTGATCACGTTCGTTACACTAGGGGTTCCGTAAATATGGTCGTTTGAAATTTAGTTTTCTCGATAATTTCAAAACTACATATTCGATCGTGACGAAATTTTGTATACTAATGGAGAATGATATATTCAAGCTACATTTCTCCAGATCGCATGACCAGAACCAAAGAAACCATAGAAAATCATAACTTTCGAACGAAAAGGCCTAGGGACTTGGAATTTTCAGGATAGGTGTGGATTTGAAATGTCGCGTTCACGTTCATCAATGAGCAGAATTATACTAGGGGTTCCGTAAATACGGTCGTTCGAAATTTTGTTTTCTCGATAGTTTCGAAACTACGGATTCGATCGAGATAAAATTTTGTATTTTAATCGAGAATGATATATTGAAGCAACATGTTGTCCAGATCGCATGACCAGAACCATAGAAACCATAGAAAATCATAACTTCCGAGGGGAAATGCCTAGGAACTTGAAATTTTCAGGGTAGGTTCAGATCAGGTTCAGAGCAAATGTCGCGGTGACTTTCATCAATGAGCCAAATTAGACTAGGGGTTCCGTAAATATGGCCTTTCAAAGTATTTTTTCCTGATAATTTCGAAACTACCGATTGGATTGGAATGAAATTTTATATCTAGCTGGGAAATAATGTATTCAAACTACGTGCGAAATTTTGTCCAGATCGCATCACCAAGACCATAGATACCGTAGAAAATTCTAGCGAATTATCGAAAAAAAATTGATCAGCTGAAGCACTAAGATGAAGTCTAGCGTTTCGCCTAAGTTTCAGAATTTTTTTGACAGCTGTCGAAAATTCCTTCAATTGATTTCTAAAACTGGAGATTGCGAATCTACCTACAAGGTGGATGTACGAGCGCTCAAAACTTTCTGACTTCACGGCAGTGCTTTCATAATTTTTTTTCAGTAGGACGGCAACAACATCGAGCCAAACCGACATATCCCACGACACGGGTCGTGTGGTCTGGCAACAGATTTCTTTTCACAACCAGAAAAAAAGGGTTAGGATAGGGTTAGGTTAGGCTTAAGTAAGGAGTAGGTTGGGGTTAATAATAATAATAATTCCACTTTATTGAATATTTCACTACAATTTAATTCAACGTATACTTTATCCACTACAAGGCGTGGCCGGGTCTGCTAGTTTGATATATATCAAATCCTCATTTAATTAATTAACTGCTACCAAAAGATTCGAGTTCTTCACACTTCTTCCTCCTTGGTTTGCCTCGAAAATTCTTACGACTCGGCAGTGAAAGTCCCTGCTGTTCGTTTTCCTGACAAACTCATTATTCATTTAATAGCTCCAAACTCGCCGTCACGGCTAATAGAATTCGAATGCACCCTAATCGAAATGGCTAGTAGATTAACCGCCTCTGGGAAATGTTCTAACTCATAGCTTTCTGTTGATTCTGTACCTAAATCTCATTTCGGGCTCACTGATGTATTCGATTCGGATGTCGAATGTCACATTTCACTCATTGGCTCCATTTGATCGTTCAGATTGATCGAATGGAACTATTTCATCGTGAGATATTTGGAAAATTTTAATGGAATATAATATATGGAGTAGAATAGATAAGTAAACTTTTGTGTTAATGTTGCAGCATTAATTATTTCTTTTTCGAATGATTTCGACTTTGAAATTTTGCATACGGAAAATAAAAGTAGAAAATTCAACCTTTCGGAGAGCCTTGAGATAAATAAAGAAAAATAGTCTGTTTTCTCATTAAACGATCAAGTAGACTTGAATAGATCACCATTATTGAATCTTTTTTGAAGTAAAAATTTTGTCTCTCTTCTAAATTATGAAAAAAAAAATAACGTCAACAGATCTTCTCACTTAATGGCAGTAAGATTAGCATAATTTCATCCTTGAAAGTGTCATTAAGATATAATTAAATATTCATCCCGCACAAAGAGTTGCGCATAGGATTGACCATTACCATTAAATTAGTTGTATTAGTAGGTAGATTTACAGTTTAGAGAAGTAATTTAGTTATACCTTAACCACCTGAAGATGATGCTTCGCATCGAAACACGTGTCGTGGAATTTAACCCAATGTAGTGGAAATTATATTAGTTATTCTATTGTAAGTTTGATTACGGATTTCCATCAACTATCGGCTAATTCTATTAGAATTTTCCATATAAATTGCAAATACTTAAGGTTAAGTAGAAATCGAAGATAAGTTACGATTTCTATCGGATTCCCTACCTCACAATATTTTTATAGTTTCAGCTATTTCAGGTAGGATTAACGGTATTGGTGAAATTGACATGTCGTCTGGAATTACCGTTCGTGAAAAAATATCACATCTGTGTTAGAAATGAGATAAATACGGATGAATATATCGTTTCAAAACCTTAATATGGTTTCGATAATATTTAAAACTAAATTCCAATGACACAACTGGTCGAATTCGATTCGTTCGAATAACTTCCATTCCTAATACCAAGAATAAACCTTTCGAAGGAATGATATGAAAGGAATAGGATTGTATGTAATTGAAGGAGTAATATTTGATGGAAACTACCTTTATTGGATGTATATGCATATTTTATCTTTAAATTCCATTGGAATCGATCGATAATAGGCCAATTCATCAATTTCACCTAAATTAACATTGGTTTCATCAAAAAAATTAATTCAGAGGTTAATCATAATATTTGTAGTGTAATCGCAGGACTTGGATTATTCGATGTACATATTATCCAATAAAGAGGAATATTAGGAAGTAATGCAAGTTCAAGTTTGGATAACAAACCAGAGAATAGAAATACAGGTAACGCTTGTTTCATATGCTATTTATGTGAAAAAGATGGCCATAGACCAGTGCGCAGGTTTCATTTTTCACAAGTGAAAACTCACTGAGTGGTACGAAGGAAAATATAAGTTTTGTTGTAGACAACGTGTTGTCTGAAGGACAATCAGTTATGACAATAAAGTAGAGAAAAATGGAATTACGGACAGAAACCGGAAGAACCGTGACAATAAAAGCTACATGAATATGTAAATATTTACTTTATAATTTATTGTTTCTTAGAAAATTAGACGAAAAAAGTCTGAAAGTAAAATTTAGAAACATTTTCATAATGAAGAATGGTGTGTGTATTCTCCAGGGAATTCTGTAAGGAAAATTGTATATTGTCAAATTGAAATTCAATAGAAAAATCTGCAGGTTGAACCAGTGAAGAAAGGAAGATGTTACTGCATACTAAAATGGGTAATTCTTCCAAGTTTCCAGTCATATTTTTGACTAATCGATAATTTCTCATTTCTCTCATCTCATTTCTGTATCACTTATTTGCTGAGTAATAAGAATGAAGCTTTGGGAAAATTCAATGTGGTAATGGATGAAGCTTAATTTGGTACAAGAATAGAGAAATTGAAAGGAGATACCGGGGGAAAGTAGGTATCGAACAAATTCAAACAAAAGATGAAATTGCAGTATACAGTAGCTAATAACCTAGAAAAAATGGAGTAGCCGGGAGATTCAATAAAGCCAATATGGAAAATACAAGATGCCTGATTTTTGATGCTGAATTACAAGAGAAAATGTGCTATCAGAACAAAAGACCCGAGCGGAAGTTTGGTATAACGAGAAACCTAATTTGCGAAAAATTGAGACATTTGGATGTACTGCTTATAATTTAAAGTCAAAATTATATCCTAGATCAGAGAAGACGATAATGGTTAGGTATGCCCACAATAAATATAGGTTATAGAACGAAGAGGAGAGAAAGATTGTACATGGAAGGAATATAATTTCTGAAGAGAAGAAAGGGGAAATAAACAACCAGATTATAATCATAACTAATGAGAATGACAATGAACCTGGAGACATACAAGAAAAAGGAAGAAAATGAGAGAGAGAGAGAGAGAGAGAGAGAAAGAGAAAGGGGAAACTGACGAAAAATAATAAAGAGAGACCGGAATATGTGAAGAACGACAAAACAAGAAGAAGTGTCATAAAAAGGAATACACCTAGATATTTACACGATTATGGACTCAATGATGACATGAATTCTTTGCAGCGCTCATAGACCAGGCCATAGAGCAGAAAAAGGGTCATTCTGTGACAAAAATCGTAGAAGAAAACCGCGAGTGGGGAGTTACGTGGGGTGGTCCGTGGATGTTCAGTGATATGTTTTCGACTCGCAAATATCATAACTTTTTTTGTAATTGCGAAGAAACACAAAAAGCGGTGTTTTTTTAGTTTTGTGCTTGTAAAATCTGAACCAATGGAACGGTGCTATTACTTTCAATAGACGAATTGTAGAGAATGAAAAGATAAAAAAAATTATTGCTAGTGCAACTCAATCGGGTCATCATTACCGGAGGAAAACCGGAAAAACCGTGAAAATCAGCGTTTTTTCAAATCCTCATAACTCGGCCAATTTCGAAGTCTAGCGCTGGCTTTCCAAATGAAAGTAGTGGTCAATAGATACTTTGAGTGTGCATAACCCGGACGTTGTCCGATAAATAGTTTTTGCGTAATTGCGATTTGAATTATTTAAGGCACTTTTTTCCGGAAGAGCTGAATGCGTCGGAAGTAGTCAGATTTCAATTTGCGAAACGGATTTTGAAAGAATAAGTCCTTACTACAAAAAGGCAATCTAGATTTTTCGTTAAAATGCTTCAAAATAGGTGGAAAAAGCATGCAAACATGAACAAAATCAGCCGAATGCTCGATTGCAGTCAAGTAGTGGGGGTATATAAGTAAATATACGCGCCCGGCCTCAGCGCGATTTTGGTTCCCCGCGTCTGCCGGCTACCCCCACTATCCGACCCAGATGGGGCACTGAGCCGGTTTTGGTCATGTTTCCACGTATTTCCCTAATAGTCAAGAAGAACATCGACCACTATTTTGACGATATACTAAATAATGGGAAAATAGAAGCCGTCTCGATTATAGTTAATACGAATCGAGGACAAATGAAAATTACGTCAGCCTACAAACCACCCCAAAACGACTTAATAGAGGAAGATCTGAAGAAGATGCTTGAAGGAAACTACCCGAACATCATTATTGGCGATATGAACTGCAAATCAAGAGAATGGAATAGCAGAACTGAAAACCAAAATGGGAAGAAGCTTAAGAAGTACGCCGAAAAACTAAATGCCATAGTATTAGGACCTGAAATTCCGACCTACCTGCCCAGAAGTAATGGCCTACCGGACGTATTAGATATCGTCATAATGAAAGATATTACCCAAGATTTCACACTTGATACTATAGAAGAGGGCACATCAGACCACAACCCAATAGAACTCAGATTGGGACGCAGACCGATAACAGAAGAACTTCAAACGAAAGACTTCACAGACTGGCAAAAGTACAGTGAAATACTCCAGGAGAAAATTACAGAAATTCCACAGATAAGAACCCCTGAAGAACTAGAAGATGAAGTTGAAAAATTAGAAACCCGAATAAAAGAAGCCTACGAGGAAAGTACCAGAAGAATCGAAAGGCCAGCCCCGAAACATTCACATGGTGAAACCCCAAAAGCAATAAAAGAGCTTATAAAGAGGAATAGAAAACTCAGGAAGAACTACAGAACTTCACATCGAGAAGAAGACAAGAAAGAGCTGAATAAACACAGTCAAGTGCTGAAAAATGCACTGAGAGAACTGAGAACAGACAGATGGAACCAAAGAGTTAGAGAGCTAAACACCATAGACCACTCAGCATGGAAGATGCAAAAGTGCTTACGACGCGAGAAAACCGAAATTCCCCCTCTACATGGAGCTAATGGGATGGCCTACTCAAAGCTTGAAAAAGCCGAAGCACTGGTCGACGCGATAGAACGAGAAGCCAGAATCAACTACAGAGAAGACGATGACAATGAAGATTTAGAAGAAGAAGTCGAAGAAAATGAAGAATTGATGTTGAAACCGCCGGAAGGCGATACCATCCCAAACCCAACAACACCAACGGAAATTAAAGAAATCATCAAGAAATTGAAAAACAGAAAAGCTCCAGGAAAAGACAAAGTAACCAACTTTATGTTACGGAAATTGCCCAGAAAAGGAATAGCAGCGCTAACCAATATAGCAAACGCAGTGATGAGAACAGAATACTATCCGGAAAGATGGAAAACAGCAGAAGTCATTGTGTTCAATAAGCCAGGAAAAGATAGAAAATTCCCACAAAACTACAGGCCGATAAGTCTACTGTCAGCACTTGGAAAAATTGTCGAAAGAGTCATTGCAAAAAGACTCAATGAAGAAACAGAAGCGCTGAATCTGATACCACCGGAACAATTTGGATTCAGAAGAAATCATTCCACAGAACTTCAACTGTTAAGGATCACTGAATATGTCACTGAAGGATTTCAGAATAAACAAGCCACTGGATTAGTGCTATTAGATGTCGAGAGAGCCTTCGACCGAGTTTGGCACGAAGGACTTGCCTACAAGATGATGATGGCAGGCTACACCACCAAAACCTGCAAGATAATAAGAAACTACCTGAGGAACCGGAATTTTTATGTCAAAATAGACGACACATTATCTACCACCAGACAAGTAGAAGCAGGAGTGCCCCAAGGATCAGTTCTAGGACCTCTGCTTTACAACATATATATCTACGATATTCCTAAGAACCCAAGGAATCTGCTAGCCCTTTATGCAGACGACACGGGAATAGCCTTCAGACATCGCCGACCAGATGTCATACACAGAAGACTGCAAGAAGCACTAGAAGATTTAGAAGAATGGTTCATCAAATGGAAAATTCAAATAAATAGCAAAAAGAGCCAAGCTATTCTACTACAGAAGCGGAGACTTGAAATTAATTCCAACCTACAGATAGATGGAGAAGAGATAAAATGGGAAAATGAAGTCAAATATCTAGGAGTAAAACTAGATAAAGGGCTTACATGGAAAAACCATATAAAATATGCAGTGGATAAAACAAACTCAGCGATGAGTAGACTTTACCCACTACTAGGAAGAAGAAGCCAAATGAACCAAAGCACGAAACTACGAATGATCAAGTCAATTGCAAGACCCCAACTAACATATGGCTCGGCGGCATGGGGCAATGCAGCCAATAGCCATATAAAGAAGATTCAAGCAACAGAAAATAAACTGCTCAGAGCAGCAATGAATATGCCGTGGTTCGTAAGAAACCAACAAATCCACAGAGACTTAGAATGGGAAACTGTCACAGATTTCCTAAAAAAGAAGGCCGAGAAGATATTTGAAAAAGCAAGTCAACACCCAAATGATGAGCTAAGAAGACTAGTTGACTACAACCCCGCAGAAGATGTGGTTAGGATACCCACCTATCACAAAAGACCCAGAGATCAACTACGTAGAAAGAGAAATTGAGTAATCTCAATTTTAATCATCCAGAAGAAGAGACTCCTATGAAATTCAAATTCATAGGTAACACAAGCATCCCACGACAAAGATCGTGATAGAGATACGAACAAGAAGAGTCAAAAGGTTAGTAGGTAATAAATGCCCGGAATCTAAAACAGCAGGTTAGGTTTAGTTAGAGTAGGTCGTGCTTCACACGAAGTCTCACACTGTTCTATCTATCGGAGATAGTTCGTCCATGAGGATTCCCCCTGACTAAAAAAAAAAAAAAAAAAAAAAAAAAAAAAAAAAAAAAAAAAAAAAAAAAAAAAAAAAAAAAAAAAAAATCCACGTATTTTTCACCTTTTTTGCAACATTTTAACGAAAAATCAAGTTTGCCGTTTTGTAGTACTATACTTCTTCTTTCAAAATCCGTTTTGTGAATTGAAATCGGACTACTTCCGAGGCATCCAGCTCTTCCGGAAAATAGTGCCCTAAATAATTCAAATCGCAATTACGCAAGAACCATTTATCGGACAACGTCTGGGTTATGCACACTTGAAGTTTCTATTAACCAATACTTTCATTTGGAAAGCCAGCGCTACAACTTCGAAATTGGCCGAGTTATGAGGATTTGAAAAAACGCTGATTTTCACGGTTTTTTCCGGCTTTCCTCCGGTAATGATGACCCGATTGAGTTGCACTAGCACTCATTTTTTTCATCTTTTCATTCTCTACAATTCGTCTGTTGAAAGTATTAGCACCGCTCCATTGGTTCAGATTTTACAAGCAAAAAACTAAAAAAACACCGTTTTTTTTGGTGTTTCTTCGCAATTACAAGAAAAGTAATGATATTTGCGAGTCGAAAACATATCACTGAACATCCACGGACCACCCCACGTAACCCCCCACTCGCGGTTTTCTTCTTCTTCGTCGAAGTTACTCATAACCACTTTTTGATATCCAATTTCTCGAAAACTTCACATTCAAGTTGAAAATTGGTGCAGCAAAACTGTCTGCGCGGAAATTTGAATCATGCATTTCGGTTCGGTTTTTTGTGCTCTTTTCGAACCTGAAAACGGATTTTCAAAATTTCGATATACAGGGTGTTGTTTCAAGGATAAAACCGTTTCATAATTTTTTGTTCATCTGGATCTGGATTTTCTTTGTGATCATTTAGTGATTCATTCAAGCTTCAAATAAGGAAGATGTGTGCCAAATATTAAGAAAATCTACTGGGCGGTTTGCTTGGAAAGAAATGAGCAAAATTCATAAATCACCCTGTATATCGGTAACCAAGGCATTCAGACCCAATAAATGGGGTATATTTAGAACCACCTCGGTGTCCTCTATTCACTGTTCAAGTTTTTCCGTTTACCAATGAAACACCCTGTATAGTTGTGTGAGTGTTTGTATACTGTAATTTATTTATGGTATATTTTAGATCATTGATTAAACTTGAAGTTTTCATTCTCGATTATAATGGAAGCGAAAATATGAAGCCGGAATTTTCATTCAAAGCTCTGAACATGTTTATTCCTTGAGGAAAGTTGGGATTGTCCCAGAAAGTGCGAAGAAGTGGGGACAGGCACTTTCAACAGTTTCTGTGAATAGCATTCTTGTTGCGTTCAATGAATAATTTCAAAAAATCCTAACCGTAAACATATTGAGAGCACTGAATGAAAATTTAGACTTCTTATTTTCGCTTCTATTATACACGAGAATAAAAACTTCAAATTTTGACAATCAAATATTGATTGAACATTGAACCACAGACAACATGGATATATCTTCCGAATATGGAATCTGAATTTCCTCAGGTTTATTTTGAGTGGAATTGCTTGAAAATATAAAATCACCATTATATTTACATATTCAGATTCAGAATCGATTGAGCATTCAAAAATTATGGGAAAATATTATGAAGTATATTTTGCAAGAAGAAATTTTCCGTTTTCTGGAAAACCGAGAGTTCAAATTGAGAAACAATTGGTAATAAATGGTCTATTGACCTTCTTATTTTGAAAACCAGCTAAATTTGCCACTTTTTACTTACTTACTCCACCAAAATGTCGTACATTGGGAATGAATTAGAAAAATGGTCTGTTGGACTGTCTTTTTTTTCATATTGTTATAAATGATTCTGAGAATTTCTCAGAAAAATAAGGATTTTGAATAATCCATTCAAAATGATCAACAGTGAAAACATAAATAAAACAAAATTAGAAAAGCACTGCCGTGAAGTCAGGAGCTTTTGAGCGCTCGTTCATCCACCTTGTGGTAGATTCGCATTCTCCAGTTTAAGAAACCAATTGGGATGATTTTGACAGCTGTCGAAGAAAATTTTCAAAATACAGACTTCAAGTCAGTGCCTAGGTGACCAATTTTTTTTCGATAATTCGCTAGAATTTTCTACGGTATCTTAGTCTTGGTGATGCGATCTGGACAAAATTTCCCACGTAGTTTGAATACATTATTCTTCATCTATGTTCGAAATTTCATTCCAATCCAATAAGCAGTTTCGAAATTATCAGGAAAAAAATAGTTTGAACGGCTATATTAACGGAACCCCTAGTCTAATTTTACTCATTGATTAAAGTAATCGCGAAATCCGCGATCCGAACCTATCCTGAAATTTTCAAGTCCCTAGGCATTTCCGTTCGAAAGTTATGATTTTCTATGTTTCCTATGGTTCTGATTATGCGATCTGGACAAAATGTAGCTTTTATATATCATTCTCAATTGATATACAAAATTTCGTCACGTTAAAATCCATAGTTTTGAAACTATCAAGAAAACTGAATTTGAAACGGCCATATTTACGGAACCCCTAGTCTAATTTTGCTCATTCATGAACGTAACCGCGAAATTCGCGATCCGAACCTATCCTGAAAATTTCAAGTCCCTAGGCGTTTCTGTTCGAAAGTTATGATTTTCTATGGTTTCTATGGTTTCTATGGTTCTGATCATGCGATCTGGAAAAAATTAAGCTCGATAACATCATTCTCAATTTAAATACAAAATTTCGTCACGATCAAATCCATAGTTTCGAAATTATCAAGGAAACTGAATTTCAAACGGTCAAATTTACGGAACTCCTAGTCTAATTTTGCCCAATAACGAACTCAAGCGCGGCATTCGAGTTTCTAGGACATTCCGTTCGAGAGTTATCGTGTAAACGGACGGACGGCCGGACGGACGGACAGACTGGAATTTTTCGACGGAAAGACTTGAATAAGTTTGAATACATTATTTCTTTTCTATGTGCAGAATTGCATTCCACTCAAATCAGTAGTTTTGAAATTATCAGGAAAAAAATTTTGAACGGCTTTATTTACGGAACCCACAGTATAATTTTGCTCTTCAATAAAAGTGACCGCGAGGTCCACACCTATCCTAAAAATCCCTATGCCTTTCTTTTCGAAAGTTATAATTTTCTAAGGTTCTGGTCATGCGATCTGGACAAATTTTGCATGTAGCTACCATGAAAATTTCGAGTTTCTAGGTCGTTCCGTTCGAGAGTTAACGTGTGTACGGCCGGACGGTCGGAAGGGCGGTCAGACTCGAATTTTTCGACGGATTCGTCATCAGTGAGTCGAACCTTGTCGATTGAGATCATTTTCGGCTCAAAGTTCGAAACATACAGACATCGTGACGAAATGATATAGCCCTCGTGTAAGTAGTACGAGCGCTCAAAAATGAGTAAACAAGACTGCATATGGATTTCATTCAGCCTATCGATCCAAATTCCTCAAATTGAAGACTCCATCCCTCGGAAATATAGCTCATCGGGGCGTAGCAAGTTTGATCCGGGCCCTAGTGCAAACCATATCACCGGGCCTTTCCACTCAAACATTCTTGACTTCTAATTCATATTCAGAGATTTAGGCTGGATAAAGCTCGAGAACTAGAGGACAAGGAAATTTGTAATAATAATAAGGTGAAAAATTGAAAATCATAACTTTATTACATGGAATATAATAGTATTTTTGGAGCGCTCGATGTCTGTATTTTTGAAACTTTGAGCCGAAAATGGTCTCAATTGACAAGGTTCGACTCACTGATGACGAATCCGTCGAAAAATTCAAGTTTATTCGGCCGTTGGTCCGTCTGTGAGCACGATAACTTTCGAACGGAACGACCTAGAGACTTTGATTTTTCGGTTCCCGAGTAAATATGGCCGTTCGAAATTTTATTTTCCTGATTACTTCAAAACTGCCGATTCGATGGAGATGAAATTCTGTTCTCAGATAGAAAATGACGTGTTCAAGCTACATGCGAAATGTTGTCCAGATAGCTCGATCAGAACCATAGAAATCATAGAAAATTTCCACTTTCGAACGGAAAGCCTAGAGACTTGAAATTTTCAGGCTTGGTTTGGATCTCGAATGTCACGGTCACGTTTATCAATGAGCAAGAGTAGAAACTCGAAAATAAACGCGTCAAATACACTGACACTGACACTAAAACATTTCATTTGAAAACGAATGACAATCGTATGAGAACATATGGGTTTTTATAACTTATTTCTACGTGTATAATACACACCTTGGGTTTGGTGCGTTTCTCCCAACTCATCCTGTATAGTCAATTCATAACTGATGTCTTCACAATCAAATTGCAGTTTATATGGAACACATTAAATTATACAACACAACGTAGACTATTCCTCGAGTTCTTTGACAATAATTGGAACTTCACTATTGAAATTCGTCACGCAAATTGCGTGGTGACGAGAATGTTACAAAAACCCGAAAACATGGGGTTAGTGTAATATAAATATGACGAATACATAAATCACAGATGGTAAAACTCAGGGCGGCAAAGCGTGTAGATAAAGTAAAATAATGAATAAACAAAATCGGACTGGCGGCGGAAATAAACTCATAAACCCTAAAAGGGTCCGATTTTTACTGCGTGCCCATTTCAGAGAAAAATAAAATAAGATTAGTGCTTCAGTTTTATGGAAAAACTTCCGTTCTTCGTCTTGGCGAGAAATAGGTACTGATAAATAATTATAATCGCTCTGATATTTTTAATATTTATAAATCTTTCGCTTGCATGAATTCAATAAATGTTAATTCACCCATGCTGAAAAAGACAAGCCGGGCCCCAGAAGAGCCCGGGCACCCCTTGCACCCCTTGCACCCCCTGTAGCTACGTCCCTGGAGTCACATGAGCCATACACGAACATTATTATCAATTTCTGTTGAAGCCCACTAGTTTTTATTCAGGTTGGCTACAACAATATTATGACATAAATTTTGCAGAAATGTATTTCCTGAGCTTGATGGGGCTCCACGTCATTTTAGAGTTATTATCAGGAACTCCATGGATAAAAACTTTCCAAATATGTGGATAGGCAGAGGTGGACCGCATGCATCGCCCTCTAGTCCACCAGATTTCAATCCTATCGATTGTTCCGTTTGGGGATATTTGAAATCTATGGTATATGCGCCTGAGATTGGAAGTGAAGATATTCTCCTACAACTCATCGAAGCTATAAGATCCGTAATGATCCAGAAATAATCGAAAAGGCTATTAGATATAATTTGAAAAGAGCGTGAATGAGCATCGAGCAAAACGGTGGCACTTTTTAGTACCTTGAATGATTTCTCTCGAATATTTTCTCACTGTTGATCATTTTGAATGAATTATTTAAAATCCATATTTTTCTGAAAAATTCTGATTTTGATCGTCGTGAGCGATTAGTGGAACGCACTATAAGTTATATCAGCGTTTTCTACCTGATAATTATTCGGATGCAGCTGATAGGATTCCGAGTGATCTTAGGCAAATATATTCATGAATGACATAATGAAATTGAATTCGGATAAAACTTAACTCCTTCTATTTGCTCCAAAAGAGCGTTTCAACTTCCTCAAAACAAATTTCAATATTTCAATGGAACTTGTGTTCCTATTGTGGAGGGGCTAAAAATTTGGGTTCATTTATTGATCATAAGCTCAAGTTCACCGATCATGTAAATTCCCTGCTGAAAAGGTCATTCGCTGCTCTGAATCTTCTTTATCTAAACTGTGAATTTCTTGGTCAAAGTCTTCGTATAAAGTTAGTTGAGTCACTTGTTCTGTCCCTCTTCAATTATGGTTGCTTTGTGTATGGTTTCATTCTCGACGCTTGGGATAGGAGAATATTTCTGAAGATGCAAATCTATTGTTGTAGATTCATTTTTGATCTACCGTCTACCGAAGTATTCCCTCAACATATCTAGATGAATAAGAGAGCTTGGTTGGTTCAGAATAGAGAACAGGGTAAAGGTTCAGTTGCTCAATTTGGTACATAAGATACTTGACACTATCTGTTCTATCAGACATGTAACAAAGCCGTACATTCCCAGACATTTCACATCTGGCTTCAAAAAATCCTTCTAATATAATGCTGTTGTGGAATTCAATAAACTACCTGCTTCCCTTAAATCGCTTTCCTCCTTTTAAATTCAAACTTGCTAACAGGAGGCTGTTTTTGTCTTCTGAATAGGGTATGCCCGTAGATCGTTCGGTCGAGATCGTGATTGTGTTATGAATTAAGTGATCCTATTTAATTTTTTTTGTTTGTTTGTTTTTGACTCTTTTCAGTCTTAAAATATCAATTTTTCATGTGAGTAATTAATGTGAATCCTGTTTTTTGTCTTTCTCTGCTCAGGGGATTAAGTTGAACAGCTATGGTAGACTTCACCCCTGAGTAGATGGTTATACATCTTTCTAATGAAGACGTTTATTATTTTGGTAAGGTTAGGTTTGCTTGAATTAGGACATTGTTGAAACAATTCTTCAAATGAATTAATATTTGGGTATTAATTGTTGGCTTAGGTTAGGACAGTGTTCTAACAAATTTCAAATTGAAATAATATTCAAGTTGGGTTAGGTTAGCTCAAGTTATGACAGCGTTGAAATAATTCTTGAAATGAATTAATACTAAAAGTTAGGTTAGGTAAGCTCGAGTAAGGACAGTGTTGGAACAATTCTTGAAATGACTCAATATTCAGGTAGGGTTAGCTTAAGTCATAACATTGTCGAACATAATTCTTGAAATGAATTAATAATTAGGTAAGGTTAGCATACACTTGGATGAAATGAAATCGGCCCACCTAAAATTCGACAAATAAGTATTTCTCAGAATACGCTAGTCGGATTTTGATAATTTTTTTTTTCAAATTGTAGGTCAACATTCGCTGATAATGTTGTGTTGAGATACTTCTGTTTGCAATTGAATTTCAGCATATACGGGGTGCATGATTGAAAAGAAGATTTATTGCTCAACTTCGACACACCCTGTGGATAAAAGGAACCGCAGCAACGAATACCAAATGGAATCGGACTGAAGTACCTTCTCTTCTGGTCATTTTGTTCTTTTGATCATGTATTTATCGCTATTATAACGGAAACTACAGTGTTTCGAAACTGAGCTGATACCTTAGAAGCTCAGTGAAAACAGGTTTTTCCTAAAATTAAATAATTCTCATAGCGGGTATGACCTCCCCTCGCCCTAATAACATCCCGCATACGATTAGGCATACTTCTAATTAAATTCACTATTGTTTCTTGTGGGATGTTTCGCCACTCTTCCTCTACTGCAACACAAAGCTCCGGGATTGTCGCTCGTAGTACTCTACGTTTTAGCTCATTCCACAAATTCTCACCATAACTCGAAAATCGACTGCTGCAATGTAGTCTCTGACAATTTTCGAAGAATGTGTACTTTTTGTAAGTTTGTTTGAATGTTTCACCCCAGGCAGAAATAATAGAGATAAACACACGTTTAAAAAAACAAAATAACCAGAAAAGATCGGACTTCAGTTTTACTCCTTTTGCCATTCGTTGCTGCGGCTCCTTGTATTCACTGGGTGTGTCGAAGTTGAAGGAAAAATCTTCTTATCAATTTTGCACCTCGTATATACTGAAATTAATATGTAGATAAAAATATCTTTGGATTACATTATTATCGAAGGTTTAACCTACAATTAAAAAAAAGGACATCAATATCCGACTAGCGGCTCGCGAGATATCCATGTTTGAAATTGTCTCAAATTTGAGGTGGGCCGATTTCATTGTTCCCAAGTGTAAGTTAGGACAGTGTGGAAAATAGTTCGTAAAATTAATTGATAATTAGGTTGGGTTAGGTTATATTGAATTAGCACAGTGTCGAATAAAATTTTCATAATGAATACAAAAAAACACTATTACGTGAACCACGCGAACGCGGATATAGAAAAAGAGCAGAAAGAATAGCGATGGTTTTCTTTCTCTCAAAATCACATCTATCTTCAATTGTTTCCAATATAACCCATCAATCTGCCAACCTTTCATTCTAAATCTAAAAAAATTAATATAATTCCCCCATGCTTCATTTCATTGTTTTCGATAACAAAATATGTATATTTTCTCAAGAAATTAGTGCATTTGTATCAACGTCACAGAATAAAAGTTCGCCTATTTCAATTTTCCTCATTATAAAATTAGTCCAAGAATATTAGTTAAATGTGGGCAAGTATCTCGGAATGAGAGATAGGCAGCTATAAACTTGTATAAACCTTTATTTTGATGCCCTTGAACTTTCAAAACCTACTTATCGTAGGATGTCCGCGACTACAGATAGTCCATATTAAAAGGTCAAAAAAATCAACTTTTTGCACATTTATTGGAAATATCTCGTTCCCGATGGGTTTTATGCCATTTGTTTTCATCATAAATTTTGAAACGGTTTGAATTCTCTACAACTTTTGTTTGAATATTTTCTCAAAATCTTGAAGCATTTTCGAGATAGAGAGCAGAGCTTGCGCAGTGTTCAACTATACAGGCTCAAAGCCTGCTACACATGCTAGCGGAAGTTGGAGCTAGAAGTTGGGCTTGTAGGTATTCGGACAAAGCCGATTGAGTAAGTTGGCCGACTCGCATGCTGTGCTGTGCATGTGTGTGTAGCAGGCTTAAAGCCTGCTACACACACACGCATGCAAGTCGGCCTACTTGGTATGTCAAGCAAAGTCGGTTATGAAGACAGTACCCCATCGGCTTTGTCCGAATACCTACAAGCCCAACTTCTAGCTTCAACTTCCGCTACACACGCTCTCTCAATTTAGTCTGTTCAAGACAAGTTGGCCGACTCGCATGCGTGTGTGTAGCAGGCTTTACTCTTGTTTTATCGTTAGTTTTATTATTGTGAATATGACAGTGTTAATGTTCCCCCCAAAAATATTTCATATGAAATTGGCTAAGCCATACTTTATGACCAAGATGTACGGTTTATATAGTTAGAGCTTATGAAGTTATAACTTGTAGGATTAGGGGCGCGGCGTTATATGACATCTGGTACCTTTTTGAGCGCTCGTTCCACTAACACGAGGGCCATATCATTTCGTCACGATGTCTGTATTTTTCGAATTTTGAGCCGAAAATGGTCCTAATCGACAAGGTCCGACTCACTGATGAAGAATCCTTCGAAAATTTCAAGTCTGTTCCTCCGTAAGCACGATTACATTCGAACGGACGACCTAGTTACTTGAAATTTTCAGTGTGTGTTCAGGTTCCGAATGCCGCAGTGAAATGAAAAACATAAACATAAATTCGTTAATGGGCAGAATTCCACCGGGAGTTCCTAAAATATGTGTTAAATTTAGTTTTCTTGATAATTTCAAAACTAGGGATTCGATTGTGACGGAATTATGTATTTCAATGGAGAATGATAAATTTTATTCAGATCGCATGACCAAAAGCATAGAAAAAATAGAAAATTATAACTTTCGAACGGAAAGGCTTAGGGACTTGAAATTTAAGGGTGGGTTGTGCGAAATTTTGTCCAGGTAGCATTACCAAGACTATACAGGGTGTCTACTTCTGAGAAAGCCAAACTTCAAGGAAGATTTAACATAAGATTTGCAACGAAAAATATCATATAACACATGGTCGAAATGTTGACGGGTTTTCTTCAATTTAACATTTCTTGATTTCACGAAATATTCAAAGTTTTTCCATCAAATCAATTATACTTCAGTTATCCATCAGATTTGACCACATATTTTAAAACAGCATAAAATTTTCTACAAGATAAGAATTTCTGTTTGCCGAAAAAATTCTCATTGCGGGCGTGGTAAGGAGATGAATGTCACGATTCTGAAGTGACAAAACCGGTCATATTTTGCCAATGATGATGATGACGATGAAAAATCATTAATTATGGACATGTTTTCTTTTCAGCAAAAACTACCCCATTCAGTGTGCTTTCGAATGACATGTGCTTGCTGCTTGTCTTCTGTGATAACAACGAATAAATAGAAATATTCCAAACCTGAATTTGCTCTATTTTGAAGCTCTTTATGATTGAATATTGTAGTTATTTTCATGGAAATCATGAATTTATCTGTCTAATCAAAATAATTCGAAGGAATAAACTAAATTTTAATAAAACAAATTGTATGAAAACATGTGACGAAAGACGACTACTACTACTTATAACAGTTGTTCCAATTATCTACCTCCTTGTTCAATAACTTTTACACATCGTTTTCGCACTGAATTTACAAACCTTCGAAGTTCACAACGTTTCTGACGCATTTCTGCACAACACAAATTTATTCCTTCGATCAGATCCTCTCGAGTCTGAACGCGAATTTTATATACTTTTTCTTTGAAGGTGTTCCAGGCATAACGATCCAACAAGCAGCTCGGGGCTGCTTGGTGGCCATCTTACCGGGTCGTACCTCCCAATCCATTGCACCCCTAAATATTCATTCATTTAGTCCCGCAAATTGCGGCTTTGGGAGTCATGAGAGGTGAACTTTCCCCGATCGGCTCTATGCTGAAGAATTCATTACATCAATCCAAATCAGCTTAACGGACATATTGGATGAAATGCCCCTGGCTAACAGACAAAATGTCTGGTTTCAAATGAATGGCTGCCCAGCTCATAATAGCCGGAATGTACGGGACTCAATGAATCAATATTTTGGAGTGCAATGAATTGTAAGAATGAATTTGTGTTGTGCAGAAATGCGTCAGAAACGTTGTGAACTTCGCAGGTTTGTAGATTCAGTGCGAAAACGATGTGTAAATATTGAATAAGGCAGTGGACATTTCGAAAAATTGTTATAAGGAGTATTAGTCCGCCTTCTTTACATATTTTCATAGAACCTGTATTATTGAAATTTAGTTTATTCCTTCAAATTATTTTGATTCGAAAGATAAATTGATGATTTCCATGAAAATAACTTCAATATTCAATCATAAAGAGCTTCAAAACAGAGCAAATTCAAGTTTGGAATATTTCGACTTATTCGTTGTTATCTTGTTAGCCATGATATTAGGGCAGAAGACAAGCAGCAAGCACAAGAGTTTATATGTTATTCGAAAGAACACTAAATGGGTTAGTTTTTGCTGAAAAGAAGACATGTCCATAATTAATAATTTTTCATCGATGAAGTCACTGGAAAAATATGACTGGTTTTGTTCACTTCAGAATCGTGACATTCATCTCCTGACCACGCCCGCAATAAGAATTTTTTGGCAGAATGAAATCCTTATCTTGTAGGAAATTTGATGCTGTTTCCAAATATGTGGTCAAATCTGAAGAGGCTCCAAGGATAACTGAAGTATAATTGATTTTGGGGAAAAACTTGAATTATTTCGTGAAATCAAGAAATGTTAAATTGAAGAATAACCATCACCATTTCGACCATGTGTTATATGACATTTTTTGTTGCAAATCTTATGTATGATTTCTCCCTGAAGTTTGGTCTTTTTAAAAGTAGACACCCTAGATACCGTAAAAAATTCTAGCGAATTATCGAAAAAAAATTGGTCAACGAAAGCACTGACGTGAAGTCTGGTGTTTCGCCTTGGTTTGAATTTTTTTTTGACAGCTATCAAAATTTTTTCAATTGGTTGCGAACCTGCCTATAAGGTTGATTAAAGAGCGCTTAAAGCTCCTGACTTCACTGCTTTTCTCGATTTTCAAAAGTGAAAGCGTTATAAGCTTGGAAACCCATAAAGAGACATTTTCATGCAACGGTACAGCAAGCTGTCTAAGAAAGACAACTGGAATATAAGTTTTTAGTATGATGTTAAAAGCCTAGTACTCAGCATTCTTACTTGAGATTTTCGAATAAAATTTCTCAGATTCTGAACAGATCCTACTCTAGCCTGAAACTCATATTTCATAGTTGACATTTTCTCGATGCTCCATCGAAGTCTCTTCTTTGGGACAGTTTGGGCATTTCTCATCCTTATTACTGTGACGCTGTATATGGACCTTGCATCTCTAAATCAGATGCTGACAAAATTCAAAAACTGCAGAATTCTTTACTTGAGACTGATCTACGGTATTCGAAAATACGATCACGTAGCCACAAACAAAAAGAGATTTGTTGGCTGAATATGACGCAGAGACGCCGGCTTCACTCAGCTTGCCAGTACTCTTCTGTGGTGGTTCAGGAATAATCACCATACTTTTACGACAGAAAAAGGTTTCGATGTGACGAACATTATATCAATGTTCGTTTCAGGGAAAGGCTCATTAATACCATCGCAGTCAATGGGGCTCTTTAAGCCTTCATTTCCGTACAACATCGCGAAATGTTTCAATGAATTCCACATAGATCACAAGAGCATTAACTCATCGTTGTCGAAAAAAAAATTCCCAGAGGCGGTGTTATCGGAGAATTCTGAGTAGATGCGCGCTCGAGGATAATGCTGTAATGTGAGTACCTATGTGCAAATAATAAGGTGTTTATTATTCCATGATGTGAATATACTTCTTCATTTTCTCTTTTTTCCTTTATTCTTCTTGCTAAATATGTGGGTAATGTTGTTATTAAAACATTTTAGTACTGGAAGGTTTAGTTGAACAGACGTTCGGGGTATTTGAAATACTCATAACTGAACTTGGCCCTCTATAAATGTTTGAATTCCTGTATATAAGGGTAAATTCTGATGAACTATACATACTTCACACAGTGGAAGAGGGCACCCAGGCGGTTCCAAAAATATCTCAATACATTTTTAAAAATGTTGAATCAATCTAGATAATTTAAGTGGTGGTAAATTCCTTCCGCTAGGTATGAACTTTTTCAGAACTAGATAAGTACCTAAGTATATCGAAAAAAATTTAGAAAAGCACTGCCGTGAAGGCAGGAGCTTTTGAGCGCTCGTACATGCACCTTGTAGGTAGATTCGCATTTTCCAGTTTTAGAAACCAATTGAAGGAACTTTTGACAGCTGTAAAAAAAATTCTGAAACTTAGGCGAAACTCCAGACTTCATGTCGCTGCTTCAGCTGATCAATTTTGTTTCGATAATTCGCTAGAATTTTCTACGGTATCTATGGTCTTGGTGATGCGGTCTGGACAACATTTTGCACGTACTTTGAATACATTATTCCTCAGCTAGATGCATAATTTCATTCCAATCCGATCAGTAGTTCCGAAACTATCTGGAAAAAAATATTTTGAACGGCCATATTTACGGAACCCCTAGTCTCATTTTGCTTATTGATGAACGTGACCGCGATATTCGCGATCCAAACCCACCCTGAAAATTTCAAGTTCCTAGGCCTTTTCGTTCAAAAGTTACAATTTTCTATGGTTTCTATGGTTCTGGTCATGCGATCTGGACAAAATATTGCTTCAATATATCATTCTCGATTAAAATACAAAATTTCATCTCGATCGAATCCGAAGTTTCGAATTTATCGAGAAAACAAAATTTCAAACGACCGTATTTACGGAACCCCTTGTATAATGTTGCTCATAGATTAACGTGATCACGACATTCGAGATCCACACCTATCCTGAAAATTTCAAGTCCCTAGGCATTTCCGTTCAAAAGTTACAATTTTCTATGGTTTCTATGGTTCTGTTCATGCGATCTGGACAAAATTTCGCATGTAGCTAAAACACCTCATTTTCCATCTGAGTGCAAAATTTCATCTCGATCGAATCTGTAGTTTTCAAGTAATCAGGGAAACAAAACTTTGAACGGCCATATTTACGGAACCCCTGGTGGAATTTGGCCCATTAACGAACTCAACCGAGGCATTCGGGATCTGAACCTACACTGAAAATTTCAAGTCTCTAGGTTGTTCCGTTCGAGAGTTATCGTGCTTACGGCCGGACGGACGGACGGACTCGAATTTTCCGACGGATTCGTCATCAGTGAGTCGAACATAGTCGATTGAGACCATTTTCGGCTCAAAATTCGAAAAATACAGACATCGTGACGAAATGATATAGCCCTCGTGTAAGTTGTACGAGCGCTCAAAAACCCTAGGAATGTATCGAAAAGCAATTGTCGTATCGAGCATCCTACAACAACTAAATACAAATGTATTGAAACTTAGGCCTGCTACACTCACGCATGCGCAAGTCGGCCAACTTGTCTTGAACAGACTAAATTGAGAGAGCGTGTGTAGCGGAAATTGGAGCTAGAAGTTGGGCTTGCAGGTATCCGGACAAAGCCGATTGCGTACAGTCGTCATAGCCTACTTTGCTTGTCATGCCAAGTTGGCTGACTTGCATGCGTGTGTGTAGCGGGCTTTATACTGAGATCAGAATAACACGCATGCAAGTCGGCCAACTTGACGTGTCAATCGAAGTCGTCTATGAAGATTTACGCAATCGGCTTTGTCCGAATACCTGCAAGCCCAACTTCTAGCTCCAATTTCCGCTACACACGCTCATGCGAGTCTCTCTATTTGGTCTGTTCAAGCCAAGTTGACCGACTTGCATGCGTGTAGGTAGCAGGCTATATTATGTACTCCATATTGTATTCAATTTTTTTGAATCTTTATTTGTTTCATAGAAATTAGTGCATTCATATGACATATTCTATGATTATTCTGAAAAGCGTTTATTAATTCTAGTTGTTAACATAAAGGTTTAATGGTCATCTGAGCTATTAGATGAAACCAATCTTGAATAACAGGACCGGACCTGGATACTGCAATTTTCCTAATTAAAATGTTTCAAACTGATTTCATCCTACACTTAGCAATATTTCAAGAATAATATACTGGCTGTTTATCTGAAGATTCAAATTGCATGTAATGAAACTGTATCTGATTTTTTCAGACTATCTTTTTTGAGGAAACACTAAAACAATCAGATACCACGAATTATTTATTAATTATTATTTTGGGTACGACTTCGTATTCTTTCACCCGCTACGCTACTGAGAGAGGACTAGGGGTACCCACTTAATCAGTTAACGTTTCCGTGTCAACTATTGACTTGACTGTCCTTCTTCCAGCATCGTTCCTGGTTTATATCAACTTACTCTTTGTTTATGTTATCGGCCGTCCCTGCTCTGCTGTAGGGTGCGCGTTTGCCCTGCCTCATATCAGGTACTCAAGTCTGCTACAAAACAAAAGAAGAATTGTTCCAGGTACACTAATAAGCAAGCGAACAAATCAATCCATGCAACCCCAGAAAACACCGAATCCATCATTCGCAACTAAAGACCGGTTTCGACTTAATCAAGTCTCATCAGTAGGGGAAGATTGGCACCATTCGTACACGGGGAACCTTCATACAGTCGATATTACAACTTGATAGAACAGCTTATTTATTTCGGCTTTGCATGTGTGGATAGAAGTAAGCTATCCCTACTTGTCCACGAAGTTAGCCGCTAGTGCGGCCGCTGCGAGCGACACGACAGGCGAAAATGTGTTTTTGCATGCTCAAAGTAAATAAAACGTCGATGTTTCCTGATGTTTCATGCTTGAGTGAAGCGTAAAATTCTATAGGATTATTGCGCAAGGGGAAGTTACTACGATTATAATAATAATAGTGTATCTTTTTTGTGGTTTTCTCATTTTGAGTTATGTGTAGGTAAAAATCATTCATTTTTGTCCTTTGGGGCAGATTCGTACGGGTATATATTACTTCGAAACTACTGATTCGATCGAGGTGAAATTTTGCAATCAGATGGAGAATTACGTACTCAACCTACTTGCGAAATTTTGTCCAGATCGCATCACCTAAACCATAGATACCGTAAAAAATTCTACAAGCCCATGACTTCACGGCAATACTTTTAAATTTTTTTTTTTTGAGAAATAAACCTATGTTTTTTGTTCATCAAAAGTTTTGTCATTTAGTTTATTACAGGGTTGTTACTTTTGAGTCCAATCAAACAATTTTTGATGATTCATTTTCTATTTCATTCAACCTGTATTAAGGTGTACGAATGCACCCCAACCGTAGATTCGTACAGTCGACGGCTCTTACCAAAAATTTCGAAAAGCACTGCCGTGAAGGCAGGAGCTTTTGAGCGCTCGTACATGCACCTTGTAGGTAGATTCGCATTTTCCAGTTTCAGAAATCAATTGAAGGTATTTTCGACAGCTGTCAAAAAAATTCTGAAACTTAGGCGAAACTCCAGACTTCATGTCAGTGCTTCAGCTGACCAATTTTTTTTCGATAATTCGCTGAATTTTCTACGGTATCTATGGTCTTGGTGGTGCAATCTGGACAAAATTTTGCACGTAGTTTGAATACATTATTACTCAGCTAGGTGCAAAATTTCATCCCAATTCGCTCAGTATTTTCGGAACTATCAGCAAAAAAATATTTAGAACGGCCATATTTACGGAACCCCTAGTCTAATTTTGCTCATAGATGAACGTGATCGCGATATTTGCCATCCAAACCGACCCTGAGAATTTCAAGTTCCTAGGCTTTTCCGTTCAAAAGTTACAATTTTCTATGGTTTCTATGGTTCTGGTCATGCGATCTGGACAAAATATTGTTTTAATATATCATTCTCGATTAAAATACAAAATTTCATCTCGATCGAATCCGCAGTTTCGAAATTATCGAGAAACCAAAATTTCAAACGACCCTATTTACGGAACCCCTAGTATAATTCTGTTCATTGATAAACGTGAACGCGACATTCCAGATCCACACCTATCCTGAAAATTTCAAGTCCCTAGGCCTTTCCGTTCGAAAGTTATGATTTTCTATGGTTTCTATGGTTCTGGTCATGTGATCTGGAGAAATGTAGCTTGAATATATCATTCTCCATTAGTATACAAAATTTCGTCACGATCGAATCTGTAGTTTTGATATTATCAAGAAAACTAAATTTCAAACGACCATATTTACGGAACCCCTAGTATAATTTTGCTCATAGATGAACGTGATCACGACATTCGAGATCCACACCTATCCTGAAAATTTCAAGTCCCTAGGCGTTTCCGTTCAAAAGTTGCAATTTTCTATGGTTTCTATGGTTCTGGTCATGCGATCTAGACAAAATTCCACATGTAGCTTGAACACCTCATTCTCCATTTGAGTGCAAAATTTCGTCTCAATCAAATGTGTAGTTTTCAAGTAATCAGGGGAACAAAATTTTGAACGGCCATATTCACGGAACCTTTGGGCGAATTTGGCCCATTAACGAACTTAACTGAGGCATTTGGGATCTGAACCTACACTGAAAATTTCAAGTCTCTAGGTTGATCCGTTCGAGAGTAATCGTGCTTACGGACGGACGGACGGACGGACAGACTCGAATTTTCCGACGGATTCGTCATCAATGAGTCGAACATAGTCGATTGAGACCATTTTTGGGTCAAAATTCGAAAAATACAGACATCGTGACGAAATGATATAGCCCTCGTGTAAGTTGTACGAGCGCTCAAAAATTGAATTCATTCATTTATTTGATAAGATATTGGCATCTAACTTTTTGACTAGGTAGGGGAATGTATGCAGAATGTTTCAATAACTGATTGAGCAATATAACTTCGATATCCAAATTTAGAAAAATCATATTCTAAAAAGTGTACGAATGATGCCAATCTTCCCCTGTGGCTCAGCGAAAATGAATTCGATGTAAAAAAACGAAAGTCTTCAAAACGAAAGACTTGAAAACGAAACGCAGTGGAAGTCGGAGAAAATTTCCCCACTCGTGCTGATTTTTGTCGGGACACTATGACATCGGTTCATGCACCTACAGAGATTGGAAGACGGTTGCTTTTGGAGCGGACAGGTGGCATTAGTGGGAAAATTTGTCTCTAATCGCTGCTGCGTTTCATTTTAAAGTCTTTCGTTTTTTTTTAATAATGATGAATAAGTCGAATCCGGTTTATAGTTGCGAATGATGGATTTGGTGTTCTTCGGGGTTGCATGAATTGATTTGTTGGTTTGCATATTAGTTTATCTAGAAAAATTTTTGTTTTGTTTCATTACATGTAATTTGAACAATATTGCACGTTCTTCTGTACAGATATCCTTTCGAAATGAAGCCATCAAAAAAATTCACACTCTGAGTGCCACTTAGTGGCACAAACATTTACTATACAATATTAACTCATAAAATCTCATGGCACACCCACAAATTCTTAGGAAAAAAATATCGACTACTAACTGTAGTCGATATTCCACTTTAAAAAGATAGCTGGCGCCCGAGAGAATAAAGGTGAATATTATATTGTTCCTGCTCAATTTTCAGAAGCGTGCCAAAATGGCGGAGAAAACCCCATTACAATATAAAACAAAGTCGAGTTTGTTCGAAAACTTATAACTCAAGAACAGCTGTACCGATTTTCATGTTTTACAATTTGTTGTATTTGTCTCCGTCTCGAATAGCAGAATAACTATTAAAAACATCAGAAAATTGACGATTGATGTTTCTTAACAGTCAAATATTTAAAGTTCATCCCGTCGATACGGTACTCGCGATGAACTTCTCATTACTGAACTGATTTTAATCAAATTTTGCACACTGTGTTCAGTTTGATCCAAATTGGGAGAAAGAATACTTTATATTTCAATTTATAGTTGCAAAGTATTTATTTATTAGGTTAGGTTAGGGTAAGGTTTTGTACCGCATGGGAAAGTCGGCAGATGCGATTTGCAGGCTCTATGGATCAGAAACAGAAACAGCTAAACACATGGTATGCAAATGTCCGAGTTTTCTGGCCCAAAAACTATTCATGTGGGGAAGCCAGTCCTGGATACTCGCGAGGTAACAGCCAAGGCTCCTGAAGCTACGTAACGACTGCGCGCGGCAGGCCGCGTGGCATCCTCGCGAGGCTGCCTCGATGGATAATTCTGGAATGATGGGGCAAGCACGCGAGGCAGAGCGAGTCTTCAGTCAGTGCGAGGCAATCCACCATGGCACCGCAGTTTTCGCGTACCGCTGTCGCGGCATTTTCTTTTATTGTAATTCATCGAATTTTGGCAGATGGGACGAAACGAAAGAGAAAACGGCGTTGGTGGATGAAAGAGCTATTCAAAAATCGACTTCAGTCTGGAAATAGGATAATGCAAGATATGACATTTGAAGCAGTTGAAGATACCATCAAAAATTTTACGCGTATGACATTGGCCGACTTTGAATACTTAGTTGCATTAATAAGTCCAAAAATGGAATCATTGTCCCTTTTGATAGCTCCGGTGTTAATTCTTCGATTCGCCTCGAGCGAGGCAGAAAACGATGTATACTGGCGCCTTCGATCTCGATCAGAAACCGACATTCGTTGGCTCAGGGTGAGGCAGCCTCAGGTTTGAGACAACATCGAGCGCGAGGCAGGTATCGACTTTGCGAGGCCTCGCCTTGAGGACGTCTTCGGTTTTATCAACACCATTGACAGCCTCCTTAGGCTTGCATGAATTAGTAGGGTAGAGAACAAAAAAGATCCACGTAGTCGTAGTTCCCGGAAGCCTAACCGAACCATTGCTACCCAAGTTCAAATAATAATAATAGGTTTAGGGTTAGTATTAAGTAGGGAGTAGGTTAGGGTTAATAATAATAATAATTCCACACTATTGAATATTTAACTAAAGGGAAAACCAAATTGACAAATTCTTTACAGAACATATTCAGAATCAATTTTTTCCTCAAGATATCACATACCTACTGTTGACTTTGATTGATTGAAATCCAGGTGGTCTTAGGCCAGTTCAAAAAGGAAATCCGAACCGAAATATTCATTGTTTTGTAGCAAAATAAAGTTATTATAATGTCTCTTCGAAGGGATAATCGTATTGAACAGGGTTTCTGTCACTGCTAATTCGAGGCTGTAATGACTTGCCTTTCTGAGCGCTCGTTCTACTTACACGAGAGCTATATCATTTCTTCACGTCTGTATTTTTCGAATTTGAACCGAAAATGTTCTCAATGGATAATATAAGGTTCGACTCACTGATGACGAATCCGTCGAAAAATTCGAGTCTGTCCGTCCGGCCGTATACACGGTAACTCTCGAACGGACCGAATAGATACTTGAAATTTTCAGCGTAGGTTCGAATCTCGATTGCCGCAGTTAGGTTTGATATTGGGCAAAATTCGACCAAGGGTTCCGTAAATATGGCCGTTCGAAATTTTGTACTCCTGATTACTTTGAAACTACTTATTCGATCGAGATAAATTTCGCAATCAGATGAAGAATGTAGTGTTCATGGTACATGCAAAAAATGTTTGTCGAGATTGCATGACCCGAACCGTAGAAACCATAGAAAATTATAACATTCGAACGAAAAGGCCTAGGGACTTGAAATTTTCAGGATAGGTGTGGATCTCGAATTTCGTAGTCACGTTCATCAATGAGCGAAATCAGATAAGGGGTTCCGTGAATATGGCCGTTCAAAATAGTTTTTCCTGATAATTTCGAAACTACTGATTGGATTGGAATGAAACTTCGCACATAGATGAAGAATAATGTATTCAAACATCGCATCAGGAAGACCATAGATACCGTAGAAAATTCTAGCGAATTATCGAAAAAAAATCACCTAAAGCACTGACGTTAAGTCGGGAGTTTCGCCTTAGTTTGAAATAATTTTTGAAAGCTATCAAAAATTATTTCAATTTGTTTTTAAAACTCGAAAATGCGAATCTACCTACAAGGTGGATGAACGAGCGCTCAAAAGCTCCTGACTTCACGGCAGTGCTTTTTATATTTTCCTCACCAAAATTCTTCGAATAGTGCTGGCAGAAATCTGAAACTTATCCCAGTCATCAATCAGAATGCACTTCGAGTAAGTGAATAATAGTTTCACTATAATACTAGCGGAAATATCAGCTGAATCTATGAAAACTCACTTGATATCAACTGCGAGATATCCTGATCAATTCTAGCCATTTTAATTGCCCAAGACTGAAGGAATACTCAACTCAGAATTAAGAACTGATCGATAAGCATTCAAAATCAATGCAATTATTTTCCAAATTGTTTGATAAAATCATCAAACCAAGGTCTCTATAGGTTAGTGTTTTCCCAATAGCAACCTGAATTCAACTCAAAGTCCTACTAAATAGTCTATTACCAACTTAATTTCAATTTTTCACAGCCGCCTGAGATGTCAATAATTCTTGAACGGATTATATCAATATAGTTTCCTAGAACATCAAACATGTGTGGGACAATGTGCTGAATGGTTATACATTTCTATAATCATCTCATCTCAACTTCATCATCTAATATTGAAAGGAATATCCAGCGCATAATTTTGAAATATTATGCAATGAATATTCCATTAAAATTGTGACCGATCGTTTCATGCATAACGAAGTGAAGCGAGAATACTGAGCGTGAAAGTTCTTGGTTTTACTGCCTTTTTGAAGTATCGCCAAATCAATCTTTGACTGCAATATATATTTTTTTAGATTGCTTATTATCTTCATCTATTATACCGAAATACTGAAGATATTGAATCACAGCATTTTCAAAACAAAATGAGTTCGAAGTTTCTTGCAAAATTAATAATGAGAATATTCCGTTTCCCAAATAATGTCACTCTAAAACGGAACAACTATGTAATTCATTTTTATTCGATTCAGTATTCAGGAATGGACGAAAAATATAATATAATTAATTGATGGGGAAATTTTTGAATTAGAAGACTAGATTCTGTATTATTTGAAGAACGAATAATAAATATTCTACTCGCTATGATTAAATCAACAGAAATTGAAGTAGTTGCTGAAAATCCATTTCCTTCATTGAAAAACCTATCACATCTTCTTGTGTATTTATTGATATAATTAATTCATTCATTTTCTCTGATGCTTATTTAATACAAACCGAAATAGGTACGAGTACTTGCATAGCAGAGTATGTGAAGTTTAATATTTGTTTAAGCTCTCTCGGATACACGAAAGGTTGGTTCAGGGAAAATAGACTGGATTTAGGGAAAAAAGTTTTTTTTCATTCGACCAAGCTTTCGAACATTATTCATTCTTTGTCATTTACTGAATATGAAACAATACACAAATTTCACAAAAAAGTGCCCATTTTGGGCCCTTTTTCAGGGTATCTTCGTATCTTCCTCATTCTTGTAGATACAGGGCTGCAGTTTTCGTGACAGTTTTGTGAAATTCAAGAAGGATTTCAGCGTTTCGGTTTCTGAAGTACAGAAAATGTTGCATTAAAAGGCACCCCTTATGTCTCAACTATATGACAACTTATGGAAAATCATACCCGAATGAATTTTTTCATAGAATTCGATATCTTTAGAACAGATATACGGTGTAAGGTCAAAAGTTATCGGACCCTACATACTCCATTCATTTGATTAGGCACCATATATATTATTTCATATATCTACAGGCTACAGGGTGTTTCATTCGTGTATATACATACGTTAACCTGAGGTAGAGCTACCCTATACGAGTCCAAAAAACCTATATATGATAGGTCTAATCAACTTCATAGCCGAGATACAGGTTGATTTATGTTTTTGTCAATATTTTCTATTGCTTATAACTCCTTATAACCATCCAGTATAATCAATTGATATTTGGAACGTGAAACATATTTCCATAGGTCAATCGATTCATCTTTGCCCTTATCAAAAAATCCAGGTCCGTATTAGAAAAATAGTTCAACAGAATTGGTGTTGTTAAGTATATATTTTTTCAGAGTATCAATGAAGACGTCCACCATGATATCAACATTTTTTCCAGAGTATATATCTAACCAAGATTCATTTTGTAAATATCTCCTCAAACTATAATAATTTATATATTATATTTTTTTTTCTTTCTTCAGTTTTACGTGTGAACACTCTTTAACGAAAATTCATTGTTAATATGATAGGAAAATGATCAGTTATTGGATAGTTTATAATATACCCACTCATATTTTTCAGTCTATAGTCTTTTTGTTGCCAGTCTATAGTCTTTTTTTTTCGGTGATTTTCTCCTAGACGGCTTCTCGGTTTTTTGGATTTTTGGTGTCTTCCCAATATTATGAGGTATTGAATTTGCCGCCTTTTCTGCCGAACTACACCCTTTGACAGGCACTCCTGCAGTTTCCGAATCCGTCTCGAAATCGTCACTCTCTTCGTTTTTCTCGCACTCTCCTGGATTACTGGAAATTGAAGGTGTTGGGGGCGCACTATGGGGCTTCTTTTTTTGACTGTTGTTCACCGGGTCATCTACACTATATTCCTTGTTGCCAACTATGAGACGATTTCCTCTTATGAATGATTTGATAGATGTATCCTTTCTTGCCTCTATCAGATTTGATCTCAACACCCGGTATTCATTACGTTGAATTTCTGTCAAATCGTCTGCAATGCTAATATTTGTTCCCTTCAGTTGCTCAACCTCAGAGAAAACTACTTTTTTGTTCAGATGTGAAACTAACTCTATTTTGATAGGGGAAGTTTCTGCCCTTCTAAAGTCTATAACAATCATTGATATCTCTCTTATACAACTCTACTCCCGGTAATCGTCGCAGTTCGTCACAGATCCAATCTGGTGTAGTTGCACTGATCGATTTATCCAATCCGAAAATTATTATATTATTCCTTTTATTTCTTCTATCCATATATTCAATGCTTTCCTTCAGGTTGGAGTTTTCGCGATCCCAACCTACACTGAAAATTTCAAGTCCCTATGCCTATCCGTTCGAAAGTTATAATTCTCTATGGTTTTGGTCATGCGATCTGGACTAAATGAAGCTCTAATATATCATTCTTCATTGAAATACAAAATTTCGTAATTTGCTCATTGATGAACGTGACCGCGACATTCAAGTTTAACACATATCCTGAAAAATTCAAGTCCTTATGCCTTCCCCTTCGAAAGTTATAATTTTTTATGGTTCCTTTGGTTCTGGTCGATCTGGACGAAATTGTAGACGTGTAGCTTGAACACGGCATTCTCCATTGGAGTGCAAAATTTAATTTCGAACGAATCTGTTGTTTTGAAGTAATCAGAAGAACACAATTTCGAACGGCCATATTTACGGAACCCCTGGTGGAATTCTTCTCCTCAATGAACTTAACCGCGGCATTTGGGAACTGAACCCACACTGAAAATTTCAAGCCTCTAGGTTGTCTGTTCGCGAGTTATCGTGCTTATGGCCGGAGGGACGGACATACTCAAGTTTGTTTGTCGATTGAGGTCATTTTCGGCTCAAAATTTGAAAAATTCAGACATCGTGACGACATGATATAGCCCTCATGTAAGTAGTACGAGCGCTCAAAAAGATCGCTGAAAAACAAATTTTGTCTAAGAGACACCATGTGGTGGATGCAAAGAACTTTATGGGAGACGAACATCACAACTTATGAAAAACAGAATAACGTCGTATCCCCGAAACATCACAGAATACATTTTGAGGAGAAACAATAATGAAGCTGGAAAAAGAATACCAATGAACACTCATTCCTGGAAATGTATCACACTAATAATGACCTCAACCAAATTGATGAAGAAACAGATACAAATTCCCTCAAAAACATTCGCACATAATTGATCAATGAAAATTGGGAAAATCGAAGGAAATCATACATGGATACATAGATTATGAGGAGAAAAAAATACCCGACAAAGAAGAAAAACTTCGATACACAGAAAACAAGACTTACAGGACAGATTGAAAAAATATACTATGTCCGATGTTGAAATTGAATGAAATTCGAAAAAAAAGTGGTCGAATGATATTTGATCAAATAAGGAGTTTCACATTGTGTCGTGAGTGTCAGTCGATCGCTGTAAAAATTGAAACATTTATTGATAAACAATCAACAGTGTGCTTTCTCAGGTGGCGTAAGTCGTAAGAAAACAGTGACAAAGCCTACACAGAACCCAACCGAATCTCCTAATTCGCACAAGCTCTGAGCTTCTGAAGCAGTCATACAGATAGCTAGGAAATTATTAGTCGATTGCTATTGAATTCGAAACATTGTTCTTCAAGTCCTTTCACTTTTTTTCGAGAATAATCGAAATGAAGAATCGGTCAAATTCCGGATTTCTACCTATGGAGTCGAATCATGACAACACCGTGTTCCGCACATTCAAGTTACTGTATGCTGTTAATGTAACAGAATTGAATTTTTGTTACGTACTCTACAACTCTGCACCGAGTATTTATGTTCAACCAATGTCATGCGAGTCCTGCAAGTATCGATACAGAAATAACAGGAATATCTGAATTATGTGGCGGCTTTTCTCGTCAAATGCGAATATTTTCCATTATTTTTTTAGAAGACTAATAAAGGGTTGTAAATATTTCAAATCATTATATTGAAATGTGGCATCCACGTTCTCTGCTGTTTGTATTGTTAACCAAACCTTCCATAGCTATGTTTTGCATGTTATGAATATTCATGACGAGATTAATTTGCGCTGGAGATAAAAATGATGTTTGTTTTATTAAATGACCTCCAGACTTTTTTCGATACCGTCCCCTTTTTGAGCGCTTGTACTACTTACACGAGGGCTATATCATTTCGTCACGATGTCTGTATTTTTCGAATTTTGAGCCGAAAATGGTCTCAATCGACTATGTTCGAATCACTGATGACGAATCCGTCGGAAAATTCGAGTCTGTCCGTCCGTCCGGCCGTCCGTAAGCACGATAACTCTCGAACGGAGCAACCTAGAGACTTGAAATTTTCAGTGTGGGTTCAGTTCCCGAATGCATCGGTTGAGTTCGTTAATGGGCCAAATTTCACCAGGGGTTCCGTAAATATGGCCGTTCAAAGTTTTGTTCCCCTGATTACTTGAAAACTACAAATTTGATCGAGATGAAATTTTGCACTCAAATGAAGAATGGGGTGTTCAAGCTACATGTGAAATTTTGTCCAGATCGCATGACCAGAACCATAGAAACCATAGAAAATTGTAACTTTTGAATGGAAACGCCTAGGGACTTGAAATTTTCAGGATAGGTGTGAATCTCGAATGTCGTGATCACGTTCATCTATGAGCAAAATTATACTAGGGGTTCCGTAAATATGGTCGTTTGAAATTTAGTTTTCTTGATAATTTCAAAATTACAGATTCGATCGTCACGAAATTTTGTATACTAACGGATAATGATATATTCAAGCTACATTTCTCCAGATCACATGAACCATAGAAACCATAGAAAATCATAACTTTCGAACGGAAAGGCCTAGGGACTTGAATTTTTCAGGATAGGTGTGGATCTGAAATGTCGCGTTCACGTTTAACAATGAGCAGAATTATACTAGGGGTTCCGTAAATACGGTCGTTTGAAATTTTGTTTTCTCGATAATTTCGAAACTACGGATTCGATCGGAATGAAATTTTGTATTTTAATCGAGATTGATATATCAAAGCAATATATTGTCCCCATCGCATGACCAGAACCATAGAAACCATAGAAAATTGTAACTTTCGAACGGAAAGGCCTAGGAACTTGAAATTTTCAGGGTGGGGTTGCGAATATCGCGGTCACGTTCATCAATGCGCGAAATTAGACTAGGGGTTCCGTAAATATGGCCGTTCAAAATATTTTTTTCCTGATAGTTTCGAAACTACTGATCGGATTGGAATGAAATTTTGCACCTAGCTGAGGAATAATGTTTTCAAACTACGTGCAAAATTTTGTCCAGATCGCATCACCAAGACTATAGATACCGTAGAAAATTCTAGCGAATTATCGAAATAAAATTGATCAGCTGAAGCACTGACAGGAAGTCTGGAGTTTCAGAATTTTTTTGACAGCTGTCGAAAATTCCTTCAATTGATTTCCAAAACTGGAAAATGCGAATCCACCTACAAGGTGCATGTACTAGCGCTCAAAAGCTCCTGCCTTCACGGCAGTGCTTTTCGTAATTTTTGCTTGTATCGAATTCAAACCAGAATGTTTTTTTTTCTCCCAAACAATTATATTCATAAAAATTTCCAATATATTCTGAAATTTCGGCCAAAGAGTTGAAGAAACCTCTGGAAATATTCCACCTCCAGAACGACGATTTTTCAGAATGTGAATCGGAAGGGTGTAAACCGGCCAAAGGATTTTGTACATATAGCCATCACATTTTTTTTTACTTACTTGGAAAGAAAGAAGTTAGTTTCCTCTCAAAATAAATTTCGTAAAAATTTCTCTTCTCCGATATTTCTGACACCACAACATTCGCCCCTAAGAGAGGGAGAGAATCACCCTAAAATATTCAAATGGCATTGTCGAGGTCGAATAAGATTTCACGCTAAAAAAAATCCGTTTCATAGACCCCAATAGGGCTATATACACCAGCGGAATATCTGTCATATCTGATACGTGGCGAGCCAAATTCGTACATATATCAGTGCGTGTATGGTATCAAATCCGTCCGTTATTGGTGTAAAATCCCACATCTGGATCTGTCAAATCAAATATCTACGTATCAGAACTGTATGGATAATCCGTCCGTGTATGGTGCCCTAATGGCTAATCCTTCACTTAGGCAGACATTATATTATATAACTGTATAACATTGGTACTTGTGCTTAGAACTATACCAATCTGGTTACTTCTATGCACACTTTAGGGTCTAGGACACTCTAGGATCGTGAGAATATCAAAGCGATTACGATAGATACCTATACCTATATCCGCTATACCTAGTAGAAAATGTAATGCGTTCTTCGTATTTTATTGATGAAAGGATATTTTTCAAACCAGTTATTTTCATGAAAGTATGGAACGATTATCTCCATTTTCTAGAAATGGGGAGAATGCAGGGTGACCTCGTGATATCCGAACGATCAGAGGGTGATTTTCATATCTTCCTTCCGCTAACGGATCGCCATTTCCTGATCGATGTCGGGACGAGTTTCGCACACAAAATTAACGGGCAATCCGGAACAGACGTCTCTTGCATTATTGCCTCTGAGCCACGCCTGTTGACAGTTCATCGTTTGGGACTGAAATATCGACAGTCAGGTAGAATGGGAAGTGATCCCATTAATCCTTTATTTCTAATCTGCTGCTCTAGCAAGTTCGAATGTGGGTTTCGTGTACTGCTTTCTTCTGTTAGCGTAGTTGGAATCAAGAAGTTGTTATGACAACTGGGAGGGCGGATCGATGTTATGTGCGGTTTTTTTTTAAGGACGGCAACGAAACTGCTAAGACGAAAAGATTAAATTTTTCAATTTTTTGGAAGGTTTAGTGGAGGAGCCATGGTGCTGTGGCTCCCTTGGCAATGATTAGCTGTATCACATCAGCTATTTCATCTGACCATTTGGTTTAATCTTTCCATGATTGAAGGTTGCAAAATGTCTCCCTAAAATGAGGATATAGCTCGACTATGAAATAAAATATCAAAAATTCTATGAACCAAACCGGCCGTCAATGCGGCATATCATGTCGTTTCATCTTCTCAAACAAGAGATGGAATAATAAAACCGAAATTTACATGAACCTGCAAATCGTCATCCGAACAACTAACTGCAATGTTTCAATTCGATCAGATCAGTATTTTTGAATTATTGGGGAAAAAAATTCAAGGTTTTATAAGTTTCAGTTTTATTTGAAGGATGAATTATCTTAATTGAATCTGTCTGTACAATATGTGCGAGGTCTTAACGATATGAAGAGACCTGCGCCTATAATTTTATGTGATAAATATAATTTATTTATATTTGGGGGTACATAAAAGTAGAAACCTTACATCCTCACCTTCAAGCTTATATCTATCTTTATTTGTTATTTATATCTATACACACATATTCACATTATAAACTAATGAATCAATTCAATTATAAACTAATCTTTGTGGATCTTAAATCAAACTCCTCCTTCCCAAATCATTTTATTATGTTCTACCATTACTTTCAACAATATTATCACTGCATTACCATCATCAATCATCATTATCTATAACAAAATGTTGTGTGTCTATTGCTCCTAAATGTTTCGTTACAATTATCTTCAATATAATTAAATCTAGGCTGACTCGCCTCACTATCTATTATTCCTCTTTTTCAATAATTTTTATGTTTAAACCAAATTCTATCCTTACTCTTCCCTTCCTTCATTTTTTTGTATGTCTATTTTGATATAAAAGTTACTTATGTTGCCTATTTTCAAGAACTCTATTCAATTTGATAGGATCATCTATCTAAAATTGATAATTTGATTCTAATGAAGGCAAATCATCCTTCAATCTTCTACTAAACACCATATCGCACCCGTCGTACAATAAGGTTACAACGCAAAAATTGATGTTGTTGGGAAATTGTATTTGAAGTTTTGGTTTACCGAAGTTTTTGTTCTATACTTGTGTGTACTTACACAATCTAACACGCTGAACATTCGTAATTACTGCAGCAATCCATTTGATTATTATAACTCTAGCTCCCAAGGTTCAATTAATGCAATTTGAATATTCTGCTGTTTTTCCAAAAAATTTGAAATGTTACTTTTTTTGAGCGCACGTACTACTTACACGAGGGCTTTATCATTTCGTCACGATGTCTGTATTTTTCGAATTTTGAGCCGAAAATGGTCTCAAACGATAGAGTTCGACTCACTGATGACGAATTCGTCCAAAAATTTGGGTCTGTCCGTCTGGCCGTCCGTAAGCACGATAACTCTCGAACGGAACAACCGGGAGACTTGAAATTTTTAGTGTATGTTCAGATCCCAAATGACTCGGTTGAGTTCGTTAATGGGCAGAATTCCACGAGGGGTTCCGTAAATATGGCTGTTCAAAGTTTTGTTCCCTTGATTACTTGAAAACTACAGATTTGATGGAGATGAAATTTTGCACTCGAATGTAGAATGAGGTGCTACATGTGAAATTTTGTCCAGATCGCATGACCAGAATCATAGAGAACATAGAAAATTGTAACTTTTTTACGGAAACACCTAGGGAATTGAAATTTTCAGGATAGTGTGGATATCGAATGTCGTGATCACGTTCATCCATGAGCAAAATTATACTAGAGGTTCCGTAAATATGGTCGTTTGAAATTTTGTTTTCTCGATAATTTCGAAACTACGGATTCGATCGAGATGAAATTCTGTATTTTAATCGAGAATGATACATTGAAGCAATTTATTGTCCAGATCGCATGACCAAAACCATAGAAACCATAGAAAATTGTACCGGCATAGGAACTTGAAATTTCCAGGGTAGATTTGGATCGCGAATGTCGCGGTCACGTTCATCAATGAGCAAAATTAGACTAGGGGTTCCGTAAATACGGCCGTTCAAGATATTTTTTTCCTGATAGTTTCGAAACTACGGATTGGATTGGAATGAAATTTTGAACCTAGCTGAAGAATAATGTATTCAAACTACGTGCGAAATTTTGTCCAGATCGCATCACCGAGATACCGTAGAAAATTCTAGCGAATTATCGAAAAAAAATTGGTCAGCTGAAGCACTGACATGAAGTCTGGAAATTCGCCTAAGTTTCAGAATTTTTTTGACAGCTGTCGAAAATTCCTTCAATTGATTTCTAAAACTGGAAAATGCGAATCTACCTCAAAAGCTCCTGACTTCACGGAAGGGCTTTTCGTAATTTTTCATGAACGTTTTCTTATGTGGCGTAGAGGCCAACTAGAGTTATTCCGATATTGCACGTACGAAAAGGGTTACTTCCTGAGTTCAATACCGTTACTAATACAAAAGGGACCTTTTTTGAGCGCTCGTACTACTTACACGAGGGCTATATCATTTCGTCACGATGTCTGTATTTTTCGAATTTTGAGCCGAAAATGGTCTCAATCGACTATGTTCGACTCACTGATGACGAATCCGTCGGAAAATTCGAGTCTGTCCGTCCGTCCGGCCGTCCGGCCGTCCGTCCGTCCGTAAGCACGATAACTCTCGAACGGATCAACCTAGAGACTTGAAATTTTCAGCGTAGGTTCAGATCCCAAATGCCTCAGTTAAGTTCGTTAATGAGCCAAATTTCACCAGGGGTTCCGTAAATATGGCCGTTCAAAGTTTTGTTTCCCTGATTACTTGAAAACTACAGATTCGATCGAGATGAAATTTCGCAATTGAATGGAGAATGGGGTGTTCAAGCTTCATGTGGAATTTTGTCCAGATCGCATGATTAGAACCATAGAAACCATAGAAAATTGTAACTTTTGAACGGAAATGCCTAGGGACTTGAAATTTTCAGGATAGGTGTGGATCTTGAATGTCGTGATCACGTTCATCTATGAGCAACATTATACAAGGGGTTCCGTAAATACGGTCGTTTGAAATTTGTTTTCTCGATAAATTCGAAACTACGGATTCGATCGAGATGAAATTTTGTATTTTAATCGAGAATGATATATTGAAGCAATATTTTGTCCAGATCGCATAACCAGAACCATAGAAACCATAGAAAATTGTAACTTTTGAACGGAAAGGCCTAGGAACTTGAAATTTTCAGGGTGGGTTTGGATCGCGAATATCGCGGTCACGTTCATCAATGAGCAAAATGAGACTAGGGGTTCCGTAAATATGGCCGTTCAAAATATTTTTTTCCAGATAGTTTCGGAACTACTGATCGGATTGGAATGAAATTATGCACCTAGCTGAGGAATAATGTATTCAAAGTACGTGCAAAATTTTGTCCAGACCGCATCACCAAGACCATAGATACCGTAGAAAATTCTAGCGAATTATCGAAACAAAATTGATCAGCTGAAGCACTGACATGAAGTCTGGAGTTTCGCCTAAGTTCAGAATTTTTTTGACAGCTGTCAAAAATTCCTTCAATTGGTTTCTAAAACATGAAAATGCGAATCTACCTACAAGGTGCATGTACGAGCGCTCAAAAGCTCCTGCCTTCACGGCAGTGCTTTTCTAAATTTTTGAATTGTCTCCTTATTCTACGACGGGTGCGATATGTGCAGGAGATAAGCCAACGTCAGGAATAGGAGCATTTCTGTACTGCAACGAATACATTTGATTGTTTTCATTTTCAAAATGACATTTTTCTTACATAGTCTCACAAATATTTATTGCCTTTTCTCTGCTGAACCATTACTTCAAGTATAGTTAGGATCAGATGTTGTAAGTGAAATAAAATGAATTATTATTGAGCCAAAAATTCTGATAACTTTTGTAAAAGTCTTATTTCGATTTGATCTCATTTCGATCCACTTTGGATAATGATCCATAACAGCAAGATATGTATTAACTTGAAATTCGGAAGTATCTGTCGCAATTTTATACCACGGTCTCCTGGGTATTTCATGCGGTTTCATCGGTAATCTAGGGTTTTCTATTCTGAATGTATAATATAACAAACTTAGTCAATACTTAATTTTTCAAATGTTTGGATATACAGGGTGTTTCCTGAGTGGTTGGCCACACTCTAGTGGTGGATGCAGGTCTTCCAGGCCTTTCAAAAAAGTTGTTTGTTTTGTGTCCTAAGGCTATTAGTTCAGGAGATACAGGGTGATTCATGGATTTTGGCAAGAATTTTCGATAGCCATAACTTTGGAATGTGAGGTCCAATTTTGATCAAATTTCATGGGTTTGTTCACTTCAGAATGTTCTTTCGAATGGCTCACAAAATACAATATTTTCAGGACAGTACTCAAAATATCGGGGTTTACTTTCAAGCCTCAAAATGTATATTTTTTACATCACTTAAAGGAATGTCGTTATTGTCATGAAATAATACATAATTTAATCTGAAGAATTCAATTTTCACTTTGGATGGCACACTTGTTACAAGCGAGTAGCGAACGAACCAATTCATACTTTATTTAATTTTTTTCGAAATGCGGTCCTGATTTTTGGCCCGTTCGTGATAATTTTTCCACTTCTTCATTTCATATACATCATTATTTTAAGATACTTCATAAACATAACGAAACTAAACTTAACTATTCAATATTAACTAGCAGACCCGGCCACGCGTTGCTGTGGCTTAAGTATACGTTGTATTATTATTAACCCTAACCTTAACCTAACCCATCCCTTACCCTTACCCTCATTCTCAGCCTTATTTATGAGTCTCAAAAGAATTTTCATATTCGGTGGTAGGTATATGTTATGATCAATGTGTGAGATGTTCGATATAGACAAAAAATACCTCAAAAGTTGGATTGAAACCTCCTCCCTCAAATATGTTTGAACCAAATGATGTCATTTGGTAATGCTTAATATTCTGCAAGGAATGTTTAGATAGAGGTTCTTGTCCTGAAAAAAACCAATTCAAAGGTTCGGAGGGCGTTGTCAGTTGTTGCAATTTGATTTTTCCATTCAAAAAACATAATTCTGGGGATTCGTTTTGATATCTCAGAGTATTGCAGTATTTCCAAAAGACACCAATATATTGCTAGCATAATCTACTGTGGGATCATAATATCTAAATGCCAAACGCTCAAAGTTGATCATTTCATTAATTCATTCTGTATTTTGTTGTATCTCGCCTGAGATCGATAATATCGATTCTTCCTCTCATTCTGTTTGCTCATTGTCTTGATCATTACGAACTCGCCCACAACACAACGATATAGTGATAAACTTCTGAGCAATTTCTAGAAACACGATAAACTTCACTCACATAAGTGTCAAAATTCTCATGAAATATAAGTAATCTATGATTGTTCGCTTGGTCGGAGGAAGAGAGAAAGCCTTTTTTTCTTTTCCGTATGGGTTTTCGGGAATATTTCATTGTGTAAAGTTTTTCGTGATGATAATGAACACAACTGAAAAAGAATTATCGAATTTGGTGCAGTCGTTTGAACGTGATGCTTGGACATACATAAACCATAGATCCTCTTTTATTAATATAGATAATAATAAATTCATATTTTTCTTATTTTCAAATAATCTGAACCTTCTTTGAAAATATAGTTCTACAATAATTTATAAATTGATCGAATTTACTGAATTAACTATAAGATGTTCGAAGGTCTTTGAATTATTGGTGATATTATTCAAATTTCTTCTATTTTAAATCCTTGAAACTTTTGAGAAATATAACCATTTTTGGTAACAATATAACGGGTGATTTTTTTGAAGTTAGGATTTTCATGCATTAGTATTTGCTCAGATTTTTTTGAGGTTAGGATTTTCATGCATTAGTATTTGCTCAGTATGCTTTGACATTTCATCATGAATAGACTTACTAACGAGCAACGCTTGCAAATCATTGAATTTTATTACCAAAATCAGTGTTCGGTTCGAAATGTGTTTCGCGCTTTACGCCCGATTTATGGTCTACATAATCGACCAAGTGAGCAAACAATTAATGCGATTGTGACCAAGTTTCGCACTCAGTTTACTTTATTGGACATTAAACCAACCACACGAATGCGTACAGTGCGTACAGAAGAGAATATTGCGTCTGTTTCTGGGAGTGTTGCTGAAGACCGTGAAATGTCGATTCGTCGCCGTTCGCAGCAATTGGGTTTGTGTTATTCGACCACATGGAAGATTTTACGTAAAGATCTTGGTGTAAAACCGTATAAAATACAGCTCCTGCAAGAACTGAAGCCGAACGATCTGCCACAACGTCGAATTTTCAGTGAATGGGCCCTAGAAAAGTTGGCAGAAAATCCGCTTTTTTATCGACAAATTTTGTTCAGCGATGAGGCTCATTTCTGGTTGAATGGCTACGTAAATAAGCAAAATTGCCGCATTTGGAGTGAAGAGCAACCAGAAGCCGTTCAAGAACTGCCCATGCATCCCGAAAAATGCACTGTTTGGTGTGGTTTGTACGCTGGTGGAATCATTGGACCGTATTTTTTCAAAGATGATGTTGGACGCAACGTTACGGTGAATGGCGATCGCTATCGTTCGATGCTAACAAACTTTTTGTTGCCAAAAATGGAAGAACTGAACTTGGTTGACATGTGGTTTCAACAAGATGGCGCTACATGCCACACAGCTCGCGATTCTATGGCCATTTTGAGGGAAAACTTCGGAGAACAATTCATCTCAAGAAATGGACCGGTAAGTTGGCCACCAAGATCATGCGATTTGACGCCTTTAGACTATTTTTTGTGGGGCTACGTCAAGTCTAAAGTCTACAGAAATAAGCCAGTAACTATTCCAGCTTTGGAAGACAACATTTCCGAAGAAATTCGGGCTATTCCGGCCGAAATGCTCGAAAAAGTTGCCCAAAATTGGACTTTCCGAATGGACCACCTAAGACGCAGCCGCGGTCAACATTTAAATGAAATTATCTTCAAAAAGTAAATGTCATGGACCAATCTAACGTTTCAAATAAAGAACCGATGAGATTTTGCAAATTTTATGCGTTTTTTTTTTAAAAAAAGTTCTCAAGCTCTTAAAAAATCACCCATTATAACAACGCGTGGCTCGATTAAGTTGATTATTGGTTCGAATAAGATGAATAATTTGTGTTTATTTCTCATTAACACACAATTTTTTTTCTATTAAATATTTGCATTATCTGTTTCAAAATGGAAACAAGGAGTAGAACTTTGTTAGGGAAAAGAGGTGATGAAGTAGATGAGGAACAAGGAATTGGAGAAGAACAAAACAAAACAGATTCAAATGTATCAAATAATTTATTGATGAAGATGAATAAGAAAATTGAAGAAATGAAAGATGATTCAAAAAGGATGAATCAAGAAATGAAAGATGTTTAAAAAATAATGAATCAAGAAATGAAAGATGTTTTAAAAAGAATGAATCAAGAAATGAATAACAAATTTGAAGAAAAAAAAATGACTTAGGAAGAATGCATCAAGAAATGAAAGAAGAGATGAAAGAAAATACAGAAAGAACAAAACAAGACATAAATAAGAAATTCGAAAAAAATGGAACAAATTTCAGAAAGATCGGAGATAAAATAGAAGAAAATTCAAGGGAATTGAAGGAAATTAGAAATATAATTTATATGAGGGAAAACAGACTTGAGAAGATAATTGAAGAAGAAATGATTGATTTTGAGAAATATAAAGAACTTACAGTTATAATAGAAAATGCAGAAGAAAATATAAAATCAAATGAAATTAATATGCTGAAATCACAAGACCGAACATTCAAGAAAGAATTCAACAATGCTTCCAAACTTTATGATGCTGAAAATGAATTTAATGAGGAAACTTTTGAAACAAAAATTAGCAAATTTGTTTTGGAAACATTATTAGAATAGATAATTCTATATCCAAATTCAAGAAGGAGGATAACAAGTTAATATACAAGAAGCCAGGCAAAATTGAGCTAATACAGAAATTCAGAAATTTGGTAGATTTTACTATACAAAGGTTTCTGATGAGAATTCAAAAGAATTTAAGGAGATACTTAAATGTGAAAATAAACAAAAATGAAGTAATTCATGAAATGCTTTACCTGCTTGAAACTGAGAAAGATGAAGAATTTCAGCAACTTGATGAAAACTGTCAAGTTACCAAGTTAAGACAAAGAGGTGTTGTTGAACACAAAAAGGCAAAGTTGGATGACAGTGAAGAAGATATGGTTACCCTAATTTATGATGAAAATGATGATGAATCCCAGAAGCGAAAACGAGCTTATAAGATGAATAACAAAAAAAACATTTTTGTTAAAAGAGGTCATAAACTTTCGCCAAAGAATACTCCTATTAGAAAAGATGGAAGAAAGTTTAAAAGAAGTGGGGATAAATATTTGAAAAAGAAGAATAAAAGGAAATATGTGAAGTTTTTCAAACAGAAAAATTTGTCATTATATGAGCACAAAGGATTACTGGTAAAAATAAATATTTGTGCCAAAATTAAAAAAACTTCAATTGAAGCACCATACATAATAGATAACAGAAGTGTTTCATATGAATTCAATCAAGAAACAAAAAAATGAAAAAAAAATTATTATTCATTATTCAAGATATCAGATTACAAATTAATAGAGAAATTCTAATATTTTAAATTTTTCTTGAAGAAAAAAATTATCAAATATTAAATTTGGGGAATTGTTATGGAAATCAAAACATAGTTTTTTTTTTATGATTTAAGAATAAACTCAAATGATTTACCAAATATGCATGAAATTTGAAATACGTCATAAATATATAAGCTGAAATCATAAAATTTTATTTTCCGTAAGATCCAATAATAAATGAAGAAAATATATTTCGAATTTTTATTCGATTCAGGAAATTAAACCCACCAAAATCCATTACTTATAACATTATTATATTTTCAAAGGGGCTTTACATAATAAAAAATATGAATTGTTGAAAATATTAATTGTTAAAAATATTAATTACATAGTATTTTATTGGAATTTATGTAAAAAAATTTGTGAAAATGTAATTCGGAATCATAAATTGAACAGAATTATCAAAAATTGTTATTGGATTTGAATTATTTTCAAAATTAAATAAATTTCTTTAAATTTCACATAAGAGCTATAACAATATATATATGATTTATTGAAGTTATCTTTGTCAGTTTTCGAAAATTATAGATTTTTTCGTCTAAATCTAAGGCCACACGATAAGTATACAATATTTGGATTGACAGAAACGAAACCACTCTCTGGCCTCCTTGCAGTCCCGACCTAACCCCATTGCATACTTTTTTATGGGGATATCAAAATATTGAAGACATTTATCGGAATAGGGGAAGAAATTGATAATCTCAAGAAACAACCTGAAATATTAAGGACAACCCCCGAAAACTAAATAAACAGATACCAGTTGTTTTATTATCCACGGCTACTTTGATATAAAGAAATCGCAGCATTGTTGTGTGGCGTTCTACAGCTGCCTTCTATTCAGCAGAAAAATCTTTATTTTTCGAAAACAGACAAAGATAACCTCAATAAAGTTTGATCAGAAGAAAGACCTTCGAAAACTTCTTCTGTTACGATTCCTACTAACGTCATTTTCTTACAACTAACTACAAAGTTTAAATTCGACCATATCTGTATTTTTCAGATGATTGGGAAAAATGCAGATTTCGAACTTAACCGGCGCATTCGGACATTGAATGTACCCTGAAAATTTCAAAACTTCCGAAAGTAATCGTGTTTCTAAGGAGGTACGGCCGGCCGGCCGGACAAAAATGAGAAGAAACTCGAAATTTTCAGGGTAATTTCGAATCTCGAATGCCGCGGTTGGGTTCGTTATTGGGCGAAATTCGACCCAAATATAGGTGTTTGCCTGATTACTGCGAAACGACTGATTCCATCGATATGAAATTTAGCACTCAGATGGAGATTCAAGGTACAATTTTGTCCAGATCGCATCACCAGAACCATAGAAACCATACAAAATTATAACTTTCAAACGGAATGACCTAGGAACTCGAAATTTTCAGGTAAGGTGTGGATCTCGAATGTCGCTGTCACGTATATTAATAAGCAAAATTAGATTAGGGGTTCCGTAAATATGGCCATTCAAAATTTTTTTTCTGATAATTTCGAAACTACTGATTTTATTGGAATGAAATTCGGCACATAGATGAAAAATAATGTATTCAAACTACGTGCGAATTTTGTCCAGATCGCATTATCAAGAGCATAGATACAGTAGAAAATTCTAGCGAATTATTTTAAAAAATGGGGCACCTAAAGCAATAACGTGATGTCTGGAGTTTCGCCTTAGGAATTTTTTTTTACATCTGTCAGAAATTTCTTCAATTGGTATCTAAAACTGAAAAATGCGAATCTACCTAGAAGGTTGATGAACGAGCGTTCAAAAGCTTCTGACTTTTTCATAATTTTCATTCATATGTTTTAAAAAATTCTCTAGCCGAATATTATATTTGAAGGAATTGCAATCCTGAAGGAAATTATCTGTAAATAATATGAACGAACGTTCGAATAGAGTTGGAAATTGGCCTTTGCCAGCAGCAGAAGAAGGACCATTTCTCTAATAAATCAGGAAATCTGGAGTATTGGTAAGTTTCCATTTGGCAATGGAGGGGCAATAAACGCGAATGTACTCAACTGGCTCTTTATTCCGAAAACGAAATAAACGCATAATTGACTTGGCGTGGAAAATATCTGGAAAATGCGTTCATTCAACCCCCATTCATTACTCATGCCAGAAACTGACATGCAGGAGAAAAATGGAGCCCATTTCATTATTCTGCTCGCACATAGTCAGTATTGTTGGTTTAAGGTCCCATGATGGACTTATTCTGTGGTCCAGGATATTGCGGGTTTCACAGGCGAAATGTGCGAGAATGCCGGATGTCAATTCACCGTCAGAGGCACAGGATTTAATCCAATTGTTTGCAGTTTGTTCGTAGGCAGACGGATCATTTCTGGATTCGAATTCGAAGCAGGAGTATTAGAAATTGGGCGGCATTTGAATGTGTGTAGTGTTCATCTACCTCATAGATTTTTTCTTGACAACTAGTTCGGTATAGTTCTGTTTGCAGTTGTTGATGCAAACTATAAGTTCTTGGTGGCTAAAGCTGAAGCAAACGGCCACATGTCGGATGGTGGAGTGCTGTAGAACAGTATATTTTGTGAGGAGTTCAAGAACTGTGAATTCAGAATCCCAGAACCTGGATACCTTCCATGAAAAATAATTTTACGAAGCCAATGCCGTTCGTTCTTATTGGCTATTTTGCGTTTCCCATGACGAGAAATATTGTAACGAACTTAAGCCGGACCTCTCGCGGCTCCAGAGCTTCTAGAATCGAAAAGAACGACCGAGACTGTTCGAGAACATAGAGGAGACATCGAGACTGATCGAGAAGCTTCACGATTGTTCCCTCCCACTATATAAGTCGACATCGGCCCTAATACAATACAGAATTGGACTTGCGTATGTAAATAAATGGAGTGTTATAAATAAATTAGTGAATAGTGAATTGTAAATAAATTATTTTAAGAAGACTTTGGACAATATTCATTACATTGGTGTCATAAGTGCGGTTTTGAAATAAATAAGTGCTCGCGTCGTGAATAGCTGGTTCGCGGAAAATAAACTAATTGAGTTTTCAACGTAAATCAGACTGGTATTTTCGTTCAAGGCAAAATGATGAGAAAAGTGCATCTTGTGGACTTGAAAGTTGCGGAAATGATACAGGAACTAGAGGAAAGAGAGCTAGAAACCACGGGTAAAAAGGTAGTTCTTCAAAAAAGACTTGCAGAAGGACTTATACAAGAAGGTGAGGCCCTCGAGACATTTTTATTCGAAGTTTCCGGAGTTGATTTGAGTTCGATAATGAATAAACTCGAGAAAAATTCTAGAAGCTTGAAAGAAGATCTGGAAGAAAAGTTTCAAGAGACTACCAAATTTTTGAAAACTCTGGAAGAAAATTTGAGAACTATGGAAGAAAATTCCGGAAACCTGGAAGAAAAGTTGGTAGAAACTCTTGAAGAAAAGTTTCTAGAAAATTCCAAAAATCTGGAGGAGAAGCTCAAAGAAAATTCTAGAAACCTGGAAGAGAAGCTTCTGGAAAGCGCGAAAGGCCAAAAACAGGAAATGTGTAGTGTAGAAGAAAGAATAGAAACAGAAATGGATAATATAAAGGAACAAATTAACACAGGAATGAACAACATTAAGGAACAAATTAACACCGAGATAGAAAAATTCGAGGGGGAAATGGAAAAAATGAAGAAAACCATCAGTAAGCTGGAAAAACGAGTTAATGCTGCGCAAACCACGGACAGGGTGAACGAGATTTCAATACTGGACTTGAAGAAAGATATGCTGGATTTCAAGGTTGGAATTGAAAAGCTTTCCATGAAACCTCCCCAGTTTGACGGAAAAACCCCATGGGCAAATTACCGCCGTCAAGTCGGAGCTGCGGCCAAAGCAAACGAGTGGAATGCAGAGGAAAGAGCTGTAGCACTCATACTGGCATTGCGGGGAGAAGCAACTGATATTCTACAGCCCCTCACAGCCCAAGAACAGGAGGACTATGATCAGCTGATAAAACATCTAGAACTACGGTTTGGCCAGGCTCACTTTGAAAACGTATACCATTCCCAATTGAAGAATCGTTACCAGAAATCAGGCGAGTCTTTACAAGAATTCGAAGCTGATATTGCACGCCTGGTGCGTCTCGCATATCCGGCCACACCGGAGAACGTAATGGAACGATTGGCGGTTCAAGCATTCTCGGATGGACTCCGTGACCAGGAAACCAGACTAGCATTGACATTAGCCCGACCAGCACATCTCGTAGACGCACTGGCAAGGTCATTAGAGTTTGAAGCAGCAAAGCAGTCCTGCAGAGGTCAAGGTAAAATCCGAATGGATGATGGAGTTTCACAGGAAGTATTATCTGAGAAAAAAACGGTAAAATGCAGGAATTGTAGAAGAAAAGGACATGCGCGTAACAAGTGCCCAGATGACGGATCTCATTGCCGACGTGCAGAAGAAAAAGTAGCAACACTTCGTAGAACTAGGGCGGTAGATGACAACTGGAATGAGAGCAATATTCAGAAAGACCAAGAGAAAGATCCAGATTTTGGTTTAGTCATCAGCTGGAATAAGTGCAATCGAAGACCATCATGGCAGGAAATTGCAGGTTACTCGCCAGCTGTTAAATCCTACTGGTCTCAATGGAATTTTTTCACTCTAGACAATGGGGTACTGAAGCGTGTGTTGGAGTCCGAAAATGGTGGTGAAGACCGACGCCAGATAGTTGTACCCAGGATTCGAAGACAGGAAGTGCTTCGTGAAATCCATGACGGGGTCGCCGGAGGACTTCTGGGGGTGAAGAAGACCTTGCAGAAAGTGAGGCAACGGTTCTACTGGGATAGCTGCCGAGATGATGTTCAGGAGTGGTGCAGAAAGTGCGCTGTATGTGCTGCTAGCAATGGACCTCGAATACGACCAAAGGCTCCCATGCGTCAGTACAATTTTGGGATACCACCGGGACAAGACACTGCCGGAGAAGACTATGTCAGCAACTTGAGACAGAGAATGGACGATATCCACGAATGAGTCCGGTTAAACATCCAGAGCGCCAGCGATAGAATGAAGCAGACGTACGACATCAAGGCCGAGGCTGGAGGGTTTCAGGATGGTGACCTGGTCTGGTTGCACAATCCCAAACGTAGTCGTGGACTATCGCCGAAGTTGCAGAACTTTCGGGAAGGTCCGTTTAAAATCATGAAAAGGATAAACGACCTTATCTACCGAATTCAGAAGCCACTACGAGGGAAACCAAGGGTTGTTCACTTCAATCGATTGGCCCTTTACGCTGGAAATCACGACCAAGTTCGCACCCTCAAACCACTAGAGGATGAGATGACATACCAGAAGTTTATGTCCTTGTATTCAAACGGTCAGAAAGTGCTACATGGTGTGACTAGAGAGGAGCCATGAGACCTTTTCTAGGTGCCTGCTAATTACGTTCTAGCACACTGCGTGGCAGAAGATCTACGAATGTCCAGGGGCATTGCTGTTGTGTTTTTCAAGAAATTTGGTCAACTACGAACACTGCGAGAGCAGAATCCAGAAGTTGGAAGGGTGCTGCAGTTGAAAAAGGGCGAAAGCAACATCTTCTACCTAGTAACCATGAAGTACTCCCATGGTAAACCGTCTTATGAAGATGTCTGGAAGAGTCTCACCCAGTTGAGAGACACTATGGTAGACCAGAATCTGGTGAAGCTAGCAATGCCAAAATTGTCATGTGGACTCGATAGGCTGGACTGAAGAATCATAAGGAGTATGTTGGAGACAATATCAAATCCAGCGGCGTCAAAATTTTGGTTTGCTCTAACCATCTTCCACGACCAAACATGAAGACCGTGGAGTGTCATTACCATCGAACTTCGCGTTGCAGATATGGAGAGTCATGCAGGTATCGTCACACTCCGAGGATGACATTTCGGGACGAAATTTCTTTAAGAAGGGGGCAATATAACGAACTTAAGCCGGACCTGTCGCGGCTCCAGAGCATCTAGAATCGAATAGAACGACCGAGACTGTTCGAGAATATAGAGGAGACATCGAGACTGATCGAGAAGCTTCACGATTGTTTCCTCCCACTATATAAGTCGACATCGGCTCTAATACAATACAGAATTGGACTTATAGCGCGCGTGGAAATAAATGATTGATTGTTGTAAATAAATTAGTATTAGTGTCATTAGTGAACTGTAAATAAATTATTTAAGAAGAACTCGGACAATATTCATTACAATATCATGGAACCCCATGGATGGGATCAGCCGAGGGATGAGCTTTCAGAGGCAGAAATAATATTCAACTACAGAATATCCAGAGCAGGACGAATTGTTGAGAAGTATTTCGGCATACTTGCATCTAGATTTCGGCTTTTCTTGTTGAAAATTTGAGTACTGAAAAAGCAGCCTTAATTACGCGACAACTTGTTATTTTCATAACTATATATTTTAGAACAATTCATTCCAATATTTACTTGCGAGGAAGGGAATATGTTGAAATTACAAATATTGGGGAAAGTAGGGGCACAACCTCAACAAAATCAGCATTTGGATAATAGAACATAATTTTCCTGAGTAATTTCCCACCTTTTAGAATTATTGAGATATAAAATAAAAAAAATCGGAATATTTTCCATTTAATTTCAAGGAGAACATTGATATCAAAATAAATGTTTCCCAATTTATTCATATCGCATTCATATCACAACATCACAGTCTTTTATTCAACATAAAAAATACAAAAAAAATATTAATTCATATACTATACATAAAAAATAAATCATTCTTATATTATTAGGTAATGTAACTGATAAAGATCTAAAGCAGGACCCGATTTAGGGGGGGAGGGAGACACTGCACTTGCCTAGGGCAGGAAAAAAAGAGACGCAAAATTGAGCAGGTTGCTTCCAGCTTTCAGACTAGGACATAATAATTCCGACAGCGCCACGGTCTACTCGCAAGATTCCCACAGCGACAACGGGAACTGATCGGGATTGACTGAAAAAAAATGATGAAAAGCCCAGCCGTGAAGTCAGGAGCTTTTGAGCGCTCGTTCATCCACCTTGTAGGTTGATTCGCAGTCTTCAGTTTTAAAAACCAATTGAAAACATTTTGAGAGCTGAAGAGAAAAAAATTTCGAACTAAGGCGGTAATCCAGACTTCACGGCAGTGCTTTAGATGACCAATTTTTTTTCCGATAATTCGCTAGACTACTACGGTATCTATGGTCTTGGTGATGCGATCTGGAAAAAATTTCTCACGAAATTTAATTACATTATTATTCATGTGTGGAATTTCACTGCAATCCAATGAGTGTTTTCGAAATTATCAGGATAAAAATATTTAGAACGGCCATTTTTACGGAACCCCTAGTATAATTTTGCTCTTGATGAACGTGACCGCGAGACTCGCGATCCAAACCTACCCTAAAAGTTTCAAGTCCTAGGCCTTTCCTTTCGAAAGTTATAATTTTCTATGGTTTCTATAGCTCTAGTCGTATGATCTCGGCTCAAAATCCGAAAAATACAGACATCGTGACGAAAGGATATAGTCCTCGTGTAAGTAGAACGAGCGCTCAAAAATTGGTCACCTAAAGCACTGAACTGAATCATTCATAACCCAGAAAGTCAATAAACGATTCAATGACTCGTAAAGTTAACTGCTGGTAAATCAATGGAATTTTATAGGTGAATAGTGAATTATAATTACATATTGTACAAAGATATGTTCAATCTTCTGTTTTTTGAGCGCTCGTACTACTTACACGAGGGCTATATCATTTCGTCACGATGTCTGTATTTCTCGAATTTTGAACCGAAAATGGTCTCAAACGACTATGTTCGACTCACTGATGACGAATCTGTCGGAAAATTCGAGTATGTCCGTCCGGCCGTCCGAATACACGATAACTCTCGAACGGAATGTCATAGAAACTTGAAATTTCCAGGGTAGGTTCGAATCTCAAATGCCGCTGTTGAGTTCATTATTGGGCAAAATTCACCCAGGGGTTCCGTGAATATGGCCGCTCGAAATGTTGTTTTCCTGATTACTTCGAAACTACAGATTCGATCGAGGTGGAACTCAGATGGAGAATTACGTGTTCGAGCTACATGCAAAATTTTGTCAAGCTCGCATGACCAGAACCATAGAAAATTATAACTTTCGAACGGAAAGGCCTAGGGACTTGAAATGTTCAGGATAGGTGTGGATCTCGAATGTTGGCCACGTTCATCAATGAAGAAAATTAGACTATGGGTTCAGTAAATATGGTCGTTTGAAATTCAGTTTTCTTGATCATTTCAAAACTATGGATTTGATCGACGAAATTTTGTATTTAAATTGAAAATGATATATTCGAGCTACATTTTTCCCAGATCGCATGATCAGAACCATAGAAATCATAGAAAATCATAACTTTCGAATGGAGAGGCCTAGGGACTTGAAATTTTCAGGATAGGTTTGGATCGCGTATTTCGCGATCACGTTCATCAACAAGCAAAATTAGACTAAGGGTTCCGTAAATATAGCCGTCCAAACTATTTTTTTCCCGATAATTAAGAAACTATATATTGGATTGGAATGAAATTTAGCACAAAGATAGTTTATAGTTTATAGTTAGGAAGGGGTTACGTTCCACTGCGACCTCAAGGTCTATTGTGCCCCCCATCAGAGCCGTATTCGCAAATGCGCTACCTACAGCTCGCCCTCCAGCTCCAGAGCTCCAATGAACTCCAGTATCTGAGAGGGCTTCAAGGAGGTTAGATCCTCATTCCTCCTGTAATTCTCTTGTCCAAGACATTCTTTGCACATAGATGAAGAATAATGTATTCAAACTACGTACGGATCGCGAGTCTCGCGGTCACGTTCATCAAGAGCAAAATTATATAAGGGGTTCCTTAAAAATGACCGTTCAAAATATTTTTATCCTGATAATTTCGAAAACACTCATTGGATTGCAGTGAAATTTCACACATAGATGAATAATAATGTAATCAAATTTCGTGAGAAATTTTGTCCAGACCGCAAGTCGCAAACTTCAAGACCATAGATACCGTAGAAAATTCTAGCGAATTATCGAAAAAAAATTGGTAATCTAAAGCACTGCCGTGAAGTCTGGATTTCCGCCTTAGTTTGAAATTTTTTTTGACAGCTGTCAAAATCTTTTCAATTGGTTTCTAAAACTGGAGAATGCGAATCAAACTCCAAGGTGGATAAACGAGCGCTAAAAAGCTCCTGACTTCACGGCAGTGCTCTTCATCATTTTTTTTCATTCTTTTTGTATTCTTCATCATCAGTTTGAATTATTTATAGAATCATATTGTACAGCTGTGCCGAAATTGAGTTTAAATAATTCTATGATATTGTTAAAAATTTCAAACGACCATATTTACGGAACCCCTAGTCAAGATCCATACCTATCCTAAAAATTTCAAATCCCTAGGCCTTTCTGTTCGAAAGTTATAATTTTCTGTGATTTCTATGGTTCTCATCATGCGATCTAGATGAAATTCTGCATGTAGCTTGAACACGTCATTCTCCATCTGAGTTCAAAATTTCACCTCGATCCAATCAGTACTTTGGAAGTATTCGGGAGAACAAAGTTTCGAAAGATCATATTCACGGAACCCCGGGTCAAATTTTGCCCAATAACGAACGTAACCGCGGCATTCGAGATTTGAACCTACCCTGAAAATTTCAAGTTTCTAGATTGTACCGTTCGAGAGTTATCGTGTATACGACCAGACGGACGGACTCGAATTTTTCGAAGGATTCGTCATCAGTCAGTCGAACTTGGTCGATTAAAACCATTTTCGGCTCAAAATTCGAAAAATACATACATCGTGACGAAATGATATAGCCCTCGTGTAAGTAGAACGAGCGCTCAAAAAGATGGGTTGGAGAAAATTTTCGGGCGTAGATTTATATATTTTTCACTAATTTTTTGCTGGTAATTATTGTAAATGTTAGTTGTACTAAACACATTAAAAATTGAGATTCCATTCATATCTTTGTCATTTCCACATTTAAAGGTGCGTACAGACATGCTCCGAATATCGTACCGAACCGTGTCGCGTACCCAAGTGTGGACGAAGGGTTGCAACCGCGTATCGCACATCTACGCGATCACGTAGAGATGCGATGAATTTGATTCGCTCTCGCGAACTTTTGTTGATCGCGTCGGTGTACGCGACACGGTTCGGTACGATATTCGGAGCATGTCTGTACGCACCTTAAGGTCATGTAGTTGATGCCTTCAGCATGCTCCCATTATTCCAGAAATCATTGCTACCTAAAAGAACAAAGTTAATTGAAAAAATGCAACAATAAAAAATGAAGAAAAAAATGGAAAAATGAAATGAAGTGCAGGATATCTAGGCTAGATTCTAACTCGCGTCTCATACTCTAGTCTACTTATAATCTAGCGCAATCAATCAATCAAAACATTAATTTACACATACATTACCTACATATATTATCAAAACAAATATACATAATTTTTGTTCATCTCACAATATTTTTATCAAGTGCACCTACAGTTAAAATTATTTCATGACCATGATAAGTCAAGAATCTTTAGGTAATCAGGTCATTTTAATCCAGCTCGATTTGTCACGAGTTAACTTATGAAGTTTGCTTGACAAATATACAGGGTGTTTCATGAGTGGTTGGCCATAGACTAGTGGTGAATGCAGGTCATCCAGGCATTTCAGAAAAGTTGCTTGTTTTGTATCCTAAGGCTCTTAGTTTAGGAGATTTAGGCCTAAATTCACGATAGCCATAACTCTGGAATCTGAGGTCCGATTTTGATAAAATTTCATGGGTTGGTTCATGTCAGAAAGTCCCTTTGAATGGCTCACGAAATATCAATATTTTCAGGGCAGTACTGAGAATATCGTGGTAATATTTCTTGTCTTTTGCTGAGATTTTCAACCTCAAAGCTCAAGAGCGTTATAAATTATAAAGTGAACCATTTTGGAGAATGTAATCCGTAAGTGTATTCGCTCCACAAAACAAATACAAACTAGATATTAATATCTTTTATTTTTTTCGAAAACTTCAAACCTATTCATTTGATTTCACAATACAAAATTGGGAGGGTAGTATCATAAGAGATATTCGACATAGAGTCCTTTCATCTCGACACATTTTCCAGCTCTCAAAATGAGATAAGTTATTGCCCTTCTTATCATATCGGGATTTCGTTTTAATTCTGTGCAAGCTTCTTCTATCCTCTGCCTCAAATGGTCTCGTGAAGTTATTTCAACGGCATATACATTTTATTTGAGATAACCGCATAGAAAATTATCCATAGGAGTTAGATCTGATGACCTTGGGGGCCATGCTACAGAGTTTTCTCCTCTTTGGAAATCTGTGACGATATTCTCACACTGCTGCTCTTGGATTTCCATTCCAAAAGCCATAAACAAATATCATATCGAAATACTCACAATTGGTGTACAAAGGTCGAATTTTGAATTGAAATTTGGGTACCTTTGAATTAGACAGCTATGTGTGAAGAAAGCGATATATAGCGAATTTTCTGAGGAATACAAGTCAATATTTCTTTGTTTTAAAGCAAATTCACTCATAGATTACATATTTCAAGTGGGTTAACGCCATTTGTCCCTAAATTCAATATTTAGTTTCGAAAGAATTCAAAGCATGATTTGCATACTTTAAATTACTTCTTTACGCAGCGTGTTACAACAGAAAGTTATAAAATTCAAAATTTCAGCAAAAGACAAGAAATATTATCAAGAAAGGACTAAAATCAGGACCGCATTCCAAAAAAATTACATAAAATATGAATTCGTTCGATCGCAACTCGTTTGTAACAAGTGTGCTATTCACAGTGAAAATTGAATTCTTTAGATTGACTTATGTATTTTTTTATGGCAATAACAAAATTTCTCTAAGTGATGTAAAAAATAAAGATTTTAAGGCTTGAAAGATAAAACACAATATTCTGCAGTACTGCCCTGAAAATATTGATATTTCGTGATCCACTCGTGAGGTCTTTCTGAAATTTAACAAACGGGTGAAATTTGATCAAAATCGGACTTCGGATTCCAGAGTTATGGCTATCATAAACTCAGGCCGAAATCCATGAATGACCCTGTATCTAAACTACTAGCCTTAGGATACAGAACAAGCCACTTTTCTGAAAGACCTGGATGACCAGCATTCTCCACTAGGCTATGGCCAACCACTCATGAAACACCCTGTATATCATGACAACATTTTCAGAAAAGTTATGTTAGGTATAAACTTTTCATCGGGTGCTTCGTCGATGAACGTTTTTTTTTTCAAACGTACAGAAACAACGTCATATTTCGTATGACAGGATCATCGAAAAGTTCTACTTCTCCTTCACCGTAGAAAAAGTGGTTGTTATGTCAACGATGAACTACATTTCCTTACACCGTCTCACTCCGTTCGGCGAGTAAACAGAAGCTCGCCATTAAAAGAGACACTTTTCCTCCTTATGAAATAATATACTATTATTTGTTCAGGTGAAGATATTTCAGATTTTTTTCCAATATATCTTTCGGACTTTAATAAAGCTTGTTGTAGCTTGTAGCTTATTATATTTAGAAATGTCTTTATTATACGGTTTTATAATTGAATAATGTGTCCATGTACTAGATGATTTCATAGTTTTCACCAATTCTTGAAAATAAGCAATCAAAACTTCTTCGGAAAATGTCGAAATATTATTTGTATTTCCACAGTCCATGAACCGTTGACATGGTTTTTCGTACACTCTCTTAGCGTAAAATGTTTTGTACTGCATTTTCTGCCTTCTCCGATATCTGTGGAGGAGTCGATAGTTATTCTATCGCACAAGCTCTTAGCTTATGAGGGGTCTCAAAGAGACAGGAAAGTTGGAATAAAAACATGAACATAAAACATATCGCTGATATTAGACATTTTGATTTTTTTATTTTATTTTATTTATTTCTCTTTGGGATACAAACAGGGCGAGCCCAAAAAAGTATCCACATATTGCATTTGCAATAACTAAATATTACATCGAGCAAAAATAATAATGAGACAATAACTTAAAGCAGTAAAAAGTATGATGACACATGAATTTAATAAGCATTAAATTTTTGAAAGATGCAGTCAACTCAACCAGCGTTATTTTCGAAAAAGCTTCAAATTTATATAATATATAGTCCGAATTCAAGAATGAAAATTGAAAAATTTTAATTGATAAACTAATAAGCATGCCAACAAAACAATTCATGTATCCCACATACCAACGGAATTCATCATTGGCAGTCGTAGACCGGTTTCGATCCATATCAGATCTCATCAGTACGATTAGCAATATGATGAATTCGATGTGAGAGGCAGAAGACCTTAGAACATAAGACAACGTAGTACTGAGAAAATATCCCAAATCTCGCCACCTGTCCGTTCCAAGACCAACTGTCTCAAATATCTGTAGATAAACTGCTTTATTGGCTCTCCAAAAACGAAATACACATAACTAGTCGCACAAGGAATTCAACGGATTCAAGCTTAAGCCTTATTCGTCTGAAAAATTGACTAAACAGATGTATATTATTCTTAAATATATAGTCCGTCTAGAAAGTATCCGGAATTTATTATTTTTATAATTTTAATATATTTCTGTTGATTGTACAATTAATAGTGAAAAGTATTATGACTAAACGATTTTCTCTTTGAAACGGCGCCTGATTTATATCCGGAGGAGTGGCGTTTTCAGCAGTATAATGCAAGATGCCATACTTCGGCCTATACTCAAGCTTGGATGCAAGAACACCAAGTGACAACCATTTCAGTTTTACCAGATCTTAGTCTCATTGAAAGCATATGGGGATAAATGAAGATTGAAGTTGAACGAGCTGCGCCACGAAATGAAGATGATTTAATTCAGTCAGTTTCACAGTCCTGGACTACCATCACCGAAAATTATGGAGGTGATCTAGTTTCGGGTGTACCTCGACGTTTAGGCCCGGTCTCTTCACATCCGAATAAATAAAGTTATCCTATAGTTCAGTTTTATTTGCAACAGTTAGCGCTATTCTTGGAATACAAAATCTTTATTGAGAGAATAACTTATTCGGTACCAAAAGTCGTAGTTAACGGTTAATTCGACTGATTCGACAGAATAAATACGTCAGCACAAATTTATGTCAGGATTGTCAGGTTAGGTAAGTTAGGTTAGGTTGTTTTGTTTTTCTACGAGTAATACGTTTTGTAATTTCGATTGCTGTTTTTGAGGTATATTTCTCCATACTTGAATATGTAATTCCGAAACGAGAGTACCTATGTATTGAGGACAAGATTTGATGATTTTCCATAAATGTAATGATGATGAATTCTACAATAGATTCGTATTTCAAAACGTACAGTTCAGTTCATTCAAATCCAAATTTTCAGAATCGGACTACTTGGTAAGTATGCACACCGCATGTGTCTAGAATAATTCTAGTTTCAAATTTAGGATTCACTTTATTATGGTAGTTTTCGATTTCAGGAATTCAAGTCGTGCTGTAGTCTAATGGATAAACTACTTCTCACTCTGAGGTTTCTGGCAACTGGAGATTTTTATATGTCAATTGGAGACTTTGGAGGAATTGATAAAAGTACTGTAGGGCGTATTATCAAACAAGTAATAGATGATTACTGAACTATTCGATAATTATGTTCATCTTCCACAAACAGATGAAGGACAGGTAGGGGCAGAAGGAAAATTCTATCATAAAACTTGTTTTCCCAGAGAAATAGGAGCCATAGATTGTACACATATAAAGATTCAATCACCTGGAGGAGAAAATGCAGAAGTTTTTCGATTATTCATTAATGGAAACACTAGTTTGTATAATCAGTAAATATTCTTCCACATAATGTAATTTTTCCACTACTGACATAGTAAGTAGTCTGTTACGACATGAATTTGATTGAAGTAAGTACTATTTACTGAGATAGCTTGGGTTACTATTGACAACGGGGAGTAAGTGAAAACTTACTCCCCTAAGGAAGTAAGTAAAAATTGAATCAGAACTTCATATTTCATTAATATTTATGGTACAATTTTCGAACTTACAGTTAACAAAATTAGGTGAAATTATTTGGGATCTTCGCACAATACGAACTCACTTTCATTAATAGATGATATATCTGTTGAGTTTCGGGATATTCTTGATACTATGTCCGATGTATGACAACTATTATTGTACAAAATCCTATTGGCCATCTCATTCTTGTTAGGAAGACTCTCTGCGACATAACTTTCTGCAATGGTATCTGATTTCCAGCCCACTTGTCTCTTTAGTGCAAGGACGTTGACTCCAGTATTGGCTAACAAAGTAGCTGAAGTTCTCCCGAATGAGTGCCCATTGTAAGCTATTCGGCAACCCCAGAAAACCTGCAATTAGTGCAATTTCGCTTGGAATTGCGGAAAATGTGTTTTTTCCAACAGGTCGTCCTGAGCATTCACCATTTCGATACCGCATAAAAAACCGTTGATGAACCCTTCCAAGCATGTCTCTAATTTCCAGGTATTTATTGAAAATATTCAAGTGACATACACCTCCTTACTCACTTGCGGTAACCGTAAATTAACAAGACAGACCATTTTTTGAATCTGGTATTTTGACAATGGGGGGCTGGTGACTATTAGGTACACGAAAAATACAAATTTTCCTATACACAGACAGTTAATAAAGGCTTTTTGAGCGCTCGTACAACTTACACGAGGGCTATATCATTTCGTCACGATGTCTGTATTTTTCGAATTTTGAGCCGAAAATGGTCTCAATCGACTATGTTCGACTCACTGATGACGAATCCGTCGGAAAATTCGAGTCTGTCCGTCCGGCCGTCCGGCCGGCCGTAAGCACGATAACTCTCGAACGGATCAACCTAGAGACTTGAAATTTTCAGTGTGCGTTCAGTTCCCGAATGCCTCGGTTGAGTTCGTTAATGGGCCAAATTCCACCAGGGGTTCCGTAAATATGGCCGTTCAAAGTTTTGTTCCCCTGATTACTTGAAAACTACAGATTCGATCAAGATGAAATTTGGCACTCAAATGGAGAATGAGGTGTTCAAGCGACATGTGAAATTTTGACCAGATCACATAACCAGAACCATAGAAACCATAGAAAATTGTAACTTTTGAACGGAAAGGCCTAGGGACTTGAAATTTTCAGGATAGGTGTAGATCTCGAATGTCGTGATCACGTTCATCTATGAGCAAAATTATACAAGGGGTTCCGTAAATATGGTAGTTTGAAATTTAGTTTTCTTGATAATTTCAAAACTACAGATTCGATCGTGACGAAATTTTGTATACTTATGGAGAATGATATATTCAAGCTACATTTCTTCAGATCACATGACCAGAACCATTGAAAATCATAACTTTCGAACGGAAAGGCCTAGGGACTTGAAATTTTCAGGATAGGTGTGGATCTCGATTGTCGTGATCACTTTCATCTATGAGCAGAATTATACTAGGCGTTCCGTAAATACGGTCATTCGAAATTTTGATTTCTCGATAATTTCGAAACTACGGATTCGATCGAGAGGAAATTCTGTATTTTAATGGAGAATGATATATTAAAACAATATTTTGTCCAGATCTCATGACCAGAACCATAGAAACCATAGAAAATTGTAACTTTTGAACGGAAAGGCCTAGGAACTTGAAATTCTCAGGGTGGGTTTGGATCGCAAATATCGCGGTCATGTTCATCAATGAGCAAAATTAGACTAGGGGTTCCGCAAATATGGCCTTTCAAAATATTTTTTTGCTGATAGTTCCGAGAATACTGAGCGGATTGGAATGAAATTTTGCACCTTGCTGAGTAATGATGTATTCAAACTACGTGCAAAATTTTGTCCAGATCGCACCACCAAGACCATAGATACCGTAGAAAATTCTAGCGAATTATCGAAAAAAAATTGATCAGCTGAAGCACTGACATGAAGTCTGGAGTTTCACCTGAGTTTCAGAATTTTTTTGACAGCTGTCGAAAATTCCTTCAATTGATTTCTGAAACTACAAAATGCGAATCTACCTACAAGGTGCATGTACGAGCGCTCAAAAGCTCCTGCCTTCACGGCAGTGCTTTTCGTAATTTTTTTTATTACTAAAAGTGAAGTTTTTTTTTGAGATAATTCTATTTTTTAGAAATTATACACGATTCAAAATTCTTATTGGTTTGGTCTCAAGAATTTGATGTAAATACGGCAACAGCGCCTTTTAAACATCAACTTGACATAATTGTCATGCGCTCTGTAATGCCATAGTGGAAGAATAGATATAGTATTCATGCGTATTTCGTTCTCGTTTCCATTTTGAGTGCACGCTTCAACGGTTTTCGTTTCAATAGTTTATTTTCTTTTATTAAAATGGAAAGTGTGAATCGTGTAACCGATATCAGGTCTTTCTTTGAGAGTCATTCAGAGTTGGACATAATTAATGAACTTCAGCGGCTCGGTTTGGTGAAAAGGAACCATAGGTGTCCCAAAAACACGTGTAGAAGTTTTTGTGCCCTATGGAAACGTCCCGGTAAAAAGCTGAAATATGCTTTTGTCTGCAAGAAATGCCGGGCGGAGTATAGTATTCTGCAGAACTCTTTTTTTTCGGAAAGTAGATTGGATTTGTGCGTGATTTTCGAGATAATGTGGATGTGGGCAGGTGAAGTGAACAGTCTCGGTACAAGTAACATTTTGAACGTGCCGCGTAAGACTGTGTATCAACAGTAAAGATTTATTCGAGATATCTGCTCATGGAAGCTTTTAGATATGGAAGAGATGATGTTAGGGGGCCCAGGAGTAGTGGTTCAGATGGACGAGAGTGTGGTTACGAAACGGAAGTACGAGAGAGGACGCTTAGTTCGCCATCAATGGGTGCTGGGCATTTACGACACTTCTCTGAAAAGAGGTATTGTCGTATACGTCCCAAATAGATCGGCAGAAACTCTTGTGGCTCAGATCTGCCAGTTTGTAAGACCAGGTTCCGAGATATGGACGGATAAATGGAAGGGTTATATGTCTTTGCAGACTCTGGGAAATGTTTCTCCGTACACCCAACAAACGGTGAATCATAGCCAAAATTTTGTGGACCCTGAAACTGGTACCTGCACCAATATGGTGGAAGGTCTATGGGTCACGATGAAGGGATATCTCCGCAAGCTTTTGGTTATGCATTCACCGCATTTACCGGAGTACATAGACCAGTTTATGTGGAGGCAACACTTCGGAACCACTACTCAAGAGAGGTTCAACAACATCATCAGGCACATTAGTGAAAAGTATCCACATTAAAAGGTATGTACCTATAAATTGATAATTTAAAACCTAACCTAACCTAACCTATATAAATGTTCAAGAAGTCCTCTCATATGATCTGATTTCCATCTCTTTCATTATAGAAATTACGAAGCTGTATTTGAATCTCCCGCCGTTTACCTCCAACCAATCCAACCTCCGAAAACAACGTAATCTATTATCGGGATGACGACTATAGGCGCTTTCTATTTGACGCTGAATCACTTCCAAACTGAACATTAGTGAAAAGTATCCACATTAAAAGGTATGTGCCTATAAATTGATAATTTAAAACTGACTTAACCTAACCTAACCTATATAAATGTTCAAGAATAAGTCCTCACATATGATCTGATTTCCATCTCTTTCATTATAGAAATTACGAAGCTGATTTGACTCTCCCGCCGTTTACCTCCAACCAATCCAACCTCCGAAAACAACGAAATCTATTATCGGGATGACGACTATGAACGGAGATATCCGAAGTATTCCGAAGTGACGCACTACACTACAATCGAATGTCATATTATCGATTTTCAAGTGCAAAAATATAATGTTTTCTCAAGGTATTTTTACTCTATATATGTGTTTTCAACTTCATTACACCTCTAACATTCATCTATTACCAGAAAATAACGAAACATTTCTCTATTGACTAGTGGTCTTAATGGTCTCTGGACCCGACAATGGTTATATTCTCCAACTTCTGAACATTCTCTACCATCATGTCACATAGTTCCTGAGAACGACAAGCACCAGCTATTCCCATTATCATCACTACCTCCATCAATAGAAAATTATTATCGTCAGCTTCCACAAGAAAACTATTTATTTCTTCACTGGTACGAACATTTGATTTTGTAGGTTTATACCCATCATTTTTTCACTGCAAGAAAGCTCTGAGTTTCGGGAATTTCGAAATATCCATATCGATACCTTTTTGCCAAATTATCTCAACGTAGTACGTTGAGGCTTACGATAGTTTGGCAGTTTGTCTTCAATGATGACTTCAACATTGAATATTCGCACCACAAACTTGCTGGTGACTTTAATATTTAGCTCTTCTTCATTAAATATGCACAAGCTCTGAGCTTCTGAGGGGTCTCACAGACACCTAGGAGAGTCGGGATATAAACAATAAACAATTGTTGTTTCCGATATTGAGGTTGAATTCATTTTCAGACTTCTCCGGTAGAAGGAATTCACATGCAGCATTTGCTGCTTCTTGAATTCCATCTTCTACGGAATTCATTGCAGAGAAGAAAATGTTTTGACAAACAGTTTGTTTGACAGATGAAAACCTTAGTAACCCAAGTCAAATCGATATTTTATTGTAGGTACCTACCTACGTACATAAATTCCAAACTTAATTCATCAAAAGGAAATTGATTGAGAATCAACTTCTGTAGTGGAAAAATTTTAATACACAACTCAGGAGGCAAGTTTCTTGACCCGCCTCGGACTTCATCGCTTGCCCTCGCTATCGCTCGGGCGCAAACTACGTCCTCGTCTGGTAAGTGTCCCTTGCCTCCCTTATAGTGTAAATAACTATTTTATTTCCCCTTGTGTGTTTATAGGCTCTGTCTCAGCTCAGATCAATTGTATAATAATAATATTAAAGGAATGAAAGTTTTTCGTCCGAAACCAGATAAACATCAAATGGTCGAAAATAAATTGTATGTACCATAACATCATATGTAAAAAAATTACGAAAAGCACTGCCGTGAAGGCAGGAGCTTTTGAGCGCTCGTACATCCACCTTGTAGGTAGATTCGCATTTTCCAGTTTCAGAAATCAATTGAAGGAATTTTCGACAGCTGTCAAAAAAATTCTGAAACTTAGGCGAAACTCCAGACTTCATGTCAGTGCTTCAGCTGATCAATTTTTTTTCGATAATTCGCTATAATTTTCTACGGTATCTATGGTCTTGGTGGTGCGATCTGGTTTTGGATTTTGCACGTAGTTTGAATTCATTATTACTCGGCAAGGTGCAAAATTTCATCCGAATCCGCTCAGTATTCTCGGAACTATCAGCAAAAAAATATTTTGAACGGCCATATTTACGGAAACCCTAGTCTAATTTTGCTCATTGATGAACATGACCGCGATATTCGCGATCCAAACCCACCCTGAGAATTTCAAGTTCCTAGGCCTTTCCGTTCGAAAGTTACAATTTTCTATGGTTTCTATGGTTCTGGTCATGAGATCTGGACAAAATATTGTTTTAATATATTATTCTCGATTAAAATACAAAATTTCATCTCGATCGAATAAGTAGTTTCGAAATTATCGAGAAACCAAAATTTCAAACGAGTGTATTTACGGAACCCCTGGTATAATTTTGCTCATAGATGAAAGTGATCACGACAATCGAGATCCACACCTATCCTGAAAATTTCAAGTCCTTAGGCCTTTCCGTTCAAAAGTTATGATTTTCTATGCTTTCTATGGTTCTGGTCATGTGATCTGGAGAAATGTAGCTTGAATATATCATTCTCCATAAGTATACAAAATTTCGTCACGATCGAATCTGTAGTTCTGAAATTATCAAGAAAACTAAATTTCAAACTGCCATATTTACGGAACCCCTTGTATAAAGTTGCTCATAAATGAACGTGATCACGAAATTCGAGATCCACACCTATCCTGAAAATTTCAAGTCCCTAGGCCTTTCCGTTCAAAAGTTACAATTTTCTATGGTTTCTATGGTTCTGGTCATGTGTAGCTTGAACACCTCATTCTCCATTTGAGTGCCAAATTTCAACTTGATCGAATCTGTAGTTTTCAAGTAATCAGGGGAACAAAATTTTGAATGGCCATATTTACGGAACCCCTGGTGGAATTTGGCCCATTATGGAACTTAACCGAGGCATTCGGGAACTGAACCCACACTGAAAATTTCAAGTCTCTAGGTTATTCCGTTCGAGAGTTATCGTGCTTACGGACGGCCGGACGGTCGGACGGACAGACTCGAATTTTCCGACGGATTCGTCATCAGTGAGTCGAACATAGCCGATTGAGACCATTTTCGGCTCAAAATTCGAAAAATACAGACATCGTGACGAAATGATATAGCCCTCGTGTAAGTTGTACGAGCGCTCAAAAATTACGAAAAGCTGTCAAAGAAAATTTCAAACTAACGCGAAAATCCAGACTTCACGTCAGTGCTTTGGTGACCATTTTTTTTTCGATAATTCGCTAGAATTTTCTACGGTATCTATGGTCTTGGTAATGCGATCTGGACAAAATTTCTCATGTAGTTTGAATACATTATGCTTCATATATGTGCAAAATTTCATTTCAATCCAATGAGTATTTTCGAAATTATCAGGAAAAAAATAGTTTGAACGGCTATATTTACGGAACCCCTAGTCTAATTTCGCTCGAAGATGAAAGTGATCGCAAAATTCGCGATCCAAACCTATCCTGAAAATTTCAAGTCCCTTGGCCTTTCCGTTCGAAAGTTATGATTTTCTATGGTTTCTATGGTTCTGATCATGCGATCTGGAGAAAATGTAGCTCGAATATATCATTCTCAATTCAAATACAAAATTTCGTCACGATCAAATCCATAGTTTTGAAATTATCGAGAAAACTGAATTTCAAACGGCGATATTTACGGAACCCCTAGTCTAATTTTGCTGAGTGATGAACGTGATCGCGACATTCGAGATCCACACCTATCCTGAAAATTTCAAGTCCCTAGGCCTTTTCATTACAAAGTTATTATTTTCTATGGTTTCTATAGTTCTGGTCATGCGGGCTGACTAAAATTTTGCATGTAGCTTGAACATGTAATTCTCCATTTGAGTGCAAAATTTCACCTCGATCGAATCTGTAGTTCAGAAGTAATCAGAAAAAAAAATTTCGAGCGGCCATATTTACGGATCCCCTGGGCGAATTTTGCCCAATAACTAACTCAACCGCGGCATTTGAGACTCGAACCTACCCTGAAAATTTCAAGTCTCTAGGACACTCCGTTCGAGAGTTATCGTGTATACGGACGGATGGACAGACTCGGATTTTCAGAAGGATCCGTCATCTGTGAGTCGAACATAGTCGTTTGAGACCATTTTCGGCTGAAAATTCGAAAAATACTTTTTTTTTTTTTTTTTTTTTTTTTGTTTAGTCAGGGGGAATCCTCATGGACGAACTATCTCCGATAGATAGAACAGTGTGAGACTTCGTGTGAAGCACGACCTACTCTAACTAAACCTAACCTGCTGTTTTAGATTCCGGGCATTTATTACCTACTAACCTTTTGACTCTTCTTGTTCGTATCTCTATCACGATCTTTGTCGTGTGATGCTTGTGTTACCTATGAATTTGAATTTCATAGGAGTCTCTTCTTCTGGATGATTTAAATTGAGATTACTCAATTTCTGTTTCTACGTAGTTGATCTCTGGGTCTTTTGTGATAGGTGGGTATCCTAACCACATCTTCTGCGGGGTTGTAGTCAACTAGTCTTCTTAGCTCATCATTTGGGTGTTGACTTGCTTTTTCAAATATCTTCTCGGCCTTCTTTTTTAGGAAATCTGTGACAGTTTCCCATTCTAAGTCTCTGTGGATTTGTTGGTTTCTTACGAACCACGGCATATTCATTGCTGCTCTGAGCAGTTTATTCTCTGTTGCTTGAATCTTCTTTATATGGCTATTGGCTGCATTGCCCCATGCCGCCGAGCCATATGTTAGTTGGGGTCTTGCAATTGACTTGATCATTCGTAGTTTCGTGCTTTGGTTCATTTGGCTTCTTCTTCCTAGTAGTGGGTAAAGTCTACTCATTGCTGAGTTTGTTTTATCCACTGCATATTTTATATGGTTTTTCCATGTAAGCCCTTTATCTAGTTTTACTCCTAGATATTTGACTTCATTTTCCCATTTTATCTCTTCTCCATCTATCTGTAGGTTGGAATTAATTTCAAGTCTCCGCTTCTGTAGTAGAATAGCTTGGCTCTTTTTGCTATTTATTTGAATTTTCCATTTGATGAACCATTCTTCTAAATCTTCTAGTGCTTCTTGCAGTCTTCTGTGTATGACATCTGGTCGGCGATGTCTGAAGGCTATTCCCGTGTCGTCTGCATAAAGGGCTAGCAGATTCCTTGGGTTCTTAGGAATATCGTAGATATATATGTTGTAAAGCAGAGGTCCTAGAACTGATCCTTGGGGCACTCCTGCTTCTACTTGTCTGGTGGTAGATAATGTGTCGTCTATTTTGACATAAAAATTCCTGTTCCTCAGGTAGTTTCTTATTATTTTGCAGGTTTTGGTGGTGTAGCCTGCCATCATCATCTTGTAGGCAAGTCCTTCGTGCCAAACTCGGTCGAAGGCTCTTTCGACATCTAATAGCACTAATCCTGTGGCTTGTTTATTCTGAAATCCTTCAGTGACATATTCAGTGATCCTTAACAGTTGAAGTTCTGTGGAGTGATTTCTTCTGAATCCAAATTGTTCCGGTGGTATCAGATTCAGCGCTTCTGTTTCTTCATTGAGTCTTTTTGCAATAACTCTTTCGACAATTTTTCCAAGGGCTGACAGTAGACTTATCGGCCTGTAGTTTTGTGGGAATTTTCTATCTTTTCCTGGCTTATTGAACACAATTACTTCTGCTGTTTTCCATCTTTCCGGATAATATTCTGTTCTCATCACTGCGTTTGCTATATTGGTAAGCGCTGCTATTCCTTTTCTGGGCAATTTCCGTAACATAAAGTTTGTTACTTTGTCTTTCCCTGGAGCTTTCCTGTTTTTCAATTTCTTGATAATTTCTTTAATTTCCGTTGGTGTTGTTGGGTTTGGGATGGTATCGCCTTCCGGCGGTTCCAACATCAATTCTTCATTTCCTTCGACTTCTTCTTCTAAGTCTTCATTGTCATCGTCTTCTCTGTAGTTGATTCTGGCTTCTCGTTCTATTGCGTCAACAAGAGCTTCGGCTTTTTCAAGCTTTGAGTAGGCCATCCCATTAGCTCCGTGTAGAGGGGGAATTTCGGTTTTCTCGCGTCGTAAGCACTTTTGCATCTTCCATGCTGAGTGGTCTATGGTGTTTAGCTCTCTAACTCTTTGGTTCCATCTGTCTGTTCGCAGTTCTCTCAGTGCATTTTTCAGCACTTGGCTGTGTTTATTCAGCTCTTTCTTGTCTTCTTCTCTATGTGAAGTTCTGTAGTTCTTCCTAAGTTTTCTATTCCTCTTTATAAGCTCCTTTATTGCTTTTGGGGTTTCACCATGTGAATGTTTCGGGGCTGGCCTTCCGATTCTTCTGGTACTTTCCTCGTAGGCTTCTTTTATTCGGGTTTCTAATTTTTCAACTTCATCTTCTAGATCTTCAGGGGTTCTTATCTGTGGAATTTGAGTAATTTTCTCCTGGAGTATTTCACTGTACTTTTGCCAGTCTGTGAAGTCTTTCGTTTGAAGTTCTTCTGTTATCGGTCTGCGTCCCAATCTGAGTTCTATTGGGTTGTGGTCTGATGTGCCCTCTTCTATAGTATCAAGTGTGAAATCTTGGGTAATATCTTTCATTATGACGATATCTAATACGTCCGGTAGGCCATTACTTCTGGGCAGGTAGGTCGGAATTTCAGGTCCTAATACTATGGCATTTAGTTCTTCGGCGTACTTCTTAAGCTTCTTCCCATTTTGATTTTCAGTTCTGCTATTCCATTCTCTTGATTTGCAGTTCATATCGCCAATAATGATTTTCGGGTAGTTTACTTCAAGCATCTTCTTCAGATCTTCCTCTATTAAGTCGTTTTGGGGTGGTTTGTAGGCTGACGTAATTTTCATTTGTCCTCGATTCGTATTCACTATAATCGAGACGGCTTCTATTTTCCCATTATTTAGTATATCGTCAAAATAGTGGTCGATGTTCCTCTTGACTATTAGGGCTACGCCCCCTCCTGTACAATTTCTGTCATTTCTGTATATTTCATGGTCGGGAAATGAAATTCTATTTCTTGTAGATAGTCTCGTTTCTTGAATGGCTATAATATCCGGTTGTTTCTCGGATATTATTTCTTCTATTTCAGATCTACGGGCTCGTAGACCGTTTGCGTTCCATGAGACTATCTTAAGTTTGTTTTTATTTTCGTTAGTCACTAGCTCCATTAGTTGGGTTTAGTGAGTTTTCGGAACTTTTTGTCCATCTCTATTTCCAGGAATTTCATGAGCTTGCTCATGATATTTTTGGTGAAGGTATCTAGATCCACGGTGGTTTCGGGTCCTTTCTTGTTGGTCTCTTCTTTCTTCTTTTGGCTGCTTTTCTTAGATTTTCCATTTTTTGGGGCTTCTTTCTTCTGCTCTTGTTTGAGTGGTAGCGTTTTCTTCTTCTTATCTCCTTCCTTCTGTTCTTGTTGGACAGTAGGCATCTTTTTCTCTTCTTCTTTTCTTGCTTTGGTCGCAGTCTTCTTTTTGGTCACCAGTTTCCACTCGCTACATCCTTTGTAGCTGGCTGGGTGACCTGTTTTTCCGCAGAGCGCACAGGTAGCATTTCTCTCCTCGTTTTCTCTTGTTAGCGTACAATCTTTACTATTGTGCGCTCCAGAGCATTTAACACATCTCCATGGGAATGTGCATTTACTTTGCGCATGTCCGTAACGTTGACATCTATGACATTGGCCAGGTCCAATGCTCTTTTTCTTCGGCTCTACTACACAATTTATACCGTAGAGCTGTTTCACTTCGAATACCTTCTTATTTTGGGTTTTCACCAAAAATAAGGGTATTGCCTTCTTGGTTTTGTTGGATGTCATCCTTATGACATCCGCGTCGGTAACGCCTTGCTCGGCTAAGTCTTCATTGATGATGGTAATATCTGCGTCTAGTGGTAGATATCGTACCACCGCGTAGATTTTCTTTTCTTCTTCCCTTTGGAGCGTGTAGAATTCTTTTCCCTTTGACTCGAGGAATTTCGTCATCTTCCTGTGGTCATCGGGGGATTGAGGTACAACACGAATGCCGTCCCTTACTGTGGTCGCTCTTTGATAATTTATACCTTTCGCTTGCATTTCTCTCGACATTTGAGTCCAGTCGGCAGTGCCCTTCAAGGTCACTGGTGGGACCTTTTCTTTCCTCGGCTCAATTGGAATAAAGACTCCAATTTCTTCGGCGGGTGCAGAAGAAGCTTCTACTGGGCGATTCACTTTTTGCAGCGCTGCAGTGTATGTCATTTTCTTAGCTGGCTCTCCTGCAGCTATAATACTCCTTCCGGGTTGTCCTATGGGGGCCTCTTTTGCTGGTGCGGGGGTTGACACTCTCTCTTCTGTTCCAGAGGAGAAGCCATTTTCTTTTCTCTTAGCCCGTTTCCGCGGCTTCGAGGGCTGAGACATTTCTGCTCTCAAGGATTTCACCTCATCTGATAAAGTTTTAAGACTCTCCGTCAAAACTTTCAGTTGACTCATGAGGCTGTTGATCTGGTCCTTCTGTTCTTTTATAATCCGATCTTTTTCGGATTCATCATTAACTTCTTCTTCTTCAATATCCATATCGGATATTTCTTCATCCGATAAGTTTTCTGCGTCGGATTCTCTGTCCTCATTTGCAGAGTCGTATTCCGACATTTTGTCAGAGTGACTCAGCAAAACAACACTTAAACACTTTTTTCACTTTTCACTAAATTCACTTTTGTCTCTTCAATGTAAAATTATCTGTGGAACCATCGATCTAAACCTGGACTCAACACAGTTATTTCTTCGATTCTATACGAGGTTATCTAGAACTAGACTACCTGCATAATAAAATTTGTTAGTTCACTTGGCACACATGCGCATTTCTCAATACGTCTGCACTCCTCGAGGGTTCAATCGCTACTGTGTCGAAAAATACAGACATCGTGACGAAATGATATAGCCCTCGTGTAAGTAGTACGAGCGCTCAAAAAGGAGCAGCTCTTTCGATTGGTGCAAGAGCTAGCTATCTATCCCACTATAAAATTCGAATATGCAAAAAACCATACGTCACAGTAGCGATTGAACCCTCGAGGAGTGCAGAACTATTGAGGAATGCGCATGTGTGCCAAGTGACCCTCGTATAGAATTGATAAGAATCGAAGAAATAACCAGTCCAGGTTTAGACCGATGGTTCCACAGATTATTTTACATTGAAGAGACAAAAGTGAATTAAGTGAAAAGGGAAAAAAGTGTTCAAGTGGCGTTTGCTGAGTCACTCTGATAAAATTTCGGAATACTACTCTGCAAATGAGGACAGAGAATCCGACGCAGAAAACTTATCGGATGAAGAAATATCCGATATGGATGTTGAAGAAGAAGTTAATAACGAATCCGACAAAGATCGGATTATAAAAGAACAGCCTCATGAGTCAACTGAAAGTTATGACGGAGAGTCTCAAAACTTTATCAGATGAGGTGAAATCCTTGAGAGCAGAAATGCCGGAGCCGCGAAAACGGGCTAAGAGAAAAGTAGATGGCTTCTCCTCTTGGACCGAGGAGACAGTCTCAACCCCAATCCAAAAAGGAGACCCGAAAAAACCTACCAATACTAATGATGCAGTTGCAGGTGGGCCACCAACGAAGAAATCGTATTTGGCAGCATTGCAAAAAGGAAAACGCCCAGAAGAAGCTACTTCTGCACCTGCAGAAGAAATAGAAGTGCCTGCTCCAATCGAGAAGAAAAAAGGGAAAGTCCCTGACATTAAGAGGCACGGCCGACTGGACACAAATCTCGAGAGAGATGCAAATGAAGGGTATTAAATACCTGAGAGCGACCACTGTAAGAGACGGCATTCGTGTTGTTCCCCAATCCCCACAGGAAGATGACAAAATTCCTCGAGTCGAGAAATACACCCTACAAAGAGAAGAAGAGAAGAGAATCTACGCGGTGGAACGATATCTACCGCTAGACGCAGATATTATCATCATCACCGAAGACCTAGCCGAGCAAGGCATTACCGACGCGGATGTCATAAGGATGACATCCAACAAAACCAAAAAGGCAATACCCTTATTTTTGGTGAAAATCCAAAATAAGAAGGTATTCGAAGTGAAACAGCTCTACGGTATAAATTGTGTAGTAGAGCCGAAGAAAAAGAGCACTGGACCTGGCCAATGTCATAGATGTCAACGTTACGGACATGCGCAAAGCAAATGTACATTCCCATGGAGATGTGTTAAATGCTCTGGAGCGCACAATAGTAAAGATTGTACGCTAACCAGAGAAAACGACGAGAGAAATGCTACATGTGCGCTATGCGGAAAAGCAGGTCAACCAGCCAGCTACAAAGGATGTAGCGAGTGGAAACTGGTGACCAAAAATAAGACTGCGACCAAAGCAAGAAAAGAAGAAGAAAAGAAAGAGATGCCTACTGTTCAACAAGAACAGAAAGAAGAAGATAAGAAGAAGAAAACGCCACCACTCAAACAAGAGCAGAAGAAAGAAGCCCCAAAAAATGGAAAATCCAAGAAGAGCAGCCAAAAGAAGAAAGAAGAGACCAACAAGAAAGGACCTGAAACCACCGAGGATCTAGATACCTTCACCAAGAATATCATGAGTAAGCTCTTTAAATTCCTGGAAATAGAGATTGACAAAAAGTCCCGTAAACTCACAAACCCAATTAATGGAGCTAGTGACTAACGGAAATAAAAACTACCTAAAGATAGTTTCATGGAACACAAACGGTCTACGAGTCCGTAGATCTGAAATAGAAGAAATAATATCCGAGAAACAACCGGATATTATAGCCATTCAAGATACGAGACTATCAACAAGAAATAGAATTTCATTTCCCGACCATGAAATATACAGAAATTGTACAGGAGGGGGCGTAGCCCTAATAGTCAAGAGGTACATCGTCCACTTTTTTGACGATGTACTGAATAATGGGCAAATAGAAGCCATCTCGATTATAGTTAATACGAATCGAGGACAAATGAATATTACGTCAGCCTACAAACCACCCCAAAATGACTTGATAGAGGAAGATCTGAAGAAGTTTCTTGAAGGAAACTACCCGAACATCATTATTGGCGATATGAACTGCAAATCAAGAGAATGGAATAGCAGAAGTGAAAACCAAAATGGGAAGAAGCTCAAGAAGTACGCCGAAAAACTAAATGCCATAGTATTAGGACCTGAAATTCCGACCTACCTGCCCAGAAGTAATGGCCTACCGGACGTATTGAAAATCGTCATAATGAAAGATATTACCCATAATTTCACACTTGATACTATAGAAGAGGGCACCATCAGACCACAACCCAATAGAACTCAGATTGGGACGCAGACCGATAACAGAAGAACTTCAAACGAAAGACTTCACAGACTGGAAAAAGTACAGTGAAATGCTCAAGGAGAAAAATTTCTGAAATTCCGCAGATAAGAACCCCTGAAGATCTAGAAGAGGAAGTTGAAAAATTAGAGACCCGAATAAAAGAAGCCTACGAGGAAAGTGCCAGAAGAATCGAAAGGCTAGCCCCGAAACATTTATATGGTGAAACCCCAAAAGCAATAAAAGAGCTTATAAAGAGGAATAGAAAACTCAGGAAGAACTACAGAACTTCACATCGAGAAGAAGATAAATTATCCAGAAGCAGAGACTCCTATGAAATTCAAATTCACACAATTATCACACGACAAATATCGTGATAGAGATACGAACAAAAAGAGTCAAAAGGTTGAAAGGTAATAAATGCCCGGAATCTAAAACAGCGGGTTAGGTTTAGTTAGAATAAGTCGTGCTTCACAAGAAGTCTCACACTGTTCTATCTATCGGAGATAGTTCGTCCATGAGGATTGCCCCTTACTAAAAAAAAAAAAAAATTACGAAAAGCTCTGCCGTGAAGGCAGGAGCTTTTGAGCGCTCGTACATGCACCTTGTAGGTAGATCCGCATTTTCCAGTTTCAGAAATCAATTGAAGGAATTTTCGACAGCTGTCAAAAAAATCTATGGTTTTGGTGGTGCGATCTGGACCAAATTTTGCACGTAGTTTGAATACATTATTCAGCTAGGTGCAAAATTTCATCCCAATCCGCTCAGTATTTTCGGAACTATCAGCAAAAAAATATTTTGAACGGCCATATTTACGGAACCCCTAGTCTAATTTTGCTCATAGATGAACGTGATCGCGATATTTGCGATCCAAACCCACCCTGAGAATTTCAAGTTCCTAGGCCTTTCCCTTCAAAAGTTACAATTTTCTATGGTTCTGGTCATGCGATCTGGACAAAATATTGTTTTAATAAATCATTCTCGATTAAAATACAAAATTTCATCTCGATCGAATCCGCAGTTTCAAAATTATCCAGAAACCAAAATTTCAAACGACCGTATTTACGGAACCCCTGGTATAATTTTGTTCATTAATAAACGTGAACGCGACATTTCAGATCCACACCTATCCTGAAAATTTCAAGTCTCTAGGCCTTTCCGTTCGAAAGTTATGATTTTTTATGGTTTCTATGGTTCTGGTCATGTGATCTGGAGAAATGTAGCTTGAATATATCATTCTCCATTAGTATACAAAATTTCGTCACGATCGAATCTGTAGTTTTGAAATTATCAAGAAAACTAAATTTCAAACGACCATATTTACGGAACCCCTAGTATAATTTTGTTCATAGATGAACGTGATCACGACATTCGAGATCCACACCTATCCTGAAAATTTCAATTCCCTAGGCGTTTCCGTTCAAAAGTTACAATTTTCTATGGTTTCTATGGTTCTGGTCATGCGATCTGGACAAAATTTCACATGTAGCTTGAACACCTCAATCTTCAATTGAGTGCAAAATTTCATCTCAATCAAATCTGTAGTTTTCAAGTAATCAGGGGAACAAAACTTTGAACGGCCATATTTACGGAACCCCTGGGCGAATTTGGCCCATTAACGAACTCAACCGAGGAATTTGGGATCTGAACCTACACTGAAAATTTCAAGTCTCTAGGTTGATCCGTTCGAGAGTTATCGTGCTTACGGCCGGCCGGACGGACGGACGGACAGACTCGAATTTTCCGACGGAATTGTCAACAGTGAGTCGAACATAGTCGATTGAGACCATTTTCGGCTCAAAATTCGAAAAATACAGACATCGTGACGAAATGATATAGCCCTCGTGTAAGTAGTACGAGCGCTCAAAAAGAGATCCACACACCGGCGGCAGATGATTTTAGGAGAATGACCAAAGGTCGCGAGGAACATAACCAAGATTTCTTTACCTACCCGCTTCCCGAAGACAAACTGCTGAGAGTCGTCCTGCGCGGCATCCCGTCTCATGAAACCGAGGAATCCGCTAAAAAGAAGCTGAAAGAACTCAACTTCGAAGTGATTGAGATTAACCGTCTCTACAGAAAAATAGACGGTGAGAAAAATCAAAAGAAACCCAGATGGCCGAGGTGCTTGCGCAGGTAGCATCTATGATAACCAAGATAATCAGTACCTTTCAATAGAAGAAAACCCCATTCGCTGAAAATGCTCGCATGGAATGCAAATTCCATCGCTCACAAACTCCTAGAACTCGCCGATTACATCTCCGGAGAAAAATTTGATGTCATTCTTGTCAATGGAACCTGGCTGAAACCTCAGGACCGGATTTCCATCCCGAACTTCGTGATATACAGACGTGATCGACTGACGGGAAGAAGTGGAGGAGTCGCCGTGATGATTAATGAGTGTATAATGCACGAAAGGGTTAACAACTTCAACACCGCTAACCTTGAGAACGCAGCCGTTGATATAACTATGGCGGACAACACAATCATCACGGTCATCTCGGCATACAACTCCCCAAGTAAACCGCTACTGTCCTCCGACTTCGACGAAATATTTCCCTCATCGAACCAAATAATCCTTGAAGGTGACCTCAATGCGAAGAACATTCAATGCAACTCCCGGCTTACTACCACAAGAAGACGAATTCTAGCGGCACACGCGGACTCGAGGAATTATACCGTAAAAGGGCCTGACCTACCAACGCACTACGGCCATGGTAGACCAGACGTCCTTGACGTGTTCATACTGAACAACGTAAGATATTCCTATGACCTCTATACTGAAGCTGTTCTGGGCTCAGACCACAACCCGATTATTCTAAAACTCGACGAGTGTCACGATATTCCGAATCATCATAGCGAGAGGAAAACTGATTGGAGAAGATTAACAGAATCCCTCAAAAACTCTACCAGGCAACCTCCAGAGATTCGCACGCCTCGCGTCATTGACAACGAAGTACGGAAAATCACCAATGAGGTCCAGACGGCTATGCCTGAATCAACAAAAAAAACAATAAAACGCACCCCCTACAGAAACAGGCTACCTCCCGAAATTAGGAGTCTTATTAAACTAAAAAATCGAGCCCTCAAAAGAGCCCAACTCTCCCTCAACCCTGAGCATAAAAGATAGGCAAACAGACTTACAAATTGTGTCAAGACTGAAATTCAAAATTACCGTAACGAAAGATGGCAAGTACTTCTAGAAAGTATAAATGAAGAATGTGAGGATCAAGACGCCCACTACAAACCACTGTGGCGTCTAAACAAAATCCCAGAAACAACAGATCCGCTCCACCACATGGCCCGGCCAGTATAATTTATACCGAGCAAGAAAAAGCGAATACGTTTGCTTCTTAAAAGGCTGGAGGAAGAATTGGATGAACACCACGTCATCCCCAACGAACAGTTCGGATTCAGATCTGGTCATTCCACAGAGCTTCAAGCCGTCCGACTTACAGAAAACATAATCAACAACCTGAATAGAAAACATGTCAACACTGCCGCATTTTTCGATGTGTCAAAAGCATTGGACAAGATTTGGCATGAAGGGCTTATTTTCAAGATAAACCATGCAGGCATAAGTAAACCAATGACGAAGCTTATCGGTAACTACCTGAAAAATTACGAAAAGCACTGCCGTGAAGGCAGGGGCTTTTGAGCGCTCGTACATGCACCTTGTAGGTAGATTCGCATTTTCCGTTTTGGAAACCAATTGAGGAAATTTTTGACAACTAGGGCAATAATCCAGACTTCAAGTCAGTGCTTTAGGTGACCAATTTTTTTTTCGATAATTCGCTGAAATTTTCTACGGTATCTATGGTCTTGGTGATGCGATCTGGACAAAATTTCGCACGTAGTTTGAATACGTCATTCCTCAGCTAGGTGCAAAATTTCATTCCAATCAAATTGGTAGTTTCGAAATTATCAAGAACAGAATATTTTGAACGGCCATATTCACGGAACCCCTAGTCTAATTTTGCTCATTGATGAACGTGACCGTGAAATTCGCGATCCAAACCCACTCTGAAAATTTCAAATTCCTAGGCCTTTTCCTTCGGAAGTTATAATTTTCTATGGTTTCTATGGTTCTGGTCATGCAATCTAGAGAAATGTAGCATGAATATATCATTCTCCATAAGTATACAAAATTTCGTCACGATCGAATCTGTAGTTTGGAAATTATCAAGAAAACTAAATTTCAAACGACCATATTTACGGAACCCCTAGTATAATTTTGCTCATAGATGAAAGTGATCATGACAATCGAGATCCACACCTATCCTGAAAATTTCAAGTCCCTAGGCGTTTCCGTTCAAAAGTTACAATTTTCTATGGTTTCTATGGTTCTGGTGATGCGAGCTGAACAAAGTTTTGCATGTAGCTTGAACACCTCATTTTCCATTAGAGTGCAAAATTTCGTCTCGATCGAATCTGTAGTTTCAAAGTAATCCGGAGAACAAAACTTTGAGCGGCCATATTCACGGAACCCTTCGGCGAATTTTGCCCAATAACGAACTCAACCTCGGCATTCGAGATTCGAACCTACCCTTAAAATTTCAAGTTTCTAGGACATTCCGTTCGAGAGTTATCGTGTATACGGACGGACGGCCGGCCGGACGGACGGACGGGCGGACAGACTCGATTTTTCCGACGGATTCGTCATCAGTGAGTCGAACATAGTCGTTTGAGACCATTTTCGGCTCAAAATTCGAAAAATACAGACATCGTGACGAAATGATATAGCCCTCGTGTAAGTAATACGAGCGCTCAAAAAAGGACTTTCTAGGTGAAAGTTGGCACTTGCAAGTCATTGAAAACCTATCTAACAGCCGGAGTACCCCAGGATGGAGTACTATTTCCAAACTGTACAATATCTACACTGCAGATATTCTGTCCGATCTTTCAAATGACACCAAAGTCTTCACATACGCAGATGATACCGCAGTACTGGCTTATTCGAGGAACGTTAACCTTGGTATGCAATATCTCAAATCAGCAACCGACTCAATTCTAACATGGATGGACTAACGGAAAATCAAGGTCAACCCGAACAAAACTCAAGCCATCGTCTTCAGTAGAAAATCAACACTTCCTACCAACGAAATTGTAGTGAACGACGAGAAGATCCCATGGAAAGATCAGGTCAAATATCTGGGAGTGATCTTCGACAGGAAATCTACGTGGAAAGATCACATCAATTGCATCAAAAAGAAGATAGACGGTAGAAAATGCCAATTATATCCATTGATGTCCAAAGGAAGCAAGCTCAGCCTTAACAATAAACTAAGGCTGTACAAATCCACCATTTTACCTGCCATATTGTACTCCTCCACCGTCTGGGCCAAACCGCCAAGTGTCATATGAACACCCTGGAAATAATCCAAAACAAGATCTTAAGACAAATAACCGATGCCCCCTGGTATATCCAGAACCGGAACTTGAGGACCGACCTTCAGCTAAGCAGGATATCGGACCAAATCCGACTGCGAAACCGAAAAGTTCTAGACAGGATAGAACACACTAACCCGACAATAACTCAAGCCATGAACTACGAACCAGAGGATCCAACTAAGTTGAAACGTACCAAAATGGCGTTAATCTCCGTCGAGGGTCAAGAATAACCTCGACAACAACAAGGGCGTGAACCAACGAAATCACGCCAAACCAACCCCAAACTCACCAAAGGAAATATGTCAAGTCAAAGAGTAAAAGTGTTGAACACTAACTCAAGAAAACATCAAAGATCTCAGAGACCATACGTCACATCAAATAAGAATATCTGTCTGATATCTTATAGTCCAGGATCCATGGTACATTTTTGAACTTGATTACTATCGAGCTTATTTTCCGAGAGTAGCTTCATTTTGATGAGACGCCCAACAATTTTCTGTACGAAACTCTCGATTGTGGTAGCTAATAGAGGTAGCAAGGATAAAATATGTCGATTTGATGATTCTCAAATATTTATTACTAACTGAATTTTTTTTTGTTAAATCTCAAGATAATTATCTAAATTATTCGAAAAAATATTTGTCCTACAAAATCTATGGCTTGATCAAAGAGTCCCCTCCTTCCAACATGTATTGATAACGAGGTTTTCGTAAATGATTACTAACCAGCTGATTTTTATTTTTTTTACTCAATTAATATTTATATAATTTAACAGTCATATTGTCCTACAAATTGTGTGGTACGTTATCCCGGTCCTACGCTCAAAATTAGTAGTACAGATCCTTGATGTAAAAATAATCACTATCAAGCTGAATCTTCGTGATTAGCTTCGTTTCGATGAGACGCCCAACAATTTCCTGTACGAAAACTCGATTGTGGTAGCTAACAGAGGTAGCAATGCTAAAATATGTTGATTTGATGATTCTCAAAAATTTATCACTGACTGATTTTTTCGTTGTTAAATCTCAAGATAATTATCTAAATTATTTGAAAAAATATTTGTCCTACAAAATCTATGGTTTGATCAAAGAGTCCCCATCTTACCAACATGTATCGATCACGAGGTCATCATAAATTACTAACCAGCTGATTTTTTTTTATTTCTCAAGCGTCACAAAAAAAATGTTGACTTTGCTACTACAGCTGAGTCCATGGCCGTATCTAGGGCGTGTCGAAGGTGGCACTTGCCACAGGCGCGAGGTCCACAGGGGCGCCAATAAATATCAAAAAATAAAAAATATATAAGCGCTAAGCAAAATAATTCGAAAGATCCCAACACGGATTTCCTCGTAACGAGCGATGCCGACGAATAGACGAGTAGATTCTATGCGCCTTGCGGTATCAGGCTTAATAATTATGTAGTTCATGTAGATTTTTTTCACTGTATCTCATGTTGCAAATGGGAAAACGAAAAAATGACAATTCTTGTCGGACTAATGATACATACCTGTTTTCTTGTAGGACATTTTTTCATTTGTGCAGAGAAACTTCAACCTATTATGTAATATTCTTTTCCTACAATTAGTAAGGAGAAAAATGGTCTTATGGTATCAACAATTTCTGAGCGTAGGACCGTACCACACGTACCACACAATTTGTAGGACAATATAACTGTTGAATTTTATAAATATTAACTAAGTAAAAAAAAATCAGCTGGTTAGTAATCATTTATGATGACCTCGTTATCAATACATGTTGGAAGGAGGGGACTCTTTGATCAAACCAAAGATTTTGTAGGACAAATATTTTTTCGAATAATTTAGATAATTATCTTGAGATTTAACAAAAAAAAATTCAGTTAGTAATAAATATTTGAGAATCATCAAATCGACATATTTTATCCTTGCTACCTCTGTAAGCTACCACAATCGAGAGTTTCGTACAGGAAATTGTTGGGCGTCTCATCGAAATGAAGCTACTCACGGAAAATTAGTTTGATAGTAATCAAGTGCAAAAATGTACTATGGATCCTGGACTATTATTATTCAACTTTTAAAAAAGTTTGTCGAATGGATATTATTTTCATAATTTAATAATTCTTTCAATTTTCTCAAATATAAGGCCATTTGGGTGCAATGACCGGCTATGTTATGTTATTGTTACTTTTTTTATATTAACAATTAAATATTTTTATATTTAAAAGTAAGTCTGAGGATCGTTAATAGCAATAGATATAATTGAAAGTTCAATGAAAAAAATGGTACATACAATTTAAAAAATTAGTGAATAAAAACCCTAATTACGGATTATCAATTTCTTTTTACATCATAATTAATATTCTCTGATTGTTTTCTTCTGATTTCCTCTTCATATAGGAGAATTCCCATTTCTATCTCATGTTTTTTTTTCCTTTTGGGCACACATATAAGCACCTCTTGTACAATTACTTAGAACCAAAACCCAACTGAAAACACATGAAATCTCAAATGTAATATTTTCTAAGGTTAATGTCGACGATATTTAAGGTAAACAATGGTTATCCGACTAGAGAATAGAGTAAAAGTTTTCTTTCCATGTTTATTATTCCTCTATTACTTCCAGTTTCAATATTATATGGTTGGCAAAACTGACGAATCTGGCTAATACCAAAGATTAGACTGTTACTCTTTGCCAATAGTAATCTATCAGCTAACTTGAAGTGAAAAGACGCTAATAGGCTATTCTCCGAATAGGAAGTATATCTTCGTTTATTCGACCGATAGTTATTCGCCTGGAGTTATTTATTCGGATGTGAAGAAACCGGCCCTTAGTAAAGTGTTCACAGTTAAACAGAGGTTGTATAAGAAAATAAGATGAGTATTTTATTATAATTTTCTAATTCCAGAATTAAAAATATATACTAAATAATTACAATGGAGCTTTGTTTTTTCCGGACACTTTCTAGACGAACTATTATTTTCAAATTTCAGCCCCCAGGTTCCGTTGGCTCCAGGTTCATATCTGCTTTGGAAGGTTCTGGACTTGTTCAACTGATGGACCAACCCACAAGGTATTGCTCGACGCAGAACCCTTCCATTCTGGATCTCATGCTGACTAATGACCCGGATCTTGTGAATAATGTCGTTCTGACGTCTCCTCTGGGTAAATCAGACCATTCTGTTATCACTGCCACTCTCCAGTTTGTTTCAAAGCAGTCTACCAATGTAACCCAGAAAACCGTGAGCTCAATTGACTACAGTTCCCTCAGAACTCATCTGGCCGACCTAAATTGGGACGAAATAATGCGGGGCGACGATGTTGAAATGGTTTGGAATAATTTCTACACAGTTTTAACCGATGCTGTTACACAGCATACATCCACTAAATCCATTAAATTCAGACCAGCCAAGCCCTGGCTCTCTGAGAGCATCTTATCGATGATGAGACGCAAAAAAAGCCTTTGGCAGCGCTACCTTCGAAACAGGAGTGTATTGAATTTCGCCACACACAGAGAGTTCTCCAACCGGCTTAAGTCGACGATCGACAGGGCGAGATCTATCTACGAACAAAGGCCGGCCACATCTGGTAACAAGAGGAAATTCTACAAGCATGTTCGTTCATTCTTCAGCTCCAGCATATCTAGGCCTGTCGTTAGGGGTCTCTGTGGGAACGTGTGCAGGGATGATACAGAGGTTGCTAATACTTTCGCTACAACTTTTGCAGAGTCACACACAATCGAATCTGATGGCCCTCTTCCTCGTGTCCCCTCTCCACGTTGCTCCGCATCTTTTGAAGAACTACAATTCGACTCAGAGGATGCCAGGAAGATTTTGCTCTCACTGGACCCATCTTCGGCTCCTGGTCCCGACAACATCACGACGAAGCTGCTGAAGACCACTGCGAACGAAATATGTCAACCGCTAACAACATTATTCAAGCTATCGTTCAACTCAGCTAGGCTACCGTCGTCATGGCTGTCAGCAAAGGTTACACCTGTGTTAAAAAGGGGGACAAATTATCTTCATCTAACTACAGGCCGATAAGCTTGCTTTCCATAGTATCTAAGGTGGCGGAGAAACTCGTGGCGAAGCGGGTGCTTGACTTTATGATCGCTAATGGTGTAATTCCGAATGGTCAACACGGTTTTGTGCCTGGTCGGTCGGTTATTACATGCCTTCTCGAGTGCGTTGATACCTGGACACGGTTTGTGGACGCTGGTGATGCTATCGATGTACTCTATTTAGACTTTGCACGCGCGTTCGATAGGGTGCCATTCAAGAGACTTCTCCACAAGCTGGAACACTTCGGGATCCGCGGTCGGGTTCTTGAGTGGATCCGAAGTTTTCTGCATGGTCGATCTTTTTCTGTCAGAATCGGTGAATCGCTCTCGTCGAAGGTGCCTGTTTTTAGTGGGGTTCCTCAGGGGTCAGTGCTTGGGCCCATACTCTTCACTCTGTATGTTGCCGATATTCCTAGTACCATTAGATCCAATTATGGTGCATATGCTGACGATATAAAATTATATGGAAGTGCATTCACTCAGTCGAGGCAGCTGCAGCAGGATCTCGACAATATCGTCGCCTGGTCGGAGATCTGGCAGCTACCATTGAACGTTGACAAGTGTAAGGTGTTACACATTGGGAGGAATAACCCCATGGTTGCCTATTTTATTCGTGGTCAGGCACTGGCTCCCACTGATTGTCACAATGACCTTGGAGTATTAGTTACGAGTGATTTATCGTGGTCTCGTCACGTGGATGCCGTTGTGGCCAGGGCTAGTCGCATGAACTTCATAGTGCGGAAGGCTTTTCCCAAGTGTTCGCCTGAAACATGCAAATTGTTGTTCACCACGTATGTCCGTCCAATGTTGAAATTCGCCGGTCCTGTATGGTGCCCGGTCCTGGTGAGGGATAGAGAGCGCCTGGAGTCCGTCCAGCGCAATTTCACAAGGATACCCTATGGTCTTTCTCCATTGCGTCCCTCTTACGGGGAGAGGCTGCTGATGTCTGGTTTGACATCTTTTATACATCGTCGCACCAGGGGAGATTTGATTTTCGTTTACCGAATTCTGCATGGCTTACTGGGCTGCGACCTGAGTAGTTTATTTCAACTCTCCAGCTCCAATCTACGCGGTCATGCCTTCAAGCTTTACCGCGAGAACTTCCGCTCGACCCCTAGGGAGCACTTCCTGAGCAATAGAGTTTTTCATCTATGGAATTCACTGCCCAATAACATCGTGTGTGCCACGTCGGTGAACTCTTTCAAGAACCTGCTGGATGTGTTTTTTGCTTCTAGTTGATTTTCATTCGGACTTTTTCTGATTTTGTTCAGTTATTTTTTCGGGACTTTACTTGGTTTCCATTTTTATTTCATACATTTTGTTACATACTTTCAAATTTGTAAATGAGGGTCATAGGTGTTTACCCTCCCCTCTTCTCATTTGTATAATAATAATAATAATAATAATAATCTACGAAAATTCAATACCTACTGATTTTGACAAATAAAACAATTGGATAGGAATCTAGCACAAACGTCAAATGCACAGCATACTTGATTGAAACATTATTGCATTCTATCGATTAAAAATCTGTATCATTAGGAAAAATCTGTATCATAATGGATCTCATTATGAAACGGATTATGAGCATATAAATGTATGATTATAGTAGTGTAGAAGAAGTAACATTTCCTGTATTTTTTTTTTGTAAAGCTTGAGTCGGACGACGGGATACTCAACGAATCTGGCCTGTGGAATAGCAAGCCTTGGACACCTTCTAGGTTTGTACAATCCCGAGCTTGAGTAGTCAGCGCATATCGACGTGTGCGCACGGGCTGGATGGTTGGATTATCTCTGAAAGTTTAATTCGATTTTTGCAGATTGAATACCTTTGAGTAATTTGAACTCTCTGAAAAACTGAATTGCACACAATTGCTTCAAATTTATACAACAACCTTGATTTGATTTCTCCTCGAGAGAAATTGTTCAGGGTGTTCTTGGGACCCCGATTGTAAATGAAAGAATATCCTCAACTGGTTTTATTCTCTCTCGGTTCCATCCGATGGGATTTGACGTAAAATAATAGTTTTCTGTCTCACGCAATAACTTTCGTATACTTCAAGTCACTAAGGCAAGGACATAAATCTTCTCCACTCTGAATTAATTCAGGCTGTGTTATCGAATCGGTAGTTTATTGATTGAAGTTCTCATTGTAGTTTGTTCTGTTTATTTATTGAAATTGCTATTTCATTACATCGATACAGAGTGCCAGTTAAGCTTGGCAAACATAAGAAGACATAAATCAAATACGACTTGCACGAATTACTCTGAGGTCTATAAATGATGGAAATGTAACATATAGCTTTAAGGATACCACTAAAAATTCGCCTGAAAATGTATTTTACTACTCGAGGAGAACAGTTTCTAACTACCATTTCACGAATGTGAGAAGAGCCGCTACGATATAACATTTCATTGCGGGGAGTTAATTAGTTATTATCTACTGTTGAATCTTATCATTCCAGAACCTGATCCATCAATTCAAAGGACCATGCAATGAATTTGAAAGATGATTGCTCATCGATGGATCTGAAGAAATACTAGGTGTCTGTCTGAGGGGTGAAGAGAATCGAGTTCGGAATATGTCATCACATTTTTTCACACTAAATAACATATTCCTATTTTCTACTAATATTCTCTACAAATATTCTGTAATGTACTGTACTTCATTTCGAAACTTTGGCCGCAGATTCAACTAGATCGTCAAAACTCCAAACTACTGTGAATATTTTTCCTCACACCTTAATGATGGCACATTCGCCAGCCTAATGGACGACGAATGGCTTAATATGGAACTTTCTGAGTGGATGCTTTCGGAGGATAATACCCTGCTTCCGTAGATTTCCTCATCTATGGGAAACGAGAGGGAATAATGCAATGTGAAAACTGTATAGCTGCTAAATTTGTTCCGTCTCAACGTTGAAAGAACCTTGAAGGGATCGATAGGAGCAGTGAGGAACAACCCTACCAGCTGGCGTTGAAGAAATGGGGAGATTTTCCCGATTGAGACACATAAATTTTTTTGGAGATCAAAAGACATTGTTCAGGAAGTTTCCACTTTGTATTCAGTCGACGATTGGAGATTCGTGTCGATGATTGTTGGATATAATCGTAAAGGGGAAGACAAATTTAATTGCGGGAATGAAGGTTTTTTCTTTGATTTATAGAAATGTATATTCTACCACACGAGAATATATTCGATACTTATTTCAAGTGAATCATTGTTACCACTAATAAAAACAAACTGTTTCGTCCACTTTATTGCACCATGGTTGATAATAATTTCGCAACGGGTGCAGTAGAATAGGGACCAAAGCTGGCAAAACCAGTATTATGCAACGATGTCATTATTATTCAAAGTTTATTGAAAATAAGGTATTCCTTATCTACAACGACTGAATAATCTTTTGTATACTACTCTATTGAGTACCTTAAGTTACAGCTCCTCATCCAGTTCCAGAATTCCAGAAATGATGACTCCGATATAAGAAACAGTAAACCTTTAAGACATAACGCATGTGTGACAATATACTAGTAATTTTTGGGGCTGTCACACATTGTGTCTTTCTTTAAGGTAGTTATGAAATCTTTTTCATGACCGGCAGACATTGAGACAGTTGCTTTTGGAGCGGACAGGTGGTGTGATTGGGGAAATTTTCCCTGATCACCGCTGCGTTATGTTTTAAAGGTTTACTGTTCCTTATATCGAATTCATCATTTGCTAACTGTACTAGCATTTAGTCTGACACGAAACGCCCGGTTGTACAGGAAAGGCTGAATCTACGATAGATAAGCTCCCCGCACACCCAAATGCTCGAGCTTAGCTATTTGACGGCGATGAGGCAAACGATCAAATGCCTTGGCGAAGTCTAAGTAGATGATATTCACAGGAATACCAGAGTCCCAAGCTTTGGTCCAATCGTCGATGACCGTCCAGGTAAGAACCCATGTTGCTGTTTAGGGATAATTTTACGAGCAACTGCAAAAGTTAGAATGGCATCAAATATAACCCTATCTATTACCTTACAAGTGGCTGATGTTAAACTGATGGTTCTGTAATTTTTTGGATCCAGTTTATCTCCTTTTTCAAATATAGGAGTTATAGAGTATATAGAGGCAGACAACCAAGCTTATGGCAGCTTAGAAGGGGTGAATGATTGTCGGAAGATGATGACAATGGAAGTGCAAGTGCCTCTGAGCATTGTTTCAACTGAAATGAGGATATGCCATCTGGACCAGGTGCTGAAGAAGGTTTCAGTTTCGAAAGATGTTTCTTGATCAAGTCTTCACTGAATAGGATGTTATTCAGTTCAGACGATTCACGGGATGTCTGAACTCAAATGATTTAATTGAGGCACAAATAACAATTTTTCTTATATATTCAATATAATTCGCTGATTCCATCTATTGAAGGGTAATGAAATAAATCGACAGTATTTGTCATTCTGACACTACTGACAGTAAACAGTAAACACTGAAATCCATCTTGGTGCACAGAAAAAAAATAGCTTTTCTGTTATTTTTTCTCTAATTCAGTGATTCCATCTCTTGAAGTTTAAAGAAATGATATGACAGTATTTAATCTTTTGACAAAAGTCCGTTTTGGTACAAAAAAAAGTATTCTGATAATCTATATCAATAAAAGAGGATCGATGGTTTACCTACGTGCGTGCATCACGTTCAAACGAATGCAATGCTCTGAGATATCGAAACCCCCGGATTATGTTGTTTGAATGGAAAAATCAAATTGCCACAACTGATAACTAAAACTTTGAATTCATTTCTTTCAGGACAAGAACCTCTATCTAAACATTTGTTGCAGGATATTCAGCATTACAATAGTGTGTTTGTTCCAATTGACATCATTTAGTTCAAACATAATTGAAGAATGAGTTTTCAATAACATTAGAGGCTAAGGGTAAGGGTGAGGGTGAAAGCGGGGGTAGGGTAGGGTAAGGGTAAGGGTGTGGGTTTGGTTGGGTTAGGTTAGTGTTATGTTAGGATTTATAATAATAATAATCCAAAGTATACCCAAGCCACAGCAACGCGTGGCCGGGTCTGCTAGTTTAAAATAACTCGGTGATTTTATATTTTTAAGTTGGAGAAAATCAAATGACAGTACCTGTCATACTCAAAATAAACACTGAAGACCGTTTTGTTGCTCAGAAACAAGCGCTCAATATCCCCTTAATTCACGTCAGTGCTTTTCAACTAGATTACAACTTTTCATTTCAACTCGAATTGAACTTCCAACTCGATCGGAACTCCGACTCGATTTGACCACTTTTCAAATTGAGTTGATGTTCAACCCTATCTGAGAAATAGAAAACTCGATTAAAATCGAGTTGAGCTCGACCAGATTGAAATCCTTGAAATTCCTAAGCTTTATTATTGAAAGTAGTGAAAACATTGGAACATAGGAATTTTCAGAACACGCGAACTATAAGAACTTAGCTATGAGAATATTTGATTGGATTACATTTGGGAGATTTCAAACTGATTTTTGAGCGCTCGTTCTATTTACACGAGGGCTATCATTCATCAATGAGCAAAATAAGACTAGGAGTTCCGTAAATATACTTGTTCAAAATATCTTTTTCCCTGATAATTTCGAAACTACTGATTGTATTGGAATGAAATTTTGCACATAGATGAAGAATAATGTATGCAAACTCAAGCTGTCTGTATTTTTCGAATTTGGAGCCGAAAATTCTCCTGAATCGACATGGTTCGACTCGCTGACAACAAATCCGTCGAAAAATTCGAGTCTGTCCGTCCGGCCGCATACACGATAACTCTCGAACGGAACGACCTAAAAACTTTAAATTTTCAGGGTTGGTTCAAATCTCGAATGCCGCGGTTGAGTTTGTAATTGGGCATAATTCGACCAGAGGTTCCGTAAATATGGCCGTTCGAAATTTTCTTCTCCTGATTACTTCGAAACTACTGATTAGATCGAAATGAAATTTTGCACTCAGATGAAGAATGACGTGTTCACGCTACATGCGGATTTTGTCCAAATCGTTCGAACAGAACCATAGGAACTGAAGAAATTTATAACTTTCGAATGGAAAGACCTAGAGAATTTAAATGTTCAGGGAATAGGTTTGAATCTCAAGTTTCGTCTATTAATGAGCAAAATTAGACCAGGGGTTCGGTAAATATGTCCATTCAAAATATTTTCTTCCTTATAATCTCGAAACTACAGATTCGATCAGAAAGAAATTTCGCACATAGATGAAGAATACTGTATTCAAACTACGTGCGCAATTTTCTTCAGATCGCATCACCAAGACCATAGAACTCGTAGAAAATTCTAGTGAATCATCGAAAAAAAATCCTTATATTCCTGTAACAGCTGATTCGGCATAATTGACGAAGAGCTGCTGTAAAACTTTGAATAGAAGGTTAATGAACGAGCGCTCAAAAGCTCTTGACTTAACTTCAGTGCTCATATAATTTTCAATTCTCCAATCCACCAATTCGCAGCTTTTGAAAAACGTTCATCGGCATCACGTATTTTTGTATAATACCTACATTATATGGTTTCCATATCTCTCTCACAGTTATGTTTTGCATTATTCATCCATGAAGGGGCAGACAGATTTTCTTAGATAAAAGGAGCAGCAGCAACGAATCCCAAATGGAATCGGACTGAAGTACCATCTCTTCTGGTCGTTTTATTTTTTCAATCATGTATTTATCTCTTTATTCCGGAAATTACAGTGTTTAGAAACTGAGCCCAGTGAAAACACATTGAAAACAACTGGTTTTTCCCAAAAGTTAATTGTTTTAATAGCGGGTATGACCTCCCCTCGCTCTAATAAAATCCCGCATACTATTAGACATACTTGTAATTAAATTCACTATTGTTTCTTGTGGGATGTTTCGCCACTCTTTCTCTACTGCAACACAAAGCTCTGGGATCGACGCTGGAAAAGGCTCGTAGTACTCTTCGTTTCAGTTCATTCCACAAATTCCCAATGGGGTTTAGGTCAGGACTGCACGGTGGCCACACCATCATAACTCGAAAGTCGACTGCTGCAATGTAGTCTCTGACAATTCTCGAGGAATGTGTACTTTTTGTAAGTTTGTTCGAAAGTTTACCCCCAGGCAGGAATAATAGAGATAAACACACTATTAAAGAAACAAAATAACCAGAAAGGATGGGACTTCAGTTCGACTCTTTTTGCCATTCGTTGCTGCGGCTCCTTGTATCCACAGGGTGTGTCAAAGTTGAAGGAAAAATTTTCTCATCAATCTTGCACCTCGTATATACTGAAATTGAAATGTAGAAGAAATATCTTAGGATAACATTATTATCGAAGGTTTAACCTAAAATTAAAAAAAAAGAACATCAATATCCGACTAGCGGCTCGCGAGATATCCATGTTTGAAATTGTGTAAAATTTAAGGTGGGCCGATTTCATTGCTCCCAAGTGTATGTAACGACAAAAATCAGATCCTCCTAGCTGAAAATTTCGGTCTATGTATATCGAAGGTTGTGAAAGAAAATAAAATTAAAAAATTACGAAAAGCAAAGCTGTGAAGGCAGGAGCTTTTGAGCGCTCGTACATGCACCTTGTAGGTAGATTCGCATTATTCAGTTTTAGAAACCAATTGGAAAGATTTTGACAGCTGTCAAAAAAAATTTAAACTGAGGCGAAAATCCAGAATTCACGTCAGTGCTGTAGGTGACCAATTTTTTTTTCAATAATTCGCTAGAATTTTCTACGGTATCTATTGTCTTGGTAATGCGATCTGGACAAAATTTCCCACGTAGTTTGAATATATCATTCTCCATCTATGTGCGAAATTTCATTCCAATCCAATAAGTAGTTTAGAAATTATCAGGAAAAAAATAGTTTGAACGGCTATATTTACGGAACCCCTAGTCTAATTTTGCTCATTGATGAACGTGATCGCACAATTCGCGATCCGAACCTATCCTGGAAATGTCTAGTCCCTAGGCCTTTCCGTTCGGAAGTTATGATTTTCTATGGTTTCTATGGTTTTGATCATGCGATCTGGACAAAATAAAGCTCGAATATATCATTCTCAATTCAAATACAAATTTTCGTCACGATCAAATACATAGTTTTGAAATTATCAAGAAAACTGAATTTTGAACGACCATATTTACGGAACCCATAATCTAATTTTGCTCATTGATGAACGTGACCGCAACATTCGAGATCTACACTTATCCTGAAAATTTCAAGTCTCTAGGCCTTTCCGTTCGAAAGTTATAATTTTCTATGGTTCTGGTCATGCGAGCTGGAGAAATGTAGCTCGAATATATCATTTTCCATTAGTGTACACAATTTCGTCACGATCGAATCTGTAGTTTTGAGATTATCAAGAAAACTAAATTTCAAACGACCATATTTACGGAACCCCTAGTATAATTTTGCTCATAGATTAAAGTGATCACGACAATCGAGATCCACACCTATCCTGAAAATTTCAAGTCCCTAGGCATTTCCGTTCAAAAGTTACAATTTTGCATGTAGGTTGAATACGTTATTCTCCTTCTGAGTACAAAATTTCACCTCGATCGAATCTATAGTTTAGAAATAATCAGGAAAACAAAAATTCGAGCGGCCATATTTACGGAACCCCTGGGCGAATATTGCCCGATAACGAACTCAACCGCGGCATTCGAGATTTGAACCTACCCTGAAAATTTCAAGTTTCTCGGACAGACTCGAATTTTCCGACGGATTCGTCATCAGTGAGTCGAACATAGTCGTTTGAGACCATTTACGGCTCAAAACTCGAAAAATACAGACATCGTGACGAAATGATATAGCCCTCGTGTAAGTAGTACGAGCGCTCAAAAAAGGCTGTATCATAGAACTGCAGGATTCCCATTTTATCTTCGAATCATTTCTCAAAGTTCATTATTCAGAATGGGGGATTATTTGAATCAACGTTATATCATACTCGTATAATCACAAATTTTCATCAAACTAACTTCATATTCATATTTTCTTCGGACAACCATTGTATGTTGTGTAATCGAGGAGAAGGGAACGTTTTTTTCATCATATCTTGGGAATTCTCATTAATCGTTCTAGTCGTTCCGCACGAAAGGCGCCAACAGAAAGTTCATAAAAACACGTTAACCACTTCATAGACGCTTCAAGAGATTCCTTCAGATATTAAACTCATAAACTGCCTAGGATACTGATGAAAACATAACTAGTCTTCATGAATATTATTTCCTATTTTCCCATGATTCGTACGTTGCTCGCAACCGGAGTTTCCACTTTAGATTTTTTCTGAAATCACTTCAACAAGAAGAGAGAAAATATACAACATATAATCAGTATTGAAACGGTCGAAAATGAATCCAAGTAAGGTAATATTGAACAGAATATGCCAGTGAAATAAGTCTGTGATATTGAGAAATGAACTTTTACCGTATTTTTTGTGAGCATTATTCTCTATTCATTAAAATTCTGATTACAAATTGCAGACCCGAAGTCTTGAGTTCATCATGGGAGTCTGGAAGTCTTGAGTTCATCATGGGAGTCTGAAACTTTCAGTTTCGGGGTACTGTGGAATTATAAGTGTGTTCGGTATTTTTGGTTTGTCTCAAAATAATCGAGAAATTGATGATGGATTTGATGCTCTCTGGGGATAAATGGAATGATTTTTTGGCTTGCTTATTAGTTTATCTAGAACAATTTTTCTTCAGATGTATTTGTGGCACCGATATTCCAACCCAAATAAAATCATTTGTTTTTTTACATAATAAATATTTGGGAACTTATCATGCTTACTTCGATTAATTTGCATATTTTTATGAACTCTTTTGAATGTAATTCTTGCGCTCATATTTCTATAGACAAGAGGGGTTTTTATTATGCCAAATGTGTAATTTCTCAATTTTGAGCCGAGTATGGTCTTAAACGATCAGGTTGGTATCACATATGGAAAATTCAAAGCCTAATTCAATTGTGTTCGCCCGGCTGTGCCTCCGTCCATCGGCAAACACGGTAACTTTTGAAAGAAGAGACCTAGTGTTTCTAAACTTTCAGGTGGTTTTTGGTGACCGTTAAGATCTAACCCCTTTTTTTTTCTTGGCATAATCCGCCGAAGAGTTTCGTAGATGTAGCCATCTGAACTTTTTTTCTGAATAAAGGCGTATTCATGTTAGACCGAGTCGTAGGCGGGCCATCAGACGGCCGGTTCGACCACCAGGCAGTTGAGACCATGCCTCTATGCATGCTATACCGTCAGTTCTTGGTCGGCCTTGGCCGTGTGTCGCAATTGTGATTTCAGAATGAATTTTCCTGAAGAAGTTTTATCAGTAATTGCAATTGCACTTGATGAAGAAGAAAGGGAAAACAAGTTTGCTGGACTTCAGAATTCTTCAATAAAAGGGGAGGTGCATCCATTTTCGCCGAAGTTGGAGGGAGAATTCGCAACACTTTGTTGGACGATTAGAATCAATTCTTTCTTTATTATATTTTCAAGTGTCCAAAGAATGTTTCAATGTCTCACTTTTAAAAGTTGGATATGTTCTCGCGAAACAGAAGACACCATTTCAAGAGCCCATTTCCCCGCATTAGCAGAATGTCTCAGTTAATCTATTTATATCCAATGAGTACATACACAAATTCAATTGTAATTCAACAAGCAGCATATATTCAATTTTTATTATTATTTTTCTTTGAATGCCGAAAACGTTCTGCGCCGTTATGAAACAACTGGAAGTCAGGCCCGTCGACCCGACCGTCGCGTCGGATCGAATTTAACATTTCTTGATTTCACGAAATATTTCAAGTTTTTCCATAAAACCAATTATACTTAGTTATCCTTGTAGCGTCATAAAATTGGACCAAAAATCGGAAACGGCATTGAATTTGCTACAAGATAAAAATTTCTGTGTGCCAAAAAAGATCTTATTGCCAGCGTGGTAAGGAGATGAATATCACGATTCTGAAGTGAACAAAATCAGTCATATTTTTCCAATTTTTTTATCGATGAAAAATCGTTGATTGTGGACATGTTTTCGTTTCAACAAAAATAATCCCATTTAGGGTGCTTTCGAATGACATATCAATTTTTGTGCTTGTTGCTTGTCTTCTGACCTAATATCAGGGCTAACAAGATAACAACGAAAAAGTCGAAATATTCCCAACCTGAATTTGCTCTATTGTGAAGCTCTTTATGATTGAGTATCAAAGTAATTCTCATGAAAATCATAAATTCATCTGTCGAATCAAAATGATTTGAATGAATAAACTAAATTTTAAAAATACAGATATCACGAAAAAATGTAGAGGAAACAGGCTCATACTTCTCATAACAATTGTTCACTAGTAATACTTCCCGATCGCCTAAACGCTGGAGAATTCATAACATCAATCCGAAGCAGCTTAAGAGACATATAAGATGAAATGCCTCTGGCTGACAGACAAATTTCTGGTTTCAAATAAATGGTTTCCCAGCTCATAATAGACTCGAGAGGATCTAATCGAAAGAATAAATAAGTGTTGTGCAGAAGAAACGTTGTGACATTCGCAGGTTTGTAGATTCAATGCGGAAAGGATGCGTAAAATGTATTGAGCATATTGGACATTTCGAACAATTTATATAAGTAGTAGTAGTAGTCTGTTTACTTTACAGTTTTTCATAAAACCTGTATGATTAAAATTAAGTTTATTCGTTAAAATTATTTCGATTCGACAGATAAATTCATGTTTTCTGTGAGAATTACTTTAATATTCAATCATAAAGAGCTTCAAAATAGAGCAAATTCAGGTTGGGAATATTTCGACTTTTTCGTTGTTATCTTGTTAGCCCTGATATTAGGTCAGAAGACAAGCAACAAGCACAAAAATTGATATGTCATTCGAAAGCACCCTAAATGGGATTATTTTTGTTGAAACGAAAACATGTCCACAATCAACGATTTTTCATCGATAAAAAAATTGGAAAAATATGACTGATTTTGTTCACTTCAGAATCGTGATATTCATCTCCTTACCACGCCCGCAGTAACAATTTTTTTGGCACACAAAAATTCTTATCTTGTAGCAAATTCAATGCCGTTTTTGTGTTCAAGTTTGATGAGGCTACAGGGATAACAGTATAATTCATTTTATGGAAAAACTTGGAATATTTCGTGAAATCAAGAAATGTTTTTGTTGCAAATCACACCTGTATAATATATCTTATTATTTCACATGTCAGATTCTCGAGAAGACAAACAAAATATTCAAGAGTTTTGAGCAATTTAAAACTGAATCGAAGTTTCAAACAAATGAATCACAATATCTTGTAGCCTACATGAGCTCGTTTTTCATTGAATACTTGATATCATCCACTTTAACTAATTTTTAAAAACCAACATGAATGGTAGTAGAATAAAATCATCAAAAAGAACTTTTTGAGGTGCTCAATGTAATTTTGCTTTCTGATGGGCAAAAAAGAATTTATTTCTCGATTATTTTACGCCATATCGTTGAAACAAAACTGAAACTCGAACCAATACCGAACAGACTTGATAATTCCAAACTAGTCCTGAACTGAAAGTTCTCCTTCTATTCGAAATGGAATTTTCGATGAATAGGAAATTATGCACAGAAGACATAGTAGCAGCATGTCCATGATATATTGAACAACAATATAATCTTACTTGGATTCATTTGACCACATTTCAATATTGATCATTAAATATTCTCTTTTTTGTAGGAAGTGATTTCAGTAAGGAGTCCAAAGTATTGTAAGGGCTCGAAAACTTAGCATTCGTAGACATGTATGGACTTTCAAGGAAAACATTGGAATAAAATTCATAAAAACTGACTGTTTTTGAGAGTAACTCTGGTAGTAAATGAGTTGATCATCTAGAGAAATTATCTCTAGATATTATAAAATTTTACGCCTTCTGAGGAGTGGCTAATGTGCTTTTGTGAACTCAGTTAACGGAAAACATGAAGATTTAATGAGAATTCCCAAGATATGATAGAAAACCGCTGATTTACTCAATAACTTCTACGCTGTGTCAAATACTGTAATATTCAATTATGTTAATTTCAACAGTTATCACAAACACTGTCGATGATTGAGCACCCCTTCCAGAAACTCGGTAGAGAGACATTGGAGGAAATTTCGAGTAGAATTGAGGAATTATACCATCTTCGAACTGTAAAAATACCGCCGGGAAATCGGGGAAATTCGACTTTCGATTAGTAAAATTATATCTCCTCAGTGAAACTTCAACATATAATCAAATACTTCCCATTATCAATAATGCACCATAACTTTATGAACTTTCAATATATTTTTCTGGTATAATATTACCTATATTTCAGAAGTAATCTTCACTACCTTAGCCCGCACCTAAATTTCCATGAAATCCGCTATATTTCGGCATATTGTAGGTACATACTTCTAACGTTTTATATAACTGTAAGATACCTTTTCGATAGCACGCAAGGTCTTAAATAAAATAATTTACATAAGTAGCCTGGAAACATGAACTTTTGTACTTGGAATTCCCAATATTTTATGAAATAGGGATTTTGGAGTGGATTCATGGGTTGCGAAGCTTTTTCCATCGGGATTAATGAAAACGTGTCATGCTGCTGCATGACTTGTTTCCACAGAGATTATTATGAATGGAATCTCAGAAGTGGACTGTGCACATAAATTTAAATAATCATAAATACGAATGGGGATGAAAAGCACCACAAATTTCTGCGAACATCTCAACCTCATGGAAAACCTACAGAATTCAACTGGGAACATTTCAGGAATAAAATATATCATTTTTTTTTGGATTTGCGGAATAACAAGCAGCAAAAATCAGTTCATGTTAATTGAAGACTTTTTCAAATTTAGTATAGTATGCGATTAAATCACACTTATCATCTTTATTATATCCTATAGAAAGAAACGTTTCAAAATGCAAGTTGTGTGGTTATGTGATCACAAATACAGCGTGCAGATTTCAGAAGATATGTACAGAATTTTTTCCAATGGAATACCTGTATATTAATGAATTTTTGAAATGTACTTTTTTTCCTGACCTAAACTTACCTACTTCATTCCATTTTTGAGTTATTAAATTGATGACGAATAACTCCGTTAGACTACTTGTTGATGTAAAAAATCTATCACGTGAAAGTAAGCTAAGAGTGAGATCAGTGAGCACTTGAGGTCATCACTGATCTCACTCCATTACATCTAGTGATCAACAGAGTAGCCCATGAGGCTATCCTTAGAATATCTAGGGAAGGTACAGGGAATGAGAGAATTAAAAGTCAAGGAGCCTGGTCCTCTCTGAACAAGTACATCTCATCAGCGAACCTGCCTAGTGATGTTATGATTAAAAGAGTAAGCATTGAGAAGAACTTCAACACTATGCTATGTAAAAAGGAAGAATGGGAAAAGGAATACACTACCCAAAACTTCAAAGTGAATACCATTAAATGGTATACAGATGGTTCTAAAACCACGATGGGGACCGGCGCTGGAGTATACGGGGCAAGAACCAAGTGTACACTATCGCTAGGCTCCTACTCGAGTGCCTTTCAGGCAGAAATACTTGCAATCGAAAGATGCATAGATATAAACCTGGAAAGAAACTATCAAGGGTGTGACATTGTGATCCACTCGGATAGTCAAGCTGCTATCAAAGCACTGAACTCCTATATTATCGACTCAAAGCTGATATGGGAGTGCCGGAGGAAACTTAATGAAGTAGGCATGAAAAATAAGGTCTCTTTAGTCTGGGTTCCTGGTCACTCAGGAATCAAAGGAAACGAAGAGGCCAAAACACTTGCCAGAAAGGGAGCACAAACGCCACTTACTGGCCCAGAACCCTTCTGTGGCATAGGTAAACACACCTATAAGAAAGAGTTTCTGGAGAAGGAAGAGACTGAAAGAGAAGCACTCTGGACGAACCTTCCAGGAATGGACCACTCTAAAAGGTTCATTCGGAACTATGAAAGTTCAAGATCCAAAAAGTATTTGGATCTCAGTAAGAAGTTACGTCTACTCACTGGCTTCCTCACAGGACATTGTCGCCTTAGGAAGCATATGATGAGAATGAGCTTGACAGAAACAGACGAGTGTAGATTCTGTGGTGAAGAGGAGGAGACTCCTGTTCACCTGGTTACAGAATGCCTCGCCATTGCAAACCAGCGCAAAGAATGTCTTGGACAAGAGAATTACAGGAGGAATGAGGATCTAACCTCCTTGAAGCCCTCTCAGATACTGGAGTTCATTGGAGCTCTGGAGCTGGAGGGCGAGCTGTAGGTAGCGCATTTGCGAATACGGCTCTGATGGGGGGCACAATAGACCTTGAGGTCGCAGTGGAACGTAACCCCTTCCTAACTATAAACTATAAGCTAAGACAATAATACGTATTCGTTGATTCAATAATAATCAAACTTGAGATGAAAAAGGTCAAATAGAACGATTCCAAGTTAGTCGACGTTCAATGTATGAGAGTGGGTATTTTTGAAATCGGGAAAAAGAATTCATTTCAAACATTCAATGATATACAAGCAGGTATTCAATTTGAGGAAAACTTTGCACGCTACTGTATTTTTGTTAGAATTTCATCGAAATTCAGTCGTAACAACACAACTTCAATTGGATTTTTGCGCGCTCGTTCTACTAACATGAGGGCTATATCATTTCGTCACGATTTCTGTATTTTTCGAATTTCGAGCCGAAAACGGTCTCAAACACTTAGGTTCGACCCAATGATGACGAATCCGTCCGAAAATTCAAGTCTGTCCGTCCGGCCGTAAGCACGATAACTCTCGAACGGAACAACCTGAAGACTTGAAATTTTCAGTTTGGGTTCAGTTCTCAAATGTCGCGGTTGAGTTCGTTAATGGGCAGAATTCCACCAGGGGTTTCGTAATTATGGCTGTTAGAAATTTTGTTCTTGTGATTACTTAGAAACCACAGATTCTATCGAGATGAAATTTTGCATCCGAATGGAGAATGACGTGTTCAAGCTACATGCAGAATTTTATCCAGATCGCACGACCAGAACCATAGAAAATTATAACTTTCGAACGGAATGGCCTAGGGACTTGAAATTTTCAGGATATGTGTGGATCTCGAATGTCGCGACCACGTTCATCAATGAGCAGAATTAGACTAGGGGTTCCGTAAATATGGTCGTTTGAAATTTTGTTTTCTCGATTATTTCGAAACTACGGATTCGATCGTGAAGTAATTTTGTATTTCAATTGAGAATGATATATTGAAGCTACATTTTGTCCAGATCGCGTGACCAAAACCATATAAACCAAAGAAAATTATAACATTCGAGCGGAAAGGCCTAGGGACTTGACATTTTCAAGGTAGGTGTGGATCGCGAATGTCACGGTCACGTTTATCAATGAGCAAAATTAGACTAGAGGTTCCGTAAATATGGTCGTTCAAAATATTTTTCTCCTGATAATTTCGAAACAACTGATTTGATTGGAACGAAATTTCGCACATAGATGAAGAATAATGTATTCAAACTAATTCAAGTGATTTTATCTGGCCGTCCTGCAGTATATACGAAACTTTCGAAAGGAAAGATATATTGAAGCTACATTTTGTCCAGATCGCATAACCAGAACCATGGAAACCATAGAAAATTATCATTACCAGCATTACCATAAAAAATCCTAGCGAATTATCAAAAAAAAAATTGGTCAATTAAAGTCTGGAGTTTCGCCTCAGTTTGAAAATTTTTTGACAGCTGTCAAAAATTGTTACAATTTGTTTCTAAAGCTGGAAAATGCGAATCTACCTACAAGGTGGATGAACGAGCGCTCAAAAGCTCCTGACTTCACGGCATTGCTTCTTATTTTTTTTCTATAAGTGATTATAACAATGATGATGCGGGGTGCAACCAGTAGCATCGAGCTCAAATTAGGTGTAACCTATTTATTTCCAGCTAAAACTAGGTTCAGCCAGTTGCAATTGGTTAAAACTAGGTCCAGGCTTCATCATACCGATTAGCTGAAAACAAATAAGCTAAAACAAAATTAAACTGCACCAGTTGTTGTAGCCAGCTTCAACTAGGTATACTTATAATAGCTGCAATATGATGACTGTCCACAATAACTTAATTTAATGTCTAAAAGGTATATGTATATCGGAAAATAACTGAAAAAATTTGAAAAGTACTGCCGTGAAGTCAGGAGCCTTTGAGCGGTCGTTCATGCACCTTGAAGGTAGACCCACATTTTCCAGTTTGAGAAACCAATTGAAAAATTTCAAACTAAGGCGAAAATGCAGACTTCACGTCATGTTATATATGGGCTTGTCTATGCGATCTGGACAAAATTTCCCACGTAGTTTGAATACATTATTCTTTATCTATGTGGAAATCATTCCAATCCAAAGAGTAGCTTTGGAATTATCAGGAAAAAAACTAATTTTGCTCATTGATGCACGTGACCGCGAAATTCGTGATCCGAACCTACCCTAAAAATTTCAAATCCCTAGGCCTTTCCGTTCGAAAGTTATGATTTTCTATGGTTTCTTTGGTTCTAGTCATGTGATCTGAAATAAATGTAGTTGAATTAGTTTGAATACATTATTCTTCATCTATGTGCGAAATTTCGTTCCAATCAAATCAGTAGTTTCGAAAGTATCAGGAAAAAAATATTTTGAAGGACCATATTCACGGAACCCCTAGTCGAATTCTGCTCATTGATAAACGTGACCGGGACATTCGAGATCCACACCTATCCTGAAAGTTTCAAGTCCCTAGGCCTTTCCATTACAAAGTTATAATTTTTTATGGTTCTGGTCATGCGATCTCGTCAAATTTCGCATGTAGCTTGAACACGTCATAATTACGTGGCTCAAGGCGCTGGTCTCCTCGAAACGCGACGGACGACCGACGCGGAGACGTCTCCGTCAATTTCCAAATTATATGTTCGGGAAACCACGAGCACGGTCTTTCTGAACCGCCGCGTGCGACGTTCAGTTAGGGCTGGCGGAATTTAAAAGTTACACGTTACACGTTACAGTGACAGCCTTCTGTATGACGTCACATCACGTCGTAGGTCGCGTGCAGCGGTTCGGGAAGACCAGCGCCTAACTTAACTCAACCGCGGCATTCGAGATTCGAACCTACCCTGAAAATGTCAAGTTATTAGGTCGTTCCGTTCGAGGGTTATCTTGTATACGGATGGATGGACATAATCGAATTTCTCGACGGATTCGTCATCAGTGAGTCGAACTATGTCGATTGCGACCATTTTCGGCTCAAAATTCGAAAAATACAGACATCGTGACGAAATGATATAGCCTATAGCACACTTGACCTGGGTTGTTATTGACCGATCGATATCTAGCGAATACTACTGTAATGAATATAAAAGAAGAAAATATTGCTTTTTTTTCCCACTGTATTGAATCAACTAAAACAATTCGGAAGTATCAATAGAAAAAGAGTTTTATTTAAAATTCGAGAACCATGGAGGGAGCATATTTGAATATATGTGGCAAAACTCCTTGTATTCGCGAAGAATGATTTTTAGAAATTTTCATTGTCAATAATTTTAATGGAGAAAATTTCATTATTACAATTTTCATCTCGATAAAATAAATATTCATTTATAATAAAATAAACAGGTTTTTTGGCTCATTCCTCTCACCTTAGAGCTAAAATTCTCGGAAAATCTTTCCATTTGGATTGAAAATTGATAGCATGGTAGGTTCTCATCATCAATTTTTGCATGCTTATCCAACTAAACATCTCTGAGATATCAAATATTGCGAATTTCATTCCGACGTTATTTGAACCATTTACATATATCAGGTAATTCTTTCATCAATACATGAAAAAAATTCAACGCCTCCGCAAATTATTTTCAACTATATTCGAAATAAAATAAGTCACGTTTACCTCATAGGTTCTTCCTTGACCGTTACCACCTTTGATCCTGTGCTCAGGTGACGGTCTCAAGTTTTTCGTGTCTATATGAACATTCGTCTGCATGATGCACTTTCGTGGTCACGAAAAGTGTAACAGGTGAGAGTCAGAACGCAACACGCTGAATTGTCGGCAACATCGCACAAAGCTTTCAACTACACTACTGAAAGCTCCGCGGACCGCCTCGAGTTTCAAGAAGGCTATGTGGGATAATTTGGCGCAGAATTCAGTGGCAATACGGATCTCCATTTCTTCCTTATTGTTGCCTGGCGTGACATTTTCCGACTGCGTTGTTTGCGTATTGAAGTATGTGGAGGGTATTCTGGAAGTTATTTTTTTTTGTGGACTCCAAAAGCTCATTCTTATCGCCCCTTCGCAAGCGTTAGGAAGACTCCAGTTTTTTATTTATGCCGTGATGGAGAAGTGATGGGAAATATACCTACTACTCGAACTGAATTTCTCGTCACATCTTCTGAACTCGCATATCAATTCAGCAATTCTAACCTCATCTCAAATTTTGACAGTAACATTTTAGAGAATGTAAAATTCGGGGAATTCAATAATTAATCCATAAATCCCGTTCAGATATATTCTCCAAAGGTATAGAAACCAATGTCATGAAGTTTAGTACGAGAATATTAGGTACATATTATTGACTCCATTCGAGTTAGCAGAACCATTTGGATTGAACAAATTCCTGAAAAACTTATTTGTTATTTATGTGTGAAGCCACTTCTTTTTTCGGGGCCTACCTTTTGAGTGTGTTTATGTTTGTGTTGTTTATGTGAACAAGAACTTAATCATTTTGCCCAAATGTGTGTAATTTTCGAATTTTGAGCCGAAAATGATCTGAAACGATTGGGTTGGGCTCACAGATCGAGGATTCGATTTTGAAGTTGATAATTTCAGATAAACAGCCATTATATAATTCTTGTCAATTATTCAGACGAATGAGATTGTAGCTTGAACCCGTAATTTTCATGTGCGACAATATGCTCGTAATTTTTACGGCGGGTCACACATGTGTCTTTGTCTAAGGGAGTTGGGAAAGCGATTCATGGCCTGCAGATATTTGAGACAGTTGCTTTTGGAACGGACAGGTGGCGTGATTCAAGACATTTTCTCCTATCACATTGCGTTATGTTTTTGTGGTTTTTTGTTTCTCACATTGAACTTATCATTTTGCTTACTGTACTGATGAGATTTTATATGAATCGAAACCGGTCTACAGATGCAAATGATAAATTTGGTGGTCTCTGTTGAAATTTGAAGGGGTCGAAAGTTTGAGCTGCTTTTGAGAGTTGCTTTATAGTTATCATCGATACCGTTCTAAGATTTTGCCCTACAAAGTATTCTTCAAATACAATTGAGAAAATCAATCCGCTCGTGGGACGAACGATTCCATATAAATTGTGTTTTTTCCTGAAAAGAGATTATTGGAGAAAAATTGTCTCGCCTTGGTGAGCCATCACCATATCACAAAATCTAACTGACGCGACGGTCTCATAGCGTTTCTCGCTCCCTCGCTAATTCTATTAACTTTCTTTCATCTACAATTATGAAAAATGACAGTAGGAGCACCCTTTCTTGATTAAAACTTCGATCAGAGCAACAGAAAACCCACTTGTTCGATTATCGTCTGATCAGGTCAGATCAGAAACTCCCTTTCGGAACTTCCACTGGTTTAAATAAATTCACGGTATTTCAAGAATGAAGAAAAAATTGGTTAGACCTAGAGGCTTTGTGAAACTGCTGTCCTTGACTTATTTATTCCTGGTAAGTTACATTTTTATATTTTCAGCTACGTATTTTCTCATGACTCAGTATAGTAATGTAGTATATTTTATTACTGCTGAGGACTCAGTATTTAACGCATTTCATAAACATTTAAATTATAATTTATAGAACCTTCAGATACTTCTAGAAGTACAGGAGCTGTACTAGAAAGCAATAATGTCCATGAATACCAGAGATTCTTTGTCATGGTGTTTGGAGAGAATCAGCAGGAACGTCACACACTTTCAAACCATCAAGGGAAAATTCAGTTAAGTAATTTAAGTCAGGTTAACTAATATTGAACGTATGTGGTTTTGTAATCTAGAGTTGAGAATATTCGATCTGTTGTCTGCCTTGCGGAAATATAAGAAATGTTTCAGAGAAGTTGAAGGCACTAAACAGCTCTGCAACAACCTAGCTTGATATTGAATCCAAACGAACTAATTCCATATGAAGTTTTAGTTTTTTTTATGATTTGATGCTTATTCAAACTTGTGTGACTTCAAATGAAGAGAGTCTATAAGTACTTCGAGAGTGATTTTCTGTTTTTTGTTAATCACATTGGTGACACTTATGTTGCCTTATACCTATTCAAATGAACGGAGTACGGATTCTATATAGAGTTTGAGTCTTTCTTCACAATTTGATACATATTCATATAACTGACACCCATCTGGCCTGAAATTAAAATGAACAGAATCTACATATATATACTTGGAGATTGGATTTCTGATTAGCATACTCAAAATGGTGACACTTGATGTTTTTCAGATTAATTCAATTATTCTGTCCAGATAGGTAACTGCCTTTATGCTTTGCCAAGTATCCTGTCCTGCGATAAATTCCACTTTAGTGAACATAATTGTTCGGAAATGTCACCATCTCAAACCTTTCCTAGCTGAGTCGAAAAGTTCTCACCATTCTTTTGATTCTGAGCACTGAAAAATGTTAAATCATTAAATTTTTTCAATATCAAACTAGTAAGCCAGGAGATCCACATAATAGGTAGATTCGACTTATCCGATAGATTCACCTTTTCGGGTAGATGCACATAATAGGTAGATTCGACTTTTCCGATAGATTCACCTTTTCGGGTAGATCCACATAATAGGAAGATTCGACTTTTCCGATAGATTCACCTTTTCGGGTAGATGCACATAATAGGTAGATTCGACTTTTCCGATAGATTCACCTTTTCGGGTAGATCCACATAATAGGAAGATTCGACTTTTCCGATAGATTCACCTTTTCGGGTAGATCCACATTTTCGAATAGTTCGGTGAAGAAAACAAAGAAAAAATAATTTTGATTATTGCCAAAAGGGCCAAGAACTGTCCTGTCCTAAGATGTCAATCGAAGGGGGCGGGGCTTAGTTTATCCACGAAATACGTTTAGAAATTTCCTCGAAACCACCGAAAATTCACAAAATTGATTTTGAAATATCGAAAGGAAAGTTATTCAATTATATTCACCAAATATTTTCCTCAAAATCGGTTTATTTCCATTCAAAATTCATAATAAATCTCCAACGTCAAATATTTCATTTAAAATTCCAGATTCCTTCATTAATTTTTCATCCACCATGGATTATTTTGTTTCCATAATTCTAAAAATGAGAAAAAAGATTGAAATTAGCATACTTGAATAGCGATTATTATATATTCTCCTCAAAATCAGTTTATTTCCATTCAAAATTCATAATAAATCTCCAACGTCAAATATTTCATTCAAAATTCCAGATTCCTCCATTAATTTTTCATCCACCATGGATTATTTTGTTTCCATAATTCTGAAAATAAGAAAGAAGAATAAAATTAGCATGCTTAACAAAAAGGTTATTCTTGAAATTCCATATTTGCTTCGCTCGGTTTGTCGAAGAATGATATTTTTCAATTAGATCAAGACAAAACATCCTAAACCTTTTTAATAGGGGGTGGAATAGTTTCAAGACACTTTATTCAATCTGATTCAAATCATTTGGATACCCCCAAGAAGTTTACTTCTTATAGTTCCATTTTTGCTGTGATCGGTTTGTCGAACAATGATATTTTTTAAATATTGAGAAGGAACCTGAAAGGTATCAGGAATCCCATAGATTCAGTATTCGTGATAATGTTCGATCAATTCCGGTTCAGGGAAAAATACAAAATGAAAGTGAATTATTGTTAATAAAATGGCAAATGCATGGGAATAAACGTTTAAAATGAAAACCAACCTGGACGTTATTGAAAATTCCCAAGATACAGCATATCGATCAGCATCAGTCAATGTAGATTCACAAAAATATGTGGATATATGATATTTAGTTCATAATTCTCTTCATACATCCCAGATGATCATTTGTTAAGTTTCGGTTGAAGGGCAAGGTTGGAGGTTTTTCTGTGAATAATTGAAAATAAATAATATAAGTTGAGTAGAAACAATGTTAATCAACTTTCTATTCTCTAAAATGCTTTGAAATCATTCTGGAATCCGGTTTAGCAGTGAAAACATTCTGTAAGGTCCTCCGATGAAGTAACGATTTACTATTTCCTCAAGATCCAGCATTTCAATCATCTTAAGTCAATGTAGTATTCAGGAATATATGAACATATACTGAATGAAGCTCAGAAATCCCTTCATACATCTCAGATTATACTATATTCTACCTGAAATTGGCCTTTGTTAAGTTTCGCTTGAAGAATTCTGCAAGGTGGAGGTTTTTTTGTGATTAATTGAAAATTAATGATATAAGTTGAATAAAATCAATGTAAACGAACCTTGTATTCTTCTAAATACTTTGAAATCATTCGGGAATTCGGTTCACTAATGAAGACATCCTGTAAGGTTTTCCCACGAACTAACGATAAACTATTTCCACAAGATCCAGCATTCCGATCAACTTTGGTCAATGTAGTTTCAGTTATTTATGTGAATATACGAAATGAAGTTCAAAAATCCCTTCAGGCATTCCTGGTTATTTTAAATTCTACCTGAAATAAGTTTTTCTATAAGCTTTGGTTGATGAATTCAGCTAGGTTATAGGTTTTGCTGTGGAAATACAATAATTTGAAACGAAATGAATTTGATCTTACCTTTTATTATTTCAAATAGTTCGAAATCATTCTGGATTGTCGTTTAATCAAAATTCAAGGTTAACATTTTCTATCTGAACTGAATGTAATAATAACCTATGATGATCGAAGAAATTACATTCTTCTTTTTGGATACGTTCCGTTATTTGAATTTTCCTTTTATATTTATTTGTCATCCTATTTATTCAAATCTATCATGGAATTGTCGAGTTTCGATAAATTTCCACGTCGTGTGAAAATACGATTATTCCCGTGAGAAACGTTCAAATTCAATTTATGTCACGGAATATCTATGACTCTATGATCGACCTAATTTATTTCTCGAGGTGTCAAAAATCCATCTTTTTGGAATCGATTTCTTGTGAAAAATTGAGGAAAAGTGAGAGGCTTCACATAGTTATCTCAAACCTTACGTCCTTTGAGCTGTAAATTCGACCCTTGGCGAAGCCCGTGATGTTGCGGTTTAATATTCATATGAAAAGTTTGGCGGCAACTTTTGGTGTTTTCGACTAAATACCTTTGTTGTTTTGTTGCCCCAATTTTTTCGTTATTTACTTTATTGGAATTGAAATATGTATTTTTACGATGGAATAACGTTTTAATTACTTACTCACCTAGATTTTCAGCATTCCGATCAACTTAAGTCAATGTAGTATTTAGGAAAATATGTGCTTATACTGAATGATGCTCAGAAATCCCTTCAGGCATTCCAGATTATTTTAGATCATATCTGAAACAGGCTAGGTTATAGGTTTTGCTGTGGAAAAAATGCTCAAAAATGCTCGAGCCCTTGTGCCTCTCGTTTTATATAGTTTTGTTTGGTTTTGAAATATAATTTCAGTATCAGGAAAAAATATGTAAAATAATTCTCATAGGGTCCTCCCAAGAAGTCAGAGATGATTTTCCTACCTTGTCATGTCATGTCATGTCATGTCATGTCATGTCATGTCATTTTTAGGAGCTATCTCATCGTAATTATCTCATTTGAAACCCCGTTAGCGTTAGAACTGAAGTCTCGGGGCTATCAAGATTTTTCGTTTTCACTTTGTACTCATCAACTGGAAATGTAAACAAATACGTATTATTGGGATAGGAAAACGTTTCAGGTACTTACCTTGATTTCCCTCTACTATCTTTTGAATACATAGCACCTTCATGTTCGTTTTATTTCTATTGCAACCGATGTTGATAGAATTTTCGTTTTTCTTGTCGGAAACAATCTGATATGTTTTCAAATGAAGCCGCCAAAATCTATTTCTCGTCGATTTTATTGAATATTTCGAAATGATCGAGTTTCGGGGAATTTCGTCGACTTGTGAATTGGCGTTCAATTCAATTTCGGGGAGAAATGTCACGGAATATCTATGACTCTATGATCGACTGAATTAACTTCTCGAGGTGTCAAAAATCGGCCTTTTCCGAATCAAGTTCTTGTGAAAACTGAAGAAATGTGGAGGATCCCACATAGTTTATTGAGACCTTACGTCCTTTGAGCTGGAAATTCGATCCTTGGCGGAGCCCGAGATGTTGCGGTTTAATATCCTTATGAAAAGTTCGGCGGCAACTTTTGGCGTCTTTTCGAGTTTCCGACCTTTTCCGTTCGGTATTTTCGTTCGTTTGGAATACGAAATAGGCATCTTTCCGAGTGCAGTAGGAAAGCCCGTTTCTTTCCCTTGAAAACGCGGGTGCGCTTTGCGCCCCCGTTCTCTCCCTTTTTTCGCAATTTTAAAATTGCTCGAGGCCTTCGGCCTCTCGTCTCAAGTCTCAAAATAGTTTTTGTCTTAACTATTCTGTGGTTTTCTCATTTTGACATTTATCAGCTTTAGTATATAGGAATTGATATGATGGATTGAATTGAACAAATGAACACATTGAAAATTCAATGATATCGACTGAATTCTTGTTTAAAAACAATTATAATAATAAAGAGGTTCTCCACCGAAATTTAACATAATTGAGCAATATTCGATACGAATAAAAGTGAAAAAACAGTACACTCACAAACTGAACAATAATGAAATATATAGAATGATCAATCGGAATAAAGTTGTGACTTACATAACCAAAACTTAACGGCATAAAATTATGAACTTGAAAATAAAGATTAGAACAGAAGTATGGACCGGACTCTCAAATAACATAGACATTACTAATGTGGACGTATTGCTGAACCATGGAATCTATAGGTGCCAGATATGAGTGGCATCTTTGAATCATGCTTTTTGCAGGCTTGAGCACAACAATATTATTCTGCCCACTGCTGGTACAAATCACCGCAGATTACCCTTGATGCATATAGACGAGTTCAGACCTATATTTATCTTACCAATGCGGCACTCTAGATTTGGGATTTTCTAGTTCCTCAATAATCCACAGTATTCTACCGTCGCAGCAATAATAACGTTATGAAATTTGTAATGTATTTTCAACAAGGAATAGTAGAATAATTTTCATATCTCACAAAAATGAAAGCAGTATTCAACATTATGAAGTATAGAACAATACTCTTATTCATAGGTTATAGAACACCTCCACGGTACGCCACATATTGGGTCGTATGAATAAAAAATAAAAATGAAGTATAATGCTAGAAGTATAGGCATTTGCTACAAAATAGATTCTTCAAGACTAAGAAGGAACTGCATTTCAAAGTAGATGCCTACTTGTAATTTTTCCTGTTACTATACGCAAGTATATGCAGGTAGCACTCCCGTGGAAATAACTAAGGATTTACTACACTACTACTCCACTGGGCATTCTACGGTTACTTCTGTTGGAAAATGGATGGAGTACGCAGAAGAAAATTATACAGTGCTTGTCTCCTGTTCGTTAGTTCTTCAATTCATGTCCATTTTTGTATGTTGAGGCCGAAAATATGGCAATTTTCCTATTTCCTGTTCTTTTCACATCCGTTATTTTCTTTAATCGGCTTTTCATCATGTTATTTTTTTTTAACACTCGTTTAGTATCTAAGTTGTGTTTCGAATTCGTGTTTTAACTATTAGTTAATTTTCCGAGGGCTTCATCTTTTGCAGACTTGATGGCCGGGTTCATCTCTTTATCCAGAAGTATCTTGTAATTTTGTAGCATTATCACAAATGCTAATTGTATGTCTTCTGTCTGAGACTCTTTTTCCTGGGGCAATTCTTCGTCTCACGACATTTTTACAGAACCACGGATAACCTACCACTTCAATACTAACTTGTAACAATTCAACTGACAAGTACGATCAATTTCAAATGATTTCTAGTCTGAATTTGTGTAACAAGAACGACGTAACAGAAAATCTAATGAACCTCGTCATAACCTGCTCCCGCGCTGACGCAGTGGGATGGATACTACACATGTTGAAGCATATACTACTGACGCAAAGTGAATACTAGAAGCAGTGTAGTAAATACTTCGAAGTTAAGCAATTACTAGTGGAACCTAGACGCTTTGAGACAATACTTCGAAGTAGCTCCTCAAATGTTTAGCATTAGCATTCACTTCGTTTTTCTTGATGCCACCCTTTGGCAGGAGCTCCAACACAAGGACAAAAGCAGATGTTAGGAAAACGATTATTCCCTTTCATTGAGCGCGTATAGTGAAATCTGGCAGGTAAAATCACTGGTATGTTGCTAGAAATTGACAGCTCCGATCTGTTGCACATGTTGGAACATAACGAGTCCCTGAATGATAAGGTGGGGGAGGCAGGTACTATGTGATAGGCTCATCAAGCCAAGCAACAAATCAAAAAAGAGTAGAACCTTATGAAAAATTGCAATGAAAATTCCACACATGTGATTTTTTACCAATCAGAACGTGTATTTCTGACAGATCACCATCGCAACGGATGAATTTTAGTGGAAATTTTTTCCTCGTGGGTACCCAACAGCGAATTATACTGGAAATTTTTTTTGGCGTTTATAATGACAGAATATTTTTTTTGACAATTAAATTTTTTTTTTGTTCACATGAGTGGAATTTTCTTACCGAATACCACACGAGGTCAAATTAAATCCGGAAATTTTTTCTCGCTCATGAATATTTTTAGAAAATTATCCCTCGTCTTCGACTCGGGATAATTTTCAAAATATTCATGAGCTCGAAAAAATTTCCGGAAATAATTTGACCTCTAGTGGTATTACTAGTGAATATAAAATTAGTATACACTTACTCAGTGAGAAACGAAATGGATTTATTCGTGGGCAGAAAGAACTGAATCAAAATCTAATCAGTGCAGCACTGGGCTGCTCTCACATAAGAGCAACATTTTTCATTTCCTCACGTCCCTTCCAAAAATGCACCTTCACTGTTTGGCAACCTCATGAAGGATATATAGTTTGATTCGACATTTGAATGCTTATTTGAGGGGCTCATAAAGCTACTAAATGAACCGATATAAACGCGAATGATTCAGTATTAGTTGCACTGCTATAAAGATATTGAAAAAAGCGAGAAAAGCACTGCCGTGAATTCAGGAGCTTTCAAGCGCTCTTTCATCCACCTTGTAGGTAGATTCGCATTTTCCATTTTTACAAAGCAATGATTGAAGAAATTCTTGAGAGCCGTCAGAAAGATGACAGCAGCTCTTTGTCAATTATGCCGAATCAGCTGTTACAGCAATATAAGGATATTTTATTCAATAATTCGTTGGAATTTGAAATGGTTCTGGTTATGCGATCTGGAGAAAATGAAGCTTGCATCTTGCATATATCATTCTCCATAAGAAACAAAATTTCGTAACTATCGAATCCGTAGTTTTGAAATGATCAAGAAATCTAAATTTCAAACGACCATATTTACCGAACCCCTGGTAAAATTTTGCCCAATAACGAACTCAACCGCGGCATTCAAGATTCTTACCTACCCTGAGAATTTCAAGTTACTAGGTCGTTCCGACAGTTATCGTGCATACGGATTGTAGTATGTATCAGTATGAACACTCTGTATATTAGCGATCTTGAGATGCAATATCTGTTACCTTGCTTGGTCACCAAAGCGTGCCGCAAACGTAAACTAATGTGTTTACTACAAGGGTATTGATATTAATCATTGTTTGATATTATATCGATCATGTTATCGATTCCCGAGGTTGTTATGATACAATTGACTGGAAGTAAATATGTAAACATGTTTATCCTGAATATAAATACATATTAACATCTTGGCTAGATCAGAGTCTTCCCTAGATGTACGAATAAACCTTTGACGAGTGATTAGTGTATTATTCACCATCCCTCGACTGCATAACGATTGAGCGAACCTACCCTAGCTGGGTACGTTACAGGATGGACGGCCGGACAAACAGACTTGAATTAGTTTTAATACATTATCCCTCATCTATGTGCCAAATTTCATTTCAATCCAATCAGTAGTTTCGAAATTATCAGGAGAACGGCTATATTTACGGAACCCCTAGTCTAATTTTGCTCATTGAAAAACGTACCGCGACATTCGAGATCCACACCTATCCTGAAAATGTCAAGTCCCTAGGCCTTTCCGTTCGAAAAGTATAATTTTTTATGGTTTCTATGGTTCTGGTCATGGGATCTGGACAATTTTGCATGTAACTCGAAGACGTCATTCTCCATCTCAGTGCAAAATTTCATTTCCATCGCATCAGTACGTTCGAAGTATTCAGGAAGACAAAAGTCCGAACGGCCATATTTACGGAACCCCTGGTCGAATTTTGTCCGATAACGAACTTGACCCAAAACCCATAGAATTTCAAGTTTCTATGTCCGTTTCCGTTCGAGATTTATGGTGTATACCACAGACTAATAATAAAATAGACCAAGCATGTCATTCATAAATGGATTTGTTTTGGGAAAGAACATATAGAAAAAGAGGGAACTATAAAAACGAGAGAGAGGGAACGAAAAATGGCCACTTCCTTGTTTTTCTGTTTTGATACACATAAGCGTCTCGTAAGGGGATTTTTTGAGGAAATTTTGCTCTCAATAATTCTGTTCTCAACTTGAATGACTGGTATGAAAATATGAAAAGAAATGAGAAAACTGGTTGGAGAAGCAACTTCAAATTACATTGAGGAATAAAAATTAATTTTTCATCCCAATAGAGATGGAATATTTTCTATTTGCTTTTAAGCTAATGAAAATTTACGACTATAACTAATGAAATTATGGAAGGGAAATTAAGAGAATAAAACAAGTATTTGTTTCTGGTTGTTTATTGCCTATGGTCTCATCAGTTCTGGTGGTCGTTAAGGCTCTAGAAAAGAAGTAGAGCCCCACATGTAATGAGATCAGGATACAATTTAACTCGGACAGCATAATGGTACCTTCAATATACAATTGAATAATAATTGATATGAACAGATAATAGTATACCTAGTGGTTCTAAAGCAGCAGTAACCAAGTTGATTAATCAGTTTCAAGGCCTTAGATACACAAAACAAAAAGAAGTAGTTTTGTCATCCCCTATGCAGGGGTTTTCTTCGACATATCCTAATATCATCGGCATAATTTACAGGAGAGATAGAAAACTGAAAGATATCTTTTTTATTTTACATAAGAAGATAATGAAAATCCCTTTCGTTCCTATAATGATTCTAGTTATATTGATATCGACCTTATTTCTTATGCCATAAGGTAGGTAATCGTCTCAACTTTATGACCAACTCAAAAAGTGAAATTGATCAAAAAATGGACTTAACGGTCAACAAATTAGGCCGACGATATGTGAAAGTATGCTGTGTCCCATGTCAAACAATAGGTATTGATACATTAGAAACCATCAAATAATATGCAATAGTAAATAAAATAGTCAAATAATGTCCTTTAATAATGAAATCAGTGAAATAAGATACAATGGTCAATCAGCAATGGTTAAATAAAAAGTTATAAGTTATAAACAGAAAAGTGCTAGAAACCAATTCGAGCATATAATTTAATCATTTACATCACTCATTTCGCTTTCACATAATTCTGTGATGAAGGAAATTTCTTTGAAATATTTCAGCGAATCATCCAAGTTGTTAATTTTTCTTTTTGCTTTCCAGAGCTGACACTGGAGAGTTTGAACTTTCTAAGTGTCAAAATCATCCTCCTCAAGATTAGAAAATTCCTCTTCGATTTAGGACTTCTGAAGTCTTCTTCTTCCATATCACCTAGATAATGTTTTCTGAAAACATAATGTTTTTTAAAGTGGATACTCATTAATGTCATCACTCGTCTCACCTTTTTCGTCTTCTTGGAGTTGCTCGATTTTTGATCGACTCTTTGTCAATATTTTTCCTGGTTGCGTTAAAATTTCTTCACTCTCAGATGAAGTAATTATTGATGAATTTGCCATTTCTGATGCTGTGCTTGTTGTAGACGATGCAACACTGACAAAGGATGTAGATGGTTTGAAAATTCAATGTATGTTATTTATTTTATTTAGAGATATTTATTATTTTGCATATAATGTTCAAATTCGAATAATTCAAAACAATACATACATATTGAATTCAGTGAATGATTCTGTCCTGGGTCTCTTCATTAGTGGGCTGTCCTCGGGTAAAACGGATACATACTAATTGTACTTTCACTATGAGAAGGTGAGCTAAAACCAATTTAATAAAACGTGTGCTCATTATATACTTCTTCCAACACAAGTAAAAATTCTTACCTTGTACTTTCGTGGTACTCAAAAACATCATGAAATGGAATTGGAACAGCACCTCTTTTCAATAGTTTGTTGCCAATATTATTAATAATAATGTCTTGAAATGCTTCGAACATATGAAAACAACTGAATCCCTGTCAAAGCCAAGTAGAGAAAACCAAATATTTCTTCGGTCGATGTTAGTAGGAAGCCTATAAAAATTCTTTTATACCTAACGAGTCGACACTGAATATCATAACAAAAGAAAAATAACCTATACTAACGAATGTAAAGATATTATTTCATTTCCAGGCTTCTTAGGGTCTGTTTTACAAATGTAACAAAACCTTCCCATTTTTGACACTATATTAGATTTATAATAAGATGATTTACACTGTGAAACACCTTCAGAAATTAATTATCTCGAAAAGAACTCGAACTTAAGGGTAATGTCAGACGCAGCGGTTTCGAGCGAGTCGCAATACGCTTCTGTAGAGTAGATGTCAGACGCGTCGGTTTTTATAGACGGATAACGAGACGGCCACGGCGTAGTATTGTTCTTTGACGTAGGTATTGAATGTAGTTGGATGCGAATATGCGACTGGAATTGAAGATATTGAAGTTTATTCAAGATGAGTGATGAGGAAGAAGAAGTTCTGTTGCTGTCCCTTCTCTACTTCACTGTATTCGGTTCTTTTCATGCCCCACAATGCAGGTCTCTTCTGAACTCCAGAAATCAATTTTTCTGAATCAATTCCTTGCATACTAAATTTCAAGTAGCAACCTGAGCAAATAAAATTCGATATCTGTCTGACATCGTGAATCGTACCTGCCGATGTACGCCTATAAAGAACGCTGCGTGTGACAGGTCTCATGGAAATACCGTGGACTACTGTACGACAGGCGTGTGGAGACGCGCCCAAACCCGAGTCGCATAGTCATCGGAACGATCCTGCGAGTCGGCCCCGTAAGCGACTGGCGTTCCGCACCGCTACGTCTAACTTGGCCCATTTGAAACCCATTGACGACCCGGCGACTTGTTTTGAATCTCGGAAAACGACTCGCTCGAAACTGCCGCGTTTGACATTACCCTATCGGCTCGCTCACACCAAAACCGATTTTGTCGGCCGATGGCGGACAGAACTGCCCGGACGAGTAACTCGGGTATGTAAGTGCTCACACTGCAACCGTGTACTTGTGCCGACATCTTGCGTTGCCGATGCAACTTCAGTCGATATCCGTTTCGAAACATCTAGATTATTATAATTTCTTGGATGTTTATCCCACAGAGTAGGTCTATTCGGAACACAACTAATAACTTTTTCAATATCCATACTCCTTTAGGAAGATAACAACAGGATTGAATTAAACTATAAATTATTTACTCAATTTGCACTGTAGGCGTCGGCCGATATCGGGCGAGAAATCCCAACAAATTCGGATTCGACAGTCAATCGGCCGTTGTCGGGCGTCATCGGACGATGACGGTCGGGTTGGTGTGCGCGCTCTCTTTCATTCACAAGTGTTTGATTCGATTGTCCGAGTTCGGTCGTCGTCGCCCGAGCAAAATTCGGCCGATGACGGTTTTGGTGTGAGCGAGCCGTAAGCGAGCCGTAAGACGATACGATTAGGTAAACATTTGTCGTTCGCGGCGTTGCCACAATGTGAATAATGTATGATATCTTCTTCCTTACTTATAAATATGAGCGAGTGAATTTCAAGCAAATTTATCATGAGTTTCTAAACTATTGTATTGTAAACCATCTTGTTATTGTCAGAACATGAAGTAGATTTGGCGCCTGCGCAAATAAACAACTTTGATGTTCTTTCCCGGTATATTGTAAACATGCTGGGTCTATATTATTATTAGTCTATGGTGTATACTATACCGAGGCCAGCGCCTCGACCGTAGAATACCGCGGATTATTGAGGAAAAAGAACATGATTTACAATCTAGGGTATTGGTCGTACTGTTCGATATCTTTGTCTTAAAATTTCTTGGGTATGAGTTCTATGGATATTTGTTGTACCTACGTGCGGAGAGCCACCACATTATAAAGTAATCGGAAGAATTGGTAGCTAAAGAGTGGAGGCACATATATCCAATAACATTTTGATGGCCAAGCGAAAGAAATTTTATTTTATGAGTTGTATAGATCCTCTCTACATGAAATTGAAATTCGGAGGATAACCAAACATTGTACGAGCAGGACAAGTACTCGTGTAAGTATTTCAAAAAAGTTCCTGAGGGGTGTAATTAGACGTTTTTCGACTAAGCTCATAAAATATGTTTGCTTGAAACGCAAAATGTTAGTTTGCATCAACAGAAATGATGGCTATTGGAGAAATAGTGGCTATTGGAGACAACAGAGCATTGGAGGTGAATTTGAAATTAACAGGAAGAACAGTTAAAATAACAGTAATTTACGGCTCACCTCCAACATGTCCAAGAGAATTCAACAAGGGTTTATATGGGTACATGGAAAAAACGAGAATATGTGATTATCGCGTAGTTGTGGGTGACATAAAAACTATTATCTACAAATGAGTGTGTTGATGAGTATCAGAATTTGTTTAGTTTTTTTGGATACAATTCTGGTATTAACCAGAATCGAGTAACAGCTGCCTGTACCGTTTCTTCCTGAGATGTCGCCATCCCACTTCAAATCAGAAAAAAATCATTCATTATTCGCACAGATGTGATCGATCACTATTCGATAGTGTTGTGTCTCAATTTTGAGGACATAACAAGAGAGATTATTTGTGAGTATATTTACTTATATAGAGTATGCTAAACTAAGGGATGTTTGGGAGTAATAGATAAAAACGGGAATACTTTCACAGAATCGTTCAATACTTGATAAGTCGTTACACACAAAAACACTCAATAAAAAAAACTTACGAAAAGCACTGCCGTGAAGGCAGGAGCTTCTGAGCGCTCGTACATGCACCTTGTAGGTAGATTCGCATTTTCCAGTTTCAGAAATCAATTGAAGGAATTTTCGACAGCTGTCAAAAAAATTCTGAAACTTAGGCGAAACGCTAGACTTCATGTCAGTGCTTCAGCTGACCTTTTTTTTTTTCGATGATTCGCTAGAATTTTCTACGGTATCTTATGGTCTTGGTGGTGCGATCTGGACAAAATTTTGCACGTAGTTTGAATACATTATTACTCAGCTAGGTGCAAAATTTCATCCCAATCCGCCCAGTATTTTCGGAACTATCAGCAAAAAAATATTTTGAACGGCCATATTTACGGAACCCCTAGTCTAATTTTGCTCATTGATGAACGTGACCGCGATATTCGCGATCCGAACCCACCCTGAGAATTTCAAGTTCCTAGGCCTTTCCGTTCAAAAGTTACAATTTTCTATGGTTTCTATGGTTCTGGTCATGCGATCTGGACAAAATATTGTTTTAATATATCATTCTCGATTAAAATACAAAATTTCATCTCGATCAAATCCGTAGTTTCGAAATTATCGAGAAAACAAAATTTCAAACGACCGTATTTACGGAACCTCTAGTATAGTTCTGCTCATTGATAAACGTGAACGCGACATCTCAGATCCACAGCTATCCTGAACATTTCAAGTCCCTGGGCCTTTCCGTTCGAAAGTTATGATTTTCTATGGTTTCTATGGTTCTGGTAATGTCATCTGGAGAAATGTAGCTCGAATATATCATTCTCCATTAGTATACAAAATTTCGTCACGATCGAATCTGTAGTTTTGAAATTATCAAGAAAACTAAATTTCAAACGACCATATTTACGGAACCCCTAGTATAATTTTGCTCATAGATGAACATGATCACGACATTCGAGATCCACACCTATCCTGAAAATTTCAAGTCCCTAGGCTTTTCCGTTCGAAAGTTACAATTTTCTATGGTTTCTATAGTTCTGGTCATGCGATCTGGACAAAATTTCACATGTAGCTCGAACACCTAATTCTCCATTTGAGTGCAAAATTTCATCTCAATCAAATCTGTAGTTTTCGAGTAATCAGGGGAACAAATCTTTGAACGGCCATATTTACGGAACCCCTGGTGGAATTTGGCCCTTTAACGAACTCAACCGAGGCATTCGGGAACTGAACCCACACTGAAAATTTCAAGTCTCTAGCTTGTTCCGTTCGAGAGTTATCGTGCTTACGGACGGACAGACTTGAATTTTCCGACTGATTCGTCATCAGTGAGTCGAACATAGTCGATTGAGACCATTTTCGGCTCAAAATTCGAAAAATATAGACATCGTGACGAAATGATATAGCCCTCGTGTAAGTAGTACGAGCGCTCAAAAATTAAGCATTTATATAGAATATCTGGAAAGAAGGATTGGATTACTCATGGCCTTCTGAAATCTGCGAATAATAAAAATATGTCATTCTTATAAGGAATTAATAAAAAATCCATCCAATATTTAATCAAGACAAAACTACATAAATATATTAGATACCGTAATACTTCACAGAAAATGATAAAAATGCGAAAATAGATCACATAAATAACTACATAACAAAAAATAATTCCAAAGCAAGATAATAATATATGAGATGTTCCAGAAACGGAAAAGGGTGAATATTTCTGTGGGAATACAGTTTTCGTTTCTCCAACTTGTACGAGTGAAGTAGGAAAAATAATTTCGGAATTAAAAAGTAAGTACTGGGGCTCCACGTGATGATTGTATCAGGACTGTACTCTTGAAATGCCTTCGTGAAGAAATAGCGGAACCGATAATGTTACCGGCGAATATGTGCTTCGAAACTGGCCAATTCCAAGACATTGTGAAAAGAGGTATTATCGAGCCTATATGCAAATCAGGTAACAAAACTGTCTCAAACTAGAGGTTATAGACTGAAGATAATAAGAAAATCAACTTAAAACCCTAATACAAAAGCATTAGTATCGCAGGTTTGCCGTATCCTTCTGAAATTTGAAGAAAATCGATTCAATGAGTAATAGAGCATTTACACGAGGCCAGTTGAAGAGCAATTCCATAGGGAAAAATCACGCACCGCTAGATTGCGTTGAAAATCACAAGATGTCGGGCCGAATGGCGGTCAGAATTATTCTGTAATTTCTGTCTTTCATAACAAGTAAATTATAGACCTTGAGGTCGCAGTGGAACGTAACCCCCTTCCTAACTATCAACTATTAACTATTAACAAGTAAATTAAATATTTTTTTTCGAGATCGCGGAATTTATAATAATGCCTGTGAAAGTCGAGATAACCATTTCGGACATTTTTGATTATGTGGGTGAACGTGAATGTGATAGCAAATGACCACTTTATAATAGAAAATTATTGAACTTACGATAAAAAAAAATCATCTTTCAGGAAGTGCTTGCTGCAAAGTAACATATTCTTCGAGATACGTTTCCTAATCTTCAAGATTGTCTGCCATTTTTTAACTGACTTGGGATTCAACGGGAATTTTTGCAAAGAAATTTCAGAAGAACTATGTGATGAGCATTGAGGAACAGAGCACATTTTTCGTGATCTTATTCCCACATTACCTCTTACAATCCGCTGCATTTACTAGACACTAGTCAGTCTAGTCTAGTCACTACTCGATCAAGTTTCAAATGGTGTTGAGTAGTAGAAGGATACATGTTGTGATCCTAACGCAAGGGCGGATTTACGGGGGGAGGAGGGGGTGGTAATTAACCCCCCATGAGTATGAAAAAATTGAAAGAAGTAGGATATATTTTTATTTGTTTGTATTTTGAAAAAAGAAATTTTAATTTCGTTTTTCATAAATTTTCTATATTTTTCATTCTTCAAATTTTTTTTTCCCCAAAGATTTTTGAATGTTCATATTTAAATAAACTTTCGTTATTTTTTGTTCTTTGAATTTTTTCCATTCACCTAGTTCCTTATGAAACTTCCATATTTATAAAATATTCCAGTATCTTTATGTCTTTCAATTACTACTGAGAGTACTGAGACTGAATCATTCTCCACTGTGATTCGAAAAGAGTAGTGAGTATACTCCTTGATTCTACTCACCTTCGGTGAATGAATCATTACTCACTATATACTCCTCGAAAAGAATGATTCTACCTATCTCTACTCAAAATCATACAAATATTTCACAATTTTCTCATATAAACACACGCACGTTAGTTTATTGTTCATCACTCGCGTAGTTCACACGATTAAAAGTGGATGTCACCCACTCCGTGATTTTTCCCTATTACATGGGAGTAGATAAAATAAATTCTTTGGCTGGAATTGCAAGTGTGGAACAGTATATGACATATGAAACGGCAAAAAAGGAATATTTCCAAGCCCACACCGCGATGTTACAATCATTCATAAAGACCCTGTACCTGTCTTTGAACTCGACATGAAATAATCAATTCAGAACTTTTCCTACCACTCTATAAGCATTCGGTGCTATAAACTCTGCTAATTTTACGAACTTGCTAATAATTAGGGTAGGTATATATGCATCTTTGTTCAACCTTCCACTGATCGGTCGAAAAATAAACACGCCACAAACGCCTCACAAATAAACGCCTGCAACGATTGTAACACCCTCTGTATCGTTCCACCTAAGGTCCGTGGTAGTCGCGAGCGATTGTTCGACGTCATACATGACGTCACTGTTCGCGACCACATCGCCCACATTATATTGGTGGGTCAGAGTGGGCTTTCACCAAAAGCAGCTTCCCACATGTCATCAGAACTTGATGAACTTTCCGAGTTATCTCTCATTCGTTTTGCCAAAAACGCAACCATCAATTCACGGGAATCCATATTTTATTAAATTTTACTCCAATCCATGTGAAATATTTACTCACAACCCCCACAGCTGCAAGTTTTCACCATGCCGCCATATTGCCATAGATAAAGGAAGGTATAGATGGGACACTTACCTACCCCCACCTACAATCTACAATAGCCATAAGCCTATTAGCGTCTTTTCGCTTCCAGGTAGCAGATAGATAACTATTCGCAAAGAGTAACAGTCTAATCTTTGGTATAAACCAGATTCGTCAGTTTTGCCTACCATATAATATTGAAACTGGAAGTAATAGAGGAATAATAAACATGGAAAGAAAACTTTCACTCTATTCTCTAGTCGGTAAACCATTGTTAACCTTAAATATCGTCGGCAATAAGTGCTTTCCAGCCACCGTCTGGGGCGCCCCAGAAGTGCTCCAAACCAAAGTTTGACATAAGTTGGACCATTCCAGTGCCGGAGCGCCAAGCCCTCGCGCTACCTTCCCCTTCCCCTTCCCTCTGGTGCATAACCCGAATTTTCGGGGCTTCAAGCTCTGACACAAACCCGTCATTTTTGCTGTTTTGTTTACGTTTTTCTGACAGTTTGGTTTTGGCATGTTCCCGCGACAGCTAGGACGTAACGCCCTAATGCGTCAAGTCCCATAGTAACACGCACCTGGCTGGAAAGCAGTTATTGACATTAACCCAACCTTAGTAAATTTAACATTTGAGATTTGAGTTATCACTGTTTTCAGTTGTGTGTTGTGTTTGCGTTGTAAGATATTCTACTAGAGGTAATTTGAAAGATGGAGAAGAAAAAAATTTAGAAAAGCACTGCCGTGAAGGCAGGAGCTTTTGAGCGCTCGTACATGCACCTTGTAGGTAGATTCGCATTTTGTAGTTTTGAAATTATCAAGAAAACTAAATTTCAAACTACCATATTTACGGAACACCTTGTATAATTTTGCTCATAGATGAACATAATCACGACATTCCAGATCCACACCTATCCTGGAAATTTCAAGTCCCTAGGAGGTTCCGAACAAAAGTTACAATTTTCTATGGTTTCTATGGTTCTGGTCATGCGATCTGGACAAAATTTCACATGTAGCTTAAACACCTCATCCTCCATTTGAGTGCAAAGTTTCATCTCGATCGAATCTGTAGTTTCGAAGTAATCAGGAGAACAAAATTTTGAACGGCCTTATTTACGGAACCCCTGGTGGAATTCTGCCCATTAACGAACTTGACCGAGGCATTTGGGATCTGAACCTACACTGAAAATTTCAAGTCTCTAGGTTGATCCGTTCGAGAGTTATCGTGCTGACGGCCGGACGGACGGACGCACGGACAGACTCGAATTTTTTGACTGATTCGTCATCAGTGAGTCGAACATAGTCGATTGAGACCATTTTCGGCTCAAAATTCGAAAAATACAGACATCGAGACGAAATGATATAGCCCTCGTGTAAGTAGTACGAGCGCTCAAAAAGAGTTAGGTCTGCTAACTTCAATTCCGAAGAAGTTCGTTTACTAATAAGGCTGGCGTTAAAACATAAACATGTTTTGGAAGATAAAAAAACCGATTCCGAAATGTGGAAATTAAAGACGAGCACGTGGGCGAAGATAACTGAGTTATTCAATGCCTCATCAGGTATTTAGTTATTATATTTGAGCGCTCGTACTACTTACACGAGGGCTATATCATTTCGTCACGATGTCTGTATTTTTCGAATTTTCAGCCGAAAATGGTCTCAAACGACTTTTTTCGACTCACTGATGACGAATCCGTCGGAAAATTCGAGTCTGTCCGTCCGTCCGGCCGGCCCTCCGTATACACGATAACTCTCGAACGGAATGACCCAGAAATTTGGAATTTTCAGGGTTGGTTCGAATCTCGAATGCCGAGGTTAAGTTCGTTATTGGGCAAAATCCGCCTGAGGGTTCCGTAAATATGGCCGCTCGAAATTTTGTTTTCCTGATTACTTTGAAACTACAGATTCGATGGATATAATTTTGCACTCTTGTGGAAAATGAGGTGTTCAAGCTACATGCAAAATTTTGTTCAGCTTGCATCACCAGAACCATAGAAACCAAAGAAAATTGTAACTTTTGAACGGAAACGCCTAGGGACTTGAAATTTTCAGGATAGGTGTGGATCTCGATTGTCGTGATCACTTTTATCTATGAGCAAAATTATACTAGGGGTTCCGTAAATATGGTCGTTTGAAATTTCGTTTTCTTGATAATTTCCAAACTACAGATTCGATCGTGACGAAATTCCGTATACTTATGGAGAATCATATATTCAAGCTACATTTCTCTAGATCGCATGACCAGAACCATAGAAACCATAGAAAATCATAACTTTCGAACGGAAAGGCCTAGGGACTTGAAAAAATAAAAAAATTACGAAAAGCACTGCCGTGAAGGCAGGAGCTTTTGAGCGCTCGTACATGCACCTTGTAGGTAGATTCGCATTTTCCAGTTTTGGAAACCAATTGAGGAAATTTTTGACAGCTGTCAAACAAATTTTCAAACAAAGGCGATAATCCAGACTTCAAGTCAGTTCTTCAGGTGACCAATTTTTTTTTCGATAATTCGCTAAAATTTTCTACGGTATCTATGGTCTTGGAGATGCGATCTGGACAAAATTTTGCACGTAGTTTGAATACATTATTCCTCAGCTAGGTGCAAAATTTCATTCCAATCAAATGGATAGTTTCGAAATTATCAGGAACAGAATATTTTGAACTGCCATATTTACGGAACCCCTAGTCTAATTTTGCTCATTGATGAACGTGACCGCGATATTCGAGATCCAAACCCACCCTGAAAATTTCAAGTTCCTTGGCCTTTCCGTTCAAAAGTCACAATTTTCCATGGTTTCTATGGTTCTGATCATGCGATCTGGACAAAATATTGCTTTAATATGTCATTCTCGATTAAAATACAAAATCTCATCTCGATCGAATCTGTAGTTTCGCAATGATCGAGAAAACAAAATTTCAAACGAACGTATTTATGGAACCCCTAGAATAATTCTGGTCATTGATAAACGTGAAGGCGACATTTCAGATCCACACCTATTCTGAAAATTTCATATTTACGGAACCCCAGGTGTAATTTGGCCCATTACGATAATTCTCGAACGAAACAACCTAGAGACTTGAAATTTTCAGTGTGGGTTCAGTTCCCGAATGCCTCGGTTAAGTTCGTAAATGGGCCAAATTCCACAAGGGGTCCCGTAAATATGGCCGGTCGAAGTTTTGTTCTCCTGATAACTTGGAAACTGATTGGATCGAGATGAACTTTTGCACTCAAATGGAGAATGAGCTACATGTGAAATTTTGTCCAGATCGCATCACCAGAACCATAGAAATCATAGAAAATTGTAACTTTTGGATGGAAACGCCTAGAGACTTGAAATTTTCAGGATAGGTGTGGATCTCGAATGTCGTGATCACGTTCATCTATGAGCAAAATTATACTAGGGGTTCCGTAAATATGGTTGTTTGAAATTTAGTTTTCTTGATAATTTCAAAACTACAGATTCGATCGTGACGAAATTTTGTATACTAATGGAGAATGATATATTCAAGCTACATTTCTCCAGATCGCATGACCAGAACCATAGAAACCATAGAAAATTGTAACTTTTGAACGGAAACGCCTAGGGACTTGAAATTTTCAGGGTGGGTTTGGATCGCGAATGTCGCGGACACGTTCATCAATGAGCAAAATTAGACTAGGGGTTCCGTAAATATGGCCCTTCAAAATATTTTTTTCTGATAGTTTCGAAACTACTGATTGTATTGGAATGATTTTTTGCACCTAGCTGAGGAATAATGTATTCCAACTAGGTGCGAAATTTTGTCCAGATCGCATCACCAAGACCATAGATACCGTAAAAAATTCTAGTGAATTATCGAACAAAAATTGGTCAGCTGAAGAACCGACATTAAGTCTGGCGTTTCGCCAGAATTTTTTTGACAGCTGTCAAAAATTCCTTCAATTGATTTCTAAAACTGGAAAATTCGAATCAACCTATAAGTTGGATGTACGAGCGCTCAAAAGCTCCTGACTTCACGGCAGTGCTTATCGTAATTTTTTACATATGATAGTACATATATCCAATTTATGTTTGACCACTTGATGTTTATCTGGTTTCGGAGGAAAAACTTTCATTTGTTTTATATGGAGGGGAAATAAAATTAATATTATGTGAAAGAAAATTTACTGTGAAATAATTTATAAAATGGGCTGATTCTACAAAATAGTGTTTCCATTATTCAATATATTCGCAAAATAGTCAAGAAAAAAACTACGAGGTTTACCATCTTCACCTTTCTCATCATTATTTTGAAATGCCGGAGATTCTTTGATGGTATAGTCTCCCTCAAAAATTTCTTCATTCAAATCTATCGCTATGTTGTGCAAGACCGCACAAGCAACTATAATTTTTTGAGCAAATTTGAGCCTACATCTTATTCCAACATATGATAATATTGGAAATCTCCTCTTCCATATTCCGAACATACGTTCGATAATATTCCTTGTTCGGATATGCGCTTCATTGAACAACAGTTGGACTTCATTCTCAGTATTTTCCAATGGAGTAATGATGTATGGTTTACAAGCATAGCCTTGATCTGCAATTAAGACACCATTTCCCATTTGCCTGTTAACAAGTCTTATTTTCAGAGATGAATTGTCAAATATATGGCTGTCATTTGAGGAACCAGGCCAACGACATACCAAATCTATACTTCTTAAATCAGCGTTACAAGCGACTTGGCAATTTAGAGAGAAAAAACTTTTTCGATTACGAAGAACTTCTGCATTTTCTCCTCCAGGTGATTGAATCTTCACATGAGTACAATCTATGGCTCCTATAACTCTGGGAAAACGAGCTTTGCGATAGAATTTTCCCTTTGCCACCACCTGTTCTTCTTCTGTTAGTGGAAGATGAACATAATCATCGAAAAGTTCTGTAATAGCATCTATTACTTGCTTGATAATATGCCCTATAGTACTTTCATTAATTCCTCCAAAGTACCAAATTGTTATATAAAAATCTCCAGTTGCCAGAAACCTCAGAGAGAGAGAAGGAGATTATCCATTGGACTTGCAGCACGACTTGAATTCCTAAAATCGAAAAATACCATAATAACGTGAATACTCAATTTGAAACTAGAATAATTCTAGGCACATGTGGTGTAAATACTTACCAAGTAGTCCGACTCTGAAGATTTGGTCTAATCTTTTGAAGAATGAACTGAACTGAAGGTTTTGAAAACGAAATCTATTGTAGAACTCCTCATCATCCCTTTTATTGAAGTTATCAATTCTTGTCCTCAACACATACTCTCGTTCCGGAATTACATAGTCAAGCAACTGGAGATCAGGATCTTCCAATAACTCGAATGTATCAAGCATATCCATTTCCAAATATGTAGAAATATAGCTCCAAAACAACACTCACAAAACGTCTATACACTTTGAAAAACAAAACGAAATATCTGTCATAACCTAACTTACCTAACCCCAAAATCCTGACATAAATTTGTGGTGACGTATTTATTCTGTCGAATCAGTCGAATAAACCGTTAACTACGACTTTTGGTACCGAATAAGTTATTCTCCCGATAAGGATTTTTTTATTCCAAGAATGGCGCTAACTGATGGTGAAGAGATTGACATTTCTCTTATTCTGCGAATTAAGTTTAACTAAATGATAAAATTATTTATTCGGGTGTGAAGAAACCGACCCTTAACCGTCCATTTTCCATTTTAACCATTATTTACTTTTTCAGTTGTACTTCAGTTGAATATAGTGCCTCCCAGTGGCGCAGCCGGGGGGGGGGGGGGGGGGGGGGGCTGCTTTGGGGCTGCAGCCCTCCCCCAAAGATACAAATTTTTTGATTGAATTTAAAAAATTAATAAAATTATATGGAACTGATTTATAAACTGCTAACGAAATAAATCATAAATAAATGGAAGGAGGTAATGTCGATGTGGTAATGAAGATTCAGTGCCACATCGGCACTTTCTGAATGTAGTATACAGTTACTTCCGAATATATTCATATGTCTGAAAATATTGTAAACGTTACCAGTGTCAACGGCCACTCCGAAAAGGACATACTCTACCCTTAAAAGATTAAAATCGTAATTAAGGACTCAGGGAGCACAATAGGAACTGAGAGAATGACTGGACTTGCTCTGTTGAATATACAGGGTGTTTTTTTTGAGTTGAGGCTTTTTTGGCAGCTAGAACTCATCAAAAGCGATAATTTCGCCGGAAGTTCATCATATGAAATATTCAATTTGAAAAACAGTGCAAAAAATTTTGGTCATCTACATCTTAATCCCACTCTGGATTAAGGTGACCATTATCACCTCAGAAATGATTTTACCAGTTCAGTACCTACTGGTTTTCAGACATAAGTCCTGGTTAGTCATTTAAAAAAACCAGTACACGAATGGATGAATTTTTGATGAAGATTTGAAAAATTTGGGCGAGACTGGTCAAAATTCATATTGTTTCAGGTTAGAAAAAAATGATCACCTTACTCTGGATGGATCTCTCTGTTAGGAGCCATATGCATGCGATGTTTATTCTCTTTGCATTCATTTATCGCAAATTTGTAGTCTCTCTCAACATTTATGAGGAGATATTTTCTAAACGGTATTATTGTTAAAGTTCAAACTGAGGAGATGAAAAATTACTGATTGAGAAGGATCACAAACTCACCTATAAAATAAATTGATCCGAATTGTTTACAGAAATTGTTCGAAATGATCACCATTCATTTGATGTGCACAAAGTCTTGCCTGGCGTAATTTCGAATGGTCATCTATACACTAATCTTCTCAAATGAACCCCAAAGAAAGAAATCACAGAGGTTGAGAGCGGAAAACTCATCATACGCATCATATAAAATAATTCCCGTATACTGACCTCACACAGCTGGTAATATCTGAAAATTTAAATATCAATACGAACCTAATAAAGATCCGTCCTAGGAAATTCTCATATTTGCGGATAATTTTGATTTCGAAATACTCGGCCCTGGCGAATATTTTATATAAACGATTTTTGGTATATCGACTTATTTTGACGAGTTCTATTGCTGGTCAAAAAAAAAGCCTCACCTTTGAAAACACCTATATATTATGATTTCGAATTCAATATTGACGACGTATTAGATATATGAGGAACATCTGAAAGAAGGCTGCATATAATAATATTAGCAGAAAGGTCTAACCTTGTAAGGGAAGGAGAATAAAGTCAATCGATTATAGACATTTTGAAAATTAAATATTGAGAAGTGATGAATTCTTGAATTGGATTGTTCATCGATTCTTTGTTTTATTATTCCTTCCTTCTTTTATTTTTTTCCACCTTCCGTATATTTCTTGTTTCATTATTAATTGTTCTGTTCAGGCCCCCCCCCCAAAAAAAATCCTAGCTGCGCCACAGGTGCCTCCAAAATGAGGAAATGTTGTGATAATAAAAATAGTACGATACATCGCTTTCCCAAAGATTTACATTCTGTTGAATGGTTTGCTATGAATGAACATTTTTCGGAGGAGTTTCATTTACTAGGAAGCAGAGGAGGTCTCACAGTTGGCGTAATTCCCACTATTGGTATTCCAACTAAGTTATGCTTTTATTTATTTATCTTATGCTCACTATTGAATGTATTTACGAATAATGTAGTTAATGTTGTGTTCACTTGTTTGAAATGAGTACTGTATTGAAAAATCCGAGTGTACAAATATCCAATTATAAATTTAAATGCTGATAATTCCAGTTCTGTCAAGTTTGGAGCAGCACACATGAAAAAAATTTTTCTGCAGCAGTACATAATGTTGAGGCAGGAACATCTAAAGGTTAGTTGCACGTCACCTTACACTTCGAAGAATATTTTGGTTGATTATGTAGTAAATGTTTTGTTCACCTACTCGATATAGGAACCGAGTTGAAAAACCATAGTTAATGATTATCAATAACTTTTTTTTTTCAGATACTGGAAATTCTAGTACTGAGATGTTGGGAGCATTTGTCATGGAGGAGTGTTTCAGCAGCAACGCAAAAAAATGTTATAGGTACCAGGCCAGAGGTAGGATTTGTTCTTACCAAAGGCAAATACTATTGTCTCATATATTGAATTTATTTTAATTTATAGGTTCTTTTTTCATGTGCACCCTTTTTTTTATTAATCTTTCTAAAATACTCCTTCATTTGGCATTGTAATCACTAAAGAATTATATTGAACTTTATCAAACTATTGTATTATTTCTTTGTACAAGGGCATAATTTATATCACTCATGAGCTGAAAAATTTATATATACCTTAGAATGTTTTTCCTTTGGTAATTTGTATGAATTCATCAAGTTACTTTCAGAGGTTAACATATTCGAAGGATTATCTAGATATTTTACGGAATGGGTGATATTATTATGCTGTACAGAATACCCCACTGAAAAATTCAAATTTCGCGCCAACCGATGCACTCGGTAAAGTAGGAAACTGCATTACCGACGAAAAGTCATTAGTACCGGGGATAAACACCAGGATACACATCAAACACGAACTTGCCGTTTACGAGGCCACTGTCCCATCTATGCATATTGCGATTAATCGTGAGATCTCACGATTCTATATCATATCTCACGATTTATGGAGAAGTGTGAATTTCAGCTCATTGTAGGAATATTTTTGAAAATTACTATTAAAGATGTCTCGCGAACAGAGATTTTCAATGAATTTTATATATTACTGCTGGCCTGCCATCTAGGTTCCAATAGATCAACCAACTATATGGACGATATGTGGCTCCTCAAGCTTAGTATATTGAAGTATAAGTGGATGAAAAGGTCTTCAAAACACGCTCGATTTTTCGAGTACGACGGCGAAGCCGGAGTGCTCGAAATAGAGCAAGTGTTTCAAAGACCAGTTATCCACGAATACTTTACGCAATTTTTTTTTATTGGAGCGCTTTTAAATCATGAATACTGGCATTATTACTACATAAAATGGAAATATGAATGTAAAATGGTTGAATTCTTGACGAGTATACCTTTCGTTGTCATGGTTATGAGAAAAACAGAACCTAACTTGCGATTTGTCATAAACAATGAATAGTTGTCACCGCAGTGCTTGAAAATGAATTCTCATATAGATTTTTTGGAAATTAAAGCAGAATCGTGGTTGATACCGCATTTATTTGCATTTGCATTTAGTAATATTTTATTTGGCGTAACAAGGTAGGTACTCCTATCAGATCTATAATCGAAAAATTGTCATTCAGACTTCACGTTTCTCGAGTCGTTGCTGTTGCCATATAATAATAATAATAACGTTTATTCAGCAACTAAACGGTACATTGAGAGTACAAAATTATATATACTTTCTAACACATGAAATGCTAAATAAACAATGAAACCCACAAAGTATGGATACTGTACGTGGGAAGAAAAAAAAAAACATGTGTATTCTTAATAAATTCTACAACTAAAGAACTGAAAAACCTAAACTCGATGAAAAATGAACTACAAAATAATAAGAACATATCAACATGAATCAAAATGAAAAAAAAACCACAAATCTCAAACTTTCATAGCTATCAGGTCATGAACCAGGTGCCTATCCTTACTAAGGAGAAACTGTTTTAGACCCTTTTTAAAGGATCTCTGGGAATTTACGCTCCTCAAGTCAGCCGGAAGGAAATTGAAAAATCTAGGTGCCAAATAGGAATGATTTCTTTGGGTAAATGCCCTCCTACAAAATGGTGTCCTGAAATTTCTTTGCCGTGTGAAGTGGCCATGACTCATTGGATCAAGAGTTGCTCTCCTTTCATACTGGCGAAGCACTACTGATCTGAAATAGTGTTGCCTTATATCCAATACCTCAGATTCCCGATACAGTAGGTTCGAGGAATACGTTTTTCTCCTGCAATATATGATCTTCAAAATTCTCTTCTGTATTATTTCTAACTTCTTGATGTACTTCTCGGGTGCGCTTCCCCATCCAATAATACCATATGTCAATCGTGATTCAACCAGAGCATTGTAGATTGTCTTAAGGTGTTTGGTGTCTATAGTATCTTTAAGTAACCTAAATTTGAAAATAAGTGATCTTATTGTATGTGTAATGGATTCGACATGTCCATCCCATCTTAGATGGTGATCGATAACCACATCAAGATATCTAATAGAATCTGTTCGTTCCAGGTTGAATATAACATTGTCTTCACTCACTTGTAAGACTTGGAAATCTGGCAAGCCAGATCGGCTGCAAGCGAATGGAATGTATTTGGACTTTTTCACATTGATTGTCAACAACCTATCATCGAACCATCTCTTCACCACAATGAAATCCTGTTCCACCTTAGTTTTGAGTGCCTCCCAGTTGTCATCCACATACAAAATCGCAGTGTCATCTGCGAAGCTTATAATTCTTCCTTCCGTTTCAAGACAGAACAGGTTATTTACATAAACACAGAAGAGCAATGGACCCAGCACTGTACCTTGGGGTACCCCATATTCGACAAGAGCACAGGTACTCCACGATGATCCTATCTGACACGATTGTTGACGGTCCGACAAGTAACTCCTCATCAACTCGTAAGCCACTCCCCTAAATCCTATTTCCTCAAGGGATTCCAAAAGTTTCGAATGACTGACCGTGTCGAACGCCCTGGTGAGGTCAAGAAAAACACCCAGGGCACACTTTCCACTTTCCAGAGCTGAGTACACTCCATCCAGCAGTTCAGCAATAGCATCCTCAGTTGACTTTTTCTCTCTGAAACCAAATTGCATTTCTGAGAGTATACTATGTTTTTTCAAGTAACAGTTCATTCGTGATTTGAGGAGTTTCTCAATAATTTTCGCGAAGTTAGTTATTATTGATATTGGTCTATAATTAACTATCTCTGACCTATCTCCACCCTTGAACAATGGCTTTATTATTGTTTTCTTGAACATTGCTGGAAATTTTCCTGTTTCCAGAATTTTGTTCATAAGATGAGAGAGGGGATCCACTATGTACTCTGCAATTTCCTTTATTGTTTCAGCTGTTGTGCCATCTACACCTGGAGTTTCACCATTTTTCAGACTAGCTATTGTCTGTAACACCTCATTCCTATCAGTTGGACCTATGAAAAAAGATGAAGTTTCCATTCTTTTTCTCAATTTATATTTTGACGGATTTACTTTCTGTGCTAAGTCTTTGCCAATGTGTGTAAAATATTTATTAAACAACTCAGAAATTTCAAGCTCATCGGATGTTGTTTGATCTTCGGCTGTTTTGATATTTTTGATCTCCTCAGTATTTTTCCTCCCGCATATCTTCCCGACCACATCCCAGAGTTTCTTCGAGTTCCCCTTATTAGAATCTATCTGTTCTTTATAATAATCCGATTTCACCTGTTTTATGAGATTATTCAACTTATTCCTATAGTTTTTGAATTTATTCCTCAATTGCATATCGTCAGGTTTTTCTCTCATATGCATATACATTCTATCTCTCACCTTTATTGACTTAATCAGACCCGCCGTAATCCAACATTTCCTCTTTCTGTCCTCATGTTTAACCTTATATTCACCAGTGCATACTTCAATAGCCAAAGAAATTCTACTGATAAATCGTTCACAAACCTCGTCTGAGTCGGTAAGATTATAGTAGTTGTTCCACTTTTCATCCATTAAAATTTCCTTGAGCTTAACGAAGTTAATGAATTTTCTCGTGGGAGGGTTGCATTTTATGTTCTCAACAAAAACAGGAATCTCCACAATAGTTGGGTAGTGGTCGGTAATTAGGGTCTCAATAACAAAAGAGTTTATCTCATTTCCTCTATGGTCACTCCTGATGAAACAATGATCAATACAAGTCCCACTGTCTGGCCTGGTTATCTCATTTATGGTTGATCGAAATCCATATTCGGACATAATGTTCAGGTATTCATCAGCTACATCTGTACCCTCTCGTATATTGATATTTATATCACCAACAATAATATAAATATTATCTTTATCAAATTTCTTCGTTTCAAAATATCGTTGAAGATTCTCTAAAAAGTTCTTCTCATCCAATGAAGGTGATCTGTAAATTGCCGTGACAACAATATTTTGCGGGCTTAATCGTAGTTTAGCTTCAACGAGTTTACATTCTCCCAAGTGAAACACCTCATATTCAAATTCAATACCATTTTTCACATATACGAGAACACCATCATTCCTATTTAGTGTACCCCGATTGTAAATTGTTTCATACCCCTCCAATCGACACAGAGCCAAATCATCAACCTGTCTAGTTTCCGTAAGAACAATGCATGGAAAATTTATTTTAAGTGTATGCAACAAGACTTTCAACTCATTCAAATTTTTATAGACACTTCTTATGTTAACATGAAAAATACCAAATTTCTCTTTACCAATCACAGTTCTCCTCCCAGTGAACTGCTCAATTCCCTGCACCTTAGTTTCTAGCGGCAAATAATGGTAATCTCTTACAAATTGGTCCATCAAGGCTCAACAAAAAACACACAAAAAAACGAATCAACAAAAATCAACTTTACTTCTCACCCAAATAGAAATAAGTTTCCAAACCTATTCCGCTCTTTTCCAAGACCGCAGTCGAGTCCTCTCTGCTACCTGCGTTCCTCTTAAATCCTTCTTCCGTATGTTCTTGCCACTTCCCGATGACTTAGCTGCAATTCTCTCCCTGAATATTTCACGCTGCTGTTCCTGCTTCTCAGATATAGTTGGACCCCTTTCAATAATTGGCGTGGATGGAGCGCTACTCACCCCGGTTGTTTCCTCCCGATCGAGTTCTTGAAGTTGATCCGCTGTATACACTTTATCGTTCACAAATAGTCTATTTCCTCTTATGAATGACCGTATTTTTGGATCACTTCTAAATCGGTTCAAATGGGCTCTCAATATTCTGCCCTCCTCCCTCTGCTGTAGAATGAGATCAGGTCCAATATTTATTCCTGTCCCTTTCAACTTATTACAATTTTTCAATATTTCCCTTTTTTTCAAATTAGACACGAGATCCAGCTTCAAAGGCCTGTCTGAGTTTTTACCCAACCAGTAGCAATCATTAACATCCCCTGGAGACAAGTGAGTGTTCAAGAGACCATTCAACGAGTCACAAACAGACGAAGGGCAACGCTCTTCTTCCCGCAAATCCAGACCAAATATCATCAAACTATTCATCCTATCCTTCCTCTCTAAGTTTTCTACTTTGTTTTTCAAGTATTGGTTTTCTCTTTCCAAAATTTTGACCTTTTCATTCAACTCCTCCACCCTCAGCAATATCCTCGTCTCACTCGCGTCAATGGCACTTCTCAATTCTGTTCTATTTCTTATAATTTCATCCAAAAGTTTCTGGAATTTTTCATCAACTTCTACTGCGTTCATCTTCATGCAGATCGTAACGCGTATGAATTCCTTTAATGCTATGATATACAATCCGTGTACTGCAGATGTTTGGAGATCGATGATGTTTACGACGTATTTATGTTATTACGAAACTAGCGAACTTGTGAATTAATCATTCAAATCATGAATATGAGTTCATCTAAGTAAAGCACTACCTGTCCAAACACTACATTTAGCGTATCCTCTATAACGAGCAAAAAAACAAAGCAATAATTCAAATTAATTCCCTAATACTTGCCACGATCATAAATAAATATGCTAAATATATAGTGACTTCAAAAAACGCGCGTGTTTGAAAGTTCGATTTCGAATAAAAAAATAATTTAGTTATTGCTGGGGGATTCCCCCAGATTTTAAGTAAACTTAAATGAAACCAGAACGAGGAAATTATTGAAACAGTGTTGCCAGAAATGCAGAATTTTAGATTACAAAAAGAGCTAATGAAGAAAAGAAGAATATTTTACAGAAACCACAGCAATATGAAGCATTTTTATGAGATCACATGTTTTTGCGACTATTTCATTGATTTCGTATACCTTCTGACATATTTCGGTAAAATGGGGGACTATTTTATGGATTTCGTATACGTACATATCTATTTCTATAAAATGGTTCAGCTACGATTCGAATTTATTTTATTTTTTTGTTTTTTTTGGCCTTTTCAGTTCACGCAATTTAAAATATTCATTACTTAGACTTTGGTCTTACTAACGGTGGATGGGTACTCCAAAATGACGTTACACACCACTGCAGAAATATGAAGAATTTTTGAGGTTGAATTGAAGAAAATTAATATAAAAATCTGGCAACACTGGATTGAAAACCGAAACTTAAACAAAGAGTTTGATTAATAATACTGATGACTGCTACAATTTCACAATCACTAATGATTTTCTGAAAAGGCACAAAAGTGAAATACTTTACGGGGAACTTTGCACTTGAGTTTCGTTTTTGTATTCTGTTTTTTGAGCGGTCGTACTACTTACACGAGGCCTATATCATTTCGTCACGATGTCTGTATTTATCGAATTTTGAGCTGAAAATGTGCCGTTAGCACGATAACTCTCGAACGGAACAAGCTAGAGACTTGAAATTTTCAGTGTGGGTTCAGTTCCCGAATGCCTCAGTTGAGTTCCACCAGGGGTTTCGTAAATATGGCCGTTCAAAGTTTTGTTCTCCTGATTACTTGGAAACTACAGATTTGATCGATCGAATCATAGAAAATTGTAACTTTTGGACGGAAATGCCTAGGGACACGAAATTTTCAGGATAGGTGTGAATCTCGAATTTCGTGATCATGTTCATCTATCAGAAAAATTATACTAGGGGTTCCGTAAATATTGTTGTTTGAAATTTAGTTTTCTTGATAATCTCAAAACTACAGATTCGATCGTGACGAAATTTTGTACACTAATGGAAAATGATCCATTTTCGAGCTACATTTCTCCAGATCGCATGACCAGAACCATAGAAAATCATAACTTTCGAACGGAAAGGCCTAAGGACTTGAAATTTTCAGGATAGGTGTGGATTTGAAATGTCGCGTTCACGGTCATCAATGAGCAGAATTATACTAGGGGTTCCGTAAATACGGTCGTTCGAAATTTTGTTTTCTCGATAATTTCGAAACTACGGATTCGATCGAGATAGAATTTTGTATTTTAATCGAGAATGATATATTGAAACAACATTTTCACCAGATCGCATGACCAGAACCATAGAAAATTATAACTTCCGAAGGGAACGGCCTAGGAACTTGAAATGTTCAGGGTAGGTTTGGATCGCGGTCACGTTCATCACTAGCTGAGAAATAATGTATTCAAACTACGTGCGAAATTTTGTCCAGATCGCATCACCAAGTCCATAGATACCGTAGAAAATTCTAGCGAATTATCGAAAGAAAATTGATCAGCTGAAGCACTGACATGAAGTCTGGAGTTTCGCCCAAGTTTGAGAATTTGTTTGACAGCTGTCGAAAATTCCTTCAATTGATTTCTAAAACTGGAGATTGCGAATCTACCTACAAGGTGGATGTACGAGCGCTCAAAAGCTCCTGACTTCACGGCAGTGCTTTTATAGTTTTTATGTTCTGTACCTGTGATGTTCATATAGATTTTCGTCAATTTATTGATTCCTATGTGATAAGTATAGCGAATATAAAAAATATCCAATATATTTTTTTGAGGATAACATTTTTTCATTAATTTTCCAGCTTCATGTAAGCATGTTCTTCAATTTTAGTCATAATATTTTATTCTTATTGAAAATATTCCCCATTATGATGACGTCATGCTATATATATCTCACGATTTCTCATGATTTTTACCGACAGAGCTCACGATATTCGCTCGGCATCATCTGGCATCGCTGACGTACCCTGTGTTCATCCCAATTATTTTGAGAGGAAAACCAACACATTTTGCTAATTAATTTGGTCATATTTATTTTCCATGGATATCTCGTCGGATTTTGATGTTTTTTTTTTTAAATTCAGGTTGAACCGTTGATGATAATGTTATCTTAAAATACTTTTGTCTACATTTTAATTTCAGTATATACGGGGTGCAAGATTAATAAGAAGATTTTTTCTTCAATTTTGGCACACCCTGCGGATAAAAAGAGCCGTAGCAACGAATGGCAAAAGGAGGAAATGTTCGTTTCCGTTATTCAGAAAAGAATTAAAAAGCACTGACGTGTAGTCGGGACCTTTTGAGCGCACGTTCATCCACCTATTGAAAAAACGACAGCAGCTCTTTGTAAATTATGCCGAATCAGCTTTTACAGGATAAGGATTTTTTTTCGATAATTCGCTAGAATCTTCTACGGTTTCTATGGTCTTGATAATGCGATATGGACAAAATGTTGCATGTAGCTTGAACACGTCATTCTCCATCTGAGTGCAAAATTTCATCTCGATCGAATTTGTAGTTTCGAAGTAATTAGGAGAACAAAATTTCGAACAGCCATATTCACGGAAACCCCTGTGGAATTCGGTTCATTAACGAACTTGACTGCGGCATTCGGGAGCTGAACCCACACTGAAAATATCAAGTCTCTAGGTCGTTCCGTTCGAAAGTTATCGTGCTTACGGCCGGCCGGACAGACTTTTGCGAAGGATTCGTCATCAGTGAGTCGAACCTTATCGATTAAGACCATTTTCGGCTCAAAATTCAAAAATACAGAAATCGTGACGAAATGATATAGCCCCTTTGTAAGTAGAAAAATTGAAGATTTGGAATAAAACAAACAGCTTAGTTAGCAAAAAAAATATGAAAATTTATAATCAAAATATACAAAAAAAAATTCAGGTAAAAATAAATAACAATTTGATAATTTTCTTTCATTCTTCATTTCTTGAATTACCACCTCCATTTTTCGAGTCTTGATTTTGTAATAGCCTGCATGGCTTTTTGGGCCTTCTCACTAGCTGCTGTTGAGATTCTCAAATTATTCTGCCTCACACTTCCCTTTATAACTAAATCGTGTTCCAAAGCTCCAGATACTCCTACAATGAATGAAATTGTATGATACAAAAAAATATATTTAAATAGAAATACATTTATTGAAAGTTTGATAGGACGTCAATGTTCGATTATGATGATGTTCCTCACCATTGTTAAAAATTCATTTTGTATTAAAATTATCTTACCTTTACTGGAAAACAATTTGCTTAGTATGAATTCATCTTTTCCACAATCTTGTTTAGTATCATCCCTTTTCGACTTTTTCTTCTCAGATTTGACCAATCCCTCCACTCTTTCGCCATCAATTTTACCACTTTCATCGATAATAATCTTCTCCTTCTTGTGTTTCTGCCTATCATTCCTTTTCATATTTCCCTTTTTCACTTCAGCTTCTTTTGCTTCTCTTTCCTTCTTCTTTTCCCTATTCAGTTTATCCTCCAATACCTTAACATCCAGTTTTCCTTCTATTAATTTGTTATAGAGCTCTGCTTTTGTCTCAGCTATATCCAAAGCTTTAGAAAAACAACAGGTAGTTTCACGATCATCTACTTTATTACTTTCATCCTCAAATTGTTCTTTAGCTTTTTCACGATTGAATTCAAGAAGTTCTTGTGCAGATAACTTTTTTAATTCTTCTTTCTTTTTCAACTTTTCTAAGCGCTCTTCTTCCCATTGTTTTTCATATGAAGTTTTACTGCACTCGGGTTTTATTATATTTTTTGCTAGCTGTTGTGCTAATAATCTCATTTTTTCTATTTTATCCTCAGAAAACACTATTTCACTAGTGCTCACCTCAGGTTTTTTGTTTTTCTTTTTTTTTAGTAGTCTTTCTTGTATTCTTACCCTTGAATCATGAAAAATATTTGTCGTTTCTGGATTAGAATTATCCGTGGGTTCTTGTAACGAAAAGAGGTCAAATAGATCAGAAGATTTGAAAGCTCTGTGAGTTTTAGGATCTATCAATATCTTATTACTCAACAGTTGTTTCCAGATTTGACGCTGATAAATTTTTTCTTCAATAGTGCCAGCTGAGATCAATCTGTAAATAGTTACCTGCTTCACTTGGCCAATTCTCCAAGCTCTTTCTCTCGCCTGTGTATCTGTAGCAGGATTCCAGTCTGGATCATAAATAATAACTCTATCAGCACCTGTTAAATTCACACCAAGTCCACCAACTTTGGTAGTTAACAGGAATACATCATATGTTTCATCCTGTAATAATAAAGTGTTAGAATTTATGAAAATATATTATGAGAATATCTACATTGAAAAAAAGAATTGGAAACCACTGACGTGAAGTCAGGAGATTCTGCTTGCTTGTTCATATTCATCGCCAGAGTGATCAATTATTCAGATACTTCGAAATGATCGAAACTCCAGCGAAATGCATAGGAATTATCGAAAGGAGACGTATTTAATCGTATTCACCCATTATAAACCATGAATCGGTATATTTCACGATATATTCATCTGAAATTCGAGATGTTGGATTATTACCAAATTACTCAATACCAGATCGGAAAAACTCAGTTTTTTGAGCGCTCGTACAACTTACACGAGGGCAATATCATTTCGTCACGATGTCTGTATTTTTCGAATTTTGAGCCGAAAATGGTCTCAATCGACTATGTTCGACTCACTGATGACGAATCCGTCGGAAAATTCGAGTCTGTCCGTCCGTTCGTCCGTTCGGCCGTCCGTCCGTAAGCACGATAACTCTCGAACGAATCAACCTAGAGACTTGAAATTTTCAGTGTAGGTTCAGATCCCAAATGCCTCGGTTGAGTTCGTTAATGGGCCAAATTCGCCCAGGGGTTCCGTAAATATGGCCGTTCAAAGTTTTGTTCCCCTGATTACTTGAAAACTACAGATTTGATTGAGATGAAATTTTGCACTCAAATGGAGAATGAGGTGTTCAAGCTACATGTGAAATTTTGTCCAGATCGCATGACCAGAACCATAGAAACCATAGAAAATTGTAACTTTTGAACGGAAACGCCTAGGGACTTGAAATTTTCAGGATAGGTGTGGATCTCGAATGTCGTGATCACGTTCATCTATGAGCAAAATTATACTAGGGGTTCCGTAAATATGGTCGTTTGAAATTTAGTTTTCTTGATAATTTCAAAACTACAGATTCGATCGTGACGAAATTTTGTATACTAATGGAGAATAATATATTCAAGCTACATTTCTCCAGATCACATGACCAGAACCATAGAAACCATAGAAAATCCTAGCGAATTATCGAAAAAAAATTGATCAGCTGAAGCACTGACATGAAGTCTGGAGTTTCGCCTAAGTTTCAGAATTTTTTTGACAGCTGTCGAAAATTCCTTCAATTGATTTCTGAAACTGGAAAATGCGAATCTACCTACAAGGTGCATGTACGAGCGCTCAAAAGCTCCTGCCTTCACGGCAGTGCTTTTCGTAATTTTTTTCTCAACGAACAGCTAAAGGGTGTTTCAATGAGAGCGCAAGATTTCAGTGTTCGATAAAACATGGTTTTCTGTAACAAAGTATTGAAATATTTATTGATTTAGAGAAAATACATTTGGGAATTATGTATAAAACAAAATATATTGTAAATGGCCGCCACGGCTTTGCTGGCATATGCGTTCCCTTTTGACGAAATTTTCCATAACGTTATTGGATACATGTGGTGGTATTTCATTATCATTGATACAGCGACTAATTTCGGCTTTCAATGCTTCGATGGTTTCAGGCATATTGGTATAAACCTGTGCCTTCAGATAACCCCACAACCAGAAGTCTAAAAGCGTTCAATCGTAAGAGAGAATTCTGGGCACCAAAACGAAATATGACACGGCCAGAATTGGCCTCCACGCTCTTGCGATTTAACGCTTTTAGACTTATGGCGGTAGGGTTATCTGAAGGCACAGGTTTATACCAATAAGCCCGAAACCATCGAAGCATTGAAAGCCGAAATTAGTCGCTGTATCAATGATAATGAAATACCACCACATGTATCCAATAACGTTATGGAAAATTTCGTCAAAGGGGACACATATGCCATCAAAAAAATTTGAGTCTGCCCGTCCGGCCGTCCGTATACCCGATTATTCTCGAACGGAATGACCAAGAAACTTGAAAATTTCAGGGTAGGTTATTGGGCAAAATTCTACCAGGGGTTCCTTAAATATGGCCGTTCGAAATTTTGTTCTCCTGATTACTTCGGAACTACTGATTCGATCGAGTTGAAATTTCGCACTCAGATGGATAGTGTTCAAGCTACATGCGAATTTAATTGGATCGCATGACCAGAACCATAGAAACCATAGAAAATTATAACATCGAAATGGGAAGGCCTAGGGACCAGAAATTTTCAGGGTAAGTTTGGATCTCGAATTTCACGGCCACGTTCATTAATGAGCAATATTAGAATAGGGGATCCGTAAATATGATCGTTTGAAATTTAGTTTTCTTGATAACTCTACGGATTCGATCGTGACGAAATTTTGTATTTTAATGGAGAATGATATATTCAAGCTACATGTTGTCCAGATCTCATAACCAGAACCATAGAAAATTATAACTTTCGAACGGTAAGGCCTAGGGACTTGAAATTTTGAGGATAGGTGTGGATCTCGAATGTCGCGGTCACGTTCATCAATAAGCAAAATTAGACTAGGGGTGTTCCTTAAATATGGCTTTTCAAAATATTTTTTTTTCTGATGATTTCTATAAACTACTGATTGGATTGGAATGAAATTTTGCACATAGAAGAAAAATAATGCACTCAAACTAAGAGCGAAATTTTGCCCAGATCACATCACCAAGACCATAGATACCGTAAAAAATTCTAGCGAATTATCGAAAACAAAATGGTCACTTGGGACTCAGTGAAGTCTGGAGTTTCGCCTTAGTTTTAAATTTTTTTGGCAGCTGTCAAAAATGTCTTCAATTGGTTTCTGAAACTGGAAAATGCGAATTAACCTACAAGGTGCATGAACGAGAGCTCAAAAGCTCCCGACTTTACGGCAGTGCTTTTTATATTTTTTTTTAATTCAATTTCAAAGAAACATCAAAAGTTCCACTTATCATTCTGTTGTTTATTTTTTTGTTTGTTTATATCCGGACCCTACAAGGTCTCTGTGAGTTGTTTTGCTGTTTGTTTGCCCAATCAGTTATTTCAGAGCAGTATGATGTTGTGTCGATGCAATTCTCATCATGTGAACGCAGCTCACATTATTTAACAATCGAAAGTGCTTACTTCAACTTTCGATTGAATACATTTAGGTACTTATGTTTTTGCTAAGGACACGTTTTTATAACAATCTATGGTGGATCGAAAAGAACCGAAAAATAATGTAATGAAAACAACAAAATCGAGAAAAGTCAGGAGCTTTTGAGCACTTCTTCTAATTCATCACCAGAGCGGTCCCAAATGCTGCTTGGCTTCAAGACTTATCAAACTCACCCTCTGTATTCTGAAAGACTGATAAAACCATGGTTCAACCGACCCAATATTCAACTTGACAGCGATGTCGAATCAATTTGGATTTCCGAAATGTTGTCTAGTGGAAAATTAACTATAACATTACAATATTGATTTGACATGAGGTGACACTGTAGCAAGACTTAAGAACCAAAGATTATGAAACGAACCAAAGATTCTGTGAAACCAGCTCAGTTTTTTTCTACTTTAAACAGCTGCAAAGCTGAAATTTCATAGAGCATACTCATTTTATCGATGCATTTCAGCAGGATATTGCGAATAGTCTCTTGGATACAGAAGTTTTTGAAAATAATTTTTCTAATTCTTAATATCCAATATTTTGGGTAGCAGGTGACTCTCCTCTAATAAAGAGTGGTTTAATATGAGTTTCTAATAGATATATGTTGGTCTTGTTGATATGATGTGAATTTACGTATATAAATACACACAGTTCTTCTTGTGAATTAGTACATACTCCATAAGGGTTATACAACTTCCGATATTGGCTGAAATTCTTACAAGAAGCAATAACTATTCATCAGAATTCATCGAATTTATTGTTTGTAATCCTACACAAAGAACAATTTCATATATTTTTGTTCTTCTTCTTGAGGTGCGTACAGACATGCTCCGAATATCGTACCGAACCGTGTCGCGTACACCGACGCGATCAACAAAAGTTCGCGAGAGCGAATCAAATTCATCGCACCTCTACGTGATCGCTTAGATGTGCGATACGCGGTTGCAACCCTTCGTCCACACTTGGGTACGCGACACGGTTCGGTACGCTATTCGGAGCATGTCTGTACGCACCTTTATAGTGGTTGCAAAACTTGAACTGAATATTGGTCTTTTCTCTATTTGATACGTGATTAGAATCGTTTTCTGCCTGTTTTTGAGTAGTCTCGTACAGTTTTTTGGATGGCGAAAGACACTGATTGCGTGATTGCATATATTTTCCTTTCGGGCTCTGCTGAAGTTAATGGAAAAACAAAAGACCTTTCATAAAAGAGGTAGAAGATGAAATCAAATAAGTTTTGAGAAGGGCCTAAGAAAGATTAGTGGCAGAGGAAAAAAGGTCGACCCAAGTGGGATAGATTCAAGATAGATTGAGATTAAGATTATTCTTACGAAGAGTTATAATTTTTTTATTATATAGGTATACTGAAACTGTTTTTCAATGTTGTAAGATCATTTTAATCTATTTATATTTTTATATTTATTTTATTCATTTTGAAAATATTAAAAATGACAGCAGCTCTTTGTCAATTATGCCGAATAAGCTCTTATAGGAATATAAGGATTTTTTTTCGATAATTCGCTAGAATCTACGGTTTTTATAGTCTTGGTAATGCGATCTGAACAAATTTCGCACGTAGTTTGAATACATTATTCTTCATCTATGTGCAGAAATTCATTCCGATCGAATCAGTCGTTTCGAAATTATCAGGAAAAAACGGCCACATTTACAGAACCCCTAGTGTAATTTTGCTCATTGATAAACGACCTCGATAATCGAGATCCAAACCTACCCTGAAAATTTCAAGTCTGCATGTAGCTTGAACCCGTCATTCTCCATCTGAGTGCAATTTCGTCTCGATCGAATAGGTAGTTTCGAAGTAATCAGGAGAACAAAATTTCGAACCCCTGGTCGAATTTTGCCATATAACGAACTCAACGGCGGCATTCGAGATTCCAACCTACCCTTAAATTTTCGAGTTTCTTGGTCGTTCCGTTCGGGAGTTATCGAGTATACGGACGGACGGCCGGCCGGGCGGACGGACGGACAGACTCGATTTTTGCTACGGATTCGTCATTAGTGAGTCGAACTTTGTCGATTGAGACAATTTTCAGCTCAAAATTCGAAAAATACATAGAGATACATAGAAATACAAAAATACAGCCCACGTGTGAGCAGAACGAGTGCTCAATAATTTCATACTAAGACAACCCCAGGCTTCATGTCCGTGCTTTAGGTGACTTTTTTTTTCGATAATACGCTAGAATTTTCTACGGTATCTATAGTCTTGGTAATGCGATCTGAACGAAATTTCGCACGGAGTTTGGATACATTATTCTTCATCTATGTTCATTCCAATCCAATCAGTAGTTTCGAAATGATCAGGAAAAAAAAACCCTAGACTAATTTTGCTCATTGATGAACTTGACCGCGACATTCGAGATCCACATCTATCCTGGAAATTTCAAGTCCCTAGGCCTTTCCGTTTCCAAGTTATTATATTCTATGGTTCTGGTCAAGCGATCTGGACAAAATTTGATTTGATTGAGGCTATTTTCGGCTCAAAATTCGAAAAATATAGCCCTCGTGTAAGTAGAACGAGCGCTCAAAAAGTTGATTCCGTTATACTGGCTCCCAGAGTGGGGTCTTATTAGATCAGGGAACTCAATTTCGTTTTCCTACAAAGCTTTATGCTTTTTTAATTTTAGGAAATAACCGTCACGTCGAGGACTAGGTATCTTGATCTGTGAGTTCAGCGATCGAGTAGAAAAATAATGAAAAAAGAGAGTGTTTGGATTGGAACTGAAAGAAATTCTTGATGGAATATTAAATTTTGATGAAGAATTGATCCATTATGAAAATGACACTTATTTTCTGAGAAAGCATAGCTATGATAATACTGGCATCTACTTACTTCATTGAACTTGTTTATTAAAGTTTGTCTTGAACTGATTGCTGTTGTACCATCCATCTTCAAATACTTATAATCTTGTTCTTGCAGAAACTGTTCAAAAATCTTGATCATAGCTCTCCCTTGAGAAAATAATAGTACCCGATGTTTTTGTTTCTTCCATATTTTCAGCAGAGCTGAGACTACAATCATCTTTCCTGATTTTTTGAAGTATCCAAATTTATTCTCCTCTTCCATGTCAGCCTGTAAAAAAAAAACAGAATTGATTAATTCATAAAGATCATAAAGAGAATCAAGGTATTTAATGAAACTTAAGCAAAAATACTTCTTATCTAACCTCTTCAGGTAATTCGTCCCCATCATAGATGAATATATCTGGGTGATTGCAAATTTTTCTGAGAGAAGTAATAGCCATCAGCATATTCGCTCTTATATAATTATCAGAACTCCATTTCTTTGTCCCTCGGCCAAGAATGTCATTCACATGTTCACTCTGAAAATAAGTGGCATAATATAATTAACGTTCTTTTTGAGATGAATTCAATGAATGATGGTCTGATCAGAAAGTTGAAGCGCATGTCATTTTATAGGTAGTCTATGTGATTATCAGATATCAAACAAGCCATTCAATGTGTACAGATATCAGAGCTGTGCCGAGCACTGAATATTAGTGCTTCGAGCACTAAGCACTTGGAAAAAAGGGCTCCCGAGTCGCGAGCACTAAGCACCAATTTCCACAAAAGGCTCGCGATTACTAAGCACTTTGTGAAAGTAATTTGATATTTCGAGCACTAAGCCCTGAGCACTTTTTTAAGAACTGTTGAGGTGAAGTTACTTTAATCGAAAGAAAAATTGCACCTTTTTAGTTTAGGTTTTATAATAATAATAGTTTATTCGCACATGATAAGTTAATACACAAAAATAGTTCACATGTACAAATAATTTGCCATCAAATAATTTCATGGCTTGTCAAAGGCTATGTATAGATATATCTATAAACGAAAAATAGAGTATGCACATAAATACAATAAATATTCACATATAAACACTCGAGGACTGAAAACAATTGTTTTTCATGTATATGAGATGTAAACTGTCCAAAAAATCACTCAACCTATAAATAGACTTCTCTAAAAGAAGACATTTTACCTTCCTACTGAAAGCTGCCGAACTCTTAATTTCTTCTGGTAGTTTGTTATATAATTTCAAACATATTTGATAATATGTGAGATTATTGAGATTATTGATGTAAAGGGGGTCCCGAATTCGATGCTCACTTTAAGCATGTCGAGAACTATGTGTGTTGGAAAAAAATTTGCAAGGACTCTGGATCTCTTTGGTTGAAATAATATGAATTCATAAATATATCCATTCATTTTCACTGGACTGAATATCAATACTAGATCTCAACTCAAGGTATCAAGGCATTGGTGTCGATCGCATATATTCGTGTTACGACAAGATTGGGAAAAGGGCTTAGTGCTTAGTAATCTGCAGAAGTGCTCGGGAGCATTTCAGTGCTCGGGAGGACTTTGGGGATTACTAAGCACTAAGCCTTTTGCTGAAGTGCTTCGATAACTAAGCACTAAGCACTGCTTTTAAAAAGTGCTCGGGAGCACAGTGCTTGGGAGCACAGTGCTTGGGAGCACAAAAGGGCTTCGAGTGCTTTCTAAATTACCAAGCACAATGCTTTGGCACAGCTCTGTCAGATATTCATGAAAATTGTTGAACCTCCCCAAAGTTTATAAGTAGGTTTATTATTTACACATCCCCTTGATTCCTCTAAAGATTTCGCGGAATATCTCTAAACAAACAAAAATGTATGTTGTTTTGTTGTTGGGTTTCAGAACCCGATATCCGGAAAAAACCGAAATTTTGCAAATTCGTTTTATTATTCTCTTGGCTTTATCGGAAAACGAATTTCGAAATAAATTGAACATTCACATTGCCACTTTGTCCGCTCTCTCCAACAACGACTACATTTTTGAAATACGACGCTTCGTCTTCGAGGGGTCATGATCAGCTTGATTATTTGTAAATCAAATTCAAATCTCTATTGTACCTTGAGCTAATCACAATAGCTTGTACTCGTCATATCTATATTCATGATTGTATAAATAACAATCATTGTTTAAATAACATCAAAAACAATGTAGGACAATAGTATATTATTTCATAAGGAGGAAAAGTGTCACTTTTCATGGCGAGCTTTTGTTTACCCGCCGAACGGAATGAGTCACTTCTCCTCCGAATGGAATATGTTATTTTTTTTTCAAACTTTTTGAAATTCATTAAAATCTGGAGATTAGATTTATATTTACGATCGTTATAATTGAGTGATCAACAGAAAGTTTGCCTAGTAACGGTTGTCTCGCAAAATTAATTTTGACAGTTAATTACATTTTGCCCTACGGCGTTCGGAAAAGTAATTCATCGTTGACATAGCAATACCTTTCCCTCCGGCGGAGGGGAAGTAGAACTTTTCGATGATCCGGTCAGTCAAAATATGTACATTAACAAAAACTATATTTTTTTTCAAACGTACAGAAACAACGTCATATTTCGACTGACAGGATCATCGGAAAGTTTTACTTCTCCTCCACCGTAGGAAAAGTGGTTGCTATGTCAACGATGAATTACATTTCCTTACACCGTAGGGAAAAATGTAATCAACTATCAAAATTAATTTTGCGAGAAAACCGTAACTAGGCAAACTTTCTATTGATCACTCAATTATAACGATCGTGAATATAAATCTAATCTCCAGATTTTAATGAATTTTAAAGCGTTTGAAAAAAAAATAACATATTCCATTCGGAGGAGAGGTGACTTTTTATGACTCACTCCGTTCGGCGGGTAAACAGAAGCTCGCCATGAAAAGTGACACTTTTCCTCCTTATGAAATAATATACTATTATATCACAGATAAATTTGGGTCGCAGAGAGCGAAAAGTATGCCTTGTTGATAAAAGCGCATTCAATTCTCTTTCAAATTCAATGAAACACAATGGTTTCCAATGATTCGGCAGTTTATTGAAAACTGCAACAGAAATATAAGAAGAAGAGGGGATGGGATTCTTGGGAATCAGCAAAGTATTGCTGTTCCTTGTGCTGTAGCAGTTCTCCCCCAGGTGTCTAAATTGTTTGCATTCTTTTTCGCACATAAATGTAGGGTAGTGTGAGAATACGATTACCAATGAAATAGCTTTTACACGATTCATTTGATTTCAAGTTGAAAATCAACCTAATGAGCCTCTTCTGCGAAACAAGCACTTTTTCGGAACCAATCGCATAGCCCCACAAAACTGTGTTATAGGCAAGGTAAGCCATGGAGTAGTATACGCCAATGAGATCTTGCGTTCCCAGGCATTATTTCAGTTGTAGCAGAGCAAATTACGATGAGATTAAGCACCTAGAAGAGACGCATTCAATATGTGACTGCTATTTTAAGGATGGTTCGACAAGCAAACCCAAATACTTTACCTCTGCCAGTCCAGGCAAACACCACGCAGCCCTAAGTGATAATACTTCATGAGAGCAATGGCGGGATCGAACAAATCGAAAGCCTTCCGAAGGTCCAAACATATTGCAACAGCGTATCTACCCTAGTTCCATATGCCATATAAAATTGATCAAAACAACGGCAGCTGTTTCTGTTGAACGGTTTCTCTTGGAACCATGTTGACATGTACTGAGCAAGTTGTTCGATTCAAGAAAATCAGATATCTTTGTATAAATAACAATTTCAACCAACTTAGCCAATGCGCTCAGCAGGTCAATATTTCATTTCTGAAATCTAAGTAAATGTCTTTATTGAGATAAGAAACTGACAGTTACAGAAAGAAAAAACAATCAGAATTAAACTAAATTTCCTCTGTTAGTTTACGTTTGGCGCCAGTCTAGTTCAAGGCTACACTGAACCAAACGAAAACCATTATTACACCACAACCAATTTGTCAATCACCCAAAAAAAAAATTAGGAAAAAATTGTGAAAAGCACTGCCGTGAAGTCAGGAGCTTTTGAGCGCTCGTTCATCCACCTTGTAGGTAGATTCGCATTTTCCAGTTTCAGAAAAAAATTTTTGACAGCTTTTGAAAAAATTCTCAAACTAAGGCGAAACTCCAGACTTCACGTCAGGCATAAGGTGATTTTTTTTCGATAATTCGCTAAAATTTTCTACGGTATCTATGGTCTTGGTAATGCGATCTGGACAAAATTTCCCACGTAGTTTGTATACATTATTCTTCATCTATTTGCAGAATTTCATTCCAATCCAATGGGTAGTTTTGAAATTATCAAGAAAACTGAATTTCAAGCGAACATATTTACGGAACCCCTAGTCTAATTCTGCTCATTGATGAACGAGACAGCAACATTCGAGATCCACACCTATCCTGAAAATTTCAAGTCCCTAGGCTTTTCCATTACAAAGTTAAAATTTTCTATGGTGGTCTAAAACCACGATGGGGGCCGGCGCTGGAGTATACGGGGCAAGAACCAAGTGTACACTATCGTTAGACTCCTACTCGAATGCCTTTCAGGCAGAAATACTTGCAATCGAAAGATGCATAGATATAAACCTGGAAAGAAACTATCAAGGGTGCGACATTGTGATCCACTCGGATAGTCAAGCTGCTATCAAAGCACTGAACTCCTATATCATCGACTCAAAGCTGGTATGGGAGTGCCGGAGGAAACTTAATGAAGTAGGCAAGAAAAATAAGGTTTCTTTAGTCTGGGTTCCTGGTCACTCAGGAATCAAAGGAAACGAAGAGGCCAATACACTTGCCAGAAAGGGCGCACAAACGCCACTTACTGGCCCAGAACCTTTCTGTGGCATAGGTAAACGCACCTATAAGAAAGAGTTTCTGGAGAAGGAAGAGACTGAAAGAGAAGCACTCTGGACGAACCTTCCAGGAATGGATACCTCTAAAATGTTCATTCGGAACTTTGAAAGTTCAAGATCCAAAAAGTATTTGTAAGAACAACAGTAAGAACAAGTTACGCCTACTCACTTGCTTCCTCACAGGACATTGTCGCCTTAGGAAGCATATGATGAGAATGAGCTTAACAGAAACAGACGAGTGTAGATTCTGTGGTGAAGAGGAGGAGACTCCTGTTCACCTGGTTACAGAATGCCTCGCCATTGCAAACCAGCGCAAAGAATGTCTTGGAAAAGATAATTACAGGAGGAATGAGGATCTAACCTCCTTGAAGCCCTCTCAGATACTGGAGTTCATTGGAGCTGGAGGGCGAGCTGTATGTTGCGAATACGGCTCTGATGGGGGGCACAATAGACCTTGAGGTCGCAGTGGAACGTAACCCTCTTCCCAACTATTAACTATGGTTCACTTCGATCGAATCAGTAGTTTCGAAGTAATCAGGAAAACAAAATTTCGAGCGGCCATATTTACGGAACCGCTGGGCAAATTTTACCCAATAACGAACTGCGTAATTCGAGATTCGAACCTACTCTGAAAATTTCAAGTTCCTAGGCCATTCCGTTCGAGTGTTATCGTGTATACGGCCGGACGGACATACTCAAATTTTTTAACGGATTCGTCATCAGTGAGTCGAACATAGTCGTTTGAGACCATTTTCGACTCAAAATTCGAAAAATACAGACATCGTGACGAAATGATATAGCCCTCGTGTAAGTAGTACGAGCGCTCAAAAATGATTGACATATATAGCACCCGTCGTAGAATAAGGAGACAACTCAAAAATTGATTATGTTGGGAAATCGTGTTTGAAGTTTTGGTTTACCGAAGTTTTCGTTCTATACTTTTGTGTACTCACTCAATTTAACACGCTGAATATTCGTAATGACTGCAGCAATCCATTTGAACATTATAACTCTAGTACCCAATATTCAATTAATGCAATTTTTCCCGTCGTGGTGGAATATTCTACTGTTTTTCCAAAAAATTTGCAAATTTTTCACGCACAGTCTCATGTGGCGGAGAGGCCAACTCGAGTTATTCTGATATTGCACCTAAGAAGAGGGTTACTTCCTGAGTTCAATACCGTCACTAACACAAAATATGGACCTTTTTTGAGTTGTCCTCTTATTCTACGACGGGTGCGATATATTGGTTGTGGAATATTTATGTGATTGATTTCACTGAATCATTCCAGATTATTCTGTCAATCCAGTCGAAGTCAGTAGGTATATAAGGTTGGGAAAAAAGTAATTTCGTATTTTTAGCTTTATTTCAATGCTTCATAAAAAGTGTTACAATCATCCGATTTAAGTCAAATATGCGCCATTCTGTTCGATAACTTGTTGCCAACGAGAATCTGACTTCATAATGCCCCTCCCTTAGAAGCCCTTGTCCCTATTAGCAAAAAACTCTGACAATCAATTTTTACAGGCCCCCATTGAGGCCAATTTTTTACCTCTAAGCGCGTTGGCCATGGACAGAAACAGGTGATAGACACTTGGTGCCAGGTCCGGACTATAAGGCGGATGCATAAGAACTTCCCATCCTAGCTCCCGAAGCTACTGGCGCGTCATCAAAGATGTGTGCGGCCTGGCGTTGTCCTGATTTAACACGATTCTGTTCCTATCCACCAATGCTGGTCGCTTCTGTTCGATCACCAGCTTGAAACTGTTGAGTTGTTCACAGTAGAGAGCAGAAGTGACCGTTTGACCTTGGGAGAGCAGCTCATAGTATAGCACTCTCTGCCTATCCACCAAACACACATTAACACCTTCCTGGCTGTCAATGTTGGCTTGGTCACGGTCTAGGCCACTTCGTTGGATTTCGACCACGATCTCTGTCCCTTGACATTGTTATAAGTAACCCATTTTTCATCACCAGTCACCATCCGCTTCAGAAATGGGTCGATTTTTTGCGATTCGCAGATGGAAATTCGGTCTATGATTTTTTTTTTTGCGCCAGCTCATGCAGCTCCCAAACTAACTGAGTGAGCATAAAACTACTATTTTACTCAATTTTTGACAGGGCATTGTTCTTATGGTACCTCCACTAAGAGTATAGGACGGACAAGGGATGATAAGCATTCCACGTTGTAGATAACCCGAAGCAGATGTTCTGTCATTCCCTCAAGCTACGTATCGACTGCGCGAGGCTGCCTCGCAAGGCACGCCTCGCAAAGTCGATACCTGACTCGCGCTCGATGTTGCCTCACCCTGAGGCTGCCTCACCCTGAGCCAACGAATGTCGGTTTCTGGTCGAGATCAGAGGCGCCCCGCGATCAATTACTCGCTGTGTTTGGACCAGTATACATCGTTTTCTGCCTCGCTCGAGGCGAATCGAAGAATTAACACCGGGAGTTATCAAAATGGACAATGATAAGTGTTTGATATTGATTGATTTATACAAAGAACATCCCTTGTTGTGGATCCAAATAATAAAAAGTAAATTTTTGATGGTATCTTCAACTGCTTCAAATGTCATATCTTGCATTAGCCTATTCATACACTGAAGTCGATTTTTGAATACGCGGCAACGCGGCTTTCTCTTTCGTTTCGTCCTATCTGCCAAAATTCGATGAATTACAATGAAAGAAAATGCCTCGCAGTGACTGATGCCTCATCCGTCCAAAATTACCCATCGAGGTCGCCTCGCGAGGCATGCCTCGTGACGATGCCTCGCGAGGATACCTCGCGCAGTCGATACGTAGCTTCTCAGATGGACGGAGGAAAAAAACGCACTGGTCGGAAAAATAGGCCGCTTACCGTCAGTTGAGAATATAATAGAGAAAATGCTACAGCATGAAGGATACTAGAAGACGTTTACGGCTTTGTGACAGGAGACATGAGTAGAAAGGAGGGAGAGGACCGCTATGCATGGATCAACGCACGGGCAGGCATGAATTTTCCGGTGGTCCTCGCATTTTCCCAAGTTGTGTTTTTTTTTAGTCGGCCAGCAACAACATCAAGCCAAACCGACATATCCCACGACACGGTCGTGGTTGAATCTAGCAGCAGATTTTTCTCCACAACCCGAAGTAAAGAGGGGTTGGGTAAGGGATTTCGTTGGGTTGGGTTAGGTTAGGGTCACGATAGGGTTAGAATAGGGTTAGGTTAGGTTTAAGTTAGGGATAGGTTGGGGTTGATAATTATAATAATTCCACTGTATTGAATATTTCATTACAATATAATTGAACCTACACCTTAGCCACAGCAACGCGTGGCCGGGTCTGCTAGTTCTATATGAGGGAGTCGATTCGTGATACGCCATTGATTGGTGTTACACATTTTTTTAAATCTGTATCATTCCAAGTTGATGCTATATTCGTCAATTCTTCGATTGAAATATTTTGATTGGCATTACTTATTATCAAATAATTGTTTCTGAGGGCTTTGTTGATACTGCGTTGAATAATTCGATCGTTTTTGGAGATAATTTCTTGTTTTTATAGACATAGAGGTGTTAAAATTCTTTTATTGATTTAAAAACATTTTCGTTTCGACCTACATTAAAAGAAGTATTTGGATTATGACCAAAAACTCGACAATTAGTTGGATAATGAGTATTTACTTGTCTTTGTTGAAAGTTAATAGGTTGAGGGTTGAGTTGGAAATCTTTGGTGGGTGTTATTTTGATGAAAATTTTTTGACTAGATTGGGCCAAATTTCTTTGGTTATTTTGAGGAAAATTTCTTTGATTATTTTGGTAGTAATTTATCTGGTAATTCTGAGTATTATAATGAAAATATGGTTGTTGGTAATAATAATAAATTCTCGACGAATAAATGTGACTATGTCATCATAATTCATCATGCTCTAACCTCCAAGGGCTGTTCGTAATTCTGAATCAATATTATACGCTTAATCTGATAAATTGAATCATTTCTCCATGCAAAATAGTAGAGGTAAGCAATCTTTTGTGCATGGAAAAAAAATTGTTGGTGATATTTTTTTGTCTCAGGAGTAGTCAAATTGGTCTTATCAATGAAGGATAAGGAAAATTTCATTTGTGAATCTTTCAGAATATATAAGATTATTTCAATATTAAGAACAGTGAAAAAATCGGAGTAGAGCTTATTAATTCAACGTGTAGAAAGTGACTGAAACTTCCTTAGGGAATTTGAATGAGCCGAATTAACATATCCAATACCTGAAAATCGTTATATTCGGAACCAAGCAATACATTCTTGAATAGAATAGATGAGAACATAATATATTTTGGTGAGAATTTTGCCAAGGTTCAATGAAATATAATGATAAAATATTATGTACACATAGTTTAGTCTAGAATAAATAATGTAATATTTGAATAATCGCCGATCTTAAACCCTTCAATTCATTGAGACATTTAAACCACAGCGTTATGGCGGCTTTTCGTAACGTAATAGGTATGTACTGGGTTCAGCACTTGTTACGTCACATTCGGGCGCGATTTCCGTGGTGTTCAATCAGAAAGAACATTGTTTGTGATTTTTTATTTCAAGAAAAATCTAACCACTTTCTTCATCAATCATTTTGGAGATAAGACACGGAAAGCTACCCCAAGGTATTTTGTTTTTGCAAGACAATGCCTTTGCACACAAATCGCATGTTGGCATGAAAAGATTTTGTGATTTAAGGTACCAATTACTCGAACAGTTTAAAAGGTCGTAAATTTTCGAACGAAGAGATGATAGACGCTGTGGAGGCCTGATTTGCAGAACAAGATAAAACTTTGTTCTGGAAAGGTCTAGACTATCTAGAGACATTGCAGGTTCGTTGCAATAAATTTATACAATTGAGGAGAGTATGTTGAATATCGAAATATTTCCAATCTTGAACTTTTTTTGCTTCGTTAGTAGAATAAGAATAGTTACAAGGCATAACTAAAACACATAACGTGAAATAGATCTCCTATAGTGAGAAATTTGAATAGCTTGTGAAGTTTAAAAAAATATTGGGACAAATAATTCAATTTTTAGCACCTCTTATCGCATCCTAACTATAGGAAGAAATTAATATAATTGGATTCGTACCATCAAAAAATCCATTCCATAGAAAAAAAAATTAATATAAGTGGATTCATACCATTAAAAAATCCTTGTAGACCATTCTTTGGTAATCACTCAATGAACAAAATAGAACTTGTTCGCTTTTGCTGGGAAGCTCAATATTATCCTGAACTTCAGCTTTTGTTCTTCTCAACAAAAATGGGGATATCAAATTTTTCAAAGCAGTTGCCACTGATAATGCAGTTGCTTCCTGTAATAATAATAATAATGATGATAAATTCATTGATTTTATTTCAACCTTATTTAAAAAAAAATTTTTAGAACGCACTGATGTGTTGTCAAGAGCTTTTGAGCGCTAAATCATCCACCTTCTATTGAAATTTTTTTTGACAGGTGTCAAGAAAATGACAGCAGTTCTTTGTCAATAATGCCGAATCAGCTGTTGCAGGACTATGGGTTCTATGGTCGACTATGTGCGATCTGGACAAAATTTCGCACGTATTCTTTATCTATGTGCGAAATTTCATTCCGATCGAATCAGTAGTTTCGTGATTATCAGGAGAAAAATATTTTGATCGGCCATATTCACGGAATCCCTAGTTCAATTTTGCTCATTGATGAACGTGACCTCGACATTCGAGATCCAAACCTACCCTGAAAATTTCAAGTTTTAAGGTCTTTCCGTTCGAAAGAAATTTCGCATGTCGCTTGAACACGTCATTGTATAGGGCAAAATTTCATTTCGATCGAATCAGTATTTTCAGAGTATTTAAAAAAACAAAATTCGAATTTTGCCCAATAACGAACTTAACCGCGGCATTCGTGATTTGAACCTACCCTGAATTATTCAAGTTTCTTGGTCGTTCCGTTCGACAGTTATCGTGTATACGGCCGGACGGACAGACTTCAATTTTTCGACGGATTCGTCATCAGTGAGTCGAAACTTGTCGATTGAGACCATTTTCGTCTCAAAATTCGAAAGATACAGACATAGTGACTTTGAATACATTATTTTTCATCTATGCGACCATATTTACGGAACCCCCAGTCTGATTTGGCTCATTGTCAGACGTGACAGCTACGTTCGTAGCTTTGTAGCTATAATATATCATTCTCCATTGAAATACAAAATTACTTCACGATCGATTCCGTAGTTTCGAAATTATCAAGAAAACTAAATTCAAAATGACCATATTTATGGAACCCCGAGACTAATTCTGCTCATTGATGAACGTGACCGCTACATTCGAGATCCAAACCTATCCTGGAATTTTCAAGTCTCTAGGCCTTTCCGTTCGAAAGTTATAATTCTCTATGGTTTCCATGGTTTTGGTCATGCGATCTGGACAAAATTTTGCATGTAACTTGAATACGTCATTCTCCATCCAAATTTTATCTCGAATAAGTAGTTTCGTAGAAATCTGGAGAACAAGATTCCGAACGGCAATATTTACGGAACCCCTAGTGGAATTCTGCCCATTCACGAACTCAACTGCGGCATTCGGGAAGTGAAACCACACTGAAAATTTCAAGTCTCTAGGTCATTCCGTTCGAAAGTTATCGTGCTTACGACCGGAGGGACCGACAGACAGACTTGAATTTTTCGACGGATTCGTCAATAGTAAGTAGAACCTTGTCGATTGAGACCATTTTCGGCTCAAAATTCGAAAAATACAGACATCGTGACGAAATGATATAGTCCTCGTGAAAGTAGAACGAGAGCTCAATTTATAGAATGATATTTCAACTACTTCTAAAAGAATTTTTTTCGAATCAGACAGGGTATACAACCTGATCGAATACAAAATTCTCAGATTTCAAGTGAAAGGCATTCTGAATCAAAGAAATATATAGCTTCATTCTGCAGAATGTTCAAACAAAATGGTTGGTTGGTTCTTAGTGGACAATAAAATATACTTTCAGAAATTATTCATAATGAAAACGTGTTTTGTAGCACCTTTTTCAATTTTGAAAAAGTATAAGTTATTGACCAAGAGTTGATTTAATAAACCCCTCTCAATTCAAAAATGATCATAAACCGTCACTGCTTCCTTGTATAAATTGTGGGAATCAACAGAATGAACAAATTTCATTCATTTATTTTCTTATGAATTCTTACCTGCATGGGTGAGGCATTTGCGAAACCCCCTTGTATGATGGGATTATTGAAATGTTCCATAAAGGTATTGAGTGCACCAAGGATTCCTGGATTCGTAAAATCAAATAAACTCCACAATTCTTGTAAATTATTTTGCATAGGGCTACCACTCAATAAAATTCGATGAGGTGTTCTTATTTGTTTGACAGCTACTGTTATTTTTGCAGTGGCATTTCTAATCTTATGTCCCTCATCCAATATAAGATAGTTCCAATGGTGATCCAACAGATTTCCTTTGTATTTGAGGATTCCCAAATAAGTAGTTACAAGTATCCCATTATTTTCATTTATGTCTTTTATCAAAACAGCTTTGTTACCTGCAGGTTACATGAAATGAAATAAAAAAATTAATTCAATGAAAATGTTGAACAAAACAATTTGTAACCTCGAAATCTTCCAGACTGATGCAGAACAGCTACTCTGAATTCAGGAGCCCACTGATGAAAATGTTGAACCCATTGGTAGATCACCGTTGCTGGACAAACAATAATTGTTGGTCCTTTACCAATAAAGCTGAAAAATGTGTTTCAGTTGGAAATATCGAGAGATTAATGAAAAAATTGTTGAAAAATACTACGGACCTCCGAAAGTAGGACTTAGCAGTTATAATATTAATAGTTCATTGAATGTCACTGACTTAAACCTGGGAAGAATTTACGATATACATACTTGAATTTTCGAAGAAAATTATATATGGTGAATTGAATGGTTGTTTTCATGTGCAAGAAGCTTTCAATATAAAGTTAGTCGGCAATAAATGAAAAATTGAAGGCGGCTGGAAGAATGTTGTGAAAGAATGTCAACTGGAGTTCGAATTCCATACCTGAATGGTAATATATCAAGCAGAATCAAACCGCGAAGATGGCAAGGATAATACGCATTTCTGCAGTAAGTAGATTCCTAACGTTTCCGAAATTCCAAACGGGGTTCCTCTCACAGGCCTATGTACGGCGATTTGATATCGTTAAAACGTACCGCAAATAGCTGAGAACACGGCCAACACCGAATTCAAGAAGCTCGCGTTCTTGTTGGTCCCTTTCAGTTATTCCCTTGCTCTGGTGGTAAATTTCAACAACTTATTCGAAAAACAATAAATCTAAAGGCATCAAATAATTTGTTTGCCGCTTCGAAAAATAAAAGCGTTTTCCTAAGGGAGTTACTTTATTATCGATATATTCAAAGCTGACAGGAAAAATTTATTTTGTTCAAGGTTACTTTTTTGTAGTAAATTCTATCAAGTTGCTCTTAAAACAGATTGCATGAATCATTTCACTATTTTATTGATCTGATCGTTGCTTGGAAAACTCCATATTTATGTATCTTTGAGACCCTTAAAAAATTTTGCCACTAAAGAACGGCGAAAATATGCATTGAAAACTTTGATAACTACTTGATTTCAGATGGTCCTAAATATTTGAGATAACATTCTAGTGCATGATAATGCCACGCGTCCATTCCTTAAGTAGGTCTTGATATTACAACCTCAAAATGGGTACTTTTCTTATAAAATTCAAATAGTGCATTTCGCTAGGGGCTAAGTCAATGTCTGCGAAAGTTACTGTTCAAAATTCCATGCTTTTACCACATTTTCGAAAATGGAGAATCAAACATTACAATTTATATACTCACTTTCCAAATGGCGTATGAACACGACTATAATCTAATGCAAACAAAAAAGAAATTATTTGAACCGTTTTTCCTAAACCCATTTCATCTCCAAGCAATCCTCCTGACGATTTCTGATGCAGTGACCACAACCATTTTACACCTTTCTGTTGATACCTTCGGATGCACAGTTAATGCATAAAGATAATCAGCTTACATGAATTAAAATACTCACTTGTACAATTTGTTCCAATATTTCACTGGAACTCTCAAACTGTCTTCAATTTTTACGTCACTAACAATCCTCTCAGAAATAGAAGTACTATTCTCCTCATTTTCCTTCTCTAACAGTTTATAATAAAGATCTAATCTAGAATTATATTCTTCTAATAATCCATCATCTTGGCTTATTTTGAATTCCTTACTTTGTGGATTCCTATTGCGCTTCACAGATTTATGAGCACTTATATTGCCACCACATTCATAATCCGAATCTGAGAAAAAAATATGAATTCAATATCAACTACAAAATTATTCAACAATGGAAAGAAAAGGTATAAACATATTATTTTTGATATTAGAGCTATACAGAAACACTGATCCAATGAAACTGAATGAAAGTTAAATATATAGTCCGTCTAGAAGGAATCCGGAATTTTGATATATTTCTTTTTTTCCAGTTTCAGGAACCATTTGAAGAAATTTTCGACAGCTGTCAAAAATTCAAACTAAGGCGAAACTCCAGACTTCACGTCAGTCCTAAGTGACCCATTTTGTTTTCGATAATTCGCTAGAATTTTCTACGGCATCTATGGCATTGGTAATGCTGTCTGGACAAAAGTCCGCATGTAGTTTGAATACATTATTTAGTCTATGTGCAAAATTTCATTCCAATCCAATCAGTAGTTTCGAAATTACCAGGAGAAAAATATTTTGAAAGGCCATATTTACGGAACCCCCAGTCTAATTCTGCTCATTGATAAACGTGGCCGCGAGATTCGAGATCCACACCTATCCTGAAAATTTCAAGTCCATAGGCCTTTCCATTACAAAGTTATAGTTTTCTATGATTTATGTGGTTCTGGCCATGCGATCTGGACAAAATGTAGCTTGAATATATCATTCTCCATTGAAATACTAAATTTCGTCACAATCGAATCCGTTGTTTTGAAATTATCAAGAAAACTAAATTTCAAACGGCCATATTCACGGAACCCCTAGTCTAATTTTGCTCCTTGATGAACGTGACCGCGACATTGGAGATCCACACCTATCCTGAAATTTTCAAGTCCCGTTCGGAAGTTATAATTTTCTATGTTTTCTATTCATCAGATAGCAAATTTTATCTCGATCGAATCAGTAGTTTCGAATTAATCTGGAGAACAAAATTTCGAACGGTCATATTGACGGAACCCCTGGTCGAATTTCGCCCAATAACGAACTTAACCACGGCATTCGATATTCGAACCTACCCAGAAAGTTTCTAGGTCGTTCGAGAGTTATGGTGTATACGGCCTGACAGACTCGAATTTTTCGACGGATTCGTCATCAGTGAATCGAACCTGGTCGATTGTGACCATTTTCGGCTCAAAATTCGAAAAAATACAGTCCTCGTGTAAGTAGAACGAGCGATCAGATAGAAAACAGGTAGAATTTTCGTATAGAAAAGGTTTTCGGAACGTTAAAAAATTAGTGCAATTAACTGAACTAGGAAAAAGTGTATGAAACAATAAAGAGGATAAAAAATGACATAGACCAGTTTCAGGAAGAACGCTCAAGATTGAAGGAAACAATTCGAAAGCTTCATTGGCCTTGGGACCACACAATCCGCAACTAGGATTCCGCAATCGGCTGATAGATTTGGAAATCCACGAAATATAAAAGTACAGTGAAATCCGGTTATAACGACATTGACGGGACCGTGAATATTAGGTCGTTATATCCGATGGTCGTTATATCCAAAAATTTGTATAGAGAACGCAGAAATAGGATTTATCTTTTTTTTTATTTCAAAATGTACTGATTAAATGCTTCCTTCATTTTTTCTTTATTTTTCCACATCGTTGAAATTGTAGAATGTGCAACGCCAAATTCCAAAGCCAACTGGGTATTACTCTCTCCATTTTCTATTCGAGCTACTATAGCTCCCTTCTCTCAAATTGATAAATATTTTCTTTTTAATTTAGGCGTTAAAGCCATTTCAGTGTAGTCAATCGCTCGATGAATAAACTGAAGTCAATCAATTAAGAACTGGAACTGCTTATGTCTTCACAACGTAACATAAAACGGGGATTCCCCTGCATCGTACGAGTATTTCCGGAAGATCACGTGCCGGCAGCGACGAATTCTTAGTGGTACGTCGTTATAAACGGAAGAAATAGACAACAAGCTTGGAAAATTTTTGTCGCTATAAGCGACTTCGTCGTTATAAACGAAGTCGTTACAACCGAATGGTTTGATGTTGAATTACTTAGAATTCCAAACAATTGTCGATAATTTCATCGTTATATACGGATTTTCGTTATAACCGGTGTCGTAATAAACGGCTTTCACTGTATGTCCAGAAACGCAGAAACCTTCCGTATGTCACTGAAAAGACAAGGCCACATATCAAGGAAACCAAAAAAAAATCCCTATAGTGACACCTTTACAAAATGAACGAAGGATAGAATTTTGTAAACGATAATTTCAATAATGTCTGATGAAAGTTGTTTCCAACTTGGTGGGAATCACTCAAAAATCCTATCAAAACAACCTGTTACCATTCAAATTTCCCACCAAAATAAGCGTGGTCTACGCCTCTGTGTATAGTTGATGGTACCATTAATAGTGAAGAGTATTGTGGCATTCTAGAGGATCGATTACATGGAGCGAGTTTACAAGCTGCTAGTAAGCGAATTTAGAAGCGAGCGGGTCGTCTAGTGCGAATCTCCCCTCTGCTAGTTCGCTAGTGAACATGATTACACCGGGCGAGTTCACTAGTAGCTTCTAAATTCGCTCACTAGCAGCTTGTAAACCCGCTTCATGTAATCGACCTTCAAACGATTTTCTCCTTGAAACGGGGCATGCTTTATATCTAGAGGGATGGCGATTGGCGTTTTCAGCCAGATAATGCAAGATGCCATACTTCGGCCTATATGCTTGGACGCAGAACACCAAGTGGCGACCATTTCGTGGCCATCAGCTTCACCAGATCTTAGTCCCATTTAAAATATATGGGGACTAATGAAGATTGAAGTTGAACAAGCACGAAATAAAGATGATTTAATTCAGTCAGCTTCACAGTCCTGGACTACCATCACCGAAAATTATGGAGGTGATCTAGTTTCACGTACATGAATACTTAACCTGAGCTTTGTTTTTTCGGGATACTTTCTAGACGGACTATACATTCATTATAAGCGTTTTAAAGAAACACTGAAGGCTAATTTACAAGTGTCAAGTAGCTAACGCAAGTTACTAAATCAAGTAGCTTAAATCAATTTGCACAAGTAATCCGGTAAATGATTAAGTTAATCTGATTAGGTCCATTTTCAATGACCATGCTGAGCCTCCCTGAGTAGAGGCTATAATATCAGTAGAATATCCACAAAAAGAAAGGAAACTATTCAGTGATTCGAAAAACGAAACCAAAATTTGAGGTTGACATAGAACAAAATCAGCTGTTAGTAAACCAAAACCAGTTTAGTTTCAAAACGCTGGATTCAATAATCCGGTTGAGCAGGTTAACTTGATTGGGGTTTCTGTAAATCACTTTAGTGTTCGGTAATAAAGTTGGGGGAATTGAAGAATTACTTCAAGCTTGATTTTTCCGAAAATCGCTTCATATTTATTTTGAAATGATAATGAATATTATATTCTGAAAGAGATTGCTATTAAATATTTATCAATTGTTGGCAGTTCTGTTCCCTGATAAAGAGTATTTTCGCAAGCAGAAAATAATATTATGACAGTGAAACGGAATTTTCGAAATCTTTGAATTTTGAAGACTGGCAGATCACATGTCCAGAACCATAGAAACCATAGAAAATCATAACTTTCGAACGGAAAGGCCTAGGGACTTGAAATTTTCAGGATAGGTGTGGATCTGAAATGTCGCGTTCACGTTTATCAATGAGCAGAATTATACTAGGGGTTCCGTAAATACGGTCGTTTGAAATTTCGGTTTCAAGATAATTTCGAAACTACGGATTCGATCGAGATAAAATTTCATATTTTAATCGAGAATGATATATTAAAGCAATATTTTGTTCAGATCGCATGACCAGAACCATAGAAACCATAGAAAATTATAACTTTTGAACGGAAAGGCCTAGGAACTTGAAATTTTCAGGGTGGGTTTGGATCGCGAATTTCACGGTCACGTTCATCAATGAGCAAAATTAGATTAGGGGTTCCGTAAATATGGCCGTTCAAAATATTCTGTTCCCGATAATTTCGAAACTACCGATTTGATTGGAATGAAATTTTGCACCTAGTTGAGGAATAATGTATTCAAACTACGTGCGAAATTTTGTCCAGATCGCATCACCAGGACCATAGATACCGTAGAAAATTCTAGCGAATTATCGAAACAAAATTGATCAGCTGAAGCACTGACATGAAGTCTGGAGTTTCGCCTAAGTTTCAGAATTTCTTTGACAGCTGTCGAAAATTCCTTCAATTGATTTCTAAAACTGGAAAATGCGAATCTACCTACCAGGTGTATGTACGAGCGCTCAAAAGCTCCTGCCTTCACGGCAGTGCTTTTCGTAATTTTTTGAGTAATAATTTCGGACACAAAAAGAACGTCATATTTCGACTGACAGGATTATTCAAAAGTTCTACTTCTCCTCCGCCGTAGGGAAAAGTGTTTCTATGTAAACGATGAATTAGTTACTATGAACAATTATTATAGTTCATGTCCGTCAAAATCAAAATTAATCTTGCATGACAACCGTAACTAGGCAAATTTTGCATTCATAACTCAATTATAAAAATCGTAAATATAAGTCTAATCTAGAAGTGGATCTCCAGATTTCAAAACGTTTGAAAAAAAATAACGTATTCCATATGAGGAAAAGTGTGTTTTCATGGCTCGCCTTCAAAAACCCAGGATCGCCATGAAAAGTGACACTTCTCCTCCTTATGAAATAATATACTATTTCTGTTGACTTCAAAATTATTTCATCTTTATAGATATCAAATTGATTTGTTTTTCTACAGTACGAAAGTACACGATTTTTAAAGTATCAATATATAATGTATCGATACTTTCGAAGCGAAACGATTTCAACTACAACTACTATAAGTACTATACTATTTGTTTTGGATATAATACGATCCAGAGTATCAATACTTTACGAAGTATCGCCCAACACTAACTGGCGCTGGGGTATTCTGGGCTGGCACCAAATGCTCCCCATCATTAGGCCACTGTCGAAGCTTCTTACAGGCAGAAATACTTGCAATAGAAAGATGTGTGGAAACAACCTAGTAAGAAACCATTAGAAACGTGACATAGCGATACATTCTTACAGTCAGGCTGCAATTAAAGCACTGAGCTCTCATATCATCGATTCTAAGATGCTATTGGAGTGTCGAAGAAAACTCAACGAACTAGGCAAAAATAACAAGGTCTGTTTAATCTGGGTTCCTGGTCACTCGGGAATCAAAGGAAATGAGGAGGCCAGAAAAGGAACACAAACTCATTTCATTGGCCAGAACCTTTCTGTGGTATAGGTTAATTTACCTACAAGAAAGAGTTTCAGGAGAAAGAAACTCTAGCAGAATCTTCTTCTTGGACTGGATCATCCCAAAAAGTTTCTTTGAAACTTTGATACTGCAAGATCTGAGAAGTATCTGGACCTTAGCAAGAATATGCTACACTTCCTCACTTCATTCCTTACAGGGCATTTCCACCTCATGAGCATGGGTATAACAGAAAAAGAGGAGTGTAAATTATGTGGGGATCAGGAAGAAACTCTGGATCACCTGGCGATGGAATGCCTCACCATCGCTAGCCAACGCGAAAAATGCTTTGGACGAGAGATTTGTAGAAGTGAGGAAGTAAACTCCTTGAAGCATCCCAGATACTGGAGTTCATCAGAATTGTGGAACTGGAGGGCGAGAACAGTTCCGATATGATAGGTCGCAGTCCCGACTATGTCTTTATGCTGTCAGTTATGAAATGCCGGAATATCAGTTTCTTTTCAAAATATGTATGGACCAAACAACAAACATGTACCTTCTTCTGATGGGATATATTCGCTACAAGAACCATCACTGTCTACTGATGTAGCATGATTAGAACTATGTTCTTCAGTTTTCACTATTTTTATTTTTTTCCTTCTATTTTCTTTGCAGTGTAAATTTTTTCTTTTTAATTTCTCATTATCATTTCGATCAATATGAAGTGTTTTGGCTTGTTTGGGATCCTCAGTAAGACCTGTTCTCTTTTCAAGTTGTAATTTCTTAAGTTCTTCTTGTTTTCTAATATAATTTTCAAGAATTGTAATTTCCTTTGATTTTGGTTTACTTTCTTCAACATCGTTTTCTTGATTTTTGGTTGTTTCTTTAGCGAATTCATTGAGTTCATTTAAAGCCTGATTTTCCAATGACTCCTGTGAAGCACTCCAAACATTGATACCCTCTGAACCAAGCAATTCTTCATTACTTTGTAAGGGTTCTCTTTCTTCCCAGGACATTTGAAGCTCTGAAATATTTCATGTTTCATTATTCGAAGATATGAAGGACGATTGCGAACAACGTACCTGAGAAGTTGAAAGTCTTCTGTAGATTTAACTCAAATGGCAGTGACGAACTTACAAAATTTGATGAATAACAATTATATAGTATACAAAAAACCCGTAAACTGTAATCACTTGTCAACATAACCCCTAATAAGAATAAAACATCTCTCACTCACAGTCAAATGTCAGTTCTTCAGTATGTTCTGTGGCTGCGGTACCGAAAAAAACAATTAACCTAATTTTAACAATTTAACTTAACTAAATTTATCCTACAAAAGCGAAGTCTAGGTTATTCATATTGTATTTTTATTACATTCATAATGGCTCTGAAACGGTTATCTCTGAATTGGACCAGACTTCTATATAATTTTGAATCGGTGTCATCCATACAAACAAAACTTATACATTGTACTTGTAACAAAATGAGAGATGTTGTGGACAGAAAAGAAATGCTTCGTTCACTTCCCAAAATTGATGAAGGTACAGCTGGTGAAAAGGCTGAGGAAATGGACATATTACTCAAAGAGTTAGTTGAAATAGTCAATATTAACTTTATAATAATGACAAACTATTAATTTGCAGCAAACAGAGTATGTTTCCTACTAAGGATACCCCCAATCAATTGTTCAATGGAATACGATTTCGAGATTTGCCAATTTTCAACATCAAATCGTCTCCAAATAATACTATAATCACTCTAACCAATAGTAAAGGTTAGCAAACTAGCATGTAGATAATATGAAAATGAAATTTTTTTTTCATTTATAGGAGACCCCCAAATGCTTAGAACCTGTGGAATTGAGGGTTTCAAGAATACTAGAAAGGGAACAAATATAGCTGCTCAAGCTACTGCTATTACTGCTGGAACGGTATATTAAGTTTGTTCTACTACTTGATTACTTATTTACTAATTAGCTGTTTCATTCTAGAAAGCTTACAATAAAGGGATAAAGACAGTTAGGGTTCGCGTTAGAGGCATTGGACCAGGTAGAATGGTGAGAACTTTTTTTAATGAGTCTTGAATCTCAGATTTTCATTTCGTTAAATATAAACTATTATTTGAAATGAAGTTAAGATTGAAAGTTCATAAAATACAGGTATATTGTTCAATTCATTGCATATAATTAATAATTTTTTCAGTCTTCAATCAAAGGACTTCAAATGGCAGGTCTACAAGTTGTTTCAATTACTGATTGTACACCAGTTTCTTGGAATCCCCCACGACCTAGAAAACAAAGAAAATTGTAAATAGTACTAATAGTAAATAAATAGTGATTATTTTCAAAATGTTTTCATTTGGTCCCTGAAGAATACTTAAGAACTTAGTTTCAGCACCCTACGTGCCAAAATCTGACCAATGAGAAGAGAGCATACTCTCTTTCATTTTTGAGCGCTCTTACTACTTACACGAGGGCTATATCATTTCGTCACAATGTCTGTATTTTTCGAATTTTGAGCCGAAAATTGTCTCAATCGACTATGTTCGACTCACTGATGACGAATCCGTCGAAAAATTCGAGTCTGTCCGTCCGTCCGTATACACGATAACTCTCGAACGGGATGTCCTAGAAACTTGAAATTTTTAGGGTAGGTTCGAATCTCGAATGCCGCAGTTCGTTATCGGGCAAAATTCGCCGTGGGGTTCCGTAAATATGGCCGCTCGAAATTTTGTTTTCCTGATTACCTTGAAACTACAGATTCGATCGAGATGAAATTTTGCACCCTAATGAAAAATGAGGTGTTTAAGCTACAAGCAAAATTTTGTTCAGCTCGCATCACCAGAACCATAGAAACCATAGAAAATTGTAACTTTTGAACGGAAAAGCCTAGGGACTTGAAATTTTCAGGATAGGTGTGGATCACTATTGTCGTGATCTCTTTCATCTATGAGCAAAATTATACTAGGGGTTCCGTAAATATGGTCGTTTGAAATTTAGTTTTCTTGATAATTTCCAAACTACAGATTCGATCGTGACGAAATTTCGTATACTAATGGAGAATGATATATTCAAGCTACATTTCTCTAGATCACATGTCCAGAACCATAGAAAATCATAACTTTCGAACGGAAAGGCCTAGGGACTTGAAATTTTCAGGATAGGTGTGGATCTGAAATGTCGCGTTCACATTTATCAATGAGCAGAATTATACTAGGGGTTCCGTAAATACGGTCGTTTGAAATTTCGGTTTCAAAATCATTTCGAAACTACGGATTCGATCGAGATAAAATTTCATATTTTAATCGAGAATGATATATTAAAGCAATATTTTGTCCAGATCGCATAACCAGAACCATAGAAACCATAGAAAATTATAACTTCCGAAGGGAAAGGCCTAGGAACTTTTCAGGGTGGGTTTGGATCGCAAATTTCACGGTCACGTTCATCAATGAGCAAAATTAGACTAGGGGTTCCGTGAATTTGGCCGTTCAAAATATTCTGTTCCTGATAATTTCGAAACTACCGATTTGATTGGAATGAAATTTTGCACCTAGCTGAGGAATAATGTATTCAAACTACGTGCGAAATTTTGTCCAGATCGCATCACCAGGACCATAGATACCGTAGAAAATTCCAGCGAATTATCGAAAAAAAATTGGTCAGCTGAAGCACAGACAAAGTCTGGAGTTTCGCCTTAGTTTGAGAATTTTTTTGACAGCTGTCGAAAATTCCTTTAATTGTTTTCTAAAACTGGAAAATGCGAATCTACCTACAAGGTGGATGTATGAGCGCTCAAAAGCTCCTGACTTCACGGCAGTGCTTTTCGTAATTTTTTCTTTCCCTACGTCAGACAGCAGACTTCAACTGAGACTGCCGTGTGGCAAAGCAAAGCGGTTTTGGTTTTGTTTTATTTAACATTTCGAATGTCAAGTTGCCATTTTATTGTTATTGTGAAAACAAGAACGGAAAGAAGTTGAAATTTTTGCGTAGTGTTTTGAACAAGTTGATGAAATGGTTATTAGTTTGTTAAAAATTTGAATAGTGCAGTGTACAGACAAATTATTTCACATTCTCTTCATGAAATGTTCGCATATTGGCAAATTGCTACTGAACTTATATCTCGGAAAATATTGTCATGTTTGAAGCGCTTTTTCAAACAGTCACATTTTATGTAGACTTCAATAAATAAGTACTACGCCATATTTTTTGCATTATACATATACCTATTCTCTTTATAGTATGTTGGAAAAATTCATATTTTCTGATTCATTTTGGATTTCTTCAACCTTGCTGGATAATGAATAACAAATTGGTTTTGTTTTCAAGTTATAGGGTAAGTTCGCCAGTGGTCGGACAGTTTGAAGAAATATGAACTTGAAATTTTTCTAGAAACTATAGTTTTAGAGTAATTATACTAATTCCTTCTTCAGGTAAGGTATTGAGAATGTGGCCGCACATATAATCACAAAAAATACTTTCTTCAGCTCTGTTGCTCTGTATGAAATTTCCGCAATGAAATGATAAGAAAATTACGAAAAGCACTGCCGTGAAGTCAGGAGCTTTTGAGCGCTCGGTCATCCACTTGTAGGTTGATTCGCATTTTCCAGCTTCAGAAACAAATTGAATTCTCTATGGTCTTGCTGATGCGATCTGGACAAAATTTGGCACGTAGTTTGAATACATTATTCTTCAGGTATGTGCAAAATTTCATTCGAATCCAATCAGTAGTTTCGAAATGATCAGGAAAAATATTATGAACGGCCATATTTACGAAACGCCTTGTCTAATTTTGCTCATTGATGATCGTAACCGTGACATTTGCGATCCAAACCTACCCTGAAAATTTCAAGTCCCTAGGCCTTTCCGTTCAAAAGTAATGATTTTCTATGGTTCTGGTCATGCGATCTGAACAAAATGTAGCTTGAATATATCATTCTCCATTGAAATACAAAATTTTGTCTCGATCGAATCCGTAGTTTCGAAATTATCGAGAAAACTAAATTTCAAACGACCATATTTACGGAACCCCTAGTATAATTTTGCTCATAGATGAACGTTATCACGACATTCGAGATCCATACCTATCCCGAAAATTTCAAGTCGCTAAGCATTTCCGTTCAAAAGTTACAATTTTCTATGGTTTTTATGGTTCTGGTCATGCGATCTGGACAAAACTTCACATGTAGCTTGGACACCTCATTCTCCATCTGAGTTCAAAATTTCACCTCGATCGAATCTGTAGTTTCGAAGTAATCAGGAAAACAAAAATTCGAGCGGCCATATTTACGGAACCCTTAGACAAATATTGCCCGATAACGAACTTAACCGCGGCATTCGAGATTCGAACCTACCCTGAAAATTTCAAGTTTCTAGGACATTCCGTTCGAGAGTTATCGTGTATACGGACATACGGCCGGACGGACAGACTCGAATTTTTCGAAGGATTCGTCATCAGTGAGTCGAAATGATATAGCCCTCGTGTAAGTAGTACGAGCGCTCAAAAAAGGTTTTAGTTTTAACATAAAACCAGAAATTAATCAGGAAAAATTAAAAATACTCGGAATTGAAACAGAAATCGAATTGACTGGGAACTTTAATAAAAATGGAGATAAACACATGGCGGCGAACACTTTGAGAAAGAACTATATAATTCTAACGATGAATTCAATAACGATATATATTTAGCTAAATCTATAAATGAAAATTACGAAAAGCACTGCCGTGAAGTCAGGAGCTTTTGAGCGCTCATACATTCACCTTGTAGGTAGATTCGCATTTTCCAGTTTTAGAAATCAATTGAAGGAATTTTCGACAGCTGACAAAAAAATTCTGAAACTTAGGCCAAACTCCAGACTTCATGTCAGTGCTTCAGCTGACCAATTTTTCTTCGATAGTTCGCTAGAATTTTCTACGGTATCTATGGTCTTGGTGATGCGGCCTGGACAAAATTTCGCACGTAGATTGAATACATTATTCCTCAGCTAGGTGCGAAATTTCATTCCAATCCAATCAGTAGTTTCGAAACTATCAGGAAAAAAAATATTTTGAACGGCCATATTTACGGAACCCCTAGTCTAATTTTGCTCATTGATGAACGTGACCGCGATATTCGCGATCCGAACCTACCCTGAAAACTTCCTAGGCCTTTCCGTTCAAAAGTTACAATTTTCTATGGTTTTGGTCATGCGATCTGGAAAAAATATTGTTTTAATATATCATTCTCGATTAAAATACAAAATTTCATCTCGATCGAATCCGTAGTTTCGAAATTATCGAGAAATCAAAATTTCAAACGACCGTATTTACGGAACCCCTAGTATAATTCTGCTCATTGATGAACGTGAACGCGACATTTCAGATCCACACCTATCCTGAAAATTTCGAGTTCCTAGGCCTTTCCGTTCAAAAGTTACAATTTTCTATGGTTTCTATGGTTCTGGTCATGCGATCTGGACAAAATATTGTTTTAATATATCATTCTCGATTAAAATACAAAATTTCTTCTCGATCGAATCCGTAGTTTCGAAATTATCGAGAAACCAAAATTTCAAACGACCGTATTTACGGAACCCCTAGTATAATTCTGCTCATTGATGGACGTGAACGCGACATTTTAGATCTACACCTATCCTGAAAATTTCAAGTCCCTAGGCGTTTCCGTTCGAAAGTTACAATTTTCTATGGTTCTGGTCATGCGATCTGGACAAAATTTCACATGTAGCTTGAACACCTCATTTTCCATTTGAGTGCAAAATTTCATCTCAATCAAATCTGTAGTTTTCAAGTAATCAGGGGAACAAAACTTTGAACGGCCATTTTTACGGAACCCCTAGTAGAATTTGGCCCATCAACGAACTTAACCAAGGCATTCGGGAACTGAACCCACACTGAAAATTTCAAGTCTCTAGGTTGATCCGTTCGAGAGTTATCGTGCTTACGGCCGGACGGCCGGACGGACGGACAGACTCGAATTTTCCGACGGATTCGTCATCAGTGAGTCGAACATAGTCGATTGAGACCATTTTCGGCTCAAAATTCGAAAAATACAGACATCGTGACGAAATGATATAGCCTTCGTGTCAGTAGTAGTACGCTCAAAAAACGTGATAACTGGTGTCATGAAATGCCGACAACAAGAAGTAGTGGCCGACTGTTGGAACAAAACGAATTGCGTGGGTCCAGTGGTCGGACGAATTTCAATTGGCCATAATCTATATATAATATTTGGTTCCTCTGTACGACCACTAGCTACAGTTTAAAAGAAGTATCAATTTATTTGATGTGAAAGAGAGATGTGCGATAAGTCATACAACACGCCAAAAAGAAACGAAATGAACAAGCTTTGAACTACTATAGTAGTCGGACACCTGTCCGAATACTGGAATTCCACCAAAAAATTTTCCAGTTACCGGACTATAATTATAAAATACAGTTTTAAATGATTATTATGAAGCTTCAGACCTTCTACAATAAATATAATATACATGCGAATTCATATAATGGACGAAATTATATTTTACATACCTTTGAAATAGCACCTGCTTATCTACAATGCGTAACAATAGACAACTGCTGGCATATCACTAAATTCGCGCGCTTTTTGAGCGCTCGTACTACTTACACGAGGGCTATATCATTTCGTCACGATGTCTGTATTTTTCGAATTTTGAGCCGAAAATGGTCTCAATCGACTATGTTCGACTCACTGATGACGAATCCGTCGAAAAATTCGAGTCTGTCCGTCCGTATACACGATAACTCTCGAACGGAATGTCCTAGAAACTTGAAATTTTCAGGGTAGGTTCGAATCTCGAATGCCGCGGTTAAGTTCGTTATTGGGCAAAATTCGCCGAGGGGTTCCGTAAATATGGCCGCTCGAAATTTTGTTTTCCTGATTACTTTGAAACTACAGATTCGATCGAGATGAAATTTTGCACTCTAATGGAAAATGAGTTGTTCAAGCTACATGCAAAATTTTGTTGAGCTCGCATCACCAGAATCATAGAAACCATAGAAAATTGTAACTTTTGAACAGAAACGCCTAGGGACTTGAAATTTTCAGGATAGGTGTGGATTTCGATTGTCGTGATACTTTCATCTATGAGAAAAATTATACTAGGGGTTCCGTAAATATGGTCGTTTGAAATTTAGTTTTCTTGATAAATTCCAAACTACAGATTCGATCGTGACGAAATTCTGTATACTAATGGAGAATGATATATTCAAGCTACATTTCTCTAGACCGCATGACCAGAACCATAGAAAATCATAACTTCCGAACGGAAAGGCCTAGGGACTTGAAATTTTCAGTTTAGGTGTAGATCTGAAATGTGGCGTTCACGTTTATCAATGAGCAGAATTATACTAGGGGTTCCGTAAATACGGTCGTTTGAAATTTTGTTTTCTCGATAATTTCGAAACTACGAATTCGATCGAGATAAAATTTTGTATTTTAAACGAGAATAATATATTAAAGCAACATTTTGTTCAGATCGCATGACCAGAATCATAGAAAATTATAACTTCCGAAGGGAAAGGCCTAGGAACTTGAAATTTTCAGGGTGGGTTTGGATCGCGAATTTCACGGTCACGTTCATCAATGAGCAAAATTAGACTAGGGGTTCCGTAAATATGGCCGTTCAAAATATTCTTTTCCTGATAATTTCGAAACTAACGATTTGATTGGAATGAAATTTTGCACCTAGCTGAGGAATAATGTATTCAAACTACGTGCGAAATTTTGTCCAGATCGCATCACCAAGATCAGAGATACCATAGAAAATTCTAGCGAATTATCGAAAAAAAAATTGGCCACCTAAAGCACTGACTTGAAGTCTGGATTATCGCCTTAGTTTCTCCTAAATTTGTTTGACAGCTGTCAAAAATGTCCTCAATTGGTTTCCAAAACTGAAAAATGCGAATCCACCTACAAGGTGCATGTACGAGCGCTCAAAAGCTCCTGCCTTCACGGCAGTGCTTTTCGTAATTTTTACATAATGGTAGCAATTGCTAAACAAAAAATTAACCAGTGAGATGTAGGCACATTGGCTCTACTGATTTGTAATTATTTAGGGAATTTTTATTGGATTTCTCTCAAGTTATTTCAAATAATACCCGTTTTGTCCGAGTACCGGTACTGTCCGGCTTACCGGCGAATTCACCCTAGTATTAACATCTGATAAGAATAAAAACAATTAAAATGCATTTAGGCAAATTCATTCAAATTTGTAAAAAACATGATAGGTATAATGATGAAAAATTCACAAATGAAATTATTCATGAATAAGATATTTCTTATATGAAGTACTGTTCTTCGACAGCAAATTTCTTGATGTCTACTATCTTTGAATATTAAGTTTTTATCTTAACTCAAATCTTGAACAAAAACTTCAACCCATATTCTCAATAATGTGAGATATATTATAACATTTCATTTGGTTACTATCTAGCAGTTGAGGTTGAAGGAAAATCTAATATACTTTTTCAAATATATTCCTTTCAAGTGAAGTTTTATCGTGCTTTTTGCAACTTGCAGGTATTGAAAAAAACATATTTTGATAAGATTTATTTGAATTTATGAATAGACTGGTTCAAAAAGAATTTGTAAAGGAAAAAACCATGCAAAATTTACAAATACAATAAATAGTCATATTCAGATTTGAATAACATTATAAATTATCTATTGTATTTGAATAACAATGAAATTATATCCAATGCTCACATTTAACAAATATGTACATTACAATGAGCTGAAAGACTGGCCATGGCCATCACAATATATTCTTATGCTTTTTTTATCTATATTGAATTTTCTGATGATGTAGGCAAGATCTCGTCAGTAAAGTATATTCCATCGTTATATTTTATGATCTGTTATTAATCTTGCATCTTGTAAGACTCAACAAAAATGTGGTTGTAGTTCCTGGAAGGCTAACCGAGCCAAAATGATCCAAGTTCAAATAAATAAATAAAAATACTCTTGCAACTTGTAAGACTCTATCTTTTGTTACTCCAGCAATCATTTGTTGCTGACTTTCAGTAAAGTGTTCAGCATGGAGTTCATCCTCATGGCCAACATGAGTTTCAATGAATTTAAATGGTTAATTCTGAAAAGATAACATAATATAGATTTTACTTATGATTGTCACTTCTTGATCGAGTAACTATCTGAACTACAAATTCTTGACAGACACAAACCGGATATTCTTATGCTGCCTACAGTTTTCATACTACGTTGGCTGAATTTACTCGCAAATCCTCTACAAAGTAGTTATGAACTTTTAATACATCATTTTTTTTCATTCTACATAATTGGAAAACTGTCAATTTTAAAGGATGCATTTGGACGAATATATGCATACCAACCTCTGTAATTACTTCGATTGCAATTCTAATAAATCCTTTTTGTATTGCTGCTCGCCTCAATACTAGTTGAATGCACAACATAATCTACATTTCTACTAAGCAGTGCTCGCCAGTTCTCTCTCTAAATGGCTTATAAGAAGGTCTTGAGAATCATTTTTCCTCCTCAGTACAAACAGGACACTGGATGTCTACAGTGTTTCTCGGTTTCCTCTCATCATTTTTTGTGGACACACTCGAAAAAGTTTTTTGGCAGACGTGAGTAATCAGATTATCGCTGAAAATTAATTCTGTTAGAGAAAAACAGAATGAGCAAAAATACAAAACTTACCCTAGTTCATTCTTGATGTGAAGGTTTTTTAAAAAGTCAAGGTAAGTGCTTCCCAAAGAAGAGCAATATCAATTGCTTTTTTAAATCACAAGTCTTATGATAACTTAAAAATTTGCTTCAACTAATAATGGAACAGGAACAAAATTCACATTAACGTACTTACGTTAATCAACAAAGGTTATGTTTATTGTTTTGTTTATCTTTGGAGCAAAGGCGAAAAGAGACACACTACGACTATTTCAGTATTTCAGTCGTTGACACGAGACACGGCTTCCGGCGTTACTCTGATTGGTTGAAGCTGCGGCACGTATGGTGCACTTTAATGTATGCTCTCGGTTTTTATTATCAGCTCTATGTTTTCCAATTTTCTATGATAACCCAAGGTCAATAATGGATATGTCAAAATAAAATGTCATGTTTAAATTTAATTGTCAACACGAATGTTGGTTAGTCGGTGGTTGTGTTATTTACCAAAATAAAACGTTTTGATTAAAGTTTTTTTTCTGCTTTGTGGTACTGTGCGAGTTAATGGATTTTTCATAAAATAGTCTGGCCTCTCACTGTGGAACATGAGCTCCAGGAATGTAAGTGGTCCTATATCTAATTCGTCAGAGTTCAATAAATTAGTGATTAGCTGTGAATTTACATCATATGTTTTGTTATGAGTTCTTGACTACTCCTCACCTGCTAAATTGGGAGTGGTGTCATACAATTCATTTCAGTATATGTAGGTAAATGAAGCATTCTAAGGCTTGGGTTGTTTCACATGAATACCTTTGAGTTGGAATTGGTATATGTAGTCTACCAAAAGTTGGTTTGAGTGCTCAAACTCGAGTACCAAGCCATTTAGTTCCATGGAGATTAGTTTTAAGTTTTCTTATCTTGAGGATTATCTCACAAGACCTACGAATTTTCAACACATCCTGAAAATTTCATATCCTTAGGACCTTCCATTCGAAAGTTATTTGAAAAAATTTTATTTTTTAAATTCACATCAATTCAAGTGAAATCAATTTTAAATCATTGTATGAATTTGAGTTCTTTTCAATTGAAATTCGAAATTATTTTAAATAATTGATCTTACGTTCCAGCAAAATGTTCTATTTTTTATTCTTCCTTGCATTCAACATTCAATATATCTTAATCAAAATTAGTGAAACCATTTTGAAATGGCTTTTTGAATTCTCTGAAGAAGTATCATTTATACAGGGTGCCCGGGAAAATGTGGGAAATCTCTCGGATTCAGATAAAACATAAAAGAATAAGATGACAAGTTCCCATAATTTTTTTTCCTAGCGGCCCTCCCTACGGAGATACGGCCTCCTGAATGACGTCACTTGAAATTCATTTTACTGGAATAAATTTCAAACTACTTAATATAATTTAATGAAAATTTGATATGATGAACAGTAGTAAGGACCTCTTAAAATACTGCCCTTAAATTCAAATTAGCTCGTTTAGTTTACCAGGGGCGGACTAGGTTGTACGTTTTAATGCTTACATTTTCAACACCCTGTATGATGAGGAGTTAAAAAAAACAAATTTGAATACCTTAAACATTAAGCTAAAGAAAAGGTACTCTTGTTCATAGTCGATAAAATGAACCGTTTTCGAAAAACAAAATAATAAAAGAAGTAACTTCTTTATTTCTATTAAAAAGAATCATGAATTCTAATTTTTTTGTCTGCAACAAAGTGTGATACGAACGTTATTCAAGGAACAAAAAAGTTTTAGTTTATGGTATTGAATCCGACAAAATTTGTTTCTTATCACATCCAATGAAATGTATGTATTTTTGTTAAGGTGCCTTTCTGGGCCAAAACTGCATTGTTGGGAATCTTTGTAATTTTGTCGGATTCAATAACGTGAACTAAAATTTTTTTGTTCCTTGAATAACTTTTTTATCACACTTTGTTGCAGACAAAAAAAATTAGAATTCATAGTTCTTTTTGATAGAAATAAAAAAGTTACTTCTTTCATTATTTTGTTTTTCGAAAACGGTTCATTTTATCGACAATGAACAGGAGTACCTTTTCTTTAGCTTAATGTTCAAGGTATCCAAATTTGTTTTTTTTCAACTCCTTATCATACAGGGTGTCAAAAATGTAAGCATTAAAACTTACAACATAGTCCGCCCCTGGTAAACTAAACAAGCTAATTCAAATTTAAGGGCAGTATTTTAAGAGGTCCTTACTATTATTCATCATATCATATTTTCATTAAATTATATCGAGTAGTTTAAAATTTATTTCATTAAAATGAATTTCCAGTGACGTCATTCAGGAGGCCGTATCTCCGTAGGGAGGGCCTCTAGGAAAAAAGTTATGGGAACTTGTCATCTTATTCTTTTATGTTTTATCTGAATCCGAGAGATTTCCCACATTTTTCCGGACACCCTGTATACAGTGTGTTTCCAAATTCGACGTGTGGCCAACCGGTCGATAGCGGCTCTAGGTCCGGTCGATCGACTTTGTCATTATGCTTCTATAATTTACTTTTCTTTAAACGTTCATATTTGCCCACTCAATTATAGGTACTCTTTCATTTAAAAATTTGACAATTTTAAAACTGGTAGATCTCGCAGGGTTTCGTCAGTAAAAAGTCGATCTTTAGTCTCATCAAGTTGGCCACTCCTGATATAGATCATTCGACTTGGACACTATTATAAGCAACCAATATGGAGGATGCGCTTTATGCAGAATCATCCTTTGAAAAAACTGAAAGTATAGGGTAGTATAGACCCATATGTTGTTGTTTTACATCTATACTAATTTTTCACAAGATTTGTATCATTATTACCAGTGCTGGTATTTTTTTATGTTGATTCCAAACGATGATTTTGGTGATGCCAAATCGAATGGCTTTTTATTTTATTTCGTAGGCAATTTGTGACCCCGACGAACGAACAGTTGATTAGGCCTAGATAAATGTCTGATGAACTCTACGATTCTCGGAGTTTTTCAGGTTTTGTATTACGTTCCTGAAAACATACGAAAATGGAGAAGATCTTTTTCGACCCTGAAATGTTGAAAATAAATCTTGATACTTGATTATGTAGATGTTTTATTATAAAGAATATCATTGACATCATGGTGTTAACATGTTCAGAAGAAATTAAAAATCTATATTTTGAAGTTATACTCCATTCAAGAATTATTGACATCGAAGCCGGCCTTGAAAGTCCAGTCGAGGCTTTATTTCTGGTTACAAAAAGTAACTGTTCAATTTCATCATGGAATTAAAACATATAAATATAACCTTGAAAAGTGTTTAGTATATTTTTCATAGCAAATTACTTTGAAATTTTTTAAACCAACACTATTTCAATAATCATTTATATACATATTAACAAATTATCGAACTCACCCAGTCGAATATTCGACTGCAGTTCGGGGGAATTCAGGTTTGACGATGCAAAAAAATGATGTTATCATGGCTTTGAGGCAGACCTCTATCATTCCTGACGTGTCTAGGCCTGCCTCGACCAGCGCTTGAGAGTCCGGATAGTCGGACTCTCTGACCCTCGGCAATAGATTCCTTGCCGCTTCAAGGTACTGGTCCACATTAGGTATTGTCACGACCTCCGAAGACAAAATCCGGGCGCCACCTCCAGTTTAAAGTGTTGAGGACACTCGGAAGCTGTAGGCGGTATCCTACAGAGGTCCAGGAGCTTACAGTCTGAGAAAGTTATGTCCAGGGGTCAGATGTTCGTAAAATTCGGAATGATTCTCTGTCTTTAAAAATGTCTTGAAAACTCTCTTCGGAGAATAAAATAAAACACATGATGAGCGTAAAACTTCTATTCAGCATCTACTATGTACAGGATGATGTCGTGCAGGGTATACGGTGAATAAGCGATGCAGAAGATGAAGCGGGATGTAACGTGCTTTGAAATAATACGGATCGAGTATGTAAAAATCTGACAATCTACGGGATCAGTGTAATATGGCAAAGCGTTCAGGGTAAAATGCGGAAATGAAACGATTGAAGTCGGAATGAAGCAAAATTACAGGCGGAAACTAGTACAAGCAAAATCTACGGCTAATACCAGCAATGGACAGTGACATGGGCAAATGGACGGTCTTATGCGAAATTGACGTTCAAGAATTACTTCAAGGGTCGGTATAATACAGTAACAATAAAGAAAGCCAAATCACCAGGTCAAAGAAGACGAACGCATCCCTAAGAATGAGCTCGGATTCCCCGACTTTCGGAAATTCCGAGGGCCGTACACACCTCCGAAACCTACGCTGCTGCCAAGGCTGAAGGGAACGTACCCAGACAAAAGCATGAGATGCGCTGTTCTAAGCTAGCATCGCGTACTCCTTCACACACGGAACTCCAAGAGGACTGCAGGCTGTTTGAAGCTACTACAGGACCTCTAGGAACTCGGGCGGTACGATGAGGTATTCCATGCAGTCGGGCAGGCCATTTGAAGCTCATACACGACTACACGGTGGAAAGGAAGCTGGGTGTGAGGTGGAGATGCGCCATTTGAAGCTAGCATCCACGAATCCATAGACAGGTAGGCCATTTGAAGCTACTACGCAACCTTACGGCGACAGGAAGAATACAGAAGTATAAATGCGCCATTTGAAGCTAGCATATACACTCCTGCAGATCGGGAAATTCATGGAATCATGCAGTACATTTGAAGCTAGCATACACATCCCTGCAGGTCGGGAAATTTATAGAATCCTGTAGGCCATTTGAAGCTACTACACAATTCCATAAACCGGGGAGGTATAATGGAGGAAGGAGGGCATGCAACCTCGGTTGTTCGAGGTGCCTGAGTATCGGCATCGGATCGGGTGCTCCCGAAGTCCGTCAGAAGAAGGGCCGGGTTCCGATCGCCCGGCCGTTAGCCCTCAGGCTGATATCTGCTGCGTGTATCGTAAGCTTCTTGTGTTTGTTGCGGGTGAGGGCTGCTAACCCACACCCACACGGGGGATTACCCCTATGCCCCTCCCGTTAGGCCGAATGCCGGACACCAACCTTGGTGGGAGTGGGCCGTTTGGAGGGACTGCCTTTTTTGCCCAACATTCGATCTTATGCCCACAGCGTCACCTGTCCCACGACATTGACGTTTTAATGCCGTGGTGCCATTGACTGTTATTAGCCGCCTCCGAAGAGACGTTGCCCGACTCCCACGACGTAGACGCTACATGTTGGACTTAAGAGAGTCATGATATACTGGTAGACCCCTCATTCCTTCTGAGTTCACAATGAACGATCGACCAGGAAACAACTGTTTCAGGTGTTCTTCCAACATCGCCGTAGTTGTACCCAATTGAGTTTTCCCAACATGGAACCATACTCTCTGTTTGATACCACAAAGCGCATTTTGGCCTTCAGTTGTACCAGTACCTTTTATAATTTTTGTACTAATGGTGTTCTTTCTGCTACTTTTTAATTTATCTTTATTATTGTTTGACTTGGGTGCCCATCTGATCTCAATGTCTGCGTGCAAAGATTGTTTATATCTTGATTACGGGGCAATAAACTGCTTCCCTCATTCGTATCAGACCGCACCTCCACATCTGGAGTTTTGGTATCGTTCATTATAGCTGAAACTTCTTTATTCTTTCTTTGTTGGATTTCTGCATTTTGTTTCGAATCACATACGTCAATTGCTATGTCTTTGTCTAACACACTAATCTTGAACAAGAGGAGCCGGTTCTTATCATCCATTTCGGAAATAAGCCTCTTCAAGGGGGTATTTTCATTTGAAAGAATTTCGTTTTCACGGGCTAGGTCACTTATTATTTTTTCATTTGATGAAACTTCGACAATCGTCTCGTTTCGATAGAGTAGTTCAGGTCTTCTTCACTGTCACTTGCGTTTTTATGGTTAGCCATACTCTGTTTTGGTTCACAACATCTAATTCGACTTTCATCGATTTCAACTATATCTTTAAAGTACTTGATGCATCTCCGGTGCATTAAAGTTCCAGAGTTTATACACTGTAATCCGCTACTCGTCATTATATCCACTTTTTACATTTTTTCGCGGGGAGCGCATGTAAACATGTCTTACTTTCCGCCATCTTGAATCTAGTCTAGTAGAATTTGCTGTATGCGAGTCAATAATTATACAGTTCTTGACATATATAATGAAACGCATTTCATATTCAGGATGACAAATACTGTCATTGTATTTTTACGAACTTCGAAAGTTGGAATCAATGAATTATATTGATTATATTAGAAAAGCTCAATTTTCCTTCCAAGCGGAACAAGGAACAACTAGAAAGCGCACTATTGAGCATATAACTCATTTTGTCGATGCACCGCATAATATATGGACACAAAATTTCAGCAGGATATGGCGAATAGTTTGTAAGATACCGAACGTTAAAAAAAAGTTCAAGTCCACACTTTCTCTACGTTATCTTCCAACCATCTACAAAGGATCAATTCGGTTTCAATTTGATCAGCTCGGTATTTTTTCGAATTATTGAGAAAAAATTACGAAAAGCACTGCCGTGAAGGCAGGAGCTTTTGAGCGCTCGTACATGCACCTTGTAGGTAGATTTGCATTTTCCAGTTTCAGAAATCAATTGAAGGAATTTTTGACTGCTGTCAAAAAAATTCTGAAACTTAGGCAAAACTCCAGACTTCATGTCGGTGCTTCAGCTGATCAATTTTTTTCCGATAATTCGCTAGAATTTTCCACGGTATCTATGGTCTTGGTGATGCGATATGGACAAAATTTTGCACGTAGTTTGAATACATTATTCCTGAGCTAGGTGCATATTAAAAAAATATTTTGAACGGCCATATTTACGGAACCCCTAGTCTAATTTTGTTCATTGATGAACGTGACCGTGAAATTTGCGATCCAAACCCACCCTGAAAATTTCAAGTTCCTAGGCCTTTCCGTTCAAAAGTTAGAATTTTCTATGGTTTCTATGGTTCTGGTCATGCGATCTGGACAAAATATTGCTTCAATATATCATTCTCGATTAAAATACAAAATTTCATCTCGATCGAATCCGTAGTTTCGAATTTATCGAGAAAACAAAATTTCAAACGACCGTATTTACGGAACCCCTTGTATAATGTTGCTCATAGATGAACGTGATCACGACATTCAAGATCCACACCTATCCTGAAAATTTCAAGTCCCTAGGCGTTTCCATTCACAAGTTACAATTTTCTATGGTTTCTATGGTTCTGGTCATGCGATCTGGACAAAAATCCACATGTAGCTTGAACACCTCATTTTCCATTCGAGTGCAAAATTTCATCTCGATCAAATCTGTAGTTTTCGAGTAATCAGGGAAACAAAACTTTGAACGGACATATTTACGGAACCCCTGGTGGAATTTGGCCCATTAACGAACTTAACCGAGGCATTTGGGATCTGAACCTACACTGAAAATTTCAAGTCTCTAGGTTGATCCGTTCGAGAGTTATCGTGCTGACGGACGGCCGGACGGACGGACGGACGGACGGCCGGACGGACAGACTCGAATTTTCCGACGGATCTGTCATCAGTGAGTCGAACATAGTCGATTGAGACCATTTTCGGCTCAAAATTCGAAAAATACAGACATCGTGACGAAATGATATAGTCCTCGTGTAAGTAGTACGAGCGCTCAAAAATGCGAATGGCTATATCTACGGCACCATTCGGGGGAATTCGCTCATTAACAAACTTAACCGGTGCATTCCGACTTCCTACCTCGAACGTACCCTGTAAATTTCAAAACTCTTGGTCGGACGGCCGGCTGGAAGTCCGGACGGACAGACAGTATTGTATTCGACCACGAGTTCTTCATCTCTGAGTCCAACCCAAACGTTGGAGACTGTCGGCTCGAAATTAGAAAATTGAAGACATTTGGGCACAATAAAAATTGTCTTGTTCGAGGAAACAAGCGAGATGATTTTGCGCAAAATTGTCTGAATGATAGCAGACGTACCAGAATTTATGATTCCAGTATCTATGAGCCAATTTCTTTCCTTTTTCTTTGTTTAGTTTTTTAGATGGAATGAGAGTTTATTCAAGAAAAATATATTGAATAAACTCTTTGGTACTGTAGTGTTGATTTTACAAATAACTGTGCACAGTACAAAACATAACTTTTTGACCGCTCGTTCTACTTACAAGAGGGCTATATCATTTCGTCACGATGTTTGGGTTTTTTTTATACAGCCGAAAATGGTCTCAATCGACAAGGTTCGACTAACTGATGACGAATCAGTCTGCCCGGCCGTCCGTATACACGATAACTCGCGAACGGAACGACCTAGAAACTTGAAATTTTCAGGGTAGGTTCGAATCTTGATTGCCGCGGTTTAGTTCGTTATTGGGCAAAATTCGACGAGGGCTTCCCTGAATATGGGCGTTCGAAATTTTGTTCTCATGATTACTTCGAAACTACCTACTGATTCGATCGAGGTGAAATTTTGCAACCAGATGGAGAATAACGTATTCAAGTTACATGCAAATTTTGTCCAGATCGCATGACCAAACCATTAGAAAGCATATAAAGTTATAACTTTCGAACAGAATGGCCTAGCAATTTTCAGGGTAGGTTTAGATCTCGAATGTCGCCGTCACGTTCATTAATGAGCGAAATTAGACTAGGAGTTCCGTAAATATGGTCGTTTGAAATTTAGTGTTCTTGATAAATTCAAAACTACGGATTCGATCTTGACGAAATTTTGTATTTTAAAATGGAGAATGATATATTGAAGCTACATTCAATCCAGATCGCATGACCAGCACCATAGAAAATTAAAACTTTCGAACGGAAACGCCAAGGGACTCGAAATTTTCAGGATAGGTGTGGATCCCGAATGTCTCCGTCACGTATATCAATGAGCAATGGCTGTTCAAAATATTTTTTTCCTGATAATTTCGAAACCACTGATTGGATTGGAATGATATTCAGCACATAGCTGAAGAATAATGTATTCAAATAAGGTGTGAAATGTTGTCCAGATCGCATCACCATCACAAAGGAATTACTTTATCTATGAACAACGTCTAGTACTCAACTGAACTTTATTGTTCTTCCTCTATCTAGGTGGTTATCCCCACCTTACAAGATATGCGTAAGAGTGTAACATATTCAAACTCAATATATGACACATAGATACCCAAGCAAATTCTAGCGAATTATCGAAAACAAAATTAGTCACTCAGCACTGACGTGAATTCAAAAATTTCTTCATTTTTTTTCTAAAACTGGGACATGCGATTCTACCTACAAGGTGCATGAACGAGCGCTCAAAAGCTCTTGACTTCGCGGCACTATTTTTCATAATTTTTTTCTTTAAAGCCGCCGCACAAAATTCATTTTCTGATTATACATCAGTGACTCCATTATTCAGTCATCATCATAATTTTATTGAACTTTTCTTAATTTTTCACAACATCCATGACCTAGCTGGGATTCGAACCCGGTACATAAGGCACCCTGGTCAACTCGTTAATCAACCAGACTACCGAGGCGCAGTCCTTTATTAAATCATGAAACGTTACGATTAACTCTTGAGATTGAATGATAAAATCTGAAATGCAATATTGTCAAAATTATTTTACCTTTTACTGAAACAAAGTGTCAATTGAAAAGAAGTCACATGTGAACATTATACAGTGCAGACATTTGGGATCTGGGCGTCATATTCGAATGATCTTTTACATTAGAATTTCTTTCATCCAACAATGTCCAAGTGAAAATTCGTTCCGAGTCAGACATTCGATCCTAGAGGCACGTAGATGCTACATTCTCCAAATATTGTGAACGGTATTCGCTTTTCGGTTGGTGTACTACAAGTATCCATCGGAAGCGAAATCATACGAATTAATAAATATTTCCTAGCAGGTGTGTGTGCGTATTGTCGTCCAGAGGAATGTCATTTCCTGCCGACAACCGAGTATGTGACCACATGTTATCATGGGCGTACAATATTGCAAAGAAGATTTCATAGAAGGAAATTGGATTTTTGTGTGGTTTCATATTCCATAATATTTTAAACGCAAATAATTTGGTTGCAATGTAGGGTACAACTTGGCTTGGTCGTGACATTTTTAGCGCATATTCCCCAAAGATTAATGGGTTGGACTAGCAGATGAAAAATTCGTGTACAAATTTGATTTTGTTCGCGCCCCTCCATTCAACACACCTAGGAAGCTCAACACCCACCATTCCTATGGTGAAGGGGTCTCTTCCCGGTCTACTTGGCCCATTTCTGTCTGCTTGTCTGCGGGTCTGAGTCTCTCAAGCAGCGCAGAGAAGAAGAAGAAAATTCATGATTTAAAAACTTCTTACCGAATGAAAATTATTTTCGAACAGAAGTGCCTGTGTTGCATTGATAAATTTGATTCCTGTCAATTCTTTCAGGCAACGGGAGAACCTGTTGAAAAACCTGGCACACACTGAAAAAAAACGAAACATTGGAATTTCTATTTGAATGAATTCCTGTTGTTTAAACGCAACTAGTGTTATTACAACAAGAAAGGCCGTTCTGAGAACAATATATACTTGCAATCATGCCGATTCCGGTTGAAGTGACTTGAGTCCGTTGAACAGCAAAAACGGTACGTGAAGTAGTGATCAGGTACTTCTTGTTTATCAATTTATTTTTTACGAAATAGAGTAGTGAGGTTTTGTAGAATAGTTCTCCGATATTCAGTAGTTTCGAATTCTGGAAAAGCGATTTCCAGGCAAATTTCTGGTTAAGATTGAATATTATTTTAATAATTCTGTTCTTTATGTTATTACAATATGCGCCACCCCATGCGATTATGCCATAGTTTCAGGTTAAGTTTGAATATTATTTTAATAATTCTGTTCTTTATGTTATCAGAATATGCGCTACCCCATTCGATTATGCCATAGTTTAGGGGTAATTGAACCAAACTGAAATACATGAATTTTCGATTTTTTTCATCTAGTATAAGGCTCATTAGTTTGAATAAATAAAATAACGATGTTATTTTTTTGGTCAAATTCTGTATTTGAAAATCCCATTTCAAGTTATTATCAATGATGATTTCTAGATATTTAGTGTTGGTTGTAGTCTGAATCCGGCATGTATGTATGATTTCTGAAGGGTAGATTTAAGTCTTGTTGTATGGTATTTAGTATTCCATTTTTGTAATTCGAAAAAGGCAAACACAAAGTTTATTTATATCGATGGTGAAAAGATTTTCATCGAACCATTATTTCTACGTCTTCCCATGAGTTTCCCTCCAAAAAATCTCCTGGAGGATCTTCTAGGAGCCGTTCTTCGATGTATCAAGTTGGAGGGCATGCCAATTAATGAAAATGATCAGCATAAACTGAACCTGAAAATTCAGTACGACTTTCCCTGTAACCCTGTATATACAGGGTGTTAGGTAAACATGCGGCAAAAATTCAAGAAGTTATTTCTTGGACTATTTCAAGGATATTTTATACTTTGATCATTTAGTTTCGACAACAGCCTGTCGTGACTTATGTTATCGAGGCTTTTGCAAGGTCGATAAATATCATCCCAGCGCACGGTCTGCTGCTATCCAAACTAGTGTAAATTTTCTTTACTGGTAAAGCAATGGCATCACTGGTAGATTTTCTATTTCTAAATCCCAATTGAAATTTGGATAGAACGATATTATTTTCTAGAAAGCTCACCAATCGTTGTTTTAGGGCCTTTTCGAAAATTTTACTCAGAATAGATATGATACTAATAGGGCGATAGTTTTTTGGATCGTTTCGATTTCCATTTTTGTTAATTGGTTTTATTACAGCGATTTTTAACTGAGTTGGGCATTCTCCGTCACTGAACATAATATTTATTAAGTGCATGACATAACGGTTTCGCGATAAATTCAGTTATTTCTTTTATAGCGATTCAATTCAATTCAAACTGACCTTGGTGTATAGGAAATCATCTTCATTTATATCCTAACTCATGCATTAACCTACATTGCTTTTGAAATAGATCCCGTTTGTTTAGATTCAAATTAGTTTTATAATATAATATAAACTGTGAAATTAGTATCGTTGAAATAAACATCATTCACACACGATTCTTTGGAGTTCAGGTTCACTTACAATAACTTAGGTCTCAAGGGGCTTGTACAATAAAAGTGAAAAGGTCTGAATGCGCTGGTTATGTTCGAAATGGACGAAATTAGCCGGAGGTTTTCGAAGATATATAATTTTTCTTCTTTGATCTGACCAAAAAGCCAAGTCCGTATCAGAAAAATATGGCACTTTTCGCAAGCTGAGATTCGACTTCCTGTATGAAGGAATATATTAATTTGATCAGAATATTCGGCAAAATCAGAAAATTTTCGTTGGGGATCAGTAGATTTCAGTGTCCTGCACGACATTTGACCCATCTGAATTTTTAAATTTTTGTCGAAAGATTTAATTTCCACTTCACAAAAATGTCGTACATTGAGATTGAATTCGAAAAATTGTCTGTTGGACTGATGGAAAATTGGTATTTTATTCATATTCTAACGAATAATTTCAAGAATTTCTCAGAGAAATATGGATTTTGAATAATTCATCAAAAATGTTCAACAGTGAGAAAATAAATAAACAAATTAGTAAACAAATGAAATATTTGAAAGAAATCATAAAAGTTACTCAAAAGTGCCACCGTTTCGATGCACATTCTTGCACTTTCAAAATTATGTCTTATAGTCTTTTTTATCATTTCTGGATCATTACGGATCTATTGAAGGCAACTTCGATACGTTGTAGGAGAATCTCCCATCCCCAACTTCCAGTCTCAGACGCATATACTAAAGATTTCAAATATCTCCAAAATAATCGATAGGATTGAAATTATTTTTTAGAATATGAAAAAAAAATACAAATTTCCCATCAGTCCAACACACAATTTTCCGAAGTCAATCTCAATGTGCGACATTTTTGGGAAGTAAGTGGAATTTCACTATAAAATCAAATCTTTCGACAAAAATCCGTCGTACGGGACACTGAAATCTACTGATCCCCATCGAAAATTTTCTGCTCTTTCCGAATATTCTAATCAAATTCCAAAATTCCTCCATACAGGGAGGGTGTTGAATCTCTGCTTGCGAGTAGTCCCATAGTTTTTAATACGTACCTGAATTTTTAGATCAGTTTAAAGATTAATCGATTCACCCATGGAAGCATTAATCGAGTTTCGCTAGTGTTTCAGGTGTGGGGTTAGGTTAGGTTAGGAACAAATTGAAATTTCTTCGAAATTTTTTGATTTTTTTCTTTATTAACTGTAGGTAATAATTTTTTGGAAATTTTTCATTTTCCTATTTTCTGCGTTCGGACTGATGAAAAAAGGTGTGGAGTTAAGTAAGATTAGAAAAAAATTAAAATTTTTTCAAAAATTTTCAGTTTTTTTCTAAATTAACTATAGGTTATAATTTTTTTCAAATATAAATTGATTCTACTAGATGGTTCAAAAGTTATAAGCAATTGAAAATATTGGCAAATACATAAAGCCCTGTATCTACAGGGTGTTTCATGAGTGGTTCGCCATTGCCTAGTCGTGAATGCCTTTCAGAAAAGTGGCTTGTTTTGTATCCTTTGGCTATTAGTTTAGGAGATACAGGGTGATTTATGGATTTCGACCTGAGTTTACGATAGCCATAACTCTGGAATCCGAGGTCCGATTTTATCAAATTCCATGGGTTTGTTCATTTCAGAAAGTCCTTCGGAGTGGATCACGAAATATCAATATTTTCAGGGCAGTACTCAGAATATCGTGGTTTATCTTTCAAGCCTCAAAATCTATATTTGAGCGCTCGTACTACTTACACGAGGGCTATATCATTTCGTCACGATGTTTGTATTTTTCGAATTTTGAGCCGAAAATGGTCTCAATCGACTATGTTCGACTCACTGATGACGAATCCGTCGGAAAATTCGAGTCTGTCCGTCCGTCCGGCCGGCCGTAAGCACGATAACTCTCGAACGGATCAACCTAGAGACTTGAAATTTTCAGTGTAGGTTCAGATCCTAAATGCCTCGGTTAAGTTCGTTAATGGGCAGAATTCCACTAGGGGTTCCGTAAATATGGCCGTTCAAAATTTTGTTCTCCTGATTACTTGAAAACTACAGATTTGATTGAGATGAAATTTTGCACTCAAATGGAGAATGAGGTGTTCAAGCTACATGTGAAATTTTGTCCAGATCGCATGTCCAGAACCATAGAAACTATAGAAAAATGTAACTTTTGAACGGAAACGCCTAGGGACTTGAAATTTTCAGGATAGGTGTGGATCTCGAATGTCGTGATCAAGTTCATCTATGAGCAAAATTATACTAGGGGTTCCGTAAATATGGTCGTTTGAAATTTCGGTTCCTCGATAATTTCGAAACTACGGATTCGATCGAGATGAAATGTTGTATTTTAATCGAGAATGATATATTAAAACAATATTTTGTCCAGATCTCATGACCAGAACCATAGAAACCATAGAAAATTGTAACTTTTGAACGGAAAGGCCTAGGACCTTGAAATTTTCAGGGTGGGTTTGGATCGCGAATATCGTGGCCACGTTCATCAATGAGCAAAATTAGACTAGGGGTTCCGTAAATATGGCTGTTCAAAATATTTTTTTCCTGATAATTTCGAAACTACTGATTGGATTGGGATGAAATTTTGCACCTAGCTTAGGAATAATGTATTCAAACTACGTGTCCAGATCGCACCACCAAGACCATAGATACCGTAGAAAATTCTAGCGAATTATCGAAAAAAAATTGGTCCCCTAAAGCACTGACATGAAGTCTGGAGTTTCGCCTAAGTTTCAGAATTTTTGTGACAGCTGTCGAAAATTCCTTCAATTGATTTCTAAAACTGGAAAATGCGAATCTACCTACAAGGTGCATGTACGAGCGCTCAAAAGCTGCTGCCTTCACGGCAGTGCTTTTCGTAATTTTTTTTACATCACTCAGAGAAATTTTGTTATTGCCATGAAAAAATACATAATTCAATCTAAGGATTTCAATTTCCACTTTGAATGGCACACTTGTTACAAACGAATTGCGATCGAACGAAATCATATTTTATGTAATTTTTATGGAATGCGACCCTGCTTTTAGTCCTTTCTTGATAAAATATTTCTTGTCTTTTGCTGAAATTTTGAATTTCATAACTTTTTGTTCAACTCCCTTGTATTCTGAATCCTCAGCATCCACTGAGTGTTGTAAGACGCTGCGTAAAGAAGTAATTTAAAGTATGCATAATCAAGCTTTGATTTCTTCAAAACTAAACATTTAATTCAGGAAAAATGGCGTAAACCCACTTGAAATATGTAAACAATAAGTGATTTGCTTTAAAACAAAGAAATATTGAAGTGTATTACTCAGGAAATTCGCTAGATATCGCTTTCTTTACACATTCCCCAAACAAGGCTGTTAAATTCAAAGTTACTCCAATTTCAATTCAAAATTAGAACTTTGTACACCAATTTCGATATGATATTTGTTTATGGCTTTTGCAATGGAAATTCAAGAGCAGCAGTGTGAGAATATCGTCACAGATTTCCAAACAGGAGAACACCCTGTAGCATGGCCCCAAGGTTGCCAGATCTAACTCCTATGGATTATTTTCTGTGAGGTTATCTCAGATGAAATGTATATGCCGTTGAAATAACTTCACGAGAGCATTTGAGGATAGAAGAAGCTTGCATATAATTAAAACGAAATCCCGATATGATAAAAAGGGCAACAACTGATCTCATTTTTAGAGCTGGGAAATGTGTCGAGATGAAGGACTTCATTCAAACATCTCTACTACTCTTTCAATTTTATATTGTGAAATCAAATAAATAGGTTTGAAGTTTTTCGAAAAAAATGAAAAATATTAATATCTAGTTATTTGTTTTGTGGAGCGAATACACGAATAACATTTTCCAAAATGGTTCCATTTATAAGTTATAACTTATAAGCTCTTAAGCTTTGAGGTTCAAAATCTCAGCAGAAGACAAGAAATATTATCACGAAAGGACTAAAATCAGGACCGCATTTCAAAAAAATTACATAAAATATGGATTCGGGTTTTATGGTTTATATTTCGTGAGCCATTCGAAAGGACTTTCTGAAATGAACAAACCCATGAAATTTGATCAAAATCGGACCTCGTATTCCAGAGTTATGGCTATCGTAAACTCAGGCCGTAATCCATGAATCACCCGGTATCTCCTGAACACCTAAGCTAATAGCCTCAGGATACAACACAAGCCACTTTTCTGGAAGGCCTGGATGACCCGCATTCACGACTAGGCTATGGCCAACCAGTTGAATAAACCTATCACATATAGGTTTTTCAGACTCGTCTAGGGTAACGTATGTACATTCACCAATAAAACATCCTGTATATGGGGCATCGATAACATGAGTTATATGAAAATTCAGCTTTACAGCTCCTCCAAGAGAAAAGAAAATCGAGGTTTTAGTGTTACGTTGCCAAAATGGTATAAGCGGAACCCTTATAGTTTCGTCATGTCCGTCCGTCAGCCTTGTCTATCTGTAGCATATGTCACAGCCATTTAAGTCGAAGACTATTGGCCCTATATGGATGAAATTTGGAACACAGGTATATTTCAAGAACCGCCATATAATGATGTAGTGAAAGACAAAACAAAAATAATTATGGAAGGCACTCGCCAGACATATAAATGCAGAATAAAAAAAATCAGTGCATATGGCCATATAGGTTTATCGTTAGATAGTTGTTCGAAAATTATATGAATCTTTCCAATGACATTTTCCGTTGAGTCAACTATTAGATATAAGATAATTCTTGATAATTCGTATATGTGCAAGACAGGGTAATGAACTGGGTTCTGTACTATGAATTATTAATAAAAAAGAGTTATTATTTGTCAAGTACAGTGCATACAATAGCTTTCTAAAATTTAGGTGAGAAATATATTATTCTTGTGGGTAACTACATATGAAATGATTATTGTTGTTCATGTTCATAATCATCCGTCTTGAATGCAAATTTTTCGGAAGGTTGTCGAAGTCGAATAAAAAATGTTGACATTTATTCGTGCTTTATTCGATATTTGATTATTGAATATTACTTTTGAATTTGAAATTTTTAGTCAACTCTTCATCTGGAAGAATATAGAATATATAGAAATAGCGTTTTGTTCTTAGGACTCAGGTATGAAAATGGCCTTCGTATGATACTGTGAATCTCGTATGATGATAATCGTATTCTGTATTTTCAGATTTAGCAAATAAATGTATAATGCATTTTTCGCAAGAATAACGCAAAATTAATTTTATCAATAATTTATAGTGCGGAACCATCAGTGTATGAATGACTCTGACTCGCACTTGATCTAATATGTTTCAAATAATTTTGGCGAAGAAATCAGTCATTACTTTGTAGAATATTTTCATTGAATTGTATAAAAAATTTAAATATTTATTTTCCTTCTTTCTTTCACGACATTCTCCTGAACATACTTGAATGATTTGATTCTGGAATATGTTCAAATATTTCAAGAAAAAATCAGAGAAGCGTTAAATCTATTCAATAATAATGAAATTCAAATATTCCATTCCTTTCTACCTGTTGTCGAATCGCGACGCTTTCTCCAAAATAATGGATTACAAATGTACTTCAAAATAGGTGTATATTTTACAGGGTCTGCTATTTGAAATAAGATTCATACCTATATGTTCTGCGTAGGATTCGATAATCTGATATAATATTGTCTTTCTTGAATGAAAAGTAACCCAGGAGTGGACAATGGAGGAATGTATGTGAAACTTCAGAGTGGAAACAATTTCATTCAGGAGCCTCCCTAGACTTGCTTGGTGCACAGACCTGACTTGCACCTGACCAATAATTCCTCTCGATCGAGATGTCATTCCGTTCGCTGCCCCATCCACAGCCACCCGAATTCGTTATCGCACGCCCCGGAATCGGAAGACAAGAGATCCAAAATAAGGCGAAAATATTTGATTACAATTTATAACGATTAGGGAGCCCCCCTGTCTCTAACATAGCGCGTGCGCGGCGGTCGAACACCGCACACTATCACATTCCGCTTTGTCCGTCAGCGATACTGACTTGAACCTCCTAGTCCAACATAACCGCGAAGACGACCAATTTTGACGTTTACGGTATCACTGGGCCACCCCACGAAGATGGCAAAAATAGACCTGGTGGTCTCGAATTAGGCGCTGCTCCTACGCTGGTGCTTCATCCGCCGGTTGTCGCTTTTCGCGATCATGTTTTCTTCAAAAACCCAGACCTAGTGCGCTCTCTTCTTCCGAAATTGTGGTGTTTCGTTTTGTGATGAGTAGTGTGTCATGATGGTAGAGAAAGTGGAGGGTTTTCTAATGTATCGGAAGCCAGTTTACAGGATTTTCCAGTACTTGGAAACGTGAGTTTCATTGGATAATCGATACTGATTCTATGCGGTATTTTTGTTTGTTTACATCACGCTCGGGACCATATTTCCATTTGTTTAGGCTTATTCTTATAGAGTTTGATTTCAATATCGTTGATTCTTGAAACAACTGAAATATTTCCTGTTTGGTTTTTTGGAAAATTCACACTAGTTCGTGCATATGGTGAACGCATCAATCTCCATTCAATTGCATCCGATTGTCAAAAGTGAATGATTGGATATTTTTATCTCTTACTTGTAACATCATGCAGCATTTCTGCTCCTCCACTAGAGATTGTTTGATTCAGATAACCTTTTATGCTAGTAATTTTCAACCAAGACATATATCATACATACATTTTTATTTTTATGCTATTCCGAAATACGTATCTTTGGAAGCTGGAATTGATATGCTTGAAAACCTGGGACGTTTTAATTAATTTGTTTGTTTTTTGACAAGGATCGGAATTTAACTTTTTCATTTATTATTTTTGGGCATTGCCAATTCACTTCATGTTCAGTGGCCAATAACGAAAGAAAAAATGTAGATAATTTTAAATTTGGTCGTCCAACCAATTTTTTTTTGCTGAATTATTTTCAATGATATTCCCACGAAATATAATTTTGTGAGATGAACTCAGAGATATGTATAGAAAAAATATGCTTTCCATCAAGATTGAATTCGATTTTTCCGCGTAAAATACCGAATTTTATGTTTTATGAAGGTCAAAGGAGCAAGGAGATTGCTTTTATTCATGTTAATATTGGTATTTTCCAACCAAATAAATAGTTGATGGTTTGCGACAAAGGTTTCAATAAACGGAAGTTTTTAATCAAAGAACGCAGTTTGGAATCCACACTTTATTGTCCTTTTTTTTTCGGTAGAAAGTATCCGGTTAATAGTTTTTGGTAAAAAATACCATTGATAATCGGTTAAAAGTAATCGGTGATCTGATCAAAGTAATCGGTAAAAAGTAAAAGGTAAAAGTATTATAATGAGCAATGATCAATTCATCGCCAAAGCCGTCACCCATAACTAATCTATGATCATGTGTCTTGGATATAGAACCAACTATCATGAAACGAATCACAGAAGTCAATGTGACAAATAATTGCCTTCTAGAGATGGAATCACCGATATCAGATATTCACAACACAAGATCAAAAAACTCAATTTTTTTTCACGTGGAACAGCTAAAACCCTGAACCTCAAACCTGAACTCATTTCATCCAAAGTTTCTGAGATACCGAAATTTTAGAAATTCAATTGTTTTGAATATCCTTCAAAATTGCGAAATTTCACATGAAGCTTCGGGTACAACTAACAACTAAGTACAAATTTTGAATTCGATCGAATCGATATTTTTCGAATTATCGAGAAAAAAATCAGATGGCTATATAAACCTTCGGCAGATGTCCATAGTTTAAGACCAGTCTCAATTCGAAAATTACAGACAATAATTTGTGCAAATTGATAAAGCCTTGTTCATATAGTAAGAAGCGCCCAGAAAGACGATTTTACAGAATTCCACTTGGAGTAACCCATTTCCTCTTTACATGAAACGAAAATCTTAAATAAAAGACTGCCAATTAACGCCAGGCGAACTTTTTCCTCCTCCGTATGGGATGCTTGAGTGTTCTTCAATTCTGAGTGGGGGGTGAAATATTTCTCGGTTAATTACAGGAGAGTGTTATTCACTTGATGATAGCCTCTATGAGTTATGTCTTTTTTGAGTTCACACTTTCAATATCTCATGTGGTAATTATCTCTGTTTTATACCGTTCTTTTAAACAAGACGATCGCACATAAATTTCTAGTTATACGAAGAAAGTGGAGATTTCCTGGTCATTGATGTAACTTGTAATTGGTGATCATATACCTTTCTCATACAACATGTTTTGATGATAACAGTATTTAGGTTTTTTCTCTCGAGTGTTTGGTTTTGAAACATTCAAATTTTATGAAGTGGACTTTACAAGGTGAGCCTATATAATTTACAATTATTTGTACATTATTGTTGAAAGTGTTATGGTCACCATCTTGTTCATAGAATCAAGCGGACACAAAGAATATTCTATAACATTAACAATATATTTTATAGGATCTCTAGGCATCGTTAAAATCACATGTTCTATTTTGAAATGAATTTCCACGGATCCACCTGATATACAGGGTGTCCGGGAAAATGTGGGAAATCTCTCGGATTCAGATAAAACATGAAAAAATAAGATGACAAGTTTCCAGCATTTTTTTTCCTAGCGGTCTTCTCTACGGAGATACGGCCATCTGAATGACGCCATTGAAAATCATTTTACTGAAATAAATTTTGAACTACCCAATATAATTTAATGAAAATTTGATATGATGAACACTAGTAAGGACCTCTTAAAATACTGACCTTAAATTTAAATTAGCTCGTTTAGTTTACCAGGGGCGGACTATGTTGTAGATTTTAATGCTTACATTTTTAACATCCTGTATGATAATAAGTTGAAAAAACAAATTCGGATACCTTGAACATTAAGCTAAAGAAAAGATACTCTTGTTCATTGTCGATGAAATGAACCGTTTCCGAAAAACAAAATAATAAAAGAAGTAACTTATTTATTTCTATTGAAAAGAACCATGAATTCTAATCTTTCTGTCTGCAACAAAGTGTGATACAAAAGTTATTCAAGGAACAAAAAAATTTTAGCTTATGTTATTGAATCCAACCAAATTAGCTTTAGTGAAAGTACATTTCTAAAAAATTATTTTTGTCAAGGTGCCTTTCTGGGCCAAAACTGCATTGTTAAGAATCTTTGTAATTTTGTGGGATTCGATAACGTAAACTAAAACTTTTTTGTTCTTCGAATAACTTTTGTATCACACTTTGTTGCAGACAAAAAAATTAGAATTCATGGTTCTTTTCAATAGAAATAAATAAGTTACTTCTTTTAGCATTTTGTTTTTCGGAAACGGTTCATTTTATCGACAATGAACAAGAGTATCTTTTCTTTAGCTTAATGTTCAAGGATTCCGAATTTGTTTTTTTTAACTCCTCCAAATGTTCCGTTTCGGATAATTCCATATTTAAACCTAAAGTGTGCTCCAAAACATCGTGTTCAGTCGGCACGCCAGCTGAAAACAGCAGCCTTCGAACTTCCTGTATCTACCGACACACGTAATTTCCCTAATTATCTTTGTTTAATATAAAGAAGCTTCTCAGTATAATCTGTATGTACCAATACCGTGTTTACCCTAAATCATCGTTCGAAACGTCTGATCAATCGTGCTCGTCTTAAGGTCATTAAACTAATAAGAGTTGCCGCGATAAAACACAGTGAAAAGTATAAACAAACATTGCAATAGTAGTGTCATCGATTATTTAATGGCAAGAAAAGTCAAACAAACCCACGCCACGTTAGGATGGTAGAGATTATCCCTCGACCGGTTCAGGAATTGCCTATAAATTAATCATTTGACATGGCATTTGAAAAAAAAGGTGGGATTCTTGTTTCGAATATTCCATGTATGTATGCTGATATGTATCTCTTGGTGTCGCAGAAATATAACTAACCCCTCTCATGTACAAGAATGGGGATACATAATTTATGTGATGGTTGTCATTGGAAAAACAAATTTTTTTGAGTAGGTACCCAAAAATGAGTTCGATTAGGAGTAAGCATTCTGAATCATTTTCATGCATAATTTACGATCTAGGAAGAACTAAGAAAAACCAATAGAAATTCAAGTTTGAGCGAATACTCGGAAGTTCGTTGATTAGATTATTTCTATGATAGGTTATGTTAATTCGCTGTATGGATACTGAGCATGTACTTATATGAGAGCATTGCAAATGCCAGCTCAATGAAGCAGTCGGATGATTTGTCCTGTAGTTTTAGCGTTCGCCAGCTCGTGGAAACTCAAAAACACTCAACTATTTCATCAGCTGACTTCAATAGTTACTCTATGACTTCTTCTGATTAGTTGAATATATGGGTGACAGAAAGCGTCCAAAGGTGATAGTTCAGGTCTAGGGGGGGGGTCTGTCGGAATTCTTCCTCTTGTTTTAACCTCCCCAAGTTCACAGGGTGCAAGCTCAATAATCAATCAATTTTATTTTATTGTTGAATATTTTTGGGCTACTTATATTCTTCAAACTATCTGGTAATTGATTGAAAATTCTACTGCAGGAATATGCAGGGTGTTTTCACTTACAGTCATTCTACGTATTGAAAAATTCAGATTCTTTGTTCTTGTATTATTTTTATTACTGTTGTTATAAACAGTGAATTGGTCTTTGTTTTCATTTAGGAATACAGCACATTAATGAATATAAACCATATACTGTGAGTGTGAATATCTTGTTTTGTTTGACAATCCCTATAAGTTTCACTATCCTTTCGATTATGAATTGTTCGTAGCGTTCTCTCAGAAACATTGCTTTTGAATTTTGATTAGTACCCCAGGAAATTATAACACATCTGAGCGTTGATTCGAAATTTGCATAATACAATATCTTCAATAATTTTTCATTCAGATATTTTTTGGATATTATGAAATTTATTTGACTCAATCTTCGACTTGGGTACTCTCCATGTGCTTTGAAGGACATAAAATCTATGAAAACCCCTAGGAATTCTATATTATTTGTTCCAGAAATTTCCCTGCTTCCTTATGTTATGCTTGTTGATTTACCTTCATTACTTCTGTTGGTGCTGAAAATAAAGTTTGTTTTTCCAACATTCTATATCAACTGATTTCTTTTGTAGCCAAGACCTTTAAAGGGCAAAAAGTTGCGCAATTAAATGGTCAATAGATGTTCAGAAATCTGAAAAATATCTTTCACTTCCGGAGATATTCGGGGACAGCCGAAATTTGGCAATTTGGTTTTTATTTTTTTTTTTGAGTTTTTTCGAAAAGGTTTCGAGAAAACCAAATGGCACCAAAATGACGTTCACAAAATCTCCGTACAATGTTTCGTTTGGAAGAAACCATCATCAACTTTGCACGAAAACAATGTACACCCTCCTGTATGACATAACAACTTTTACAGCGAATGCAACGATGTACGGCACAATATGTTTTTCTATGTTTTTATTGAAAAAAAAGGCTAACGAATTGTTTTTCAACATAATCTAATATTTAACTAACAGAAACTAAAATAATAAGAACTAAGAAGGCAAGAATTATTGTTGAAGATTGTAAATAGTGAGTGCTATAAGAATTTTCATTAAGTGGCGACCAATTCTATTCAGAATTTAAAAGGTACTATTGCTAAATCATTTCAGGGGTATACAATGCCAAGTTATTATATAAATATTGCTTACATTTCATCAGATGACATACTTATTCCCTACAAAATTCTCGATTTATATTTGCCATCTTTATCTGCAGTGTATGGACAGAACCTGGATACATAGAAGAAGGTGGGTTCATGTGGCATGGAGTCTGACCATTCAACCGTATACATTTTCGAATCTCGCGCGAAGGGGTTTGATCGATATAATGCCGGTAACCTGGTCGTTATTCACTGATACCATCTAGTTAGAGCAGCTCATTTACATATCTGACCTGAGTTTGGTTCTGGTTTGTGTGCAATCGATGGCGATTAGGAATGGATGAGCGAGGAAGAGGACTAAGTCGAAACGGGTAATTTTTAGGTCAAGTTGAAAGCTTAATGTGACGACAATCAGGTAAAGTTGCCTGCTGTTTCATGCGTTGGATACGTTTCGAGCTCAACACGGTCGTTCTGATGCTGTTGAGTGACATTGGAAATATTTTTGGATATTCTTTCTTTTTCTATGCATGCCCGATTGTTATCAGAATGAATAAGTTATCTCATTCCTTTTCGATTATATGGCTATTATCAGGAAAAAATAATCGAATTATTTACTATAATTAGTTGCTTAGGGCCAAAAAATGGATGATTGAAAATTTCCAAAAAGGTTTAAAGCAGTATTTCGGATTGATATTCCTTGTTTTGAACCTTGTATCATAGTTGTGAGAAACTGATTCTTGCTACCCAACATTGTGCTTGTGATGAGCTCAGAACTGGTTGATCCAATGAATAATCCATCTATTTATATCTGAAAAGGTAAGGTACTGGGAAATCACTTATTTTTGTTGAAGTAGTCATTATATTCAGATGAGAAAGGTTATCTCAGGAAGATCTGGACTCAGTCCAGATGTGATTGGGTCGTTATTATTCTGCCCAAATGTCTGAAGTTTTGAGCCGAGAATGGCCTCAAACCGTTAGGTTGGACTCACATATGAATAATTCGAGCCTGGGCGTTGGCAGCGAGGGGCGCACGCCCTCCCTAGCCATTTACCATAAAAAAATTATCCTATATACCTACTTATATTTTAAATATATCTAAACTATAACTTGAGTACTTTTTGGGAGATGCCCCCCTCCTTGAATTTTTTTCTGCCGACGCCCTTGGGTCAAAGTCAATTCGGTCCGTCAAAAACTATTCGCCATATCCTGCTGAAATTTTGTATCTACATAAAGGTGCCGTTAACCCGGGTTATGTAGAAGTTTTGCCTCACAGTCACAGTTGTTCCACATGTCGAAATTTGAGTTGTTCTGGTCTGGTAATTCCATCACTTGCAGTTTATAAAAATGAAATGATATCAATTGTCACACTGACAGTTGCTTTGGTTCACAGAATCTGTTTCCAGAATTCGTGGGGATTTGTCAATATCTGACGTGCAGAATTTCGGATGAAAATATCATGACTTACCGATCCATAGATGGATACGATTCTATCTTTTTGATAATTTCAAAGCATTTTCTTGTATTTTAATTAATTTCGAAGTACGTGGATGGGTGACCGCTCTAGCGAAGAATTTAAACAAGCGGCAAAATCCTCCTGACGTCACGTCAGTACTTTTCAATATTTTTTTACATCTAAAGGAGTTGAGGTTGCCAAGCTTACTCGGAAAGGAGTGAAGATATTTCGCGCAAACGGTGGGAAAATTGACGAAAAGCTTTATTTTTTTTAAAATAGCAAAACACATTTTTTGGATTTTTTTCCTTCATAACACGAAAAGTAATATTTTTAGTGAAAATACTACTTATTTCATTCTTCTTGAAAAAAATGTGAAGGTGGGAGCTTTTGCGGGTTTGTTTAAATTCATCGCCAGAGCGATCACCCAGCGGGAACACAGAAAATAGAAAGAAGACGCATTTATTCGTATCCATCTCTGAATCGGTATATTTCACGATATTTCGTCCAAAACTCAAGATGTCAGGTTTTGATAAATTCCACTTAAAAAATCATCTATGATCCTTTTGATTTGACATTAGGTGAAACTGTCGAGACCAAAGATCGCGAAATGAACCACGGAACAACCTGTCGGGATGACAAATTATGTCATTTTATTCCAATAATTATGGAATCAGACAATATTTTAAATTTCTGAACGCCTGATCAGGAAAACTCTTTTACCCGTGTCCCATATGTAGACACAGAATCTCAGCTGGATATGAAGGATAGTTTCTTAGACACCGAAGTTTTTGAAAATATATATTTTTTAATTCTTATCGAGATAAGATCCTCACGAAATTTCACATAAATCTTCTTGTCATTATTTTAACAACTATGGCATTTCTACGAAATCCTTCGGAAGATTTTGCTTATTTGGGAAGCCCTATCAGACCTCGTACGTTGAAAAGTTCGAAGTTCTTTACCGGTTCTTTCGAAAATTATCGTGTTTGCGTACGGTCGGACATAATTGAATTTGTCTACGAGTTCTTGATCTGCGTGTTCAATCTAATCGTTTAAGACCATTCTCTGTTCAAAATTCGATTTTTTTGGACGTTTGGGCAAAATGAACATTTTGTTCGAAATATGCTCGCAAAAATATTGTGTATTGATTTTTTTTGTCGATAATCATCAGAGCCAAGAACAAAAATTATAAAGTGTGCCACTAAAAATATTTTCACCAGAACATATTCAACTGAACATTGGGACAATAGATGAATCGAAGTTACTAAAATTTTCAGCGTGATTCTTTTCGGTCTCTGTTGCATTTATTTTTCACCTTCAGGGTCTCAAATGAAACCTATATAATTATATAATAGGTTATAGGATATGAAGAAAAGAGTGTTCTTTTCACTTCATGGAACCCATTCAATATTTCGCCAAAAATATCAATGAAAGAATGGAGGAACCACATACTTTTCGTCACTTCCATTGTATCTACTTGGTTGCCTTGAGATATCAACCCCTTCATTACAATATCAAAAGTCTTTTTGAGGATGCCAGATGGCAGAAGTCATTCCAGTCAAAAAACCAGTATATATTTAGGGTGTAAGTATCGGTGAGGGCCATCTGGGCAACGTTCTTTTTACTCAAACGTTAGGTACTTTTCCGTCGTTATCAAAACAAACATCATGTTTTGTTGCTCCTTATTCAACGAGAGCCTGCAGCTGGTATTTCGTGAAAACATATGTATTATCGTCTTAATGCTTTTGGTGTCATCACTCATTCTTCAGAATTGAATGATTGAACTTTATTATTCATTGAGAAGTAGAGAATACAGACGGGAGTGAGTTTTTCAAGCCTATAGATTTTGTCTTTTCAACATATCGCGATCACGATGTCTGTATTTTTAGAATTTTGATACGAAAATGGTTTCAATCGACAAGGTTCGACTCCGTCGAGAAATTCGAGTCTGTCCGTCCGGCCGTACGATATCTCTCGAACGGAACGACCTAGAAACTTGAAATTTTAACGTTAGGTTCGGAGTTTGAATGCCGCGGTTGAGTTCGTTATTCAAAAAATTTGACCGGAGGTTCCGTGAATATGACCGTTCGAAATTTGTTCTCCCTATTACTTCGAAAAATGTTTATTATCGAAAGAAATAAACCAAAAAAATCATTTAGGTTCTGATATGCTGTTAGGTCTGGCACTCTAACGCCCGGAATGAATCATAAACCAAATGGGGTAACGACCCTCGCAAAGATTATAAAGTTTCATAAAATGTGGGGGGGCGTCCATACGAGATCATGGGAGCTTTCTCATGGCGTGCCGTTTCGACAAGGTTGAGTTCACTATTCACTAACTTTGGTTAATGCGATTTTAGTATGTGGGTTACTACTTACTACACTGAGGCACGTTAGGGCTGAGAACATTCGCAGTTTCATGAGGGGTGTCTGTTCACGATTCGTATTCGATATCTAACAATAATAATTATATGTCTCAAAAATAACGTACCTTTCTAATGGATTACTGGTGAATAAAATCATGGGAATTTGACGAGACGTGTACTTGACGATGTATCGTGCGTTAAAGAAAACAAGGTCAACTTTTGGAACTAGGGCCAAAACATAAACAATTGCCAATCAATAGCTTCAGCGGAATTTTACATTATATTCAGGAGAATACAGGAAATTTGAAGATATATTATTTCTCCATAATTCGAAAAATACCGTTCCTATAGAGTTTAAAACTCTCAAGTTGGTTAGTTGTCAAATAACGACAGGAAGGTTCATGTGAAATTCCGTAAGGAACGTATCACTGGAAGATATTAAAAAAAAATATTTTTCGAAAAAAACTAATAGCCATATCCTGCTGAAATTTTGTGTGTACATGTGAACGAGGTATGTGGAAATTCAGTTCTTCAGCTGTTGCGAAAAAAAAATGATTTTATCTGATCCGGTGTTGATATTTGATCTCTTGAGGTTTATGAAAAATTCTAGGACAGCACTGACGTAAAGTCCGGAGCTTTTGGGACGCTTGTTTCTGTGTACGAAACAACCTGCAAACAAACTTCAGTGTTTATTATCATTATGACAAATGCTATCATTTTAATTTGATAAACTTGAATAGATGGAATCAACAAATTATATTGAATATATCAGAAAAACTCAATTTATTCTATTCTCACATTGAACAGCTAAAAATATCTCATTCAATCCTTGCCTTATAGTAAACACAAAATTTCTGCAGGATATGGTGAATAGATTCTTAGTTTCGTAAAACTTTTTCTAAAATCTTCTAGTTATGTGATCCACACTAAATTTCTCATGCCGTTATAATAACGGTCTTTTTCATAAAAAAATCGCAGAATAAGAAGAAATTATTTTTCACCATGAAGTTTATGGTTCGTTCCATGGTATTCGGTTCTATAGCCATAACAAATGACGACAGAGTAGTTATGCCGCACTGGCGATGAATTTAAACAATCGCGCAAAAGCTCCCTACTTAACGTCGGTGCTTTTCGAATTTTATTCTTATAATAGTGGCTTTCCAACCGGGTGCGTGTCACTCCTGGGCTTGACGCACCAGGGGAAAGGTAGCGCGAGTGTTTGACGCTCTGGTACTGGAACGGTCAAACTTAGGTGTGGAGCACTCTCGAGGCCTAGACGGTGGCTGGAAAGCACTAATTATATAAAAAATTTCGATAGAGTTGAGATTTATTTGAATGAATCGAAGTATAATATATTTCAATTGTTTCCTAATGCAAAACTATCAGTCACGATACAAAAATATCAACACAAGATATTTCAGCAATTTAAATGCACTGTTGAATTGTATGGATTTCACTTTCATTACACGGAAGAAGCAATTTTTAAGCAGAATGAACTCGGAATGAATGACATTCGACATTATTTCATAAGAATTGTACAACGACAAATATGCGTCATTAACGATTAATGAATAGGCCGATGACAAGCTACGAGGGAAGCCAGAAGCCACTACATAGAGAGGGAGTTGCGACGTTGCCATTTCCTCATACATGCATTTCGTATATTCCTATAATGTTTTAATTTAATAATTTTTTTGTAAGGTTAGGTTAGTTTGAGTTAGGTCAGTGTTGAATATAATTCTCAAAATAAATCCATAGCACTAAGCACTTGGAAAAACGGGCTCCCGAGTCGCGAGAACTAAGCACCAATTTCCACAAAAGGCTCGCGATTACTAAGCACTTTGTGAAAGTAATTCGATATTTCGAGCACGCAGCTCTGAGCACTTTTTCAAGAACTGTTAAAGGCTGTAAAGGATCAGAAGAAAAATTGTACCTCTTTAGCTAAGCTGTTATATGATATGTGAGATTATTGACAGGTCATTAAAAATGTACAGGGTGTCCCGAATTCGATGCTCACTTTGAGCATGTCGAGAACTATGGGTGTTAGAAAAAATTTTTCAAGGACTCCAGATCTCTTCGGATCGCTCTACATAATATGTATTCATGAATATATCGATTCGTTTTCACTGGACGGAATATCGATACTAGATCTTAGGGTATCAAGGCGTCGATCGCGTATATTTGTGTTAAGACAAGATTGGTGAAGGACTTAGTGCTTAGTAATCTGCAGAAAAGCTCGGGATCACTTCAGTGCTCGTTGCTAGTTTTACGAGTACCAAGCACAATTCTTTGGCACAGCTCTGGTTGGGACAAGAATTGCGATTCTTGTCCCATGTCCAAAAACAAATTGTCATCGTTCAAATGTATATCCATTATTGTCTATTACATTCTCCATATTCTCTCTAGAATTGATCTAGATCTAGAATTGATCCATACTTTGTCGAAAATTTTAAAGAACCAAAGATCATGCCTTGTGTAAGCCTGAGGTCATTTTCCTCAGATCAATGGATTGTTTTGCCTCTGCGAGATCCTGCGAAAGGTTTATTGTTGATCGGGTTATTTTCTACGAAAAATTATTCGCTTACTCGATGTATCAAAATGTCATGTAACTATAATATCCTCTTTGAGTTAGCACAATTGAAAAGAAAAATGGACGAGCCGATCACGTTTCAATCAATCGCATTCGTTCCGAATTTATCGAAATCAGGCATCAATTGACTGCAACAATACTCGTTTCGGAACAGAGAAATATGACATCCTTTTGTTGGTTGAGAAGAATACAAGGCTCTGCTTACATTAAATACTCCTCAAATTGTCAGTATTTCAGAACTTAGACTAGATTCATAACCTCGTTTTTTTTTATTCCGGATTTTTTCGATTTCCTATTGTTGTTTTAACGAGGAGCTTTTCACACCTCGTAAATTCATTTCATTACCGCGCACAAGTGGTTCTTCTGTTACCCATTCATGAAGGAGTTCTATTTTCTTCATCCTCGCTCATGTTTTGTCTAGCTTTTTTATTGCCCCGCGAGGTTCAGTTTTTACATCATGTTGGGGAGGAACGGTTGTCGCTTCATATTTGGACGGAGTTCTTTGGTGTAGGGAATTGAAGAGAATAATCAAAGGGAACAAAAGGGATGTGTGTCGCTGAATTGAAATTAATTTTTTCCCGGCTTTTGTCCCATATTCATTTGCTTCTTTGGTTTCTTCACAATTACTCATAGTAATCAATATCATCATCAACTAATTACTCCACTCGGTACTCATCATCATTGGATTACGCAGCCAAATAGCGAAAACAGAACTCTTGTAAATTTTATTGTGTCTGTGTTACAGCCATTTCAGACAGAGATATATCAATAGGGGTGGTACTGCCTACATGTAACTAACTTTGTGAAATAAATCACTGCAGATAAAAATGTGGGTCATCTTTAGGTCTTTGAAAATGATATGGGGGTTTTGAACTAACCTCTTGAGTTAGGTATGAGTATTCTGTGGTTTCACCTACTCTAACTAATAAACCACAGGATGGATACATAAGAACTTTCCATCCTAGCTCCCGAAGCTACTGGCGCGTCATCAAAGATGTGTGCGGCCTGGCGTTGTCCTGATTAAACACGATTCTGTTCCTATTCACCAATGCTGGCCGCTTCTGTTCGATCACCAGCTTTGAACAGTTGAGTTATTCACAGTAGAGGGCAGAATTGAGCGTTTGACCATAGGGGAGCAGTTCATAGGGAAGCATTCTCTGGATATCCACCAAACACCTTCCTGGCCGTCAATATTGGCTTGGTCACGGTCTAGGCCACTTCGTTGGATTTCGACCACGATCTGTGTCGCTTGACATTGTTATAAGTAACCCATTTTTCATCACCAGTCACCATCCGCTTCAGAAATCGTTCGATTTTGTTGCCATTAAGCAGCGATTCGCAGGTGTTTATTCGGTTTATGATTTTTTTTTGCGTCAGCTCGTGTAGCTCCCAGAAATCGAGCTTTTTTTCAATCCAGTGTTCTGCAAATGGTTCAAAACGGTTTTATGATCGATGTTCAGCTCCTGGGCGATGCTACGACGACAGGCCTGCCAGTGCGTGGTTCATCTTTCACATCCACTACACCAGCACGGAATCGCTTAAAGCACTGTTTTGAACCGAAAGAGTATCAGCCCCGTATACATGGCAAATTTTTTTGGTCGCTTTTGACGCGTTTTTCCCTCTCAGGTGGTAAAAATGTAAAATATGGCGAATTTCTTTCTTTGAAACCTTCATACTCGACACGCGTTTGTCCGCTATTGAACCGATCAAGCGCAAAACTGTAAAAGAAGCATTTGTAGTATAAAACCTCACCTTTACAACGCCGTATGGTATGATTTGATGAGACTAATAATGAATGAGTAAAGAGGGCGCAAAATACGAAATTACTTTTCCCCAACCTAATATATCGATTCGTTTTCACTGGACTGAATATCAATATTAGATCTTAGGGTATCAAGGCGTCCGCGTCTATCGCATATATTCGTGTTACGACGAGATTAGGGAAGGTCTTGGTGCTTAGTAATCTGCAAAAGTGTTCGGGAGCACTTCGAGGATTAATAAGCCCTGAGCTTTTTGCTGAAGTGCTTCAATTACTGGGCACTAAGCACTGCTCGGGAGCACAAAACGGCTTCAAGTGCTTTCACAAGTACGAAGCTCAATGCTTTGGCAAAGCGCTGATCCATAACGTCTAGCTTCGTTGACGAACTCGATAGAACTGTCATGTATTCACTCACCGAAATGAACCCACCGAAAATTCACTTAAAAAAACTTGAAATTTGAAAAAACTCTGAAAACAGTAGTATATCGAAAATCATTAAGTAATCACTTCAAGGGCATAGCAAAAAATGAATTAAAGTTTTAATTGTGTTTATAATGAAGCCCTTATCGAAACACCGTTAGTGTATTAAGTTTTTAACAGTTGGTGTTTGTCCCGGGGTCGCTTCATCAAGCTTACCCCTGATTATGATTGATAAATCATCGGCGTAGCCATAACTGCAGTATACTATTTCGACAATCTCTGGAGCAACTCATCCACGACAAGGCAACACTGGAGATCGATAAAACTCCATCATCTGTGGACATTCTTGCCTTTGGAGAGTGTCGCATACATCTCTTCTGATGTCTGCTGTCAACCTCCATTATTGAACAGGTTAAGATCGAGGCAATAGCTCCTCATCTAGGTTCATTCTGATCAATTCCAGTAGCTTAGATTATCTTGGGCAGACTATGTCCGTGCTTGTGTTATTCCATGGCCTAGACCCCCCTAGGTATTCACGTTGGTTATGCGCCATATCTGGACTTAATCTCACAAAGTTCTTCCTCGAGTGGCATTGCCTGTTAGGTAACCTGCAAGAAGATCCAGCATGTTTTTACTGAGATCTAGACGGTTCTTTAATCTTTCACAGATTATTCCGAAGACATTTTTAGAATAACCCAAAATCAGCTTATTGTCAGTTTTCTCTCTTCTCACAACAAGAACTGTCAGTTTTAACTCAAAGATATCGAATCACCGAATTATATTGAATAAATCAGAAAACTCCAATTTTTTTTTGTGCACCAAAACGGACTTCTGTGTTGATTATCAGAATGACAAATACTGTCATTTTATTTTGATAAAGTTCGAAAGATCAGAGTGGTTCTGGTTATGCGATCTGGAAAATATTTTGCCTCAATATATCATTTTCCATTGAAATACAAAATTTCGTCACGATCGATTCCGTAGTTTTGAAGTTATCAAGAAAACTAAATTTCAAACCATCATATTTACGGAACCCCCGGTCGAATTTCGCCCAATAACGAACTCAACCAGGGCATTCGAGATTCGAACCTACCCTAAAAATTTCAAGTTTCTAGGTCGTTCTGTTCGAGGTTTATTGTGTATACGGACTGACTCACAGACTTGAATTTTTCTATCTGCAAAATTTTATTCCAATCCAATCAGTAGTTATCAGGAAAAAAATATTTTGAACCGCCATATGGACGGAACCCTAGTCTTCTTTTGCTCATTGATAAAAGAGACCTCGACATTCGAGATCCAAACGTACCCTGAAAGTTTCAAGTCGCTAGGCCTTTTCGTTCGAAAGTTATGATTTTCTATAGTTCCTCAATTTTGTCTGTTCAAGCCATGTTGGCCGACTTGCAAGCGTGTACGTAGCAGGCTTTAAAGTGCATACCAAGCAGTATCTCTTTTTGAGAATGAATTGTACCTTTTAATTGCCTAGATCTCCATCATAAAAATGCTCTCCCTCAGTATTTATTTCCTTTCTTGGTTTCAGAAATTATGGTTGGTTGTTTTTTTTCCTTCATTTTTTTCAATTAACTTCATGGCAATATACCTCGCAAAGTTGAGTTTCTTTATAGATCCATCACCTGTAAAGTTTCTGGATGAGATAGGTTTCATCGCTAGTCATATTCGCTAAACCATTCAAATCAAATTCGTGCATTATTAAGAAGTCTTTATCACAACAGAGTATTGTTATTATTTTTTCGTGTTAGATCAAGAACCATCAATTTATGACTATGAATCACCCAAATCATGCAAACCAAAAATGAGGTCAGATTAAGTCGACCTTGATCTGAGCAAATAATTGAGTTGCTCTTGAAATGTGCTATCTATCATTCTAGTGCTGACCACTTGTGAAGGTGTGGCCAATGAGTGCATTTTGTTAATGAAATTATCCTGTTTTTATAATTATTTCCATTTGAATGTCATGTTTTCATTTCCATGTTCTAACCTCACGTCATTATTCCGCTAGCCCAGATTGTCAGAGATTTATTTATACAATTCAGTTTACCTTCCACAATTTTTGATGTATGTATGTGAATCCTCAGGTTGCAATGACTAAATGAATATAATAATGTCTGTATGATTGTCCTGAAGGAGATGAACAAGCTGTAACTGCTTGCTTCGTACGTTCGTAATTTTTATCAATATAAATAAAAACAAAAAACGCTGATGTAATTTTAGTACCATAAAACAGTCCCTCCTGCTACCTGCTAAACAGGTTTGCCTACCATCTATTTCAGGTTTCAATTGATATTCAACATTTCATAACTCATGGAATATAGGGATTAGAGCTTAAATGGTTTTTTTTCAAACGTACAGAAACAACGTATTTCGATTGACAGGATCATCGAAAAGTTCTACTTTCCCTCCGCCGCAGAGAAAAATGTAATTAACTATCAAAATTGATTTTGCGAGACAACCGTAACTAGGCAAACTTTTTAGTGATAATTCAATTATAACGATCGTAAATATAAATCTAATCTCCGGATTTTAAAGAATTTCAAACGTTTAAAAAAAAAATAACATTTTCCATTCGGAGGAGAAGTGACTTTTCATGGCTCGCTTCATATTACCCGCCGAACGGAGTGAAAGGGTAAACACAAGCTCGCCATGAAAAGTGACACTTTTTCTATAATATTCTATATACTATTTTTTTCAAACGTACAGAAACAACGTCATATTTCGACTAACAGGACCATCGAAAAGTTCTACTTCTTCTACGCCGGAGGGAAAGTCGTTGCTATGTCAATGATGTAATACATTTCCGTACGCCGTAGGGAAAAATGTAATTAACTATCAAAATTAATTTTGTGAGACAACCGTAACTAGGCAAACTTTCTATTGATCACTCAATTATAACGATCGTAAATATAAAATCTAATCCCCAGATTTTAATGAATTTCAAAGCGTTTGAAAAAAAAATAACATATTCCATTCGGAGGAGAAGTGACTTTTCATGGCTCGCTTTCAATTACCCGCCTCACTCCGTCAGAATGATTCGGTTGAATTCAGTTTTTTGGGCACTTGTTTTGTCTTGAATGTAAATCAATTTGAATTCGATGATATCGAAGACGAAGCTTGCTCAGACACGTTGACTGACTGATCCAGATTCGCTAACTTAAGATACTGACTTCAATAGCTGGTATTTCCATTTCATTCTGCATCTTTCTCACTAATCACATTTTGCGAATAATCCACTTTTACATGGATCCTTCGGAGCGTAGCCCAACAATTCACCAAAGAAAAGTATTAGCCTCGTGAAAAACCACCCCTTCCAATGAAACTCATGTCTTTTTATTAGAGCTCGATGTAATCTAGTTGAGTATCCAATAAACTCGTTTCATATCTTTGCGAGGGTCGATAGCCAGCGTTGCTGAGAGATGATATACATCCACTTTATTAGCTAATTCATTGAGTAGTGATAAGAGTCCGTCTGTACCGTACCTACATTATAAGGAAAATTGAAGGACGTGAAGTGATGTTGAATATAATCGGAGAATCGGAGCTGTTACTTCAACACATCGTAAAACTCAGGAATTATAAGTCTATAGTTTGGAAGACGATTAAGTTGATTTTCGAATAAACATTTTCATTCTTTCAATGAGATGATAACCCGTCATATCAATTTAATGCCAAAAAAATGCACAAACCAATCTTCCGTTACATTAAACTACTCGGCCTTATTATCTTGTTGAATTGAACATTTCTGAATAACTTTCCTGATATAGATAGGTCATACTTTCCAGAAAATGGAGGGCCCAGAAATTATTGAAGCAACTGTCTTCATTTCATTTTCGTTGTGGTATTCGCATCCAAGATTTAGGTGTCCGATGCGGATTATCCGTACAGTTCAGATACGTAGAGATTTGATTCGACAGATCCAGATGTGGTATTTTACAACAATAACGGATGAATTTGATACCATGAACGCACTGATACATGTACGAATTTGGCTCGCCACGTATCAAATATGACAGATATTCCGCTGATGTATGGGGCGCTATTTGGACGCAATGTGAAAAATTAATCCGTTTGATGCGAGTCGTCCGATGCGGACATGTAGTAGATGACCTTAAAGGTGCGGCCGCATTATTGAGGCGATGGCGATGCGATAGTGATATGTCTACGCATTCTTTTGGCGCTTGTGTTATGCAGCCACCACCTACGGTTTATGGGAGATTGGGAACGCGAAAGAGTTTCAAGGGAATCACTTCACCCATCAAACATCATCATCGGCCGATTTCTAACCCCTGGAGTGTGCGTACTTCTATATCTCCATGTTTATTGAAAATTAGATCAAACTATCGGCCGATCAAGAGCCTTCTCATTCCTAAAGGTGAAGCAAATGCAAGTCGTAGAATATTTGAAATGAAACATTAAAGACCCGCCTGGATTATGGAGGATTTGTAACCGACCCAAAATACAGAAACAAGCCGTTTGATAAAATATCGATTCATTTGCCTCAACATGACTTCAATTTTCACATTCCTAATATGCGAGTAGTCTGTTTTTGCAGATGCCAAACGCTGATGGATTACCCGATATAACAGCGATATCAAAGTTGATTTTCTGTAAAACATCGATGTTTGCTCCATTCCAGAAACGTGTTCGGGTAAACAGAGAGCTATCGTGTTGGTTCCGGCAGACGGAAAACTTATCGGGGAACGAGCCCTTATCTGGCTTCGTGTCCCCATTCTCGGCTTCCGTCACAGGAAATTAACTGCGACTCGGTGTCTTCCTACATAGTTTCGCCAAGCTGCATCGCAATGGATAAGAATAAACTTCGTTATCATGGATGGATGAAAATGAGTTCCTATATAAATATTACGTTGAATTCGGCTGGAAGTAGAATGTGGAGGTCAATTATACAGAACGTTCAATAAAAAAATTACGAAAAGCACTGCCGTGAAGGCAGGAGCTTTTGAGCGCTCGTACATGCACCTTGTATATAGATTCACATTCTCCAGTTCTGGAAACTATTTGAGAAAATTTTTGACAGCTGTCAAACAAATTTTCAAACTAAGGCGAGAATCCAGACTTCAAGTCAGTGCTTCAGGTGACCAATTATTTTTTCGATAATTCGCTAGAATTTTCTATGGTATCTATGGTCCTGGTAATGCGATCTGGACAAAATTTCTCACGTAGTTTGAATATATTATTCTTCATCTATGTGCGAAATTTAATTCCAATCCAATGATGAGTTTCGAAATTATCAGAAAAAAGATAGTTTTGAACAGCCATATTTACGGAACCCCTAGTCTAATTTTGCTCATTGATGTACGTGAGCCTGACATTCGAGATCCACACGTATACTGAAAATTTCAAGTCCCTAGGCCTTTCCATTACAAAGTTATAATTTTCTATGGTTTCTATGGTTCTGGTCATGCTAGCTGGACAAAATTTTGCATGTAGTTTAAGCACGCAATTCTCCATCTGAGTGCAAAATTACACCTCGATCGAATTAGTAGTTTCGAATTAATCAGAAAAACAAAATTTCGAGCGGCCATATTTACGGAACCCCTCGGCGAATTTTGCCCAATAACGAACTTAACCGCGGTATTCGAGTTTCGAACCTACCCTGAAAATTTCAAGTTTCTAGGACCTTTCGTTCGAGAGTTATCGTGTATACGGACGGACGGACGGCCGGACGGACGGACGGACGGACAGACTCGAATTTTCCGACAGATTCGTCATCAGTGAGTCGAACATAGTCGATTGAGACCATTTTCGGCTCAAAATTCGAAAAATACAGACATCGTGACGAAATGATATAGCCCTTGTGTAAGTTGTACGAGCGCTCAAAAATAAAACTCTCGAAACTATTATGCATTCGAGAGTTAATAGTTGATGAGGATTATATGGTTTCCCAATGAAGAAATGTTCAGGTCTTTGTAGTCCACCTTCTCATAATTTGGGAGTTGCTTTATCCAGAGAGATGAAACCGCAGGCTTGAACGAGAAAAAAATGTTATTAGGAAGGTTATCGCTGAACTCAACAAGAAATCCTACGTGGAAAATACACCTCTCGATTTCACGTCGAATGATTAGGAAATAAATTGTTTTGTTTTGAAATCTCGTGACATTTTCCAACTAAGGCTCTAGTGAGTTGGGTTATGACTCGATCTTATTCCTTTCCTTCAATTTTATTTTTCAATTAAAAATTAGCTCTGCGAAACAATCCTTGAACGACAGACACGTTTATATTAGCCAGAAATTTTCTTATAAAATCGTAAGTTTAATATCTCTGTTTCAGATCAAATTAGATTTAAGGGAAAATAAAATGACATATTCCCATGATTTAATTCATACATTCGAAAGTAATTTTGGTCATTTGTTTCCATGAACAAGAGCGATATCATTTTGGAATGTTTGGCCAGGCATGGTTTTGTACGATTAGGTTGGACTCACAGATGAAGAATTCGTGGTGAAATTAAGTTCTGTCTTTCCGTCCTCATTATATAGCATTCGAAAGAAGAGGCCTAGAATTTTGTTATTTTTAGGGCGAGTACGAGGTCTAAAGTTGTAAAATATCGACACTAAGGTTTTTGGGAAATTTCGTGAGGATCTCAGGAACTATTCGCCATATCCTGCTTAAATGTGTGTCTACATATCGTCGTTTTCCGGAGAAATCTACTTAACTCCACATTTTTCAAGAAATGGTATTTTGGTGCGAATATAATTAAAATTTTAGAAAATTAAATCTACGTACATATCTCCTACCGCGTTTGGAAAAAATGCGTTACTCCCGTATTTCCCATACTATATCAGTCATATTGACAAATCGTGTTCTGAAGTTAAAAGTGTTTTTTGAGCGCTCGTACTACTTACACGCTATATCATTTCGTCACGATGTCTGTATTTCTCGAATTTTGAGCCGAAAATGGTCTCAATCGACTATGTTCGACTCACTGATGACTGATGAATGAATCCGTCGGAAAATTCGAGTCTGTCCTTCCGGCCGTAAGCACGATAACTCTCGAACGGAACAACCTAGAGACTTGAAATTTTCAGTGTGGGTTCAGATTCCGAATGCCACGGTTAAGTTCGTTAATGAGCCAAATTCCACCAGGGGTTCCGTGAATATGGCCGTTAAAAGATTTGTTTCCTTGATTACTTGAAAACTACAGATTTGATCGGGATGAAATTTTGCACTCAAATGGAAAGTGAGGTGTTCAAGCTACATGTGAAATTTTGTCCAGATCGCATCACCAGAACCATAGAAACCATAGAAAATTGTAACTTTCGAACGGAAACGCCTAAGGACTTGAAATGTCCAGGATAGGTGTGGATCTCGAATGTCGTGATCACGTTCATCTATGAGCAACATTATACAACGGGTTCCGTAAATACGGTCGTTTGAAAATTTGTTTTCTCGATAAATTCGAAACTACGGATTCGATCGAGATGAAATTTTGTATTTTGTCCAGATCGCATGACCAGAACCATAGAAACTATCGAAAATTGTAACTTTTGAACGGAAAGGCCTAGGAACTTGAAATTTTCAGGGTGGGTTTGGATCGCGAATATCGCGGTCACGTTCATCAATGAGCAAAATAAGACTAGGGGTTCCGTAAATATAGCCGTTCAAAATATTTTTTTCCTGATAGTTTCGAAACTACTGAACGGATTGGAATGAAATTATGCACCTAGCTGAGGAATAATATATTCAAACTACGTGCAAAATTTTGTCCAGATCGTATCACCAAGACCATAGATACCGTAGAAAATTCTAGCGAATTATCGAAAAAAAAATTGATCAGCTGAAGCACTGACATGAAGTCTGGAATTTCGCCTAAGTTTCAGAATTTTTTTGACAGCTGTCAAAAATTCCTTCAATTGATTTCCAAAACTGGAAAATCCGAATCTACCTACAAGGTGCATGTACGAGCGCTCATAAGCTCCTGCCTTCACGGCAGTGCTTTTCGTAATTTTTTTTTAAACGTACAGAAACAACGTCATATTTCGACTGACAGGATCATCGAAAAGTTTTACTTCTCCACCGTAGGTGGTTGCTATGTCAACGATGAATTACATTTCCTTACACCGTAGGGAAAAATGTAATTAACTATCAAAATTAATGTTGCGAGACAACCGTAACTAGGCAAACTTTCTATTGATCACTCAATTATAACGATCGTGAATATAAATCTAATCTCCAAAATTTTAATGAATTTCAAAGCGTTTGAAAAAAAAATAACAGTGACACTTTTCCTCCTTATGAAATAATATACTATTTTTTGTTTTTCCTGTAAAATTTTGTTACATGGAGTTACGCAATTTTCTCCTGAAGGGGACGATATATGGCATGGATAAAATTAAGCTTTTTAGCTGTTCCGCGTGGAGGGAAAATATATTACATATAATTCTATGATTCCATCTCTGAAAATAAAATGACTTCATTTCTGACACTGATGGCCGGTTCGGTTCAAAGAAACGAGCTCCGAAAAGCTCCTGACTAAGTCAGTGCTTTAACCGTTTTTTTCCAAGGTTTCCGATGAAAGCTCTGGACAACAGACAGCGAGCGGGTAAATTAGTTTTATTTCATTCAGGTTCTACCCTATCCTGTGAAGATTGTAGAGGTTCAGATTTTTTTTCTCCAACCTGAATAGGTGATGTTCCTTCGATATCGAGCGTAATTCCAACTCTATATCTAACTAAACAGTTAGTATTCATGAGAAGGCACCAGTAGACAATAAGCCATGCCAATGTCGAAGTGGTATGCGGACGACGAAATGAGGAGGCGAATAAGACAGTCAGGTCCGACTTGAGGATTCCAAGAACTTTTCAGCAGTCATTAATTATTATTCAATTCCAGGATAGGTTGGGACGTTTCATTTGATACTTCTAGTGTTTATTTTTATTATTTACATTATGTAATGAAATTGAAAAGAAAATTATTCTAACCCCCTATGAATTTTTCAATGTTAAAGTCGAATGAAAATACGAGAGAACTGGCGTGAATCTGGAGCATTCCTGCGCTTGTTCTAATTCTTAGCTAGAATTATCGCCCTGTCCCTGGATCTTCTTCTTTGTGCTATCTGGTCTTCTGTCCACTTTGCCATTTTGGCCGGGTCCATTCTGACCATATGAACCCTCATTGGCGTCTTCTAGATCTGATCCACCTCACTACGTCTGCCACTTGCAACTTTTATGTTATGGCACTTCTACGAACTTGATAATACAATTTCACGCTTTCAATGGTTTTCAAGATTTTGATAATAATAATAATAATAGTTTATTCATCCTGTAAAACAACAAATAGAGTGCAATCTGAAACATAATGATGAAACAATAAGTATTTATCTTCTTCCATGCCAAATTGTATCCCTCCTTCCTCCTCTCCTATATTTTGACCTCAATCTGATCCATCCTTGATTTTCAATATTAAAACAATCTACGAATGAAATCACGGGTTTCGATCAAATGAATGCTGTCTTCAATAAAATTATCTGCCGTTTTTACCATAATATGATGTTTCAGACCGATTGAAATGTTTAACTTCTTGGGGCGAGTTTGCGGGTTCGATAACCAGAATTGGAAACATTTTTTTGCAATGACTCGAGATATCTTGTGAAATATTTATAGAATGGAGGACTCGTGCCGTGTGCTTTCCTTCACCTACATTTTACGATATCCAGCTTATATTTCAAGGCCTATCTATTAAGGTCGAAAGGAAGTTCAAGGAGATAGAGTTTGAATTGGTATTAACCTAGTTTGTCAAAATGTTAAGTTAATCCGTCTCTGCAGTGTGAGAACTCGACGTCGTGACAATTTGGGGCGGCCTAAAGGAACGATTGATTATTTGTTGATACGATAGAACACTGTCATTTTGAATAACGCTTAACGAAAACTGATAACGCTTCTTACGGATCCATTGTCATATCATCAAGCAAATGGACTACTGCATTTCTTACAAAAATTACCCTAATGAATTCGTAGATATTCCTACAATTTCAAATACTGCAAAATCATTAAATTCTTTGTGTACTATCCTTTTTATTACAGAACATAACAGTTTTTGTGGCGAATTTTTTCATAGAATAACTTCAAATGTTCAACTCAATATTTGTGATATAAAGAAAACAGTAAATATTAGAGTGGTGGATATTCAGAACCCTTCGGGAAGAATTTCTGGAATGTTCCTGGCGTATCCTAACGATTTGTGTAATCTAAATTTAGATTTGTAGCTCTCAGGAATTAAAACATTATTAATTACACAATTCGTTAGGATACGCCAGGAACATTCCAGAAATTCTTCCCGAAGGATCCTGAATATCCACCAATCTGATATTTACTGTTTTCTTTATATCACAAATATTGAGTTGAATATTTGAAGTTATTCTATGAAAAAATTCGCCACAAAAACTGTTATGTTCTGTAATAAAAGGAATAGTACACAAAGAATTTAATGATTTTGCAGTACTTGAAATTGTAGGAATATCTACGAATTCATTAGGGTAATTTTTGTAAGAAATGCAGTACAATTTCTTTATCAATGTATTTCCTCTTGGAATATTCATTCGGAGCTTTTGAATCATTTCTTTTTTTCTGGTGTTTGAGTTGAGATATTTTCTTCATAGGTCTACGGAAACTTTCGTGACGTACAATTTATAAACCTCTGTACTCTTTATACAAACTTGCATTTTCTCATTATAATTCAATACAAATCTGTACGATATAAAATGCAATATAAAATGCATATAAAAGCAAGTAATCGATCTCCCATGCTTGATTACGAACTGGTGAAATGTTCTTCTCCGATAAATTACGGTTTTCAGCACAAAACATAGGAAAAGGGGGAAAAACGCCCGAAAAAATGGCGACTCCCCCCCTCAATCACACCACACCCTCGTTGAAATCGATAATAATCGGGTAGGTTCGGATCGCATCTCCTTCCCAGTTGGGAAAACGAATAGCCGTCGCCCCGACCAAATCTGGTCTCATCGGGTGGAATTGCATTCGTCAATTTAATAGATTTTTGATAACTGTTTGCATTTTTAGGCTTATTTGGGTTTTCGGTGTTCGGTTCGTTGAAAAACTTTCCTGCTGGCGTAACGCAACATCGATAAGCATGTCCTTACAGTTCGTGATTCAAGTTAAGATATGAAATTGACTTTTTTCACGTGATAAATATTTGATTTTTTTCACGATGGGATATATTTTATTTTAATGATTCCTGTTTATTATTTTTCATTAGTCAATGTAGCATCCATAGTGTTAAATTCAGTAAAATTTTAACAGGAATTTGGACAATTTATTGAAAAACGAAGTCCAATCTACGCCAACGTTTCGAAGGGTTTTCCCTTTTTCTTCGAAGGCTAATAACGATTTATTCAGAGACTAATAAAAGTAACAATTCTATATAAATAAACCTGAAATGGAAACTTCTAGAAATATTATTATATTGTCTATAGTCCATACCTATTCTTCATACTCAGTAATCAAAAGATTGAGCAAGGACGGCCGGACGGACAGACTCGAATTCATCGACGGATTCATCGAACATAGTCGTTTGAGACCATTTTCGGCTAAAAATTCGAAAAATACAGACATCGTGACGAAATGATATAGCCCTCGTGTAAGTAGTACGAGCGCTCAAAAACTACATCAGGAACTTTAAATTCTGTAACAAATCACACAGCTATATGTACTCGGACATTGACAACTACAAAGTAAAAGGGGGGGAGGTAAACTAAACTGAGATTGCACATCACCTCTGAAAATTATGGATTTATTAATCCTGATAAACACCATCTCTAATGTTACGCCTGTACCGATTTGATTCACTATCCAAAATCTCTGCATCATGAAATCTAAATTTGTTTTATGCATATTAAAATCATTCATTATCGTCTTCTATACGTTCATCCGAATGAGTTCTGGAGTGTTATTGGTACTTACGTGAAAGTTTCGGATAAAGTACCATCAACGTAGATTATGTCGTAAATAAAATTTCCTCAATATCTGAGAGATATAGATAAGTGAAGCCATTATTGAAGAAAAGAAGAAAGTTTTTGATAATTTGTTAATCAATCAAATTGTCGAATACCATTTAGCAGAAGAACTTCAAATTATAAAAAAAATCAAGAAAAGCACTGACATGGAGCTTCGTGCGCTTGTTTCTGTATACCTTCAGTGTTCTTTATCAGTATGTCATATACTGCCATTTTATTTGTATGAATTTTAAATTGAATATATCCAAAAAATTCTTTTCTTTTTCAAGTGGAACAGCTAGAAAGATTTAATTCCACATAACCTATTTTATCAATGCATATGTGAACACAAAATTTCAGAAGGATATGGCGAAAAGATAGTAGTTTTTAAAAAAAGGGTTTTTTTTACCTTCCAGTAATTTCACATGAACTTTCGTGTCTTTATCTTACAACTAACTTCAATAATAATGAAAAAAAGTTATAAATACCAACAATCACACAACAAGGTATGCATATAATCAGATCGTATTTTTAGAATTATGACAAGAAAACATTCAGAAGATGATATGTGCGGAATTATTTGGCGGATTTCACCCATAAACGAACCCAATCAAATCATTGTGAAATAATAATATGTTACAACATATAAACCTCTCGTCCCAAATATCAAATGCAACAAATTTTTTTGGCGAAGACCTCCGGCTTTTTGTCTAAGGTAGAATAAAAGCCAGGCAAGGAAAATAGCCAGTGACTCTTTAACACAAAATAGTACGATTTCACATGAAATCAAGAAAACCATTCATGTACTATAACGAAACAGAACTCAAGAGGGTTACTGTCTAACGCTGTTTGGATTTGTCCATATTCAAGTCCACAGATCGATCCATATTATCATGCACATATCGTTTCAGACCAAGCGGATCGAATCAAAAAAAAATTACGAAAAGCACTGCCGTGAAGGCAGGAGCTTTTGAGCGCTCGTACATGCACCTTGTAGGTAGATTCGCATTTTCCAGTTTTAGAAACCGATTGAAGGAATTTTTGACAGCTGTCAAAAAAATTCTGAAACTTAGGCGAAACTCCAGACTTCATGTCAGTGCTTCAGCTGATCAATTTTGTTTCGATAATTCGCTAGAATTTTCTACGATATCTATGGTCTGGGTGATGCGGTCTGGACAACATTTTGCACGTACTTTGAATACATTATTCCTCAGCTAGATGCATAATTTCATTCCAATCCGATCAGTAGTTCCGAAACTATCTGGAAAAAAATATTTTGAACGGCCATATTTACGGAACCCCTAGTCTCATTTTGCTTATTGATGAACGTGACCGCGATATTCGCGATCCAAACCCACCCTGAAAATTTCAAGTTCCTAGGCCTTTCCGTTCAAAAGTTACAATTTTCTATGGTTTCTATGGTTCTGGTCATGCGATCTGGACAAAATATTGCTTCAATATATCAATCTCGATTAAAATACAAAATTTCATCTCGATCGAATCCGAAGTTTCGAATTTATCGAGAAAACAAAATTTCAAACGACCGTATTTACGGAACCCCCTGTATAATGTTGCTCATAGATGAACGTGATCACGACATTCGAGATCCACACCTATCCTGAAAATTTCAAGTCCCTAGGCATTTCCGTTCAAAAGTTACAATTTTCTATGGTTTCTATGGTTCTGGTCATGCGATCTGGACAAAATTTCGCATGTAGCTAAAACACCTCATTTTCCATCTGAGTGCAATTTCATCTCGATCGAATCTGTAGTTTTCAAGTAATCAGGGAAACAAAACTTTGAACGGCCATATTTACGGAACCCCTGGTGGAATTTGGCCCATTAACGAACTTAACCGAGGCATTCGGGATCTGAACCTACACTGAAAATTTCAAGTCTCTAGGTTGATCCGTTCGAGAGTTATCGTGCTGACGGACGGCCGGACGGACGGACGGCCGGACGGACAGACTCGAATTTTCCGACGGATTCGTCATCAGTGAGTCGAACATAGTCGATTGAGACCATTTTCGGCTCAAAATTCGAAAAATACAGACATCGTGACGAAATGATATAGCCCTCGTGTAAGTAGTACGAGCGCTCAAAAATAATAATTTGATGCGTTTAATATGAACCAATTCATACTAGGTATCAGGCACCGACCGCATCATGCATCATCCTTTCCGTTCAGTATTCCTCGAGCACTGAGCATCTTTGAATCCCGACTCTTCTAGATCTCTTCGAGACCCCTCATAAGCTCAGAGCTTGTGCGAGTTAGCAGATCCGGTTGTGTTCTGTGTAGGTCTTTTTTACTGTGTCCTTACGCCACCTGAGGCACAGCACTCTTAATGGTTTACCCCACTGTGAATTGGTGAACCATACCCCAGGTCACATAACAACTCATATAAAGAGAAAGTTGATGTTTTACGTGAGATAGATCTGCCCATATGCAAATCTTAAGCTCCAATATGACTGCCGTAGGTTTTCAAGAGGTTTTTTCATGCTACAGTACATTTTTTCATGTCGTTTTTGTGAATGCACATTTTTTTTAAACGATAAGTCCTCTTCTTCTTACAGAAAACAAATTCATTCTTATTAATACAAACTTCTTATCTGAAATCGAACCTTGAGGAGCAATCTTTTTCAAGTAATAAAAAGATTAATACTCCATTGTACCTATTTGTTGTGTGTATGTACCCGGCGCATTCGCCAAAATGCACCTCATGCCCTGGTTTCTACATCTTATTTCTTCTTATATCTTCTTTCTTATATGACTGTCCCGTGGTGGTTATTCTAACTCTACTCTTAGTGGTCATATGTTCGAATCTCCAGACTTCCTTTCATCGAGTCTCTGAAATAAGTAATTACATTTCTAATTTTGTTGTATCTCTTTGTCGTTCCCTGTCCGTTTGCATCTTATTGGTTTCGTGATATTACCATAGCTTCTGCCTTTTCCACCGATATCTGAATATTATATATCTCTGCTATTTGTTGGAATCTGTATGGTATTTCCTGCAAATCGTCCTCATTTTCCGCGAACAATATTGTTTCGTCCACATAGCACAATTCGATTTGCTTCGACGTAGTGGATTGTAGATTGTATTCAATCCTGCACTGGCTAAATGAAACTTACGTTTGGTCAACTGTAACAATTTATTCACAAAATATATACACGACCGAATTAGGTTATAATGTTTTTCTTACATGTGTACTAACTATGAGGTTAAGTTAATCAAGAGATTCGAGAAAGGACACAGAGTTGGTACTCGGTACGTGAATTTCTTGCATATAATTTCATGAATTGAAGAAGATAACATAATACAGTTACGACAAGTATAAATTAAAATCAATAATTTAAATGAACTCGATAATATATGTAAGTTTGAAGGTCCCACCAAACTGTGCTAGATAATTCTACTTCCGTTAATATCTTTATCTGAGATAGAGGGCGAGAAAACAAATGTCAATTGTTTGTAGAGACGTAGAATTATAGTTGAAGTTTTTTATTAAAATTAGGGCTATCGACAATTGTATTGAATTATGTTTGTTAATTTGTTATAATACTTTGTGAATAGTTAATAAGTTCATTGTTTATTACAGTTATTTGTTATTAAGAGAGGATTTGCTCTTAGTTTTTGAAAAAAATTAAATGAGAACCTAGAGTTGTCCATTTTTGTCGATGTTGGGTGAAATAATTTTTCGACAAATTTTTCCTCTAGACATCACAGGGTTAGCAACAAAACAGTTTAGAATCTCGAACATCCATCCATACGTCAGAAGTAGAATTTTATATAAATAGATGTACCAAGTTCTGGTCCCTTTCAGTGGCTCATAGAAAAACCTTTTTATTATCTCATTTAGGCGTAAGAATAATGGGGTCCGACACATCGGTTCTGAAGAATTTCACATCATTGCTATGAAAAAGTTCCGTTAGTAGATGACATCTAATTATTCAAATGTTCACACAGAAATAAAAGTTATTGTCTGGCGTTGTCCTGATGAAACACAATTCTGTTCCTATTCACCAATGCTGGCCGCTTCTGTTCGATCGCCAGCTTCAAACAGTTGAGTTGTTCACAGAAGATGGCAGAATTTAGCGTTTGACTCATAGTAAAGTACTCTCGGCCTATTCCACCAAACACACAATATGTAACTAACACCTTCCTGGCTTGGTCACGGTCTGGGCCACTTCGTTGAATTTCGATCACGATTTCTGTCAATTGACATTGTCATAAGTAACACATTTTTCATCACCGATGACCATCCGCTCCAGAAATGGGTCGATTTTGTTGCGATTCGCAGATGGAAATTCGGTCTATGATGTTTTTTGCGCCATCTCGTGTAGCTCCCAAACATCGAGCTTTTTTTTCAATCCAGCCTTCTGCAAACGGTTCAAAACAGTTTTATGATCGATGTTCAGCTCCTGGCGATGCTACGACGACTAACATGACAGTCGATCTCGATATTTGCCATGATTTTATCCACATTTTCCCTGCCAGTGCGTGGTACATCATTCACCTCCACTACACCAGAACGGAATCGCTCGAACCACTGTTATTCACCACGAACCGAAAGAGTATTGGCCCCGTATACATCGCAAATTTTTTTTGGTTTCATTCGACACGTTTTTTCCTTTCAGGTAGTAAAAATGTAGAATATGGTGAATTTCTTCCTTTGAAATCTCCATACTTCACTCAAGATTGTACAAGAATGAACTGTTCAAGCTCAAAACTGTCACAGAAGCGTTTGTAGTATACAACCACACCTTTAAAACGCCGTATCGAATGACGTGATGAGACCAATCAACGTACAGAAACAACGTCATATTTCGACTGACAGGATCATCGAAAAGTGTCGCTATGTATCGATGCATTAGTTACTACGAACAATCTTTATACGTCAGAATCAAAATTAATTTTGCATGGCAACCGTAACTAGGCAAATTGTGCATTGATCAGTCAATTATGAAGATCGTAAATATAAGTCTAATCTAAAGGTGAGTCCCCAGATTTCAAAACGTTTGAAAAAAAAAAAATTACGAAAAGCACTGCCGTGAAGGCAGGAGCTTTTGAGCGCTCGTACATGCACCTTGTAGGTAGATTCGCATTTCCAGTATTAGAAATCAAATGAAGGAATTTTTTACTGCTGTCAAAAAAATTCTGAAACTTAGGCGAAACTCCAGACTTCATGTCAGTGATTCAGCTGATCAATTTTTTTCCGATAATTCGCTAGAATTTTCCACGGTATCTATGCTCTTGGTGATGCGATCTGTACAAAATTTTGCACGTAGTTTGAATACATTATTCCTGAGCTAGGTGCATAATTTCATTCCAATCCGATCAGTAGTTTCGAAACTATCAGGAAAAAAATATTTTGAACGGCCATATCTACGGAACCCCTAGTCTAATTTTGCTCATTGATGAACGTGACCGTGAAATATGCGATCCAAACCCACCCTGAAAATTTCAAGTTCCTAGGCCTTTCCGTTCAAAAGTTACAATTTTCTATGGTTTCTATGGTTCTGGTCATGCGATCTGGACAAAATATTGCTTCAATATATCATTCTCGATTAAAATACAAAATTTCATCTCGATCGAATCCGTAGTTTCGAATTTATCGAGAAAACAAAATTTCAAACTACCGTATTTACGGAACTCCTTGTATAATGTTGCTCATAGATGAACATGATCACGACATTCAAGATCCACACCTATCCTGAAAATTTCAAGTCCCTAGGCCTTTCCGTTCAAAAGTTACAATTTTCTATGGTTTCTATGGTTCTGGTCATGCGATCTGGACAAAATTTCACATGTAGCTTGAACACCTCATAATCCATTTGAGTGCAAAATTTCATCTCGATCAAATCTGTAGTTCTCAAGTAATCAGGGAAACAAAACTTTGAACGGCCATATTTACGGAACCCCTGGTGGGATTTGGCCCATTAACGAACTCAACCGAGCCATTCGGGAACTGAACCCACACTGAAAATTTCAAGTCTCTAGGTTGTTCCGTTCGAGAGTTATCGTGCTGACGGCCGGACGGCCGGACGGACCGACTCGAATTTTCCGACGGATTCGTCATCAGTGAGTCGAACATAGTCGATTGAGACCATTTTCGGCTCAAAATTCGAAAAATACAGACATCGTGACGAAATGATATAGCCCTCGTGTAAGTAGTACGAGCGCTCAATAACATATTACATTCAGAGAAAAAGTGAGTTTTCATGGGTCGACTTCATATACCCAGGCTCGCCATGAAAAGTGACACTTCTCCTTATGAAATAATATACTATTTCCCCAAACTTTTATTTCACAACGTGTTCTCTGATTTCATCCGAGTTTTTTTCCGCTAATGGCATTACAACTGTCGATACTCTTCATCCGAAGATGACCTAAAAAGACAGTAGAATTTGAATTAGTAATTCCTCGAATATACCAACGTTTCGGAATCAACTGAAAAATTGTCAGTTTAATATGTATGTTGGTTATCAATGAAACTTCGGATTCCTCGGCAAAAAATGATGAGTAATGTATAGACTACAATTCAAAAATTTCGAATTTTCCGACGAAATCCTACATTTGATCACGTCAAGGTGGACTACCAAATACATATTATTTTATTTTTCGATGCTCGGTCTACCCATTGTTGAACAGATTTTTACGCTATTGAAGTACCGAAAACATTATTCGATGCATATCAATAATTCATTCATAAAGAACGGGTCATGTAACCTCCTAACCGGTCCAGGTAGCTGAAGTTATCTTCTATCAATATATCAGCGTTTGCCCACACAATGCAGTAATTTAATCTCAATTTATCTGGCTTCCACCTTCGGTTGAAGGATTCTCCTTCGTTTTCTTGTATTCCGCCTTGAAATTGCTCCACATACATATTTGGAAAATTTGATGGCAGTCCATATTTTCAACACCAATTTTGGTTCATTATTGCAAGAAATCTTTTTGGAATCCTTCGAATCCAAAAATCCATAAATTTTTTATTCAGTTTGATATATTTGGAATATTAATTCTGTGAAATTTTGCAATGTCTTTCAGAAAAAATAAAAATACATAGTAGACGAAATGGACAATGCTGGATACATACTGTTTGAATTGAATTTTACTTATAACTTGTCAAGTCAAATCATACAACTACTAGGCCAGGCAATAGAGCATATAATGGGTCATTCTGTGTCGAAAATCGTAGAAGAAAACCGCGAGTGCAGGGGTACGTGGGGTGGTCCGTGGATGTTTAGTGATATGTTTTCATCTCGCAAATATGAATACTCTCTTTGTAATTTCGAAAAAACACCAAGAAAACGGTGAGTTTTTTGCTTGTTAAATATGAACCAATAGAGCGATGCTTACACTTTCCACGGCATAATTGTAGAGAATGAAAAGACGAACGAAATGATTGCTAATCCAACTGAATCCGACCTTTATTACCGAAAAGCTGAAAAAACCGTAAAAATTAACGTTTTTTCAGAAATTCATAACTAGGCCACTTTCAAAGTTGAAGCTCTGGTTTCCCGGATGAAAGCATTGCTTAATAGTTACTTTGAGTGTGCTCAACCAGGATTTGAAATTTTCACGATAGTTGTGGATCTCGAATGTCGCGGTCACGTTCATCAATCAGCAGAATAAGACTAGGGGTTCCGTAAATATGGTCGTTTGAAATTTAGTTTTCTCGATAATTTCAAAATTACGGGTTTGATCGTGGCGAATTTCTTATTTCAATGGAGAATTTAAGCCAAATTTCCTTCAGATCGCATGACCAGAACCATAAAAACCATAGAAAATTATAACTTTTAAACGGAAAGGCCTAGGGACTTGAAATTTTTAGGGTAGGTCCGGATCGCGAATTTTGCGGTCACGTTCATCAATGAGCAACAATTTTTTCCTGATAATTTCGAAACAACTAATTGGATTGAAATGAAATTTGGCACATAGATGAACAATAATGTATTCAAACTACGTGGGAAATTTTGTCCAGATCGCTTACCAAGACCATAGATACCGTAAAAGATTCTAGCGAATTATCGCACGTAGTTCGAATACATCATTCTGCATCTATCTGGAGAGCACTGCCGTGAAGTCAGGAGCTTCTAACCTGTCGTTCATCCACCTTGTAGGTAGATTCGCATTTCCAGTTCCAGAATCCAATTGAAGAAATTTTTGACAGCTGTCGAGAAAAGTTCAAACTAAGGCTTAACTCCAGACTTCACGTCAAAACGTTTGGTGACCAATTTTTTCTCGATAATTAGCTAGAATTTTCTACTTTATCTATGGTCCTGGTAATGCAATCTGGACGCAATTTCGCACGTAGTTCGAATACAATATTCTTCATATATGTGGAAAATTCCATTCCAATCCAATCAGCAGTTTCGAAATTATCATTACCATTTTGGGCTCAAAATTCTAAAAATACAGACATCCTGACGAAATGATATAGCCCTCGTGTAAGTAGAACGAGCTCTCAAAAACTGCCTTGTGTCTGTCTGTTCTGTAACATTGTATCCGTTTTTGTAGACAAAGCCACTAGTTTATCATCTTCTTCTTCATCTTCCGAAATTGAAGAAGTAACTCTTTATTCAACTCAAAACACACTAGTAGCCTTGTGTTGTGTTGAAGCGCGCGTGTAGACTGCGAAATGCATTTCAAAGAGACCGTGCCCTCGTTGCCAACGTCCGGCAGCGTTCCCGTAGGACGTGAGCCCCACGTCGTCGGTCGCGGGCAGCGGGTCAGGGAGACCAGCGCCTAAGCGTCCACATATCCGCATCGGATGAATCGAACGGATCGTAGTATTCTTTGTATAGAAACTCATATAAGTGCGTACCTCAGAGTAAAAAGTAAACATAGAGGTAGCATACGTCACAATTAGTGAGCATAATTGTGTCCACGGGATGACTCATAAAATTTGACAATTCAAAGGCAACCCAGTGGCGGAACGTAATATTCGGAAAAATGCTGAAATTGTATTATTTTTCGACAAATGCTAGGAAAATTCAGTTCGCACGAAATCTTTCGAAAAAATTAAGTATACAAAGGCATAAATTATAATAAAATACAATTTGAAGAACGGAAACTGAAATCATAAACATTCGAAATTGATCTTCAACAAACATTGCCGACGCCTATGTATTCTACAAAAATGCAGCTGAATGATACACAAACCTGTGGTAGGATATTCCACCCAAACTATCATTTCGTCCACAAACTACACACTTAATACCTCCAATCACGAATAAAATTACAATAAAACAAGAAATGGGGAAGCAAATATCTGGAATTATCGATTATTTGCTCGAAGAGTTGAACGATCTGACAGATCAAAAGCAAACGCATAGAATACGCAGAGATGTTGGTGCCGTAAAAAAATGGAATTATTCCCTATATATTTATTTATTACTCTATGGTGCGTACACAGATCCTTACCGTACGACTCGCACTAATCGTATCAACGGCGCGGTTGCTCCGAGAAGCAACTTTTGCGTTACGTGCCGCTGACGACATACGGAATGGCGATCTGTGGAATTGCTTTTTTTTTTTGTTTAGTCAGGGGGAATCCTCATGGACGAACTATCTCCGATAGATAGAACAGTGTGAGACTTCGTGTGAAGCACGACCTACTCTAACTAAACCTAACCTGCTGTTTTAGATTCCGGGCATTTATTACCTATTAACCTTTTGACTCTTCTTGTTTGTATCTCTATCACAATCTTTGTCGTGTGATAATTGTGTTACCTATGAATTTGAATTTCATAGGAGTCTTTTCTTCTGGATAATTTAAATTGAGATTACTCAATTTCTGTTACTACGTAGTTGATCTCTGGGTCGTTTGTGATAGGTGGGTATCCCAACCACATCTTCTGCGGGGTTGTAGTCAACAAGTCTTCTTAGCTCATCATTTTGGTGTTGACTTGCTCTTTCAAATATCTTCTCGGCCTTCTTTTTCAGGAAATCTGTGACAGTTTCCTATTCTAAGTCTCTGTGGATTTGTTGGTTTCTTACGAACCACGGCATATTCATTGCTGCTCTGAGCAGTTTATTCTCAGTTGCCTGAATCTTCTTTATATGGCTATTGGCTGCATGGCCCCATGCCGCCGAGCCATATGTTAGTTGGGGTCTTGCAATTGACTTGATCATTCGTAACTTCGTGCTTTGGTTCATTTGGCTTCTTCTTCCTAGCAGTGGGTAAAGTCTACCCATTGCTGAGTTTGTTTTATCCACTGCATATTTCATATGGTTTTTCCATGTTAGCCCTTTATCTAGTTTAACTCCTAGATATTTGACTTCTTTTTCCCATTTTATCTCTTCTCCATCTATCTGTAGGTTGGAATTAATTTCAAGTCTTCGCTTCTGTAGTAGAATAGCTTGGCTCTTTTTGCTATTTATTTGAATTTTCCATTTAATGAACCATTCTTCCAAATCTTCTAGTGCTTCTTGCAGTCTTCTGTGTATGAGATTTGGTCGTCGATGTCTGAAGGCTATTCCCGTGTCGTCTGCATAAAGGGCAAGCAGATTCCTTGGATTCTTAGGAATATCGTAGATATATATGTTGTAGAGCAGAGGTCCTAAAACTGATCCTTGGGGCACTCCTGCTTCTACTTGTCTGGTGGTAGATAATGTGTCGTCTATTTTGACATAAAAATTCCGGTTCCTCAGGTAGTTTCTTTTTATCTTGCAGGTTTTGGTGGTGTAGCCTGCCATCATCATCTTGTAGGCAAGTCCTTCGTGCCAAACTCGGTCGAAGTCTCTCTCGACATCTAATAGCACTAATCCTGTGGCTTGTTTATTCTGAAATCCTTCAGTGACATATTCAGTGATCCTTAACAGTTGAAGTTCTGTGGAATGATTTCTTCTGAATCCAAATTGTTCCGGAAGTGCTTGCTCCGCATCTACTGCTATTTGTATTCGATTATCGTCTTGTGCACATGCGCTGGTAGTTCGTTGCCGATCCGTTTGATGCGATGCGTATGATTGCAGTGTGGACGTGTTGCGCAGTGTGAAAAATTAATCCGTTTGATGCGATCCGTTCGATTCGCCCGATGCGGACATGTTGGCGCTTACCTTAACAGTGCAGTTCCGAGAGGCGATGTGATAAAAATTTCTTTTGGAATGATTGCCAATAGATTCAGATTTTTTTGTTCAACACCTATTTCATCTTAATTGACTAACATTGATGAGATAGTTTTAACATGCTTTGTTTCAAATAACTTTTAATGGCACAAACGCAGCAACTTCATTCAGCAAATAACATTGCTACCGAAGATGCCACAACCAGAAACGGAATTTTCGTTGGAAAATAATTCATTGCACTTTTTAATGAATATGATATATTATGCAATTTGCCGTTTATTTGTTTATTTATTTTTTGATATCCCATGCTCTTCCATTCCATAGATACGGGTTATCTCGATCGCGCTGCCTGTTTATGATATTGAGTATTGAGTTGCACATGCAATAAAGTCGGGCTCGATTTTGATTTTCGAGACGGCGAGCCCCCTAACTCTACTCCGGGTGTCAATTCTCGGGATCACTCGTTCGTTGAACGTATACGTTCGTGAACATTCTTCGATGAATTTGGATACGATGCCAAGTTTATAATTCATTCGAAATGAACGTATACTTTCACGAACGAGTGATCCCGATGCTTTGTGGCTATACATCATCGGATGGGTCGGCGAGCGAGTTTGGACTAACCTCTAACCTATCCGCCTAAAGAGAAAATGATAACGTTGAGCAGAACCGCATCACCTACCATCTGAAAGAGAAAAATTACGAAAAGCACTGCCGTGAAGGCAGGAGCTTTTGAGCGCTCGTACATGCACCTTGTAGGTAGATTCGCATTTTCCAGTTTCAGAAATCAATTGAAGGACTTTTCGACAGCTGTCAAAAAAATTCTGAAACTTAGGCGAAACTCCAGACTTCATGTCAGTGCTTCAGCTGACCAATTTTCTTTCGATAATTCACTAGAATTGTCTACGGTATCTATGGTCTTGGTAGTGCGATCTGAACAAAATTTTGCACGTAGTTTGAATACATTATTACTCAGATAGGTGCAAAATTTCATCCCAATCCGCTCAGTATTTTCGGAATCATCAGCAAAAAAATATTTTGAACGGCCATATTTACGGAACCCCTAGTCTAATTTTGCTCATTGATGCACGTGACCGCGATATTCGCGATCCAAACCCACCCTGAGAATTTCAAGTTCCTAGGCCTTTCCGTTCAAAAGTTACAATTTTCTATGGTTTCTATGGTTCTGGTCATGAGATCTGGACAAAATGTTTCAATATATCATTCTCATTTTATCTCGATCAAATCCGTAGTTTCGAAATTATCGAGAAACCAAAATTTCAAACGACCGTATTTACGGAACCCTTAGTATAATTCTGCTCATTGATAAACGTGAACGCGACATTTCAGATCCACACCTATGCTCAAAATTTCAAGTCCCTAGGCCTTTCCGTTCGAAAGTTATGATTTTCTATGGTTTCTATGGTTCAAGTCATGTGATCTGGAGAAATGTAGCTTGAATATATCATTCTCCATTAGTATACAAAATTTTGTCACGATCGAATCGGTAGTTTTGAAATTATCAAGAAAACTAAATTTCAAACGATCATATTTACGGAACCCCCAGTATAATTTGGCTCAAAGATGAACGTGATAACGACATTCGAGATCCACACCTATCCTGAAAATTTCAAGTCCCTAGGCGTTTCCGTTCAAAAGTTACAATTTTCTATGGTTCTGGTGATGCGATCTGGACAAAATTTTACATGTAGCTTGAACACCTCATTCTCCATTTGAGTGCAAAATTTCATCTCAATAAAATTTGTAGTTTTCAAGTAATCAGGGGAACAAAACTTTGAACGGCCATATTTACGGAACCCCAGGTGGAATTTGGCCCATTAACGAACTTAACCGAGGCATTCGGGAACTGAACCCATGCTGAAAATTTCAAGTCTCTAGGTTGATCCGTTCGAGAGTTATCGTGCTGACGGCCGGACGGCCGGACGGACTCTATGGTTTCTGTGGTTCTGGTCATGCGATCTGGACAAAATATTGCTTTAATATATCATTCTCGATTAAAATATGAAATTTTATCTCGATCGAATCCGTAGTTTCGAAATTATCGAGAAACCAAAATTTCATTCGACCGTATTTACGGAACCCCTAGTATAATTCTGCTCATTGATAAACGTGGACGCGACATTTCAGATATACGCCTATCCTGAAAATTTCAAGTCCCTAGGCCTTTCCGTTCGAAAGTTATGATTTTCTATGGTTTCTATGGTTCTGGTCATGTGATCTGGAGAAGTGTAGCTTAAATATATCATTCTTCATTAGTATACAAAATTTCGTCACGATCGAATCTGTAGTTTTGAAATTATCAAGAAAACCAAATTTCAAACGATCATATTTACGGAACCCCTAGTATAATTTTGCTCATAGATGAAAGTGATTACGACAATCGAGATGCACACCTATCCTGCAAATTTCAAGTCCCTAGGCCTTTCCGTTCGAAAGTTACAATTTTCTATGGTTTCTGTGGTTCTGGTCATGCAATCTGGACAAAATTTCACATGTAGCTTGGACACCTCATTCTCCATTTGAGTGCAAAGTTTCATCTTGATCGAATCTGTAGTTTCGAAGTAATCAGGAGAACAAAATTTTGAACGGCCATATTTACGGAACCCCTGGTGGAATTCTGCCCATTAACGAACTTAACCGAGGCATTTGGGATCTGAATCTACACTGAAAATTTCAAGTCGAGAGTCGAGAGTTATCGTGCTTACGGACGGCCGGACGGACAGACTCAAATTTTCCGACGGATTCGTCATCAGTGAGTTGAACCCTATCGTTTGAGACCATTTTCGGCTCAAAATTCGAAAAATACAGACATCGTGACGAAATGATATAGCCCTCGTGTAAGTAGTACGAGCGCTCAAAAATAACGAACTTACGCCTCTGGCAGTCGAAAGCTGGTCAAATGAAATTGTCGATTTTCGAAACAGGACCCGCCGAGGTATTTAATGACACCTACTGCACCTTATTTGGCGAGCATGCAGATATTCTTGTATGAGACCAATAGATGTGGGCAGACCAGTGCAGCGCGAATTGGAACTCATGGCAGGAGACTTCCTCGAGGTCGATGGTTCTTGTGTAGACAGGCACAGTTATCTTCAAAATGGCTAAGTGCAGAACGAAACTTCATTTGATTTAAAAGGCGGGCGCCCTTCGTGGAAGGGTGGAAGAGACTAGTCGGATATAATTATCTATTCTGACATATCCATCTCTGCATCCAAGCGAAACTCTTCAAACCAAATCGATCAGTCCACAACCGGAAGTCCATCGTGTTGTAGAAAAACCAATTATTCGCAATAATAATTATTCATGATAATATTGGGGTTATCAATCGATATTGGCAATAATTATCTACTATTTATCGAATCGTGAAAAATTCGCGCTCAAACAAGCTTGTTTACATGTACATGTTCCAGGATGTCTATTATCGTCTCTTTAATAACCCAGGAAGTCAAATTTGATCGGAACAGGTTTTTTCTACCTGATTCATGCTTTGCTTATAACTGATAAATATTGATGCTAATTTACGAACTTTCGATTTTTACTACTCAATCATAGCCTTCCAAGCTATTCGAAACTAACGCGATGTCATCTGTCACAAGCCCTGTTTGTTGTTACAAGATAATGTTATTTTCAATTTGAAGAAACACAATGGGTGCATTATCGAGGGTCACGATAGCGTCAGTTTGGTTTGAATTGATAATGCTGCTATGCGGCGGAAGCTGCCGATAGTTTTTCATCATTGTACATTCTTATAACCAGTTACAGAGGGGGATTTGGATTATCATTTCACTGAAAAAAAAAACCGAGAGATACATTACTACATACTTTCATTTCCTGTATCATTGATAGAATACTCATAGTAGGTATTGCACAGAGATGTGTAAAATTAATTTGATTATCAATATATACATGCAGAAATTGAAGAAGTGAAAATGGATGAATCCTAGCTTTCTACATATCATCTTCCTTTGGAATTAAATGTATGTGGAAATAATTACTATTTTTTCTCGAGGGAAGTGAACATGTATTTCATTGCCTGGAATTCTAGGAACATTGTGCTTCAATTACAACAATAATAACAATGAAATGTGGTAATTTCCATTCTTATTTCTCCTTTCGATCGTGAAGAATTTGAATTTTCTTCATTATTCAGTATTCAAGTGAGCTGCCCAGATATATTTTCACCTCAACAAGAAAAGACGCTGTGAGTTGGTTACATGGAAAAATAAATATTATTTCCACGTTAGCTCCATCTATTCCTGGAACATATTAGGCACACGAAATGTATTATCAACTTGAATCCTAAACAATCACATGTACTTGATCATCATTCAAAATTTCGTACTCATAAATAATAAATCATTGCTGTAAAAACTATACGATTGAGTAACATCCCAGCAAAACACGTTTTGGGTAGAATAATTCTGTGTTGGATCTGAGGTATCTCGGTATCTGAGAAACTATTCGCCATATCCTGCTGAAATCTTGGACGTGCATATAAGGAATGGATAAAATGAGTTATGAAGAATTCAGAATTTCAAGTGTTCCACGAAAAGAAATGAGTTTTTTGGATATGGTGTTAGGATATTCTATATTCGGTGATTCCATAACTTGAAATTTATAACAAAAAAATTACGAAAAGCACTGCCGTGAAGGCAGGAGCTTTTGAGCGCTCGTACATGCACCTTGTAGGTAGATTCGCATTTTCCAGTTTCAAAAATCAATTGAAGGAATTTTCGACAGCTGTCACAAAAATTCTGAAACTTGGGCGAAACTCCAGACTTCATGTCAGTGCTATAGGTGACCAATTTTTTTTCGATAATTCGCTAGAATTTTCTACGGTATCTATGGTCTTGGTGGTGCGATCTGGACAAAATTTGGCACGTGGTTTGAATACATTATTCCTGAGCTAGGTGCAAAATTTCATCCCAATCCAATCAGTGGTTTCGAAATTATCAGGAAAAAAATATTTTGAACAGCCATATTTACGGAACCCCTAGTCGAATTTCGCTCATTGATGAACGTGGCCGCGATATTCGCGATCCAAACCCACCCTGAAAATTTCAAGTTCCTAGGCCTTTCCGTTCGAAAGTTATGATTTTCTATGGTTTCTATGGTTCTGGTCATGTGATCTGGAGATATGTAGCTTGAATATATCATTCTCCATTAGTATACAAAATTACATCTCGATCGAATCCGTAGTTTCGAAATTATCGAGAAACCAAAATTTCAAACGACCGTATTCACGGGAACCCTAGTATAATTCTGCTCATTGATAAACGTGAACGCGACATTTCAGATCCACACCTATCCTGAAAATTTCAAGTCCCTAGGCCTTTCCGTTCAAAAGTTACAATTTTCTATGGTTTCTATGGTTCTGGTCATGCGATCTGGACAAAATATTGTTTTAATATATCATTCTCGATTAAAATACAAAATTTCATCTCGATCGAATCCGTAGTTTCGAAATTATCGAGAAACCAAAATTTCAAACGACCGTATTTACGGAACCCCTAGTATAATTTTGCTCATAGATGAACGTGATCACGACATTCGAGATCCACACCTATCCTGAAAATTTCAAGTCCCTAGGCGTTTCCGTTCAAAAGTTACAATTTTCTATGGTTTCTATGGTTCTGGTGATGCGATCTGGACAGAATTTCACATGTAGCTTGAACACCTAATTCCTCATTTGAGTGCAAAATTTCATCTCAATCAAATCTGTAGTTTTCAAGTTATCAGGGGAACAAAACTTTGAACGGCCATATTTACTGAAGCCCAGGTTGGATTTTGCCCAATAACTAACTTAACCGAGGCATTCGGGAACTGAACCCACACTGAAAATTTCAAGTCTCTAGGTTGTTCCGTTCGAGAGTGATCGTGCTTACGGACGGCCGGACATACTCAAATTTTCCGACGGATTCGTCATCAGTGAGTCGAACATAGTCGATTGAGACCATTTTCGTCTCAAAATTCGAAAAATACAGACATCGTGACGAAATGATATAGCCCTCGTGTAAGTAGTACGAGCGCTCAAAAATGAAATTATTCGTCACATTGACGATAATTATTTCATGACATGTAATACAGAACACACCTTAATCTTGCTCCATGAATTTATTTAGGCCTATGGTCTCGCAACAGTGTCACCTCATGACAAATCATCATATCAAGTTGAAAATTCAAGAATCAGTTATGATAATTCAATTCGAAGAAATCTTCTTGTTCATTAACACTGAAGATTTCTGATTCATCTCCCTTCATTCGGGTCTTGCAGTGGTCTCCGAGCATCTGAAGTTCCGAAAAATCATAGCTCGGATGGCCGAATCTGGTTGGAAACACTTTGCAGGTCAAAGAACAATTTTTGTATTTTAAATTAAAATATATATTTCGAAGAGCAAAGTGATTATGTTTCAAAATTGACACACGGTTTTTATTGAAGAGGCCCATACGGCGACAACGGAAAATCCTCGTGAAGGAGGCAATACGCGACGGCGACGATACCGCGACAATATTCAAATGATAGAATACTAGGGACTTATCGGCGACCAGTGCCTACGAAGACATCACATCCAGGCTATGCCACCGCTGCCAATTGTATTATTTGTAGAATTGCAAAAGATGAGTGCATTATTCCGAAGTTATTCTTATTTTGTAGTCAACATTTCGGTAACGATAAATAAATATTACAGTTTTGTTATAATAATCACGAAAACTACCGAAAAAAATAATTTTTGTGTGAAAAATATATATACATATATACAGAGGGTGTCATAGAATGAATGGATAATCCTGTAACACTGTATAGATGGGCTATTGGACTTTCTGAAAAAATACAAAAAAATCTATCCATACTAGAAATAATTTTTTTCAGAGAGTCCAATAGCTCTTCTATACAGTGCTACAGGATTATCCATTCATTCTGGGACACCCTGTATATAAACATATGTTACGGGCAATGTAATTATTTAGGTCAGTATTCATAATGCTTGGTTTTTTTGAAGAATGCCCATAGAAATTGGGCAATTTGATAAATTTGAATTATTTTACGATAATTTCTCACATTACCCGGTCATTATAAATACCGCTATTCTTTCTTTGGGCACTTTGATTAATTGACAGCAATTTTCAGCGCTCGTACTACTTACACGAGGGCTATATCATTTCGTCACGATGTCTGTATTTTTCGAATTTTGAGCCGAAAATGGTCACAATCGACTATGTTCGACTCACTGATGACGAATCCGTCGGAAAATTCGAGTCTGCCCGTTCCGTCCGTCCGTAAGCACGATAACTCTCGAACGGAACAACCTAGAGACTTTTCAATTCAATTCAATTTTCAGAGTGGGTTGAGTTCCCGAATGCCTCGGTTGAGTTCGTTAATGGGCCAAATTCCATCAGAGGTTCCGTATTCCGTGAATATGGCCGTTCGAAGTTTTGTTCTCCTGATAACTTGGAAACTACAGATTTGATAGAGATGAAATTTGCTCTCAGATGGAGAATGAGGTGTTCAAGCTACATGTGAAATTTTGTCCAGATCGCATTACCAGAACCATAGAAAATTGTAACTTTTGAACGGAAACGCCTAGGGACTTGAGATTTTCAGGATAGGTGGGGTTCTGGAATGTCGTGATGACGTTCATCTATGAGCAAAATTATACTAGGGATTCCGTAAATATGGTCGTTTCAAATTTAGTTTTCTTGATAATTTCAAAACTACAGATTCGATCTTGACGAAATTTAGTTTACTAATGGAGAATGATATATTCAAGCTACATTTCTCCAGATCGCATGACCAGAAACATAGAAAATCATAACTTTCGAACGGAAAGGCCTAGGGACTTGAAATTTTCAGGATAGGTGTGGATCTGAAATGTCGCGTTCACGTTCATCAATGAGCAGAATTATACTAGGGGTTCCGTGAATACAGTCGTTTGAAATTTTGTTTTCTCGATAATTTCGAAACTACGAATTCGATCGAGATAAAATTTTGTATTTTAATCGAGAATGATATATAAAAGCAACATTTTGTCCAGATCGCATGAACAGAACCATAGAAACCATAGAAAATTATAACTTCCGAAGGGAAAGGCCTAGGAACTTGAAATTTTCAGGGTAGATTTGTATCGCGAATGTCACAGGTCACGTTCATCAATGAGCAAAATTAGACTAAGGGTTCCGTAAATATGGCCGTTCAAAATATTCTTTTCCTGATAATTTCGAAACTACTGATTGGATTGGAATGAAATTTTACAACTAGCTGAAGAATAATGTATTCAAACTACGTGTGAAATTTCGTCAAGATCGCATCATCGAGACCATAGATGATGTAGAAAATTCTAGCGAATTATCGAAAAAGAATTGGTCAGCTGAAGCACTGACATGAAGTCTGCAGTTTCGCCTTAGTTTGAGAATTTTTTTGACAGCTGTCGAAAATGTCTTCAATTGATTTCTAAAACTGGAAAATGCGAATCTACCTACAAGGTGAATGTACGAGCGCTCAAAAGCTCCTGACTTCACAGCAGTGCTTTTCGTAATTTTTTGTTTGATACTTTGTCAGTTAGGTATGTAAAAATTTCTTATTTTCTATAAGAATTATGAATAAAAATGATTTTTAAATTGCCCACTTGACTAAAGCATTATACATAATGACCGGGCAATGTAATATTTGCAACATAATTTATCATTTTGTCATATGACAATGTCATTATAAACAATGCCCAATTATTTACATTGCCCGTAACATATATATAAAGGCATAGATGGACCGGGCAGAAAAGAAAAATAGGAACTGAATTTATACAATTGAGTTTTCAGAAGATTACAACTGCATGGTCAGTACTGAGTGGTCGGTACTGAGTAGTCAGTACTGAGTATTGTTCAATCGACTGAAGGAACACTTAGTACTTAGTATTCGCAAATTCGCATTGACTATAAATGTGTAACCCTATACACTAGACTGATAAATTTGATATTTTTTTTTTCAATTTATTGGAAAAAATGAACCAGAAATTATCATTCCATGAGTTTCTCATCTGCCAATTTCATTTCTGCAATAGAACTGAAAATTTGCGATTCTATCCGTCTCCAGCGAAGTGTAGGAAGTCTCACTCTCAAAGTGTGCATACACTATCCATAGGTAATTCAGTTGTCAGTTGATTGGTATTGCTGCGGACGCGCTTTACACTTTACAATCTTTACATCGATGTGGTTGACGCTTGACTCAGTAGTAGAAGCTCGACCGCGTTGCGCGCAACATGTGCACTCCTGAGTGCTTTCGCCGTTAAGCAGCGTGCTCGCGGATCCGGTACCTCAACACCGATGACATTGACGTTTGATTGATTCATTTGTTTGTGCGCTCCGATCGCTATTCGAACGTCTACATGGTTTGTTATTTTTTTACGGAACGGCACTATGTGGGTTTACTCTGAAAGAATGAAAGGATCGTGACAGAAGGAGTGGTTGTGGTTGTTTCAATCTTTATTGTTTTGTTCGGAATATACGGTTCACCTTTATTTCATCCGCCGTGGATTAAAGGTGGTCATGGTAATTATGTTGGATTGTTGGTAACTGGTTGGAAGAATGTTTCCAAAAGAGCATATAATAATATTTTCTCATGTGCAATATTTATACTGGAAAAAATGGTATATTTTGAAAATAATCGTCAAACCTTAAATAACGTTTGAAATTTGGAAGTTCTTCGAAAATGCATGGTTATTATTAACGTGCATTTATTGACGTGAACAAATGGTGAACGTTATCCGTGAAAAATATCATAAAAACTTGACTTGACACAATGAAAATATGTATAAGTATTTATCTAGTCGAGAAAAAGCTCAAAACACTAACAAGGTTGTAGTTCTGTTCGCGATTCTACCTAATTATCATCTTGAGATCAATGCAAACCTTTTCTTCATTCGCCTTTTTTTTCAAATTTGGCAGGGTTGAAAGTGTATAACCTTTTGAAAATGAATTATTTACCTTGTACATCATTGAATTTGTGTTCTGCTTGAAATGAATACACTTGAAAACTGTTATTTCTTGATGATAGGATTTCAGAAAACATTATCACTACCTTGAATAAAATCAAAAAAAATCATGACAATAATAATAAAGGGTTTATTTCAATCAACAGTACAGAAAATAAAATGAATCTTCTAATCGATTATTTTGAATAAATTTTTCAAAATCCATATTCTTCTGAAAAATTCTTGGAATTATTTGTTAGAATATGAAAAAAAACTACAAATTTTCCATCAGTACAACAGACAATTTTTCGAATTCAATCTCAATGTACGACATTTTTGTGAAGTAAGTGGAATTTTACTATCGAATTGAATCTTTCGACAAAAATTTTCCGCTTTTTCGGAATATTCTAATCAAATTCCAATATTCCTTCATACAGGGTGTTGAATCTTGCGAAAAGTCCCATATTTTTTCTAATAATAATAGTGAATAATAGTTTCACCCATGGAAGTGTGTTTTACATCTCAAATATAAATTGATCATATTGGTTCAAAAGTTATGAGCAATTGAAAATATTGGCGAATACATAAATCAACCCTGTATCTCGGCTATGAAGTCGATAAGACCGATCTTATAAAGGTTTTTTGGTCTCGTCTAGGGTAGCTCTACCTCAGGTTAACGTATGTACATTTACCGATGAAACACCCTGTATATCCCAAATCCCAAGTTCGAGCGCCAGTTTCTTGAGAACAGGACTTATTTAAAATTTGAAAATTACGAAAAGCACTGCCGTGAAGTCGGGAGCTTTTGAGCGCTCGTACATGCACCTTGTAGGTAGATTCGCATTTTCCTGTTTTGGAAACCAATTGAGGAAATTTTTGACAGCTGTCAAACAAATTTAGGAGAAACTAAGGCGAAAATCCAGACTTAAAGTCGGTGCTTTAGGTGACCAATTTCTTTTTCGATAATTCGCTAGAATTTTCTACGGTATTGGCGATGCGATCTGGACACAATTTCACACGTAGTTTGAATATATTATTTTTCATCTATGTGCGAAATTTCATTCCAATCCAACACGTAGTTTCGAAATTATTAGGAAAAAAATAGTTTGAACGGCTATATTTACGGAACCCCTAGTCTAATTTTGCTCATTGATGAATGTGACCGCGACATTTGAGATCCACACCTATCCTGAAAATTTCAAGTGCCTAGGCCTTTCCGGTGGAAAGTTATGATTTTCTATGGTTTCTATGGTTTTGATCATGCGATCTGGGAAAAATTAAGCTTGAATATATCATTCCCAATTCAAATACAAATTTTCGTCACGATCAAATCCATAGTTTTGATAATTTCAAAACTATGGATTTCGAACGGCCATATTTACGGAACCCCTAGTCTAATTTTGCTCATTGATGAACGTTACCGCGACATTCAAGATCCACACCTATCCAGGAAATTTCAAGTCTCTAGGCCTTTCCATTACAAAGTTATAATTTCATATGTTTTCTATGGTTCTGGTCATGAGAGCTGAACAAAATTTTATGTAGCTTGAACACGTCATTCTTTTCTGTGTGCAAAATTTCACTGCGATCGAATCGGTAGTTTCGAAGTGATCAGGAGAACAAAATTTCGAGCGGCCATATTTACGGAACCGCTTGGCGGATTTTGCCCAATGACGAACTTAACCGCGGCATTCGAGATGCGAACCTACCCTGAAAATTTCAAGTTCCTAGGTCGTTTCGTTCGAGAGTTATCGTGTATACGGAGGGACGGACGGACGGACAGACTCGAATTTTTCGACGGATTCGTCATCAGTGAGTCGAACATAGTCGATTGAGACTATTTTCGGCTCAAAATTCGAAAAATACAGACATCGTGACGAAATGATATAGCCCTCGTGTAAGTTGTACGAGCGCTCAAAAATTGGGATTATGATATTGTTCGACTTAATGTTCTGAGCTGAAATATTCTTGAACCTGAACACGTTCAGTTATACAGGGAATGAAAATAAAATTTTCGTTTCTGATACGATCGATTATTCAATTTTGAATATCTTTCTAATCCAACCGTTGCATTCGTCGAAATAGTTCTCAAAATATCGAAAAATAAATGAAAAACAAATTATAAATAGCACTGCCGTGAAGTCAGGAGCTTTCGTGCGCTCGTTCATCCACCTTGTAGGTAGACTCTCATATTCCAGTTTCAGAAACAAATTCAAAAGATTTTTGGCAGCTATCAAAAAATTTTTCAAACTAAGGCGAAACTCCAAAATTCATGTTAGTATTTAGGTGATTTTTTTTCGATAATTCGCTAGAATTTTCTACGGTATCTATGGTCTTGGTAATGCGATATGGACGAAATTTCCCACGTAGTTTGAATCAATTACTCTTCATCTATGTGCAAAATTTTATTTCAATCCAATGAGTAGTTTCGAAATTATGTGGAAAAAAATATTTTGAACGGCCATATTTACGGAATCCCTAGTCTTATTTCGCTCATTGATGAACAGGACCGTGGAATTCGCGATCCGAACCTACCCTAAAAATTTCAAGTCCCTAGGTCTTTCCGTCCAAAAGTTATTATTTTCTTTGGTTCTAGTAATGCGATCTGGGAAAAATGAAGCTTGAATATATCATTCTCCATCAAAATACAATATTTCGTCACGATCGAATTTGTAGATTTGAAATCATCAAGAAAACTAAATTTCAAACGACCATATTTACGGAACCCCTAGTCTAGTTCTGCTCATTGATAAATGTGACCGCGACATTTGAGATCCACACCTATCCTGAAAATTTCAAGTGCCTAGGCCTTTCCGGTGGAAGTTATAATTTTCTAGGGTTCTGGTCATGCGATGTGGAAAAAATGTTGCTTGAATAAATCATTCTCCATTAAAATACCAAACTTTGTCACGATCAAATCCGTAGTTTTGAAATTATCAAGAAAACTAAATTTCATACGACCATATTTACGGAACCCCTAGTCCTATTTTGCTCATTGATAAACGTGACTGCGACATTCGAGATCCACACCTATCCTTAAAATTTCAGTTCCCTAGGCCTTTCCATTAAAGTTATAATTTTCTATCTGGTCATGCCATCTAGACAAAATTTTGCATGTAGCTTGAACACGTCATTCTCCATTTGAGTGCAAAATTTCTTTCTATATTTCATTTTTCTCTATGTTTGTGTTTATAATTGAAAAATTTAGAGAAGTTTCAGAAATAGGAAAAGTTCGTCATTCGAATCGTATGGATTGTGAATTTTTCATGACAAAACCAACCCCTTATAAGTATTGTCTTCGGTGGTCTTTACAAATTCATGATCGATCTTTATCTGCGTGTTACATCCGGCCATTCAGGAAATCGTTTTTATAACTAGCAATTCATATGACACTTAGATATATTGCTGTTCTTCTAAACAAGTCATAGTTATTTGCATCAAAACTTTCACTTGTGTTGAAATTTGAAATAGATTCGCGAGATTCTTCACATAAAACGTGATTCATTGAAGATTTCACGAGGAAAAAGGGAAATACCTTCGAAAAATTGATGTCACTCTAATTCAATACTGAAGTTGTCCTAATAATCAATGTTTTGAAGTCTGTTGGATAGGAAAATCTAATAATCTAATAATAATAATATCTCGCAAACCATGAACAGTAAAGCTTTTCAGTAACAAATATTCGGGAACATTGTACCAACACACTTCGAATGTTATGATTCATTTTATATTGGATAGTTTTTCCCGAGGTTTTTCCGCAATGATTTTCTGAAAGTGGATTCCTCGATTTTTTCGCTTTTCTTTCTCGATTCCTGCAACAAATAATTGGCCATAGAAATATGAATTATTGAGCATAATGATCAATTTTTCTCTAAATTTTTTCCTGGCCAATTGAATCCTGATCTGACCCAAAATAATTTTGGCCTCAGTAGGGCACACTTCATTCATCTCTCTGGGACCACGAACGTCTTGAAAGAAACGGATCGTGAAAAAATGAAAAACTATCCATATCTCTAAAACTACGGAAAATGGTATACACATGGGAGCGATTTGGATAGCTCATGGGGTACCTATGGACTTTCTTGGACAGCTGTACATTATTGGAAATGATGAACCAAAAACCGTCCATCAAAGAATTATTCTATTCGGAATGTTACTCAACAAAATTTTTAACTGAAAGCTCTACCCCTAATAATTTTTGCGCGAGTTATGAAGTTTCACACGTCCTTCGTTGTTGCTCAATGTTTGAAAATTTTGCGGAACATTCCTAGGGTTAGGAAACGAATTGACTTTAAATGAATGGAACCTTCTGTTAAATTCGCAGTGATTTATTGTTCGTCATTCTTAGAGAAGAACCTACTCTTTATTCATTTATCTATTTCCTGCAGCTCGAATATATGTACTAGAATAAGCTGGAAAATTACGTAGTTCTTAGCAAATGATGTCCGAAGGTGCCTATTAGGTACACGCGGGCAAAAAACGGAGATGCTGGAGAATGATGCTCTCCGTTGAAATCACTCTGTATACATTTGAATTGACGTGTTTTAATTCCGGATCACTGCCCGCCGTGATGAGAAAGTTTATTACTTTGTTTTCAGAAAATTACAGTCCAGTGAGTTCCCGATGTTCTTTTGATTGTTCGCAATTTCCGTTTTTCCTATCTCTGTGTGTTTTACAGGCAAATCGATCGCCGTTCGTTTGTTTATTGCGTGGGAAATCGGTGTCACATTCCTTCTGGTGTAGGAAAGGATAGGTAGGCGTTTTTTCTTTGATGTGATGTCATCTGGTATTTCTAGGTTTGTGTTTATATGGTAGAAATATCGTGTTTACCTATCGTGTAAGCCAGCTTATTTCTATGAACAAGAATGTTATCATTTCGTCCGAATTTCGTCCGTAAACAACATAATCATAACTAGATTTGAAAATTTCAGGGTACGTTGGAGGTCTGAATGCGCCGCTCGAGTTCGTAAATGGGCGAAAAACGTCAATCTCCATCGATGAGAATACAGTAAAAGTCAGGTGAAGAAAGTCATCCTCCGTAAGACTAGTTCCTACATATGCATTTTATACTCGAGCTGAAAGTTCAAGAACCAACCTGCTAATGATTTGTGCAAAAATGAAAATCTTTTTCTTCTGTTATCAACTTGGTCTTTGATGTTCGTCTTTTGCCTCTGCAAGAGCTTTGCCCTTTTGTTTGTCGTTCTGATCAGTATCTTTATTATCCATCGCATCAATTCATTTTCGTGTCCTTTGAAATTTTCGATTGTCTTCTCCCGTTTGTTTGTCTATTATTTATTATATGGTTTCTATTTCCAATTCTTCTCTGATTTGTTTATTGCTGACGAACCATGAAGCACCTATAGCTGTTTTTATTATATTGTTCGATTTACTTTGTAGATCTTTCTTTCTGTTACTCTCCACATTGTACCAGGTGACACCTGCTTGGTACCAGAACTGTCTTGATTATCTTCATCTAGTTTTCCAGTTATAGTTTGCTGTTTGGATTAAGGGGCGGGTATAAATGCCCATGTAGTCTTCTTTCTGATTTATTTCATTTGTTGTTGAATTTCCTGTTGTCGTCCGGAGTTGCGCCTAAATATTTTGCTTCATATTTCCAAGCAATCTTTTGGTTTTTTATCATGCCGTTTTTGCCGTTACTCCCTTTTTCTTTCTGTATATTTAGCCCTTCGAAGTAGATGGTAACTGTTTTCTTCGTATTAATCTTGAACCTCTATTTCTTGAAATGGAACATAAGTCGATCCAAATCTAGCTGGAGTTTTCGTTATCGATTTTCTAATTCTGCTGCAGTAGTAGATCGCAGTGTCATCTGCGAACTGCGAAATCTTACATCTTTTTATGTCCGACAGATATATGTTGGATAACAACGGTCCCACGACCCATCGTTGCGGTATGCCGGTTTGAATTTGTCTGGGCACTATCCTAAATCTTTGATTGTTCCATCTATTTCTTCTCTGTTTTTCATCTTCACACTTTTGGGTTTGAAGATTTCTTTGAACTTAATCCAGTTTATTGTTTTTCTGTGGATAGGTGATCTGTCTGTTTCTATTTCTTAAGTCAGAATCACAAGGTAGTGATCCGATGATAGATCCATATGAGATTCGATCACATAATTTATTCTTACGTAATTCATTATGGTTATATCCGATACATCAATCGTCCCTGCTGCTTTATGGATGTGTGGGGAGGTATATGGGGTGTTCAGCTACTTCCCATGACTGTGTTCTCTTCTTCTGTTTTAGTCTGGGAGTTTTTTGCATTCAAGTCTCCCGATTTTTTGTTTTGAAAGAAGGCTGAAAGTTTCAACATAATTATTTCAGAATGTATTATGGAAATGGGCACTCCCTCAAAAATACCCTTTACTGAATTTGTAATGTATTGATGATCTCAAGTTTGGTTATTTGGGAAATATAAAAAAAAGGCTCAAATCAAACTGATAATAGTATATTATTCTATAAGGAGGAGAAGTGTCACTTTTCATGATGAGCTTATGTTTAACCGCCGAACTCAGTGAATGAAATACGTGTTTTTTCTCAAACGTTTCGAAATTCATAAAAATCTGGAGATCCCCCATTAGATTTGATTTATATTCACGATCGTTATAATTGAGTGATCAATGCAAAATTTTCCTAGTTACGGTTTTCATGCAAAATTATTTTCAACAGTTAATTACAATTTTCCCTCCGGGGGACGGAAAAGTAATCCATCGTTGACATAGCAATTTATCGTTTAATACTATTACTTCGAGATGATTAATAATAGAAATACATAGGTATTTTAACAGTTATGATTCAAATCGAGTGATATAATCTTTGAATTTATTTGGAGATTCCAATAATTGAAACTCTGATTGAAAATATACTCGGGCCAAGCTAGCCGCGAAACCGGCTGCTTTGGAGACGTCATAAAATGCAGTTACTAACACAACAAAACAATCGTTCGCAATTATTTCTTGTTTGAAATGAATAACAAAAGTATCATTATGGCCGTAAATCAAAAGAGAAAATAATTTTTTTGAGACTTCCTGTGTCCGACTATGTGAAAGTGGCATTTTTCCATGTTTCACTTCGTATCTTGAAACGGGGTCTTCCTGAATCTGAACAAAAGATTTTCTCGGAAAAATAGACAATCCTCCCATTCCTCATTGCAACGAGCTCGTCACAGGCGGATTTACCTAACTCCCATGGTGGATTTACTTTCTATTAATGCGTTTCGATGCCATGAAAAGTCTCATTTAAAATTCAGATTCTGTAGTGGGCGACAATTTCAAGCGGTTGCGAAATATTTCCTAGATTGAGCCGTTCCCGATTGACGTTGAAATTTTCGTGCGATAATTCAAATTTAATACCAGAAATACTCGCGGATAATTGAGGCTAATTCGAGATTGTGAATTTATGTATTTTGATTCAATGGATTGGAATTGAAAGCGAAGGACATCGCAGGAATCGTGCATGAGATCCGTGACTAAAAATTATTCTTTATCTATCTTGTTATATATAATATGTCGAGATGCGGCTCCAGGGTATCGTTGGATGCTGCTTCGAGGTATGATCGGATGAATTCTATCGTAAACGTTTCATTTTGGATGTTTCATTCCCAATGAACTTGTATAATTTCGAATATGAATAGATTGTTATCAACAAACTGAAGATTTAATCGAAGAAAGATAATTCATTTCGAACATGTTCCTTGAGTCGACAGTTATAGTTCATTTTTTGAGTTCTCAAGCCATTAAATAATTATGTTGTTCCGTACCTAATAATTCAGGGAAATATCTCTACGAAAACGATAACCCTGGTGAGCAGGTATGCCGGCTAAAGTAGACCAGGCAATAGAGCAGATAAAGGGTCATTCTGTGACAAAAATCGTAGAAGAAAACCGCGAGTAGGGGGGTACGTGGGGTGGTCCGTGGATGTTTACTGATATTTTTTCAACTCGCAAATATGATTACTTTTCTTGTAATTGCGAAGAAACACCTAAACAAACGGTGTTTTTTCAGTTTTTTGCTTGTAAAATCTGAACCAATACAGCGGTGCTGATACTTTCAACAGACGAATTGTAGAGAATGGAAAGACGAAGAAAATGAGTGCTAGTGCAATGCAATCGGTTTATCACTACAGGAGGAAAGCCGGAAAAACTGTTAAAATCTCTACAATTCGTCTGTTGAAAGTATCAGCAGAAAGTATCTAGAAGCAAAAAACAGAAAAAACACCGTTTTTTTTGGTGTTTTTTCGCAATTACAAGAAAAGTAATCATATTTGCGAGTCGAAAACATATCACTAAACATCCACGGACCACCCCACGTAACCCCCAACTCGCGGTTTTCTTCTACGATTTTTGTCACGAAAAAATCTCTATTGCCTGGTCTAAAGTGAGATTTAAGAATGAAAATTGAAAAATTTCACTAGATGAACTAATAAGCAAGCCAACAAGACAATTCATGTATCCCAGATACCAACGAAATTTATCATTTGCAATCGTAGACCGGTTTCGATCCATGTCAGATCTCATCTGGCGTGATTTGGGAAGTTTTCTCAGTACCACGTTACCTTATGTTTTAAGATCTTTTGTTTCATTCATCGAGTTTATCATATTGCATAGTCGTACTGATGAGATCTGACATGGATCGAAACCGGTCTACGATTGCAAATGATAAATTTCGTTGGTATCTGGGATACATGAATTGTCTTGTTGGCTTGCTTATTAGTTTATCTAGTGAAATTTTTCAATTTTCATTCTTGGATTCGATCAATTCAGATAAACAGCCATTATTTTTCTTTAGTTAATTATTCAGACGAATAAGGCTTCAGCTTGAATCTCCATGTGTGACTATTTATGCTTGTAATGTTTACGGCGTTGTCATACATGTGTATTTCGTTTTTGGAGAGCCGATAAGACATTTTATGATGTGAGATTATTGCTTTCTGTCAGCCGTATGAGTAGTTTTTCACAGTTCCAAAAGGTTTTTGACTTACTCTAGAAAGCCTCCAAGTGCGTCAAGACTACAGGTTGAAATTTCTGGTAATTCATAGTGTTTGGATAGACAGACCTGGGCATAATTTGCTAAAATTTCGGTTTGGAGGCGCTGGAAATAATTCCTTATACTTCTGTTCATATTTGCCTATACCATCTTCTAATTTCGTGAACTATTATAAATAAAAATTACATGATGCTCAATGAAAACCCGTAAAAAACATCACTAGACGTGTTTCGCTATAACAATAGCATCTTCAGGTAGATGAAGGTAAACTTTTATGAAAGCATCTCTGTTCCAAATTAGATATTCGGGTATGCTCTCTTCGGGTCGTCTGAAACCACTTTATGCGAGAAGTTAGCATTGAAGTCATACTCAGTCGGAATGGCATGTCTTGGCCTCTGGTGGAACTCTTTTCCCATTGAGATCATTAGGTTCTTTCAAGATTCCTCCTCGGAGGTTTCTTGGTCCTATTCCGAGGGCACTCATTAGAGAATTAAAGATTATGCATCAATATTCAATATCTCAAGTTAGCCAACTTGGTTTTACCAGAATGTTATTTTATTCATTCAAAATTTGAATTGTTATTATACTGGGTGTCCTGGCACTAAGCGACCTTTCTCGGATGTGAATAAAGTATATAAAGACGAGTCAGGAATGCTCTAATGATTTTTGCTACGACGCGCGACGGCCCCCTGCCAAGATATGTGTCTTCAAAAGGTGCTTCCATAATTCAGTTGTCTTCAATAACTTCCAACGACTCAACCGATTTTGGAAATTTTTTGAATTTGTGTCAATAGAGTCAATCAGTAATGATTTGTTTCCAACACCTTCCCCACAAGTCCAGATCACCAAGAACAGACTGACCCTAGCACTTGATGGTTAGTTACTTTTTTTTGGTTGAAGATATCGGCGAAATTCCTCCATTTATGTAATTTATCATTAATTCCCCAAAAAAAAAGATATACCGGTGCAAGAGAAAAATACAGTGTTTTCGAGTAACAAGCATTCTCATGATTGAATATCAATAGTATATTATTTCATAAGGAGGAGAGGTGTCACTTTTCATGGCTAGCCTGTTTTTACCCACCGAACGTAGTGATTTCCTCCGAATAGAATATGTTATTTTTTTTTCAAACGTTTTGAAATCTGGAGATCCACCTTCAGATTAGACTCTTATTTACGATCTTTGTAAACCCCAGAGAATATTAATTTAATCATTCGCAACTGTAGACCGGTTTCGGCTTATTGAACCTCATGAGTACAGCTAGCGATGATAAAATCGACTTGAGGAGCGGAATGCTATGAAACACCGCAGCGCTAATCTTCTCTCAGGGTTTACATGGATTCATTTGTTGGCCTGCTTTGTCAGATTATCTTTGAACAATATTTCTTCGGAAAAATTGATACATTATGCAATAATCTTTGGTCAACTATGATATGCATTCATTTGGTACAAAGAATGAGCTTGAGGGTATATTATTTCATAAGGAGGAAAAGTATCACTTTTCATGGCGAGCTTTCGTTTACCCGCCGAACGGAGTGAGGCAGGTAATTGAAAGAGATGATCCTGTCAGTCGAAATATGACGTTGTTTCTGTACGTTTGTTTGAAAAAAAAAAGTTATTTATTATACTTGAGAAGAAAGGGATTTATTTTGCTCCAGTTTTTTGTTTCACACCGAGATAGAAAATCTTGCTTTTTTCCTGTTCATTATTTTCCTATTGACAAATAAATACTGGTGATATACATATATGGAAAAAACATGAATAATGAATTGAGAAGGATTTTCATTATGGTATTAGTGTTTTACTTGGCTGATAACTGCTTCAGGTGCATCCTACTTGGAACTCTATTTCATAGATTTTCGAAGTAGAACAGATTTGCTACAATTGAGCGCAAGAATAGCTCTTTAGGTGCAATAGAACAGCTCTACAAATTTTTTTTTTTTCAAAATTTCAAGATCAGACTATTAGTCGTTTCCAGACTGAAATACTCATCCTACGTGGAAACTTATCGCAGTACAAGTTACAAGTTGTAGCTATGTAATTTTCGAATTTTGGCCAAAGAGTGGTTTTAAACATTTAGGTTGAACTCATAGCGGAAGAGTTTGAAGTCAAATTCAATTCTTTCTTTCCGTCTGGCCGTGAGAATGATAACTTTCAAAAGAAGAGACCTTACGTATTGAAATTTTCAGGATAAGTTCGAGTTGTGAATACGCCGCTTAAGGTCGCCAATTGGCGAAATCCGCCGAAGGATTCCAGAAATATAGCCATCTGAATTTTCTTCTTCACAATAATTCGAAAAATACCGATACAATCCAATTGAAACTTAGTGGTTAGTTGTTGGATAATGACGCGAAGGTTTCATTTCAATTGTATCTTATAGGAATTATTCGAAAAATTCGTATCTCAGAAACTTTTCGTCATATCCTGCTGAAATGTTATGTCTTCCTTTGAACTATCGATTAAATGAGATATGTAAATTCAGCTTTCTAGATGTTCCATGTAAAAAGAAAATTGAGTTTTTCGGATATATTCATTATAATTCGCTGATTCCATCTATTGAAGTTATAGACACGAAATGACAGTTTTTTTCATAATGACAATGAACACTGAAGGCCGTTTTGGTCCACAGAAACAAGCGCCTAAAAGGTACCGAGTTCACATCAGTGTGTTTCAAATTTTGTGCGTGTATTGAGCCTGACGATTAACAGGAACTAGCCCATTAAAAAGCAGTAGAAAGGCATGGTACAGCAAAATATCATGTTTATCATCAGAGTTTGAAAAGCACTGACGTGAAGTCAGGAGCTATTGCGCGCTCGCTTCATCTCATCGCCAGAGCGGTCACCCATTACTAATCTATGATCATTTGACATGAGTTGATACTGTAGATGTAATGAAACGAACCACAACCGTTAATGTGAGGAATAATTTCATTTGATTTTTATGAATTTCGAGAGATGGGAATCACCTTTTGTCCATGCCTTATATGTCCAAACATAATTTTAGCAGGATATGCCGAATAGCTTTTGCGATAATGAAGTTTCACTCTTCCAGTGATACAAATCTTGAGAAATTTGAAACTCTAGCCCTTTTCTATCTATGTTATCTTGTATCCGAGTGGCCAGACAGGCGGACAGATCTGAATTTTCAGCTCACTTCGAAAATGCTAACCAAAAAAATTGCTTATTCCTTTACCATCATTATATATAAAAATTACGTGTCACGTTGTTTGTCCGGAATGAACTCCTAAAATACTGAACCGATTTCAATTAAATCTTGCACACTGTGTACAGTTTGATTCAACTTGAAAATTGGATAGTTTATATCTCAAATTACATTTGCAATATTATTTTATTGCAAATTATTTGTTTATTATATATGACAAAGAGTGATAATTATCTACGCGACAACGCACGCCTCAAATCGACATCAGTAGTGCGTCCCCACTACTCCCATCACTCTACAAGAGCGATAACGTGCGAGGAGTGATGCCAAGTTTCTGGGTCTTTTCCAAAACTGAAGGAATTTGGAACTGTTTGAGAACCGGGTTATAACTTTTGAAAAATCAAATATAGAGTAAAGGTTAGGGTAGGGTTGAGGTCAGGGTAAATAATAATAATTCAATTCCTCTGGTTTGAATACTTTACTACAATATAATAAGACGTATACCATAGACACAGCAACGCGTGGCCGAGTCTTTAGGATCATATAGATATTCACACGACAAATTAATGCTCTGAATAATTTCACGTAAGAGAAGTATATTCCAAGCAATTTTCCAACGCAAGAACTACAATCTCCCAAGAAAACAACTGTAGTGCATTGATTTGGGAAGAGGGGAATACGCAACAGTAATAAAAATTACAATAATGGAACAAGAAAATATGTTTTAGATAGACTAGTAAAGCAAGCCAACAAATCAATACACGCAATCCCATGGAACATCGAAATTTATCCTTTGCATCTGTGGACCGGTTTCGACGTTTACGGCTCGTCAGTACAGCTCAGGATAAACTCGATGTGGCAAACAAGCTACCCAAACAACCGAACGCGATGACGATCACAGAGTGTTTCTCTACTCTACTTTGGGTAGCTTGTTTGCCACATCGAGTTCATCCTGAGCTAGCTGTACTGACGAGCCGTAAACGCCGAAACCGGTCTACAGATGCAAAGGATAAATTTTGATGTTCCATGAGAGTACGTGTATTGATTTGTTGGCTTGCTTTATTAGTCTATCTAAAACATTTTTTCGTTATTTATTGTAATTTGATAACTTCAGATAGACGACCAATATTAATTGCAACAGTAATACTTTAGCTCACGAAACCCATGATACAAGAATACAAAGAATTTCTTTGTATCATGCTCATAACCTTTATATTGCGGTTTGGACACAACGATTTGGTATGATTTATTCATCTGTTTATAACTCACTCAAATAATGGGATATTCGACGTTACATGCAGTTCGAAAAAGTAAAAAATATCGAATTGTGAGATTTCTACTCCGAAATAATTGTGAAATATACGGCAGTCAAATATGATGAACTTCCACAAATGGCCAACCAGCTACCCACCAACATAAATTACCTTTCAAACTGTTGACCATTCATTCAACGTAAACCCACATATAATATTTGTTCTTCATAATTGTGCAGACATTTAACGGGGTTTTTGCGGTTATTTCATGTGTTCATTAAATCGTTTCATTGCTTGTCATCGTTACATTCGTTAAATAACGAACCTATAGAAAACTCGCAACTTTTTGAAGTTAAAGCAAATAACTTGAAATCTTGCGAAATATTCTGTAAAACACTATCTATTTCATAATTTTCTTACGGTCCTTGAATATAATACTCAAAAAATTCACGTTCTATTGCGAGAAACTGGAACAATTTGACACTCTTTTGTTCAAATTTATTTCCAATTGCTCTGGGTCCCCGAGGAAGAATTGTTCGTTCTGATTTTGCGAAGAAGCAGATGAAACGAAGTATTGATACGGTATTTGAGGCTATTTTCTTGAGTTACGCGGACACAGACTGTCTCAAAATTTCACCTTTGACCCTTGTCCAAAAAAATCATCCATTCTTCTACGGCTGTAGGTGTCAAGATTCAAAGACCTCCACTTCAAGATGATAGCTGCCTTATAATGCAAATGTTCATTCAATTTGGCCAACTCCCTTACTTTTGCAATTGATTTGTTTGTGTCTCTGTACAGCATTTCTTTCGAGCTCTCCCACGACTCAACATAATGTTTATTCGGAAAACTTTTAAATCTTAATATTTATAATGGCCGATTTCAAACAATTATTACATAAACAACTGAATAAAGAGCAAACGACGCATTCAATAATAATAATAATAATAGGCTTCATATATTCCTCCGTCAATAATTGGAATATTAAACTGATTGAATGTGGTTATGTATATAGATTATTCATCTCGTCACAAAATATCATCGATTACCTATATGTCGTATGAGCAACTCGTGAAACTAGTCTCGGATACCCAAAAAATAAACGACTAATAACTAGAACACCTTCAGAGCCCAGGATCCGTCGAAGATGATACCCACGAACGATTTCGCCTTCTGTCGCGTCCTCCCGCCGCCGTCGAATTACGGTCAGTCCGACAGCAGAAAACAGTGTAACGGGATGGTGACTTCGAAACGGTCGATGATCTATGGGAATCAGGTGGATCTCCGTAAGAAAGAGAAAGGATTCAGGCATCTTCACATCAGGCCAAGTAGTTTATTGTGCACCAGCAGTCCGGAGGATATTTATAGTAATAATGTGCAGCAGCAGAGCTACACTTGGAAATTTCACAGGCCCAGGCCGAAATCAGTAAGGTACTGTTTATGTTTTCGGTATTAGCGTTTGAGAAATTAGGTCTCCGACAGTTATTATTTCGTGTGAATCAGACTCAAACGAATGACACAGAATTCGGAGATAATACTCGATAATTTGTCATCATTTCAGTTGAGAACAGCAGCTCATATTTCTACAAGGCATCTTTTATTGAGACATCATTGTTCAGTTAATGTTTATTATCCATTTTTGAGCTCTCGTACTACTTACACGAGGGCTATATCATTTCGTCACGATGTCTGTATTTTTCGAATTTTTAGCCAAAATGGTCTCAATCGATAGAGTTCCACTCACTGATGACGAATCCGTCGAAAAATTCGGGTCTGTCCGTCCGTATACACGACCACTCTCGAACGGAACGACGTAGAAAATTGAAATTTTCAGGGTAGGTTCGAATCTCGAATGCCGGTTGAGTTCGTTATTGGGCAAAATTCGACCAGGGGTTCCGAAAATATGGCCGTTCGAAATTACTCCGAAACTACAGATGGAGAATGACGTGTTTAAGCTACCTGCGAAATTTTGTCTAGATCGCATGACCAGAACAATAGAAACCATAGAAAATTATAACTTCGTTATGGAAAAGCCTAGGGACTTGAAATTTTCAGGAAAGGTGTGGATCTCGAATGTCGCGGTCTCGTTTATTAATGAGCAGAATAAGACTAGGGGTTCCGTAAATGTGGCCGTTCGAAATTTTGTTCTCCTGATTAATCCGAAACTACAGATGGAGAATGACGAGTTAAAGCTACCTGCGAAATTTCGTCTAGATCGCATGACCAGAACCATAGAAACCATAGAAAATTATAACTTCGTTATGGAAAAGCCTAGGGACTTGAAATTTTCAGGAAAGGTGTGGATCTCGAATGTCGCGGTCTCGTTTATCAATAAGCAGAATAAGACTAAGAGTTCCGTAAATATGGTCGTTTGAAATTTAGTTTTCTTGATAATTTCAAAACTACGGATTCGATTGTGACGAAATTTTTTTTGACAGCTGTCAAAAAAATTTTCAAATGGTTTCTAAAGAAGATGCGAATCTACATAAGAGGTGGATGAACGAACGTTCAAAAGCATAATTTTTATAATTGTGCTTTTTATAATTTTTTCCATTTCCTTCGTTCTATAAATATTCCACGAAATGCTTTGCACAACACCGAATAAAACAAAAGAATTTATAATTTTTGCTCATCAACCACTATTCGTGGCACTTACGAGGTGTAAACGAAATCAGAGTGGATTCATTCTCGAAGGCAACATGATGAAATATTTAGGAGTTCAGAGCTCTGTCCATAGTCGGACTTTAACCCAGACAGCACCGGATATTCCTAGAATATTCCCTGAATATGCAAAAAGGAATGGGTATATTCGGAATATTCTTGGAATATTCCTAGAATATCCAAATCCCATATAGCATATTCCAGGAATATTCTGGTACGAATATTCCAGGCATATTCCTAAAAGAATATGCTAAGAATATTCCAAAATGAATATTCAATATAGAATATTCCTAGAATATTCATAGAATATTTCGATTTGTATATTCTTTCTGGGACATCCCTGGAGTATTAAGGTACGAATATTCCAGGCATATTCCTAAAAGAATATGCTAAGAATATTCAAAAATGAATATTCAATATAGGATATTCCTAAAATATTCATAGAATATTTCGATTTGTATATTCTTTCTTGGACATCCCTGGTATATTCCGGTACGAATATTCCAGGCATATTCCTAAAAGAATATGCTAAGAATATCCCAAAATAAATATTCAATATAGAATATTCCTAGAATATTCATATAATATTTCGATTTGTATATTCTTTCTGGGACATCCCTGGAATATTCCGGTACGAATATTCCAGCCATATTCCTAGATGAATATGCTAAGAATATTCCAAAATGAATATTCAATATAGAATATTCCTAGAATATTCATAGAATATTTCGATTTGTATATTCTTTTTGGGACATCCCTGGAACCGAAACTTTAACCCGAGTAGTGTTTGGTCTAGTAACCTGAAGAATAACCAGACATTGTGAAACCGGCCCTCAGACGTTCAACCGCATCATGATAACCTTCAACTAATCGCTTCTGTAGAACATTTCTACACTCACATCCAAGACCTAGATTAGCCGCATTGTTAACCTACCTGTCTCGCAACGGTGAAGTCCTGGGTTCGAATCCCAATGGAAATAAAAAGTTTGACGTCACTCCGCCATCTCATCCCCCCTCATCCATACTGCCCTTGTTGGACGGACTTAGGAATATTTTCAAAAATTTCATTGAAGATTGATAACTCTGAATGAGACTCGGAAAAATTCTGAAAGGAACAATTTCTCCAAAATGGACCTTGGATTTAGTAGGCAATTTGGCCGAAATCGCGCCAGAACTTTTGTTGCACATCTACTACTATTCCAGGTATCTGATATGAATATCCTTTTGAGAATAATCCGTTTAGAATATGCCTAGAATATTCTAGGAACATTCTATGAATATTCGGAAAATTCCAGGTATATGATATGAATATCCTTTTGAGAATATTCCGTTTAGAATATGCCTAGAATATTCAAGGAATATCCAAGATATTCCTGGAATATTCTATAGGGAATATTCCATATAGAATATTCTAGGAACATTCTATGAATATTCGGTATATTCCTGGAATATCCTTTACGGAATATTCTATGAATATGCCTATGATCTACCTTACGAATATTCACAGAATATTCCAATATCCTAAAACGAATATTCATGAAATATTCTAGGAATATCCGGTGCTGTCTGGGAAATACCAAGTAAACTATGTCCCAACACAGACCTCAGTGCCTTCGACGGAAAAGCAACTATGATAAGGCCCTTGCCGTAAAATCTTTTATAGAGGGTGTCTACTTTTAAAAAGGCCAAATTTCAGGAGGAGATCATACATGAGATATGCAACAAAAAAAGTCATATAACACATGTTCGAAATATTGACGGTTGTTCTTCAATTTAACATTTCTTGATTTAAAGGAATATTTAAAGTTTTTCCATAAAATCTTAATAGATTTTATGGAAAAACTTTAAATATTCCTCTAAATCAAGAAATGTTAAATTGAAGAACAACCGTCAATATTTCGAACATGTGTTATATGACTTTTTTTGTTGCATATCTCATGTATGATCTCCTCCTGAAATTTGGCCTTTTTAAAAGTAGACACCCTCTATAAAAGATTTGAAGTATAATTACTTCAGTTATCCTTGGAGCCTCATCAAAGTTGACCACATATCTGGAAACAGCATTAAATTTGCTACAAGAAAATAATTTTGTATTGCGGTCGTGGTAAGGAGATGAATATCACCATTATGAAGTGACAAAACCAGTCATATTTTTCCAATGGTTTTATCGATAGAAAATCATTAGTTATGGACATGTTTTCTTTCCAGCAAAATACCCCATTTAGTGTGCTTTCGTATTACATATCAAATTTTTTGCTTGCTGCTTGTCTTCTGCCCTAATATCATGGCAACGAAAAACTGGAAATATTCCAAACCTAAATTTGCTTTATTTTGAAGCTCTTTATGATTGAATATTGAAGTAATTTTCATGGAAATCATTAATTTATCTGTCGATTCAAAATAATTTGGAAGAATAGACCAAATTCGAAGTCCATCTGACGTAAAAAAAATTACGAAAAGCACTGCCGTGAGGGCAGGAGCTTTTGAGCGCTCGTACATGCACCTTGTAGGTAGATTCGCATTTTCCAGTTTTAGAAACCAATTGAAGGAATTTTTGACAGCTGTCAAAAAAATTCTGAAACTTAGGCGAAACTCCAGACTTCATGTCAGTGCTTCAGCTGATCAATTTTTTTTCGATAATTCGCTAAAATTTTCTTCGGTATCTATGGTCTTGGTGATGCGGTCTGGACAACATTTTGCACGTACTTTGAATACATTATTCCTCAGCTAGATGCATAATTTCATTCCAACCCGATCAGTAGTTCCGAAACTATCTGGAAAAAAATATTTTGAACGGCCATATTTACGGAACCCCTAGTCTCATTTTGCTTATTGATGAACGTGACCGCGATATTCGCGATCCAAACCCACCCTGAAAATTTCAAGTTCCTAGGCCTTTCCGTTCAAAAGTTACAATTTTCTATGGTTTCTATGGTTCTGGTCATGCGATCTGGACAAAATATTGCTTCAATATATCATTCTCGATTAAAATACAAAATTTCATCTCGATCGAATCCGAAGTTTCGAATTTATCGAGAAAACAAAATTTCAAACGACCGTATTTACGGAACCCCTTGTATAATGTTGCTCATAGATGAACGTGATCACGACATTCGAGATCCACACCTATCCTGAAAATTTCAAGTCCCTAGGCATTTCCGTTCAAAAGTTACAATTTTCTATGGTTTCTATGGTTCTGGTCATGCGATCTGGACAAAATTTCGCATGTAGCTAAAACACCTCATTTTCCATCTGAGTGCAAAATTTCATCTCGATCGAATCTGTAGTTTTCAAGTAATCAGGGAAACAAAACTTTAAACGGCCATATTTACGGAACCCCTGGTGGAATTTGGCCCATTAACGAACTTAACCGAGGCATTCGGGATCTGAACCTACACTGAAAATTTCAAGTCTCTAGATTGATCCGTTCGAGAGTTATCGTGCTTACGGCCGGACGGACGGCCGGACGGACGGACAGACTCGAATTTTCCGACGGATTCGTCATCAGTGAGTCGAACATAGTCGATTGAGACCATTTTCGGCTCAAAATTGGAAAAATACAGACATCGTGACGAAATGATTTAGCCCTCGTGTAAGTAGTACGAGCGCTCAAAAACTGAAATCATGAATACCTACTTCCTATTGTAATTTCCCATTTTCTGTGGATATTTTGCATTTTCGGTAACAGTGCATTTAAATAATGTTCTTTTATGTTTTTTTTTTTTCGTAACATTATTGACAAACATGTAGTTAGTTAAGCATTATAGAAGCATTCAAAAAGAATACCGTCAAATGGTACACACTTGGTTCTTGACTGGCGCTGGAGAATTCGGGGCTGGCACCAAATGCTTTGACAGCGGCCTCACTATCATTAGGTCGCTGTCCAAGCGTCTTTCAGGCAGAAATACTTGCAATAGAAAGATGTGTGGAAAAGAACCTAGTGAGAAATATGACATAGCGATACATTCTGACAGTCAGGTTGCAATCAAAGCACTGAACTTTCATATAATCGATAAGATGGTATTTGAGTGCCGAAAAAAACTCAACGAAATAGTCAAGAACAACAAGGTCGGTGTTTAGTCTGGGTCCCTGGTCGCTCGAGAATCAAAGTCAAGAGGCCAACATACTTGCCTGAAAAATAGCACACACTTTTTTCATTGGCCTAGGCCCTGGAACCCTTCTGTGGTATAAGTGAATCTACCTACAAGAATGAATTCCATGGGAAGAAAAAAACCGAAAGACAGAATTTTCCTGGGTTGGATTATTCCAGAAAGTTTTTTCGAAACTTCGATACTGCGAGATCTAAGAAGTTTGTGAGAAAATAATTTATTTCATTGATCTATGATATTCTGTGAGTGGCAAATTCAAAAACTTGCCGCCGGTACAAAATAGGTACTACCTAGAGTTGTTGAGATTATTCAGATAAATACACACATCGGAAAAGTCTAGGGATATTTTTATAAATGGGCGTTTTTCATTTTTTTCAGTTTATTTAGGGAAAACTAAAATAGGGTAATGAGTAAATGTTTAATATGTCATTAAATCAATTTTTTGCAATATTTCAAGAAAAAAAAAGAAGTATAGACCATGATTTTACGAGCTATACAAAAAAAATGATCAAGTATGCAAAAATATAACTAATGAAGAGTATCACGTCCACCCTGATTCAGAATAGCTCTAAACCTATTGTTCATAGTCAAAATGACATTGTCAATGCCCGATTGAGGTATACTTGCCTATTCTGTGGTTAGAAGCTCTCGGAATTGAAGAGCATTTTGGATATTGCCCAAAATGGGAGTAATTCTACGTTGAAGCATGTCCCATACATGCTCAATCGGATTAAGGTCCGAGGATTGTGCTGGCCATGGCAATACTTTAATTTCCTTGTTTTCCAACCCGTTCGTCACAATCGCAGCGGTATGGGGACGAGCACTATCATGCATTAGGCGAAAGTTTGCACCAACAGCACCAGCAAATAAAGACACAATGGGTTGAAGAATATTATCCGCATACTGCTGACCTGTCAGGAAACCATTTGGAAAAACGAGGTCTGTTCTGCCGCCTATAACTATTCCGCTCAATACCATTATTGCACCGCCTCTGTATTTGTGAACTTCCTGAACATTTCTTAAACGTTCCACATTCCCGGATCGCCTCCACACTCGTGTCCGACGAGAATCTGGATGAAATCCAAATCTGGATTCATCAGTAAACCAAACTGTTGGCCAATCAACTGCATCCCAATTTTGATATTCTTCGCACCAGTCTAACATGATTGTCTCTAGAGAGAGATGGACATCATATTGGTCTTCGAATATGAAAGATTGGCTTCGCGGGGACGATTTCTCACATAATCTCGCCCAACGGTTATGTTATGCGCTCGCTGGACTTCCATAACCAATTCAGGTGCTGTGATTGTAAGGTGTCTTCTAACACTTAGCAGTAAAATTCTACCCTGACTTGACGTTATACAGCGTCTACGCCCTAGGTGTTGTTCAGCCGGGCTTCTAGTTTCCCTGAAATGCCTCCATACACGACTTATGACTCTTTTGGAAACACCCATCCGCTCAGCTACTTCGACTTGTCGCAGGCCAGATAGAAGAAGGCCTATTGCTAGATTCATCTCGTCTGACGAAAAATGTCGTCGTTCCATAGTAAAACACAATATTAACAATGCAACAATACTATTGAAGAACACTATAGACAGAATTAAATCGAAATACTGAGTACTTATAGAATTTACTTTTTCCATCTATCATGTTTGTCAAGTTATTTCATTATATTTTTCACATTTTTTCCGCAAAGAGGCGTATTCAAACGGGGCGAATGAATTGATCAGTACGTAAGTGGTACAGTTTAACGATAAAAAATTACGAAAAGCACTGCCGTGAAGGCAGGAGCTTTTGAGCGCTCGTACATGCACCTTGTAGGTAGATTCGCATTTTCCAGTTTTGGAAACAGGAAATTTTTGACAGCTGTCAAACAAATTTTCAAACTGAGGCGATAATCCAGACTTCAAGAGAGTGCTTTAGGTGACCAATTTTTTTTCGATAATTCGGTCTTGGTGATGCGAATTGGACAAAATTTCGCACGTAGTTTGAATACATTATTCCTCAGCTAGGTGCAAAATTTCATTCCAATCAAATCGGTAGTTTCGAAATTATCAGGAACAGAATATTTTGAACGGCCATATTTACGGAACCCCTAGTATAATTTTGCTCATAGATGAATGTGATCACGACATTCGAAATCCACACCTTTCCTGAAAATTTCAAGTCCCTAGGCCTTTCCGTTCGAAAGTTATGATTTTCTATGGTTTATATGGTTCTGGTTATTCGATCTAGAGAAATGTAGTTTGAATATATCATTCTCCATTAGTATACAAAATTTCGTCACGATCTAATCTGTAGTTTTGAAATTATTAAGAAAACTAAATTTCAAACGACCATATTTACGGAACCCCTAGTATAATTCTGCTCATAGATGAAAGTGATCACGACAATCGAGATGCACACCTATCCTGCAAATTTCAAGTCCCTAGGCGTTTCCGTTCAAAAGTTACAATTTTCTATGGTTTCTATGGTTCTGGTGATGCGATCTGGACAAAATTTTGCATGTAGCTTGAACACCTCATTTTCCATTAGAGTGAAAAATTTCATCTAGATCGAATCTGTAGTTTCGAAGTAATCAGGAAAACAAAATTTCGAGCGGCCATATATACGGAACCCCTCGACGAATTTCGCCCAATAACGAACTTAACCGCGGCATTCGAGATTAGAACCTACCCTGAAAATTTCAAGTTTCTAGGACATTCTGTTCGAGAGTTATCGTGTATACGGACGGACGGCCGGACGGACGGCCAGCCGGCCGGCCGGACGGACAGACTCGAATTTTTCGACGAATTTGTCATCAGTGAGTCGAACCTTGTCGTTTGAGACCATTTTCGGCTCAAAATTCGAAAAATACAGACATCGTGACGAAATGATATAGCCCTCGTGTAAGTAGTACGAGCGCTCAAAAAGTTTCTTTTTACGCTTGTCTGACTTTGTACGAATATCTCTAGACTTTTCTGATGTGTGTATAAATATATGCTGGCAATATTTTATCTTCATATTGACCGGGTATAGAAGGGACAATGTATGTTTCCAACATTTTTTTTTACTTCTAAATTGTTATTCAAATCAAAATGATTTTTTCCTTGGAATCTATAACAGAATTTCCTTCTACCGAATTTAGTTTCATTAAAAACTTTCCACAGTGGTTTGTTGATATTCCATGCAGAATGATATTTCTCAAATGTACATTCACTTGATTTAAAAATGCATGAAGCTATCGAAAACCACTATAATATGTGGTAAACAGTAGTAATCATCTGGTAAAAAATAACTGAATCCTGAGATCATCAGTGAATCTCATGCTGAACACATTATTACGCCAGCAAAGTCAACCAATGTCTACAACAATAAATTACTGCACACTACTTGATCCCGCTTTTAATTTTTCCCATTTCAGCTCCGAACTAACAAAATATACGCCCGTTCACATCCGAGCTGTCTGAAATTAACATGAAAGTTAAGTAATTGGTATTCTCGTGGAGATTTCAATTATCCTCGGAGTAAAACGATGGAACCACACTCTGTCGCCTCTGCTGGTGTCTGCAGATTATTCCGTTGCCATTTTAGAATACTGACTCAAATAGGGATCCATACTAGGATATTTATATTCACGTCGTTATTACCAAGATACGGAACGCCAATATTTAATTATAAAAAGGTGAAAACAGTTTGATGATATCTCCTCATCGGTACCTGAATTTTGAAAACAGCCATTGAAGAATTAGAATTCAGCACTTTGACTTCCTGCAATAACAATGACATAAAATGTCAAAAAGGGTTTAGTGCCCAAACAAATATATTATAATAGTTGTTTCCTTCGGAATGTTAAGTAGTTGTTTGTCGCCGCACTCAATTTCCAGTGCTTCATGTCGTAGCTTTTCAGGTTCCTTGCTCCAGATTCTTCCTTCATTTCAATGTTTTTTTGGAATTGTTCGATGCCAAAAAATTAAAACCTTAAAATTTCACTGTTCGCTTTCGGGGTACCTAATCAGGTCTATCTGGGCAGCCACCAAATCAGTGAAAGTTGATTTACCGGGCACAAACTTTTGTTGTACATGGACAGGAAGCCTCCTACTCCAGACAAGTCGTTCAAACAATAAACGATCAAACAATTTCAATAAGGGCCGCGTTGGCACTTGTAAGGTGACGCGATAGGGATTCCATAAGATCAAACTCCTCTAAACTGTTGAAGAATGGCGTCCTTCAACTGGGCAAGGTTATGTGGTTTGTCGACATAAACTTTGGCCTTTAGATGTTCCTATGAAAATAAACGTCTGACCTCACCCGGTGTAATTTTTTTTATTAGGACATCTAAAGGCCAAAGTTTCTGTCGACAAACCACGCACCCTTCCCGATTTGAAGGACGCCATCCGTCGTGAAATCGCTCGGATTTTTGACGCGATGTTGGAGAACGTGATGTGCAACTTCACCGAGTGAATCTTCATTTATCGGGCATTATCTTCCACAATAAGTTCCACTTTAGTTATGTTCAATAAACTTCAAAAAATTTGCTACAAAATTCGCTTTATCTCAAACTCATAGTTCTTTAATAGTTGGCACTGCCGCTATATGATCTACGGATTTCGATAGACCATAACGATTAACGTCATATTCGGTTTGTCAATTTGAAAAGGTACCACCCTTAATATCTCGGCCACTATGCAAAATCAGAAAATATGCAAAAAAAAGGAAACTTTTGTTCGTGGGAAGGCAATTGATTTTTATCAACCCTGTGAGCGTGATGACAGCAACCCCTAAAATCAAAAATGAGAAGGGGGTTGTGTGTCACCTTTTTGAAGGTAATTTGATTGCCTCTTCAAAGATACCATACACTCGACCTGTTTTCTTAGTGATTCCGAAAAAAAAAAGGAAGAATAGTTACGATATCAAGAGAAGAAACATGAAAAATTTATTAATATTTTATATTTGGGAATGTTTTAGGGGTTGCTGTCATCACGCTCACAGGGTTGATACAATCGGATTGCAACCAAATATATAAAAATGTATAAAATCTATATATATAATTACGTTTTTGGAGCGAAAGCCGATCTTTTAAAAAAGAATTTAATTTATTTACAACGGAAGATGATCCTATTCTAACAATAAGCTAGGAAGAAATGCACTGAATTAATTGAATTATTCATTCCTCTGGAGAGGTATTTATAACATATCTTATCTGTAATGAATAACACGCGACAAACAACACCCACGTCATGCACACAGTGGTATGATCTTAATGCTTAGTAATCAAAATGTAACATGTTCATATTCAAATGGAATGCAATACAGATAAGCAATTCATCTAAGGTATACAGGGTTGGCATTATGTAATTCCTCCCCACCTTGAATAAAGGTATCACCTGTAGTAGGTGTAGCTTTACAAAAAATATCTTTTCTTAAATATTTCAAAATAGAATAAGTAATTATCAATAAAATGATTATTATAAAAACAAATAATAGGGTAAATCTTGAAGGCTGGAGATTCCATTGGTCCAGGTCTTCTAGCTTGATATCCGGGATGTCTTCATCTTTCCGGGATTCTTCATTTGTGGAATTTGGGTTGAATAAAGTTATCTTGGGTAAAATCACGTATTTTTCTTCATTAAACGTAGTAGTTGGGACAATTTCTTTTTTCGTGTTGCTCACAGCACATTTGGTTCGTAGAATTGTTATTGGAGGCACAAAATAATGTCTTGTTTGCTGAAGACATTTTTCTAAAACATTTTTGTTTTCGATGGATAGGATATTTCCATCTTCTAGTAATTTTAAATCTGGGGAAAGTACCGTTGTCGTTCTTGGACAGTTTTCGGTGTGGTTTTTCAAAATATTTCGAAGGCATGCTGGTGATTCAGCTAAGGTGTCTTGATCGCAGAGATAATCATCCTCCACTGGATGGCAAAATTTCGTTGACCATTTCAGGGTTTCTTCTTGTGAGAGTAAATAGGGATCGGTATATGGAAGGGATAAATTGTTTTGTGGTAGATAGTAAAACTTGTATAAATCATAACTTTCTTCGTATACCGTTGGGATTGATATTAAAAATAGTAATGCTTTCTTTTTGAAAATTACTTTCGTATGACATATCTGATAATAATCTTTCAGATGATGTAAAGGTATTATCGTCACATTTTTTATTAATTCAAGGAATTTTGAATAAGGTAAAATGGATTCATGTAAAAGATGTAATCTTGCAAAACTCACTGCGGTTGCAATTTCATCTAGAATATTTTTGATATCTTTGAGTTCAAATGTCAGGAGATGCATGTATTGAATTTCTTGTATTGCTGGTATAACTTGAAGCAATTTAAGGTTTTCTGACATTTTCTGAAATTTTTCAATATACTTATTTTTAAGGTCATTTACGACTGTTGCGATCTGTTTTTGATTTTTTATCAAAACTTTTTATCAGAAAAACGAAAAAGTTTTTATATTGTTCTCGTTATCAGAATCTAACGTTCTGAGTAAAATCTTTGATATTTTAATTAGTCCTCTTTTAATATTATTAATGGAATATTTTTCATTCAACAATTCTTCCATGGTATTAATATTTTATATCATTTGTGTGCTACTTAATTTGATGTGCGAGCAAAATTAGATTTTGACTTTATTTATTTCTCTTTGATAATTCGAAATTAATTCTCATATTTATTTAATTCAACTGGTACATATTGGTACATATCGTCCTTTATTGGAATAACATCCAATCATAACATGATAATTATTTTTAAGGGTTCTTTATCCCTTTAAGTCTACTTGGGACTTGGATATTTTTAAATTGAAGCTCTTTCTATTAAAAGTTTTATTCTATCGGCAGGATGTGCCTTAACACATTACTTTACTTTTTACTAATGCATTCGATTTGGGATTATAATTCGTAATATAATGAATTTCAATTTTATGGATTTTACAAAAATCTTGGATTACGCCATTTTTGAATTCTAATCCATTGTCACACGTTATTTTATTAGGAATGCCGTAATGGCTGAAATACATCAATAATTTATCTATAATTTCAATTTGAAGAGTAATATGTATGACGTAGGTTTTCCTATCGTAATTCATAATACATTACTTTCGATCGTTATTTGAGACGTAAGCTTTTCCTTACATGATTCGTAATACATTCTCAAATAATCGCGTTATTGAGCAGGGCTGGCTCTAGTGACATTATAATCAAGGGATTGAAATTGAGAATTGAACAGTCAATTCTTGAAATATGAATATTACAAAACTTCGAACATCTTTATTTATGTTCGGCCAATAATATTTTCGTTTCAAACTAATTAAATTTTCTCGTAATCAATCGAGTTTATCTTGTATCAGTTTGATCAGAGGGTTTTAAATTTATTTTCCATATTTGAGGAATATAGTGTATGAAGTAACATTGTTTAAAACATGTCTCAAGGAAAACACCATAATCTTTCTAATACTTTAGTTATTGCGAAGCGAATAATAATGATGATTATCAATAATATGAAACAAGGGTCCTTTTCGGCGATGGAAATGTGCACGACACAGTTTCCGATAGCCAGTCAAGTAATCCTGTCTAAAATGCTTCAAAACGAGCAAAGACCGCGCGCGATAATTCAGAAAATCGCGCTTCAAATCAATTGAATGTATAAAGAATGTCTGAAGGAGAATACATTAATCCTTCTAATGTTTTATGCTACTAATAAGCAAATGGAAATGAGATTTATCTCAAATAATATTTTAAGGTTATATAGTTTATATAGAATTCTTTGGATAAAATTCGAAATTATATTCCGTAAATATCGTTTAATCGATTAACTATGTAAGTAAGGGTGTGATATGAAAATTCATCTCTGAATATATTGCGTAATTAAATATTTATAACTTTTTCCGTACTTTATAATAAGGGATAATTTTGGAAATTATTTTCGAAGATGGTGACTTTAACCTTTTCTTCGTATATGGGATTTTTATTATAGGATTCTTAACATTACGCTGGACAGTGAAACATTCTGTCTCATTTGAATTTATTTTTAGTCCATCGTTTGAATTTAACCATTTCAAACATGCTTCGTATTTTTCCGTATTTATTCGATTTATAATCGACGATGAATCTTTTTCGATTCTATTCATTTCAACATTTTCATAATGATTTATATCTGAATCATTTTCGATTCTATTTATTTCAATATTTTTATAATTATTTATATCTGAATCATTTTCGATTCTCTTCATTTCCGTATTTCCGTAATAATTTGCATCTGTGGCATTACTGGCATTTGTCGCCATTGAATCATTTTTGATTCTATTCGTATTTGCGAATTTATGTATTTTTAACATCTGATCATCATCGATCCTATTCGTCCTTGCGAATTTATTAATTTTTAACATTGGATCATTATCGATCCTATTCGTCATTGCGAATTTATTTATTTTTAACATTGGATCATAATTTAATTCATTAGTATTTCCTCCGATATTCCGATTCGGTAAGGAATATACAATTATCTTTATATTAGATTCCGCAAAAATATATTTTATCATTTGTTTTAATTTCATCTTCAAAGGAACATTCATTTAATTGAATTTTTAGATTATCCGCTTTAAATGCTTCTAAAATATTCTGGATATCTGCTAAGTGTTGGTTGATCGTATCAATTTTATGTTTTATTATATTTGAAAACTCAGGATCCATTGGGATATTTTGTGGTTTTTGGCATACTTGCTGATAGTAAAAGGGGATTTGAGAATATCCATTAGTTAACAATTGATTTTTAAAATCTAAATTAAGTCCATATTTATTCAAAAAATCTGCTCCTATAAGACCATCATAATTCTTATGGAACTTGTATACGACAAAGGGATGAAAATCATCAATTTGAAATTCAGGGAATAAAGGTATTAAAACTTTTTCATTTGCAGTTTGCTTTTTGAAACATGCAGTTAGTGTCGTAGATTCATTAAAAATATTTTTAGGAAAATTATTATACGCGAATTTTGGATCAATAAGACAAACAGAGCATCCACTATCAATTAATAGTTTACATTTAGGATTTTGGAATTGGATATAGGGGAGTTGGTTTGTGTTATCTAACGTATTATTTAAGTCAATGAGTCGTTCATGGCACGATCTCGAAAATTTTCATTTAAATATTTACTGGAATTATTACGTTCTGGATATGAACGTTCGTTAAAATCACGTTTTTCGAATCTCGGGTCTTTCGAAGTAGACGCAATATTAGTTAATTCTTCAATCATTATATTTGGATTGGGTTGATTATTAAAAAATTGTCTCTGGGGACTTTGGTGATATTGAGTAGAATAATTTGATCTCTTTTGGGGATAATTCCTCGTCTGAATCGACATTTTTTCAGGGGGAGATTGTATTCTTTGATTAGGATGAGGTTTAAAAACATTTTCATTTTTACGTTCATTATTACCGAAGACTTGACGATTTGTCGGGAAATAAGTTTTCACTTGTTTTTGTTGGAAATTAATCGGTTGAGATGGGAATCTCGGTTGGGGATTATTTGGATGAAAATTTCTTTGATTATTTTGACTAGATTGGGGAAAATTTGATTGATTATTATGAGGAAAACTTCTATAATTATTAGTTGAGAAGTTTGCTCGATTATTATTTGGGAAATTATTTTTATTATTTTGAGGGACATTCCTTTGATTTTGTTGAGGAAAATTCCTCTGATTATTTTGGTTTTTATAATGCATATAGGGTTGTTGGTAAAAGTAATAATCTTGACGAATGAAATTTACTATATCGTCATAGTTCATAATTCCATGACCTCTAAGGGCTGTTCTTAATTCGGGGTTAATATTATAGAGCAGAACTCTAGTTGCTACTCGTGACGCAATATTTTTTTCTTGATCCTTTTCAAGAATCGGTAAATTAGACAATTCGACTTGTGAATCGTATTTATTTTTTAAATCTACTATTCTTTCGAGAAAATCTAAATCATTCTCATTACGTATTCTTTGGGCATTCTGGAGATCCCAAAACAAAACTGTGAGGCTTATTTTTTCCTCAAATCTTAACTTTAAAAATTCCTTCAAGTTAAACCAGTTATCTGTAATTCTCTCATTGGAACTTACGATTTCACTGGCATTTCCTACCAATTTACTCTTTATTATATCGATAATTGCTTCATTTAATAACGCGTCGGCAGATTGGAACCTATTATAAAATCTTTCGCAATGATTCAAAAATCGTGCGAGATTTGCAGGATTACCATCAAATGGTACAATTGACTTTGAAAATAAATCAATTAATTTAAGTCTATCAAACATATTTGGTTCTGGTGCGACCGCCATTTTATTCGTATTCTTCCGGCCTTTAAAATGCTTTACGGAAGTAATCTTGAAAAATTATATTGTACTTAGAAAATAATTGTATTCGGTTTTTTATTTTATAAGAAACCTAGGAAAAACTCTGGTAATCGGTTTTTTGTATTAAGAAACCTAGGAAAAACTCTGGTAATCGGTTTTTTTATAAGAAACCTAGAGAAAACTCACACAAGTTTTACGCTCAAAACCGTGGGAAAAGATTGAAGACTTTGGACCAGGGTCAGTGACTGGGAATTAAAAAAGTGTTTCTAGATAGGATTCTCACCACGTTGTTTTTCTGGAGTCGTTGTAGACGCTACCCAAACAATCAGGCTCCAAACGGCTTTTCTCCTCGTTGTTGCTGGATTTGGCACCTTAACAGTTGAAACTGAAAGTTTTTGGAAGTTCTTAGCGCGGCGATAACTACGATTTCACGCTCGAAGTTTCGAAACACAGCTCTTCACGAAAACCGGCACAATCCCATACCTCGTCGCCAATTACGTTTTTGGAGCGAAAGCCGATCTTTTAAAAAAGAATTTAATTTATTTACAACGGAAGATGATCCTATTCTAACAATAAGCTAGGAAGAAATGCACTGAATTAATTGAATTATTCATTCCTCTGGAGAGGTATTTATAACATATCTTATCTGTAATGAATAACACGCGACAAACAACACCCACGTCATGCACACAGTGGTATGATCTTAATGCTTAGTAATCAAAATGTAACATGTTCATATTCAAATGGAATGCAATACAGATAAGCAATTCATCTAAGGTATACAGGGTTGGCATTATGTAATTATATATATATAGTGTCTTTATTTAAATGCTACTATTTACATTTATAACAACAGCGATGTCTAGCATAAGAGCTACTCCACTTAACCCTATGAAAAAAATTGTTCACTTACAAAATTTTCCATCAAAACAAAACATAAAATTTATTCACAAATTCTGCCTTAGTAATAAGTACCTCTTCAAGCTGGACCTACGAACCAAAAAGTCGAGCTCTTTTTGAATTTTTGCTTATGTTGCATGGGGGCCGAGATATTGGGGATGGTACCTTTTCAATTGACACACCGTATAATCAATAAACAGAGACAACTACGCAATTCACACCAGTTTCAACGTAGATAGAAAATCTGTATATCTTTTACAACGATTACTTGTGCGGTGGACCTTTGTAGGATGGAAACTGGCCTGGTAGTCTTCGTTTTGAGCGCTCGTACTACTTATACGAGGGCAATATCATTTCGTCACGATGTCTGTATTTTGCGAATTTTGAGCCGAAAATGGTCTCAATCGACATGGTTCGACTCACTGATGACGAATCCGTCGAAAAATTGGAGTCTGTCCGTTCGGCCGTCCGTATACACGATAACTCTCGAACGGAACGTCCTAGAAACTTGTAATTTTCAGTGTGTGTTGAGTTCCCAAATGCCGAGGTTGAGTTCGTCAATGGGTAAATTCGAAATTTTGTTTTTCTTATTACACTGAAAATACACATTCGACCGAGATGAGCAGTCAGATGGAGAATGTCGTGTTAAATCTACTTGCATATTTGTCTAGATCGCATGACCAGAATCATAGAAACCATAGAAAATTATATCATATATACAGGGTGTTTCATTGGTAAATGTACATACGTTAACCTGAGGTAGAGCTCCCCTAGACGAGGACACTGAAATCTACTGATCCTCATTGAAAATTTTCTGCTCTTTCCGAATATTCTAATCAAATTCCAATATTCCTTCATACAGGGTGTTGAATCTCAGCTTGCGAAAAGTACCATATTTTTATAATACGGACCTGGATTTTTTGACCAATTCAAAGATGAATCGAATTCACCCATGGAAGTGTGTTTAACGTTCCAAATATCAATTGATTATACTGGATTACAACGACAAAAGTTATAAGCAATTGAAAATACTGACGAATACACAAATCACCCTGTATCTCGGTTATGAAGATGATTAGACCTATCACATATAGGTTTTTTGTACTCGTCTAGGGTAGCTCTACCTTAGGTTAACGTATGTACATTTACCAATGAAACACCCTGTATAACCTTGTAATGGAAAGGCCTAGGGACTTAAGGGTAAGGTGTTGGAAACAAATCGTTACTAATTCTCGTATTGACTCAAAACAGAATCGGTTGAATCGTTCGGAAGTAATTACATGAATTATGGGAGTACCATTTGGAGGCACATATCTTCGCAGGGGGACGTCGTAGGAAAAAAATTCAGAGCATTCCTAAATCGTCTTTATATACCTTATTCTCACCTGAGAAAGAGACACGTAGTGCCGGGACACCTGTATATCGATAAGAATTTCTCCAGGTGTGGGATGCCATCTCGTTTTCCTTGCCTGCCCTGTCTGGCCTCTGTAAACACGATAACCATCAAAAGAAGTGGTGTTGAATATTTTCAGGTTACCTTCAAGGTCTGAATGCGCCGGTCAAATTCGAATTTGGGCGAAATTGGCCAAAGGGTTTCGTAGATATAGCCATCTGATTTTTTTTCCTCTCAATAATTCGAGAAAAGCCGATCCTATGGTATTGAATCTTTTTAGTTCGTTGTAAAATAACGACACGAAGGTTTATATAAAATTCCGTGAGGATCGTAATACTTGAAGAATTCAAAAAAATCTTTTCAATCTTGGTTACCTCAGTAACTAACTGATATATTCTGCTGAAAATTTTTGTCTACATAATGGGGCGTCGATAAAATGAGGTATATAAAAATCCAGCTTCACAACTGAATGAATAGATAGAAAATTGATTTTTTGTGATTTGGTTTTGAAAAATTCCATTTTAATTTGTGATTCCATCTCTAGCCGGTTCGAGCAATTTTTGAGCGCTCGTACTACTTACACGAGGGCTATATCATTTCGTCACGATGTCTGTATTTGTCGAATTTTGAGCCGAAAATGGTCTCAAACGACTATGTTCGACTCACTGATGACGAATCCGTCGAAAAATTCGAGTCTGTCCGTCCGGCCGGCCGTCCGTCCTTCCGTATACACGATAACTCTCGAACGGAATGTCCTAGAAACTTGAAATTTTCAGGGTAGGTTCGAATCTCGAATGCCGCGGTTAAGTTCGTTATTGGGCAAAATTCGCCGTGGGGTTCCGTAAATATGGCCGCTCGAAATTTTGTTCTCCTGATTACTTTGGAACTACAGATTCGATCGAGATGAAATTTTGCACTCTAATGAAAATGAGGTGTTCAAGCTACATGCAAAATTTTGTTCAGCTCGCATCACCAGAACCATAGAAACCATAGGAAATTGTAACTTTAGAACGGAAGCGCCTAGGGACTTGAAATTTTCAGGATAGGTGTAGATCTCGATTGTCGTGATCACTTTCATCTATGAGCAAAATTATACTAGGGGTTCCGTAAATATGGTCGTTAGAAATTTAGTTTTCTTGATAATTTCCGAACTACAGATTCGATCGTGACGAAATTCTGTATACTAATGGAGAATGATATATTCAAGCTACATTTCTCTAGATCGCATGACCAGAACCATAGAAAATCATAACTTTCAAACGGAAAGGCATAGGGACTTGAAATTTTCAGGATAGGTGAAGATCTGAAATGTTGCGTTCAAGTTCATCAATGAGCAGAATTACTAGGGCTTCCGTAAATACGGTCGTTTGAAATTTTGTTGTCTCGATAATTTCGAAACTACGGATTCGATCGAGATAAAATTTTGTATTTTAAACGAGAATGATATATTAAAGCAACATTTTGTTCAGATCGCATGACCAGAACCATAAAATAGGAAATTATAACTTCTGAAGGGAAAGCCTAGGAACTTGAAATTTTCAGGGTGGGTTTGGATCGCGACTTTCACGGCCACGTTCATCAATGAGCAAAATAAGACTAGGCGTTCCGTAAATATGGCCGTTCAAAATATTCTGTTCCTGATAATTTCGAAACTACCGATTTGATTGGAATGAAATTTTGCACCTAGCTGAGGAATAATGTATTCAAACTACGTGCGAAATTTTGTCCAGATCGCATCACCAAGACCATAGATACCGTAGAAAATTCTAGCGAATTATCGAAAAAAAATTGATCAGCTGAAGCACAGACAAAGTCTGGAGTTTCGTCTTAGTTTGAGAATTTTTTTGACAGCTGTCGAAAATTCCTTCAATTGATTTCTAAAACTGGAAAATGCGAATCTACCTACAAGGTGCATGTAAGAGCGCTCAAAAGCTCCTGCCTTCACGGCAGTGCTTTTCGTAATTTTTTCCAATGTACCCTCCTTGTCTGCACGTGCCTCGAATCTTGAGGTATCTACATATTCATTAATCTCGCTGTTGATCTCCATGAGAGCATTAAGCATAAATTGCTAATAATTGTATTGTATATTGTTGATATCCCGACTCTCTTAGGGCTCTGTTTTTAATAATGTTTCTTTATGAAAGAAATAAGTCTCTTAATTGCACTGCTTGTCCTGACAGCCGAGGTTGGAAAGTGTTCCATACCACCAATCACCTGATGACAGAACCGAAAAGGAAGATTAACGTATTATCAGTTATTATTTTGCCTATACGTATCAAATAGCCCATGAGACACCTTTACGAATATTTGTCACGGAAATCTAGGCACACACGAAAATTCAATATACATTACAACAGATATGGTCGAAATGAGCTGCAGGCTTTGGCGAGCATCACTGAGAGAGCATTTCCGGGTGTTTCTTCTGAGTCCATTCTAAACGCTGCGCTGGTAATTATTATGAATTATGAAACTTTAATTTTATACATTCTGGGAATAGATACAAACATTGTGTCATAAAAAATTATTGATGAGTTCTTTTTTTTTGGTTTGTCATTTTCACTACACTCCTTCTACAATATATCACTTGATATCCTATTGTTCATTTTATTCGTATTTCCACATCTGTCATTGATGTTAGTGAGCGCCATAAGTTTAATGCAATATTCCAGGGAAATGTTTCGCAAGCATTAACATCGTGGAAAAATCATAATTCATAAATCCAGATTTTTCCTTACAAACTGAAAAAGTAATTCCTATTTTTGTCTCAATCTTTTGAATCCCGCGGCTGTTCTTCGATAGCGTTTGCTTCAACAAATGAATTAAAATACAAATTTGCTCCCTACAACAGATTCAGGACTACTCTTCGATATTGCAACTGTCCCATTGTGCTCTCTGATCCCAAACGAACGGAAATATTGGCTATCGACCGCACACTCGATCACGCTCTGATAGATGCCGGCGTTTTAATAACGAACCGCAAAATTTCAGTGATGTCATACTTGAACACCTACCGCACAGTTTTCATTTCTTTTTATTCCATCCTCTTCAGCCGTCATAACCCCAATGTATGGCCTCAGTCGTCCAACCGATATCAAAGTGTGCCATGTTCATCTAGGCAGACATAGCATTCGTTTTTTCAAGTGCCGATAGACAGCATGTCTCCTCGTTCCGAAAGTCGAAACAACATTTGATTCGTGCATGCCTTCGAGCGATTGTTGCTGGTCCTGCAATAGGTATGTTGTTTCCAGATAATATCGTCTGACTGCTTGATCAAAAATGATCACTATACGACGCCTTCATCGATATTTCGTCAAATATAGGCACTAAGTGCGACAAGAAATACTTTTAAACATATAAGGGAGTTGTTGGAACTTTGGAATACTGCCGGATGTCAATATTTTGCAAAATGAGAGTTATTGGAATGCTTTTATTTCAAGCCGGCCAACTTGCTATGTTTAGTGGTGTGTCATTAACTTACAAAAACATTTTCGTTTTGGAAATTCTGGCCAGGCCTGATCTCTACGTTCGAAATGAGATGTGTACAAAAATGTAGAATTAGGTACGCATTGCAAAACCAATCAAAATGAACGTGATCAAACGTCAAAATTGTCATCCCTCAGTTTGGACAGGCAATAACCTTATTAGAGGAAATCGTATTTGTAAGTCATAAAGCGCAAGCATAGAAATCGAATATCCACTGTTTTTATTACTGCTCCTCCATATATAGCAACCGATAACTATTGTGTTTGCTATCATCAAATTATTCTCCAATTGAATTTTGAAGGCATTGCGAGCTCTATTTTGTTATGGACAATATGAACACCTTCATTCATTATATTAGGTGACTTCCCTGCATGTGTTGATGGTGTTTGATATATCATTGTGTTCCATTACATTGTCTTACGAGTTCACAACGTGCTCGACTCTTCCAGTCTGAGAGAGGTCAGATAATCGTGATATGTGTCGCAATTCGTTGAGTGAATCGAAACGCAAATGCTGTGTTAAAGCATTGTCGATTAATTCCTAGAGGGTACAAATTGAGCAGTAAGATGTGAAAGACGCCAGAGACAGGCCACAGAAAGGCATTTAGATTATAAAAGTTTAGAGGAGGGGCGATAAGGCTAAGATAAACATCGCAATCACCTTGACCTGAAGATCTATTGTGCACTTCCGCGCTGTTAACCAGTCAGGTACCAAGGTCTCTATGAACTTCACTATCTTCCTGGATTTTATTCCCATTACTTGTTCCGGTTTCAGGAAACAACAGAAAGGCATAAACTAGCCCTTCCACAGTAAGGATGGTGGTTCGATGCTGTTGGATGCACCATATGGGGAATATAGAATGAATGGGAGTTTTGCTCACTTTATAGCTTTCAACGTTCAGTACTACGATATATACTTTCTGTTCTATAATACAGAATTCCTACGAAACTTTCTTTCAATCCTGCGTCACCCAACTGATATCCTCTTCCCTCCTGTAAACTGATCAATTCTCTGAATGCAATGTATATTTGTTGAAGGAAAATTGAATCTAGCAAACATCTGCGTCATAATGCTTATGGATAGTCGGATAGTCTCGGATAGATAGAATACGTCGATCATAAGCTGGGTCTACCTCCCAGTGATGCTCTGAGAAACACACGTACAGTTATATGTATTTATATATTACGTGTATAATTAATTGTTCAACCTTGTTTCAGCTGTTCGTACGCAAAAAACACCGGTGAATATATAAGTTATTAATATTGTCATAAATTTCAGGATTAAGTGGTGTAGATAACAACATTGTTTTCATTGTAATACTTTAATTGTTTGGAGTAATCTTTTTCTCTTTTCTTCGTGCATTGTTTATGGTCCCGTTAATTTTTAATGGTTTCTTCGAGCCTGGTAGTGCTTCCCTAAATTAACGGTCTTCACTGGTGCATCCTCTCATCTGCCGGTAATTGGGCCTGATGAAGTTTTATGAAGCCTGTTTGCAATGATATCGGTATTTCTAATCATGTCTGGTTCACCATGAGTTCAGCTGACTAAATGTTTGTGAATGTGACACAGATGATTCGTCTGTAGAATGGAAAGGCGGAGAGTTTTGTCTATAGTTATACTTCAACAACCTCTGACGATTGGTATCCTTCGATCTGTTGAATACGCGAGGTCTTTTATTTCTGGAAAAAATACCACGACCTCCAGAAAAATGAGTAAATGATTGGATTCCAAAAGAAATGTTTGACGGAGTTTTCCCAAAAATTTTCTTCAGAGGAATGATTCTGTTTGAACACTACGAAAATCGCGCTCGAGTATGACGTAACAAGTTCTGACCAATCGATTTTCGAATTTCGAAAACAGATCACACATGAAGCAGCTTTAGGCGATCATGTTCAAGAATTATATAAAAATCTACCTACATTTTTGAATTTGAGTGAAGCAATCATCTGCTACTTAATTCTACGCTCAATTTCATGCGACAATCGGAATCGATATTCGGTTTTTGTGTACATAGTAAAGGGATAAAATTCAATTTTTTTCAAAATACGTTGGATACTTGATACATCCCTGTAACCAAACTTTTGTACTCCACGTCAGAAAAAAAATGATCAAGTCTCAAAATTGCAACTTCTGTTGCCCTTTTTCTCATTGGTAAAAATGTTTTATTAGGGCAATAAATTAGCCTAAAACTATGGCCAGAAGAAAAAGTCGTGTATACCACAAAGTGGTTCTTCTAGTTTAACGATTTCTCACAAAATTGAAGAGCAAAGAATTCTTCAAAAGGTTGATAAATAAGCCTAAAATTACAGCCAGAAAAAAAAGGAAATGCTCTACTAGCTTAAGGGGGTTAATTTTTGTTCCAAGTAACAATGTTTATTTCTCTAAAACAACCCGGATATTCAACCGTATCCATTTTCTTCCAGATTAAATATGTATTAGAAAGCATCACAGGACCACACAATAATATCACATAAATACATGATGTATTATTGTATGATTGTTCATTATGGATATGCATCAATTGAGAAAAATACACTGAAATAGCGTTCTTCTTGTCAATCGGCAAATACAAAAATCCAATTATAAATTTTCAGAGTATAGTGGTGGAATACACTTAGGTAGTGCAAAATGTGGGTATTGTCGATGCATTTTTATTCTCAATATCAAACGGATTAGTTTTTGATTTTCAAAATTTTTTTTTAATTGATTATCCAACTCGAATACTGCATACCAAATCAGAGAATCCCAAGGACTTTTCAAAATGTATTTTCTTTTGAAATTATAAGGGATATTCAAGCCCCCAATACTATCGTGGCTGAAGTAGAGATGATGCGAATAGTTCAAGTTATATCCTGCGAACTAAAATCGAGTGGTGTGGGCATCTTTGAATATCTACACTTGTGTTCCATTTTTAATTTTTCGGTAGTGTATCTATGCACAATTCTGGTCTTTCTATTCAATGTTTTGATTGAGTTCTGCCAGTATTCCGAACGTATTGTCAAAGAATTCAACCCAATGTTTGTTTCCAAATATGTAAGCTCTTTTCCAATAAATGATTGAGGAAGGGCGATCTTTATTAAACTGATTATTAACCACAATTCCTCCGAAAACTCCGTATCTCAACATCAGAAATTCGTGTGGGTGAAACCAGATGGCACGGTCTTGCAAGCAATACTATGTATGTAACTACAAACTACACCTGCTAAAGTTCATACGGTTAATTGTCAATACACATCGTTCATTATCATCTTGTGATGTTAGAAAGGTTGATAGTGTACCTCGAAACAGCATTGAAAAGCCACAATATATGTACCTATCTAGTATCTACTATTTTGAAGTGATAATCACTGGATTCACTGGAAATAAACGTAATATGTGTCCGACCGAAACGGAAGACATTTCGTTGAGGTCACTGCTCGCCTCTAATAATCCCATACACACCCGCATTATTATTAGACTGGTAAATTTGGAAGCGTCAGCTTGATCTTTGGCCAAGAAAAAACCAATGAACTTGACGAAATAAAAATACGTTTGGTGTTGAGAATCGTGCTCAAGCTCTCGACATCGGAGAAACTCGATTAGTAATTATTTATGAATCATGATGATTTAATGGTCTAGAGGAGTCATTCGGATGTGCTTGCAGCGGGAATTCTAGTGAAATAAAATATCGCATAAATAATCAGAAGTGGCGCTCGGAATTACATGGTTAGTTCATTCGATCTAATGAGCAGGTACCGAAAAATGATATTTGCCATATCAAGTGTAGAACAACATTCTCACTTTGCTCAGGATGTGTTTAGCTATTATGTTTGTATCTATTTGATCGTATCAAGAGGTTCTTGAATATCTTTCTGTTTTTTGCCTACTGGTTTTATTAGTACAGAAGAAGACATCGTTTTCTCTCATAAGCATGGACAAAAGGATGTTAACACCTTCCCAGAGCCATGTGATTTTTTCAAGGCACGGAATTTCAGTTTCCACTTTCTTCAAATTTATTTCCAAAGTAGTTTCTCAAAAAAAAATTCAAAGGAATGTTGGACACTAAAGAAATAGCCACATCCAACGGATGCAATCGCCACTCAGTAAACCGATTACTTATAACTCTTGTCACAACGCTGTTCGATGTTTTGATGATTGGCCGTAGTACAGAACATACGTATTACATCACTAGAAGCCGCTATAACGCTGGGTTTAAATATCTGACGGAATAGCATGCCCTCTTGTCGCTTTACCTTCTGGAAATCTAAAGTGTCCTTTTTTTTCATTTGTAGTGTTGAGGTCATTTTCTGCCTTTGTTTCGAAGTGTCTATGGGTTCCATTTCTAATTCTTTTGTAATTTGCTGATTGCCTATGTTACACGGGCACATATTGTTAGACTAATGACTTCATTTACTCAGTTCACTTTGAAGTTTTGTCTTTCAGTGGTCTTCTACCCCGTACCAAGTGATTTCTAGTAATTAAATGATCCCAGCTTTGTTTTCTGAGGGAATTCGATTCCTTGGATCGAGCTATTTGTCGAATTGTCTCGTTATCATTTTGTTCTTTTCCAGTTGTTCGTTGAAGCTGAGTTTTTCATCAAGGATTATGCCTATGGATTGTTCATTTCTATCAGCAATTGAATGTTAAGATAATCTATCATGAAGTTTGGGGCAATTTCCTCTACAATATGAAGACATTTTTCTTGTTATTACCTAAATGTTCTGGAAGTGTAGAATTTACACAAACAAGAGCTATTTTTCATTTGGTCAACTTGAGGATATTTGAAATATAAGAATTGAACGTTAGGGGGCCTAGAAGAGAGTCTTGGTTACATCTTTGTTCAACATGAATTTTATATTTTTCATATGAGACTGATTGTTATTTTCATGGATTATCTATTTTTGAGCGCTCGTACTACTTATACGAGGGCTATATCATTTCGTCACGATGTCTGTATTTTTCGAATTTTGAGCCGAAAATGGTCTCAAACGACTACGTTCGACTCACTGATGACGAATCCGTCAAAAAATTTGAGTCTGTCCGTCCGTCCGTCCGGCCGTATACACGATAACTCTCGAACGAAATGTCCTAGAAACTCGAAATTTTCAGTGCGGGTTCAGTTCCCAAATGCCGAGGTTAAGTTCGTTAATGGGCAGAATTCCAGCAGGGGTTCCGTGAATATGGCTGTTCGAAATTTTGTTTTTCTGATTACTTTGAAACTACACATTCGAAATTTTGCACTCATATGGAGAATGTCGTGTTGAAGGTACTTACGGAATTTTGCCTAGATCGCATGACCAGAACCATAGGAACCATAGAAAATTATAACTTTGTAATGGAAAGGCCTAGGGACTTGAAAATTTCAGGGTAGGTTCGAATCTCAAATGCCGCGGTTGAGTTCGTTACTGGGCGAAATTCGCCCAGGGGTTCCGAAAATATGGCCGCTCGAAATTTTGTTTTTGTGATTACTTCGAAACTACCGATTCGATCAGAGTAAAATTTTGCACTCAGATGAAGAATTACGTGTTCAAGCTACATGCAAAATTTTGTCCTGCTCGCATTACCAGAACCATAGAAACCATAGAAAATTTTAACTTTTTAATGGAAAGGCATAGGGACTTGAAATTTTCAGGAAAGGTGTGGATCCCGAATGTTGCGGTCACGTTCATCAATGAGCAAAATTAGACTAGGGTTTCCGTAGATATGGCCGTTTGAAATTCAGTTTTCTTGATCATTTCAAAGCTATGGATTTGATCGTGACGAAATTTTGTATTCAAATTGAGAATGATATATTCGCCAGATCGCATGATCAGAACCATAGAAACCATAGAAAATGATAACTTTCGAACGGAAAGGCCTAGGGATTTGAAATTTTCAGGATAGGTTCGGATCGCGAATTTCGTGGTCACGTTCATCAATGAGCGAAATTAGACTAGCGGTTCCGTAAATCTAGCCGTTCAAACTATTTTTTTTCTGATAATTTCGAAACTACTTATTGGATTGGAATGAAATTTTACAACTAACTGAAGAATAATGTATTCAAACTACGTGGGAAATTTTGTCCAGATCGCGTTACCAAGACCATAGATACCGTAGAAAATTCTAGCGAATTATGAAAAAAAAAAATTGGTCACCTAAAGCACTGACGTGAAGTCTGGATTTTCGCCTTAGTTTGAAATTTTATTTGACAGCTGTCAAAATCTTCCCAATTGGTTTCTAAAACTGGAGAATGCGAATCTACCTACAAGGTGGATAAACGAGCGCTCAAAAGCTCCTGACTCCACGGCAGTGCTTTCCGTAATTTTTTCTCAATATTTTGAGAAATACCGATACGATCGAAATGAAATTTTGTATTTGGTTATGAAGTAACGACACGGAGGTGCATCTGAAGATCACAAGGAACATTAAAAGAAATTATTTTCGAAAATATCGGTATTCCAAGAACTATTCGCCATATCGTGCGTCTACATACAGGAGGGGTATCGATAAAATGAGTTATGTAGAAATTCAGCTGTCTAGTTATTCCACGTCGAATGAGAAATTGAGTTTTTCTCATAAACTTAATATATATAATTGATTATTCCTTCCCGCCCAACGCCGTACTAGACGGGAAGTGAAACTTGAGGAGTTCATGATAGACCCTAACTGAAAACATTCCATTCATAGAAACTTTGCCTGGATTTATTTCCAATATCCACGATTTTTGTGTCTAATATTTTTGGCCTAATACTGTATCTCGGTAACAGATGCTCCAAATATGCGGTTGGTTTCATTCGACGCGAAATTCAATTTCCTACAGCTTTTATTTCTAAAGTTGTCCTTAAAAGTAACCGGGATAACGTACCACACAATTTGTAGGACAATATGACTGTTAAATTATATAAATATTAACTGAGTAAAAATAAAAAAAATCAGCTTGTTAGTAATCATTTATGATGAGCTCGTTATCAATATATGTTGGAAGGAGGGGACTCTTTGATCAAACCACAGATTTTGTAGGACAAACATATTTTCGAATAATTTAAATAATTATCTTGAGATTTAACAAAAAAAAAATCAGTTAGTAATAAATATTTGAGAATCATCAAATCGACATATTTTATCCTTGCTTCCTCTGTTAGCTACCACAATCGAGAGTTTCGTACAGGAAATTGTTCGGCGTCTCATCAAAATGAAGCTACTCACGGAAAATTAGCTTGATGGTAATCAAGTGCAAAAATGTACCATGGATCCTGGACTACTACCTATATCATTGCGTCACGATGTCTGCATTTTTCGAATTTTGAGCCGAAAATGGTCTCAATCGACAAGGTTCGACTCACTGATGACGAATCCATCGAAAAATTCGAGTCTGTCCGTCCGTAAGCAAGATAACTCTCGAAATCATAACTTTCGAACGGAAAAGCCTATACTCTAGAGACTCGAAGTTTTTACGATAAGTGTAGATCTCGAATGTCGTGGTCACGTTTCCGGTTCCGTAAACATGGTAGTTTGAAATTTAGTTTTCTTGATAGTTTCAGACCTACGGATTCGATCGTAACGAAATTCTGTATTTTAATGGAGAATGATATATTCAAGCTACATTCTGTCCAGATCGGCTGACCAGACCATAGAAACCATAGAAAATCATAGCTTTCGAACGGAAAGGCCTAGAGACTTGAAATTTTCAGGATAGGTGTGGATCTCGAATGTCGCGGTCACCTTTATCAATGAGCAGAATTAGACTAGGGGTTCCTTAAATATGGTCGTTTGAAATTTAGTTTTGTTGACAATTTCAAAACTACGGATTCGATGGTGACGAAATTTTGTATTTTAATGGAGAATGATATAGTGAAGCTACATTTTGTCCAGATCGCATGACAAGAACCATATAAACCATAGAAAATTATAACTTTGGAAAGGAAAGGCCTAGGGATCTGAAATTTTCAGGATAGGTCTGGATCGCGGTCACGTTTATCAATGAGCAAAATTAGTCTAGGGGTTCCGTAAATATGGCCCTCCAAAGTATTTTTTCCTGATAATTTCGCAACTACTGATTGGATTGGAATGAAATTTTGCACATTGATAAAAAATAATGGATTCAAACTACGTTCGAAATTTTGTTTAGATCGCATCACCAAGACCATAGATACCGTAGAAAATTCTAGCGAATTATCGAAAACAAAATTTGTCAACTGGCACTGACGTGAAGGCTGGAGTTTCGCCTTAGTTTGAAATTGTTTTCTGACAGCCGTCAAAAAATTTTCCAATTGGTTTCCAAAACTGGAAAATGTGAATCTACCAACAAGGTGCACGAACGAGCGCTCAAAAGCTCCTGACTTCACGGCATCGCTTTTTATCATTTTTTCCATCATCTGTATCGGGAAATTAGAAAAATCGGGGGTTGGATGTCTACCAAAAAACTCTATTATTTTCAAAATGGAATGTAGACTAACGTATCAAAATGTTTGTAGCCGAAAGTCAACAACATTCGGATAATTCATCGAGCAGCGTATTGAACAGCATCCTGATTATGTTTATCGCCAACTCCATGCGTGAGTATCTCTCTCATTGTAGTAAACGATGTTTGGCAAAAAAACTGTAAATAAAACAAATTATGTAAATTTAATGGATGTGACAATTTGGTATTTCTACGATAAATTGAAAATTTGGATATGAGTAATAATGCTTCTGGCGACATTTCAAGAACGTTTTTCGTAACATCTGGCATACGGTTCGCCTCAATTTTCGACGAATATAAAAGTTGCAGATTCAGACGACATGAAATTTATTAGAAGAATTCAGTTTCTGTGCGATCATACCTATACAGTGTGGAAGAGCCAAATAGAATATAATCATTATCTCGGGTACTGTAAATATTCATGAAATATCCTGAAACACGTCGAACTCGAATTTCAAAGTTCCATTCTTCGACGTAAAAATGCGAACCCTGCCTTCAACTGCCTTCGGAAGACAGGTAGAACCCCCAATTTTTCGAATGGGCGCTTGTGATGCATCGTGTGAAAGGTCTCTTCCCTTTCCAGAAATGTTATTGCTTTCAAGATTATTGCAAAAATTTAATTAGAGAAAAAAAATAAAATCATGTGATTACCGAAATTCATTATAATATTCTCAAATCTTATTACAATAATAAATAACAATAATAATATTTGATTCTAATGAATGAAATGTTTGAATTTTTTTTTTTCGGTTACTTCTTTACTCCAACAGAAAGCCTGTTTGAAACCTTTATGCCCCAATAACTCGAAATATTGTGAGTATTTTTTTTCCTGTGGAGTGGAGTGAGAAGATCGTTCCTGTTTCGAGTGTTGAAGCTATGCTAAGATCCATTTCTTGGCATACAAATTCCCCTGTGATAAAAATATTTCAAACATTCTCTGATGAATAGACACGAGAAAGTTAATATCTTATGATCTGCGAAATATGTTCTACATGAAATTCCACTTGCCACTCCATACATAATACTTTTTGCTAATTGCTTTTTTTCCGGATGAAAATTCTCGATGCATCCGAAGCATTTCCCATATAGAAGTATGCTCTGGAAATTTACAAAATACGCTTTTCTGATCATATCTTCAGTACCACATGTCTTCAGCCTCCTCAAAAGATAGATATTTACCACAAACATCATGAACATGCGCAGCCCAATTCAATTTATTGTCCATTATAACTCCCAGGAACTTCATACAAGCTCGATTCTCGATAATACTAAGCTTAGTTGCCTTCAGGATGTGATCGAAAGAAAATAAAAATGGCCGCTACTGGTCTACTGAATCCTCACTGGATGAGATAGAAACACAAGCAATTCCCTCAAAAGGTTTATGTTTGGGCAGGAAATGTTCTAAACCATATCATAGGCCTTTTTTTCATGCAGGGTAATTTGAATGACGATAATTATTTGGCACTAGGTACTTTTATGTGATGTCGTTCCAACATTGGCAAATTCATATCGTGATCAAAGAAATCCTCAAGTTCCACGGAATACGATATGATTCGAACAGCACCACCACATTACCAATGCAATGTCCGGCAGTACCTCGACGCAATATTTCCAAATCGGTGGATAGGAAGGCGAGGAACGATCGAATGGCCAGAGCGATCACCTGATCTTAACCCATTAGATTTCTTTTTATGGGAATATGTGAAGAGCATTGTGTACAAAACTAAACTCCTTGATTTGAATGATGTAACTAAAAGATCAAATAACGCTTGCGATTAGGTCGATCACCTCTGAGAGTTGAATAATGTCGAAAGAAATTTATATTACTCTCCATTAACATTCATAATTCTTCTGCTACATTTTGTATTACATTTTAGTTTTTGATATTGTACCAAATTTCGCTAATCCCTTGATTTTATGTTTTTCTATTAATTTTGATTCTGAAATAAACATGAGAATGATAACATTTTTGAATAGAGAATGACGCGATCTTTCAAAAGATGTATCATAAGCCCATACCCCCTATTTGAAAAATTGGGGGTTTTACCTGTCATTCGAATAGGGTTCGCATTTTAAAGAAGAAAAATGACGATTCAAAATTTAAATTTGATGTGTTTCGGGTTTTTCCATAAATATGTACAGTAACCAAGATAATGAATTTATTCCATTTGGCTTTTCCACACTGTGTAATGTTCGAAATATTTCGTATTATATCGTTTATTATAGGTTTCTTACTATATTTTTTCAATCCTTACTGGCACTGAAATATCTGAGATCCTTGGAAAACATGGAATGTTCTAGGAGGGATTTCGAGGCATTGATTTCCTGCTAAACTTCAACAGGACATGTTCATTAATTGAGATTATATTCAGCTTTTGATTCTTAGCGTTCAATATATTTCGATGCCTGACAACAGATTGCGGAATAAGATTGATTATAAATAATAATTAATTATATGTTGGCGTGAGATAACTCAAACATTAGTTGTACGAAGAAATACACATCTGTCAGAGATGGAATACAAGATTAGAGAATGTTTGGAGTAAACGCTATGTTGTAATTTCTTTGAGGTCAATCATTATTTACGATTTATCAGTTCTGCGTACACATATTCTGCACGACTCGAAACTATCGGTGTATCTCACAATTTGTGTAGAATTCAATGAGGAATAATTGTGCAGAACTATCAAATATGCAGATTTATTGAAGAGAAGGGTGTCAAGAAACAACAGCGATGAATTCTGAGTGCATGAAAAATAAACACAATGAATGAATTTGGATACAATGGAAATTCCAAAAAAAAGGCCCTCATGTTTCTTGTCTGTTCCAGAGGTTTAATTTTTTCCATCGATCACCAGCTCAGGAACTAGGAGTCATTTCATGAAAGTGATTCCACACTGGTAAAAATTAGTATTTTTGTTATTACCAAACAAATTCAACTTTATTTAAACCCATAATGAATGTTATTCTTCAGTTTGGATAAAAATTGATAGATATTGAATAGTCGTACCTATGGATCATGTGTTTTTTTTGCGTCATATCCTATCCAACAATTAGTTTTTACTAATATATTGAAATTAGTACAAACCATCATCTTCGTTCGAAAATGTCTTGTGAGAATAAAAGAATTTACTTAATTTATAGTCTTAGCAACGAATGGAATATCTTTCAAATATCCTTAGTTCACTTCCTTCAATTAATGTAGCAAATGTTGCATTATATTGTCCGACATTTTTCTTGTGCACTTCGTTAAAAGTTTCTTTGATCTCGGAATTTTGACAGTGACATTCTGATTTCCCAAAATAGTGCATACTTTTATATATTTCTCTTGTAGACCTCCCAACGATATGGGTTTGGATATCCGCCAAGTATTTAATGGAGAAATGTGTCAAATTTGACATTCTAATTTTTATATAGCTCGTCTAACCATTGTGTTAAAACTGTTGTTAATTATCTCAAGGATTCAACTCTCTTTCAAAATTTAAGTATATGAAGTTTGAAAACAACACAATGGAATATTGATTAAGTATTTTCAGTCACATTGCTTTGGAATCACAATGAGAGGAATATTTCAAGTCCCCTTAATATATTTTTTTGGGCGTTTTGGAGAATGTGGATCAAACGTTCTCGTGATGTATTGACTTTAGTTAGATATGGCTACAGAGCCTCCTCAATTTTCTACGCCTCTCATGGGGCTATTGTGGTATCTTTTGAATATTATGTGTACGACTTATATTAGCTTCGCCTGATTGTGTTCGGCCGTCCGTGAACACGTTTACTTTCGATATCAGAATCCGCCCAACGGTTTCCTAGCTATCTGAATTTTTTCATCAATAATTCGAAAAAGGCCGATTCAATGGAATTGAAACTTAGTAGGAAGAAGTAAAAGAACGACACAATAGTTCATGTGAAAGTTTCGAAATTTTTAGCTCGATAGTCTCGCTACAGTCTCATTTCATATCAAATCATAATGATCGAAGTTTAGTTAGTTTTTCACTAACCAATATTTCAGAAACCCGAATTGATTTCACATCGCAAGTTTAATGTTGTATCACTTGAATCACGGTTTTATCAGTATTTAAGAAACATGGGGCGAGTTCAATAAGTGTTGAAGGCAAGCAGCATTGTGCCGCTTCGGTATCTGGATGGGTGACCGCTCTAGCGCATAAGCCCCTGACTTTGCGTCAGTGCTGTTGAAATTTTGTATTCAATTACTTTACTACAATGTTGATCTTTTTCGCATTCGTATAAAATGAATGTTGGAAGCGTCCTGAATATAAATAATCTATTAGATTCATAACGATGATGGAGCATAACACATACATAAACTGAAATTATATTATACCTCGTGTATTTGAAACTGATCGTCTCCAGTGAATCTTATACTTGTTAACAATAGTACTTACACAGCTCCGCATATTCCCTTCCGTGTGTGTAGACCAATGAACTATTAAGATATATTATCGCATTAATCGTTCATTGGTGTAGACAGCCTTACAAGGCTGGATAATATAGGAATGCTCGTATAACGTTACATATTATTCATTTCGATGACGTGTCCCTTAGGATGTTAATATGTAGTTTGTTTGCATGTACAGTTACAGACAGCACCGTTTAGTACTTTTCAATTGGCAATTCTTGAGAACATTAAACTGTATTTCAAACAATTGAACAATAATTCGCTATGTTAATCAAATCCAGTTGTTATCAGTTTCATCGAATATCCAATTTCACACCTTTCACGGATTATTTTGTTGTCCAGGATGTCCCTATACTAAGTACTGAGGATTGAGGGAATAAGTTGTATCATGGCCTTCTATATTAAGAAATGTTGGCCACGTAAAAACCTCATATTTTTATTTAGTTATGTGTTCTGTGTGCAACTAACTGATAATGAATATAACAAAAGATATTTCATTGCCGTTTGTTTTAACCTCCGTGAACACTTGCTGCTGCGATTGAGTTATCTCTAGGTCTAGGTTATTATCAATACATTAGTCGCAAACACACTGTGTAGATACTCGTCTTCAATATAATGCTATCTAATACAAACATCAACTAGTTATGATTATAATGATTAAATGTGGTAATATCTAAATAAACTCTCTCTCAGTTTAAGCAGCATCTGGTTTGTAATCCGATACCTGTGGAAATCAACGGAATAGCTCGAAATTTCTACTAATTTACATTTGCTCCCATTGATGGCACCGGCATTTACCTGATTCAAATGAGTCTGGCGTGTTGCTGTAGATTGTGTTAATGCATTGGGGTTCTAGAATGTGGCCCAAATTCAATGATGTTTTGTTCGGTATCTAGAATATTGGATCATTCAAGGTATTTTCGATGAATTTTCTAATTAATTTACTCGATATTGCCTATCAATTTAACTTTTATTCGAATAATGAAATAGTAATTCGGTTCTTGAACGCTCGTTCTACTTACACGAGGGCTATATCATTTCGTCACGATGTCTTAATTTTTAGAATTTTGAACCGAAAATGGTCCCAATCGATAGAGTTCGACTTACTGATGACGAATCCGTCAAAAAATTCGAGTCTGTCCGTCCGGCCGTCCGTAAACACAATACCTCTCGAACGGAATAACCTAGAAACTTGAAATTTTCAGGGTAGGTTCCGTAAACATGGCCGTTAGAAAATTTGTTCTCCTGATTACTTCGAAACTACTGATTAGATCAAGTGATTTGCACTCAGATGGAGAATGATGTGTTAAAGCTACATGCGAAATTTTGTCCAGATCGCATCACCAGATCCATAGAAAACATAGAAAATTATAACTTTCTAACAAAAAGGCCTAGAGACTTGAAATTTTAAGGACAGGTGTGGATCTCGAAAGTCTCGGTCACGTTTATCAATGAGCAAAATGGGACCAGAGATTCCGTAAATATGACCGTTCAAAATATTTGTTTCTGATAATTTCGAAACTACTGATTGGATTGGAAATTTGCACATAGACGAAGAAAAATATCTTCAAACTACGTGCGAAATTTTGTCCAGATCGCAACACCAAGACCATAGATACCGCAGAAAATTCTAGCGAATTATCAAAAAAATTGTTCATTTTTTTTTTGTAGAGGTAAAAATCCTATTTACGGACCTTCACCATAGCTGTTTGGTGGTGTGTGCAGACTCTTCCCCCGAGTTCACGGGAAAAGTACTCACTAAAAACTCCTCTGTTCCCACTCCTAATACAAGAAGTGAGCACGGTTTAATTTCCTGCAACCGAATTCAGCTCTTATGGGCGCAGGTTGCCCAGCACTGACGTGAAGTATGGAGTTTCGCCTTAGTTTCAAAAAATTTTCTACAATTGGTTTTTAAAACAGGAAAATGCGAATCTACCTACAATATGGATCAACGAGCGCTTAAAAGCTCCTGACTTCACGGCAGTGCTTTTCGAATTTTTACATTTCATTTCTTCATTCATAGTCGTTCAATCGTAATCCCAAAAATAAATGAAATGTAGACCTGAAAAATTAAGTTGTATTATAAGTGTATCATACAATTCGATCGATTCCTATAATTTATACTCGAATAAAATATCAAACTTTGCAGAAACACGTTTTCAATGAATGTTGACCATAGTTTTTTATTTACAGTGATGTATCCCCAACAACCCCCGTGAGTCATGGCTCACCTGTGAGGTGTGTAGCTTCAAGAAACGACATGGATAGTCCTAAAAAGTCGCCACAAAGTCCAGCCTCTTCGGATAAGGCCACAGTTAAGGTAATCAAACATTATCACTATAATAATGAGTAACATTTTTAATTTGATGTATGTCCGGGGTAATATGCAAGATGGAAGCACTGCGTTTGAAGAAATTTTCAGGGCATGTTGGAAGACTTTATGTAGAGAGTTTAACGCTATATTTTTGAGCGCTCGTTCTACTCACACGAGGGCTATATCATTTCGTCACGATGACACTTGGACGGAACGACCTAGACACTTGAAAGTTTCAGGGTAGGTTTGAATCTCGAATGCCGCGGTTGAGATCGTTATTGGGCAAAATTCGCCCAGGAGTTCCGCGCTCAGATGAAAAATGACGTGTTCAAACTAAATGCAAAATTTTGACCAGAACCAAAGAAACCATAGAAAATTATAACTTCCGAACGGAAAGGCCTATGGACTTGAAATTTTCAGGATAGGAGTGGATCTCGCGGCCACGTTTATCAGCCAGCAAAATTAGACTAGACGAGAAGTTTGGAGTTTCGTCTTAGTTTGAAATTTTTTTGACAGTTGTCAAAAATTTCTTCAATCGGTTTCTGAAACTGGAAACCACCTACAAGGTGGATGAACAAGTGATCCAGAGCTCCTGACTTCACGGTTGTGCTTTTTATAACTTTTTGAGCGCTCGTACTACCTACACGAGGGCTATATCATTTCGTCAGAATGTCAGTATTTTTCGAATTTTGAGTCGAAAATGGTCTCAATCGACTATGTTCGACTCACTGATGACGAATCCGTCGGAAAATTTGAGTCTGTCCGTCCGTCCGGACGTCCGGCCGTAAGCACGATAACTCTCGAACGGAACAACCTAGAGACTTGAAATTTTCAGTGTGGGTTCAGTTCCCGAATGCCTCGGTTGAGTTCGTTAATGGGCCAAATTCCACTAGGGGTTCCGTAAATATGGCCGTTCAAAGTTTTGTTCTTCTGATTACATGGAAACTGCAGATTTGATCGAGATGAAATTTTGCACTCAAATGGAGAATGGGGTGTTCAAGCTACATGTGAAATTTTGTCCAGATCGCAAGACCAGAACCATAGAAAACATAGAAAATTGTAACTTTTGGACGGAAACGCCTAGGGACTTGAAATTTTCAGGATAGGTGTGGATCTCGAATGTCGTGATCACGTTCATCTATGAGCAAAATTATACTGGTCGGTTGAAATTTAGTTTTTTTGATAATTTCAAAACTACAGATTCGTGACGAAATTTTGTATACTAATGGAGAATATATTCAAGCTACATTTCTCCAGATCGCATGACCAGAACCATAGAAAATCATAACTTTCGTACGGATAGGCATAGGGACTTGAAATTTTCAGGGTAGGTTCGGATCGCGAATTTCGCGGGCACGTTCATCAATGAGCAAAATTAGACGAGGGGTTCCGTAAATACGGTCGGTGGAAATCTTGTTTTCTCGATAATTTCGAAACTACGGATCCGATCGAGATAAAATTCTGTATCTTAATCGAGAATGTATATTGAAGCAACATTTTGTCCATATCGCATGACCAGAACCATAGAAACCATAGAAAATTATAATTTCCGAAGGGAAAGGCCCAGAAACTTGAAATTTTCAGGGTAGGTTTGTATCTCGAATTTCGCCGTCACGTTCATCAATGAGCAGAATTAGACTAGGAGTTCCGTAAATAGGACCTTTCAAAATATTTCGTTCCTGATAATTTCGAAACTACTGATTGGATTAGAATGAAATTTTACACCTAGCTGAAGAATAATGTATGATGATGAGATGGCAATGTTCTTTCGTTATATCACGTGCGAAATTTTGTCCAGATCGCCTCACCAACACCATAGATACCGTAGAAAATTCTAGCGAATTATCGAAAAAAAGTTGGTCAGCTGAAGCACTGACATGAAGTCTGGAGTTTCGCTTAAGTTTGAGATTTTTTTTGACAGCTGTCGAAAATTTCTTCAATTGATTTTCAAAACTGGGAAATGCGAATCTACCTACAAGGTGGATGTACGAGCGCTCAAAAGCTCCTGACTTCACGGCAGTGCTTTTCGTAATTTTTTGTATTGAATTTCATGAGGTTATCTTCCATATTTTCCGAGGAATGAATTTTACATTTGTTTGTTTGATTCAACACTATTCGAAATGTGAAGAAAAGTGAAAATTTCAGAAGAAATGGTGGAAATTATTTTATCTGGAACGAAAACAGAGATTTATTGGATGTTAATGAATTTTCTTTAATAAAATTAATTCACAATTGTCTAAATTCAGGCCATTTTCCCTGATAATAATGAGGTTATGAACAAAAAATTGAGAAGCACTGCCGTTAAATCAGGAGTTTTTGAGCGCTCTTTCATCCACATTGTAGGTAGGCATTTTTTTTCCATGATTCTCTAGAATTTTCTACGGTATCTATGGTCTTAGTGATGCGATCTGTACAAAATTTCGCACGTAGTTTGGATACATTATTCTCCATCTAGGTGCGGAATTTCATTCCAATCCAATCAGTAGTTTCGAAATTATAAAAAAAATTTTTTTGAACGGAACTCTTTGTATAATTTTGCTTATTGATAAACGTAACCGCTACTTTGAAAATCCACACCTATCCTGCAGATTTCAAGTCCCTAGGCCTTTCCGTTCGAAAGTTATAATTTTCTATGGTTCTGGTTATGCGATCTGGACAAAATTTTGCACGTAGTTGGATACATTATTCTTCATCTATGTGCGAAATTTCATTTCAATCCGATCAGTAGTTTCGAAATTATTAGGAAAAAAAAGATTTTGAACGACCCTATTTACGGAACCCCTAGTCTAATTTTGCTCATTGATAAACGTGACCGCGACATTCGAGATCCACAGCTATCCTGAAAATTTCAAGTTCCTAGGCCTTTCCGTTCGAAAGTTATAATTTTCTATGGTTCTGGTCATGCGATCTGGACAAAACTTCGCACGTCCTATGCGACGACATTATTTTATTTCCTCGGAAAATATGAAAGATAACCTCATGAAATTCAATACAAAAAAACTTATAAAAAGCACAACCGTGACGTGAGGAGCTCTTGAGCGCTCGTTCATCCACCTTGTAGGTAGATTCGCATTTGTCAGTTTCGAAAATCAATTGAAGGAATTTTCTACAGCTGTCAAAAAAAATCTCAAACTTAGGCGAAACTCCAGACTCAAGCTACATGCAAAATTGTGTCCACCTCGCATGACCAGAACCATAGAAACCATAGAAAATTATAACTTTGTAATGGAAAGGCCTAGGGACTTCAAATTTTCAGGGTAGGTGTGGATCTCGAATGTTGCGGTCACGTTCATTAATGAGCAAAATTTGACTATGGGTTCCGTAAATATGGTCGTTTGAAATTCAGTTTTCTCGATTATTTCAAAACTATGTATTTGATCGTGACGAAATTCTGTATTCAAATTGAGAATGATATATTCGAGCTACATTTTTTACAGATCGCATGATCAGAACCATGGAAACCATAGAAAATCATAACTTTCGAACAGAAAGGCCTGGGGACTTGAAATTTTCAGGATAGGTTCGGATCGCGAATTTCGCGGTCACGTTCATCAATGAGCAAAATGAGACTAGGGGTTCCGTAAATATAGCCGTTTAAACTATTTTTTTCCTGATAATTTCGAAACTATTTATTGGATCGGAATGAAATTTCGCACATAGATGAAGAATAATGTACTCAAACTACGTGGGAAATTTGGTCCATATCGCATTACCATTAGGCCATAGATACCGTAAAAAATTCTAGCGAATTATCGAAAAAAAAATGGGTCACCTAAAGCACTAACGTGAAGTCTGGATTTTCGCCATAGTTTGAAATTTTCTTTGGCAGCTGTCGAAAATTCCTTCAATTGATTTCTAAAACTGGAAATTGCGAATCTACCTACAAGGTGGATGTACGAGCGCTCAAAAGCTCCCGAATTCATGGCAGTGATTTTCGTAATTTTTTCCGTTTTTATTCGTGCCGTCCCTCAGCTATGAGCTGAGCGCACATACATCTTACGTATCGGACGCATTCATCGCACGCGCGCATCGCATCAATTTTATTTTTACCATTGTTGTTTGGTTATTGTTTGTTATGTTTAATTTCAGTAAAACGACTTTGTTCTATTGTAACTTTATTCGACCACCATTTTCCATTTCTTACATTAGACCAAATACCTGGCCAATAAAAAAAATGTTTAATCTTATTCTTGATTTCTTCAAACCCTAGATGAGTTTCATGGAGTAATTTCAAAGTGTTATTTCTAAGAGTGAAAAGAACCAATAACCTATCACCGTAGTAGAGAATTCCGTTATCAAAGGTAATTTCATTACGTAGATTATAATAATGCATCAAGTCATTACTAAAACTACCACTAGCAGTATTTTGCCATCTCTCAGTATAATATCCAATGACCATAGACAGCACACTATCAACATTGGTTTCCTCAACAAAATTGTTGTATTGCACATCTGAAAATGACAGTGTTACACCACTGCTGATGATGAGCCGATGGCCATTGCCACACAATATCCTTCTTCAATAATTGCCTTAACGGTGATAATGATTACTTGACCGCGACATTCGAGATCCACACCTATCCTGAAAATTTCAAGTCCCTAGGCCTTTCCATTACAGAGTTATAATGTTCAATGGTTTCTATGGTTCTGGTCTTATTGTTCTTGCCTACTTCATTAAGTTTCCTCCGGCTCTCCCATATCAGCTTTGAGTCGATGATATAGGTGTTCAGTGCTTTGATAGCAGCTTGACTATCCGAGTGGGTCACAATGTCACACCCTTGATAGTTTCTTTCCAGGTTTATATCTATGCATCTTTCGATTTCAAGTATTTCTGCCTGAAAGGCACTCGAGTAGGAGCCTAACGATAGTGTTCACTTGGTTCTTGCCCTGTATACTACAGCGCCGGCCCCTATCGTGGTTTTAGAACCATCTGTTTCTGTATACCATTTAATGGTATACACTTTGAAGTTTTTGGTAGGGTATTCCTTTACCCATTCTTCCTTTTTTTCAACACTATGCTATGTAAAAAGGAAGAAAGACAGAAAATATCAAGGGTGTGACATTGTGATCCATTCAAGCTGCTATCGAAGCACTGAACTCCTATATCATCGACTCAAAGCTGATATGGAAGTGCCGGAGGAAACTTAATGAAGTAGGCAAGAACAATAAGGTCTCTCTAGTCTGGGTTCCTGGTCACTCAGGAATCGAAGGAAACGAAGAGGCCAATACACTATCTGGAAAGGGAGCACAAACGCCACTTACTGGCCCAGAACCTTTCTGTGTCCTGTGACATAGGTAAATGCACCTATGACATAGGTAAATGCACCTATAGAAGAGGTACCTTCCAGTAATGGATGACTTCAAAAAGTTCATTCGGAACTTTGAAAGTTCAAGATCCAAAAAGTATTTGGATCTCAGTTAGAAAAAGTTACGCCTACTCACTGGCTTCCTCACAGGACATTGTCGCCTTAGGAAGCATATGATGAGAATGGGCTTAACAGAAACTGATGAGTGTAGATTCTGTGGTGAAGAGGATGAAACTCCTGTTCACCTGGTTACAGAATGCCTCGCCATTGCAAACCAGCGCAAATAATGTCTTGGACAAGACAATTACAGGAGGAATGAGGATCTGACCTCCTTGAAGCCCTCTCAGATACTGGAGTTCATTGGAGCTCTGGAGCTGGAGGGCGAGCTGTAGGAAGGGCATTTGCGGATACGGCCCTGATGAGGGGCACAATAGACCCTGAGGTCGCAGTGAAATGTAACCCCCTTCCTAACTATAACTATGGTTCTGGTCATGCGATCTGAACAAAATTTTGCATGTAACTTGAACACGCCGTTCTCCTTTTAAATTTCATCTCGATCGAATCAGAAGTTTCGAAGTAATCGGGAGAACTCGAGATTCGGCATTCGAGATTCGAACCTACCCTGGAAATTTCAAGTTCCTAGGTCGTTCCGTTCGAGAGTTATCGTGTATACGCTCAAAAATCAGTCGGTTTGATGCGATCCGTCCGATTCGCCCGATGCGGACATGTGGACGCTTTCCTTAAGGGATCTGTTGAACCCTTAAGAAAGATTCAAAGTGAAAACGCTGCATTGATATTCTTTTAAAATATAATGAGCACTCTTCCAAAGTTGAACCCTCTGAAAAAACGAACTTATATTTTATAATCTCTCGCAGGTCTGTTTTCCGAGTGGTGGCTTCAACCTCGTTAAATATGGTGACTCCATAGATATCAAGGGAATCATTTCCATAGTAACCGACAGGCTATCAACAGTAGGAGAAAGATTTTACAAAAAACTTTACGCGATGAGATTGTGCCGGATGTCTTCTAAAGAAGTAAGTGGAACTCGTGAAAGAACCGAAAGGAAAATGGTATAACTCTTTTGTTTCTTCCTAGTCATATTGGTTGCATCAGGACATGACAATGCAGCAAGTGTACGAGAAATATATAAAAAAGCACCCTAGCTCGGAGTGGAGGTATGAACTTCGGGTGAGATATTTCCCATCCAGTCTTCAGGATTTGTGTGAGAGGGATAACGTAACGTTCTATTTCTATTACGATCAGGTAGGTGGAACACTCGTAAATGATAATACAATAAATTTTCCGGAAACTTCAGTCTCGGTTTTATTGTTTTTAACGCAGGGAGAAGGCTCATATTGCTGAAATATATATTATATTTTATCATTATAATTATACTAGCTGATGCCCAGCACGATTATTTTTGTGATTCGTCTGTATTGACGCGATGTAATCAACGCAAAATCTCGGATAAAAATTGAATATTAGTTCGATGAATTATTTAGACTGAATATTATGACCTGGACAAGAAGATGAATTCCAAACGTTTTTGAATCTTGAATCAGGTGTCTACCTTGATGAATACATACGATGTGTGGTGATGGCATGGTGGTTTATGAAGCAAGGCAATAGATATGGTTAAAAGAAGGTTTTGGTGGGTGATTGCTTCGGTTCTTCCACCAGATGATGGTTTATTCCTAGATGAGCTCAAAAATTACTTTCCAGATCTAGTATAGTCTTCTTAGAAACTGACTGGGACCATTGTCACGATGTTAGATGATATTTCTCTCACTTAAATGAAAACGTAGATGATTATTAGGTAGATGAAAAATCGAATCAACTCGTTTCAGTGATGGAAAAAATTTATTTATTCGAATACTTAAAGGTGAATAATAAATAATGAAGATTGACATCAAACTTCTCGAAAAACATGCACTCTCTTCAATGCGGACAAACGACTGACATTACTGATCTGTCTTCACCTTTGGGTTTAGGTGGTACACAATAGGTACCACCTATTTCTTGTGCGGCCGTGGTACGTTTAATATACCACCTATTATAAATACACTGAACAGAATCCTACATCGATACTGATAATTGGCCTGTGCTGCAATGAAATCTGTGAAGCAATAGTAATGTTCTTTCGTACTGAGCTAAGTGATTTATGTAAGTTAAATCACATAGATCAGTTTAAGCTATCGTTCTTTCGTTATCAATCAGTTCCCCTTTCCACAACTCCAAAGTGATTGTAAGTGATTATTCTGATCGCGAAATTTCTTATTTCAATTAGATCACATTGGTAAAGTCAAAATTTGAAGTTTGACGCTATATAATTTCATATAGTACATAGAAGTGAGCGCATTCTTTCGGGCTTTCAGTGAATGAATGTGTTCTGATTGCAAAATCGCTTTCACTTAAATCACATAAGTTCCATCAGTTGAATCAGTTCGAAAGAACACTACTTATATCTTAGTATTGACACCGCGATCGTTTTTACCGATACCATATTCGATATTTTAGTTTTCGCCAAGTTTTTTTTTGTGGTGTGTAATGAATGAAAATCTGGTTCTAAAGCGGCAATTTTGAAAAACACAAAAATTATAGTCTGAAATAACTCAAACATGCAAAGAAAATCACACACAATGTAAAAGTTACTGGACTATAAAAGTAAAAATATATCACATGTACAAAGCACCAACAGACTAGACAATTGTATCTTCCCAGAATCACCCCATTAAACCTCAAATCAACTCTCCAATAATTTGCATATAAATAAATCATAACAGATTAAAAACTGGGACAAACAAGGCAACAATGCAAGGAAAACGCGCCCACAGACGGAGGTGAAATCAAAGAAACCACGAACTGAAAACAATTGGGGTGAAAAACATAGACGTACGTATAGTCCATTTAAGAATTATTGACATCGAAGCAGGTTTTGAACTTCCAGTCGAGGCTTTATTTCAGGTTTCAAAAAGTTTCTGTTCGATTTCATCATAGAAATAAAACATAAATATAACCTAGAAAAATGTTTAGTATACGAATTATCGAGTAATTGCCGGAAAATTCCGACTGCAGTTTAAACATGGGAATTCAGGTTTGAAAGCGCAAAATTATCGTGGAATGCTTTCACGTGAAATTATCCGATCTTCCAAGCAATTCCAAAGTTGAAGTATCATTCATATTAAAGTCACCCATGGAAAATTGAAGATCATTAAAATAAATATTTATTTTCACTCAAGACTATAAGAGTACCATTTTATGTCAGGATTCAAGAAGGATACTTAATGGAATTCTAGCATTTACTTAGCTAAACTGATGCAACAAACAGAAAAAAAAATTTGATACTTTGCATGCACGGGGCCAAGTGAATGGATTGGAAAAAACGTTATATATTAAGAAATAAGAGAGAAACAAAAATTAAGAATCTATGTAGTAGATGAAGAATTTTTAAATGAAATTTGTACCGTAACTATCAATATATAAACCAATTTGTGAATTATTTAGTGCTCCGTGTTGAATACTTCAAGAAAGTCAATTTTTATTTTCATTCATTGAAACTGTCCATGAATGAGAATTGAGAATATTATAATTGATGAGCAATTTTACAGTTAATCAGTTTACCTTTGAATTGTGAACAACATAGCATGTGTTCAATGTCAGTATTAGCAGAGGGAACCACTGTCAAGAATCAGATCACATCCAGGTAAAAATCCATCAATTATTCCAGCATTCAAAAAATAGTGTACCTTCTGCTTTTACCCTTGAATATACTCGGCATACCTTCTGAATTACTTTATAGCGTCCACTGGCGAATTGGAATACCTTTTTCGAATATCCAAGTTTCATCTAGATAAATGAATTTTACGTTTTGTTCCATGTGTTCTCGGTATTTACCACAAAATCTCTATTTATTATATTTTTCTGTTTATCAATAAGAATTGTCTTCCGATCAACTTTTTTGAATTTGTATCAATTTTTTTTTTACGATATAATATAATGTTGACTTCGATCGATTGAAATTAAGGTGCTCTTTGGCCAGTTTAAAAAGGATATCTAAACTGATATATTCATTGTTTTTAATTTTAGCAAAAAGAAAGTCATTCAATGTCTCTTTGAAGGAATAATCATATTGCACAGGTTTTCTTCCACTGCTAACTCCAGGCTGTAATAACATGCTAATATTCTACGGACAGTGCTTGGAGAAATCTGAAAATTTAAGAGACATTGATCAATCAGAATACACATAGCACAAGACAAAAGACTGAATTATCAAATTCAGATGTAATTTTTATAATTATTCACCAAAATCTCGATAAAATCATCGAAGCAAGGTCTCTATGGGTTATGTTAGTGTTATTCCTATACCAACCTGAATTCAGCAACCCAAAACATTACTGAATAGACTATTACCAACTTAAATTCGATTTTCCACAACCACCCGAGATGTCAATAATCCTTAAACGGAGTATATGTGACATGTTGAAGACTTAATGAAGTTGAATTGAAAACGGGTCAAAATTTATTTCGTTCTCTACAGATGATTGTTGCTTTTTAGTGGAGGATAATAACTTAACTGAGCTGTTGAATATCATATCTAGTCTTCAAAACTGAAGCCGTGATCCGTGCTCACTCAATGTTCAGCCAAAGCTGTTTTGGGGTTGGAGTTGGAGATCGGCGGACGAACAGACCTAACATGTTCCTGGATTCTGGTTTTCAGATATCGACTAGTCTGTCCTATGTAAACACAGGGACAATTCGAACAATCAATTTTGTAAACTTAACTAGAGTTTGGTAGAAATGACACTGGCTGAATTAGAGGCAATGCTGGAAACTATGGATCATTCTAAAATTTCGTCTGAGTATTATGGATGTTCTATTAGCGAAGAGACAAGATGCTAACCTGAGGCCACAAAATTCTTCGTCTTTCAATTAAATTCAAATAAAAAAATCAAAGCCAATCGTTCCTTTAGAAGTGTCTATCTATGGCAGAGAGGCCTAAGAGGACTGAAATGGGCACGAGAAGTAGATGTGCACTTTGCAGTACAAAGGCAAATCAAGTTCGCACTGAGTGGACCTATTCTGTGTGCCGAATATCATTATGCTCTTCAGAGTATGAATCATGTTTCCAGACATATCATAGGTCGAAAAAAATAAATTTAAAGTAAAGGGTAGAACGATAAGTCACTTGCACTAACTGTCTCGTTGGTAATTATAATTTACCACCCTGTTAAAGCAAAAATATCAAAAAGCTTCCAGAATATTCTTGTTAATGTATCATTTATGTATATATTTTGGATGAGATTTTGTTGATTTTTTATTTTAATTGGAAAAAAATTATTTTTTGCTCCACTTGGGTTTTATTTATGTTGATATTCGCCGCTCAAAGAGTTAATAGTTTTCTGAATAGCAATGTATCTCCATCCCATGATTTCAGAATACAGGTATGCTACTAACTTTCCTCATTTTGGTCGGCTGCTCGCATGATAACAGTCTCGAGAGAAAACAGTACGGCCAGTTCGTTGAACACATGATATAAGAATACAGGTATGCTATTAACTTTGCTTATTTTGGTCGACCGAGCGCATAACGTCAACTTCGAGACATCTCCATCTCTCTTCCGGATGCGCAATATCATGTATTTTATATCATGGTCGATCCGGTTTCACAGGATAACCGCGTCGGCGCAATCTTTCATGTTCATTGGGTTGTACTCGCTGGCGTTACGTTTGATGTGCACATTGTGCACGAACTCGTGCCATTCTCATTCTACTCGCTTGTCGTTCATTTTCAGGCACTCTCGGGCGTTTTTCTGACATGACAATACGACAGTTACCATCTTTCGCTCGCTTGTCATCAGTGCGGTTCGCTCGTGAAGTAGCTCACTGTGCGTTTATCTGACTCCGACGACCTACGTCAGCTCGCCCCCTTCTTGGCGTTATAGTAAACACTATAAAACGACCCGAAATTGGTCACTGAAATCTATTCGAACTTAGCTTGAGTACTCTTTAACTATTTATATTCCAAACTAATTCATCGAGTCTCGCTTTCAACTAACTCAATTGAACGGCTGGACAAAATGGTCATTCGCAAATTGAATTCGTTTCAATAAAATTTATGACGCGTTGTCCAACGATAGGTCTGTCACGAACCCATTGAATTATCATACTGAACTACGATGTCCTCGATTTTTTTGCAGTTCCTTCGGGGTTTTCCCGATTTTCTCTTTCCTAGAGCACCCCTGAATTGAGAGGATAGAAACAAACAAAAAAATCGAATCAAATGAGCCATTCTCGAGCACAAAAATTCATTTTTATATACAAGGGAAACGGAAAAAATTAAAAGGTGGATAGAGGGCTCCGAGGTGGTTCTAGATATACCACATTTTTGGCTCCGACCGAGACACACGAAGGTTTAATAAATTATGCTCATTTCTTCTTGAGGTCATAACAAACGAACCACCCGGTATATTTTCTTTATATTTGGCACACATGTTTCTTATTTGAAGCTCAAATGAATCACTCAATAAACACTAGGAAAATCAAGGTCCGGGTTAACCAAAAATTATGAAGCAATTGTACCTATCCTTGAAACCACACCCTGTATATCGAGATTTTGAAAATTCGTTAACATATTCGTATTTTCTATGTAGGTAAAAAGGAACGCTATGCAGGTACATATCTTATATCAAAATTGAATATTGTTATTGAATGTTTTAGTTAAATAATTGAGATGAATTAGGTCGATTTCATAAACTGCTCGAAATGCCCTCCATTTTGGTCTGTACATTTCCGTGCTCGTTTGAGAATATCCCGAACTCACTTTTGAGTTTGGAGAAGATTCTTGACGTCGAAGTTGAAAAGAATTATCGAGGGAATCATCAGAAGATATCTGTGATCTTCGGACTTGTCCACGTTTGTGAAAATATGGTGTCATCACATGGAACAGCTAGAAAACATAACTAGTTTAATCGATGCCTTATATGTAGACACAATTTCTTCAGGTTATGGTGAACAGTGTCTAGAATATCAAAGTTTTTTGAAAAGAAATTTCGAAAAATCTTTTGTTCGAATCATATCTACGAAATTTCTTATCAACCTTCGTGTTGTTATCTCACAACTAACTACGATTGGATCGGTAACTAATGATATGGCTATATATACTGAACCCTTCGGTAGATTTCGCCCAATAACGAAGTTAACTGGCGCATCCAGAACTCGAACGAACTCTGGAAATATCAGAACTCTAGGATTCTTCTTTCGAGAGATATGGTGTTCACGGACGGCCGGCAGACGGACGGACATACTTGATTTTGACCAAGAATTCTTCTTTTGTTCTTCTCTGTGCGGCGCCCGCTCCGGGCTGAACTGAGGCCATGTGGCCTATTGTTCCTGCGCATACTGCTTGAGAGACTCAGTCCCGCAGACAAGCAGACAGAAATGCCGCAAGTCGACCAGGAGGAGTCCCTTTCACCGTAGGAATAGTGGGTGTTGGGTTTCCTAGGTGTGTTCTCCTCAGATTAGTAAGGTCACTACAACTGAACAGAATGTGTTCAGCAGTTTCATCTGTGCTCCTGCACCACCGGCACAAAGAGCAACTAGTCAGTCCCATTCTCTTCGAATGTTTATTCAGCAGGTGGCCGGTCACTCCTCACAGAGGAAGGTCTCTCGATGAGAAGCCTCGACTGCCAACCTCTGAAAAAGTTTCTGACAGATGTGCGAAACTTCTTCAGAAGTTGGCTGGACTACATATGTTAGTCCAACCTAATCGTTCGGCGCCTTTCGGTCAAAATGATAACGCTCGTCTTTATAGAAACACGCGTGCAAAAATTAGGGCATAACCTTTCGAAATGGAGACCGCTATTTTCGAAACAGGGCACAACTCTCGAACCATGGAATTTTGCCAGATCATTTGTGCCAATTCATTCTTTAGATTATATTTCTATTAAATAAATACACTCGAGATTTGAGACGTCCCCAAAGAGGCAATAGATGGGTCACCGATCTGGTCAATCTGCAGGAAACCTTCGTCCTGCTCAAATTCTCGAAGAAAATTCTTTGAGAAACACCCGAACTTGTTTTCCAAGGGTGGAGGTACCACATTTTGCCGGAGGCACTAAACGAAAGCTGCCAGCGAAATGTATTCCATGTTGTTTCTGCTCTAAGAGGTCCTCCAATGGAATGTGCCCCATTATTTGACATAGTGCACCAAACTTCGATGGAAAGTCTATGTTGGTGGTTTGCTACAAATTGTTTCATAAGTAGAGGTTTTGTTGCGCATAGTTATGAGAATTACTTATGTTGGTGATGCCATCTCTTGTTATTCTTGTAAACACTAAGTGTCGAATATTAGGTTTACTCGAAGGGACATTCCTGGACACGCTCTTGATGCCCCACCGCGTCAATCGCAAATCTGAAATGGACGGTATGATCTGCGAACAAGAGGGCCATTTACTCATCATCTTTTGCTTTCAGAGTTCATTTCTTTTTGCATTGAATTTCCATTGCACATGAGTGGATATTTTTGATCGGAAGAACCCTAATTATGGTAAAAAGTTCACGAAAAGTGACGATTCTCTTACGAGATGCGGATAAAAAGAACGATTAATAAGCTTTCTTCACGTTTCCGATTCCGAACTTGTTCAGAATGAATTGTGGATCGTCATAGTATGATAGACTGGTTCAGAACAATAAATTGAGCAACCCTCAAATCATCAAACAATCTCAACACCGATTATACCGTTAATAGGTTGGGCTGAATCAGCGCAAATATGAAGTCCAATAACGTCATATAAGATATTTCTCAATGCTCAGCATAATTTCATATTTTTGCCATATCCAAACGAATACAATCAAGCTTTTACCTCACAAAGGTGCGCAATTATCTCGACAGTGACATTTATTAGCTGATTTATTAATTCTTTATTTCATTAGTTCCAGGTAGAAAATAATATATTCATTTTTAATTGAAGCAGTTGCAACAAATTGCTCGATTAATGACTTTCCTAACGCGGGTTTTGTAATTCAGTTTTCTTCCTATTTTGGTTCGATCGTCGACCTTGTACTTTTGACATGTTTATAAATAACATTGTTATTATTGTGAATTCAAACTTGTTTGGTACTTCGAATGCATTATTTCTGCCGCATTCCGTTTTCCTGTGCCGCGGAAGTCCAAGGCCCATGTAGCTGGCAATTTTTGCTCTTCAGGATGTTGGAAACTTGGTTTTTCGAAAATTCGAAGAATTCGAATGTACTTATTGATATTTATTTTTTAATATTATTTCCAATAATGAATTGAAATCAAAGACATTCCAGGAAAAGTTGGAATTTTTTATGCGGTAAAATGTGAACTAAATATAAAATGTTCCGTAAATATTTGGATGTGTGACCCTGAAAGTGAAGAAACCTCAATATGAATCAATTTTACAAAGTAAACAGCATTTTACGACAGCGCATACTTGGTTGGTAATATTTATTTCTTCGAACTCATTCATCTAATTTAAATTATAATATGTAACTATGTAAATTGTTTCACAATTTGATTCCAGATCCATTCAAAGTTAGTGCATAGTTTACAACTTGACTCCTTTAACTTATATAATAACCTTCGAAAGATGCTCATGGTCAACAGTAGACCCAATATTTTAAGGGTCGTATTTAACCGAGCACCCAAGTAATGTCGATATGATCTCACAATATTTATCTTGTATCACCAAAAATCATAGTTGAGCACCAAAATTTAATTACCAAATTATTTATTTTTGGGCTCCAATGTATTGAGCTTTGAAGTTCATTTATATATTGCAGCAGCAACAAATAACTGTTTATAACATAAATCTTACTTGAACACTAAATATTTTAGCACCAAAAAAAACAAAAATCTGGATCATAATGATATATTTGAGCCCCAACAATAAAATCATAAAAAATTAAACATTCTATCACTAAAACTAAAAATACATTCTGACTTCTAACGGTACAAAAAATATTGAAAACATTGAGAGCATAATTATTATTATAGTATGAGAGCTGCCTTTGCTCTCGTCGGTCTTCCTCCCTTTCTTTTCATTCAAGGATTATTCAATGTTCACATTGATACGCCTCTGCATTTTCTCAATGTAACTTATAGAGCTCTCAATACTACCCCGTATCTGAAAAATTTAAAATCCTTATCATTTTCCATGAATCTCACGTATCCTACGTTTGCCTGAAATAAATTTCTCAGGCCTAAACGAAAAAGTTGCAGAAGTATTAATCATCATTCACCCTGTATATTTAGAACATAAAAAATTAATATTATCCTCTATTAATATTCTTCTCTCCTTCTCTGTGCGGCGCCCACTCCGGGCTGAACTGAGGCCATGTGGCCCATTGTTCCTCCGCATACTGCTTGAGAGACTCAGATGCCGCAAGTCGACCAGGAGGAATCCCTTTCACCGTAGGAATAGTGGGTGTTGGGTTTCCTAGGTGTGTTGTCGTCAGATTAGTGAGGTCACTACAACTGAACAGAATGTGTTCAGCAGTTTCATCCGTGCTCCTGCACCACCGGCACAAAGAGCAACTAGTCAGTCCCATTCTCTTCAAATGTTTGTTCAGCAAGTGGCCAGTCAAAGTGCCGGTCACCAGACTGAGCTGTCTTCTCTCTAGTGCCAGGAGCCCCCTGACCTCAGGTCCAGAGGTAGGTCTCTCAATGAGAAGCCTCGACTGCCTGAGACCAACTCCCGTGCTCCACTCCGAGGCAAACTTCCTGTCCAGCCAACTTCTGAAGAAGTTCCTGACAGATTTCCGACAGACAGGCAGTGCGGGTTCCGGACCAACAAACTCTGATCGGGCCCCCTGCTTCGCCAGTGTGCCTGCCTTCTCATTTCCAGGTATCTACGCATGAGGCGGACACCAAACAACTTTCAGAAAGTTGCCTGCGCCAAGCTCACGCAGAGCTTTCCTGCATTCTCCTACTAACAAGGAGTCAACTCTTACATCAGAAAGGGATTTCAGTGTTCCCTGACTGTCACAGCCCATATGAATGTGTTTCCCAGAGTATCCCCTGCGAATGCACTCTAGCGCTCAGACAAGAACCGCATACAGCTCAGCCTGCAATATGGAGCAGTTCATCCCCAGAGGGATAGCTCGATTGGAGCGATGTCCCACAATTCCAGCACCAGACCCTGTTAATGACACAGAGCCATCAGTGAACCAAGTGGGACCTTCAGGCAAAAGAAGCCTGTTTGCTGAAGACCATAGATCTCTGTCAGGAACAACTACCCTATTAATCTTACATATATTATATGTTTGCCTTAAATAAATGAATACATTTCTCGAGCCTAAAACGGATATGTATTGGCTGTTTTTGAGCGCTCGTACTACTTACACGAGGGCTATATCATTTCGTCACGATGTCTGTATTTTTCGAATTTTGAGCCGAAAATGGTCTCAATCGACTATGTTCGACTCACTGATGACGAATCCGTCGGAAAATTCGAGTCCGCCGTCCGTCCGTCCGTAAGCACGATAACTCTCGAACGGAACAACCTAGAGACTTGAAATTTCCAGTGTGGGTTCAGTTCCCGAATGCCTCTGTAAAGTTTCCACCAGGGGTTCCGTAAATATGGCCGTTCAAAGTTTTGTTCCCCTGATTACTTGAAAAGTACAGATTTGATCGAGATGAAATTGTGCACTCAAATGGAGAATGAGGTGTTCAAGCTACATGTGAAATTTTGTCCAGATCGCATGAATAGAACCATAGAAACCATAGAAAATTATAACTTTCGAACGGAAAGGCCTAGGGACTTGAAATTTTCAGGATAGGTGTGGATCTCGAATGTCGTGATCACGTTCATCTATGAGCAAAATTATACTAGGGGTTCCGTAAATATGGTCGTTTGAAATTTAGTTTTCTTGATAATTTCGAATCTACAGATTCGATCGTGACGAAATTTTGTATACTAATGGAGAATGATATATTGAAGCAATATTTTGTCCACATCGCATGACCAGAACCATAGAAACCATAGAAAATTGTAACTTTTGAACGGAAAGGCCTAGGATTTTGAAATTTTCAGGGTGGGTTTGGATCGCGAATATCGCGGTCACGTTCATCAATGAGCAAAATTAGACCAGGGGTCCCGTAAATATGGCCGTTCAAACTATTCTTTTCCTGATAGTTTCGAAACTACTGATCGGATTGGAATGAAATTCTGCACCTAGCTGAGGAATAATGTTTTCAAACTACGTGCAGAATTTTGTCCAGATCGCATCACCAAGACCATAGATAGCATAGAAAATTCTAGCTAATTATCGAAAAAAAATTGATCAGCTGAAGCACTGACATGAAGTCTGGAGTTTCGCCTAAGTTTCAGAATTTTTTTACAGCTGTCGAAAATTCCTTCAATTGATTTCTGAAACTGGAAAATGCGAATCCACCTACAAGGTGCATGTACGAGCGCTCAAAAGCTCCTGCCTTCACGGCAGTGCTTTTCGTAATTTTTTTCAGAGTGATAGAACTTCAAATTGAAATAAAACACATTTAAATTAAGATTGAAGCCAAATATTTTTTTTTATCTGAAAGATAATTTTATGACATTTATGTTTTAAAAAAAATTTCCGGCATATGTCCACCCCACTAGCTCTGAGGAACCGCATTCGACGAGACCAATTTTTTACCACTTTTCGAGTAATTCAGGCCTTATTTCATCAATAACAAGTGTTATGTTGGCTTCCAAGGCGTCTATTGTTTCTTGTTTATTAGTATTAACCAATGACTTGACATATCCCCAAAGGATAGCGGCATGCAGCATGAGATGTAGCACCACCTTGTTGGAACCAAAACACTTCTGGGTCGAAACCATTCAAATTTTGAAACAAATAATCATTGATAATCGATCTGTAACGAAGTGCTCTATAAGTTTTGCGAATAGAACACTGATTATGAAAATAAATTTCAACAATTTGTAAACGTTGCTGCGGCGTGAGTCATCCTATGGTAATTTGTCAATGCTTACTGAACAGAAATGTCAAAACAACATGGCTTCTACCTCCTGTCAAATCACAGTTATCCCTATCGAAAGTTTTATCACTCTAAATAAAACAGCCGATAGTTGTCAAGTCATAGTTGAAAAAAAATTATTGAAATGAATTAGTGGGCACTGATAATTTTTGAAAACATTATTTTGTTTGGGTTTTCGTTTAATTTTATTTTCGGCTCATAAAATTTTATTGGATATAATAAATACATTGATTTTGGAGATTATTTCATGTTTTTTCTGTTCACACTTCACATTAATTACTACTTTAATATTTATAATGTTAACTTTTTTACAATTCAGGTGCTCATAAATTCTGTTTCTGGTTGAGGTTGGAACGGGGTTTTCTCCGCCATTTGGTGCAGTTCTGACAATTTCGAAATATAATTAATTCCCCATTTTTTGTCACTCGGGCGCCAGCTATATTTTTAAAAGTGGAAAAGTATAGCAAACCACCAGGTAGCTGCTAAGCCGGAGACATAGTTTGGTTTATCTGCGATGGTAGCGATAATAATGACTATTTTAAACTCGAGTCTATCAGAGAAAGAACTTACATTGAATGGAAATAAAATTACTACGAGAAAATTAACTAAAGATATATTGCTTCATATAAAAGAAAATAAGACACGATTTCAAGGAAATTATATTTATCTATATAATACAATGATGGAACAGCCAGAACACGGTATCGGTCGGACGGGTTTTGGGTGATCTCGATTTAAGCAAGTACGGTATACCAGCCAGGCCGGGAAAAGCAACCCACGAGGTTCGGTCTTCTGTTGAATTCTATATTGAACGGTTAAACATTAAAATCTGAACCGAACGTAGTACGGTGGCCTGTTTACGGTATGATGCTTGGAGAAAATTTAGGTACTTTACCTTATTCTTACGGAATAGTTTCTCCACTATATTTTTATTTTTTTTTCTCGGAAACGGAATTTTCTCTTTCTCGCTACAACTCCTTCAAAAACTCTCTCAACACGATTCGATAGTTCGGGGGGAACATCTACCAAATTCCTTCTTCTCGCGGCATATAGGTTCAAGAAAAAAACAGCGCACTGGCTTTTTCGGAACCTAGTGCGCTTGTTCCAGAAAATACTGCATAATATCACGGACGGTGTATTTTCGGTTGCGGATCTACAGGCGTTCTGAATTGACTTTTAGATGAATTTTGATCTTTAAAATCAAACTTCATTACAAGGTTGTTTGGTGCTCGTTTGTTAATTTTGGTGGCACTCATTGTTGGAGTACAATAATTATTTATTTGACCGTTTCAAATATACCCATATTTTAATGATTTCGAGATGTTCGGTGGACACTATGAACAATTCTTCTTTCGATCTATGAATCATGAAAATCTCGAAAATGGATGATTTCATACATTATTTTATTCCAATGGATTTCAATCGAACATATTAATTTAGTATTTACCATTTTGTGTTGTCTGTTCAAAATAGTTCTCGAAATCATAGATAACCCCTTTATTTAATAATTTTTTTTTGTAGGTGACCGTGAAACTTGGCATACTCTATATAGTCTATAAACTCTACGCGCGAAGAATCAAGAATTACTGTTCCATACTAATGAGCTCAGTCATTTCTGTTATACAAGTTATACTATGACTTTTGGCAAATTTTGATTTATCGTATTTCAATAAGTAAGGAACCTAATCAAGACTAGATTTTGCAGGGGTACTCTAAACTGAGTGTTTTCCGAGTCAATAACAAGAGGAAGGGACTCGAGTAAAAATTGTGTAATCGTGTTTGGGAAAATTAATAATAGTGTATACAGGTTTAGGAAATCTGATTCGACAATCCCTAGAACTAAAACTAAAAATTCGATAAAAGCACTGACGTGAAGTCGGAAGCTTTTGTCGATGGAGCGGTCAACCATCCAGGCACTTCGAAATCATTGAAAATAAAAGAATATTCTTTGAAATAATCGAAAGGAGACGGTATTGACCCAGTTTTCACCTCTGAATCGTTATATTTCGCGAGATTCTCATCCGAAATTCGAGAAGTCAGATTTTGATAAATTTCATTTCATGATTTGACTCGAGTTGATACTGGATTTTGCTTGTTTACATCCCCATCCAGCTTATTTAGACCTAGAACGACCCTGAAAATTTCAAAGCACTAGGCCTCTTCGTTCGAAAGTTACGGCCAATCGGTAAATTTTTTGTACAAGGCTGGGAGTTATAGAAGGCTGTGGTAGAACAGAAATCAAGACAGCTCTTGAAGCAATTTGATACCCCAATCCTCCAATGCATTCTCTTCAGATTGTCTTCATTGGGCTATTCATTCGGTACTATTCATTTCACACATGATTTTTTGAACTTGAAGGTTTCCGTAGCCAAAATGGCTACGCAAAGAGCCGCATAGAACGCTTTGTGTCAATAGTGTTGGTCCAGGTGGTCTGGAGAGGGAATCCATAACCGTCGTCATGGTTTCGGACGATCTCGAGCAACTTCAACATATCGTCATTTAAGGATTCAGGCTTTACAAGACATAATTTCCTGTTCACTTTCGATAAGGAATATGCTTGGCTTGAAGTTTGATCACAAACGCTAGGGAATCCCAGCTTTACCTATCTCATTCATCTTCTTGTTTATTATTCATTATAAGTTTTTTCCGTGAATTTTTGTTTATTTTAAAAAATTTTATAATTAATTTTAGCCTGTAGATTCGTTTATCGGTTAAATATATCAAATCCATTAAAATTGATGCAACTCTTGGTGGATGTTCGGCTTTCTCTAAAGTCTGTATATTTTTAAGATACTAGCTCTGATATCTGCATACCTTCACTAACAAGTTTGTGAGGTGTCCATATTAATCCTAGTTCTACATGATTCCATTACCTAGACCATCCGCCATCCACCTACATGGCAGTAAATTCAGACATCTTCTGTACCATCGCTTTCTGAACCTGATAATGTTCCGCATTACCCAAGATAAATCAAACTCTCGTTACAAACAATTGCTATTTACAACTTCGAATTTTTCGAACAAACGTTGTTCTTAGTTTATTATCTGCTGCGGCGTGGCGTGTTAGGAGAACCGTAGAGCGGGTTTCACATGGCAGCCTCCTCCACTCGCCACGGTATCTGGTCTGGTCTGATTCATAGCGGTTCAACTCGCGTCGTCGATGCCTGAATTTATGGAACATTTTATATCTATTACGTAATGATCGAGTACAATGGAACCCTTGAACTGCATTCGAATCGAAGTAGAGCTGGCTCGAATTGATTTAGAGGTTTCAGGTGCTGAGCCCTTCACCGTTGAATTGGGAGAAGAAGGGAGTCGCTATTTTCATCATTGCTCTTGTGGGAGGATGTTCGAATAGTTCTTCTTTCTCTATCTTTGCATTCGTGATAAATGTGACCACTGCAATTTGTATGTACATCAAGCTACATACTTAAAACTTGCATTGCATTGAAGGAATTTTATTACTTCTTAATTTTCTGAAGTGTGAATATATGCTGTGGAGTGCTGAATATGAGATAATTGCCGGGAATTCAGGGATTAAGAAATATAGTGGGATAGATTTATCACCACATATCAACAAAGAATTATGTCCAAACATTTATTTATTGGTTAAAATATCTTGTACCATACCTGTGACAATAGCAACGACAGCGAGGAGTTTCTCGACTCTGAGACCTTCAAAAACATATCTGAGAAAGTCCGAAAATAGATTCACGGGCTTAGCCTTGTTAACCATGTCTAATTAAATTGCTGAAGAAAAAAGTCGTCCGGATCTTGTATTTCAAAAGATCATTTTTCGTTGCGTTGGCTCATATTTTGAATAACTTTGTTGTTTTGTATATTATTTTTATATTGAAACAATAAAATATTATATCTTATGTCGTAGTAGCATTTCGATTCAGACCTATTTCCGGTACTATTTTGATACTTCAGTACTTCTTTAATGCCTTCATTTTGCAGGTCAGACAAGACTATCTCTCTTATCCTCACTTGAGGATAGATCAAGAAGTGGCCGTTCAGCTATGTTGCCTCGAAATCAGAAAATACTTCAAGGACATGCCTCAGATAGCCTTAGATAAGAAATCCAACTTCGAATACCTCGAGAAGGAGGTGGGAATGCATAAGTTCGTACCACAGACAGTACTTCACACGATGAAATCAAAATCGTTGCGGAAGAACATTCAAGCCCAGTTCAAAAAGTACGTCGGACTTAGTGTAGATGAGTGTATGTTGAAGTTCTTGGAGATACTCAAAGTGTACTATCAGTTCGATCAGGAGAAATTCAAGGTGGAGTTGGGAAGTAGCTGGTCGGTCCCGGTTGAGTTGGTGATCGGGCCAGAAGCCGGCATTTCTCATACGAACTCTCAGGCATCTGGAACCACGAAAATCGCGGATTTCGATCAAATCCAGGCGATTCAAACTCTAGTCAGCGACTGCGAAGAACACAGCAAGGCCACGTTGCAGCTAAAGGTAGCAGGTGCGCAGGAGATATTATTTTTCACATGTCCGTCCTTGGAGGTGGCTGAAAGTTTGGCAGATCTCATCGATGGTTATTACAGGGTTCGAACAGGCAGTCATACTTCTATCTGGAGTATGAAAGGTATTGTGGCTGTTGCCCCGTTTTACTTCCTTTGGTGAATCTATAGTTAGCGAATACAAGCACATATTGCAACCATTTTTTTTAATATATTTTGGTGTTTTGTTCGTCTCAAAAAGAAGTGGAGAAACGAAACTAGCTGGTATCTCTAAGCTCAGAGTTCATGAGCCCCATATATCGAAGATATAGTTCTAATACAATCACACAATAATTCTGTTCAGTTTATCAATCATGTTTCAACCCTTTCGAAACTACATCATGGGATTTTTCCAGAATATATTTCATACAAAATGAATATCCAATTGGCTAACCTTCGCTACGAACAATGAAACAATAGTTCTCTGACATGGAAAAGGGTTTTCATCAAAAATCAACTGTTGAAATATGTCTACAATTGGATTACTCATTTTGTTCATTTCAACCCTTAAAAACGAATGATTTGATTCTCTTTGGTAATGACGAACAACATAAAAATTTGCCACTTCATTTATCTGTCATTGATTTCATAATCACATTTTGATATTGATGTTTTATTGCATGCATTCATCCATTTCATGTATTTGATTCATATTTTCTCTTTCTTTCCAAGCAACTGTTTGGAAACAGTTTCCTTGTCCTTGTAAAGGTTAGTAATTCTTTTTTTTAGTTTCATTGAAAACTAGATAAGAAAGTAGAGTATATAGATCATTCTTGGTAGAATTAGTGCATCTTGAGGTTTTAAAACTGTTACTTCAATTTTATTTATCTTCACAGGTTCTCATTCTTCAAAGCATAAAAGTGGTAGTAAAGGAATCAATCCTGATAATCCAACTGGAACTATGCTTTCAGAGGATTATGCTGAGATTGTTGACGAAGAAGGGGATTATTCAACTCCTGCAAGTGAGTTAATTCCGTTTTTCGACAGTATCTTTGTTTGTTGGCATAATTTTCATTAAGGGAGACTGGAAAGGGTTGATACGTTTTTGGAATTTTCTTTTTGTAAACTAAAATAAATGAAACAACTGGACTTTTATAGCTTTATATTATCCTTTAATATATTAGCCAACAAAATAAATATAGAATTCTCGAAACAAAAACTTCATATTCTGTACAACACGTTTAAAAAAAAATATGCAAACCGTCTCATGGCCCCCCACATATGAGAGGCTTGATATGGTAGCTGGGAGGCATGAGACACATGAAATGAAAATTCAATTCCCATTATTTTCAATTGCGAATGTCATATGTGAAGATTTTATCACCCTACACGTGGACAAGCGAATATAACCCTAAATTATGTATTTTGATGCATATTTCCCGTGAAATGTTTATTCATGCCGAAAAGTTAATGAACGATCATAAAACCCTTAGGTAACCTAAGTGAATACATACTTACAATTTTTAACTTCGAAACACTTTTTGTTGAATAATTCTCAAACCGGTGACTGACAGCTGCACAGGTTATTTGCTTGTTCGGGTGGTTGCGTCTTCTTCTTTTCTTCTGTTCTTGTTGAACACTAGGCATATTTTTCTTTTCTTCTTCTTGTTTTGGTCGCTGTCTTCTTTCTGGTCACTAGCTACATCCTTTGTAGCTGGCTGGGCGTGGGTGACCTGCTTTTCCGCAGGGCGCACAGGTAGCATTTCGCTCATCGTTTTCTCTGGTTTGCGTACAATCTTTACTGTTATGCGCTCCAGATCATTCAACACACCTCCATGGGAATGTGCATTTATATTGCGCGTTGACATCTATGACATTGGCCAGGTCCAATGCTCTTATTCTTCGGCTCCACTACACAATTTATACCGAGCTGTTTCACTTGAAATATTTTCTTATTTTGGGTTTTCACCAAAAATAAAGGTATTGCCTTTTTGGTTTTGTTGGATGTCATCCTTATGATATCTGCGTCGGTAATGCCTTGCTCGGCGAGGTCTTCTGTGATGTTTATATCTGCGTCTAGTGGCAGGTAACGCTCCACCGCGTAGATTCTCTTCTCTTCTTCTCTTTGGAGGGTGTAGAGTTATTTCCTTCACGACTCGAGGAGTTTTGTCATCTTCCTGTGGTCGTCGGGGGACTGAGGGTAAAACACGAATTCCGTCCCTTACTGTGGTCGCTCTCCGGTATTTAATACCCTTCACTTGCATCTCTCTGGAGGTTTGTGTCCAGTCGGCAGGTCACGGGAGGAACCTTTTCTTTTTTCTGCTCGATTGGAGCAGGAGCTTCAATTGATTCCACGGGTGCAGAAGTAGCTTCTACTGGGCGATATCTTCGTAGGTGGCCCTCCTGCAGCTATATTGTCTTTTTCGGGTTGTTTTTTAAGGTCCTCTTTTGGAATTGGGGGGTTAACATTGTCTCTTCTGTTCCAGAGGAGAAAGCATTTTTTTCCCTTAGCGCGTTTCCGCGTGTTCGAGGGTTGGGACATTTCCTCTCGTAAGGATTTTACCTCGTTGGACAATAAATTGATACTGTCCGTCAACACTCTCAGCTGATTCCTGTGTAAATTGATCTCTTCCTTCTGCTCTTTCATAATCCGATCTTTCACGGATTCTTCATTAACTTCTTCTTTCACTAATTTGATTTTTATATCGGAGCTTTCTTCTTCCGAGGAGTTTTCTGCTTCGGATTCTGTCCTCATTTGCAGAGTCGTATTCCGACATTTTGTCAGAATGACTCAACAAACAACACTTGAACACCTATTTCACTTTTTACTCAAATTACTTTTGTTTCTTCAATGTGAAATAATATGTGGAACCATTGATCTAAATCTGGACTCGACAAAGTAATATTTTCGATTCTTATCACTTCTATACGAGGCTATCTAAAACTCATTAGATACGATTTGTTTTCACTACGGGGCAACATTAATAGTCGATTAGTCTTCCATAACGGAGAGTCACACAGGTAAAATATACCCTGGCGGTGTCTCAACTAGACTACCTGCGTAATAAAATCCGTTAGTTCATTTGGCACACATGCGCACTTCTAAATACGTCTGCACTCCTCGAGAGGTCAATCGCTACTGAATCGCCACTGAAATAGTTCTATTCATTATATCGTCGGCCTAATTCGTTAACCTGCTAAGTCCATTTTTTGGTCAATTTTACTTTTTGAGCTGATCATAAAGTTTAGACGATTACCTACCCTATGGCATAAGAAATAAGATCGATATCAATATTAAATGTGGTTGAAAAGCCGTGCACGAAAAACTGCTTTGTACTCAATAGCAAATCTACACATAGAAAACCTGCTAAATCCCATTGGGGCCTCAGTTTTGTACTGACGCTCGAAGTTAGACAATGTTTTGATCGAGTTTTCAATTGCATATTGTTGGTGAAGGCCAAAATTATAAACAAGTTAAGTTTTTTTTGTTCTTTATTCAAGATATACACTCCTGTGCAAGAAAAAAAACAACAAGTTAATATTTTTTGATGAAATTTGAGGTCTCGTAGTTTCTTTATTTTTAACACAATTTTCAAATTTTTTCAGCAAACTGTAGATAAATTTATTAATTTTATCTTGGTCATTCATTATTTTGTTAAAAGCTGGCTTATAAGTCATTATACAGTGTTAATTAGAAGTTTGTTGTTCAACCCTTATTTTGAAACATCGTGTGGAATAATTTCGTGGTCAAATTCTTTCAGAATACCAATTTTTGTTGAAAACTATTCCTTTCCGAATTTTTTTTTTGATTTATGCCTTTGAGCTCTCTAGTTCATTTTCAAGAACGAAATGAACTTGTCATCAACGGTTCACTTCGAGAATTATAGTTTTTTGAAGAAGTGAATTAGGGGAGGAAAATTGCACAAAGGCTGTTGCTCTTATTGAAGATGAACGTAATTATGAATATGTTGCAAGAATTCTTCATGTTCATCGCTCTACCGTCAAAAGAGTTGTCGAAGCTTGCAGACCAGTAACTGGACCCAAATTACTTCAGCGTCATCGAGAAGCTTGACTGCAATATTCTGCTGAACATTTACATTGGACTTAGGGCAACGAAGCAATGTTCTTTTCACTAACGGTTGGGAAAGAGTATGGAGAAAGAACGGAGAAATATTTTTTTTTTTTTAAATAAGGTAAACGGTTGTTCGGAGTTCATTTCCCTCTTAAAAATCAACTTGGTGCACCTGAAGACATGAACCAAAAAACAAAATGTTGAAAATGGTTCTTAACCTAAATTGGTATTTTAAAAGAATTTGACCACGGAATTATTCCACAGGATGTTTTGAAATTAGGGTTTAACAACAAACTTTCAATTAACCCTTTATAATAACTAATAAGTTAGCATTTTACAAAAGACCGAATGAGCGAGTTGAAATTAATAATTGTATCTACAGTTTGCTGAAAAAATGTTAAAAATTGAACTAGAAATAAGGAAACTATACGCACGTGAGTGTATTTTCATTCAGTGTTACGTTATGAAAGCAATGGATCCATTCTCTATAAAACATTTTATAAAGATGACTGCCAACTTTTACCTCAGAGAAGGTCTTCACGATTTCATCTTTGTAAGACTAGTGATTTAACGCAATTGCACCAAAATCGACGCAAAATCACTCTTCGGAAAAACTGCTATATCCTCAATCGAATGTAAACTTCATAACGAAAAGCTGCTAAGTGATTATTTTCCTAATTTTTTCCAATTGTGCTTGGGATATTCTAAAATTGAAACTTACAAAATAACTAGAATCATTATAGGAGCCAAAGGGAATTTCAGAATCTTCACATGTAAAATAGAAAAGATTTCTTTCAGTTTTTTGTCTCTCCTGTAAACTATGCCGAAGTGGACTTAGCAGGTTAACGAATTAGGCCGACGATATAAGATTCGGTATCAAACTGGGGTAGTGCTTTTCTTTCATTGGCCAAACCGTTTTTTCTGATCCGCCCCATAAAACATTTCCTAAGGCAAAGAACAGATTGATCCACCATACTATCTTACATCCTTGAACTTTCCAATGTGTCAAATGTGGTACATACCTACTACTCTGTCTTCTGGACAGAAAAAAAGTGATCCTCCCGAAAAGACGCTCTTATCATATAACCGATTGTAACCAGGCGGACTTATTGTTCCGTACCTTTAATTTCCATTGTTAAACTGTCGAAACCCTAAGTCCAGTATTCTTAGATTTACTTTGGCTAACATTGCTCATGTGTTCAGATTCAATGACAAAATATACAGAAATCTGGTTTGTATTGTTCAATAATAGAACGGCCCTCCGCCATTTGTCTCAACATCACCGACTTTTATCGGTTTTATCATGTTATTATCGAAATCTTCATGAAGAAATAAAACTACATGATCTTTCAGCCAAAAACTACGAGTTGGACCGAAGTCGATTAGAGTTGGGAGATATCCTAGGCGAAGGACAATTCGGAGATGTCCACAATGGGACGTTCGTTGGCAAAGACGGCAATTTAATTCCCGTGGCTGTGAAAACTTGTAAGGGTGACGCCGATCTTGCCACAACAGAGAAGTTCCTCGAAGAAGCATGTAAGTATTTGGTCGTCTTCTGTAATTTTTCGGCGAAATGTGGGATTTCAAATTGAATCAGTATCCAAATATGGACCTGGCCAAATTTTATGAATGACGGCGTCGCTGATTCATGCATAAGTTCTTATTCATAATAGCCATATTTGTCTAACAAGAGATTGAAGGCAATTGTATGGTCATGTAAATTTCTGTCTGAATACAATGAATACATCATGGCCATAAAAAGGCTGCAAATTTCAGGCAAAGGTTTATTATTTCCACCACTGATTTGCTCCATTGCCTATAGGGACAAATCACGTACCGCTAGATGGCGATGAAAATCTCAAGATGTCTGGCCGAAAGGGGGTCAAAATTATTGTCATTTCTGTTTCATAACAAGTAAATCAAGATTGCGGAATTAATAATAATGCCTGTGAAAGTCGAGATAATCACTTCGGACATTTTTGATTATGTGCGTGAACGTGAATGTGATAGCAAATGACCACTATATTATAGAAAATTTTGAAAAGCACTGCCGTGAAGTCGGGAGCTTTCGAGCGCTCGTTCATCCACCTTGTAGGTAGATTCGCATTCTTCAGTTTTAGAAACCAATTGGAAAGATTTTGACATCTGTCAAAGAAAATCTCAAACTAAAGCGAAAATCAAGACTTCAGTGCTTTGAGTGGCCAATTTTTTTTTTTTCGCTAGAATTTTCTACGGTATCTATGGTCTTGGTAATGCGATCTGGACAAAATTTACCACGTAGTTTGAATACATTATTCTTCATCTATGTGCGAAATTTCATCCCAATCCAAAAAGTAGTTTCGAAATTATCGGGAAAAGAATAGTTTGAACGGCTATATTTACAGAACCCCCAATCTAATTTTGCTCATTGACGAACGTAATCACGAAATTCGCGATCCGAACCTATCCTGAAACTTTCAAGTCCTTAAGCCTTTCCGTTCGAGAGTTATTATTTTTTATGGTTTCTATGGTTTTGATCATGCGATCCGGACAAAATGTAGCTCGAATATATCATTTTCAGTTTAAATAAAAAATTTCTTCATGATCAAATTCATAGTTTTGACATTATCAAAAAAACTGAATTTCAAACGGCCATATTTACGAATCTAATTTTCTAATCTAATTTTGCTCATTGATGAACGTGCCAGCAACATTCGAATTCCACACCTATCCTGAAAATTTCAAATCCCTAGGCCTTTCCATAACAGAGTTATAATTTTCTATGGTTTCTATAGTTCTGGTCATGCGAGCTGGACAAAATTCAGCATGTAGCTTGAACACGTCATTCTTCATCTGAGTGCAGAATTTCACTTCGATCGAATCAGTAGTTTCGAAGAAATCAGAAAAACAAAATTTTGAGCGGCCATATTTGCGGAACCTCTGGGCGAATTTTGCCCAATAACGAATTTAACCGCTGCATTCGAGATTCGAACCCACCCTGAAAATTTCAAGTTTTTAGGACATTCCGTTCGAAAAATACAGACATCGTGACGAAATGATATAGCCCTCGTGTGAGTAGTACGAGCGCTCAAAATTATTGAACGTACGATAGGAAAAATCATCTTTCAGGTAGTGCTTGCTGCAAACTAACATAATCTTCGAGATACGTTTCCAATCTTGTTTCCCAGATTGTCTGCCATTTTTTAACTGCCTTGGTATTCAACGGGAATTTATGCGGATAAATTTCAGAAGACAGTATGACTGTCATATTTTTTTATGAATTTCAAATGATGAAACTATTTTTTTCTGTGTACTAAAAGTTTATCGAACCTTAAACAAAACGTATCGTGGGGCTAGAGAATCTTTGAAAAATCATCACTTTCCCTCATTTTCAAGTGAAACTATTCTAATTTTGCCCTCAAATCCGTTTCACTGGCAAGCATGTATAATATCAGAGTAGAAATTTTGGTTCTAAAACGTCTAAACGTGACAACTTACTAAAATTGATCGGAAATTCCTGGGAACTGCACTTGGGTTTTGAAGAAACGTATAACAATGCGTTTCAGCCCCCGGATCGGTCTATTTTTTCAAAATCCGCTAGAGTTCCTAGAGGAATCATGACTTCGTCAAAGTTTGAATTACATATCGAGAGAAACGTCAGAGGATATCTGTGATCTTCGAATTTGTTCAAAAGTAGAGAGCTGAATTTCCACATAACTCATTTAATCGATGCTTCATGTGTGGACACAAAACTTCAACAGTATGGAATTTTTTTGAAATTTTTCTAGTAATACGGTCCTCTCGAAATTTTTACTGAAGCCTCTTTTCGGGGAGTACCTTAGACCATATTCTATGTGATGGCTGTCAGAGGCTCAGTTTTGCATGTATGACGAGCTAGAAGAATCAATTCCGGATAGTGAATGCTTTCTGTAACCAATGCCATGCATTTGGTTCTTACAGTTTCCGAGACGGCACTGCGGACAGACGGATTTTTAGGTTTTTGGGTAGCCAAATTGGCAAACACAGAACCGTTAAAGTTTCTTGATATTTAGAGTTATAGTCGTAGATAAAGTATAGTATTCAACTTGCGGTAATGGTCATAACTAGGGAATCCAATCCCGCAAATGCCGGATCCCGCAAATGCGGGATCCCTCGTAAATTCTGCGGGGTCAAAATCGTCAAAATTGAAATTCCGTATTCGAATAAAAGCACAAACGTCTTTAAAACGACCCAGAAAGCAATAAACCACTAATAAATTACGGACTTCTATCAGGCCCTACCGACATCTGTTATATTATTACTGATGGGTCCAAATCCGAGGGAAATACCAGAGTGCTTATTCTCACAGCTGGGCTATTGAAAATAGTTAAAGCTTCAAGTAAACAACTAACAAGTTTGGTTTTTTTACGATTTATGTGCGTGCGGAAGTGCAAAGCGTTCAACTAGTGCCTGAAAACAATTTCGTTAAATAGATTTCGTATTACGTCGAATATACACCAATAATCACTAAAATGAGTGTCAGTGTAGTTTATAAAGAGAATAAAGGCTCACGTTCAGTTTGGAATAATTTCTTAAAATCTGAAGATGGTTTTACAGCTAAATGTAAGTTATGCCCTAGCATTATTAAAATCTCTGTTCGTTCTACCAAAGGTCTTCACATCCACTTCCAAACGAAACATAACATGAATGTGAAGACCGTTGTCAGCCGCAGGATATATTTGCAATAAGCTTAGATCGAATTCAAAAGATGGGACCTAAGATATGTTATCTTTTCTCCATATTTCCAAAATCAATGTGACCTTACCTGACCTGTATATGAAATTTTTATTCTACTACTATAGTATGTTTTTAATTGCATAAGACCTTTTTATTAGCATGTTTAATAGGTTGAGTATATATTGTCAACAATCCCGCATTCTTGCGGATCCGCGGGATTGATTATTTCAATCCCGCGGGTTTGCGGGATTGAAGTTTTGGTGCGGGATTGGATTCCCTAGTCATAACTCACTTGATGAGTTACAGCACTCGCCTTTGGCTCGTGCTGCAAACTTCATCTGCGTGAGTTATGAGCTACATTACTGCTCGTTAAATAATATACTATTAAAAATGATACCAATTTTTTTTCCCTTCAGTCAACATTTGCTGATTTGAGCTTCTGAAGTCGTTAAAAGTCTTCAAGTTCACAACAATGTAAATTAATTCGATGAATCGTATAATCTTTATTTTCCATAATCCACAGACATTATGCAAAAATTCGATCATCCCCATATAATCAAACTGATCGGCATTTGTTCCGCCCCACCTGTATGGATTGTGATGGAGCTGGCTCGTCTGGGCGAACTTCGGTCCTATCTTCAGAACAATAAAAGCCGTCTAGATTTAGCGACGTTACTCCAGTATGCATTCCAATTGTCCACAGCTTTAAGTTACTTAGAATCTAAAAAATACGTTCATCGGGACATAGCAGCTAGAAATGTTTTAGTCAGTAGTCATATGTGTGTAAAATTGGCAGATTTCGGTTTGTCGAGGTGGATGGGTGATGACCAAAGTTACTACAAGGCTTCCAAAGGCAAACTACCCATTAAGTGGATGAGTCCAGAAAGCATAAATTTCAGGAGATTCACCACTGCCAGTGATGTCTGGATGTTTGGTGAGTATAAAATCATAATACTGTTTCAACTTCTTGCCACCTGAAGAGAGGTGGCTTCGGTATCATCAATATAAAAATGTTTGTTTTTTAGGTGTGTGTATGTGGGAAATTCTAATGTTGGGTATTAAACCATTCCAAGGTATAAAAAATAACGATGTCATAGGCAAAATAGAAAATGGGGAGCGGTTACCATTACCTTCAAATTGTCCTCCCAGATTATACTCATTGATGTCCCAATGTTGGGCATATGAACCAAGTAAAAGACCAAGCTTCAAAGAAATAAAAGAGATTCTTCAGTGAGTTAAGCTTTTTGTGTGAAAGCAAATTTCAATTGGCCAATGACATTTTAGGGGAATCCTTATGGAAGAGAGATCTTGTCAGCAGGAAACTTTGAGAAGGGAAAATAGGAAATTAGCAGCCATGTCTTGGGGACCTACTGAAGAGCTACCACCTCCAAAACCGTTGAGGTATCCAATGCAAGGTAGGTCCAAAAAATTATATGGATCATGTTCTTCGTTGAATTTATGAGAAATTTCATAGTTGGTAGGATATACTCTGTGGAAAAATGAAGGTATTTCTGATGAATGTCGACGCTAAAGTCGTAGTAACTTTTTGGAAAATAAATGCCCTGGTCAAATTTTTCACAACCTAAAGTATAATCATTGATATAACGACAATTTTGAAGTAGCAAATATATATACATCTTATTCAAGAAATGGATTTCATACCTACTTTTTCATACGATTCCAGGAGAAATCTCTTCTTCTCTCGCCTCCTTGGATGTGGAAGAACCAGTGGGTCCACAAACATACATCATAGCTCAAAATCCTGAAGTATTGGCACATCTCATGAAGGAGAACGAAAACAGAGGATTGACACAGGCAGCTTACACTACACCAGCTTCGGTATTTAACACAGTAGCTGTAGTTTTCGAACAGAAAGAAGACATTACTGAACCTATCCTTAAAACCACCCCAATTCCTATCCAAAACCTACACAAACTAGATCCTGAAGTCCCTCACGATGAAAAACCGAAAACTGGTACTTTAGAGAGAACTCCTTCGCGTTCTGGAAGTGGCGGTAGTGCTACTCCAAGTATCGGGTCTTTGGAGAGACGGGTTTCAACAAAACCGGAAAATACATCTCCTAAAATGAATTCTCTTGAAAGAAATACTCACTTATTAAATAGCAGTCACAGTAGCTTGGATAAATCTGGAATGTTCAGTCCAAAGTTAGGTTCTTTAGAACGTAAAAATAGGACAGGGTCGCCCAAGATGGGTTCTCTAGAAAGGACATACAGTTATACCCCAAGTTTAACTCCTAGAATGGGTTCATTGGAAAGAAATGCACATATTTCTTATCCAGAATATTTCTCAAATTATCATACCGAGCCAACAATGTATCAATTCAATGATAAATTCAAAGACATGCAACAAGTCGAAGAGAGTATCTATGATTTTGGAGGGGCTGATGTCAAAAGCTGCGCACATAAGCAGCAGTTCTTCGTGCAGAAACAAGATAACAAGATGCAAGAGCAAAGAGCGCAGGTTCGAGTCAAGCACGGCTTGAGTTCGAAGTTTTCATTTGCATCATGTATCGATATTTTTACTTTGCCAGTGATTTTAAGGATTCGAAGCATGAATACTTAGCATGTTATTGAATTCAGTGGTTCACATTGCACGTCCATCATGATCAATTATGTATTTCGAGCATGTCATATGTTTTAGTTGGAATGACGATGATTGGTTTTCACCATTTTGTAGTTAGCTGAACATCAGTTCATTGAAGTGTTTGAATTGTTATTTGGCATTATCCTCATATTCTTCTGAATGCGTCCTGGTTTATCCTCAAATAACAGCCTGAGGAAGCAATTATGTTTGTTTAATTTTTCCTTTGGAATTTCCCCTGCCACTTACCACTGCTTTTGTATTCACTAGTGTAAATTTTGTTTTCATTCTAATTTTATCTTTTGATCTGAATACTAATATTTTCGACTTTACAGTCCAACCAATCACTTTATGGCAATCAGTTACTAGAATCTCATCGATATCACCCTGGAAATGTTTCCAGTTTCAGTCATCACGTCTTGGATCAGAGGTTGAGGCAGCAACAAATGGAATCAGAGGAAGATTCCAGGTGGTTGGCTGAATCAGAGAGTAGTTTGGTAAGGTTTTTCATATGTTGATTGTAATAAACTTGACCTTGTTTTTCCAATGCACTCATATTCAAATTGATGGTTTTGACTAATGTCCAATACATCGTAGTCAACTCCTCACGTGGTCGACCTTCCCCCTTCACTTATTTGAGTTATTCTTTATGAAAGTAACTACAGTAAGGAATTGCCAAATAATAAAATAAGTCCTGGCTAGACTATTCCAATAAAAAAAAAATGGTGAAGCATCGACGTGAAGTCATTAGCTTTCGGACTTCAAAAGATAGAATCGCCGAATTATATTGAATATGTCAGAATACTACTTTTTTTTCCTGTTTACAAAACGGACTTCAATGTTCATTGTCAGTGTGACAAATACTTCAATTTATTTATTATCTTCAATACATGGAATCATCCAATTGTTTTGAATATATTAGAAAATCTTAATTGTTATTGGTGCCCTAATTCACTTATTCGAGTCATGCTACAGCAATCTCAAAAACTCGAAAAACCTGAAGTTGAATAAAAATTTTTTGATTATTGATCTGATAGGAGTAACTTGTTTTTGAGCGCTCGTACAACTTACACAAGGGCTATATCATTTCGTCACGATGTCTGTATTTTTCGAATTTTGAGCCGAAAATGGTCTCAAACGATAGGGTTCAACTCACTGATGACGAATCCGTCGGAATATTTGAGTCTGTCCGTCCGGCCGTCCGGCCGTCCGTAAGCACGATAACTCTCGACTCTCGACTTGAAATTTTCAGTGTAGATTCAGATCCCAAATGCCTCGGTTAAGTTCGTTAATGGGCAGAATTCCACCAGGGGTTCCGTAAATATGGCCGTTCAAAATTTTGTTCTCCTGATTACTTCGAAACTACAGATTCGATCAAGATGAAACTTTGCACTCAAATGGAGAATGAGGTGTTCAAGCTACATGTGAAATTTTGTCCAGATTGCATGACCAGAACCACAGAAACCATAGAAAATTGTAACTTTCGAACGGAAAGGCCTAGGGACTTGAAATTTGCAGGATAGGTGTACATCTCGATTGTCGTAATCACTTTCATCTATGAGCAAAATTATACTAGGGGTTCCGTAAATATGATCGTTTGAAATTTGGTTTTCTTGATAATTTCAAAACTACAGATTCGATCGTGACGAAATTTTGTATACTAATGAAGAATGATATATTTAAGCTACACTTCTCCAGATCACATGACCAGAACCATAGAAACCATAGAAAATCATAACTTTCGAACGGAAAGGCCTAGGGACTTGAGATTTTCAGGATAGGCGTATATCTGAAATGTCGCGTCCACGTTTATCAATGAGCAGAATTATACTAGGGGTTCCGTAAATACGGTCGAATGAAATTTTGGTTTCTCGATAATTTCGAAACTACGGATTCGATCGAGATAAAATTTCATATTTTAATCGAGAATGATATATTAAAGCAATATTTTGTCCAGATCGCATGACCAGAACCACAGAAACCATAGAAAATTGTAACTTTTGAACGGAAAGGCCTAGGAACTTGAAATTTTCAGGGTGGGTTTGGATCGCGAATTTCACGGTCACGTTCATCAATGAGCAAAATTAGACTAGGGGTTCCGTGAATATAGCCGTTCAAAATATTCTGTTCCTGATAATTTCGAAACTACTGATTTGATCGGAATGCAATTTTGCACCTAGCTGAGGAATAATGTATTCAAACTATGTGCGGAATTTTGTCCAGATCGCATCACCAAGACCATAGATACCGTAGAAAATTCTAGCGAATTATTGAAACAAAATTGATCAGCTGAAGCACTGACATGAAGTCTGGAGTTTCGCCTAAGTTTCAGAATTTTTTTGACAGCTGTCGAAAATTCCTTCAATTGATTTCTAAAACTGGAAAATGCGAATCTACCTACCAGGTGCATGTACGAGCGCTCAAAAGCTCCTGCCTTCACGGCAGTGCTTTTCGTAATTTTTTTTCAAATAAAATTTCAATAAACTTTTCGCAACCTAGAAAAAAACTTATCGTGGAGTTGAGAGATATTTGGAAAATCGCCACTTTCTTCCGTTTTCAAGTGTTAATATCCCTATTTCTCTTTCGAGTCCGTTCCACTGACCAGAATAAGCGAAGATATTCTTTCATCTGTTATTCCAACCTAATCTACTAAGTATTCAGTAATCCACTAATCACTTATCGTATTCTAGTGGATAAGTGAATACTGAGTAAATTATGATTTTCCATCAAGTATCGGCCTCATCAGTTCATAATCCAACCTAATCGTTTGATTATCAAAATTCGATAATTACAGACATTAAGGCAAAATGAAAACTCTCTTGTTCGGAGAAATAGCGCGCAAAAAGTTGTTTTCATTCTTCCTCTAGTCTATTTATTTGATTGTTATAAACTTCTCGAAACGAAGAAGGAAACACCTTTATTTTTTTTTAGTTTAGAAGTCCCACCCTAAATTATAACAATTCATCATGATCCACAAAGCTGGTGATGATTGTTTTAGTCTACAACCGATTGAAAACCGAAAATAATATTTCATTTCAGAATTTTTAACTTTTTTCGCGTTTTTTGAGATTCAAACAAACATCTGAACCTTTCATCGCAAACAAAAAAATTATGTATGGTAACACATTTTCCAAATTCTTTAGAATTTGGAATACTCTGTACAATGTACTGTTGTTCTTGGGTTGAGTTATTACTGATATAAGCAGGTATAATTTTGAAGAGAGATAACCAGCTAGTTGAGCTTCTGGAAAAATATACAACACATATCGTTTCTTAGCAGCGATATTTGCTAAAAATATGAATGCATGATTTATTGCACAGCCTAATGCTAGACCTTACATTGCAATCGTAACATTATTTTGAACGAGCCTACTTTTGATGATGTGAGGTCGCCACGCCATTCTATAGTCCAGATCCCAATCTAATCGAGATTCATTGACTAGGTCGCTTAATTTCTTTTGGCCGAATGTTGCCAATGAAAGTAATACGAAGCTTACTATAAAGAAGTTTACCTCGTAGTTGAGCCTACGTTCAGAGATATATTTACTCGGTTTCGATGTATTACGCTAATCAATTTTTCTGAGATAGATATCTATTTAAATTTTCGACATTCTAGTCTAGTAGGTCTCTTACCCGTCCCAAATTTCGGGAAGTACTTCCTTTTTCGGGGAAAAAGTGAACCCTTACTTCTCCATTTCCCAAGACCCAATCTAGCAATTCTGCCGCCCTGGGCAGAATAATATTCGCTGCCCCCAATAATGTTTCGACTCGCTGCTTTTCCCTTGTCCAATATTTTTCTGTCATGGGCAAATCTCGTCTACATATGACCATTTTATCAATAAATATTTTTTATCAAAATCGTTACAATATTTAAGTGGTTCATACGTTAAGTGTAAAAAAATCAGTCATTTTCAAAAACAATCAACAATATAAACAATATGAAACATAAGAATAAGGAATGAAGATTTATTCGGCACATAATTACTTACAAAATTTATCTTTCACAAGGTGAAGTGTATATAGGACATAGTTGTCTAGTATTTTTTAGCACTTTCTGTTCTGCAAATACGTACTTTAATAATTTCAGACAAATTGAAACTGTGGCAAACCTTATGTTTTTTTTTTGCAATCGCAGCCAGTCCAGATAATCTATATTCTCTGTCATGGTGGATGGCAAATAATTTTCGATTATTTTTGATTTAGAAAAGCTCCTTCCACCACATGCAACGGTAACTGGTAAATTCAAAAGAATCCAGAGCGCTGTACTGATATTAGGACCAAACCTCAAAGCAGTTATGAATTTAAAAATGTTTCGAGTAGACAAATTGCTATCTAGAAACGTAAAAAGAACTGATAACTTCCCTGAAAGTTCTAATGCGTTCATATCACACGAGTTCTCGAGGTTGTTATAATATTCTAACAATTCATTTATCTTAAGGCCTATATGTCGGACTGAAATGGAAAATATTTGGAGAATTTGCTCACAAGTTTCTTAGGGAAGAATTATCTCTGGATAATGAATGATTCTGCCAGATGAAATTGAAGATTCAATGAAAACTATGAGAAGTAACACTAAGAATGAGTTAGGTAGAGAACAGAAGATCCATGTGGTCGTAGTTCCGGAAGACTAACCGAGCCAAGACGACCTCAGTCCAAATAATAATCATAATAATAATAATAACACAATGAAATATTTTATTCTTTGAATATAAAAATAATATGTATAAAAAACCTTATTCAAAATATGATCAAACGAAACTAATGAACAATCTATTAATAATAACAATAAAGAACAATCTATTAAATTTCAAAATCCATACGACGTTTCTCTTCGGCAAGTTTTTCAATTATTTTTTGTCGATATGAATTTCATTACAGATGTTTGATAGGGCTAAGCCCGTGAGTCTATTTTCCGACAGAATTTCTCAGATAGGTGAGGTCTATTTTCCGCAGAAAGCAACTTATATATTTCTCCTTGGATTGAGAGGAATATTATTATATCAACGAATAGTTTATGATATCTGTTATCGAAATAATAAATGCCTTCAAAAATATCCAATAGTACAACTTACCTTCAATAATTCATAAAATTCATAATTCTCGAGTTCAAAGGCACAATGGCACAAAAAAGTCAGAATACAAAAAAAAACATATAACACTTTCAATCTGGACATGCACTCAACGAAAATTGTAATATAAATTTTTTGCTTTTCTCATCATTTCCTCCTTCTCTTCGAAGGAATATGGAAATATTGATGTAGAATAATCAGATTCCCTAATTTTTCTCCCTCATCCCGGCGCTCAAAATTCTAATTGGTGAATTTAAAATAAAAATCGATTTGAAATATCACAAATGTCGCCTTGAAATCTAAAAAAACCGATTATTATGAACTCAAAAACGCCGCCAAAATAAGCAAGCTTGAAGAGATGTAGTGTAAAAACTCGCAAGAGGGCTATGCAGGGAAATGGGAATCGCATCCTGACAGTAATATTTATGATCAGAATGCGGTACCTTTGAAAATTGTTTATAATAATAGGACCTTGTTGCATTTTCATTGCGTACTTTGAATATCTATGTTTCCAAAAGTTGAGATTAAATTACTTACTTACTACGTATAATGTATTATTGTAATTCCTTAGCTTATGTCATATTCCCAAGGCCCCACCAAAAATTCAGGAATTATTATGTCCTGGTGGGAAAACCGACAGGCAAACGCCCTCAATTTTGCGCCACTGTTTTTGCCGCCCTGGGCAGTTACCCAGTTTGCCCCCTCCTAGATCGGACCCTGCTATTTCCCTTCCCCATTTTTCCTTGCAACCACCCTGCTGAGCCAACTTAACTGAATGAAGATGTCCAACGGCAAAAGAACCTGTGTTTTCTTTCGGGATCACGGTCAAGGTTTTTGTGATAGTTGGACGGCAAAGACAAAGGCAGAACGTTATAATATATACCATTCATTCATCAAAAAAAAAGTTGTTCTCTAGACTCTGAACTCTGAAATACATTTCTTATTATGATACAAAGGCATAGATAAAAACCTTTGCAAAAACTCTGTCTGCCTGTATGAATGTAAATAGATTGTTTAGAATAAGATCCGATTTTGAATCATAACTTACCAGTACAAAAATGCTGCAAGTCGATCAAGGCGAGTTTATCAAATCATCTCTAGACCAATTGATAATAATAATAATAATAATAATGTTTATTTTCGAGAATCCTACATAATACCTATGTATACATAATCAGAACGAAAACACAGTCAAAAAAATTACGGAAAGCACTGCCGTGAAGGCAGGAGCTTTTGAGCGCTCGTACATGAACCTTGTAGGTAGATTCGCATTCTCCAGTTTTAGAAACCAATTGGAAAGATTTTGACAGCTGTCAAATTTCAAACTAACGCTAAAATCCAGACTTCGCGTCAGTGCTCTGGTGACCATTTTTTTTTCGATAATTCGCTAGAATTTTCTACAGTATCTATGGTCTTGATAATGCGATCTGGACGAAATTTCTCACGTAGTTTGAATACATTATTCTTCATATATTTGCGAGATTTCATTTCAATCCAATTAGTATTTTCGAAATTATCAGGAAAAATATAGTTTGAACGTCTATATTTACGGAACCCCTAGTCTAATTTTGCTCATTGCTGAAAGTGATCGCGAAATTCGCGATCCGAACCTATCCTGAAAATTTCAAGTCCCTAGGCCTTTCCGTTCGAAAGTTATGATTTTCTATGGTTTCTATGGTTCTGATCATGCGATCTGGAAAAAATGTAGCTCGAATATATCATTCTCAATTTAAATTCAAAATTTCGTCACGATCAGATCCATAGTTTTGAAATTATCAAGAAAACTGAATTTCAAACGGCCATATTTACGGAACCCCTGGTCTAATTTTGCTCATTGATGAACGTCATCGCGACATTCAAGATCCACACCTATCCTGAAAATTTCAAGTCCCTAGGCCTTTCCAGTAAAAAATTATAATTTTCTATGGTTTCTATGGTTCTGGTTATGCGAGCTGGACAAAATTCTGCATGTAGCTTGAACACGTAGTTCTCCAACTGAGTGCAAAATTCCACCTCGATCGAATCTGTAGTTTCGAAGTAATCCGAAAATCAAAATTTTGAACGGCCATATTCACGGAACCCCTGGGCGAATTTTGCCCATTAACGAACTCAACTGCGGCATTCAAGATTCGAACCTACCCTGAAAATTCTGAAAGTTCCTAGGACATTCCATTCGCGAGTTATCGTGTATACGGACGGACGGCCGGACGGACGGACAGACTCGAATTTTCCGACGGATTCGTCATCAGTGAGTCGAACATAGATAAGATAATTTTAGATAAGATAATTTTATTGTGCCCTTTACAAACTTCCAAGTTTGTTTACACTCGTCAAAAATAAATATAATAATAAACATTCGTCTACATACAAAAACAATGAGGAACAAGTTCACAACATTATAAATTAGATAAAACAAATGAAGTCGTTTGAGACCATTTTCGGCTAAAAATTCGAAAAATACAGACATCGTGACGAAATGATATAGCCCTCGTGTAAGTAGTACGAGCGCTCAAAAAGAAAAGAAACATTCAAAAGGAAGCATTCAGAAACTCTCGCAATGCATAAGGCTCAAGATCAATCAAGACCCTGTGTATTTCTTTTTTAAAAACATAGTACCTATTCATTTGTCTTAACCTCAAGGGTAATTCATTAAACATGTTCATACACACATATTTGGCACTTTTTGAGCGCTCGTTCTACTCACACGAGGGCTATATCATTTCGTCACGATGTCTGTATTTTTCGAATTTTGAGCCAAAAATGGTCTCAAACGACTATGTTCGACTCACTGATGACGAATCCGTCGGAAAATTTGAGTCCGTCCGTCCGGCCGTAAGCACGATAACTCTCGAACGGAACAACCTAGAGACTTGAAATTTTCAGTGTGGGTTCAGTTCCCGAATGCCTCGGTTGAGTTCGTTAATGAGCCAAATTCCACTAGGGGTTCCGTAAATATGGCCGTTCAAAGTTTTGTTCTTCTGATTACATGGAAACTGCAGATTTGATCGAGATGAAATTTTGCACTCAAATGGAGAATGGGGTGTTCAAGCTACATGTGAAATTTTTTCCAGATCGCAAGACCAGAACCATAGAAAACATAGAAAATTGTAACTTTTGGACGGAAACGCCTAGGGACTTGAAATTTTCAGGATAGGTGTGGATCTCGAATGTCGTGATCACGTTCATCTATGAGCAAAATTATACTAGGGGTTCCGTAAATATGGTCGGTTGAAATTTAGTTTTTTTGATAATTTCAAAACTACAGATTCGTGACGAAATTTTGTATACTACAGGAGAATATATTCAAGCTACATTTCTCCAGATCGCATGACCAGAACCATAGAAAATCATAACTTTCGAACGGATAGGCATAGGGACTTGAAATTTTCAGGGTAGGTTCGGATCGCGAATTTCGCGGGCACGTTCATCAGTGAGCAAAATTAGACAAGGGGTTCCGTAAATACGGTCGGTGGAAATCTTGTTTTCTCGATAATTTCGAAACTATGGATTCGATCGAGATGAAATTCTGTATCTTAATCGAGAATGTATATTGAAGCAACATTTTGTCCAGATCGCATGACCAGAACCATAGAAACCATAGAAAATTATAATTTCCGAAGGGAAAGGCCCAGAAACTTGAAATTTTCAGGGTAGGTTTGTATCTCGAATTTCGCCGTCACGTTCATCAATGAGCAAAATTAGACTAGGAGTTCCGTAAATAGGACCTTTCAAAATATTTCGTTCCTGATAATTTCGAAACTACTGATTGGATTAGAATGAAATTTTACACCTAGCTGAAGAATAATGTATGATGATGAGATAGCAATGTTCTTTCGTTATATTACGTGCGAAATTTTGTCCAGATCGCCTCACCAACACCATAGATACCGTAGAAAATTCTAGCGAATTATCGAAAAAAAGTTGGTCAGCTGAAGCACTGACATGAAGTCTGGAGTTTCGCCTAAGTTTGAGATTTTTTTTGACAGCTGTCGAAAATTTCTTCAATTGATTTTCAAAACTGGGAAATGCGAATCTACCTACAAGGTGGATGTACGAGCGCTCAAAAGCTCCTGACTTCACGGCAGTGCTTTTCGTAATTTTTTCTGTAAGAGTTATTCTATAAGCTGTATAGTTATAATAACAGCTTCTACAATTGTAGAAATGGTTGGGAAAATTTTCTCTAAACAATTCTTTGTTTTTAAAAAGAGACACAAGGCATTCCTCATTATGAACTGCCACTACAGTTAATATACCACTTCTTCTAAAATAACCCCTACAAGAGGCTATATAGCTGAGCTTGTTTATAATTCTTATTGCTTTTTTCTGAGTTATTAAGATCCTTTCTACAGCACTGACACTCCCATAAAACATTCCTGAGCATATAATCAAATATTAATAAAAAAGTGAATATTAAAAGGATTATAAATACTTAATTCAATTTTTTTCTAGAAGAAACGTCTGAGTATAAGTGCGCCAATACCCGAACCGGATTTCCAAAGTGATCTTGCGCAGTCCCTCACATCTCTTCCAAGTAGTCCTATATGCATGAATTATAGTAGCTCCTCTCAGGCTTCCTATCAGTTGACTGAAAGCCTTGGAAGTATGTCTCTCAGTGGAAATGGATTGCAGAGTAGTAATGGGTCTCAATGTAGCAGTAAGAGTCATTCTCCAGCCGGTTCTTTGACGAGTACCATGACATTAATCACTAAGCAGGAGAGAAGTATTACCCCTCTGAGTGGATCAGAAAGCTGTGATATAGAAAGGGAGAAGGTAGGCATTACATTTTTCCTATATATTGAATTAAGATATTAGTGGCTTTCCAGCCAGGTGCGTGTTTCTCTGGGGCGTCACGCCCTAGTTATGGCGGGAACATGCCAAAACCAAACTGTCAAAAAAACGTAAACAAAGCAGCAAATATGACGGGTTTGGCGTTGAACAGCTTTCAGAACTTGAAGCCCGGCAAATTCGGGAAGTGCACCAGAGGAGAGGGGAAGGTAGTGCGAGTGCTTGAAATAATTATTCGTACGACGTGTGTTGCACGATCAGTTTAGCATCAGTTTAGTCCGTCAGTTTGATCATAAATGGAATGAAGGCTAACTGATGGACTGAATGTCGATATTACACGATAATTCGAACTGACATCAGTTTAAAAAAAAACCGTGGAATGAAACTAACAAAAATTATTGAAATATTTAAAAATCTGTCTGTCTGTCGGTCAACGCATAACTCATAACACATCATTCTGATCGAATTGACGGACTGAACGGATGTCAAACTAATCGTGTAACACACGTCTAAAGCGAGCCTTACACGTCCAATATTATTGAAGCAATATCGATATCGATCAATATATTGAACGTGTAAGGAAGATATTGAAACAATAATATTGGAACAAAAAAAATCTGTTTGATTTTTATTGAAGCCCCTTCAATATATTGATTTTCTCTCAATATATTGAAGGGACTTCAATAAAAATCAAACGGATTTTATTTGTTCCAATATAATTGCCTTCAATATTATTGTTTCAATATCCTCCTTACACATTGATCGATATCGATATTGCTTCAATAATATTGGCCGTGTAAGGCTCGCTTAAAACTGAGTGTCTGATTGAAATACTTGGCAAAGAATGAGTAGGTTTTTTTATGGCGAAGTAAAAATATTTTGGGTAGTTGTAGTACCCACACCAAAATCTCTCTGGTTTCCACTACGGATTAAAGCTTCTCTTCATGGTGAATACGATTTTTTTTTTTTTTTCACTTTTATTTCACTTTCTAAACTGAAAGCGGCCCCACTTATAGTACTTATCATTTCTGATTAATATTAGCAACGTTGTAAAATTCATTGCTTCCAATTTTCAGCCGTGTTTCAATTCGCTAGCCGAATCGCACTTCGACACGCAAGCTGAGCAGATGGCGTTCTCTGTTTTCTCTGAAATTTCGTGCTGGCTATGGATCATGCGTAGTGCTTTAGTTTAGGTCAATTTTTATTTGGGTATTTTCTAGCCGTAGGTTTAGGGTTCTGTGCCGTTATGATAATAATAATAATAATATTTTATGGATCCTTTGAGACACGACAATGCATGTAATGACAAGTCACAAAAAAAATGGAAGATAAATTCGAACATTTTCTTAATTAACTGAAAAATACTCATGTATGTACTATAGAAAAAAAAAAGCCTGAACAACTTTTTCAAACCTAATTATATTAAATAACCTTATATGCTAAGGGGAAATTGATTGAAAATTTTATATAATCTGATACCAAGGTGACCTTCCAAACTTGAAGTTTTGTGTTTAGGAATAGAGAATACTTCCTTTTTTCTAGTCTCATGGGAATGAAAGCTTGACAATTTTACAATATAACTCTTATTCTCCTTTACATAAACTAGCATCTGAAGATGAAAATGGAGGCTAGTGTTAGCAAGTTATTTTTTGAGAATATGTCTACAAGAGGAACATCAAGCGCAGAATTCTTTTATTAGGAACAAAACTCTACCAACATCAGAGGAATTTCCTCTCAGCAACAAGATGTTATATGAAAGATGACCGTAAACTTAACTATAATTAACATTAATCAGGTAATTCAGAGGAAGCAACTTTCTGATCCGACTCAGTGCATAATAAGAACTATCGAGTTTTTTGCACACCGCGTCAACATGTGTGTCCCTGCTTGACTACCTATCAATGTGAATACCAAGGAATTTCGTTAATTCCTTCGATGAGATGACAGTATCGAAATGAGGAGTTGTAATTTCCTCAGCATCATTAGACAATGAGAAGTATATGCACTCAGTTTCACTCACATTGATCATAACTGCATTCAGATTGCACCATTCAACAAAGCAATGAACTTTAGAGATCACATAATTTCACTTTATGGAGACAGTCATAACAAACTCCACAAAATGCAAAGCACCCGTTCGAGTTGAGCGGCCTGATTATAAACCGTGCTGTGCAGTATCAAGTAATCGAAATTTATCGGGGAATTTCAGCATTTTATTGAAAACCAATCGTTAAAACAATTTCAAAAACAACTCAGGATAGAAATGGGTCTATAATTGAAAACATCATGAATGTCTCCATTCTTATAGACTGGAATAACGGTGGCTTTCTTGAGAACATCAGGAAAAACCCCTGTACTAATTGACAGGTCCACTAAATGAGCGAAATGTCGACCAATATCAGGAACTTCTTTAGGATTCGTGTAGAGACAAAATCAACACCCGAACCACTGTCATTTCTGAGTGAACTCAATACATTGACAACTTCATATTCTGAAACTGGATGAAAGAAAAAATTAACATTCCACATAGAGGAAGATAATGTATCTTTATAGTTTCGATTGAGACTGATCTCAGCAACAGCGGCGAAATAATTGTCAAAGATCTCAGCTGCAGCTCTGGCATACGAAACACTGTTCACATTAAGCGATATTAATTCATGATTATAACTTCTTCGATCCGTCATATCATTCACCAGATTCCATATACTTCCATTTTTATAACCAGAATTTTCTATGGGATTACAGTTGAAATTTAATTTAGTTTTTCTAATCAGGTAATGGTAAGAATGTTTGGATTTCTTATACAAATTATGTAGACAGGCTCTCGGCATAATTATGTAGCCAACGTTAATTCGGTTTATGTTTTCGCCCTGTTGCATTGTCTATTACACTCCGCAAGTTGCATCCATTGTTATAGCACAAGAAACAGAAGGAACGGAAATTCAAATGATTGGTATGAGACGAGATGATTTCTCGTCATTCCGTTTGTTGACGTGTACCCAAAGTTAGGTGAAACAGATATGCTACAAATCGAACTTCAGGGCACATGCGTATTCATTGTGAATGGTGAATTCCGTGCCGAATTGCCACTCGGTCCGCAAATATATTACGAATGCAGCATTACGTTAAATATTATATTATATAGGGTGTATCAGTTTTAATCGTTAAAAATTCAATGGGATATTCTCCTTGTTGTCCTGATTCGGAGAAATGTATATTATATACCTCTATCTCGATCCCTGAAAGAGATACAGGGTGTTGAAGTTCACAAGAAAAAATCATTTTTATGCAATAGCACACTAGTGGCGTGCAATTTGGTCACATCTCAATTATTTCGAAGAAAAAAGTTTGTCACTGTTATTTTTACGGAATAAATAAGGCACCTTCGAACTGCTTTTTCAATTTGAAGTATAATTTGCTTTTACAGAACAAAATTTGGAATTCCAGATCCAGAAATTTTTAGTTTTTGATGTTTTTTTGATTGTTTGTTTGAAAGATACGTTTACTAAATGCAAAAGATATTAATTGTTTTGAAATCTCAAAATGCCATACGTATTCTCAAACAATGAGTATGCTGACAGTCATTTCATTTATGGTTTTTGCAATAGTAACTCCCTTGCTGCAGTTTGTGAGTATGCACAACGTTTTCCGGCAAGAAGACATCCCGGAGCAAAAGTTTTTGAGGAAACACATAGACGATTCTGCGAGTTTGGACTGAAAAAATCTGGAGAACAAGATCGAGTTGTTAATCGTGCTGATAATGGCAGAAACCGGAGGATATTACGTACTTTTGATACCGAAAGGAAATTGAGTACAAGGCGGGCGGCAAGAATTCTCAATGTGTCTCACTCAAAAGTATTCAGGACACTAAAGAAGAACCATCGAAAGGCGTTTCGCTTACAACCTTGCACTTACAGAACTTGCAACCTGGAGATGCAGAAAAACGATTAAATTTCTGCCACTGCCTTCTAAATTCTATTAATGCGAATCCACGATTTTTACATCAGATTTTATGGACGGATGAGTCGCAGTTCACAAGAGCAGGTATTGTAAATCATCACAATTTACATGTTTGGGATGTAGAAAATCCGCACGAAACAAGACCACGCTCATTCCAACAGGAATTCAGCGTCAATGTGTTGCTGGGGGCAATAAGTAACAACCTTTGTGGGCCACACTTTTTACCCCCAAGATTGAACGCGATGCTGTTCCACGATTTTCTGGATAGCGATTTGGATGGTTTAATGGAAGACGTGCCTTTACATCTGTTGCAAAAGCATCGGATTCAGATGGATGGAGCGCCTCCTCATTATGGAATCCACGTATTAGAATGGCTCGACGAAAAATATCCAGAGCGTTGGATCAGTCGTATACCAAAAGCTGATTTCGCTGAGCTGATTGCCAATGTAGGACCCATACCCTGGCCTCCTCGCTCACCCGACCTAAACATACTGGACTACTTTGTTTAGGGTAACTTTAAAGAAAAAGTTTATAGCAACCCGCGACGAGCTGATCCAGCGAATAAAAGATGTCTGCGTTAAGCTGAGGCAAAATCAGGAAATGATGAAAGATGCAGTTAATTCATCACCTCGCCGTTGTCAGAAATGCATCGAGGCTGACGGTCTGCATTTTGAACATATGCTGTGATGTCATATTTATTTTGCGTAACCTTTTAATTTTTAATATATTTCCTATTTGATTTGTAGCCAATTTCTATTCAGTCTTTCGAAAAATCTAATTATCTCTGAAACAGAAACTTTAAATTTTGTTCTGTAAAAACAAATTTTTTACTCAAAATCAAACCAGCAATTCGAAAATTAAAAATAACAGTGACAAACTTTTTTCTTCGAAATAATTAGATGTGACCGAATTGCACGCCACTGTTGTTTCCCCGGTTTTCCTTCGGTTATCATTATCCTGGCACTCAAGCTATGGTTTAATAGTTATATAATCTTTCCATCAAATTGTTCTTCTTCCTTTCAGAAAGTCACGCCTACACCAACAGCTGATTTGGATAGAACAAATGACAAAGTTTATGATAGTACTACGCAGGTTGTTAAAGCCATAATGTCTTTATCGCAAGGAGTGCAAAATGCTTATGCTGATCAGTATTTAGATTTGGTGAAGAAAGTTGGATTGGAATTGAAATCACTACTCACAAGTGTGGATGAAATAGTGGTATCGTTTCCGGTTTCGGCCCAGAGAGAGGTAGAAATGGCACACAAAGTTTTATCCAAGGATATGGCTGAACTGGTGAATACTATGAGATTGGCGCAACAGTACAGCAACACCACATTAGACACAGAGTATCGAAAGTGAGTATGGAGTTTTGTTGAGATACCCAATTTAAGAAAAATGAGCTCTTCAATAGAGAAATGTGAGATACTGATTTTCAATTTCAGTAATGAAATTAGAAAAATTATTCTAGATAAACTAATAGCAAGCCAACAATACAATTCAAGTTGCCCCAGAGACAATCAAATTTATCATTTGCATGGCCTGCAGTGATTTTGAGACAGTTGCTGGTGGAACGGATAGGTGGCGTGATTGGAGAAATTTTTTCCGATCACCGTTTTGGAGGTTTTCTGTTTCTTATATCGAATTTATCATTTTGCTGAATGTACTGATGAGATTCGATATGAATCAAAACCAATCTACAGGTGCAAATGATAAATTTGGTGGTCTCTGGGGTTACATTAATTGTTTTGTTGGCTTGCTATTAGTTTATTTAGAATAATTTTTCTTATTTCATTACAGAATTTGATCATTTCAGATAAACAGTCATTATATGAATCCCACCTGATTTCATATTAAATATTGAAAATGACTATTTTCTTGAGGTTGTTTTTAATTGGGCTAATCGCTTGAAACATTTTGGAATGAATTATTATACAAATTATATTGGGTGTCCCATTCTGTACGTTATCCCAAAGTTGGCAAGTTGACATTTTTTATTGAAGCAAATATCTCGGATTTTGGTGAATGTAACTAACAAGAGGGTGCTGAGTTATTTTATTTCATGATTTTCAAGGAAAAAAGAAATGATATAATCTGCAGCTTCAACATCATGTCCCATTTCATTCTTTTTACCATGGCGGCTGTCAAGGTATCTGGTCGGAAGGGCAATTGAGAGTGTTTGGTACTCCGTACCTCTCATACCCTCGAATCATCATTAGGTCAAAGGTGCTGAAAGGCTTCAACTAAGATAGGGTCATTTCAAGTCGGTCAACTCTTTATGTTCCTCCAGCGTCCCAATATAAATCATGTTTGAATTTCGGGAAAAAATGAGAAGCACTCACGTGATGTCAGAACCTTTTGCGCGCTTGTTTCTATATACCTAAACGGCCTTCAGTGTTTATTGTCGGTAGGACAATTAAGGTCATTTTATATTTATAAAATTCAAAATATGGAATCACCGAACTTCGTTGAATATATCAGAATAACCTTCTCTTATTGGTGCCCCAATTCACTCATTTAAGTAATGTCAACATCAACAACTCGAGAAACTTAAAGTATGAATGATAATTTTCTAAGATTGATCTGGCAGGATTAACTAGTCAAATAAAATATTGTGAAATTGTTCGAAACCCGGAAAAAACCGTATCGTTAAATTGGCAAATCTTTGAAAAGCAATATTTTTCTCCCATTTTCAAGTTAAATATCCCTATTTTTCCTTCAAATCTGTTTCACTGGCTGAACTAAATGAAAGTATTCGTTGATGACCTCTATGGTATCGGGGTAGGAATTTAGGTTACGAAATCCTGAAAATGTATAACATAAAATATTATGAGGCTAGAATATGGTAAGAATTCATCAATTACCACTATTTCTTATTCAAATTCAATTCTTTTCTTTCTCGATATCATCAATTTTTATTGAATTACAGACGGAATGAGAAAATGAATGACCTTTAATCGAAAGAGCGTTTACCACACACCAAAAGTGATCGGAAATTCCTGGAAACTGCACGTGGGTGTTGAAGACACGATTAAGGATTCGTTTCAACCCTGGGATCAGTCTATCTTTTTTAAACCGCTTGATTTTAGCGAGGACCCGTGATTCCGGCGCATTCAGACCTCGAACGTATGGTCCGAAAGTTTTCAGAAAGAATTCACCTGTTGTCATTGAGTGACAAAATGCATTCAATAAAGTGGGCCATGAGAATGAAATGTCACCCCATAATGTAATGTCATTTAAATAAACAAAACAAAAGATTTTGGTTGCAAAAAAAGGTTTATAGAATTGATCTCCGTCGGATGTTTATAATCTGGTTGGGCGAATGCCAAAACGACAAAGCCAAAAAACATTGTCGATATTCTATAATGTTCATGTCCATGTAAATTGGGCAGTTGATCGCGGAAATTTGGACTGAATGAAGTGATATACTTATGATATTGCCAACGTTTTGGAACGAATTGTTTCTTTCTCAAGGCTAGAAAAAACAGATTAATTAACCACATATAAAACATAAAACAATTTGCAGTATTACCTCATCATACAATTGATAAAATTGTCGATATTTATCGAGATCAAAACATAAGCAAATCGACAAATTATCGCACCATCAAATGATGTGAAGAAGGGATGCCATGTGTAAACTTGCCTAACTGCGGTCGGCCGCGGGTTTTGAACTAATTAAGTGAGGGAAGACTAATTGAAGCAGCTAAACACAAAGTTGGGTTCTTACAGCGAAAACTGGCCAGGAGATTCAATGTTGAAAAGACTACGGTGTTAAGGACCCTATCAAGTAAGAATGTCTTCTTCCGGAAAAGGAGGAAAGCTCCAAAATACACCGAGGCGAGTGCATTTCGTCAATAAAATCATTGTAATGGACGATGAAAAATATTTCACTTTGTCCAACTCCGAGATGAAAGGCGATGTTTCTACACGGACGATTACTATATGAGATTTAAAAGAAAAAGAAATTTGAGGACACAATTCTGCTATGGTGTGCAATTTCTGAGGCTGGTCTCATCTCACAGTCCTACATTGGCATTGTAGCTTTATATCCAGAGTTGTTTCTCTTAAACAACTGCTTCAGTTTTTGAACACATAATATCAAGCAGATGACGAAATAATGTTCTGGCCTGATGAAAATGAAGAAGAACTGCGACGCCGCATATCCAGGAAAATTAGAGAAATCGACGCTGTGCTCGTCCAAAGAATGATGCAACGCGTCAGGGCAAATCGAAAATAATGGCCCTTTATCTATTATATGAATTTTGTTCTAAAATAACGTTAGTTAGTTGTTCAAGAATTTGATGAAGATATAAAACCATTTTTAAAAGAATTATCAGCTCCTGAATTTCATTCCAGAACTTTCGGACCGTACGTTACCCTGAAATTTCCACTCTAGGCCTCTTTTCTCGAAAGTTATCTTGATTACGGCCGCACAGACAGAATTGAATTTAAATTATTTATGTGTGATTCTAACCTCATCGTTTGAGACTATTCTTGTCTCAAAATTCGACATCAACAGACATTTGGGCCAAATGATAACGCTCTTGTTCTTAGAAGCAAGCGCGCAAAAAGGTCATCACAAGGTGAATGGGGATGGGGATTAGGATGGAAATGACCATGTGATATGATGCGTTGTCATGATAATCCCATTGGTTGCAATGTCTGGTGTCGCTTGAATCACCTCTTTTCTTAGCATTTCAAGGACATTGTTGTAAGCAAATTCTTTATGCACGATACCCCTACTTTAAAAAAAAATGATGAAAAGCACTGCCGTGAAGTCAGGAGCTTTTGAGCGCTCGTTCATTCACCTTGTAGGAAGATTCGCATGCTCCAGTTGTAGAAACTTATTGAAAAAATTTCGACAGCTGCTAAAACTTTTCAACCTTAGGCGAAAATCCTTCACGTCAGTGCTTTGGGTGACCAATTTTTATTTCGATAATTCGCTAGAATTTTCTGAGGTATCTATGGTCTTGGTAATGCGATCTGGACAAAATTTCCCACGTAGTTTGAATACATTATTCTTCAACTATTTCCAAATTTCATTCCAATCCAATGAGTAGTTCAGAAATAATCAGGATAAAAATATTTTTAACGGTCATTTTTGCGGATCCCCTAGTCTTATTTTGCTCATTGATTAACGTGACCGCGAAATTCGCGATTCGAACCTACCCTGAAAATTTCAAGTCCCTAGGCCTTTCCGTTCAAGAGTTATAATTTTCTTTGGTTTCTATGGTTCTAGTCATGCGATCTGGGAGAAATGTAGCTTGAATATTTTCCATCAAATTACAAAATTTTGTCACGATCGAATCTGTAGTTTTGTAATTATCGAGAAAACTAAATTTCAAACGACCATTACGACCTATTTACGGAACCCCTAGTCTAATTTTGCTCATTGATAAACGCGACTGCGACATTCAAGATCCACACCTTACCTGAAAATTTCAAGTCCCTAGGCCTTTCCATTACAAAGTTATATTTTTCTATGATTTCTATGGTTCTGGTCATGCGATCTAGACAAGTGTGAGTATCTTGAACACGACATTTTCCATCTGAGTGCAAAATTCCATCTCGGTCGAATATGTAGTTTCGGAGCAATCAGAAAAATAAAACTTCGGACGGCCATATTTACGGAACCCCTGGTGGAATTCTGCCCATTAAAGAACTCAACCTCGGCATTTGGGTCATTTGGGAACTGAACCCGCAGTGAAAATTTCAAGTCTCTAGGACGTTCCGTTCGAGAGTTATCGTGTATACGGCACATTTTCAGCTCAAAATTCGATGAACACAGACATCGTGACGAAATGATATAGCCCTCGTGTAAGTAGTACGAGCGCTCAAAAACATATCAGCAAAGAATGTAAGTGACATGGTAAAGACCCTAACAGTTGAAGCCTTTCAGCGCTACTACGGATACTGGGGGGAACCTACTCCGCCGGTGTACAGCTGCCGAAGGGAACTACTTTTCAGAGAGGCCAATATCATTGTTTGAGAAAAAAAATAACTTTGTTAGATGAAAAAAATTATAAACAGCACTGCCCCGAAGTCAGGAGCTTTTAAGCGCTCGTTCATCCACCTTGTAGCTAGATTCGCATTTTCCAGTTTCAGAAACCAATCATTGGAGAAATTTTTTACCCCTATCCAAAAAATGACAGCAGCTCTTTGTCAATTATGCCGAATCAGCTGTTGAAGAAATATAAGGATTTTTATTCAATAATTCGTTACATTTGAAAAGTTTTTTGATATGCGATCTAGAAAAATGTAACTTGAATATATCATTCTCCATTAAAACACAAAATTTCGTCACGAACAACCCCTGGTGGAATTTTGCCCATCAACGAACTCAACTACGGCATTCAAGATTCGAACCTACCCTGAAAATTTTAAGTTTCTAGGTCGTCCCGTCCGAGAGTTATCGCGTATACGGCCGGACGGACAGACTCGAATTTTCCAACGAATTCGTCATCAGTGAGTCAAACCTTGTCGATTGAGACCATTTTCGGCTCAAAATTCGAAAAATACAGACATCGTGACGAAATGATATAGCCCTCGTGTAAGTAGAACGAGCTCCCAAAAATGAGTCCCATTTATTTTCTCGCATACCGCGTATGTAATGTTTCTTGTTTTGTTAATAATTTATACCTTAATACGTCGAGTCGCGGGTATAGGTTAAGTAACTGGAATTCTTCATTTTTTAGGTGAAATATTTGTAGAGGTGAAGACTCAAATTCAGTAATAAAATGAGAAAAATTATTCTAGATAATACTGCCCTAATAAGGATAAAGGTCGTTAGTGCAATTTGCCGTGTTTAGAGAAAAACGAGTAAAACTTTTCAGGACTATGCCATCCTCATAACTCATGAACGGAAAGGCCTAGAGACTTGAAATTTTCAGGATTGATGTGGATATCGATTATCACGGTCACTTTTATCAATGAGCAAAATTGGACTAGGGGTTCCGTAAATATGGTCGTTTGAAATAATTTAGTTTTCTTGGTGATTTCCAAACTACGTATTCGATCGTGTCGAAATTTTGTATTTTAATTGAGATTGATATATTTAAGCTACATTTTGTCCAGATCGTATGACCAGAACCATAGAAACCATAGAAATTTATAATGTTCGAACGGAAAGGCCTAGGGACTTGAAATTTTCAGGGTAGGTTTGGATCGCGAATGTCGCGATCACGTTCATCAATGTCCGAAATAAGACTAGGGGTTCCGTAAATATGGCCGTTCAAAATATTGTTTTCCTGAAACTGATTGGATTGGAATTAAATTTTGCACAAAGATGAAGAATAATGTAGTCAAAGTACGTTCGAAATTTTGTCCAGATCGCATCACCAGAACCATAGATACCGTAGAAAATTCTAGCGAATAATCGAAAATAAAATTGGTCGCCTAAAGCGCTGACGTGACGTCTGGAATTCCGCCCCAGTTTGAAATTTTTTCGACAGCTGTCAAAAATGTATTCAATTGGTTGAACTTGAAAATGCGAATCTACCTGAAAGGTGGATGAACGAGCGCTCAGAAGCTCCTTACTTCACGACAGTGCTTTCAATAATTTTTATTTTCAACAACTGAAACGAAACTCAAATCGGAGGCAATAAGAAGACGAGGCACAAAAATTCGCGTCTAGGGAGCATAATAACCTTCTGAAGATCAGCTGAACAAGTTAATGATGACTTCATATTCAATTATTACTCACATGGTATCAGAGCGAATAGTCGTAACTTACATGCGATGCTGAGACATAATGTCGTATCTACCGAAATTTTTGGAGTTACGACATTTTAACTTAACATAACACATTATACTACTCAATCCCTTAACATAAGGGCTCTGTTGGAAGATACGACCTTTCTTTAATACTATAATTTGAGGTTTTCCGGGCGAGACACTACTTTTCAGCTTAACACATAGATGCAGATTGTTGAGGTCTATGTGATGATGCTCCTAACTCATTTTCGACCATTTTTGCAGTTACGACCTTTATCCTTACCACGGCAGAATAGCAAGCCCACAAATCAATTCATGTTACCCCAGAGACCACCAAATCCATTATTTGCACCTGTAGACCGGTTTTTTCTCATATCAAGTCTCATCAGTACAGTAAGAAAATGATGAATTCGATGTAAGAAACGGAAAACCTTTAGAACATAATGCAGCGGTTATCGGAGAAAATTTCTCCAAGCAGGCCACCTGTCCGCAAATGATGGATTTGGTGGTCTCTGGAGTAGCATGAATTGATTTTTTGGCTTGCTGTTAGTTTATCTAGAATAATTTTGCTTATCTCATTACTGAATTCGATAATCTCAGATTAACAGCCAATATATTATTCTAGATGAAGACTCGTCTATAGGTACAGCGTAATAGATTTATGATCGTTTTTTTTTCAGGGGTATGTTGGGAGCTGCTCACGTATTAGCTATGGATTCAAAGAACCTTCTAGATGTAGTCGATGCGATAAGAATACGTTACCCTCATATAAATGAGAATATATTCAAAGCCAAAAATTGCATAGCGGAAACTGAAGAACTCAGTAGTTCTACAGAGACCTCAGAAAAGCAAGATATGACAAAGTCTACAGATAATTCACAGGATTACCCTACTGACCTTCCTAATTCACCAAAAGCAGTATCTTGTTCATTTGTTCCCATCCATTCTCATACTCAAACATCGGCTAGTTTGAATATGGGACATGCTTTAGATAGTTAGTGAGAATATTTGTGTTATTGAGTTCAACTGATTACTGCAGCTTCAGAAAGTTTTACCGTTAATGATGATACTAGCTTGAAAGTATTGTTATCTAAATTCTCAATAAAGAAATTCATTCATTATGGAAAGAATTGATAAATTGTATGCTTAATCTCACGTCTTTGTAATGTTCCTGATCTGATAAAATAATAATTGAAGAAAAATCATTCAATTATATTACTCTCACCCTTTGAGAATTCATGTCCATTTTGAGTTTGATATCAATCATATCACAGTGAAGATCTCTTTTATTATTTGGTAATTGAGATCAGGTCTTATCATATCATATACATATTTAGAAAAACTATATGTTTTACACACTTTTTAATTTCAAACTCATGAATGCTCATTAAAATTACCAATTAATTTTCTTCTATTCTATTTTGATACTTATCATAAGGAAAAAAATGAATTTCTTGTATTGGATCACTTGAACTTGAGCAAATAATAACTTCTCAAATGAAGGCTTTTCCTTGATTCCTGAGAGCCTTCGAAAAATAAAAACTGAAGAGATTACATTTTTCACGAATACATATACTCCAAACTTCTGGAAAAGAAAAATCAGTGGAATTCTGTGAGAGCCTTCATTAAATGTTTGATATTTTATATGCCGAACAAATATTTATTCAAACCAATTGTGTTTTTAAGACTGCATAGGATATTTCTGTTGTATGTGTAAGGCTTGACAAGTGGCATTTTATCGACATACTTCGATATACATTTTTATTATAGCTGTAGTACAATGATTGTAAATGAAAAGTTTTTATTTGTATGGAGTGGATGAAATTATTTCAACTCGTTCAAAAAATCCAGAACGCATTGTTTGATGAAGACCGAATTTTGTATATTTATATTTTTTTTGTACGATATGTAAATGTTTTGTTTTTGTTCTGAGCCTATTGAATAAAACTAGTGAATTTTACAGCAATCTTAATTTTTTCAAATTATAACGTCACATAAAGATCGTTAAAATAATATCACGGCATTGGAAATTCAATAAAATATTATTTGAAATATTTCAGTCGTCTATGGAAGTCCAGCGTTTCGGTCTGATTACTCGGGCCGTCTTGAGGGAAGATCTGAGAAGAGCTGTCTGCTCCAAATTCAAAATATCGCTAAATCAAAATGACAAAAGATTAATTTATTGGAATGTCCAAAAGGTATTCGAAAGTCAAATATGCGTTCCTCAACCTGTATTAGGGTAAAGACAGACACGGTTAGAAACGGAAATTTTCATGAACAAAGAGTTCTTCGAGTACCTGCCCCAATAGTGCAGTTTCCTCTTTATTTTTCTGAAAAATAACCAAAAATCGATAAAACTAGCGTTGAAGTTTTATTGTATTTGTTCTAATATGTAAATATGTGGATTCAAATGTTTGAATTTACCGCGTACACCTGGCGCAAGTACCGACACAACACGCGAGGTCTGCACGGCGTTCCTGCTAAGTATGTCAACAAGAGTATCAAGTATGAAATATGAATAAAACAACAGTATTGGCCTGAAGATCGTGAAGATCTGTATCGTGATAATGATTTTGCAAATAAATTTTTTTAGAACGAAACCCTATAAGAACGGTGCGGTTTAGAGTAATCTTATCTTGGCGCCCCGATTAGGTGTTTTTCTTCATAATACGAACGGAAGAATCGAATTTCACTAGTTGTCATTCTTATGAATACCTGAAATATTATCGAAACCATATGAAAGAAGTGCGGAAAAGTCGAAGAAGACCTATCCATTCTAATTTTACTCATCTGAGGGTGATGGACGCCTTCATAAGGCTTGAAAGCTAACATTTTCTACCGTTTGTGCGTGTGTATGTGGACGACATCATAATGTGCATTCCCCAGGACAATATAACGGAAACAATGAATTCTTCAATAGTTTTAATGACAAATTGAAATTAACGAGTTAATTGGTGGTCGATAATAGGATACCATTTTTGGATGTCTGGTTGATTCGTGATGATAGAATCATAACGGATTTATATTCAAAGCCAACTTCATCAGGCAGATTAATGAATTATCAATCAATGCATCCCAGGTTACAGAAAGTTGCAATCATAATGTCCATAAAGCATGAAATTTTAAACTTTAGTCACCCTTATTTTCATGAAAAAATTATAAAGAGCACTGCTGTGAAGTCGGGAGATTTTGAGTGCTCGTTAATTCACCTTGTAGGTAGATTCGTATTTTTCAGTTTGAGAAACCATATGATTGAAGACATTTTTGACAGCTGTCAAAAAAATGACAACAGTTCTTTTCAATTATGCCTAATCAGCTGTTACAGAAATAAAGGATTTTTTATTCAATAATTCGTCGGAATTTGAAATGATTCTGGTTATGCGATCTGGAAAAAATTTAGCTTGAATATATCATTCTCCATTGAAATATGAAGTTTCATGTTTTGGAATTATCAAGAAAACAAAATTTCAAACGACCATATTTACGGAACCCTTGGTCGAATTTTGCCCAATAACGAACTTAACGCGACATTTGAGATTCGAACCTACCCTGAAAATTTCAAGTTTCTAGGTCGTTCCGTTCGAGAGTTATCGTGTATACGGCCGGACGGACAGACTCGAATTTTTTGGCGTAGTAGTCACCAGTCGATTGAGACCATTTTCAGCTCAAAATTCTAAAAATACAGACATCGTGACGAAATGTAAGTAGAACGAGCGCTCGAATAGAAACTGGAGTGCGTAGGATCACTTCTATGGCCAGTCAGTATTTCCAATATTTTTGGATAATTGATGTGGGGGGGTGGGCTTGCTTCAAAATAACATCGGAACGAGTATATCATTGAATTAAACAAGTTAATTAGTTCATTATTGTCACTGATTATTTCAATACGATGAAAAATCTTATTAAAAATTACGAAAAGCACTGCCGTGAAGGCAGGAGCTTTTGAGCGCTCGTACATGCACCTTGTAGGCAGATTCGCATTTTCCAGTTTTAGAAATCAATTAAAGGAATTTTTGACTGCTGTCAAAAAAATTCTGAAACTTAGGCGAAACTCCAGACTTCATGTCGGTGCTTCAGCTAATCAATTTTTTTCCGATAATTCGCTAGAATTTTCCACGGTATCTATGGTCTTGGTGATGCGATCTGGACAAAATTTTGCACGTAGTTTGAATACATTATACCTGAGCTAGGTGCATAATTTCATTCCAATCCGATCGGTAGTTTCGAAACTATCAGGAAAAAAATATTTTGAACGGCCATATTTACGGAACCCCTAGTCTAATTTTGCTCATTGATGAACGTGACCGTGAAATTTGCGATCCAAACCCACCCTGAAAATTTCAAGTTCCTAGGCCTTTCCGTTCAAAAGTTAGAATTTTCTATGGTTTCTATGGTTCTGGTCATGCGATCTGGACAAAATATTGCTTCAATATATCATTCTCGATTAAAATACAAAATTTCATCTCGATCGAATCCGCAGTTTCGAATTTATCGAGAAAACAAAATTTCCAACGACCGTATTTACGGAACCCCTTGTATAATGTTGCTCATAGATGAACGTGATCACGACATTCGAGATCCACACCTATCCTGAAAATTTCAAGTCCCTAGGCGTTTCCGTTCAAAAGTTACAATTTTCTATGGTTTCTATGGTTCTGGTCATGCGATCTGGACAAAATTTCACATGTAGCTTGAACACCTCATTTTCCATTTGAGTGCAAAATTTCATTTCGATCAAATCTGTAGTTTTCAAGTAATCAGGGAAACAAAACTTTGAACGGCCATATTTACGGAACCCCTGGTGGAATTTGGCCCATTAACGAACTTAACCGAGGCATTTGGGATCTGAACCTACACTGAAAATTTCAAGTCTCTAGGTTGATCCGTTCGAGAGTTATCGTGCTGACGGCCGGACGGACGGACGGACAGACTCGAATTTTCCGACGGATTCGTCATCAGTGAGTCGAACATAGTCGATTGAGACCATTTTCAGCTCAAAATTCGAAAAATACAGACATCGTGACGAAATGATATAGCCCTCATGTAAGTAGTACGAGCGCTCAAAAATGTGTATTGTAGATACTTATATAAATATCTATACACATAAGATATAGATGTCGAAAATTACATGATCGACAATCCTTAAAATGATCACTTATCATAATTTATAATAATAATTATCTGATTATCTCTATAACATTACTCTTAATGTTTTATATATTGAATAATGTTTTATATATTGAATATTACAAATCATCATCATTAATTTGCATGTTTTATGTAGTATTTCCGGATATATATTGAGTAATTTTGTTGAAACTCTTCAAAACTTACCCTTTATACAGGGTCTTTCACGAGGAACCTCACCCATATTTATACGGGAAACTACTGAACGTATTTTCATGAAATTCAGCACTTACTATGTATTTCACGATGCTGATGAAATCTAAAATATTTTCAAGGCATGAGCACCTCCGGTTTTTCCGGAAATGACGTCAACTTCCGTTTTTCAAATTAGAACACCATTTTTTTATTGCAGAAATAGATTCCTTAGAAAATTTCAAGTTATTTTGATGTAACATTTTTCAGTTTTGGTTGGAAAATTCTCTCTGAGCGGGAAAATTCGAAAAAAAAATCGAAAATAGAGCTCCGCTGAAACAAGAATAACTTCGAGGTTTTTGGATGGAAAATTTTCATTTTTGGGATTTTTCAAGATGTAAGATTGATGTATCCACTTTGAAAATTGAAATCGCGATTCATGATACAGGGGGTGAAAAAATCGCTTTCAAAGTTAGGGATGACAAAATCGTGAAAAATCAATTTTTTCAAATTAGAACCCCATTTTTTTATGGCAGATATTGAATCTACGTTAAAAAATAATGTGAGTGTATGCATCACACCCTTGCCCTAAAATGGATATTTTCTGAGTTATTCACAAAAAACTGCTTTTCGTCTTGAATTTTCAGCTATTTCTTTTCCCTTCACGCCAAAAAGATGAAATTTTCAGGAACTGTTACTTAAACCATGTTTTAGATTTTACTACCCTAATATGCGAGAGAAAAAAGTTACAGGTTGTTCCTAAATAGATGGCGAATTTGGATTCGAATTTGTATCGGAAACCTCTTTATTTCAACTAATCGGCCATCGGTTTTCTCTCCAGTGATAAATAAATAATTCCTTATGAACCATATGCAAAAACTTACCATGTTTTACATTCTTTTTTTTAATGATAGGTATCATTAATTACATCTGCCAAATTCCTCTTTATTCAGTAGCATTTTGTGTTTACTATTAATTTGGTGATAATTCGTATTAAGTTATAAAATCGATCACTATGCCTAATTTTACCAATGAAGATTATTTAAATCTCATTCTACTTCATGGAGAATGTAATAAAGTTGTAGATAGAACGATTCGACTGTTCATTGAGAGGTTTCCTGACCGACCCAGACCAACGAGAGATACCATTAACAGAACCATGACAAACTTGAGAAATGTCGGATCTTTCGTTAAGAAAACTATACACAGAGAAAAAAGTGTAGTAGAAGATGAGAACAACGAAATTACAGTTCTTGCATATTTTCGTGTGAATCCTCAAAATTCTCTCAAAGATGCCGAGATTGATCTGGGATTATCTCAATCGAGTGTTTGGAGAATATTAAAAAATTACGAAAAGCACTGCCGTGAAGGCAGGAGCTTTTGAGCGCTCGTACATGCACCTTGTAGGCAGATTCGCATTTTCCAGTTTTAGAAATCAATTGAAGGAATTTTTGACTGCTGTCAAAAAAATTCTGAAACTCAGGCGAAACTCCAGACTTCATGTCGGTGCTTCAGCTGATCAATTTTTTTCCGATAATTCGCTAGAATTTTCCACGGTATCTATGGTCTTGGTGATGCGATCTGGACAAAATTTTGCACGCAGTTTGAATACATTATACCTGAGCTAGGTGCATAATTTCATTCCAATCCGATCGGTAGTTTCGAAACTACCAGGAAAAAAATATTTTGAACGGCCATATTTACGGAACCCCTAGTCTAATTTTGCTCATTGATGAACGTGACCGTGAAATTTGCGATCCAAACCCACCCTGAGAATTTCAAGTTCCTAGGCCTTTCCGTTCAAAAGTTAGAATTTTCTATGGTTTCTATGGTTCTGGTCATGCGATCTGGACAAAATATTGCTTCAATATATCATTCTCGATTAAAATACAAAATTTCATCTCGATCGAATCCGCAGTTTCGAATTTATCGAGAAAACAAAATTTCAAACGACCGTATTTACGGAACCCCTTGTATAATGTTGCGCATAGATGAACGTGATCACGACATTCGAGATCCACACCTATCCTGAAAATTTCAAGTCCCTAGGCGTTTCCGTTCAAAAGTTACAATTTTCTATGATTTCTATGGTTCTGGTCATGCGATCTGGACAAAATTTCACATGTAGCTTGAACACCTCATTTTCCATTTGAGTGCAAAATTTCATCTCGATCAAATCTGTAGTTTTCAAGTAATCAGGGAATCAAAACTTTGAACGGCCATATTTACGGAACCCCTGGTGGAATTTGGCCCATTAACGAACTTAACCGAGGCATTTGGGATCTGAACCTACACTGAAAATTTCAAGTCTCTAGGTTGATCCGTTCGAGAGTTATCGTGCTGACGGCCGGACGGACGGACAGACTCGAATTTTCCGACGGATTCGTCATCAGTGAGTCGAACATAGTCGATTGAGACCATTTTCGGCTCAAAATTCGAAAAATACAGACATCGTGACGAAATGATATAGCCCTCGTGTAAGTAGTACGAGCGCTCAAAAAACATAAAATGCACCCATATAAATTCAATAGGGTACAGCATTTGAAGGAAACTGATTTCGTCAGGAGAACAGAGTTTTGCGAAGCTATGATGATTCGATTTCAAGAGAATGAAAACTTTTTGGACTGTATAATTTGGACAGATGAATCTAAATTCAGAAAGAATGGTTCTTTCAATAGGCATAACAGTCATTATTGGGATGAAGAGAACAACCACCACTTCAGACAATGGAACTTTCAAGAGACCTGGAGTTTCAATGTTTTTTGCGCCATCAAAAATAATGCAATTCTCGATGTTCACATTTATGATGAGACTTTAACTGGTAAGATAGAACACTACACATGTTTGCATTATTTAAAGAATGTTCTCCCTTAGGAGATAGATATTCTGACATATTGACTCAAATAATTGAGCCGCTAGTACAGAACCATAATCACTTATGGTATCAACAAGATGGCGCGCCTCCACACAATTCACTCAATGTGTCAAATATCCTCTACAGGCTATTTGAAGATCGATGGTTGGCGAACAATGGTCCACATCTTTGGCCACCACGTTCTCCCGATTTAACTCCTTTAGACTATTATGTTTGGGGTAGGATAAAAAATATTGTCTACTCAACTCCCCTGACTGATAAAGAGGACTGCATAGAACGAGTCAGAAATGCGTTCAGGTTTGTTTAGATTTTTAGATTCATAGTTTTGAAACTCAATTTGGTTTTTAAACACTTTTGCAGATCTCTTCCTCCCGATGAAATAAGAAGAGCAACGCACGAAGCATTCCTGAGACGTATAAATAAATGTCTAGAAATTAACGGTCAAAAGCATCTTCTCTAGTTATAACTGCGAGAGTTTGCCATGGTTCTCCTAATAGTAACTTGAAGTCGGTTTCAAGAAGGGGTGAAAAATCTACAGCATGGTTCAAATAACAGTTCCTGAAAATTTCATCTTTTTGGCGTGAAGGGAAAAGAAATAGCTGAAAATTCAAGACGAAAAACAGTTTTTTGTGAATAACTCAGAAAATATCCATTTTAGGGCAAGGGTGTGATGCATACTCTCACATTATTTTTTAACGTAGATTCAATATCTGCCATAAAAAAAGGGGGTTCTAATTTGAAAAAATTGATTTTTCACGATTTTGTCATCCCTAACTTTGAAAGCGATTTTTTCACCCCCTGTATCATGAATCGCGATTTCGATTTTTAAAGTGGATACATCAATCTTACATCTTGAAAAATCCCAAAAATGAAAATTTTCCATCCAAAAACCTCGAAGTTATTCTTGTTTCAGCGGAGCTCTATTTTCGATTTTTTTTTCGAATTTTCCCGCTCAGAGAGAATTTTCCAACCAAAACTGAAAAATGTTACATCAAAATAACTTGAAATTTTCTAAGGAATCTATTTCTGCAATAAAAAAATGGTGTTCTAATTTGAAAAACGGAAGTTGACGTCATTTCCGGAAAAACCGGAGGTGCTCATGCCTTGAAAATATTTTAGATTTCATCAGCATCGTGAAATACTTATAAGTGCTGAATTTCATGAAAATACGTTCAGTAGTTTCCCGTATAAATATGGGCGAGGTTCCTCGTGAAAGACCCTGTATAGTGAATTATGAAAAATCTAGACAAATCTCAGAAAGTGCCCAACAGGCCTATGAAAGTTATCACTAAATTTTAAAATCTCAATCAAATATATTGCCGGAGAATGGATATCCTAAGAGCCTAATAAATATAATTTTTTTTCTCATTATCACCTATGCACCGCTCTCAGGTGCTCGAGGTTGGTGCAGGCTCTTGTACATACCGGGACTTTATCAAGATCTTGTAAGAGTTGTGCGTTTATACAATGCTAATATTGCACCAAATTAAAAGACCCTGTGTCTGAAGAGAAGAAGTCAGGACCCATTGACTGCAATGATTATGATTTGTGATAAAGTCTACTTGGGAAAGACTAGACAATATTTGAAATGTAGGGTGGATCAACATAAGATATATTGCATGCATTTGAGGGCGGCATTGTCAGTGCATGCTGGAACGTGTGACAACATATTCAATTTCCAAGTGTGAAGTACTAGATCTTGCGAGAAATTGGTTCTGTAGAAATGCTTTACATCAAAGGAACCCCTAATGCAGTAAACTATATGATTGATGTAGGAGGACGGCGGCCTCAATTCTGCATAATATTTGAATTCAAAAAATATGATTCGACTGCGATTATGAGTGAATGCGCGTTAAGAATATGCGTATCGGACCGACCAGTCTAACATCAATACATACAGGGTGTTTCATTGGTAAATGTACATACGTTACCCTGAGGTAGAGCTACCCTAGACGAGTCCAAAAAACTTATATCCGTGCCCCAGAGCAAAAGGGTATTAGGTCACGAATTGTAAATTTTACAGGAAAGCGTAAAATACAATGATTGAATCGTACAAGTTACAAATCAATATTTATACTCGATACCAGTTTATTTGAATTATAAATTCATGCTTTATTCAGGTAATATTCATACATAAACAATGTTACATTATTTTCAGAAAAAAACGGACGGATATTTTTTTATTTTCAGAAAAATTTCATTACTGTGACTTAAAACTTGTATTTCGTTCTTCATAATAATGATGAATTGAAAGTTTTCAATTTTTATGATGGAGTAATATTGCTCTTTACATATAAAATAATTATAATAGTGAAATCATGGAGAAAATACATTCTGAAATTTTTCCTATACATGAATAAAAAGAGGAAATACAGATTGCTGTAGAGTAACTGAACATTTATTCATGAGAGATCAACAAAAGTTTTATTATTTCATGTAGGTACTATCCTCCTAATCGTCAGTAGTTTCATTCATAGTAACTGATTCCCCATGCAAAAGGTTCTGAAAGAAATCCCCCTCGCATGCCGGATTTGAGTCCCTGAGACTTCTTCCTGTGGGAACTCCAAATTTGCATCACTCGCCGAGGAGGTTATTTGGACGAAATTATTTACAAATTATAGGTGGAAACAATTGAATACACAAGCTCTAAGAATAGAAAATTATTTTTCAAATATCTCATTTCGTTTTCATTTACCAAAACTAATTACCGCACCCTGAACTTATCGGATATAGAATATCTCGTAAGGGATATTCTTCTGCTGATTGATGATTTCTACCTATTCTATTGGAATTCAAACTTTGGAAATATTGATCAAAATCTGTTTTGAAGTAAAGAACTCCTGTGTTTCTTGTCTAACTTGCATGAATACGGTTTGAGAAATTAAAAATGCATAGACTTAATTTTTTTTTTTGATTCTCGTTGTGATTATGGACTTAATACTATGTCTGAATTGTATTATGTGAGACTTAATACTTTCCTTTCGACATAATTCTGTTTGCCTTTAGTGCCTAGGTGATATCTGTATCATGTTGGACATAATACATGTGAGTTTGAGAAAATACTGTTTCGCTCCAGAATCGAAGTGTACTTGATACTGTTCTTAAAATGCTATTTTCGTTATTTTAATTCCAATGGTCTTTAAGGTAGACCACTTAAAAAAGCGCAAAATATAAATGTAGGTGAGCCGAAAAACCGGAAAATTGAAATTTTGCACAGAAATGCCGCTAGTCGACCGGGAGGAGTCCCCTTCACCATAGGAATAGTGGTTGTTGAGTTTCCTAGGTCTGTTGTCCTCAGATTAGTGTGGTCACTACAGCTGAAGAATGTGTTCAGCAGTTTCATCCGTGCTCCTGCGACAACGGCACAAAGAGCAACTAGTCAGTCCTATTCTCTTCAAATGTTTATTAAACAGGTGGCCAGTCAAAGTGCCGGTCACCAGACTAAGCTGTCTTCTCTCTAGTGCCAGGAGTCTTCTGATTTCAGGTCCAGAGGACGGTCTCTCGATGAGAAGCCTCGACTGTCTTAGACCATCTCCCGTGCTCCACTCTGAGGAAAACTTCCAGTTCAGCCAATTTCTGAAGAAGCTTCTGACATATGTGCGACAGATTGGCAGTGCGGGTTCCGGACCAACAAACTCAGATCGGGCCCCCTGCTTCGCCAGTATATCTGCCTTCTCATTACCAGGTACCTCCGCATGAGCCGGAGACCAAACCACTTTCAGAAAGTTTCCGGAGTCAAGCTCACGCAGAGCATTTCCGCATTCTTCTACTAACAAGGAGTCAACTCTTCCATCAGAAAGGGATTTCAGTGTTCCCTGACTGTCACAGCACATGTGAATGTGTTCACAAGTGTATCCTCTGCGATTACACTCAAACGTGCAGACAAGAATATACGAAGATATACGAAATATCATTTCGTCACGATGTCTGTATTTTTCGAATTTTGAGCCGAAAATGGTCTCAAACGACTATGTTCGACTCACTGATAACGGATCAGTCGAGAAATTCGAGTCTGACCGTCCGGCCGGCCGTCCGTCCGTATACACCATAACTCTCGAACGGAATGTCCTAGAAACTTGAAATTTTCAGGGTAGTTTTGAATCTCGAATGCCGTGGTTGAGTTTGCTATTGGACAGAATTTGCCGAGGGGTTCAGTAAATATGGCCGCTCGAAATTTTGTTTTCCTGATTACTTTGAAACTAGAGATTAGATCGAGGTGAAATGTTGCACTCAGATGGAGAATTACGTGTTCAAGCTACATGCAAAATTTGGTGCAGCTCGCATGACCAGACCGGAGTTGCCCCATAATATTACGCAATATTTCAGTTTGGACTCAACCAGAGCGAAATAAACCGATCTCAGTGTGTTCCCCGATAGCGAATATGAAAGTACTCTCAGAGCAAATATACTCCTGCTGAGAGCTGTTGATAACTCGTCCACATGAGTACCCCAGGTTAGGGAAGCATCTAGATGCACTCCTAAAAATTGTACAGTCTCATTACCATCCACACATCCTAATCTAAGACTCAGAGTTAGCCTCTGTGTCTTATCTTCATTCATGCTGAGTCCATTAGCAGTAAACCACTCATGGGCTCCCGACAAAGCCATCCTCGCACGCTCATTCAAATCCAGAAGATCTTTTGACTCAACCTCAACCGTTGTATCATCAACAAATTGTGTTGTTTCCGCTTCAGGTATATAGTCGGGCAGATCATTAATGTAGACCAAAAATAGAACCGGTCCCAGATTAGACTCCTGTGGCACCCCGACAGCCACATCCGTCATACCAGAAGACGACCCACCGGCAAAAACCACCTGCCTTCTACCACTGAGAAATGACCCGATAAGACTCACTGACCTGTCATCAAAACCACGTGCGATTATTATTATAATCAACCCAACCCTTGACCAGGGGTTGAGACTTGAGAGTGCCTTACGCTCGCAATTTCACCAATTCGGCGCCAGAGACCATCTGGGTTCAGAAACTCTTGTCGTGGAAAGATTTCAGGACCAATTTTGTGATTGGTCAGGTTTCTGAACTTGATGACGCCTTTTGTATATTTTAGTGTATTGATAGTGGGAGAAATGTTTCCTATTCCCCAAATTCAATTCAATTCAATAAAGCCAATTAACAAGATCTCTCGGTAAAATAACAACGTACCATTTGTGATAGAACAGATACTTACATCTTTTCTAAGGGAAGTTTAATCAGTGTATGTCGTGATGAGAGTTGTTGAAATCGATACAACCAGACGAACAGATGTATATGTATAATTTGTAAATAGATCAAACAAAGCATATACGTTTTTAATTCATCGAAGGGATCTTTCATTAATTTAAGAAATCTAGTCCGTTGAGAACCAGAAATATCCGACAAATTCTGATCGCACCTATCCAAATCTCGTTTCTGCTTTATAACCAGAACCCGGAAAATTCATCGGTCGAAGGAATTCTTCAGATCGAGAAAGAATTCAAACGTCCCTTGGAAACGGGGTGTACGAGATAACACAAGTGTCAAAATTCTCATGAAATATAAGTTATCTGTGATTATTCGCTTGGTCGGAGGAACTTGGCCTTTGTTTCTTTTTCGTACGGTTTTTTCGTAAATGTTTCGTTGTATAAACCTTGTCTTGATAATAATGAACACAACTAATGAAGAATAATTGAATTTGGTGCAGTCGTTTTAACGTGATGCCCGCACATAGGTAAACCACAGATCCTCTTTAATAATAAAGATTTTTTACAAAATGATGGGTGGCCCTTTGATAGGACGGTAGTAAGATCGACTGCTATGTGAAACCCAAATACAATTTTTCAGAAAATACAACATATTTTTCATTATTCAATGTTTTCTTATTGCAAATGATAATTTTTAAAACATCTCTTCGCATGTAATGGAACATCACATTTTCCACAGCGAAACTGTACTTTTTCTAGCAAGTTGATGTCCCTCTTCTACAATCTTTGCTAATGAACTCTAAAATGTTTCCTCTAAAAGTGAGTTGGTCCATATGGACCAACTCACTTTTAGAGGAGCCAGCTTGAAGCCAGCTTGAATGCGACGGAGTAGCCAAGCATTATGAACGGCCATATCAATACACTGAGTAAACAGTGGAAAACATCATTTTTTTTCCTCGCTCTGATACCCTGTATAAACTTATATTTTGATCTCCCCTATCTACACCTCCCAAATAGATTTTGTACTTTTTGATTAGGTCGGGATGATCAATATAATATTCATGTTTTTTATCTCTCAGGGAAAATCGTTTGACGCGATTCATTAGAAATACTCATTTCTTGGAATGTGTCCACCTGTTTCAATATTTTTGAGCGCTCGTACTACTTACACGAGGGCTATTTCATTTCGTCACGATGTCTGTATTTTTCGAATTTTGAGCCGAAAATGGTCTCAATCAACTATGTTCGACTCACTGATGACGAATCCGTCGGAAAGTTTGAGTCTGTCCGTCCGGCCGTAAGCACGATAACTCTCGAACGGAACAACCTAGAGACTTGAAATTTTCAGTGTAGGTTCAGTCCCCGAATGCCTCGTTTGAGTTCGTTAATGGGCCAAATTCCACCAGGGGTTCCGTAAATATGGCCGTTCAAAGTTTTGTTCCCCTGATTACTTGAAAACTACAGATTTGATTGGGATGAAATTTTGCACTCAAATGGAGAATGATGTGTTCAAGCTACATGTGGAATTTTGTCCAGATCGCATAACCAGAACCATAGAAACCATAGAAAATTGTAACTTTTGAACGGAAACGCCTAGGGACTTGAAATTTTCAGGATAGTTGTGGATCTCGAATGTCGTGATCACTTTCATCTATGAGCAAAATTGTACTAGGGGTTCCGTAAATATGGTCGTTTGAAATTTAGTTTTCTTGATAATTTCAAAACTACAGATTCGATCGTGACGAAATTTTGTATACTAATGGAGAATGATATATTCAAGCTACACATTTCTCCAGATCACATAGAAAATCATAACTTTCGAACGGAAAGGCCTAGGGACTTGAAATTTTCAGGATAGGTGTTGATCTGAAATGTCGCGTTCACGTTTATCAATGAGCAGAATTATACTAGGGGTTCCCTGAATACAGTCGTTTGAAATTTTGGTTTCTCGATAATTTCGAAACTACGGATTCGATCGGGATGAAATTTTGTATTTTAATCGAGAATAATATATTAAAACAATATTTTGTCCAGATCGCATGACCAGAACCATAGAAAATTGTAACTTTTGAACGGAAAGGCCTAGGAACTTGAAATTTTCAGGGTGGGTTTGGATCGCGAATATCGCGGCCACGTTCATCAATGAGCAAAATTAGACTAGTGGTTCCGTAAATATGGCTGTTCATCATATTTTTCACCTGATTATTTCAAAACTACTGATTGGATTGGGATGAAATTTTGCACCTAGCTTAGGAATAATGAATTCAAACTACGTGCCAAATTTTGTCCAGATCGCATCACCAAGACGATAGATAGATTCTAGCGAATTATCGAAAAAAAATTGGTCACCTAAAGCACTGACATGAAGTCTGGAGTTTCGCCTAAATTTCAGAATTTTTGTGACAGCTGTCGAAAATTCCTTCAATTGATTTCTAAAACTGGAAAATGCAAATCTACCTACAAGGAGCATGTACGAGCGCTCAAAAGCTCCTGCCTTCACGGCAGTGCTTTTCGTAATTTTTTTTGATGTCATAGTTAGCAAAAATCACTTCACCGGTTGAATCATTTATGTTGAGAAATTCTTCTTCTCCAGAATCACAATCTGTGATATCATCCTTTGCATTTTCTAGCGGAAGAATAACACCACCATCTGGAGGATCGGGTATTCTGTCGATATTTTCTATTTTATGCAACTTCAATAGACTTCTGAAAACCAAAATGAATAATTATCAGTAACCCTGTTGGTAGTGCATATTACAACCCTCCTTTTAAAAGGACGGTAAAGTTTTTCACCATTCGTAGTAGGCATAAACTTTCACCTCAATTATGATGTTTGCCATTAGTTTCTTGCGGATTCATTTGATGAAAAATATAAAAAGCACTAACGTGAACTCAGGAGCTTTTGAGAGCTCGTTCATCCACCTTGTAGATTCGCATTTTCCAGTTTTGAAAACAAATTGAAGAATTTTTGACAGCTGTCAAAAAAATTTTCAAACTAAGGCGAAACACCAGACTTCACGTCAGGCTTTAGGTGCGATCTGGACAAAATGTCCCACGTAGTTTGAATACATTATTCTTCATCTATGTGCAAAATTTCATTCCATTCCAATGGATAGTTTCGAAATTATCATGAACAAAATATTTAGAACCGCCATATTTACGGAACCCCTAGTCTAATTTTGCTCATTGATGAACGTGACCGCGAAATTCGTGATCCGAAATTATCCTGGAAATTTCAAGCCCCTAGGCCTTTCCGTTCGAAAGTTATAATTTTCTATGGTTTCTATGATTCTGGTCATGCGATCTGGAAAAATTGTAGCTTGAATATATCATTCCCCAATAAAATACAAAATTTCGTCACGATCAAATCCGTAGTTTTAAAATCATCAAAAAACTGAATTTCAAACGACGATACTTACGGAACCCCTAGTCTAATTTTGGTCATTTATAAACGTGACCGCGACTTTCGAGATCCTATCCTGAAAATGTCAAGTCCATAGGCCTTTCCATCACAAAGTTATAATTTTCTATGGTTTCTATGGTTCTGGTTATGCGATCTGGACAATGCGTGTATCTTGTACACGTCATTCTCCATCTGAGTGCGAAATCTCACCTCAATCGAATCTATAGTTTCGAAGTAATCAGGAAAACAAAATTTCGAACGGCCATATTTACGGAACCCCTGGTCGAATTTCGCCCAATAACGAACTCAACTGCGGCATTCGAGATTCGAACCTACCCTGAAAATTTCAAGTTTCTAGGACATTCTGTTCGAGAGTTATCTCGACGGATGGACTGACAGACTCGAATTTTTTGACGGATTCGTCATCAGTGAGTCAAACTCTATCGATTGAGACCATTTTCGGCTCAAAATGCGAAAAATACAGACATCGTAACGAAATGATATAGCCATCGTGTAAGTAGTACGAGCGCTGAAGAAAATAGCGCGAGACAAAGAATAGAATAATTTTAAGACTACAAGAAACTTACCTATATTTATCCAATTTCGTGACGAAATAAATTCGACGATTCAAACAGCGATTGGCACTGAGATATACTACAATTAAGTCAAATACTGGTATAATACGATTGTTAGGTTAATTGGTAACGTTTAGCTGTGTAGTGACTTCTTTTATGGATAGGAAGAATTAAAATTTAGAGCCCTAAACTCAGGATGCTTTTTAAAAGGACGGAAGTAACATCTGGGTTTCCATATCTTATTCTGAGGGTGAGTGTCTAATCACTGTGGATTGTTTTAATTTGTGTTCAACTGAGAATTAAAAAAATATTACGAAAAGCACTGCCGTGAAGTCAGGAGCTTTTGAGCGCTCGTTGATCTACCTTGTAGGTAGATTCGCATTTTCCAGTTTCGAAACAAAATGAAAAATTTTTTGACAGATGTCAAAAAATTCTCAAACTAAGGCGAAACTCCAGGTTTCAATCTGCGCATTTAATACCATGTGGAATTTCGCTGTGACTTGGAGGCCATGCATATACATAGATTGTGACTTGGAGCCTTTCGGCAGGCTCAAAGAGCTCGAGAAACTAGCACCGCAAAAAAAAGATCGTCACAATATTCAAGCTCACAATTACTCATAACTCTGAAACCTAGCAATAATAATCGTAAACAACGGCGTTGTCTTATAGTTAGCAGTTTTTGTTCTTGCCGAATACCACTTACGTAATCGAACTGTTTCATTCAAATTATGGATAAACATTATGCCGGTGTTCTGCAATCGATCGATCTATGTGGTCAGTTCTATGGAAGAAAAATCCGCATAGTAAGTGTGGTATGAGAAGTAGAAGCGCTTGTTAAAGCGATAGAATGTTCTTCAAGAGACGAAGCTGATGTATAGTGTGATACCTAGTACCTTTCATTCGTTGCAGCGAATACCATTTCTTTCAAACAACTTGCGTGCAACTTATCGTGAAATGTTTGTACTGATTTAGGAAACTCGAAGTCTTCATGAATACTCCTACAGATTTTAGCGAAATTTTACAAACAGAATTATTTCAAAGAGTATTTATTTGAATAATTTTGACCGAAAATTATTCCAAAATACGAATAGAATCAAGAATATTCGCTACGCTACGCCCCCGATGGTGCGGAAAAAAGAAGGACGTTTCCCGATTGGCGTATTTATGGATTCCAGGAGAAAGACATAAATATTGACTAAAACCATAAAAATCATCACTCTCACTTCGACACTCGAACTAAGCATCAGACTCTACGAAATATCATCTTTTATATATCGTAGTACCAAAGAGTAACAAGTCATCAAGAGTTGTCTAATCTTTGGTAGTACCTGCCATCCGAACTGAAGACCGAACGAAGTCAGCCAAAGTCGAAGTCAAGAAAACATCTGTGTTGCATCTGTACGATCTGATGTCCGAAACGAAGAAACCCAGCGAGGCAGATTGCCCGTTCCATTGTCTACACGATTCAACGAAATATTTTACCCAACTACGTATTTCGACTCATCATCAAATCATCGAAACTGTACTCAACATCTACGATCTTCGAAATTGTACTCGTTATCAACTATTCACCAATATCGACTTTCTTTCATTGCTGAATAAATTGTTATACTGTTGTTACCGTTCGTATTAATTTCCGGTTAGTCAAATCACGACCCTTCTACAAGATAAATAATCAAATAAACTTAGAATAAACGATTTGGATTATTCCTAGACAAAAAATTTGATAATGGCGGGTTAGAAGCTATACAGGGTGCAGTGGCGGCTCGTCAGGGACGGCAGGTTCGGCACTGCCGACCCTAAAAATCTCGATCAGCAAAAATGCAAATTTTCACTTCTGTCAAATAACCGCTATATACATGACTCCCAATAGTCCCAATGCTTTTTATAAAAATTTAAAAAAATCAGGTACGTGATACCTGTGCAACTTCTTGAAAATATTACGCTCTTCCAAGTCCAATCCCGCATCGTATACTCGGTCCGTAGACAAAATAGGCCCATCTCGAATACACGAAGAACGTCGTTCGATGAAGTACATCTTTGCTCATATTGCCGACCCTATCTAGATATCTTTCGACGAAGCGTTAATAACAATGAATCGAATTAGTTCAAAGTTGAATTATTCCTGTTGGAATTTTATTCAGAAAATGATGAATATTAAGGTTTATTTTCATCGAATATCTGATATTTTCTGTTTCACATAACAAATGACATAATAATTACAAGAGATTATTGTTGCTTAAAATGAATATTGGTCGTATTCAATATTTTTCATAGACATGCATGCTGCACATATATGTAATACTTATGAATTTCCGACAAGTTTCAAACATTTTTTGAAGGAAAAAAAATGTTGAGCGACCAAAATTAAACTCATATTGTTGGCCCTATATATCCTGGGTACGGCAATCGTCAATTTGCCGACCCGGTACCGCTGTATCTCGATTCACGAGGATTGTTCGGAAAACCTCGTTCTGCTTCCTATCGTTTACGGCTCGAGAGCCGAGTTTCGAAATTTGTGTTTGTTTCTCGCCCTTAAATGAGTCGCAATATTTTTTGTTATTGTTAAACCGTTAAGTTTTTCCGTTTGTTTGGCTCATAAAGGGTAAGTGATTTTTACGTGAGCAAAATGGCCATAAATCCGGTTAGAGAATATATTGCTTCTTGTGAAACTCCGACAAAGTGAAATTTTTGATTGATGCGATTGAAAATTTATCATACGAGAATAGGCTACTTTTGAAATATATGCCATTTTTTTCACCATTATACCTATATATGTATATATTTTTTTATGTGTGTGTTCGGATAGGCTTCCGCGGTTCATATATATATATCTGCCGACCCACGATAAATGTCCACCAGCCGCCACTGACAGGGTGTCTACTTTTAAAAGGGCCAAACTTCAAGAGGAGATCATACATGTGATTTGCAACAAAAAATATCCCTATAACACATGGTCGAAATGTTGACGGTTATTCTTCGATTTAACATTTCTTGATTTCACAAAATATTATATAAGTTTTTCCATAAAATCAATTATATTTCAGTGATCCTTGTAGCCTCATCAAATTTGACCACATATCAGAAAACGGCATTGAATTTGCTACAAGACTAAAATTTCTGTGTGCCAAAAAATTCTACCAGCGGGCTTGGTGAGAAGATGGATATCACGGTTCAGACGTGAACAAAATCAGTCATATTTTTCCAATGGTTTTATCGTTGAAAAATCATCAATTATGAACATGTTTTCTTTTCAGCTAAAAATACCCCATTTAGTGTGCTTTCGAATTACTTATCAACCCGTGTGCTTGCTGCTTGTCTTCTGCCCTAATATCATGGCTAACAGGATAATAACGAAAAAGTCGAAATATGAAATAATTTGAACAAATGAACTAAATTTTAGTAATACAGATTTTATGAAAAATTGTAGAGAAAACGCACCACTATTCAGTTGAATACATCTTACACATTTTCATCATCAGTTTTCGCACTGAATCTACAACCCCGCGAAGTCCACAACGTTTCCGACTCATTTCTGCACAACACAAACTTATTCTTTCGATCAGATCCTCTCGTGTCTGAACGCGAATTTGAAAAAATTTTTCTTTCAAGGTGTTCCAGACATTAAAATTCAGAGGCGATCTTACCGGACCGTAGGTACCTTCCAGTCCATTGCACCCCTAAATATTCATTCATTAAGTCTCGCACATTCCGGCGTGGGGAGCCATCAGAAGTAAACTTTTCGGAACAGTAATACTTCATGATCGCCTCAACGCTGAGGAATTCATTAAATTAATCCGAAGTAGCTTAACAGACATATTGAATAAAATGCCCCTGGCTAACAGACAAAATATCTGGTTTCAAATGGATGGCTGCCCCGCTCATAATAGCAGGAATGTACGGGACTTAACGAATGAATATTTTGGGGTGCAATAGATTAGGAGGTACGGTCCGTTAAGATGGTCACCAAGGAGCCCCGACCTCTGGATTTTCATGTCTGGAACACCTTGAGAGAAAAAGTATTTCGAACTCGCGTTCAGACTCGAGAGGATCTGATCGAAAGCGTAAATTTGCATTATGCAGAAATGCGTCAGAAACGTTTTGAAGTTCGATTTTAAGATCAAAATTCATCTAGAGGTCTATTCAGAACGCCTGTAGATCCGCCACCGAAAATACACCGTCTGTGATATTCTCAAGTATTTTCTGGAATCAGCGCATTGGGTTTCGAAAAAGCCAATGCAGCGTTTTTTCCGACCCATATGCCCCGAGAAGAAGGAATTTGATAGATATTCCTCCCGCACTAATAAGTCGTGTTCAGGGTGTGTAAGAGGCAACATTAGAGAAACCGTGTGATAAAAATTTAGAAAAGCACTGCCGTGAAGGCAGGAGCTTTTGAGCGCTCGTACATGCACCTTGTAGGTAGATTCGCATTTTCCAGTTTTAGAAATCAATTGAAGGAATTTTCGACAAAAAAATTCTGAAACTTGTGCGAAACTCCAGACTTCATGTCAGTGCTTCAGCTGATCAATTTTTTTTCGATAATTCGCTAGAATTTTCTACGGTATCTATGGTCTTGGTGATGTGATCTGGACAAAATTTTGCACGTAGTTTGAATACATTATTATTATTATTCAGCTAGTTGCATAATTTCATTCCAATCCGATCAGTAGTTTCAAAACTATCAGGAAAAAAATATTTTGAACGGCCATAATTACGGAACCCCGAGTCTAATTTTGCTCATTGATGAACGTGACCGCGATATTCGCGATCCAAACCCACCCAGAAAATTTGAAGTTCCTAGGCCTTTCCGTTCAAAAGTTACAATTTTCTATGGTTTCTATGGTTCTGGTCATGCGATCTGGACAAAATATTGCTTTAATATGTCATTCTCGATTAAAATACAAAATTTCATCTCGATTGAATCCGTAGTTTCGAAATTATCGAGAAAACAAAATTTCAAACGACCGTATTTACGGAACCACTAGTATAATTCTGCTCATTGATAAACGTGATCGCGACATTTAAGATTCACACCTATCCTGAAAATGTCAAGTCCCTAGGCCTTTCCGTTCGAAAGTTATGATTTTCTATGGTTTCTATGATTCTGGTCATGTGATCTGGAGAAATGTAGCTTGAATATATATTTCTCCATTAGTATACAAAATTTCGTCACGATCAAGTCACAGTCATGGCGCCGCGAGCAAACGTTGTCTCCGATACGTCCTGCGGAAGATGTTCAAAAGAAGTGAAAGTGTTTGTTGTATGCGGGAAATGTCAATCTAAGTATCACCACAGTTGTGTGCTGAAAATAAATGGTACATTCGTAGATTCCCAAGGGGTAATAATATGTTGTGAAAGTAGACAAGACTGCAATTGCAGTGCCAAGGACGAGGAAATCAAGGAACTCAAACTGAGGATTTTCAGCATAAATGAATCTCTGTTAGAGAAATCAGTTGCTGATTAAAACTACTCTGGAGAACAACAAAATTGTGGATCTGAAGGTTTCAACAAAGTTGATTTTACCGATACGACTGACGAAAGTGAAAACAGAAATTCTAGGTATCTTGAACTCATTGTCGAACAAAAGGATATACTGATTTCCGAATTGATGGACAAAATACAAATTCTAAAAAGACATGTAAATCTTTTGGAAAAATTTCAAAATTTCGAATCTCAAATTAAGGGGAATTCCTCTCGCACTGAACAAAAAAGGATACAAATTACCTCTTCGATAAACAAAACAGAAGGTGCCACAAAGAATTCGAACACATTGATGGATAAGTGTGATAACGATGACACAAATGTGTCAAATATTGTTTCTTTGTCTACGTATGAACCGACTAGAGAGAGAGAGGTTGAGGGTGGTTGGAAACTTGTCGAACACAAGAGAGACAAGATTAAAAACAAAACCAACTCAGCTCATCAGGAGAGCGGATCAATTGCGAGGGGAAAAATGGGAACTTCTGAAAAAACCATCAGAAGGAAAAAAAGAGATTCTTGGAATATTACGGGAGCTGCATTGGACAACCCTGTGAAGGCGGTTCAAAGGAAGAGTTCGCTATTCATTTCCAGAATATCGGTTGACACAACGCTTGATCAGTTCACATCAATGGTAAGAACAAAATTTCCTGAAGCCGAGTGCGAGGCTCTTCAATCTAAGCACCCTGATAAATATAGCTCTTTTAGAGTAATCATTCAGGAGTCAAATTGTACAATTGCCAGAAATACGGATAGTTGGCCAAACGGGGCGTATGTATCTAGGTTTTTTCCAAGGAAACCGAAGGAACCGAATGCAACATAATTGACGGTTTTGTGAGCCCCATAAAATCTAAATTGAAAATCAGAAATGAGCAAACCTTTTTGAGTCTTCTACATCTAAATGCTCAGGGCATTAAGAACAAAATAAATTACTTGGAGAGTTTGATTTCCTCCCAACAGTCCCGACAGATTAAATTTGACGTGATCTGTCTGTCAGAGCATTGGCTAACAGATGAAGAAGCCAGAGTATTTTCTTTGGATGGCTGGTATGTTGGAGACGCATACACGAGATCGAGTTCGAAGCGAGGTGGCTCCATGATACTGGTCAGAGACTCCGTGAGTTGTCGGGAGGATGGTACTAAGGTTGGAGGATTACGTGATCTATCATTGGAGATTCACTGCGAAATATCAGCTGTAAGACTTGACAAATTAAGGACTTTTTTTATTTGTATTTATTCATCTCCACCAGGAAATTTCGGTTTGTTTCTGTCTGCGATGGAATCAATGCTTGATTTGTTGCATGTGTGTAATGATAGGATAGTACTTTGCGGCGATTTTAACGTGAAATTCCACATTGACAATTGTGCTGAAGATGGTCAGGCTGCAATTCTTCAGAATCTGCTGTTATCGTACGGTTTCAAACGGAAGATTTTTCAGCCCACCAGGAAGAATAACTGCCTCGATAATATCTTTATCAACTTCGATGTCCGGGGGGAATGTGCGAGTGTGGTGAGGACAGTTTTCTCCGATCATGATGCGCAGGTGCTGCATGCCGGCATTTCTGATCCCAAAAAAGAATATGTCTACAAAAGGCTGAGACCTCTCACTCAAGCGGGTTTTAATATTATGCATGAAATACTTGCGGACTACAGTTGGGATTTCATAGATTCCAGCGAACCGCGGGCGGGTCTTGGTGACTGCTTTGAGAGATTTCACCGGGTCATCGTAGACTCTTTCAACACTGCCTTTCCGATTAAAACGGTCAGGGTTCGGTGTGCGCAAAATAGCCGTGGTTGGTTTTCACTTGAACTGAAATCCATGAGAGAACATCTGCTTTTGATACAATCAATGTTGAGCGCTACCGATCACAAAAAATGTTAATATTAAGAAACCAATTGCGTTCGAGATACAAAAAGTCGATAAAAAATGCAAAGTTAAATTATTTTGATGATATTATAAAAAAATCGGAAAATAAATCTAAGGCCGCATGGCATCTCATACAGGACCATTTATCCAATAAAAAAGCAGAAGTCAAGACAACTTTGGAGGCAGACGAATTCAATGAGCACTTTTCGACATATGCTGAAAGAACAAAAGTGCAGTTGCCTCAGTCTGGCATTAGGTATGAGGACTCATTCTTGAAAGAGATCCCATTAGTCGGTTCAGCTTCAATGAAATTGGCCAGAATTCAGTTAGGGATGTGGTTTCTGATATGAAAAATAGCCAATCTACAGATTTCTACGGATTGTCGGTCAAAATAGTGAAAAAAAATATCAATACGTTAATATCACCACTTACAAGGCTCGTTAACAGATGCCTGTCCACTGGTAATTTTCCTGAATGTTTAAAAGTTGCCAAGGTAATTCCTATACATAAAAAAGGAAGCAGGGACGACTTGAATAATTATAGACCTATTTCATTAGTACCAGTTATTTCTAAAATCTTAGAGAAAATTATGGCAGATCAGCTAATAAAGTTCTTCGAAGATAATAACTTTTTCTCGACTTCTCAGTTTGGCTTTAGAAAATCAAAGAACACTGCTGATGCTGTAATCGATTTAGTGAACTTTGCTATCGAGTGTTTTGAACGCAAAAAATACTGCCTGACGTCGTTTGTCGATTTGACGAAGGCCTTCGATTGTGTCGCTCATGACAAACTGCTCGATAAGCTCAGAAAGTATGGATTTGATGACATTTCCGTTGAATTGATAAGATCTTTCTTGAGTGAAAGATGTCAGACAGTTTATGTGGATGGCACCTACTCCAGTATGAGGCCCATTAAGAACGGAGTACCTCAAGGGTCCACTCTAGGACCAACTTTATTTATAGTCTCAATAAATGACTTTCCGGAATATGTGCCGGAAGCAAAAACTGTTATGTTCGCCGATGATACCACCCTCGCTCTTGATTCATCTGATCCTGGTTCTCTGCTGGAGCTGTCGCGGGGGATGCGGTCGAGGGCTTTCGACTGGTTTCGAGTCAATGACCTGTGTGTGAATGCGGATAAAACCCAGTAATTCGTGTACAGCTTGCGAGATTTTGACGGAGTACTCGTCGGGACCGGCTCGGTCAAGTTCCTGGGAGTGCGACTGGACTCAGCCCTCACCTGGAATGCCCATGTAAGTAGCCTGGCTGCAAAACTGAGCAGCAATATTTTTGCATTGAGAGTTCTGTCCCACTCTCTATATAGTGAGGTACTGAGAACCGCATATTTTGCTCTGGTAGAATCGCACTTGAGATATTGTGTGCTGCTGTGGGGAGGTAGCGCACATGCCGATACCATTTTCAGGCTGCAGAGACGTGCGGTCAGGATTCTGGCTGGGCTGCGTTATAGAGATCCCTGTGAGAATGTCTTCCAGGGTTTGAGGTTGCTCACCTTTCCATCCATTTTTATACTGGAAAATCTTATATATGCTCATAAAAATAAAAACAATTTTATACAGCAATCTGACATTAATGAGCATAACACGCGAAATAACTCATAAGAAAGAATTTCCTCAGATTGAGAAGATCGCAGCACGGCCCGGAGTTCTGTGCTGTCAATTTATATAACAAACTTCCTGGTGGGGTGAAGAATATGTCGGCAAGACGTTTTAGGACCAAAATGGTTAATATGTTGACAAATAGAGTTTTTTACTCGATAAATGAGTTTTATGACATAACTCTAGATGACAGGGATTTTTTGTAGATAATTTTTGGTATTATTGATGCTTTGTTATTACATTTTGTTGTCTTTTATACATTTTTGAAGAGTCACTTAAATATTTTTGTGATGTGTCTTTTATATATTTTTCAATGTTTCACTTATATATTTTTTATTGTGTTCCTTATACATCTTTGTCCCTTATACATTTATACAATTTTTGCATATTTCTTGAGTGTAATGTTTAATGCATACGTTCTTGTTTCTTTTCATGTGACCTGTGAAAGCAATTGTAATATGTTTGCAAATCACCAATAAACCTCTCTCTCTCTCTGTAGTTTTGAAATTATCGAAAAAACTAAATTTCAAACGACCATATTTACGGAACCCCTAGTATAATTTCGCTCATAGATGAACGTGATCACGACATTCGAGATCCACACCTATCCTGAAAATTTCAAGTCCCTAGGCGTTTCCGTTCAAAAGTTACAATTTTCTATGGTTTCTATGGTTCTGGTCATGCGATCTGGACAAAATTTCACATGTAGCTTGAACACCTCATTTTCCATTTGGATGCAAAATTCATTTCGATCAAATCTGTAGTTTTCGAGTAATCAGGGAAACAAAACTTTGAACGGCCATATTCACGGAACCCCTGGTGGAATTCGGCCCATTAACGAACTTAACCGAGGCATTTGGGATCTGAACCTACACTGGAAATTTCAAGTCTCTAGGTTGATCCGTTCGAGAGTTATCGTGCTTACGGACGGCCGGACAGACTCGAATTTTCCGACGGATTCGTCATCAGTGGATCGAACATAGTCGATTGAGACCATTTTCGGCTCAAAATTCGAAAAATACAGACATCGTGACGAAATGATATAGCTCTCGTGTAACTAGTACGAGCGCTCAAAAAGAATAACGATAAACAGTCAAGTGCAGTTGTGCAATTATCCCGTACAAATAAGGTGAAGTACCTAATTTTCTCTAGCCATCATGCCGTAAACTAACTAACACTGTACTACGTTGGTTCATTCTTTTGTTAACCGTTTAATAGAGAATTCGACAGAAGACTGAATCTCGTGGGTTTTTTTTCCGGCCTGACTGGCATACCGTACTTTCTTAGCTCGAGATCACCCGACCGATACCGTATTTTCTGGCGGTTTTACCGTTGTATATAGATAAATATAATTTTTCTGACATTCCCGACTGTATATAACCCCCATACTTAGTGTAAGCTGTAGAAATCGTTCTTCATTTTCTTTTATATGAATCAATTGTGATGGAAATCAAAAATGGTCATATTTCTTAACGTTTCAAGAAATTAAAATGAAAAATAAATTCAAATAATATCACCGAAAAGTCAAGAACCTTCAAACATCTTTAGTCATTTAGTAAATTCGATCAATCTTTGAATTATTATATTATTATATTTTCAAAGAAGGTTCAGATTATTCAAAAATAAGAAAAATCTGAATTTGTTCAAATGATTAATTGTAAATAATTAAGTTATGTTATGAAGAATGAAATGTATCAAGAATGTTACCTAGGAAATGATATTAAATAATATAAATGGGAAAGCATGTTACCTAGGAAATGATATTAAATAATATGAATGGGAAAGCAGGCGAGTGAACAGTGGAGAGAGAAATGTGAAAGTGAAAAGATCGATAATTTTCAAAAAGTTGGCAGAAAGATTGATTTTGTAAGAAGAAAGGTAAAATGAATGGTATTTAGAACTTGGTCAAGAGTGGATTTTCGTAGATTGAGTTGTTGCAGTTGATTTGGCAAGTAAAGGAGAGAAGGAGATATTGAAACGGCGTGCTGCTTGGAAGAAGAAAAATTGGAAATTGCACTCACCAATCGAAAGTTATTTCAGAATTTAGAAATATTAGTAACCTATAGATTCTTTTGATAGTTGGGGTTGGTTTTATAATAAGATTGCTGATTATATTTTGTTGTGAAAAATGTCTTTGTTTGTTCACCTTTAGAACCCTCCTTGAAAAAGAGTCACGGGAAAAATAAAAATTGAAACAAAATTTTTTTGAATATTGTTAGTGTTTTTTTTATAAAATTCAAAATTTAATATTATCAATATCAAAAAAAAACCGTAACACAATATATATTTAGTTAATTTTCTCGTTGTAATTTTATTTCCATTAAATATATGTTCTCCCTTAAGGTGCATACTCACTAAGCGAACGAACAGCGAACTCCGAATTTGAATTCGGTCAATGTATACGTTAAGGTGAGTACAGACATGCTCCGAATATCGTACCGAACCGTGTCGCGTACCCGAGTGTGGACGAAGGATTGCAACCGCGTATCGCACATCTACGCGATCACGTAGAGATGCGATGAATTTGATTCGCTCTCGCGAAATTTTGTTGATCGCGTCGGTGTACGCGACACGGTTCGGTACGATATTCCGAGCATGTCTGTACGCACCTAAAGGCGTGTACAGATATGCTCCGAATATCGTACTGAACCGCGTCGCGTACCCCGCGAGAGCGAATCAAATTCATCGCACGTAGAGGTGCAATTTGAATTCGTGAATTTGATTCGCTCTCGCGGGGTACGCGACGCGGTTCAGTACGATATTCGGAGCATATCTGTACACGCCTTTAAAAGCGAAGGCGAATCGAATGGCATTTTCAGTTCGGTTCGCCTTCGCCGTCGTTCGGTGGAAGAGCGGTACATCAAAGAGATTCGCTGTTCGCTGTGGACAGGATTCGCTATTTCTAGTGTAATTTCGAACCGAACTTCGAATTTGCGTTGAAATATTCAGTTGCCAAAAATCGGAAGGTTAGCGCCACTCTTTCCTTAGGTGGAATTGCTTCTCGAAAATTTGTTGACTTTTTACAAATTTTTTCACTAATTTTTCCAGGAAAAAATTCAAAACCCGCAGGGGATATTCTACAAAAATTACTGAACTGCCCTAAATCATTCCTTATCAGGTCCAATCCCCTATATTGATTCCGACTTTGATAAAGTTTTGACATCCAACAACTTCGTTTCCTTTTTTGTTCTTTACTGGTTTTCAGTAAACCCGCAATAACTATGGAAGACGATGCTGCAATAATTTCGTCACACATTTTTACAATAAATGGAGTCGATGCCGAATGCCCAGCGAATAACGAACTTCTTAAACACTGCATTCGGTGCGGAGTTTGCTTCATCCAAACGAAATCGACGAATTGCTGCCGAACGAACTCCGAACCTTCGTTGTTCGGAGTTCGCTGTTCGTTCGCTTAGTGAGTATGCACCTTTAAGGTGCGTACAGACATGCTCCGAATATCGTACCGAACCGTGTCGCGTACCCAAGTGTGGACGAAGGGTTGCAACCGCGTATCGCACATCTACGCGATCACGTAGAGGTGCGATGAATTTGATTCGCTCTCGCGAACTTTTGTTGATCGCGTCGGTGTACGCGACACGGTTCGGTACGATATTCGGAGCATGTCTGTAAGCACCTTTAGAGAACTCAAATTCAAAATAGTCATTATTATCGCTATCATCGCAGATAAACCGAACTCTGTCTCCGGCTTAGCAGCTACCAGGTGGTTTGCTATACTTTTCCATTTTTAAAAAAAGGTAGCTGGCGCCCGAGTGACTTGAAAGTGAATTTATTTTAATATTTCGAAATTTTCAGAAGTGCACAAAATGGCGAAAAAACCTCGTTACAACAATTCGAACAATTGTTATAAGTAGTAGTAGTCTGTTTTCTAAATATTTTTTCATGAAATCTGTAATATTGAAATTCAGTTTATTGGAGTATTTTTCTCTGAAAAAAAAATGTAAAATTGAATAACAACCCTGTCAACATTTCGACCATGTGTTATATGAAATTTTTGGTTGCAAATCACATGTATAATCTCCTCTCGAAGTTTCGCCCTTTTAAAAATACGCACCCTGTATAAGGAGAAAGGGATAGTTGAATTAATGTAGGGGATCATAAGGAATTATTCTCTTATTGACTTTCACAATTACCGCCATTCCACTTTGCAGCTGGGTCATTGTCACATTTCGCGCAGGTAATCCTGATTAGAAGGTGTGAATTGAATGAACAATTCAAAAAAATTTGTCCAGATCGCATTGCCAAAACCATGGATACCATATAAAATACTAGCGCATAATCGGAAAAAAAATTGGAAACCTAAAGCACTGAGGTGAAGTCTGGAGTTCTGCTCAGTTTTAAATTTTTTTTGACTGCTGTTAAAAAATTTTCAATCGGTTTCTAAAACTTGAAAATGCGATTTTTCATAAAAGGTGGATGAAAGAGCGCTCAAAAACTCCTGACTTCACGGCAGTACTTTTTATACATTTTTTTACAAACTTTCCAATTCTAATTGCCACGTTCTTACGAATCCAACACCTTCTTAATCAAAAAATCGTTCGGAAAACAAATGTTCTCTTCTTCAGGCTGAACAACACAAGGGCGTAGATATGGAGGGGTACTGGGGTAATTAATTACCACCCTAAGACTTCCAAAATATAAAGTTTCAGAATTATCGCCAAGGCTTGATGTACCTATACCTGAGGAGATTTTTTATCGATTACCCCCTCAAGAAACAACATGAGCAGTTTAGGTATCAATCTTATCAAACAACAGACTCACCACTTATACATTTTATGCAATATGATCTTCAAAAATAAAACGTTCGACTGAAAGTAACACTTCAGAATTTTTCATTTATTTCACTGATTTTTCTGTTTTGATTTTTTTTTCTGTTAATTTTATTGCATTATTATATTATTTCCTTATTGGTCATTTTTTGCTGAATAAAATTTTCCAGTGCTCTGGGGGGGGGGGGGTGGTAATTTCCCCCATTAAACCACCCCCTCCCCCCCCTTAGGACCTCCCTTGTGTATCTTACTTGACTAAATTGCACTTCGTTGAGTTTAGAGGTTGGTATTACTTTGTTTTTACACAGAGCAATTGCCAAGTATTGGAGATTAGTACGAATTCGGCACAAACATGTTTCTCTTGAAGTAACAGTCGAAGCATAGAAGGGTCTATAGTTCTTTTTAGAAAATAAACTTCTGAGAGAAGCAATTAATTATGCCTCAGAGACTAATGATGAGATATTGTCACAGATTTCCTAAAAAAGAAGTCCGAGAAGATATTTAAATAAGCAAGTCAACACCCAAATGATGAGCTAAAAATTACGAAAAGCACTGCCGGGAAGTCAGGAGCTTTTGAGCGCTCGTATATCCACCTTGTAGGTAGATTCGCATTTTCCAGTTTTAGAAATCAATTGAAGGGATTTTCGCTGTCAAAAAAATTCTCAAACATAGGCGAAACTCCAGACTTCATGTCAGTGCTTCAGCTGATCAATTTTTTTCGATAATTCGCTAGAATTTTCTACGGTATCTATGGTCTTGGTGATGCGATTTGGACAAAATTTCGCACGTAGTTTGAATACATTATTCTTCAGCTAGGTGTGAAATGTCAATCCAATCCAACCAGTAGTTTCGAAATTATCAGAAACAAAATATTTCGAACTTCGAAATATCCATATTTACGGAACCCCTAGTCTAAATTTGCTCATTGATGAACGTGGCCGCGAAATTCGCGATACAAACCTACCCTGAAAATTTCAAGTTTCTAGGCCTTTTCCTTCGGCAGTTATAAAGTCAAATAGTGTTCCATTTCGTCAATTTCGATATAATTAATATCAAAAGAACCAATTTGTTCACCTGAAATCAATAAACTTGACACTACACTTTCAATAATCCAATCATTCACTGAAAAGTCTTTAATTAAAACGCACAAAATCGAAGAAAAACCTGAAAATCACCTAAACTAATCCGTTTCACCACAATGAATCCCGAAAGGGTAGGTACTAGTTTTCGTCCATGTTTGTTCACATTCCGCAGCACCGTCATCGCCAGTTGGACGTTGGTTGGAATAGCGAATACTTCGGAATTCTCCTTTGTTTATGTTTATTTAAGTGACTGGACATTTTGTACCAGCGTGATCTTTATATTGGGCTGTGATATTCAGTGATATTGGGGCACTTTCTTGTTCATAATCATGGCTGAAGAAAATTCAGAACGTCCGAAGAAGATAAGAAATTTACAAGGGCGTAGATCTTTTTTTCTAGGGGGGTAATCGTTAAAAAAATTTTCAGGTCAGGTACACATCAAGTCTTGGCGATAATTCTGAAACTTTATATTTTGGATGTCTTGGGGGGAAGCAGGGGTGGGCTATTAACCCCTGCTAAATTGTTTATGTGTCACGGATGACGTCCGCATAGATTACACACTTTCCTCATAGATCATTATAAATTCCCATAAATTGTCTATATTGTTTCATGTGGTATTTTTGGCAGGGAATCGACTGACACCTCTTGTAACCACCTCTAAGCCATCTCTTTTGAAGTCGCGATTTACTCAGTAACATAGTATTTCAGACAGTTTCACATCATACGCGAGACCAAGTGTAAAAAATAGTTATTAATTACATTTTGATACTGAAGAATAATATAATGCTGTTTATCTGCATTCATCGAATTTAGGAATGAAAATTGAAGAATTATACTAGATAAACTAATAAGCAATCCCACAAAACAATTCATGTATCCCAGATACCAACGAATCCATCATTTGCAGTCGTAGACCGGTTTTGATCCATATCAGATCTCATCAGTACGATTAGCAAAATGATAAATTCGATGTGAAAAACAGAAAACCTTAAAACATAAGGCAACGTGAACCTAAGAAAATTTCCCAAATCAAGCCACCTGTCCGTTCAATATCTGTAACAGATATTGTAGATGAATTGTTTTGTTGGCTTGCTCATTAGTATATCTAGTATAATTCTTCAATTTTCATTCCTGAATTCGACATTTTTATACTTCCCGCTTTTAAGACATATTTTATAACGGTTAACAAAAATCTGTTTATAGTAATAATTTATTTAGAGTAGATTGGTAAATATGATAGAAAAAGAAATTATTTGATCTGTATTATAACGAAGTGGTACTAGGGACAAATAGGTTTTGGAAGGCAAACCATTCTGTTACTAGGAATGACCACAATGTTACTAAAAAAAAATCGACCGTGAGTCTTTTTTTATTATTTATTAATGCGATGTATTTTGTTTTTAATGTGAAATTTGAAAGTGGTTGTGTGATTACTAATGATGGAAAAATGAAACAGTTGAGGGACTAATTTACCTGCGCGAAATCAGACAACGACCCAGCTGTTCATTCAAAAAATGATTCTCCATTCCACAACTTTTTTTTTTATTTCCGAGTTACGATTAACATGCCATATTTAGGAGCTGGGTAAAAATATAGCCATTTTCTTTCAGAGTTACCTAATTCTCAATACATTTCCATTCCATCTGATCATTGCATTGTGTTAACGAATACAATTTAACTAGGAAAGGTAGGAATGAAAAAGGCTTTTAGCGATTTCCATTTTTACGTTCAAAAGACTAAGCACATTAGGACCAGCACCTTAATGGAACCTATAAACCGTATAGCAGAGCATACCCCTAATTGCAGGAGCAAACAGGGCGAATTCAATACACGCTCTTCGATAATTTCGAAGAGTATTCGCAGTATCGACAATATTATCGAAATGTTTCGTTCTGTTCATTCCCGATTGAGATTTTACGGCGAAAACGCAAATATTCACGCTGTGAAATATATCGCAGACGAAAGAAGACATTTCGTTAGTAGGTAAGACTTATTTTTTCAGATTGTAGCGTCCAAATTGAATAATATAAATAGTTTTATCCCATTCGAAGTCCCCCAGAGAAAGGAATTTTGAAAAAATAAGTTTTATTTTACCCAATAGTTCACACATTTGGCTAACAATCCATTTTTTGGAGTTTTATTTCAATTTTAGGTTCTCAAGCTCTTGAAAAAACACCCTTTATTTGGATTAAAACAATTTCCTTTCGGATAATATTCATAAAGAGCCAATATCTCCATCGAACGCAGAATGAATATGAAAAATTGCAACTGACTCATGATGGATTTTCTTCAATAATTTCAGAATTTTCTGGTTGGCCGTACTAGTGCTGAATATATATGGCATGTTCATATACTTTTACGAGTCTTATAAAGCATTTAATACGAGTGCGGTCAGCTTTGTGACAGAAACGACTTATCTCAACTGGAACACAAGTTTTCCAGCAATATCGATATGTGAGATTAAGGGAGCAGATGTGAATTACGACGAGTAAGTAGAAATCAAACGCACTATTTATACCTAGCAGCTTGAATGAAATATAGGTTCAAAAAATTCTGATTATTCTGCCCTACGCTCAGGAATATGATGAAATAATTATATACACTTGGGTGCAATGAAATCGGCCCACCTGAAATTCGACAGAATTTCAAATGAGTGTTTCTCGAAATCCGCTAGTCGGATTTTGATATTTTTTTTTTTTAATTGTAGGTCAACACTCGGTGATGATGTTGTGTTGAGATACATTTGTTCACAATCGAATTTCGGCATATACGGGGTGCAAGATTGAAAAGAAGATTTATTCCTCAACTTTGACACAACCTGTGGATGAAAGGAACTGCAGCAACGAATGCCAAATGGAATCATGGACTGAATTACCATCTCTTCTGGTCGTTTTGTTCTTTTAATCATGTATTTATCTCTATTATTACGGAAATTACAGTGTTTCGAAACTGAGCTGATACCTTGGAAGCCCAGTGAAAAAACATTGAAAACAACAGATTTTTCCTGAAACTAAATTATTTTAATAGCGGATATGACCTCCCTTCTCCCTAATAACATCCCGCATACGATAAGGCATAATTCTGATTGAATTCACTATTGTTTCTTGTGGGATGTTTCGCCACTCTTTCTCTACTGCAACACAAAGCTCCGGGATCGACGCTGGAAAAGGCTCGTAGTACTCTTCGTTTTAGTACATTCCACAAATTCTCAATAAGGTTTAGGTCAGGACTGCACGGTGGCCACACCATAACTCGAAAGTCGACTGCTGCAATGTAGTCTCTGAGAATTCTCGAAGAATGTGTACTTTTTGTAAGTTTGTTTGAAAGTTTTCCCCAGGCAGAAATAATAGAGATAAACACATGATTGAAAAACAAAATAACCAGAAAATATGGACCTTCAGTTTGACTCCTTTTGCCATTGGTTGCTGCGGCTCCTTTTATCCACAGTATGTGTCAAAGTTGAAGGAAAAATCTTCTTATCAATCTTGCACCTCGTATATACTGAAATTATAATGTAGACAAAAATATCTTAGGATAACATTATTATCGAAGGTTTAACCTAAAATTTAAAAAAACAGGACATCAATATCCGACTAGCGGCTCGCGAGATATCCATGTTTGAAATTGTGTCAAATTTAAGGTAGGCCGATTTCATTGCTCCTAAGTGTAGGCATGAAATAAAAGTCTGTTGGATTTTTCATTTCAGGATATCAATGCGATATTCAGTAAAATTTACAAAATTGCCTGGTAGTTTGTAAGAGTTTTTGTATTCATATGAAAATATTTTTCGGATAATACAAGAAAATATCGAACGTTCAATAAAGAGCGAGGTCGAGAGATCTATCACCATGATCATACTGAATGAAACTATGATTTTTTCGATTGAATCATGATCAAAACTATCCATAAAAGAATAAACCAAATTCCAAAGATTAATTGGGAGATGAAATATATACTCCAGATATAAAAACAAAAAAAAAACAAACCAACCAAAAAGACAAAATCATAGTAGAAAACTTTTGACACAAACAAAACATAAACCACCAAGAAATAACTGAAACAATAATATATCAACTCGAAAAAAAAATTATAACATCGAACTCATTCATAACGAAACTATAGCTATTTGTGTATTAAGAGCGCAAAATGATATATTGTCGATTGAAAGTGAAAGTTCTCTTGAATCGACAATGAATTTGCGCTCGAATTGCACACAAGATTTTTTCTACAATCGAGCAGTTCACACATTTCCAAAAATTCCGTACTTTAGCGGCGATTGCAATTTCAGTTGGTGTACATGAAAAATCACTACAATCATTTTCTTCTTCCATTTCACATACGATTATTATCTAGGAAATTTTTCACCTACGATTATCATCTAGGAAATTTTCCACTCAAATGAAAGATGTCATTGAGTCGTTGTCATGGATACTCTGAGCAATGCATATTTGATTTATAGTTAATAATTGAAAAAGCGAGCGTTTTTTCTATTTTGTCGCTTATAAGCGACAAGGTGACATTCCTCAAAAAAATGATGTTTGCGTTGTCATATATTTGCGCAAATGCCTACTTTGGATATCGATTGTAGAAAAAAAATATAATTTCTCTTCTGCTCTCCTTGCCCGACCAATCACTTGCAAACTAGCAAGGAGGTATTTGAACGGTGCAGGACGCAGGCTGAGTCATCGGTATTGTAGGTAGGTATATATTTTTTGACAAATGAAATTCCTTTTCTTTGTCATCTTCTCCTATTTCGGCAAAAAAAAGGTGTTCAAATATATAATGTACAATCTATTATTTACTGAATCACATGATTTTTACAGTTCAAACAACCAACTGAGCATTTTTCAAAAAGAGTTTCAAAACGGGTAATTTCCATTCTGTATTCGATTTATACAGGTTGTCTACTTTTATAAGGGTTGAACTTCAAGGGGATATCATACATGTGATTTGCAACAAAAATTGTCATGTAACATATGGTCGAAATGTTGGCAGTTATTCTTCAATTGAACATTTCTTGATTTCACGAAGTATTTCCATAAAATCAATTGTACTTCAGTTATCCTCGGAGACGTTGTGAACTTCACAGGGTTGTAGATTCTGTGCGGAAACGAGGTGTTAAATGTATTGAACAACGCAGTGGACAATTTGAACACTTTTTATAAGTAGTAGTAGTCTGTTTTCTTTCGTTTTTTCATGAAATATGTGTTATTAAAATTTAGTTTATTCGTTCAAATTATTTTAATTCGACAGATAAATTCATGATTTTCATGAGGTTTACTTTAATATTCAATCATAAAAAGCTTCATAATAGAGTAAATTTAGGTTTGGAATATTTCGATTTTTTCTTGTTAGCTATGATATTAAAGCACAAAAAATGATATGTCATTCGAAAGCACACTGAATGGGGTATTTTTTGCTGAGAAGAAAACATGTCCATAATTAATGATTTTTCATCGATAAAACCATTGGAAAAATATAATTGATTATGTTCACTTCTCCTTACCACGCCCGCACTAGGAATTTTTTTGTCACACAGAAATAAAAAATAGAACTTGTAGCAAATTTAATTGTCTTTCCAGATATGTGGTCAAATTTGAATAGACTACAAGGAGAACTAAAGTGTAATTGATTTATGGAACATCTTGAAATATTTCGTGAAATCAAGAAATGTTAAATTGAAGAATAACCGTTAACATTTCGACCATGTGTTTTATGGCATTTTTTCTGCAAATCGCATGTATGATCTTTCCTGGATGTTTGGCCATTATGAAAGTAGACACCCTGTATATCATCTCGTTTATTGAGCGCTCGTTTTATTTAAACGAGGGCTATACCATTTCGTCACGATGTCTGTATTTTGAGAATTTTGAGCCGAAAATCGACAAGGTTCGACTGACTGATGACAAATCCTTCGAAAAATTCGAGTCTGTCCGTCCGTCCGGCCGTATACACGATAATTCTCAGTAACTAGACTGAGACTAGAATGACGTGTTCAAGCTACATGCAAAATTTTGTCCATTACTAGAACCATAGATACCATAGAAAATTATAACTTTCGAACGGAAAGGCCTAGGAACTTGGAATTTCAGGATAGGTGTTGATCTCGATTTTGGGGATCACGTTCATCAATAAGCCATATAAGACTAGAGGTTCCGTAAATATGATCATTCAAAATATTTTTTTCCTGATACCTAATTTCGAAACTACTGATCGGATTGGAATGAAATTTTGCACATAGATGGAAAATAATATGTTCAAATTAGGAGGGAAATTATGTTCTGATCGCACACAAAAAAATTGTTCACCTAAAGCACTGACGAAGTCTGGAGTTTCGCCTTAGTTTAAAATTTTTTTTGGCAGCTGTCAAAAATTTCATCAAGTGGTTTCCAAAACTAGAAAATGCCTACAAGGCGGATGAACGAACGACCTGGAAAAAATGTAACTTGAATATATCATTCTCCATTAAAATACAAAATTTCGTCACGATCGAATCCGTAGTTTGGGAATTATCGAGAAAACTAAATTTCAAACGAACATATTCACGGAACCCCTTGTCGAATTTTGCTCATAGATAAACGAGAACACGATATCCGAGATCCACAGCTATCCTGGAAATTTCGAGTCTCTAGGTCTTTCCTTTCGGAAGTTATGATTTTCTATGGTTTCTATGATTCTGGTCATGCGATCTGGAGAACATGTAGCTTGAATATATCACTCTCTATTAGTTTAAAAAATTTCATCACTACGTAGTATTGAGTTGAAAAATATTACCACGAAATCTGAAATGAAAGCCATGATAGGTCCTCCTTAGTTCATCATTTACTTTCAACAATAGAGAATTTCTGGGGTTCAGAAAACCATACATATCAAAATTTTTGCATTTGAGAAATGATTTGAAGAAAGCTCATATCCTCATCTCATCTTCAATATGCGGCAATACTCTGAAACAACGTTCTACAAAATAGTCCATGCGTGTGCTGAGCGGGCCTTAGGAGCGGAAATAGAGGTGGACGACATGAAAATATTCTTTGCGGAGAATCCCAAATATATTCAGGTTCATTTTTGCACACTTTTTTCTCAACTACCTTATATTAACTTTCTTCAACTATCTTTCTTTGTTGCCATTCATTATTTGGAAAGTAACTCATTTTCATGTACCTTCATGTGAGGAAATTTACTTTTCAACTTCATATAGATATTACGGAATTTCGAATTGCTTATATACTGATCTCATTTCGACAGTCTAGAAGAATCTGGTATGGAGGAATTCATTAACGATGTAGTATTCTTTACTGGGGATTGTTACTCCTGCAGTCGACAGTGTGAAAAATGCGAAGCCTTGAATTTTACAGAAGAAGTATTTAAGGTGAGTCACTACCCAATGAGCCGCCTAATTATCAACATTTCAACGACGAAGTAACTTGAAAATTGAATGTGATACATTTTTTTTCATTCATTTTTAGAGCGCTCGTTCTACTTACACGATGGCTATATTATTTCGTCATGATGTCTGTATTTTTCGAATTTTGAGCTGAAAATGGTCTTAATCGACAAGGTTCGACTCACTGATGACGAATCCGTCGGGAAATTCGAGCCTCCCGTCCGTAATAATAATAATAATTCATTTATAAAATGTACCCACAATACAATAATGTACACTATAAATATTCATCGTCAAAATAATTACACGGTTTGTCAAATTTAAAATAAAAGTGTATAATACGATCACAATATTACAACAACTCACAGACACAATACACTTTACAATTCATCCAGACTGTAAATGGTCTTTGGTAGCAGCAGATCTTTGACCTTTTTGTTGAAAGTTTGTTCTTTCAGCTGTTTGAAGTTTTCGGGCAAATTGTTATAAAACTTAAGACAAATTGAATTGGGACCTTGCTGCGCCTTGTTAATTGTGGAATATGAAAGACTAAAATTATATTTCTGTCGAGTATTGTAGCTGTGAAAATCAGAATTTGTAGGGAATTTACTTTGTTTTGATGAACATATTCCACACACGTAAGAATGAAACAAGATGTCGCCGTTAGTATCCTCCCCCTTTCGAGGACAGGTCGGCAGATTTCAGTCTGCTTCAATCTATATATTGTTCTGATAGCTCTAGAAGAACCTTTTCCAAAGCAGTACTCTGTCCCCAAATGATTATGCCATACATCATTCGAGAGTGGAAGGACGCAAAATAAGCGAGCTCGGAAGTCTCTATGTTTGAAATCTGTTTCATCCTGTTTATCCAGAAAATCGCTGTTGAGAGCTTGCCACACAATTCATCGATATATTGGTTCCAGCAAAGCGAAGAATGAAAATTTATCCCCAAATACGTCAGAGCTGAATCCGTCTGCCTTCTCGTAGTGAAAGTTAACTTTTGGGTTTGGTCATATTTATTTGGAGATCATTTGCGTGGAACCAGATTTGCGCATCTTTTAAGGATTTAGTTGACTTGATTTCAAGCATGGTGACTGATTTGTTGAGAATAGCGGTATCGTCTGCGAAGCTACACGTGTTGTCCGACTCTGTATTTGCATATAGGGCGTTCGTTTACAGGATGAATAAAATAGGTCCTTATATGGAGCCCTGTGGCACACCTGTCTTGTTTTCTCTGAGGCTTGACGAGGAATCGTTCCAGTTTACTTTCTGAAATCTATTAGATACGATGCAAATTTAGTAGGCTTTTCCCCTCACGCCATAAAACTGGAGCTTATTCAGAAAAATCGAAAACCTTACTCAGATCAACACAAGACAACTACAAGTCCTCACCAGCATTATGACATTCTATGATAGATTTCAGTACATCTGTCATTGCTGATATTTTCGACCTGCGTTTTCTGGGACGGATGTAGGAAGCATCCGACCGGCCGTATACACGGTAACTCTCGAACGCAACGACCTAGAAACTTGAAATGTTCAGTGCGGGTTCAATTCCCGAATGCCGCAGTTGAGTTCGTTAATGGGCACCATTTCACCAGGGGTTCCGTAAATATGGCAGTTCAAAATTTTGTTCTGCTGATTACTTCGAAACTACTGATTCGATCAGATGGAGAACGATGTGTTCAAGCTACAAGCAGAATTTTGTCTGAATCGCATGACCAGAACCATAAAAACCATGAAAATTATAACTTTTGAATGGAGAGGCCTAGAGACCTGACATTTTCAGGATACGTGTAGATCTCGAATTTCGTGATCACGTCCATCAATGAGCAAAATTAAACCAAGGATTCCGTAAATATGGCCGTTAAAAATATTTTTTTCCTGATAATTTCGAAACAACTGATTGGATTGGAATGAAATTTTGCACATAGATGTAGAATAATGTATTCAAACTACGCGCGAAATTTTGCATTACTGTGACCATAACGTAGAAAATTCTAGCGAATTATTGAAAAAACTAGAAACTCGAAATGTTCGAGGTTTCAATCTCGGTTGAGTTCGTTATTGGGCAAAATTCGACCAAGGGTTCCGTAAATATGGTCGTTCGAAATTTATTTTTCTCGATAATTTCAAAGCTACGGATTCGATCGTGACGAAATTTTTTTCCAGGTCGCACAATCAGAACCATTTCAAATTCCCACGAATTATTGAATAAAAAATCCTTATATTTCTGTAACAGCGAATTCGGCATAATTGACAAAGAGCTGCTATCATTTTTTTGACAGATGGAAAAAGCGAATCTACTTACAAGGTGAATGGACGAGCGCTCAAAAGCTCCTGACTTCACGGCACTGCTTTTTATAATTTTTTCATCTCGATTAACAGTACGCCAATCGTATAATATACTGTCCATAATAGTTTGACGAATCGACTTGTTCGGAATATAGGAGCTTGCCCATCATTCAGATGCAACCTTTTTTTTATGATTTTGATAAGGACGAGATTGTGGAGGGTCGACGAAACAATACATGTATGAAAACAATTATTTTGAAGAATAATCGGCTCTTGCGCCAAGCTGGTCAATAAGTCCATTTAAGTAACCCAAATGAACATCATCATCTGAGCCATCTTCTTCTCTGTTTCTTGTCAGATAATATTAATGGGTTATGGATTTTCGTCAATTATTGGCCACATTTCGCATATTATATTATGCCGGGTCCAGACGGGTGTAATGTAACGCGTAATGTATTGCGAATTCTTCGTATGGATGGTACTACGAGCATTACACGTAATGCTTAGCGGCTGTTTTGGGGTTCCATGACTCTTTCTAAGGACCTGCAGAGAAGTGAGGAAGGTTTCTAGTGGAGCAAACAGATGGCGTCAGTGAGAAATTTTTCTCTGATCCCATCTGTTTGCTCCAGCAAGCTGGCCTTGTATCACATTCATCTACGATATACACTGCACCAACTCTACAGTTGCGAGTGATGATTTTCATGTTCTGTCTGGTTACCAAGATTGACTTATTGACCAGCTTCGCACAGGAGACAATTTTTTTTCCGGATTATTATGTCCATACATGTATTACCCAGTCTTTTTGAGCGCTCGTATTACTTACACGAGGGCTATATCATTTCGTCACGATGTCTGTATTTTTCGAATTTTGAGCCGAAAATGGTCTTAAACGACTATGTTTGACTCACTGATGACGAATCCGTCGGAAAATTCGAGTCTGTCCGTCCGTCCGGCCGTCCGTATACACGATAACTCTCGAACGGAATGTCCTAGAAACTTGAAATTTTCAGGGTAGGTTCGAATCTCGAATGCCGAGGTTAAGTTCGTTATTGGGCAAAATCCGCCCAAGGGTTCCGTAAATATGGCCGCTCAAAGTTTTGTTCTCCGGATTACTTTGAAACTACAGATTCGATCGAGACGAAATTTCGCACTCTAATGGAAAATGAGGTGTTCAAGCTACATGCAAAACTTTGTTCAGCTCGCATCACCAGAACCATAGAAACCATAGAAAATTGTAACTTTTGAACGGAAACGCCTAGGGACTTGAAATTTCCAGGATAGGTGTGGATCTCGATTGTCATGATCACTTTCATCTATGAGCAAAATTATACTAGGGGTTCCGTAAATATGGTCGTTTGAAATTTAGTTTTCTTGATAATTTCCAAACTACAGATTCGATCGTGACGAAATTTTGTATACTTATGGAGAATGATATATTCATGCTACATTTCTCTAGATTGCATGACCAGAACCATAGAAACCATAGAAAATTATAACTTCCGAAGGAAAAGGCCTAGGAATTTGAAATTTTCAGAGTGGGTTTGGATCGCAAATTTCACGGTCACGCTCATCAATGAGCAAAATTAGACAAGGGGTTCCGTAAATATGGCCGTTCAAAATACTCTGTTCCTGATAATTTCGAAACTACCAATTTGATTGGAATGAAATTTTGCACCTAGCTGTGGAATGATGTATTCAAACTACGTGCGAAATTTTGTCTAGATCGCATCACCAAGACCATAGATACCGTAGAAAATTTTAGCGAATTATCGAAAAAAAAATTGGTCACCTAAAGCACTGACTTGAAGTCTGGATTATCGCCCTAGTTTGAAAATTTGTTTGACAGCTGTCAAAAATTTCCTCAATTGGTTTCCAAAACGGAAAATGCGAATCTACCTACAAGGTGCATGTGCGAGCGCTCAAAAGCCCCTGCCTTCACGGCAGTGCTTTTCGTAATTTTTTTTTACCAACTGACAACATTCCGTTAGTAGCGAAAAGTATCTTATCAATTTGTTAGTGGCTAAGTCAATAGTTATTTACGTAACAAGTCCGGAAAATACTGTTTTTTTGGACGAGTAGACACAATAGTCCTGGAAGTCTGCGAGTCCAGAAAAACTGTTTTTCGGCAACCGTCCAGGAAGTACTCACTTCCCAGACGCTTTTCCTTTGAGAAAGTAACATTTCCCGGCCTAGTCCGGGAAATACGTTTCCCGTAGCAACGAAATTACGACTGACACCTAATACGTTGTTATAATTGGCTAGGCGGGTCTGATTTCGATAAATACAATCGATTATTACCATAGCAACGAAATACCAACATGAAATTAGTTGTCATTTTTGAAAGTTTGGAGTGTTTTTGGTCGCATTTATCGCAATAAAGAAATGTGTCTCATTGATTTGTTATTCAGTTTTTTTGGAGTCGCAGACTTCTAGGACTCGCAGACTTCCAGGACTCGCTAACGCTCGTCCTAGAATTTTGTCTACTCGCCCAAAAAAAAAGTATTTCCCGGACTTGTTACGTAAATTACTATTTTTGGGCGTGTTGCGTACACTATTTTTTCGGCAACCGTGTAGAATAAAAAAAACAATAAGACACATTTCTTCATTTCGAGAAAACACTCCGAACTTTCAAATATAAAAATGGCGATCAATAGTATTTATCGAAATCAGACCCACCAAGATTTTCATATAGCCAATGATAACAACGTAATAGGTGTCAGTCGTAATTTCGTTGCTACGGAAACGTACTTTCCGGCCTAGTCCGGAAAGTACGTACTTTCCGGACTAGGCCGGGAAATGTTACTTTCTCAAAGGAAAAGCGTCTGGGAAGTGAGTTCTTCCCGGACGGTTGCCGAAAAAAGATTTTTCAAGCGTTATTTTAAGTTGTGAACTGATTTGCTGTAAAATTATGTATTGACATGACATGTCCTTCACCAATGTAGAAAAAAATGATGATTCAATGAAATAAAATTATTTTCAGCACAGAAAACCTTGTAATTCTCTATTTCACATATGTAAATGGAATGATCAAGAATTCGACTGTTGCGAAAAATTCTTACCATTGGAAACGGAATATGGAATCTGTTACAGTTTGAATTCTCTTCATACTAAGTAAGTTTCACTGACATGTACTTGCTATTGATAGTTGAATATTGAAAATGAATGTATCTGCATTGTAAGTCTTCGACTTCTGCGTATATAAAATATGGAAATCCTAATTATGCCAAAGAATAATACTTTCTCACATTGCTAGTCAAAAAAACTGCTGAGATGTTTTTCAAGAGCTTCGGAATTCAAATTGAAATAACTCCAAAGAATTCAAGAAAGTTTTTGAGCGCTCGTACAACTTACACGAGGGCTATATCATTTCGTCACGATGTCTGTATTTTTCGAATTTTGAGCCGAAAATGGTCTCAATCGACTATGTTCGACTCACTGATGACGAATCCGTCAGAAAATTCGAGTCTGTCCGTCCGGCCGTCCGTCCGTCCGTCCGTCCGTCCGTCCGTCAGCACGATAACTCTCGAACGGATCAACCTAGAGACTTGAAATTTTCAGTGTAGGTTCAGATCCCGAATGCCGCGGTTAAGTTCGTTATTGGGCAAAATTCGCCCAGGGGTTCCGTAAATATGGCCGTTCAAAGTTTTGTTTCCCTGATTACATGAAAATTACAGATTCGATCGAGATGAAATTTTGCACTCAGATGGAAAATGAGGTGTTTTAGCTACATGCGAAATTTTGTCCAGATCGCATGACCAGAACAATAGAAACCATAGAAAATTGTAACTTTTGAACGGAAATGCCTAGGGACTTGAAATTTTCAGGATAGGTGTGGATCTCGAATGTCGTGATCACGTTCATCTATGAGCAACATTATACAAGGGGTTCCATAAATACGGTCGTTTGAAATTTTGTTTTCTCGATAAATTCGAAACTATGGATTTGATCGTGACGAAATTTTGTATTTAAATCAAGAATGATATATTCGAGCTACATTGTTTCCAGATCGCATGATCAGAACCATAGAAACCATAGAAAATCATAACTTTTGAACGGAAAGGCCTAGGGACTTGAAATTTTCAGGATAGGTTCGGATCGCGAATTTCGCGATCACTATCATCAATGAGCAAAATTAGACTGAGGGTTCCGTAAATATAGCCGTTCAAACTATATTTTTCCTGATAATTTCGAAAATACTTATTGGATTGAAATGAAATTTTGCTCATATATGAAGAATAATGTATTCAAACTACGTGAGAAATTTTATCCAGATCGCATTACCAAGACCATAGATACCGTAGGAAATACTAGCGAGTTATCGAAAAAAAAAATGGTCACCAAAGCACAGACGTGAAGTCTGGATTTTCGCGTTAGTTTGAAATTTTATTTGACAGCTGTCAAAATCTTTCCAATTGGTTTTTAAAACTGGAGCATGCAAATCTACCTGCAAGGTGCATGTACGAGCGCTCAAAAGCTCCTGCCTTCACGGCAGTGCTTTTCGTAATTTTTTTTATACAATTTTTCTGGTAGTAAATTCAATACCATTTATGATTCGAACATGATTCTAGTATGTGACCACCACGACTAATCGTTACAAACCGCAACCAATCAGTCCAATTTCTTTTGTCCTCTAAGAGTTGTTGGTTTGTCAAAATGAACCATGGATTTAACAGAAGAAAATAATCAAGAGGCGTTACATCACACTATCTTGGAGGTCAATTGACAGGACCATTTCTTGAATTGTCAGGGTAGGTTTGGATCGCGAATGTCGCGGTCACGTTCATCAATGAGCAAAATTAGACAAGGGGTTCCTTGTAAATATGGCCGTTCAAAATATTTTTTCCTGATAATTTCGAAACTACTGATTGGATTGAAATGATACTGTGCACATAGTTGAAAATAATGTATTCAAACTTTGTGCGAAATATTGTCCAGATCGCATACTAAGACGATAGATACCGTAGAGAATTCTAGCGAATGATCGAAATAAAATTAGTAATTTTTTTTTTTTTAAGAGAGTTAAAATCCTGTTTAATGACCTTCACCATAGCTGTCTGGTAGTGTGTGAAGACTCTTCCCCCGAGTTCACGGAAAACGTACTCACTAAAAACTCCTCTGTTTCCACTCCTAATACAAGAAGTGAGCACGGTTTAATTTCCTGCAACCAAATTCAGCTCTTATGGGAGCAGGTTGCCCAGGGGTAATTTGCCCTCGCCAGCACCCTACCCGACACCGACTCTGAGACTAGGAACCCTTGAAGTTATTTGGTCCCACCGGGTCGAGTTCGTGGACGACCCTTGCAACACCCTAGTGGTTATTCCACTGAGTAGCCCAATTGGTACTCCCAAGTCGTCAGTCAATATATCTGCTGACTGTTGAGACCTTACACCTCGCTAGGAGAGAGTGCATGATGTGACCCTCACAGATGAGGCCAGCCTACAAGTCAGCCTGGCGACTCCGCCCTTAACCGGATCGATATTATACTTGCCGACCTTCAAACTGTGGGCCAGGTCAAGCGGCTGCGCGCCTGACACGACCTGGGCATCTACGACCCACACATCGTGCTCCCCCACGACAATCAGGTCAGGTTTACGAACGCCCTCTGATGTTCGTAGGCGCGGTTCGTTATGCACCTCGAGCCCCTTATTTTTGAAGAAGCCAGAGAGTGTCTTGCACACGGCATCGTGTCTCATGATCCTTCCGCCATGAGTGCGGAAGCAACACTGGATTACGTGTGCTGCTGTCTCGGTGCTAGTACAACCAGCCCTACAATTCATGTTCGTGTGGGCTGTTCTCCGACCCCTCGTCGTGCGTGCTCGGGTTGACAGACTGTTAACATGCACGTGATGATATTGGCGATAGTCCCTTCCGGGTATGCCCGTGCTGCCAGCATCAATCCACCTAGTGGAAACGACCGACTTATCACTCTCCCTTAGCTCATACCCATCATTAGAAGTATATAACCTCATAGCCAGTACCAGAAAACAACGCAAGATCTTAAGGCGTTGTTGCGGCTTGAGTGGAGCTCGTGAAACTCTTAAGAGTTCCACCTCCATTGTGGGGTTGCTCTTTCTCAGTCCCTGAGGGCTTACCGCCACTCTTCCGTAGGGCCGAGTTGACGAATGGGGTCGCCATGTTGTAACAGAAACTGTGCCCGGGTGAGAACTTTGATGTTCTGTACTCTCCCTGATGCACTGACGTGAAGTCTGGAGTTTCGCCATTATTTGAACATTTTTTCGACATCCGTCCAAAATGTTTTCAATTTGTTTCTGAAACTGGAAAATGCGAATCTACCTACAAGGTGGATGAACGAGCCCTCAAAGGCTCCTGACTTCACGGCAGTGCTGTTATAATTTTCATTCTAGACATGGAGCCGTTGTATAAACCCTTCAAGGTTATTAGGGTGTGATTAATATTTGTTCCTTGCGAAAATTTCCACAGTAGTCTGACTGGTCATAAGCCTTATTCAGATCTCTGAAAGCAAAATGAGTTTCTTGGTTGTTGTTGAGTCTTTTCTCTATCACTCTATCAATAAGTTCTGGCAGGAAATACTATCCGTGCATGTTCTACCGGCTTGAAACCCTGATTGCTCTCCTCTTCTTGGCTGTTGTATTCGGCCACTGAAATCTCAGAAAATCCTTCCGTAAAGGCGGCTCAGTGTGCTCGTCACCGAAATATCTCTATAGTTCTGAGGGTTTCGTGTACCACCTTTATAATAAATCCATCAAATAAGGCCAGCTTCCATTGCTCCGGTACTGGACTAGTATTTATAAACTCATTAATACACCATGTCAGAGCTTCGAAGAGCTTCGTTCTTCTACATTTGATAAGTTCTGCAGGTTGCCTTCTGGACCTGCAGCTCGATCATTTTTTCAGCTTCATTATAGCCATCCCAAGTGTTGTGAGGTAAATCCTCAGTTTATTTCTTATCCTTCGACAATTATCTCTGATGGCGATATCCTGCAATATTCATCCCTGCTTTCTGTCAGTAGTTTCTCATAGTGCTCCAACTAGTTTTTCGTAGGTTTTTCGAGTAGGTCAACCTCGCTTCTTTTTGTACACCACCAAGCCAGACCACCGTATTAGAGGGTCGGGCGAATGTAGGTTTTAAATATGGTAATAAGTTGCAACCCTTGAAGGATTTGTAGAACATGTATGTCAGTTGTTTGGCCTTGGATGAGATGTGCTCGATATGGCTACGCCAGCTGTGATTTTCCGAGACTATGATTCCAAGGTCGGATAGTTGGGAAACGGAAACCAGAACCTGATCACCGATGTTGTATGGACGGCGAGGGTTGTTTTTTACAATATGCAGAATGGACCACTTGCTTAGGTTAAGGGAACATGGGGCTCAAATCGACGACAAGAGATCGCGTCCCTACTACACCGATCTGTCAACCCTAGCGATATCGTGCGAAGAGTGATGCCAAGTTTCTGGATCTTTCCTAGAACTGAATAATACAAAATGTTCATAGAATTCGTAACTGTCGAGAATGTAGAATAATGTCAGTGTTAAAAAACGATTGGTTGTCAAATATTTATGTGACTTTATTTTGCGAACTGTGTGCAGTTTGATCCAACTTGAGAGATAAGGGTAGCTTTGGCATACAGAACTGTGTCGGCGGAGGCTGTCCAAGTGATTGCTGGCTTCCCACCAATTGACCTAATGGTGCTTCCTTTATACCATAGGAGGAGAACTACCAGGCAATCGACGTACGGCAGGTAGGGTTGCCAGTTGTATTTGAGGAACAAACCGGACAAATTTTCATTTTTTATTATTTCATATTACGGAAAATGGCGAAAAAGCTTACAGACTACATCTTTATGTACTTAGTGAGCATTTGATGAAACTGATTCCAAAAATGGTTCATTGCTGCTTGAGATGGCATCCTTGAATTCAGTGCAACTAGCTTTTATATTGAAGTAAACATACAATTCACTTTTTACAGTGTTAACGGCGAGACGATTCCTTTCGTCATTCCATAGATTTCTCATAACGCTGAAGATTCGTTCCACAAAAGCGTAGGATACAAGAATACTACAGACAAACTGCACAATTTGCAATAAATTTTGAAAAGAATGCTCCACATTCAATATACATATACATAAACACTTTGAAGGACAAAGGACAGTATAGAAGTCGGGGAGGCGAGGTGCGCGATATCAATCTACGGAACCACAAACAATATTGTTGGTTGTCACGCAAGATATTGCGCGAAATTAAAAAACCGGACAATCTTCTGTCCGGATAAACCGAATTTTTTCGACCGGACAAACATGGAAAAAACCGAACATCTGGCAATCCTAATGGCAGGAGGGGGGACACTGAAAAAATGGCAGGAGAGATGAGATGGTGGAGGCCAAAATGCCACTTGGACGCGCAGGCTGATCAGAAATTTGAAGCAGTGGATCCAATGTGAGAATAAAACGACCGGGTACTATTTTACTCAATTTTTGAGAGGGCATGGATCTTATGGTACCTTTACTAAGAGGATAGGACGGGATGATCTGTCATGCATGCTACGTTGTAGACGACCCGAAGCACTGCCTCAGATCAGATGGACGGAGGAAAGGAACGTACTGGTTGGAAAGATAGGCCGCTTACCACCAGTTGAGTATATAATAGAGAAAATGATACAGCATGAAGTATACTGGAAGGCGTTCACGGCTTTGTGACAGGAGACATGAGGAGAAAAGAGACAGGACTGCTATTCATCGGGTATCATCGAAGTACGGACCGGGATGTCTTTTCCGGTGGTCCTCGCATTTCCCCAAGTTGTGTTTTTTTTGTCGGCCGGCAACAACATCAAGCCAAACCGACATATCCCACGACACGGGTCGTGGTTGAATCTGGCAACAGATTTCTTTTCACAACCCGAAAAAAGGATTAGGATAGGGTTAGGTTAGGCTTAAGTTAGGAGTAGGTAAGGGTTAATAATAATTATTATTCCACTTTATTGAATATTTCACTACAATTCAATTCAACGTATACTTCAGTCACAGCCAAGGGCGGATCCAGGATTTCTTTCTGGGGGGGGCACAGGATTTTTTCTGGAGGGGCACAAGGGGTGGAAGGCAAAAAATTTTTCTAATTATGTACTGTGATGGAATCTCCACAGTACAAAAAAATTCCGTCTGGGGGGGGCACGTGCCCCCCGTGCCCCCCCTTGGATCCGCCAGTGGTCACAGCAAGGCGTGGCCGGGTCTGCTAGTGAGTTCTATATTTTTGCAGCGACATGGAAACATAGTTGGAGAACTTACGGTGAATATTATAGTCGTCCGTCGATCTTGATCTATCTCAGGTACCTTTGCCAGAGTGCTTTCTTTCTTCTTATTAGATTAAGACATTGATTGTTTATCCAGGGCTAGATAGGTTTGCGCCTGATGGTCTCAACGAGGGTATTGTCAGCAACAATCTCGTTTACAGCATCGCCAAATTTCCCCCACATCAGCTCGGTATTACCCACAGGTGTAAGCAGTGATTCCCAGTCAATCATCCCCAGTTCATTGGAAATACCTTCGTAGTCTAGCTTGCGAATAGTCTTGTACTGATGGGTGTTGGATATTGAGGAGCGTTACTGTATTTCGGTGGATATGGCGACATGATCTGATTCGCCGAATGGGGGTAGATATTTCAGATCTGAAGTGAGGTGAAAATTAGAAACGGAGTCCAAATCTAGTATGGCCGCTTCTGTACCTGGTGGGGTTCTCAACGATCTGTTGCAAGCCAGAACTTAACGCCAACTCTGCGTATGGGTAGGAGGGTGATGACAGAGAGGGTAACTGAAAAAGTGGCCATTTCAGGTCGGCACAATTGAAGTTTTCCATAATTTATGTGTTTTTGGGGTTGGAGGCTAATGAGGACAGATCGTTTGCGCAACATAGGTCGGCATCGCATGGACCAGGTCTGTATATTCATTCAGTCATAAGCGAAAATTGGAGGTTGGAAATTTTTGGGAAGATGTTATCGATACCGATCCCGTCAGGTTGCGTGGATTAGATTTTGTAAGAATCAGTGATGAGTTTATGTAAATATATGCATACACCTCTATATCCAAGTGTTTCTCTGCTGTCCTCTCTGTAAATTGTGTAGTCAGGAATGTGGATTACCCTGTTCAGGACACGAGCAGATTCGCTGATAAAAATTACAGAAGGTTTGTGGAGCTGTGCGAAACATAAGAGTTAGTTATTTTGGACGGTAAAGATTGTATATTTGTGTAAATGACATGCCAGTGAAGTAGTTCGCTCAGTTTCTGAGGATGGTTTGTACGATTTCCGGGTGGAAAAATGTAACCTTAACCCAGATTGGGCAGGCGGAGTCCTTAGCTGGCATTCTAGTTACGTTGGTGATATATTGACTAGGGGAAGGTTTTATGTAATTAAGAATAGCAGAAATCGTACCTGAGTCAAGAGACCCGTCAGTCACAGAAACATTAGATATGACCAGGTTGAAAGAACGCTTAACTCGTTCAACAATTTCAGGAACAATAGCTTCAGAAGAGTTGTTAGGTTGTTGAGGTTCATTATTTAAGATCAGTTCGCTGAGAATGGAGTTAAGGTTGAAATGCATCACAGTGAGAGTTGTGTCGGACACAGAGGGTGAAGTAGTGACTTGAGATGGGGACGCGGCTCGGGAACCACTCGAGCTGCTTCGCAGGAGACGTTTTCCCGAAGTGCATGCTGGGCAGCACCACTTCCCCCTACATTCCTCAAGAAAATCTAGTTCTTTATTTGTGAGGTTGACATATTCAAGGTGAAAATACCATTTGCACCTTCCGTATGAGACATGTGAAGTAGGGTCTGAATTGTTTTGCTACAATTTGTACAATTGCGAGACATCGTGAAGAAGGAAGGGGATGGAAAAAAAAAATATAACTCTTCATAATGAAATTGAGCCATTTTTGTTGATCGCTTGAAGGGAATGATCAAATTTTGAAGTTCACAGTGTATATCGGGAAGAATGGCACCTACAGAGCTACAATAACGCTCAAATTATGAGAAAATGAGTAATATTAATAAAGTTTCTTCCAGAAAAATCGAAAGGAATCCTTCTGTAATCCGTGTTGTTAATGTTTCGTGTTTTCAATAAGTGGGACTAATAGTCCATTATGCAATATGTCATATGTCTTCTAATTTCTTGATTTTGAATTTTATCCAGACAAACATCGAATTCTTTCATTGACCTCATATCAAATCGGAAGAATGGAGCCGGAGGTCTTTATTTTCAAACTATCCATGATGTACGGGTAAGTTCGAATGAGTCGTAGATTGTAGATTGAAAAAAAATTCCTTACCGGAGTCCTTTTGCTTGCAAATTCGTTCAATTTCGAGATGTATTCGTGATCAATTCGCTGTTCGAGTTGCAATTCGGCAAGAAAGTTCTTTATTTGTGAATTTACCATTCGCAATAAAATTCGCAAACAAACGAAAAGAGGAGAAATGATCCGGTAACCTGAGCAAAATACCAATCATGTTTGAATTTTCGTTTTCGAGCGCTGTCCGTATGGCTGTCCGCCCGACCGTCCGTATACACGATAACTCGACCAGGGGTTCCGTAAATATGGCCGTTCGAAATGTTGTTCTCCTGATTACTTCGAAACTAATGATTCGATCGCGGTGGAATTTTTCACTCAGATGGAGAATGACGTGTTCGAGATCTATGCAAAATTCTGTCTAGATCGCATGACCAGAACCATAGAAAACATATAAAATTAAAACGAAAGAGACTAGGTACTTGAAATTTTCAGGATAGGTTAAGATCGCGAATGTCAGAGTCACGTTCACCAATGAGCAAAATTAGTCTGGGGGTTCCGTGAATATGGTCGTTTGAAATTTAGTTTTCTTGATAATTTCGAAACTACGGATTCGATCGTGACGAAATTAGGTATTTTGATAGAGAATGATATATTCAAGCTACATTTTGTCTTGATCGTATGACTAGAACCATAGAAACCATAGAAAATTATAACTTTCGAACGGAAAGGCCTAGGGACTTGAAATGTTCAGGATAGGTGTGGATCTTGAATTCCGCGGTCACGGATATCAATGCATCACCTAGACCATAGATATCGTAAAAAATTCTAGCGAATTATCGAAAACAAAGCTGTTCATTTAGCACTGACGTGAAGTCTAGAGTTTCACGTTGGTTTAATTCTTGTTTGACAAGTGTCAAAAATTTCCTAAATTGATTTCTAATACTGGAAGATGCGAATCCGAATTGCAAAGAAATTTTTGCGACTGCGACTTCTGTGCTGGACTTAAATTTCATTTCGAATAGTAACAGACAACGCCAACTGCTCAGCTTGCGTGTCGAAGGTTCACTCGGCCAGCGAATTGATCACGAATGCACCTTTCATTATGGTGAAATCATATGTATGTATGTTCACATTGTTGTTGTTACCAATGCCAATTTACCACTTCGTTCCACAAGGTTAGACTTTGGGCTCTCCCGTATTAATTTTCTTCATAACCGACTTGTTAATATTGGGGTACCCCGTTTATTGAATGCGGGGATACCTCTTTCCCCAAACGGAGGGTACATTCTTGGCAATCCAAGATCAGGTGGTACCAACGCGCGCGTACAAGCGACACATAATGAAACAAGAGGTTGATACTACGATGTGCAGAATGTGCAGCAACCACCAAGAAACAGTCCAGCATTTATCATCAGGCTGTGAAACCATAGCACACACAAAGTATTTAACAAGACACGACAACATGGGGAAGGTGGTACACCAACTAATATGCCTCAAAGAACAACTGCTGGATCACTTCACCCCGCATCACCTATACTCACCCCAAACGTTGCTTGAGAACGAGCGCATCAAAATCTATTGGGACCTAGCAGCCATAACGAACCAGGCCGTTGGTCACAACAGGCCTGATATGATGGTGGGGAATAAGCTAGAGAAGGTGGCTCTGATTATCGACTTCTCTGTGCCTTTAGATCCGAACATCGGCCTACGCCGAGAAAATGGGCAAATATCAAGCTCTGGCTCGACAGATGAAAGACATGTGGCACCTGAAGAGAGTGGATATAAAACCGCTCATAATTACTTGCAATGGACTGGTACACAAGAAGACAACAGAACATCTGAGACAATTGGAGCTGCATCCCAATACCATCTTGTGGATGCAGAAGGCTGTAATCCTGGGGACAGTGAATATTATACGACAGATCGTCTTCCCGCATTAACGTTCACACCGAATTGACCTTGGCGCATCCGCGCCCGGTTCATTCGGTACCCTCACCACATAAGTGTGAAATTAAAAAAAAAAAAAAAATTGTTATGGTTCGTTCCAGATATAGATAATATTGAATTTTGAAAACTTTATGAAAACCACTAACAATATTCAAATAATTTTTTTTTTCAATTTCTTTTATTTTCCCGCAACTCTTTTTCAAAGGAGGGTTCTCAAGGTGGACAAATAAAAGAAAATTTTGTTTACAACAACTTATAATCTATTTCTATAAAAAATACCCCAACTTTCAAAATAATCTAAAAACTAATATCTTTCATTTCTTCCAACTTTTGATTCAATCTTCCTGAACCATCTTTCATTTCTTCCATTTTTCGATTCAATCTTTCTGAACTATCTTTCATTTCTTCATATAATTTCATATACATTTCTGTTAATTCCTTCATCATCTTATTTGATTCTGTTTCGACTTCTTCCCCCAACAAAATTTTACCCCTTGTTTCCATGTTGGAAAGAAAATGCTACTTTATCAGAAAAATTATCGAAAAAAAAATTATAATGAATCTGAAAAATAAATTCAAATTATTCACCAATTTAAAACCAATAATCACCTTTAATCAAGCCACGCGTTGGGCGCTAAAATTTGTTATGGTTCGTTCCAGATATAGATAATATTGAATTTTGAAAACTTTATGAAAACCACTAACAATATTCAAATAATTTATTTTTTCAATTTCTGTTATTTTTCCCGCAACTCTTTTTCAAAGGAGGGTTCTCAAGGTGGACAAATAAAAGAAAATTTTGTTTACAACAACTTATAATCTGTTTCTATAAAAAATACCCCAACTTCCAAATTAATCTAAAAACTAATATACCTAATATCTAAACTCAAAAATAACGTTCGATTGGTGAGTGGACTCACTATATGCAATTTTCTATCTTTCCTCTTCCAAGCACCACGACGTTTCAATTTCTCCTTCTCTCCTTCACTTGCCAAACCAACTCCAACAACTCAATCTACAAAAATCCAATCTTGACCAGCTTCCAAATACCATTCATTATATCTTTCTTCTTACAAAACCAATCTTTCTGCCAACTTTTTGAAAATTATCGAATTTTTCTACTTTCTGACAAAATTCAACTCCACTCTCTGACGTTTTTATCTATTGTCCCAACCGGCTTGCTTAATTCTAATTTCTATAATTTCTATGGTAAAATTCGAATAATTCTGAACCCTCTTGAAAAAAATCTATTTTACAATAATTTATACGATGTTTGAAAAGGTTCTTGAATTTTGGTGATATAATATATAATTTTTTTGATTTCCATGACAATATACTCAAATACAAACATAAAAATTCAGGCAAGGTTTTTTATCGTCATATGCAAGCTAGAGACGTGTCATGCCTTTATATGGCCCACCACCTCCATGGGGCTCAGCAAAAGAAGTTCTCAAACAAAATATTCGGTAGAAAAAAAAACCCTGAAATAGAGTCAAGCCAAAATATTCTTACAAGGATCGCTGTTTAAGTTGATTACCTGCCAAGTATGATAATGTTGCGAGCTCAACATACACATGAACGACAAAAGGCTTGTAGAACAAATTTGTAGTTTTTGTCAGGCAGTCAAGGAGCTAATGTTCAGTGAACCAATCATATTTTACAATGACAGAACTGTTGTCAGAGAAAAGCAAACGGATAAAGCTGATGCGATTCATATAATAATTGGAGATGACCACAATAGACTCGTAAGGAGCTTAATGACTGTGCGGCAAACCCAAGCGACATCTTATCTAATTTGGGTTCAAATTGAATGATAGATGATCATTTGTGCATATTCATAGTATGGCATATATGTCGCAAAAGCAAGTACTTTTTAAACATGAGCATGTTCGTGTCATTGTTTAATAAATTTACTGGATTCAAACTCGAGCATAATGTGGAGGCCTTTTTTTGAGCGCCCGTATTACTTACACGAGGGCTTTATCATTTCGTCACGATGTCTGTATTTTTCTAATCTTGAGCCGAAAATGGTCTCAATCGACAATGTTCAACTCACTGATGACGAATCCGTCGGAAAATTCAAGTCCGTAAGTACGATAAATCTCGAACGGAACAACCCATAAAGAAATTTTGAGTGTGGGTTCATTTTCCAAATACCGCGGTTAAGTTCGTTAATGGGCAGAATTCCACCATTTCGAAACTACAGATTCGATAATGACGAAATTTTGTATACTAATGGAGAATGATATATTCAAGCTACATTACTCCAGATCGCATGACCAGAACCATAGCAACCATAGAAAATCATAACTTTCGAACGGATGGGCCTAGGGACATGAAATTTTCAGGATAGGTGTGGATCTGAAATTTTGCGTTCACGTTTATCAATGAGCAGAATTATACTAGGTGTTCCGTGAATACGGTCGTTTGGAATTTAGTTTTCTGGATAATTTCGAAACTGCGGATTCGAACGAGACAAAATTCTGTATTTTAATGAAGAATGATATATTGAAGCTACATTTTGTCCAGACCGCTTAACCAGAACCATAGAAACCATAGAAAATTGAAACTTTCGTAGGAAAATGCCTAGGGACTCGAAATTTGCAGGGTAGGTTTGGATCGAAAATATCGCGGTCACGTTCATCAATAAGGAAAATTTTACTAGGGGTTCCGTAAATATGGCCATTCAAAATATTTTTTTTCTGATAACTTCGAAACTGCTGATTGGTTTGGAATGAAATTTTGCACATAGTTGAAGAATGATGTATTCAAACTATATGCGAAATTTTGTCCAGATCGCATAACCAAGACCATATATACCGTAGAGAATTATAGCGTATTATCGAAAAAAAAATTGGTCAGCTGAAGCACTAAGTTATTTCAATTTGTTTTTAAAACTTGAAAATGCGAATCTACCTACAAGGTGGATGAACGAGCGCTCGAAAGCTACTGACTTCACGGCAGTGCTTTTCAAATTTTTGTATCACGAGTCACCATCCGCTTCAGAAATGGGTGGATTTTGTGGCGATTCAGCAGCGATTCGGAGATGGAAATTCGGTCTATGACGTTTTTTTGGGTCAGCTCCTGAAGCTCCCAAACATCGAGCTTCTGCAAAGGGTTCAGAACGGTTTTATGATAGATGTTCAGCTCCTTGGCGATGCTACGACGACTAACATGACGGTCGATCTCGATATTTGCCATGACTTTATCCACATTTTCGCCGACAGGCCTGGTAGTGAGTGGTGCATCTTTCACCTACACTACAGCAGCACGGAATCGCTCGAACCACTGTTTGGCTACGAGAATCTACGGAGTATGGGCCCCGTATACATGGCAAATTTTTTCCTTTGAAACATTCATACTCGACACACGATTGCCGCGATTGAACCGATCAAGTGCAAAACTGTGAAAGAAAAATTTGTAGTATCCAACTACTCATTTACAACGCCGTATTGTATGATGTGATGAGACCAATAACGAACGAAATATACTCAGTTGAGTAAAAAAGGCGCAAAATACGAAATTACTTTTTCTCCAACCTAATATAATTTTTCGGTTACTTCTTTCCAGTCATCCCAACCAGATTTTAATTTTGAATTATAACACAATTTGTCTCAATTCAGTTCCTTTATGTTATTCGTGGACTATTTTCGGAAGGCTACATGTTGAGAACCTTCGAGTTCCGACATCGAGTCTGACATGGATATTTAAAATTCCGAGAGACGATATCAAAAGATGTCTTGCCTATTCAGATTAACTCTCGAGCATCTTTGCTGCTACCTTAAACCAGAGACGTGGTAAAAGCAGTGATCATCAACTAGCTATGGAGATGCATTTGTACCATGGAAATAATGAGCTTTGGGCACACAGTACTGTTTCGGAAGCAGAGCATCCGCACATCCATTTTAGTGACCCTTAAGTCGATCTGCGCCTGCTCAGTATGGTTCATAATCTGTTTACAATTCTGTGCCAGCGAAGCAATTCTTATTCTCCTTATTTTCAACAGAGGCTTTATCACTGCCCATTATTACGTTCAAGCTGTTAAAGAAGCGCATGTTCTACACTGTTTCAATAAGCTAATGCATGGTCAAATGTAGCTAGGGTTGAGGTTGGGCCATTGTGAGCAGAACCAAAGTGATTTGCTACTTTAGCCACCAAAATCTCCTGATTATTGAGTATGCAGAGTACGCCATTATGGAAAGACTCCTCAATTCACTCCATATCTCACAGACTCTGAAGAAGTATTTAACAACCTACAAATTTGATGTATGGCTCATATGGCAATTCGAATAAATGACACCAATTAATATTGGTTTGGTTCTATAATCCGATTCTTCTCAAATTTGAACCGCGTACTTATTTCACTTGATTGAAATGTGTTCTGAAAATGATTGGAATAAACAAATTATTATTTTTCACTATTTGTCACGGAATATAATATACACATACTTCCATTGATATCGAATTGAAGAAATTTCATCGCAGTTTGATTTTACGGGAATTTTCTTTGAAGTATAATGTTAACATGGACATCAAATCAACTTCTGATTTTTGCAGTGAATATCTGAACATACTGGGAGAATTTGAATTTTTTTCGATGATTGATACGTATACGAGAGTCCCAGACTCTGTTGGACCACATATTCATCAAAAACTCAGTGCACCCTTCAGGCTGCAAGTCGTATGTTCTACGTTATAATGTTACCGACCATTTTCCTACACTTGCAATCTGTCCAACAACAATCTTCAAGAGAAAGCATCCAATTAGGGAGCGAATGGTGTTAGATCGAGAAAAACTTTGTGAGACCATGGAAGCGGAGAACTGGGGTAACTATTTCTGTTTGGATGATGTGGATCGGTTGTCTGAATGCTTGCTAGCGAAGATAGGAAATGCCGTGGGGTCATCTTCCAGGTGTGTGAAATACTGCGAAGTAAAGAGAAAGCCATGGATCACGAGGGGTTTAGTAAAATCTGTTAACGAGAAACAGAGGATGTATAGGTTGATGATGGGGAACCCGAATGATACACAGTTGCTAACTCAATATAAGAAATATAAGAATAGGCTTACAGATATAATTAAGGTGGCAAAGAAGGACTACTACTCCAAAGAGATAATAAGGAACAGGGATAGTTCAAGAGCTCTATGGAATAATATCAGAGATCTGACAGGAAGTAAAAGAGCCCAAAATGAGGTGCAGAAGATCAATTACGGTGGTGCTAGCATCACGGATACGAATGAGATGGCTCGCATTTTCAATTCTTATTTTACAAATGTTGGAGAAGAGATGGCCAGTCAAATCAAAAAACCACCTTACTCTGTCGTAGAACGAAGTAGAAAGAATAAGACGATGTTTTTAAGACCAACAGACGGAAAGGAAGTTCTTGAAATAATAAATGAGTTGAAAAATCATAAATGCCCTGGCATCGATGGAATAACGGCTGAACATTTGAAAATTATTGGCGAACACATAAAACAGCCTCTTGCATACCTCATAAATCGTGCGTTTGAAATGGGAAAGTTTCCAAGCAACCTCAAGGCGGCTATTGTCAGGCCATTGTTCAAGAGAGGTGATCGCAAAGAGTTTTCTAACTACAGACCGATCTCACTAATATCTTCTGTAGCAAAGGTTGTAGAAAAGGTAATCAAGGTGCGACTGGTTGATTTCCTGGAGAAAAACAAACTTCTTTCCAAGCGGCAATTTGGATTTAGGACAGAAAAATCGACTGAAGATGCTATCGTTTGTTTGACAGATAGTATATATCGAGCACTCGATGAGGGAAGGTGTACAGTGGGGATCTTTCTTGACTTGGCTAAGGCCTTTGACACTGTAAACCACCAAAAACTGTTGAACGTCATGGAGGATCTTGGCATAAGAGGAATAGCGGGTGATTTGTTTCGGTCATATCTTGGAAAAAGATCACAATGCGTGCATATTAACGGAGTCACGAGTGAGCGGCAAGAAGTTTTGATCGGCGTGCCGCAGGGGACGGTCTTGGGGCCTGTGTTGTTTCTGGCTTACATAGATGGATTGCTGTCTTTTGAAGTGGACGCTGAAATGTCCTCTTTTGCAGATGACACTGTGGTCATCTTCACTTGTTCTACTTGGGAAGAGGTTATGAGCAAGGCTGAGAATAACATGAAAAGGATAAGAGACTGGCTGAGTAAAATAGAGTTGATGCTGAATGTGGAAAAGACTAAGTGCATGGTTTTCTCTGGTAGGAAATCTGAGTTACCTGGGATTGCTCATTTGGTGTTGAGGAGTGAGCACGCTGAGAACTTAATCGAATGCATAACATCGAAAACCTATCTTGGAGTGGAAATTGATGCGCACCTCAGATGGGACGTCCACATAAACGGAGTGATAAAGAAACTTAGATCCTTCCTCTTTACCTTCCGACGATTGAAAGGACTTATAGATGACAGTTTCCTCAAGATTTTGTATCATGCCCTTGTTGAATCACACCTGCAATATGGAATATCTGCCTGGGGCGGAGCATGCAAGTCTCACAAAAGGTATCTTAAAGTATTACAAAAAACATTCCTCAAAATTCTGTACAACAAAGAAAGAACCTATCCCACCAAACAACTTTTTGAGGAAGTAAAAATATTTGACTTGGAGAGGCTGTATTGCTATAGGGTAGGGGAGAGCGGGGTTGAAAGTGCCGATTTTTACTAATCCTCATATGATTCAGATAAAACAAGGACTATATCTAGAAGTAGTGGTTCATCCTTAGCCAAATTTAGTTCTTAATAAGAATTCACCTACAGATTTTGGACATTTTTAATAGTTTTTGAGAAAGAGTGATTTTTTTATACAGCGGCGACAAGGCACAACCAACCCCACTTTGGGGCAAGTTGTGCCGTAGCTGGGGTCGGTTGTGCCGTTGATAATGCTAGGTGTTTCACATGAATGGAAATCAATTTAGAATTCAAAAGACGTCAATTTTATAAAAATATATTTATGCCAAGATGGTGGGATGTTTTGTACATTGAACTTCACGGCACACTGGAACGCAAGTTGTCGTACTTCTTTCGGTAGAAGACCGAAGTGAATTGAAGCGCTTTTTAAGATATACTTCGACAGTAGTGCATTGTTCGTCATTAAACACTAGTCTTGGTTTGTATACAACCGCACTTTTAATAATTTAATTTTTTTGAGATAGCGTTGTAGTGTTGTGCGACAAATTTACAATTAACGTGCAACTGTTTTTAATTTGAGTCCACCTTGATGACTGCATCAGCAGCCCTTTGTTAAAGATCCTGACTTGTAGTTTCCCTTTGTGTTTTTCGCTTATACGTCCTCACTCTGCCAAACAAAAAATAATGGGACTAATTGGGACTAATTGGTTGTGCCGCGGCACAACCAGCCCCAAATGAACGGCACATTTTACCCCGTTTATGAGAGTGTGATATTTTGTCCGTCATATAAAAATCACTCTGCTCAAATCATTGAAATTACACTGCATAACAAACTACGATAAATAACACACATTTCACTGAAACTTTCATATTAACAGCACGAAGAATGCTAGCTTCCGACCAAAAAGTATCGAAACGGAAATATTTACTGACGTGCTGCTGGAGGAACCTCACATGAGTTACATGTAATTCTACTCGGTCCGCTTTTCTGACGCAACTGAGATGGCAGCCACGTGTGCCCGATGGTTAGGCAATACGCGATACAATACAATCTTTTATCAATATATTTCTGATTTCGAGATATTAGCATCGGCACAATTTACCCCCGGCACTTTCAGCCCCGCTCTCCCCTACTTTGTCATCAATATAAAAACAAGCTAGCATTACCGTTGATAGGGCATGGTCATGATACCAGGCACAGGAAGAACTACGAATACATCACAGAGAGAGCCACAAAAGCATTGGGTCAGAGATCATTCTATTATGCAGCTCCGAGAATCTTCTCCAACGTCCCGCTTCATATCAAAAGAATGAATAGTCTCCATTTGTACAAGAAGCATTTAAAGGCTTGGTTGACATAATTGACCACCGATGAGTTCGACAGGATAGCCACAATTACCGTTCCATGATGCATTGGAAATCTATCATCTCGTTACCTTCTTGAATTTCATATTTTTCGATATTTTTGCATTTTTCTACTTTTTTTGTCCTTTTTTCCAGATCCTTATGATCTTATGATTTTTTTTTTACGATTGTATAGTTTTTTTGAAAATAAATTATTATTATTATTATTATTATATATTACTTTATCAGATGTATATCCACGCCAAAGAAGATGTTCCATTCATTAATGCTGATCCAGATTTGGGAAAGGACGTCCTAGTGGGTGAATCATCCAAAATCCTCTTCAACGTGAGTATGAAACTAAAACGAATATGTCCACAATTTACATTCGAAATTTCAGATAATTGAAATAGAGAATGACGAGAATGTGGATACGATACCTATCGAAAAGAGAGGTTGCAGATATCCACAGGAAGTTCCCAGTACCTTGAAAGTCCATCGTTATTACAGTTATTCTTCATGTGTTGTTCAATGTCGGGCAGAAGCTCAACGGGAATTATGTGGGTGTTCACATCATCATATGCCAGTGAACAGTGTGTATTTTTCCTGTTGTACTTTAATATTAATCAGATAACCATATATCTTCATATATAAAAATTACGTGTCAATCACCAATTTTAATCAAATTTTGCACACTGTGCAGTTTGATCCAACTTACAAGATAGGATAGTTCATATCTCAATTTATAGTTGCAATATTTTCTTATTGCAAATTATTTGTTTATTATTCATGACAAAGACTGATAATTATCCACGCGGCAACATGGGGCTCAAATCGACGACGAGAGATCGCGTCCCCACTACACCGATCTGTCGACTATAGCAATATCGTGCGAGGAGTGATGCCAAGTTTCTGGGTCTTTCCTAAAACTGAAGAAATTTGGAACTGTTTGTGAACAGAGGAATAATACAAAATGTTCATAGAATTCGTAACTGTCAAGAATGTAGAATAATGTCAGTGATGAAAAATGATTGACATATATATTGGTTGTCAAATATTTATGCGATTGATTTTATTTTGCGAACTGTGTGCAGTTTGATCCAACATGAGAAATAAGGTTTGCTTCGGCATACAGAACTGCGTGGGCGGAGGCTGTCCAAGTGATTGCTGGCTTCCCACCAATTGACCTAGTGGTGTTTCCTTCATACCGTAGGAGGAGTATTACCAGACAGGAGGGAGAATACTGAGGGAATGGCCGGAGAGATGAGATGGTCGAGGAAAAAATGCCGCTTGGACGCGCAGGCTGATCAGGAATTTGAAGCAATGGATCCAATGTGAGAATAAAACGACCGGGTACTATTTTACTCAATTCTTGACAGGGCATGGATCTGAGACCTTTACTGAGAGGATAGGACGGGATGATTTGTCATGCATGCCACGTTATAAACGACCCGAAGCACAGCCTCAGATCAGATTGACGAAGGAAAGGAACGCAGTGGTTTGAAAGATAGGCCGCTTGCCACCAGTTGAGTATATAATAGAGGAAATTATACCGCATGAAGGATACTGGAAGGCGTTTACGGCTTTGTGACAGGAGACAAGAGGAGAAAAGAGACAGGACCGCTATTCATCGGGTATCATCGAAGTACGGACCGGGATATTTTTCCCGGTGGTCCTCGCATTTCCCCAAGTTGTGCTTTTTTTAGTCGGCCGGCAACAACATCAAGCCAAACTGACATATCCCACGACACTGGTCGTGGTTGAATATGACAACAGATTTCTTCTCACAACCCGACTCTTTTCAAAGGAGGGTTCTTAAAGTGTACAAAAAAAAATAATTTTTGTTTACAACAACTTATAATCTAAACTCAATAAACTAATTCTAATTAAAAAAGAATGTTCTAAATTATAAGTCCTTTTGAATTAGATACAAATAATCATTCACAGAGAACAGCTTAGTCTAAATACAGTTCCTCAATTTTCCCTGCCTTGTCGGTAGTTGATGATACAATGCCAATATTATGTTGATCTAGTTTCTTTCAGCTTCCTTTTTTCTTTCCAGTTGAGTTGATACTTCCATCAAAGTACGTTTCTCTTTACATGTTAATCAGTTTCCATTCTTTCAGGTTCCATTCACTTCAATTAGTTATAAACAAATATCTCAATGATTTTCCTTCTACAATTTCAATTTAAACAACCCTTTTGAAAGATCTGTTTCTACCCTGACGTTTTTTAATTGTCAAAACCGGCTTGCTTAATTCTAATTTTTTTATAAATTTCCATGGTTACATTCAAATAAAATGAATCGTCTTTTAAAAAATTCATATTTTAATCAAATTTACTGAATTTACTAAGATGTTCGAAGGTTCTTGACTTTGGGTGATATAATTTGAACTTATTTTTCATTTTTGGATTTCCATGACAATATATATATATATTTCGGGTATAGATACATGCATAAGTACATCAGAATATATAAGAACTGCTCATAGCGGTAATCCCGTTTTTCTTCTCCATACGTCCCGATCCGACGCATCTTCCTCTTCGAGCCCTCTTTCCTCCATGGCTTGTCTCACACCTTCATTTCATGATCGTCGGGGTTTCCTCTTTTCCTTGTACCTGGTGGTCTCCATTGGTATACTCTCTTAGGCCACCTATCTTCTGGCGTTCTCACTACATGCCCAAATCATTTTTGCTTTCGTTTTTTTATGCGCTCCATTCTCTTACATCCATTTTTCCTCTGACGAATTCGTTGGTCTTCCTTTCGGTCCGGGAAAACCCAGCGATTATTATTATTATTATTATTAAATATAAATGAAGGCTGAGGACTAAGTCCTATATAAGCCTAAAAACTAAAGAAATCAATAAGCCGACTGAGCGCATGCAGAGAAAAAAAAAACAATTAATACATGCATAGAAACAAATCAACCAAACAAGCAACTGTCTATTTTGTTTTTAAAACTATTCACTGAGTCAGAATTCACTACATCACCAGGTAAGCCATTCCATGTCTCGAATATACGGTTAAACAAAAAATGTTGTCTCTGTCTTGTGGCAAACTTCTCCTTTTTCAATTTGAAAGTGTGACCTCTCAACCGCGGATCATTGTTGAAGATGAGAAGTTTCCTAAGATTAGCATAATTGTACTTGGCTATACGGAAAGATATGATAAGGTCCCCACGGAGTCGACGTTGATCAAAAGCTATCAGTCGTGCCATCCTCAGTCTTTCGGGATAGGTTGGTCGCACTTCACCAAAAGTCATACGCGTGGCTCGACGCTGAACACTCTCCAGCAAGTTCCTGTCGCGCACCAAGACCGGGCACCACACTGAACCTGCATACTCCATGGTTGGACGAACGTAGGTTCTGTATAGTTTTATCGAACTTGAATATGATAAATGAGAGAACGTTTTGCGGATGAGGTAGATCAGCGTATTGGCGCGCTTGCATGTGGACATTATGTGTTCGGACCAAGTTAGGTCAGCGTTAATAGTCACTCCCAAGTCCACATGTGAGGACACTATGCGTAACGGTTGACCGTTTATTGTGTACGTGCGGAGTGGATTGTTCTTTCCTTGGTGAAGTACAACGCATTTGTCGACGTTAAGAGGTATCAGCCATTCCTCACACCACTGACTAATCGAGTCTAGATCTTCTTGAAGGAATTGATGCTCGGCTATGGCATTTCCATACAGTTTAGTATCATCGGCATAAAACGACTTGCGGGACTTTATATGAAGCGCAAGATCACTTGCATAAACAACGAAGAGGAGTGGGCCAAGAATAGACCCCTGGGGAACCCCACTTGTGACTTGTCTGTCCGAAGAAAAAGAATGTCCCACTTTGACAGTGAAAGTCCTGTCCGTCAAGTAATCTTGAATCCATGGGCTCAGTTGGCCCCGGATACCGAATGTGTCGAGTTTATGCATCAGCTTCCGCACTGGGACCCTGTCGAAGGCCTTGGCAAAGTCAAGATAAACGATGTCTGTCGGTATCTTTTTATCGTAAGCAATCGTCCAATCGTTCAGGCACTGTAGAAGATTGCTGGTGGTGGACTTACCTTTGACGAAACCATGTTGCTTCGACGGAATGATTGCGTGTTTTGTTAGAAATTTTGACATATCTTCAACAATTATTGATTCCATTACTCTGGAAGGCACGGAAAGAAGACTAATGGGCCTGTAGTTGATTGGATTGAGTTTATCACCTTTTTTGAAAACAGCAGTGACAGAGGCCCTCTTCCAGGCCCGTGGGATTTGCGATTTTGCGGAAGAGACAGACATGATTGTTGACAATGGAGAGCAGAGAACTTCGGAAAATTTGTTGAGAAAAAAAGAGCTCATTCCATCCAAACCAGGAGATGAGTTTGATTTAATATTCGACAAATGATTTTTAATCTTTCCCGAAGTAAACGTTACATGGCTCAAACTATCACGCAGTCGTTCTGCCCTAATCCGCGGCAGTTGACCATCTGGAGGCTCAACTGTAAAGGAGCTTGTGAAAGAGTCAGCCAAAACTTCAGCCGACTCAGTGTCCGTAGAGCACAGGGAACCGTCAGGTTTTCGCAGGAGCGGAATGCTTACTTTGGTATTCAGGTTGGATCGTATGAACTTGTATAGTCTTTTACTGTTTTCAGAGTTTGCGATAGATTCCTCAAACTCACGACGTGAGGACTTCAGTGCTGATACCAGATGTTTAGAGAAATTTCGATGAGCTTGATAATCCTCTGGGGCTCTTGATCTTTTGTATCTCTTCCAAAGCCCTTTTTTATGATGTATGAGTGACATTATTTCGGTATTTATCCATGGTTTAAGAGGGTTTTTTCGGCACAATTTGCTGCGGGAGTTCTTGTCAATAGATGCAGTTACGGTCGAGTAAAATCTGTCCCAGAGGACGTCAACGTCGTCACATGTATTTAAGAGGGCTATCCAATCTATGGTGGAAAGTTCCTCAGATAACCGATCAAAGTCGACCATTCTGAAAACTTCGCTTTCGCACTTGTCTGGAATGAAACAATTGAGCTGAATAGTTGCGTAGATCACAACATGGTCCGATATTCCAACAGGCGGCAGTATCTCATGATCTGTGATAATGTTTTCATCGTTGGTAAAAATGAGGTCGAGAACTGATGGTTCGCTGTTGTTTCGGAATCTAGTTGGCTCGGTGATAAGTTGAAAGAGGTTTGAATCGGCCACAAAATGCATGAAATTACTCATGGCACTATTCGTATCAGGTATGTTAGCAATGGGCCAAGCGATATTGGGGTAGTTAAAGTCACCAGCAATGATGAGATTGTCAAGTGTCGACAGTTGGCTCAGGTAATCGATCAACTGAGCATTGGCTTCGGGGGATACATTAGGAGGTCTGTAGACACATACTAAGTTTATATTTATGGTTTCCTGGGTGAGGCTGAGATGCAAGGCCTCCACACCCTGTACCACGGCAATGTGCTGCTGAACCTCAAAGTTGGCCACGATCTCATCGCACAAGTATATGCACACTCCACCGCCGACACGATTCAATCTGTCCGCTCTGTAAACGCTGTAACCTGCGATGCTAACTAGTGAATCCGGATCAGTTAAATTAAGCCATGTTTCAGTAAGAAATATTATGTTAGGTTTGAGATCAACTATGTTACATATGAGTTCATTGAATTTAGCAAATAACGAGTGTAAATTAGAGTAAAAGAATTTCCAGCTTAGATAGGGCAACTGTTGGCCTCCGTTAGAGGCCATCTTGTGTACAAAAGTTGGTTGAGATTACTTTGGGCACACCATGCATATATTTTATGGTAAGGTTAGGCTCTCCGTTTGCCTTCCTCGCATCAAGTTCCCGGCGTAGTCTCTTCAGTAGCTGAACTGGAGAGGGAGTCTGGTCACTTATGATGGATAACTTCGAAGTAGAACTTTTCCTAATTAAATTTTACTTATTCCTTAAAATGGTTCGAGCATCGTGCTCGCTTGGCATTACCAACTTTATCATACGGGGATACTTGTCTGTAACATTGGGTTTGCCCACTCGAAAAATGGTGATAGGCTTAGCTGGACAGTTTACAGTATTGAGCACCTCCGTCACCACCGATCCGTCATGCTCCCTCCCAGCATCCATGTCTCCCGTCAGTTCAGGGACCCCCCTGATAAAAACATTTTTGGCCCGATTCAATCTGTCCAGTACCTCCTGAATAACAACATCAGAGGACTGCACAGACTTAGAATTTTCGACAGCTGAGCTTTCGACAGCAGTGAGCTTCTCATTTAATGTCTCAATTTTTAGTTTAACATCCTCAAGTTCTCTACGTATATCGTTTTTGAATGACTCTATCAGACCTTTGATATCAAGAGAGGCCTCAAGATTTGCACCGCAAGAGTTACATAGAACCTTCAAACATTTAACTCGACGACGAGTAACGCGATCGTCCTGCGGTAGGTCTGTACAAGTGACGTGGACCAGTCTCTTGCAGCCGTCGCACTGAAGTTTCATGCTATCCGAAGGTAGCACCGGCTTCGTGCAGTTCGCGCATGAGGTGTTTTCAGACATTATTGGTAAGGTGTATCTTAAGCTGCTATTGCAGGTGTACGAACAATAAATTTCAAAGACTTATTTGTGGGAAAGGAAGTAGGGTAAACTCTTCACTCTCGTGGGCCTTTACGAGAGACTCCAACAGAAGGGGAGGGCCACGGAAAACAAGAAAACGGGGACGGAGGGAAAAACAAAGAAGGACTGTACGAGTAATATGTAACTTGACGTTTATCCGTTAAAGTGTTAAATAAGCAGTGTGCCAACCCGGCATATGCAGCGGACCAACAACGACAAGCCAGCAAACAACCACCAACCACACAAGCAGGTCGCCCGTGCGCTCCAAAGAGGTGGGGAAGGATTGCGCACCGATTATCAACTCAGATCGTCGGCGCAATCAGAGGCTTGTCACGAAGAAGTATGCGATTTTCACCTCTAAGAAAATAAACAATGTGACAGGAGATGAAAAACAGTATTGCCTGAGATCGGAGAAAAACTTCTAAAAATGAAGATTTTCTTACGTGTCGAACACAAACCAGAATTTAAAAGGCCCAAGTCACAGTTTTCACAGAACCCTTCGAACAATCACCCGAATAAACTCGAATTTAATCTGACAACCGAGAGATATGCATGCACCATCAACTGTTTGATAGAACACACCAATTCTGCGAAGGTAGTCTGTTTTAACAGCTGTGATTCTCCTCCTCGGGTCAGCATTGACAGTCCAGATCTCAGAACCATAGCACAAGACTGACTCCACCATTACCTGCCCGATTCATTTTTTGTTTTTATTCAAAATGTTCTTATCCCACCAAAGAAAGTTTAGTGCACCCACTATTTTTCGACTTCGGTGTATTCTCGGTCTGATATATGTTGGTCCTATCCCTGATTCATCGACCATGGATCCCAGATGTTTGAATTTCTCGACTTGTGTGGCTTTCGCGTCGTTAATCAGTACTTTGAATCGAACATCCGAGTTTATCACTAAGTACTCGGGTTTGTTCAGGCTCACATGAAGGTGCCACGATTCATATTCTTTGTATAACTTTTTCATAATGAATTCTAGGACATACGCGTTCTGTGCTAGCACCACCTGATTGTCTGCAAAATTGAATGAAAACAAGATATCCTCGCCGATAGGCACTCGCATTCCACTACAGTGATTCTTCTAGTTCTTTAGTACGACCTCGATGTACAGGTTGAAAAGAAGCGGAGACATGCTGCAGCCTTGCCGCAATCTTTGTATAACCTGTATTGGATGAGAAAAGCTGTTTCTACCTTTGATGACAGCGGTATTATTTCTGTATGTTTCTCGAATTACAGCCAGCAAATGTTCGTCAATCTCTAAAGATTCCAGCGCTTGCCATAGCTTTTTTCTTATGGCCATGTCATGAGCTTTTTTTAGATCTATAAAAGCTGCATGTAGTTCCTTTCCGACGACTAGCATCTTCTCTGCGAGTTGTTGTACCATTAATAAGTTATCTGAGCAAGATTTCCCTGGCATAAATCCGCTTTGATATTCACTTATTTTTTGACCAAAATTAGCCCTTAGCCGATCGTTGATGATTTTTCCATATGATCTACTAAATGTGGCAGTTACGCTCAATCCTCTGTAGCATTGTGGGTCTTTACGGTTTCTTTTCTTGAAGATAGACACCAGGGTAGCCGTTTTTCACTATCCATGTGTTTTTGTTAGTAGGATGTAGTTGTTGATCAAACGAGGAATTCTCTGGTGGAGCACTGGTCCACCTGCATTCATCAGTTCAATTGCCACGTTGCCTGGACCAAGTGATCTTCCATTTTTCATTTTGAAAATTGCCTTGCGTACTTCCTCCTCTGGAACTTGAATCTTCTCGCATACCTCTGTCTGTGGCTGGGCTGATTCTCTATATTGTTCCTGACTTTCTACTTATAGTTGCTCATAATGATCTTGCCACTTTTTCAATGTGATGAGGTTTTCTACGGCTTTATTTGATTGATTTGTTTCGAGGTTTGTGATAGTTCTCCATACCTCAGTGGTCTGTGCTTCCCCTATATAGCTCTCTATCTGCCCACACTTTTTTTCCCAAAAGGTTTTTTTTCCGATTTTTCTTTTCTTTTCAATTTTCTGTTTTTTTCCTTGTATTGCGCTCTGTGCACTGCTTGCTTTGTTTTCAGTCAGTTCTTCTGAGCTTCGCTTTTCTCTACCCTCAGTTCTTCTGTCATCTCTTCTGTGGCCCATTCTTCTCGCCTCTTCAGTTCCTTTTTCGAGACAGTACCTAATACTTCACGGGCTGTTCTCTTCGAGCTTTGTTTTTGATTGATGTATTGCTGCTCAACGTTTTCAAAAAACCATTATATGTGATATTTTTAGTTATTATTGATTATTGAGAGTGAAAGCAAGAGAGTTTTTCCTTATTAAATAAATTCTTCCAAAAGTCAATTTGCCAATAAACTAATATTTCCATCAGAACTGATTTCAAATTCAAGAATGAAAATTGAAAAATTTCCACTAGAAAAACTAATGAGCAAGCCAACAAGACAATTCATGTATCCCAGATACCAACGAAATTCATCATTTGCAATCGTAGAACGGTTTCGATCCATATCAGATCTCATCAGTACGACTAGCAAAATGATGCACTCGACGAATGAAACAAAAGACCTTAAAAAATAAAGTAACGTGGTACTGAGAAAACTTCCCAAATCACGCCACCTGTCCGTTCCAAAGTCTACTGTCTCAAATATCTGTAGATCAAAAACTGTTTTATCGGCTCTCCGAAAACGAAATACACATGTATGACAACGCTGTAAACATTACAAGCATAAATAGTCACACATGGAAATTCAACGGATTCAAGCTGAAGCCTTATTCGTCTGAATAATTGACTAAAGAATAGTAACGGCTCTCTATCTGAATTAATCGAATTCAAGAATGAAAATTGAAAAATGTTTAATAGATAAACTAATAAGCAAGCCAACAAGACAATTCATGTATCCCAGATGCCAACGAAATTCATCATTTGCAATCGTAGACCGGTTTCGATCCATATCAGATCTCATCAGTACGACTAGCAAAATGATGAACTCGATGAATGAAACAAAAGACCTTAAAACATAAAGTAACGTGGTACTGAGAAAACTTCCCAAATCACGCCACCTGTCGAGTTCATCATTTTGCTAGTCGCACTGATGAGATCTGATATGGATCGAAACCGGTCTACGATTGCAAATGATGAATTTCGTGGGTATCTGGGATACATGAATTGTCTTGTTGGCTTGTTTATTAGTTTATCTAGGAATTTGCATTCGCATCGTGTTCATCATGTCACGTATACGCGGTTCAAGTGCTCGAATATTTCTGTCGAAAATTTCGGTAAAATGCGTGAGGATGGAACGCTAAATAAGTGGAAGTGTGAAAATTGTAAATTAACCACCGATTCCCATGATTCAACATTGTCTTATCAAGAGAAATTGAAGGATTAAACAAGTGAATTTGATTCTAAGGTTCAACTTGCAGTAGAAAAGGCATTAGCACCACTTCTTTCAGAAATATTCAACCTGAAAGATTCAGTGGCTGCACAAAATAAACAAATTAATTCACTTATCGATAAAATCCATCATATATGCAAGGAAGTAAAAACTACCACACAACAGAAACATCTGATCGGAGTTCCCAACGGTCTTCCCCTGTCGATAAGGTATCGGAACACATGAAGGACGTGAGTGCTTAGATTAATTCTTCCCCACTGGAATATGCAGTTTCGAATGCTACAACCCAAGCGAACAGTGTTGTGGATCACGCCCTGGAGTTACCTCTTAATGTCCCTTCTGAATGGACTGTAGTTGAGAATAGAAAAACCAGTCTAAAAAAGAAAACTAAGAGATAATCAAATAAAACCTACTGTGTCAATACAAGGTAACTATATCAGGCCAATTATCGGTTCCTCTAACTCCACTGCTCTTCAGAGTGCCCCAAGAAAGCGGTTATCACATGTTCATATTTCTAGACTAAGCCCCTCTATATCTGTTGAAGATATAGGTCAATTTCTCAGTGATATCGCTTCAAATTTGACATGTGAAAAACTCAAATCTAAGCAGCCTGATTTATACTCATCATTTAAGATATCTTTTCCATCTGAGTACGAAACCAAACTCATGGATCCTGAGCACTGGCCAGAAGGTATAATGATAAATAAAGACGAAGAACGGTGAATCCCAAAATCACATAGATGATTTATCTTCTGGTAACTCTCTGTCTTCAGTATACCACGCCGTCGGAGAAATTTATTCAATGAGAATTTTACAACTTAAAGTTCAAAGTCTTCCAAATAAATTTAATAACTTGGAGCTCTTCCTCAGTTCTTCAGGTCTCGATTGTATTAGTATCGTGGAACATTGGTGCACATAGGATCGCATGGATTATATGACTTTGCCTGGTTATCAGGTCGCTTCATTTTACTGTAGACCTTGTCACGAACATGGAGGCAGTGCTATCTATGTAAAGTCGGGATGTGAAGTGCAACGCCTGAATATTGATAAGTTCTCTGCTGAGATGCATTGCGAAGTGTGTGCCATTGAGATCAAGACAAAAAAAAATACTTTGTGTTAAGGTCTATAGACCTCCGTCGGGTGATATTCCTCTGTTCTTGAAAACATTAGAATATGTTCTCAACTACTGTATTTCTATTTCAGGAATTTTGTTTTTATGTGGTGATCTGAATATTGACTTCCTTTCAGTTAGAGACCCGTGGAAGAAACTTCTTGATAAACTTTTTATCTCTTTTGGTTTATTCGAAGGTTCCCTGGAGCCTACAAGAGTCTGTACAAATAAACACGGAAAAACCTCGTCTAGCAAGGTTGACTATATAGCTACTTATGCGAACAGGATAAGCATTGCGGTGACTGTACACGAACCCTTCATTAGTGATCATAAAGCTATCATTCTCGACTATCTTTGCCATGACAAACTTGAGGTGGAAAATGACCTTATAACTTTCAGAAGTATATCGCACTCAAGTTTGAAAAAACCTTTTCTCCATGATTTCCAATACTAACTTTCAAGTATTGTATACCTGCGATTCATTTGACACCAGATTTCAGAAGTTTGTGGACTTGGTAACTCCTTCGATTGAAGTTACTTGCCCCTTAAGGTCATTGTCTTCTTCTTCTCGATGTCGGCCGAAATGGATAAATTCCTCCATACTTGAAGCAAAGGACCACTTGAAGAATCTTCACTGGGCTTTTAGGAACTTGAAATCCCAAGATGCTTTCATTAATTATAAGAAAGCTAAAACTGCTTACAATGGACTACTGAAGATATCTAAACATAATTATAATGAAAAAATTCTTTCTGAGTCAGCCAATAAAACTTTATGGACCCTTGTGAATATTCAATTAGGTAAGTACTAATAACAAAAGTCGTAGTAATGGTATCACGCTTACAATTAATGAACAGCCTATTTCTGCTCCCGATGAGGTCGCTAACGCATTTGGTAGCTATTTCTCAACTATGGGGGAGCTCGCTTTACGTAGTGAATATGGGAATTCAATTTCGAACTGTTGCACCACCCAAAAATTAGTCAACTCCAACTTCTACTTTTTTCCAGTTATTCCCGAGGAAATCGTAATCTGTGGTCTCTAGTTTGAAAAATTGTGATGAGTCTGGACCCGATAATATTTCTTCGAAATTGCTCAAATATATTTCTCCTCTTATTGCGGAGCATTTTTCAAATCTGATTAACATCTCTGTTTCCTCAGGTCGATTTCCTACAGTACTAAAATAGGCAATTATAAAACCAGTCCATAAAAAAGGGAGTGTTGATGTCTAAGAAAATTACCATCCGATTTATTTATTGAGTCAGCTATCGAAGGTATTCGAGAAAATTGTCTACCGTCGAATGTATGATTATCAATCGAATCAAATTCACGAATTCAAATTGCACCTCTACGTGCGATGAATTTGATTCACTCTCGCTGATCGCGTCGGGATACGCGAGACGGTTCGGTACGATATTCGGAGCATGTCTGTACACACCTTAAGAGCTGAAAGATCCACTCAAAGTGCCTGCTGCGAATTTCTTGAATTTGTTTATTCCTCGTTAGATGATGGGGCGGAAGTTGCGGGAGTATTTTTCGATCTAACTCGTGCATTTGATTGCCTTCAACCTGGATTTCTTATCGAAAAAATGTATCAAATGGGTTTCCAAGGAGTATTCCTCGATTGGATTCGCAGTTTTCTCTCAAACCGGTCTATGGTGGATAAGCTTGGCGACTCCCATTCCCGAAGATATTACACCGAATTGGGTGGCCCCCAAGGTTCAGTCTTGGGGCCACTTCTTTTTCTGTTGTTTATTAACGAGCTTCCTCAGTATACTGTAGCTTGCATTGTGGTTCTCTTTGCTGATGATACATCCTTGGCAATTAAAGCTCGTAATCTTGATGAACTAAGAATGATTTGTGAATCCCTTATCCGAAACTTTGTTATCTGGTGCCGAGGGAACTCCTTGATTGTGAATTTGGATAAAACCAAGATCATCAAGTTTCGGATCAGGGACGGTCTTGGTTTCACTGGGAACCTTTCGGACTGCAGCCTCAGATCATCGGAGTGTGTTAGTTTTCTGGGAGTTCGCGCGGACAACAAGTTGAGATGATCCTTTCACATCGACCACATATGTGGTAAAATCAGTAAATCCTACTTTGCTATTGCTCGCCTCAAGAGTTCACTATCGTTAGATTCTCTCGTTGGGGTGTATTTCAGCAGCCTTTGCTACAACGTCGTTCTGTGGGGTTCATCCCCAGATGTTGGACGTGTGTTTGTTGCACAAAAAAAAATACTTAGACTTATATTCAACCTGAGACCTCATGACTCATGCCGCCCTATTTTCAAGGAAAATAAAATTCGAACGTTTCCTTCTATATACATATTGAATTGCCTGATTTATGTTCACCAGAATTTGAAAAAACTTGAAACATGTACAGAGTTACATAATTATAATGCAAGGCATGAGAATACATTATGTATTCCCAAGCACAGAACTAAAAAGTATCAGTTGTCTCCTATCTACACAGGAATGAAATTATATAATCACTTGCCTAAACATTATAAAGGAATAGCTGAAAAACAATTTAAGAAGGAAGTTAAATCAGTACTGATTGAAAAATGCTTTTATAGTATTCAAGGGTTTTTTGCTAATCCTATCATGTAAGTTTTCCTCTTTTATTGCTATTGTCAACTGTGTTATGTTGGTACTTTCATTTGTTCACTTGTATCTTTGTTGTTCAATTTTTTTCTTCACGATGACAATTCCTATACATTTGTATGATGTCTCAGAGGAGGAATAAATTATTATTATTATTATTATTAGTAAAAATTTTTCAATTTCATTCTTGAATTCGGTCAATTCAGATAGACAGCCGTTATTATTCTTCAGTCAATTATTCAGACGAATAAGGCTTCAGCTTGAATCCGTTAAATTTCCATGTGTGACTATTTATGCTTGTAATGTTCACGGCGTTGTCATACAGTGTATTTCGTTTTCGGAGAGCCGATAAGACAGTTTTTGATCTACAGATATTTGAGACAAATGACTTTGGAACGGACAGGTGGCGTGATTTGGGAAGTTTTCTCAGTACCACGTTACTTTATGTTTTAAGGTCTTTTGTTTCATTCATCGAGTTCATAATTTTGCTAGTCGTACTGATGAGATCTGATTTGGATCGAAACCGGTCTACGATTGCAAATGATGAATTTCGTTAGTATCTGGGATATATGAATTGTCTTGTTGGCTTGCTTATTAGTTAATCTAGTAAAAATTTTTCAATGTTCATATTTGAATTCGATCAATTCAGATAGACAGCCGTTATTATCTTTTAGAACTGATTTCGTTAAATAGTAGTATTTCTAGCATATAACTGGAAAACGAAGAATGTTCCCATGAAAACAAACTTGACTACTTCTTGGCAAGATGAATCAACAATAAAATATTTACTAAAAAACAAAGACTATTATTGTTATTTGTTCAAGGTGTCACAAGTTTCCTCTTAAACTCCAAAATAGATATTATTCACATTGCAGGAAAAATCTCGGTTTTGGGAATTATATGCATTGACCAGACAATGGTCAATTTTACCAATTATGATTCATTGAAATTAACAAATAAAATCATTAAATAAAATTTGAAATAATAAATTTTCCACCTAATTTTTTGTGTCATCAGGTGAAGAAAAAGTATTTAACTGATTGAAAACATGAGATATTTTATATTGGAATATAACTATAGTTCAGAAAAAATAATACGGAATTGTAATTATTATCGAATAACTTTCTATACTAGAACAGATTTTCAAAATAGAAATAAAGAAATCGAGTTGGAGTTAGACACTTCTTGTAGAAAGCTTTCAACCGAAATTCTCATTCGACGAGTCGGAAATGATCTAGGGATTTACAATCAGATGTGATTTCAGAATACCTCATTCCGAATATTTATTATGATTTATCACATTCCATGAGTATCTTAACCATAATGTAGATATACGAATTTTGTTTCAGACCGAAAAGGATATTGCAATATTCAGGGTCTAAAATGTTTGACAGACCAGACCGGTAAGTGTTCACCTGGGGAGATGAACATAACGTTAATTTGTGTTGAACAAACTTATTTGACGATCGCTTGTGATGTTTGCTGTTGAACCATTTATTCGGCACCCATGTCAAAAGTAATTTGATATTATTATTTTTTGTGAGGCTGCAAATTTATATTAACCCCTGCCTCAATGTAGATGTAGAATGTCATTAGAAATTTTTTTCTGGAGACTACACTAATGTATTTATTGTAAGGAGTATTTTATATAGTCTTCTGTTTCTGTCACTATATAGACTATCTAGGAACTTGCACTGACTGGCGTATATATATAATTATTATTTTCCATCCTAGAATCACGTTTTTGAAAAATCACAAGAATTCGTTAGAAGCAAGTTTATTCTTCTGGTCAAAGAAGAGATCGAAAGGCATGTCTAAAACTTTCTTCTTAGATGAAGATGAAGGGTGAAGGGAAAAAAACAAGGAATGTCACTCTGTTCTGAGATAATTGGATTTTTGACATCTCCAGCTGAATATTTCGAAACCAAGGCGTTAGTCAAACAATGCTCATTTTTAATTGCAAAAGTAAATGTTTATTCTATTGAGTACATGGACACATTTCGTCAATATCAATAGAGAACACATAAAAAAAACTCAAAAAACTAACCAAAATATATAAATTTACGGAAAAAAAATTACGTAAAGCACTGCCGTGAAGGCAGGAGCTTTTGAGCGCTCGTACCTCCACCTTGTAGATAGATTCGCATTTTCCAGTTTTAGAAATCAATTGAAGGCATTTTCGACAGCTGTCAAAAATATTCTGAAACTTAGGCGAAACTCCAGACTTCATGTCAGTGCTTCAGCTGACCCATTTTTTTTCGATAATTCGCTAGAATTTTCTATGGGATCTATGGTCTTGGTGATGCGATTTTGACAAAATTTCGCATGTATTCTGAATACATTATTCCTCAGCTAGGTGCAAAATTTCATTCCAATCCAATCGGTAGTTTCGAAACTATCAGGAAAAAAATATTTTGAACGGCCATATTTACGGAACCCCTAGTCTAATTTTGCTCATTTATGAACGTGACCGCGATATTTGCGATCCAAACCCACCCTGAAAATTTCAAGTTCCTTGGCCTTTCCGTTCAAAAGTTACAATTTTCTATGGTTTCTATGGTTCTGGTCATGCGATCTGGACAAAATATTGCTTTAATTTATCATTCTCGATTGAAATACGAAATTTCATCCCGATCGAATCCGTAGTTTCGAAATTATCGAGAAAATAAAATTTCAAACGACCGTATTTACGGAACCCCTAGTATGATTCTGCTCATTGATAAACGTGAACGCGACATTTCAGATCCACACCTATCCTGAAAATTTCATGTCCCTAGGCCTTTCCGTTCGAAAGTTATGATTTTATATGGTTTCTATGGTTCTGGTCATGTGATCTGTAGAAATGTAGCTTGAATATATCATTGTCCATTAGTATACAGAATTTCGTCACGATTGAATCTGTAGTTTTGAAATGATCAAGAAAACTGAATTTCAAACGACCATATTTACGGAACTCCTAGTATAATATAATTTGCTCATAGATGAACGTGATCACAACATTCGAGATCCACACCTTTCCTGAAAGTTTCAAGTTCCTAGGCCTTTCCGTTCGAAAGGTACAATTTTTTATGGTTTCTATGGTTCTGGTCATGTGATCTGGACAAAATTCCACATGTAGCTTGAACACCTCATTCTCCATTTGAGTGCCAAATTTCATCTTGATCGAATCTGTAGTTTTCAAGTAATCAGGGGAACAAAACTTTGAACGGCCATATTTACGGAACCCCTGGTGGAATTTAGCCTATTAACGAACTCAACCGAGGCATTCGGGAACTGAACCCACACTGAAAATTTCTAGTCTCTAGGTTTTTCCGTTCGAGAGTTATCGTGCTTACGGACGGACGGCCGGCCGGCCAGACGGACGGACGGACAGACTCGAATCTTCCGACGGAATCGTCATCAGTGAGTCGAACATAGTCGATTGAGACCATTTTCGGCTCAAAATTCGAAAAATACAGACATCGGGACGAAATGATATAGCCCTCGTGTAAGTTACGAGCGCTCAAAAACAGGAAATGTCCAAACTTTTTTTTGTACGATATTCACCAAAATCATTTTAATCATTGATTAGATGCCTTAGATCAAGAATATGTTATTTGTTTTTTTGTGAAGCTTTTATTTTTCGAAACATATCTCTTTCAGACGCAAAAGTTCAAAATTTTGGTGAACTTTGAATGACTGTATCTACCAAAATAATCCTGGTGAGCTAATGACGCCTTTTTTCTATAATTCTCTGATCCTTCACTAATGCAAGAATGTAAATTTGAACGAAGTACATAAAACAGTAAGGAAAAGGCAACTTTTTCGCGAGAGACTATTTTTCGAGTTTTTCATATGCCCAGATTTCGGAAAGTAAAAAAAAAAAGTAATAACATATTCCTAATCTACGCCTTCGAATTAGTATATACCGTAAGTTTGGTGAAGATAGAATAAAAAATAATTTTCGCGAACATCGCGGTTATTCGTATCCTGAAATCGTTCGAAAATCATACCAAATCCAAATTTTTCTTTTCGTACGATATTTACCAAAATCATTTCAATTATTAATTCGACGCCATATATCAAGAATATCGTCGGCCTAATTCGTTAACCTGCTAAGTCTATTTCGGCATAGTTTACAGGAGAGAGAAAAAACTGAAAGAAATCTTTTCTATTTTACATGTGAAGATTCTGAGAATCCCTTTGGCTCCTATAATGATTCTAGTTATTTTGTAAGTTTTAATTTTAGAATATCTTAAGCACAGTTCGAAAAAATCAGGAAAATAATCACTTAGCAGCTTTTCGTTATGAAGTTTACATTCGATTGAGGATATAGCAGTTTTTCCGAAGAGTGATTTTGCGTCGATTTTGGTGCAATTGCGTTAAATCACTAGTCTCACAAGGATGAAATCGTGAAGACCTTCTCTGCGGTAAAAGTTGCCAGTCATCTTTATAAAAAAAAATTTGGAAAAGGAAAAGTTTTATAGAGAATGGATCCATTGTTTTCATAACGTAACACTGAATGAAAATATACCCACGTGCGTAGTTTCCTTATTTTTAGTCCATTTTTTAACATTTTTTCAGCAAACTGTAGATACAATTATTAATTTCAACTCGCTCATTCGGTCTTTTGTGAAATGTTGGCTCATTAGTTATTATAAAGGGTTGATTAAAAGTTTGTTGTTGAACCCTAATTTCAAAACATCCTGTGGAATAATTTCGTGAGCAAATTCTTTCAAAATACCAATTTAGGTTAAGAACCATTCATTTTCAACATTTTGTTTTTTGGTTCATGTCTTCAGGTGCATCAAGTTGATTTTCAAGAGGGAAATGAACTCCGAACAACAGTTTACCCAATTTTAAGAAAAAAATATTTCTCCGTTCTTTCTCCATACTCTTTTCCATCCATCTGGAGAATGTGAATCTGGATTCGTCAGTGAAAAGAACATTGCTTCGTTGCCGTAAGTCCAATGTAAATGTTCAGTAAAGCTACTCGATGACGCTGAAGTAATTTGGGTCCAGTTACTGGTCTGCAAGCTTCGATTACTCTTTTGACGGTAGAGCGATGAACATGAAGAATTCTTGCAACATATTCATAATAACGTTCATCTTCAACAAGAACAACAGCCTTTGTACAATTTTCCTCCCCCAATTCACCTCTTCAAAAATCACAATTCTTGAAGTTCATTTCGTTCTTGAAAATGAACTAGAGCACTCAAAGGCATGAATAAAAAAAAAAAATGTTGGAAAGGAATAGTTCTCAACAAAAATTGGTATTTTGGAAGAATTTGACCACGAAATTATTCCACACGATGTTTCAAACTTAGGGTTCAACAACAAACTTCTAATCAACACTGTATAATGACTTATAAGCCTGCTTTTAACAAAAGAATAGATGACCAAGATGAAATTAATAAATTTATCCACAGTTTACTGAAAAAATTTGAAAATTGGGTTCAAAATAAAGAAACTACGAGACCTCGAATTTCACAAAAAAATATTAACTTGTTTTTTTTCTTGCACAGGAGTGTATATCTTAAATGATAGAACAAAAGAGACTTGACTTGTCTATAATTTTGGCCTTCACTAAAACTATGCAAAGGAAAACTCGATCAAAACATTGTCTAACTTCGAGCGTCAGTACAAAACTGAGTCCCCAATGGGATTTAGCAGGTTTTCTATGTGTAAATTTGCTATTGAGTACAAAGCAGTTTTTCGTGCACGGCTTTTTTTTCACATTGAATACTGATATCGACCTATTTCTTATGCCATAAGGTAGGTAATCGTCTGAACTTTATGATCAGCTCAAAAAGTAAAATTGACCAAAAAATGGACTTAGCAGGTTAACGAATTAGGCCGACGATATGTGATTATTATTTTCGTGAAGCCTTCACTTTTTGAAACATATCACGTAGAGACGAAAAAGTTCGAAATTTCGGTCAACTTTGAATGACTGTTACACATGGACCCTCCTTCTTATTTTCCATCACGCAAGGACATTTCTAGTTTTTATCCTTCGTAGTGTTTTTGTTTATTACCATAGTTACCGGACGTCTTGAACCTTGCAGATAATCACGATATTTTAAAATTGTGACATTGCTCGTTTTTTCCCTTCACCCTTCATATCTAAAAGTGATGACATAAAGAAATATCATCTTTCTTCCTGAAGAAGTCTACATCTACTGCTGCGTAACACCCTTTTAAAGAAGTAAGTTCAGCGTTTGGCTGAATAATTTTTATGATGCAAAGATTATTATAAAGATCACTCATTTTGGGATTTTAATGAAGTATAAAAAAAGAATAGGAAAAATCTTTTAGTTGGTATGAATGTTTCAGATAGTATAAATGTAATGAAGTTTGTTGATTTTACCGATTCCCGGTTCCCGGAATGTCTTCAGAGTAAAACGTCTGATCTTGCAAAGGTGAAACGCTGTATTAATTTCGTTTAAGAATCTATTTATGGTGAGTTGTTGGAATTGTATAAGAATAATTCGATTGATATCGTTTTGTACCAATGGTGATGATTATAATTTTTAATCATCTGATTTGCAATTTTTGGATATTATTCTGTCATAGAACTTGTAATGTTTATTATTCTTTTCTTTAATCGTTTTCAATGTTTGAAGATCTTTCTGAATAGCTTGAAAATAGTTCAAATATGGAGATTCGTCTTTACTATCTAAAGTACCAAATAGGACTCTTGCTATGTATCCACCTACGTTTATTAGACCTCTTCTATGTCTAGTATTTGACAAATTATCCAAAATTATATAATTTTGCTGAAGTTGATGCTTTACGTTTTTTATGTAGTTTTCAAACATTATATTAGGTTGGGGAAAAAGTAATTTCGTATTTTTCGCTTTATTTCAATGCTTTATGAAAAGTGTTTTAATCGTCCAATTTTAGTCAAATAGGCGCCGTTCAGGTCGATAACTTGTTGCTAACGGAAATCCAACTTCATAATGCTCCTTCCGTAAAAGCTCTTGTCCGTATTGGCAAAAAACTCAGACAACCAATTTTTACAGGCCTCTATTGAGGCCAAATATTTACCTCTAAGCGCGTTGGCCATGGACAGAAACAGGTGGTAGACACTTGGTGCCAGGTCCGGACTATAGGGTGGATGCATAAGAACTTCCCATCCTGGCTCCCGAAGCTACTTGCGCATCATCAAAGGTCTGCGCGGCCTGGCGTTGTCCTAATTAAACACGATTCTGTTCCTATTCACCAATGCTGGCCGCTTTTGTTCGATCACCAGCTTCAAACAGTTGAGTTGTTCACACTAGAGGGCAGAATTGTGCGTTTGACCATAGAGGAGCAGCTCATGGTAAAGCACTCTCTGCCTATCCGCCAAACACACAGTAACACCTTCCTGGCCGTCAATGTTGGCTTGGTCACGGTCTGGGCCACTTTTTTCCGTGTTTTCCTTTCATGTAGTACAAATGTAAAATATGGCGAATTTATTTCTTCGTGACCTTCATACTCGACTCACGATTGTCCGCGATTGAACCGATCAAGCGCTAAACAGTAAGCATTTGTAGTATACAACCACACCTTTACAACGCCGTATTGTATGATGTGTTGAGACAAATAACAAACGAGATAAATATACTTAGTTGGGTAAAAAAAGCGCAAAATACGAAATTCCTTTTTCCCCAATCTAATTTTCGAACTGATTACGTTTATCTGATCAATCAAGACAAAACTTGAATTATCTATTCGAAATTTGTTAAATTATAATGGTACATAAATGAATATGTGCTTCGATTGACGCACATGAGTTTTTCGTACATGAAATGGAAGAATGTAATGTTTGATTTCGATAAATTTCAATGGAGGGGAAGAGTGAATTAATAAGATAAAAAGTGTTGAAAAACCTAATCCCATTTTCCTGCAAGAGAGAAAGACTGCATTACTTTCTCTGCTTTATTTTATTATTATGATAAACCTTTTCAGAGTCGAGATTTTTGATAAAAATATTTTCGATTCTTTTTCTTGAATTTTGGATTGAGTTTAGCTTCTTTGGGAATAGCTGAATAAGCTGGTTTCGATTCGCCTATATCTTTGTCGGATCTCTACACTGATTGACTTTGTCGAGTTTGGCTTCTTGTTTTTTTTTCTGAGTGCCTAGATACAATGCAATTTCTTTCATATTTTCACGGTAGTGTTGAATATAATTTGATATTTTTTCATTAGTGTTACGTTCGAAAAGTGTACTATAATTTTGATCTGATATTAATGATTTGATATGGTGTAAATGCAGTAGAGGAATGTATCGAATTATTATAGCTCAATTGTTCTCCGAAGGAAATATTCTTATCTTCAATTCAATTCAATTCTTATCTTCAATTACTTCCATTTGTTCAATCAATGTTGAGTGAATCCTCTCAACTTGGATGTTGGATTATAGTTCGTAATGTAATGAAGAGAACTTTTATGTGCTTCGCCTAAATATTGAATAATTTGATTTTTGAGCGCTCGCACTACTGATGATTTTTTATGGTTTCTATGGTTCTGGTCATGTGCTCTGGAGAAATGTAGCTTGAATATATCATTCTCCATTAGTATACAAAATTTCGTTACGATCAAATCTGTAGTTTTGAAATTATCAAGAAAACTAAATTTCAAACGACCATATTTACGAAACCCCCAGTATAATTTTGCTGATAAATGAACGTGATCACGACATTCGAGATCCACACATATCCTGAAAATTTCAAGTCCCTAGGCGTTTCCGTTCAAAAGTTACAATATTCTATGTTTTCTATGGTTCTGGTCATGCGATCTGGACAAAATTTCACTTGAACACCTCATTCTCCATTTGAGTGCAAAATTTCATCTCGATCAAATTTGTAGTTTTCATGTAATCAGGGAAACAAAACTTTGAACGGCCATATTTACGGAACCCCTGGTGGAATTTGGCCCATTAGCCGAACATAGTCGACTTAGACCATTTTCGGCTCAAAATTCGAAAAATACAGACATCGTGACGAAATGATATAGCCCTCGTGAAAGTAGTACGAGCGCTCAAAAATGTAGCAGTGGCCGTGTCTAAAAAAATAATCTATAATTGTCAAGGATGGTGTCCTTTCCATAAGTATTGTATCGACATACAAATGAGAAAAATTATAAAAAGCACTGACGTGTAGTCAGGAGCTTTTGTGCATTCATTCATCCACCTTCTATTGAAAAAATGTTTGACAGCAGTCAAAAAAATTACAGAAGGTCTTTGCCAATTATGCCGAAACAGCTGTTACAGTTTCTACGGTTTCTATGGTCTTGATAATGCGATATGGACAATATTTCACAAGTTGAATACATCATTCTTCATTTATGTGCGAAATTTCATTTTGATCGGATCAGTGGTTTCGGAAAAAAATACTAGCTTAATACTCAATACTTGTTTAATGTGGCTTATTGATGAACGTAACTTCGAAATTCGAGATACAAACTTACCCTGGAAATTTCAAGTATCTAGGTCTTTCCGTTCGGAAGTTATTATTTTCCATGGTTTTTATGGTTCTGGTCAAGCGATCTGGACAAAACTGCATGTAGCTTGAACACGTCATTCTCCACCTGAGTGCAAAATTTCATTTCGATCGAATCAGTAGTTCCAGACTTCACGGCAGTGCTTTTGAATCTTTTTGAGCCGCACCATATTTCCCTGAACTTCAACTGAAGCTATTTGGAAGATTGATGATATCTCATGTGAATTAGTTTCGGCAAACTGAAAAAAAATATTTACTCTAGAAAAATAATCTCTACTCTCTTTGAAGCCACCTTAAATGCACTCCATGCTGCTGGATTCGAGAAACCCGGACTTGTATGCGATTGCGTACCTTCCTGTATCGAGCCCGAATATAAAATCGTCTCCGAAACTCGAGGGTAAGTAATTGGATCAACCAGATATTTTCATTTGAATCAAATACTGTTCTTTTGAGTGTTATCTATACAGAATAGATGAAAGCAGAATTCACCGGCATAGTTCTTGATCATATATGAACGTAGGCATGCTTATTCTATCTTATATCATGTCTTTCCTATCAATCGAAGGAAAACTGACATCTAAAGAAACAATTTCAAGAATATTTGGCATCGCACAGCTACTGTTTCATACATACTGTTTCAACATACATACTGTTTCAACATAAAAATTGATAATGAAAATGAACATATGCTTCTAAAATGCTTCAATTCATGCCATTAACTCTACAAGATCTTTTTTTATGTTGAACAAACTTCGAAGTACTCCGTCATAGAACTTCTCAAGAGTATTAACCCTTATAAACCGGCCAAATTTTTTTGTTGAGAATCAAGCAGGAATTTTTTGTGTATACTAGTCATGAGGCTAGGAGCCAGGAAAAAATAAGAAAAAAAATTTCTGATCTTTACTTTTCTCAATACACGGCGTCCTTTTAAAAGGACGGTAGGGTCACAGGGTACTAAAAATAAATTCAGAGGCATGATTATTTATTTGCAATAAACGGTTTAATTCTGGAATATGAACACAAAAAAATATCATTTGGTATGAAAACTGCTAAAACAATCTTTTGGGTGTAATCCGATGTCACATTTCCCACATCGAAAATTTCCGTCTATCAGTTCTTCATCGAAAAAACACTGGAATAGTTGCAAAGGCGAACGATTGTTTATTACGTGAGAAACTGAATTCCACATAGGAGAAAAGTTTCAATCAAGTGCTTTTCGAGGGGATAGTTGAATGATTTCGTTTTTTTCAATCTCCTTTCAACAAAATTTGACAATGGTATTTCGTCTTCGCTTTCCCATTCTGATTCATTTATATCATTGCGATTTGTTTTCATATAAACTTCTACATCACCCACTAATTGAGATCGCGGTAGGTTGTTCGGGCCGACGTCTTCATCATGACCAGAATCTTCATCGGTGTTATTATTTATTTTTTTTCATATCCCGACTATCCTAGGTCGGTTGTGTTCTGTGAAGGCTTTGTTACTGTGTCCTTACCCATTAGCATTTGTCGGACGAAATAGAATTATTTCGTCCGGAATATTATCGATATTTTCGAGTTCTTCGAGAAGTTCATTCAGGGTAAGTGGTCTATGCCAATACCTGAAACCGCATAAAATAATTTCAAAAGTGAGGTATATTTTCTTTACTTTCTTTATGACTATTTATTATGATTAACTAAGAGAATAAATGAAAGTAATGAAATAAAAAAATTTAGAAAAGCACTGCCGTGAAGGCAGGAGCTTTTGAGCGCTCGTACATGCACCTTGTAGGTAGATTCGCATTTTCCAGTTTTAGAAACCAATTGAAGGAATTTTTGACAGCTGTCAAAAAAATTCTGAAACTTAGGCGAAACTCCAGACTTCATGTCGCTGCTTCAGCTGATCAATTTTGTTTCGATAATTCGCTAGAATTTTCTACGGTATCTATGGTCTTGGTGATGCGGTCTGGACAACATTTTGCACGTACTTTGAATACATTATTCCTCAGCTTGATGCATAATTTCATTCCAATGCGATCAGTAGTTCCGAAACTATCTGGAAAAAAATATTTTGAACGGCCATATTTACGGAACCCCTAGTCTCATTTTGCTTATTGATGAACGTGACCGCGATATTCGCGATCCAAACCCACCCTGAAAATTTCAAGTTCCTAGGCCTTTCCGTTCAAAAGTTACAATTTTCTATGGTTTCTATGGTTCTGGTCATGCGATCTGGACGAAATATTGCTTCAATATATCATTCTCGATTAAAATACAAAATTTCATCTCGATCGAATCCGAAGTTTCGAATTTATCGAGAAAACAAAATTTCAAACGACCGTATTTACGGAACCCCTTGTACAATGTTGCTCATAGATGAACGTGATCACGACATTCGAGATCCACACCTATCCTGAAAATTTCAAGTCCCTAGGCATTTCCGTTCAAAAGTTACAATTGTCTATGGTTTCTATGGTTCTGGTCATGCGATCTGGACAAAATTCCGCATGTAGCTGAAACACCTCATTTTCCATCTGAGTGCAAAATTTCATCTCGATCGAATCTGTAGTTTTCAAGTAATCAGGGAAACAAAACTTTGAACGGCCATATTTACGGAACCCCTGGTGGAATTTGGCCCATTAACGAACTCAACCAAGGCATTCGGGATCTGAACCTGCACTGAAAATTTCAAGTCTCTAGGTTGATCCGTTCGAGAGTTATCGTGCTGACGGCCGGCCGGCCGGCCGGCCGGACGAACAGACTCGAATTTTCCGACGAATTCGTCATCAGTGAGTCGAACATAGTCGATTGAGACCATTTTTGGCTCAAAATTCGAAAAATACAGACATCGTGACGAAATGATATAGCCCTCGTGTAAGTAGTACGAGCGCTCAAAAAGCCGACTCATCATCGTATCGCATAAACCTACCGTCCTTTTAAAAGGACCAACAACTTTGACGGCGAATAACCAAATTAATTTTCATAAACATCTTTATATTCTCGATTGGAAAGAAGAAATAGTATATACTTACACAATTGAACATGAAAAAAGTCTGGACAATAATGAAAAAACTCACCTTTTATCACTATAATCACTCATGTTTGCTGAACAAAATTGAAGTACAGATCTAGGGGTTTCCCAGAAGGATGTAAAACGGGGATATGAATTCAGTTTATTATATAAATGAGAGTAACAGTTTTATTCATGTAAATCCGTTGAAGCCATCTATGAGATACAACCACAGTCTTTTACAGAGGTCGATAAATTAGACTGTATTCATCGACCTTTTAAAAGGACTATAGGTTCATATGGGTTAAGTCTTCGAAACTATTTAGACTTATCAAGGTTTCAAAAGACGTTTGGTATTTAAATAAATCTGAGAAAAGATTACAGTTTAATGATTAAATTTAGAAGTATTCAAAACCCCCTTGAAATCGTTTCATTAGGCTAATGAATCTAAAGTTGAATGGGTAATGAAAATCAGTGAAGGGGATGGTGTTAGCTCTGTCTTTCAAACATACCCACTTTTAATTATATACATTTCCAAATCTGCGTTTTTCACATTGAGAGGCATATCTAATAACAATAATTCAAATATGTGTAGGAATACGCAAAACCCACACTTTCAATATCCTGGCTATTGCGTCTCCGTGTAGGTACATTGCGAATATTATACCGGTCTGGAAAATTACATAGGATATTCGAAGCGTAAGAAATAGAGCCTGACCTTCCAGTCGAACAGTGGAAGGACGGAAAGAAATTCGCGTTATTAAGGTGCTTGCAGACTAGCAAGAAATATCGCGCGAGTTACTGTCGGACACTACTGTCGCCAATCTAAATCCGCTCGTGAGTCAGCCTCTAGAAACTCCTTGAATATCTCGTGCGACACTTCCACTTGCAAGTCTAATCGTGTTTGATCGCACTTGCTCAATATCTCGCAATACTTTCGAACAGTTTCGACTTTTTCTGCGAGTTCAGTGCGAGTCATCATGGCGCAGAAGAAAGTATGGCCATCGAGTGAAACCCTCGATGAGTTCCTTGAGGACTCCATTCAGTAAAATTGTTCTTTTTTTTTCTTTCTTCTGTATGTGTATACTTTTTTATATGGCTTATCCTATACATTTCTTAAATGTCGAAAAGGATCAATAAACTTTATTATTATTATTATTATTATTCGATACCGCAGAAACTACAAAAAACTTTTCGAGTTATAGTTTATTCTGTAGAATAATTAGGATGTAATCCTCGCTGAAGTGATAGTAGATAATCTGTGATCATGCCATCTTCTTGTCGCCATGTTCTCCCCAGAACTTCATGTGTGTTTTCGTGTTATTCATCGAAAGAGCCTGGAGGAGCATACTTTCTCTTAGCATCCCTACAATCCATAAAAAATTTGGGAGCACGCATAGGGTAAACACTACAGTTATTGACACCTTAAGCCAACTGTCCCAATAGAATATAAATAATTTGTTATTTGGGTATGAAATGAAAATATTTCTTTTTCGAGGTTATGTGTTGGTTTATACTCGATTCAAATTAACAACCGAAATTGGAAAAATCTTTTCAGAAGAAGCTTTAAAACACATCGTTAACATCATGTGTCAATTTTCAGTGATTGACACTGTAAAATCTATTGTTGACACCACCTGATACAGTTATTGACATACTGTTGTCTCTCATATTTTCAATCAGCTGAACAAGGATGTGGATAGGTATAATATATAGTAATGGATCGTTCATTATAAGATTTATTTATAAGTTTTGCATTGAAAAATATTCGAAATGGAAACCTTCTCTATGAAGACATATTTCAATAAACATTAAACATAGAATTTTCATGCACAGGAAATGCATTCAATTATTTAATACCATTTGAATCCAAATTCTTTTTGCAAATAGGAAACAAACCCTGGCAGTTGGTTCTCCAGTAGCCGTTTATAGCAACTTGGTTTTCATTGTTATCACAGATTGTGTCTTCAGATGTACAATCCATGTCCATATTGGACTGTTTCATGACTGTATAAAGGATTCTTCATGAATTTCATCATCAAGCTTTATGTTTGAAATAATTTTTTTTGGCACACCCGTCTATTCTATCACATAATTTGAGATCTTCTTCATAGGTTAATACAGGGCAAGGTCCGTGATTTGTTGAGCGCTCGTTGGACTTACACCAGGGCTACATCATTTCGTCAAGATGTCTGTATTTTTCGAATCTTGCCGTAAGCACGATAACTTTCGAACGGAACGACCTAGAGACTTTAAATTTTCAGTGTGAGTTAAGTTTCCGACTGCCGTAGTTGAGTTGGTTAATGAGCAGAATTCCATCAGGGGTTCCGTTAATATGGCCGTTCGAAATTTTGATATACTGATTCGATCGAGATGAAATTTCGCACCCAGATGGTGCGAATGACGTGTTCAAGTTACATGCAAAATTTGTCCAAATCGCATGACCAGAAGAAAATAATAACTTTCGAACGGAGGGGCCTAGGGACTAGACATTTTCAGGATAGGTGTGGATCTCGAATATCGCGGTCACGTTTATCAATGAACAAAATTATCAATGACCAAAAGTGGATGTTCAAAGAAATTTTTTTTAGGAAGATTCTACCTACTAGGTAGATTAACGAGCGCTCAAAAGCTCCTGACTACACGTCAGTGCTTTTCATTTTTTCAACAAGTTTTCCACTCAACCAAAAAATTATTGTAGAGCGAGGAACGCCATAGGTTTGGGAGGCAAGTTTTCTGGACATTCCTTCTGATTTTACTGCTGATAAGGCAGAAATAATAGCATCCTCCGTGTAATTTTTCTTATAATTGCTTCCTTCTTTTGCTTTTGCCATGTTGTTGAGAATGAAGCGTGGAAAATCGATTCAGGGGGTAGGGACAAGAAGTAGTAACTAGTTGAACTTGCAATATAGTTATTGACACGTGGAAATTCACAGAGATTGACAACTATCTAGAACAAAATTAGATAAAGTTCAATCATTTTTCAGTATTCATTGAGAAATTGAGGCCTGAATAGTAGGCAATACGGACTAATTTTGCAAAATTTGAATACGACAGTTATTGACATAGTATGTCAATCACTATTCATCCAACTATTTTCAAAGGCAATTATTGACACCCACAAAAAAACGCGAAACCTTCAACCAAATAGATTTTAAGTTATGAAAAAGTATTTATTGAAGAGTTTCAATAATTCAAACAAAAATTATGCTTCAGACAAAAATTAGAACAATTAAAAAAATGTTATGAACTTGAGTTAAGTACCTTGAGAAAATGGCAGTATTTTTCTAATTGCAATGATCGTCAGCACGCTGCACATTGATAAATATATGGTGAATTAGGGATGCAAACCTAACCCAAATTAATATTAACAGTCCAAACTTGAAAAATTGAAATATTTTTTTCAAAGCTCCATGTTTTTAAGGCCTCCATCCAATTCTTATAATTCAAATACGAAAATGAGGGTGTCAATCACTGATAGGGTGTCAACAACTGTACCTTTTACCCTATTGCCAAAACAATTTTTTTTACAGTATCTGGCTGCAATAAAATAGGTTTCCGTAAAATTCGGAATACGCCACTTTTGTTACATAAAATTACCAATGCCGCAGCAACACCTGTGCGTCTTATTGCTTCCATAACGCTTTTGAACTGAGCGCAGAGCGCACTCAACTAGCTGTAAGTTTGAGTTGCTCAAAGTGTAAACAGCAGTGCGAGAACTCGCACAAGGAAAACTCACACAACTTTCTTGGCACCTTGATCGTGACAATTATTGCCCCTAATGTAAATGAATGTGGAAGTGGCCCGCGCGAGATTAGTCGTGAGTAAGTAAGCAAGTAAGTAAGTAATTTCTTTATTTCAAGTGAATCTGAAACATCAGTGAACAAATGAAATTGTGTCAACATAATAATCATATCATATCACTTATAAAAGTCTTCGATGTTGTATGGCTCGATCAATATTAATTGTTCAAGCAAGCCTTCTTGTATTTCTTGAAATTTTCTTCCTTCTGTATTGTCTCTGGTAGAGAATTAAAAAGTCTCAAACACCTATATTCGACTTGGTTCTGTGTTCTAGTCAGATTTACTCTAGGGTATGTGTAGTTTGAATTTCTGATGTTATATTTTTGTTTACGAATGTTGCTGTGTTGTGAAAATAGCTCTTTGTTTTTATGGAGAAACAGGAGACATTCTTGGATGTATATTGCATAGATGGTTAGCATTTTATTTTTTCTGAACGTTCCACGACATGATTCTATTCTTCCCAAGTTGAAGAGTATTCTGACAGCCTTCTTATATCATACGATATGACATTCCCTATTTAATTGCATGTGGGGAATTTATTTGCTACTCTGAATTTCCTCTCTGCAAATCATTACTTCTGGGTTTTTTTTTGCCAAAACTGGTTTGCAAATAGAATAAATTCTACGAAAATAAAAAAATTTTGAGGGACAATAAAATCGAATCCTAAAACAATCTCAACGCAAGTAGGAGGCTGACAAATTAAAATTAAGTGTTCAAATAATCCACCCTTTTGTGCCAAACAATAGCCAAATCTTTTATGAAGATATAATTTCATATCTCTCATTTGGCATAGTGGATACTTTTTGGCACAAAGTTCTATCATTCCACGTTTTCAAACGTTATGACCTTACACCCAACGCCGTTGAAGTGCAACTAAAAGTTGTTCGTCGAACGTCGCGTCGGACACTTTGGAGAGGCCAGAATGCTCCCACTCCCCGACGTCCATGAGAGAGAAAGTGCTAGTTAGTTCCACTTCAACACTAAATTATTCATTATCATAACGTGAATTTATTTCCATTCTTGCACCGTTCGACTGGACGGTCAGGCTCGTGCTGTGCATCGAATATCCTATATATCCTATACATGAAATGTATTGTAATTGAGTAATTGAGGTTTGGTTCTGGTTCTTATCAGAACCTTGTATTTATTTACCATCGTCGAATCGCTTCAAAAAATATCTCGACATGTCGACAGAAATACTTAGGTACATCCTGATTCTTATTTTGAGTTTATAAAATCACGCACTTCACAATTATATTTCTTCAGTTTATTAAACAATCAGAATAGTACATTCCAATATCACTCCTTAGAACTGAAATTTATGAAAGTTTTGAATTAGCATAATGTTTTTTATTGGAACTTCCGCCATAATTTCTATGAAAAACTTCCATTTAGAGAACATCGCATGAAACCAACATTGGAATTATGAAAATAATAGACAGCTTCAATCGTGTAAAACATTTATATATTTATTTATTATACTCATAGTGTTTAATTACAATGGTTGAAAAACTTGCAACATGATTTTCAAAGAAACATATGGCTACGTACTTCTTTTCGATGTAAGGTAAGGTGGGTTAAATGCAACCAATTTCAAAAGCGTCTTTCCGAAGGAGCATAAGTTTGTCAAATATGTATATTTTACTCCATTTTTTTTCGCATATTCATTGAAGGGTTTTATATCAGGTATAATAGTCAAAATATTAAAACTTTCACAAGTTTTGGAAAAAAAATTACTTTCCACGCATCGACGTTCGGAAAGTAGCACTTTTCCAAGAGGGAGCCCTTTTCCCCACGCATATGCGTGCGGAAAAGGAATAGCAGGGTTTTTTTTCGCACGAAAATATTAAAGAGTAGCATCAATCATGAAATTTGGAAATGTTTCTTTGAGCTGAGCGCACAAAAAATATTTTCTAATAACGTCGAAATTTCAAGACGAAGATTTTTGCTAACTTCGGTATCAAGACGAAAGCTATTTTTTACTGTGCTGTGATTTCTCCTCCTCGACGAGAGAGGGAAACTGCAAATAGAATTTAAAGTATAAACCTCATTAAAAGGACGTCGGGGAGAAGCAATACATTTTCAATGGGCCTCAAAAATGCAGATGTCGATATTCGAGCTCTAGTTCTACTAACACGAGGGATATATCATTTCGTCACGATGTCTGTATCGAATTTTGAGCCGAAAATGGTCTCAATCGACCAGGTTCGACTAACTGATGACGAATCTGTCGAAAAATTCGAGTCTGTCCGTCCGTCCGGCCGTATACACGATAATTCTCCGGAACGACCATAAATTTGAAATTTTCAGGTTAAGTTCGAATGCTGTCAAGTTGGGCAAAATTAGACCAAGGGTTCCGTAAATATGGCCGTTCGACATTTTGTTCTCCTGATAACTTCGAAACTACTGATTCGATCGAGATAAAATGTTGCACTCAGGGGAGAATGATGTGTTCAAGCTACATGCAGTTGTCCACATCACATGACCAAAACCATAGAAACCATAAAAAATTATAAATTTCGAACGAAAAGGTCTGGGAAATTTTCAGGATAGGTGTGGATCTCGGATGTCGCGGTTACGTTCATCAATGAGCAAAATAAGACTAAGCGTTTCGTTAATATGGCCGTTCAAAACAAATCATGGCTGCAATTGCCCCATTGTCGGTTTCTGACGGGGCAAGTGCAATCATCTAAATATATTCAAAATATATGTGGCGATCAATATTTTAACTCATACAATTCTTGAATAACTGCCTTATACCCTGACATCGCGCATTAAATTTATTACATACCTCTAATTTTTCGCCAAAAAACACCAAGTTTATATACCTGCTAAGCATAAATGCACTCATCCACTTAGTTTCGGTCTCGGTTTCGGTAAATGGTGTGTAAAAAGATGGCACCAGCTTCTGCGAAAGTTATGAGGTTATGCAGCTTTTTCAATTTTAGTGTGGTCGCTTAAATGGCTATAGTAGTTATAGTAAAAATATTCTCACTTTATTTTTTGGTTGACTGATTGCATTTGTCCCACCTTACTATGCACCTTCCCCACCTTACTATGAATGAATTAACAAAACTTTTACGTCAATAATGACGGAATATCCGAATTTCAATTTGCTCTCAACCGTCAACCGGCATTGTGGTCAAGTTATCGAACTTGATAGATTTTCATCTTCAGAATATATTCACAAATGTTTTTGCGATAATAAGTTGAAGTTTTTAGGAAATGTTCATGGGGTAGAATAAGAGAGAGCGGAAAAGATGAAACTTTGTGTGAGATTCGAAGTATTTTTCAATCAAAAATTAGCTTGAATTATAGAGAAGACGATAAATCACCTACGACAAATAATCAGACCCCAAAAACTCATGGAATACTCTAGATCACCTTCTCATAACGTGATATTTCAGCCCTCATCCGACCAACAGCGAAGTGAGCATTAATTTGCAATCTCTCCCTACTCAACGTCTCACGAGAATAGTTACAAGAACAACGATGGATTTAGTTGGTGAGTAATAATAATGCTTTGACATCATATTCTATTCCAAACATGTCAGTTTCAACTCGGAATAAGCGATTCATCAGGGTTCTGAGTTCTTTGCGTGTCCGATGGTTCTTGTTCCCATTCAACTCCGCGAAGTAAACAATTCATGGAATTACTCCATTCAGAAATGTCAACATGTCGAAAACAGTGAAATTTCGTTCTTGAAGCAGCAGCTGCAGCCTTCTAGCGATAATTGTATTAAAGTTCCTGCAAGATGTATCTCCATCGGGAGTAGTGAGTTGGAAATTTCATATTTCCTGGTTCAAGGGGACTTCTCAGAATGTACGAAGGCAAGATGATAAGTTAATCATAAAGATGTGGTTCTACATTGATTGACGACATGTTATACTAGGTAAGACAGTCGGTAGCGTTTTAAAATATTCGAATGGAAAATAAAACTCAAAACATCAGCATTCCTTCAAATTATTTGAAAACAAAAATTTCAAATATGTATATTGGATTATTGGGAGTTTGAGTGCAGAAGAGTATCGAGAAAATGGCAATGAACGACGAATGAACAAAAGAGAAAATGATAAAATAGATGAAGAAAGCATTAAAAATCGAAACTCCGAAAACGGAAGACCCAGAAGACAACACATACTTCCTCTACTTTGTTTGTGACAAACTTGAGGAAGTTCAGAATATGTTTTGTTTGCGATTTATTTCAGATTGAAGATTCCTCGTATTTACATTTCTGCATCTTTTATGCTTCCTAGATAGTCTGTCTTTTTCAGGCTCGCGCAGGATTAAATCAAATGTTCTTTAAGTTCTGTTCTGTTCAGTAGAACTGGCCAAGAAGGTGTTTACTCTCCCCTCTTCTCATTTGTATAATACTAATAATAATAATAATAATGAAGAAATTCCGGCCATCTTTCGTTTTCGTATACATGAAATATACAGGGTCTTTCACGAGGAACCTCACCCATATTTATACGGGAAACTACTGAACGTATTTTCATGAAATTCAGCACTTATAAGTATTTCACGATGCTGATGAAATCTAAATATTTTCAAGGCATGAGCACCTCCGGTTTTTCCGGAAATGACGTCAACTTCCGTTTTTCGAATTAGAACACCATTTTTTTATTGCAGAAATAGATTCCTTAGAAAATTTCAAGTTATTTTGATGTAACATTTTTCAGTTTTGGTTGGAAAATTCTCTCTGAGCGGGAAAATTCGAAAAAAAAATCGAAAATAGAGCTCCGCTGAAACAAGAATAACTTCGAGGTTTTTGGATGGAAAATTTTCATTTTTGGGATTTTTCAAAATGTAAGATTGATGTATCCACTTTGAAAATCGAAATCGCGATTCATGATACAGGGGGTGAAAAAATCGCTTTCAAAGTTAGGGATGACAAAATCGTGAAAAATCAATTTTTTCAAATTAGAACCCCATTTTTTTATGGCAGATATTGAATCTACGTTAAAAAATAATGTGAGTGTATGCATCACACCCTTGCCCTAAAATGGATATTTTCTGAGTTATTCACGAAAAACTGTTTTTCGTCTTGAATTTTCAGCTATTTCTTTTCCCTTCACGCCAAAAAGATGAAATTTTCAGGAACTGTTATTTGAACCATGCTGTAGATTTTTCACCCCTTCTTGAAACCGACTTCAAGTTACTATTAGGAGAACCATGGCAAACTCTCGCAGTTATAACTAGAGAAGATGCTCAAAGTTTTGACCGTTAATTTCTAGACATTTATTTATACGTCTCGGGAATGCTTCGTGCGTTGCTCTTCTTATTTCATCGGGAGGAAGAGATCTGCAAAAGTGTTTAAAAACCAAATTGAGTTTCAAAACTATGAATCTAAAAATCTAAACAAACCTGAACGCATTTCTGACTCGTTCTATGCAGTCCTCTTTATCAGTCAGGGGAGTTGAGTAGACAATATTTTTTATCCTACCCCAAACATAATAGTCTAAAGGAGTTAAATCGGGAGAACGTGGTGGCCAAAGATGTGGACCATTGTTCGCCAACCATCGATCTTCAAATAGCCTGTAGAGGATATTTGAATGAGAATGATGAGAATATCCATTTTAGGGCAAGGGTGTGATGCATACACTCACATTATTTTTTAACGTAGATTCAATATCTGTTATGTAGCTTGATTTGTTGCGGTATTGTATATACCGGTTATATTTCAACTCCAAAATATTCATTATCAACAAGAGAGTTTTAAATAAGTATATTCACAAAAAAAGGGACAATGACTGTCCGTATATTTACAATATTTGTATTTGTCGAAGTAACCCGAAGACGCTAAGATGGTCTAGACGGATCGTAGGTCAAGAGAGAGAACAAGAAGAAGAGGGCTGAATCTTTTTTTTTTTTTTTTTTTTGTTTAGTCAGGAGGAATCCTCATGGACGAACTATCTCCGATAGATAGAACAGTGTGAGACTTCGTGTGAAGCACGACCTACTCTAACTAAACCTAACCTGCTGTTTTAGATTCCGGGCATTTATTACCTACTAACCTTTTGACTCTTCTTGTTCGTATCTCTATCACGACCTTAGTCGTGTGATGCTTGTGTTACCTATGAATTTCATAGGAGTCTCTTCTTTGGATGATTTAAATTGAGATTACTCAATTTCTGTTTCTACGTAGTTGATCTCTGGGTCTTTTGTGATAGGTGGGTATCCTAACCACATCTTCTGCGGGGTTGTAGTCAACTAGTCTTCTTAGCTCATCATTTGGGTGTTGACTTGCTTTTTCAAATATCTTCTCGGCCTTCTTTTTTAGGAAATCTGTGACAGTTTCCCATTCTAAGTCTCTGTGGATTTGTTGGTTTCTTACGAACCACGGCATATTCATTGCTGCTCTGAGCAGTTTATTTTCTGTTGCTTGAATCTTCTTTATATGGCTATTGGCTGCATTGCCCCATGCCGCCGAGCCATATGTTAGTTGGGGTCTTGCAATTGACTTGATCATTCGTAGTTTCGTGCTTTGGTTCATTTGGCTTCTTCTTCCTAGTAGTGGGTAAAGTCTACTCATCGCTGAGTTTGTTTTATCCACTGCATATTTTATATGGTTTTTCCATGTAAGCCCTTTATCTAGTTTTACTCCTAGATATTTGACTTCATTTTCCCATTTTATCTCTTCTCCATCTATCTGTAGGTTGGAATTAATTTCAAGTCTCCGCTTCTGTAGTAGAATAGCTTGGCTCTTTTTGCTATTTATTTGAATTTTCCATTTGATGAACCATTCTTCTAAATCTTCTAGTGCTTCTTGCAGTCTTCTGTGTATGACATCTGGTCGGCGATGTCTGAAGGCTATTCCCGTGTCGTCTGCATAAAGGGCTAGCAGATTCCTTGGGTTCTTAGGAATATCGTAGATATATATGTTGTAAAGCAGAGGTCCTAGAACTGATCCTTGGGGCACTCCTGCTTCTACTTGTCTGGTGGTAGATAATGTGTCGTCTATTTTGACATAAAAATTCCGGTTCCTCAGGTAGTTTCTTATTATCTTGCAGGTTTTGGTGGTGTAGCCTGCCATCATCATCTTGTAGGCAAGTCCTTCGTGCCAAACTCGGTCGAAGGCTCTCTCGACATCTAATAGCACTAATCCAGTGGCTTGTTTATTCTGAAATCCTTCAGTGACATATTCAGTGATCCTTAACAGTTGAAGTTCTGTGGAATGATTTCTTCTGAATCCAAATTGTTCCGGTGGTATCAGATTCAGCGCTTCTGTTTCTTCATTGAGTCTTTTTGCAATGACTCTTTCGACAATTTTTCCAAGTGCTGACAGTAGACTTATCGGCCTGTAGTTTTGTGGGAATTTTCTATCTTTTCCTGGCTTATTGAACACAATGACTTCTGCTGTTTTCCATCTTTCCGGATAGTATTCTGTTCTCATCACTGCGTTTGCTATATTGGTTAGCGCTGCTATTCCTTTTCTGGGCAATTTCCGTAACATAAAGTTTGTTACTTTGTCTTTTCCTGGAGCTTTTCTGTTTTTCAGTTTCTTGATGATTTCTTTAATTTCCGTTGGTGTTGTTGGGTTTGGGATGGTATCGCCTTCCGGCGGTTCCAACATCAATTCTTCATTTTCTTCGACTTCTTCTTCTAAATCTTCATTGTCATCGTCTTCTCTGTAGTTGATTCTGGCTTCTCGTTCTATCGCGTCGACCAGTGCTTCGGCTTTTTCAAGCTTTGAGTAGGCCATCCCATTAGCTCCGTGTAGAGGGGGAATTTCGGTTTTCTCGCGTCGTAAGCACTTTTGCATCTTCCATGCTGAGTGGTCTATGGTGTTTAGCTCTCTAACTCTTTGGTTCCATCTGTCTGTTCTCAGTTCTCTCAGTGCATTTTTCAGCACTTGACTGTGTTTATTCAGCTCTTTCTTGTCTTCTTCTCGATGTGAAGTTCTGTAGTTCTTCCTGAGTTTTCTATTCCTCTTTATAAGCTCTTTTATTGCTTTTGGGGTTTCACCATGTGAATGTTTCGGGGCTGGCCTTTCGATTCTTCTGGTACTTTCCTCGTAGGCTTCTTTTATTCGGGTTTCTAATTTTTCAACTTCATCTTCTAGTTCTTCAGGGGTTCTTATCTGTGGAATTTCTGTAATATTCTCCTGGAGTATTTCACTGTACTTTTGCCAGTCTGTGAAGTCTTTCGTTTGAAGTTCTTCTGTTATCGGTCTGCGTCCCAATCTGAGTTCTATTGGGTTGTGGTCTGATGTGCCCTCTTCTATAGTATCAAGTGTGAAATCTTGGGTAATATCTTTCATTATGACGATATCTAATACGTCCGGTAGGCCATTACTTCTGGGCAGGTAGGTCGGAATTTCAGGTCCTAATACTATGGCATTTAGTTTTTCGGCGTACTTCTTAAGCTTCTTCCCATTTTGGTTTTCAGTTCTGCTATTCCATTCTCTTGACTTGCAGTTCATATCACCAATAATGATTTTCGGGTAGTTTCCTTCAAGCATCTTCTTCAGATCTTCCTCTATTAAGTCGTTTTGGGGTGGTTTGTAGGCTGACGTAATTTTCATTTGTCCTCGATTCGTATTTACTATAATCGAGACGGCTTCTATTTGCCCATTATTCAGTACATCGTCAAAATAGTGGTCGATGTTCCTCTTGACTATTAGGGCTACGCCCCCTCCTGTACAATTTCTGTCATTTCTGTATATTTCATGGTCGGGAAATGAAATTCTATTTCTTGTAGATAGTCTCGTCTCCTGAATTGCTATAATATCCGGTTGTTTCTCGGATATTATTTCTTCTATTTCAGATCTACGGGCTCGTAGACCGTTTGTGTTCCATGAGACAATCTTCAGGCTGTTTTTATTTGCGTTAGTCACTAGCTCCATTAATTGGGTTTAGTGAGTTTACGGAACTTTTTGTCCATCTCTATTTCCAGGAATTTCATGAGCTTACTCATGATATTCTTGGTGAAGGTATCTAGATCCTCGGTGGTTTCGGGTCCTTTCTTGTTGGTCTCTTCTTTCTTCTTTTGGCTGCTCTTCTTGGATTTTCCATTTTTTGGGGCTTCTTTCTTCTGCTCTTGTTTGAGTGGTGGCGTTTTCTTCTTCTTATCTTCTTCCTTTTGTTCTTGTTGGACAGTAGGCATCATTTTCTTTTCTTCTTCTTTTCTTGCTTTGGTCGCAGTCTTCTTTTTGGTCACCAGTTTCCACTCGCTACATCCTTTGTAGCTGGCTGGGTGACCTGCTTTTCCGCAGAGCGCACAGGTAGCATTTCTCTCCTCGTTTTCTCTTGTTAGCGTACAATCTTTACTATTGTGCGCTCCAGAGCATTTAACACATCTCCATGGGAATGTGCATTTACTTTGCGCATGTCCGTAACGTTGACATCTATGACATTGGCCAGGTCCAATGCTCTTTTTCTTCGGCTCTACTACACAATTTATACCGTAGAGCTGTTTTATTTCGAATACCTTCTTATTTTGGGTTTTCACCAAGAATAAGGGTATTGCCATTTTGGTTTTGTTGGATGTCATCCTTATGACATCCGCGTCGGTAATGCCTTGCTCGGCGAGATCATCTGTGATGATGTTAATATCTGCGTCTAGTGGCAGATAACGTACCACCGCGTAGATTCTCTTCTCCTCTTCTCTTTGGAGGGTGTAAAACTCTTTATTTCTCGACTCGAGGAATTTTGTCATCTTCCTGTGGTCGTCGGGGGATTGGGGAACAACACGAATGCCGTCTCTTACAGTGGTCGCTCTCAGGTATTTAATACCCTTCATTTGCATCTCTCTCGAGATTTGTGTCCAGTCGGCCGTGCCTCTCAATGTCACTGGAGGGACTTTCTCTTTTTTCTGCTCGATTTGAGCAGGGACTTCAATTTCTTCTGCAGGTGCAGAAGTAGCTTCTTCTGGGCGTTTTCCTTTTAGCAATGCTGCTATATACGACTTCTTCGTAGGTGGCCCTCTTGCAGCTGCATCATTAGTTTCGGTAGGTTTTTTCGGGTCTTCTTTTTGGATTGTCGGGGTTGACACGGTCTCCTCTGTCCCAGAGGAGAAGCCATTTTCTTTTTTCTTTGCCCGTTTCCGCGGCTTCGAGGACTGAGACATTTCTGCTCTCAAGGATTTCACTTCGTCGGATAAAGTTTTGAGACTCTCCGTCATAACTTTCAGTTGACTCATGAGGCTGTTGATCTGGTCCTTCTGTTCTTTTATAATCCAATCTTTTTCGGATTCATCATTAACTTCTTCTTCTTCAATATCCATATCGGATATTTCTTCATCCGATAAGTTTTCGGCATCGGATTCTCTGTCCTCATTTGCAGAGTCGTATTCCGACATTTTGTCAGAGTGACTCAGCAAACAACACTTAAGCACTTTTTTCACTTTCCACTAAATTCACTTTTGTCTCTTCAATGTAAAATAATCTGTGGAACCATCGATCTAAACCTGGACTCAACACAGTTATTTTTTTTCTTCTTCTTATCACTTCTATACGAGGTTCACTTGGCACGCATGCGCATTTCTCAATACGTCTGCACTCCTCGAGGGTTCAATCGCTACTGTCGAGGCTGAATCTAACCAAAACATCCCTATTTATCCATGAATCCCCTCCAGAAGGGCGGTTTCGGTCAGTTCCGTGTGGTGGGGCATCTTCGTCTTCTGAGTGTTTAACATAGCGGCCTCCTTGAAAGGCTCCTGCCTTTCAACAAGAAAGATTGGGATCCGAAGTTTCAATATTGGGTGTTGGTAATATGCAAAGTTTGCATGCGGGTCTTCGATAAATTCCGTTGACAGTTTTCACGTTTACTGCGCGGACAGCGCCATCGGAGCCAGGAAACATCTTGACGACTCTTCCAATAAGCCATTTCAAGGGGGGTAGTCCATCTTCTTTCACTAGCACAAGTGTGTCTTCCTTCAGTAATTGTGGGTGGTTTTCCTTCCATTTGGATCGGACTTGCAGGCCTGAAATATATTCTTTGGACCACCTGGTCCAGAAATGCTGCATCATCTTCTGTATGTGTTCATATCTACTGAGTCGATTGATTGGCGTTGAAAACCAGTCGTGATCAGGAACATAATTCAATCTGTCTCCAATTAGGAAGTGTGCAGGTGTTAAAGGTAAAGGATCGTTGGGGTCATTGGAGAGGGCGTATAAAGGTCTACTGTTGAGGCAAGATTCTATTTGTACTGCAAATGTATTAAACTCCTCGAATGTCAACGCGATATCACCAACTATTCTCTTGAGGTGATACTTGACTGATTTTACACCAGCTTCCCAGAGGCCACCGAAATTGGGTGCCCGGGGAGGAATGAAGCTCCAATGAATGCCCTTTTGACTCAATTCATTCTGTATGGATTCATTTGAATTTTCAAGAAAACTTTTCAACTGAGTATCAGCACCGATAAAATTACTACCATTATCAGAAATAATCTTCGAACACAACCCTCTTCTCGCAACAAATCTTCTCAAAGCGGCCATAAAAGCATCTGTCGTCAAATCGCTTACAACCTCCAAATGCATAGCCTTGGTGGTGAAACATATAAAAATGCAATTGATGATTTTGTTATTTTATAATTTCGAAGCTTTCTGTCTCTCATAGGAAAAGGTCCGCAATAATCTACTCCGGTGACGGTAAACGGTCGTGATGGAGTTAGTCTTTCTCTTGGAAGGTCTCCCATAATGTTTTTTACATTACTTGCTCTAAATCTGTAACACTTGATGCACTCGTGTACTACTTTACGTACAAGATCGCGACCGGATAATGGCCAAAATTTCTCTCTTATCGATGCCAAAAGAGCTTGAGGACCTGCATGTAATAACCGCGAATGTTCATCACGAGCCATCAAGATAGAAAATCTGTGCGATTTTGGTAATACAGCGGGATGTTTTTTGTACATATCGAATTCTGACTGTTTAAGTCGTCCGCCGACTCGTATGATACCTAGCTCAGATGAGATAAAAAGGGGTTAAGATTTAACAATTTACTTTTACCCTTGACAAAACCACCGCAATTTAAAGATTCAATTTCCATTGAAAAGGTTTGACGCTGTGTAAGGTACGTCAATTTTAGCATAGACGTATTCAATTCTGCTGGTGATAATGGACCTATTTGCCTTGAATTATTTGATCTTGTATTGTTAAGAAATCTCAAGATATAAGCTAATACGCGTTTGAGTTTATTAAGTGTGGAGTATTTATCGAGTTCTGGAAAATTTACGAAATGATTTTGCTTCTCGGTAGTGGAAATTAAAGCATTTGTGCGCAATTCAGGAACGTTAAGGGATGGGTTAGGCGAACATGAATAATTTGGCCAACGGTCGTCGAATTTTAGAAGCCAATCAGGACCGTTCCACCAAAGTTTGGATTTCATCAGATCGTCCTCAGGTATGCCTCGCGATAAAAGGTCTGCGGGATTGTCTAGCGTATTTACATACTTCCACTCGGCGGTACTCGTTAGTTCTTGAATTTGGGATACCCGATTCGATACAAAAACTTTATACAGGTGTGGAGAACCCTTTATCCATGAAAGCGTTATGGTGGAATCGCTCCAATATGAGACCCTTTGAATATTCAAAGAACAAGTGCTGAGCGAAGTTTTAACCTTATTCATCAATTGTGATAACAATAACGCGGCGCAAAGTTCAAGCCGAGGTATTGTTAGTGACTTTAAGGGAGCGACTCGAGTTTTTGCAGTAAATAAATTACAGTTGAAGTGATTAGATTCGTCTAGGGATCTTAAGTAGACACAAGCACCATAGGCAGCCTCAGAGGCATCGGAAAAGCCGTGAAGCTCTAGTTGTATGCGTTTTTTGCATATTACGTGTCTCGGGATTTGAAGCATGTTCAGTGTTTCCATGCCACATCGTAATGCGGGCCACATTTTGCTAATATTGCTTGGGACGGGTTCGTCCCATGAGACATGAAGGCTCCATAATTTTTGAATTATTATTTTTGCCATAATTGTAACAGGGGATACTAATCCAAGTGGATCGAAAATTTGGGATGTATAGCTTAAAATGCTACGCTTTGTTACAGATTTCATATTAATGTGGTCACTATCGAATTTTATTACATAAGTTAAAATATCTGAATTGGGATTCCAAGAAATCCCTAATGTCTTGGATTGATCCTTATTGCCGATATTCACGTTATCGTCGTTGGGGCAGCCGATTGTATCGGCGATTTGAGGACAATTAGAAACCCATTTTCTCAATAAGAATCCGTATTCAGCAAGCACGTTGGCGATATTGTGTTTAAGATTCAAGATTTCGTCGATACTGTCACCACCCGTGAGCAGATCGTCTACGTAAAAATCATCACGAATGATCGAACTTAATTCGGGTTTTTTGTCTCTTAGTTTATTGGCAATCTCATGTAATGCACGAATACACAGGAAGCTCGCGGATGATGTGCCATAGGTAGCGGTATTGAGTTCATAGGCGGATAAAACTTTAGTGGGATCATGACGCCAAAGAATTTTCTGAAACTTTCTCTCTTCCTTCTTTACTAGAATTTGTCTATACATTTTTTCAATGTCGCCTGCAAGCACAACATTATGTACTCTGAAACGCAAAATGACAGATATCAAATCATTCTGTATAGTTGGGCCGACTGCTAATATATCATTGAGGGAGAATCCCGTTGTGGTTTTTGCTGAGCCATCAAATACCACTCTGAGTTTTGTTGTCGCGCTTGTATCTTTTAGGATACAATGATGCGGTAAGTAAAATCCATCTTCAGAAATGGTATCTAATTTAGTCATGATTGAGAGCAATGTATTGTCCATAAAACTGATATATTGATTTTTAACATCAATATTTTTTGACAATCTGCCTTCTAATGCATAGAACCGTCTTTCGGCAGTTTTCAGTGAATCTCCCAATTTGGAAGTGGGTTCTTTTATTGGAAGACTAACAATGAATCGTCCGGATCTATCTCGCGTGGTATTGGATTTGAAGTGTTCTTCACAAAAGGCTTCCTCTGGTGATAGTAACTTTCGAAATGGCAATTCCTCAATACTCCAGAATTTTTCAATTTGGTCGTTAAGCTCGTTGTTTTTTATTCTTCCTATATTACAATGGGATTGTCGATATGGTTTATCTAGATGCAAGGGACCCGAAATTATCCAACCGAAATGGGATTTTTGCAATATAGGTAAACGGGGACCTAGTTTAATTTGTCCATCACACAACAAGTTGTAAAATAGTTCGCTTCCTATGAGCATGTCTATTGAATTACATTGGTTAAATGTTGGATCTGCTAGTTTCAGATTGGATGGTATTTTGATGTGACTCGCATCGAATGACAATGAAGGAATATTTCCAGTTATCCGCGATATCACGAAACAAGGTAATGTAGTCCGAAATGAATTAAGCCTGGATTGGATTTTGATAATTGTTCTTTTATCAAGAGAAGATGAGGATTGGTTCAAACCAGTTATAATTATTTTGCATTCGTTTGTTTTTAAGTTTAGTTTCTCGCATAATTTTGTAGTTATGAAACTACTCTCGGAGCCGCTATCCAGTAATGCTCTGCAACTGTGCGATTTTCCATTAGAGTCCGAGACGTTGATTATGACGGTTGACAGAAGTGTATGCCTTTTATTTTGTGTGGAACACGCTGAAAATGATGATGCAACGGAATCGCGAGCTTCAGATGAGGTAGAGTTATCATGAAAGGATGAATTTTCACTATTTTTTGTTGCGGAAGAAGACCGTTCACCTTTATTGGTGAAATGCAATAATGTATTATGTGACTTTCCACACTTCCGGCATTTACTGGCTGAGCATTGTATTGATGAATGATTTTTCCTCAAGCAATTTAAACACAATTTCAAACGTTTTACTTCATCATACCTGGCGTTGGGATCTAATTTGAGAAACTTTTGGCAATTATAATATAAATGATCTCTGGCGCAAATGACACATTTAATATTATTGGTTGACAGGAATGTTTTAACTGTTCTTGAAGGCGCTGCGGGTTTTTCGCTATTCAACGTTTCCAACAAACGACATTTTTCCTTCAAGAAATCAAGAAAATATTTCAATGTTGGTAATTCTGAGCTGTTATTTTTTGATTCCCATTCTCGTCTGTTGTTGTAATCGAGTTTGGAAGCAATTAAATGGATTATTAAGGAATCCCAATGTTCCACCGGCAACTCTAATGATTTCAGAGCTCTCATATGTTGATACGTCCCATCAAGCAATTGACGTAAGTTTATATGTGATTCTTTGGTTATCGATGGTAGACTGAAAAGAGCCTTTATATGGTTTGACACAAGAAGGGATTTATTTTCGTATCTTTCAAAAAGACAGTCCCACGCGTCTTTATAATTGCCGTCGGATATTTCCAATGATTTAATAACGTTGGCGGCCTCATCTTTCAAAGACAATCTCAAATAATGGAATTTTCGAACTTGTGTTAATGACGTATTATCGTGTATAACAGATTTGAAAGTGTCTCTGAAAAATAACCATTCATTGTATTGGCCGTTAAAAATTGGCAGATTTATTGCCGGCAACTTTATATTGAGATCTGGGGAGGTTTGTTGCGAGACTGAGTTATTACCCGAAAGCGTTTTAGAATTGTCCGTAATGAAGTCTTCTGCGAAACAGGTCAACTCATAAAATTTATTTTCAAATGACTCGGTTTCTACCTGTAAAGCCTTTAGGGTTTCCGAATTCTCCGACGAGATAAGCTCCAGTTCATATTGAACTTCAAGAAAACGCGTTAGTAAGGGTTCCACATCTTTAAGCCTTTTTGAGCGCTCGTACTACTTACACGAGGGCTATATCATTTCGTCACGATGTCTGTATTTTTCGAATTTTGAGCCGAAAATGGTCTCAATCGACTATGTTCGACTCACTGATGACGAATCCGTCGGAAAATTCGAGTCTGTCCGTCCGTCAGCACGATAACTCTCGAACGGATCAACCTAGAGACTTGAAATTTTCAGTGTAGGTTCAGATCCCAAATGCCTCGGTTAAGTTCGTTAATGGGCAGAATTCCACCAGGGGTTCCGTAAATATGGCCGTTTGAAATTTTGTTGTCCTGATTACTTGAAAACTACAGATTTGATCGAGATGAAAATTTGCACTCAAATGGAAAATGAGGTGTTCAAGCTACGTGTGAAATTTCGTCCAGATCGCATGACCAGAACCATAGAAACCATAGAAAATTGTAACTTTTGAATGGAAACGCCTAGGGACTTGAAATTCTCAGGATAGGTGTGGATCTCGAATGTCGTGATCACGTTCATCTATGAGCAACATTATACAAGGAGTTCCGTAAATACGGTCGTTTGAAATTTCGTTTTCTCGATAAATTCGGAACTACGGATTCGATCGAGATGAAATTTTGTATTTTAATCGAGAATAATGTATTGAAGCAATATTTTGTCCAGATCGCATAACCAGAACCATAGAAACCATAGAATATTGTAACTTTTGCACGGAGAGGCCTAGGAACTTGAAATTTTCAGGGTGGGTTTGGATCGCGAATATGAAGTCGGGAGTTTCGCCTAAGTTTAAAATTTTATTTGAGAGCTGTCAAAAATTCCTTCAATTGATTTCCAAAACTGGAAAATGCGAATCTACCTACAAGGTGGATGTACGAGCGCTCAAAAGCTCCTGCCTTCACGGCAGTGCTTTTCGTAATTTTTTGTACCTGGGTTGTGTTCAAGGTTGATTCTTCGATGGTTTTTTTGGTTACAAATGTTTCGAATCGACTAAGTTGGGCTTTCAGCGTGGCGCGTTTTCGTATTAATTGTTCCATTGCTATGTTGTAACTTGATTAGGTATCAGAATGAAATAGTAAAAAGGGATATCAATGTGATTCACTAGTCTTTACGAATTCAAAGCTAAATTATTGTAATTTTCAAAGAATAAACGAATATGTAGTGAATATATCTACGAGAATGTGCAAACTGGATTGCTATTGATAGAGCAAAACAATTTACAACGAAATACAATATTTGATATTGAAACTATTCGATAAACACACGAAAGTTTTCAACTATGAAACACAAAGTTTTATATAGAATTTTGCCACAAATATATAGAAATGGGAAAACGGAAAGAGTTTTATGGAATAAAAGGAATGATCACCTGGTGTCGCGTAGTCCAATGTCTGGGTTTCTTAGCACGGATTTGATTGCTTGTATTTGTAGGTGGCTTCTTGGTACGTCCGTGGAATGTAGCTGCTTCGACGATGTTGACTGGATTTATTTTGAGTTCACTGATTCAAATTTGGAACGAAGGACCATGTTATGTAGCTTGATTTGTTGCGTTATTGTATATACCGGTTATATTTCAACTCCAAAATATTCGCAATCAACAAGAGAGTTTTAAATAAGTATATTCACAAAAAAAGGGACAATGACTGTCCGTATATTTACAATATTTGTATTTGTCGAAGTAACCCGAAGACGCTAAGATGGTCTAGACGGATCGTAGGTCAAGAGAGAGAACAAGAAGAAGAAGGCTGAATCTAACCAAAACATCCCTATTTATCCATGAATCCCCTCCAGAAGGGCGGTTTCGGTCAGTTCCGTGTGGTGGGGCATCTTCGTCTTCTGAGTGTTTAACAATATCTGCCATAAAAAAATGGGGTTTTAATTTGAAAAAATTGATTTTTCACGATTTTGTCATCCCTAACTTTGAAAGCGATTTTTTCACCCCCTGTATCATGAATCGCGATTTCGATTTTTTAAGTGGATACATCAATCTTACATCTTGAAAAATCCCAAAAATGAAAATTTTCCATCCAAAAACCTCGAAGTTATTCTTGTTTCAGCGGAGCTCTATTTTCGATTTTTTTTTCGAATTTTCCCGCTCAGAGAGAATTTTCCAACCAAAACTGAAAAATGTTACATCAAAATAACTTGAAATTTTCTAAGGAATCTATTTCTGCAATAAAAAAATGGTGTTCTAATTTGAAAAACGGAAGTTGACGTCATTTCCGGAAAAACCGGAGGTGCTCATGCCTTGAAAATATTTTAGATTTCATCAGCATCGTGAAATACTTATAAGTGCTGAATTTCATGAAAATACGTTCAGTAGTTTCCCGTATAAATATGGGTGAGGTTCCTCGTGAAAGACCCTGTATAGACATACCGGATGACCTATTTTACTTCATGCTCATTCAAGAAATTTGTGTCGTCGTTTTACCTGCACGTCCTGTTAAGTTTTCATCTATTAATACGTACTAGATGAAGTCCCTTCATATTCAATATTCATAGTTCATTGTTATGGACATAATTATACCACGGGTTCACCTATACTAAGGATATCGCATCAGGTGAACGTGCATGGCCAGAAGTGCAATCATTGACGTTTTCAATTCGAATTATTCAGCAGGTTTCAGCAATGTTAACCATTTACTCATTATAATTGGATTGTTGTTTCGTTTTTTCTTCAACCGGTACTATTCAAATTCTTTGTATATCTTCTGAGTGTTTAACAATATCTGCCATAAAAAAATGGGGTTTTAATTTGAAAAAATTGATTTTTCACGATTTTGTCATCCCTAACTTTGAAAGCGATTTTTTCACCCCCTGTATCATGAATCGCGATTTCGATTTTTTAAGTGGATACATCAATCTTACATCTTGAAAAATCCCAAAAATGAAAATTTTCCATCCAAAAACCTCGAAGTTATTCTTGTTTCAGCGGAGCTCTATTTTCGATTTTTTTTTCGAATTTTCCCGCTCAGAGAGAATTTTCCAACCAAAACTGAAAAATGTTACATCAAAATAACTTGAAATTTTCTAAGGAATCTATTTCTGCAATAAAAAAATGGTGTTCTAATTTGAAAAACGGAAGTTGACGTCATTTCCGGAAAAACCGGAGGTGCTCATGCCTTGAAAATATTTTAGATTTCATCAGCATCGTGAAATACTTATAAGTGCTGAATTTCATGAAAATACGTTCAGTAGTTTCCCGTATAAATATGGGTGAGGTTCCTCGTGAAAGACCCTGTATAGACATACCGGATGACCTATTTTACTTCATGCTCATTCAAGAAATTTGTGTCGTCGTTTTACCTGCACGTCCTGTTAAGTTTTCATCTATTAATACGTACTAGATGAAGTCCCTTCATATTCAATATTCATAGTTCATTGTTATGGACATAATTATACCACGGGTTCACCTATACTAAGGATATCGCATCAGGTGAACGTGCATGGCCAGAAGTGCAATCATTGACGTTTTCAATTCGAATTATTCAGCAGGTTTCAGCAATGTTAACCATTTACTCATTATAATTGGATTGTTGTTTCGTTTTTTCTTCAACCGGTACTATTCCAATTCTTTGTATATTCTTTTCTTCGTTGTCGATATACTATTACCAGCACTCCAAACTTGATTATTTGATAAATTCCACGAATAAATAAAAATTTCTTGAATGTGTCAATGATTTTGGCAGTGTGGATGGGAGAAGTATTTCCAACTTATCAAGAATGTACCAAAGAAAATAAACGAGAATGAAGTGAAGTCATCGTGAAGGAGAAAATAATTATGATAAATAACTGTTGGTAGATAGTTGAAAACACAAAAAAAAAAGAATCTCGAATTGAATTGAATTATTATTTGTTCAGTTAAGACTGATTTTCAAAAAATCTGATGAGCAAACTCTTAGTTTTTTAATCTTTCAACACTTTTGGACCGACAATCAAGATTATTCCATAATCTTGGGAGTCCTAGTAGTAGCATAAAGCAAAGGATAAATGGAACATCTCATAAATAATTGTCCCATATATGAATTCTAGGATTGTTTTAGGGCTAAACAGGCAGTTTCTGTTTTTCAAGGCCATTACTTCTGGGCAGGTAGGTCGGAATTTCAGGTCCTAATACTATGGCATTTAGTTTTTCGGCGTACTTCTTAAGCTTCTTCCCATTTGGTTTTTCAGTTCTGCTATTCCATTCTCTTGATTTGCAGTTACTATCGCCAATAATGATGTGCGGGTAGTTTCCTTCAAGTTTCCTCTTCAGATCTTCTTCCATCAAGTCAGTTTGAGGTGGTTTGTAGACTGACGTAATTTTCATTTGTCCTCGATTTGTATTAACTATAATCGAGACGGCTTCTATTCGCCCATTATTCAGTACATCGTCAAAATAGCGGTCGATGGTCTTTTTGACTATTAGGACTACGCACCCTTCAGTACAATTTCTGTCATTTCTGTATATTTCATGGTCGGGAAATGAAATTCTATTTCTTGTAGATAGCCTCGTCTCTTGAATGGCTAAAATATCAAGTTTTGTCTCGGATATTATTACTTCTTTTTCAGATCTACGGGCTCGTAGACCGTTTGTGTTTCATGAGATTATCTTTAGGTTGTTTTTATTTCCGTTAGTCACTAGCTCCATTAATTGGGTTCAGTGAGTGTACGGAACTTTTTGTCCACCTCTTTTTCCAGGAATTTCATGAGCTTACTCATGATATTCTCGGTGCAGGTATCTAGATCCTTGGTGGTTTTGAGTCCTTTCTTGTTGGACTCTTCTTTCTTCTTTTGGCTACTCTTCTTGGATTTTTCATTTTTTGGAGCTTCTTTCTTCTGCTCTTGTTTGAGTGGTGGTGTTTTTTCTTCTTATCTTTTACCGTCTGTTCTTGTTGGACAGTAGGCATCTTTTTCTTTTTTTGCTTTGGTCGCAGTCTTCTTTTTGGTCACCAGTTTCCACTCGCTACATCCTTTGTAGCTGGCTGGGTGGCCTGCTTTTCTGCAGAGCGCACATGTAGCATTTCTCTCGTCGTTTCCTCTGGTTAGCGTATAATCTTTACTATTGTGCGCTCCAGAGCATTTAACACATCTCCATGAGAATGTGCATTCACTTTGCGCATGTCCATAGCGCTGACTACTATATACTTATGCCGTAAAGCTGTTTTACATGGAATATATTCTTGTTTTGGGTTTTCACCAAAAATAAAAGTATCGGTTGTTTTGTTTTGTTGGATGTCATCATTATGACATCCGCGGCAATAATGCCTAGCTCGGCTAGGTCTTCGGTAAGTATGGTAATATCTGCGTCTAGTGGTAGATATCGTACCACCCCGTAAATTCTCTTCTCTTCTCCTCTTTGGAGCGTGTAAAATTCTTTTCTCCTTGATTCGAGGAATTTCCTCATCTTCCTGTGGTCATCGGGGGATTGAAGTGCAACACGAATGCCGTCCTTTACTGTGGTCGCTCTCTGGTATTTTATGCCTTTCGCTTGCATATCTCTCGAGATTTGAGTCCAGTCGACAGTGCCTTTCAAGGTCACTGGTGGGACCTTTTCTTTCCTCGGATCAATTGGAATAGAGACTCCAATTTCTTCTTCGGGTGCAGAAGAAGCTTCTACTGGGCGTTCCACTTTTTGCATTGCTGCAGTATATGTCATTTTCTTAGCTGGCTCTCCTGCTCCGGGTTGTCCTTTGTGGGCCTCTTTTGGGGGTGCGGGGGTTGACACTCTCTTTTCTGTCCCAGAAGAGAAGGCATTTTACCTTCTTTTAGCACGTTTCCGCGGCTTCTAAGGCTAGGATAGAGTTTAAAGACTCTCCGCCGAAACTTTCATATGACTCACGAGGCCGTTGATATAGTCCTTCTGTTTTTTTTTTATCCGATCTTTGTCGGATTCATCATTGGCATCTTCTACTTCAATACCAACAACCCATTATTGGTATTGAGGGCAGGTCACTTGGATAATTTTGACGTTTTCAGAAATTAAGTTGATAACTAATTATTATTGTGAATGTTTTGCTGAAAAGATGAATTCAGATATTGAAGATGAGTTATAATGAACACCTTCAGAAATAAGACAATCAGGCAATGTAACCATACAGAATGCATTGCCCGAAAGATCCCAAAACAAATATAAAGGTGTATACAACAATTTTCAAGATTGGTATAGCAGTAAGAATATTAAGTCATCGTTTACAGAAAATGTTCTTTTGGCATATTTTAGTGAACTTAGCACTCAATATAAAGCATCGCCCCTATGGACTTTCTACTCTATGCTAAGAAGCACAATCAACATAAATAATGCATTGTTATAGGTAACTATTAAGATTTGTGAATAAAGTTCTTTCTTTGTACATGTATCTTAGTATTTATTTTTATAGTCGTAGGTGAAGTATAGTATTCAACTTGCGGAAATGGTGATAACTCACTTGAGAAATTACGCCTTCGGCTCGTGCTGCAAACTTCATCTGCACGAGTTATGACCTACATTACCACTCGTTAAATAATATACTATTATTCTGTGAACAAATTGAAAACCAATCTCTACACTTATACGGGGAGACAAAGTTTTTTGCTGAGGTTTTCATCTGTGCTTTTGTATCTTTTTTCAACATTCCTCTGATTGTGTGAATTTAATAGTTCTTATTGATATTGGTATATATACAGGGTGTTCTGAAAGATGAGTCTTTTTTATGACTGATACTAGAACTCATCGAAATAAGTCAAAATTCCAAAAATCCCTCATATAAAATATTCACTAGGGCCGAGTATTTCGAAATCAAAGTTACCCGCGAATCTGCTGAATCCCAGCACGGACCTGACTTATGTACGTATTGAGGTTTACATATGTTCAAAGAATACCTTCAGTTTACAGGAAATCATCTGACAGAGCGTATGAATTTTGTGACTTTCCTGAATTTCGTAATGTTAGGTGGATAGGACGTGGTGCTGCAAGCTCCCCGTACTCAACCCTATGATTTCTCATTTTGCTCGTGACATTATTCGTGAGCAAACTGATGTGACAGTTGCTGTATGTACCTTATGATTCGTTATAACGCCGGCAAGACTTTATGCACATCAAACGAATGGTAAACATTTCGAACAATTTTATCTTGAGTTTGTGAACTTCCTAATTTTTTTATGGGACTTTTTGAATAGTGAGTTTTCCTGTACCTAGTTTGAACTTTAAGAATTATACCATTCAGGAAAAATCTCCTAATCAAAATAGAAAGAGAATATATGAATTTGCGATAAAATCCAGCACTTTAGTTACTTACTGGTATGCATACGTCACCGTGATTCATTGCAGATCTTCCAATAGAAAGTCAACACGTTCCAGAGTCGTCTCGAGATCTTTATGCCCAAGATTTTCTGACCTTTTTTCAAATTGCATATTTTATATAATCAACTTCAGGCGAAATGATCTCTTTTGATGAGTTCTAGAACCTGTCAAAAAAAAAACCTAACCGAAAAAACACTTTGTATATTGTATATTAGGCTTGTAGTCAAGGCAATGAAAGGTTTCTTTTTCCTTTTACTCGAGCTTTCGAGACGACTATATTCGTCCCTTAATCACAATACAATAATCTAAGTATGCAAACACATAAAATCTCATTAAAACTATTTGAAATGTTGAAAATTACTCAAAATGTTGAAAATCATCAGTGGTCATTGTCAAAATTAGAATACATAGTTCATTACGAGTCTTCTTCTTAATTTTCATGCGTTGTCAACTCGTGAACCATGATTTTCTACATTTCTGCAGAAATTTTTTTCTGTCTGGTATTGTTTCTATGGTTCGGGTCATGCGATATGAACAATTTCGCATGTAGCTTGAACACGTCATTCTCCATCCGAGCGTAACATTTCACCTAGATCGAATCAGTAGTTCAAAAATTATCAGGAGAACAAAATATCAAACGGCCATATTTACGGAACCCCTGGTCAAATTTTGCCCAATAAAGAACTTGACAGCGGCATTCGAGATTCGAACCTGCCCTGAAAGGTCGGTTCGTTCAAGAGTTATCGTGTATACGGCCGGACGGACAGACTCGAATTTATCGACGGATTCGTCATCAGTGAGTCGAACTCTGTCGATTGAGACCATTTTCGGCTCAAAATTCGAAAAATACAGACATCGTGACGAAATGGTATAGCGCCCAAAAACAAAGTTGATGATGGTTTCTTCCAAACGAAAGGCTGTACGGAGATTTTGTGAACGCCATTTTGTAGAGATGAAAAAGTGGCAATGGTTCCTCGATGTCTCCAAATGAGCAAATGACTTATCGATTTTTCCCGAATATCTCCGGAGGTACACGACATTTTTAAGATTTCTCAACATCTATTTATTGACCCCTTGAATTCGCAACTCTTTGCCCATTTGACCTAATGTGTAACTCTAACGGTTACCGAGATCCCCATCCCTTATCTTAGGCACTAGTCTCGAATGCTCGAGTAAAAGGAAATAGTTATTTAATCAACTAGTTTATTAATGACAGCGATTAATGGTCGAAATATTTGCAGACAGATGTTTGAGACCATTAATCGCAGAATTAATAAACGAGTTGATTACAAGATTTTTCCGTCGACCTCATCAGGAATTGAATATAAATTCTGGATCGAAACCAATTTTTATTTCGCATGATATACAAATTTGACGTAATACAAATTTCTATGTTCATTTCGATATATTAATATTTATGCTTCCTATAGAACAATTCGAAAAATTTCTAGAGGGAATATTGGACATTCTGAGTAGTTTACATTTATTTCATTTCCTATAATGTCCGATAAGGAACGTGTGGATGAAGTGGAGGTTGAAGCATTATTTACTTTGGAACTATTATGACATAAAATTTTTTCTGCAGTTTCTATTTTATTCTGAATGGAGTTTTCAATATACCCTTCTGCAACAGAAGTTGATTTCCAACCACCAAGTCTTTTGATGGCTGAAAAATCTACACCACTGTCAGAAAGAATAGACGCAGAAGAACGCCGAGAACAGTGACCTGTATACAAATGTGGTTGCTCTAATTTAAGAAAGTTTGCAATCATTGACGGTAATTTAGAAAATGTATTAATTCCAACTGGTTGTGTTGAGCATTTATAGTTCTTATAAAAAACAAAAAATCTTTCGTGTGGAGTGAGAGCTGGCCTCAAGGATATATATCTCATTATTATGTTTGAAGGTGTATGCTCATCATTATCCACCACAGTGAATATCCTGTTCGAATGTGTTTTAGTTGAATTCACTGTCACCAAAAATTTCGATCCCATATCTTGTACATCCTTTCTCTGCAACCATAACAATTCATCTTTTCTCAATGCACCCGCTACTCCGAATATCAAAGCGACCTACAAATCAAACAATGATAGTTATTTCACTATAACGAGATAATGAGAATAAGTTGGAATAACGATTCAATTGAGTTTTATTTTTACCTTCGACATCAAGAAAACAATATCAGGAGCATTCGCTATGAACTCTCTCACATGTTCTTTTTCGAGAACTTTTGATTTTTTTGGGATATATCGCTCCCTTTTCCGTTTAATAAACATCACCAGTTTGTGGTATCTGCTTATATCAGTATTGTCTTTCACATTTAGTGTTGATTTCAGCATCGAATATTTTGGCCATAAACTTGCTAGATGCCCCTGTTCTGCAATACCCGTAAAGTATGCCAACAAAACCGTTTCCGTAAAGTTCAGAATCTTCTTGTCCTTGCACCAAGATCTGAATTCAGCATAGGTTTTCTCATATAAATGGCGGCTCTTTTCAGGAAGCAGACCAAAGTTGCTGCTTCAGCAGTTTTTGTCACATCTGGCGGTGTCAAAGGGATATTTTCTTCGTTATTCATTATGTAGTAGCGTAACGGATAAAATCAGATTCTGATCGAAAGCGAATAAATAAATTTGACAGCTCGATCGTGCTCCGATATTGATGCATCTATGCTCCGACTGAATATTTTATAATCGGTTGCCATGATAATCATGCATTAATACAAGAAATCATGCATTAATAGGGGTCATTCATGGATGATTTCGAGTGCGTTGAAATGAGCTTTTATTCTATGGTCGACGGAAAAAGAAATTTTGCATGGCTTCCACACCAACAAAATATAATACAGACGCCGGTATTCAAATATTTCACAAATCAACATTAATATCTATCAACATAATCCAATCTTCCATGTTATCTACTTATTTTAATTTTAATTTTTGAGCATTTAACTTTTTTAGCACTCGTTCTACTAACACGAGGGCTCTAGCATTTCGTCACGATGTCTGTTTTTTTCGAATTGATGACGAAACCGTCGGAAAAGTCTGTCCGTCCGTAAGCACGATAACTCTCGAACAGATGAACCTAGAGACTTGAAATTTTAAGTGTGGATTTAGTTCCCAAATGCCTCCGTTAAGTTCGTCAATGTGCAGAATAACACCAGGGGTTCCATAAATATGGCCGTTCGAAATTTCGTTCTTTTGATTTCTCCGAAACTACGAGTTCGATCGACATGGAATTTTGCACTCAAATAGAGAATGACGTGTTCAAACAACATTGGAAATTTTGTTCAGATCGAATGGATCTCGAATATCGCGGTCACTTCTATCAATGAGCAGAATTAGATTAGGGGGGCCTTAAATATGGTCGTTTGAAATTCAGTTTTCTTGATAATTTCGAAACTGTGGATTCGATCATGACGAAATTCTGTATTTTTATTGAAAATTACATATTCAAGCTACATTTTTTTCAGATTGAATGACCAAAATCAAAGAAAAGACTTGAAATTTTCAGGAAATTAATAAATTTAATATTGAAAAAGGGTTAAATATTCTTCAAATGAATATAAGGAGTATACAAATGAATTTTGAAGAATTTGAACTTTTCTTGGAAGGGACTATGATAGAATTCGACATAATTGTGCTAACGGAAACATTCAAAGTGAATGATATCAATGTATTTAAATTAAAGGGGTACGAACATGTCTACAATGAAGGAGAATACAATAAAAATGATGGTACAATAGTATATGTAAAAGAAAATATTGTTTACGAACACGAAATAATTAAACTAGGAGATATCAGTGCTATCGAATTGAATATTCAACACGAAGAAGAAAAAATTAAATCAACTGCAATATATAAATCACCTCAATATTCGATTCCCGAATTCAATGAAAAATTAGCACTATATTTAGATAAGAAAAAACATTGTAAAAACCATATCATCACTGGTGATATCAATATCAATTTATTAGCCAATGAATATAATGTAGAAGAATACAAAAATGTATTGAACTCTTTCGGCTTCACATCACTCATAAATAATTATGAACGGCCTGACAGTAAAACGTGTCTGGATCATATTTTTGCTAAAGGTATTCAAACGGAAGACTCGAACGTGTATGGTGTTATTCTTCAAAATTTGATAACGGATCATTATCCAATATTATTGTGTACAGACCTGAAAATAAAAAAGAATCATATTAATTTGAGGAATGAAAAGAAATACACTAATTATATCAACTTGAAAAATGCACTGAGACATGAAAATTGGGATAATTTATATGGAAATGAGGATGTGAATATTGGAACTGAATACTTCATAGATACTTTAAAAAATTATATAGAAACAAATACAACCACAATCCGCAGAAAAAACAAAGAGAGAATTAAAAAAAATTACGAAAAGCACTGCCGTGAAGGCAGGAGCTTTTGAGCGCTCGTACATGCACCTTGTAGGTAGATTCGCATTTTCCAGTTTTGGAAACCAATTGAGGAAATTTTTGACAGCTGTCAAACAAATTTTCAAACTAAGGCGATAATCCAGACTTCAAGTCAGTGCTTTAGGTGACCAATTTTTTTTTCGATAATTCGCTAAAATTTTCTACGGTATCTATGGTCTTGGTAATGCGATCTGGACAAAATTTCGCACATAGTTCGAATACATTATTCCTCAGCTAGGTGCGAAATTTCATTCCAATCAAATCGGTGGTTTCGAAATTAGCAGGAACAGAATATTTTGAATGGCCATATTTACGGAACTCCTAGTCTAATTTTGCTCATTGATGAACGTGACCGTGAAATTCGCGATCCAAACCCACCCTGAAAATTTCAAGTTCCTAGGCCTTTTCCTTCGGAAGTTATAATTTTCTATGGTTTCTATGGTTCTGGTCAAGCGATCTGGACAAAATGTTGCTTTAATATGTCATTCTCGTTTGAAATACAAAATTTTATCTCGATCGAATCCGTAGTTTCGAAATTATCGAGAAAACAAAATTTCGAAGGACCGTATTTACGGAACCCCTAGTATAATTCTGCTCATTGATAAACGTGAACGCCACATTTCAGATCTAGACCTATCCTGGAAATTTCAAGTCCCTAGGCGTTTCCGTTCAAAAGTTACAATTTTCTATAGTTTCTATGGTTCTGGTGATGCGAGCTGAACAAAATTTTGCATGTATCTTGAACACCTCATTTTCCATTAGAGTGCAAAATTTCATCTTGACCGAATCTGTAGTTTCAAAGTAATCAGGAAAACAAAATTTCGAGCGGCCATATTTACGGAACGCTAAGGCGGATTCTGCCCAATAACGAACTTAACCTCGGCATTCGAGATTCGAACCTACCCTGAAAATTTCAAGTTTCTAGGACATTCCGTTCGAGAGTTATCGTGAATACGGACGGACGGACAGACAGACTCGAATTTTCCGACGGATTCGTCATCAGTGAGTCGAACATAGTCGTTTGAGACCATTTTCGGCTCAAAATTCGAAAAATACAGACATCGTGACGAAATGATATAGCCCTCGTGTAAGTAGTACGAGCGCTCAAAAAGAATGGATTACTCCGAAAATATTGAAAGATATAAAGGAAAATCAAAAAATGTACACAAAAATCAAAAAGAAACCAAGTAACACTGAACTAAAAAATTACGAAAAGCACTGCCGTGAAGGCAGGAGCTTTTGAGCGCTCGTACATGCACCTTGTAGGCAGATTCGCATTTTCCAGTTTTAGAAATCAATTGAAGGAATTTTTGACTGCTGTCAAAAAAATTCTGAAACTTAGGCGAAACTCCAGACTTCATGTCGGTGCTTCAGCTGATCAATTTTTTTCCGATAATTCGCTAGAATTTTCCACGGTATCTATGGTCTTGGTGATGCGATCTGGACAAAATTTTGCACGTAGTTTGAATACATTATACCTGAGCTAGGTGCATAATTTCATTCCAATCCGATCGGTAGTTTCGAAACTATCAGGAAAAAAATATTTTGAATGGCCATATTTACGGAACCCCTAGTCTAATTTGGCTCATTGATGAACGTGACCGTGAAATTTGCGATCCAAACCCACCCTGAAAATTTCAAGTTCCTAGGCCTTTCCGTTCAAAAGTTAGAATTTTCCATGGTTTCTATGGTTCTGGTCATGCGATCTGGACAAAATATTGCTTCAATATATCATTCTCGATTAAAATACAAAATTTCATCTCGATCGAATCCGCAGTTTCGAATTTATCGAGAAAACAAAATTTCAAACGACCGTTTTACGGAACCCCTTGTATAATGTTGCTCATAGATGAACGTGATCACGACATTCGAGATCCACACCTATCCTGAAAATTTCAAGTCCCTAGGCGTTTCCGTTCAAAAGTTACAATTTTCTATGGTTTCTATGGTTCTGGTCATGCGATCTGGACAAAATTTCACATGTAGCTTGAACACCTCATTTCCCATTTGAGTGCAAAATTTCGTCTCGATCAAATCTGTAGTTTTCAAGTAATCAGGGAAACAAAACTTTGAACGGCCATATTACGGAACCCCTGGTGGAATTTGGCCCATTAACGAACTTAACCGAGGCATTTGGGATCTGAACCTACACTGAAAATTTCAAGTCTCTAGGTTGATCCGTTCGAGAGTTATCGTGCTGACGGCCGGACGGACGGACGGACAGACGGACGGACAGACTCGAATTTTCCGACGGATTCGTCATCAGTGAGTCGAACATAGTCGATTGAGACCATTTTCGGCTCAAAATTCGAAAAATACAGACATCGTGACGAAATGATATAGCCCTCGTGTAAGTAGTACGAGCGCTCAAAAAGGAATATTCTGAATTAAAAAAAAAGTCACATAAATCAATATTACAGGCTAAAGAAGAATTTTTCAAAAAATGCATCGAAAGTAATCAGAACGAACCAGTAGCCCTGTGGAAGTGTGTACAAAATACTTCAAGAAAACAAACACAAATTAAATACATTGAGTTAGAGGATGACTCGGTTGTCGAAGATGATCAGGAAATGCGTGATGCTTTCAATAGTTATTTCAGCGAGCTAGGCGAAAGATATGCCAACGAAATAACGGAACCAGGAGATTTCACGGAAAAAAAAATTCAGACAAGTGAAACTTTTTTTTTATTTCTCACAAACTCCGACGAAATCGAAAAAACTATTAAAAGTCTTAAGTCGAAAAGATCTACTGGATATGATGGAATTCGTTCGGAAGTTGTGAAACAAGTGAAAGAGGAAGTATCAGAACCTCTCGTCTATTTGGTGAATAATTGTTTCGAGAAAGCTTGTTTTCCAGAAGTTTTAAAACTAGGGATAGTAAAACCATTACACAAGGGAGGAGATAAAACAAACATCAATAATTATAGACCAGTTACCCTTGTGTCCAATATTTCGAAGATCTTTGAAAAACGAATCAAGGTGCGTATGGTAGCATTTATGGATAAGCACCATATTTTTTCGAATAATCAATTCGGATTTCGACAAGGCCTGTCGACAGAAGATGCCATAAAAAAAGTTACTGAAATGATATATAAGAACATAGATAAAAATATTCCATCTTTAGCAATAGTCATAGATCTAGCAAAAGCTTTTGACACCGTCAATCATAAGAAATTATTGGAAAAACTTTCAGATTACGGCTTCAGAGGTAAAATACATACTCTTCTCCGCAGCTTCCTTACAGAAGGACGACAAGCGACATCATTAAATGGAACATTTAGTAGTACGAACATACTTACCTATGGCGTTCCGCAAGGAACGGTGCTCGGGCCTGTTCTTTTTTCACTATATTTGAATAGTATATTCGACCTGGAAAATGAAGGAGAGATTATAGGCTTTGCTGATGATATGTTAGTCATGTATGAGGATACAACTTGGGAGAATCTGAAACAAAAAACAATAAATGACTTGACGATTCTGAAGAAGTGGTTCGAGGTTAATAAACTCACCTTAAATCAGCAAAAGACCAAGTTTATGACCTTTTCATTCAATAAATTCGGACTTCCGGATTTAGGAATACTCCAAGTGACCAATCAATTCCAAATTTCAAATACTAATGCCACAAAATATCTAGGTATCTATATAGACCAACATTTAAAATGGGATGAACATATGAAATACATGATAAAAAAGTTGAGGGGTATTGCGTACAGATTTAGAGTAATACGGAAGAATAATAAATCCGTTAGACAGCTCCAAATAATTTATGATGCATTGGTTCAGTCTCGACTCTCATATGGGATCATTGGATGGGGGGGAGTATTGGATTGTCATAAAAAAGGGTTAAATATTATGCAAAAATGCATCTTGAAAATTATGTACGGAAAAGAGTATACATTCCCTAGTCGAGAGATTTATGAGATATCGAAAGCATTAGATATAAAAAGATTTTTGCGAGTAAGATAATAACAAGCGTCAAACCGAAGAAGATAACCTTGGTATTGAAAGAACACAATTACCCGACAAGAACAAATAGGGACAACTATGAAAGACCGAAAGCGAAAAAGAAACTGGGCCAGAGAAGCTGCACATATCTGGCTTCAAGACTTTACCCAAAAATACCCAATAGTATGAAAAACTTGAAAAGTATAAAAAAATTCAAAATAGAAATTAAAAAATGGTTGATTGCCGAAGATCGATCTTTGATTCATAGATTAATCAACTCTTCATGAAAAATTTAACATAAATTAGTGATTGTGACAAAAAATCCCGGACGAGACGAAATAAAATACCGAATTGCGACTAAAATTCCCGAATGCGACTGGATGCCCGATGAAGACTGGAAGAAGCCAACTGTAACGAAGAATGCCATATAGACAGAATATTATTTTAATTTTTGTATGTTATATTATACTGAATGCATAGGTCGTAGAATCAATTTTATTTTTTTTACAACTGTAAACAGTTACTTGCAACTCACAGTTTTATCTCAGAGTTTATCTCATTTTGTGAAATGTTGAATAAACTCATATCTATCTACCTATCTATCTATGGACGGACGGACGGAATAATGAACGAAAAGAAGCTGTCTCGATTCTAGTTAATACAAATCTAGATCAATGAAAATTACGTCAGCCTACAAACCACCTCAAAATGATCTAAATGAAGAAGATCTGAAAAAGATGCTTGAAGGAAACCATCCGAACATCATTATCGGCGATATGAACTGCAAATCAAGATAATGGAACAGCCGAACCGAAAACCAAACTGAGAAGAAGCCCAAGAAGTATGCCGAAAAACTAAATGCCATAATATTAGGACCTGATATTCCGACCTACCTGCCCAGAAGTAATGACCTAACAGACGTATTAGATGTCGTCATAATGAAAGGTATTACCCAAGTTTTCACACTTGATACTATGTACAGAAGAGAGCACTCAAATCACCACCCAATTGATCTCTGAGACGCGGACCGATAGAAGAAGAACTTCAAACGAAAGACTTCACAGACTGGCAAAAAAACAGTAAAATACTCCAAGAAAAAATTACTGAAATTCCACCGATACGAATTCCAGAAGCTTTAGAAGATGAAGTTGAAAAATCAGAAACCCGAATTGAAGAAGCCTACGAGGAAAGAACCAGAAATGAAGAATTGATATTGGAACCTGCAAACCCAAAAACACCAACAGAGATCAAATAAATCATCAAAAAATTGAAAAACAGGAAAGCTCCTTGGAAACAAAGTAACAACTTCATGTTAAGGAAATTGCCCTGAAAAGGAATAGCAGCGCTAACCAACATAGCAAACGCAGTTATGAGAACAGAATACTACCCGAAAAGATAGAAAACAGCAGAAGTAATTGTGTTCAATAAGCCAGGAAAAAATAGAAAACTACAGGCCGATAAGTCTACTGTCAGAAAAATTGCTGAGAGAGTCATTGCAAAAAGACTCAATGAAGAAACAGAAGCGCTGAATCTGATACTACCGTAACAATTTGGATTCCACAGAACTTCAACTGTTGAGGATCACTGAATATGTCACTGAAGGATTTCAGAATAAACAAGCAACAGGATTAGTGCTTTTAGATGTCGAGAGAGCCTTCGACCGAGTTTGGCAAAAATGATGATGGCAGGCTACATTACCAAAACCTTCAATATAATAAAGGAGAGTCGGGATATAAACAATAAATAAAATAAACAATAAATAAATAAAATAAGAAACTACCTGAGGAACAGGAATTTTCATGTCAAAATAGACGACACACTATCTTCCACCAGACAAATAGAAGCAGGAGTGCCCTAAGGATCAGTTCTAGGACCTCTACTCTACAACATATATCTACGATATTCCTAAAAACCCAAGAAAACCGCTACCCCTTTATGACGACACGGGATTAGCCTTCAGACATCGACGACCAGGAGAAGACTGCAAGAAGCACTAGAAGATTTAGGAGAATGGTTCATTGAATGGAAAATTCAAATGAATAGCAAAAAGAGCCAAGCTTTTCTACTACAGAAGCGTAGACTTGAAATTAATTCCAACCTAAGGATAGATGGAAGTGTAATAAAATGGGAAAATGAAGTCAAATATCTAGATGAAGGACTTACATCGAAAAACCATATAAATTATGCAGTGATTAAAACCAACTCAGCAATGAGTAGTCTTTACCCACTGCTAGGAAGAAGGAGATAAATAAACCGAAGCACGAAGCGAGGAATGATCAAGTCAATTGCAAGACACCAACTAACATTTGGCTTGGCGGCATGGGGCCATGCAGCCAATAGCCATATAAAGAAAATTCAAGCAACAGAAAATAAACTGCTTAGTGCAGCAATGAATATGCCGTGGTTCGTACACAGATTTAGATTGGGAAACTGTCATAGATTTCATAAAAAAGAAGGCCGAGAAGATATTTGAATGACCAAGTCAACACCTAAATGATGAGCTAAGAAGACTAGTTGACTATAATCCCGCGGAAAATGTGCTCAGGATACTCACCTATCACAAAACACCCAGAGATCAACTACGTAAAAACAGAAATTGAGTAAACTCAATTTCAATTATAAAGAAGAAGAGACTCCTATGAAATTCAAATTCATAGGTAACACAATCATCACACGACAAAGATCGTGAAAGAAATACAAACAAGAAGAGTCAAAAGGTTAATAGGTAATAAATGCCCGGAATCTGAAATAGCAATTTAGGTTTAGTTCGAGCAGGTCGTGCTTCACACGAAGTCTCACACTGTTCTATCCATCGGAGATAGTTTGACCCTGAGGATTCCCCCTGAATAAAAAAAATACTATTAATTGCTCAAAAGTAGTTGAATAATGAAGATGTTATTCAACAGGAGTGATGAAATACCTAAATCCTTAACTCAATTTATTCTTGCTAACTCTACTCATCTCATAACTGATATAAAAGGGCTCTTTACGTCTCGAAAAAGTTATAACATTTCATTTTTCTTCATTTAAAAAAATCCGATTGACACTGCACCAAACTGTCAGCCTTTTCATAGCCTCCCGAAGCTCATGACTATCAGCCAGACTACTGATTTCACGATAAACCTTTAGGTCATCTGCGAAAAGCAAATATTTGTTTTTTTTTTGTATGTTTTTTTTTCTTTTGTTTGTTTATATCCTGACTCTCCTAGGTCTCTGTGAGACCTCTCAGAAGCTCAGAGCTTGTGCGAGTTAGGAGACCCAGTTGTGTTCTGTGTAGGCTTTGTTACTGTGTCCTTACGCCACCTGAGGCAGAGCACTGTTAATTGTTTATCCAACAGTGAATGGTGAACCGATTTCATTCACAAATAAAATAAGAAGAAGAGGACCCAAATGAGAACTCTGGGAGACTCCAGAAGTGACGGATATGAAATATGACGAATAACATTTATATCTGACTGCATGCCTTCTATATCGCAAAAATTAACCACTCCATTTATGTAATGCTCCAGGAATGCCCAACTTTTCAACTTGCTAAGTAACAACACATGATTGACTTTATCAAAAGCCTTAGAGAAGTCATAGTTGAACCCTCCGTATTCATATTTAATGTTGGATCATTGATGAAGAACAACAAATTAGTAACATTAGATTTTGTTTACGTGAATCCATATTGCTCCTTGATAACAATAGATGAACAATTCCAAGTCATATAGTTGCAAACCAGATTATCCATCAATTCAGGAATTGTCGACTGAATGCAAACACCCCTGTAAAGGTAAGCGTCCACATGCCCGAATCGCAACTTCCTCGTCTCGTCCAGCTTTCCTCTTTACTCGATGTCGTTCGAGCACTGGGCGGGTTTTGGTCATGTTAATTGAAATCGCACAACTTCCGACGCTTCCAGCAGCCCTTCCGCAAAATAGCGTCTTAAATAATTCAAAACGCAATTACGCAAAAACTATTTATGAGCGCTCGTTCTTCTTACAAGAGGGCTATATCATTTCGTCACGATTTCCGTATTTTTCGAATTATGAGCTGAAAATGGCCTTAATCGATAAGGTTCGACTCACTGATGACGAATCCCTCGAAAAATTCAAGTCTGCCGGCCGTCCGTAAGCACGATTTCTTTCGAACGGAAATTAGAACATAAAAACTTGAAATTTTCTGGGTGGGTTAAGCTCCGAAATGCCGAAATGGGCAGAATGCCACCATTGGTACCGTGAATATGGCCCTTCGAAATTATGTTCTTCTGATTACTTCGAAACTACAGATTCGATCGAGATGAAATTTTGCATCCAGACGGAGAATGACGTTTTCAAGCCACACATGCATTTTGTCTAGATTGCATAATCAGAACCATAGAAAATTAAAACTTCCGAACGGAAAGGCCTAGAGACTTCAAATTTTCAGAGTAGGTTTGAATCTCGAATGTCGCGGTCACGTTTATCATTGACTAAGATTAGACTAGGGATTCTGTTAATAAGGCCGTTCAAAATATTATTTTCCTGATAATTTCGAAACTACTGATTGGATTGGAATGAAATTTCGCACATAAATGTTTTCAAACTACGTGCGCATTACCAAGACCATAGGTAACGTAGAAAATTCTAGCAAATTATATATTATAACACAATCTACTACACTCATTTCTTATAATACTAAAACACAAGTTTTAACATCTACAACATCTCTGAAGTACTCCCAATCAACAGAACTGAAATATATGTTAAGAGCATCATAATCTACATTTCTGGAATCAAGTTGGAAATTATCATCATAACAATATTTACCTGGATTTACCAGATAGGATTGACGGATGAAATGAACAAATTGAACTCTGATGAATTTATGAAATCTGATGATGAGTCTCAGAAAAAAAAATTTCGAAAAGCACTGCCGTGAAGGCAGGAGCTTTTGAGCGCTCGTACATGCACCTTGTAGGTAGATTCGCATTCTCCAGTTTTACAAACCAATTGGAAAGATGTTTGACAGCTGTCAAAGAAAATTTCAAACCAACGCGAAAATCCAGACTTCACGTCAGTGCTTTGGGTCCATTTTTTCGATAATTCGCTAGAATTTTCTACGGTATCTATGGTCTTGGTAATGCAATCTGGACGAAATTATACATTATTCTTCATATATGTGCGAAATTTCATTTCAATCCAATAAGAATTTTCGAAATTATCAGAAAAAATGTAGTTTGAACGGCAATATTTACGGAACCCCTAGTCTAATTTGGCTCATTGATGAAAAGGATCGCGAAATTCGCGATCCGAACCTATCCTGAAAATTTCAAGTCACTAGGCCTTTTTGTTCGAAAGTTATGATTTTCTATGTTTTCTATGATTCTGATCATACGATCTGGAAGAAATGTAGCTCGAATATATAATTCTCAATTTAAATTCAAAATTTCGTCGAGATCGAATCCATAATTTTGAAATGATCAAGAAAACTGAATTTCAAACGGCCATATTTACGGAACCCCTAGTCTTATTTTGCTCATTGATACACGTGAACGCTACATTTACGATCCACTCCTATCCTGAAAATTTCAAGTCTCTAGGCCTTTCCATTACAAAGTTATAATTTTCTATGGTTTCTATGGTTCTGGTCATGCGAGCTGGACAAAATTCTGCATGTAGCTTGAGTACGTAATTATCCATCTGAGTGCAAAATTTCACCTCGATCGAATCAGTAGTTTCGGAGTAATCAGAAAAACAAAATTTCGAGCGGCCATATTTACGGAACCCCTTGGCGAATTTTGCCCAATAACGAACTTAACCGCGGCATTTGAGATTCGAACCTACCCTGAAAATTTCAAGTTTCTAGGACATTCCGTTCGAGAGTTATCGTGTATACGGCCGGCCGGACGGACGGACAGACTCGAATTTTTCGACGGATTCGTCATCAGTGAGTCGAACATAGTCGATTGAGACCATTTTCGGCTCAAAATTCGAAAAATACAGACATCGTGACGAAATGATATAGCCCTCGTGTAAGTTGTACGAGCGCTCAAAAAGGCAGACAATTTTGAAGATTGGGAAACGTATATCAAAGATGTTGTTACTTTGCAGCAAGCACTTCCTGCATGATGATTTTTTTATCGTAAGTTCAATAATTTTCAATTATATAGTGGTCATTTGCTATCACATTCACGTTCACCCACATAATCAAAAATGTCCGAAGTGGTTATCTCGACTTTCACAGGCATTATTATCCATTCCGCAATCTTATAAAAAAATATTTGATTTACTTGTTATGAAAGACAGAAATGACATAATAATTATGACCATCATTCGGCCCGACATCTTCTGATTTTCAGCGCCATATATTGTATATATATTGTTAATTTTTTTTCAGCGGTACATGATTTTTCCCTATAGTTTTAGCTTTGTGAGAAACCTTCTTTGTGACTTTTCTCCCCTCAACCTTTTTTTTTCATATCACTCCTTTAGAGATTGGATATGGAAAGAACAATATTTCTTTGGATGGCATTTACTTAGATGTCATTGTTATCGGTTACATAAGATCGGTTAGATCCTATCTAAATTGTCACCTCATTATTTTGCGTATACAAATTGAATTTCATCCCGATCGTATCTGTTGTAACAGAAATATTGGGAATTTTTTATTCTATAATTCGTTGGAATTTAAAACGGTTCTGGTTATGCGATCTGAAATTTTTTTTACATGTAGCTTGAATGTATCATTCTCCATTAAAATACAGTATTTCGTCACGATCGAATCCGTAATTTTAAAGTTATCCAAAAAACAAAATTTCAAACGACCATATTTCTGGAACTCCTGGTCGAATTTTGCCCAATAACGAACCTACTCTGAAAATTTCAGGTCCTTCGGCGTTTCTATTCGAAAGTTATAATTTTCTAAGATTCTGGTCATGCGATCTGAACAAAATTTTGCATGTAACTTGAAAATTTCATTCTCCATCTGAATGCAAAATTTCATTTGCATCGAATCATATATATATTTCGAACGGCCATATTTACGGAACCCCTGGTCGAATTTTGCCCAATAACGAAATCAACCGCAGCATTCGAGATTCGAACCTACTCTGAAAATTTCAGGTCCCTAGGCGTTTCTGTTCGAAAGTTATGATTTTCTATGGTTCTGGAAATGCGATCTGGACAAAACTTTGCATGTTACCTGAAATTTTCATTCTCCATCTGAATGCAAAATTTCATTTCGATCAACTTTTTAGTTTCGGAGTAATCAGGAAAACAAAATTTCGAACGGCCATATTTACGGAACCCCTTGTCGAATTTTGCCCAATTACGAACTCAACCGCAGCATTCGAGATTCAAACCTACTCTGGAAATTTCAAGTCGCTAGGCCTCTCCATTCGAAAGTTATAATTTTTTATTGTTCTGGTCATGCGATCTGGATAAAATTTTGCGTGTAACTTGAAAATTTCATTCTTCATCTGAATGTGAAATTTCATTCTGATCGAATCAGTAGTTTCAAAGTAATGAGGAAGACAACATTTCGAACGGCCATATTTATGGAACCCTTGGGCGAATATTGCCCGATAACGAATTTAACCGCGGCATTAGAAATTCAAACCTATTCTGAAAGTTTCAAGTCCCTAGGCTTTTCCGTTCGAAAGTTATAATTTTCTATGGTTTCTACGCTTTTGGTCATGCGATCTGGAGAAAATTTTGCACGTTACTTTAAAATTTCATTCTCAATCTGAATGCAACATTTCATTCCGGTCGAATGAGTAGTTCCGAAGTAATCAGAAAAACAAAATTTCGAACGGCCATATTGACGGAACCCCTGGTCGAATTTTGCCCAATAACGAACTTAACCACGGTATTCGAGATTCGAACCTACTCTGAAAATTTCACGTTTCTAGGTCATTCCGTTCGAGAGTTATCGTGTATACGGCCGGCCGGCCGGACGGACAGACTCGAATTTTTCGACGAATTTGTCATCAGTGAGTCGAACCTTGTCGTTTGAGACCATTTTCGGCTCGAAATTCGAAAAATACAGACATCGTGACGAAATGATATAGCCCTCGTGTAAGTAGTACGAGCGCTCAAAAATATAGTGTGAACGGCAATATTTACGGAACCCCTAGTCTAATTTGGCTCATTGATAAAAAGGATCGCGAAATTTGCGATCCGAACCTATCCTGAAAATTTCAAGTCACTAGGCCTTTTTGTTCGAAAGTTATGATTTTCTATGGTTTCTATGATTCTGATCATACGATCTGGAAGAAATGTAGCTCGAATATATAATTCTCAATTTAAATTCAAAATTTCGTCGGGATCGAATCCATAATTTTGAAATGATCAAGAAAACTGAATTTCAAACGGCCATATTTATGGAACCCCTAGTCTTATTTTGCTCATTGATACACGTGAACGCTACATTTACGATCCACACCTATCCTGAAAATTTCAAGTCTCTAGGCCTTTCCATTACAAAGTTATAATTTTCTATGGTTTCTATGGTTCTGGTCATGCGAGCTGAACAAAATTCTGCATGTAGCTTGAGTACTTAATTATCCATCTGAGTGCAAAATTTCACCTCGATCGAATCAGTAGTTTCGGAGTAATCAGAAAAACAAAATTTCGAGCGGCCATATTTACGGAACCCCTTGACGAATTTTGCCCAATAACGAACTCAACTGCGGCATTTGAGATTCGAACCTACCCTGAAAATTTCAAGTTTCTAGGACATTCCGTTCGAGAGTTATCGTGTATACGGCCGGACGACCGGACGGCCGGCCGGACGGACAGACTCAAATTTTTTGACGGATTCGTCATCAGTGAGTCGAACATAGTCGATTGAGACCATTTTCGGCTCAAAATTCGAAAAATACAGACATCGTGACGAAATGATATAGCCCTCGTGTAAGTTGTACGAGCGCTCAATGATCAGATTTGTTGTTAGCAGATAAGACGTGTGAATTTGTGTCGCAGTTGAATGATCTCGAATCTAACCATTTTAAAACTGAATTCTTTCGAAACAAAAATGAATAAATTGAACTCTAATGAATATAAATTTATAAAATAATAATCAGAGAGAAATGTACCTATAATTTTGCGGAGGATCCTTGGCACGAATGGACCAATAAATTTCGCGGAAATTATGGATATTTCAAAAATTATTCGTTAGTTGAGTGTGCACTTACCCTTTCGCGAGTGGACTGTATCACATGCATTTTTGGCGAACTTTGTATAGCGAATCTTTCAGCGATTGATTTCCTACTGGTTCCCAGTCCAGTCCAGATGACACCACCCATATAATTTATGTCCATATGTGCGATTTAGAACTGAACTCGTGTAATTCAAATAAATAAATAATTCTAATATTTCAAATGTGAAGAAATAAATTGGGGTGAATTTCCCTCATAGTTAAATAAACAAAAAATGGAAATTAATAGGTGGAAGTGAAAGAAAATATTGAATAAGTATATTAAGTTGAATAGTGAACCGACCTATTGTAGGAAAATGTAGCGAAGTCCAATCGGTTTGATCGATTCTGATAAAATGTTTAAGATAATCCGCCTAAGTAGCCTGTAATTTTGCTAATGCGCCATTCGTTTGTGGATGGTACGCAGTGGAATTTATTGTTTTTATTTTGAACATTTTGGTGATATCCCCAAAGAGATTCGAAGTGAATTCCGTCCCTTGATCCGTTAATATTGACTGAGGAGCCCCTTAGTGGCAGACAGGGGCTTAGCAAGTTTGATCCGAACCCTGGTGCAAACCATATCACCTGGCCCTTCCCCTCAAACATTTTTGAGTTCTTAATGAGGAGGGGTTAGTTGAGTGAATTTATATTCATAGACTCAGTCTTGGAAAAAGGTCAAAAACTAGAGGGCTAGGAAATCTTATAATAAGGTGAAAAATTAAGAATCATAATTTTATTACATGGAATATAATAGTATTTTTTGGAGCGCTCGTTCAACTTACACTAGGGCTAGGAAAAATGTTCTTAATGGAGAAGGTTCGACTTACTGATGGCGAATCCGTCGAAAAATTCAAGTCTGTCCGTCCGCCAGTACGATAACTTTTGAACCGACGGACCTAGGAACTTGAAATTTTCAGTGTAGGTTCAGTTCCCGAATGCCGTATACGAGTTCGTTAATGGTTAAGGGTTCCGTGAATATGGCTCCTCGAAATGTGTTTCTCCTGATTACTTTGAAACTACAGATTCGATCAAGATGAAACACTCAGATGGAGAATGACGCGTTCAACCTACATGCAAAATTTTGTCCAGAACGCATGACCAGAAACATAGAAACCATAACAAATTATAATTTTTGAACGGAAACGCCTAGGGACTTGACATTCAGGATAGGTGTGTATCTCGAATGTCGCGGTCACAAAATTAGACTAGGAGTTCCGTAAATATGATCGTTTGAAATATTTTCGCACATAGATGAGGAATAATGTATTTCAACTATGTGCGAAATTTGGTCCAGATCGCGTTACCAAGACTTTAGTGGATTCTAGCGAATTATCGGAGGAAAAATCCTTGTATTCTTGTAACAGCTGATTCGACATAATTGACAAAGAGCAGATGTCATTTTTTTGACACCTGGCAAAAAAATGTTCAATAGAAGGTGGATGATCGAGCACTCAAAGCCCCTGACTACACGTCAGTGTTTTTTATAATTTTTTTTTATTCCTCGATTGTTCTTACCTTTATAGTCCATTCATAACTGATGTCCTCACAATTATATTGCTGTTTAAATGAAACACATTAAATTATACAACACAACACAAGTGGCTTTCCAGCCACCGTCTGGGGCGCCTCAGGAGTGCTCCAAACCAAAGTTTGACCAATCCAGTGCCGGAGTGTCAAGCCCTCGCCCCTCCCATCGGTGCACAACCCGAATTTTCGGGGCTTCAAGCGTAACACGCACCTGGCTGGAAAGCAGTTACAGACTATTTCTTAATGCGAATAATGAGTTTTTTGAAAATAATTTGAACTACACAATTGAAATTCCTCACGTGAATTGCGTGACGAGAATGATACAATAAAAACCGAAAACATGAGGTAAGTAATAAACCGATGACAAATACAAAAATCACAGATGGCAAAACCCAGGACGTCAAAGCAGATAGATAAAGGAGAATAATGAATGAAGAAAATCGGACTGGCGGCGATAATAAACTCATAAACCATAAAAGGGGATTTCGAAGAAAAATAGAATGAGATTATTGGTTCAATTTTATGGAGAAATTTTCGTTCTTCGTATTGGCGAGAAATAGGTACATACTGATAAATAATTATGTTCGCATGAACTGAATGAATGTTAATTCCCAATGCTGAAAAGTCAAGCCAGGCCCCAGAAGAGCCCGGGCCCTATTTTCTTCATGGTTCGGAATTGAATATATGCTTGTGTTGTGATGGCAACTTTCTCAGGGTTGCGAATTATACCTACCAATTCCTTTCCAAGCTTACTCGGGCGCCAATTGCGATGGGTTTTATAAGGTCGCAACTCCTTGCGTATCTCACTATTATTAACTCTGGGTTCCTCCTCCACATTTGGAGGAGGGTTCAATTCAATCTAAGATAAGAGCGATTGACAAGCTTTGATTTCTTCACTAAAGTGGAAGCGGATACTGGTGAGATATATAAAACTCATTCTGACGAAACACACTATATTACACACTATCTGTTCAACTTCGTACAACTCCAGATTATTTACAGTACCAGAAAAAGCGTTAACGAAGCAGCAGATAAAATTATGTGACGAACTAGAATATAATTACTTCAAAATACAAAAAAACCAATTAAAATGAGATAATGGTATGGAACGAGAATCAAGCGGGGTGAGCAGGCGGATATGTAGATCAGATTAGATCAAAGAAGGCGCGATGAGGCTAAGCTAAACCTCGCAAACACCTTGACCCAAAGATTTATTGTGCAACCCCGCGCTGTTTACCAGTCAGGTAGCAAGCTCCCTATGAACTTCACTACTTCCTATTTAGGAAATATGAGCCAAGATGCCGCCGCCTTTTCCTGAAGACAGCATCACAATTGAAAATCAGATGTTCAGATGTCTCTGTGACTTCTTGGCAGTAGCGACAGGTATCATCAGGAACCTTTTCCATGTTCCGAAGATGATAATTCACGGGACAGTAATTTTCCTCAGTTCTATTTTGCCGAGTGAGAGAACTTTTGTCGTCCAGCGTACGAGATGAAGACTTCCCAATGAACATTTGGTGAGCTTTAGGTGGCGGTAAATTTGTATAACCCGTCTGTAATGGTTTTCAATTTTACTCTAAGGTATATTGATGTTTCACAGAATTAGCAAACAATAAAAGCACCTAAAATGCCATAAATCAGTGATATAATTTTCAATAGCACCCCATTATATACCCTAAAGTACTGGTCACTGTAAGTCTTATAATGCGGTCGTATAAATTTCGCTACACTACTTTATAGCACTTGTTATTGAAAGATGTATAAATATCACTATAGTGATCATTTTATTTCTCGAAGGTATCCTCAGTAACCACAGAAGCCCTGATATATCATTACTTGTATATAATACCTCTAAAAAACGTATAAAATATAGGTTCGACTTATATGCCTTTTATAGAACTTCAATCTGCCGCGAATGCAATCTTCAACACTCATAGTTTTTTAACCATAAAATGCACGATATTGTATTATAATATTATATTGGCGGCTCAACAGGTTTCCTCGGCATCAGTATCATCGCGTTTGGCCATCTCCTCCATTTCCTCTTAGGCTCCTGCATATGTTAAAAAACCGCCTCTTTAATTAACACACAGTTGATCTGACCAATCTGCATCAGGTTGTGATTTTAGATTTTTCAGCAAAGCCGACAGTATGCACGAAATTGTATTATAATATTATATTGGCGGCTCAACAGGTTTCCTCGGCATCAGTATCATCGCGTTTGGCCATCTCCTCCATTTCCTCTTAGGCTCCCGCATATGTTAAAAAACCACCTCTTTAATTAACACACAGTTGATCTGACCAATCTGCATCAGGTTGTGATTTTAGATTTTTCAGCAAAGCCGACAGTATGGATATGTTCTTGGTTTTTGGCCATGAGAGAATATTCATTTGTTCCCACGATGCTGGAACCACACATAACGAAGGTTTTTTATTTCCTGGTTCTTATGTTTGAACAATTTTGAACATTTTCAGAATTTTTTTCATTAATTTCCGATGCTTGTATAAACGGACTAAACGATTGGTGAAATTTTGAGGTTAGGTTAGGTTAGTTACGATTTGCGCTGCAACTAGTGTTACCCTTATTACCCCTCGAGCTGTGTTACTACAGATCATCAATAATCTATTATGTTTTGTGGTATAATATCACCCCAAGTAATGTTTGATACATTTAAAGCAGCATTAGTGTACAGTCTGTGTTATATTTTACCTTAAGGGGCTCTCACTGCCCATAAAGGATTTAATTCATGCATTTGAACATCAAAAAATTACGAAAAGCACTGCCGCGAAGTCAGGAGCTTTTGAGCGCTCGTACATCCACCTTGTAGGTAGATTCGCATTTTTCAGTTTTAGAAATCAATTAAAGGAATTTTCGACAGCTGTCAAAAAAATTCTCAAACTTAGACGAAACTCCAGACTTTGTCAGTGCTTCAGCTGACCAATTTTTTTTCGATAATTCGCTAGAATTTTCTACGGTATCTATGGTCTAGGTGATGCGATCTGGACAAAATTTCGCACGTAGTTTGAATACATTATTCCGCAGCTAGGTGCAAAATTTCATTTCAATCAAATCAGTAGTTTCAAAATTATCAGGAAAAAAATATTTTGAACGGCCATATTTACGGAACCCCTAGTCTCATTTTGCTCATTGATGAACGTGACCGTGAAATTCGCGATCCAAACCCACCCTGAAAATTTCAAGTTCCTAGGCCTTTCCCTTCGGAAGTTATGATTTTCTATGGTTTCTATGGTTCTGGTTATGCGATCTGGACAAAATGTTGCTCTGATATAACATTCTCATTTAAAATACAAAATTTTATCTCGATCGAATCCGTAGTTTCGAAACTATCGAGAAAACAAAATTTCAAACGACCGTATTCATGGAACCCCTAGTGTATAATTCTGCTCATTGATAAACGTGAACGCCACATTTCAGATCTACACCTATCCTGAAAATTTCAAGTCCCTAGGCCTTTCCGTTCGAAAGTTATGATTTTCTATGGATTCTATGGTTCTGGTCATGCTATCTAGAGAATTGTAGCTTGAATATATTATTCCCAATAGTATACAAAATTTCGTCACGATCGAGTCTGTAGTTTTGAAATTATCGAGATAACTAAATTTCGAACGACCATATTCACGTATAATTTTGCTCATAGATAAAAGTGATCACGACAATCGAGATATACACCTATCTTGAAAATTTCAAGTCCCTAGGCGTTTCCGTTCAAAAGTTACAATTTTCTTTGGTTTCTATGGTTCTTGTGATGCGAGCTGGACAGAATTTTGCATGCAGCTTGAACTTCTCATTTTCCATTAGAGTGCAAAATTTCATCTCGATCGAATGTGTAGTTTTGAAGTAATCAGGAAAACAAAATTTCGAGCGGCCATATTCACGGAACCCCTCGGCGAATTTTGCCCAATAACGAACTCATCCGCGACATTCGAGATTCGAACCTACCCTGAAAATTTCAAGTTTCTAGGATATTCCGTTCGAGAGTTATCGTGTATACGGACGGCCGGCCGGCCGGACGGACAGACTCGAATTTTTCGATGAATTCGTCATCAGTGAGTCGAACATAGTTGATTGAGACCATTTTCGGCTCAAAATTCGAAAAATACAGACATCGTGACGAAATGATATAGCCCTCGTGTAAGTAGTACGAGCGCTCAGAAAGGTATGCAGTGTAACCTTGATATAACGCCCCTCCATATAACGAAAATCTCGATTTAACGAATATTTCGAAATCCTTGAGAGTTGATGTAAAATATACCCCAACATTACGAATAATTTCTGTTAATGACCTCGTTATAACGAATTTCCAATCATTGCAGAATATAATATAGAAAGTATAATTTACGTCCATTTAACGAATTTTTCAACTGATAACCTCTACATAACGAATTCTTCCAATCAAAAGCACACAATTATTGGACAATAACAACAAGAATGCATGTTCCGGCAGGTTGAGACAAGTGAAACTGTTTGATGCAAACACTGGTGTTTGTCGCTATAAATAATTTAGAAATTACGATGGCTGAAAAACAAAAGTGTTCTTCAACCATCACAGAGAAACAGAAAAATTACTGGATGTGCGGACGAGATTCCCCCAAACAAAAAAAGAGACATCGCTAAAGAGTTCAATATTCCTGCGAGTACATTAGCCACAATTTTAAAATTTTGAGTTGAATTTTTCGAAGAATGTGGGCTGTTATTAAACAGCAGAAGATTGTAGTTGTTGTTGAAGATTGAAATCGTTCGAGTCAATACAGTGTTATAATCAATATGTGTTTTTATTTTTTTGTAGAAATCGTTCGCCTTTGAGGTTATTAAAAAATTTTCTCACCTCGTTAAACCGAATCTGAGAACAATCTAACATCTAAGTATATAACGAACCTCATTCCAACGAAATACATGATATAACGAATATTTTACAATTCCCTTCAGTTTCTTTATATCGAGGTTGCACTGTATAACAGACCCGACAGAACCAGCTAACAAATGCTCAATAGTTGTAGTTGTTTACTAAAACAATTGAAGTGTTTTAGAAATCCCGCCATTTATATATATTTGACATAACCCCAATAAAATTTCGAAACGATTCATAATCAAGTTTTTTCTTGAAAATATCCCATCTTTGAGTCCATTTAACATTAATTTGATTCTATATTTTTGATAAACTGGAGATTACCTTCAAGAATAAGACCATTTTACTAGTTTGAAGTGGTGAATTTTTGATTTCTTTCTCTGCTGAAATTTGTTTCTTATGCTCTTTACTGAAGCGCTTCAGTTTTTACTGGCTACAATATACGATTTCACTGTAAAAATAGTATTCGCATAAGAAATTTGGTTGACGGACGGTTTTTTAGCGCTCGTACTACTTACACGAGGGCTATATCATTTCGTCACGATGTCTGTATTTATCGAATTTTCAGTGTGGGTTCAGTTCCCGAATGTCTCGGTTAAGTTCGTTAATAGGCCAAATTCCACCAGGGGTTCCGTAATTATGGCCGTTCAAAGTTTTGTTCTCCTGATTACTTGGAACATACTGATTTGATCGAGATGAAATTTTGCACTCAAATGGAGAATGAGGTGTTCAAGCTACATATGAAATTTTGTCCAGATCGCATAACCAGAACCATAGAAATCATAGAAAATTGTTACTTTTGAACGGAAAGGCCTGGGGACCTGAAATTTTCAGGATAGGTGTGAATCTCGAATGTCGTGATCACGTTCATCTATCAAAAAAATTATACTAGGGGTTCCGTAAATATGGTCGTTTGAAATTTAGTTTTCTTGATCATTTCAAAACTACAGATTCGATCGTGACGAAATTTTGTATACTGGTGGAAAATGATATATTCGAGCTACATTTCTCTAGATCGCATGACCAGAACCATAGAAATCATAGAAATTCATAACTTTCGAACGGAAAGGCCTAGGGACTTAAAATTCTCAGGATAGATGTGGATTTGCAATGTCGCGTTCACTTTCATCAATGAGCAGAATTATACTAGGGGTTCCATAAATACGGTCGTTCGAAATTTTGTTTTTTCGATAATTTCGAAACTACGGATTCGATCGAGATAAAATTTTGTATTTTAATCGAGAATGATATATTGGAGCAACATTTTGTCCAGATCGCATGACCAGAACCATAGAAACCATAGAAAATTGTAACTTCCGAAGGGAACGGCCTAAGAACATGAAATTTTCAGGGTAGGTTTGGATCGCAAATGTTGCGGTCACGTTCATCAATGAGCAAAATTAGACTAGGGGTTCCGTAAATATGGCCGTTCAAAATACATAATTTTTTTCCTGATAATTTCGAAACTACTGATTGGATTGGAATGAAATTTTACACCTAGCTGAAGAATAATGTATTCAAACTAAGGGCGAAATTTTGTCCAGATCGCATCACCAAGTCCATATATACCGTAGAAAATTCTATCGAATTATCGAAAGAAAATTGGTCAGCTGAAGCACTGACATGAAGTCTGGAGTTCGCCAAAGTTTGAGAATTTTTTTGACAGCTGTCGAAAATTCCTTCAATTGATTTCTAAAACTGGAGATTGCGAATATACCTACAAGGTGGATGTACGAGCGCTCAAAAGCTCCTGACTTCACGGCAGTGCTTTATAATTTTTTTCTTACTATTTCACAAGTATATACCATGTTATTATTTTCTAATCTTCTAATCTGATCACTCATTGAAAGACAAAACTTTAAAGCACAAAACTTATAACTTCCATGAGTACTAGAGAGATGGATAGTATCACAGGCCTACGAAGTGAAACTATAATATGACGAGGAGGTGCATAGGGTTTGGTTATATTAGTGGTATATAAACGTTTCAGGTTATTTTATGGAATGGTCCTATAAAAGTAGGTAAGAGGTTCTTGAAACACTAGTCAATTGCACCCTAGTGCTATAAGAAGCTATAAGTGGTGTATAGTCGGTTACAGAAACTGCGTTATAAGACCTCGGGTTGTAAAACGTTACCAAAATCGAGGTGTAGTTAACTCTTATAGAACTCTCCATTCAAGTTCTTTAAAAGTTATATAATTGGTCTATTAGTGTTACCAGCACCAATAATTAGAGCTTGAAGTTCTATAAATTGGTTTTTTAAACCATTATGCGATATTAATGAAACAAAAATGGTTCATTGGGTTAGCCTGTCTCAGTCCTTTGATCCCTCGCCAGATATAATCTTTCTCTTTCGTTCCAATTCTTTATCTTGGTAACTGGCTGGGAAACCGCAGAACGCCTCTGGTCCAATGAAGGGTGTTAATCCCCCTTAGCCTTTGCTAGCTGATAATTTCATTACCATTTCATTACCATGTACTCCAGAGTGAACAGGTACCGGAACAAGGTTGACCTGGTTATTTTGCCCGAGTGCGTTAAGTATTTTGCGTTCCCAGACTAACTTTGACCGAACTAACGGTGAGTCAAGCGTTAATAGGGCTGCTCTGCTGTCAGATAGTATATACAGGGTGCGGCAGTCAAACCTGCATTTTCGGAAAAACTGTAGAAAAAATTACTCTTGCATTTTTCAGATTTTATTGATACCATGTTAATTTGCATTAATCATTTTGTGGATCATTCCTTCCACCCAGACTCCATCGAATGCTTTCTCTATTCAATGTCAATTTTGGTTGGAGAATTGAGAAATAATTCCACGAAATTGCACGTGTGTTTCTCACAAAATTCCCCTATGAAGACGTAGCGTTTGGATGACATAAGATTACACTCCTCGTATGCGAAAAGTGTTCAGTTCAAACCAAGTATCTGACTATGTATTTGAAAAAAATTAACGAACTAATCAAAATAATGAATGTTAAATAAAAAAAAATTATATAAGCATTGGCGTCTAGTTAGGAGCATTTGAGCGCTGTCAAAAGAATGACAGCAGTTCTTTGTCAATTATGCCAGATCAGCTGTTACAGGAATATGAGGATTTTTATTTCGATAATTCGTTAGAATCTTCTACGGTTTTCATGGTCTTGAAAGTGGGATGTGGACGAAATTCCGCACGTAGTTTGAATACATTATTCTTCATCTATGTGCGAAATTTCATTCCGATCGAATCAGTAGTTTCTAAATCATCAGGAAAAAAATTATGTATTTTGAACGGCCATATTTACGGAACCCCTAGTCTAATTTTGATCGTTGATAACATTGACCTCGACATTCGAGATCAAAACCTTCCCGGAAAATTTCAAGTCTCTTGGTCTTTCTTTTGGAAAGTTATAATTCTCTATGGTTTTTATGGCTCTGGTCGAGCGATCTAGACAATTCAGTAGTTTCGAATAGGGAAACAAAATTTCGAACGGCCATATTTACGGAACCCCTGATTGAATTTTACCCAATAACGAACTAAACCACGGCATTCGAGATTTGAAACCTACCCTGAAAATTTCTATGTCGTTCAGTTCAAGAGTTATCGTACGGACAGACTTAACTTTTTTGAAGGATTCGTCATCAGTGAGTCGAACCAAGGGCAGTCCTAGGCTGAATTTCTGGGGGAGGGTAATTGAATGAACAATTTTTCTCCGGGAGAGTGCACACCCCTCCTCCCCCGCTTCAAATTTTCAGGTTTGGATCGTGAATGTCGCGGTCATGTTTATACATGAGCGAAATTAAACTAGGGGTTCCGTAAATATGGCCATTCAAAAAATTTGTTTCCTGATACTGAATGGATTGGAATGAAATTTTGCACATAGATAATAATGTACTCAAACTACGTGCGAAATTTTGTCTAGATCTTTCAGAGAAACCTAAAGCACTGACGTGAAGTCTGGAGTTCTGCTCAGTTTTATTTTTTTTGACACCTGTTAAAAAATTTATAGGTGGATGAAACGGCGCTCAAAAGCACTGACTTCACAGCAGTGCGTTTTATTAACTTTTTTACTAACTTTGCAATTCTAATTGCCACGTTCTTACGAATCCAACACCTTCTTAATCGGAAAATCGTTCGGAAAACAAATGTTCTCTTCTTCTGGCTGAAAAGAAACCACAACACAAGGGCGAAGATATGAAGGGGTACTGGGATAATTAATTACCCCCCCCCAGACTTCCAAAATATAAAGTTTCAGAATTATCGCCGAGGCTTGATGTATACCTGACGAGATATTTATCGATTACCCCCCCAAGAAAAAATCTACACCCTTGCCACAACATGAGCAGGTTAGGTATCGAACTTACCACTTATACATTTTATGCAATATGATCTTCAAAAATGAAACGTACGACTGAAAGGTACACTTCAGAAATTTTCATTTATTTTACTGATTTTTCTGTTTTAATTTGTTTTCTGTTAATTTCATTTCTTTATTATATTATTTTCTTGTTGGTCTTCTTTTCCTTAATATAATTTTCCAGTGCTCTGGGGGGGGGGGGGGGGGGTAATTACCCCCGTTACCCCCTCGTAGGACCGCCCTTGAGGCGAACCCTGTCGATTGAGACAATTTTCGGCCTAAAAATTCGTAAAATACAGACATCGTGACGAAATTATATAGTCCTCGTAGTAGAAGTAGAAGGAGCGCTCAAAAAACCACTTCTTGAAAAACTTGAAATAATCTATTTTATCTTGTGTTTCATAGCATAGTTTATAATATATTTTTCGAAGTGCTGCCAATTTGGGTTCTTTCAGTGTAAATGATTTGAATTTTTTTCTGGGTGAACATCTATCTGAGCTGACATCATCAGTTGTCTTATAACTCATGAATCGAAAAACTATATACACCATTTTGAATTTTTATCTTCTTCAAACTCTTTATGGATTTTCCCTCTCAATATCTGGAGCATAAATATAGGGATTTCTTGTTCCTGTATTAAAAATAATGAAAATGTATACTAACAAATAAATCGGGAGCAATATAAACATTGATAATATGTGAAGAATTTTTGCTCAATGTCACGAATTCTATATCTGACTACTTCATCAAAGATATATCTTCAATTATTCATTTCATGCCTCGGCATTATTAGCGTGTGAAACTCCTAGATATTTCTCTATTCCTCATCCTTTTTACGGAGTTCAATACCCATGAGCGAATCGAAAGAACATCTATAGGTATTTCATATATGATTATTTCAAACTCATTCACTTTCTGTCCTCTGAAAATCTGGCAACCCTGCACGAGGTTACAGCGCAATACCGATACGAAATAAATGCGGAGGTGACAAGGTCCGATCAATTCAAATAAAAAATTTTTCAAAAAAAATATTTTGCCCCTTCAGGTACCCTTATTATTTGCCTTCCCCTCAACAAATATCGACAAAAATTATTTCAATTGCACACCTCTTTCACCCGGAGGTCAGGTCGCCCAATGAACTCAACGGAGGTGACAGCGAACTACGAATCCATATATACCAAAATCAATAAGAACTATTGAATTCTCGTTGTTTGTGTTGTTGAAATTGTTGAGGTCCTGCCACATAGAAAGAGGTCTGGCGTGGCGGGAAGCAATTCAGTGCTCTGGCTGTCGGTAGAAGACTTTGTTCTCTCTGCCACAACTGATGATGCAACATTGCGTAATACAACTAGACCGCCTGAACGAATCGGTCAGATATTGCTTCCCGCCGCGACAGACCGCCTTCTTTGTAACAAGGCCTTTCATTAACAGATATTTTTATGTTAAGGTACAGATAGACTAGCAAGAAAAATCGCGCGAGTTACTGTCGGACACTACTGTCGCCAATATAAAAACGCTCGCGAGTCAGCTTCTAGAAACTCCTGGAATATCTCGTGCGGCACTTCCACTTCCAAGTCTAAACGCGTTTAGTCGCCCCTGCTCAATATCTCGAAGTACTTCCAAAGAGTTTCGACTTAATCGGCGAGTTCAGTGCGAGTCATGTCGGAGAAGAAAGTATGGTCATCGAGTGAAACCCAAATTTCAATTTTTTAATTCGAAGAAAACTCGATTGGAAGGTCCAATCGCGAAATTACAAAAATAGAAATATGAAACAAGAGGCTCTAAAAATGATAGCGAGCAAATCGAATACAGATGTCAATGAAGTATCCCGGAAATTCCACAATTTAAGCAGTCAAGCAAGAATTAAAGATTCTGAATATTAAGAAGAGTGGTATTGAAACTAATGAAGCCTACACATCCACGTGCCGTTTTTTTCCGCTTCAAAATTTATTCAACGTTCATTTCATTTTGCAAAAACTAAAAATAACTTGTTGAGTTACAGTTTATTCTGTGGAATAATTTTGATGTAATTCTCGCTGAAGTGGTAGTAGATAATCTGTAGGCATGCCATCTTCTTATCGCCATGTTCCTTTCAGAACTTCATGTGTGGTTTCGTGTTTTTCATCGAAAGTGCCTGGAGGAGCATAACTTCTCCTAACACCCCTACGTTTCATAAAAAACTCTGGCTGCAAAAAATTGTTTTCCATAAAATTCGACACACATCACTTTTGTTACATAAAATTACCGATGCCGCGGCAATACGTATGCGTCTTATTGCTACCATGACTTTTTGACGCTTTTGAACGGAGCGCACCCAACTGAATCAACTAGCTGCGAGTTTGAGTTGCTCGTAGTGTGAACATCTGTGCGAGAACTCGCAAAAGGAAGAACTCGCACAACTTCCATGACGCCTAAATCGCTCCCAATGTAAATGAAGTGGCTCTCGCGAGATTTGTCGCAAGTAACTTGCTAGTCTATCGGCACCTTTAGGTTACCTCCGATGAATGAAATATTTCTTTATCAACTGTAGAACATTTTTAAGAAAAAAAAAACACCATATTGCGACAAGAGGGGTGAATGATGAGAGTATTCAGCGATTGTTCTATGGAGAAAAATGTGTTGCGAAGAAGGATACTTGTTTTCATCATCAGTACTTACCCTCTATTTACTTTCACGTTTGGATGCCCCTCTAGACGTCAGAGAACCTCGAATCTCGTGACTAATACTTGATCATGTCCGGCCTTGGTTTCACTCCTACGTTTCTTTAATTATACGAGGACAGAATAACAAATAAACAAACCAACCGAACATGAATCCGAGTTCCTGAAGGTATTCGAATAATGCTCGATGCTGCATTCGATAAACTTTACATCATGAAAAACGTGATAATTCACATAAGGTAAAAATGTTCCGGGATTCTATTCAGTAATCCAATATACAATAGATGCTTTGTGTAAGGATAATTACTCCTTTATCCCAGTTTCTTCTCATTCTATTATGAAAAAGGTATTCCTGAACGGAGTTCGACGTGGAATATTTTCCTGGAATTAACGAACTTTTATAATACTTTTTCTGTTCTTTTCAGTTTCCTTTGGAGGTACTGCAGGACTTTTCATTGGGGCATCCCTTCTCAGCATTGTCGAAGCGGTTTATTTACTTTTCTTGAGGAAACTTTAAATTACGACTCAGCATTCGCGGTTGGGCTGAAAATACCTACATTATGTATTCGAGATAAGCAATACCGTAACTAAATGTAAGAGTATTATCTGTGAAACTCTACTAGATCACTATTCCGCTTCTAGTTTCTTTAGAATCCTTGAATGGAAAGATTGGAAAGTAACTGTAACTGAAGTAACTGAAGTTTCTGTTCGTCATTTTTCCATCAATTCCCGGAAATTTCTACTTTTAGCAGATATTATTAGGGAATACATAGAACGTTAGAATTAAACCTTTTCAAAACCTTTTATTCTGTGATATGTTCTCTTCTACTCAGGTTCTTTGGGATGAGATGGCTATTTTCTTGTAAGCAATACTACAGATCGAAAATGTGTTGATTTCCTCCTATCAAAAAAAGAAAATTGAGCTAGGTAATAAGTGCATAAATTCTTTTACGGAAATGTTTAATTCGGTCAAATTGGTACCTGTTAGGTTATGCACATGTATATTGTGATCCGTTCCGTCAATGTTGATTTATGGGATGGAAAAAAGTACTCATTCATAATTCTCGTATTATTCTCTTTTTTAAATTTTCGGAAATATTCCCTAGTTTTGAGGAAAAAAGTAGACTTCTGTAAATGTATAATCCTGCTAATGTCAGAATATTTTTCTTTGTAGTTCCTCTGCAAGATGTTCGAAATTTCAAATTGAATATTTTCCTAATGTCAAACTTCTGCGTGATGAACACATTTTCGGATTGTGAAATGTACTCCAAAAAAATTATTATTCTGTCAGTAGAGATTGAAAGTAAGCATATTATGATCACATTAATGCTGTCTTGATTCTTGACTACTTTCAATGTATAGCACACAGAGTTCACCCTAGGTATAAGTTTGTTACTTCATCCAGTTCAATAAAAATAATAGTTTATTCATCCTGTGAGACATAATATTTTATGTATTGGACCAATCACAATAATATAATGAATACATACATTCAAAAATACATTAAGCACTTTTCATCTACATTATAGCAGTACCTAATAATCCTCAACACAATAGAAACATTCTCTCAATAAAAATTTCCAACTGTCTTCTTGAATTTATTCTTATAAAGACTTTGTATGCATCGTGGAAGATGATTGAGCTTTGATAATGTGGGGACATTTCAAACTCAGCAGTTTTATGTGTTCTTATTTCTGCAATCGTGTGAAAGAAAACTAAAAGTTTTCCAATACTTTCCTTCAAAGAAAACTACGCGACTTTACCAAAACAAACCGAAAGAACAAAAAAATGAAAGCAAACAAAACATCACTGCATAAAAAAAAAATTCTGAGCCGTAGCTTGATGTCGGCACAACGAAATACATCGACAGTTCGTAGCTCATTGCAGGTTCGGAACATTCGAATTGATGGCGAGAAAAATTTCAAAACATCTTAAATTGAAATTCGAGACATAAATGCGTACTTCCTGCAATGAATCCGGTACCTGCATCTCACCACTTACAATTTTCCTCAACATAAGGACATCGCTCATCCTACGTCTATCTTCTAAGAAATCAAATTGAAATGTTTTCTGACCTGATGATGAAAATTAACGTTATCATCACAAACAGAGAAATCACCTCTAAAACTTGAATATCTCAGAAATTTATTCTGTATTCGTTCGATTCTTCTTACGTAAACTTTATACTGAGGATTCCAAATGACCAAGACGAAAATAAGTCAGCTAAAAACATATGCATACTGAATACTCAGAATTGACTTTAAACCCCTGAAAACCCTACAATTCCTGAACAAAAATCCCAACATTTTACTAGCAGAATTGACAACACCATCCCCATGAAATAGGATAGCCAACTTACCATCCAGAATTACGCCCAAATCCCTGATGTGATCAATTCTCTCCAATGTCGCTTGACTGTATTGGAAAAGAATTGGAGTTTTATTCCGCGTGGAAGTAATTGTCTTTTATTTAGAAATATTCAAGAATAAGTTGCGTGAACGACAAAATTCCTAGAACCTTTTCAATTCTCCTTGTATGATCTTTCAATCAATCCTCCATAGATCTGACGGTTTAAAAAATTTTCATGTCGTCTGCATAAAATAGTACTCTACACTTCTGAAAGGCGAAAATAATGTCATTAATATAAATAAAAAAAAAACAAGGAACCGTGATGAGAGCCCTGTGGCACACCAGATTGGCTCGCGAACTCATCCGAACTACATCCGTCTGCAGAAACGAATTCAACTCTGTCAGTCATATAGGAAACGCACCAGCGCAAAAGACAACCCCAACACCAACCTCAAAATGACGACGAACAAGAATTCTATGTGAAATTTTATCAAATCCCTTACTGTCGGTGTAAATAGCGTTCACCTACAAACGCTCATCCATTGCTCCTTCCAAAAAGGTTACAAATAATAAAAGGTTACTTTCTATCGACTTTCCCTTCAAAAATCCGAGATGTTCTGGAATGATCTGATTGTAACTGAATTATAAAAATGTTCATAGACAAGTTTTTCAAAGAGCTTGGAAAAAGCGCATTATTTGCTGATTGGGCATTATTTTTCAACAATATATTTATCACGTCCTTTGAAAATTGGGACAACACATGCAATCTTACAGCGTTGAGGGTACTTGCCGATGCGATACTTGATATCTTCCATAAAAATTTAGGTGCACTAGAGATACTCGTCAATAAAGCGCTGCTTTTGTTCCACAAGTGGTTATGCTTCAACAAATTGGTCATAAATGAGAAAAAAACTGTGTATATGTTATTTAGTAGTGTAAACAACACGAAAAAAACTAAAAATATTAGTGTCCAAATCAACAACAATTCCAATTCAACGAGTTAATCAATTCAAATATTTGGGGTTGATTATTGATGATGAGCTCAAATGGAACAACCAAGTTGACGCTGTAATGAACAAGATCAGCGGTGTTATTGGGGCAATAAACAAGCTGTGAGATTATCTTTCAATGAAAGACAAACTTATTTTTTATGATGCAAATGTAGGAAGTGCTCTGAGTTATCTTTTGGTAATCTGGGGAAATACCACAAAATTTAATCTAAACAGGCTTCAACGATTACAGAATAAGTTAGTAAATATTTATTCAAGCTACCGTTCGACACTCCTTCAGTTTTACTTTATGAAAGGTATCCCATATTGACTATAACGAGACTATATTTGAGAGAATCTTATTTGTTTGTCTATAAGATCCCAGGAAACCTGTTGAAGAGTGGTCTAACTATAGATGAGAACATTATTCACCAACATAATTTGCGAGATAGAGAGCGCTTTCGTCTGGACAAGAGGGTGAAGACAAATTATGAAAGAAGAAGACCCAGCTTTGCTACTGTGGAACTTTTCAATGGGCTGCCTGAAAATATAAGATCTTTAAGTTCAGTGGCTGCATTCAAGAAGGGAGTGAAAAGACATCTGGAGAGGGTTTTTTAGGTTCTTTTTGGAAAAATGTAAATGTAAATTATCACATGAAGTTCATTTTTTTTCATCTGTGAGAGCAACTTTGTAGGTTGATTAACAGAATAAATATATGTTATGAAGGGATACGTTGAAGATATGCTCAAGTGGAAGGCATAAAGCAGGACACTTACTTTGATTCAGAGACCTTATAGATCTTTCGATTTCCCTAGCAGTTATGACAATTTTTGAGAGGTAAGCAGGTTAATCAGTTGGAGTAGAAACTATACTACTAGTTGAGTTCAACGGGTCCAGGGTTCGATTCAGAATATAAAACACCTTCCCTTTTTGAGAATTTGAATTTGAATTGAATTTATCAAAATATAACAAAAAAACAAGTACAATCTGAATTGAACCATAAATGGAAAACGTACAGGATGCGGCAGTCAAGCCTGCAATTTTGAAAAGAGTGCGTGAGCTAAGAAAGGGGTTAGGGCGAGTTGTCAAGGTTATCGTTGTGTTCCCACGTTCGAAGCATTTCAGTAGCCATGGAACAGTGGTCAAAGTGAGAACGCTCCTTCGCCGTGAAGGCATTTTATCAAAACGGTAGTTATACTGCCGCTCAACGATACTGGAGCGATGAAAACCCTCAAGAACTTCATCAAAAACCTCTCCATTCGGCCAAGGTAACAGTTTGATGCGGAATGTCTTCAACGGGAATCATGGGCCCATTCTTTTCTGGAAATGAAAGGGGACAAGCTGAATGCAGAGCGCTACTCGGACATGTTAAGAATATTCTTTATTCCTTTTTTTCGCGAACATGGACCGAATGATGAAACGTTATTTCAACAAGATGGAGCCACAAGTCGTGTGAGTATGAATCTCCTCAAAGAAATTTTCCCAAATCGTGTGATATCACGGAGCGGAGCCATTTCTTGGCTCACCCGTTCACCCGACCTCAATCCATTTTTTCTTGTGGGGCTACCTAAAAAGCAAAGTTTTCGAAGAACCCCAGCCTAGTACTCTTGAAGATTTGAGGGCGAAAATCCGTGAGGAAATCAAAATAATCCCTCAGCAGATGCTTCATGATGTAATGAACAATTTTAGAGATCGCCTTCAAGAATGTATCGATCGAAATGGAAGACATCTTGATAATGTTATTTTTAAATGAGTAATGTTTTTTGAATGCTTTTCAACGTAAATTAACAATGAAAAGCAAGCGGTTTTTTTTCAGTTATTTCAAAAATGCAGGTTTTACTGCCGCACCCTGTATTAAAATAGGAAATGTAATGCAAAATAGTCCATTCTTGAATTTCTTGTTAGATTTGTGGAATCTCTGTTCTCTGCAGTAAATCTTTCTCTATTTTCGTCCAGTTGAAAAATAGTGTTATTACAGAAATTTTGAAAATCCATTAGATAACCCCTAACTATATAACCTCTAATAATCCTCGAATCAAATGTATTAATTGAAAGATTTCATTCAACACTTGTAGAACATCTGAAAATAGTAAAAATTCGGGAGAAAGAGATTAGTAATATGGAGAATTTAATGCCTTATGCAATTTTCAGCTATAATAATTCAATCTATTCAACCCCTGAACCAAAACATATTGATGTTATTGATGGCCATCTCGATACAAAAGACCAATTGAATATCGATATTAACGAAAAATTAGTGAATAATTACATTGAAAATCATAGAAAAAAAAATGAAGAAATCTACAAAAAGTTGAATGAAGAAATGAGGAACAGAAAAATATATTTGATTGAAAAACATAATGAAAAAGGCATGAACCCCTTGATTATAAATCAAACGCTGAAGCATATCGTAAAGTTGAGTCAAACATTAGAAATAATCTCACTCCAAAATTTGCGAAAAAGGATGTTTTAACTGAAGCAAAAATCAAAATACATCGTGATACTAAAATAATTCATGAGCAAAATATGGAAAAACCAAAATCTGAATCCAAAATAATTTTAAAGAATGCTGCTAGTGCGGCTAGTAGCAGCCCAGGGAATAGAAATAACGAATCTTCAAGGGAATCCAGGGATCCCCCCGATTTACCTGGGCAAAGCCAAAATTAAAATAAAATCTCACGATTTCATACATTTTTACGATGTCGAACCAATCATCGTTGAACTGAAATATCTTCAAACTCATTATTTGACTTCGAAAGAATTCCTTCTAGATAAACCGAGAAGTGTATTTTATAAAGAATTGGAAAATTATGGAAAAAATTTTGAATATAAATTTAATGTTGCTCAACAAGAATTGAATAGTTTAATTCCAAAAGAGAGAGCAAGGAGAGGTTTAATCCATAACTTGGGTGCAATTCAGACGCTGATGTTGCAGTTTATCATGAAAAAGCTTTTAAAAAACTTCAAGACAACAAAAAAGAAGTAATTACTTAATTAAATTCTGAAATTTCGCTAACAAGAGGAGTGATTGATAATTTTGATAAAACTATTTCTACACTTCAACAGAATCAAAAAACCATAACTTCCCAGTTCGAAAGAATCTATGGAAAATTCAATAACCTTGGGGATAATTTTTATTATTTCATGAGAATTGAGAATATTATAGATCAAATTGAAACGTCTGTCAATATTTTTATGAAAATGAACGATGAAATCGAAAATGCTTTCAGTTTCTCAAAATAAGGATTTTTACATAACAGTATAATCGAAATTTCCGAATTAAAATCAATCATCACGAAAATATCAAAACAATATACCCAGGATAATTTAATGTTTTTTATGAATTAATCAGAGTTGATTAATTCATAAAAAATATGAAAACCTTCTTCATTCGCAAACATTAAATTATCCTGGGTATATTATTATATATTAGAAAATAAATGTAAATTCATGATTGTAAAATGTTAAATGAAAACAATTCTAGATTGAATTTTGTATGCATCTACTCAGATGCAATCATGAATTTACATTGATTTTCTAATTATCATCTTCATTCCATTCCAACGATTAATAACATCGTAATCTTACCCAAAAACACCTATCTGACATTGAATGAGAAACTGTATCAATATACCTCGTCCTCTTGTGTGAAAATGCAAAACCTATTCTACTGAGGGGAGAACAACCTAGTCGATGGTTCCGAGGTGAAGGACTGTATTTTTCAACTGCTTCAGCTAAATAATCCATTTGGGAAATGTCAACACCATTCAGTAGTAATCGATGAAACTTCTATTCAGAGAATAGACAATTCAAAGTTTATTGCAATCATCCTTCAAGAAACCAAAATTAAAGCGTCTTTCAAAAAGGAAGATTTTATTCTACTCAAAGGAAACTTCTTAACCTCAGTTCCAAAAGGTTGTTATTTTGAAATGGAAGAGGAGAAGTACTTCAACGATAAAGAAGTCATTGAAAGACAACCGATGTAACTCCCTAGAATTGTAACCAATTGGACTTCGTCAAACGAGGAAACACAGCCTAAAAGTTCAATTCATGGAGAACTTATTGGAATTTTATATAGTAGAGTGGGGTGAGATGGCCACCGTTTTGCAAAGTATGCCCCTGCAAGTTTTTTTTAATGTTTAGGATTATATCATATTCTTATTTGAACAGCTCAAGTATCATTTGGACAGGTAGATAAATAAATAGGGTCAAAATACTTTTAAAATTTTCATTTAATAATTTATAAAAAAAAAGTATTATGTGGTATATCTATCCCAGTTCAGTGGGGTTAGTTGGCCATATGGTTGGAGCGCCCTTTTTTTTTGTTTGGTTTTCTTTACAGATCTTTTTTTCACCTTCCTCCCAAGGGTCTTTCTAGGAATACCATAAGTTTTTGAGGCTCCGGTTTCTGACAGCTTCTATTGCTAGCCTTCGATTTTCTTTTGAAGTATAGTTTCCATGATTTGAGTTCTTTCTGTTATACTTCGTTGGCAATTTTGCGCAGTAAACAAGAAGAGACGACAAACTATAAAGAAATAGATACAAAACTAAACGGCCATCTATCCCTACAGTTTGGTGGCCATCTCTCCCGAATGCTAGGGAGAAATTGCAACGTGAAAAAAATAATTCACTGCATTCTTTTAACAAGTTTTGGAGGTAGAACTGATGAATGAACATCGTACTCATCCAATACGTCGAAATCACCGATAAATTTACTTTCGCACAATCACAGTAGTAGAAAGTAAAAAACCATTAAATAATTCCACAAGGACGCGCAAGTATTTTTATTTTCTGACTGCTCTAATATCACCTTTACGTATTCGAAAACACAAGAGTCCTGCTCATACATAGAAGAAGATTGCTGGGGAGGAAAAGCAGCGCCATAGAACGACCAGTTCTGGAGATTTCAGCTGTTGGCCATCTCTCCCGGCTGGCCATCTCACCCCACTTTACCCTACATCTTGATTTTTTCTGTACTTATTATTTTCTGTTACAAGAAAGCGAAAGAATGTTGGAATTCCAGAAAACCGGAACCGACAGCGGCCGTTCAACAACCCAGCAAACCCTTCTTCACCCCCTTAGGCAACTTCTGAGGAGGGAGGTGTAATACGTTTACATCCAGGAGTTCCCAACACTAATCATGCTGACAGGGACATTTCAACTATTCTGAGTGTTATGTTACAATGATATATAAAAGGGAACCACTGGAGAACTTCCAGTTAGTCTTGACATAATCGGGATCGTGAATTTATGTACGAATCGTTCGACATTTTCTATCCTTGTTAATCTTGAATGAAGTCCTTTTTGAAAAACCCAGTTTACCACTAAAACATAATACACGAGATGATCTTAAAATTCTCTGCCATTGTAGGTATTCCAGGGTAGGTCATAAGTACTAATAATTTTTCAACGATCTCCATGGATGTTCTGGCTTTCAACAATGAAAAATATGCAAATCTTGCGAAAGAATCGATTATTGTTAAACAATTGTTTTGTTCGAACGAGAATTTATCTACATATGAATGTTCGAAGGACTTTTCTCCTTCCGGATTGTTGCGGAATTTAATTTTAGTAGGCGTTCTTTCATATTTGTTGACTCGGCATATATCGCAAGAATTCATATATTTTATAACATCATCATCCAACTTTGGCCAATAAAATCGTTTCGAAATAGAGGCAATGTTTTTTTGTATTCCTTCGTCCTGATTTAGGAACATGGTAGATTTATAATTTTTCAATTTGTTTGAGGGGGTCTTCGATATCTTCCAATAAAATATTAGTCAATCTCAGATTATATTATTTTGCTTTGAATTTGGTTTGTGAAATTCTGAAGAATGGGTTTCTAGTTTTTCATTTTCGATCTTCAGACAGTAAAATAATTCGGGTGTTAAAATTTCCTTTATCATGCGAATTAGGTCGTTTTCATCGTGAATTGTATCAATGATCCTTAGTTTATTTTCGAAGAGCTTGAGTCTTTGAATTGGATATTCATTTTCTGATATAATTAGGTCTGGTTTCTTAATTTTTTTCAAACTTTTTCTGTGGAAGGTATTTCGAGAATTGGATTTTTATGTGAATTATGAACAGTTTGATTATCGAAATTTTGCAATAGATTTTCTAATTTTTCATCACGCAATTTTATTCGTGAAAGGGCATCAGCATTATTGGACGTTCTTTTCTTATATTTGATTTCATAGTTATATTCCTCTAGTTTCATTTTCCAGCGCATCAATTCAGAAGTTCTTTCATGAAATTTAACCAGATCAAAGGTTTGTGGTCTGTATAAATGAAGAATTTGCTCCCATGATATAAGTATGGTCGAAAATGTTTAGTGGCCCAAACGATTGCGAGCAACTGTCTCAAATATCTGTAGATAATAATCTGTTTTTGACATCTTAGGAAAATTTCCCTGATTTGAATGATCTACCCAACTCAATATTCAATACAAGGTGATGATCTCCTGTAATAAACGGCATCTCACAGAAGATACCGTCACTTCAAGTGTACCACCGACCACAACCAGATCCGACGATCTCTGTTGAGTTCAGTATTGAGTTATACCATCCTCACTCACAAAATTAAAATCTTCTACCACCAAAACAGTCTCACCCAGAAGTTTCATCTTAAGACATGATGTGAAGGTTTCTAGTTGACATAGGTTTACGTCAGGGAGTGAATATACTACACAAAACATAAAGCTACAGGTACATTACATCGACATAAAATAACATTGATCAAAGGAATAACACTTCCGACAGCCTTGAAAATTGCTATAATGTGAAGAGGAAATAAATAAATTGTGGAACTTCGGCTCTTAAATTTGGGTAGGATTCGAGGGATTGAATCTGGCTATGACTAACTTACTCTTTTGAGGTTAGTACGTACGACTCTGGTTTCATTCAATTAACCCAGTAGTATGGGGCAATCGCCTGTTCAATTTCGCACTGCCTCAACGACTGTTGACGAGATCTGTGTCCTGCGAATCTTTTCTGCGATTTTGTACTATTCGTTTAGTGCTAAGTGCAACCGTGAATGATGAAGTTATTGATGCGTCTAATTCTTTCGAGCAGCACACTGCTTCCCATCTGTTCCGCTCTTAATGATTGTCATTTGAATCAGCGCCGGCAGAACTCATTTGCTTCAACTCAAGAATTTAGTCCTTCAAATCATTAAAAATAATTAATGACCTTAGTTAGAAAGGGAAAAATTTCTTTGACACACGGTGAAGCCAGGTAGTGTCAGATATTTACTAACTATAAACCCTCCCACTTACACGAGGGCTATATCATTTCATCACGATGTCTGTATTTTTTGAATTTTGAGCCGAAAATGGTCTCAATGGACTATGTTCGACACACTGATGACGAATCCGTCGAAAAATTCGAGTCTGTCCGTCCGGCCGTCCGTGAGCACGATAACTCTCGAGCGATTGAAATTTTCAGTGTGGGTTCAGTTCCCGAATACCTCGGTTGAGTTCGTTAATGGGCCGAATTACACCAGGGGTTCCATAAATATTGCTGTTCAAAGTTTTGTTCTCCTGATTACTTCGAAACTACAAATTTGATCGAGATGAAATTTTGCACTCGAATGGAGAATGAGGTGTTCAAGCTACATGTGAAATTTTGTCCAGATTGCATAACCAGAACCATAGAAACTATAGAAAATTATAACTTCCGAAAGGAAAGGCCTAGGAACTTGAAATTTTCAGGGTAGGTTTGGATCGCGAATGTCGTGGTCACGTTCATCAATGAGCAAAATTAGACTAGGGGTTCCGTAAATATGTCCGCTCAAAATATTTTTTCCCTAAAAATTTCGAAACTACTGATTGGATTGGAATGAAATTTTACACCTAGCTGAAGAATAATGTATTCAAAGTACGTGCAAAATTTTGTCCAGATCGCATTACCAAGACCATAGATACCGTAGAAAATTCAAACGAATTATCGAAAAGAAATTGGTCAGCTGAAGCACCGACATGAAGTCTGGAGTTTCGCCTAAGTTTGAGAATTTTTTTGACAGATGTCGAAAATTCATTCAATTGATCACCAAAACTGCAAAATGCGAATCTACCTACAAGGTGGATGTACGAGCGCTCAAAAGCTCCTGACTTCACAGCAGTGCTTTTATAATTTTTTTATATCTTATAATACAGATTAGTTACTTCTCTTCATGCCGTTCATGCACTTTGTTGATTTCTAAGCAGTTATATGTCAGTTTTTTCATAGTCTGAGCTTCGTCAGTTTCTTCGATATTACTCAACAAAGAGAACTTATTCACTCATTTCACTTCACTCTTCATTTACTTCACTTTGTCACTGCAATTTGAAATAATCTGAGAAAACAACGATCTAAGATCACTACTCAACAGTAAAACCTGTATTTATCCCGATGCATCGAAGAAATCAGCATAATGCAGATCTCCATACTCATGCATCTTTTCCATGAAATCCAGAGAACGTTGCAAGCGTTCGTTGGTTCGATACGAAAATTTCATTTCACTCAGAGAATTTCATCGCCTGTACATTATTCTGAAATACCAAGTTGCCTGATTCAGGGCATTTGTATGTGTGCCCTAAATTCATATTTTTGCTTTTCTTTTGTGGCCATCATCCAAATTTCATACATAATGTATTATATTCAATGCTCCAGGAGATGGCAGAGCGAATAAAGATGTAAATATGCGTCATTATATATTATGGAAATCGAATCGAGGGAAAACATCAATGATTGATGCAGATTTCAATGTTCACGAGAGGAATTCTTTTGTTTGAGTGAACGTTTCGAAGGATGAGTACAGAAGAAGGAGGGGAATCTTTCCACATATTGAATTCTCTTTGTTTTGTTCATAGTGCTGTGTGAAGAGCATGAAAATACCTACTCAATTTCATAGAAGTGTTTCTACCATTTGGATTATTTTATCCAAAACGAGCCATATTTTTGAACAATTTCAATTCAGTGGACACCAAACATGTTATAGGTAGATATGCACAACTCCACATATCGAAATTTCAGGCACTCAATAATATGCAGTGTTGAGTTATATTATAGAATATGTCCCAAGTTATGAACTTATGAATCGTGATAGTGAACAAATGGGTTCCCATTGAAAAAAAAATTACGGAAAGCACTGCCGTGAAGGCAGGAACTTTTGAGCGCTTGTACATGCACCTTGTAGGTAGATTCGCATTTTCCAGTTTTAGAAATCAATTGAAGGAATTTTCGACAGCTGTCAAAAAAATTCTGAAAATTAAGCGAAACTCCAGACTTCATGTCAGACATCATGCTTCAGCTGATCAATTTTTTTTCGATAATTCGCTAGAATTTTCTACGGTATCTATGGTTTTGGTGATGCGATCTGGACAAAATTTTGCACATTGTTCCTCAGCTAGGTGCATAATTTTATTTCAATCCGATCAGTAGTTTCGAAACTATCAGGAAAATAATATTTTTAACGGCCATATTTACGGAACCCCTAATTTTGCTCATTGATGAACGTGACCGCGATATTCGCGATCCAAACCCACCCTGAAAATTCCAAGTTCCTAGGCCTTTCCGTTCAAAACTTACGATTTTCTATGGTTTCTATGGTTCTGGTCATGCGATCTGAACAAAATTCCACATGTAGCTTGAACACCTCATTTTCCATTTGAGTGCAAAATTTATTCTCGATCAAATCTGTAGTTTTCAAGTTATCAGGGAAACAATACTTTGAACGGCCATATTTATGGAACCCCTGGTGGAATTTGGGCATTCGGGAACTGAACCCACACTGAAAATTTCAAGTCTCTAGGTTGTTCCGTTCGAGAGTTATCGTGCTTACGGACGGCCGGACGGACAGACTCGAATTTTCCGACGGATTCGTCATCAGTGAGTCGAACATAGTCGATTGAGACCATTTTCAAAATTCGATAAATACAGACATCGTGACGAAATGATATAGCCCTCGTGTAAGTAGTACGAGCGCTCAAGAAAAGGAGTTTTTGAAGTTTCACATATACTATCTCAACCCTTGTTCAACTTGCAAATAATTCAGTAGTAATGGCGACGAGTGATCTGTTCAGTTTTTATTATTCTTGATCCAGTCATATCACCAAAAATTTTCATTCACATGACAAAGACGTAGGTATGTTCGAAAAGCTACATTTGTCACCTTTTCTAGCCCAAATTCAATAACTCAAAAATGGTTCATTTTGTGTATAGGGTATGAAAAATGCCCTAAATCGAAAGCATTTCAGAAAATTAGGAAATATATTCATAACACTTGATTTAGCATCCACATTCAATCAAATTGAACTAGAAGAAGAATACATAGAAAAAACAGCTTTTACAGTTGAAAATGGTCATTATGAATCATTGTGAATACCTTTAGGACATAAAAATGCACCGGAAACTTAATATTAACATAATATTTTGAGAGATATTTGTTATGTACTCATACATGGATACATACCTTTAAAAAATCAAATTGGCGCTAATCTTAATCAAAATGGTATTAGTCAAAATCTAATTGGCATCTTCAATTTCAAATTGGCATTAATCAAAAGCAAATTGTCAATAATCAGAATCATATTGGCACTAGTTCAATTCAAAATTAGCACTTATCAATTTCAAGTAGAAATAAAATGAAATACAAAAGTTGAAATCATTTTGTTGAATCTGCAACCATTAAAGAGTTTTAAATCATTAAATAAAAACTTATATCTTGCATATCCAATGCAGCAGGAATAAATCTTTGGATATGTGCAATGAATTTCGTTGTCTTGCCTATATTTCCACGAACGACGTTCTCTAAGCTCTGCATGGCCAAAATAATATTCAGCTCTTATCCATGTCTGCTTTTACTCCAGCCCTAAGTACAGACCAAGCCAGCTCAATTGGATTGAACATAGGACTATAGGTACGGACTTGGTCGTAAAGTTTGTGATGTTGTAATTCCTCCTCTACAGAAACCTTTTCAATACTGGAGTGGCATGGAGCATTATCAACTACTAACCCAACGCCAGTTTGGTAAATAAATAGCGCTATTCTTAAGCACTCAAACAGAATATAAGATGCAGAGATTGGAGAACGTCGTTCGTGTAAATATAGGCAAGAAAACGAAATTCATTGCACATATCCAAAGATTTCATTTCACGTCAACTTGGAATAAATAAGTGCCAATTCGAAGTCGACTTCTGCCAACATGATTTTGAATATTGACATTTTGCTTTTGATTAATGCCAATTTGAAATTGAAGATGCCAATTTGATTTTGACTAATGCCATTTTGATTATGATTAGCGCCAATTCGAACTTGAAGAGCTATAGTTCTATTTTCCGATACAATTTAACATCATTTGGCAGATATTCAGAATTTCTTGAAATCATTCGTAGTAGATAATTTGAAAATATTATCAGACAAATATCATTTTTTCTTAAACCGAAATAAAATTTATAGGACATATTATCACTCCAGAAGGAATCGAATCTAATCTAGACGAATTAACAGCAGTCACTAAATTTCCAATTCCAAAAATCCTCAAAGAAATGAAAATATTTCCCAAAACAAATTTTCGCAGAAATTTCAAAACCCCAACATCATGTTTGAATAAGGATTCGAAAATTATTATCAAGGATCCTTAATATATCGAAGCATTCGAAATATGTAAGAGAAATTTATTGAAACTCCTGTATTGAGATACCCAGATTTTGATTAACCTTTTATATTCATTTATTCATTTATTTATTGAAAAAATATAACCAACAGACTTCTGTTATAGGTGTTTATAACATGAAATTAACGTAACAAAGTATACCTATTCTATGTATACATGTTGACATAACGAAAAATATCAACAACAAATAGTTACCAACCATAGCAACAATCAACAATAATAATAATAGCTTTTTGAAACAAAATTTCACTTCTAGAAGAGACTATACAAAGTTTTCCTGAATTCAGACCCAGTTGCAAAGGATACATTTACTGTTTTAACGACCGATGCGTCAGGATAGCTTCTGTTTTATCCCAAGGTTCCCAGCAACCTTCCAATTACCTTCACTAGTATAAACCTCAACCAAGCAAAAATTATATAAACAACCATAGAGAAAGAACTTTTATATCAACTGTGTGGTTCTGCAAATATTTTGGGACATTCTTATACTTGAAAAATGTACGATATTAGAGACATAGGCTCTGATATAACAGAGGACGACCTTCAACTTGATGGAAAGGGACTAATGCCCACTGCTCCACTTCTCAGAGTAAGTAGATTCTGTCAGAAACTCAGATTATGCCAGCACCCATGTGCCTACCGGAACCTGTCTCGTTACGTTTTAAGGCACAACACTTCCTAAATATCTTGAAATTTATAACATCAGGGCGAAGGTTCAACTGTTCATCTCTCCCGTTATTCAATGTTATAGATGTCTGGGATATGGCCATGTGAAATCACAATGTAGAGGTACCTTTAGATATGTCAAGTGTGGTAGCCCACATGAAAAGGAAATTCCGTGCAAAGACCATACAAAATTTGTACATTGCGCATACCTCCAATGATCGTAACGGTAAAGAATATAATAGACAACTCCGAATGCGGGAAATTATCGCAGTACACAATCTTTCCCCGTTTTTGAGCTAATATGGCAAACAAACCCCAAGTTGTTTTACTTCTCTCTAAATTCCCAAGTCCGTGTCTCAAACAACCTGACTTCGAGCCTCCAAATGCTAGAATCACCAATACTAGGTCCTTCGTCTCAGTCGCCAAAAGCAACAACAAACCAGGCTCAAAAAACAAAAAAAGGCAATCAATAGGCTATGATAAAGCTGCTCACGCAAGAACACTATTTAACTACTCCCCATAATACATAAAAGAAAATAAACTAGTAGTAGGAAAAGAAATATATACCATCGAAGACCTAGAGAGCACTGAAGAGGAAAATACAACGAATAGCGCCCCAAATATTCCAACTTCGAGTCTACGTAGAGTTTCCACGAGGGATGCGGTAGGCTCGGTCGTGGTGGAAACGGTACCCGGACCATCGAACGAAAAACAATTGACTTCACACTTAGCAACACAAAAAAAAGTTTTCCTTAAAAAGAAGAATTCGCCTACGGTAGGAAATAAGGTTGGTATGAAAATTCGTACTGAAGACAAAGATAATTGAAAAAAAAATAATAATAATGATAATAAATAAAAAAAATGAATGAATAAATGAAAAAGTAATGAATAAATAAATAAAAAATAAATAGATAAATAAATAAAAAAAATCAATCAAAAAAATATATAGAAAAATAATAATTATAAAAATTATATACAATTTTGTTTTCTTTATTGAATGCGATTTATCTTAGGTGCGAATAAGTTGCCCAAATATGAATGACTATTTGAAATACTAACAGAGTGAAGACTACAATACTATTAGTAGTGTTCTTTCGTACTGACTCAACTGATCGAACTTATGTGATTTAAGTGAAAGCGATTTTGCAATCAGAACACATTCATTCACTTAAAGCCTGAAAGAATGCGCTCACTTCTATGTATATAAAATTCTATAACGTCAAACTTCAAATTTTGACTTTACCAATGTGATCTAATTGAAATAAGAAATTTCGCGATCAGAATAATCACTTGCAATCACTCCGGAGTTGTGGGAGGGGGAACTGATTGGAAACGAAAGAACGATTGCTTAAACTGATCTTTGTGATTTAACTCACATAAATCAGTTCGCTCAGTACGAAAGAACGTTACTATTGTTATTGGGGATATTAAAGTTTTGGATACTATGCAAATTATTGGGGAACTCAAGATTATTTAGATGAATATACGCAGTATGCAAATGAACTTCAGCGAATTTGAATTATTTTTGGACACAACATCAATGACTTTCGACATTATTGTAATAACTGAGAAATTTCAAGTGGAAGGAGTGAGCTTGTTCAAATTAAGTGGCTAGGAACAAGTATATAATAATGACAGGATATAGCTTCCTCAGAAAGGATGAATATGGTGGAGTTGGCATCACCATCAAAAATACCACTCCGTACAAGCTCTTACCTGATGGATTAACATTTTGCCACGTAAGGTCCAAAGTATATTTGTCGAAGTGCATGATGTTTATATAGGCTCACTGTATTTCTCACCATCAGGTTAACACAGCTACAGGTGGAGAATATTCTCTCTCGCCTGTTTTCACCCTTTATCCTCATGGGTGACATTAATGCACAGAACCCCTTATGGGGAAAAATCATTCAGTCAATTTTGCAGGATAAAGAAGTGGTTCTTCTCAAAAACAAAACACCGACCAGGCTAACCCCCCTTACTCAAATCCTAGTGCTCCAGACAATTTGTTCAACAGAGCTGGCAGTACATTGTGCTTTGAGTGTGATACTGGACTGGGCGGAGCGATCACTTCCCTACAGTTATAGAAGTCAATAGACAAGGCACAGGCAATATCGCATTATATACGGGAACTCCCCTCTATAGGAAATATAACACCAAAACCAAACTCGTCTGCCTACTTGGCAGAGGTTGTTGGTTGTATGAGGAATCAGACAGTTAACAGTGCTGCTGACTTCCTGCTTAATCCCAGAAAAAAGATAACACACCGGGTTTGTACGGGCTTATTTATCCCCTTTTTGTTCACCCGCCCCTCTCAGCTAAGGCTATTCTTCTGGATATGTATAATGATTGCCGAAGGACCGGCACAGTGCCACCTGATCTCCAGAACACCATGATTCTGCCCATGCTTCAAAGGGGAAAACCCTCACCTGCCATCAAGCTAACGTCCTATAGCATTTCTCCCTGTATAGTTAAGATATTGGAAACCATGATAAAAAATAGGATCGAACATAATATCGAGGAGAGTGTGGGACCACACAGTTCTATTTTTCGCAGGGATTATTCTGTCTCTGACTGCTTCACATTTCTGACGGAATATGTTTACTCTGCCCTTTCAAGGGGTGAGAGGGTAATTGCGGTGTTTCTAGATATAAATGGAGCTTATGATCACGTTCTGCCTTCAGAGTTTTAGAAATATTTGGAGAATGCAGGAATATAGGCATTGGAATCAAACCTAATTCTAGCACTGCTAACCCTTAGGGCCTTATTCTTTGTTGTCTTCGCTCCTGGGCCCTGGTATTTGCAGAATTGGTCTGCCTCAGGAATCATCTCTAACCCCTCCTCTCTAAAATTTGTATTCCATCATTCCCCCAAGTATTACTCCGAAACTACACATTCGATCGCGATGAAATTTCGGACTCAAATGTAGAATGACGTGTTCGAGCTACATATAAAATTTTGTCCAGATCGCTGATCAGAACCAAAGAATCCGTAGAAAATTATAAGTTTCGAACGGAAGGGACTTGAAATTTTCAGGATAGGTAAGCATCTCGGACGACGTAGTCACGTTTTTCTTTGAGCAAAATTAGACTAGGGGTTCCGTAAATATGATCCTTTGAAATTTAGTTTTCGTGATAATTTGAAAACTACGGATTCGATCGTGATGAAATTTTGTATACTGAGGAAGAATTATATATTCAAGCCACATTTTTTTCCAGATCGCATGACCAGAACCATAGAAATGATAGAAAGTCATAACTTTCTAACGGAAAGGCCTAAGGACTTGAAATTTTCAGGATAGGTGTGCATCTCGGACATCGTATTTACGTTCATCTTTGTGCAGAATTAGACTAGGGGTTCCAGAAATTTAGTTTTCTTGATAATTTCAAAACTACGGATTCGATCGTGATGAAATTTTGTATACTTATGAAGAATGATATATTCAAGCTAAATTTTGTCCAGATCGCATACAAAGACCATAGATACCAAAGAAAATTCTAGCGAATTTTTGCCTTAGTTCGAAAATTTAGCTTTCAAAAAAATTTTTTTTTAAACTTGAAAATGCGATATGCCGAATGTCCTCTACCTTCAATAAAATGCTCTAGTAATCTCTTATTTTGCCCATCGATGAACGTGACCGCAACATTCGCAATCCAAACCTACCCTGAAAGACTTATAATTTTCTATGGTTTCTATGGTTCTGGTCATACGACCTGGCAAAAATTAGCTTGAATATATCATTCTCCATCAGTATACAAAATTTCGTCACGATCGAAACCGTAGTTTTGAAATTATCAAGAAACTAAATTTCAAACGACCATATTTAAGGAACCCCAAGTCTAATTCTGCTCGTTGACGAACGTGACCGCGACATTCGAGATTCACACCTATCCTGAAAATTTCTAGTCCCCATGCTGTTCCGTTCGAATTTTATAATCTTCTATGGTTTCTAAGGTTCTGGTCAGGCGATCTGGACGAAATTTCGCATGTCATGAAACGTCATTCTCCAATTGAACACGTCATTCTCCATTTGAGTGCAAAATTTCATCTCGATCGAATCTGTAGTTTCGAAGTAATCAGGAAATCAAAATTTTGGACTACCATATTTACGGAACTCGTGGTGGAACTCTGCCCATTAAAGAACTCAACCGCGGCATTCGGGAACTGAACCCACACTGAAAATTTCAAGTCTAGGTTGTTCCGTTCGAGGGTAATCGTGCTTACGGCCGGAAGGACAGATCGAACTTTCCGACAGATTCGTCATCAGTGAGTCGAATCTTGTCGATTTAGACCATATATGGTCTCAATCGACAAGGTTCGACTCACTGATGACGAATACATCGGAGAATTTAAGTCTGTCAGTCCGGAAGGCCGTAAGCACGATAACTCTTGAAATTTTCATTGTGGATTCAGTACCCAAATGCCGCGATTGAGTTTGTTAATGTTAAGAATTTCACCAGGAGTTCCGTACATATGACCGTTCGATATTTTTTTTCTGATGACCTACTTCGAAACTACACATTCGATCGAGATGAAACTTTGCACTTAAACTGAGAATGACGTGTTCATCATGCAAAATATTGTCCAGATCACATAACCAGAACGATAGAAACCATAGAAAATTATAACTTTCGAACGGAAATGCCTAGGTCCTTGAAATTTTCAGGATAGGTGTGGATCTCGAATCTCGCGGTCACGGTTATCAATGGGCATAATAAGACTCGAAGTTTCCGTAAATATGGTCGTTTGAAATTTAGTTTTCTTGATTATTTCAAAACTATGGATTTGATCGTGACGAAATTTCGTATTTTAATGGAGAAATTTTATATTCAAGCTGAATTTCATCTAGATCGCATGACCAGACCCATAGAAACCATAGAAAATTATAACTTTCGAACGGAAAGGCCTAGGGATTTGAAATTCTCAGGATAGGTTAAGATCTCAAATGTCGTGGCCACGTATATCAATGAGCCAAATTAGACTAGGGGTTCTGTGAATATGGACGTTCAAAATAGCAATGAAATCAGCCCACCTTAAATTTGAAACAATTTCAAACATGGGTATTTCGCGAACTGCTAGTCGGATATTGATGTTCTTTTTTTTGAATTTTAGGTTAAACCTTCGATAATAATGTTATCCTAAGATATTTTTGTCTACATTGTAATTTCAGTATATACGAGGTGCAAGATTAATAAGAAGATTTTTCCTTCAACTTCGACACACCCTGTGGGTAGCAGCAACGAATGGCAAGAGGAGTCAAACTGAAGTCCCATCTTTTCAGGTTATTTTGTTTTTTTAATCATGTGTTTATCTCTATTATTTCCGCCTGGGGGGAAAATTTCAAACAAACTTACAAAAAATAAACATTCTTCGAGAATTGTCAGAGACTACATTGCCGCAGTCGACTTTCGAGTTATGGTGTGGCCACCGTGCAGTCCTGACCTAAACCCCATTGAGAATTTGTGGAATGATCTGAAACGAAGAGTACTACGAGCCTTTTCCGACGTCGATCCCGGAGCTTTGTGTTGTAGTAGAGAAAGAGTGGCGAAACATCCCACAAGAAACAATAGTGAATTTAATTAGAAGTATGCCTAATCATATGCGGGATGTTATTAGGACGAGAGGAGGTCATACCCGCTATTAAAATAATTCAGTTTTAGGAAAAACCTGTTATTTTCAATGTTGTTTCACTAGGCTTCCAAGGTATCAGCTCAGTTTCGAAGCAATATAATAGAGATAAATAGATGATTAAAAGAACAAAACGACCAGAAGAGATTGTACTTCAGTCCGATTTCATTTGGCATTCGTTGCTGCTGTTTCTTTTATCCACAGGGTGTGTCAAAAATGAGGAATAAATCTTCTTTTCAATCTTGCACCCCGTAAGTATATGCTGAAATTCAATTGCAAACAAAAGTTTTTTAACACAACATCTTCACTGACTATTGATCAACAATAAAAAAAATTATCTTTATCCGACTAGCGGATTCCGAGGAACAATTATTTGAAATTGGGTCGAATTTAAGGTGGGCCGATTTCATTGCACCCAAGTGTATATTGCACATAGCCCCGACGTGAAGTCTGAAGTTTCGCATTAGTTCGAAATTTTTTTTGACAGTCAAAAATTTCTTTAATTGGTTTCTAAAACTTGAAAATGTGAATCTACTCACAAGGTGCACGAACGAGCGCTCAAAAGTTCTTGACTTCACGGCAGTGCCTTTTATAATTTCTTCATTCTCAATGAATTGAACTTCATCCTCGTATCTGTTCATGTCTCTCGACCTGATTTCAATAAACTTTTGTCATATCATATCTGTTGATTAGATGCAATAAGGGAAGGGAATATCCCCCATTTTGTATGAGATATGACGAATTGGGTCGAAATGAGAGTGATATAATTAATCCTCTAACAAAACCCGCATGCACATATGCTACTCTGGTTACTCGTACTCACATCAACATGCCGTTTTATACACAACAGTTAGAAGCACGTTAATTATATGGTTGCAGCGAGAGTTGCCTAACCATTCCGTGATTATTCGGTCAAAACGTCATTTCGAGGTCTGACAGAATAGCTGTTCTAGGCCAAACCCGAACAGGACATCAACTTGTTACGCTGGACAATTAAACAAGACCAGGTTGTAATTCAGAGTTTACAACTGAAAATTAATGATCATAACTTGAGGGGGGAACTGAAGATTTCACCTTGGGCTGATATTAATTAAATTGCTAATTTGATGAAGTAATTATTACATGATTTGTTGACATTGAGTTCGGCTGAAGTTCGAGATTGGGGAATAACCAACTGAAAAAGTTTCGATGGGTGGGATCATCTTGTCGGTATAATCTTTATATATAAAAAATTACGAAAAGCACTGCCGTGAAGGCAGGAGCTTTTGAGCGCTCGTAAATGCACCTTGTAGGTGGATTCGCATTTTCCAGTTTTAGAAATCAATTGAAGGAATTTTCGACAGCTGTCAAAAAAGTTCTGAAACTAAGGCGAAACTCCAGACTTCATGTTAGTGCTTCAGCTGATCAATTTTTTTTTCGATAATTCGCTAGAATTTTCTACGGTATCTATGGTCTAGGTGATGCGATCTGGACAAAATTGCACGTAGTTTGAAAACGTTATTCCTCAGCTAGGTGCAAAATTTCATTCCAATCCGATCAGTAGTTACAGCATTTCCGTTCAGAAGTTACAATTTTCTATGGTTTCTATGGTTCTGGTCATGCGATCTGGACAAAATATTGCTTTAATATATCATTCTCGATTAAAATACAAAATTTCATCTCTATCGAATCCGTAGTTTCGAAATTATCGAGAAAACAAAATTTCAAACCACCGTATTTACGGAACCCCTAGTATAATTCTGCTCATTGATAAACGTTAACGCGACATTTCAGATCCACACCTATCCTGGAAATTTCAAGTCCCTAGGCCTTTCTGTTCGAAAGTTATGATTTTCTATGGTTTCTATGGTTCTGAACATGTGATCTGGAGGAATGTAGCTCGAATATATCATTCTCCATTTAAATACAAAATTTCGTGACGATCGAATCTGTAGTTTTGAAATTATCAAGGAAACTGAATTTCAAACGACCATATTTACGGAACCCCTAGAATAATTCTGCTCATAGATGAACGTCATCACGACATTCCAGAATCTCACCTATCTTGAAAATTTCAAGTCTCTAGGCGTTTCCGTTCAAAAGTTACAATTTTCTATGGTTTTTATGGTTCTGGTGATGCGATCTGGACAAAATTTCACATGTAGCTTATACACCCCATTCTCCATTTGAGTGCAAAGTTTCATCTCGATCGAATCTGTAGTTTCGAAGTAATCTGGAGAATTAAAGTTTGAACGGCCATTTTCACGGAACCCCTGGTGGAATTCTGCCCATTAACGAACTCAACCGAGGCATTTGGGATCTGAACCTACACTGAAAATTTCAAGTCTCTAGGTTGATCCGTTCGAGAGTTATCGTGCTTACGGACGGACGGCCGGACGGACGGACAGACTCGAATTTTCCGACGGATTCGTCATCAGTGAGTCGAACATAGTCGATTGAGACCATTTTCGGCTCAAAATTCGAAAAATACAGACATCGTGACGAAATGATATAGCCCTCGTGTAAGTAGTACGAGCGCTCAAAAATTACGTGTCACATTGTTTGTCAGGGATGAACTCCTGAAATACTGAACCGATTTCAATCAAATTTTGCACACTGTGTGCAGCTTGATCCAACTTTGAAGATAGGATAGTTTATATCTCAATTAATAGATGCAATATTTTTTTATTGCAAATTATTTGCTTATTATATACGACAAATCGACGGCAGGTCATCGCGTCCCTACTTTACCCGATTTCAATCAAATTTTGCACACTGTGTGCAGCTTGATCCAACTTTGAAGATAGGATAGTTTATATCCCAATTTATAGATGCAATATTTTTTTATTGCAAATTATTTGCTCGGTGGTAAGTACCAGCCTAACTTATTTGTTGACAGGTTTACATTTTTGAGCGCTCGTACTACTTACACGCTATATCATTCGTCACGATGTCTGTATTTTTCGAATTTTGAGCCGAAAATGGTCTCAATCGACTATGTTCGACGCACTGATGACGAATCCGTCGGAAAATTCGAGTCTGTCCGTCCGTAGGGCCGGCCAGCCGTCCGTCCGGCCGTAAGCACGATAACTCTCGAACGGAATGTCCTAGAAACTTGAAATTTTCAGGGTAGGTTCAGATCCCGAATGCCGCGGTTGAGTTCGTTATTGGGCGAAATTCAATCAGGGGTTCTGTAAATATGGCCGTTTGAAATGTTGTTCTCCTGATTACTTTGAAACTTCAGATTCGATCGAAATGAAATTTTGCACTCTAATGGAGAATGAGGTGTTCAAGCTAAATGTGAAATTTTGTCCAGATCGCATGACCAAATCCATAGAAACCATAGAAAATTGTAACTTTTGACCAGAAACACCTAGGGACTTGAAATTTTCAGGATAGATGTGGATCGCGATTGTCGTGATCACTTTCATCTATTAGCAAAATTATACTGGGGGTTCCGTGAAAATGGTCGTTTGAAATTTAGTTTTCTTGATAATATTCGAACTACATATTCGATCGTGACGAAATTTTGTATAATAATGGGGAATGATATATTCGAGCTACTTTTCTCCAGATCGCATGACCAGAACCATAGAAACCATAGGAAATCATAACCTTCGAACGGAGAGGCCTAGGGACTAATTTCCAGGGTAGGTTCGGATCGCGAATTTCGCGAGCATGTTCATCAATGAGCCAAATAAGACTAGGGGTTCCGTAAATACGGTCGTTTGAAATTTTGTTTTCTCGATAATTTCGAAACTACGGATTCGATCGAGATAAAATTTTGTATTTTAAACGAGAATGATATAATAAAGCAACATTTTGTCCAGATCGCATATCCAGAACCATATAAACCATAGAAAAATAACTAACTTCCGAAGGAAAAGGCCTAGGAACTTGAAAGTTTCAGGGTGGGTTTTGATCGCGAATTTCACGGTCACGTTCATCAATGAGCAAAATTAGACTAGGGGTTCCGTGAATATGGCCGTTCAAAATATTTTTTTCCCGATAATTTCGAAACTACTGATTTGATTGGAATGAAATTTTGCACCTAGCTGGGGAATAATGTATTCAAACTACGTGCGGAATTTTGTCCAGATCGTATCACCAAGGCCATAGATACCGTAGAAAATTCTAGCGAATTATCGAAGAAAATTGGTCAGCTAAAGCACTGACAAAGTCTGGTGTTTCATCTAAGTTTGAGAATTTTTTTGACAGCTGTAAAAATTCCCTTCAATTGATTTATAAAACTGGAAAATGCGAATCTACCTACAAGGTGGATGTACGAGCGCTCAAAAGCTCCTGCGTTCACGGCAGTGCTTTTCGTAATTTTTTCTCAATTCGCCTTATCATCACGCCTTGATTTTCGATATGTTACTTCTTTTCAAATTACATGTTGCGAAAGAAAAGAAGAGGAAGACGGCGTTACCACGAGCTTCTACAGTGCAAAGTTCGGTAAGTTACGCTTTCTCAGGCCTCACTGCGGTCAAGTTTCTCCTGAAAAATAACTTTGAATTCATTGTGCATCTTGCTTTCCTAGAATGGTTTCGAGTAGAAGGCGTTCTGTAAATCACCATTGTGTGTTTTGTATGTGGTGAATACACTCAAGAAATTTAAAGAAAACCCATTTCTGACTTTGTGAAAAAAGCCTATCAGCTTACTTTGGTGTGAGACTTGGGGACCAATATAGAAAGTGGGCTCCACATGTTCTTTGTAAGACTTGTATGGAACATTTACACCAACATGTTTTAATGTTTTTATCCCGGCTCTCCTAGGTCTCTGTGAGACTCCTGATAAGATCAGAGCTTGTGCTAGTTAGGAGAACCAGTTGTGTTCTGAGTAGGATTCGTTACTGTGTCCCCGCCACCTGAGGCACAGCACTTTTAATTATTTACCCAATGGTGGAACAGAATACGCCTTACTGTAAGGAAATGAATTCATCATTTGAATTCACGTCTTGTTCATTCTTTTTAGTTCATGTTTGATACTTGATCATTTTTAGTCACTTCTTGTTCATTCTTTTTTATTCATTTAATACTTTTTTTTTTTTTATTCATGGTTAATTCTCCATCATTTCTTCACGTATTGTTCATTCTGTTTTATTCATGTGCAATACGTCATCATTTATTATTATAGAAGGAAATTACCCGAACATTATTATCGGCGATATGAACTGCAAATAAAGAGAATGGAACAGCAAAACCGAAAACCGAAATGAGAAGAAGCTTAAGAAGTATGCCGAAAAACTTAATGCCATAGTAGGACTTGATATTCCGCCCTACCTGCCCAGAAGTAATGGCCTAAGGCGCTGGTCTCCTCGAAACGCGACGGACGACCGATGCGGAGACGCCTCCGTCAATTTCCGAATTATATGTTCGGGAAACCACGAGTACGGTCTCTCTGAACCGGCTCATGCGACGTTCAGCTGTCGGTGTAACTTTTGAATCTCGGCTGCCCTAAATCTTGCTCGCCCTTGCGGTTCAGAGAGACCGTGCTCATGGTTTCCCGAACATATAATTCGAGGCGTCTCCGCGTCGGTCGTCCGTTGCGTTTTCTTGATAATTTGAAAACTACAGATTCGATCGTGACGAAATTTTGTAGTTTAATGAAGAATGGTATATTCAAGCTACATTTTGTCCAGATCGCACGACCAAAACATAAGAAACCATAGAAAATTAAAACTTTCGAACGGGAAGGATATATGTGGATTTCGAATGTCGCGGCCCAGTATATCATAGGCAGAAATTAGACTAGGAGTTCCGTAAATATTGGCGTTGAAAACTTTTTTTTCTTGTTAATATCAAAACTACTGATTGGTTGGAATGAAAATTCGCACATAGATGACGAATAATGTATTCAATACATGAGAAATTTTATTCAGATCGTATCACCAAGACCATAGATACCGTAGAATAATTTAGCGAATTATCGGAAACAAAATTGATACCTCAGCACTGACGTGAAGTTTGGAGTTTCGACTTAGTTTGAAATTATTTTGACAGCTGACAAAAATTTTTTCAATTGGTTTCTTTAACTGGAAAATGCGAATTTACCTACAAGGTGCATGAAAGCTCCTGACTTCACGGCAGTATTTTTTATAGTTTTTTTAGTTATCCCTTAGTATGTTCACTTATGATAAATGTACCACTGTATACTGGTCGTACCAGGGCTTTGTTCTGGATTCCAAAATCGGGAATTAATCTCTATTATAGATTTAAGAAGAAAGCTGTCGCCATATCTGTTCAGAAATCACATGACTTGATTCCGAAAAACATTAATATTCGCTCCTTTCATTCAAATCTAATATGAAAAATTATTTTTTCTCATTTGACTCTTGGTGTTTTTGCTCCGATGCTTCATACATTGTTTCAACGATTTTCTCATAGAGTGTGAATTCATTTTATGAATAGTAATCGCTGTGACCTTCAGTTATTGGATATTCTGTTGAGGTTTCTGTTGTATAAACAAATTAAATGAATAAACAAATACATAATCAGGATGTTGAATTTCAGATCGATCGATATGAGATATAGCACACTCTGTCTTGTTCACATCTGAAAGGAGCTGATTTTTTGAGCACCAACTTCTGACAGAATCCAGTATCATCTCATCCCTCCTAAATGTTTCCTCAATGTTGAAGTCCAAACACCAATCATGCTGACAGGTACATTCCAACCATGCTGAGTGTTATGTTATATGATACATAAGAGGGGACCACTGGAGAACTTTAGTTAGTCTTGACATAATCGGGATCGTTACTTTATGTAAGAATCGTTACACATTTTCTATCCTTTTTGACGTTAAGGTCACAAGGCAATTAGGCTCGCGGCTACACTCAGTGGAGATGGAAGTGAGTAAATAAGGAAATGGAAAAGGGCGCCAGTCAGAGATATGCCTGCCTATTGAAGAGAAAACAAAGCTGCGTATCCCTCTACCAGAGAAGCAGTAAACAAAATTACTCAAAGGTTTAATTTTAATTGTTTAATAAAAATAAAATGCAGTGGTTGATGAGTACAAGGCGAAGAAAAAAAAAATAAACAACGCAAATCATCAAATTGGGAGCCAGACGGACTCCCGATCACTTCCCTAACTTGCACCTAAATCGGTAATGACAGAACTTTAATCAGCCTAGCTTGGCTAGGTTCAACTATAACTCTCTGTTACTATGACAGACCAATAACGGTAGTTCATTAACACAATATAACCAAAAGAATTGGTTAACATCGACTATACTCTGAAAAATCCTGAAGGGATACACTGGTACCGTTGTTGGTACCCAAACGCAATTTGTGGAGTGCACCACACTTTAACTGCTAACAAGCTTACAAAAGCTATAACCAACCAAGAATTATATCACTTGAGTATAAGTTATCAGCCGATATGCGGTATGATCTCCAAATTACTGATTACCTTAAGTATACGTTATTCATAGTTACAGTCAATGATCTTAATGCCAGTGCGGGGCACTGGTTACCTAAACCCATAAGTGAGATCCCATGTAGATTTCACAGTGCAGTGGCAGCACCCAATGCTTGTACGAAATGGGCTCGAAATCGAGACCTGACTCGAAAGGCAGTCGTACACTTGAATAGCTTACACTCGAAATACAGCCTGAATTACAGCTTCCGCCGTGTACGTGAATTACAGTCTTCGCCGTATACGTGAATTACAGCCTCCGCCGTATACGTGAATTACATTCTCCGCCGTATACGTGAACCCTAATGAAGAAATATAAGTCATGGTTCTTACTATAAAAATGATTTCATACCTCTAAGTTGTTGTTCGAGGGAATTGAAGCAAGATGTATTCAGTTCTTCGTGGACAGTCCAACAGAAACAATTTTTCTCAACAACAATTGTCGCAATCGAAACCTAATGAAAGATGTTCAGACAGTGGTTCAAGGAACAAAAGGACATTCATACCTCTTAGATGTCCAAGAGTTCATTCGTAAGAATAGCAGTCCTCGTGGAAAAATATAAAACGTTAATCCCAGAAATGTTCCAGTAAACCTCACAGGGAATTCTTCAAATTGAAGTTATAATCGCCTATAACAAAGATGATCCAAGATCACAATTTTTTCAATTCGAAAATCTTCTCCACGTTTTCAAATATACTCAACCAATATGACAGTCACACAGAATACCCCATTGACACCTAATTCCCAAAGTTCACACAGAGATACCAACTGTCTTGACAACCAAGAAAAAGAATAAAAAGAAATCGAAAATTATTTGATACTGCTTTTCGGCAATTCCCATTGAGATGTTCTACTTGTATGTACTAAATAAGGCATTCTGTAAATTCAAATCCATGGTAACGGCTATAAGTCCGGAAATCATACGTAGAGGCCAAAAAGATCTTACTCACAAACCTCACAAATTCCAAAACAAAACAAACAGAGGGAACGAATTTCACCCATTCAAGCACGGAGATTCAGGAAATATTACATAACATTAGCGAGATGATTAATATATTACGTACCAAAGAGGAAGGAATTCAAACATTGAAAATAGAAACGATAGCGTTAGGTGGAATTTCGCAATTTTCCATAGTGCATGGTGGAAATAAACAAGGATGTGAAATTATAACATTACACCTTGTAATTCTTGAATTAACTCATTTTTAAAAACCCAGTTGTTCACCACTAAAACGTAATTCGAGCTAAAGAATCTCCTTCTTTTTTCGCAAGTCTATATTTGCATATCGTTGTTATCATTTTATATACTTGCAAAAAATGAAGGAAATTCCTCAGCTCGAATTACGTTTTAGTGGTGAACCACTGGGTTTTTGAAAATGAGTTTATTTAAGAATTACAAGGATAGAAAATATCGAACGATTCGTACATAAATTAACGATCCCGATTATGTCAAGACTAACTAAAGTTTCCAGTGGCCCCCTTCTATGTATCAATAACATAACACTCAGCATAGTTGGAATGTACCTGTCAGCATGATTGGTGCTGGGAACTCCTGGATGTGAACGTATAACACCTCCCTCCTCAGAAGTTGCCTCAGGGGGTGAATAAGGGTTTGCTGGGTTGTTGAACGGTCGCTGTCGGTTCCGGTCCTGCAGTTGGTTGTCTGGATTTACAACATTTTTTCGCTTTCTTGTAACAAAAAATAATAAGTTCAGAAAAAATCAATATGTATAAAATTCCAATAAGTTCTCCATGAATTGAACTTTTAGGCTGTTTCCTCGATGATGGGTCGAATTTCTTCTTGTCTCTTCTTGAGGTTGTGGATCTGGTCCAGCGGAACATTTTTCAAGTGGAGTCTGAAGTTGTTGGTTTTTGACGAAGTCCAATTGGTTACAATTCTTGGGAGAAACATTGGTTGTCTTTCAATTACTTTTTTATCGTTGAAGTACTTCTCCTCTTCCATTGCAAAATAACACCCTTTTGGAACTGTGATTAAGAAGTTTCCTCTGAGTATAATAAAATCTTCCTTCTTGAGAGACGTTTGAATTTTGGTTTCTTGATGGATGATTGCAATAAACTTCGAATTGTCTTTTCTCTGGATAAAAGTTTCATTGATTACTACTTCGTGGTGTTGACATTTCCCAAATGGATTCTTCAGCTGAAGCAGTTGAAAAATATAGTCCTCCACCTTGGAACCTTCGACTAGGTTGTTCTCCTCACAGTAGAATAGGTTTTGCATTTTCACATAAGAGAATGAGGTATACTGATACAGTTTTTTATTTGATGTCAGATAAGTGTATGCATCTACTTTAATTAATTCATAAAAATTATGAAAATCTTGTTCATTCGCGAACATTAAATTATCCTGGGTATATTTTTTTGATATTTTCGTGATTATTGATTTCAATTCGGAAATTTTGATTACGCTGTGATGTAAAACTCCTCATTTCGCTAAACTTAAGTATAACATTTTCGATTTCATCAATCATTGTCATAACAATAAGTTATTGTCTTTTGATTCTGTTGAAGTGTAGGAATAGTTTCGTTTAAATTATCAATCACTTTTCCTGTTAGCGCTATTTCAGAATTTAATTTGGTAATTACTTCCTTTTGGTTGTCTTGTAGTTTTCTCAGAGTTTTTTCATAATAAACTGCATCGTCAGCGTCTAAATTTCCTGAGATACTCTTGATAATTGTACCCAAGCCATCAACTAAACTTCTTCTTGATCTCCCTTTCGGAATTAAATTATTCAATTTTTAATTCGCAACATTGAATTGATACTCAAAAATGTTTCCATGATTTTCCAGTTCTTCATAAAATATACTTTTCGGTTTATTCAGAAGGGATTCTTTTAAAGTCAAATATTGATTTTGGAGATAATTCAGTTCAATGGTGATTCGTTATTTCCTGGGCTGCTACTAGATGCACCGTGAGCTTATTTCTAATGTTTCACTTAACTTAACGATATGCTACAGAGTTTGATTTATAATCAAGGGGTTCATGCCTTTTTTCATTATGTTTTTTAATCAAATGTATTTCTCTGTTCCTCATTTCTTCATTCAACTTTTTGTAGTTTTCTTCAGTTTTTTCTCTATGATTTTCAATGTAATTATTCACTAATTTTTGGTTGATATCGATATTCAATAGATCTTTTGTGTCGAGATGGCCATAAATAACATCAATAGGTTTTTGTTTAGTGGATGAATGGATTGAATTATTATAGCCTAAAATTGCATAAGGCATTAAATTCTCGATATAACTAATTTCTTTCTCCCGAATTTTCACTATTTTCAGATGTTCTATAAGTGTTGAATGATATCTTCCAATTAATCCATTTGATTGAGGATTATTAGGGGTTATATACTGAGGGGTGATCTGATGGATTTTCAAAAATTCTGTAACACACCATTTTGTAGTTCTGTTCCGTTGTCCATTATTATTGTGGAAGGCGAATCATGATGTGTCATGAATATCATAAGTGAACGTGCGACTTCGATACCTGTTAGAGAAATCAATGGATGTGCTTGTGCATATTTTGAGAAGGCATCAATAATAGTTAAAAACTTTTTATTCCGAGCTTGGAAGGTGTCAATATAAATAATTTCGAATGGTTTAGATTGTTTAGAAGATGTTGGAGTAGCATAAGCTTTTGACATGGAGGATCTCGATCGTATTTATTCATCTGACAAATTTCACAATTATTGATATATTCAGTGACGTCTTTTTGGATACTAGGCCAATAAGATGTTCTTCTGACTCTAGCGATGGTTTCAATGATTCCTCTATGATTGGTTTTGGTTTCGTGCATGAATTGAATTCGTAAATCCTCATTTGTTACATCTTCTAATGAATCATTGCACTTAACTAAATTGAAAGCAGATTGTTTGAAAGTTTTTCTCAAAATTTTGCAAATATCGAGGTAGTGTTTATCTTCCTCAAAATGTAAAGCGTATAAAATAATATAGGTTTTGAAAAATTCTATTATCTCTTTCTGTAAATTAGTGATCGATTATTGAGCGAAAATTCTTTGTTTGTTTGTAAAAAAATTTTCTGCCCTAGCTTCAGCTGGAGAATGAAACACGAAATATAAAATTATTTGGTTGTCGAAAACGTTCAACGCTTTTTCCGAAATGCGGATCTCCTGAATTGGGTTCTCACGGGTGGAATGAATGGTATTTTCATCCGACCAAATCTTTGTTTGAATGTTAAAGTAATTCCTTTATTCATATAGAGATCTTCAGAAACACAATGGGTAAACAGTAAAATTCTGGACATTCAAAAAGATCTCCTTCCCGTTCAGTAATGTGAGAACAATTTTCTATATTATTTGATTCATAAAGTTCTGAAAATTTTTCAAATAATAATAATTGTCCTTCGGTTTTATTATTTCGAAAATCAGATTCATTTAAGTTTACCATCATAGTATCACTATCATTATTTGAGTTTGACTTTGAAAAATAAATACAGTGAAAGCCGTTTATTCAAAAATTTCTTTGTTATGATTCTCAATGCAAGAAAGTGCATCGGCATTAGTGTTGGCAGTTCCCCCTTTTGTACACGGTTTCGAAATCATATTCCTCTAATTTCAACCTCCATCTCAAAAGTTTGCTGTTCGGTTCTTTGAGTGACATTTTCCATTGTAAAGGTTTATGATCTGATACAATTTTGAATTTTCGGCCAAACAGATATGGCCTAAAGTATTTTGTAGGCCGAACGACAGCAAGAAGTTCTTTTTCAATCGTACTGTAATTTTGTTCATTGTCATTTAATGTTCGTGAAGCATATGAAATCGGTCTATCTGATTCTACAATTCCTTGAGATAGGACTGCACCTATAGCAAAGTTACTCGCGTCTTCGGTCAAAATAAATTCTTTGGAAAAATCTGGGTACTGAAGAATAGGTTCATTGGTAAAAGATTTTTACAATATTCAACACAATTAATGAATTCTGGTGTATGTTCAATTTTTGCACCCTTTTTCAAACATGAAGTAAGTGGTTTGGTAATATTAGCAAAATCTCGAATGAATTTCCTATAGTAACCTACTAAACCTAGAAAACTTTTTATTTCTTTGGTGGTACGTGGCAATTGGTATTTTTGAATCGCAAGTATTTTATCGGGATTTGGTTTCACTCCATCCGTGGTAACTATGTGCCCTAAATATGCTTCTTCTCTCCCTGAAAATTCGGACTTGTCCGATTGAATTTTGAAATTTGCATCTTTAAGCCTTTGGAAAACTTCACTCAGATTAACAATGTGCTCTTGCAAGGAAGTCAAAAGAATTATTATATCATCGAGATAGATAGATATTATTATATCATCAAGGTAGAAGGAGAATTTTCCAAACCCCAAGGGAATTCTTAAAAATTCGCAATACCCATTTTCCACGTTGAAAGCTGTTTTTGCAATATCTTTCGGATTCATTTCAATTTGGTGAAAACCACTCGCCAAATCTAATGTGGTAAAATATTGACACTTTCCAATTTTATCCAAAACATCATAAATATTAGGAATAGGGTATTTATCGTCTATAGTTTTTTCGTTGAGTTTACGAAAATATACTACGATTCTCCATTTTTTCGTTCCCGGTGCATCGGTCTTTTTAGGAACTACCCAAATAGGAGATGACCAAGGGCATTGACTAGGCATGATAATACCTTGTTTCAACATTGAACTTTTCTGATTTTTCACTTCCTCTTTATGAACATATGTAAGATTTTCTATGGGCAGGAATATCATCTTTATTGTTAATTTCATGTTTAATTTGGTTCGAAAATGACAGTGGTTGATTTTATCTATGAAAATATCAGAATATTTCTTACATAATTTGAGAATATGAAGTTTTTCTTCATCATTTATATGTGCAGTTCTAATTAATTAAACTTTTTTCAGCTGAGTCATCTTCGAATTCAAAGTTATTTTGGTCATAATTTTCCGTGTTAAATAATTCTTCACTGATAAAATTTGATTTCTATTTCTCTTTGAAAAATTTCTCTGAGATGGGTAATTTTGTTTAAATTTTGGGACAGTATTATTTGTGGAAATACTCATTGGAGTTGGATAATTTTGTTGAGGTTTTTTGAAAACTTGGGAATGTCCAGGAAATCTTGGAATAACGTGATTAAGATTTTTCTGTAAAGTTATAGGTTTACTTGGAAATTGTTGATGATTGGTTTGAAAATTTTGAGAATTTGACGATTACCTGAAAATGAGGTGATTGAAATCTTGAATTTCCACTATGGAATGTTTTATAGTTCGCGTTATTTTGGATTTGCTTCGTGTCAAAAGTTTTTCTGGGCGTTTGTAAATTATTGCTTTTTTGAAGGTGCCTAATATTATCTTCTCCAATTATAAATTGTAGAGCCTGAGCTAAAGTAGCAGGTCTCATTGCTCTTATAATAGGGCCTAAAGGACTCTTCCAACGAGGAAAGCTTTCAAAGCCTGATTTTTTTAAAATGTTTTTTACTTTCTTTTTCTGCAACGTTACATCTCAGATCTATATAATTACGAATGGTATTTAATGAATGTAAAATTATTTCGTTAAATCCCTGGGGTGGTTCATTTCAATTTTGTCTAGAATTGACTAAATCTTGATTCATCCCTTTGATCACTAAAATTCGGAATAAGTGCATTTTTGATCTCTGACCAATCGTTCGTTGCTCCATAAATTACAACAATTTCTTCGGCACGACCATGCAGTTTATTTAGTACCATTTAGAAAAACTAGATTTTGGAAATAATTTGTATTATTCACATCAAAATAATATCTCAGAAGTGCTTCCGAGGCCGTAATGAATCTATGGAGCTTATTCGGGCTCCCGTCAAAATCAGGAATAATGCTTAATTCTCTTGAATCGAATTTTGGAATTTTTGTTGTTTCCGATTTGACTCAATACTTAGTCTTCTGAAAGAGTTCGATAAATGTAGCTCCAAATCAGAGTCGTTTTCGATTATGGAATCGGACATGGATTCGAGAGGGTCTGGCATCAAATGTAAAAAAAGTATCAGTATGACTCACCACTTAGCAAAAAATGCAATTTCCATTCGATTTCCTCGATGGATCCAATGGAAGGTAGGTTCAGGTCCTTGTAGTTTTCTCTCCAGAACTTTCACAAGAACTTCTTTATCGACTGTGCCAATTATGTTTAGTGGTGAACAACTGGGTTTTCAAAAATGAGTTTGTTTAAGAATTACAAGGATAGAAAATGTCCAACGATTCGTACATAAATTAACGATCCCGATTATGTCAAGACTAACTCCAGTGGTCCCCTTTTATGTATCATGTAACATAACACTTATAGTTCGAATATACCAGTCAGCATGATTGGGGTTGGGAACTTCTGGATGTGAACGTATAACACTCGCACTCATAATATTCCGAGTAGAACCTTATACTCATAAAGTAGAAGCATATCCTTCACACAAAAAGTATTTGGTTATTCATAAAGGTCTATTTTTACTCTGAATAAAAAGGATATTCTTCATTTTTTGCAAGTATAAGCATATCCTTTTTTTCTTGAATTCTTAAGCCATTCGAATATTCCATCCCTTGCAATAATTTACCCATTAGATTTTTTCACGTTTCAAGCACTCATTCTCCTTTTCCATCGCCGTTTGACCGTTCATAGTTATACTGTACTTACAGTTGTCACAAAACCAAATTATATTAGTGTTCTCGCCGAAAATCTTATACCAGTTACCTTCAATAGATGCACACATCAAATGTAATTTAATTTCACGAAGAAAACATTTGATGAATTTGGGGTTCACAATAAAATTATCGGAGCAACGCTCACACACGTTTTCATTATTCGCCATCTTAATTCTGAAGCCTAAAAACCCGAATTTATGCTCAAGGTAATCAAATTCACGGTTGAATCAAAAAAGATTCCTGCAAAATGTGTACCTCGACCCGAGCTCTCGTAAAAAATCTCAATAAATCGGGTAGATGCACTCTGAGTGAAACCGGTTCTATAAGATGAAGAATTAGTTTAGAAACTTAATAATGAGATGGTGTGAAATTTTGTCAAAAATTTTAGATAATATACTCAATATTGAAATTAGGACATAGTTGGCAGTGGTGTTATCATTCTTTTTGAAATGAAATACTTTGACCATTCACAATCAGAGATAAAGTTGTCGCGCCCTTGTTTTCTTTACTAAGTTCTAGTCTAACAAGATTTCAGAAAGGTTATTGGGGTTTCCCGATATAGTAATTATATTTTTGTTCTGAGTTAACTGCGCTCTATCAACTGGCAACATTCTGTTTTCGCAGTTTGGTAATTTTCTTGCGTCTCAGTTGTTCTGCAATTTTTAGCCAGTCAGTGAAAATGTTCGAGGCGCTCTCTGGCCTCAAGAATAAAAAGATCAATCCAAGCTGGTCTTCCGCCTTCGTTAATGGAAAAGCTGAATTTATCAGCTTAGTATATCGACGAATTTCTGGAATTTATTATCAATCGAAGGACAATCTTATATTATAGTCTATACTTCCTGAAGTACTTACAATGGTACTTCTTTAATCTCATCATGAATTTTCGAAGGATTCTATCACTGATTAGCCTATCATAACCCATCGATTAATTGGAACATTTAACGAACAGGTTGATTATAATTTCTGTTGGGTAAAATGGCAAGTCTCATACTGGTTATTAAAAAGTGAAGCCACTTTATCCCACAATTTTTTTTGCATGAAGGATTTTTGAAATCTTTCTCCATTTCTGATATTATATTCAGTAACCGCATTGCTCTGCTGATCCAATAAAATTGGATGGGATTCTCTTCTGCCTGAGAATTTCGGGAAACATTCCTAATATACATTTCCTACTTTGCGTTTGGATCCAAATTGATTCTTATTTCTACTCACTTCAGATTAAAATTCAAACTTCGGCTAATATTCCATGTCTACTGACAAATCTTGTCACTTAGGTTTGACGTTAATCGAACTAATCTGAATCAAACCACGATTAATTCGATGAGCCGGTTAATAATTGTAGTTGAGATTGAAAACGCCTCGATTGAATTGATCGATTAAAATTAGATGAGATTGAGTACAACTAAATATATTTGCGATTAATCAATTAGCTAATTTGATTAGAATGAGAACGCACTCCAATTCAATATTCCGGAATTTAATGTCGCTTTTTGAATTCCGAAAATCAATGAGACAATTTTGAATATGAGTGACTATTTTGAAATGCAGTTAACGCTCTCTGAAATGCAGATCCCTATACCGAAGAACAATATGAGTCTATTAATCTTCTATTCTTCTATATTAATAAAAGAAGATCTATGGTTTATGTGTGTACAAGCATCATGTTCAAACGACTGCACCAAATTCGATAATTCTTTTTTAGTTGTGTTCATTATTATCACGGCAAACTTTATACAACAAAAGATTCCCGAAAAAACTGTACGGATAAAAAGGGCTTTCTTTTCTCCTCCGACCAAGCAAACAATCATAGATTATTTATATTTCATGGGAATTTTGACATTTGTGTGTGAAGTTTATCGTGTTTCTAGAACTTGCTCAGAAGTTTATCACTGTGTTTGATATATCGTTGTGTTGTGCGCGAGTTCGTAACGATCGAGACAATGAGCCAACAGAATGAGAGGTTCTCAATCAAGATCTGCCCCAGCTTCGGAAGAGTCGATATTATCGACCTCTGGCAAGATACAACAAAATATAGAATGCAATGAAATGATCAACTTACTTACACGAGGGCTATATCATTTCGTCACGATGTCTGTATTTTTCGAATTTCGAGCCAAGAATGGTCTCAATCGACTATGTTCGACTCACTGATGACGAATCCGTCGAAAAATTCGAGTCTGTCCGTCCGTCCGTAAGCACGATAACTCTCGAACGGAACAACCTAGAGAATTGAAATTTTCAGTATGGGTTCAGTTCCCGAATGCCTCGGTTAAGTTCGTTAATGGGCCAAATTCCACCAGGGGTTCCGTTAATATGGCCGTTCAAAGTTTTGTTTCCCTGATAACTTGAAAACTACAGATTTGATCGAGATGAAATTTCGCACTCAAATGGAAAATGAGGTGTTCAAGCTACATGTGAAATTTTGTCCAGATCGCATGACCAGAACCATAGAAACCATAGAAAATTGTAACTTTTGAAAGGAAACGCCTAAAGACTTGAAATTTTCAGGATAGGTGTCATCTTGAATGTCGTGATCACGTTCATCTATGAGCAACATTATAAAAGGGGTTCCGTAAATACGGTCATTTGAAATTTTGTTTTCTCGATAAATTTGAAACTACGGATTCGATCGAGATGAAATTTTGTATTTTAATCGAGAATGATATATTAAAACAATATTTTGTCCAGATCGCATGACCAGAACCATAGACAATTGTAACGTTTGAACGGAAAGGCCTAGGAACTTGAAATTTTCAGGGTGGGTTTGGATCGCGAATATCGCGGTCACGTTCATCAATGAGCAAAATAACACTAGGGGTTCCGTAAATATGGGCGTTCAAAATATTTTTTTCCTGATAGTTTTGAAACTACTGATCGAATTGGAATGAAATTATGCACCTAGCTGAGGAATAATGTATTCAAACTACATACGTGCAAAATTTTGTTCAGATCGCATCACCAAGACCATAGATACCGTGGAAAATTCTAGCGAATTATCGAAAAAAAATTGATCAGCTGAAGCACTGCATGAAGTCTGGAGTTTCGTCTAAGTTTCAGAATTGTTTTGACAGCTGTCAAAAATTCCTTCAACTGATTTCTAAAACTGGAAAATGCGAATCTACCTACAAGGTGCATGTACGAGCGCTCAAAAGCTCCTGCCTTCACGACAGTGCTTTTCGTAGTTTTTTATATATGAACCCCTCAAAATCCATCTTTGCACAACACTCAATTCCAGGGTATTACGTAAATTTTCATCTATGGCTCAAACTACCTTCGATATTTCAAATGTTTTCTGTGAGATCTGAATGTAGCAATGAGGAGTGTCCTACTCTTGAATTTAACGAATTACTTCACCAACATCTATACCTCCGATAAAATTATCTGCCGTTACTTCCCAAACGGTAAGCGTCCATCTATTTCTTGGACGTCGCACAAAGGGAGAAAAGGTCAAATCCTGTTTATTGTTGAGGATCAAATCCATGACGTCTCATACGAATCCAGAAAGATTTGCAACGCTGAACTCGGCTCTGCCGCGGTTTTAGCGAGGGCGTAGGAAATATTTGATGCTTTTGTGCACACAAGTTGCCCTAATTTATCCTTATTGTTGCATTTAGGCAACAACAATACACAATTTACATAACAGAAATACGACGGGCTTGCTCATTATAATATTTTCGGTGAAGTGGAAATAAGTTCCTAACTTTCTGTGTAGTGTTGCTTTAAGCTTGAAAGTTTACGGACTACGATTACAAAATATGGGGTGTACCCTAACGAAGTTTTTTGTTTTTCATCACTGGAGCCTGGAGCGTATAATTCAGAATGTATCACTTATATATTATGGTAGATTCGTTGATGAAAAAAAATTGTTATCGAAAATACTTTTCCTATAACCCAGAAATTACCCAATATATCTTATTCGAAACAATTTTCGTTGGAAGTTTTCCTAAGCTTCTACTTTCTTGATTTTTAAAGAATCCACAGAGTGGTCTTTCCACATCTTTCCTGATCAATACGAGGGTTGCCTTTTATATTTCGGGATTATTGCCATTATGGGTTCCAAATTACAGCTGTTGGAATTAACCCAAGATTTGAAATAATGAAGAAGAAAATGCTACCGAATCCCAAGTTTCAATTGATTTCAATGGAGTAATTGAAGAATAGGCTTCCAGAAAATCAAGGAAAAAAAATTTTGAATTGAATTTTTGGTTTGAGGCCACGAATTCAAACTTGCCAAGGAACCATTCCGCACTACCTGTCGAATGAACTTCCTGTCCAACCGAGTTTTCGAAGCTTGGAATCGCCTTCCCGATGAAGTGGTGAATGTGGGTTCAGTGAACGCGTTCAAAAACTCATACGATAGACTGAGGTGAAGTGCTTTTGTGGAGACATTTCTTTCTTTTTCTCTTTTATGTATACTTTGTATTGCAGAATACTGTTTGTTTTTTTTATTTTTAATTGAGTGCATAGGTATTACCTACCTTCACTCTAATCAATGTATAATAATAATAATAATAATAATAATAATAATTGTTTCCCTAAGCTGAAATTGGTAGAATATTAAACAAATAGGAAAAGTTTTCCATTATTATAACGAACCAATAATTATTGTAACTGACATATCAGGTCTTTTAATTTTTTTATTATCTATAGTACGATCTGAATGAATGTAATGTATGTACTTTGATACAATTAGGTATACAAAGTTTCGAAGAAATGTTGGGGGATAAATGTCAAAAAATAGGATGGGTCTTTTATATAAACTTAAAAAATGAAATCAAGCAGATATTTAATTAATTCGGGCGAGAAGCCATGGAAAAAATGTTTCGATGGTGTTCCTCTTTGATTGAAAAGAGTTAAAGAAGCCACCCCTAAACCTTGTTTCGCAAAAAAAAACTTTCCATATTCATATCTAACAATGAAAAATTTATTTTGGATAGCTTGATCCATTTTTAACCAAATAAGTTTTTTGTAATTTCTTGCTAAAATTCACAGTTTCTGAGGAAAGAAAAATTTTATCATGATAGCGTGAGTCGTAGAGGATGGAATTATTTCCCAACTAGAATTCATCTAGTAAGCAGATGTCATTTTGTTATGTCAAATTGACTAGTTTTTGTTGTGTACGGGTAAAAATAAAGAAATACACTGTTGTCCTGATTGAGTCCATTTTCGGCTCAATGTTCGAAAAAAACAGACATCGTGTCCAAATGATATAGTCCTCGTGTAAGTAATACGAGCGCTCAAAAAGTTTGATGAATTAAATAATTGATATATCCAAGTATTATGATACAACATTAACTGAATTTTTCGATGATACAAAAGACTATAATATCGAAACTATTGATTTCAACAACGGAATGGGTTGAATATATCTATTTTTTGCCTCTTCATAGGCATACTTTCGACACTTGCAATTCCACCCTCAGAATTTATTTTCTGTGCGCATAAAAAACATAAACTCACTTCATTGTTCATTTACCTTAATGAGCAATCTTCATAATCCGCCCCCTTGTGCTTACATGAAAGCGTCTTAAATCCTATCTTGAATTTTGAAGAGTTATTGTTAATAATATGTTGATAACTATGCATACAGTTTAAATAATTTTGATTTTTTTTTAGGTGTGAATGAAGGATGATAATATCTTCGAATACTTGAATGAGTTGAGATCAAACTAAGGCGAAAACCAACAAACTGAACTTGTATTACAGATCCATCATTTTTTTTTTGAACGAGGCAAGAGACTATACAGGGTGTTCCATTAGTGAATGTACATACGTTAACCTGCGGTAGAGCTACCCTAGACGAGTCTAATCAACTCCATAGCTGAGATACAGGGTGATTTATGTATTCGCCAATATTTTCAATTGCTTATAACTTTTGAACCATCCAGTATAATCAATAGATATTTGAGAAGTAAAACAAACTTCCATGGGTTGAACGATTCATTTTTGAACTAATCAAACATTCTAGGTCCGTATGAGAAAAATATGGGACCTTTCGCAAGCTGAGATTCAACACCCTGTATGAAGGAATATTGAAATCTGATCAGAATATTCGGAAAGAGCAGAAATTTCCGATGTGAATGTCGTACATTGAGATTGAATTCGAAAAATTGTCTGTTGAACTAATGAAAAATTTGTATTTTCTTATTCTAATAAATAATTTCAGATATTCTTCAGAAAAATATGAATTTTGAATATTTTATTCGAAATCAAATTAAAAAATAAATGAACGAGTGTGTAAACAATTGAAACATTTGAAAAAAAACCTAAAAGTTGCTCAGAAGTACCCCCGTTTTGCTCGATGCACATTCTAGATCTTTTCAATTTATGTCTAATAGCCTTTTTGGTCATTTCTTACTTCTTTTACCTTCGATACGTTGTAGGAGAATAAATTGACTTCCAATCTCAGACGCATTCGCTAAAGATTTCAATTAAATATCCCCATACGAAATAATCAATATAAATGAAATCTGGTGCTTTGGTGATCATCATATAATATGTGGTCCACCTCTGCCTATCCACATATTCGGAAAGCTCTCATACAAAAAGTTCTAACAATAACTCTGAAATAAGGTAAAGGCCATCATGCTAGAAATAGATTTCTGCAATGTAAACATTACCAATGGAACACCCTGTATACTCCTTAATGGAATTAATTAAGAATCAAACTTTATTGTTGTAATGGTTGTATGTTTTCAGCTGAAATTGATTATTTAAATCAAGAAAATCAATAGTCAGCATTAAGAATTCATCATTTTCAAATGAATCGCATATGTGAATATCAAGGGATTTAGCACCACAAAGAAATCTTGATGCCATCTACAAAAGTTTTTGTGCATCAAAACGGCCTTCAGTGTTTATTATCATTATTTTTCAATAAGCTTCAAAAGATGGAGTTACCTAATTATATTGAATATATCGGAATAATTGAATATTTTTTATTGGCGCCTCAATTTAGTTCTCGAGAGAAAAGTCAGAGGATATCTATGATCTTCAGACTTGTTCATGTTTGTTGAAAAATTATGAAACGCACTGTCGTGAAGTCAGGAGCTTTTGAGCGCTCGTTCATTAAACTTGTAGTTAAATTCCCATTTTCCAGTTTTAGAAACAAATTCAAACAATTTTTGACTGTCAAAAAATTTTCGAACCAAGGCAAAACTCCAGAATTCACGTCAGTGATTCAGGTGGCCAATTTTTTTTTCGATAATTCGCTAGAATTTTTTACGTTATCTATGGTCTTGGTGATGCGATCTGAACAAAATTCCCCACGTAATTTAAATACATTATTCTTCATCTATGTGCAAAATTTCATTCCAATCCAATGAGTAGTTTCGAAATTATCAGGAAAAAAATATTCTTAACGACCATATTTACGGAACCCCTAGTCAAATTTGGCTCATTGATTAAAGTGACCGCGAAATTCGCGATCCGAATCCACCCTACAAATTTCAAGTCCCTAGGCCTTTCCGTTCAAAAGTTATAATTTTCTATGGTTTCTATGGTTCTGGTCATGCGATCTGGAAGAAATGTAGCTTGAATATATCATTCTCCATTAAAATAAAAAATTTCGTCACGATCAAATCCGCTTTTTTGAAATAATCAAGAAAACTGGATTTCAAACGACCATATTTACGGAACCCCAAGTATAATTTTGCTCATAGTTGACCGCGACCAAGATATTCGAGATCCACACCTATCCTGAGAATGTCAATTCCCTAGACCTTTCCGTTTAAAAGTTATAATCTTCCATGGTTCTGGTCTTGTGATCTGGACATAATTTTGCATGTATCCTGAATACGCCATTCTCCATCCGATTGCAAAATTTCACCTTGATCGAATCTGTAGTTTCGTAGTATTCAGGAGCACAAAATTTCGAACGGCCATATTTACGGAACCCCTGGTCAAATTTTGCCCAATAACGAACTCAACCGCGGGGTTCGAGATTCGAACCTACCCTGAAAATTTCTGGGACGTTCCGTTCGAGAATTATCGTGTATATGGACGGACAGACTCGAATTTTTCGACGGATTCGTCATCACTGAATCGAACTCAATCGATTAAGACCATTTTCGGCTCAAAATTCGAAAAATACAGACATCGCGACGAAATGATAGAGCCCTCGTGTAAGTAGTACGAGCGCTCAAAAATCTATTCAATTTTCTACTCGAGCTATTTCTATTCATATAATCATTTAATCGATGAGTTTCAATGAAGAATTTTTTCGAATGTTAACGCTCTCATTTATAAAAGCAAGCGCGCAAAAATATACAAAACTGCGTATAAACGATTATAAAAAATAACTATTGGTTGTGGGAAAACTATGAGAGACTAATAAAGATGAATTCACATTAAATGATTATTACTAAATTACATACAGAAATAAAAAATCATCAGATGGAAAAAAAGGGTAAATATGTGTTGTTTCAACTGAAAACTGGGGTTTTCAAAATTGCATTTGGTTTAAGTATAATAGTATATTATTTAAAGAGCGGTAATGTAGGTTATAACTTACGCAGATGAAGTTTGCAGCGCGAGCCGCAGGCGGGTGCTGTAATTCATCAAGTGAGTTAGGACCATTATCGCAAGTTGAATACTATACTTCATCTATGACACCTATAACAATAAAATACAATGATAACAAGTACAGAAAAATAAATGTATCGACCAATCTCAGTAGTTACTTATAACAAGGCTATGAAAATTTGAGTGGTAATTACTCATTTTATTTGTTAATAAAATCAACTGTGAAGTTTGAACAGCCAGTAAACTGAATATGTGAGACTGACCTATGCAAGTTTATTGTTTTTTTTTTGTGTTTTTTGCATATAGGTACGTTGTCTATGTACTAACTGGTTGAGGTTTCATATAGAATTGTAGGCATATTTCATTTGCAGTATCTGTCTTATTGTTTTCGGAATCATCAAATATAATTCACAGTCTGGTGATTTAAAGAATGTTGCAATGTCTTCCACCATTGCTCCCAATTCATTAATGCAAATTTTTTTTGAGTGACATTTTTCATTTTGGAGAATAATATTGTTTGCGATATTTCCATTGGACAAAGATTTGAATATTTTTTAACTATGTTATAAGAATTTTCCGTATAACAGTGAATTTCCTGGCAATTTCGTTCTGTATTTAGTACCTACACTGACCTTTAAAATCGGATCTTCTAAGGGCCGGTTTCACAATGTCTGGTTATTCTTCAGGTAACTTGACCAAACACTATGGGCCGGTTTCACAATGTCTGGTTACCAATACTCAACCTGAAGTTAAGACTTTAACCATAGGAAAGTGTTTCACAATTGCTGGTTTGGCACTAACCAATGCCTATTGTACCGTTATTCTTCTTCCTAACCGAAACTTTAACCCGAATAGTGTTTGGTCAAGTTACCTGAAGAAAAACCAGACATTGTGGAACCGACCCTATTTGGGTTAAAGTTTCGATTAGGAAGAAGATTAACGGTACATTAACCATTGGTTAGTGCCAAACCAGCAATTGTGAAACACTTTCCTATGGTTAAAGTATTAACTTCGAGTTAATTATTGGTAACCAGACATTGTGAAACAGGCCCTAAATCTGTAATTTGCATAGAGTGCAATTCTGCTGCACGACATCAAGCACCCATAATGCCCATTGTTGAAGCAATCTACAAAGAATTATGTAATTGACTAGATGATAAAAATGATTGGATTATTGTGAGATCCACTACCTTTGTCGCCAGATATTTCTCATCAGGAGCTTCATTTATGGAATTATCAAGTTTTTGTGGCGTAAAAGTTTTTTCCTTTTTAGCTAGATGTTTCTCTGATTGACGTTTAAGAAACGCACGTAATTTTGAATAATTCTCTATATCGATTCTGTTATTTATGTTGAGTGTGTTTTTTAGCATGGAATAAGAAGTCTATAGAGACGAAGCTTTACATTATTGGCTAATTTTATTAAAATATACCAAAAGAACATTCTCTGTGAACGATGACTTGATATACTTACTGCTACACCAATCTTGAAAATTGTTGTATACACCATTATAGTTGTTTTGGGATTTTTCGGGCAATAGATTCTATATGGTAACATTAGTTTCTTGTTCCTTTTCTTATTTCTGGAGGTTTGCATAATATTTCATCTTCACTATCTGAATTCATCTTTTTCAGTAAAACATTCATAATAATTACCAAGGTATCAACTTGATTTGAAAAAACGTCAAAATTATTCAAATATATCATACCCCTATACCTGAGAGGTTATGGATGAATATTATCGTTCATTCTGGTCAGTGAAACGGATTAGAAAGAAAAATATGGATAATCAATCTTGATAATGAGAGAAAGTAATGATTTCTCAAATATTTTGGAAAGTTTTTCCGAAAAATTCAATTTTGTGATTCCATCTTTTGAAGTTCATATAAATAAAATGATGGTACTTGACATATTGCCAATGAGCACTGAAGGCCCTTGCAATACACAGAAAAAACATAGTTTCTCCTAGATATTCACTTAACTCTGTGATCCCACGGTTTGAAGTTTATAAAAATCAAATGATAGTCCTTGTCATACTGTCAATAAACACTGAAGGCCATTCCATAAAACAGTATAAAACAGTCACCATTCTTCTTCTTCTACGCGTTCTTCATTTTCTTATCATAATTCTCTTTCCCCTCTCAGACGACTCTATCCCATTTGCACCGAAAAACTGCTCTTTCAGACCCTTCTCTTCGGCGACCCCCACAAGTTTTTTGTCTCCGGGTTAGCTATCTGAGTCGTCTGAATCATTTTCGGCTTCCACATTGCACTCCCACCGTTTTCTCGTTCCTTTACTCTCGCCGTTGTATTTACCTCTCTTTTTTTCGTCTCCTCCTCGACATATTTCTCCCTCCCTTCTTCCTCGGAGGAATCGTCCTCGTTATCATTTCACTCGTCCATCTCCGTCACCTTCAAGTGCTTCACCGACTTAGCGACCTTCTCCGTTTCCTTTTCTTCCTCTTCCTCCTCTTTGGACGAGTGGATTGATAGCGAGGACGATTCCTCCGAGGAAGAAGGAAGGGAGGGAGATGTCGAAGAGTAGACGAAAAAGAGGAAGAGAAGTGAAGACAACGGTAAGGGTAAACCCAAGAGAAAACGGTGGGAGTGGAATGTGGAAGTCGAAGAAAATTCAGACGTCTATTTCAAGTAAGGAAGGTATTTGAACAGTAAAGATCAAGTGACCCGGTTTCTCTGTTTGCCATGATTTAAATTACCTTTCGATTGAATTCTTAACGAGTGAAAGGAATTGAATTTTTGAATACATTGTTCGATAAAATATTTTTTCAAATATCATTAATTGATTTTCCATTATTATCGATGGTTATGGTTCTTTTCATTTCGGAGTGCCTGAAGATATATACAAAGCGAATTGAATCCTTTCTCTTCTCGCCACGATATCCCTATTGTTATATGTGGGTTCAGAAATCTCTTCCTTCAGGATGTTTTTCCCTAGTGTAAATATATTCATGGTGTATCCCATATTTCAATGAATGCAAGTGCCGAAATCGAAAGAACAATAATCTATATCCTCTCCCCTATTGTTTTCAGTTGAACCACTTCAAGATAATATATATTCCAATCTCTTTGAACATAAGCAGATTCAAAGAGATTTGGCTCTGCTCGCTGGAGACTCGTATTTCTGCACTGTGAAGATAATCGAGGACGTTGAAGTTTATTTTAGATTCAGTGAACGATGAAAAAGGTGCAGGAGCAGGGGTATATTCAAAAGACCGGAGTTCATTTTTCTTTTATTATAGCTGTTGATGCACAGAAACGTATGTATTGATTTTCATTTTCAGGAAGATAATAAAACAAATACGCTCCTTTAGAAATGATAAGAAGTCTGATTTGCTGTCCCCAAACTATTCGATCGGACTTGAAATCTGTCAATATGGGTCGAGATTACAAAATGTCAACTCACTAGTTTTTGTAAAATACATTCTTCAATCATCGCAGTAGATTGTTTTTTCTACTAAGTGCTGAAACAAAAGAAAAAGATTTCAGTAATTTCCATTTCCATTTGAAATAATAATGAATTCGAGTTCTGATGTCCTATTCATATTGTTCTGTACTGGTATTAAAAATCGGAAAAATGTTTATCTTGTTCAATGTGTCTTTTCATTTGTGGCAGGTCTCTGCACGCCCGTAAGATGGCATTGTTGGCTACAGCATACCGCGTTGTCTTGATAAAGAGTTGATCTCTACGTGGTGAGGTAGGTGGCATCATCAGGTATTCGGCGTCTCCAGGATCTATAGATAGCAACCAGCGTCTCGAAGTGATTGGTCATTCATCACTGGTATCGCTGATCCCAAAATTGCATGTGAGGAATTCTACTCGGTACTCGAAGAAAATTTTCAGCAAACTGTTCCTTTAAAAGAATAACGAAAAATATGACTCCCTCCTTCACAATTTCCAACGTTTTTGCAACATCCGTAAAAGATTGAAGGCCTTGATGCGCAGTGAGTATAATAAATTCATTCGTCATCCACGAGAGATAATGAAAACCCATCCTGATAGTTTTTGGCAGTTTGTGAACGATAAAAGAGGTAATTCTCGCATTCCAGGTAGCATAATGAATGGTTCTCAAGTTGTCGAGGAAGCGAATAATATAGCCAACGCATTTGGTTCCTACTTCGGAGTGTTTTAGATGATGTCGGAACTGTGAGCGGGGCCCCGTTTCGAAAGTTTTTTCAGCTATGCTCATTTTACAGTGAGAAGACAGAAATCTCGATCACAAAAACTTTTTTATTTGCGTACACCTAGGACCAATCTGCTCTTACAATCTCTGCTACACGCATAATGTCCAGATCGCATGACCAGAACCATAGGAACCATAGAAAATTATAACTGTCGAGCGAACAGGCCTAGGGAGTTGAAATTTTCAGGATAGATGTTGATCTGGAATGTCGCGGTCACGTTCATCAATGAGCATTATTAGACTAGGGATTCCGTAAATATGCCCCTTCAAAATATTTTTTTCCTGATAATTTCGAAACTACAGATTGGATTGGAATGAAATTTTGCACATGAATGAAGAATAATGTATTCAAATCACGTGCGAAATTTCTTCAGATCGCATTACCAAGGCCATAGATACCGTAAAAAAATTTTAGCGAATTATCGAAAAAAAAATCAACCTAAAGCACTGACGTGTAGTCTGGAGTTTCGCCTCAGTTTAATTTTTTTTCCACAGCTTTCAGACATATTTTCAATTGGTTTCTAAAACTGGGTGGACCGACAAGGTGGATTAACGCTCTCTCAAAAGCTTCTGACTTCACGGCAGTGCTTTTTATAATTTATTTTGTTTTATTTTGAGGAAATTAATGTCATCGCTGACTGAAATCATTGCACCTCCAACCCCCAGTTTCTGCAGGCCAAGCTGTAATTATGCATAATTGAATTGCATGTTTTACCAAGTCTTAGTGATACACGTGATTTCAGGATAGCTGAGGGAGCAGAGGAACACTTCCAGTTGTATTAAAATGTCTCACGATAACACCCTTCGGGCGTAACTCCGGTTTCTTCGTCGCTGGTATATGAATAATATATTCATACTATCATACTAAAAACATGATTATCGATCAACAACACGGTTTTGAGAAAGGAAGAAATCTTGAAACAAAACTCTTGATTTTTCTGAGTATCTTCAAGAATCTATGGACCAACACTCTAGTTGATATCATCTGTACGGACTTTAAGGAGGTCTTTGATGAGTCATAGGATACTGCTTCAGAGGCTACCGGAAGTGGGTATATGCGAGTTCTATTGAGGTGCATTTCTTCTTATATAAGTAGGAGGTCTCAATTCGTGATAGTGGATGGCGTTCGATCGGCCACATTCTTTGATACTTCCGGGGTACCCCAGGGTTCGCACCTGGGACCACTGTTTTTTATTATATATCTGAACACTATGGGACAATGTTTCAAATATTGCATGTTTTGTATGCCGACAACCTCAAAATTTACAGAGCAGTTAGAGGGGTAGAGAACAGTGTTTTGATACATCGTGACATCGATTTATTATTAAATTATTGTGCAGATAAAAGCCGCTTTCGGAACTATGATAAATGTCACAAGGTTATTTTAAGTAGAAATGCACAACTCAATGAACATGCGTATCATCCTTTGGAGTTTGGTAGTGGATGAACTACTGCACAGGCTAACGGAGCTTGGCTTCGAATGTATAGGCTATGGCGATGACATAGTGCTAATAGTAAGAGGTACATTTGAGAGTTCCTCTGTGCTTTGTGATGATCGAGAAGTGGTACTTGTCAGTGGGGCTCAACATCAACCCAGCCAAGACCACAGTAGTTCCCTTCACTCCGAAAAAAAAACCTTCCAGCTTGAAGCCCATCTCGGTGAATGGAGATAACATAGAATGGAATTCTGAAGTCTAATATCTGGGAATTACCCTAGACAGTAAGATTCTATGGAACAAGCATGTTAGAAACACTGCAAGTAAAGCGACAAGGGCACTGATGGCGTGCAGAAGCCTATCCGGTAAAACCTGGGACTGTAACCCTAAAATACTGCGCTGGATGTACGACATGATTATGAGACCAGTAATAACTTATAGGGCAGTAGTCTGGTCTGCTTATACAGGGCAGACAAGCACGAGGAAAATACTCGACAAGATACAAAAGCTTGCCTGCGTTTGCATCACTGGAGCTATGAGAACGTGCCCGACAAGAGCACTCACTCCTCTACATCTAGTGATCAATAGGGTAGCCCGTGAGGCTATCCTTAGAATATCTTGGGAAGGTACAGGGAATGAGAGAATTAAAAGTCAGGGAGCCTGGTCCTCCCTGAACAAGAACATCTCATCAGCCAACCTGCCTAGTGATGTTATGATCAAAAAAGTAAGCATTGAGAAGAACTTCAACACTATGCTATGTAAAAAGGAACAATGGGAAAAGAAATAAACTACCCAAAACTCCAAAATGAATACCATTAAATGGTATATAGATGGGGCCAGCGCTGAAATATACGGGGCAAGAACCAAGTGTACACTATCGTTAGGCTCCTACTCGAGTGCTTTTCAGGCAGAAATACTTGCAATCGAAAGATTCATAGATATAAACCTGGAAAGAAACTATCAAGGGTGTGACATTGTGATCCATTCTGATAGTCAAGCTGCTATCAAAGCACTGAACTCCTATATCATCGACTCAAAGATGATATGACAGTGCCGGAGGAAAATCAATGAAGTAGGAAAGAAGAATAAGGTCTCTTCAGTCTAGGTTCCTGGTCACTCAGGAATCAAAGGAAACGAGGAGGCCAATACACTTGCCAGAAGGTGAACACAAACGCCACTTACTGGCTCAGAACCTTTCTGTGCCATAGGTGAATGCACCTATAAGAAAGAGTTTCTGGAGAAGGAAGAGACTGAAAGAGAAGGCACTCTGGAGGTACCTCCTAGAAATGGATCACTCCAAAAAGTTCATTCGGAACGTTCAAGATCCAAAATGTATTTGGATCTCAAGAACAAGTTACGCCTACTCACTGGCTTCCTCACAGGACATTTTCGCCTTAGAAAGCATATGATGAGAATGGGCTTAACAGAAACTGACGAGTGTAGATTCTGTGGTGAAGAGGAGGAAACTCCTGTTCACTGGTTACAGAATGCCTAGCCATTGCAAACCAGAGCAAAGAATGTCTTGGGCAAGATAATTACAGGAGGAATGAGGATCTAACCTCCTTGAAGCCCTCTAAGATACTTGAGTTCATTGGAGCTGTGGAGCTGGAGGACGAGCTGTAGGTAGCGCATTTGCGATTTAGGAGTAATGTTTGACAAAAAACTTCTATTCGATCAGCATATCGAAAACCAAAAGGCTACTTGGATATGCCCTTCGACAATGCAGGACTTTTAGGAATAATGGAACATTCTTGATACTGTATTTTTCGTTCATCTATAGAAGATTGAATTTTGCATCTGCGGTTTGGAATCCTCAATACAGGCACTAGGTATATGGAGAGAATTGAGAGGGCACAAAATAAATTTCTCCGAAGAATAAAATCGTCTACAGTAATCATGGATACTCACATATCTGAGAGAGATTTGGTATAATGGAGCTGAAAAATCGTCGACAAATGGCTGACCTTATTTTGCTGTATGAGATTGTCAATAGCTTGCTACGTGTGCTTGATGTTCTGCAGCCAATTCCATTCAGAGTCCCTGATATCAGATTGCGAAGTAGGGACACATTTTATGCCACTTTACACAGAACGAACAGTGCACAGAATGCTCCTATTTTTTGGATAATTACTTCATTCAACAGCTTATGCATTGACTTGGAAATTTTCACTCGGTGACACTGAAACAAAGTCTCAAGAATATTCTTTCATAAAACCAAATAGAATAGAATATAAATAGATAAAATAGAATCCTGTATTGTTGCTGATTATTTCATTCATTTTTGAATAGATGCATTTGTAGTTTTTAAGAGGCGTTTGTATTCCTTGTGAACCTTTGAATAAATAAAATTATGAAGATCTTCCAAAATATTGTAGTCAAGAGAAACTATATGCATTAGCTCTGTTGGTAAGTGTAAGTACGCACTGTAAATGATTTATTTGGAAACTTTTCTTTTAAGTATTTTTCAATATCACAAAAGTCAGTTCCCTAACTGACTCTACCGAAACAGAGATGAGCACCAACAAAAGTTTACTCCCCACCATGCTCCCGTTTACCGTGAGATATTTTAGTTTTACTATTAGGCTCAGGAGTATTATTGACATTTTTTCCGAACTATCATCCCTTTTGAAGAAAATAGAACCATTTCGTATCTGAGCAAATTTGTAATTTTTTTCCCGAGTTACCTCTTTTGTTTTTTTTTTCTCAAAATTCTCTTATTCTTTGGAGTCTGATGACGTTTGGACTTAGATGCTCCAAGATAATTATCCAGTTTTTGTTTCGATGTTAACTCTCTTGATAACGCCACAGATTTCCAAATTGTTGAGTCTATTCCGATGCTCCAACAATTCCATCGGATCCCACAAATCCTTGACAGTGGACTTCAGCTGCATATTCTCTCGAGTAATCCGCATATCGCTCATCATCCGATCAATCGCACCCATACTACGCTCGAACGATGAAACAGAATCACTGCAGAAGTTAACGGACTTAAGATGAGTATCATAATTTGTAACCAGATACTTCATTTGGAATCGAATTTTTCTTTGCACGCTGAGCGACTCAATTCGGTCTTACTTTTCATCATCCATAGGTTTTTTTTGCCAATGGGACGAACTATCTCCGATAGATAGAAAAGTGTAAGACTTCGTGTAAAGCACGACCTACTCTAACTAAACCTAACCTGGTGTTTCAGATTCCGGGGATTTATTGCCTATTGACCTTTTTGAGCGTACTACTCACACGAGGGCTATATCATTTCGTCACGATGTCTGTATTTTTCGAATTTTGAGCCGAAAAGGGTCTCAATCAACTATGTTCGACTCACTGATGACGAATCCGTCGGAAAATTCGAGTCTGTCCGTCCGGCCGTCCGTAAGCACGATAACTCTCGAACGGATCAACCTAGAGACTTGAAATTTTTAGTGTGGGTTCAATTCCCGAATGCCTCGGTTAAGTTCGTTATTGGGCAAAATTTGCCTAGGGGTTCCGTGAATATGGTCGTTCAAAGTTTTGTTCCCCTGATTACTTGAGAACTACAGATTCGATCGAGATGAAATTCTGCACTCGAATGAAGAATGAGGTCATCAAGCTACATGTGAAATTTTGTCGAGATCGCATGACCAGAAACATAGAAAATTGTAACTTTTGAACGGAAAGGCCTAGGAACTTGAAATTTTCAGGGTGGGTTTGGATCGCGAATATCGCGGTCACGTTCATCAATGAGCAAAATTAGAGTAGGGGTTCCTTAAATATGGCCGTTCAAAATATTTTTTTCCTGATAGTTGGATTGGAATGAAATTTTGCACCTAGCTGAGGAATAATGTATTCAAACTACTTGCGAAATTTTGTCCAGATCGCATCACCAAGACCATAGATACCGTAAAATATTCTAGCGAATTATCGAAAAAAAATTGGTCAGCTGAAGCACTGACATGAAGTCTGGATTTTCGCCTAAGTTCCAGAATTTTTTTGACAGCTGTCGAAAATTCCTTCAATTGATTTCTAAAACTGGAAAATGCGAATCTACCTACAAGATGGATGCACGAGCGCTCAAAAGCTCCTGACTTCACGGCAGTGCTTTTCGTAATTTTTTACTTGTTTTGTACGTATCTTTTTCACGATCCTTGTCGTGTGATAATTGTGTTACCTATGAATTTCATAGGAGATTCTCTCTTCTTGATTTTTGAAATTGAGTTTACTGTTTCTACGTAGTTGATTTCTGGGTCTTTTGTGATAGGTGGAAATACTAATCACATCTGCTGCAGGATTGTATTCGACCAGTCGTTTCATTCAGCTCATCAATTGTTTTCTCAAATATCTTCTCGGCCTTCTCTTTTGGGAAAAATGACAGTTTCCCATTCTAAGTCTCTGTGGATTTGGCATATTCATTACTGCCCTTAGCAGTTTATTTTCTGTTGCTTGAATCTTCTTTATATGGCTACTGGCTGCATGGCTTATGCCGCGAACCATATGTCTGTTGAGGTCTTGCAATTGACTGGATTATTCGTAGTTTCGTGCTCTGGTTCATCTGGCTCTTTCTTCCTAGCAGTAAGTAAAGTCAACACATTGCTGAGTTTGTTTGATCTACTACATATTTTATATGGTTTTTCCATGTGAGCCCTTTATATTGTTTTACATCTATACTCCTTTTAAGAATTATTGACATCTCGTTAGGCTGTGGAAAATCGAATTTAAGTTGGTTATAGACTATTCAATAATATTTTGGGTTGCTGAATTCAGGTTGGTATAGGAATAACACTACCATAACCCATAGAGACCTTGCTTTGATGATTTTATCGAGATATTGGTGAATGATTATAAAAATTAGCTCTGAATTTGAGTATTTTTTGTCTTGTGCTATTGAAATGGTTGGATTTGACCAGGATACATCGCGCCTCACAGAGAAAGCCATGCAGTTTGTCAGTGTTACTTCGAGTTTTTCAAAGATTCATTTATTTCCGCTAGCATTCATCGAGTTTCGCTAGTGTTTCGGGTAAACTGTTTTTCATCTTCTCAAAGTGTATTCTGATTGATCAATGTCTCTAAAATTTTCAGATTTCTCCAAGCACTGTCCGTAGAATATAAGCATGTTATTACAGCCTGGAATTATAAAAAATTCTCATTGATAAACAGAAAAATTTAATAAATAGAGTACGGTAAATACCGAGCCAACATGGAACAAAACGTAAAATTTATTCATCTAGATGAAACTTGGATATTCGAAAACAGTATTCAAATTCGTCAGTGGATACTAGGAAGTAATCCAGAGGGTTTGTCGAGTACATTCAAGGGAAGGGATTACCATGAAACTATGAATGGTGAAGTATTTCTTAAATGGGTTTTTGAAAAATTTAAACATTCCCTGCGAAAGAATCCCCATCAATAGGATTATGTCAGCTTTTTCAATAAACATCCAAATGACTACACTTTTACGCGGAAACAAAGTCTTCAATGAGATTTTCATCTTTGCTCTTGTATCATTCGTAGATATTTTAAGTTTATTTATTATACTTATACTGTATGGTACTCTGTTCACATTCCCTCTGCTGATACTGACATCGAACACATGCTTTATTGTTCACAAATCAAAAGTATATTGAATAATAGTAAAATGGCTCATCAATTATAATATTTTCAATAATTCATGGACAGATTCAATAAATGAAAATAAAAATTAAGTTTCCAAAAATATTCGACACTGAGCACTTAATAATTCACAAATTGGTTCATGTATTGATAGTTACAGTATAAATTTCCTGTCAAAATTCTTCATGTACTACATAGATTCTTAATTTTTGTTTCTCTGTTATTTCTATAATAATAATAATATTTATTTAGTTCCTACAATTATTGTAATACAATAATGGGAAATAAGTCAAATAATTTCGATGGTTACTGGTTAAATTGGAACATATATTGATAGAAACAGTACAAATTTCATGTCAAAATTCTTCATGTACTACATAGATTCTTAATTTTTGTTTTTCTTTTATTTCTATAATAATAATAATTTTTATTTAGATCCTACAATTATTGTAATACAATGATGGGGAGTTAGTTGGGTTACAAAGTTGATGTAGTTTTAGCTTTACAAGATTCAAAATATTCTTGCAAGTTGTATGATTCAATATTCAGCAGAAATTTAACTAATTTTTTTTTCAATATATCAACATTTCTTATCGAATGAAACTGTTTGGGTAACGCATCGTACATAGATCTTTATGCCCATGTATTCTGCATTATTCTGTGCTAATGTCAATTGTTGCCTCGGGTATATAAAGGGGTTTTTCATAAGAAGCGCTCGATCTTTGTAACGCAATAAAACAAATTGTGAGAATGATAGTGATTTCTTTTCATTGTCATCAGAAAGTACATATGCTCACATTATGATTTGAAAATTATATCAGGTAAATGTCCACCCTGGCTTTGCCTGGTTTGTTGCATCCTGGATCCCCAATTTTTGATGACGCTATCGCATAAAAGTGGCTCGATGCTCTATCCCAGCAATAACGCCCCTGATGGTGGCAACCTTCCGCGGTTTGTTAGCATAGACCTTATGCCCTTAGCCCTAAGTCCTTATGCAGGATTGGCCAAGTTGTCGTCGAAGACAGGCCAAGTTCATGAGCCCGACGCGGAATAGACTGCTGCGGATTTTCATGCACACTTGCCCGAACTAAAGCAATATTTTCAAGAGATCTTGCGTTTCGCTGACGTACAGGCATTTTTTGATTTTCCACAGACCCAGTTTATTAAACGGCGAATTGTGGGTTCTCCAGGACGATCGTCGACACCATAAATTGTACGAAGTGCATGAAATGTTTGTCGAATGGAACATTGGTTTTGATAATGATTTTTAACAATTTCAACTGGTTGCTCATTCGTGTAACGCTCCATTATAAAATGTAGAGAATAACTGAAAATGGATGTTAAGCCCGATCCACACTCATGCCGTCAACGTCCGCGAACCCGCGAAACGCGAGTGTGGATGGGATCTTGGTGTTCACGTTCGCGCTTCGCACCCTTCCCCTGTCGGAGTCGGTATTCTATACCGCAACAAAGCAATCCCGGAAAGCGAAGAATGTACCATCCACATTCATGTCCTTTCGCGGTACCTGCGCAGTAGGATTTAATGTCCGTCGGGTACGTTGGATATACTCAGCGTTGCCAAAGCTACCACGATCGGATTAGATCTACTCCTTTTGATATTTTTAATCTCCGCTACTCCAAAATACAAAAACTCCGGTCTCACTCACCAAGATCTCATCCACACTCGCGTTTCGCAGGTTCGCGGACGTTCACGGCATGAGTGTGGATCGGGCATCGAGCAATTGTCCTAGTTGGGTTGTTCTTCAAAAACGGTTCAAATAGCTCACTGTGGCCTTGTAGGAAGATAACACAAGACATATGGTTAACGTCAGGATTTTATTACTTTCGGAAACACCTCTACAAGTCTCTCTATATTTCATTCTATACATAGCTTGGATTGCTCGCTTTTGTGTTTGAATATTTTTGAGCGCTCATAGTACTTACACGAGGGCTATATCACTTCGTCACGATGTCTGTATTTTTCGAATTTTGAGCCGAAAATGGTCTCAATCGACTATGTTCGACTCACTGATGACGAATCCGTCGGAAAATTCGAGTCTGTCCGTCCGTCCGTAAGCACGATAACTCTCGAACGGAACAAACCTAGAGACTCGAAATTTTCAGTGTAGGTTCAGATACCAAATGCCTCGGTTAAGTTCGTTAATGGGCAGAATTCCACCAGGGGTTCGGTAAATATGGCCGTTTAAAGTTTTGTTCTCCTGATTACTTGGAAACTACAGTTTTGATCAAGATGAAATTTTGCACTCAAATTGAGAATGAGGTGTTCAAGCTACATGTGACATTTTGTCCAGATCGATGTTCAGAACCATGGAAACCATAGAAAATTATAACTTCCCAAGGGAAAGGCCTAGGAACTTGAGATTTTCAGGGTAGGTTTGGATCGCGGATGGCGCGGTCACTTTCATCAATGAGCAATAAGACTAGGGGTTCCGTGAATATGGCCGTTCGAAATATTTTTGACCTGATAATTTCGAAACAACTGATTGGATTGAAATGAAATTTTACACCTAGCTGAAGAATAATGTATTCAAACTAAGTGCGAAATTTTGTCCAGATCGCATTACCAAGACCATAGATACCGTAGAAAATTCTAGCGAATTCTCGAAAAAAAATTGGTCAGCTGATGCACTGAAACGAAGTCTGGAGTTTCGCCTAAGTTCGAGAATTTTTTTCACAGCTGTCGAAAATTCCTTCAATTGATTTCTAAAACTGGAAAATACGAATCTACCTACAAGGTGGGTGCACGAGCGCTTGAAAGCTCCTGACTTCACGGCAGTGCTTTTATAATTTTTTTTCAAACGTACAGAAACAACGTCATATTTCGACTGACAGGATCATCGAAATGTTCTACTTCTCCTCCATCGTACGAAAAGTGGTTGCTATGTCAACGATGAATTACATTTCCTTACACCGTAGGGAAAAATGTAATTAACTATCAAAATTAATTTTACGAGACAACCGTAACTAGGCAAACTTTCTACTGATCACTCAATGATAACGATCGTGAATATAAATCTAATCTCCAGATTTTAATGAATTTCAAATCGTTAAAAAAAAAATAACATATTCCATTCGGAGAAGTGACTTTTCATGGCTCACTCCGTTCGGCGGGTAAACAGAAGCTCGCCCTAAAAATTGACACTTTTCCTCCTTATGAAATAATATATTATACCATTGTTCCGTGATTTACTGTTTTCCCAGTAAACAATGCCATATGAAAGGGTTGACTGAAAATTGGCTGTGTAGAGGAGCTTCAATGTATATTGTTGGATATGATATATCATAACATTGAGGGTATAGATTATGGTGTTGAGTTTCCAGTTCAAGTTTTCTATTTGGGAGTTCCATTTCTTGATATACAGGGTGTTTCATTGGTAAATGTACATACGTTAACCTGAGGTAGAGCTACCCTAGGCGAGTCTAAAAAACCTATATGTGATAGGTCTAATCATCTTCATAGCCGAAATACAGGGTGATTTGTGTATTCGTCAATATTATCAATTGCTCATAACTTCTGAACCATCCAGTATAATCAATTGAAATTTGGAAAGTAAAACAAACTTCCATGGGTGAATCGATTCATCATTGGAATGATCAAAAAAACCAGGTCCGTATTAGAAAGATATGTGAGTTTTTGCAAGCTGAGATTCAACACCCTGTATGACGGAGTATTGGAATTTGATTGACATATTCGGAAAAAGCAGAAAATTTTTCATGTGAATCAGTACATTTCAGTGTCCCGCACGACATTTGACCCATCCAAATTTTTGTTCGATAGTGAAATTTCAATTACTTCACAAAAACGTTGTACTTTGAGATTGAATCCAAAAAATTGTCTGTTGGACTGAAGGAAAATTTGTATTTTTTTTTCATATTCTAATAAATCGAATTGAATGATTTCAATGTTTCAGAAAAATATGGATTTTGAATAATTCATTCAAAATGATCAACAGTGAGAAAATCAATAGAAAATTGAGTGAGCAAGTGAAACATTTCGAAGAAATAATAAAATTTGCTCAAAAGGGCCACCGTTTTCCCGATGCATATTCTTACTCTTTTCAAATTATGTCTGATAGCCTCTTTGATCATTTCTGGATCATTACGGATCTTATTGCGGGCAACTCCGATACGTTGTAGGAGAATATCCTCACTTCCAATCTCAGACACATAAGATTTCAAATATCCTCAAACAAAATAATCGATAGGATTGAAATCTGGTGAACTAGGGGGTCATGTATGCGGTCCACCTCTGCCTATTCACATATTTGGAAAGTTATTATCCAAAAATTTCCTGGCAATAACTCTAAAATGCTGAAAATACATTCCTGCAAAATTTAGGTCATAATATTTTTGTAGCAAATTGAATGAAAACTAGTTGGGTCAAATTGTTATTTGAATATGTTATTCCATTGTTATTGTTTGGTTTCTGTGACGATGAGCCATATTGCTGAGGTATGGAGTCTTTAATTTGAGGAATCTGTATCGATGGGCCAAATAAAGTCCACATGCAGTCTCTTTTACTCATTTGTTTATTTATTTTCTCACTGTTGATCATTTTGAATGAATTATTAAAAATCCATATTTTTCTGGGACATTCTTGAAATTATTTATTAGAATATGAAAGAAAACTATGAATTTTCCATTTTCCACAACAGATAATTTTTCGGATTCAATCTCAAAGTACAACCTTTTTGTGAAGTAATTGAAATTTCACTATCGAATTAAATCTTTCGACGAAAATTTGGCTGGACACTAAAATGTACTGGTTGACATCGAAAATTTTCTGTTTTTTCCGAATATGTCATGAAATTCCAATATTCCGTCGTACAGGGTGTTGAATCTCAGCTTGCAAAAAGTCCCATATCTTTCTAATACGGACCTAGATTTTTTGATCATTTCAATGATGAATCGATTAACCCATGGAAGTGTGTTTTATGTTCCAAATTTCAATTGATTATACTGGATGGTTCAGAAGTTATGAGCAATTGAAAATATTGGCGAATACATAAATCACCCTGTATCTACATGTGTCGCTGCGATTAGACAGACGTACGCTCTTCACCGCCCCGATAAATTTTAAAGTAAATAATAAATTTTCGTTACGAAAAACGAGCCGATTATATAATCGAATATGGAGAGAAAATAAAGCAGCCATAAGAGATGTCGTCAAGGAAACCGTTATGGCTTTGCTGGATGATGAATACTTGGATAAACTAGCAGAAAGAGTAATGGAAATAATCAAGACTAAATTTCAAGACGAAATCGAAGTCATCAAAACAAAACTGGAAGATGCCGAATTCAAAATAGACCAGTTTACCTTTCTCGAAAACAATTTTCAGGAACTAAGATCGTAATAAAGGAAGATTTAACAAGAAGTCGAATAGAATTGTATAAGTACGCAGTAGGAAAACTTGGATATAGAAATGTTTGGACCAATGGCGGTGTTATAAAGTCAAAAACCGAAAAGGGAGTAATATCGCTGAAGAATAAACATCACATTGACAATATAGCGCAAATAAACCCTGAAATACTATCAAGAAACCAGGAGTAGCACGTAACGGCCGAAGGTGACTACAGAAAACTAAATACATGGAACCTACTGTTTTTTGTTTTTCATTTGTTTAGATTCATATTATACGGGGGGGGGTGAGAGTAATTATGTTATTAGTCTCATATTGATAATATATTCAAATCTGCTCATATTTCGGGTTTAGTTTTTGCTATTCCCTTTCAGTACTCCGTTTTTTTGTTTTTTTTTTGTTCTTTGGGAAGGAGATTTTTGAGCCGGAGGTGGATGAGAGAACGAAAGTTTACAGTAATTTAGAGGACGTGATGAAAGAACTTGAATGTAATAAACTCTTGAATATCATACATTTCAACATACGAAGTGTACGAAAGAATTATGATGACTTGCTGTTGTACCTATATGCATTAAATTTTGATAACTTAGATGTAATTGTGTTGTAGGAGTGTTGGGAAATATGTGATGGCTCGGATTTTGGAATTCCTGGTTATAATGTTTTTGAGCGCTCGTACTACTTACACGAGGGCTATATCATTTCGTCACGATGTCTGTATTTTTCGAATTTTGAGCCGAAAATGGTCTCAATCGACTATGTTCGACTCACTGATGACGAATCCGTCGAAAAATTCGAGTCTGTCCGTCCGTCCGTCCGGCCGTCCTTATACACGATAACTCTCGAACGGAATGTCCTAGAAACTTGAAATTTTCAGGGTAGGTTCGAATCTCGAATGCCGCGGTTAAGTTCGTTATTGGGCAAAATTCGCCGTGTGGTTCCGTAAATATGGCCGCTCGAAATTTTCTTTTCCTGATTACCTTGAAACTACAGATTCGATCGAGATGAAATTTTGCACTCTGATGAAAAATGAGGTATTTGAGCTACATGCAAAATTTTGTTCAGCTCGCATCACCAGAACCATTGAAACCATAGAAAATTGTAACTTTCGAACGGAAAAGCCTAGGGACTTGAAATTTTCAGGATAGGTGTGGATATCGAATGTCGTGATCACGTTCATCTATAAGCAGAATTATACTAGGGGTTCCGTAAATATGTTCATTTGAAATTTTGTTTTCTCGATCATTTCGAAACTACGGATTCGATCGAGATAAAATTTTGTATTTTAACAAGAATGATATATTAAAGCAACATTTTGTCCAGATCGCATGACCAGAACCATAGAAACCATAGAAAATTATAACTTCCGAAGGAAAAGGCCTAGGAACTTGAAATTTTCAGGGTAGGTTTGGATCGCGAATTTCACGTTCATCAATGAGCAAAATTAGACTAGGGGTTCCGTAAATATGGCCGTTCAAAATATTCTGTTCCTGATAATTTCGAAACTACCGATTTGATTGGAATGAAATTTTGCACCTAGCTGAGGAATAATGTATTCAAACTACGTGCGAAATTTGTCCAGATCGCATCACCAAGACCATAGATACCTAAGAAAATTCTAGCGAATTATCGAAAAAAAATTGGTCAGCTGAAGCACAGAGGAGTTTCGCCTTAGTTTGAGAATTTTTTTGACAGCTATCGAAAATTCCTTCAATTGATTTCTTAAACTGGAAAATGCGAATCTACCTACAAGGTGCATGTGCGAGCGCTCAAAAGCTCCTGCCTTCACGGCAGTGCTTTTCGTAATTTTAATAATGAATCTAAATATAATAAAAACGATGGGCTATTGGTTTATGTTAGACAGTCTGTGAATGTGGAAGCTCAGGTTGTGAAATTCAGGGAAACTAATGTTCTACGACTAACTCTTGAAATTAATAAAAAAACTTATGGCATAATAGCATCATATAGGCCACCCTCTACTAACATGGGTTTTTATATCGAAGATTTGAGCGATTATCTGGTGAGTCTGCGTGGTTCGGACGTGGAAATTTTTTTGGGAGATGTGAATATTAACATCGGAAACTTCACCTGTCCTAAAAGCTTGTCATACCAGGCATGTATGGGACTTAATGGATATGTGTCCCAGATTAATGATGCTACTAGAGAAAATAACAGCTCATCTACTATCATTGACCATATTTACATCAAGCTGAAAATAAATATGCTAAACAAAATCAGAGTGAGCCCTGGTATATTTCAGAGCTCACTTACAGATCACTGGTCTACATTTTTGTCAATCGAGTCACGAGATGGCGTTGAAGTAGTATCGTCTTCACCATCTGAAAAATTTTCATGTATAGACTATTGCAGGCTAAATTCATGTTTGCTTGTAGAAGAATGGCAGGGAGTATTAAATGAATCGGATCCTCAAATTGCATATAGTAGATTTTTGAAATCACTAAATGAATGCATAAATAAATCTTCCTACACGAGAACTATCATAAGGAAATCACTTGTGAAAAAACAACCTTGGATCACTACAGGGTTGATAACATCAATAAAGCACAGAGACTGGTTGAAATCTAGACTGAAAAATGATCATAGCATAGAAGCTCGACAGAGATTTGTTGAATACCGTAATATGTTGAATAAACTAATCAAAGAAACTAAGAAATCGTACTAGGACAATCAGTTGAGACTCGCAGGTAACGATTCTAAAAAAATTTGGAAAACTATGAATCAAGTTGTTAACCGGGGTCACAATGAAACTAAGGTAAGTGATGAAATAATTGATTCGATAGATTTTTCATTAACATTGGCGAACGTCTAGCGAATAAAATACATAGACCAAATATCGACAGTTTTCCGAGACTTCCCTCGCACCCTTCGTCCATTTATCTTCGACCGGTTGATGAGAATAAAATTTTATCTTATATGGCATCATTGAAGGGCAACACCTGTCCCGGACCCGATAAAATTTCAACATTTCTCATAAAGTCTACACATGTGCATATTCTGAAACCATTAGTGCATATTATCAACCTGTGTTTTGTAAGTGGAATTGTGCCGCATGAATGGAAGGAATCTTATGTTGCATGTATTTTTAAATCTGGAAACAAAAGGGAAATGACTAATTATCGGCCAATATCCCTCATGAACAATTTTTCAAAAATATTTGAAAAATCATTGAAGACGAGACTCATTGCATTCCTAAATAGGTTTGAGCTGTTAAGCAATCGTCAGTTTGCGTTCAGGGAGAATATCACTACCACAGATGCTATCCGGGAACTCACGCAGAATATCTTGAACTCCATGAATGATAACAAAAAAGTATAAGCGGTATTCCTGTATCTCAAGAAGGCGTTCGACACGGTAGATCACGGTCTACTATTGGAAAGATTGGAGACAATTGGGGTTAGAGGAGTCGCTGGGAGTCTATTTCGAACTTATTTGAATTGCCGAAACCAACGTGTCAAAATAGACAATGTATTGAGTCAACCACTAACTATCAAAACTGGCATACCACAAGGGACAGTGCTGGGCCCAGTACTGTTCCTCATATATATAGACTGGCTGCTTCGCGTTTCAGAATTGGAATTGATCGCATATGCCGACGACTCTGTTGTGGCGTTCAGCGGTGAAAGTTGGGTAGATACCTATGAAAAGGCCATCATTGGCTTGAAGAAACTATCTAACCTGTTGTCTTATTGCTTGCTGACCCTTAATCCCGAGAAGACAAAATTCATCACATTCTCCCTCACAGCGCGTGGACAACCGGGATTTCGGGAGCTTTCCATACATGGAACACTGTGTAGCCCATCTTCATGCACCTGTCCTACCATCGAGAAGACAGAATCAGTCAAATATCTCGGAGTCTATGTCGATCAACATATGAAGTGGACCGAACACGCTGAATTTCTCATTGGGAGGATGAAACGTCTCTTACATGTATTTTACGGTCTCCGAAATATCCTCCCCAGAAAGACGTGTCTTCGCGTCTATGAATCATTGGTATTGTCGATATTGAGGTATGCGATTGTTATGTGGGGGGGTATGTGTGACACTCACTTGAAGGGGATTGAAATACTACAGAAAACCATACTAAAGATCATCTTGAATGTAGGGAAAATGTATGACTCTGATAAATTAACGTTGAATGTGAACAACTTAATATTAAACAACTTAACGTGTATGAGACAACGTTAAATCAGATTAAAAATAACGGGACACTGGTTCATCATTCTTTTTTGAGCGCTCGTACTACTTACACGAGGGCTATATCATTTCGTCACGATGTCTGTATTTTTCGAATTTTGAGCCGAAAATGGTCTCAATCGACTATGTTCGACTCACTGATGACGAATCCGTCGGAAAATTCGAGTCTGTCCGTCCGGCCGTCCGTCCGGCCGTCCGTCCGGCCGTCCGTCCGGCCGTCCGTCCGGCCGTCCGTCCGGCCGTCCGTCCGTCAGCACGATAACTCTCGAACAAAACAACCTAGAGACTTGAAATTTTCAGTGTGGGTTCAGTTCCCGAATGGCTCGGTTAAGTTCGTTAATGGGCCAAATTCCACCAGGGGTTCCGTAAATATGGCCGTTCAAAGTTTTGTTTCCCTGATTACTTGAAAACTACAGATTTGATCGAGATGAAATTTTGCACTCAAATGGAAAATGAGGTGTTCAAGCTACATGTGAAATTTTGTCCAGATCGCATGACCAGAACCATAGAAACCATAGAAAATTGTAACTTTTGAACGGAAAGGCCTAGGGACTTGAAATTTTCAGGATAGGTGTGGATCTCGAATGTCGTGATCACGTTCATCTATGAGCAACATTATACAAGGGGTTCCGTAAATACGGTCGTTTGAAATTTTGTTTTCTCGATAAATTCGAAACTGCGGATTCGATCGAGATGAAATTTTGTATTTTAATCGAGAATGATATATTGAAGCAATATTTTGTCCAGATCGCATGACCAGAACCATAGAAACCATAGAAAATTCTAACTTTTGAACGGAAAGGCCTAGGAACTTGAAATTTTCAGGGTGGGTTTGGATCGCAAATTTCACGGTCATGTTCATCAATGAGCAAAATTAGACTAGGGGTTCCGTAAATATGGCCGTTCAAAATATTTTTTTCCTGATAGTTTCGAAACTACCGATCGGATTGGAATGAAATTATGCACCTAGCTCAGGAATAATGTATTCAAACTACGTGCAAAATTTTGTCCAGATCGCATCACCAAGACCATAGATACCGTGGAAAATTCTAGCGAATTATCGGAAAAAAATTGATCAGCTGAAGCACCGACATGAAGTCTGGACAGCTGTCAAAAATTCCTTCAATTGATTTCTAAAACTGGAGAATGCGAATCTACCTACAAGGTGCATGTACGAGCGCTCAAAAGCTCCTGCCTTCACGGCAGTGCTTTTCGTAATTTTTTTACTAGACAGATCAGAAAGAAAAATCTTGTGTTTCCGCTCTTCCGTAAGACTGGTTTGCAACATTATTTCCTACACCACGGTCCAACATTTTCTAATTTACTTCCAGTAGACATGAGGTCAAGATTTAATTTGAAAAGTAAGATACAGAAAAACCTTCTCAAAAATTACATAGTCAATAACTTTCGAGACTTTCAGGGAGTCCTTTCGAGATAATTAGAATATATTTTTGGATATTTTTTTTCCTGATATCGCTTCGTTCTTTCATCCTGTTCGGGACTGTTCATTCTGGCAGGGAATTGGGGTTTATTATGTTTGATTGCGGTTACTAGGAATGGTTCATCAATTTATATTGCGGGATATGTCAGTATACAAGCGTGCTTAGACTGCATATCTCCGCTACTCTCATTGTTATTTTTATTTTATTGTATTGTAAAATTTGTGATGATTAAATTGAATTAAATTGAATCTCGGATATGAAGTTGATTAGACCTATCACATTCACATATAGGTTCTTTGGACTCGTCTAGGGTAGCTCTCCCTCAGGTTAACGTATGTACATTTACTAATGAAACACCCTGTATATACAGGGTGTCCGGGAAAATGTGGGAAATCTCTGGGAGTCAGATAATACATGAAATAATAGGATGATAAGTTCACATAATTTGTTTTCCTAGTGGCCCTCTCTACGGAGATACGGCCTCCTAAATGACACCACTGAAAATTCATTTTACAGGAATAAATTTCAAACAATTTGATATAATATAATGAGAATTTGACATGATAAACAGTAGTAAGGACCTCTTGAAATACTGCCCTTAGATTTAAATTAACTCGTTTAGTTTACCAGGGGCGGACTAGATTGTACATTTTAATGCGTACATTTTTAACACCTTGTATGATAAGGAGTTAAAAAAAACAAATTTGGATACCTTGAACATTAAGCTAAAGAAAAGGTACTCTCGTTCATTGTCCATAAAATGAACCGTTTTCGAGAAACAAAATGATAAAAGAGGTCACTTTTTCATTTCTATTAAAAAGGACCATAAATTCTATTTTTTTTCTCTGCAACAAAGTCCTTAGGGAGGGCCGCTAGGAAAAAAAATTATGGGAACTTATCATCTTATTCTTTTATGTTCCATCTGAATCCAAGATTTTTTCCACATTTTCCCGGACACCCTGTATAACTTTTTTTCCAATCCATTCACTTGACCCCGTGCTTGCGAAGTATCAAAAAGTTTTTTCTGTTTGTTTGCACCACTTCAGCTACCTGCTAAAATTCCATTGATTATCCTTCTTGAATCCTGTAATAAAATGGTACTCTAATAGTTATATGGTTAGAATTCTGCCAGATTTCCAATACCAATTAAGATTGAATGGTCTCGAGTGAAAATAAATATTTATTTTAATGATCTTCAATTTTCCATGGTTGACTTTTATATGAACGATATCTCAACTCAACGATTGTCTTGGAAGTTCAGATGATTTCATATGAACGATATTTTTGCGCTTTCAAACCTGAATTCTCATGTTTGAACTGCAGTCGGAATATCCCGGCTTAATTATTTGATAATTCGTATACTGAACACTTTTCTAGGTTATATTTATATTTATGTTTCATTTCTATGATGAAATTGAACAGTAACTTTTTGTAACCAGAAATAAAGCCTCGATTGGACGTTCAAGGCCTGATTCGATGTCAATCGTTCTTATATGAAGTATAGATATTTGAGTTCATTTTCCCATTTTATCTCTTCTCCGTCTATGCTTAGGTTGGAATTCATCCCAATCTCCGCTTCTGTAGTACAATAGCTTGGCACTTTTTGCTATTTATTTGAATTTTCCATTTTATGAACCATTCTGCTGAATCTTTTAGTGCTTCTTGCATTCTTCTGTATATGACATCTGGTCATCGATATCTGAAGGCTATTCCCGTCTTGTCTGCATTCTGTAGTACAATAGCTTGGCACTTTTTGCTATTTATTTGAATTTTCCATCTAATGAACCATTCTGCTAAAACTTTTAGTGCTTCTTGCATTCTTCTGTATATGACATCTGGTCACCGATATCTGAAGGCTATTCTCGTCTAGTCTGCATAAAGAGCAGCAGTTTTTAGGAATCTCATAGATATAGATGTTATGGAGTACAGGTCCTAGAACTGATCCAGCTTGTCTGGTGGAAAATAATGTGTCGTCTATTTCGACATAAAAGTTCCTGTTCCTCAGGTAGTTTCTCATTATGTTGGGGGTTTTGGTAGTGTATCCTGCCATCATCATCTTGTAGGCAAGTCCTTCGTGCCAAAATCGGTCGAAGGCTCTCTCGACATCTAAGAGCACTAATCCTGTGTCTTGTTTATTCTGAAATCCTTCAGTGACATATTCAGTGATCCTTAACAGTTGAAGTTCTGTGGAATGATTTTTTCTAAATCCAAGTTGTTCCGTGGTATCAGATTCAGCGCTTCTGTTTCTTGATTGAGTCTTTTTGCATATATTATCTCAACTATTTTTCCAAGTGCTGACAGTAGATTTATTGGCCTGTAGTTTTGTGGGAATTTTCTATCTTTTCCTGGCACAATTACTTCTGCTGTTTTCCATCTTTTTGGAAAGTATTCTGTTCAATGTTTTTCTCCCAGTCAGCGAAGTCTTTCGTTTGAATTCTTCTGTTATCGGAAAGTGTCCCAGTTTGAGTTCTATTGGGTTGGGGTCTGATGTGCCATCTTCTATGGTATCAAGTGTGACCTCTTGGGTAATGTCTTTCATTATGTCTGTTAGGCCATTACTTCTGGGCAGGTAGGTCGAAATATCAAGTCCTAATACTATGGAATTCAGTTTTTTGGCATACTTCTTCAGCTTCTTCCCATTTTGGTTTTCTGTTCTCCTGTTCGTTTCTCTCGATTTGCAGTTTTTATCGCCAATAATGAAGTTCGGGTGGTTTCCTTCAAGCATTTCCTCCAGATCTTCTTTATTTAGATCATTTTAAGGTGGTTTGTAGGCTGACGTAATTTTCATTTGTCCTCGATTTGTATTGACCATAATCGAGACGGCTTCTGTTTGCCCATTATTTAGTACATTGTTATACTACTAGAATACTTGTCATTTCTGTTTATTTCATGATTGGGAAATAAAATTTTATTTCTTGTAGATAATCTCGTCTCTTGACTATAATGACTATAATATCCGGTTGTTTCACGCATCACGTTTCACGGTCGCTCTTAGGTGTTCAATACCCAATACGACATTTTCGTGGGTGGCCTTCCTGCAGCTATATTTTCTCTTTTGGTATGTTCTTTGGGGTCTTTTTTGGGATTGAGGGGGTTGACAGTCTCCTCTGGTCCTGAGGAGAAGGCATTTTCTTTTCTCAACGCGTTTCCGCGGCTTCGAAGGTTGGGACATTTCCTCTCGGGACAATAAATTGACAATATCCGTCAACACTCTCAGCTTATTCCTGAGTAGTTTGATATCTTGCTTCTGCTCCTTTTGATAATCCGATCTTCCACGGATTCTCCATTAACTTCTTCTCCTATTTCTATTTCCGTATCGGAGTTTTCTGCATCGGATCCTTTGTACCCATTTACAGAGTCGTATTCCAAAATTTTGTCAGAATGACTCAACAAACAACACTTAAACACCTTTTTCACTTTTAACTTGAATCATTTTTTCTCTTCAATGTTAAATACTTTATCTGTTATTTTATCCGATTTACCTTCATTATGCCTCTTTTGCAGGCATTCTTGTCTTTTCTTGTTTATTGTCCCACTCATTTTTGTAAGGCGACTCCGTTATTATCGCTGTTTTTCCTCTGCGTTTTGTAACCCGTTGCAATGTTCGTACTCCTTTAGGAAAGGGTAATATGGCTTCAGAGACTAAGAGTGCAGTTCTGCTTTGTTCTTATACATCTGAACCATTGCGCTGTGATTGAAGAAAGTATGTCTATAAACAAAAAAAACCATAAGATAAATATGGGTTATTGTGGAGTACAAAATAAACGTTCCCCACTTTGCCCCTGTCGACTACCCCGCTTTGCCTCATTTGGCGTTACTAAACAAACATGGCTGTGACTCTTACCTTCTGTCGCGTTATAGGCCGTGTTAAATATATGAAAACAATCCTAGAACACACCTCAATCTATAAGAAAGTTCGTCTAAATTGAGGCACCAATACTAAACACTTGATGTCAATACGAATGTTTATTATATAGTTAGGACAACTGCGTTTTTCAAAATGTTTCCCAAATGCCTCGGTTAAGTTCGTCAATGGGCAGAATTCCACCAGGGGTTCCGTAAATATGGCCGTTCAAAATTTGGTTCTCCTGATTACTTCGAAACTACAGATTCGATCGAGATGAAACTTTGCACATAAATGGAGAATGAGGTGTTCAAGCTACATGTGAAATTTTGTCCAGATTACATGACCAGAACCATAGACACCATAGAAAATTGTAACTTTTGAACGAAAACGCCTAGGGACTTGAAATTTCCAGGATAGGTGAGGTTCTGGAATGTCGTGAATATGGTCGTTTGAAATTTAGTTTTCTTGATAATTTCAAAACTACAGATTCGATCGTCACGAAATTTTGTATTTAAATGGAGAATTATATATTAAAGCTACATTTTGTCCAGATCGCTTGACCAAAACCATAGAAACCATAGAAAATCATAACTTACGAACGGAAAAGCCTAGGGACTTGAAATTTTCAAGATAGGTGTGGATCTCGAATATCGCGATCACTTTCATCAATAAGCAAAATTACACTTGGGGTTCCGTAAATAAGGTCGTTTGAAGTTTAGATTTCTTGATAATTTCAAAACTACGGATTCTATCGTGACTAAATTTTTTATTTCAATCGAGAATGATATATTCAAGCTACATTTTGTCCAGATCGCTTAGCCAGAACCATATAAAACATAGAAAATTATAACTTTCGAACGGAAAGGCCTATGGACTTGAAATTTTCAGGGTAGGTTTGGATCGCGAATGTCGCGGTAACGTTCATCAATGAGCAAAATTAGACTAGAGGATCCGTAAATATGACAGTTCAAATATTTTTTTTCCTGATAATTGCACATAGATGAGGAATAATGTATTCAAACTACTTGCAGATTGCATTACCAAGACCATAGATCCATAGAAAATTCTAGCGAATTATCAATAAAAATGGTCACATCGTCGCCTTCAGGAGAAAATTGCGTAACTCCATTCGACAAAATTTTATAGGAGAAACAAAAAACACTTTCAAAGTCAGATTTTTATTAACATTATTTGTGTTGACTTAACAATTAAACATGTGGTTAGTTGTTTTCATATATATTATTGAGAATATGGTCCAGAGAATGTGAATGTCCTACCTCAGTGAAGTTTCATGAAACGTTTCAACAACATCGCCTCAGACAAGTTTCAATTAAGAAAACGTTTCAAATAATGGTTTCCAACTTTTTCAACACCGAGCACTGAATAATTCACTAATTGGTTCATATATTGAAATTTTAAGTACAAATTTCATGTCAAAATTCTTCATGTACTACATAGATTCTTAATTTTGGTTTTTCTCTTATTTCGATAATAATAGTAATATTTATTTAGTTCCTACAATTATTGTAATACAGTAATGGGGAATAACTCAAATAATTTCAATGGTTACAAAGTTGATGTAGTTTTAGCTTCACAAGATTCAAAATATTCTAGCAAATTGTATGGTTCAATATTCAGCAAAAATTTAACTAATTCTTCTTTCAATATATCAACATTTCTTATCGAATGAAACTGTTTGGGTAACGCATTGTAGATCTTCATGCACACGTATTTTGCATCATTCTGTGCTAGTGTCAATTGTTCTCTCGGGTATATATAAGCATCAATTTTCCTAGTTGGGTTGTTGTTCAGAAACCGTTCAAATAGTTCACTGTGGCTTTGTGGAAAGATAATATACAGCAGATTTCTAAAACTGGAGAATGTGAATCTACCAACAAGGTGCATGTACGAGCGCTCAAAAGCTCCTGCCTTCACGGCAGTGCTTTCCGTATTTTTTTTTTTCGAATTTTGAGCCGAAAATGATCTCAAACGACTCACTGATGACAAATCCGTCGGAAAATTCGAGTCTGCCCGTCCGGCCGTCCGTATACACGATAACTTTCGAACGGAATGTCCTAGAAACTTGAAATCTTCAGGGTAGGTTCGAATCTCGAATGCCACGGTTGAGTTCGTTATTGGGCAAAATTCGCCTAGGGGTTTCGTAAATATGGCCGCTCGAAATTTTGTTTTCCCGATTACTTTGAAACTACAAATTCGATCGAGATGAAACTTTGCAGTCTAATGGAAAATGAGGTGTTCAAGCTACATGCGAAATTTTGTTCAGCTCGCATCACCAGAACCATAGAAACCATAGAAAATTGTAACTTTTGAACGAAAACGCCTAGGGACTTGAAATTTTCAGGATAGGTGTGGATCTCGATTGTCGTGATTACTTCCATCTATGAGCAAAATTATAATAGGTGTTCCGTAAATATGGTCGTTTGAAAATCAGTTTTCTCGATAATTTAAAAACTATGGATTTGATCGTGACGAAATTTTGTATTTAAACTGAGAATGATATATTTGAGCTACATTTCTACCAGATCGCATGATCAGAACCATAGAAACCATAGAAAATCATAACTTTCGAACGGAAAGGCCTAGGGATTTGAAATTTTCAGGATAGGTTCGGATTGCGAATTTCGCGATCACTTTCATCAATGAGCAAAAATTAGACTAGGGGTTCCGTAAATATGGCTGTTCAAAGTATTTTTCTCCTGATAATTTCGAAACTACTTATTGAATTGGAATGAAATTTCGCACATAGATGAAGAATAATGTATTTAAACTACGTGGGAAATTTTGACCGGATCCAAGACCATAGATTCCGTAGGAAATTCTAGCCTAAACTAACTTACCCTAACCTAGCGAGTTATCAAAAAACAAAACTGGCATTAACGTGAAGTCTGGATTGTCGCCTCAGTTTGAAATTCTCTTTGACAGCTGTCAAAATCTTTCCAATTGTTTTCTAAAAATGGAGAATGCGAATCTACCTACAAGGTGGATGTACGAGCGCTCAAAAGCTCCTGACTTCACGGCAGTGCTTTTCGTCATTCTTTCAAATTGTTTTGGGAACGAAAGGTCCCGACGTTGCAGAACAATTAACTCACACACAGTTTGACTGGTAACTACAAACCATCAGCCTCGTCAATAACTCGCCATCCTGCTTTCATCTTAAGTAGCTCTATTGGCTATATAGTTTTTTTCAAATACTCCTCTACACGAGTCTATGAAACCTAGATGTTACATGATTCTTAAAGTTTTTTTTTTACCATGACAATGACAATGACAATAACAATAACAATGACAATGAAAATATCACTCATAAATGACGAACTTCCCCAGAAAATTATTCCATAAGAGAGTGTAGAATGAATATTAGCATAATACACCAACTTCAGATGACGAAAATCAAACCTACATCTAAGCATGAACAAGGTATAGCACGCTATATTAAGTCCTTCTCTAAGCTTTTCTGGATGGGGACCCCATTCTGGATATTTGTCGAGGATTATTCTATGCTGTCCTCCGCCTCAATGTGACCATCGGAGACAACAATTGTTCTTGGATAAATCAACCTAGATCTTTCACTGTGAAAGCACATGCATTGTGTTTTATTCACATTAAGAACCAGATTGTGATCAGATAACCAATTCACTGCAACTGTTAGTTCATTTTCCGCCTCAGCATTAGATGCTGTAATATCTGCTGACCTGATCAAATAATTGATACCATCTACAAACTCCTGTTAGGATAGCATTGAGGTTTCAAATAATGGGATGTTGTACCTGCTTGTACTTGTGAAACCACCTGCGATCCCATGAGCAATATCATGTGCTCGAGGTGAGAAGTTCACATAAATCCGAAAAAGAAGGGGACCAATGCTTCCTCGGGGTACGCCCATCAAGACCTCCCACACATCAGATATAAAAGTTTGTCCGCCTATTTCCACAGTCACTTTCTGATAACGAGATGACAAATATGTCTCAATGAGTTTCAGCTGTTTGTTTTTGGTTTCGCAATCCTCGTGAATCTCTAACAACCTCCGATGGTCCACAAACAGCCCCAATGGAAATTGTTCAATTGCCTTGACGACTTCGTCCGTGTTGACCGGGTGAAAGGACTTCAAAATTGATAAAGAAGTTTGTTAACCTATAAGATAGGAACTTCTCGAAGATCTTAAAAAAGGAGTACGAAATGCTTATAGCTCTGTAGTTACCTTGATCATCAATGTTACCCTTTTTGAGCGCTCGTACTACTCACACGAGGGCTATATCATTTCGTCACGATGTCTGTATTTTTCGAATTTTGAGCCGAAAATGGTGTCAATCGACTATGTTCGACTCACTGATGACGAATTCGTCGGAAAAATCGAGTCTGTCCGTCCGGCCGTCCGTCGGTAAGCACGATAACTCTCGAACGGATCAACCTAGAGACTTGAAATTTTCAGCGTAGGTTCAGATCCCAAATGCCTCGGTTAAGTTCGTTAATGTGCAGAATTCCACCAGGAGTTCCGTAAATATGGCCGTTCAAAATTTTGTTCTCCTGATTACTTCGAAACAACAGATTCGATCGCGATGAAACTTTGCACTCAAATGGAGAATGAGGTGTTCAAGCCACATGTGAAATACTGTCCACATCGCATGACCAGAACCATAGAAATCATAGAAAAGTGTAACTTTTGAACGGAAACGCCTAGGGACTTGAAATTTTCAGAATAGATGAGGTTCTGGAATGTCGTGATGACGTTCATCTATGAGCAAAATTATTCTAGGGGTTCCGTGAATATGTTCGTTTGAAATTTAGTTTTCTTGATAATTTCAAAACTACAGATTCGATCGTCACGAAATTTTCTATTTAAATGGAGAATGATATATTCAAGCTACATTTCTCCAGATCACATGATCAGAACCATAGAAACAATAGAAAATCATAACTTTCGAACGGAAAGGCCTAGGGACTTGAAATTTTCAGGATAGGTGTAAATCTGGAATATGGCGTTCACGTTCAACAATAAGCAAAATTATACCAGGGGTTCCGTAAATACGGTCGTTTGAAGTTTTGTTTTCTCGATAATTTTGAAACTACGGATTCAATCGAGATGAAATTCTGAATTTTAATCGAGAATGATATATTAAAGCAATATTTTTTCCAGATCGCATGACCAAAACCATAGAAACCATAGAAAATTGTAACTTCTGAACGGAAAGGCCTAGGAACTTGAAATTTTTGGGGTGGGTTTGGATCGCGAATATCGCAGTCACGTTCATCAATGAGCAAAATCAGACTAGGGGTTCCGTAAATATGGCCGTTCAAAATATTTTTTTACTGATAGTTTCGAAACTACTGATCGGATTGGAATGAAATCTTGCATCTAGCTGAGTAATACTGTATTCAAACTACGTGCAAAATTTTGTCCAGATCGCATCACCAAGACCATAGATACCGTAGAAAATTCTAGCGAATTATCGAAAAAATATTGATCAGCTGAGCACTGACATGAAGCCTGGAGTTTCGCCTAAGTTTCAGAATTTTTTTGACAGCTGTCGAAAATTCCTTCAATTGATTTCTAAAACTGGAAAATGCGAATCCACCTACAAGGTGCATGTACGAGCGCTCAAAAGCTCCTGCCTTCACGGCAGTGCTTTTCGTAATTTTTGTGAAAGATCTAGGTTTATGTTCTTCACTGAAAGACAGGTCAGTTGAAAACTTCAATGCAGAATGATCACTAATATGGTATTCCAATACTTGTCTGAACCCGAGCAAGAACGAGTAAGTTCTTGGCTGGACTTTGTCAAGTTGAATGTGCTCAGTACTGACAAGAAATTTCTTATATCGGGAGAATCCGATAGAATATCCAAGTTAAAGTTACCAAACAAAATGAAATTGGCCTTTTCCATTGAATAGATACAACAGCATTCAATTACATGATTAACACTAAGTCTATTGAAATCTGACCTTTCTGTGACTCTCTGTCCCCCTTGCCATAGATCGCAGAACCACAGTGCTTTCCCTTCGCACGACAGTAGCTTGTTATTAACATGTATCCATGTAGATGGTAGATTTGGAGTTCTTCCTCGCATTTCCAATGTTCGATGACTGCTAGGATATCTTAATTTTCTTGATAAACGATGGTTTGTAAACTGTTCAAAGCTGTCCCCAGTGTCTGAACATTTTGAAGGATAAAGCAGAAAACATCTTGCCAAACATCATAATGCACTAATCCTCTAAAGATATCAAAACCTCATTATGTATCTCAGTACTAATTTCTAGTTCTGTATTTGCCGTTGTTGAACGTACTCGATGCAAAACGTCTTCTGCCATATTGTCTTTGTATTTGTCCCACAAATGATGAGGATTCGATGGAAAGCACGTTGAAATTATGAAGGCCGTGTGACCGTATTTGATATGAAATAGAGGAAATAACAGCATCGGGTTGTGTATGATCCCAATGAATATCATCCTCTAGTAAATGTAAACGTTGACAGGCTTCTCGATATGTTGCGCATATTTCACCATCGAAGGTTCGCAAATGTTCAAAGGAAGTAGGTCCACGAACATTCAGCAATAATAAACGCAATTAAGAACATTCTTTATTCCTTTGGTGAATTAAGTAAATGCGCCCCAATGCATCGGTTGAATATACATTCAGATAAACGGATACAGGCTGTCCCCGTTTTCGTCATTGGAATTTTTTGGATGATGCATTCCATGTGAAGTATTTTGACATTTCCGAGTAAAGCAATGTTCTTGCAAATGGATCACTTGTGCATGTCTCAAAAAAGGTTGTCAATGTTGTTGCTGGTGAACGTTTTGCTTTCTGCCGTAAAATAAACTCGTTGTCCATTCTCTAGATGAACAGCTAAATGAAATACAGTAGGATGACGTTCGTGTATGGAAAATGAAAGGATTCTCCAAATAGCTTCATTGCTACTTACATATCTTCCCATCTGATATTGTGAAACCTCATCGTTATAATTTGGAGCTGAAATACCAAAAACAGCCATGTCGCTTCCTTTCGTGATGTACTTGCGAATATATTTTATAGATTTCACTGAACTGCAGTACACAACATTGTAATGTGCCTTAAATGTTTTTGATAAAACGACGAATATGAAAAAACCCAGGTGTTGTTGACTACGATATCACTATCCTTGACTTTCATCACTATTGTTTTACCGCTACCTTCTACAGAGCTACGACGGTACAGGGGGTAACCATCATTACCTGTTATTGTGTCTACCAACAAAGCACGTGGATAACGCTTGGAACATTTGTTGTCGATCATACACGGTGATTCTCGTGTTCACCACAGGGTCCATGTATCAGTTCTTCATCACTATTTCATGCAATTCTGGATCTACTTCTGGATCAGGAATTTCAGCACTGATGATTGAGTCAATTTCATTCGTTCTGATTTTTTCAGCCATCCACGGGAGAATATGTGCAAGAGGCAACCCCCTCTTTTGCCATTCTACAGAATACATCCAACATCGTTCCTCTCCAAAAAATGATATTTTACAACGAAATCCATTAGCGCTTTGAGTTTTGGCTTGAATACTCGTGCTGTGATGTCATGACGATCACTGGATGATTGACCGGATAATAGCAAATAAATGATTTCGAACTATTTTGGATTGCACGTGAAAGTTAAAAATTACGGAATGCACTGCCGTGAAGGCAGGAGCTTTTGAGCGCTCGTACATGCACCTTGTAGGTTGATTCGCATTTTCCAGTTTCAGAAATCAATTGAATGAATTTTTGACAGCTGTCAAAAAAAATCTGAAACTTAGGCGAAACTCCAGACTTCATGTCAGTGCTTCAGCTGATCAATTTTTTTTCGATAATTCGTTAAAATTTTTTACGGTATCTATGGTCTTGGTGGTGCGATCTGGACAAAATTTTACAAGTAGTTTGAATACATTATTACTCAGCTAGGTTTCAGAATTTCATCCCAATCCGCTCAGGATTTTCGGAACTATCAGCGAAAAAATATTTTGAACGGCCATATTTACGGAACCCCTAGTCTAATTTTGCTCATTGATGAACGTGTCCGCGATATTCGCGATCCGAACCTATCCTGAAAATTTCAAGTCCCTAGGCCTTTCCGTTCGGAAGTTACAATTTTCCATGGTTTCTATGGTTCTGGGAATGCGATCTGGACAAAATATTGTTTTAATATATCATTCTCGATTAAAATACAAAATTTCATCTCGATCGAATCCGTGCTTTCGAAATTATCGACAAACCAAAATTTCAAACGGCCGTATTTACGGAACCCCTAGTATAATTCTGCTCATTGATAAACGTGAACGCGACATTTCAGATCCACACCTATCCTGAAAATTTCAATTCCCTAGGCCTTTCAGTTCGAAAGTTATGATTTTCTATGGTTTCTATGGTTCTGGTCATGTGATCTGGAGAAATGTAGCTTGAATATGTCATTCTACATTAGTATAAGAAATTTCGTCACGATCGAATCTGTAGTTTTGAAATTATCGAGAAAACTAAATTTCAAACGACCATATTTACGGAACCCCTAGTATAATTCAGCTCATAGATGAACGTCATCACGACATTCCAGAACCTCACCTATCCTGAAAATTTCAAGTCCCTAGGCGTTTCCGTTCAAAAGTTACAATTTTCTATGGTTTCTATGGTTCTGGTCATGCGATCTGGACAAAAGTTCACATGTAGCTTGAACACCTCATTCTCCATTCGAGTGCAGAGTTTCATCTCGATCGAATCTTTAGTTTCGAAGTAATCAGGAGAACAAAATTTCGAACGGCCATATTTACGGAACCCCTGGTGGAATTTTGTCCATTAACGAAATTAACCGAGGCATTTGGGATCTGAACCCACACTGAAAATTTCAAGTCTCTTGGTTGATCCGTTCGAGAGTTATCGTGCTTACGGACGGACGGACGGAATTTTTCGACGGATTCGTCATCAGTGAGTCGAACATAGTCGATTGAGACCATTTTCGGCTCAAAATTCGAAAAATACAGACATCGTGACGAAATTATATAGCCCTCGTGTAAATAGTACGAGCGCTCAAAAATGAATCTGGTCGACCATAATGACGCACGCAAGTCATAGCATCTTGCGCATATTCGTGCTTGTGTCTGGGGCTTCCCACATACGTGGCTGGTAAAATAGATAGTCGGTTAGCCACAGGATTAGTGCTATTAGATGTCGAGAGAGCTTTCGACCGAGTTTGGCACGAAGGACTTGCCTACAAGATGATGATGGCAGGCTACCCCACCAAAACCTGCAAGATAATAAGAAACTACCTGAGGAACCGGAGTTTTTATGTCAAAATAGACGACACATTATCTACCACCAGACAAGTAGAAGCAGGAGTGCCCCAAGGATCAGTTCAAGGACCTCTGCTCTACAACATATATATCTACGATATTCCCAAGAACCCAAGGAATCTGCTAGCCCTTTATGCAGACGACACGGGAATAGCCTTCAGACATCGACGACCAGATGTCATACACAGAAGACTGCAAGAAGCACTAGAAGATTCAGAAGAACGGATCATTAAATGGAAAATTCGAATAAATAGCAAAAAGAGCCAAGCTATTCTACTACAGAAGCGGGGACTTGAAATAAATTCCAACCTACAGATAGATGGAGAAGAGATAAAATGCGGAAATGAAGTCAAATATCTAGGAGTAAAACTAGATAAAGGGCTAACATGAAAAAACCATATAAAATATGCAGTGGATAAAACAAACTCAGCAATGAGAAGACTTTACCCACTGCTAGGAATAAGAAGCCAAATGAACCAAAGCAAGAAGCTACGAATGATCAAGTCAATTGCAAGACCCCAACTAACATATGGCTCGGCGGCATGGGGCCATGCAGCCAATAGCCATATAAAGAAGATTCAAGCAACAGAGAATAAACTGCTCAGAGCAGCAATTAATATGCCGTGGTTCGTAAGAAACCAACAAATCCACAGAGACTTAGAATGGGAAACTGTCACAGATTTCCTGAAAAAGAAGACCGAGAAGATATTTGAAAAAGCAAGTCAACACCCAAATGATGGGCTAAGAAGAATTGTTGACTACAACCCCGCAGAAGATGTGGTTAGGATACCCACCTATCACAAAAGACCCAGAGATCAACTACGTAGAAACAGGAATTGAGTAATCTCAATTTAAATTATCCAGAAGAAGAGACTCCTATGAAATTCAAATTCATAGGTAACACAATTATCACACGACAAAGATCGTGATAGAGATACGAACAAGAAGAGTCAAAAGGTTAATAGGTAATAAATGCCCGGAATCTAAAACAGCAGGTTAGGTTTAGTTAGAGTAGGTCGTGCTTCACACAAAGTCTCACAATGTTCTGTCTATCAGAGATAGTTCGTCCATGAGGATTCCCCCTGACTAAAAAAAAAAAAAAAATAGTCGGTTGACATTATTTCCATTAGCATCAGCGTTCAAAGCATCGAGCAAATGAATGTATTCTTCTGAACGTAACTTTCTCTTATTCAATATGTTAGACGTTGTGTTTCAATTTTGACAAACTTATTAATGTTTGTCCTAGTTTAGACGAATCATGAAACGGTATGCATAAAATTCATCGAACGGGCCTTCTTGTTTGTTTTTTGACCTGTAAGAGAATAATTTGTAAGAGAATAATTCAAACATAAAATTTTCGAAACCACATCAACGGGTAGCGGTAAGGATAAGGATAAGGGTGAGGGTCAGGGTGAGGCTGAGAGTGAAGGTGAGGGTGAAGGTAAGGATAAAGGTAAGTGTAAGAGTTGGTTTGGGGTTAGGTTAGGTATAATAATAATAATAATAATCCAACGTATACCTTAGCCACAGCAACACGTGGCCGGGTCTGCTACTTTCATATATATTTCAATAAATGATAAACCTATTTGAGGACCTTTTTGAGCGTTCGTACTACTTACACGAGGGCTATATCATTTCGTCACGATGTCTGTATTTTTCGAATTTTGAGCCGAAAATGGTCTCAATCGACTATGTTCGACTCACTGATGACGAATCCGTTGGAAAATTCGAGTCTGTCCGTCCGGCCGGCCGTCCGGCCGTCTGGCCGGCCGTAAGCACGATAACTCTCGAACGGATCAACCTAGAGACTTGAAATTTTCAGTGTGCATTCAGTTCCCGAATGCCTCAGTTAAGTTCGTTAATGGGCCAAATTCCACCAGGGGTTCCGTAAATATCGCCGTTCAAAGTTTTGTTTCCCTGATTACTTGAAAACTACAGATTCGATCAAGATGAAATTTGGCACTCAAATGGAGAATGAGGTGTTCAAGCTACATGTGAAATTTTGACCAGATCACATGACCAGAACCATAGAAACCATAGAAAATCATAACTTTCGAACGGAAAGGCCTAGGGACTTGAAATTTTCAGGATAGGTGTGAATCTCGATTGTCGTGATCACTTTCATCTATGAGCAGAATTAATCTAGGGGTTCCGTAAATACGGTCGTTTGAAATTTTGGTTTCTCGATAATTTCGAAACTACGGATTCGATCGAGATGAAATTTTGTATTTTAATCGAGAATGATATATTTAAACAATATTTTGTTCAGATCTCATGACCAGAACCATAGAAACCATAGAAAATCGTAACTTTTGAACGGAAAGCCCTAGGAACTTGAAATTTTCAGGGTGGGTTTGGATCGCGAATATCGCGGTCATGTTCATCAATGAGCAAAATTAGACTAGGGGTTCCGTAAAAATGGCCTTTCAAAATATTTTTTTGCTTATAGTTCCGAGAATACTGAGCGAATTGGAATGAAATTTTGCACCTTGCTGAGTAATAATGTATTCAAACTACGTGCAAAATTTTGTCCAGATCGCACCACCAAGACCATAGATACCGTAGAAAATTATAGCGAATTATCGAAAAAAAATTGATCAGCTGAAGCACTGACATGAAGTCTGGAGTTTCGCCTGAGTTTCAGAATTTTTTTGACAGCTGTCGAAAATTCCTTCAATTGATTTCTGAAACTACAAAATGCGAATCTACCTACAAGGTGCATGTACGAGCGCTCAAAAGCTCCTGCCTTCACGGCAGTGCTTTTCGTAATTTTTCTCTAAAGATACCCTATTAAAATCAATTCCTACTATATTCATAATATAATTCTATCGGTACTTACCAGTCGCTGGGTTTATCATCTTGGTCAAAAAATGATATCCATCCTCTACCCGGCAGAATATAAGGGGGTATTGTAGAGCATCATATAAACCAGAGAGTAACAACTAATCTTGTCCAATCTTTGTATAAACGATGCGTTTCACTGATTCGTCGAAGGTTGCCACCATCTCGTCGTTGAATCAAGGCAAATTCGGTGTTTATGCAAATAATTTGATCGTCGATGGGACTTCTTGATGGTTGTGCAAACTGTTTGAGTAAAATCGGTCTGGATCGAAATCTTTTGCGCAAGCGACCCTCGTTTGACTACCTTTTTGACCGTGGATGGTGGTATTGTGCAAACTTCGGATCAGTCTACGCCTTTTCCCCTTCGTGAACAAACGCCTTTTCGCCTCTTCCTGGACCAGAGCGTCACAAGTTTTCTCTATTATTGAGCGCTCGTCCTACTTACACGAGGGCTATAGGTATATTTATTTCGTCACGATGTCTGTATTTTTCGAATTTTGAGCCGAAACGACTATGTTCGACTCACTGATGACGAATCCGTCAAAAAATTCGAGACTGTCCGTCTGGCCGGCCGTATACACGATAACTCTCGAACGGAATGTCCTAGAAACTTGAAATTTTCAGGGTAGATTCGAATCTGGAATGCCGCGGTTGAGTTCGTTATTGGGCAAAATTCATAGATGAAGAATAATGTATTCAAACTACGAGGGGAATTTTGTCCAGATCGCATTGCCAAGACCATTGATACCGTAGAAAATTCTAGCGAATTATCGAAAAAAAATTGGTCACCTGAAGTCGGTATTTTCGCCTTATTTTGAAATTTTCTTTAACAGCTGTCAAAATCTTTCTAATTGGTTTCTAAAACTGGAGAATGCGAATCTACCAAAAAGGTGGACGAACGAGCTCCTGACTTCACGGCAGTGCTTTTCGTCATTATTCTTCCAAACGTTCGATCTGAGATGGCAGTTTGAAATTTCAGCTCTTCAAAGGAGGCCCCGCTTGCAAGGTATCTCATAATTGCCAAAAACTCAGTTCTGGAGATATTGCTTCTCTCATGTTCATGGTGATTTCCTGTATGAAGGGAGTAACCATTTCGAGTAACTCGCTGAACGTAGCTGCGGCCATTCTAAGGTAGTTTCTGTAGTCCGCAGCTGCGGTAAGCCTAAGCGCTGCGACCAAGCGGTCATGACCAAATTTGTTCCTCTTCAGAAGCCAACTCTTCACCCACATGTTTGGCTTTCTTCTTTTTTTAGCACAGTTTTCTGTCTCCAGTGAAAGCATAATCGCAGCACAAAAATCGTCCGTGTCAGACATGCTCACAGGATGTTGAAAACGAGACTGATGTTCGCACAACGGGTTGCAACGTGGATGGGCTCACGTTGGTGCAAACAGGCATTTACACAACACCAAATTTGCGCAAATTACAATATTGGGAGACTCCATGTAGTAGAACAACTAATTTTACAACTAGATGAACATAAGGTAGATATTATTTGTCTAACAGAAACCTGGCTACAAGAGCCAATTACACAATTACAATGTAACAGCTCATTATTGTAAAAAAATAAATAAACAAGGAGGGGTACTAATTGCAACACGATTAAATTGGGGAGCGAATGCCATAGACGAAACAAGGGAAATGACTATCGAAAAAGACTGTTAATTCGCAAGCATATATTTAAGAAATATCAACACAGTTGTGGTGGGTGTATACAGATCACCAACTGGTTCGGTAGATGTATTTTTGGAACAATTGTCAAAATTATTGAATTATAGAACTGAAAACTTTCATGGAAAAAGGGTAATGATTGCAGGGTACTTTAACATAAATTTTTTGGTGGATAGTAAAGAACGAAAAGCAAAACGTATTATGTATGGAGTGACAAGTAGGATTTCATGTAGAACATATTCCGGAGAACATAAGATATTAAATTTTCCATGTCTATTCATAAGAGAATGTTTGAAATATGTTTATCACAGGGAAAATAGTATGCCAAGAAATGGCACTTACCACAGCTTCAACACTCGAAACAGGGACGATATCGTCACTCCACTCCACAGGAAAAAGAACACTCAGAATATTTCGAGCTATTGGGGCATACAGTTTTTCAACAGGCTTCCTGTTGAAGTGAATAAATTACCGGAAAAAAACTACAAAAGAGAAATAAATGGGATATTGGTGAAGGGTGCATTTTATTCTTCAGAAGAATTTTTATGTTTCAATTTTGGATGTGATTGTTATTTTGACAAACCATGTAAAATTTGATGATGAATAAATATTATTATTATTATTGTATAACAAACACAGTGATAAACTTCTAAGCAAATTCTAGGAACACGATGATTGTTCGCTTGGACGGAGGAAAAAGGAAAGCCTTTTTTCTTTTCCGTGCGGTTTTTTCGGAAATATTTCGTTTTATAAACCCTGTCGTGACAATAATTAAAAAAACTAAAAAAAATTATCGAATTTGGTGAAGTCGTTTGAACGTGATGCTCACACATGCTTTAACGACATATTATTATACACAACTCAATTCTCACAATCGATGGAGATATACTTATTTGTACATTCGGTATTCTCTGAAACTCTCACCTTCTTCAAAACATGTTTTTCCGGAAATGCATTACTTCAATAGATGATACAAGGAGATCATTTTTTTTAACCTCTTTTCTCAAGTAGATTAGGCAATGGAGCAGATGAAGGGTCATTCTGTGACAAGAATCGTAGAAGAAAACCGCGAGTGTAGGGGTACGTGGGGTGATCCGTAGATATTTAGTGATATGTTTTCGACTCGTAAGTCGTAACTTTTCTTTCAATTTTGAAAAATTTCAGGTCATTATGGCTTTCCGTTCGAAACTCATAATTTTCTATGATTTCTATAGTTCTGGTTCTGCGATCTAGACAGAATGTGGCATGTAGCATGTAGCTTGAACACGACATTCTCCATCTGAGTTCAAAATTTAACCTCGATCGAATCAGCAGTTTCGAAGTAATCAGGAGAACAAAAATTGGAACGGTCATATTTACCCCTGGTCAAATTTCGCCCAATAACAAACTCAAACTCGGCATTTGAGATTTGAACCTACCCAGAAAATTTATTATATAGCCCTCGTGTGAGTAGAACGAGCGCTCAAAAACAAGAAAGCAATATTCGACATTTTTCGGTTTTATGTAGTCCACTCATAATCCTCATAATTTTATGTCTTTTCTGAATTCCCAATCATTCCATCCACATTCCTTCGAAAATTAACAGGAAACGAATGAATTAAAGGATCCCAGTAACGTCTCTCTTCCTTCATTTCGTCCTCATGAAAGTAAATGAGAAATTTCCACGGAGACCGAAGTACCTCATTTCTACAGAATAGCAAAGACTTTATTCCTTCCTAGCCGAAACCTGCCATGTATCATACGGATCGTGATGGAATAAGAAATTTTGGGATATCATTTTATTATTGAGAAGGTTTCTTTAGTGGAGGGGTGGAGTTAAAGCAGGCATGCTTCTTTTCTCCTGATATTTCTTTATCTGTGCTATGAAGTGAATATTTTTGAAAACTCATTGAAGAATTTGGATAATTGACTAATCAAGGAGAGTTCCTGGAAATAAATCTATTGAAAAAGGTGTGAAGATCTGGGTAGGAAGGTTCAATCAGTATACCTCAAGCCAGTTAATCAAATTATATAGGGTGTTTCATTGTTGAATGTACATACGTTAACCTGCGGTATAGCTACCCTAGACGAGTCCGAAACACCTATATATGATAGGTGTTACATCCTTGTATTTAAGTTGTTTGTTTATCGCATCTTCCCGATGATATCGACACATAAAAAAAAACATTTTTGACCGCGCCGACAGACCTGCTGTTTCATTTTCAATATTTCATTCATTAATTTTAATCTTCTTCACGCTGGCTTCGTAGTGAGACAAATATATCGCTTTGAATCTAGAGAAGTGAATTGGTGAATCGATTTTCGTATACTAGACAAAGTTTAATTTGATTCCTGGATAGTAGGAAATCAGATCTCAATTTTGCGTATAACAATAAATATTTGCATCAATATTGATATTCATCGCCAAGTAAGAGGAAGTTTTCACATTTGTGGTGAAGTGTGTCGACCTTGTCAATCTTAAAAAATTTCGAATTTCCCACAAAGAATCGAGAAGGAGTGTTCAACGTTGGTCCATATCATCCTATGTTGAGGCCCACTACGACTATCCCAGGAGAATTGTCCTGGGGAAAGTACATCATTAGGAGTCTGATTCTAGATTCTACTTCGTGTCATCCACCGACACCATTTGTTCAGGTCATCTGCCATCTATTGATGTCTCTCATGGAATTTTGGGTTAATCAAATTCATTCATTTTTGAGCGCTCGTACTACTTACACGAGGGCTATATCATTTCGTCACGATGTCTGTATTTTTCGAATTTTGAGCCGAAAATGGTCTCAATCGACTATGTTCGACTCACTGATGACGAATCCGTCGGAAAATTCGAGTCTGTCCGTCCGGCCGTCCGGCCGGCCGGCCGTAAGCACGATAACTCTCGAACGGAACAACCTAGAGACTTGAAATTTTCAGTGTGGGTTCAGTTCGCGAATGGCTCGGTTAAGTTTGTTAATGGGCCAAATTCCACCAGGGGTTCCGTAAATATGGCAGTTCAAAGTTTTGTTTCCCTGATTACTTGAAAACTACAAATTGATCGAGATGAAATTTTGCACTCGAATGGAAAATGAGGTGTTCAAGCTACATGTGGAATTTTGTCCAGATCGCATGACCAGAACCATAGAAAATTGTTACTTTTGAACGGAAACGCCTAGGGACTTGAAATTTTCAGCATAGGTGTGGATCTTGAATGTCGTGATCACGTTTATCTATGAGCAACATTATACAAGGGGTTCCGTAAATACGGTCGTTTGAAATTTTGTTTTTTCGATAAATTCGAAACTACGGATTCGATCGAGATGAAATTTTGTATTTTAATCGAGAATGATATATTGAAGCAATATTTTGTCCAGATCGCATGACCAGAACCATAGAAACCATAGAAAATTCTGACTTTTGAACGGAAAGGCCTAGGAACTTGAAATTTTCAGGGTGGGTTTGGATCGCAAATTTCACGGTCACGTTCATCAATGAGCAAAATTAGACTAGGGGTTCCGTAAATATGGCCGTTCAAGATATTTTTTTCCTGATAGTTTCGAAACTACTGATCGGATTGGAATGGAATTATGCACCTAGCTCAGGAATAATGTATTCAAACTACGTGCAAAATTTTGTCCAGATCGAATCACTAAGACCATAGATACCGTGGAAAGTTCTAGCGAATTATCGGAAAAAAATTGATCAGCTGAAGCACCGACATGAAGTCTGGAGTTTTGCCTAAGTTTCAGGATTTTTTTGACAGCAGTCAAACATTCCTTCAATTGATTTCTAAAACTGGAAAATGCGAATCTACCTACAAGGTGCATGTACGAGCGCTCAAAAGCTCCTGCCTTCACGGCAGTGCTTTTCGAAATTTTAATTGTATATCATCAAATAGGTATATAAGGATAAAATTGTGAAAATCTAGAATCGTTCATTTTCATGGGAGAATCAGTTGATTAAAGAAAATTAATCGAACCTGACCTCATTTTGCTGTTGTTCATTTCTGATTATCTTATGGTTTGAGCAAATTTTTCTCTATATGAATTCAATTGTATTTCTATATTCACATAAATAACAAGGAACTTCTTGCGACAGATTTTCTCACAGAACTGCGATCCAGTGGCGGCTTGTGGTCATTCGAATTGAGGAGGCTAGAGTTCATAGAATCAACTCTTCATAGTCAATTAATTATAATTTTTTCAGATTAAAAAAGGGTGATATGCTTGAAGATACGTCTTTATTGTGAATAATTTCAGAAAGTCAATAAGTTTTTTTTTAATCAGCACGATTTGCCGTAACTTGATTATTATAACAAATTGAAGAACCTTTTCTAGCGATGTCTACAGCTGTTGCAATAACTTGTTTTCCTAAGAGTTTAATTTTACACTATGTTCCTTCGATTTAGAATGCCTCCCGATTGAACGCAGTGAAGATTTAACAAGAAGTCGAATAGAATTGTATAAGTACGCAGTAGGAAAACTTGGATATAAAAATGTTTGGACGAATGGCGGTGTTATGAAGTCCAAAACCGAAAAGGGAGTAATTTCACTGAAGAATAAACATCACATAGACAATAAGAATAGCGCCAATTGACCCTGAAATACTATCAGGAAACCAGGAGATAATTAGTCATTTCCCTTTTGTGTCCAGATTCAAAAATACATGCAACATAAGATTCCTTCCATTCAGGCGGCACAATTCCACTTACAAAACACAGGTTAATAATATGCACTAATGATTTCAGAATATGCACATGTGTAGACTAGAGAAATGTTGAAATTTTATCGGGTCCGGGACAGGTGTTGCTCTTCAATGATGCCATATAAAGCCCGCTCCACACTCATGCCGCGAATAACTGCAAGAATTCTTGCCGCGAATCTTGGCGTGATCTTCGCGTGTAAATAAGCCATCTACACTCACAGGAATATTCGCAGTTTGGTTCGCGCTTATAGAAAGGCGCTCTGCCTCTTATTATCGCCAGGGTTGCCACTGCCACAGCCGGCCAAATTGGCCAGATTTTGGTCAAAGCGGAGTATGGGAATAATAAGTCGATGTATCGCAAATATCGATGTATTGAAATGTTTTCGTATTGATGTGAACGGTTAAGAAAATCGTATAAAATTTTTTTGTGTCCATAACACTTTCAAATCCTTTCTTTACATTCCGAGTCCATAGAAAGTTTTTCTGATATCGATTATAGTGAGAATTTTGCACTCTGTCTGATTTCATCTTGCTACAGAAAACAGAAGGCCATTCGTACTTAATCGGAAATCTGGCATTCTGTTTCTGACAAGTCATTATTTGGTCATTTTCATTGTCAGTTACCTTTTTACTACTTTCCAAAATAAGCCCCTTTCAAACTTAGATTTACATAAATATGCATGCGTACATTTGACCGCTCTGACCGGAGTTTTTGTATTTTGGAGTAGCGGAGTATAAAAATAAAAAAGGGAGTAGATCTACTCCGATCGTGATAGCTTTGGCAACGCTGATTATATCCAACGTACCCGACGGACATTAAATCCTACTGCGCAGGTACCGCGAAAGGCCTTGAATGTGGACGGTACATTCTTCGCTTTCCGAGATTGCTTTGTCACGGTATAAAATACCGACTCGAACCGGGGAATGGTGCGAAGCGCGAACGTGAACACCAAGATCCCATCCACACTCGCGTTTCGCGGGTTCGCGGACGTTCACGGCATGAGTGTGGATCGGGCTTATGATAAAATTTCATTCTCATCAACCGGTCGAAGATAAATAGACGTTCGCCAATGTCTATGAAAAATCTATTGAATGTGTTCGCCCTTTCCGAAGAATCGGATATTGTGTTACCTTCATCATCAATTATTTCATCACTCACCTTAGTTTCATTCTGACTCCTGTTAGTAACTTTATTTAAAGTTTCCAAATTTTTTTAGATTCGGGACCTGCGATTCTCATGTTATTGTCATAGTACGATTTCTTAGTTTCTTTGATTAGTTTATTCAACATATTTCGGTGTTCAACAAATCTCTGTCGGGCTTCTATGCTATGATCATTTTTCAGTCTAGATTTCAACCAGTCTCTGTGCTTTATTGATGTTATCAACCCTGTAGTGATCCAAGGTTGTTTTTTCACAAGTGATTTTCTTATGATAGTTCTCGTGCAAGAAGATTTATGTATGTATTCATTTGGTGATTTCAAAAATCTACTATATGCAATTTGAGGATCCGATTCATTTAATACTCCCTGCCATTCTTCTTCAAGCAAACATGAATTAAGCTTGCAATATTCTATACATGAAAAATTTTCAGATGGTGAAGACGATACTACTTCAACGCCATCTCGTGACTCGATTGACAAAAATGTAGTGCAGTGATCTGTGAGTGAGCTCTGAAATATACCAGGGCTCACTCTGATTTTGTTTAGCATATTTGTTTTCAGTTTTATGTAAATATGGTCAATGATAGTAGCTGAGCGGTTATTTTCTCTAGTAGCATCATTAATCTGGGACACATATCCATTTAGTCCCATACATATTGTCTGGTATGACAATCTTTTAGGACAGGTGTAGTTTCCGATGTTAATTTTCACATCTCCCAAAAAAATTTCCACGTCCGATCCAATCGCTCAAATCTTCGATATAAAAACCCATGTTAGTAAAGGCTGGCATTTATGATGCTATTATGCCATAAGTTTTCTCATTAATTTCAAGAGTTAGTCGTAGAACATTAGTTTCCCTAAATTTCACAACACAATTACATCTAAGTTATCAAAATTTAATGCATGTAGGTACAACATCAAGTCATCATAGTTCTTTCGTACAATTCGTATGTTGAAATGTATGATATTCAAGAGTTTATTACATTCAAGTTCTTTCATCACGTCCTCTAAATTACTGTAAACTTTCGTTCTCTCATCCGCCTCCGGCTCAAAAATCTCCATCCCAAACAACAAAAAGAAAAATAAGGGAATAAAGGGAATAGCAAAAACTTAACCCGAAATATGAGCAGATTTGAATATATTATCAATATGAGACTAATAACATAATTACCCTCACCCCCCGTATAATCTGAATCTAAACAAATGAAAAACAAAAAACAGTAGGTTCCATTTTTCAAAAATATTTGAAAAATCATTGAAGACGAGACTCATTTCATTCCTAAATAGTTTGAGCTGTTGAGCAGTCGTCAGTTTGGGTTCAGGGCAGGGCCGGATAGGACTTTTTTCCTTCCTTAGGCCAATAACGATTTGCTGCCCCTCCGAGTTGAGTGAATTTAAAAGAAAAACATGCCGATTTTCTCAATCAAGGAGGAGGAGTTGATTAAGACAATTTACTTTCGTGGAAATGAAGTGTTTATTCAATATTATTGTACCTAACATTAAAAAAAACTACTAAAAACACTGCAATTAAACTTTTCTTTCGTCAATTTTTCAACAATTTTCTTCGTGCTTTTTTTTTTGCAAACTTTTGCAACTCTACTTCAAAATCTATTTCTTTTGCACAACTCAGCTTCAATTCACAAAAGGCCAAGATAATTTAAACGCTCTCGTGATATGCCTTTCTGCTGAGCAGTTCGTAGCCAAAACATTCCAACGGCAACATCAAGATAGGGAAAAATTGGCACTAAGCTATTTTTGGCTTCTAATGAAGGTACTCACCTCGAGTAGAGTTTCTGGAGGACGTTCTGACTGAGCTACGTAGGCTTCGAAGTGCAAACATTCATAGCGAAGCTTGTCGTCTAAATCGTCCGGATAACTAGAAATAAGATAACCTCTACTTCGAATTCTTCACGATCAAGTTTTTGCAATTTCAAAAAAAAAAGGGAACTTCGCAGCAAAATCCTTGTAATAATTTTTAAATTCATTCAATTCCCTTGTTAGTTTTCAAAAACTTTCTATAATACTAAAAATTTTCAATTAAAATATACAGAAATACCGAAACACTACTGACGACAACTCTACAATGGCAAGTTTTCGATTCTTCTACAATTTCTTATATGTTCTGATTGTTCTGCAAGTGCGATGCGGCAGTCCCGCGTCCACAAAGACGAGGTGGGCCTATTCCCTTTTAATTGCGAGTTACATATTCAAAATTTACGATTGAACTCATCAAGCTTGCAGACATTCTTTGATGAGCGGTTCCGAAAACTGATGTTCGGTTTTAGGGTGTGATGTGATGTGATTTTTCAATTTTCCAATAAGATTGTTGATTCCCTCCCCAACTGCGTATTTAAATAAAATAACTTACTTTTTGCTTTGAAAATGTGTGAAATTCATGGAAAATATTGAATAATTTAATGATGCTTATATCTACATGTCACGCGTCGCCATCACGTTCATCAATAAGCAAAATTAGACTAGGGATTCCGTAAATATGGCCGTTCAAAATATTATTTTCCTGATAGTTTCAAAACTACTGATCGGATTGGAATGAAATTATGCACCTAGCTGAGGAATAATGTATTCAAACTACGGGCCTAATTTTGTCCAGATTGCACCACCAAGACCATAGATACCGTAGAAAATTCTAGCGAATTATCGAAGAAAAATTTATCAGCTGAAGCACTGACATGAAGTCTGGAGTTTCGCCTAAGTTTCAGAATTTTTTTGACAGCTGTCGAATATTGCTTCAATTGATTTCTGAAATTGGAAAATGGGAATCTACCTACAATGTGCATGTACGAGCGCTCAAAAGCTCCTGCCTTCACGACAGTGCTTTTCGTAATTTTTTTCTGTAATTTAATGAAAATTTTCCTCCCCTAAAAACGTTCTGCCCTTAGGCCATGGCCTACGTTGGCCTATGCGCTAATGTGGCCCTCGTTCAGGGAGAATATCACTACCACAGATGCTATCCGGGAACTCACGCAGAATATCTTGAACTCCATGAATGATAACAAAAAAGTTTTAGCGGTATTCCTAGATCTCAAGAAGGCGTTCGACACGGTAGATCACGGTCTACTATTGGAAATATTGGAGACAATTGGGGTCAGAGGAGTCGCTGGGAGACTATTTCGAAATTATCTGAATTGCCGAAACCAACGTGTCGAAATAGACAATGTATTGAGTCAACCACTTATCAAAACTGGCATACCCAAGGGACAGTGCTGGGCCCAGTACTGTTCCTCATATATATAGACTGGCTGCTTCGCGTTTCAGAATTGGATTTGATCGCAGATGCCGACGACTCTCTTGTGGAGTTCAGCGGTGAAAGTTAGGTAGATACCTATGAAAAGGCCAATATTGGTTTGAAGAAACTATCTAACCTGTTGTCTTACTGCTTGCTGACCCTTAATCCCAAGAAGACAAAATTCATCACATTCTCCCTCACAGCGCGTGGACAACCGGGATTTCGAGAGATTTCCATACATGGAACACTGTGTAACCCATCTTCGTGCACCTGTCCTACCATCGAGAAGACAGAATCAGTCGAATATCTCGGAGTCTATGTCGATCAACATATGAAGTGGACCAAACACGCTGAATTTCTCATTGAGAGAATGAAACGTCTCTTACATGTATTTTATGGTCTCCGGAATATCCTCCCCAGAAAGACGTGTCTTCGCGTCTATGAATCATTGGTATTGTCGATATTGAGGTATGCGATTGTTATGTGGGGGGGTATGTGTGACACTCACTTGAAGGAGATTGAAATACTACAGAAAATTCTCTTTGTGATAAATAAATTGAATTGAATGTCTCGAATTTCAGATTCTCACTTAAATATACAGAAATTTAGCCGAAGACATCGGCAAATCTGATTTTATGCAATTCTCACAACACGAACAAGGGAATTTTAGTTCCTCGGTATGGTAAATTCAATCGAAATTCTTCTCTCTCTATCGGCGTGCTTCTCTGCTCGGTGTATTATGTTTAGCGCGGCTTGAGGAACTCATCGCGTGATAGCCTCCTCTTCCATCTCTCTCCGATGATGGTAGGCGAAAGCCGTAGCGTAGGGCGTAGAGCGTAGATAATTCCTTAATGAAAACATATTGAAGAACCGACATGCGTCTTGTCTCCTATCAGTTTTGGTATCATAGTGCGTAGCCAGTGCATGCAAATGTGAATTTTATTTTCATTTGTTCATGGAAATTATGTCAGAAATTCAATCTGTATTTTTAAATATTTTGATTTTAGTGATTGTAGCGATCTCACTTGAGTAGGCGCTTATTAATAAATTTCTTCCTAAGATGATCTCAGGTTAGGTCTTGGAAACGTCGAATTTTGATTATGGTCGGACCCTGACTTAAGATGATCTCGAGATGGAAGTTGGGTTTGTTTGCTTTGTAAACTGACAGTAAATTCAGCTTTTGGGCTTCCAAAAACCGACATTATCGAAGTGAAATATAGAATCCATGAAAGACGTGGTCAAATGACTCACTTCGATCACTTCGACGAAGAAGCAGTTATTTTCCTTAGAATTCCGAAAACTTACATACGAGATGCCTCGATCCCGTTTGAAATTTTGGATTTTAAAAAGAAATTTCGTTTTAGTCGAGATTCAGTAATATACATAACCAATTTGAAAAGGGACAAGCTCCTAAGGCCAACGAAACAAGGGCTTCCAAGAACCCCCGAAGTAGTCATCTCGATGATGATTTATCCTGTAACATCCTCCACGCTGTTCTTCGCCATCTCGTCGACTTGCCTAACTCCAAAGATTGAAACTTGGGCGCCACCTCAAGTTCGAAGTATGTAGGACACGCCGGTCTTGTGGGTGGTATCCCATAGGGGTCCTGTAGGCCTCATACTACAGGACGGTAGCTGCAGACAGAAAACGTTACGTCTAGGGTTCTGCTGTTCGTGAAGCTGGAGTGTTTTACTTTGATAGCACTACTTCTGCGGTCTGGTCAGAACACAGTCTTCATCGAATTCCCTTTTACCTAATTTCGCGAACGCATTTATACCCGAGATCCCATCTAGACCACGTGCATCGGCGGCTGATCAAATATGTGACATTGTGACATGTCCGTTCGTTCGAAGAAGGAAATTTCTGCAAAGAAGAAGGTCGAAGAATCTGCTTCGCTCCATTAAAATATAAAGTAATAAAAGTAATTTCTCCTTTCGTTTTGTAATCTCAAGTCCAGCTTGAGACCATTACTCAAGACATACTCAAGTAAAGTTTCAAGACTTGCTATGGGTTTATTAATAAGCTGTCATCTTGAGATGTTTTCACTATCTTGAGAAAGTATCAACTGAGATAGGTCTTGAGACCTGTCTTGAGATTTGACTATTATTTATCATGAAATTATTCATTAAAATAAGAATAAAATACAAGAGAATTTTTCGAATTCGATCTCAATGTACATCTTTGTGAAGAAAGGGAAAATTTCAATATCGAATTAAATCTTTGGACAAAAATTTTGATGGGTCAAATGTCATGCGGGACAATGAAAATTACTGATTTACATCGAAAATTTTCTACATTTTCTAAAATTCAACCATGGAAGTGTGTTTGACGTTTAAATATCAATTGATTATACTGGATGGTTAAAAAATTATAAGCAATTGAAAATAATGGCAAATACCAAGTCGAAAAGATCTACTGGATATAATGGAATTTGTTCGGAAGTTCTGAAACAAGTGAATGGGGAAGTATCAGAACCTCTCGTCTTCTGGTGAATAATTGTTTCAGGAAAGCTTGTTTTCCAGAAGTTTTAAACATGGGAATGGTGAAACCATTAGACAAGGAAGGAGATAAAACAAACATTAATAATTATAGACCAGTTATCTTGTGTCCAATATTTCGAAGATCTTTGAAAAACTAATTAAGGTGCGTATGGTAGCATTTATGGATAAGTACAATTTTTTTTCGAATAATCAATCAATCATCAAATTAATCAAATTAATCAATCAATTCGGATTTCGACAAGGGATGTCGACAGAAGAAGCTATAAAAATGAAATGAACTATAAATGAAATTATATATAAATACACTAGATGACCCGGCAAACGTTGTTTTGCCATATCTCTCCCTTTTTTCGCAATTTCAAAATTGCTCGAGGCCTTCGGCCTCTCTCACCTTAGGAAAGCCCGTTTCTCCCTCTCGAAAACGCGGGGGGCGCTTCGCGCCCCCGGTCTCTCCCTTTTTTCGCATTTTCAAAATTGCTCGAGGCCTTCGGCCTCTCTTACCTTAGGAAAGCCCGTTTCTCCCTCTCGAAACCGCGGGGGGCGCTTCGCGCCCCCGGTCTCTCCCATTTTTCGCAATTTCAAAATTGCTCGAGGCCTTCGGCCTCTCGTTGTTCTGGCTATTAAAAAATAAGGGTTGATCGTAGAAGGGTGAAAATTGGGGATTGTATGTATTTTTGTATGTTGTATCATAAAAAAATAGAAATTAGAAATTTTGACTAAAAAATAAAAAAAAAAATTTAGGGGTGGACTACCCCTAACCTTTAGGGGGATGAAAAATAGATGTTGGCCGATTCTGATAGATACCGGATAAGCACAAAAAATTTCATCAAAATCGGTTAAGCCGTTTCGGAGGAGTATGGCAACGAACACTGTGGACACGAGAATTTTATATATTAGATAGGTAAAACTATTCCATCTCTAGAAATAGTCATAGATCTAGCGAAAGCTTTTGACACCGTCAACCATAAGAAATTATTTGGAGAAAAGGCGGAAGATTTATTCGCACCTAAGGAGAGATCAGAAAATTATTGGAAAAACTTTCAGATTACAGCTTCAGAGGTTAAATAAATTCTATTCTCCTCAGCTTCCTTACCGGAAGAAGACAAACGACGACACTAAATGGAACATTTAATAGTACGAACATACTAACCTATGACGTTCCGGAAGGAACGGTGCTGGGGCCTGTTCTTTTTTTAGTATATTCAAATAGTATATTCGACATGAAAAATAGTGGAGAAATCATAAGCTTTGCTGATGATATGTTAGTCATGTATGAGGATACAATTTGGGAGAATCTGAAACAAAAAACAATAAATGACTTGACGATTCTGAAGAAATGGTTCGAGGTTAATGAACTCACCTTAAATCAGCAAAAGACCAAGTATATGACATTTTCATCCAATAATGTCGGACTTCCGAATTTAGGAATACTCTAATGTGTGACTAATCAATTCCAAATTTCAAATACTAATGCCACGAAATATCTAGGTATCTATATAGACCAACATTTGAAATGGGATGAACATATGAATAACATGATGAAAAAGTTGAGGGGTATTGTGTACAGATTTAGAGTAATGCGAAAGAATATCCCATCCGTTAGACATCTCCAAATACTTTATGATGCAGTCTCAACTCTCATATGGGATCATTGGATGGGGGGGAGTATTGGATTGTCATAAATAGGGGTTGGGTATTATGCAAAAATATATCTTAAAAATTATCTACGGAAAAGAGTAAAAATTCCCTAGTCGAGAGATTTATGAGATATCGAAAGCATTGGCTATAAGACAGATTTTTGCGAGTAAGATGATAACGAGCGTCAAACAGAAGAAGATACCTTTGGTATTGAAAGAACACAATTACTCGATAAGAACAAAAAGGGAAAAGAAACTGGTTCAGAGAGGCTGTACATATCTAGCTTCAAGAATTTACTCAAAAATACCCAATAGAATAAAAGAATTGAGAAGTATAAAAAAATTTAAAAGAAAAATAAAAAAAATTTTGATTGCTGAAGATCGATCTTTGATTCAAAGATTGATCAACTCTTCATAAAAAATTCAAGACAAATTACTGATTGCCACAAAAAATCCTAGATTGGGTTCATAATTTAACATGAATTTGAAATACAAAACAGGTTTCAGATTCGGCCATCCAAGCGATGATTTTTGGAACTTCAGAAGTTCGAGGGTCACTACAGGACCTAAGTGGTAGGCAATGATCTCCCATAGATCAATCCGAAGTTTTCAGTCCAAAATAAATTCAAAGAATTCTTCAGGTTAAATTACTACTAAACTTGATCAACTTGACAATAACAATCCTTCGTAGATGATCAAGTTCATTTTTACGGAGCCCTGTCGCAAGGTACTTTCGAATACAATTCATTTGTCCGGGTGAACCACTTAACGTGGTGTATCGAGAGGTATTTTAATTTTCAATAACCTTCAGAGTTCGAAGCTAGTATATACATATAATAAATTCTAACTTTTGAACAAAAAGTGCTGAATCCTATCAAATTTTCATCCGTACTTACCAGTCTCGGTTTTACAATTTGTTTCATTTTTGTGATCAAAGATCACCGATTTATTTCGGCCAGCCATCAAATATTCTGATTTTACAGTTAATCATTGTCTGCAATTCATTTAGGATGGAGACTTTTTACTTTTGTCATCTACACTCAAATTTTCTTTTGATAAATGTGGGTGGTACTCAAACGGTATCGATAAAGGAAACATCCATTGAGTCATTTCGGGAGACCTTCTTGTGATTCAGAATCAATGTTGAATAGGCCGCCACCAATTCGATGCAATATTAACTCTCATGTTCATCAAACGAGAAGCTGTGAATGTTTTCAGTATAAAGATCCCGACGGAATACGGCATTGAACCAAAATGCTCACCAAATGGAATAATAGGTATGATTGCTCCTTTTAGTTCTAACGCGATTAAAATGTCACCATAGCGGTTGCAGCCTCTGTACTAACGTTATCACAAACCGACAGCTATAATCCGCGTTGGCTGAGGTTGCATTTCGCAATTCCACATTCTGGATTTGAATCACATACAAACTTATGAAACAGTAGGCACATTGGGAATTTTAATATGGATTCCTTTTGTTCGTGAATACCTACTGCAGGCACTAAGAGGAATTACGGAATCTAAATGTGCGGGATGTTGTGCCGAGGGGATTTGATCTAATAAAATAATTATACTATATTTTGGATCAATATGATGGGGTTATGACTTGACGGAAGTTGTTGCCGATTTCCCAAGGTATTGGAACACACAAGTTGAATCGATCAATTGAACTGAAATATTCTATACTAGTATGTTTCTAATAAGAATTATATTCCGCCCCAGAGAATAAATCTTTGTGGTTTGAGTTCCAGGGAACGAATATTGCTCTCGGTCCCAGAGGACAAATACAGTTTCTGTTTTGGGGACCAGGGAACAGACTAGGACATCTATGTTAGTAGGATTGATGTTTCTTAACAGGCCATCCTTCGAACTCCTAGATATTGATGTTGAACATATAGATTTTCTCGAAGGAACATCAACATGCAGTGCTCAAAGCAACAATCGATAAATAAATGAAGGAACTAAATCAAAAACAATCGTTCATTGAGGAAACTTGTCTTGGACGATCAAAAAAAAGGGTAGAAGAAAAAACTGAGAGCATGTTTGAACTGGAGGATAGAGTATTTATTCTCCTCTTAATGGCAGAAACTTAATCAACTTAACCTTCGCCTTCTTTCGTTAAGATCAAAAAGTACCTCTAGACTCTAGAGAATCGCAATCAACGCATGTTTTTTCAATTCAGAATTATAATTCGATGGTTAATTGCGTATCATTTTGGCCAAATGTCTGTAATTTTCGAATCCTGAGCCGAAAATGGTCACGAACGATTAATTTGAACCCACAGAAAAATTCGAGGACGAATTCGATTCTGTACATCCGTCCGTCCATATTTATGTCTGTTAGCATGAGTAGGTACTTTCGAGAGAAGAAGCGAAGAATTGAGTTCGTAAATGGGCAAAATCCACTTGAGGTTCAATAGAAGTAGCTATCTGAATTTCCCCCGATGATTCGGAAAACATTGATTCGATAGCATCGAAACTTTGCAGTAAGTTCTGAAATAAATACCCTTTCAAGTGATATTTTGTGAAGATCGTATCACTTATAGAATAAAATTTTTTTTGGTTTATTTGTTATCTCAGAAACTATTAGACATATCCTCTTGAAACTTCGTGTCTACATATGCGGCATCGATAATAGTATATTATGCAACGATCATGTAATAGTACCTTATTTTATAAGAAGGAAAAGTGTCACTTTTCATGGCGAGCTTCTGTTTAGCCGGCGAACGGAGTGAGGCGGGTAATTGAAAGCAAGCCATGAAAAGTCACTTCTCCTCCGAATGGAATATGTTTTTTTTTTTCAAACGCTTTGAAATTCATTAAAATCTGGAGATTAGATTTATATTCACGATCATTATAATTGAGTGATCAATAGAAATTTTGCCTAGTTACGGTTGTCTCGCAAAATTAATTTTGAGAGTTGATTACATTTTTCCCTACGGTGTGAGGAAATGTAATTCATCGTTGACATAGCAACCACTTTTCTTACGGTGGAGGAGAAGTAGAACTTTTCGATGATCCTGTCAGTCAAAATATGACGTTGTTTCTGTACGTTTGTAAAAAAAAACATTACATGAGAGTTGCATACGCTATTTTTTCTACACCCGATAAAAATGAAGAATATGAATTGTTCATACCAGCTTCACGGAATGAACCATATCATTGTTATCATTATTATTATTATTATTATTAGGTATTTCATCTATATTTATATTGAACATAATAATTCTAATTGATCTGATTTCTTGAGATTATCAATATTATTTATTGCCCAGTTTGGAAAGTTCATTCCAGGAGCCTATTGCACTAAAATACTTGGCAACTTTTCACTTTTCACTTTGCATTCTGTTAAATTTGCAGAGTGAAAATTAATTCTGTTGCACAACATTTTCCCCAACACTTTGTGTTTTTCCCTTTTCACTTTGCGTTCATCGTGTTCAATCATTGTGACACTAACCATGGAAATGATTTTTTTCTCTGAAATTTTCGAATGAATTCGTTGACGTGACATTCCGTAGCTATTGCACTTTTTGCTGATTCAATAATATGAACAAAAAAAAATATAGAAAATATAAAAAGCACTGGAAGTTGATACTTCCATTTTGAATATTATAGAAACTGAATCCCCAGTTCTGGATGGGTTAGATATTCTGGGAGGTGATGGTTCTGGCAATCCATAGTAATACTATCAACTACGGCTATCACCTTCCAACCGAAATAATGTAAAATTTTCAGTTTTATTTGGAGTACCTTAACCCCAGTTTTCGATAATGTGTCAACAAACTTGATAGTAAAAAACAGTAAACGTAGCGAAGAGAAGCCTCCTCAGTTGAGAAAAACAAAGAGGAAAAAAGAACCTCACAAAGAATAAAAACGAGCAGGCAAATAATGAAAAAGAATCCTCACATCAATTGGAGAGGAAATTATTATAAATAAAAAAATACAAGAACTGTTTGAAAGCAGCTAAGCTGGAGAAAGAATTAGGATTATCACCTTTTGAATTTACACAAAATTTTTGCACGAAAACTGCTTGTGGCATAGCGATAACAAAGTTTTTAGTATCTAGTGATACAGAATCAGAATAAGTTACTCTATGTACCTACAACAAATTCATATTGAATTGTACTGGAATGAAGTGAGTATTGATATTTTCGACATTCAATCAACTAACGAAAAAACTGTAAAATTTCATCGACACGTCCTTGTTATGAAGACTCAAAATCATTTATATAATGTTCAATGTTTCATCACTTCGAAAAAACATTTACATCTTTCCTATCGATAAACCTTGCCACATAATGTAAAATGCGGCAAGCTCAAACGATTTTAAGGCTGAACTCTTAAATGGTCATGCGATCTAGACAATTTTTTTGCTTGTAGCTTGAACACTTCATCGAATCTGTAGTTTCGGAGTAAAAAGGAGAACAAAATTTCGAACGGCCATATTTACGAAACCCCTGATCGAATTTTGCTCGATAACGACCCTTACCACGGCATTAGAGGTTCGAACCTACCCTGAAAATTTCAAGTTTCTAGGTCGTTCCGTTCGAGAGTTATCGTGTATACGGACGGCCGGACGGATGGACAGACATCGCTTCGGAATGATATAGCCCTCGTGTAAATAGAACGATCACTCAAAAATGTTTAATTTGTTGGGATTGATATCATGGTTGTGCTTCCTTGCGTATTGTGCATGGCGCAATGCTCCATAACTTTTGTTATTACTACCTTCTATGTTTCTGGGATATTATAAGCGATGCCACGTACAGAGTGGAGAAAAAAAGAAGATTTGCTGAAACGTTCGAAATTGGTAAAATATTTGACCTACTTGAGCTCGGTACCGGATGGTACTAAAGATCTGGAGTTAGTTTCATTTGACGAATAATTCGATGGTCTAAAAATTTATAAAAATTCATAAAAGTGAATTTGTTTAGGAGAGCGAAAACCCACCAAAACATCCCCTTTTGATCCCTTTGTACACACATTTTCCCCTCCCCTGTTCAATTGCGTACTCGGCGGAGAAGAAAAACGCAGGTGGTTCATACTGGACCCTACCTCAGTCGACGCAATATTCAATGCTCTACAACTTTGAATTTTCAAAGTTGTTCGGAAAAGATGGTAAGTTTAGGAGATGAAAACGAAAAACCGAAAAGACAGACCTTTTTGACTTGAATTTCCCCCTTCCCTGTCGAACGCTGGACACAGCGGAGGATAGATTTTGAGCCGAAAACGGTCTCAATCGACAAGGTTTGACTTACTGATGAAGAATCCGTCGAAAAATTCGAGTATGTCCGTCCGGCCGGCCGAATTCACGATAAGTCTCGAACGGAATGACCTAGAAACTTGAAATTTTCAAAATTGGAGGTTCTGTAAAAATGGCTGTTCAAAATGTTTTTTTTCTGACAATTTCGAAACTGCTGATTGGAAACAATGAAATTTTGCCAGTCGATGGAGAATAATGCATTCTAACTACGTGAAACATTTTGTCCAGATAGCATTACCAAGACTATAGATACCGTAGAAAACTCAAGCGAATTATCAGATAAAATAAATGGTCCTAATCGACAAGGTTAGACTCACTGATGACCAATCCGTCAAAACATTTGGGTCTGTCCGTCCGGTCGTCCGTCGGTATACACGACAACTTCCGAACGGAACGACCTAGAAAGTTGAAATTTTCAGTGTAGGTTTGAATCTCGAATGCGGTTAAGTTCGTTATCGGACAAAATCCAACCAGGAGTTCGGTAAATATGGTTGTTTGAAATTCAGTTTTCTTGATAAGTTCCAAACTACGGATTTGATCGTGACGAAATTGTGTATTCTAATGACGAATGATACTCATACTCATTCATTTCCCTCAGAACAGGGCAAGTCAATGAAATTTAGGATATAAAATGTAGAACTCCTGAACCTCTGTACGCACATCATTAACAAAACAATTCTGATCGATTTGGTTCTAGTATATGGTGTCCGAAACGTAACCGTTCTGGAAATATTGAGTTTTGAAGATTTTTTGAAAAAGCCTCTATTTTTAGGCTTTTTTATAGATTTTTTCCGTATTGGACCTTCTATGGGCCGTTTTTTTTTATGTATCTAGTTAGAGGGCAATGCAATTATCAAAAATTACGAAAAGCACTGCCGTGAAGTCAGGAGCTCTTGAGCGCTCGTACATGCACCTTGTAGATAGATTCGCATTTTCCTGTTTTGGAAACCAATTAAGGAAATTTTTGACAGCTATCAAACAAATTTTCAAACTAAGGCGATAATCCAGACTTCAAGTCAGTGCTTTAGGTAATTCGCTAAAATTTTCTACGGTATCTATGGTCTTGGTGATGCGATCTGGACAAAATTTCGCACGTAGTTTGAATGCATTATTCCTCAGCTAGGTGCAAAATTTCATTTGAATCAAATCAGTAGTTTCGAAATTATCAGGAACAGAATATTTGGAACGGCCATATTTACGGAACCCCTAGTCTAATTTTGCTCATTGATGAACGTGACCGTGAAATTCGCGATCCAACCTGAAAATTTCAAGTTCCTAGGCCTTTTCCTTCGGAAGTTATAATTTTCTATGGTTTCTAAGGTTCTGGTTATGCGATCTGGACAAAATTTTGCTCTAATATGTTATTCTCGTTTAAAATACAAAATTTTATCTCGATTGAATCCGTAGTTTCGAAATTATCGAGAAAACTAAATTTCAAACGATCGTATTTACGGAACCCCTAGTATAATTCTCCTCATTGATGGACGTGAATGCCACATTTCAGATCTACACCTATCCTGAAAATTTCAAGTCCCTAGGCCTTTCCGTTCGAAAGTTATGATTTTCTATGGTTTCTATGGTTCTGGTCATGCGATCTAGAGAAATGTAGCTTGAATATATTATTCTCAATAAGTATACACAATTTCGTCACGATCGAATCTGTAGTTTGGAAATTATCAAGAAAACTAAATTTCAAACGACCATATTTACGGAATCCCTGGTATAATTTTGCTCATAGATGAAAGTGATCACGACAATCGAGATCCACACCTATCCTGAAAATTTCAAGTCCCTAGGCGTTTCCGTTCAAAAGTTACAATTTTCTTTGATTTCTTTGGTTCTGGTGATGCGAGCTGAACAAAATTTCGCATGTAGCTTGAACACCTCATTTTCAATTAGAGTGCAAAATTTCATCTCGATCGAATCTGCAGTTTCAAAGTAATCAGGAAAACAAAATTTCGAGCGGCCATATTTACGGAACCCTTAGGCGGATTTCGCCCAATAACGAACATAGTCGTTTGAGACCATTCTCGGCTCAAAATTCGAAAAATACAGACATTGTGACGAAATGATATAGCCCTCGTGTGAGTAGTTCGGGCGATCAAAAATGATCAACAGAAACAGAACCTACTACTTACAGCTTAATAAGACTGCTCGACTAAGGTTAGAATTGAATAATTTTCACTAAGGGTATCTTCAGCTTTTCAGAAAGTTATAACACTGGCTATTAAATAAACAAAACATTGACCAAATGACTTTTAAGGTAATAGCGGCGGCCATGTCGAACATGAATTATAAAAATTTTGCCCTTTTTTCTTTGCTTTATGTATTTACGTTTTTTATCTATTTTTTGTGCATGGGAGACAAATACATACAGTCTCAGGTATGTCATTTTAAATCTTGGCGTATAGACTGCTCATGCGATTCTTTCGTGGTAGATGTGTTATCCGTAATTTTCTGTAAGAACGCGACTTGGCTTGGATTTCTTACTGTGTGACGTGGCTTGTGACTGGAGTTTGATTTGTATTGTGAACATGAACATTTACTGGCGAGGAATATGCTGACATCCTAATGTGTTATGGATTTTCCGAAGGAGTGTAGTGGTGTGCGCGCAATGAATACTTGCGACGGTATCCTACTCGTCGAGAACTTGATATTGGCGTTTTTGACAGAGTTTATCGAAGACTACGAGAAACTGGATCTGTTCTAGTACGATGGACTGACATGTGAATACCTCGTATTTTTGATGACGAGGACGACGACGACGACGACGAAGAAAATGAAATATGTGCTTTAAAGCCGGCCCAACCACGTCAACCAAAATGTTATCGCTCGACGGCTTGGTATTTGCCAATGGAATGTCTGGTTCGTAATGCATACTCCTGAGCAATACCCTTACCGTTACACGCCAGTGCTATTTACAGAAGAAGAGGATCCATTGGGGCGACTAGACTTCTGGAGATTTATGCTCAATGCCGATATTGAAAATCCGGTCTTTTTTTCGTGTGGACAGATGAGTCGAACTTTGACATCACAAATTATCATAACGCCCATTATTGGGCTCCCAAAGCAAGGAGAGATAACCCAAAAAAGGAGATTCAGTCTAAATGTGTGGACATTTTCTACAAGCAGATGCTTGATGAGTTTCTTGAAGGCCGCTCCACGAAATAATGTTATGTGGTCGGGAAGTATATTATACATCTTCATGCCATCATAGATGTATGTGTTCTGCGTTTTATCGATGCGGTGGCTGGGAGTCACAATTTTATTTCTGGATCGCGTAAGGTGGTCATGAACATTCGAGTGCATGGGGAAAGTTTCTTTCTTTCCATAGACGTACAGGAGAAATTCAAGCATGTAGCAACATGGGACGAGTGCTTTGTATTTTTTGAACAGCGATCCGCAACTGGTCATTTAATTAACACCGGCTTTCTTCTGTTTCAGAAAGACCCTGAGTGCATCCGACGACGCACTCCACAGGATAATACCGTAGGTCATTCGTCCATGGAACTGAGTGTGATAGATGAGAAGTGCTTTTTTTTCTATGACCATATTCTTCTTTGTCTTAATGTGAATAATGATGTGGAAAGCCTCTCACATAACCCAGTCACATGCTCAGTGCAAGTCAAATTTCTACTGATGCACATCTTGAGCAAAGAAATACTCTCCATATTGTGGCGTTTTGTTTTTATTACAAGCCTTTGTATTTTTGCCGGATTTACCTTCAAATTGTTACTATTGAACCATTCGATGGTTTCCTGAATAGATTCTCCAGCTTTTTGCTGGAGTTCTCTATCATTTTGTGCTCTGTTCGAAAATGATGTATCATCAGCAAAGATAGTCTTCTCATCCGCGGTAACGTTATATACCATATCGTCTACATGAAATAAAAACAATTCCGGACCCAGTACAGACCCCTGGGGCACACCGGTAGTGATGCTTTTCCTGGAAGGTTCCTTTCCGTTAATATCTACTATATGGTATCTATTCAGCAGAAATCTTCAAAGTTCGATAGCTGGACCTCGGACTCCGATATAATCGAGTTTGGATAGGAGCTTCTCATGGTTGACGCAATCGAAAGCCTTGGTTGAGTCCAAACAGGTTAGCATTGTCTCCCCTGAATCGTCCAATGACTGCAATATAAAATCAAGTAGTAGACCTACTTCCCTTGAATCCAAGCCGGTGATCACTCAGCAGCGAATGATTCTCCAAGAACGAGACCAATCTAGATTTGATAACAGACTCAAATATGTTCGATGTGGCTGGTAGGCTGATATGAGTCTGTAATTGTCGTACAGTTCTTGGTCCCCTTTCCTTATAAACCGGTATAACTCTTGCCAACTTCTGCTCACCTGGAAAATATGCCCTCATGGAAACAGGCATTTATGAGTTCAGATATAGGATCTGCCAGACAGTCAACCCCTTCCTTCAGTAAGCTTACTGAGAAACCATATTATGTCGCTAGATGTTTTCGTCTTCATTTCAGACACGGCTCTTTTGACCTCCTCGGGTGTAGTTGGAATTAGAAAGAATGATTTGGGATTGAAAAGACCTGGGCTGGCCCGATGACTGGTCTCCTTAGCCTCGGAGAGTATTCGGACTTTTTTTCTCGATGCATCTCGCCTAACTCGGGAGACGTGAATTTCTAGATGCATTTCTTTCATCATTCGGTTAGACTTCATCACGATTTGTAATGCATCGATGAAAAAAATTGACTATGACTCTTTTTGAGCGCTCGAGCTACTTCTACACGAAGGCTTTATCATTTCGTCACGATGTCTGTATTTTTCGGATTTTGAGCCGAAAATGGTCCCAATCGACTCACTGATGACAAATCCGTCGAAAAATTTGCGTTTGTTCGTCCGCCTGTATACACGATAACTCTTGAACTAAAAATTCGAATTTTTTGGGTAGGTTCGAATCACGAATGCCGCGGATGACTTCGTTTACTACTGATTCGATCGAAATAAAATTTTGCACCAAGATGGAGAATGCCGTGTTCAAGCTGAATGCAAAATTTTGTCTAAATCGCATGAGCAGAACCATAAAAACCATAGAAAATTATAACTTTGGAATGGAATGCTTAGGGACCTGAAATTTTCAGGGTAGGTTTCAGTTTATCGCTAGAACTATCGTTCTAGCGATAATTCGGTCATTTTTTTTTTTTAAAGGTAAAAAATCCTATTTACGGACCTTCACTATAGCTGTTTGGTGGTGTGCCGACTCTTTCCCCGAGTTCACGGGGAACGTACTCACTGAAACCTCCTCTGTTCCCACTCCTAATACAAGAAGTGAGCACGGTTTGATTTCCTGCAACCGAATTTAGCTCTCATGGGCGCAGGTTGCCCAGGGGTAATTCGCCCTCTCGAACACCCTACTCGACACCGACTCTGAGACTAGGAACCCTAGATGTTATTTGGTTCCACCGGGTCCAGTTCGTGGACGACCCCTGCAACACCCTAGTGGTTATTCCACTGAGTAGCCCAATTGGTACTCCCAAGTCGTCAGTCAATATATCTGCTGACTGTTGAGACCATACACCTGGCCAGGAGAGAGTGCATGATGTGACCCTCACAGATGAGGCCGGCCTACAAGTCAGCCTGGCGACTTCGTCCTTAACCGGATCGATATTATACTTGCCGACCTTCAAACTGTGGGCCAGGTCAAGCGGCTGCGCGCCTGACACGACCTGGGCGTCTACGACCCACACATCGTGCTCCCTCACGAAAACTAAGTCAGGTTTACGAACGCCCTCTGATGTTCGTAGGCGCGGTTCGTTATGCACCTCGAGCCCCATATTTTTGAAGAAGCCAGAGAGTGTCTTGCACACGGCATCGTGTCTCATGATCCTTCCGCCATGAGTGCGGAGGCAACACTGGATTACGTGTGCCGCTGTCTCGGTGCTAGTACACCCAGCCCTACAATTTATGTTCGTGTTGGCTGTTCTCCGACCCCTCGTCGTGCGTACTCGGGTTGGCAGACTGTTAACATGCACGTGATGATATTAGCGATAGTTCCTTCCGGGTATGCCCGTGCTGCCAGCATCAATCCACCGAGTGGAAGCGGTCGACTTCTCACTCTCCCTTAGCTCATACCCATCATAAGAAGTATATAACCTCATAGCCCAGTACTGTCTGCGTTTTTCTGCAGAGTATATCTTGTCACCACCTATGGACAGGACTTTCTCGGCCCAACCTATCTTATGTTGGGCCCAATCTGTATCCGTGACAGATCTAGACGCCTTCGAGGACGATTCCTTTAGGCGAGCCAGTCTGTCACGTATGATACCGGGTATAATGATGGCGAATGCGGGAATCCCGAGTCCACCATTTTTCACAGAGGCGTGAAATTACCCAAGCGGTGTATCTTTAGGCAATCCCACCCATCGCCTTACAGCCGCTCTAATCTGGAGGTCCAGCTGCTTCAGGACCTTCATGGTGCACCCAGACAATACCAACGAGTGATAATATCTGGGTACCAGAAAACAACGCAAGATCTTGAGGCGTTGTTGCGGCTTAAGTGGAGCTCGTGAAACTCTTAAGAGTTCCACCTTTGACGACGTTCGATGTTAATATCCTCATTCGCGTCCTCTGGATGGGCTCGTCGTCTGTGCACCCCGAGGCCAATCTTTGTTGTGAACTCCCTACTCGGTTCACATAACGTGCACACAAAGCCTTGGCTTGAAGTCTGCTCGGCCACCGAGACCCCAGAAGGCCCAGGTCTCGAAGGATCCGGAACAGTTACTTGGGCACGGTGTGTGCGCATGTAATTGGCTAATCCTCTCGTCGAGGAAAACACTCGTACGGGTACTCAAAATGAACATGCAACCTCAGTTGTTCGAGGTGCCTGCGCGTCGGCATCGGACCGGGTGCTCCCGAGGTCCGTCACAAGTAGGGCCGGGTTCCGATCGCCCGGCCGTTGGCCCTCGGGCCGATTTCTTCTACGTAAAATCCATAGCTACTTGTGGTTTTCCAGGTTAGGGCTGCTAACCCACACCCACACGGGGTATTACCCCTATGCCCCTTCCGTTAGGCTGAATGCCGGACACCAACTTAGGTGGGAGTGGGCCGTTTGAAGGGGCTGCCTTCTTTGCCCAACATTCCATCTTCTTCCCACAGCGTCACCTGTCCCACGACATTGACATTATTAATGCCGTGGTGCCATTGCCTGCTATTGGCCGCCTGCGAAGAGACGTTGCCCGACTCCCACGACGTGGACGCTACAGGTTGGACTTGGGAGAGTCCAAGCACTGACGTGAAGTCCGGGGTTTCGCCTTAGTTTGAAATTTTTTTACAGCTGTCAAACATTTTCCAATTGGTTTCTAAAACTGAAAAATGCGGATCTACCTACAAGGTGGATGAACAAACGCTCAAAAGCTCCTGTGTTCATGGTAGTGCTTCTTATAATATTTCTTTTTCTTTATTTGAGATGGGGTCGTTTTGGCTCATTAAGCCTTCTGCGAACTGAGATTTCATGGGTTTCTTGTTCTCCAACCTACTTATTCAATAAAACCCGAGGAAGCCATCAATGATGTTGATAAAACCGACGACGTCCTTAGAAGCCTTGGCTGTTACCTCGCGAGTATCCAGGACTGGCTTTTTTTTTTTTTTTTTTTTTTTGTTTAGTCAGGGGGAATCCTCATGGATCTATCTCCGATAGATAGAACAGTGTGAGACTTCGTGTGAAGCACGACCTACTCTAACTAAACCTAACCTGCTGTTTTAGATTCCGGGCATTTATTACCTACTAACCTTTTGACTCTTCTTGTTCGTATCTCTATCACGATCTTTGTCGTGGGATGCTTGTGTTACCTATGAATTTGAATTTCATAGGAGTCTCTTCTTCTGGATGATTTAAATTGAGATTACTCAATTTCTGTTTCTACGTAGTTGATCTCTGGGTCTTTTGTGATAGGTGGGTATCCTAACCACATCTTCTGCGGGGTTGTAGTCAACTAGTCTTCTTAGCTCATCATTTGGGTGTTGACTTGCTTTTTCAAATATCTTCTCGGCCTTCTTTTTTAGGAAATCTGTGACAGTTTTCCATTCTGAGTCTCTGTGGATTTGTTGGTTTCTTACGAACCACGGCATATTCATTGCTGCTCTGAGCAGTTTATTTTCTGTTGCTTGAATCTTCTTTATATGGCTATTGGCTGCATTGCCCCATGCCGCCGAGCCATATGTTAGTCGGGGTCTTGCAATTGACTTGATCATTCGTAGTTTCGTGCTTTGGTTCATTTGGCTTCTTCTTCCTAGTAGTGGGTAAAGTCTACTCATCGCTGAGTTTGTTTTATCCACTGCATATTTTATATGGTTTTTCCATGTAAGCCCTTTATCTAGTTTTACTCCTAGATATTTGACTTCATTTTCCCATTTTATCTCTTCTCCATCTATCTGTAGGTTGGAATTAATTTCAAGTCTCCGCTTCTGTAGTAGAATAGCTTGGCTCTTTTTGCTATTTATTTGAAGTTTCCATTTGATGAACCATTCTTCTAAATCTTCTAGTGCTTCTTGCAGTCTTCTGTGTATGACATCTGGTCGGCGATGTCTGAAGGCTATTCCCGTGTCGTCTGCATAAAGGGCTAGCAGATTCCTTGGGTTCTTAGGAATATCGTAGATATATATGTTGTAAAGCAGAGGTCCTAGAACTGATCCTTGGGGCACTCCTGCTTCTACTTGTCTGGTGGTAGATAATGTGTCGTCTATTTTGACATAAAAATTCCGGTTCCTCAGGTAGTTTCTTATTATCTTGCAGGTTTTGGTGGTGTAGCCTGCCATCATCATCTTGTAGGCAAGTCCTTCGTGCCAAACTCGGTCGAAGGCTCTCTCGACATCTAATAGCACTAATCCAGTGGCTTGTTTATTCTGAAATCCTTCAGTGACATATTCAGTGATCCTTAACAGTTGAAGTTCTGTGGAATGATTTCTTCTGAATCCAAATTGTTCCGGTGGTATCAGATTCAGCGCTTCTGTTTCTTCATTGAGTCTTTTTGCAATGACTCTTTCGACAATTTTTCCAAGTGCTGACAGTAGACTTATCGGCCTGTAGTTTTGTGGGAATTTTCTATCTTTTCCTGGCTTATTGAACACAATGACTTCTGCTGTTTTCCATCTTTCCGGATAGTATTCTGTTCTCATCACTGCGTTTGCTATATTGGTTAGCGCTGCTATTCCTTTTCTGTGCAATTTCCGTAACATAAAGTTTGTTACTTTGTCTTTTCCTGGAGCTTTTCTGTTTTTCAATTTCTTGATGATTTCTTTAATTTCCGTTGGTGTTGTTGGGTTTGGGATGGTATCGCCTTCCGGCGGTTCCAACATCAATTCTTCATTTTCTTCGACTTCTTCTTCTAAATCTTCATTGTCATCGTCTTCTCTGTAGTTGATTCTGGCTTCTCGTTCTATCGCGTCGACCAGTGCTTCGGCTTTTTCAAGCTTTGAATAGGCCATCCGATTAGCTCCGTGTAGAGGGGGAATTTCGGTTTTCTCGCGTCGTAAGCACTTTTGCATCTTCCATGCTGAGTGGTCTATGGTGTTTAGCTCTCTAACTCTTTGGTTCCATCTGTCTGTTCTCAGTTCTCTCAGTGCATTTTTCAGCACTTGACTGTGTTTATTCAGCTCTTTCTTGTCTTCTTCTCTATGTGAAGTTCTGTAGTTCTTCCTGAGTTTTCTATTTCTCTTTATAAGCTCTTTTATTGCTTTTGGGGTTTCACCATGTGAATGTTTCGGGGCTGGCCTTTCGATTCTTCTGGTACTTTCCTCGTAGGCTTCTTTTATTCGGGTTTCTAATTTTTCAACTTCATCTTCTAGTTCTTCAGGGGTTCTTATCTGTGGAATTTCTGTAATTTTCTCCTGGAGTATTTCACTGTACTTTTGCCAGTCTGTGAAGTCTTTCGTTTGAAGTTCTTCTGTTATCGGTCTGCGTCCCAATCTGAGTTCTATTGGGTTGTGGTCTGATGTGCCCTCTTCTATAGTATCAAGTGTGAAATCTTGGGTAATATCTTTCATTATGACGATATCTAATACGTCCGGTAGGCCATTACTTCTGGGCAGGTAGGTCGGAATTTCAGGTCCTAATACTATGGCATTTAGTTTTTCGGCGTACTTCTTAAGCTTCTTCCCATTTTGGTTTTCAGTTCTGCTATTCCATAGGACTGGCTTCCCCATATGAATTGCTCTTAAGTCAGCCATTTCTGGACATTTGCATACCCTGTGTTCGGCTGTTTCTGCTTCTGATCCACAGAGCCTGAAAATCTCTTCTGCCGACTTCTCCATGTGGTACAACAGTGGCCCGTCAGCATTTCCATCGTTACCCGAAGCTCAGACAGGACAAATTTCTTCGCCTGAGCAAATCCAGTAGTGTTAATCCAGAGGGTTATTATGTTATTTAACTCTCATTGTTGGATCGCTGCCCTATAATGGTCTTTTCCACAGGAAGTATTAGGTCCAGCAGGTGTGGACCTTGATGATCTCCTCGCTAGATTATCAGCTCTTTCATTCCCTTCAATGCCACAATGCCCCGGTGTTCATAGAAGAGTCAATTTATTGCCTCTGGCCAGTTGCTTTATAGTATTACGGCATTCTTGTTCCTGACTGTGTGACCTAAACGTGTCCTTGCTTTTCGTGGTTATGTAGATACGCGTTCATTTCGGGATATTTTTGAGCGCAGATGAAGACAGCCATTATCTCGAGGACTTCAGAGATCCTCAGTTTAGGTCCGTATACCCCAATGCCTGAGAATCTCTGTGATTTTGATCAGTATACCATGTGGATGACTTTTTGTCCAAAACGTTTACGAAATTTATTGCCCTAGGGTCTTCAGTTACCGTTTCAAAGGGCGTTTTGAAATCAAAGATAGTTGGCATCACATCCGATGGTTTTGCAAAAAGGTTTGAGTCAAATTGATTCAATATCCTCATATGTCTAACTCAGTTACCAGGTAGGATATTCCCTGCTTTTAGTAGCATTTCCTCACATGTAGGTAGATCAAGTATGACCACAAGCGCTGGTCTAGGAGCGTGTGCATTACGCTAATAAAGGCCAGCTGTTCCAATTTCTGTTGCCGGCTGCAGCAGCAGGGGCAGCAGGAGTGTTGACCTCTTAGGTTCTTGCCAACCATGCTGAGGACGCATAGGTGACAATATGGTGTACTACCGCTGTGTATAACTACAGTACAATTTCCGGTTCCATGCCCCACGTCTTCCCAAAGAGTATTTTGTAGGCCCACGTGGCCACTGGAAAGAGCTTTGTCTATGCGTTTTTTCCAGTTGAGTTTTCTGTCCAGGATAACACCTAGATATTTGCACTCGCTGGAGAAGTTCAGAGCCGAAGCTCTGAGGTTGAGATTTCTTCTGATAGTTAACGGAATCAGTGTTTTCTTTGAGAGATTGACATTTATTTCTTCTTCCTTGCACCACACCTCAATGATACTGAGGGTGAGTTGCATTCGGCTGCTTATTGCGCTCTCCTGCTTGCCTCTAATAGTCACCACTACGTCGTCGGCATACTCTTGAGCGCTAAAACCACCCGCCGTTAGCCTTTCCAGAATACAATCCATGACCAGGCTCTACAGCAGGGGTGATAGCACCCCCCCTTGAGGTCATCCCCTGCACGTCAGCACAGTCACTGTAGTTCCTCCCAGGATGTGACGGTTCGCCCTTTCGGCAAAGCCGATATCCACTTGATAATGGAGGTTTCTAACCTTTTGCGCTGAGCAACATTGTAGATGGAGACATGTAGGGTATTGCCAAATACCCCTTAATGTCTCCCAACATTGCAAGAAAAATCTCCTTTGGATGATGCTGCCTCACACCTCTCCAAGAAGATGACGAAGGGCATCTACAGTAGATCTATCCGCCCTATAGGCAAACTGTTTTTTATGGAGCTTTAAATGTCTAATATTTTCTCCATGGTCTTCAGGGGAAAGGAAGTGGGACATATGGGTCGATATGATTCAGGCTCTGTGGAGCCTTTGTGGCCCACTTTGGGTATGAATAAACACTCGCCTCCCTCCATGATTCCGGAATATATACCCTTGCATAGCTGGCTTTGAATAGCTCAGCTATCGGGGATTTAATAAATTCAACACCTTTCTGAAGCATGGCAGGAAAGATACCATCCATGCCTGCAGATTTGAAAGGTTTAACGCTCTTTTTCATCCATTCAATCCTTTCTGGTGTGAATAGTCTGCCAAATTTGTGAAAATTTCACTTGAAGGGGTAATATACTTCCTCAGCGGATAAATCATCTCTGGTGCTAATACGCTTAGAGCCAGAGAAATGAGTCTCTAGCAGAGCTCTGAGGCTCTCTTTAGGATCATTTGCTGTCGGCATATTGTATTATTCAGTCGGTAAACGTGTTATCAAGCGTTCATTGTCGAGCGCACCATTGTTATTCGACGCCTTTGAATTTTTTAAAGGACATTGTCAAGGAACGTTCTTCCTCTAATTATCCACAACCAAATAATCCATTGTACTTCCAAAACTATGCTGCTGTCGGAAACCAACAGATGGCCCACCTTATATAAATAAATGCGAAAAGGTTTCCAAATAAATGACACGCTATGATTCATAATTACAATGTTTATTCATACGAACAATTCGATTCACAAACTACATACATCCTCATTCTTAATACTAGATATCACAGTTCATGGTAATAAGCCTAAAGGTACGAAAAACTAGAGAGGGCTATCAGTCGAGAACAAAATCAAACATTTACGTCTATTTGAGTTATCATACATGATTTCATCAACTCAAACCCACAAATAAAAATCCATTCCATATATTAGTCACATCATTTTGAGTAGATAATACGTTAAAATATTTACAATTTCACGTTAGGCTATTTCACGTTAGGCTATTACGATTAAATCCCCACGTAAAACTAACAACTGATTTCGTATTGTTCCTGATTGTTCTGTTCCATTAGTCGACTAGAAGGGTGAAAAGAGAATTCACCCAATCGAATAATGTGCATCAATGCCATTTGGAGTTTTTTAAATGAAGAATAACTCCAATTACACGTCCCACATTGATGTGAATTCGTACATCGTTATATCATAATTTCATTTTAATTCTTCATTAATGATTTTTTGATAGGACATTTAAATGGAGTAATAACTCATTTTGCATCGATCTGCTCATAAACTTCTTTGAAAAATATTTTTACAATTCGAATTTCATTAGCCATTTTTCCGTTTATCTGATAGATCTGGCAGGATTTCGCGAATATTAAGTCATTTCGATTGCGGAATACTAAAGGGTTTTTCAATAGTTACGCTCAATGTTCGACAACAGCGTATGACGAACTCGATGGTCACATAAGTGCTATCTTTGACATCAGTATTCTTCTGTTAGTCTCTACATTTTATTATGGAGCGTTACACGAATGAGCATAGTGTCGAAATTGTTGAAAATTAATATCAAAATCAATGTTTCATTAGACAAACATTTCGTGCACTCCGTTCAATTTAAGGTATCGACGATCGCTCTGCAGAATCTACAATTCGCAGTTCAATAAACTGTGTCTGTGTAGGATCAAAAAGTGCCTGTATGTCAGCGAAACACACGATCCCTTGAAAATATTGCTATAGTTCGGGCAAGTGTGCATAAAAATCCGCAACAGTCTACTCCGCGTCAGGCTCAAGAACTTGGCCTGTCTTCGACGACAACTTGGCCAATCCTGCAGAAGGACTTAGGGCTAAGAGCATAAGGTCTATGCTAACATGGATGGTTGCCGCTTTGAAGTCCAACATTAGGGGCGTTATTGCTGAAATCGAGCCACTTTTATGCGATAGCGTCATCAAAAATTGGGTATTCAAGATGCAACAAACCAGGCAAAGCCGCGGCGGACATTTACCTGATATAATTTTCAAAACATAATGTGAACATATGTACTTTCTGATAAAAAATAAAAAAGGATCACTATCATTCTCACAATTTGTTTTATTGCGTTGAAAAGATCGAGCGCTCCCAATGAAAAACACTTTATTTCCGTAACATTTCGGCTCAGACCAAAAATTTTCGAGAATGTTGGGAGAAAATTTTGAAATTCGCAGTTATATCATTTGGCACCTTTGTAATCCACAATTCATTACACATATTATTATAGTATCAAATTTTCTTTGGCGCGTCAGTAATACCTTGGACTCAAGAGCATAGAAAATGACGGACGATATAGAACGCAAGTTTCTTTTTTGACGCTCGAGGCGTCTTATTACTTCTTATTACGCAGTGGATAATATGAGATGAATAATGTTAACAATATACGATTAATTCGTGGGGGGAACTGAACGGAAAGTCCCACTATCCGTATTATATTTTAATATTTATTTCAACTCAATGGGAAAAGTTTTTGATAGATGATACATTCGAAAATGATAGAGATGAATGTTCGGGTAACTAATGAATCAGTTATCATCATGATGAAATGAAAATGTGTTTTTATATGTCCAGATTTGTTATAGACAACATTTTGATAGCTTTCATCGAAATGAATGTGATAACGTCAATGCCAGTTAAAACGTTTCCCGTTTTGGATAAACTACGTATATCTTGAGAGTTCAATAAAAAGCGAAATCAAGAGTGCTATGCACTTCTCAAAGTGAGCCTCAGCTTTTAGTATATCTGGTAACATTTTATTTTTCCTTATGTGACACGTATTCTCTTGATATAAGCTCCAAAATCTCAAGGTTTGCTTAGACCTGTTTTTTTCAACACACTTCAGTTAGTTGCACGAAAAAAAAAGCCGCGTAATGAGATAAAATTTAGTGCTGTTCTCAACCAACCCGATCACTGATCCTAGTATTCGCAAAGTAACCTGGCATGTGCCAAAGTAGTCCTGTGGATTTGAATTAATCTGATTAGGTGAATTTTGAATAATCTCACGTACTTTCCTTGGAGTTGGGGATATATGTATATTAGTTCACGAAAAGAAAGCAAATTAGCCAGTCGTTCGAAAATTGATAGTTTTAAGTTGAGGTTGAGAATAGCCGAACTGGTTTAGGATCAGTGTTTCCGTGAAATCATATAATTGACATTGATTAATCAATTGAGTCAACCTGACATATAAAAGTCGAGATGATAGAATGGCGGAACACGACTTGCACATCACAAATACGCTTGATTAAGGATTGTTCCAGGATTTCAAAAACGAAATTCAATATTCGATTTATTAGGCATTGCCATTTGATTATGTCGATGTTGAACTTCATAAATAAACCTTTATTGAATAATATAAAGAAGTATTCAAAACCTCGAGTACGACGTTACTTTATAGACATTCAAAGCCAGTTGATTTACCCATACTCGAAAGATAAACAGAAAGACGGGCTCAATTATGATAATATCAGAATATTCCGCAGGAATCCACATGACTTTTTGAGAGATCGTCCGGGATTGGAAGAATCTTTTAGGCGGTTGAAAAAAGTTCCGATGAGCTCGAGGCGTGTAACAGTGAATAGTGAAAGGCAACCTCTACTATTCAGTTCGACACGATTTCATTGATTAGATTCCATTTTTCCTTATTTTGAGTATCTCCTATCATCTTCCCCGATGATTTTTCAAAATATGTTTCATTTGAGCTCCGTACTATTGGCCCTAAGAAATATCTTTCAGATTATTAGACGGTGAATCCGGTCGACTGACAATTATTCAGTATGCCACTTAATCATTGTGTTTTCATGTTCAACCAGAATTGGCAACATGGGATAGGGGTCCGTACGTGGAATAGGTAAGTACATCGTTGTCGTGCTAAATAGTTCGTTATGTTCATGAGCGCCAGTATTCATTTTCGTGAATTTTCCTCATAAATGATCGATGTAAAGTGAATATAAGTTTGAAGAAGTTTTGAATGGTCAATGTTGAACTGTGATGCAGAAAATAAGGGTGAAAGATTTGGTTCTACTTTCATATTACAAAATGAAACAAGAAAATATGTATTAGATAGACTAATAAGACAAGACAACAAATCAATACACGTAACCTCACGGAACATCGAAATTTATCCTTTGCATCTGCAGACCGGTTTCGCCATTTTACGGCTCGTCAGTACAGCTTAGCTCAAGATAAACACGATGTGGCAAACAGCCACCCAAACAACCGAACGCGATGACGGTCAGAGAATATTTCTCTACTCACGCCACCTGTCGGCCGAAGGAGCAACTGAATGCAATCCATGATGGTCCTTGTAAAGATTTCTTAGCTCCCCTGATAAAAACCAAAACATGTAACCAGACCGTAAACATTACGGACTAGTAGTCCCAAGTGGTAATACGTGTTTAAGCTACAACCTTATTCGCCTGAATAATAATAATTACACCCGGATTACCACTTGATGATTAGTTAGATCGAAGGTTCTCAAACTGTGGTAGTTTGTTTCGTTTAATAATCAAGATAGTTTGAAGAGGTACCGTACCTGATAAACAAAGGAACAAGTTTCCCCTCCTCACTTATTTAGCTAAGCACTTTTTATTCTTCAAATTTCGTGTGTAATTGTTTTGAATGTTATAAAAATGTATGTAGGCAATATTTGATGATGATTATTTCATGTTGAGTAACACAGGTTAAATTTATGCTAAATGAAAGCATTCGAGATTTTTTTTTATTTTAGAACACTAACTGAGGAGAAGTATCCAAAATTTTTTCTTGGTAAAACGGAAGAGGTTCTGCCTTTTTCTGGAGAATTTCGTGAACCCCTGACTTGGATCATTGTGATGTTTATTCTCAGGTTATTCTCGGTATGAATACAACATTAGATGATTTGCCCTAGACTTCCGAAAAAAAAAAATCAGCATTGGAAAAAGTGATCGGTATAGGTATAGGCCAATGGTTTTTGGAGGCCAGTGGTGCAGTTTTGATATCAGGTGAAATCTTTGTTTATTACATTAAGATGATATTTCATTCACACCAAACCAACGACAACCGATATCTGTTGTTATTTATCGCACTAAATCTGAATAATTGAAAACGCCATAACAAACCAACGACCCCAAATGACCTTCAAATGAACTCGATTTTGATTAAACCTTTCATTTTCGAAATTCAGAGTGAATCGTTGGAAATATGTTTTTATTCGGCAGGTACGGTTTAATGCGGAAAATTGTACGAATTTCGAGAAATCGAAAATGTCTATTCTATGTTAAACAGACATTTTCCAATTAACCTATTTTATTATAGAAGAGGACATGTTTGTTATAGAAATCAAAAATGAACATATATTTCTCAAAAGTTCAAAAACTTCAAAATAAAAAATAAATTCAAATAATATCACCCAAAGCCAAGAACCTTCGAACATCTCAGTAAATTCGATTAAAATATGAATTTCTTGAAGAGGGTTCATTTTATTTGAATGTAACCATGGAAATTTATAAAAAAATTAGAATTAAGCAAGCCGGTTGGGACAATTGATAGAAACGTCAGAGAGTGGGAGTTGGATTTTTCAGAAAGTTTTGCTGTAAAATTGGTTTCAGAGAAGATAAGAATAATTAATAGTATTCAGAATTTTGTCGAGAGGATATTAAATTGTTGGAGTTTGATTTGACAAGAGAACGAGATATCAGAAAGGCGTGCTGGATGTAGGAGGGACAATTGAAATTGGAGTTGGTTGAACAAGGTAAATTAAAAGTGTTCAACTAGTCGAAGAAATATTATTGGACAAATTCTGTGAGTGGACTCAATTGATTTGGAACAATTTATTAATTAAGAATTTTCAATTTTTTCGATAGGATTATTTTGTTTGAACGATTTATCAATTAAGAATTTTTCATTTTTATAGGATTAGTTTGTTTGAGTTTGGTTGTTGTTGAATATAAATTGTGTAAAATTTTTTTCACTCGTTCACTTTAGAACCCTCTTTGAGAAAGAGTGTAGGGCAAAATTAATTAGAAATTGAATGAAATTTTCTTAAAATTGTTATTTGGTTTCAATTATTTTCGAAATTTAAAATTGATTTCACTAATTAAACAATTGAACCATAACAATAAATAAGATCATTTTTTCGGCAGATATGACTTTCGTGATTAATCTTCAAGGTGAGTCAGATCGAATTTGTTATGTTAATGGTTCATACTTAAGAAGCCGTTGTCAAAAAAGTCATTTCCCAGGACCAAATAAATATATCTCGAGGATTAGTCGATCAATCTAGATTAATAGGAAGGGGATCTGAGCGCTATTATCGGGAAATTGCTCAGATTGAATGATCCGTGTACAGTTGCAAGAAGACTATTTGTAAACCCTAACCGACCGCGGAGTGTAACGTATTGTCTTTAACCTGAAATGGTGGGAATTGGTGGAACGAATGGCCAGTGAAAAACAAACAAAAGAAATATTTCTTTCGAGGAACGAATTAGGCTTCTATATATCCAGGGCTTCGTGGAACCCTTTGAATGGACATGGAATCTATAGTTCAATCTTCTTTCATCGAAATGAATATTGGCTGCTAGCCATCTTGAGCCATGAAATAATTCAAATGATGATATTGGTAGGTATTTATCGGTTTTTCTTATTTCTATTAACATTCTTTATACACATTCGACTAAGAACATCATATCGCTCTGAACTCACACTCTGCTGTTTGTCTTAGTCAGCCGATTTTTCACGGGTTTTCAAATAAGGACCCTCGCATTTGGATAGTTTTCACATCGTTTGTGCAATAAAGAACGAGATTAAGAGTGCTACGGACTTTTCAAATCAAAACTATTTTTACACATTCGATGTTCCATCAACCTACATTAACAGAAACGCATACTCATGATATCAGGTAAGCTACATGTTCCACATCTCAAGGCTTACCTTGATCTCGATTTTTGAATGTACTTCATTATCTTATGTTCGAGAATTCACAGTACACCGGTAATTCGTTTATTTACCTTTAAATTACTATGGGTGATTAGTTCGAGCTACCGAATCCTCATTCTGAATCTAATACTCGTCGATTCGAGAATTAAAACAAATTAACTAGTTCAGTGAGCATTCAAACAATACCCGTACGTCGTTGAAGCATGAGGTCTGTAGAAATCATTGATGAAGTAGACGGGAGTGTACTAAATAACCCGAGGCAGTCAATTGCTCGTAAAGTCAAAGAATTTTGGCCTTTGGAGACTTCAACTTGGCAAATTTTTCGTCGCGACTTAGTCCTGCTCCCCAAATTACTAAATTCAAAAGAACCTGGAACTGAAGCCAAATTACAATAGGCAGCGTCGATAATTCGCTGACTGAGTTCTGGAGAAAATGGAAGTCGACCCAGATTTCGACCGGAAGAACATCTTTAGCGACGAGATCCATGTTTGGATAAATGGTCATGTCAACAAGCAAACTTATCGCATTTGGAGAGATATAATTCCAGGTGAGATCTATCAGTTGCTAATCTAAAAGATCGGACTTCATCCAAAATAAACAATTTGGATAAAATCAATATTTGCTTCTTAAAAAAGATGCATCCCCAACAGGACAAATTCAACGTTAATGTAAATCCTTCTCGTGACGGCCATTGAAATGTTCATTTCTCCGGATCTAGGCAGGTACCGCTTGCATATGATGTCATTAGCACTATGCTTGGGAAAACTTACATATTTAAAAAAAATCAGATTTTTGCTGAGTAATATCAATGACAAAGACTTGGAATTGTTTTTCTGAAAATATTGAAGTAGGTACTCGGGAAATAGATTTTATGACCAGGAGTACGGTTCCATCGTACACTGTTGGGTAAACAATTAACAGTGCTGTGCCACAGATGGTAGGTGAGGAAACAGTAACAAAGCCTGCGGATTTCCTAACTCGCACAAGTTCTGTGCTTTTGAGGGATCTGACAAAGATCTTGATTCCGGATATAAACAAATATATTATGTAAACAAATAAACATATTATTAAATGAGCTATTGAATTCATACTTCATTCCTCATCCAAGTATTTGTACTTTCGCTGATTGTTTCATGAAGGAAGCATTTTTCAAGAATATAACTGGAACAGGTGAGCCAAATAATGGTTTTCTCGAAAACTGTAAAATAATTTTTTTTCCCTTGGTGACTCTTCCATGAAATAATGAAATAATTATCGAAGGGATATAAAGGAACTATGTGATACATGTGAATAATGTATTGATTGTCGACATTACATTATTATCTCCTGGATCATTATTATTGTAAGGGAATAGAATTTGAAATATTATTATCCATCCAAGGTGAGTCTCCGATTTATTAATAGTCAACAATCGATTCGTCTCACTGAACGAAACACTTTTTCCTCATGCTGAACTTTCATCGAAAAATTACTATTTTTCCCATATGCCCAAAAGAATGATTCCGAATAAATTTAATTTTTTAGTTAGTAATACTTCTATCTATCTAAGTTACACTGATCGACCTATCCTGTGAAAATTAAGCAACAATTAACATAGGAAATATTTTTTTTAATTATACTGTAATTATCCAAATGGAATACATACATACATACATGTCTCTTCTCCATTCATCTTTATCCTCCATTTCTTGAAGTATTCAATAATTCTTCTCGATTCTACTAGTGGGGTGAATTGCACTAGCTTCTGCAAATTGTGCTATTCTGCAATTGTATCTGAGTATCTAATATAGATAATCAACATGAGCAGGTCTAGAACAGCTACGGTATTTCTTGTCGTTGACTCCGTTTCATTCATTTTCACCAGGATTTTTTTATTCAACAGGTTCAATCTACGTATCATGGGAAAATAATATTTTCTCGTTTTATAAATATCAGCCCTTTCCGCATTGGATCGAATGATTTTTCAATATAAATAGAAACCCCTCTGTAAATGTGTACCGAATCAGTTTTTATTCCAAATCGTCTCATCAGTTTATGTACTAAGGTCCGTATGACACGGTGCAGAAATTGCGAGCTTTAGACACATTTATTTTATGTGATCATGTGCAGTGTCGAATTACACCATGCCGAAGAATTGGCATTTACATTTCTATTGAGAAATTGTACCAATTTCTGCACCATATCATACGGGCTTGAGCTGTGAAATGATTCGTTAAAAACCAATTTCGAACTCATGTGTTATGTTTACATTTTCCACAAAAGCGACCATTATCTTATATAATACTTTCTCTGTGGCCTTACTCAAGGCCGACAATTACATTTTTTCCATATCTTCAATCACTTATACAATGTTTTCCATCTTTTTAGGTAATTTACTGTTCACATTAGTCTTCTAACGTTCTCTCCTAGCGATTGATTTTTCAGTTTTCCTATTATTTTCTTCATTTTTTTGTTGGTGATTTATGTTAGCCTTTCTTTTCCACTTTTATTTTCATGTGTGTAATTTCAACTCTTTCTTCTCTTGTTATTTCAGGAATAGTCATTCTGCTCTTATTCCGGTAGAGGCTGTAGCGAATTTTTCATAGAAATTGGTCGTTGGTATTCGTTTCTGGTAAATTATTTCTTTTCAAACTTACGAAAACAACGTCATATTTTGACTGACAGGATCAGAAAGAAGTTCTACTTTTCCTCCGTCGGATGGAAAAGTATTGCTATGTCAACGATGAATTAATTTTCCGTCCGCCGCACGGAAAAGGAGATGAATTAGTTAGCAATTATTATACTTCATGTCTGTCCAAATTAATTTTGCATGACAACCGTAACTAGGCAAATTTTCCATTGATCACTCATTCATAACTATCGTAAATATTTATAAATCTAAAGATGTATCTCCAGATTTTTATGCATTTCAATACGTTTGAAAAAAAATTAACATACTTCATTTTTGGAGAAGTGACTTTTCATGGCTCGCTTTTAATTACCCGCCTCACTGCGTTCGGCGGGTTCACACAAGCTCGCCATGAAAAGTGACACTTCTCCTTATGAGATATCATACTATTCCATTGATCAGCAAAATTACTCTGATTCTTGTTTTCATACCTTCCGATGGCCTATTAAGTATCATCTCATCACTCAAATGGAGTTTCCTTGCTTTTCAGCTTTTCTTTTCTCCTCCAGCAGTGTTTTCAAAATTTCAGGTTGAAGTTTTTACTTCGATATCTGGAAAATTTGAGTCGATTAGATTTTGCTTCAATTATTTACGCTCCAAGGTCTCGACAATGAATTTTTTGATTTGGAACGACTCTTCGAAGCTTGTTGCTGCTCTTTTCGTTCTATATCCAAATTCAATATGACCAGACTATGATCTGGTATATTCTTCATTACTGCAATCTAGTCTAGAGATATTTTGAAGGCCTGTTGTTTCCTCATGACAACAACTATGGAATTATGTTCATGTGTAATGCTGACCTCCACTGGAGTTGGTTTTCCTGTAGTTCTAATCGATGTTCTCAGCAATGAGATATCCTGCTGTCAAAGCTGATGTGTGTTTTTTGAAGAAGGCTGATATATCTTCAACTTCAAGGTCCATCCTCCATGGTTTATAGATGGTAGTGAATATTTTAATTATCTTGCTTCCACTCTTATTGCTGTTCCCTCAATTTTGGTTTCTGGTAGGTACGGCTGGTTGTTCATTATGACATATATTTCTCTTCACTGAGATGCACGTACCCCTCTTCCTCTTCTTTCTTCTTTTTCTTACCTATTTACTACATAGTTCATTCATAGAAGATCTTGGAAGGTTTCAGGTAGGTTTTAGCTTGTTGCTTTCGTTTCTACATCTAGATTCAATATGTCGACTATGATCTGATGTTCATATCAATATATCCCCAACCACAGCAATGGTTGAATTATAATATCTAGAATCTCCATTGTTCCCGAGAGATTACGCAGGTGAAGTTCTCAGCTTGATGGATTCATTTCATTTCGGACAACATTCTGTTATCTTTCCAAAATATAATATTTGTACCTACACTTATTATTCATATAGAAACAGCTTTACACCCCAATTAAAAAAAAAATAGCTAATAAATGAAAGGTTTCCCTTGATCTCAAGACTCTTTTGTTGATATATTTTCTATAATTGAAGACTCACCCTCTATGGCTCACAAATATTCTTACTTCCTTTCACCTAACCCTGTGGATAAACTAGGAATATATTTTGAATGCACTTCAGACTTTTTTTTTAAATAAAAAAAAGTGTTTCTAACATGAAATATCGTATCTGAAAATCAAGAAATTATTCACACGCAGATAATATTTTACATGAAATGCGTTGAAATCTGAATTGACTCTCACCCTGTAGGAGCTAGGAAGAAATCACCTAAAAGTTTTTTCTTTCGATAAAACGAATATTATATATTACACTTAGGAAGTTTGAAAGAACCCTAGAATTTCCTTCCAAACATTTCAAATTCCAGATGAACCCAAAAACTGGTCGTAATGGCTGAAATTGATTTTCTACACTGAACTCCTCTTTTATACAGTAACCAGTTTTTCTTCAATCAGGATATTTTTCAATCAGCAGTCGTAGTCAAACAGCGAATTTTGCTCACCTTGATCTTGATATATGACTGTCTTATTCGCTATTTTGGATCATATTTTGAACATCAGGCCTACCTGATGATAACAGTGTGATAAGTTTTACCATTAAAAAATTCTTCATTCAGAAGAATATGAGATATTAAATGTCGATTTCTGTCGAAAATCTCATTAGAAAATTATATCTGACACCTGGAAGAATTCGCTGGTCGACCTATGAACATTTAGTGAACATTTAAACAGATGTGTTGCTGCTGCAAGAGAGCATGCATTGTACATTGCAAAGGGAATTGTATGCATTTGACATAGTCTTTCGGTAACAAATAAAATCCATATAATAGGAGCACAACCAGAATAACAATAACAATCATACTCTACATATAGAACTTTCAACAAGAGTTCCGATTGGTACGAATATCCACCTTCCCACTATGAATAAACAGATGTTAGTCATCTAAATTTTCAATCACTGTCAATTCAATTACACATTCACCTAAAATAAATTCGAGATAGTTGCTTAATCGCTCAGCCTCCTCATCCACAGATGCGTTGAGAAGATTAGGAATTGACTGAATCGCATGAAGTAATTTGGAACAGGATTTGTGCAGCTAGAATTAACCCCTTCTAAATTGTGAGTGCTATGCTCGCGGATTGGTGCTAACTGGGGTGTATCCTCCATAATTTCCATATCTCGCATTTCTTTGTACAAGCTGTACATCGAGGCAACGCAGCTCAACCTCATGCGGCCGCCCTTGAAAAGTTCCTGAGTGGAGTTTATGATGATTGTTGATCGAACGGTTTCGAGGCCAGGAAGAGCATCGTAGTAGACAACTGAATTGTGGACTTGAACTCCTGGTTTCTGGTGAGCCTGAAAGGAGAGAAAAAATATGAATTTGACTCAATTTTGCCAGATTTCAATGGTATAATTTAACGTTACACTGGCCAAATTCTTTTTGCACGCCATTTTGGTTGTCATTATTTGTCCGGTTTAAAACTTCAACTGGTTTAAATTAGAAAGGCAATGCTAAGCAACTATAGAGCACTACAACTATAGAACACTGCAAGAAAAATAACGAAATTATTATGGCTTAATGTTCACTAATTAACTCAGTCTACGATTTTCACCACTCAAGAGTTCAACAAAACTACTACACGTGTTTCGCCATACCATGGCTTCATCAGGTGACGAGATGGAAACATAACTTTTTAAAAAATCCATTTCGCGGATATTTTCCTCTGTTTCCGTCTCTTGAAGGAGAAAAAACTCTACACCATTTTGAAACCTAATTGCTTCTCGAAATTCCTTCCATATTTATTACTATTTCAATATTCAATACTCATTTCAACAAGACCATATCTTCTGAAATTATGTCAAAGAATTAGGAACAATTGCTGGATGGTCAGGACATCGATTCGATTTGGTCAACATTTCTAAGTGTAGTCGAGGTAGCTGTCTCCAACAAAACTCGCACTAAGCGTTCCAACCCAGACCTTGGATCGACGCATGTACACACATCGGAAAAGTCTAGAGATATTTTTATAAATAGGCGGAAAAACTGAAATTATAGTGTAATGAATAAATGTTTGATATGTCATCAAATAAATTTTTTGCATGAAACGAACACAATATTCCAAAAAGAAAATAAAATATAAAACATAATTTTTCGAGCTATACAAACAAAATTTAGAAAAGCACTGCCGTGAAGGCAGGAGCTTTTGAGCGCTCGTACATGCACCTTGTAGGTAGATTCGCATTTTCTAGTTTAGGAAATCAATTGAAGGAATTCTCGACAGCTGTCAAAAAAATTCTGAAACTTAGGCGAAACTCCAGACTTCCTGTCCTGATCAATTTTTTTTCGATAATTCGCTAGAATTTTCTACGGTATCTATGGTCTTGGTGATGTGATCTGGACAAAATTTCGCACGTAGTTTGAATACATTATTCCTCAGCTAGGTGCATAATTCCATTCCAATCCGATCTGTAGTTTCGAAACTATCAGGAAAAAAATATTTTGAACGGCCATAATTACGGAACCCCTGGTCTAATTTTGCTCATTGATGAACGTGACCGCGATATTCGTGATCCGAACCCACCCTGAAAATTTCAAGTTCCTAGACCAATCCGTTCAAAAGTTACAATTTTTTATGGTTTCTATGGTTCTGGTCATGCGATCTGGACAAAATATTGCTTTAATATATCATTCTCGATTAAAATACAAAATTTCTTTTCGATCGAATCTGTAGTTTCGAAATTATCGAGAAAACAAAATTTCACCACCGACCGTATTTACCCCTAGTATAATTCTGCTCATTGATAAACGTGATCGCGACATTTAAGATTCACACCTATCCTGAAAATTTCAAGTCCCTAGGCCAATCTGTTCGAAAGTTATGGTTTTCTATGGTTGGTCATGTGATCTGGAGAAATGTAGCTTGAATATATATTTCTCCATTAGTATACAAAATTTCGTCACGATCAAATCTGTAGTTTTGAAATTATCGAGAAAACTAAATTTCAAACGACCATATTCACGGAACCTCTAGAATAATGTTGCTCATAGATGAACGTGATCACGACATTCGAGATCCACACCTATCCTGAAAATTTCAAGTCCCTAGGCGTTTCGGTTCAAAAGTTACAATTCTCTATGATTTCTATGGTTCTGGTCATGCGATCTGGACAAAATCTCACATGTAGCTTGAACACCTCATTTTCCATCTGGGTGCAATCTCTTTCATCTGTAGAATTCAAGTAATCAGGGAAACAAAACTTTGAACTGCCATATTTACGGAACCCCTGGTGGAATTTGGCCCATTAACGAACTTAAACGGCATTCGGGAACTGAACCCACACTGAAAATTTCAGGTCTCTTGGTTGATCCGTTCGAGAGTTATCGTGCTTACGGCCGGACGGACGGTCGGACGGACGGTCAGATGGACAGACTCGAATTTTCCGAAGGATTCGTCATCAGTGAGTCGAACATAGTCGATTGAGACCATTTTCGGCTCAAAATTCGAAAAATACAGACATCGTGACGAAATTATATAGCCCTCGTGGAAGTAGTACGAGCGCTCAAAAATGATCAAGTATGCAAAAATATAAATAATAAATAGTATGACCCTCATGTTGGTTTAGAACAGCATATTGTTCACAGTCAAAATGACATTGTCAATGTCCGATTGAGCTATACTTGCCCGTTCTGTCATTCTGTGGTTAGAAGCTATCGGAATTGAAGAGCATCTTGGATATTGGCCATAAGGGGAGCAATTCTACTTTGTTCAATCGGATTAAGGTCTGGGGATTGTGTGGGCCATGACTATACTTCAATTCCCTCGTTTCATAACCCGTTCATCACAATCGCAGCGGTATGGGGACGAGCATTATCATGCATTAGGTGGAAGGTTGCACCAACAGCACCAGCAAATAAAGGCACGATGGGTTGAAGAATATCATCCACATACTGTTGACCTGTCAAGAAACCATTTAGACAAACGAGGTCGGTTCTGCCGCCTATAATTATTCCTCCCCATACCATTATTGTACCGCCTCTGTAATTGTAGACTTCCTGAACATTTCTTGAACGTTCCACGTTCCCGGATCGCCTTCACATTCGTGTGCCACGAGAATCTGGATGAAATCCAAATCTGGATTCATCAGTGAACAAAACTGTTGCCTAATCATCTGCATCCCAATTTTGATATTCTTCGCACCAGTCTGCTCTGGCAGCGCGAATGCCCCTAGAGAGAGGTGGACATCTAATTGGTTGTTGACCATGAAGATTGGCTTCGTGGAGACGATATCTTACAGTATCTCTCCCAACGGTTATGCTATGCGCTCACTGCAATTCCATAACCAATTCAGGTGCTATTGTAGGGTGTCTTCTTACACTTAGCAATAAAAATATCTCCTGACTTGCCGTTGTACAGCGTCCACGCCCTAGGTGTTGTTCAGCCGAACTTCCAGTTTTCATGAAACGCCTCATAAACGATTTATGACACTTTCGGAAACACCAATCCACTCAGCTACCACTTATGTGGATCACTCAGCTACTTCGACTTGTCGCAGCCCAGCTCGTCTGAAGACGAATATCGTCGTTCTATAGTAGAACACATAATTCGAATGCAACTATACGATTGCAGAACACTATAGCCTGAATTAGATCGACATACTGAGTACTTAAAGAATTTACTTTTTCCGTCTTTCATGTTTGTCAATTTTTCGAGCGCTCGTACTACTTACACGGGGGCTATATCATTTCGTCACGATGTCTGTATTGTAACAATAGCAAATCGTTTTCCAAAAATCTGAAAACAAAGGATCAATCTAATAGTCGCCGATATCACGAGATCTCCCAAGATGTTCAATAAAAACAGTTTTCGGAAATAAGTTTTTTTAATTTTACGAGTGGCCTGCACCCACCACTAGATGTGAAATTCAAGAAAAAAATTCTCTGAACCGAACCAGCCGTCAGTGTGACAATATTTAATTCAATTCTTTTTTTTTAAGAGATAGAATCACAGAGTTCTCATTACCCGATCAAAAAAATCCAATTTTATTTTCAGTGTGAACAGCTGGGGGGCTAAAATATGCATATAACTCTCTCAACCCATGTCTTCTATCTAGACAAAAAATTTCAGCAGGATATGAAAATAGTTTTCAAAATACAGAAGTTCTTGGAAGGAATTTTTTGAAATTCTTTTAGTGATACGAAATAAATATCTCACAACTAACTACAAAGTTTCAATTCTATTGTATCGGTATTCTTCGAACTATTGGGAAGGAGAAATTCACAAGGCTTCGTCTACGAACGAACTTCACCCGAAAATTTCAAAACGACTTTTGTTTCGAATGTTATCGTGTTCACATCTGATCGGTCGGACAATCGAATTTGACGAAGAAGGATTTATCTGCTAGTCGAACCTAATAGGGACCTTTACACTTACGCTCCAGTCGCGCGCGAAAATCGCGAGTGATTTTCGCGCGCGATTGGAGCGTGTAAAAAATTGCGTTCACACTACGCCGTCGCGCGCGAATTTGGTCGAGCCGTTCCAGTCGCGCGCGACTGGAGCGTTAGTGTAAAGGTCCCTTATAGGAACACTCTAAGCTCAAAATTCTAAATTTACAGACATTTGGAGAAAATTAAAGCCCATGTCTATAGAAACAAGCGCACAAGTTCAAGATCAACCGTTTTTTTTTAATTGTTTTGAATTTCTCAAATTGAATTAATAATTTCGAGATTATCAACCAATATTCTATGAAATATCTCAATATAACAAGATACTGTAATACCGATGCTTTGTTGAAAGCGGACAATTTCATTGGTAGTGGGAATCGAAGTCACAAAAATATATGATTTCACTAGAAATATTCACGAATAAGGTAGATGGTAGATAAGAATATAGAATATGTTTGAACCTTAGTTCAAAAATATCGACATATAAATGAAGTCATTTATTGCCCAGCTGGGATTCTGCCCCTGGGAATTTTCACATATTTCACAATGAAGACAAGCCCCAACATTCTAACGTGAACCTTAAATCATTGTCTCTGACGTTTTCAAAGCCTACGTAAAAAGCGTGGGATGTCCCTGTCAACAAATTTTTTCTTTATTGTTTCATTTCCACTTTCACTTCTGCAAGAAGATGATATCAAGGAATTTGAACTTAAGGGTCTGCAGAACAATCTGGAATGTCCAATTCTTTTGGTGTTCTCTACTTAATATTGTTGATTAGATGGAAAACGCAGTTCTTTCCATACAAAGCTATATTATTTCAAAGTCACATGGTTTCCTATATAGATTTCAGAAAATATCTGAACGTGGCTTATTCAAATTCTGAATCATCTCATTTTCTGCTCAATTTTAACGGGTGCTGAAACACTCAATTAGCGATCCTCTCTCTATTCTCTACATTTCGTTCAGTGACAAGGAGAACCCCTTCTGCTGGTTTCTATAACCTTGGCAACGTCGGGCATCTCGTATTCTTAGACCTTTTGAGCGCTCGTACTACTTACACGAGGGCTATATCATTTCGTCACGATGTCTGAATTTTTCGAATTTTGAGCCGAAAATGGTCTCAAACGACTATGTTCGACTCACTGATGACGAATCCGTCGGAAAATTCGAGTCTGTCCGCCCGTCCGGCCGCATACACTTTAACTCTCGAACGGAATGTCCTAGTAACTTGAAATTTTCAGGGTAGGTTCGAATTTTGAATGCCGCGGTCAAGTTCGTTATTGGGCAAAATTCGCCGAGGGGATCCGTGAATATGGCCGCTCGAAATTTTGTTTTCCTGATTACTTCGAAACTACAAATTCGATCGAGATGAAATTTTGCACTTTAATGGAAAATGAGGTGTTCAAGCTACATGCAAAATTTTGTTCAGCTCGGATCACCAGAACCATAGGCACCATAGAAAATTGTTACTTTTGAACGGAAACGCCTAGGGACTTGAAATTTTTGTGATAGGTGTAGATCTGAAATGTGGCGTTCACGTTTATCAATGAGCAGAATTAAACTAAGGGTTCCGTAAATACGGTCGTTTGAAATTTTGTTTTCTCGATAATTTCGAAACTACGGATTCGATCGAGATAAAATTTTGTATTTTAAACGAGAATGACATATTGAAGCAACATTTTGTCCAGATCGCATGACCAGAACCATAGAAACCATAGGAAATCATAACTTCCGAAGGAAAGGGCCTAGGAACTTGAAATTTTTAGGGTGGGTTTGGATCGCGAATTTCACGGTCACGTTCATCAATGAGCAAAATAGACTAGGGGTTCCGTAAATATGGCCGTTCAAAATATTCTGTTCCTGATAATTTCGAAACTACCGATTTGATTGGAATGAAATTTTGCACCTAGCTGGGGAATAATGTATTCGAACTTTCTGCAAAATTTTGTCCAGATCGCATCACCAAAACCATAAATACCGTAGAAAATTTTAGCGAATTATCGAAAAAAAAATTGGTCACCTAAAGCACTGACTTGAAGTCTGGATTATCGCCTCAGTTTGAAAATTTGTTTGACAGCTGTCAAAAATTTCCTCAATTGGTTTCCAAAACTGGAAAATGCGAATCTAACTACAAGGTGCATGTACGAGCGCTCAAAAGCTCCTGCCTTCATGGCAGTGCTTTTCGTAATTTTTTTTTATTATTATTTTTAACCTGACAGATGTTGAATTCTACTTTTATAACTGTCTAATCGGGCTTCCGAGAGTCATCGGGCTATTGATCGATCAATTGATTCAAAACGAGTTTTAGCGCTTGTGTTACTTGATTTATCGAAGGCGTTCGACGCCGTGGATCACAATTGCTAAGTTGGGGCACATCGGTTTTAAGAGGGACCGTTGGAATTTCACACAAGTTAATTCGGGTGTACCTTAAGTTTCAATTTTGGTTCCACGGTTATTCCTGATTTAATCCTTCGATGTATTCTCTAAGCTACGTTGCTCTGTCCATGGATATGCTGATGATAATATTCAACTTCATTTCGACTTTAATTCGAACAATGCGCGTCAATCAAACAGAATTATCGATGAGGATTGGAACATGGTAAATAAATTCTCTGAAGCAAACAACTTGAAAATCAATGCTATTAAGTCACCATTCTTACTTTTCGAAAACTCCAAGAAATGCTTCGAATGTGTTCAAACATCATTTTTGTCCCACGATAGACAATCCCTAATAGCACACAACGTCCTAGGGACATACAATTTATTTCCAATTAACGTCAGAACATCCATGGACGTCCTTTGGATGTTTGTTTTTGGACAGTATAAGGACGTCCTCTACATATGTTCATTTTTGGTCCAATTAATGTAGGTGTCCGTGATGGACATAATACGGACCATACAAAAATGTCCATACCAAATATCCATAAGATGTCCGTGATGGGCATAAAACGGAACCATATAAAATATGTCCATATCATATAGAGCTGAAATAGTCCCTTACCGACTTAATACAGGCAATGTCAAAAAGATGTCCGGACTAGGCACCAAAAAGTGATCCTCATGGACATCTCGCTGTGCTTTCAGGCAATGTGAAAACTGTATTTTCTCGAAATATCGAGAATAGGAATGAGGAACATATAATACTGACTACTCATAAATCCCCTTTTTGAGCGCTCGTACTACTTACACGAGGGCTATATCATTTCGTCACGATGTCTGTATTTTTCGAATTTTGAGCCGAAAATGGTCTCAATCGACTATGTTCGACTCACTGATGACGAATCCGTCAAAAAATTCGAGTCTGTCCGTCCGTCCGTCCGTCCGTCCGTCCGTCAGCACGATAACTCTCGAACGGATCAACCTAGAGACTTGAAATTTTCAGTGTAGGTTCAGATCCCAAATGCCTCGGTCAAGTTCGTTAATGGGCAGAATTCCACCAGGGGTTCCGTAAATATGGCCGTTCAAAATTTTGTTCTCCTGATTACTTCGGAACAACAGATTCGATCGAGATGAAACTTTGCACTCAAATGGAGAATGAGGTGTTTAAGCTACATGTGAAATTTTGTCCAGATCGCATGACCAGAACCATAGGAACCATAGAAAATTGTAACTTTTGAACGGAACCCCCTAGGGACTTGAAATTTTCAGGATAGGTGTGGATCTGGAATGTCGTGATTACGTTCATCTATGAGCAAAATTATACAAGGTGTTCCGTAAATATGGTAGTTTGAAATTTAGTTTTCTTGATAATTTCAAAACTACAGATTCGATCGTGACGAAATTTTGTATTCTTATGGAGAATGATATATTCAAGCTACATTTTTCCAGATCACATGACTCGAACCATAGAAAATCATAACTTTCGAACGGAAAGGCCTAGGGACTTGAAATTTTCAGGATAGGTGTGGATCTCGATTGTCGTGATCACTTTCATCTATGAGCAAAATTATACTAAGGGTTCCGTAAATACGGTCGTTTGAAATGTTGGTTTCTCGATAATTTCGAAACTACGGATTCGATCGAGATGAAATTTTGTATTTTAATCGAGAATGATGTATTAAAACAATATTTTGTCCAGATCTCATGATCAGAACCATAGAAACCATAGAAAATTGTAACTTTCGAACGGAAAGGCCTAGGAACTTGAAATTCTCAGGGTGGGTTTGGATCGCGAATATCGCGGTCATGTTCATCAATGACCAAAATTAGACTAGGGGTTCAGTAAATATGGCCGTTCAAAACATTTTTTTTGCTGATAGTTCCGAGAATACTGAGCGGATTGGGATAAAATTCTGCACCTTGCTGAGTAATAATGTATTCAAACTACGTGCAAAATTTCGCACCACCAAGACCATAGATACCGTAGAAAATTCTAGCGAATTATCGAAAAAAAATTGATCAGCTGAAGCACTGACATGAATTCTGGAGTTTCGCCCAAGTTTCAGAATTTTTTTGACAGCTGTCGAAAATTCCTTCAATTGATTTCTGAAACTGGAAAATGCGAATCTACCTACAAGGTGCATGTACGAGCGCTCAAAAGCTCCTGCCTTCACGGCAGTGCTTTTCGTAATTTTTTTTTCAGTTTTTTTTCGATATTTTGGAAACTACATATTTCAATGAATGAAACGATTCGAAAAGAAGTATATATTTGAAATTGAATTATCGATCATATAAGACATAAAAAAATTCAAAAAAAAAATGTTCGAGAAATTTATTTCTACTCCCTGTATAATTGAGAGTGTAAGGGCTTTATGAATATTTCAGCTCAGTAGATAAAGTCGAACAGTATCATAATCCAAATTTTCAGATTTCAAATAAGTCAGGTTCTCAAGAACCGTCTAGTAGGCACTCGAACTTGGGACACCTTGTATACCAAATATTTCTATTCTGGAATAATTCACACGGATTCAGAGATCGCGTGATGAGTTTCTTAATAGGGTTGGATGATTGTCATTTTACCACATCTTGTAACGTCGCAGTGCTTTCGGGCGTACCTCCTGATGGAATGTGCTGGGTGGGTGGTGGTTGTAATATCTAATAGTAATAGTTAATAGTTTTTAGTTTTCATCCCATTTCGACTGTTGCATTTGACTAGAAAAGTGTATGCGAAGTATTTGTTTTATATTCGAAGTTTCGAAGTGTTTGTAGAATATAGTGCTGTTATATTCAAAGTTTCAAACGTTATTTGTTCTGTGTGTTGTACTATAAAAACAAAGAAGTGAGTGGTCATTGATCTTGTTATTCGAATTCGAGGATTTCCTGAAAACGGAAAAAAACATGAAAAAATCAGTAAATTGTGCATTTTATCAATTGAGTTTTCCCAACAAAATCTTTAGTAGTGGTATTTTAGAGTTACTAAAATGAAAATCTTGCCATTTAGATATATTCGTAGTTTCTTCCACAAGACTAACCAATTTCGAAAGATAAAAAGTTTGCTATTTCAGTTTTATCATTTTGGTTATATTGAAAGAAATAAATGAATTTACTATATTTGAGTTTTGTTCTGAATAATGAATTTGTATTTTCTTTTTGTACATGTCTTATTTTTGCGCACTTGTTTTACGGTTAAACGACCCTCCAAGGTGGGTGGTGATAGCCCTCATGAATTTTGCAGAAGGGCGATGGCTACACTTCTGACAAATAAATTGACCACTGAATACAGCTGGGTTTTCCTAATAAAAAAAACAAGTTTTTTCAAAAACCAATACAGCAGATCTTATTATAAGTAAGTATAACAAATAGTAATATGTGTGAGAGTTTATAATGTTGTGGCAAGTTGGGTAGTAGAGGTTAATCTTAAGTATTTCAATATGAAAATTGGAGTGGATTACCTTAATTCTTTCCATGCAATAGAGTGTATTGCCATAAGCGTTATCAAACTTCTGATATTGGCTGAAAATTCTTATAATTGAGCAATTACGATTAATCAGAATTCACAAAGAACAATTTCATACATTTTCTGTTCTTATAGTGGTTGCAAAAGTTGAATGTTGTTTGACGTCTTTTCTCTATTTGATACATGATTAGAACCTTTTTCTGCAAGTTTTTGTGTGTTATCGTACAATTTTCTGGATTTGATGCGAAAGACACTGATAGCTAACGTCTCTTTCATATTGGTCACATTCAACCAAAATAAACATAATAAGAATTTGAATAATGGTATATTTTTCTTTCAGGATCTGCTCAATTGAATCACAAAACCGAAGACTCTTCCATAAAAGAGGTGGAAGAACGTATAAAAAAACTGTTAAGGAAAGCCAAAGAACGACTTGTGGCAGAGGAGAAGAGGTCGACTCAAAATAAATAGATTTGCGATATAGATCATTAAGATTAAGATTTTTGTCTAACAAAAGAGTTATTTCTTTTATTATATAGATAAGGTAAGGTTAGGTTAGGCTGTTTTTTAATGTTTTGAGATTATATTTTTATTTTTTCATATTTTTACATTTATTTTATCAATTTTGTATTCTTTTTTCATTGAAATATTTTTAAACATTTGGTTGTTTGACCTACTGTTTCATTTCAAAGCAGTTCCTATCAGCTTTCCAAATCTAAGAGGTTAAGAATGAATAGTCAGGAGTCGAGAAAAGTTTTCATGTACAAAACATGTGAAAGTGAAATGTTGAAATGAAAATTTCCCAATTACAACTTGAACGTCCTCAATACCAAAATAGGATGTTCTGTCAAATGTCCATAGTTATAGTCCTAAGTGGCTATCTAGTGGATGTCCGCGGGTGACGTCCATCGGACGTCTATAGTGATGTCTAGTTATTATAGTCCTATGGGAATATCTAGTGGATGTCTGCGGTGAACGTCCCTCGGACGTCCATAGTGATGTCTAGTTATGGTCCTAAGGGGATATCCACTGGATGTCTGCGGTGGACGTCCGAATTCAGTTCGAAGTTGGGAAATTAGTGCGTCCCTCGGACGTCCATAGGACGTCCACTGTACCAGAAAAGGACGTCCTATGGATGTTCATAATGTCCGAAGTGGACATCCTATGGATGTCCAAAGGACTACTTTGTGCTATCAGGGATTATCTAATTCCCTATGTTACATCGGCTGAAAACTTGGGAATCATTTTTGACTCCAGCCTTCGGTTCAGAGCAGATGTGTCTGGTTTGTTATGCCGATCGTATGCCACAATGAAATTATTATACGCCGACAGGAATATACTAGATTAAAATTTGAAAAAGACACTATGCGAGTCTCTAGTACTTTCAATATTCAATTATGGCTGTACGCCATATGCCCCCCCTGTTTGGATGTTGTAACGAAGAACCGAATTCAATGCGTACAGATAATTTGTGCCAGATTTGTTTTTGGCCTCAAAAAATTCGACGCTGTGTCGGAAAAATTTAAGGTTCTTCGGAGGTTGCCTATGTCGAAGCATTGGGAGATTCAGATCTTGACTTTCACATATCGTGATAGTTACAAGTTAACGACACAAAGTTTAATTTGAAATTTCGTAAGGATCTTAACACAAAAAAATTTCAAAGATTGTATTTTAACTCAGCTTTCTGAAAAACTATTCACCATATTCTGTTGAAATTTCTTGTCTACATAATACGGGCATCAATTTATTATAGAATTCACTCCAGAAAATAATGGGTCAGATCGAATGTTCGATTGCAATATCATTGTAATTTGAATGGAATTTGAAAGCGGGGTGTGTTCTAGGACTGGCTCCGTAGCTATCTCGAGGGTAGATCCAAGTGTGTGAAGCTGGGAAATTCATCATCTGCAGAACATAGTGTCAACTTGGGAGTACAACAAGGTTCTGTTCTTGGGCCACTTTTATTTTTTCTCTTTATCAACGACCTGCCTGGCAATCTGCGGATGATTTTTGTCAACTTGGTAGCTCGTTAGGGTACTTTGCTCATAAGGAAACATTTATTGACTTTGTTTGCTGATGATGCTCGAGTGGTAATAACAGCTGCAACTTTTGAGGAGCTCCAGAGGTTGTGTGGTGTTCTTGTGAATTGCTTCGAAGACTGGTGTCATGGGAATAATCTGATGATTTACATTGGGAAAACTGAGTGTATGTATTTCAAATTATGTCAGAGCGATCTCAAGCATATTATTCACTATTTGAATGAAGACATACTGTCTAAAGAAAGTGCTAAATTTGGCATCCACTTGAACAGTGGTTTGAAGTGGTTCACTCACGTCAATTCATTGTGTGGCAAGCTCAATAGTTCTTATTTTGCGATAAGTAGGGTAAAAAATCTTCCTCCTCCAGAAACTTCTTAAGAATATCTTCTATAGCTAAGTTAACAGGCATTTGTCGTATAATGTTCTTCTGTGGGGAAATTCTTCGGATGTTGGAAGGGCTTTCATATTGCGTATATACCTCGGCGTCAGTCATGTAGAACTTTGTTTGTTGAAAGTAGTATCCTTACCTTGTCTTCCATCTTCATACTCAAATATCATTTATAAGTGAAGGAAAAAGGAATAAAGCATGATTAAACTGTCCAGCTTTCATAATTATAGACCTAGAAGTAGACCTAGAAGTCCCTAAACATAAAACTACTAGGTTCGAAATGTCTCCTATGTACCAGTCCATAAAACTGTATAATCATCTGCCATATAGTATAAGAAATCTTAATAATAACGAGTTCAAGAGAAATGTAAAAAGCTTATTTTTGAAAGAATGCCATTGTACTGTAAATGAATACTTGAATGATATTAACAGAACCTAGTTCATTTTGTTATTTTGACTTGTCCCATACATGTATACACATGTCCGAAGGATCAATAAATTATTATTATTATTATCATTATCATTATTTACCATGCTTTAGCAACAGAGCTGTGCCGAGCACTGAAAATTAGTGCTTCGAGCACTAAGTACTAAGCACTTGGAAAAAAGGGCTCCCGAGTCGCGAGTACTAAGCACCAATTTCCACAAAAGGCTCGCGATTACTAAGCACTTTATGGAAGTAATTCGATATTTGGAGCACTAAGCCCTAAGCACTTTTTTAAGAACTGTTGAGGTGAGGTGATTTTAATCGGAAGAAAAATTGTACCCATTTAGTTAAGCTGTTATATGATAATATGTGAGATCATTGACAGGTCAGAAAAGATGTATAGGATGTCCCGAATTCGATGCTCACTTTGAGCATCTCGAGAGCTATGTGTGTTGAAAACAATTTTCAAGGACTCCGGAGTCCGGATCTCTTTGGTTGAAATAATATATATTAATAAATATATCGATTCATTTTCACTGGACTGAATATCAATACTAGATCTCAAGGTATCAAGGTGTTGGCGTCGGTCGCATATATTCGTGTTACGAAAATATTGGGAAAGGAGTACTGAAGTGCTTCCGAGCACTTCTGCGGATTACTAAGCACTAAGCCTTTTGCTGAAGTGCTCCAATTACTAAGCACTAAGCACTGCTTTTAAAAAGTGCTCGGGAGCACAGTGCTTGGGAGCACAAAAGGGCTTCGAGTGCTTTAACAATTACCAAGCACAATGTTTTGGCACAGCTCTGTTTAGCAAGTATGGTGTCATAATAATATGTTCACGTAATTGAAAGGAAAACAAATATCTTAAGGCTGCACTTTTGATCTTCTGCATTCTGTACTTACTATGCTGATTGAGGAAGTGAAAATATACAGCATTGCAATAATCTATATGTGGATATATTATCGCGTGAACAATTTCAAATTCACTGGTTGAGTGGAGACAAATATCCAAACCACGAAGCATATTTAACTTATAAAAACACACTTATATTCATAAACCAAACAACCAGTATATATAATTCGAGAATACGAAGACTTGTCGTGAATTAATATAGCACGTATATCACCTCATGTATTTTTGCTTACATTCCAAATAAAAATCTAGACGTGATAGATCTGCTGACCGAGTAGGCCGATATAGAAGAATCACCACTTCCTAGAAATATACATTGAAAAACACCAGTACATGTTTCAAGAATGTGATGGTGCCACATTCAGCTGGAACAACATGTTACGAAGCACTGTCAGAAGTCAGCTCATTCATGTTATTCCTAAAAAAATTTTTTTTTAGAACCTGCAGGTAATTTTCTTGTCCACTATGTTATTCAATGTATATGGTGTACCACATGTAAATGAAAAATCAATGTTCATGAGCCGTCGCCACGCTGAATCTGTTTTATGTAGGTTGCCATCAACATTATATTGAACTTCATCCTCGGAAAGTATGTGTGCAATCACCTATGAGTTATTTAGCTACTTGTCATTGTCCCTGACGAAAGTGCATTTAAAAGGTCTACGCTAAACAATATTCGAAATTATCTGCTTCAAACTCCCATTCCATTTCTAGCTCTTTCGTGTCTTTCTGTCCATCGAGAACGTGCTGTACAGAGCAGACCGATACCATAACCGCTTATTCTGCTTGATAATTTAGCGGCTTAATGACTCGAACTTATGCGAATACAAAATTCATACAAAAAAGTGAAAAGCCAAAAAATGACATTGTGAATTTATTAATTCATCTACACACAAATGCGCAGAAATGTGGGTCAAAAATTTATGATAAGCATTGCCCTAAAGTCAGGAGCTTTTGAGCGCTCGTTCGTCCACCTTGCAGGTGACTCACATTTTCCAGTTTTAGAAAATAATTAAAGAAATTTTTGCAAGCTGTCAAAAAATTTTCAAACCAAGGCGAAACTCCAAACTTCACGTCAGTGCTTTTTTTAGGTGACCAATTTTTTTTTTCGATAATTCGCTAGGATCTTCTTGGTAATGGGATCTGGACAAAATTCCGCATGTAGTTTGAATACATTATTCTGCATCTATGTAAGAAATTTCATTCCAATTCAATCAGTAATTTAGAAATTATCAGGAAAAAATATTTTGAACGGCCATATTTACGGAACCCCTAGTTGAAATTTGGTCAAGGATGAACGGGAGCGCGAAATTCACGATCCAAACCTACCCTGAGAAAATCAAGTCCCTAAGCCTCTCCATTCGAAAGTTATAATTTTCTATGGTTTCTATGGTTCTGGTTATGCGATCTGGACAAAATTTTGCATGTAGCTTGAACTCGTCATTCTCCATTTGAGTGCGAAATTTCGAAAGGCCATATTTACGGAACCTCTGATGGAGTTCTGCCCATTAACGAACTCAACGGCAGCATTTAGGAACTAAACTCACACTGAATATGAATGTATCAATCTCCATTAGTAAACAAAATTTCGTCACGATTGAATACGTAGTTTTGAAATTACCAATAAAACTAAATTTCAAGAGGTCATATTTACGGAACCCCTATTCTAATTTTGCTCATTGATGAACGTGACCGCAGCACTCGAGATCCATACCTATCCTGAGAATTTCAAGTCCCTAGGCCCTTCCGTTCGAAAGTTAAAATTTTTTATGGTTTCTATGATTCTAGTCTTGCGATATGGACAAAATTTTGCATGTAGCTTGAACACGTCATTCTCCATTTGAGTGCAAAATATCGAACGGCCATATTTACGGAACCTCTAGTGGAGTTCTGCCCATTAACGAACTTAACGGCAGCATTTAGAAACTAAACTCACACTGAAAATTTCAAGTCTCTAGGTTGTTCCGTTCGAGAGTAATCGTACTTACGGCCGGACAGACATACTCGAATTTTTCGACGGATTCATCATCAGTGAGTCGAACCTTGTCGATTGAGACCATTTTCGGCTCAAAATTTTAAAAATACAGACATCTTGACGAAATGATATAGCGCTCGTGTGAGTAGAACGACCCACCCATTTCGAGCTACAGTACGTCATTCATTTTAGACGTTACATCAAAATCATCGTTTTTTCGCCAGTTTGTTCAGCCTGCAATACCTCTTAAATTTGAAAATTGGACAATTAAAAATGGTATAGCGTCGAATAAGCCGCAACCTTCTAGGACCAACCGTTACGGAACTACGTCAGATTGAAATTGGACCGCTTTTAACCCAAAATCTGAGTATAATGGGGTCATTGCTACCTGACTATACAAATATCTAACATATTTATGTGTAGTAAACATATCCCCTGATATATTTCATGAATTTCGATTATGATTCTTCTGTTTATTTTTATTTCGATTTCAATTTCAATTTTTCAACTGAAATGAAGACTTTGATTTAACGTCCAAAATTTCTTCAAATTTTTTACCTACTCTAAAAATAGAGCTATCTTATTGAAAATCTGGCAAGGCTCAACTCAGTTATTTTTTCGATCGGGGTTTTAAAGACTAACGTTGATAGGGAAACATTGAAAATGGTTTATTGTTCTTATTTTCTATCATTATGTTCATAAAGGGTAATTTTTTGGGCATGTAGCTCATTATCAAAGTTGGTGTTTTGAGGCGAGTGTGTTGAGAATGATATTGTGCTTGGGTTTTAGAGAATCGTGTAGGGTACACTTCAGGGAAAATAAGATTCTAACTTTTTACGGTTACATTTTTAAAGAATGCTAATTTCTACGTTCATTTACATTTTTTCATTTCACTGACCCCTTGAAAGTTATTCTAGAAGTTGATGAGTTGATATATAACTTCTCAAAAATCGAATCACTTCAACTCGGACAAACTCTTCTTCAGCCTTAACTCTCTATCTTTGCTGAATAAATAACTTAACAGTGGAATGAAAAGAAGATCCTTTCATTTGTTATATTTCACAATCCAACAATTGATGTTTTCCCCTGTTGTTTAATATTGATCAAATTCAACGATCTAACAGGTTTTTAATGATACGATCAGAAATTCTAATACAACTCGCTTATGCCTGCTCAAGTTTCAATCAACTTCTGCATGAAGGGGCTGAATTAGCAGGAGTTGTTTCTAACTGACAGAACAAGAGAAATCCCTATCTAGCACCTTGATCACGCGAACCAATTATTCCGACGGTAATTTCGTGAGATTCAATCCAGCGGTCTGCATAAGGTACCTACCTAATGAAAATGCTTGAGCGACATTTTAATGAACTCTTTTGTGAGTTCCGCTCTGTGTCAGGACTAGAATGGTATATGATAGATAACTAGGAAACCGGACTGGGCACAGCCTATATTGAAAGTAGATACCCTTGGGCTTCAGATGGCACTTCCGTGTTTGAGAATGGCCATTTATTCTGCTGTCCAGCGAGCTCTGCTCCCACATTCGTTTCAAGAGAATTCCGCCAACGGTGAATGGGAATGAGTATCTGCTGGCACATGCCTGTTTATTTGCTCTAGTTAATTGGAAAATGAAAGTTTGGTATGCCTGTTGTTGAATTCAGTTTGTTCGCGTTATTCTGTAAACTAACACATGACTGACTATTTATTGACTTAAAGAAATAATTTTTTTTTTCAAACGTACAGAAACAACGTCATATTTCGACTGACAGGATCATCGAAAAGTTCTACGTCTCTGTAGGAAAAGTGGTTGCTATGCCAATGATGAATTATATTTCCTCACACCATAGGGAAAAATGTAATTAACTATCAAAATTAATTTTGCGAGACAACCGGAACTAGGCAAACTTTCTATTGATCACTCAATTATAACGATCGTGAATGTAAATGAATCTAAACTCCAGATTTCAATGAATTTCAAAGCGTTTGAAAAAAAATTGAGAAAAGCACTGCCGTGAAGGCAGGAGCTTTTGAGCGCTCGTAGATGCACCTTGTAGATAGATTCCCATTCTTCAGTTTTAGAAACCAATTGGAAAGATTTTGACAGCTGTAAAAAAAAAATTCAAACTAAGGCAAAAATCCAGACTTCACGTCAGTGCTTTAGGTGACCAATTTTTTTTACAAGAATTCGATAGATTTTTATACGGTATCTATCGTCTTGGTGATGCGATCTGGTCAAAATTTCTCACGTAGTTTGAATACATTATTCTTCATCTATGTGCGAAATTTCATTCCAATCCAATGAGTAGTTTCGAAATTATCAGGAAAAAAATAGTTTGAACGGCTATATTTACGGAACTCCTAGTCTAATTTGGCTCATTGATGAACGTGACCGCACAATTCGCGATCCGAACCTATCCTGAAAATTTCAAGTCCCTAGGCCTTTCCGTTCGGAAGTTATGATTTTCAATGGTTTCTATGGTTCTGATCATGCGATCTGGACAAAATGTAGCTCGAATATATCATTCTCAATTCAAATACAAACTTTCGTCACGATCGAATACATAGTTTTGAAATTATCAAGAAAACTGAATTTCAAACGTCCATATTTACGGAACGCATATTCTAATTTTGCTCATTGATGAACGTGACCGCAACATTCGAGATCTACACCTATCCTGAAAATTTCAAGTCTCTAGGCCTTTCCGTTCCAAAGTTATAATTTTCTATGGTTTCTATGGTTCTGGTCATGCGAGCTGGACAAAATTTTGCAAGTAGCTTGAACTCATTATTCTCCATCTGAGTACGACATTTTCACCTCGATCGGATCTGTAGTTACGAAATAATCAGGAAAACAAAAATTCGAGCTGCCATATTTACGGAACCCCTTGGAGAATATTGCCCGATAACGAACTTAACCGCGGCATTCGAGATTCGAACCTACTCTGAAAATTTCAAGTTTCGAGGACATTTCGTTCGAGAGTAATCGTCTATACGGCCGGGCGGACGGACAGACGGTCGGACGGATAGACTCGAATTTTCTGACGGATCCGTCATCAGTGAGTCGAACATAGTCGTTTGAGACCATTTGCGGCTCAAAATTCGAAAAATGCAGACATCGTGACGAAATGATATAGCCCTCGTGTAAGTAGTACGAGCGCTCAAAAATGTATACGAGACATATGTAGCGAATTTACGATTAACAAACGAAGTTGTGGAAAAATTACGGAAAGCACTGACGTGAAGTCAGGAGCTTTTGAGCGCTCGTTCAAGCACCTTGTTAGGCCAGGCAATAGAGCAGAAAAAGGGTCATTCTGTGACAAAAATAGTAGAAGAAAACCGCGAGTGGGGGTTTGCGTGGGGTGGTCCGTGGATGTTCAGTGATATGTTTTCGACTCGCAAATATCATTACTTTTCTTGTAATTGCGAAGAAACGAACAAGAAAAAGTTTTTTGCTTGTAAAATCTGAACCAATGAAGCGGTGCTAATACTTTCAACAGACGAATTGTAGAGAATGAAAAGATGAATAAAATGAGTGCTAGTGCAACTCAATCGGGTCATCATTACCGGAGGAAAGCCGGAAAAACCGTGAAAATCAGCGTTTTTTCAAATCCTCATAACTCGGCCAATTTCGAAGTTGTAGCGCTGGCTTTCCAAATGAAAGTAGTGGTTAATAGATACTTTGAGTGTGCATAACCCGGACGTTGTCCGATGAACAGTTTTTGCGTAATTGCGTTTTGAATTATTTAAGGCACTATTTTCCGGAAGAGCTGGATGCGTCGGAAGTAGTCCGATTTCAATTTACAAAACGGATTTTGAAAGAAGAAGTATAGTACTACAAAACAGCAAACTTGATTTTTCGTTAAAATGCTTCAAAATAGGTGAAAAAAGCATGCAAACATGACCAAAATCAGCCGAATGCTCGATTGCAGTCAAGTAGTGGGGGTATATACGTAAATATTCGCGCCCGGCCTCAGCGCGATTTTCGTTCCCCGCGTCTGCCGGCTACCCCCACTAGTCGTCCGCGGAAGTGCACTCGGCCGGTTTTGGTCATGTTTGCATGCTTTTTTCACCTATTTTGAAGCATTTTAACGGAAAATCAAGTTTGCTGTTTTGTAGTACTATACTTCTTCTTTCAAAATCCGTTTTGTAAATTGAAATCGGACTACTTCCGACGCATCCAGCTCTTCCGGAAAATAGTGCCTTAAATAATTCAAAACGCAATTACGCAAAAACTGTTCATCGGACAACGTCCGGGTTATGCACACTCAAAGTATCTATTAACCACTACTTTCATTTGGAAAGCCAGCGCTACAACTTCGAAATTGGCCGAGTTATGAGGATTTGAAAAAACGCTGATTTTCACGGTTTTTCCGGCTTTCCTCCGGTAATGATGACTCGATTGAGTTGCACTAGCACTCATTTTATTCATCTTTTCATTCTCTACAATTCGTCTGTTGAAAGTATTAGTACCGCTCCATTGGTTCAAATTTTACAAGCAAAAAACTAAAAAAACACCTTTTTTTTGGTGTTTCTTCGCAATTACAAGAAAAGTAATGATATTTGCGAGTCGAAAACATATCACTGAACATCCACGGACCACCCCACGCAACCCCCCACTCGCGGTTTTCTTCTACTATTTTTGTCACGAAAAAATCTCTATTGCCTGGTCTATGTAGGTAGATTCACATTCTCCATTATTAGGAAACAATTGAAAAGATTTTGAAAGCTATCAAAAAAAATTTCGAACTGAGGCGAAAATCCAGACTTCACGTCAGTGCTTTAGGTAACCGATTTTTTTTTCGCTAGAATTTTCTACTTTACCTATGGTCTTGGTAATGCAATCTGGACAAAAAGTCCTAAAGTTATAATTTTCTATGGTTTCTATAGTTCTGGTCATGCGATCTGGAGAAAATGTAGCTCGAATATATCGTTCTCCAGTTGAATACAAAATTTTGTCACGATCAAATACATAGTTTTGAAATTATCAAGAAAACCGAATTTCAAACGACCATATTTACGGAACCCCTTATCCAATTTTGCTCATTGATAAACGTGACTGCGACATTCGAGATCCACACCTATCCTGATAATTTCAAGTCCCTAGGACTTTCGATTACAAAGTTATAATTTACTATGGTTTTTATGGTTTTGATCGTAGTTAAATTATCCAGCGTTGGTCTGTTATTTTTCTCTAAATTCCGTAGAAATGCCTCCATTTCCTTGAACCATCTGAGAGTGGGAACATAAACATCGTCTGTTCCGGACCCCTATTTCATGGACTCCTTAATTTTTTTTTCTTGAGAATATGACGATCTCAAAGCCCGTATTTTGTTTTTGATTTCCGGCACCCCAAATCCTTCGATTTCCATTATCTCCTTAATTTCCTTATATGCCGATTCTTGCTTGCTTGTTTTTGTAGACGGCATCCCTAAAATTCCACAAACAATGCCTTTCCCTGTAATGTTGTCCGAATTTTAAAGTGGTTTCCTCTGTTTCATCATTCCAACGAAACATCTTTGAAGTCGATACGAATAGAAACACACCCTTTGCACAATCTGTACTTATGAACTTGCCTAATCTGGGTGGTCTACACGTGTTTAGTTGAGGAGTTTAGTTGAGAAAACAAGAGAGGGGGACGCGACTTGCTCAAGTGAATAGCCACATAGACGGTGTTTCTTTTCACTTGACTAAACGATCGACTAAACGATCGACTAAATCGAGCACTTGCTCAAGTTACTTGCATCGTGGTTCACACGATGCAAGCAGCTAAATTTCTTGACTTGATTCAATTACTTGCGCGAGCTACTTGACACGTGTAAAGCGTTATTATTATTCTTCATCTATGTGCAAAATCTCATTCCAATCCAATCAGTAGTTTCGAAATTTTACGAATTTCGCAATCACGTTCATTAACGAGCAAAATTAAATTAGGGGTTCCGTAAATATGACCGTTCAAAATATCTTTTTCCTGATAATTTCGAAACTACTCATTGGATTGGAATGAAATTTCGCTCATAGATGAATAATAATGTATTTGAACTACGTGGGAAATTTTGTCCAGATCGCATCATCAAGAACATAGATACCGTAGAAAACTCTAGCGCATTATCGAACAAAAAATTGGTCACTTGAAGCACTGACGTGAATTCTGGATTTTCGCCTTAGTTTGAAATTTCTTTTTGACGGCTGTCAAAATCTTTCCAAATGGTTTTTAAAACTGGAGAATGCGAATCTACCTACAAGGTGGATGAACGAGCGCTCAAAAGCTCCCGACTTCACGGCAGTGCTTTTCGTCTTTTTTTCCTGATTATTTTCAAATAACTGATTGAATTGGACTGAAATTCTAGACATAGATAAAGAACTTTGTATTCAAACTACGTGCGCAATTTTATCCAGATCACATCATCAAGACCATAGATACCGTAGAAAATTCTAGGGAATTATAAAAAAAAAAATTGGTCACCTAAAGCACTCACGTGAAGTCCGGAATTTCGCCTTAGTTTGAATTTTTTTACAGCTGTCAAAATTTTTTTCAATTGGTTTCACAAACTGGAGAATGCGAATCTACCTACAAGGTGGATGAACGAGCGCTCAAAAGCTCCTGACTTCGCCGCAGTGCTTTTTATAATTTTTTTCAGTAGTAAACGATTGATCCAATGAAAGCGAAACTTGGCACTGGGGGAAACTGTTATCGACTATTTTTTTATGCAAAAGGAATCATTTCCTACGAGCATCTTCAGGAAGATCGAACATCGAAATCGAAGAAATCCCGAAATTAACTCACAATATTGGTTGAGAAATCCACGATATCATTCCTTTCGGAGAAGTACGTACAAAATACTGCAATCCTCAATTGTCTATCAAAATAATTATAATAATTATTCTCTCTCAAGTCTAGCTAGAAATATTTTTTTTGCTTACCTAGTGAATCATCAATGTAACCACAAATAGATATCTAGAAATGCATCGATGCATTTATCATGCCGTCAACCTACTTCTTGTCCTAATTCTGATCTGCGGTACTTCGAAAGGCCGAAACATAATAAAAACATCTTATTTTATACATGTGATGCTTTAAATCAATACAGAATCAATACCACTCTGATCAGCAAACCATCTTAGTAAGAACTGTGTGTGTTGAGTTATGGTCCACAACCGTTCCATCACTCCTAGTGCAGAAGATAATAATTAATAAAGGAAAATATAATGACACAACAATTCCAAAGAAGAATGGCCACAATATTGCACACTTCATTCCAATCATTACGTCCATTTAATCCCATTCCAGAAGGAGACTCTATAAAGCCCAGGATAATGGAAAAAATTCTATCTACCTTCAAGATAAATAGCAATACTTCCCTCGGGGAAGAAAAACGCATTAATTTTCTTCAACAGCCTCTTTCAACGAGGTATGTAAGAATTATCTCCAACCGACCGCCATTCATCATATCCCGATGAAATAATAGCTCAGGAGGCTGAGCAGCAGCAGCCGGTGGGGACTGCAGCCTAATTATGGCAACCCCGCTAATTGGGTTCTAATTTGAAATAGGAGACAAAGACCAGTCCTGCCATCGCATTTAACAATTAATACAATGTCTAAATTATATTCGGTAACGATCTGTAAGTTCGTAGTTTCTGGGACTCCGAGAATGGTGTGTATTTCGTGGCCTTTCAAGCTGAGGTGAGAAGCAGCAATAATGAGACTTGTTGGGTTGTCTAGGATGGGGCTATTTCAGTAACTGTTTGGTCGTCGTTTCTCTAATTTAATAAATCATTAGTTAGGAGGATCTGGAATATGATTACTTCCATTTGAATTCCAGTTTATAATTCTTATGATACTAATAAATGTGAATTTATTTCTGGTTTTTGATCCCGATTGAATGGCAAAATAAATTCAGATAGAATATTTGGGGTATTTCTTTATACAGATAATTTTCCAGGAATATTGATCCATGAAAAAAAAAATGGAAACATTACACTACCGAACAAAAGTCTATTGCTACTTGAATATTACAGATTCTCTGTGAATGTGTGAAATTCGAAAAATTGTGCGTGTTCAGATTTCTGCTGAAAATAACGGTCACACAATATAAATAAATATATTCTTGAAATCAAGAAGGAGAAATGCTTTGTGTTGATAACATCGAAAGAATTGGAAAATGCTCTGAAATTATCGGAAAGGGAAGTATTTGATCGTATCCATCTCTATATCGGTATATTTCACGATATTTCATCAGATGATCGAGATAACCGATTTTGAAGAATGTCAGGTAGAATTCTGTAAAAATATTTTGTCAACCAAACCAACCATCAGTGTTGAAGATTATCTGATTCAATCTTTGGTCAGTGTAACAAATTTCATTTTAATCAAACTACAGGACATGGAATAACAAAATCATCAAATTTCCCAACACCAGATCAGAAAAACTCATTCTCATTTCACGTGAAACAGCTGAATTTTCACATTACTCATTTTATCGCTGCTATAAATATAAATTTCATCAGGATATGGAAATTTTTTTCCGAGATACCGAAGTTTTTGAAAATGGTTTCTTTCATTTCTCTAGAAATTCTACATGAACCTTCCTGTAGTTACCTTGCAAACTAACTACAAAGTTTCAATTCGATCGAATTTGTCGAATTATTGTTCGGATTTCACTAATGAAAGGACCTATCAGGCGCATTCAATCTTCGAACAAATTTCAAAGCCCAAGCCTCCTGTTTTTGCAAGTTATCCTGTTCACGGAGAGGATTTGTTGACGGCCATACGGACATAATTGAATCTGAACGCGAATTCTTCATCTTTGAGCCGAAATCAATCGCTTGAGACCATTCTCGGCTCCAATATAACACACGCTCCTGTTCATAGAAACAAGTGCACAAAAAAACTCGAGATTTTCTTTTAACTTCAATGGTCCCAATGATCTCAGTGCTAGACATCGAATTTGTTCACCTGTCCTCCCATTCTCCTTATGCTTTCGAACGATATTCTGAATCATCGAAGAAATATCACAATCTACCCATAATTTTAAGTTTTCATGCGTTCTCGTAGATCAGAACCCTATTTCCTTAATATTTTTGTGGAAAATTCAATATTATTTTTGAGCGCTCGTACTACTTACACGAGGGCTATATCATTTCGTCACGATGTCTGTATTTTTCGAATTTTGAGCCGAAAATGATCTCAATCGACTAGGATCGACTCACTGATGACGAATCCGTCGGCAAATTCGAGTCTGTCCGTCCGTCCGTCCGGCCGGCCCTATACACGATAACTCTCGAACGGAACGACTTAGAAACTTGAAATTTTCAGGGAAGGTCTCAAATGCCGCGGTTAAGTTTGTAATTGGGCAAAATTTGACCAGGGGTTCCGTAAATATGGCCGTTCGAAATTTTGTTCTCCTGATTACTTCGAAACTACAGATTTGATCGAGGTGAAATTTCGCACTCTGATGGAAAATTACGTGTTCAAGCTACATGCAATGCAATTTTGTCAAGATCGCATGTCCAGAACCATAGAAACCATAGAAAATTATAACTTTGTAATGGAAAGGCCTAGGGACTTGAAATTTTCAGGATAGGTGTGGATCTCGAATGTTGCGGTCACGTTCATCAATGAGCAAAATTAGGACTAGGTGTTCCCTAAATATCGTCGTTTGAAATTCAGTTTTCTTGATGATTTTAAAACTACGGATTCGATCGTGATGAAATTTTGTATTTTAATGGAGAATGATATATTCAAGCTACATGTTTCCCAGATCGCATGACTAGAACCATAGAAACCATAGAAAATTATAACTTTCGAACGGAAAGGCCTAGGGACTTGAAATTTTCAGGGTAGGTTCGGATCGCGAATTGCGCGATCATGTTCATAAATGAGCAAAATAAGACTAGGGGTTCCGTGAAAATGGTAGTTCAAACTATTTTTTTCCTGATAATTTCGAAACTACCCATCGGATTGGAATGAAATTTCGCACATATATGAAAAATAATGTATTCAAACTACGTGGGAAATTTTGTCCAGATCGCATCACCAAGACCATAGATACCATAGAAAATTCTAGCGAATTATCGAAAAAAAAAATTGGTCGACTAAAGCACTGACTTGAAGTCTGGATTTTCGCCTTACTTTGAAATATTCTTTGACAGTTGTCAAAATTTTTCCAATTGGTTCCTGAAACTGGAGAATGCGAATCTACCTACAAGGTGGATAAACGAGCGCTCAAAAGCTGCTGACTTCACGGCAGTGCTTTTCGTCATTTTTGAGCGCTCGTACTACTTACACGAGGGCTATAACATTTCGTCACGATGTCTGCACGATAACTCTCGAACGGATCAACCTAGAGACTTGAAATTTTCAGTGTAGGTTCAAATCCCGAATGCCTCGGTTAAGTTCGTTAATGGGCCAAATTCCACCAGGGGTTCCGTAAATATGGCCGTTCAAAGTTTTGTTTCCCTGATTACTTGAAAACTACAGATTCGATCGAGATGAAATTTTGCACTCAGATGGAAAATGAGGTGTTTTAGCTACATGCGAAATTTTGTCCAGATCGCATGACCAGAACCATAGAAACCATAGAAAATTGTAACTTTTGAACGGAAATGCCTAGGGACTTGAAATTTTCAGGATAGGTGTGGATCTCGAATGTCGTGATCACGTTCATCTATGAGCAACATTATACAAGGGGTTCCGTAAATACGGTCGTTTGAAATTTTGTTTTCTCGATAAATTCGAAACTTCGGATTCGATCGAGATGAAATTTTGTATTTTAATCGAGAATGATATATTGAAGCAATATTTTGTCCAGATCGCATGACCAGAACCATAGAAACCATAGAAAATTGTAACTTTTGAACGGAAAGGCCTAGGAACTTGAAATTTTCAGGGTGGGTTTGGATCGCGAATATCGCGGTCACGTTCATCAATAAGCAAAATGAGACTAGGGGTTCCGTAAATATGGCCGTTCAAAATATTTTTTTCCAGATAGTTTCGGAACTACTGATCGGATTGGAATGAAATTATGCATCTAGCTGAGGAATAATGTATTCAAAGTACGTGCAAAATGTTGTCCAGTCCGCATCACCAAGACCATAGATATCGTAGAAAATTCTAGCGAATTATCGAAACAAAATTGATCAGCTGAAGCAGCGACATGAAGTCTGGAGTTTCGCCCAAGTTTCAGAATGATTTTGACAGCTGTCAAAAATTCCTTCAATTGGTTTCTAAAACTGGAAAATGCGAATCTACCTACAAGGTGCATGTACGAGCGCTCAAAAGCTCCTGCCTTCACGGCAGTGCTTTTCGTAATTTTTTTTCAAATATTACATGTTGAGAATCCAAAAACTCATGAAACAATATTATATCCGGATCAGAAAAAAGGTCGATTAAAACCACAAACTGAATCGTACAGTTATAGAAAAAAAATTATGTTCAGTATGCTGTTTCAATGGAGAAAATTTTAAAAGCACCGAGGCCAGGCCAGAATTTCTTGGGCGCTTGTTGCTGTGTACCAAACCTGATTTTAGTTTGCATGGAAAGTATGACAAATATTGTCATTTTATTTTCATAAACATCTTATGATTGAATCACCGAATTATATTTCAAAATACTTATATCAGAAAAACTAAATATTCTACCACGTGAAGCAGCTAGAGGGTTGACTTAGCACAACATTCAATTTATTGATGCCTTATATATAAACACAGAATTTCAGCAGGATAAATAATAATAAATAGATTGTTCTTCAAATGCAATTCGAAAAATATAATATGGCAAATAGTTTCTGATATATCGAAGTTTTCATAAAGAATTTTTTAATCTTCCTGCGAGAACGTAACTATACATGAACTTTCTTGTCATTATCTGACAACTAATTTCTTATTTTCAATTCAGTCGGATCGGATAACAGTTATTCGAGAAGTGGTACAACTTTAACAAATCCATGTTACTGGATTACTGCTGCACGATTCAGATATAATTGTTACGAATATCTCACTGCATAAAGAAAAATCAAATCCAGAAGGAATATTATCCTGGAAGAAATAAGCTCGAATCAACCTTTCTACCAAGTTCTCCCGACACATCCATAATAGATTGAAATTACGAGGTTTCAGAACTTCATGATTGGGTTTTCGAATTCCCGATGAATTTTGTGAATTTCGAGCAGCTGTAATAATCCAGATATAACTTTCAGTTCCCATTTTGTAGCAAAGTTTCACTCATTACCTCGATAGGAGTTTGAATATTCTTGATGCTTCATGAAACCATGATACTAATTTCAGGCAGCTTTCAAAGACTTTCTGCGGAAATTTTCACGCAATGGTTATTCACTGGCGTCCCGAATGCCAATTATAAGCATTCCTAATGGTGCACTTGAAGTGAAATACCTTTTGGAGGAATTTTCCTGAAAACTACCCTAAGGGAAACTCATTTTGTAGCAATATCAAATATGTTGCTGTATTTATTGATTGCCTTTCTTTTAATTTCATGATGATAACTCAAATCGAAAACAACCCATGATAATATGATTCTCAATAGCGGATTGTTGAAATTGAAGACTTTAAAATGCACCCTTGTTTTATGTCAAACGAAAATCTGTCCTTGTCCGTGAATAATTAAAAATTGCGAAATATCATGATCCACACTCGGTAAGTGAGTGATTTTGATTAATTAAATATCTGTTCAATCTCCCGATAACTTAGTATTCATTCAATGTATACAGGGTGTCCGGGAAAATGTGGGAAATCTCTCGGATTCAGATAAAACATGGAAGAATAAGATGACTTGTTTCCATAATTTTTTTTCCTAGCGGCCCTCCCTACGGAGATACGGCCTCCTAAATGACGCCACTGGAAATTCACTTTACTGGAATTAATTTTAATAAGAAACAAATTTTGTCGGATTCAATAACATAAACTAAAACTTTTTTGTTGCTTGAGTAACTTTCATATCACAATTTGTTGCAGACAAAAAAAATTTCATTGAAAATTCCACACATGTGATTTTTAACCAATCAGAACGTGTATTTCTGACAGATCACCATCGCAACGGATGAATTTTAGTGGAAATTTTTTCCTCGTGGGTACCCAACTAGACCAGGCAATAGAGATTTTTTCGTGACAAAAATAGTAGAAGAAAACCGCGAGTGGGGAGTTACGTGGGGTGGTCCGTGGATTTTCAGTGATATGTTTTCGACTCGCAAATATCATTACTTTTCTTGTAATTGCGAAGAAACACCAAAAAAAACGATGTTTTTTTAGTTTTTTGCTTGTAAAATCTGAACCAATGGAGCGGTGCTAATACTTCCAACAGACGAATTGTAGAGAATGAAAAGATGAAAAAAAAGAGTGCTAATGCAACTCAATCGGGTCATTATTACCGGAGGAAAGCCGGAAAAACCGTGAAAAACAGCGTTTTTTCAAATCCTCATAACTCGGCCAATTTCGAAGTTGTAGCGCTGGCTTTCCAAATGAAAGTAGTGGTCAATAGATACTTTGAGTGTGCATAACCCGGACGTCGTCCGATAAATAGTTTTTGCGTAATAGCGATTTGAATTATTCAAGGCACTATTTTCCGGAAGAGCTGGATGCGTCGGAAGTAGTCCGATTTCAATTTGCAAAACGGATTTTGAAAGAAGAAGTATAGTACTACAAAAAAGCAATCTTGATTTTTCGTTAAAATGCTTCAAAATAGGTGAAAAAAGCATGCAAACATGACCAAAATAAGCCGAATGCTCGATTGCAGTCAAGTAGTGGGGGTATATATACTCCGTTTAAGAATTATTGACATCTTGAAAAACTAAATGCCATAGTATTAGGACCTGAAATTCCGACCTACCTGCCCAGAAGTAATGGCCTACCGGACGTATTAGATATCGTCATAATGAAAGATATTACCCAAGATTTCACACTTGATACTATAGAAGAGGGCACATCAGACCACAACCCAATAGAACTCAGATTGGGACGCAGACCGATAACAGAAGAACTTCAAACGAAAGACTTCACAGACTGGCAAAAGTACAGTGAAATACTCCAGGAGAAAATTACAGAAATTCCACAGATAAGATAAGAACTAGAAGATGAAGTTGAAAAATTAGAAACCCGAATGAAAGAAGCCTACGAGGAAAGTACCAGAAGAATCGAAAGGCCAGCCCCGAAACATTCACATGGTGAAACCCCAAAAGCAATAAAAGAGCTTATAAAGAGGAATAGAAAACTCAGGAAGAACTACAGAACTTCACATCGAGAAGAAGACAAGAAAGAGCTGAATAAACACAGTCAAGTGCTGAAAAATGCACTGAGAGAACTGAGAACAGACAGATGGAACCAAAGAGTTAGAGAGCTAAACACTATAGACCACTCAGCATGGAAGATGCAAAAGTGCTTACGACGCGAGAAAACCGAAATTCCCTCTCTACACGGAGCTAATGGGATGGCCTACTCAAAGCTTGAAAAAGCCGAAGCACTGGTCGACGCGATAGAACGAGAAGCCAGAATCAACTACAGAGAAGACGATGACAATGAAGATTTAGAAGAAGAAGTCGAAGAAAATGAAGAATTGATGTTGGAACCGCCGGAAGGCGATACCATCCCAAACCCAACAACACCAACGGAAATTAAAGAAATTGAAAAACAGAAAAGCTCCAGGAAAAGACAAAGTAACAAACTTTATGTTGCGGAAATTGCCCAGAAAAGGAATAGCAGCGCTAACCAATATAGCAAACGCAGTGATGAGAACAGAATACTATCCGGAAAGATGGAAAACAGCAGAAGTCATTGTGTTCAATAAGCCAGGAAAAGATAGAAAATTCCCACAAAACTACAGGCCAATAAGTCTACTGTCAGCACTTGGAAAAATTGTCGAAAGAGTCATTGCAAAAAGACTCAATGAAGAAACAGAAGCGCTGAATCTGATACCACCGGAACAATTTGGATTCAGAAGAAATCATTCCACAGAACTTCAACTATTAAGGATCACTGAATATGTCACTGAAGGATTTCAGAATAAACAAGCCACTGGATTAGTGCTATTAGATGTCGAGAGAGCCTTCGACCGAGTTTGGCACGAAGGACTTGCCTACAAGATGATGATGGCAGGCTACACCACCAAAACCTGCAAGATAATAAGAAACTACCTGAGGAACCGGAATTTTTATGTCAAAATAGACGACACATTATCTACCACCAGACAAGTAGAAGCAGGAGTGCCCCAAGGATCAGTTCTAGGACCTCTGCTTTACAACATATATATCTACGATATTCCTAAGAACCCAAGGAATCTGCTAGCCCTTTATGCAGACGACACGGGAATAGCCTTCAGACATCGCCGACCAGATGTCATACACAGAAGACTGCAAGAAGCACTAGAAGATTTAGAAGAATGGTTCATCAAATGGAAAATTCAAATAAATAGCAAAAAGAGCCAAGCTATTCTACTACAGAAGCGGAGACTTGAAATTAATTCCAACCTACAGATAGACGGAGAAGAGATAAAATGGGAAAATGAAGTCAAATATCTAGGAGTAAAACTAGATAAAGGGCTTATATGGAAAAACCATATAAAATATGCAGTGGATAAAACAAACTCAGCGATGAGTAGACTTTACCCACTACTAGGAAGAAGAAGCCAAATGAACCAAAGCACGAAACTACGAATGATCAGGTCAATTGCAAGACCCCAACTAACATATGGCTCGGCGGCATGGGGCCATGCAGCCAATAGCCATATAAAGAAGATTCAAGCAACAGAAAATAAACTGCTCAGAGCAGCAATGAATATGCCGTGGTTCGTAAGAAACCAACAAATCCACAGAGACTTAGAATGGGAAACCGTCACAGATTTCCTAAAAAAGAAGGCCGAGAAGATATTTGAAAAAGCAAGTCAACACCCAAATGATGAGCTAAGAAGACTAGTTGACTACAACCCCGCAGAAGATGTGGTTAGGATACCCACCTATCACAAAAGACCCAGAGATCAACTACGTAGAAACAGAAATTGAGTAATCTCAATTTAAATCATCCAGAAGAAGAGACTCCTATGAAATTCAAATTCATAGGTAACACAAGCATCCCACGACAAAGATCGTGATAGAGATACGAACAAGAAGAGTCAAAAGGTTAGTAGGTAATAAATGCCCGGAATCTAAAACAGCAGGTTAGGTTTAGTTAGAGTAGGTCGTGCATTACACGAAGTCTCACACTGTTCTATCTATCGGAGATAGTTCGTCCATGAGGATTCCCCCTGACTAAAAAAAAAAAAAAAAAAAAAAAAAAAAAAAAAAAATTGACATCTTGGTTGGCTGTGAAAAATCGAATTTAAGTTGGTAATAGACTATTCAGTAATATTTTGGGTTTCTGAATTCAGGTTGGTATAGGAATAGCACTAACATTACCCATAGAAATCTTGCTTTGATGATTTTATCGAAGATATTGGTGAATATGTAATTATAAAAATTTGCTCTGAATTTGAGTATTTTTTGTCTTATGCTATTAAAATAAAATGGCTGGAATTGACCAGGATACATCGCGCCTAACAAGAGAACGCCAGGCAGTTTGTCGGTGTTACTTCGAGTTTTTCAAAGTTTTGGCATATATTTCCGCTAGGGTTTCGGGTAAACTGTTATTCACCGACTCAAAGTGTATTCTGATTGATCAATGTTTCTTAACTTTTCAGATTTCACCAAGCCCTGTCCGTAGAATATTAGCATGTTATTATAGCCTGGAATTAGCAGTGGAAGAAAACCTGTGCGATACGATTATTCCTTCAAAGAGACATTGAATGACTTTGTTTTTGCTAGAATTAAAAACAATGAATATATCAGTCTAGATATCCTTTTCGAACTGGCCAAAGAGCACCTAGATTTCAATTGATCGAAGTCAACATTATATTATATCATAAAAAAAATTGGATACAAATACAAAAAAGTTGATCGAAGGAAAATTCTTATTGATAAACAGAAAAATATAATAAAAATAGTACGATATTGTGATAAATACCGAGAATACATGGAACAAAACATAAAATTCATTCATCTAGATGAGATTTGGATATTCGAAAACGGTATTCAAATTCGTCAGTGGACACTAGAAAATAATCCAAAAGGTATGCAGAGTATTATTCAAGGGTAAAGGCAGAAGGTGCACTATTTTGAATGCTGAAACAATTTTTACCTGGATGTGATCCGATTCTTGACAGTGGTATTAATGATAAGGATTACTATGAATGGGTTATTGAAATATTGAAAACTTTCCTGCAAAAGGATGCCCATCAATAGGATTATGTCAGCTTATTCAATAAACACATCCAAATCACTACACTACGTGGAAACAAAGTTTTCAATGATATTTTTATCTTTGCTCTTGTATCATTCATAGATATTTTAAGTTTATTTATTATACTTATACTGTATGGTACCGTGTTCACATTCCCTCTGCTAATACACATGCTATATTGTTCCCAATTCAAAAGTATACTGAATAATTGTAAAATTGCTCATCAATTATAATATTTTCAATAATTCATGGACAGTTTTAATGAATGAAAATAAAAATTGACTTTCTCAAAGTATTCAACACCGAGCAATAAATAATTCACAAATTGGTTCATATATTGATAGTTCGGTACAAAGTTCATGTCAAAATTCTTCATGTACTACAAAGATTCTTAATTTTTGTTTCTCTCTTATTTCTTAATACATTATAACGTTTATTCCAATCCATGCTTTTGGCCCTGTGCTTGCGAAGTATCCAAAAATTTTTTTCTGTTGCACCACTAGCTACCTGCTAGAATTCCATTAATTATCCTTCTTAAATCCTGACATAAAATGGTCCTCTTATAGTTATATGGTTAGAATTTTGCAAGATTTCCAATACCAATAAATATTGCATGGTCCTGAGTGAAAATAAATATTTATTTGAATGATCTTCAATTTTCCATGGTTGACTTTTATATGAACGATAAGTTCAGATAATTTCATATGAAAGCATTCCACGATATTTTTGCGCTTTCAAACCTGAATTCCTACGTTTGAACTGCAATCGAAATATTCCGGCTTAATTATTCGATAATTCGTATACTCAACACTTTTCTAGGTTATATTTATGTTCCATTTCTATGATGAAATTTAGTTAGTTTTTAGTAACTAGAAATAAAGCCTCGGCTGGACGTTCATGGCCTGCTTCGATGTCAATAATTCTTAAATGGACTATATGTAAATATTCGCGCCAGGCCTCAGCGCGATTTTGATTCCCCGCGTCTGCCGGCTACCCCCACTATCCGACCCAGATGGGGCACTGAGCCGGTTTTGGTCATGTTTCCACGTATTTTTCACCTATTTTGCAACATTTCAACGAAAAATCAAGTTTGCCGTTTTGTATTACTATACTTCTTCTTTCAAAATCCGTTTTGTGAATTGAAATCGGACTACTTCCGACGCATCCAGCTGTTCCGGAAAATAGTGCCTTAAATAATTCAAATCGCAATTACGCAAAAACTATCGATCGGACAACGTCTGGGTTATGCACACTTAAAGTATCTATTAACCACTACTCTCGTTTGGAAAGCCAGCGCTACAACTTAGAAATTAGCCGAGTTATGAGGATCTGAAAAAAACGCTGATTTTCACGGTTTTTTCGGCTTTCCTCCGGTAATGATGACCCGATTGAGTTGCACTAGCACTCATTTTTTTCATCTTTTCATTCTCTACAATTTGTCTGTCGAAAGTATTAGCACTGCTCCATTGGTTCAGATTTTACAAGCAAAAAACTAAAAAAACATCGTTTTTTTTGGTTTTTCTTCGCAATTACAAGAAAAGTAATGATATTTGCGAGTCGAAAACATATCACTGAACATCCACGGACCACCCCACGAAACTCCCCACTCGCGGTTTTCTTCTACTATTTTTGTCACAGAATGACCCTTTTTCTACTCTATTGCCTGGTCTAAACAGCGAATTATACTGGAAATTTTTAGAAAATTATCCCTCGTCTTCGACTCGGGATAATTTTCAAAATATTCATGAGCTCGAAAAAATTTCCGGAAATAATTTGACCTCTAGTGAAAATTCCACACATGTGATTTTTAACCAATCAGAACGTGTATTTCTGACAGATCACCATCGCAACGGATGAATTTTAGTGGAAATTTTTTCACGGTACCCAACAGCGAATTATACTGGAAATTTTTTTGACGTTTATAATGACAGAATATTATACTTGATGAAGACGAAAATCGATGTTGTTGGAAATAAACGCATTTGGTGTGGAATTTTCTTACCGAATACCACACGAGGTCAAATTAAATCCGGAAATTTTTTCTCACTCATGAATATGAATCGTCTTCGACTCGGGATAATTTTCTAAAAATATTCATGAGTGAGAAAAAATTTCCGGCAATAATTTGACCTCTAGTGGTATTACTAGTGACAATGTTGTGCCAAATTTTCACGCTACTATTGCTGAAACTTTTCAATTTCTAGACGATAACGCTAGACCGCACCGTGCAGCCATGAGCCATGAGAATGCGCGCGAGGAGCTTGGTATTCCACATTCACCAATACCTCCGCACTCACCAGATTTGAATTGCATAGAACATAGAACATGCTCCAAAGAAGATTAGATAATCATCAACCTACCCCAGAATCCTTAAATGATCTGAGACAGCTTCTGCCCTGTTTATGGAACCAAATTCCTCAAGAAATGTTCAACAACCTCGTGTGTAGTATGCAAAGAAGATGTCAAGCTGTTATTGATGCCCGTTGAGGCCATACATTGTATTGATAGTCTTAAAATGCTTGAATTCTCTGGGAATAAAATTTCGTTATTTTACTCGATTTTACTTAACCACCCTGTAGTTTTGACGTATTGTTTATTCTCATATCTTTCGGTCGTTGAGCCGTATATGTATCTTTATGGTATTCTCTCTCAGAGCTTGGATAGTGCATTCCTTGTCTCAGTCGTCCTTAATACTTAGCTTCGAGTTAAACCGAATTTCAGAGCTGAATTTCTTCATGGTTTTATCACTAGGAAAGTTCGCAGGTGATATCTCTTAGTTGGGAGATGACCAGACTCTCTGATATTTAATTATCTCGTTTTATGTTTTATATACCACTAGGTGTAGAGGTGTGAGATCAGTTTTGTTTCCTGGTAAAGTATGTTTTAATTAAGCATGCTCATCTTTCCGCCTTATCCAGGATTCTCCTTGTGGGTTCAGAGGTTCGTTTGAAAGGGTGCAGTCCTCAATAACTCCTTAATGCTGTCAGGAGTTTCAGTTCGGTATTTTTTTGAGGAACATAGGGTTGTGAAAGAAAAACAAATATTCTCAAAGTCATATTCTCATACATTTCATTTTAATATTCATCACTAAAGCAGGGTCCAGACGGGTGTAATGCAACACGTATGAAACGCGTAATGTACGTAATGCTCGAAGTCCCGTCCAAACGAAGAATTTGCGTTGCGTTACGTGTTACATTACATCCGTCTGGACCCGGCTTCATCCAATGTCTCGGAATTATTTATTTCTGAATACTTTTATATGAGAGTTATCGAACTGAACTCCAATTCGTCTTGCTGACAGTGAAAATCAGGTCGAATGAAAAACCCAGGCAGCAAAATGGACAGTCCTCTTGAGACGATTAACCTCAAATAAATTTCACTCACATTAGTCTCTGTGTCCTTCGAACAAGTTTATCATTGTTGAGTAGTCAAGCGTGATTTGAACAGAAATAAGTCAATAAATTGTATTGCGGCTGACTTCATGTACAAAATTCCTCATTTCCATGAAGAAAAAATGATTATCTATGCTGATATACAAAAAGAAACAATTTGTTCATTCGATTTCAGAGCGTAATATTTGAATCTAATAGACCGATTCTAAAAATTATCTTACTTATATAAAGTTTCACTATCCCTGACTATATTTTGTTTCAATTAATTTCCGTTTCAATTTCGAGATATCATTATTTTTGAATAGCGCTTTTCGGCAGCTTTATTGTTGTGGGCTGACCAGATGCTTGAATATAATGGTTATACAGAGTGTTTTCAAACGGAAGGTTTTTTTTTGCCAGCAAAAGAACTCATCAAAATAGGTCATTATATCAAAACTCGTTCATAAAAATTGAGAAAAGCACTGCCGTGAAGGATGGAGCTTTTGAGCGCTCGTACATGCACCTTGTAGGTAGATTCGCATTTTCCAGTTTTAGAAACCAATTGAAGGAATTTTTGACAGCTGTCAAAAATATTCTCAAACTTAGACGAAACACCAGACTTTGTAGTACGAGCGCTCAAAAATACAGACATCGTGACGAAATGATATAGCCCTCGTGTAAGTAGTACGAGCGCTCAAAAAGTATTCACTAGGGCCGAGTATTTCGATATCAAAGTTACCCGCGAATATTGCGTTAGCAAACTGATGTGAAACTTATGTCTCATGCAGCAACTATCACATCACGACGCTAGGCAAGATTTTGTGCCTGTCAAACCAATGGTTATCATTTCGAATAATTTCTGTGAGCAATTTGGATCAATTTCGTTGGTGAGTTTGTGAACTTCCAAATTCTTTTTTATAGGATCTTTTTCCTGTCCATAGTTTGAACTTTAAGAATTATACCGTTCAGGAAAAATCTCCTAATGAAAGTAAAAAGAGAATACACAAATTTGGGATGAAAAGGTCGCGAAGGAGGTTGAGCACTTTATTTACATTATGAGGGAATTCCCATGGCAAGGTGAGATTACACGAAACAGTGTCGTGTTAACATGATTTTCTGCGGTTTTTTCGAATTTAATATTTTATAGAACAAAATTCCAGCGAAACGATCTCTTTTGGTAAGTTTTAGCACCTGTCAAAAAAAAGCCTCACCTTAAAAAACACCCTGTATAATTATAAGATATTATTGGCAAGAACACCGAGAGCAGAACTCTTACTTTTTCCTATGGTTTATATCTATGGATATAAGAAAATAACATGGATTATGAATTGGAAAGAATGGTTTGTATGGAATGAGTGTTTATAATAAGTGATCACTGAAGGATTGTATAAATCATTGAAACATCACAGTCCGCTTGAGATTATTGCTCGTCGCTCTTCTTTTAATGTGCCGAACTATAGGTAGAATGTGGAAACTGACAGCCAAAATGGGTTTTTGAGCGTTTTTTGAGCGCTCGTTCTACTTAGACGAGGGCTATATCATTTCGTCCGGCCGTAAACACGATAACTCTCGAACTGAACGACCTAGAAACTTGAAATTTTCAGGGTAGGTTCGAATCTCTAATGCCGCGATTAAGTTTGTTACTGGGCAAAATTCGACCAGGGGTTCCGTGAATATGGCAGTTCCAAATTTTGTTCTCCTGATTACTTCGAAACTACTATTTCGATCGAGATGAAATTTCGAACTTAGACGTGTTCAAGCTAGGTAGGTACATGCAAAATTTTGTCCAGATCGCATGAGCATAACTGTAGTGAAATATGGCCGTTCAAAATATTTTTTTCCTGAAAATTTCGAAACTACTGATTGGAATGGAATAAAATTTTGCACATTGATGAAGGATAATGTATTCAAACTACGTGCGAAGATCACATCAAATTTTGAGCCAAAATGGACTTTGCGTGAACCCTAAGAAGACGATCCTTTTACCGTTTACTGGGGAAAGGAAATGTTTTCTTGAAGTTATTACGATGGAAGGAATTGCCTCAGTCCTCACAGATCATACTGAATATTTTGGGGCTTTCTTCGAGCAAAAGCTCTCTTGGAGCCTACACCTCGGGGCAGTGATCAGTAAGGGCCAGAGAGCTCTCTCTGCAGGCCAGGGGATGTTTGGAAATACGTGAGAACTCAAACCTGAACTCACCAATTTGATCTATAAGCCCATTGTGCGGCCAATCGTTAGCTATGCATCTTTCATTTGGTGGCCGAAGGCCAAAACACTAACGGGACAAAAATCCCTGGACAAACTGCAGAGAAAGGCATGTCTGCCCATAACCAGAGCATCGCGCTCCTGTCCAAATGCTGCCATGTGAGTTATCCTGGACCTGCTTCCGCTAGGTCTATTCTCAGATGGGTTCTTATGGTGCGAGAGCTATAATCTGGAGACTGCACAGGACATCTTCGTATTCTGAATGAATGTAAGCAGCTCTTAGATGTTGTCACGGACAAACTAACTCTGAAACATGAGTTCCATAAAATCTGAAGTGTGACATTGCCAAGTCGCGACCAGTGGAATAATGATGAAATGGCCTTTGTCTCTGGTGTTTTACACCGATGGCTCAAAGACCGAGGATGGACGAGTCGCAGCTGGTGTATACCGCCCCTCGATACAACTAGCCCTGTCAATGGGCTTGTGTCCATCGTTATTTCAAACGGAAACCTTTGCCATGAGGAAGTGCATCTCACATTGTGCGAGATATAACTACCGAAAAAAAGGATATATATTGTACATACTATCTGACAGCAGAGCAGCCCTATTAGCGCTTGACTCACCGTTGGTTCGGTCAAAGTTAGTCTGGGAATGCAAAATGCCAGATAACGCACTCGGGTTGAATAATCAGGTCAACCTTGTTTGGGTACCTGGCCACTCTGGAGTGCATGCTACCTGATAATCTAGCAAGGGAGGGGGATTGACCCCTTAATTGGATCAGAGCCGTTCTGCGGCTTCCCAGCAAGTCACCAAGCGATGGCTGTTAAAAAATGGGAAAAAAGAGGAAGATAAGGTCCTGGCGAAGGATCGAAGGACAGAGACAGGCTAAGTGATTCCTCTCGTACTCAACGAGCTGGACCAAAAAAGTTCTTTCACTCAGCAAATTAGAAAAATGATACTGATGGGCATACTCACATGGGGAACATGGGAGAGGTTCCTGATGAAACATGTCGCTTCTGCCAAAAAACCTGGGACAGCTGAACATCTGCTATGCAATTTTATGTTGTGTTCAGTAAAAGGCTGCGGAAACGCGGGACACTGAGAGGTTGGCAGCTTCTCGAGTCAACCATAAATGTCGGACTATTTTCTCGGACATAAAATTTGCTTCTGACCCCGAATCGAGGAAGATTCGACGTCCTATTTGTTTCCTACTACGTCCACTATAGCAGTAGCAAGAAGTGCTTCTGTCGCGACATATGAATGAAGGTTAAGAGACGTCTCCGGGGCCGTTGTCGTGGAGGTAGTTTTTTCTTCGGTAGTGTCGTAAGTGCCGTTGCCGTTATGTAATAACGTATGATGCATCTTGTTACACTTCCTGCAATTTCCCGATAGACAATTCTTAACGCCATGTTTCATTCGCAAACAGTTGAAACAGGCTGACGGCGCCTTGACTTACTCACTACGTTCGATGGGTGACATTGAAAAGAATTCTGCGCATGATGTTACCATCCTTTTTGCAGTGGATGCAATTTTGCTTAGTTGTTGCGAACGTGAATACTTTGGGGAGTTGTTTGAATCTATTTTCCTGGTGGTGTGCTGATTTAGCTCCTGAATATGTCTTGACATCTTTGGAGTGCTTGAATGACTGCTTGAGCGTTGTGACTTGAAAAACCATCTTGTTGAAACCAGATATCATCAATTTATAAATTGTTGTATATATTGTATATTATATTTTCAAAGAGGGTTCAGATTATTCAAAAATTAGAGAAATAGGAATTTGTTAAAATGATTAATTTCAAATAGTTTTGTTTAGTTAGTTATGTTTATGAATTATATCAGAATAATGATGTATATGGAATGAAGAAGTGGAAAGAATCTATCACGAATGTTGGAATACCTAGGAAATGCGATATAAAATAATTTGAAGGAAAAAAGCAGGCCAGATGACAATTGACGGAGAAACGTCAGAGTCGGAATTGAGCTTTCAATAGAGTTGTTTGAATTGAAGTACGAAAAAACATCGCAATATTGTTGTAAAATATGGTCAAATGAAATCGCATGTGACTTGAAGCAGTGAGGATTGAAATTGGCGAATGAAAGTATAAATGTTGACGTACCTATCTACAGGAGAGCAAAATTATATTTGGAGAATTTTTCTTCAAGAAAACAACGTGATGATACGTGATGGAAACATTGTAGGATGGAAAATCATCAGAATATTTAAGAATTTGTTCAATTCAGGGAAAATTGAAAGAACTTCATTCGGACTGTTCTCTGTGAATGTGTACATTTGTGAGTACATGGTTCGAAAGAATATATTAATTGAGAATTTTTCATTTTGTTAGAATTAGTTTATTTGAGTTTGGATAACAAAAAAAAAATTGGTTGTATTGAAATTATTACTTTTTCACCTTCAGAAGCCTCATTGAAATAGAGACCTAGGAGAGTCGGGATATAAACAAAAATAAATAAATAAATAAATAGGCTGCAAGAAAAAATTTCCGTTTTCTAGAAAATCGGAAGTTCTAATGAAGAAACAATTGGTGATGAATTGTCTTTATACCTTCTTTTTTTGAAAACCAGTCGAATTTGTAAAAGAAATTTCATTTTGGAAATACGGTTCTTCCGCAATTACTTTTCATGCCTTGGTTCGATAGTTTTTCCTATGAAATATTTGGATAGCCCCTCAAGAAATACTATCATCTCTTTCATACACGTCGGCCGAGTGGGAGTATGCTACCGATTATTTATTGACTTCTTTTTGTCTGGATGAGGTTGATAAAGTAATGTTTCCTTTATGTAGGCACTTATCTTTTCACAAGAAATACCTCTATTGGAAAATGGCATTTTGTTCCACCCATGAAATAGGAAAGATATTGTAGGAACCAATAAAATGAAACCGATTATTATGTGCATTTCGATAGTTACTCCTCTTCCTTACGAGGGTAGCAGCAATTTTCCAGAACGGCTAATATGTGGAGCCCGGAAAGCATGCTGTAAAACTCGAATAATTCCCGCTGGCAAACCGTCAAGTCTACTTCGCAGAAATTTAAACCTTTCGCGGCTCTAAGGTGTACACCAGAATAGATGGCAGACAGGGGGAGCTTACATTTCCCGATAATACCCATCATTCAATGAAATCTATCCTGATAGATGGCTCGTAAAAGGGTCGGCGTATAGACTTCTGTTAGATATTGATAAGCCTTATAACTTGACACGGCTTAGGGCTCCTTTTATTCCCGTTTCCCGCTCGGACACTTTCCGTTATAAGAAAATCTTGCAGCTTCGCACCGCAGTCAACTTGAATTCGGTCCATTGTTCTGCTTCGAGAGCCGAGGATTAATTTTTGATGAATCTGTGGATGTTTAATAACTCTTCAGGATTCTGTCGATGTTGAGATTATGGCCGAGGATAGCGGTACGAAAGGACTTTGTGATGTGGGGAGTAATATACTGAATATTTTCGGTGCTGCGCTAGATACAGATGCTAAAATCGATCTTTTTGGCTTGTATTGAAGTATTCCGATATAACAGATGTATCCTATCCTCTTCGTTTCAGATTTGAAATCCATCAGCATGATTGAAATTAAATTTGGAACAGCAATGGAATATACAGATGCAAAAGCAACAGCAGTTACTCAACTGGATGATGAAATCCTCCAGGAATCCAAAACATGTAAACTTTATATTGAAAAGTTATTCTTTTACAAATCTGGGCTCAAGAAAATACACGGATGGAATTGGGGAAGCGCATTCTTGATGAAAAGAGATCAAATACATAGGGTGGTATAAATGGTGATGATTTGATTAGTCCTTATCTTCTCATAGACTCACTGATCACTCATACTGGCATTTTAAGCATCACGAATAACCTATCATATAAACACTTATCAGATTATATTATATAATCTAACAAGACAACAGTTGATTGCCGAAATGAATATTTACAACGATTTAAGATAGATAATATCAATAGAATCATTTGAGATTTCTTCAGCGGTTCAAAGCGTCCTTTACGTCGTTGGCCAGAAGTATAACGTGGTCCGCGTATGCCATGCAGCTTATGTTCTGTTCGGGAGTGTATATTCCTGGATATTGCTCGAGCTCCACAATCAATTCCTTCATAAACAGGTTAAACAACTCAGGTGACATGAGGTCTCTTTCCTTCTTTACCCTATGGCCTTTATTCTGCAGATCTGCGATATTGTTTTGTCAGCATCCTCGGAAATTTACATGATTTACCTAGTGTCTTGGTCAACATCCTCTAAGTGCCCTGGGACAGGGGAAATAAAGCTCTAAGTATGTCGACGGTGATCATAAAATATCCTTTTCGTTGTGTTTTTTTTTATTTTATCAAAGTGTGCGAGAAGATACTGTTAACGAAGACTCTGTTCACCCAGACGAAGTTTCTTTGCAGTTTATGTTTATTCGAACGGAATGTCCTAGAAACTTGAAATTAGTTAAGTTCGTTATCGGGCCATATTCGCCCAGGGGTTCCGTAAATATGGCCGCTCGAATTTTTGTTTTACTGATTTTTTCTAAACTACAGATTTGATCGAGGTGAAATTTTGCACTCAGATGGAGAATAACGTGTTCAAGCTACATGTCCAGCTTGCATGACGAGAACCATAAAAACCATAGAAAATTATAACTTTCGAACGGAAAGGCCCAGAGACTTGAGATTTTCAGGATAGGTGAAGATCGCGAATGTTGCGGTCAGGTTCATCAAGGAGCGAAATTAGACTTTGGATTCCGTAAATATGGTCGTTTGAAATTCAGTTTTCTTGATAATTTCAAAACTATGTATTTGATCTTGACGAAAAATTGTATTTAAATTGAGAATGATATATTCGAGCTACATTTTGTCCAGATCGCATGATCAGAACCATAGAAAACATAGAAAATCATAACTTCAGAACGGAAAGGCCTAGGAACTTGAAATTTTCAGGATAGGTTCTGATCGCGAATTGTGCGGTCACGTTCCTCAATGAGCAAAATTAGACTAGGGGTTCCGTAAATATAGCCGTTCAAAGTATTTTTTTCCTGATAATTCTGAAACTAGTTATCGAATTGGAATGAAATTTCGCACATAGACGAAGAATAATGTATTCAAACTACGTGCAAAATTTTGTCCAGCTCGCATCACCAAGACAATAGATACCGTAGAAAATTCTAGCGAATTATTGAGAAAAAAAATGGGCACCTAAAGCACTGAAAAGTCTGGATTTTCGCCTCAGTTTGAAATTTTCTTTGACAACTGTCAAAATCTTTCCAATTGGTTTTTAAAACTGAAGATTGCTAATCTACCTACAAGGTGCATGTACGAGCGCTCAAAAGCTCCTGCCTTCACGGCAGTGCTTTTCTCAATTTTTCTATATCCTTCTTCGCTGAGCCTTTCTGAACTTTGCAGCATTCATTTTTCACTTGAACAGAAGCATTTCGTTGACCTACGTCAGTTGGTCAACGTCTTTATTTTGGTACAAACATTTTTATAAGAGTCTTTGTATACCTGTTCATAATGTCTTCTCCATTCTGTAGAAATTGAGCGATATTGAATATGTAGGTACTGCATTATGAAATTCTTGTGCAGAAATTGGTTCTTCTTTCATGAGTTCAGGTTCTGCATTTGAGTCCTCTTTTATCCTGTCAAGTTCAGATCTTAGTCTCCTGCTTAGATGTATGGGCTCTCGCTGTTTCTATCTGATGGCAATCTTTATGTCTTTCAAGGTGTTTCTGCATTCAATTGAGGAAAGGTAAGGAAACCGATGAAGTTATCTCCTGGTTATTCGACCTCTGCTTCGGCGAGTTTCTAGCGCTCCTTACAGTTTTTAGTTAGTAATCATAGGGGTGTCCCTGTCTCATGCCCAGAAAGGATGAGAAGGATTTATGACATAAAGGGGCAGTTGGCCTGATTTTTTTTGGGCTCCGCTGTTACATAGCATCTGACGTTGGGCTAGAGCTATTTCCGTTGCATAAATCTTCTCGCCAACGCAGAATATCCTAGTATTTTAGGGGGTGGAAGAATTAAGGACCAATAACGATACTCAGACGCTCTTTCTATACACTTCCCTCCGCTTCAATAATGTGAAGCAGTGTCTCTTTCCGGCTTCATCTAGATCGTGGGAATGGGCATTTTACACTGGGGTATTCTAGCAGTATAATGTATTTATGACAGTTTGGCTATTCGCCCCCCTGCATCACCAACGGAACGGTATCTTTATACGCGACTGGACATGGGTCCCAATGAGTTCCCACGTGTAGTAAAATCTCGGGTTTCGGAAAGCTCACAATAGAGCGAACGCTCAACTATCGAAGAGGAGGAAAAGCTCCCGAACCGAGTAAGAACAGAAAATCGTTTTCGATTTTTTTTTCCAATATCAGTCGCAGATACGAAAAATGATGAAAAGGACTGCCCCGAAGTCAAGAGCTTTTCAGCGCTCGTTTATCCACCTTGTAGGGAGATTCACATTCTCCAGTTTCAGAAACCAATTGGAAATATTTTGACAGCTGACAAAGAAAATTTCAAACTGAGGTGAAAATCCAGACTTCACGTCAGTGCTTTAGGTGACCAATTTTTTTTTCGATAATTCGCTAGAATTTTCTATGGTATCTATATTCTTGGTAATGCGACCTGGACAAAATTTCCTACGTAGTTTGAATACATTATTCTTCATCTATGTGCGAAATTTCATTGCAACCCAGTGGTTTCGAAATTATCAGGAACAAAATTGTGTGAACGGCCATATTTACGGAACCCCTAGTCTAATTTTGGTCATTGATGAACGTGATCGCAAAATTCGTGATCCGAACCTACCCTGAAAATTTCAAGTCCCCAAGCCTTCCTGTTCGAAAGTAATAATTTTCTATGGTTTCTATGGTTCTGATAATGCGATCTGGAAAAAATGTAGCTTGAATATATCATTCCTAATTCGAATACAAAATTTCGTCACGATCAAATCCGTAGTTGTGAAATTATCAAGAAAACTGAATTTCAAAGGGCCATATTTATTTATTTAGGGAACCCCTAGTCTAATTTTGCTCATTGTGGAACGTGACCGCAACATTCGAGATCCATACCTATCCTGAAAATTTCAAGTCCCTAGGCCTTTCCATTACAAAGTTATAATTTTCAATGGTTTCTATGGTTCTGATCATGCGAGCTGGACAACATTTTGTATGTAGCTTGAACACGTCATTCTCCATCTGAGTGCAAAATTTCACTCCGATCTAATCAGTAGTTTCGAAGTAATCAGGAGAACAAAATTTCAGGCGGCCATATTTACGGAACCCCTGGGCGAATTTTGCCCAATAACGAACTTAGTTCCGTTCGAGAGTTATCGTGTATACGGACGGCCGGACGGACAGACAGACTCGAATTTTTCGATGTCTGTGAGTCGAACATAGTCGATTGACACCATTTTCGGCTCAAAATTCGAAAAATTCAGACATCCTGACGAAATGATATTATAGCCCTCGTGTAAGTACTACTTACACGAGCGCTCAAAAATGAGGAATCGTACCAGCGTACCAGTAGCAGAAATTGGAGGGCGGGAAGGGAGAAAAGGGGAAATGAAGTATAATGAGAAATATCTTACTAGCTATTCTTACTTCCAAATGGCATTCCCAATTATATGAGCTCTACAGAATAATCAGTATTTTAAATTAGAGGAACCGAATATCTCGAAAACTGTAAGATCTATAAAGAAAAAAAAATGAAAAATCTTCCTTTTCAACACCCTTTGTAGATTGGTAACGAATAAGGGTTCACGGACCTATGACTCTTTCTAAAATGGAGAGTACATATAGACTATCTTTGTTAAAGACTCAGAGCCATTTTGTATGTTTTTCGAACACTTAAAAATGTACCGAGTATCAAGGATCTGCCCAGTACATGTTTTTCGTTAGTTCAGTCTCTCTTAATGTATGGAAATTTAGGATGGGGTGGGATCTATAGTACAACTGTACAACCGCTTATGGTACTACAGAAGCGATTTCTCAAAATTATCTATGGTTTATGTCGTTGTTGTTCCTTCTTGATGAACAAGCCACCCCGTCTAGCAACTCCTCTAGAACGTGATGGCTGTGATCTGGGCTCAGCCGCTAGGCTATGTACCCAATCTCGGTGTAGTCTTGGTCGTTTTATTCTCGGGGTCCTGAGGAACTGCAGGAGTCTTGGTAAAACCAATCCCCAAAAATAGTTTATCACAATCACGTGTATAACACAAATCACAAATTTTCCAAAACATCTCCAAGCTTTTTGAATAATTAGCACTATACAAACATATATTTTAATCTTCGTCGTTGTTTTATGCAATATTTTTAATTTTTAAATACTATGGGGCCTCCAAACTGGGACGTGAGGAAATGTAGGTCATCTCACCGTAATGACCATTTTGGAACTCGTATCTATGGTTTACATTTTCGTTTCCCATCGGCACAAATATTCCAATATTGTGAACTGATGAGTTTTAGATACCTTTACTTTTAACAATTATTAATATTTATATTTCACAACATATATAAGTTCAAGAAGCGTCAACATGGACATGAAACCCGACTAAAAGCGAGTAGCCTAGATATACCGAAAATGGACAAGGCTATTGGACAAAGATCAATTACATATATTGAACACAAATTATTCAATCTTGCTCCAGATCATATAAAAACGGAATATGTGTTTGAGTTTTTCAAGGTTTCAGTGATCAAATGACTCAAAACTGAAGATATAACATTACTGTGAACAAATTTTACTGAATTAATCTCTCAATTTTCACATTATTTTTACTTCTCCACCTGGCACATTGAATACTTTTAATTTGACGCGACTTTGTATTTTGTATTTTATATTGTAACATTTAATGTTTTATTCGTTTACACATTCAAATTTTTATGTTTTACATTTTTGCATTATCTGCACGTTCAGAGATTTCATACTTTTAGATTTTATATTTAGTGTGTCTTTTTTTGTAGTGTACTGGGAATATTGTTCGCTAATATTGATATTGTTGATACTTTTTCGAAATGTGGGCATTATATTGTTTGCCGAGTGAACATTATATCTTGACCATCTTCAGGAGAAAGAAGGAATTTCGATATCGATATTTCACAGACAAGTTTTCCAAAAACTTAAGTGAATCGTCGATACCTGTTCCCGCAGACTCGGTTGACAAACCTTTCCTTCTACCTATATTAATCGCCCATTTTTTTTTTATTGTATGCTTCATAAATTCATGTAATTTGGTGATTAATAAAATACTACCACTACTACCAAGTAACAGATGAGGTTTCGAAAAATTTCCAAATGAATTTTCCTAGCGCTTTCAACATCCCATTCGTATTTCACCGAGCTTCACGATGTACCGAAAAATTGAATTAGGGGTGTCTAAAAATGTTCCGAAATTCTAAACAATAATGAAATCTGGGAAATCAAGAACCTTTCCTCTGAAATTCAAAAAAAATTCAATTTGCATAATTTTCGGGGGACGTCTGAATAAACCCTCGTCGCTTATGAAGTTAGTTGCCATGAATTAGAACGCGATGGCTACGTCGACGCCAAGAAAACAATTACATCAGTTGGTGTCAAACCCGACAATCGCAACCGCCTCGACCTTCGCGATGAGCGGAAATCACAGCATAGTTCACATTATAGACCGTATTTTCACTTTATGGTGCCATATATCTGGAGTGTTTCGAACTATTTGTGCCTCTACATAAATTCTACACTAACCCGAACTTGGCAAACAATGAAATTAAATTTTCGGCGATAAATCATACAGGCTGCTATTACTGCATGTTATATTTCGCTATCCGGGTTTCATACATAAAGTCGACAGATAAACAACGTGTTTTATGTATCGAAAGCCTAGATTGATGTTGGGCTCGATGTTTTCCTACTGCTGTTACTCCCGATTGTATTCAGTTCATTCAGAAAATGAATAATGAAACGAGTCTCAGTATCGTCCGAATGCGGCGGTATTAAAAAAAGAGATCGCGAGATAGGTAATGAATTTTCCCGTTGCTGCAATCCGTCATACTGAAATCGTAAAGCATTCCGTCACATCTGCTTGCTTCATAACAGATCCTCATTGTGTTCTCTGATTGGAGATTTTAAGTTGAAAGAGTCTGAACTATTTCAGAATTGACTAGTTATCACTCCTGACTCCACCTGTCAACTTAACATTATTGTACGCATTTATGTGTGTATTGAAAAATAATAAAAGCACTGCCGTGAAGTCAAGAGCTTTTGAGCGCTCGTTCATCCAGCTTGTAGGTAGATTTTCCAGTTTTAGAAACCAATTGAACAAATTTTTCGCAGATGTCAATAAAATAACAGCAGCTCTTTGTCAATTATGCCGAATCACCTGTTACAGAAGAATAAGAATTTATTCAATAACTCGTATCGAATTTGAAATGTTTCTGGCTATGCGATCTGGGGAAATTGTAGCTTCAATATATCAGATTCGAACCTACCCTGGAAATTTCAAAATTCTAGGTCGTTCCGTTCGAGAGTTATCGTGTATACAGATAGACGGCTGGACGGATAGACTCAAATTAGTTTGAATACATTATTCTTCACCTATGTGCATAATTTCATTCCAATCCAATCAGTAGTTTCGAAATTATCAGGAAAAAAATTTTTTGAACGATCATTTTTAGGAACCCCTGGTCAAATTTGAAGTCTCTAGGACGTTCCGTTTGAGAGTTATCGTGTATACGGCACATTTTCAGCTCAAAATTCGATAAATACAGACATCGTGACGAAATGATATAGCCCTCGTGTAAGTAGTACGAGCGCTCAAAAACAAAACTAGGATAATTTGATGTGTAGTCCATCGTATACATTGAAGATAATTGAATAAATATAAGATGCTTTTCGTGTCTACTCCAACTTCAATTGTTAGAGATAGCTACATTAGTTTCGACCGCTTCAAAAATTGGGATCATCTTCAGGCATCTGAAATGCAGAACAAGGTCTTAAACTAACACTAGATAAATACAGAAAAATGCTCGAATAAAAGTCTCAACATTGGTATAAAATGTAAAAGAGTTGAATAATGTAGCAGGCTCACCTACACGAAACATTATGTTAAAACAAATCGAATTGAACGTCAACAATAAAGACGTGAATATGACATAATGACATTAGGAAAGAATGGAGGGAAACATAAAATAAACAAAAAGAAGCACACACAAACAGAAATCGCCGAAAAAACGCGCAGGTGGTCGGGCTACTGTAATGTTTGATCAACAAGTTTCGCGAAAAATGAGGAAGAGAAGAGATGGAGCCACTGTGAAGCGGGAAGGAAGGAAAACAAGGGGTTCGGAGAATTATTGTTGGGTAATCAGAAGTCTATCCGAGGTGTTATATTTCTTCTGAACATCCACCAAGAAATCCCTGAACTGCTTGTTTTTTGCCTTGTTCTGTATTTTGTTTGTTTGTTGGTTTATATCCCGACTCTCCTAGGTCTCTGTGAGACCCCTCAGAAGATCAGAGCTTCAGAAGCTTAGAGCTTGTGCGAGTTAGAAGACCCGGTTGTGTTCTCTGTAGGCTTTGTTACTGTGTCCTTACGCCACCTGAGGCACAGCACTGTTAATTGTTTACCCAACAGTGAATGGTGGAACCGAGCTCCATGTCAGTAAATTTCTTTCCCGACCGAAAGATTCAAACCCGGGACCGATCAAGGAGACCGGCCCCTAGCCGACTGCCCTAACCACTACACCACGGCCACGTTTTGAGATCTTCAAAAGGATATGATATGTATGAAATAAGCGAAAATGTGCTGTAATAGATGTTGAGAAAGAATTCGTATGATTTGAAAGTTGGTATATGAAGAAAAGAATATTCAATTTCGAACTCCACAATTTATGTATGACGAAAGTATTTTAAAAACTTGCCAAATTCCTTCTTCATTTCCTAAAAAAGTTTTCGTTAGAATGCAGGCACTAGTTCCGTTACAGTTACTTGTGGAGAGAATAGACGGAGCAGTGAGAAGATTAAGAGTAAATTTCAGTTCTGAAGAAATTAGAGATAGGACACGTGCTTATATAAGGAATGGTGGAGGACATTTCCAACATAATTTATGAATGAATCTCTTGAAATGAATCGCAATAAAAAAATATTGAATTCGTTATTTTTCTTTCTTCGCTTATATCCCCTTTCAAATCAAAATCTGCTGAAACGAAACTAGTGGCTGCATTATAACGAAAACTTTTTTAGGATATGAAGAAGGAATTCGGCAAGTTATTAAAATACTTTTTGAGCGCTCGTACTACTTACACGAGGGCTATATCATTTCGTCACGATGTCTGTATTTTTCGAATTTTGAGCCGAAAATGGTCTCAATCGACTATGTTCGACTCACTGATGACGAATCCGTCAAAAAATTCGAGTCTGTCCGTTCGTCCGGCCGTCCGGCCGGCCGGCCGTCAGCACGATAACTCTCGAACGGATTAACCAAGAGACTTGAAATTTTCAGTGTAGGTTCAGATCCCAAATGCCTCGGTCGAGTTCGTTAATGGGCAGAATTCCACCAGGGGTTCCGTAAATATGGCCATTCAAAATTTTGTTCTCCTAATTACTTCAAAACTACAGATTCGATAGAGATGAAACTTTGCACTCAAATGGAGAATGAGGTGTTAAAGCTACATGTGAAATTTTGTCCAGATCGCATGACTAGAACCATAGAAACCATAGAAAATTGTAACTTTTGAACGGAAAGGCCTAGGAACTTGAAATTCTTAGGGTGGGTTTGGATCGCAAATGTCGCTGTCATGTTCATCAATGAGCAAAATTAGACTAGGGGTTCAGTAAATATGGCCGTTCAAAATATTTTTTTGCTGATAGTTCCGAGAATACTGAGCGGATTGGAATGAAATTCTGCACCTTGCTGAGTAATAATGTATTCAAACTACGTGCAAAATTTTGTCCAGATCTCATCACCAAGACCATAGATACCGTAGAAAATTCTAGCGAATTATCGAAAAAAAATTGGTCAGCTGAAGCACTGACATGAAGTCTGGAGTTCCGCCTAAGTTTGAGATTTTTTTTGACAGCTGTCGAAAATTCCTTCAATTGATTTCTGAAACTGGAAAATGCGAATCTACCTACAAGGTGCATGTACGAGCGCTCAAAAGCTCCTGCCTTCACGGCAGTGCTTTTCTAAATTTTTTCATACATAAATTGAGTTCGAAATTTGCAGGAGAATTGATATTAGAAATTGAGTATTCTTTTCTTCATATACCAACTTTCAAATCATATGAATTCTTTTTCAACATCTATTACAGCATATTTTTGAGCGCTCGTACTACTTACCTACACCAGGGCTATATCATTTCGTCACGATGTTTTCGAATTTTGAGCCGAAAATGGTCTCAAACGATAGAATTCGACTCACTGATGACGAATCCGTCGGGAAATTTGAGTCTGTCCGTCCGTCCGTAAGCACGATAACTCTCGAACGGAACAACCTAGAGACTTGAAATTTTCAGTGTATGTTCAGATCCCAAATGACTCGGTTGAGTTCGTTAATGGGCAAAATTCCACAAGGGATTCCGTAAATATGACTGTTTTGTTTTGTTCCCCTAATTACATGAAAACTACAAATTTGATCGAGATTTTGCACTCGAATGGAGAATGAGGTGTTCAAGCTACATGTGAAATTTTGTCCAGACGGCATGTGACCAGAACCATAGAAACCATAGAAAATTGTAACATTTGAACGAAAATGCCTAGGGACTCGAAATTTTCAGGATACGTGTGGATATCGAATGTCGTGATCACGTTCATCTATGAGCAAAATTATACTAGGGGTTCCGTGAATATGGTCGTTTGAAATTTTGTTTTCTCGATAATTTCGAAACTACGAATTCGATCGAGATGCAATGCAATTCTGTATTTTAATCGAGAATGATATATTACAGCAATATTTTGTCCAGATCGCATCACCATAACCATAGAAACCATAGAAAATTGTAACTTTTGAACGGAAAGGCCTAGGAACTTGAAATTTTCAGGGTAGGTTCGAATCTCGAATGCCGCGGTTGAGTTCGTTATTGGAAAAAATTTGCCAAGGGGTGCCGTAAATATGGCCCCTCGAAATTTTGTTTTCTGGATATATTCGAAACTACTGCTTCGATCGAAGTGAAATTTTGCACTCAGATGTAAAATGACGTTTTCAAGCTACATACAAAATTGTGTCCAGTTCTCACGACCAGAATCACAGGAACCATAGAAAATTATAACCTTGTAATGGAAAGGCCTAGGGACTTGAAATATCCAGGATAGGTGTGGATCTCGAATGTTGCGGTCACATTCATCAATGAGCAAAATAGTCTAGGGGTTCCGTAAATATGGTCGTTTGGAATTCAGTTTCCTTGATAATTTCAAGACTATGGATTTGATCGTGACGAAATTCGATATTCAAATCGAGAATGATATATTCGAGCTTCATTCTTTTCCAGATCGCATGATCAGAACCATAGAAACCATAAAAAATCTTAACTTTCGAACGGAAAGACCTAGGCACTTTTCAGGATAGGTTCGGATCGCGAATTTCGCGGCCACGTTCATCAATGAGCAAAATTAGACTAGGGGTTCCGTTAATATAGCCGTTCAAAGTATTTTTTTCCTGAGAATTTCGAAACTACCTATTGGATTGAAATGAAATTTCAAACGTAGATGAAGAATAAGGTATTCAAACTACGTGGGAAATTTTGTCCAGATCGCATCTTCAAGATCATAGATACCATAGAAAATTCTAGCGAATTATCGAAAAAAAAAATTGGCCACCTAAAGCACTGACGTGAAGTCCAGATTTTCGCCTAAGATCGAAATTTCCTTTGACAACTGTCAAAATCTTTCTAAAAGGTTTCTAAAACTGGAAAATGCGAATCTACCTACAAGGTGGATGAACAAGCACTCAAAAGCTCCTGACTTCACGGCAGTGCTTTTCGTAATTTTTATTTTTGATTCTCATCTGGAATTTATATGTAAATTTTTTTGAGTTTTATAGGCTTTGTCTTAGCACTTTATTTTTTTCTACCCACTGTATAAACATATTAAGCATAAGCCAGTGGCCAAGAAGTACCACCTGATTATCGAACCCCTTTCATGTGATGAATTGATCTAATTCATTCCAGTAATTTGTACAGAATAATGAGAAAATATTAGAATCACTTACATCTTCATCGTTAATGAGCCAAGTTACATTCATAAAGGGAAAGGAACCTGGTGTAGTACAATTTGCTGTCATTCGAGCTCCAGGTGTTATTTTGTGAACGTCAGATCTCAGCACTGGCTCCTCGTCTGGTATCTCTGAAACATAATTCTTTTTGAGCGTTCATGACTTCAAGTCGAATATATCGATTCGTAAAAATATTCGAAATCATTTTTTTTTTGTATTTGTATATGGAAATCGCAATACTTAAGTCCGTATGACACAGTGCAGTAAATGGTACAATTTCCCTACAGAAATGTGAACGCCCATTCTTCTGCAACGTGTAATAGGACACTGCGCATGATCACATACAAGAAATGTGTCAGAAGCTCCAAATGTTTGCACCGTGTCTTACGGACTTAAGAAGGTGATTATTATTCGACCAAACTAGACAGAAACTATAAAAGAAGGAATTGATTAAAATTATATCAATATGATCGAGAAGTGATGAAGGCTGATCTGATGGTTCTTCCAGTTTTTTTTGCAATTTTATGAGGTGTGTGTTTTACGACATTTGGTTCAGTGCTTTTCGATTTCGATAGTTTCTTCTGAGGTTGTGCTCAGTGCTAGAGTGCGCCAATATGGATATTATCATCGAATTAGGTAATTCGACATATTGTTGGGAAGTTGTATTGTCGTTCAGACAAATTGGAAATTGCCTTATCCGGAACCAACATGCGCTGCTATCAGTTATACACTATTAACGGGAGCAAAAAAAATTAGGTTTGGGATCACCATCTTTGACTTATTGCAACTAACAAATTTATTATCCAGAGCATAATTATGATTTTTTTGTTGCAAGAATGAATATTTCTATGTTTAGAGACACAACCAAAAATACATATCTAGAAACAATTAGTCCGCAAAATAATAATTGTTTCCAGCAAGACAGTCTATCTAAGTAATCTCATGGTATATCACAATCATCATTCACAACTGCGAAACATGATTTGAAATGGTTTTTTTAGCCATCCGCAGGGCACTGAAGCGATAATGATTTCGATGCAGTTCTGAAGCGTACAGTTGTGAGGACAGAAAACTCACTAATGCCACCTGTCTCCTACAATCGAAATCTTCCACACCTCTCTACAGATCCTCACAAAGACCGAAACACCCCCGAAAATAGCCGCCACAAGCATACAAAGAGATGCAAAAATCGCATGAATCAATTATAACAAGTTTTAGCGCGGACTGAAATCTTACAAATACTCATTCTAGTCAAAAATATGCCCAAAATAGGATCTGCAGAGAAGTGAGGAAAATTTCATTTGGAGCAGACAGGTGGTTTTACGAAGAATTTTACTCTTATGTACAGAACGATAGGTTCTAGAACGAGCCTGCTTCCGCATCAAAAGTCATCAACAGCCGAAACAATGGACTGCAGTTGCGATGACGATTTTAATATTCTGTGGGGTTACTTAGATTGACTTGAATGTGGTCAAATTAAATATTCGAGTTTTCCAACGAGTTAAAAAAAAGTCTTCTACAATAATGAATGCAACAGGTATAATTCTTCTCTATTTCGAATACCTCTGAAAGAATCCATTGAATGAGCTCTCAGAATCAGATGTCCGAATTAGAAAAAAATCCGAAGCCATTCATTCTTCAACATGAAATTTTTAAAAAGTAGAATATACAGGGTATTTTCAAATTAGATTTGAACCTCGGAGGACGTGATAATATCACTTATTTGCAATCGTTTTAGCCATATTTATTGATAACCGAAAATCAACAGTTATCGAGATATTTGAGTTCTTCTGTTTTTTCAATTCGTCAATTTTTAAGCGCTCGTACTACTTACACGAGGGCTATATCATTTCGTCATTTCGAATTGTGAGCCGAAAATGGTCTCAATCGACAAGGTTCGACTCACTGATGACGAATTCTTCGAAAAATTCGAGTCTGTCCGTCCGGCTGGCCGTCCGTCCGTCCGTATACACGATAACTCTCGAACGGAATGACATAGAAACTTGAAATTTTCAGGGTAGGTTTGAATCTCGAATGCCGCGGTTAGTATCGTTATTGGGCAAAACTCACCGAGGGGTTCCGTAAATATGGACGCTCGAAATTTTGTTTTCCTGATTACTATGAAACTGCAGGTTTGATCGAATTGAAATTTTGCAGTCAGATGGAGAATAACGTTTTCAAGCTACATGCAAAATTTTGTCCAGCTCGCATGACCAGAACCATAGAAACCATAGAAAATTGTAACTTTTGAACGGAAACGCATGGGGACTTGAAATTTTCAGGATAGGTGTGGATCTCGAATGTTGCAGTCCGTTCATCAACGAGCAAAATTACACTATGGTTTCCGTAAATATGGTCGTTTGAAATTCAGTTTTCTCGATAATTTCAAAACTATGGATTTGATCGTGACGAAATATTGTATTTGAATTGAGAATGATATATTCGAGTTGAATTTCTTCAGATCGCATGATCAGGACCATAGAAACCATAGAAAATCATAACTTTCGAACGGAAAGGCCTAGGTACTAGGACCTAGGTAAATTTTCAGGATAGCTTCGGATCGCGAATTGTGCGGTCACGTTCATCAATGAGCAAAATTAGACTAGGGGTTCCGTGAATATAGCCGTTCAAACTATTTTTTTCCTGATAATTTCGAAACTACTTATTGGATTGGAATGAAATTCCGCACCTAGATGAAGAATAATGTATTCAAACTACGTAGGAAATTTTGTCCAGATCGCATTTCTAAGACCATCGATACCGTAGAAAATTCTAGCGAATTATCCACAAAAATTGTCACCTAAAGCACTGACGTTAAGTCTTGATTGTCGCCTTTGTTTGAAATTTTCTTTGACAGATGTCAAAATCTTTCGAATTGGTTTCTGAAACTGGAGAATGCGAATCTAACTACAAGGTGGATGAACGAGCGCTCAAAAGCTCCTGACTTCACGGCAGTTCTTTTCAAAATTTTTTCTACTTCGACTGAATTTGATTATAATTTTAGATTATTTTTATCAGAAAAGGATATGATATGTTTGAAAAAAGCAAAACTATCCTATATTAAATGTGGAAAAAGAATTTGTATGATTTGAAATTTGATATACAAAAAAACTTAAAATCAATTGGCCTGCATCTTTCGAATTCCACAATTAATGTATGAAAAAATTATTTCAAAAACTTGCCAAATTCGTTCTTTTTTTCTCAAAAAAGTTTTTGTGAGAATGCAGGCACTAGTTGCGTTTCAGCAGATTTTGATTAGAAAGGGTATATAAGCCAAAAAAGAAAAGTAACGAATTAAATATTTTTTTATTGCAATTAAACTAAAAATTTCATTAAAAAATTTATTCATAAATTATGTTCAAAATATCCTTCACCATTTCTCATACAAGAACCTCTTTATAATTTCTTCATTCCTGAAATTTACTCTCAAACTTCTCGCTGATCCGCCTATTATCTCCACAAGTTGTGCACATGTTTTTTCCTTTCATATACTATTTCTTTCAAATTGTCCCAAACATATAAATCCAACGATGTTAGATCCGGACTTTTCGATGGCCACGAAATAGCTCCTTCCCCACCTATACACCCTTTAGGAAACAATTCGTTCAAAAACATACGAACGTTGAGCCTATAGTGTGCGGGACACCCATCCTGTTGAAAAATGATTTCACGCCTGTCAATCAAGGAAACCTAGTCCAAAAAACTGTTCATATTTATTCTCAGAAGTTCTTCATAATTTTATCTGTTTAGGTTATCAGGTAGATAGTAAGGACATATAAAAAGATTAGCTATTGGTCTCATCCAAACATTAACGCTAAACCAAAATTTTTTTACGGCGGACATTCATAAAAAATCTGCTGAAACGAAACTGGTGACTGCATTCCAACGAAAACTTTTTTAGGGAATAAAAAAGGAATTTGGCAAGTTTTTAAAATAATTTTTTCAGGAAATAAATTGTGGAATTCGAAAGTTGCAGGCAAATTGTCATTAGAAATTGATCATACTAATTCTTTTTCAACATCTTTTACAGCATAGTTTTGCTTTTTTCATACATATCATTTCCTTTTGTGATGAAAATAATCCAAAATTATAATGAAATTTGGTCAACGAAGAAAAATTAAGTGAGGTGAGAAATTTGTGAGCTCTCAATTTCGAAGAGAGTACGAGACTGAAATCAACACCAAATTGTCAGGAAGCATTTGTAATTGTTGAGTTCCAAGTAGATTGTTTCTTCCAAAATAAAATGCCACAATTTTCCTTGTTGACATGGAAGAATAATAGAGTTGATTATCCGTATGGGTGTTGGAGGTGAAGATAGAAAATGAAACAACGAGATTTCCTCATTCTAAAGGGTGTTTCAATAAGAGCGCAAGATTTCAGTGCTCGATAAAACATGGTTTTCTGCAGCAAAGTATCAAAATATTTATTGATTTAGAAAAAATTACGAAAAGCACTGCCGTGAAGGCTGGAGCTTTTGAGCGCTCGTAAATGCACCATGTAGGTAGATTCGCATTCTCCAGTTTTAGAAACCAATTGGAAAGATTCTGACAGCTGTCAAAGAAAATTTCAAACCAACGCGAAAATCCAGACTTCACGTCAGTGCTTTGGTGACCATTTTTTTTTTCGATAATTCGCTAGAATTCTCTACGGTATCTATGGCCTTGGTTATGCGATCTGGACAAAATTATACATTATTCTTCATATATGTGCAAAATTTCATTCCAATCCAATAAGTATTTTCGAAATTATCAGAAAAAATATAGTTTGAACGGCAATATTTACGTAACCCCTAGTCTAAGTTGGCTCATTGATGATATTGATCGCGAAATTCGCGATCCGAACCTTTCCTGAAAATTTCCCTAGGCCTTTTCGTTCGAAAGTTATGATTTTCTATGTTTTCTATGGTTCTGATTATACGATCTGGAAAAAATGTAGCTCGAATATATCATTCTCAATTTGAATACAAAATTTCGTCAGGATCGAATCCATAGTTTTGAAATTATAAAGAAAACCGAATTTCAAACGGCCATATTCACGGAACCCCTAGTCTAATTTTGCTCATTAATTAACGTGAGCGCGAAATTCGCGATCCGAACCTGTCCTGAAAATTACGAGTCCCTAGGCCTTTCCGTTCGAAAGTTATAATTTTTTATGGTTTCTATGGTCCTGATCATGCGATCTGGAAAAAATGTAGCTCGAATATATCATTCTCAATTCAAATACAAAATTTCGTCACGATCAAATCCATAGTTTTGAAATTATCAAGAAAACTGAATTTCAAACGGCCATTTTTACGGAATCCCTAGTCTAATTTTGCCCATTGATACACGTGAACAAGGGCGGTCCTACGGGGGGGGTAACGGGGGTAATTACCCCCCCCAGAGCATTGAAAAATTTTATTCAGGAAAAGAAGACCAACAAGAAAATAATATAATAATGAAATAAAATCAACAGAAAAAAAAATTAAAACAGAAAAATCAGTAAAATAAATGAAAAATTCGTTCGTCAGTCGTTGAAGATCATATTGCATAAAATGTATAAGTGGTAAGTCTGTTATTTGATAAGATTGATACCTAACCTGCTCATGTTTGCCAAGATTTTTTTTGAGGGGGTAATCGATGACAAAAATCTCGTCAGGTATACATCAAGCCTTGGCGATAATTCTGAAACTTTATATTTTGGGAGTCTTGGGGGGGTAATTAATTAACCCAGTTCCCCTCCATATCTACGCCCTTATGTTGTGGTATCTTTTCAGCCTGAAGAAGAGAACATTTGTTTTGCCTAACGATTTTCCGATTGAGAAGGTGTTGGATTCGTAAGAACGTGGCAATTAGAATTGGAAAGTTAGTGAAAAATGTTATAGAAAACACTGCTGTGAAGTCACGAGCTTTTGAGCGCTCTTTCATCCACATTTTAGGTAGATTCTTATTTTCCAGATTTAGAAACCGATTGAAAATTTTTTTAACAGCTCTTAGGAAAAATTAAAAATGAGCAGAACTCCAGAATTCACGTCAGTGCTTTAGGTTTCCAATTTTTTTTCGATTATGCGCTAGAATTTTATACGGTATCTATGGTTTTGGTAATGCGATCTGGACAAAATTTCGCACGTAGTTTGAGTACATTATTGTAAATGTGCAAAATTTCATTCCAATCCATTCAGTATCAGAAAGCGAATTTTTTGAATGGCCATATTTACGGAACCCCTAGTTTAATTTTGCTCCTTGATAAGCATGACCGCGACATTCGCCAAACCTGAGAATTTCAAGTCCCTAGGCCTTTCCATTCGAAAGTTATGATTTTCTATGGTTTCTATGGTTCTGGTCATGCGATCTGGACAAAATGTTGCTTTAATATTATCAAAAAAACTAAATTTCAAACGACCATATTCACGGAACCCCTAGTCTAGTTCTGCTCATTGATAAACGTGACCGCGTTATTCGAGATCCACACTTTTCCTGAAAATTTCAAGTCCCTAGGCCTTTCCATTCGAAAGTTATGATTTTCTATGGTTTCTATGGTTCTGGTCATGCGATCTGGTCAAAATGTAGCTCAAATATATCATTCTCCATTAAAATACAAAATTTCGACACGATCAAATCCGTAGTTTTGGAATTATCAAAAAAACTAAATTTCAAACGACCATATTCACGGAACCCCTAGTCTAATTCTGCTCATTTATAAACGTGACCGCGTTATACGAGATCCACACTTTTCCTGAAAATTTCAAGTCCCTAGGCCTTTATGTTCGAAAGTTATAATTTTCTATGGTTTCTATAGTTCTGGTCATGCGATCTGGAAAAATTGTAGCTTGAATATATCATTCTCCATTGACATACAAAATTTCGTCACGATCGAATCCATATTTTTGAAATGATCAAGAAAACTAAATTTCAAACGACCATGACGAAATGATAAAGCCCTCGTGTAAGTAGAACGAGCGCTCGAAAAATAACAACAATAAAAAGAACAACAAAATATTAGTATAAAGTAGTTTACACGGTCAAAATATTTCCGCCGGGAGGGTGGGGGTGGTGTGCACTCTCCCGGAAAAAAATTGTTCATTCAATTACCCCCCCCCAGAAATTCAGCCTAGGACCGCCCTTGCACGTGAACGCTACATTCACGATCCACACCTATCCTGAAAATTTCAAGTCCCTAGGCCTTTCCATTACAAAATTTTCTATGGTTTCCATGGTTCTAGTCATGCGAGCTGGACAAAATTCTGCATGTAGCTTGAGTACGTAATTATCCATCTGAGTGCAAAATTTCATCTTGATCGAATCAGTAGTTTCGAAGTAATCAGAAAAACAAAATTTCGAGCGGCCTTATTTACGGAACCCCTAGGCGAATTTTGCCCAATAACGAACTCAACCGCGGCATTTGAGATTCGAACCTACCCTGAAAATTTCAAGTTTCTAGGACATTTCGTTCGAGTTATCGTGTATACGGACGGACGGCCGGACAGCCGGACGGACAGACAGACACGAATTTTTTGACGGATTCGTCATCAGTGAGTCGAATTTAGTCGTTTGAGACCATTTTCAGCTCAAAATTCGAAAAATACAGACATCGTGACGAAATGATATAGCCCTCGTGTAAGTAGTACGAGCGCCCAAAAAAAACATCTGGGAATTATGTATAAAACAAAATATATTGTAAATGGCCGCCACGGCTTAGCTGGCACATGCGTTCCCTTTTCACGAAATTATTTATAACGTTATTGAATACATGTGGTGGTAGTTCATTGATACAGCGTCTAATTTCGGCTTTCAATGCTTCGATGGTTTCAAATTATTGGAATAAATCTGTGACTTCAGACACCCCACAGCCAGAAGTCTAAAAGCGTTAAATGGCAAGAGCGTGGAGCCAAATTCTGGTCGTGTCATTTCTCGATTTGGTGACCAGAATTCTCTCGTTTAAAACGCTTTTAGACTTCTGGCTGTGGGGTTTTCTGAAGTCACAAGTTTATGCCAATAAGCCTGAAACCATCGTAGCAATGAAAGCCGAAATTGGACGCCTCGAAATACCACCACATGTATTCAATAACGTTATGGAAAAGTTCGTCAAAAGGGAACACATATGCCAGCAAAGCCGTGGCGTGGCGGTCATTTACAATATATTTTGGTTCATACATAATTCCCAAATGTATTTTTTCCAAATCAATGAATATTTCAATACTTTGCTACAGAAAACCATGTTTTATCGAACACTGAAATCTTGCGCTCTTTATGAAACACCCTTTATATGTTTGACCTTAATTCAATTACCATGTAACTTCGATTGACACTCCAAGATAACTTCACTAGCGACGCCACTGGCGCTTCCATATGTAAAAAATGGTTTCCACGATTATGCATTATTCACGATCTACACGATGCAAATTCGGATGGAATAGAAAATTTCACTCAATCTGTATTTTTCTTTCCCAAGCTTACGGAAAACCCATCGAGGGCCATCAGCAAATGCTTCGTGAACACATCAATGGTTTTACGTCCATCAAATCCAGCTAAAAGCTCTTTTGCATTTGCGAGGTTCACGCTGACTCTGCTCCATTCATAGCGGGTATTAATTTAGTAATTACACCGAGGGAAGAGAATGAGGTAACACAGATGGGTGGTGCTTTTGCACCTGGATAGCCGACCAATAAATATCCGTGTAATTCAATTATGATGGGATGGGGACAGCAAAAATAGCTTCTAATTAAAACCTCGTTTGGAATGTAATCTGTATGTTTGGATATGTGATTATGTATTTCGTTAAATTCGCATCAAAAATGGGTATAATACTTGTTATATACTACCTTTTAAAAAAGAATTGAATGACTTGATTCTATGGAAACGCTCGAAATATTCCAGTGATAATTAGCTGTGCTAATTAGCTAAGAGCTTTTGAGCGCTCATTCGTGCACCTTGTAGGTAGATTCGCATTTTCTATTTTCAGAAACCAATTGGAGAAATTTTTGACAGCTGTCGAAAAAAATTTAAAACTGAGGCAAAACTCCAGACTTCACGTCAGTGTTCTCCAATAATTCACTAGAAGTTTCTACGGTATCTATGGTCTTGGTGATGCGATCTGGCAAAATTTCGCACGTAGTTTGAATACATTAATCTTCTATGTCCGAAATTTCATTCCAATTCAATCAGTAATTTCGGAATTATCAGGAAAAAAATATTTTGAACGGCCATACTTACGGAACCCCTTATCTAATTTTGCTGATTGATGAATGTGACCGCGCCATTTAAGATCTAAAACTACCCTGAAAATTTCAGGTCCCTTGGCTTTTCCGTTCGAAAGTTATAATTTTCCATGGTTTCTATGGTTCTGGTCATGAGATCTAAAGAAAATGTAGCTTGAATATATCATTCTCCATTGAAATACAAAATTTCGTCACGATCGAATCGGCAGTTTTGAAATTATCAAGTAAACTAAATTTCAAACGACCATATTGTCGGAACCCCTCGACTTATTTTGCTCATTGATGAATGTGACCGCGATATTCAAGATCTAAACCTACCCTGAAAATATCAAGTCCCTAGGGCTCTCCTTTTGAAACTCATAAAATCCGTTCTCCATCTGAGTGCAAAGTTTCACATCGATCGAATCGATAGTTTCGAAGTAATCAAGAGAACAAAATTTCGAACGGCCATATTTACGGAACCTCTGCCCGAATTTTGCCCAATAACGAATTCAACCGCGGCATTCGAGATTCACACCTATCCTGAAAATTTCAAGTTTCTAGGTCGTTCCGTTCGAGAGGAATAGACCGACAGACTCGAATTTTTCGACGAATTCGTCATCAGTGAGTCGAACTTGGCCGATTGAGACTCAAAATTCGAAAAATACAGACATCGTGACGAAATGATATAGCCCTCGTGTAAGCAGAACGAGCGCTCAAAAATATGTCCTCATCATTAATGATTTGATGTATAGTATTTCAAGTATAGATCAAGATTATGCATAGATTTTAGGGATATGAACAAAATAATAGTACCTCAATCACAACCGTTTCCACTGATAGAAGAATTAGTAATAAAAACAAGAAACTGCAAATGTTTTTCAAAGCTGGACATTAATTCCGCTTTTTGGTCCATACCTTTACGGATTGAAGATAGAAGAAAAACGGGATTTGTCAATCAAGAAGGTCACTTCCGATGGACTTGCCTACCATTCGGATTAAAAACAGCACCGACTATTTTTCGAAGGATCCTTGATAATATAATAAGAAAACACAAATCATCAAGTTTCACAGTCAACTTTATAGACGACATCTTAATATTTTCAAAATCCTTTGAAGAACACAGATCATTTGACACAGTTATTAGAAGCAATCATGAAGGAAGGATTTCGATTAAAACTCTCGAAATGCACATTCGCACTTGACTCAGTACAATATTTAGGCCACATCATAAAATATAATTCAATCTCGCCAAGGAAGGATAATTTAATATAGAAAAAATGTTCGACAATTTTTGGTAAAATTAATTTTTAAAACGAATACATACCAAAAAATTCAATAACTTTGACCCACTGCAAGATTTACTAAGAAAAGGATAGGAATTCATTTGGTCAGAAAAATGTCAAAATGTATTTGAATATATAAAAAATTTTATTTGTACAGAACCAGTTTCAGCTATTTTTGATCCAAATTTACCGATTCATATACAGGGTGTCTACTCTTAAAAGGGCCAAACTTCAAGGGAATATCATACATAAAATTTGCAACAAAAAATGTCATATAACATATGGTCGAAATGTTGACGGTTTTTCTTCAATTTAACATTTCTTGATTTCAGGAAATATTTCAAGTTTTTCCATAGAATCAATTATTCTTCAGTTATACTCAGAGCCTCATCAGATTTGACCACATATTTGGAAACAACATTAAATTTTCTACAAGATAAGAATTTTTGTCTGCCAAAAATACTCTTATTGCGGGCGTGGTAGGGAGATGAATTTCACAATTCTGAAGTGAAAAAAACCAGTCATATTTTTCCAATGGTTTTATCTTGATGAAAAATCATAAATTATGAACATGTTTTTTTTTTCAGCAAAAACTACCCCATTCGAATGACATATCAACTTTTGTGCTCGCTGCTTGTCTTCTGCCCTAATATCATGGCTAACAAGATAACAACGAATAAGTCGAAATATTCTTAACCTAAATTTGCTTTATTTTGAAGTTCTTTATGATTGAATATTGTAGTTGTTTTCATGGGAATCATGAATTTATCTGTCGAATCAAAATGATTTGAAGGAATATACTAAATTTCAATAAAACAAATTTCATGAAAACATGTGAAGAAAGACGACTTCTACTACTTATAACAGTTGTTCTAATTGTCCTCCTCCTTGTTCAATACCTTTTACACATCGTTATCGCACTGAATCTACAAACCTTCGAAGTTCACAACGTTTCTGACGCATTTCTGCACATCACAAATTTATTCTTTCGATCAGATCCTCTCGAGTCTGAACGCGAATTTGATATACTTTTTCTTCTTTCAAGGTGTAGGCATAACAAGCCAAAGTCGTAAGGTCGGGGCTGTTTGGTGGCCATCTTACCGGGTCGTACCTCCTAATCCATTGCACCCCTAAATATTCATTCAATAAATACCGCAAATTCCGGCTTTGCGAGTCATGAGAGGTGAACTTTTCTGACCAGTAATACTTCCCGATCGGCTCAACGCTGAAGAATTCATTACATCAATCCAATGCATCTTAACGGACATATTGGATGAAATGCCCCTGGCTAACAGACAAAATATCTGGTTTCAAATGGATGGCTGCCCAGCTCATAATAGCCGGAATGTACGGGACTTAATGAATCAATATTTTGGAGTGCAATGGATTGTAAAGTACGGTCCGGTAAGATTGCCACCAAGGTGACCCGACCATAGGCCTTTGGATGCTTATGTTTGGAACACCTTGAAAAAAAAGGTATATCAAATTCGCGTTCAGACTCGATAGGATCTGATCGAAAGAATAAATATGTGTTGTGCAGAAATGCGTCAGAAACGTTGTGAACTTCGCAGGTTTGTAGATTCAGTGCGAAATCGATGTGTAAAATGTATTGAATAAGGCAGTGGACATTTCGAACGATTGTTATAACTAGTATTAGTCTGCCTTCTTTACATATTTTCATAGAATCTGTATTATTGAAATCTAGTTTATTCCTTCAAATTATTTTGATTCGACAGATAAATTCATGATTTCCTTGAAAATAACTTCAATATTCAATCATAAAGAGCTTCAAAATAGAGCAAATTTAGGTTTGAAATATTTCAACTTATTCAAAGCACACTAAATGGGGTAGTTTTTGCTGAAATGAAAACATGTCCATAATTAATGATTTTTCATCGATAAAACCATTGGAAAAATATTGACTGGTTTTGTTCACTGCAGAATCGTGACATTCATCTCCTTACCACGGCCGCAATAAAAATTTTTTTGACAAACAAAAATTCTTATCTTGTAGAAAATTTAATGCTGTTTCCGAATATGTGGTCAAATCTGAAGAGGCTCTAAGGATAACTGAAGTATAATTGATTTTATGGAAAAACTTGAAATATTTCGTGAAATCAAGAAATGTTAAATTGAAGAATAACCGTAAATATTTCGATCATGTGTTATATGACATTTTTTGTTGTAAATCTTATGTATGATATTCCCCTCAAGTTTGGCCCTTTTAAAAGTAGACACCCTGTATATACAGATGCAAGCTTGCAAGGCATAGGTGCTGTTTCAAAACAACCACAATAGAACAAAAATATTATAACAGAAAAACCAGTAGCATATTTTTCTAGGAAATTAAACGAATCATAGAAGAGGAAAAAAACAATATATTCAGAATGTATAGCAATAAAAGAATCGGTAAAGTATTGGCAACATTGGCGTAAATGCAAACATTACACGGTATTTTCAGATCACAAACGTCTAGAACAAATGAATATAAAAAGTTGAACTGACGAAGAACTAGGAGATCTCACTTATTACTTGGCGCAAGGATAACTTGGAAGCCGATTGCAGAAATCCGGTGCTAGATGCTAAAGGAGAAGAAGACAAGTTAAAAGTAGTAAATATGATAAAACTAGAGGATATTGTAGAAGACCAAAAGAAGAATAAAGATATAAAAATAGATTGAGATTAGACATTAAAAATAATTTTTAATATAGAGAGAAAGAAATAAAGAGAAAATTTTACTATCAGAAGATTTTTGCAAAAAACTGATAGGGGACACTCATAAGAAATTCGGTCATATTGGAATTAATCAAATGAAAGGGTAGGACCCCCTGTTTAACCTGTCGGGCTGTTGGTGATACTTCCTGTGTTGAACAATCGCATATCAAAAATCGCGATTTCAATTTTATATTCATCCGTCCGCGAAGAAATTAATTCGCGAAATCGACTGCCCGTTCCTGTCTGCCTGAGATTTGAACCGAGCTATTCCACTTTACTTCCTCGGTCGAATTCTACCGGTACCACAAGGGTGGAGTTATTTTTGAGTTGATACGTCACGGTCCCTCAAGAGGAGTCGGTTCGAGGGTTCCCTATTGTGAGCAACTCTTATAGGGGACCAGTTGGCGGAACTCCCTATCTTGAAGAAAGCGGTCAATCGTCTTCACCTGTATTTCCTAGACACGAGTCACGTTTTGGTTAATGCGCCACCTTGAATCCCTGCTTCTTCACCATAGTTTCACCTTGCTTTCTCGGCTGAGTATTTCCTGTATCACGAGGGTGGAGTTATAAGTTAGTTGATACTTCACCGTCCCTCAAGAGAGTTTCTGTTCGAGGGGATCTCTACTGTGAGCAACTCTTATAGGGGACCACTGGGCTGAACTCCCTATCTAGAAGAAAGGGGTCAATCGTCTTCATTTGTCTCTCCTAGACTCGAGTCACGTTTTGATGAATGCGCCATCTAATATCCGGACTCCTCCACCATAACTATCTCTGTGTGCGTGTCCCAGACCCGAGTTTCGTTTTGGTGGATGTGCCACTTTGTATGCCGGCTCCTTCACCATAACTATCATCATTTGCGTTTCCCAGACCCGAATTCAGGTCATACCTCCGTCTCAGTAGAGGTGCTTGGACGCCGTCTGGACGGAGCAATATTGCGATTAGATATTACCGGTCACGATTGCGTGGAACATAGGGGGAGCCGCCATCTTGTCGAACCTCTAGACTCTAAACCGATTTGGAATTTTCATTCTCTATGTTTTTCGCACTTGTCCGCATTCAACCGTCTTAATCATTGCTTTCGGCATCTACCCCCGCGCTTTGTGGTGTTTTAGACACGCTGCCTGCTCAACTGTACAAAAGCTACCCAGGGTTGATCATAGGTGTCATAAGGAATTGCGACCTTATAAAACCCATCGCAATTGGTGCCTGAGTAAAATTGTAAAAAAAATAATACACAATATTCCAGATCCGTAGAAATCGGATCTTATTTTTTCTCCTTCATTGTTGATTTCTCCTACCCTCTGTGATCTTTCAGTTAAGTAGGACTTTATTAACTCTAGGGCAATACATCTGATGCCATACTCATCATTTTTTTTAACAAAATATTGTAGTTCCCTATATCAAAGGCTTTCCACAAATCAAGTCTAACTGCTACTGGGATTTTTTCATTGATAGATTTGATTGCGGCCTGTATGCGTATAATACTCAATAAACTGCCTGGATTGTTTGATTTTCCTTCCTGAAACCTCATGGTTCCACCTCCAGTATTACGTTTTTTTTTCCTGAAAAGGCGTATATTTTATCAAATAAATTTTTTTTAAATATTTTATTCATATATTAGAGTATTGACAACTGGTCTGTCGTTGTGTTGAACTTTTTTATTGCCTTTTTTGTAAATCGACCTCACCCAATCTTCCTGTCCTCTGGATATATTGCAGTGACATAGGTTTGGTTGATGATGTGTGTAAGGGGTGTTGTAATTCTCGATTCTTTCTTTTGATAATTCCACAGGGGATACTGTCGAATCCCTTCGAGTTTTTATTTTTCAGATTAATTATGTACTTATTGACTTATATACTCTACTTCCTGGTGCAAAAATATGCCCTGGTTGAATAATTTTAGTCTTGCTGTACTGTGTTTTTTCTTTAGGTCATTATTTTTGCAACGATGTATACATATTTTATTGAAATCAATCAATATATCATTCTTTTCTGAAAATGTTCTAAATATAATATGTTTAGTAGATTTTTTTTCTCAATATTCTATTCACTAGATTCCATGTTGCTTTTCTCTTATTTCCAGCTTTAATATATAGTTTTCATTATCTAATTTCACAATTGATTTCAGTATCGATGAGTACATTCTGTAGAATTTCGCAGTGTATAATCCCTGCATCCTATTTTCATATATCCTCCTTTTATTTCTACAAGAAAACCTTATGACAGTTTCATCTGTTTCATTCGATAACATTCTTCTGCTATACTTTTTCAGAGGATACAATGAGTTCATCAGAGATTTCATTTTATTGGAGGAGAGCAATTAAGACTTGCTTGGAGCTGGTTCTTCCAATACATCATGCCAGGAGCGTTCATTTAGGCTATGAACAAGATATTTATTTTCTTACCGAGTTCAGATATTTATCTTACTTGTTATTTTTTCAACATTTTCACCTAGTTGAGAGTGGCCCCCGAAAAACGAAACTTCGTATTTTAAATTGAATTCAAAACAGAAACGAATTTTTCTCGAACATATTACCATACTCCCGAACACAGAGGTGCTAGTGCAAAAAAAAAAAGGACCATTTTGATTTTTCCTCTACATTTTGGAAACGGTTGGTTATATTTCCGATTTGGGATGATCGTTTCATTGTTCACTAAAATATGCAAATTTTTTCAAATTCAACCAACTTCGTATCATTCACCGTTTCCGAGACGCCTTTAGTGGTGCGATATTAAAAATACCGCCTTTATATTTTCACAGCATTCATTCAACACGAATTGATGCAATATCATTATTGGGAGTGCTCGTAATATCCAACAATTGCAGACACCACAAAATGACGCAGAGTATTAAAGTCATCAAGTGGACAGTCATAACTGAAATAAGTACCACATCTCACACTCATCCAGAGATCTTCACGAGTCATGAACTGGATAACTCGATTATTTCATTCGATACACCGCAAACACATTCGCGGAGGAACCATCCAGTCGTTAACCTAGATTTCCTTCCCAGCATGTCAAAGGATTTATCAATTAAGCTGAAATGCCTACACAACTTCGACGATATGCAGGACTGGTTACACCATAATTTGGACGTAATTTTCTCTTACCGACATCGAACCGTGTTATAATGCACTTGAAACAATTCGTTGATAGTGATCTATATTCTGTTCTCGAATTCATAATATGGGCTCTCGTTTTAGAACTGGGTTTGCACAGTGACAGAAAAGCTCGAGAACACTTGAATTGGTATGTATTCGGAATATATTGCTCCCTGCGGCAATATACTTCGCAGAAAAGGAAATCAGAATTCCATTTCCATATTAAATTATTCATCACTCAAATACTCCGAAAGAACAATTCGCTGTTGAGAAAATTTGCACTCGAACCAGAAAAGTCTGATTCTAATTCATTGTTTCCATAACTGGCATTAATTGCTCTTGATTATAAATTTCCACTACGTCAACTAGTTGTTTCGAATGTCCCATACAAAACAATCCAAAGGATTCAAGTCAGCTGATCATGCAGGCCATAGCACCTGACCACGCCGAACAATCCATCTCCTATTAAAAGTTCGGTTTAACCATGCGACTACATTTCGTTCAACATGCTTTGGTGATCCGTTGTGCTGATACCACATACGATTGTATGCCAATCCAAAGGAAAATCTAATCGTTTTCTGAAAATCGTAAGTACGCATCGGCATTCAAAAGGTTGTTGATTGTCCGTTAAAGACTCCGCTCCATACAAGAGAATCTTTAGTCGAAGCCTATTTTTTTCAAAAGCGTGAGGATATTCTAAAGATTATATTATGTTCATCATGGCAGTTATTAATGCCATTATGTGTAAAAGTAGCTTCGTCCGACCAAAGCGTCTCTCTGAAGAACTTTTCATTTTGTTCATGCTACTGAAGAAGTTATTGACAAAAAGCGAGTCTCTGCATGTGATCTCCTGGGTGCATTTATATACTTTTATTTTAATGAATGTGAAACTTCGGTTTTCAAGGTTCTCCATGCAAAACTCTGGGATACATTGAGGCCGGCAGCAATTCGTCTAGTACTAATTTCCGGATTATCGAGCACACAATTTATCAATTCTTCTTATCCCATAGCATGATAATAATCATTTTGTATAGCACCACCAGCATCAGTACGGGAATTGCCGCACTGTCGCAGTTTTTGATAATCGTCGGAAAACACCTGGCGAGATTATTGTACGCCCACTGGCTGCTTTTGAATGATGAAATTGTTTACTGTCTAAATTGAGTACAGATGCAGTATACAATTCAAGTTCTCTTTGATTTTGCTGTTTTCCGCCGACAAACATATTTGTTCAAATTTTGAGCTTTTTATGCGACGAAAGTGGCAGCGTGACCAATGTTGGTAGATATCTACTTTTTTGGTAGATTTTCGTTATAATTTCAATCTTGTTAGTAGAAAGAACTTAAAGCAGTAGATTTTGGTAGTTTTTCGAAATTCCTTGAATTATCGAATTTAAAAAAAAAAAAATTACGAAAAGCACTGCCGTGAAGTCAGGAGCTTTTGAACGCTCGTACATCCACCCTGTAGGTAGATTCGCATTTTCCAGTTTTAGAAATCAATCGAAGGAATTTTCGACAGCTGTCAAAAAAATTCTGAAACAGGCGAAACTCCAGACTTCATGTCAGTGCTTCAGCTGATCAATTTTTTTTCGATAATTCGCTAGAATTTTTTACGGTATCTGTGGTCTTGGTGATGCGATCTGGACAAAATTTCGCACGTAGTTTGAATATATTATTCCTCAGCTAGGTTTAAAATTTCATTCCAATCCAATCAGTAGTTTCGAAACTATCAGAAAAAAAATATTTCGAACGACCATATTTACGGAACCCCTAGTCTAATTTTGCTCATTGATGAACGTGACCGCGACATTCGCGATCCAAACCTACCCTAAGAATTTCAAGTTCCTAGGCCTTTCCGTTCGAAAGTTACAATTTTCTATGGTTTCTATGGTTCTGGTCATGCGATCTGGAAAAAATATTGCTTCAATATATGATTCTCGATTAAAATATAAAATTTCATCCCGATCGAATCCGTAGTTTCGAAATTATCGATATTATAATTCTGCTTATAGATGAACGTGATCACGACATTCGATATCCACACCTATCCTGAAAATTTCAAGTCCCAAGGCGTTTCCGTTCAAAAGTTACAATTTTCTATGGTTCTGGTCACGCGATCTGGACAAAATTTCACATGTAGCTTGAACACCTCATTCTCCATTTATGTGCATATTTCATCTTGGTCAAATCTGTTGTTTTCAAGTAATCAGGGGAACAAAACTTTGAACGGCCATATTCACGGAACCCCTCGTGGAATTCTGCCCATTAACGAACTCAACCAAGGCATTTGGGATTTGAACCTACGCTGAAAATTTCAAGTTTCTATGTTGTTCCGTTCGAGAGTTATCGTGCTTACGGACGGACAGACTCGAATTTTTCGACGGATTCGTCATCAGTGAGTCGAACTCTATCGTTTGAGACCATTTTCGGCTCAAAATTCGAAAAATACAGACATCGTGACGAAATGATATAGCTCACGTGTAAGTAGTACGAGCGCTCAAAAAGCTATGGCTTCCTTTCTCAAACGTCAAATGTGAGCACATTTTTTCAGAAGTCAATAGAATCAAAACCAAAGACAGAAATAATTTTTTATTTCATCGATAATATATGCCAAAGAAGGTCTGAAAGAATGCGGTTCATGTTGCGATTCTCAACTTGACAATAGAATGGTAAAATTAATGTATTCTACTTACACGTTGTATGAAAATGTTGCGAATGAAGTTGAAGTTTCAATTATTTCGGAGAATAAAGGGTAGGCTAGTGTATAGTAAATTTGTTAATTCCGTTCGGAATATTTTAAATTGATTATATTCATTTCAATTGTTATGTTTTTTGTTCTATTTAATGAATTTAAAAATATACACATATAAATGGGTTTATTTTTTACTTAGCGACTGTTAATTAATGTGATATTTTTCATAAACCATACGAAATATTAGTTTCATTCTTTCAATCCAACATAAAGCGCTAAAGTGTTAGCAGTAGATTTTGAATAAATTTCTGTAATTGACTTTGGTAGGAAAAAGTAGATTTTTGCTGAAGTTTTGGTAGATTCTAAAAATAATATTTGGTCACCCGGAAAAGAGGTTTGGGTGGATTAATTTTTTTTCAAACGTACAGAAACAACGTCATATTTCGACTGACAGGATCATCGAAAAGTTCTACTTCTACTCCGCCGTAGGAAAATGTGTTGCTATGTCAACGATGAATCACATTTCCGTACGCCGTAGGGAAAAATGTGATTAACGATCGTAAATATAAATCTAATCTCCAGATTTCGATGAATATATAAAAAAAATTCGAGCGGCCATATTCACGGAACCCCTCGGCTAATTTCGCCTAATAACGAACATAACCGCGGCATTCGAGATTCGAACCTACCCTGAAAATTTCAAGTTTCTAGGACATTCCGTTCGAGAGTTATCGTGTATACGGACGGCCGGACGGACGGACAGACTCGAATTTCCCGACGGATTCTTCATCAGTGAGTCGAACATAGTCGTTTGAGACCATTTTCGGCTCAAAATTCGAAAAATAACATATTGCCTTCGGAGGAGAAGTGACTTCTCATGGCTCACTTTCAATCACCCGCCGAACGGAGTAAGGCAGGTAAACACATGCTCGCCATGAAAAGTGACACTTTTCCTTCTAATGAAATAATCTATACATAAATATATAGTATACTTTTATTCCGATTCTACTTCTCTCTCCATAAAAGTCTACAGCATTGATAGAAGATTACTATTTTAGATACTACCCGGATTTAATCCGTCATTTTCCTCTGGAATACTCGAATTAGCGGCATTGGTACTACGGAGTCTACCATTTCTAAATTGTCAGTAGATACTAAAGGACAAGAAAGCATTGATGCGCACTGTTAACACCCAGTGATTCTTAGTCAGTTTAGTGTCTTAGGTAAGTTTCGATTCTATCATATATGCACTACTTAAAGGCTCATTAATCCTTGTTTTGGTTTCCTGCTACAATACGAGATTCGTCAATGCTGGCACCTAAACCTCAATAAGGAATTCTTCCCTAGCGAAACGTATCATTAACTGGCCAATAGCTTTGAAATAGTAGGTTCCGTAGGTTGAACGCTCTCACTAAAATACCTGGCTTCAGTACCTTCTTCAGTCGCTTGAATTGATTATTGAAACCTTCCTACCAATTCAATTACTCCATTTTCGTGAACTGACCCCAGAAACCGGTCCAATTTCTCACATCACTATATTTTTGTTTCAATTCTATTTTCCGTAGTCTGAAATTTATCTCCTCAACCTTGTCTTCAGTGGATTTCAACGAATGGATCATCAGATCTTATTCTTTATTTTCAATGAATTAATTGCATATTGTTCCAAATCTTTTATCTTTTCCTATCTATCTTCTTGAAAAAAGCGAGAACACAATAAACTTCAGAAACTATGTAGAGTCAGTCAAGTGAGCAGTAAAGTGAGTAGGTACATATGATTGGTAGAAAATAGTAAATTATGATCAAAGTTTAAAGTTGAGCCTATAAAGCATGCGCAACAACTGAAGGGATGACGCTTGTTGAGCGCTCGTACTACTTACAAGAGGGCTATATCATTTCGTCACGATGTCTGTATTTATCGAATTTTGAGCTGAAAAGGTGCCGTAAGCACGATAACTCTCGAACGGAACAAGCTAGAGACTTGAAATTTTTAGTGTGGGTTCAATTCCCGAATGCCTCAGTTGAGTTCGTTAATGGGCCAAATTCCACCAGAGGTTCCGTAAATATGGTCGTTCAAAGTTTGGTTCTCCTGATTACTTGGAAACTACAGATTTGATCGAGATGAAATTTTGCACTCGAATGCAGAATGAGGTGTACAAGCTACATATGAAATTTTGTCCAAATCGCATTACCAGAACCATCATAGAAAATTGTGACTTCTGAACGGAAACGCCTAGGGACTTGAAATTTTCAGGATAGGTATGGATCTCGAATGTCGTGATCACGTTCATCTATGAAAAAAATTATACTAGGGGTTCCGTAAATACGGTAGTTTGAAATTTAGTTTTCTTGATAATTTCAAAACTACAGATTCGATCGTGACGAAATTTCGTATACTAATGGAGAATGATATATTCAAGCTACATTTCTCCAGATCGCATGACCAGAACCATAGAAACCATAGAAAATTATAACTTCCGAAGGGAAAGGCTTAGGGACTTCAAATTTTCAGGGAATGTTTGGATCGCTAATGTACCGGTCACTTTCATCAATGAGCAGAATTAGAATAGGGGTTCCGTGAATATGGCGGTTCAAAATATTTTTTTCCTGATAATGCCAAAACTACTGATTGGATTGGAATGAAATTTTACACCTAGCTGAAGAATAATTTATTCAAACTACGGGCGAAACTTTGTCCAGATCGCATAACCAAGACCATAGATACCGTAGAAAATTCTAGCGAACCATCGAAAAAAAAATTGGTCAGCTGAAGCACTGACGAAGTCTGGAGTTTCGCCTAAGTTGAAAGCTGTCGAAAATTCCTTCAATTGATTTCTAAAACTGGATATCGAATCTACCTACAAGGTGGATGTACGAGCGCTCAAAAGCTCCCGACTTCACGGCAGTGCTTTTATAATTTTTTTTTATTACGCCTTCATCATAACGTCAATAACAATGCTGAAAGTGAATTATTTCACATCAGAATAGTGTTACTGATATTCAATAATGATAACTCTAGAACAGAACGACATGGAGACTTGAAATTTTCAGGGTAGGTTCGAATTTTGAATGCCGCGGTTGAGTTCGTTATTGGGCAAAATTCGACCAGGGGTTCCGTTAATATTGCCGTTATAAATTTTGTTCTCCTGATTACGTCGAAACTACCGATTCGATCTAGATGAAATTTTGCAATCAGATGGAGAATGTCATCTCGTTTATCGATGAGCAAAATTAGACAAGAGGTTTAGTAAATATATTTTTTCTGATAATTTCAAATTAAATTGGAATAAAATTTTGCACATAGATGAAGAATGATGAATTCAAAATTCAAGTCTGTGCGACCGAACGTCCGTCCGTATATACGATAACTCTCGAACAGAACGACCCATATTTTTTTCAATACAGACCTGGATTTTTTGATCATTTCAATGATGAATAGATTGAAGTGTGTTTTACGTTCCAAATATCAATTGATTATACTGGATGGTTCAGATGTTATGAGCAATTGAATATATTGACGAATACACAAATCACCCTGTATCTCGGCTATGAAGATGATTAGACCTATCCGTATAGGTTTTTTGGACTTGTCTAGGGTATCTCTGCCTCAGGTACATTCACCAATGAAACACCTTGTATAAATAAAAATGACTGTATCTACAGTTACAGTGATCTGTATCTACTGAACTGAAAAATTGACGAGTACTACGACCCCTGAGTGTCACCAGCTTCAACTACAATTTCGATCCCAGCGCTCGTACTACTTACACGAGGGCTATATCATTTCGTAACGATGTCTGTATTTTTCAAATTTTGAGCTAAAAATATTCTCAAACGACTATGTTCGACTCACTGATGACGAATCCGTCGAAAAATTCGAGTCTGTACGTCCGGCCGTCCGGTCGTATGTCCGTATAAACGATAACTCTCGAACGGAATGTCCTAGAAACTTAGAAGTATCAGGGTAGGTCCGAATCTCAAATGCCGCGGTTGAGTTCGTTATTGGGCAAAATTCACCAAAGGGGTTCCGTAAATATGGCCGCTCGAAATTTCGTTTTCCAGATTTCTTCGGAACTACAGATTCGATCGAGGTGAAATTTTGCACCCAGATGGGGAACCACGTGTTCGAGCTCCATGCAAAATTTTGTTTAGCTCGCATGACCAGAACCATAGAAACCAAAGAGAAATATAACTTTGTAATGGAAAGGCCTAGGGATTTTCAGGATAGGTGTGGATTTCGAATGTTGCGGTCACGTTCATCAATGAGCAAAATTTGACAAGGGGTTCCGTAAATATGGTCCTTTGAAATTCAGTTTTCTTGATCATTTCAAAACTATGGATTTGATCGTGACGAAATTTTGTATTTAAATTGAGAATGATATATTCGAGCTACATTTTTTCCAGCTCGCATGATCAAAACCATAGAAACCATAGAAAATCATAACTTTCGAACGGAAAGGCCTAGGGACTTGAAATTTTCAGAATTTGTTCGGATCGCGAATTTCGCGGTCATGTTCATCAATGAGCAAAATTAGACTAAGGGTTCCGTAAATATAGCTGTTCAAACTATTTTTTTCCTGATAATTTCTAAACTACCTATTGGATTGCAATAAAATTCTGCACATAGATGAAGAATAATGTATTCAAACTACGTCGGAAATTTCGTACAGATCGCATCACCAAGACCATAGATAACGAAAAAAATTCTAGCGAATTATCGAAAAAAAAATTGGTCACCTGAAGCACTGACGTGAAGTCTGGATTTTCGCCTTAGTTGAAAATTTTCTCAGACAGCTGTCAAAATCTTTCCAATTGGTTCCTAAAACTTGAGAATGCGAATCTAACTACAAGGTGGATAAACGAGCGCTCAAAAGCTCCTGACTCCACGGCAGTGCCTCTCTAAATTTTTCGGTCTCGTTTAGTCTCGTATAGTTGGTTATCTTCCCAAAATACTTCAATCAACTCCCATAGTAATAAAACATACACAACAAAATTAATTTTTGGTCAGTTTTTTTTTTGTACTGAATTCATAGAACCGTCGCATCATTTTTATTTACTGTAATATTTTCAGGATTCCGCAAGATTACTGGGTTTATTATGCTCCTCCTTTTTGAAACAAACAGACACAATGAACTTATGTGTCCGCAACAATCAGCATGTCTGTACTGTTTACTCAAATTCACAGTCCAAACCAGTGGTTCGTTAAAGTTGCATGAGAATTTCAAAGTAAACACTTTCGGAATAGTTCAGCTTCTGGCCGAACGGAAATATTTCCAGTCTTTCCATTCGGTTATGCCAAATTTAAATTTTCCTTAGGAATTTTTGAACGCGAGAAAATAGGGGGAAAGCTAATAAAAATTCATTCAGCATTCAGAAAATTTGCTGCTTAGCACTTACCCTATTCAGACTTTCGCCAAACGTCTAGACGTGACGAGAAAATCGATGAACATCGGAAGGAATATATTTCATATGTTTACGATATAGAAAATTCGCGGAAAATCCGAGCTGTTCGCAGAATCTAGGGGCATTCTTCAGGAGTAAACACAAAATCGGGTCAATCGCATGAACTTTTATTGCATAACTTCAAACAGCGAATGGTACAAAAATAAAATCAACTTGATACGGAACTAAGAATGCGTAACGTTACTTTAGGAACGAAGACATTTCCGGAAAGTAGTTATATTTTTATTCGAATCATCGAACATTCGGTACCATTCAATAACATACAAATAAGCTAAAGGATCATTAGAGCATAAGTAGCTCTAGGTACCCATTAGAATAAAACTTCCCTTACTGGTCCATACGTCTCGTACCGTCACTTCCGAAGTTCAAATTATTGTATTTGTATTAGTATTAGCACCAAGTGATTAAATCAGATCAAATTTAATTCTTTCAATTTTAGTCTGTCGGAATTTCATCGAGCCGGATTTATTGTGATTGTCCACTTTCATATAACTATGCGATACAGTGGTGTATTGTTGCTAGTTCACTAAATGGGCACTGATGAGTGTTTCTCCCACCCAGAGGTCACTTACAGATACAAAACTTCTTATAATTTATACCGATAAAGGAGTCATGGAGTCTTCTAGTACTGGAGACCTTGTTAAGATTCTCTGTGACTGAGAGCTGTGATTATGTCTGTCCTCTGTAACGGAGAGCTATATCTCTATTGCTGTGCTTTGTTGAAAGGACCTATGACCTTTATTGTGTGTAATTCTGTAAAATGTTTGCTGTTGTGTTGAGATTTGAACCGGCATTTTCACTGGACCCACATTGAAAGTGATCTTTGCTACATCCTTCGAACATTGACAAGAGCATCGATTGAAGAGGACCAAAACCGAAGCATAAGACTCAAAGATGCATTTCAAGCTTTTTATATAATCTATGTATTTTCCTGCCTGTTATCTGTAGCTAGGTCAAGGACATAACATAAATGAAGTAGAGTATATTGAATTCAATCATAACATTTTAATTTCCATTCTAGTACCGTTCTCTTTGACGTCAACGTCAAAGTGGTTAATCCCTTATTATTGAGTAACATTTAAAATGAAAATTTGTCTCGAATATTGAAATTACTTTCGAGTATCAGAAAAGGACGGAAATGCTTAGTATAAAATCGATCAACACCGGTAAGAATGTATTCTATATGTATATATGGAAAATTTGTTGGAAATCGGAATGCCGAGTAACTTATATTACCTGCTACAAGCAGTCTCGAGGAACGCATATCCGTTTGGAAAAGTGGTGCATCTGCGGAAACTTCACATTTGAAGATGCCCGAAGTTTCCCTCTCGACATCTCGCAGTGTGACTTCCCTCGAATTGGATCTTGAAACCTGAAAAGGATGTTGAAAGTTAATATTGGCATGAAATATGACTAGCTCTCATTCGTTCTTTCCGCACTTTTTTCGCCCTCAGAACACATGGGGGTTGACAAACCACGAATAGATCTTTCGGTCGAATGAAATATTTTTTATTCGAGAGGGTAATATTTTTGGAAGATCAGATGGATGGTTCTCGCCCCCACGTATGAATAAGAATATTTTTCCTCGTTACAGCTATCTCATTTTATTTCTTTTTATATGGCGAGGTAGAATTTCTGTTGATTCATCCAATGGAAAGGGTGAGGCGTATACGTCTCAGAAGCCAGTGTAATTTGGAATTGTGCGGAGTATTGTAATGAATGACATTGAAGAATTTCATGAAACTTTTCCACTGGTACAACTGAGAAAATTCGTTGAAATTAGAAAATCCTGAAATCTGGATTTCACATAAATTAAATATCAGTTCTTTGCTACCTTTTTATTCAGATAGAAGTATATGGTTCTTTATCACCAACAAGAGTCCCCAGTTTTCATCATCCAAATTGTTGGAAGTCGGAAAGTAATGTCCATGGAAGTATTAGACAAAGCTCCCCATTGAACAGCCAATCGTCAATAATATCCAAAAAACATTTGGGTATTATTATTGTTCTTATTATTTCTATTATTTTTGAGCGCTCGTACTACTTACACGAGGGCTATATCATTTCGTCACGATGTCTGTATTTTTCGAATTTTGAGCCGAAAATGGTCTCAATCGACTATGTTCGACTCACTGATGACGAATCCGTCGAAAAATTCGAGTCTGTCCGTCCGGCCGTCCGGCCGGCCGTAAGCACGATAACTCTCGAACGGAACAACCTAAAGACTTGAAATTTTCAGTGTGGGTTCGGTTCCCGAATGCCTCGGTTGAGTTCGTTAATGGGCCAAATTCCACCAGGGGTTCCGTAAATATGGCCGTTCAAAGTTTTGTTCTCCTGATTACTTGAAAACTACAGATTTGATTGAGATTGAATTTTGCACTCAAATGGAGAATGAAGTGTTCAAGCTACATGTGAAATTTTGTCCAGATCGCATGACCATTACCATAGAAACCATAGAATATTGTAACTTTTGAACGGATACGCCTAGGGACTTGAAATTTTCAGGATAGGTGTGGATCTCGAATGTCGTGATCACGTTCATCTATGAGCAAAATTATACTAGGGGTTCCGTAAATATGGTCGTTTGAAATGTAGTTTTCTTGATAATTTCAAAACTACAGATTCGATCGTGACGTAATTTTGTATACTAATGGAGAATGATATATTCAAGCTACATTTCTTCAGATCACATGACCAGAACCATAGAAAGTCATAACATTCGAACGGAAAGGCCTAGGGACTTGAAATTTTCAGGATAGGTGTGGATCTGAAATGTCGCGTTCAAGTTTATCAATGAGCAGAATTATACTAGGGGTTCTGTAAATACGGTCGTTTGAAATTTTGGTTTCTCGATAATTTCGAAACTACGGATTCGATCGAGATGAAATTTTGTATTTTAATCGAGAATGATATATTAAAACAATATTTTGTCCAGATCGCATGACCAAAACCATAGAAACCATAGAAAATTGTAAATTTTGAACGGAAAGGCCTAGGAACTTGAAATTTTCAGTGTGCGTTTGGATAGCGAATATCGCGGCCGCGTTCATCAATGAGCGAAATTAGACTAGGAGTTCCGTAAATATGGCTGTTCAAAATATTTTTTTCCTGATAATTTCGAAACAACTGATCGGATTGGGATTAAACTAGCTTAGGAATAATGTATTCAAACAACGTGCCAACTTTTGTCCAGATCGCACCAACAAGATCATAGATACCGTAGAAAATTCTAGCAAATTATCGAAAAAAAATTGGTCACCTAAAGCACTGACATGAAGTCTGGAGTTTCGCCTAAGTTTCAGAATTTTTGTGACAGCTGTCGAAAATTCCTTCAATTGATTTCTAAAACTGGAAAATGCGAATCTACCTACAAGGTGCATGTACGAGCGCTCAAGAGCTCCTGCCTTCACGGCAGTGCTTTTCGTAATTTTTCCTATTTTAATGGTGAATTGTCACGAAGGTTTTTTGAATAAATAAATCCGAAGCCATCCGGTAAATTATTGTGCAATTTGAATGATATGGGCGTTTTTTTGGGGGATTGCGTCAAGTTACTTTTGTATTATCTGATATTTCTACCAACAAAAAGTATTGTATTGTATTGTATTTTCAACATCAATGAGTGGAATTACTGAGGGACAGTCTGTTGAAAAGGACATCATTAGAACTTCATGAATTCTCTATCGTTTTCCTTGGGACCGAAACCAGATATTGACACTGTTTTCTTGGGATTAGAAGCTTTATTGAGAGCTGTTTCGGCGGAAAAATGAAACTAAAAAAAAACGAAACATAATTATTTATTGTATCAATAAAAACTCATCTCGAAAAAAACATTCATATATCGTCTAATATTTCAGATTAATGTATCAGAATTGCAGTTATCCGCATCGCAGACGCTACATTGCGGATAAGCCTTTTCTCCATTGGAATCCTTCACTTCGCAAATTTTATCCGAATTCACGCATCCTTTGAAGTAGGCCCCTTTGTCAGGTACTCCCACAGATGCGCAGAACTTCGAATCATCGTTGCAGGGCTTTGAAGAGGGTTTTCCACAAGAATTTTTGCTGTGGCATGAATAACAGTCCAACGTAGCACCTTCAGACAATATAATTATATTGAATATTCGTTGAAGAATATGAAATAAAAATTATAAAAAGCACTGCCGTGAAGTCAGGAGCTTTCGAGCGTTCGTTCATCCACCTTGTAGGTAGTTTCGCATTCTCCAGTTTGAGATACCAATTGAAGAAAGTTTTGTACAGCTGTCAAAAAAAATTTCGAACTGAGGCGAAACTTCAGACTTCACGTCAGTGCTCTAGTTTACCAATTTTTATTTTATATAATTCGCTGGAATTTTCTACGGTTTCTTGATGATGCGATCTGGACAAAATTTCGTACGAAGTTCGAATACATTATTCTTCATCTATGTGCAAAATTTCATTCCGATCCAATCAATAGTTTCGAAATTAAAAGGAAATTGATATTTTGGAGGGTCATATTTACGGAACTCCTTGTCTGATTCCGCTCATTGATCAACGTGACTACGAGTCAGGAAGTTCGAAATTCACACCTATTACCTATTATTGAAATTTGGTTTATTTCTTCAAATTATTTTGAATGCACTGATTTCTTTTCATGATTTCTATGGAAATTACTGCAATATTCAATCATAAAAAGCTTCAAAATAGAGCAAATTTGGGTTTGGAATGATGCGACAGAAGACAAGCAGCAAGCACAAAGTTTGATATGTAATCCGAAAGCACACTGAATGGGGTATTTTTTCGCTGGAAAGAAAACATAATTAATGATTTTCCATCGATTAAACCATTGGAAAAATATGACTGGTTTTGTTCACTTCAGAATCGTGATATTCATCACCTTACCACGCCCGAATAACGAATTTTTTGGCACACAGAAATTCTTATTTTGTAGCAAATTCATTGCTGTTTCTAGATATGCGGTCAAATTCGATGAGGCTACAAGGATAAGTGAAGTATTATTGATTCTATGGAAAAACTCGAAATATTCCGTGAAATCAAGAAATGTTAAATAGAAGAATAACCGTCAACATTTCAACCATGTGTTATACGACATTTTTTGTTGCAAATCTCATGCATGGTCTCCAACTAAAATTTGGCCCTTTTAATAGTAGACCCTGTATATGAAGAATTCGAGGTCAAATTCAATTCTTCTGAATAATTCGAAAAATATCGATTCGATCAAATTGAAACTTCGGAATAAGTTGAAGGTTCACGTGAAATTGCCTAAGGATCACATCACAAGATGATTCAGAAAAACATATTTTTTGAAACATCGGTATCTCAGAAATTCTTCAGTTTATCATGCCCAAATATTGTGTCCACATATGGGGCATCGATAAAAGAGTTATGTGAAAGTTCTACTTCCTAGCTGTACCACGTAAAAATGGAAATTTTCTCCTAAATATGTTAATGTTTATTTTCAATATAATTCGGTAATTTACAACTTTTGAAGTTTATAAAAATGTAATGACAGTATTTGTAATGACTGGCAGTGAATACTATAGGACGGTTGAGTACACACACAGATTGCAGATATCAAAACTAATATTTTATACGTTTTGGTATACAGAAACAAGTTCGAAAAAGCTCACGTCATTGCTTTTCGAATTTTCAACTTGAACCATCAATCTGAACTATGAATAGACACAAAAAATCCAAAGAAATAGAATGATTTTTATATCAAAAGTAATGATTCACAACCATAGTTCAAGTCTTATACTAAAATTATCGATGACGTTCGATGAATCCAAAATATGGCAAATCTTCTGGCATATTATATACATATAATTACATAATGCCAACCCTGTATACCTTAGATGAATTGCTTATCTGTATTGCATTCCATTTGAATATGAACATGTTACATTTTGATTACTAAGCATTAAGATCATACCACTGTGTGCATGACGTGGGTGTTGTTTGTCGCGTGTTATTCATTTACAGATAAGATATGTTATAAATACCTCTCCAGACGAATGAATAATTCAATAATTAAGTGTATGTCTTCCTAGCTTATTGTTAGAATAGGATAATCTTCCGTTGTAAATAAATAAATTCTTTTTTAAAAGATCGGCTTTCGCTCCAAAAACGTAATTGGCGACGAGGTTATGGGATTGTGCCGGTTTTCGTGAAGAACTGTGTTTCGAAACTTCGAGCGTGAAATCGTAGTTATCGCCGCGCTAAGAACTTCCAAAAACTTTCAGTTTCAACTGTTAAGGTGCCAAATCCAGCAACAACGAGGAGAAAAGCCGTTTGGAGCCCTGATTGTGTGGGTAGCGTCTACAACGACTCCAGAAAAACAACGTGGTGAGAATCCTATCTAGAAACACTTTTTTATTCCCAGTCACTGACCCTGGTCCAAAGTCTTCAATCTTTTCCCACGGTTTTGACGGTACAATTTTTCAAGATTACTTCCGTAAAGCATTTCAAAGGCCGGAAGAATACGAATAAAATGGCAGTCGCACCAGAACCAAATATGTTCGATAGATTAAAATTAATTGATTTATTTTCAAAGTCAATTGTACCATTTGATGGTAATCCTGCAAATCTCGCACGATTTTTGAATCATTGCGAAAGATTTTATAATAGGTTCCAATCTGCCGACGCGTTATTAAATGAAGCAATTATCGATATAATAAAGAGTAAATTGGTAGGAAATGCCAGTGAAATCGTAAGTTCCAATGAGAGAATTACAGATAACTGGTTTAACTTGAAGGAATTTTTAAAGTTAAGATTTGAGGAAAAAATAAGCCTCACAGTTTTGTTTTGGGATCTCCAAAATGCCCAAAGAATTCGTAACGAAAACGATTTAGATTTTCTAGAGAGAATAGTAGATTTAAAAAATAAATACGATTCGCAAGTGGAATTGTCTAATTTACCGATTCTTGAAAAGGATCAAGAAAAAAATATTGCGTCACGAGTAGCAACTAGAGTTCTGCTCTATAATATTAACCCAGAATTAAGAACAGCCCTTAGAGGACACGGAATCATGAACTATGACGATATAGTAAATTTTATTCGTCAAGATTATTATTTTTATCAACAACCCTATATGCACTATAAAAATCAAAATAATCAGAGGAATTTTCCTCAACAAAATCAGAAAACTTTTAATCAAACTAATAAAAATAATTTTCCAAATAATAATCGAGCAAACTTCTCAACTAATAATTATAGAAGTTTTCCTCATAATAATCAACAAAATTTCCCCCAATCTAGTCGAAATAATCGAAGAAACTTTTACCCAAATAATTCCCAACCGAGATTCAAAAAACACCATTTTAACGAACGTTCATATCCAGAACGTAATAATTCCAGTAAATATTCAAATGAAAATTTTCGAGATCGTGCCATGAACGACTCATTGACTTAAATAATACGTTAGATAACACAAACCAACTCCCCTATATCCAATTCCAAAATCCTAAATGTAAACTTTTAATTGATAGTGGATGTTCAGTGTGTCTTATTGATCCAAAATTCGCGTATAATAATTTCCCTAAAAATATTTTTAATGAATCTACGACACTAACTGCATGTTTCAAAAAACAAACTGCAAATGAAAAAGTTTTAATAACTTTATTCCCTGAATTTCAAATAGATGATCTTCATCCCTTTGTCGTATACAAGTTCCATAAGAATTATGATGGTCTTATAGGAGCAGATTTTTTGAATAAATATGGACTTAATTTAGATTTTAAAAATCAATTATTAACTAACGAATATTCTCAAATCCCCTTTTATTACCAACAAGTATGTCAGAAACCCCAAAATATTCCAATTGACCCTAGTCATTTAGAACCAGAAATTAGTACCCAACTAATGAAAATCCTTCAAACAAATGAAGATGTTTTACAGTTACCGGGTCAAGCCCTTAATTTTTCAAGCAAAATAAAACATAAAATTCGAACAAATGACGAAGTTCCTGTTCATTGTAAAATTTATAGATACCCTGAAGTTCATAGAGAAGAAGTTCAGACTCAAATTAAAGACATGTTAGATAAAAAAATTATCAGACCGAGTATATCTCCATGGTCATTTCCAGTTGTAATTGTTCCTAAAAAAGAGGATTTATCCGGAAAAAAGAAATGGCGTATAGCAATTGACTATCGTAAATTAAATGATAAAACTATTGATGATAGGTATCCCCTTCCTCAGATTGAAAGTATCCTAGATAAATTAGGAAATAAAAAATATTTTACTACCCTTGACTTAGCATCCGGATTTCATCAAATTGAATTAGATGAAGAATCAATTGAAAAGACAGCTTTTACTGTAGAAAATGGTCATTATGAATTTTTGAGAATGCCATTTGGACTTAAAAATGCTCCGGCAACTTTCCAAAGATTAATGAATAATGTTTTGAAAGATCACATAGGAAAGATCTGTTACGTTTACATGGATGATATAGTTGTATTTTCCGATACGATCGAACAACACTTAGCAGATATCCATAATATTCTAGAAGCATTTAAAGCAGATAATTTGAAAATTCAATTAGATAAATGTCACTTTTTCAAAACTGAAACTGAATTCTTAGGACATATTATTACCCCTGAAGGAATCAAACCGAATCCGAACAAATTAAGAGCAGTCAGCAAATTTCCAATTCCTAAAACTCCTAAAGAAATAAAATCATTTCTTGGACTCGTAGGATATTATAGAAAGTTTATCCCTAATTTCGCAAAGATAACGAAACCACTAACTTCATGTTTGAAGAAAGATTCCAAAATTAATATTGATGATCCGAAATATATCGAAGCGTTCGAAATATGTAAAAGAAATTTATTGAATCACCCTGTATTGAGATACCCCGATTTCGATAAGCCATTCGTTCTCACAACTGATGCGTCAGGTTTCGCGATAGGCTCTGTTTTATCTCAAGGTGAAGTTCCGAACGACCTTCCTATAGCATTTGCGAGTAGAACCCTTAACCCAGCTGAGACTCGATATTCCACAATAGAGAAGGAGTTACTGGCTGTGATCTGGTCGTGCAAAAATTTCCGCCCCTATCTCTATGGGAAGAGATTTACTATTTATACGGATCACAAACCCTTAATATGGTTATTTTCATTAAAAGAACCGAATTCCCGCCTTATGCGCTGGCGGATAAAACTAGAAGAATTTGATTATGAAATTCGTTATAAAAAAGGTTCAACTAATAATGCTGATGCTCTCAGTCGAATTATAATAGAGTCAGATAATAAATTGACTTATAAGGATTTTGAAAAAAATTATGAATTGAAAAATATTAAAGATTCCCCTAAGATAATTGAAAAAACAGGTGATTTATTTAAAGCCCCAAAGAATTATGCGTTAGCACATTGCGTTTCCCGTGACTTTCACATGGATGGAGGAATAGCACTCCAATTTAAAAATAAATTTGGTCAAATAGATAATTTAAAATCTCAAAATAAGCTACTAGGCGAAGTAGCAATGATCCAAATAAATGATCGAAACATTTATTATTTAATCACGAAAGATTCGTATTTTCATAAACCGGAATATGAAACCGTTTTTCAATCTATATTATATCTCAAAGAATTGTGTCAATATAATAATGACAAATACTTAGCTTTACCCAGAATTGCATGCGGTCTAGATAAATTAGACTGGCATATTATTTCAAATATGATAAAATATATTTTTGCGGAATCTAATATAAAGATAATTGTATATTCCTTACCGAATCGGAATATCGGAGGAAATACTAATGAATTAAAAAATGATCGAATGTTAAAAATGAATAAATTCGATACGAACAGGATCGATAATGATCCAATGTTGAAAATAAATAAATTCGCAATGACGAATAGGATCGATAATGATCGAATGTTAAAAATAAATGAATTCGCAAATACGAATAGAATCAAAAATGATTCAATGGCGACAAATGCCAGTAATGCCACAGATGCAAATTATTACGAAAATACGGAAATGAATAGAATTGAAAATGATTCAAATATAAATAATCATAAAAGTATTGAAATAAATAGAATCGAAAAAGATTCATCGTCGATTAGAAATCGAATAAATAAAGAAAAATACGAAGCATGTTTGAAATGGTTACATTCAAATGATGGAATAAAAATAAATTCAAATGAGACAGATTGTTTCACTGTCCAGCGTAATGTTAAGAATCGTGAATTAAAAATCCCATATACGAAGAAAAGGTTAAAGTCACCATCTTCGAAAACAATTTCCAAAACTATCCCTCATTATAAAGTACGGAAAAAAAAAGGCATGAATATTTAATTATGTTATAGATTCAAAACGAATCTTTTAATCACCCTCAGGTGAACATATAGTTTTTATTTAGATTATGAGAGTTTTACATTAAACAGTTTTGATTTTATCCATAGGATTTCATATAAAGATTAAAATATCATTTGAGATTAATCTCAATCATTTGCTTGTTAGTAACAGAAAAAATTTGAAGGATTAATGTATTCTCCTTCAGACATTCTTTGAACAACGGTGTTTGAAACCCTTGTTTCATATTATTGATAATCATCATTTTTATTATCTTCGCAATTATATGAAGAAATAAAAAAAAAAATTATAGTATTTTCTTTGAGACATGTTTTAAACAATGTTACTTCATACACTATATTCCTTAAATATGGAAAATGAATTTAAAACCCCCTGATCAAACTGATACAAGATAAACTCGATTGATTACGAGAGAATTTAATTAATTCAAAACGAAAATATTATTGTCGGAACATCTTGTTCAGAGTTCCATGTTTCAAGTTCCCAAGTTCGAACAGTTCCAAGTTTTGTAATATTCATATTTCAAGAATTGACTCTTCAATTCTCAATTTCAATCCCCTGATTATAATGTCACTAGAGCCAGCCCTGCTCAGTAACGCGATTGTTTGAGAATGTATTACGAATCATGTAAGGAAAAGCTTACGTCTCAAATAACAATCGAAAGTAATGTATTATGAATTACGATAGGAAAACCTACGTCATACATATTACTCTTCAAATTGGAATGGTAGATAAATTTATTGATGTATTTTAGCCATTACGGCATTCCCAATAAAATAACGTGTGACAATGGATTAGAATTTAAAAATGGCGTAATCCAAGATTTTTGTAAAATCCATAAAATTGAAATTCATTATTTTACGAATTATAATCCCAACTCAAATGCAAAGAACCCTTAAAAATAATTATCATGTTATGATTGGATGTTATTCCAATAAAGGACGATATGTACCAATATGTACCAATTGAATTAAATAAATATGAGAATTAATTTCGAATTATCAAAGGGAAATAAATAAAGTCAAAATCTAATTTTGCTCGCACATTAAATTTTAAGTAGCACACAAATGATATAAAATATTAATACCATGGAAGAATTGTTGAATGAAAAATATTCAATTAATATTATTAAAAGAGGACCAATTAACTAAGGAGGAAAAATATCAAAGATTTTATTCAGAACGTTAGATTCTGATAACGAGAATAATATAAAAACTCTTTCGTTTTTCTGATAAAAAGTTTTGATAAGAAATCAAAAACAGATCGCAACAGTCGTAAATGACCTTAAAAATAAGTATATTGAAAAATTTCAGAAAATGTCAGAAAACCTTAAATTGCTTCAAGTTATACCAGCAATACAAGAAATTCAATACATGCATCTCCCGACATTTGAACTTAAAGATATCAAGAATATTCTAGATGAAATTGCAACTGCAGTGAGTTTTGCAAGATTACATCTTTTACATGAATCAATATTACCTTATTCAAAATTCCTTGAATTAATAAAAAATGTGACGATAATACCTTTACATCATCTGAAAGATTATTATCAGATATGTCATACGAAAGTAATTTTCAAAAAGAAAGCATTACTATTTTTAATATCAATCCCAACGGTATACGAAGAAAGTTATGATTTATACAAGTTTTACTATCTACCACAAAACAATTTATCCCTTCCATATACCGATCCCTATTTACTCTCACAAGAAGAAACCCTGAAATGGTCAACGAAATTTTGCCATCCAGTGGAGGATGATTATCTATGCGATCAAGACACCTTAGCTGAATCACCAGCATGCCTTCGAAATATTTTGAAAAACCACACCGAAAACTGTCCAAGAACGACAACGGTACTTTCCCCAGATTTAAAATTATTAGAAGATGGAAATATCTTATCCATCGAAAATAAAAATGTTTTAGAAAAATGTCTCCAGCAAACAAGACATTATTTTGTGCCTCCTATAACAATTCTACGAACCAAATGTGCTGTGAGCAACACGAGAAAAGAAATTGTCCCAACTACTACGTTTAATGAAGAAAAATACGTGATTCTACCCAAGATAACTTTATTCAACCCAAATTCCACAAATGAAGAATCCCGGAAAGATGAAGACATCCCGGATATCAAGATAGAAGACCTGGACCAATGGAATCTCCAGCCTTCAAGATTTACCCTACTATTTGTTTTTATAATAATCATTTTATTGATAATTACTTATTCTATTTTGAAATATTTAAGAAAAGATATTTTTTGTAAAGCTACACCTACTACAGGTGATACCTTTATTCAAGGTGGGGAGGAATTACATAATGCCAACCCTGTATACCTTAGATAAATTGCTTATCTGTATTGCATTCCATTTGAATATGAACATGTTACATTTTGATTACTAAGCATTAAGATCATACCACTGTGTGCATGACGTGGGTGTTGTTTGTCGCGTGTTATTCATTTACAGATAAGATATGTTATAAATACCTCTCCAGACGAATGAATAATTCAATAATTAAGTGTATGTCTTCCTAGCTTATTGTTAGAATAGGATAATCTTCCGTTGTAAATAAATAAATTCTTTTTTAAAAGATCGGCTTTCGCTCCAAAAACGTAATTATATATATAAATATTATAAATAAATATATAAATTATAAATTCTTACCATAACTCACAACACTGAGAAACAGAAGAGTGAACATCATTTTCGACATATTGAAATTTAAATTCGAAATAAGTCCAACCGATATTTTATAGTCTTGCATAAATTATTATAATTGGTTATGAAAGGTTAGTTATCAGAAATTTTATCTGCCTCAAGTAAATAATGATTGTTATAATTACGAAAATTGATCTAATTTTTCTGTTTTTTTGTACAATTCTTGTTTCACGGCTCTACAATGTAGGTGTCTGTGAAAATCCTTGGGATACTCAGGCTTTGTTAGGAGGTTAGGAGACCCGGTTGCTATCATAAAATGGAACTTCTTCTCATAATTCCAAACTTCTATAATATACTAAATACAAGGTAAAAAAATCACTATTTCAATGAATCCACCCATGTACCGACAGATATTCGAAAGGGAGTGAAAAATGTTTTCATTTTAAATATATTTGATTGACCATAAATGTATTTCACCATATAGTATATTCTATCGTACAAAGGGTCACACTTTTCGAGATTCCGAATTTACCAAATTTGCTGTTTACTCCTATTCGAGGTAAAACAAAGTTCTAATCAAACCTATTATCAGTGCTTCTACTTTTTGAAGAGAAAAGTTGAATATGACTTTCATCTTAAGAACTTCTTGATAAACTATACTTTTTCCAAATTTAAAAATGGTTTTGCTTTGAAACACGTTTTCATTATGACTTACTTCCAGCAGTATACTTTGTTGTCCAACAAGAATCAACCATTTTGTTTGCCAAAAAGCTTTGTTCCTTTGGAATTCCTTCCAATGGAAACGGTAAATTCCTTAAATTAAATAATCCTCGGTCGACTAGGTCCTACACTCTGTCTAATGCGGAAACGATGAAGTGTCAAAAAATAAATTTTTCCTGTTCAATCGATCCACATAATCCTAATTTATCCTCGTCAATACGAACTCACAAGAATAGCCCTCAAATTGAAGTCAAACTAATGAACGTAGTTTCCGATTAGTTCATCGCTACCCCAATGAAGATGACGCCAGGGGACGCTACTATGTATCAGTTCATTTCGACATGTTAAGTGCGGCTTGCGAACTTATCCGAAGATTTGCCTCCTGTCCTGTCTATCTCGTTCAATAGTGAGATTAGGGCGTAGATTCCTTCTAGATGAGAGGAGAAGAACGCACTTACAATATTCGAAATGAGAACCAAAATCTTTGTCGACCTCTGTGGCGTTTACTCCTAGCCTCATTTTTGCCTTCACTACTGCTGCTGCATTAATGATTTTTTGTATGAGTTGAGATCTCGAATTTCCTTCTCGCAAAGCAGTTCCTCCATTCTTCCCCAGAAATGATAGCGAACTGAAGTCAGATCCGGAAATCTGGCAGTCCATGATATCGCAGAATTTTCCATTCGCAATTCGATTGAAGGTTGATTTGTATACACAGAGTTTTCAAGGTGAGATTTTTTTTTGACAGAAGCTAGAACTCATCAAAAGAGATCATTTCGCCAGAAGTTATATATCATATAAAATATTCAATTTGAAAAAAGTGCAAAAAATCCTGGGTATAAAGATCTTGAGACCACTCTGGATTGTTTTATCTCTCTTTCAGATGATCATTCCAGTCAGTAATAAATAAAGTGATGGGTTTTATCGCAAATTCGTATATTCTCTTCCATTTTTTATATTTTTACTGAACGGTATAATTTTTGAAGTTGTTGAAAATTACTGATTCAAAAGGTCCTATAAAAAAAGTTCACTAACTCACCGATAAAATTGTTTACAGAAACTGGTCAACATTCGTTTGTTGTGCACAAAATCCTGCCCGGCGTAATGATGTGATAGTTGCTGCATGTAACATTCGTTTTACATGCAGCAACTCACATCAGTTTGCTCACGGAATCATGTCACAAGCATTTGCAATGCTTAGTTCTTTCGCACTATCAACCTCACCGTACGAAATGAAGAGAAATCATCTGTGAACTTAAACAACATAACAAACAAAATAAATCAACCTTTCGCGCAGCTGAGTACCATGAATTTAGGAACCCCTGACGTAAAGTAAGGAGCATTTGCTTGCCTCTTTAAATTCAACGCCAGAGCGGTCACCCGTCCGGGTACTGAACCTGCAAAACGTTGCTTGGCTTCAATTATTATCATATTCACCTCCGGTTTGTGAGAGACTGATCAAACCGTAGTTCAAATCACACAACATTCAACGATGTTGCGATATTCTTGTTGTAGTCATATTCATATTTGTTCATTCTGTTTTCATTCTGGTATAAGTATTTCAGAAATTTTTTGTGATTATTTTGATGAATAAATATATTTTCTTATTATTCGAATCCACAGGGGGAAAAATATTCATATACGTATATGAATGAATAACTAGATACACCTTGATGTAGGTATCTATCAATTCATATTCTAATAACGAAGGCAAATCTTCTGATGTTTTTATATTATATTTTCAATTATGTACAGCTATAAAGTACAATTCAACACTGACAAACAGAAGAGTGTACAGTATTTTCGATATTTTCAGAAAATTTTGGTGAACCATATTTTCAACTAATCTTCTATATCGTCCACCACTTGCACAAATTGACATAATTGGTCATTGAGGTGAAGTAAAATTGTTTATCAGAAACTGCTACCTTTATCTGCCCTAAATGCATGAAAAGCCTTCAAATGACGAAAATGCATCTAATTGGAGTTCGTTTGAGTTTTTCTAATTCCGACTTTCTATTTGTGAGATAAGCACACGGCTTGTGAGGGTAAGGATCAGGATTGTTTAGGACTATTTCAAAATTCAAAATATCATACCTAACTCTTGAACTATTATCGAGGGTGAGAGATTTGCGGTAAAAAATATTATTATTGTTTCAATCAATAAACCAAAAAATTACGAAAAGCACTGCCGTGAAGTCAGGAGCTTTTGAGCGCTCGTACATCCACCTTGTAGATAGATTCGCATTTTCCAGTTTTAGAAATCAATTGAAGGAATTTTCGACAGCTGCAAAAATATTCTGAAACTTAGGCGAAACTCCAGACTTCATGTCAGTGCTTCAGCTGACCAATTTTTTTTCGATAATTCTACGGTATCTATGGTCTTGGTGATGTGATTTTGACAAAATTTCGCATGTAGTTTGAATACATTATTCATCAGCTAGGTGGAAAATTTCATTCCAATCCAATCGGTAGTTTCGAAACTATCAGGAAAAAAATATTTTGAACGGCCATATTTACGCAACCCCTAGTCTAATTTTGCTCATTTATGAACGTGACCGCGATATTTGCGATCCAAACCCACCCTGAAATTTTCAAGTTCCTAGGCCTTTCCGTTCAGAAGTAACAATTTTCTGGTTCTGGTTATGCGATCTGGACAAAATATTGCTTTAATATATCATTCGAAATTATCGAGAAAACAAAATTTCAAACGACCGTATTTACGGAACCACTAGTATAATTTTGCTCATTGATGAACGTGAACGTAACATTTCAGATCCACACCTATCCTGAAAATTTTAAGTCCCTAGGCCTTTCCGTTAGAAAGTTATGATTTTCTATGGTTTCAATGGTTCTGGTCATGTGATCTGGAGAAATGTAGCTTGAATATATCCTTGTCCATTAGTATACAAAATTTCGTCATGATTGAATCTGTAGTTTTGAAATTATCAAGAAAACTGAATTTCAATCGACCATATTTACGGAACCCCTAGTATAATTTTGCTCATAGATGAACGTGATCACAACATTCGAGATCCACACCTTTCCTGAAAATTTCAAGTTCCTAGGCCTTTCCGTTCAAAAGTTACAATTTTCTATGGTTTCTATGGTTCTGGTAATGTGATCTGAACAAAATTTCACATATAGCTCTAACACCTCATTCTCCATTTGAGTGTCAAATTTCATCTTGATCGAATCTGTAGTTTTCAAGTAATCAGGGGAACAAAACTTTGAACGGCCATATTTACGGAACCCCCGGTGGAATTTGGCCCATTAACGAACTTAACCGAGGCATTCAGGAACTGAATCCACTCTGAAAATTTCAAGTCTCTGGGTTGTTCCGTTCGAGAGTTATCGTGCTTACGGCCGGCCGGACGAATTTTCCGACGGATTCGTCATCAGTGAGTCGAACATATAGACCAGGCAATAGAGCAGAAAAAGGGTCATTCTGTGACAAAAATAGTAGAAGAAAACCGCGAGTGGGGAGTTACGTGGGGTGGTCCGTGGATGTTCAGTGATATGTTTTCGACTCGCAAATATCATTACTTTTCTTGTAATTGCGAAGAAACACAAAAAAAAACGATGTGTTTTTAGTTTTTTGCTTGTAAAATCTGTACGAATGGAGCGGTGTTAATACTTTCAACAGACGAATTGTAGAGAATGAAAAGATGAAAAAAATGAGTGCTAGTGCAACTCAATCGAGTCATCATTACCGGAGGAAAGCCGGAAAAACCGTGAAAATCAGCGTTTTTTCAGATCCTCATAACTCGGCCAATTCCTAAGTTGTAGCGCTGGCTTTCCAAATGAAAGTAGTGGTTAACAGATACTTCAAGTGTGCATAACCCAGATGTTGTCCGATAAATAGTTTTTCCGTAATTGCGATTTGAATTATTTAAGGCACTATTTTCCGGAAGAGCTGGATGCGTCGGAAGTAGTCCGATTTCAATATACAAAACGGATTTTGAAAGAAGAAGTATAGTACTACAAAACGGCAAACTTGATTTTCCGTTAAAATGTTACAAATAGGTGAAAAATACGTGGAAACATGACCAAAACCGGCTCAGTGCCCCATCTGGGTCGGATAGTGGGGGTAGCCGGCAGATGCGGGGAATCAAAATCGCGCTGAGGCCTGGCGCGAATATTTACGTATATACCCCCACTACTTGACTGCAATCGAGCATTCGGCTTATTTTGGCCATGATTGCATGCTTTTTTCACCTATTTTGAAGCATTTTAACGGAAAATCAAGATTGCCTTTTTGTAGTACTATACTTCTCCTTTCAAAATTCGTTTTGCAAATTGAAATCGGACTACTTCCGACGCATCCAGCTCTTCCGGAAAATAGTGCCTTAAATAATTCAAATCGCAATTACGGAAAAACTATTTATCGGACAACGTCTGGGTTATGCACACTTGAAGTATCTATTGACCACTACTTTAATTTGGAAAGCCAGCGCTACAACTTCGAAATTGGCCGAGTTATGAGGATTTGAAAAAACGCTGATTTTCACGGTTTTTTCGGCTTTCCTCCGGTAATGATGACCCGATTGAGTTGCACTAGCACTCATTTTATTCATCTTTCTATTCTCTACAATTCGTCTGTTGAAAGTATTAGCACCGCTCCATTGGTTCAGATTTTACAAGCAAAAAACTAAAAAAACATCGTTTTTTTTGGTGTTTCTTCGCAATTACAAGAAAAGTAATGATATTTGCGAGTCGAAAACATATTACTGAAAATCCACGGACCACCCCACGTAACTCCCGACTCGCCGTTTTCTTCTACTATTTTTGTCACGAAAAAATCTCTATTGCCTGGTCTAATAGTCGATTGATACAATTTCCGGCTCAAAATTCGAAAAATACAGACATCGTGACGAAATGATATAGCCCTCGTGTAAGTAGTACAGGCGCTCAAAAGTGACAGAGAACAATAAACATTTGTTAAAATTTCCAATTTTTGAGCGCTCGTAATACTTACACGAGGGCTATATCATTTCGTCACGATGTCTGTATTTTTCGAATTTTGAGCCGAAAATGGACTCAACCGACTATGTTCGACTCACTGATGACGAATCCGTCGGAAAATTCGAGTCTGTCCGTCCGTCCGGCCGGCCGTAAGCACGATAACTCTCGAACGGAGCAAAATTATACTAGGGGTTCCGTAAATATGGTCGTTTGAAATTAAGTTTTCTTGATAATTTCAAAACTACAGATTCGATCGTGACGAAATTTTGTATACTAATGGAGAATGATATATTCAAGTTACATTTCTCCAGATCACATGACCAGAACCATAGAAACCATAGAAAATCTTAACTTTCCAACGGAAACGCCTTGGGACTTGAAATTTTCAGGATAGGTGTGGATCTGAAATGTCGCGTTCACGTTTATCAATGAGCAGAATTATACTAGGGGTTCCGTTATCGCATGACCAGAACCATAGAAACCATAGAAAATTGTAACTTTTGAACGGAAAGGCCTAGGAACTTGAATTTTTCAGGATGGGTTTGGATCGCGAATATCGCGGTCACGTTCATCAATGAGCAAAATAAGACTAGAGGTCCCGTAAATATGGCCGTTCAAAATATTCCTCTCCTGATAATTTCGAAACTACTGATTGAATTGGAATGAAATTTTGTACCTAGTTGAGGAATAATGTATTCAAACTACGTGTGAAATTTTGTCCAGATCTCATCACCAAGACCATAGATACCGTAGAAAATTCTAGCGAATTATCGAAAAAAAATTGGTCAGCTGAAGCACTGACATGAAGTCTGGAGTTCCGCCTAAGTTTGGGATTTTTTTTGACAGCTGTCGAAAATTCCTTCAATTGATTTCTAAAACTGGAAAATGCGAATCTACCTACAAGGTGGATGTACGAGCGCTCAATAGCTCCTGACTTCACGGCAGTGCTTTTCGAAATTTTTATGGTCTAAGTTTTACTAGTTTACTGCGACCTAAATATTCATTGTGCCACCATTCTCACTCAAGCTGACCGAGTTATATTTTAGGCTACATCTCATCCGGTGAGCCGTATCTATGAATGTACAATTGCGGCTGTGGCAATATATTGAACAGCGCCTCCCATTTGCGTAGAATTTTTTCTCATCCATTATATTTTCTTATAGTATTCTTTTGTCATAATTTCATCAATAATTTTTCGTCACAGTTTTGAAATAATACACAATATTTTGGATATTTATTCATTTTTATTGAAAATATCGGAATACACATTCGAACAAAATGCATAAAAATAAAACAAATTCTGAATAAACAAAACAAAATATATACATTTATGTAGTTAATACGTATATCTGATAAAATAATTTTTTCCAATTTTCGATTAGTTGACCAGAAAATAATAATCGATAATAACAATCATGTAGGTACGTAATATAACCAAAATTTCACTTTTCTTGATTTCACCTCGGCTAACAAATGATTCAGAGTAATCTAAGGTTCATGTCTTCTTTTTCTAGGCGAGGATTGACCTATTTGATAATCGCTCTTGTCTCAAGGAGGAACGAAGACACCACTCCATAAGTTTCAGTTTGCTAAAGGAACGTTCACAAGTAGCAATTGTCACATTTTCATCAGTGGCTAGTTCTCCTCGCATTTTGGGTTTTTTTCGTTTTCTTGACTCATATAATTTTGCTTCAATTCCAATTTTATCAGCTTCAGTTTTTGAGTTCCACCAATGGTGTTAATAAGTTTTTTCTATACAATTTTAATTCGTTTTACGAATTGAAAGACTATTGTCCAAGTATCATTCGTGAGCCTTCAAAAATATTATTATTATTATTATTATTATTTATATGATTGAGAGCGAAGGCAAAAACCCATTGCCGCTCAGAATACAAAATATTACAGTAAACAAAAAAATAAAACAAAAAAAAAATTACTGGTAAAATAGACAAAAAAGAATGGTGAAATTGACAACGAGAAGAGAGGAAATACAATGAACCCGCACACAATATACAACCTTAACACTTCGGTCCGACATGTAAAGATCGTATCTGTTTTTGAACACGTTAACACTACGAGCACAAACGATCCCGCTTGGCAGTCCGTTCCACACGTCGAAAACTCTGTTCGGGAGGAATCCCTGTCGAGGTGTAGCTCGGAAGCTCTCCTTTTTGAGCGCTCGAACTACTTACACGAGGGCTATATCATTTCGTCACGATGTCTGTATTTTTCGAATTTTGAGCCGAAAATGGTCTCAATCGACTATGTTCGACTCACTGATGACGAATCCGTCGGAAAATTCGAGTCTGTCCGTCCGTCCGGCCATCTGTCCGGCCGGCCGTCCGTAAGCACGATAACTCTCGAACGGATCAACCTAGAGACTTGAAATTTTCAGTGTAGGTTCAAATCCCAAATGCCTCGGTTAGTTAATGGGCCAAATTCCACCAGGGGTTCCGTAAATATGGCCGTTCAAAGTTTTGTTTCCCTGATTACTTGAAAACTACAGATTCGATCGAGATGAAATTTTGCACTCAAATGGAAAATGAGGTGTTTTAGCTATATGCGAAATTTTGTCCAGATCGCATGACCAGAACCATAGAAACCATAGAAAATTGTAACTTTTGAACGGAAATGCCTAGGGACTTGAAATTTTCGGGGTAGGTGTGGATCTCGAATGTCGTGATCACGTTCATCTATGAGCAACATTATACAAGGGGTTCCGTAAATACGGTCGTTTGAAATTTTGTTTTCTCGATAAATTCGAAACTACGGATTCGATCGAGATGAAATTTTGTATTTTAATCGAGAATGATATATTGAAGCAATATTTTGTCCAGATCGCATGACCAGAACCATAGAAACCATAGAAAATTGTAACTTTTGAACGGAAAGGCCTAGGAACTTGAAATTTTCAGGGTGGGTTTGGATCGCGAATATCGCGGTCACGTTCATCAATGAGCAAAATGAGACTAGGGGTTCCGTAATTATGGCCGTTCAAAATATTTTTTTTCAGATAGTTTCGGAACTACTGATCGGGATGGAATGAAATTATGCACCTAGCTGAGGAATAATGTATTCAAACTACGTGCAAAATTTTGTCCAGACCGCATCACCAAGACCATAGATACCGTAGAAAATTCTAGCGAATTATCGAAACAAAATTGATCAGCTGAAGCACTGACATGAAGTCTGGAGTTTCGCCTAAGTTTCTGAATTTTTTTGACAGCTGTCAAAAATTCCTTCAATTGGTTTCTAAAACTGGAAAATGCGAATCTACCTACAAGGTGCATGTACGAGCGCTCAAAAGCTCCTGCCTTCACGGCAGTGCTTTTCGTAATTTTTTCAGCTTCAATTTGTGACCTCTAAGGTTGTTTGCATTCAAGACGAACGATGCACTACTTGCAGAATTGAGGAATCCTCGAATTAACCTGAAAGTGATTATGAGGTCCCCCCTCATACGTCGGTCTTCAAAGGTGCTCAAGCCAATTATGCGTAGACGCTCACTGTAATTGGGACGAACTCTTCGAGAAGAAGAGAAGAGAAGAATTCGAGAAGATCAACATCTCGTCTGAGACTAGGGTGCCACCCTGGTCCAGCGAATTCGAGAAGTTGTCTTACATAAGTGGTGTAAAGTCTACAGCAAACGTCCACATCACATCCACTGAAAGCCCTCCTCATAAGGTAAATCATCCGTCTGCATTTTTTTGTTATGTGAATAACGTGTTCAGACCAACTCGAGTCGTCACTCACAGTGTCTCCTCATGACTCGAAACCGTCTTCAAAACGTGTCCACCCAACATATATTGACACCTGAGATTATTTTTACCCATATGCATCACGACACATTTCTTCAAATTGATGGGTATGAGCTAGTCCCTGCACCAACCAGTTATCCTGTGCACATCTTCCTGCAGTACATTCGATCTTCCTATTGGGTTGCCATATATTTTCGTGTCGTCAGCATATTGTGAGCATGTGGCCCTCAGCATTCCAGGAAACAATATGGGGCCAAGAACCGAACCCTGCGGTACTCCACTCTGAACATGATGAAAATTCGATCGGCTGTCTGATACTCTTACGCTAAATTGTCTCTCACTCAGGTAAGCTTTAATCCACAAGAGAAGATTCCCCTCACCCCAAAATGCTCAAGTTTTGCCAATAGATGTCGAAGAGGTACCTTGTCAAAAGCTTTGGCAAAATCCAAATATATTACATCTATTCGGTCACCACGGTCTATTGACCTCGTCCAATCATCCACGCATTGTAACAAGTTTGTGATGACAGATCTTCCCGGTACAAATCAATGCTGGTTCGATGGGATAACTTCATGTTTGAGAAGGAAATGAACCAACTCACTCCTTATGATCCTCTCGCACAACTTACACACAATCGAAGTCAGACTGATTGGACGGTAATTTTCAGGTGATAATTTGTCGCCACTCTTGTAGATTGCTGTTACTGAAGCCCTAAGCCAATCCCTCGGAACCTTGTGAGCCATAAATGCTTCGTGAAAATCATGGAAAGTGGATGACAGAGCGATCGAGAACATTTGTCCAATAGATTAGCTGTTATGCCATCCATGCCTGGTATCTAGTAAATTTTCTTCAAGGAATACACGGCGTTGGCTTTTGAGGACCAGTAACTATCACAAAAACCCTCTAAAGTGAGATTGACTTCTATTTTGAGTAATTTCCACCTTGATGAAGATGAAGATTAAACAGAAAAATTATATATTTGCTGAAAAGTTGCAAGGAATGTTGTGCCCACTTAATTTAGACTATGGGCAGTGTAACGAATAAATTTACCATTCTCATTCGACATCAAGATTCTAGCTTCGACAACCTTGTATTTTTCAGAAATATTAGCCTCATTATCATAAAACTGCTCTCTCACATTTGTTATATCGAAGCCGTCGACGACCAATTTTTCCACGTATTTTCTCTTGCAAGCCCTGTTTTTTGGCGAGTACTGATAAAGTCGATAAAACTTTCCTTAATACTGCATTTTCCCAATGTCAGTGTTTATTGCACTTGTTAACTAAGATCTAGTTGACACGACACAATTACCTGAACCACATAAGAATTAAGCCTAAGATACCGCAAGGCGCATCGAATCTACTCGTCCATTCCTTCGCATCGCTATTTGAGAACAATGTTGTGATTTTTCGAATTATTTTGCTTGGCGCTTCAATTTTCTTCTATTTTTTCGATATTTTTTGGCGCCCCTACGGACCTTTCGCCCGTGGCAAGTTTTACCTTTGCTACATCCTAGATGAAGGACTGCATTTAGTTCCAAAATTCTGCTGAGCTATAGTCGCTGAAATTGCATCAGAGAGGGTGCCGACCCCCTGATTTCTTTTCCCAAGCATTCCTTGTGTTAGCACTCAATAGCGAGGCACTAATCGACTAACCTTATCCCACTAAAAGCTTTCTGATGCGGCAAAGCCCCGTTAGGAACCTTCGTGAATGTGTAGCATATTCTTGCTGAGATTAAGATAAGTTTTGGATCTTTCAGTGCTAAGGATAGAAAGGAACATTTTGGAGGGCTCCAAACCTAGAAGATTTCGCCGCAGTGTTCTTCATAGTTATGTTTCTCTAGTCACAGCCAGGGACTGGTTCTACAAAGGAGGTGACGGTCTCCTTTTTAACCAGTGGATTGGCTTCCTGGTTCATCCTGATTCCCGAATGTCCAGGAATCCGGATCAAGGAAATCCTGTTATCCTTTCCTAAAATGTAGAGTTCTATGTTACACTATATTAGAGCGGATGACATTGGAAAAATCTTTTTTCGTCAACCGTCCGGAAAGTACTCACTTCCCAGACGCTTTTCCTTCAAGAAAGTAACATTTCCCGGCCTAGTCCGGAAAGTACGTACTTTCCGGACTAGGCCGGAAAGTACGTTTCCCGTAGCAACGAAATTACGACTGACACCTATTGCGTTGTTATCATTGGCTAGGTGGGTCTGGTTTCGATAAATACAATTGATCATTACCATAGCAACGAAATACCAACATGAAATAAGTTGCCATTTTGATTTTTGAAAGCTTGGAGTGTTTTTGGTCGCATTTATCGCAATGAAGAAATGTGTCTCATTGATTTGTTATTCTACACGGTTGCCGAAAAAACAGTGTATGCAACACGTCCAAAAACAGTTTTTTTGGACTCGCAGACTTCCTCGCTAACGCTCGTCCTAGAATTTTGTCTACTCGGCCAAAAAAACAGTATGTTCCGGACTTGTTACGTAAATTACTATTTCCAGATTCAATTGAACACATCTATGAATTGGGAAATTACTTTGAGAGATGCTAGGGTTCGTACCAATAGCTTCTGAATATTTCGTTTCAAGCCCGAATACTACAGCCCTTGTTTATTCAACGGTTTCCGGGCTGTCCGTATACCATTTCATGGTATCTTCTCTGGAACAATAGGTGGCGGAATCCCTGGCCCAGTCTTTCTTTCTGTTCAGCTTCGTAGTAAACCGCCTTTAAAAGTTGAATTTCTGGATAGTTTCATGACCACTAGGTTTTATTACCACTCTTCTTGGTAATAATAATATTCAGAGTGGCTCACTCAGTCTTCGAGTTCGATGGGGTGGGTTATATTATAATGAACTAGTTCAGGGCGCCACGTAATTTTCTTGACACCCTGAATCATTCTTAATCGTGACTTCTCAAATTATGAAATCACGAAAAATATCTGAAATATTATAATGAATAATCGTTTCTAATACGGAAAACGAACTCACGTTGTTCGAGCTCTTGTTAGTTTCTGGAAAATGCCTGTTTTCCGGTTGATCCGCTTTATGCGATAGATCGTCGAATATTCCGATACTCAAAACCAACTCAACCCCAACAATCTTCAATTCTTCAACGTTTCGAAAGCATTCGACAAAATGTAGCACGCCGTTCTGATATTCAAGATGAATCTAGCTCGCAGAAGTCTTTCGATGATCAAACTCATTGGAAGCTATCTTCATAGAATATCCGTTGAAGTTGAAGTTGGCACACATAGCTCAACCAAAACTCCAATAACAGCAGAAGAACCCCAAGGTGAAGTCATTTCCATGAAACTGTACAAAATATTCACTGTAAATATCTCAAGGAATCTCCTCAGTGATATCACGGTATTCACATAAGCTGATGATAGAGCCGTCCAAGATCACATAAGAAATCTAAATCTTTTATGGAGCTATCTTCAGTCTTCAGTCTTTTAGAATTTTCGTTTTATTATTTATAAATATGAGTGTTATGTGGCCATCTATCCCAGTTCAGTGGGGTTAGTTGGCCATATTTTTTTTTTTTAACGTGGTCTTACCACAATTTTGCCAAGAGTTCAAAAAAGAAGAGCAATTTTCATGAAACCACATTTGCCATATTATGAAATGCAACCAATCGTCTTTTTTTCGGGAGCTATTGAAGCTTTCTCAACATCCGGTGACATCCACATTCGGTGTCATCCACTTTCCAAAACATATTGGATGTTTATATTCCCCTCCTCCTCATCAGAACTTAGCGAAGGTTTTTTTTTCTGGAATTTTGTTTTTTGGAGCGCCCCTTTTTGAAAGATTGTACTACTTACACGAGGGCTATATCATTTCGCCACGATGTCTGTATTTTTCGAATTTTGAGCCGAAAATGGTCTCAATCGACTATGTTCGACTCACTGATGACAAATCCGTCGGAAAATTCGAGTCTGTCCGTCCAGCCGTAAGCACGATAACTCTCGAACGGAACAACCAAGAGACTTGAAATTTTCAGTGTTGGTTCAGTTCCCGAATGCCTCGGTTGAGTTCTTTCATGGGCCAAATTTCACCAGGGGTTCCGTAAATATGGCCGTTCAAAGTTTTGTTCCCCTGATTACTTGAAAACTAAAGATTTGATCAAAATGAAATTTTGCACTTAAATGGAGAATGGGGTGTTCAAGCGTGAAATTACATGTGAAATTTTGTTCAGATCGCATGACCAGAACCATAGAAACCATAGAAAATTGTAACTTTTGAATGGAAATGCCTAGGAACTTGAAATTTTAGGATAGGTGTGGATCTCGAATGTCGTGATCACGTTTATTTATGAGCAAAATTATACTAGGGATTCCGTAAAAATGGTCGTTTGAAATTTAGTTTTCTTGATAATTTCAAAACTACAGATTCCATCGTGACGAAATTTTGTATACTAATAGAGAATGATATATTCAAGCTACATTTATCCAGATCACATGACCAGAACCATAGAAACTATAGAAAATCATAATAGGTGGGGATCTGAAATTTCGCGTTCCCCTTCATCAATGAGCAGAATTAAACTAGGGGTTCCGTGAATACAGTCGTTTGAAATTTTGTTTTCTCGATAATTTCGAAACTACAGATTCGATCGAGATGAAATTCTGTATTCTAATCGGGAATGATATATTAAAACAATATTTTGTCCAGATCGCATGACAAAAACCATAGAAACCATAGAAAATTGTAACTTTCGAACGGAAAGGCCTAGGAACTTGAAATTTTCAGGTTGGGTTTGGATCGCGAATATCGCGGTCACGTTCATCAATGAGCAAAATTAGACTAGGGGTTCCGTAAATATAGCCGTTCAAAATATTTTTTTTCTGGTTGTTTCGAAACTACTGATTGGATTGAAATGAAATGCTCGATATGTGTTCGATATCAGTACTGACGAATACTGTAATTTCTTCTCTATAAACTTCAAAATATGGAATCATTACTGGGACAGCTATAGAAAGCTGTAATAAACATAACTCATTTCATCCATGCTTTATATACACATTAAATATTCAGTAGGAAATGGCGAATAGATTCCGAGATGTCATGTTAAAAAAAAAATTTAAATCTTTCAGTGATGCGATCCTTCCGTTATTTTCATGAACCGGTGATCGATGAATTAGGACATCGAAAGTTTCAAACTCTAGGCCTTCGAGAGTAATCGTTTTCACGTACTGACGGCCAGACGGAGGTAAATTATTAAATTTTACGAAAAGTTCTTCATTCTATTCAGTTCTACCTAATCGTTTGGGACCATTCTCAGCTCAAAATTGGGCACAATGATACCGCTCTTGTTCGTAGAAACAATCGCGCAAATATATGGCTTTCAAGCAGTCAAAATACTGGATAATTATTTTTCATTTCATGAATATTTGGTTGCCTTGTTTCTGTTTTAGTTAAGTTTCAATCTGAATCTGAAAGTCGAAGCTCAAGCTACGTATCGACTGCGCGAGGCTGCCTCGCGAGGCACGCCTCGCAAAGTCGATACCTGCCTCGCGCTCGATGTTGCCTCACCCTGAGCCAACGAATGTCGGTTTCTGGTCGAGATCAAAGGCGCCTCGCGATCAATTACTCGCTGTGTTTGGACCAGTATACATCGTTTTCTGCCTCGCTCGAGGCGAATCGAAGAATTAACACCGGTAGCTATCAAAATGGACAATGAAAAGTGCATGTTATTGATTGATTTGTACAAAGAACATCCTTTGCTGTGGGATCCAAAGAATAAAATGTACCACAATAACACCCTCCGAGAAGATGCCTGGGAGGAAATAAGTTTGCAATTAGAGATTCCTGTAAATTACCTAAAAACAAAAATGAAGTCTTTGATGGGCACCCATCTGCCAAAAATCGATGAATTACAATAAAAGAAAATGCCGCGACAGCTGTACGCGAAAACTGCGGTGCCATGGTGGATTGCCTCGCATTGACTGATGGCTCGCTTTGCCTCGCGTGCTTGCCTCATCCGTCCAAAAGTACCCATCGAGGCAGCCTCGCGACGATGCCTCGCGGCCTGCCGCGCGTATTCGAGACGTAGCTTCATAGCCTACGTACGATTCCTATTTGGGATGATTCAAATTACTCTATACTACTTTTATACTATATTCACGGAACCCTTCTGTCAAGCTGATCGTGTAACACACGTCTCAGTATCCTCGAATTCTTTTGACAATTGTTTATCTAATGGTGATTTGTAGCCGCCTGACTCAACACCTCATTTATACATGCATGTTTACTACGATCGTGCATTCTATCTGGAATGCTTGATAATAAATGTTATTTCATATTTGTACAGAGATTCATAGATTTTTATTGTTCAATTACAGAATGAAGCTATGATGGCTGTCGGAGGACAGACGAATTCAATTCTATTGTTCCTAAAAATTTGAATTCCACAAGGGTAGTCTTTTAAAAGCGATTACTTTGAAATACATATAGCCATGCGACGTTCTAATCTCGAAAGGGATTTTATGTTAATTCTCGAGTAATTTAATCGAGAATTATTCACTGGACGTTCACCATTCAATTCTGGATTTGAAGTTCCGCATTCTATTCTGACGATTATTTAAAATTCAATTCCATTCTGTGGGTTTGGATGTAGTTCCATCGTATTCGGATAGACCTTTTTTACGCATTTCGAGGGGGGTTCTCACATGCGGACCATCGTTTTCTCGTTTCCTGAGGTGTGAAATACAGGAATATGCATACTAAAAACCGGGATCCTATATAAATGAAACGGAGTGACTTAGTTAATCCATCATCTGAAGTTCACAATGTATTCTTGCATTATGGAAAATTTTCAAGAAACCTGCTCAAAAACGAGGTAGAGCGTTTCCGAGTGAAAGGGAACGGAAATGAGTTCGCGTTCTCATTAGACTTATCATTATATCAATACAGAAACATGTCAATAACATCTGATAAACAACAAGGCTCATAAATTATTCCTTGCCAAAAAAAACATCTACAGAAAGAAACTCGTTCCGGAAAATATAGGAATTCAAGCGCAGTTTGCGGCAAAAAGCAAGGTGGTCGAAAATACGTCACAAGAAAAGGGAAATGATGGTTATTTCCCTAACAGTTACAAAACTGGGAAGAAGCAGGCTTTCCCGAAATCACCAAATCGATCATTCAAGGGTTCATCTGATTCTTCCAGAATTCGCATCATCATAACGGCCCTCACTTATGATAATGAGACCATCTTTGTGCCATGCAAATCACAGCGGACGTATCATATATGTATTCAAATTCATGCCGTATTAAGCAAGCCAGGCCTATCCAAGGAAATTTCCTCTTCCCGAAATTCCAGTCAGGAATATATTGCATATTGATGATAAATAAATTAGGGCCAAGGCGTGGAATCTGGCTTGATGCGTTTACTTACAGGCGTTCCCTCTTCCTTCCGGTGCTCGCAACCGATAAATTTGCAGTTCGAAAGTTCCAAATTTCTGTATTGAATTATGGCAACGAGAATTCATCGGACACTAAGCTTATGCACCTGTTCCCTGATGTATTACCACTTTCGCAATCACTCCGCGAGGATCGCGGTTCGGTATTTCGTTAATTTGTTAAGAGATGCTATAACAATTTTAACTCCTCAGCGTGTTTATAATTCCTGCGTCACATCACTTATTGTCGGTATAGCTGTCTTTCCGATTAACCATAACCAAAACTAAATTCTATTGCATAAAAGAAGTTACAATTTTCCAAGTGCACATGTCTATAGAGAAAGAAATATCTAACTGAGAATCATAAACCTTTGAAGGGTTGCGACATGATGTGACTCAATCAAAGACTCTATCTTCATCAATAATCCCTGTGATAAAAAAAGTCTTATATTAATGTAGTTGGGGTTAGTCTCATAGACTTATGTCCACTGAAGCCCTTACGGGTACATTGTGGTACCCTCCAACTATTGAAGGATTTGCGAAAGCTTCATTCTTCCAAGCACTAAGCCGGTTTTTTACCCATTTTTACGTGTTTTGTTTCACTACTACTTTTGATATTCCATATGAGGTGGAAGGGCAAGAAAGAAGCTATCTATTATTCTTGAAAGGCCAATGCTTCGGCACTCATTTCTCCTACGCTCCCTGTGCCCTGGAACATCTCCCAATGTCACTTATATGTACTTGGCCCGTTGCTTGAAAGCAACCCACAGACACATACTGTCAAATTTAGAGTTGATCCATGTGGCAATGGGTGCTTTCAGTGCATCCCGACTGAAAGCTCACAATGCCACGAGCAGATACTTGAAGTTATTTTAAAACGGTGTATGACCTCACTGCTTGTTATGTCATGTGTTCGAAAAACGACAAGTGTATTTTCTTTCATGGTTAGTACTTTTCAGGAATGTTCATGAATGAAGTGAAATGAAAATAATAGACCAGTATCCGAAATCTTGATTTTCAACTGAAGGAGCATTGATTCAACACCGCAACCCAGAGATAGATGGAATTAGGACCATTCCTTCATCTCCGACAGTCAGGTAGAACTGAAAACTCTCAATGGCACATAGATTAAATCCAAACTTGTTTGAAACTGCTCTCAAGCAAGAAACAAGCAAGACGAGTACAACGAAGTGACTTGAATAAATATTGGTCGTCTATCTGAATTTTTCAAATTAAAAAATAAGACAAGAAAATATGTATTAGATAGACTTATAAAAGCAAGCCAACAAATTAATACACGTAACCCCATGGAACATCGAAATTTATCCTTTGCATCTGCAGACCGGTTTCGCCGTTTTACGGCTCGTCAGTGCAGCTTAGCTCAGGATAAACTCGATGTGGCAAACAGCTACCCAAACAACCGAACGCGATGACGGTAAGAGATTATTTCTCTACCCACGCCACCTGTCGGTCGAAGGCCGTTGTTGACTCGATTTTATTCGTCTATCTAATACATATTTTCTTGTCTCATTTTGTAATTTGAAAACTTCAGATAGACGACCAATATTTATTCAAGTCAATTATTCTGGGAATTATGTTGTAGCTTAAACCTGTTTTACCACTTGTGACTACTAGGCCGTAATGTTTACGGTCTGGTAACTTGTTTGGTTTTTGTCAGGGGAGCCAAGAAATCTCCACACGGACCATCATGGAATGCATTCAGTTGCTCCTTCGGCCGACAGGTGGCGTGGGTAGAGAAATAATCACTTACCGTCCTCGCGTTCGGTTGTATGGGTAGCTGTTTGTCACATCGAGTTTATCCTGAGCTAAGCTGCACTGACGAGCCGTAAAACGGCGAAACCGGTCTGCAGATGCAAAGGATAAATTTCGATGTTCCATGGGGTAAGTGTATGGATTTGTTTGCTTGCTTTCATTAGTCTATCCAATAAATATTTTCTTGTCTCATTTTGTAATTTGAAAACTTCAGATAAACGACCTATATTTATTCAAGTCAATTATTCTGGCGAATTATGTTGTAGCTTAAACCCGTATGCCACTTGTGACTACTAGGCCGTAATGTTTACGGTCTGGTAACTTGTTTGGTTTTTGTCAGGGAAGCCAAGAAATCTTTACACGGACCATCATGGAATGCATTCAGTTGCTCCTTCGGCCGACAGGTGGCGTGGGTAGAGAAATAATCTCTTACCGTCATCGCGTTGTTTGGGTAGCTGTTTGCCACATCGAGTTTATTCAGGAGTTCCCCAAGGGGAACTTCTTTCTCCCGAACTATTCAACCATTGCATTAATGACATATCGAAAACAAACAAAACCAAAATCCTCTTGTTCGCTGATGACACCGCGATCATAGCAGAGTCATGGTCAAAAAAATATGCAGCAAAGTACCTACAAGATCACATTACACTTTTGGAAAAATACTATCACAAGTGGAAAATAAAAATTAACGCATCCAAAAAAACTTCTTTAAATACTTGGGAGTCATTCTGGATAAAAAATTAACCTTCTCCGCCCATATCCCGGAAATTATTGAGCAATCGAACAATTTATGCAAAATATTTCCCCTCATTGGCAGGCAGAGCCAACTATCGAAAACATTCAATTTTCGTATGTACAAGCAAGGTATAAGACCCCTCATGGTGTATTCAAACCCAATCCGGAGTAAAACATCCAAAACAAACTATAAAAAAATCCAATGTTCACAGAACAAGTTTCTGAGAGTTATCCTAAATTAACCTCGGAAAACTAAAATCGACGACCTTCATTCTCTAGCTAACGTAGAAACAATAGAGAATTTTTGTTGAAAACCACTCCCGATCATTTTTCCAGCTCAAAACCAAAAATATGGACAAAACCTCCCATCTAAGCAACATCACAATTCCAATCAAAAGAATCAAACATAAACTCATTCAGCATATCCTAATGTAACCATCTTCCCTCCTTCCTAACCCCTCTTTAGCGTCAGTTATTTTCTTTCATGCATTCGACAAGCCTCTATAACAATATTATACCTTAACCTTCAAAATTAATGTAAAAACAAACAAAAAATACTAGAATAGGTAAAAATTTTTTCTCAGGAACTAGTTGTAATCTTTTCTCTTTAAGCAATTTGTAACTCTGTATATTTCACCCTTTTAGATATCTCCTGTATACAATGCTTATAAAATTTAAAATAAAAAAACTTTTGAAGTTAAAAAAAGTTATTTTCTTTCTTTCGAGTTTATACTGAGCTAAGCTGCACTGCACTTCCATGGGGTTACGTGTATTGATTTGTTGGCTTGCTTTTATTAGTCTATCTAATACATATTTTCTTGTCTCATTTTGTGATTTGACAACGAAGTGAACTTGGCATAGGTTCCAGGACCTAGAGGGATCCGTGAAAGGCTCGTCAAACAAGGCTTGTTCAAGGTTTTTTGTTGCCCAGTTCCTCCATATGACGAAAGCAAAGATCACACCAACTGTTCTGTTATCTGCCTCATGAAATGAAAGAATTTGATCCGAAAAAACACAGCAATAATGTCATAATAAAATCAAAATTCAGTTCCCATACCCACTAATGCCTCTTCCTGGGACCAAATTATTTTTACGGTGACGCAATTCAGTTGAGTGAATCAAAATGTCGGATCCGCATTCGGTATGCGCTAAGAGACGAATTTTTCATCTTCTTTATTCACACACGACTTGAAGAAATGAAATCATTTGATACTTCCGATGGCGACATTTCCACCCTGCCTTTATCACCCTCTCAGCGTGAACGAACAAAGAAAATGTTTAATATATTTCTCACACGTAGAAAATCCATGCAAATTTTCGAAGCGTCCTTTGAGCCACCCGAGAGGAATTTACTGCTGTAAGATATCGCGGTGGAATCGATATTGCAGCAGCCCCTAATGATTGTGTAATAAAATTCGGGTCATATACTTTCATGGAAATGTAATGCATTAAAATTCATGCAAAATAAGTCGACATCTGGATATCCACGCTTCCACGAATATAAGAATTACCAGAGAATGGTTGGTAGGTAATCCGAAGACTCGAATTATCATTTCTAGAGGTGATCAATCCAAACTAGTAGTTTCCTATTCGGTATCTACTTCATGAGCTTGATATTTTTAACGATTTTTGCAGGGTTTGTTTGTAGGTTTGTCTAAGGGTTTTGGCTGACAAACTCTGAAATCTGGGTGGAAGTTAGACTTTTCGAAGTTAGTCAGATGGTCTGTTAGATAGATCAGCATTCAGCAACTATAAATTTTTACTCGAAACTTTCTACATCAAGCTATTTTCCAAACAACACTGTTCTTTCAATTCAACTATCCCTAATATAAAACAAATTTTATTTTATATAGAGATGGCAGTGGTAATCTTCTGATTGCTATTTTCCAGAAACCTCCCCAAATTGACCGGGACTCGAATTAATTTGCTATTATAAATGCATTTTTATGGCCGGGAAATACGAGATAATATCACTTATAGGATCATCTTGGAGACCTCCCGTAGAGATGTTCGTAGATATAAATATTGACAAATTTTGAGCGTTGCGAATTCCTCAACTGAAGTTCCTGGGGAATTAGAAGCTACATTATATAAAGAAGTGCTGGTAAAGTGCACATTGACATGTACCTGCGACATCCCCCTCTGTTCATCTTGTTCGAATTTCAAACTTGAGGTAAAATACAATTCGGACAAGAAATGATGTGAGATGTGAGTTGGATCTATGCCGGGCGACTTGGAGAAATCATGTCATCAACCGAAATATCCCGGCTCTCCCGAGACGCCTCAGGAGCTCATTTGAGAGACTGTGGTGATTTTTTTTTTGGTATTGTCACTACCTACAATTACATCGATATATCATGAAGAAGACATCGATAAGATACTTGTTTTTTCCTACTTACATCATAGAACTCAAAAGGATTACACCAATTTCAGTGATATTATATATGTAGGCCCTCTATAAAGGATGTTTGAATTTTATATCAGAATACATGCTTGCAATCTAGTGCCATACCATCGGGGTCGTTGCTGAAAAGTTTTGAATGCAATTCAAGATTAACAATTATAGAAAACAAGTGAAGTCAGGAGTTTTTGAGTGCTCGTTCATCCACCTAGCAGGTAGATTCGCATTTTCCAGTTTCAGAAACCAATTGAAGAAATATTTGATAGCTGTCAAAAAAAAGACAGCAGCATTGTCAATTATGCCGAATAAGCGGTTACAGAAATAAGGATTTTTCATTCAATAATTCGTTGGAATTTGAAATGGTTCTGGTTATGCGGTCTGGAAGATTTGTGGATTGAATAAATCATTCTTCATTAAAATACAAAAGTTCGTCACGATCAAATCCGTAGTTTTGAAATTATCAAGAAAACTAAATTTCCAACCACCATATTTATGGAACACCTGTTCGAATTTCGCCCAATAACGAACTCAACCGCGGCATTGGAGATTCGAACCGAACCTGGAAGTTTCAAGTGTCTAGGTCTTTCCGTTTGAAAGTTATAATTTTATATGGTTTCTATGCTTCTGGTCGAGCGAACTGGACAAAATTCCGCATGTAGCTTCAATAATAATTCTCCATTTGAGTGGAGAATTTCATCTCGATCAGTAGTTTTGAAGGAATCAGGAAAACGAAATTTCGAACGACCATATTCACGGAACACCTGGTCGAATTCTGCCCAAAAACGAACTCAACCGCTGCATTTCAGATTCAAGTTTCTGGGTCGTTCCGTTCGAGAATTATCGTGTATACGGCCAGACGGACAGACTTGAATTTTTCGACGAATTCGTCATCGGTGAGTCGAACCTTGTCGATTCAGGCCCTCGTCGGCTCAAATATCGAGGAAAACAGATCTCGTTAGTTTCAATACATTATTCTTCATCTATTTGCAGAATTTCATTTCAATCCAATCAGTAGTTTCGGAATTATCTGGAAAGAATCGAGAAAAGCACTGCCGAGAAGTCAGAAGCTTTTGAGCGCTCGTTCATCCACCTTGCATGTAGATTCGCATTTTCAAGTTTCAGAAATCAATTGATGAAATGTTTGACAGCCGTCAACAAAAATTTCAATTCAAGGCGAAACTCCAGACTTCACGTAAGTACTTTAGGTAATTTTTTTTCAATAATCCGCTAGAATTTTCTACGGTATCTATGATCTTGGCAATGCAATCTAAAAAAAAATTTGCATGTTCCTTGAACACGCCATTATCCATCTGAGTGCACACCTATAGTCCATTTAAGAATTATTGACATCGAAGCAGGCCATGAACGTCCAGTCGATGCTTTATTTCTAGTTACAAAAAAGTTACTGTTTTAATCATAGAAATAAACATAAATATAACCTAGAAAAGTGTTCAGTATACGAATTATCGAATAATTATTAATTAAGCCGGAATATTTCGACTGCAGTTTAAAAACTACGAAAAGCACTGCCGTGGAGGCAGGAGCTTTTGAGCGCTCGTACATGCACCTTGTAGGTAGATACGCATTTTCCAGTTTTAGAAATCGATTGAAGGAATTTTCGACAGCTGTAAAAATATTCTGAAACTTGCGCGAAATACCAGACTTCATGTCAGTGCTTCAGCTGATCAATTTTTTTTCGATAATTCGCTAGAATTTTCTACGGTATCTATGGTCTTGGTGATGCGATCTGCACGTAGTTTGAATACATTATTCCTCAGCTAGGTGCAACATTTCATTCCAATCCGATCAGTAGTTTCGAAACTATCAGGAAAAAAATATTTTGAACGGCCATATTCACGGAACCCCTAGTCTAATTTTGCTCATTGATGAACGTGACTGCGATATTCGCGATTCAAACTCACCCTGAAAATTTCAAGTTCCTAGGCCTTTCCGTTCAGAAGTTATGATTTTCTATGGTTTATATGGTTCTGGTCATGTGATCTGGAGAAATGTAGCTTGAATATATCATTCTCCATTTAAATACAAAATTTCGTGACGATCGAATCTGTAGTTTCGAAATTATCAAGAAAACTAAATTTCAAACGACCATATTTACGGAACCCCAAAAATAATTTTGCTCATAGATGAACGTCATCACGACATTCCAGAACCTCACCTATCCTGAAAATTTCAAGTCCCTAGGCGTTTCTGTTCAAAAGTTATAATTTTCTATGGTTTCTTTGGTTCTGGTCATACGATCTGGACAAAATTTCACATGTCGCTTGAACACCTCATTCTCTATTTCATCTCGATCAAATCTGTAGTTTCGAAGTAATCAGGAGAACAAAATTTTGAACGGCCATATTTACGGAACCCCTGGTGGAATTCTGCCCATTGACGAACTTAACCGAGGCATTTGGGATCTGAACCTACACTGAGAATTTCAAGTCTCTAGGTTGATCCGTTCGAGAGTTATCGTGCTTACGGACGGCCGGACGGACAGACTCGAATTTTCCGACGGATTCGTCATCAGTGAGTCGAACATAGTCGATTGAGACCATTTTCGGCTCAAAATTCGAAAAATACAGACATCGTGACGAAATGATATAGCCCTCGTGTAAGTAGTACGAGCGCTTAAAAATGGGAATTCAGGTTCAACGTTATATATATATATTAAGAAATGGAACCCCCAAACTTGAACAGGAAACTCACCACCATAATCTACACCCTCAATAGTATGAAATGCCATATCCAACAAGATACATTGAAGCTCCTATACACAGCCAATTTTCAGTCAACCCTTTCATATGGCATTGTTTACTGGGGAAACAGTACATCGGAAAAAAATATTTAAAACACAAAAGCAAGCAATCCGAGCTATGTATAGAATGAAATATAGAGAGACTTGTAGAAGTGTTTTCAAAAGGAATAAAATCCTGACGTTAACAGCAATATATGTGCTGAAGTATGTTATCTTCCTACAAAGCCACAGTGAACTATTTGAACCATTTCTGAACAACAACCCAAATTGGAAAATTTATCCTTATATATACCCGAAGCAACAATTGACACTAGCACAGAATAATGTGAAATACATGTGCATGAAGATCTACGATGCGTTACCCAAACAGTTTAATTTGATATAATATCGTACCCGTCGTAGAATAAGGAGACAACTCAAAAATTGATTTTGTTGGGAAATCGTATTTGAAGTTTTAGTTTACCGAAGTTTTCGTTCTATACTTTTGTGTACTTACTCAATTTAACACGCTGAACATTCGTTATAACTGCAGCAATCCATTTGAACATTATAACTCTAGCACCCAATATTCAATTAATGCAATTTTTCCCATCGTGGTGGAATATTCCACTGTTTTTCCAAAAAATTTGAAATGTTACCTTTTTTCACGAACAGTCTCTTATGTGGCGGAGAGGCCAACTAGAGTTATTCTGATATTGCACGTAAGAAAAGGGATACTTCCTGAGTTCAATACTGTCACTAACACAAAATGGACCTCTTTTGAGTTGTCTCCTTAGTCTACGACATATTTTATATTATTATTAAAATAAGAGAGAAACAAAAATTGAGAATCTATGTAGTACATGAAGAATTTTGACATGAAATTTTACAATTATTCAGTATACTTTTGAATTGGGAACAATATAGTATGTGTATTAGCAGAGGGAATGTGAACAAGGTACTATACAGTATAAGTATAATAAATAAACTTAGAATATCTATGAATGATACAAGAGCAAATTAAAATATTGAAACCTTTGTTTCCACGTAGTGTAGTGATTTGGATGTGTTTATTGAATAAGCTGACATAATCCTATTGATGGGCATCCTTTTGCAGGGAAGGTTTCAATATTTCAATAAGCCATTTATGAAATAATTCAGCATTCCTTATCATTAATACTACTGTCAGGAATCGGATCACATCCAGGTGAAAATCCATCAATTGTTCCAGCATTCAAAATAGTGCACCTTCTGCCTTTACCCTTGAATATACTCGGCATACCTTTTGGATTATTTTCTAGTGTCCACTGACAAATTTGAATACCGTTTTTGAATATCCAAATTTCATCTAGATAAATGAATTTTACGTTTTGTTCCATGTATTCTCGGTATTTATCACAATATTGTACTATTTTTATTATATTTTTCTGTTTATCAGTAAGAATTTTCTTTTTTGTATTTGTATCCAATTTTTTTTATGATATACATAATATAATGTTGACTTCGATCAATTGAAATCTAGGTGCTCTTTGGCCAGTTCGAAAAGGATATCTAAACTGATATATTCATTGTTTTTAATTCTAGCAAAAACAAAGTCATTCAATGTCTCTTTGAAGGAATAATCATATCGCACAGGTTTTCTTCCACTGCTAATTCCAGGCTATAATAACATGCTAATATTCTACGGACAGGGCTTAGTGAAATCTGAAAATTGAAGAGACATTGATCAATCAGAATACACTTTGAGTCGGTGAATAACCGTTTATCTGAAACACTAGCGGAAATATATGCCAAATCTTTGAAAAACTCGAAGTAACACCGACAAACTGCCTGGCGTTCTCTTGTTAGGCGCGATGTATCCTGGTCAATTCCAGCCATTTTGATAGCATAAGACAAAAAATACTCAAATTTTATTTCTCTCTTATTTCTTAATACATTATAACGATTTTTCCAATCCATTATTTTGGCCCTTTGCTTTCCAAGTATCCAAAAATTTTTTTCTGTTGCACCACTAGCTACCTGCTAGAATTCCATTAATTATCCTTCTTGAATCCTGACATAAAATGGTACTTTTATAGTTATATGGTTAGAATTTTGCAAGGTTTCCAATACCAATAAATATTGCATGGTCCTGAGTGAAAATAAATATTTATTTGAATGATCTTCAATTTTTCATGGTTGACTTTTATATGAGATAATTTCATATGAAAGCATTCCACGATATTTTTGCGCTTTCAAACCTGAACTCCCATGTAGAAACTGCAATCGAAATATTCCGGCTTAATTATTCGATAATTCGTGTACTCAACACTTTTCTAGGTTATATTTATGTTTCATTTCCATGATGAAATTTCGTTACTTTTTGTAACCAGAAATAAAGCATCGACTGGATGTTCATGGCCTGCTTCGATGTCAATAATTCTTAAATGGACTATAGGTCCGCTATTGCACTGCGCGAAATTGAAAGTGTAATTCTTAGTACCCACTATTTATATTAATTCGTTTTGAAGGTATTGAGAAGATTCAGCAAGTGGGAATCATGAAAATATATAACTGTCCACTTCTAGTGAGAAAAGCAAGGGACTTTTCCATTTATTCGAGAATAACAACAAGGAATGAACTAAGAAACCTTATCCTGGCGCGTTATCCCCTTATACACATACAGTCGAAAATAACATACCCACTTCTAAAACTGTGATATCTAGTGTTTGAGGGAGAATCCATTCGACATTAAACTCAGAGAACAATGTTTCATGAAATCTCCGAAGGTTTCACCCGTCAACATTCCCTCAAGTTGTTTGATTCAAACTTGTATAATTTCATCCAAAAGCAACACTTCTAAACATCGAACTTCGTTCCACCATTATTTGCAATTAAACTTTGTTGTTGGCTGGTTACTGCTGTCAAGTTTGCCTGCTCAAAAAGGTTTTCTAGAAAACGTCTTCATAATATATGTTCATGCGATAATTAGTGGGAGTTGAAAGAGGAAGCACATGGGTTTAACTTCTTCGACCGCTTTGGAATGTGTTAATTAAGGTATAGACTGTTCTAGATTGCAATAGTCAATATTTGGCTGTAATTGAGTGGGAGAATGTTGGTTATTGTGAAAGTTCAGATATACCGATCTGAAAATTCTCTTGCCAAATTTTGAACTCAGGTGATTCTATAGAAGTGAAATAATGCCTTTTTGATTCGGCTCGGTTGAAAAAATACATTTTCGGTCAGGTCCCCACATGATATGGATTTGTTCTACAGAAAACTATTACTGCTGGTTGAAATTTCTATTTTCACAATCTATTTTTCTATCTTCTTTTTTAACACTCCGGCGGTCGCGCCCATAATCAGACAAAAGTAGTCGCGCTGTATCTCTCAGATACTTGTTCAAATTTTCACTTGGAAAATGTATAGAAAATCAAAGTCTTTGAGTTTTTCGTCGTTTAAATTGTTATCCTTGCTTTTAGATGTTATCTTGAATCTGTAGAGAGTTAAATATCTATGAATATATGCGCCTACAGAATATCTAACAAGAGTGGTCGCGTCGTGAAAATGAATGAATAACTTACAGATAAAACATATAATAATGAAATTTAAACAAAAAATTAAACTAAGAAATATTTATAAAATCAGTTTCGTGGTATGTCACAAATTCAATTATTCACTATTAGCAAAATAAGCAAAGGTTCGATAATCTAATGCAACTACCACATGCACTGTCGTGTGTTAAAAGAATACACAAAACTATACTTTTGCAAAGACTACGCCGTTAAAGTTCTGTCCAAAACGGCAATCCATGTATCTCACAGATACCGCCGGAGTGTTAAAACTGGGTTTTCAGAATACTCACTAAATTTTGTCTTTATAACACAAAAAAATAATTCTTTCAAAAATATAGAATTGAATTATATCAATCTCTCTCATAGAAGGAGGATTTTCTGTCTTCTCAAGGTATGTCTTCATCAGACATTCCCTTCGTATAGGGAATAAAAGTATTACGTAATACTATAAAATTATCTCTCCATCTAGGGGATCACTTGAGGCAGTTGTGTAGAATATTATAAATGAAAATTTTTTCAAAACAGACAAATATATATGTCAATGACATTAAATTCTAATGGATATTTATTTACGATTTACGATTACGACTTTTCTTTGTGATATCATCGAAGTAGGTACACCCTCCCCATTCGTCTGTACGTCCGTGTGTCTGTCCTGTCCATCCGATTCGTCTTGTTACTCTGTCCGTCTATCCCATAGTTCCCTTAGTTTGTTCATAATTGTAAAATATCAAAAGTATTCAATCAGGTACTTGTGAAAAATACCTGACTCTCTGGTCCAAACACCTTTCACATCTTCTGACGGAATTACTCATACTCATATATTTCCCGCAAAATTTTACAAGGTTTGTCAAAAAAATCAACTTGTATGATCTAAAATATACCATAAATAAATTACAGCATACAAACATACACACAACAACTATATAAACACACACATTACATTATTGTTCGAATAAATATGTGTGAATGACTTGAACTGGTGATCCATGTATTCATCGGTAGGGTAGAAGACGTTATCTACCTGATATATAATATGGGGGGAAAGCTCATTGTACATCTTTATACCATTGTAACTGTACGTATTTTGTGTTCTCTTAATGCGATGAATTGGAGTCACAATTTGATTTCTGGCTCTTGTTAGATGGTCATGTACATTTGAATTGAAAACAGCGCTCGATTTTTGTAACGCAATAAAACAAATTGTGACGATGATAGTGATCGATTTCCATTGTTATTATAAAGTAAAGTACGTGTGTTCAAATTATCTTTCGAAAATTAAATCAGGTAAATGTCGGTGCGGCTTTGCCTGGTTTGTTGCATCCTGGATACCCAATTCTTGATGTCGCTATCGCATAAAAGTGGCTCGATTTCAGTATTAACGTCCCTGATGTTGGCCTTCAAGGCGGCTTAACCGTCCGCGGTTGGTTAGCATAGACCTTATGCCCCTAGCATTCCTTGGGTAGGATTGGCCAAGTGGTCGCGAAATAGACTGTTACGGATTTTCATGCAGACTAGCCCGAAGTGCAGCAATATTTTAAAGAGATCTCGCGTTTCGTTGACTTATAGGTACTTTTTGATCTGCCACAGACCCAGTTCATTAAACGGCGAATTGTGAATTCTGCACCATAAATTGCACGGAGTTCACGAAATGTTTGTCGAATTGATTTTAATAATAATTTTCAACAATTTCGACGCGTTGCTCAATCGTGTAACTCTACACATAATAAAATGTAGAGACTAACTGAATATGACTTTCAAACATAGCACCTCTGCAACTATCGACTTCGTCATGCGCTGTTGTTCAACATCAAGCGTTACTATTGGAAAACCCTTTACATATTATCTCAATTACACATTACACACTGATGGCGAAATACATTAATTTCATTCTGTGAGAGTCTAAAATATTAGGCCTTATACTGATTTCATTTCTGACATCAAAGCAAAGGTTAGAAGATGTTGGCACCAGTTGGCTCAAGATCGAGTAAATTGGAAAATCCAAGAGGAGGTCTATGTCTAGGAGTGGATGTGAACAGGCTGTTGAAGAAGAAGAAGACCAATTTCATTAATTTTTTCATATGTATGGAAACTGAATTGGTCGGACTCCGAGGTACTTGAGAACAATTATTTGGCAAATACATATAAAAAATCACCAAATATGAGATCAAGAAAACCCAAAGGAAATTCCTGATCCGTATTTAACCCTTAACCACCACTCATACGTCTCAGAGACGGCACGATTTCATCTAATTCGTCAGATGACCTCTCTCTTTCAACTTCTGCCCCTGCCTTTTCAAGTAATTCATCGCCGTACCACACTCGCTTAGTACCCTGAATTTGATTGTCGTGCATCGTCTAGTTATCGATATAACTTTAGTGAAAGATCGATTGTCGTCTCGTAGACGTATAGTTAGCATTTACGTAACAATAAAAAGTAAAATGAAGAGCTAAAAATATACCTGAAACTGAGTGGAAACATTAGAAAAAAGGAAAATTTGCTCTCTTTGTTCTTATCGAAAGAAAAGAAGAACGGCCAAGGGCGTAGATCTTTTTTTCTTGGGGGGGTAATCGATAAAAAAATTTCTTCAGGTCCCCATCAAGTTTTGGCGATAATTCTGAAACTTTATATTTTGGATGTCTTGGAGGGGTAATTACCCCCAGTACCCCATATCTGGCATATGTTGTGAATGGCATATGTTTGTCACGAATTCCAGAATGCAATTTGCCTAGAGTGTGCGAAAAAAGTGTGTCCGGATGGTGTATCAAATTCGTGATACACAGGCATTGTCAGTTTTTTCAAAATACTTGTTTTGGACCAATTTTTATGACTGCATTTCAGTTCAACTCTCATTGTTACAAAAGTTATCAAAAATTCACATGTTTCAATAGTATTTCAATTTAATTTCAGTTGTTTGAATCATCGATGTCAAAATGATGAATATTTGGAAAATTTGTGATCTTCACTGAAAATTGAACTTTTATTCCATTTCTGAGCATAATTTTCACCTCTAGAATAATTGAGAGAACATATATAAACAGTACACAAAGTAAAAACTATAGAATCTTATAGTTTATTGTTTATTGTTTATATCCCGACTCTCCTAGGGTCTGTGTGACCGACTATTTATATATAGCCGTCTGTGAGACGTATATTTAGTGACAACGTTACATATTTGATATGTAAGTAGAAGAGGGTTAAACTTATTACCCGATCTTGAAAAATAGCTAGGGGCTGCCTATGTTGTTGTAGCATCTTATTGAAAGTAGCTAACATCTTTCAGTTCATTAATGAAAAGCACATGATTTCTTTCAAGAACGTTGGCTGCCAAAGTACCATCAAAGAAAATTGGTTCATTTAATTGGTCACCTGACAAACTTATTTCCAGAGATCCGATCTCATTATGTACAATTTTTTCTCCTAAGTTTCCTTGGTACCTGCGAAACAATGATTTTAATCATTGAATATCGAAAAAATTTGCCATAAAACAGAAGAATCAAGTAATAAGCAGACGTTATAAACAAGTAGTACTAGGATAAATCGATTATTTCGGTCTTTCATGAAGTTTTTCGTGAGAAATGAAATCATGTATCCTCTACAATCACAAAAAGGCTACTACCATCGGCCAACATAAATGCTGAATTTCTTCTCAAAAATAACAATTGATATCACTGTGACATCTCTGAATTCTGTATTCGTGTTCTGAAATAATTGAATAGTGAATGCACAGAAGGCCTTCTTGCATGCTTGTTTCTATGAATCAGGCCATTATCATTCTGCCGAATTTAAATGATAATTTTATTTTCAAATGGAAGAATTCGTGATCAAATTCAATATCGTCCGTTGGTCCGGCCTTATATTTTGGACCGCTCTGCGCTTTCCGGCTTTCCTCCTTTTTCTCGATGCACATCTTCAAATAAATCTCATTTTTACATTCCATATTTTTTCCTAATCAAAAATGTCTCACAAAAATATCAATATGTATGGTCGACATTAAAATGAAACGTGATATATTGCTTTGACTATTCGGAATGCTAGAAACCTTCAATATACAAGTAGTAATTCCAGCATGTAAAGATTTGAGTGGAACCCCAATAATCCTTTCGTCATTCAACAACATGAAGTAGACCTGTGAATATAACATGTCTATGCTGAAGGAGCAGGATGTAGTTACAGGAAACCAATAGCCTCTCAGAAAGGTATCGTTGTCCTACCGAAATTTGAACCTCGTTTAAAGCTTTGTTGAATTTTCTCAGTAACACAAGACACTGTAACATTTCTGCCACAGGAAATTACTAACCGGAAATTGAAGACGTAGGAGTCGGATGTAGAGAATGATTTGATTTATATTGTTTCAGAAATCGTACCTTCCATTGGCATATTCGGATAATAAAGACTTCTCCATATGACGATATATGAAAATCATTAGGTTAACGATTCGCCTTGTTGTCTTTCTCTAATGAAAACATTTTGTTTCTTGGCTCATTGAATTTATGGAGCAATATAAAGTTTGTGAAGGCCCTCAGACAGATGAGACATAACCATCATTTCACTTTCTGTGCAGATACCTGAAGAAAATAAGTCAGACCAAGATGATGAAATTGAAGGCTTCGAAATGAATAATCAATAAACCCCAACAGTAATAACCCTAGGGCCTTGATAATACCGAGATAATATTGTCATAGAGAATGCTGAAAGCGTGTTGCTTGATAATAGCCCGAGGCCGAAGGCCGAGGGCTATTATCCTAAAGCAACACGCTTAAAGGATTCTCTATGACAAAATTTTGAGGATTTATCAAGGCCCGACGTGTATTCGATAAGTTAATTTTCTACTTTGTAGATTTCAAAAAATTGATTGTCAATCTGACGTTCAATATTTATTCGAAAACACCAAACTGAAAACACCACATGTTTGGTATTATCGCTGTAATCCATAGGTGATTGGATGAAATTTGACACATGACTCTAAATTGAGTGATTTTATTGGTTACTATAGTTAGTAAAAAATTATCATCTGAAGTCAGATTTTGACAAATATCACGTAAAATTTTGGAAACCTGAAAAAAAAATTACGAAAAGCACTGCCGTGAAGGCAGGAGCTTTTGAGCGCTCGTACATGCACCTTGTAGGTAGATTCGCATTTTCCAGTTTTAGAAATCAATTGAAGGAATGTTTGACTGCTGTCAAAAAAATCCTGAAACTTAGGCAAAACTCCAGACTTCATGTCGATGCTTCTGCTGATCAATTTTTTCCGATAATTCGCTAGAATTTTCCACGGTATCTATGGTCTTAGTGATGCGATCTGGACAAAATTTTGCTCGTAGTTTGAATACATTATTCCTGAGCTAGGTGCATAATTTCATTCCAATCCGATCAGTAGTTTCGAAACTATCAGGAAAAAAATATCTTGAACGGCCATATTTACGGAACCCCTAGTCTAATTTTGCTCATTGATGAACGTGACCGTGAAATTTGCGATCCAAACCCACCCTGAAAATTTCAAATTCCTAGGCCTTTCCGTTCAAAAGTTAGAATTTTCTATGGTTTCTATGGTTCTGGTCATGCGATCTGGACAAAATATTGCTTCAATATATCATTCTCGATTAAAATACAAAATTTCATCTCGATCGAATCCGTAGTTTCGAATTTATCGAAAAAACAAAATTTCAAACGACCGTATTTACGGAACCCCTTGTATAATGTTGCTCATAGATGAACGTGATCACGACATTCAAGATCCACACCTATGCTGAAAATTTCAAGTCCCTAGGCGTTTCCGTTCAAAAGTTACAATTTTCTATGGTTTCTATGGTTCTGGTGATGCGATCTGGACAAAATTCCACATGTAGCTTGAACACCTCATTTTCCATTCGAGTGCAAAATTTCATCTCGATCAAATCTGTAGTTTTAAAGTAAAGGAAACAAAACTTTGAATGGCCATATTTACGGAACCCCTGGTGGAATTTGGCTCATTAACGAACTTAACCGAGCCATTCGGGAACTGAACCCACACTGAAAATTTCAAGTCTCTAGGTTGTTCCGTTCGAGAGTTATCGTGCTTACGGACGGACGGACGGCCGGCCGGACGGACAGACTCGAATTTTCCGACGGATTCGTCATCAGTGAGTCGAACATAGTCGATTGAGAACATTTTCGGCTCAAAATTCGAAAAATACAGACATCGTGACGAAATGATATAGCCCTCGTGTAAGTAGTACGAGCGCTCAAAAAATACGTATTTTGAGGCTGAAAAATCTTTGAATCTTTGTAGAGCATCACATACCCCCCATTTCCAACTGTAAAGAACTGAAATATAAAAAAAAACACTTATCTATAGTCATTTTGATTTGACACGAGGTGATTGCGTATACAAAGATTATGACACGAGCCACAAATTTTGTGAACCAAACCGGCCGTCATTGTGGCAAAAAATGTCAATTCATTTCCATCAACAGAACAAGAGATGGAATCACAGAATTATCAAATTCCTCCACACCAACTAAGAAAAAATCGATTTTCTGGATCAGATGTATGTAGGGGAAGATTGGCACCATTCGTACACGGGGAACCTTCATACAGTCGATATTACAACTTGATAGAACAGCTTATTTATTTCGGCTTTGCATGTGTGGATAGAAGTAAGCTATCCCTACTTGTCCACGAAGTTAGCCGCTAGTGCGGCCGCTGCGAGCGACACGACAGGCGAAAATGTGTTTTTGCATGCTCAAAGTAAATATAACGTCGATGTTTCCGGATGTTTCATGCTTAAGTGAAGTGTCAAATTCTATAGAACTATTGCGAAATCGGAAGTTACTACGATTATAATAATAATAGTGTATCTTTTTTGTGGTTTTTTCATTTTGAGTTATGTGTAGGTAAAAATCATTCATTTTTGTCCTTTGGGGCAGATTCGTACGGGTATATATTACTTCGGAACTACTGATTCGATCGAGGTGAAATTTTGCACTCAGATGGAGAATTACGTACTCAAGCTACTCGCGAAATTTTGTCCAGATCGCATGACCTAAACCATAGATACCGTAGAAAATTCTACAAGCCCATGACTTCTCGGCAATGCTTTTAAATTTTTTTTTTTGAGAAATATACCTATGTTTTTTGTTCATCAAAAGTTATGTCATTCAGTTTATTACAGGGTTGTTACTTTTGAGTCCAATCAAACAATTTTTGATGATTCATTTTCTATTTTATTCGACCTTTATTAAGGTGTACGAATGCACCCCAACCGGGGGTAGATTCGTACAGTCGACGGCTCTTACCAAAAATTGAATTCATTCACTTATTTGATAAGATATTGGCATTTAACTTTCTGACAAGGTAGTGGAATGTATGCAGAATGTTTCAATAACTGATTGAGCAATATAACTTCGATATCCAAATTTAGAAAAATCATATTCTAAAAAGTGTACGAATGGTGCCAAACTTCCCCTAAGGCTGAATCTGAATATGACAAACAGTTTCTGGGATAAAGAAGTTTTTGGGAATTTTTGAGCGCTCGTTCTACTTACACGAGGGAATTAACATTTCGTCACGATGTCTGTATTTTTCGAATTTTGAGTCGAAACTGGTCTAAATCGACAAGGTTTGACTCGCTGATGGCGAATTCGTCGAAAATTTTCAGGGTAGGTTCGAATCTCGAATGCCGCGATTGAGTACGTTATTGGGCAAAATTCGACCAGGAGTTCCGTAAATATGGCCGTCCGAAATTTTAATCTCCATATAACATCGAAACTACCTATTCGATCAAGGTGAAATCAGATGGAGAATGACGTATTCAAGAAACATGCAAATTTTTTTATAGATCGCATGACCAGAACCATAGAAACTATAGAAAATTATAACTTTCGAACGGAAAAGCCTATAGAATTGAAATTTTCAGGGAAGGTGTGGATCTCAAATGTCACGGTCACGTTAATCTATGAGTTAAATATGGCCGTTCAAAATATTTTTTCCTGATGATTACGAAACGGCTTATTGGATTAGATTAGAATGAAATTTTGTACTACGTGCGAAATTTTGTCCAGATCGGATCACCAAGATAGATATCGTAAAAAATTCTAACGAATCATCGAAAACAAAATTGGTCATTTAGCACTGACGGGAATTCTGGAGTTTCGCCTTAGTTTGAAATTTTGTTTGACAGCTGTCGAAAATTTCTTCATATGGTTTCTATAACTTTGGCGGTGAGGTTTTTGATTGAATAATAGAAACTATACCATACGTCATTTCCAATTTTATAATTCTTTGTATAAAAAATGGTATTGATCAATATTCCCGCAAGTATAAGAGCGCTCGTTCTACTTACACGAGGGCTATATCATTTCGTCACGATGTCTGTATTTTTCGAATTTTGAGCCGAAAATGATCTCAATCGACAAGGTTTGACTCACTGATGACGAATCCTTCGAAAAATTCGAGTCTGTCCGTCGGGCCATATATACGATAACTCTCTAACGGAACGAACTAGAAATTTGAAATTTTCAGGGTAGGTTTGAATCTCGAATGCCACGGTTGAGTTCGTTATTGAGCAAAATTCGACCAGGGGTTTCGTAAATATGGTCGTTCGATATTTTGTTCTCCTGATTATTTCGAAACTACTGATTCGATTGAGATGAAATTTCGGACTCTGATGGAGAATTCAAGCTACATGCAAATTTTGTCCAGATCGCATCACCAGAAGCACAGAAAACATAGAGAATTATAACTTTCGAACGGAAATGTCTACGGACTTGAAATTTCCAGGATAGGTGTGGATCTCAAATGTTGCGGTCACTTTTATCAATGAGCAGAATTATACGAGGGGTTCCGTTAATATGCCTGTTCAAAGTATTTTTTCCCTGATTATTTCGAAACTGCTGATTGGATTAGAATGAAATTCTGCACAAAGAGGAAGAATAATGTATTCAACCTACCTGCGGAATTTTGTCCAGATCGCATTACCGAGACCATAGATACCGTAGAAAATTCTAGCGAATTATCGAAAAAAAAGAATTGGTCTCCTAAGACACTGACGTGAAGTCAGGAGTTTTAGCCTAATTCGAATTTTTTTCGACAGCTTCTAAAAATTTTATCAATTAGTTTCTCAAACTGGAAAACGCGAATCTACCTACAACGTGGATGAACGAGCGATCAAAAGCTACTTACTTCACGGCAGTGCTTTTCTCGATTTTTTCATATTCAATCCCTCGTTTCATTTAATTCGAAGTATCGGTTCCATGAACTAGGAGCACCAATTCCAAAAATTAGCAATTATACTTTTCTAGAAATTTCAGGATCGAGCTGGGTTTTTTCAATTGCTCATAATATTCCTCATTACCAAAGACGGGAACTGTGGAAATTGCAGGGCTTGAATATTTTTTCCTTCAGATGATTCGAAGGTTTAATCATTGAAAAAATGTGTGTCTGACAACGGGTCAAATATTTTACACTACGACTTATTAGTTCCTCCTCACCACGAGTCCTCAACCTAGATTTCAAGAAAAATTTTAAATTTCAGAAGGTAACCCATAAAACAGTCCTCCGTATCCTAGCTTGTCAATTTTTTCATTTATTTATTGATATTCATAATTCTATAACTCACGAATTACTAAAGATAGAGCTATGTGGCAAAGTTTCTTGATTGAGTTAAGTGACACCACACACCAAATTTGGCGTATAATTTTTTTAAAATTCGTAATTTATAAATCGGATTCTGCTACGACGATTATCACTGGATAGCAACGGATTTTTGTTCCATGTTTCATGAAATTGGGTGGGTAGTTCTAATATTTCCTGAGAAGAGCTCTGGACGGCGAAAAGAAAACGTCAGCGGGACAGAGTCTGGTTAATTCATTTCAATAAGGAAATTCTATTCACAATGGAAATGGCTCTAATAAATTTCCCTTAAACAACAACATCTCAATCTAAATATGTCTGTTTCAAACAAGAAAGGAGTAATGTTCAATAAAATTATTGGATTACCATTGAAATTGACCGAAAAATACTTTCGTGCTTCAGTGATATAAGAATTACGTCTGCAGCTCAAGAATACATTCTACAATTCAGCAGCTAACAGCATATTTCTGTCTTTCACCACTATTTTCAAATATTCCCGTTATATCAGCTTTTTCGGTTCACATCGAGTACAATTTCGTACAAACGCCTTTCGGATAAAAAGCTCTCTCGTTATGATTGCTGTTTCGCTCAAGCATGAAGTTCCTGATAAAGGCTGGATTCCATTGAATAAACGATTTTTCAATCATTTCTTCAGGATCACACATGATATTTCGGTTTGAGTCGTTCGGAATGAATAAATGATTTTTTCATAATTCGAATCTTTTGAAGTCGGAAGAGGAAATGAAATCGCTCACGCAATTGGTGCCAGTTTCGAAGTAAACACTCTATTGGGAACATGATAAAACTCTGATTGTTCTCATACTGTTAACTGAACAAAAAGTAATTTCTATTTTGATTTGAAAATTGTACTTTTGGATTTCTCATCATTTTTTGAACTTTCAATAAGAGTACAGTCTAAAGCACGTAGAATTTCAGGGAACAAATTGAACTCATGAACGACATCTTGTCGGTGGGAATTGAAAAATTTCACAGGCTTATCTTTGCTCTTGGGTGAAATGAAAGCCGATGCGCATGAGAATGACTTATACAGGTTATACGAGTTTGAACTCATGAATTAACAGTTGAATCCACTGTGCCCAAAATTTTGGCTGTTGTCTTTTCTCAAAAATTTGATTTGAAATGAAGGTACGCGGAATTCTTTGATGATATGCCTGATATAAGGGGTCTTTTTCCAAATAATTGTATTGGACTCCCGAATCTGTTTTGATGTTTCGAATATTACATATAACAGCTCTCAGCAATTTCTAATGACGCTGTGGAATCGAATTGAACCTTCACAAAAGTTGTCACAAGAACAAAATTATTTTCGAAAACTTCTTTTTGAGCGCTCGTACTACTTACACGAGGGCTATATCATTTCGTCACGATGTCTGTATTTTTCGAATTTTGAGCCGAAAATGGTCTCAAACGACAAGGTTCGACTCACTGATGACAAATTCGTCAAAAAATTCGAGTCTGTCCGTCCGTCCGGCCGGCTGGCCGTCCGTATACACGATAACTCTCGAACGGAATGACCTAGAAACTTGAAATTTTCAGAGTAGGTTTGAATCTCGAATACCGCGGTTAAGTTCGTTATTGGGCAAAATTCGACCAGGGGTTCCATCAATATGGCCGTTCGAAATTTTGTTTTTCTGATTACTTCGGGACTACTCATTCGACCGGAATGAAATGTTGCATTCAGATTGAGAATGAAATTTTAAAGTAACATGCAAAATTTTGTCAATATCGCATGACCAAAAGCGTAGAAACCATAGAAAATTATAACTTTCGAACGGAAAGGCCTAGGGACTTGAAACTTCCAGAATAGGTTTGAATTTCTAATGCCGCGGTTAAATTCGTTATCGGGCAATATTCGCCCAAGGGTTCCGTAAATATGGCCGTTCGAAATGTTGTCTTCCTTATTACTTTGAAACTACTGATTCGATCAGAATGAAATTTCACACTCAGATGAAGAATGAAATTTTCAAGTTACACGCAAAATTTTATCCAGATCGCATGACCAGAACAATAAAAAATTATAACCTTCGAATGGAGAGGCCTAGCGACTTGAAATTTCCAGAGTAGGTTTGAATCTCGAATGCTGCGGTTGAGTTCGTAATTGGGCAAAATTCGACAAGGGGTTCCGTAAATATGGCCGTTCGAAATTTTGTTTTCCTGATTACTCCGAAACTACGAAGTTGATCGAAATAAAATTTTGCATTCAGATGGAGAATGAAAATTTCAAGTTACATGCAAAGTTTTGTCCAGATCGCATTTCCAGAACCATAGAAAATCATAACTTTCGAACAGAAACGCCTAGGGACCTGAAATTTTCAGAGTAGGTTCGAATCTCGAATGCTGCGGTTGATTTCGTTATTGGGCAAAATTCGACCAGGGGTTCCGTAAATATGGCCGTTCGAAATATATATATATGATTCGATGCAAATGAAATTTTGCATTCAGATGGAGAATGAAATTTTCAAGTTACATGCAAAATTTTGTTCAGATCGCATGACCAGAATCTCAGAAAATTATAACTTTCGAATGGAAACGCCGAAGGACCTGAAATTTTCAGAGTAGGTTCGTTATTGGGCAAAATTCGACCAGGAGTTCCAGAAATATTGTCGTTTGAAATTTTGTTTTTTGGATAACTTTAAAATTACGGATTAGATCGTGACGAAATACTGTAGTTTAATGGAGAATGATACATTCAAGCTACATGTAAAAAAAATTTCAGATCGCATAACCAGAACCGTTTTAAATTCCAACGAATTATAGAATAAAAAATTCCCAATATTTCTGTTACAACAGATACGATCGGGATGAAATTCAATTTGTATACGCAAAATAATGAGGTGACAATTTAGATAGGATCTAACCGATCTTATGTAACCGATAACAATGACATCTAAGTAAATGCCATCCAAAGAAATATGGTTCATTCCATATCCAATCTCTAAAGGAGTGATATGAAAAAAAAATTACGAAAAGCACTGCCGTGAAGGCAGGAGCTTTTGAGCGCTCGTACATGCACCTTGTAGGTAGATTCGCATTTTCCAGTTTCAGAAATCAATTGGAGGAATTTTCGACAGCTGTCAAAAAAATTCTGAAACTTAGGCGAAACTCCAGACTTCATGTCACTGCTTCAGCTGATCAATTTTTTTTCGATAATTCGCTAGAATTTTCTACGGTATCTATGGTCTTGGTGGTGAGATCTGGACAAAATTTCGCACGTAGTTTGAATACATTATTACTCAGCTAGGTGCAAAATTTCATCCCAATCCGCTCAGTATTTTCGGAACTATCAGCAAAAAAATATTTTGAACGGCCATATTTACGGAACCCCTAGTCTGATTTTGCTCATAGATGAACGTGATCGCGATATTTGCGATCCGAACCCACCTTGAGAATTTCAAGTTCCTAGGCCTTTCCGTTCAAAAGTTACAATTTTCTATGGTTTCTATGGTTCTGGTCATGCGATCTGGACAAAATATTGTTTTAATATATCATTCTCGATTAAAATACAAAATTTCATCTCGATCGAATCCGCAGTTTCGGAATGATCCAGAAACCAAAATTTCAAACGACCGTATTTACGGAATCCCTGGTATAATTCTGTTCATTGATGAACGTGAACGCGGCATTTCAGATCCACACCTATCCTGAAAATTTCAAGTCCCTAGGCCTTTCCGTTCGAAAACTATGATTTTCTATGGTTTCTATGGTTCTGGTCATGTGATCTGGAGAAATGTAGCTTGAATATATAATTCTCCATTAGTATACAAAATTTCGTCACGATCGAATCTGTAGTTTTGAAATTATCAAGAAAACTAAATTTCAAACGACCATATCTACGGAACCCCTAGTATAATTCTGCTCATAGATGAACGTGATCACGACATTCGAGATCCACAACTATCCTGGAAATTTCCCTAGGCGTTTCCGCTCAAAAGTTACAATTTTCTATGGTTTCTATGGTTCTGGTCATGCGATCTGAACAAAATTTCACATGTAGCTTGAACACCTCATTCTCCATTTGAGTGCAAAATTTCATCTCAATCAAATCTGTAGTTTTCAAGTAATCAGGGGAACAAAACTTTGAACGGCCATATTTACGGAACCCCTAGGCCAATTTGGCCCATTAACGAACTTAACCGAGGCATTTGGGATCTGAACCTACCCTGAAAATTTCAAGTCTCTAGGTTGATCCGTTCGAGAGTTATTGTGCTTATGGACGGACGGACGGCCGGACGGACAGACTCGAATTTTCCGACGGATTCGTCATCAGTGAGTCGAACATAGTCGATTGAGACCTTTTTCGGCTCAAAATTCGAAAAATACAGACATCGTGACGAAATGATATAGCCCTCGTGTAAGTTGTACGAGCGCTCAAAAAAGGTTGAGGGGAGAATGACAAATGACAAATTCGTCGAAAAATTCGAGTCTGTCCGTCCGTCCGTCCGGCCGGCCGTATACACGATAACTCTCGAACGGAATGACCTAGACACTTGAAATTTTCAGAGTAGGTTCGAATCTCGAATACCGCGGTTAAGTTCGTTAATGGGCCAAATTCCACCAGGGGTTCCGTAAATATGGCCATTCAAAGTTTTGTTCCCCTGATTACTTGAAAACTACAGATTCGATCAAGATGAAATTTGGCACTCGAATGGAGAATGAGGTGTTCAAGCTACATGTGAAATTTTGTCCAGATCACATGACCAGAACCATAGAAACCATAGAAAATTGTAACTTTTGAACGGAAAGGCCTAGGGACTTGAAATTTTCAGGATAGGTGTGGATCTCGAATTTCGTGATCACGTTCATCTATGAGCAACTTTATACAAGGGGTTCCGTAAATATGGCAGTTTGAAATTTAGTTTTCTTGATAATTTCAAAACTACAGATTCGATCGTGACGAAATTTTGTATACTAATGGAGAATGATATATTCAAGCTACATTTCTCCAGATCACATGACCAGAACCATAGAAACCATAGAAAATCATAACTTTCGAACGGAAAGGCCTAGGGATTTGAAATTTTCAGGATAGATGTAGATCTGAAATGTGGCGTTCACGTTTATCAATGAGCAGAATTATACTAGGGGTTCCGTAAATACGGTCGTTTGAAATTTTGTTTTCTCGATAATTTCGAAACTACGGATTCGATCGAGATGAAATTTTGTATTCTAATCGAGAATAATATATTAAAACAATATTTTGTCCAGATCTCATGACCAGAACCATAGAAACCATAGAAAATTGTAACTTTCGAACGGAAAGGCCTAGGAACTCGAAATTCTCAGGGTGAGTTTGGATCGCGAATATCGCGGTCATGTTCATCAATGAACAAAATTAGATTAGGGTTTCCGTAAATATGGCCGTTCAAAATATTTTTTTGCTGATAGTTCCGAGAATACTGAGCGGATTTGAATGAAATTTTGCACCTTGCTGAGTAATAATGAATCCAAACTACGTGCAAAATTTTGACCAGATCGCACCATCAAGACCATAGATACCGTAGAAAATTATAGCGAATTATCGAAAAAAAATTGATCAGCTGAAGCACTGACATGAAGTCTGGAGTTTCGCCTAAGTTTCAGAATTTTTTTGACAGCTGTCGAAAATTCCTTCAATTGATTTCTGAAACTGGAAAATGCGAATCTACCTACAAGGTGCATGTACGAGCGCTCAAAAGCTCCTGCCTTCACGGCAGTGCTTTTCGTAATTTTTTCTCAGAATATCCTGCTGATATATTGTGTCCCCATATGAGGGCATCGACTAAATGAGTTATGGGGAAGTACAAATAAGTCGTTGATTCCTTCTATTGAAGTTTAGCAAGATAAAATTATTCGCCATTGAACACTGAGGGCCATTTTGGTACACAGAAAGAATTATCAAATTTTTCTGATATATTCAATATCATAGGATTCCATCTTTTGAAGTTCATAAAAATGAAATTCTAAAATTTGTCACAATGAAAATGAACACTGGAAGCGGATTGGTAAACTGAAACATACGCAAAAGCTTCTGACTTCACGTCAATGCTTCTCAAATTTTGTCATTTCCAATCAGATAAGGCAAGTATGACAATGTTCGCTGATGTCTAATTTTTTATCTCAGGCAGTTTTTCTGCGTGGGGCTGGACTTGAAACTATTTCAAGAACAATGATGATGTCTATGATAGGCGGATCCAAGGGGGGGCACTGGGACACGTGCCCCCCCAGACGGTATTTTTGTGTACTGTAGAGATTCCATCACAGTACATACTTAGTTGATTTTTTTGCCTTCTGCCTCTTGTGACATCCCCCCCCCTCCCCAGAAAAAATCCTGTGCCCCCCGCAGAAAAAAATCCTGGATCCGCCCTTGATGTCTACATTGTATCCGATATTGATGGGTCTTCTAGTTCTTTTTTTGATATTGTGCAGTCTTCAATAAATTTGTTGTCCACCGAGACAACAAGAAATTTCAGAAAGGTCGAATCTTAAGTGGTTTACACCTGAAATTAAGCTGGCTAGTCAAAAACTCAAAGACCTTTATTGGGTGTTGAAAAATTATAAAACTGAACAAGCTTTGGAGGTATATAAGGAAGCTACAACTGCCTATAATCTGCTTCTCAATTCTTCAAAACTAAAGGGTGTTTCAATAAGAGCGCAAGATTTCAGTGTTCGATAAAACATGGTTTTCTGTAGCAAAGTATTGAAATATTTATTGATTTAGAAAAAATACATTTGGGAATTATGTATGAAACAAAATATATTGTAAATGGCCGCCACGGCTTTGCTGGAATATGCGTTCCCTTTTGACGACATTTTCCATAACGTTATTGAATACATGTGGTGGTATTTCATTGTTACACCGTCTAATTTCGGCTTTCAATGCTTCGATGGTTTCAGGCTTATTGGTATAAACCTGTGACTTCAGATAACCCCACAGCCAGAAGTCTAAAAGCGTCAAATCGCAAGAGCTTGAAGGCCAATTCTGGTCTTGTCATTTCTCGATTTGGTGACCAGAATTCTCTCCTACGATTTAATGCTTTTAGACTTCTGACTGTGGGGTTATCTGAAGTCACAGGTCACAGCCATAATAGGCCCTCTTCAAGTCAACAGGCATTTCATCGTAAATTCGCTTTGTTTTCTTTTAGTCTGCGAGGAAATTGGCATTCTTTCTGGAAAGCAAGAACAAGACATCCAAATGGTTCTTCAGTTTTTGTACTTCCGGTTTATTTTTGAGGCTTGATAGGAGTGATCGTTGTTGTGATCTTACTTTTATCTGTTTCACTGAGAAATAGTTTTCAAAAATCCTTTCATAAGTATTAAAGGAGTATTGCCACATTTCGTCCATTTCGTTACTCTCAAAATTCTTCAGAAGGGAGCAGTCTTTGTGTTCTAGTTCATTCTTGAATCTTGCAATGTTCTGTTCATTATATTGACGTACCTTCAGTTGTTTCGTATTAGTTGCTGGTTTGGAAAATTATCAAGCCATATGATTCTAGAATTTGCATGAATTGTTTGTGTTTCCATGTTCAGGGGTGAGTAGATCAACATTGAAGTCACCAGTAATGACAATTTTTTATTTTTCTCTGCTGATAATATTTCCAGAATCTGCATACATTTATCAAAAAATACCTTGATGTCTGAGCCAATCTTATTTGGGTGATATATACACACTATGATTAATTTCACCGAGGCAAATCCATAATATTCCAAAGCACAGCACTCCATTATATTTAGATTTCTCAAACTGTTGATATCTTCTCTAATTCTGCAGTATTTAACCAGATTGTTTTTTGACATATATTGCGCTGCCACCATGTTTCTTACGTGCTCTACAAAAACTTGTCATTAGATAATAGTTTAGTGAAGGTTTGTAAGATTCCAGTTGTTCGGAATCTTTCCAGTGTTCAGTAATTGCAAGAAAGTCCACTGCATTTTCTGAAGCAAGGAGCTCCAATCCACTAAATGGTGTTGGAATGGATTGGATATTCACATGTGTTAGGTTGACCTTGGCTGGTATTTTTGAGCGCTCGTACTACTTACACGAGGGCTAACATTTCGTCACGATGTCTGTATTTTTCGAATTTTGAGCCGAAAATGGTTTCAAACGACTATGTTCGACTCACTGATGACGAATCCGTCGGAAAATTCGAGTCTGTCCGTCCGTCCGGCCGTCCGTATACACGATAACTCTCGAACAGAATATCCTAGAAACTTGAAATTTTCAGGGTAGGTTCGAATCTCGAATGCCGAGGTTGAGTTCGTTATTGGGCAAAATCCACCTAAGGGTTCCGTAAATATGGCCGCTCGAAATTTTGTTTTCCTGATTACTTTGAAACTATAGATTCGATCGAGATGAAATTTTGCACTCTAATGTAAAACGAGGTGTTCAAGCTACATGCAGAATTGTGTTCAGCTCGCGTACCAGAACCATAAAAACCATAGAAAATTGTAACTTTTGAACGGAAACGCCTAGGGACTTGAAATTTTCAGGATAGGTGTGGATCTCGATAGTCGTGATCACTTACTTGTATGAGCAGAATTATACTGGGGGTTCCGTAAATATGGTCGTTTGAAATTTAGTTTTCTTGATAATTTCCAAACTACAGATTCGATCGTGACGAAATTTTGTATACTTATGGAGAATGATATATTCAAGCTACATTTCTCCAGATCGCATGACCAGAACCATAGAAACCATAGGAAATCATAACATTCGAATGGAAAGGCCTAGGGACTTGAAATTTTCAGGATAGGTGTAGATCTGAAATGTGGCGTTCACGTTTATCAATGAGCAGAATTTTACTAGGGGTTCCGTAAATACGGTCGTTTGAAATTTTGTTTTCTCGATAATTTCGAAACTACGGATTCGATCGAGATAAAATTTTGTATTTTAAACGAGAATGACATATTAAAGCAAAATTTTGTCCAGATCGCATGACCAGAACCATAGAAATCATAGAAAATTATAACTTCCGAAGGAAAAGGCCTAGGAACTTGAAATTTTCAGGGTGGGTTTGGATCGCGAATTTCACGGTCACGTTCATCAATGAGCAGAATTAGACTAGGGCTTCCGTAAATATGGCCGTTCAAAATATTCTGTTCCTGATTTTTGCGGAACTACCGATTTGATTGGAATGAAAATTGCACCTAGCTGAGGAATAATGTATTCAAACTACGTGCGATGATACCCACTTCGCATATTTCCTTTTTTTAGCGCTCGTAATACTTACACGAGGGCTATATCATTTCGTCACGATGTCTGTATTTATCGAATTTCGAGCTGAAAATGTGCCGTAAGCACGATAACTCTCGAACGGAACAACCAAGAGACTTGAAATTTTCAGTGTGGATTCAGTTCCCGAATGCCTCGGTTAAGTTCGTTAATGGGCCAAATTCCACCAGGGTTCCGTAAATATGGCCGTTCAAAGTTTTGTTTCCCTGATTACATAAAAACTACAGATTTGATCGAGATGAAATTTTGCACTTGAATGGAGAATGATGTGCTCAAGCTACATGTCCAATTTTGTCCAGATCGCATCACCAGAACCAAAGAAACTATAGAGAGTTGTAACTTTTGAACGGAAACGCCTAGGGACTTGAAATTTTCAGGATAGGTGTGGATCTCGAATGTCCTGATCACTTTCATCTATGAGCAAAATTATACTAGGGGTTCAGTAAATATAGTCGTTTGAAATTGAGTTTTCTTGATAATTTTAGAACTACAGATTCAATCGTGACGAAATTTCGTATACTAATGGAGAATGATATATTCAAGCTACATTTCTCCAGATCACATAACCAGAACCATAGAAACCAAAGAAAATCATAACTTTCGAACGGAAAGGTCCAGGGACTTGAAATTTTCAGGCTGAAAATGTCGCGTTCACGTTTATCAATGAGTAGAAATATACTAGGGGTTCCGTGAATACGGTCGTTTGAAATTTGGTTGAACTACGGATACGATCGAAATGAAATTTCGTATTTTAATCGAGAATGATATATTAAAGCAACTTTTTGTCCTAGGGCAGATCGCATGGCCAGAACCATAGAAATCATAGAAAATTGTAACTTCCGAAGGGAAAAGCCTAGGAACTTGGGAATTTTCAGGGTGGGTTTGGATCGTGAATGTCGCGGTCACGTTTATCAAGCAAAATGAGCAAAATTAGACTAGGGGTTCCGTAAATATGGCCCTTCAAAATATTTTTTTCCTGATAGTTTCGAAACTACTGATTGAATTGGAATTGAATTTTGCACCTAGCTGAGGAAATATGTATTCAAAGTACGTGCGAAATTTTGTCTAGATCGCATCACCAAGACCATAGATACCGTAGAAAATTCTAGCGAATTATCAAAAAAAAATTGGTCAGCAAAGCACTGACATTAAGTCTGGAGTTTCGCCTGAGTTTCAGAATTTTTTTGACAGCTGTCGAAAATTCCTTCAGTTGATTTCTAAAACTGGAAAATCCGAATCCACCTACAAGGTGCATGTACGAGCGCTCAAAAGTTCCTGCCTTCACGACAGTGCTTTTCGTAATTTTTATGTATCTTGTGTGCTGCGTTTGTTGTCCCTTTTCCGAAAGACTGTTTGTCAAAATTGAAATCTCTGACTTCAACGCCCTGTGGCCAAAAGGATTCATTAAATATTTTATTGCAAGCGTCTTGTGTTACACCAATACTGAACGAAGAGTTTTGACCTATCGTCTTCTGCTTTATCACTATGAATTGTTTACTTTCCTCTATAATTTCTAAAAAGCTGGCGATGTCCTGTTCCGAAACGTCCTTGCCTGCGATTTTCCCTACGTATATCCAATGTCTACGTATGGCTCCTTGAATTGATGTGTTTTGATCGTTTGTTTCTATTCCATATATTTTCTGCACCGTTTTCCTTTCTTTAGCCTTTCTTCTATGAACTATCGTCCATCCATCTTCCATTGTTTCATTTACTGGTGAATCAGTAAATGTTATTCTTCCATTATTTGTTCTCGGTTGTGGTAACCTATTGTTGACATTGACGTCCTCACTCGCTTGAGTCATCGACGTTTGCGCATGCGGCGTTAGCGTGTTCTGCGCCGATCTGGACCCCTTGGAGAGCGCAGAACTGTATGAGAGCGAAGTTTGCTTATCAGGGTTTGGATTTGTGGTTTTTATCGTTGTTTTGGTAGCTTCGTTACTTGGTTTTAGACTAGTTTTTATGTTCATCTCGAAATTTCTGATTTTCTCACGTAACAACTGATTATTCTCGATTAGGACTAAATTCTTACTATTTGCTTCTTCTAGGAGAGCTCTTTAATAAGTAACTTCCGTTTTTAGGAATTTATTCTCTCTTTTGATATAAAAATCTTCGTCATTTATTCTATCCGGAACCATTTCATGCCGGCAATCTGTATTTTTTCTGTTAGCAGCCTTCATCAAGCACGAGAGATGAGAAATTCCCACACACTTACTTTACTTAACGAATTAACCCACTTTTGTGTTGCAATAATTACAGAGTGTATCCAAAATTTCACCGGTATCACCCGAATTATCAGAGCGCATCGACAACACGTCTTCACTCGACGACAATATCTAATATATTAATATTATTATATAATACCAACAATAATAATATATTAATAATTAATATATAATCATACACCATGTTATTCTTAAGATGTAATCATAGACGATGTAACTCCGCAAGACGGTGAACATAAACACCGAATGCTTACTTGACATTTAATTACTGTAAAAAAGCTTGTAGAACAATGTGAAACATGAGTTAGTAGATAGATAGATTTGATCTCGTAATTAAATAAAGCTCATTTTTAGTATTCCCGTGTTTGTTTTTGAAAACGGTTTTTCGAGTTGAGAAAATATCTAATATATAAAATTCTCGTGTCCACAGTGTTCGTTGCCATACTCCTCCGAAACGGCTTAACCGATTTTGATGAAATTTTTTGTGCTTATCCGGTATCTATGAGAATCGGCCAACATCTATTTTTCATCCCCCTAAATGTTAGGGGTAGTCCACCCCTAATTTTTTTTTTTTTTATTTTTTAGACAAAATTTCTAATTTCTATTTTTTTATGATACAACATACAAAAATACATACAATCCCCAATTTTCACCCTTCTACGATCAACCCTTATTTTTTAATAGCCAGAACAACGAGAGGCCGAAGGCCTCGAGCAATTTTGAAATTGCGAAAAAAGGGAGAGACCGGGAACGCGGAGCGCCCCCCGCGTTTTCGAGAGGGAGAAACGGGCTTTCCTAAGGTAAGAAAGGCCGAAGGCCTCGAGCAATTTTGAAATTGCGAAAAAAGGGAAAGACCGGGGGCGCGAAGCGCCCCCCGCGTTTTCGAGAGGGAGAAACGGGCTCTCCTAAGGTAAGAGAGGCCGAAGGCCTCGAGCAATTTTGAAATTGCGAAAAAAGGGAGAGACCGGGGGCGCGAAGGGCCCCTCTCGTTTTCGAGAGGGAGAAACGGGCTTTCCTAAGGTAAGAGAGACCGAAGGCCTCGAGCAATTTTGAAATTGCGAAAAAAGGGAGAGATATGGCAAAACAACGTTTGCCGGGTCAGCTAGTATTCATATATAATAATAACATATTCAATAAATTATATATGATATATCTCAGTTCTGTTCATAAGGTTCAATTTAAACTGAAACCCACTGAGTGTTGTGACACGCTGCGTAAAGAAGTTATTGAAAGTATGCATAATCAAGCTTCTGATTTCACGTCAATGCTTCTCAAATTTTATCATTTTCATTCAGAAAAGGCAAGTATGACAATGTTCGCCAATGTCTAATGTTTTATCTCAGGTAGTTTTTTTGCGTGGGGCTGGACTTGAAACTATTTCAAAAACAATGATGATGTCTACATTGTATCTGATATTGATGGGTCTTTTAATTCTTTTTTTGACATTGTGCAGTCTTCAATAAATGATTGTTATCCACTGAGACACCAAGATATTTAAAGGTCAAGATATAAGGTCAAATCTGAAGTGGTTAACATCTGATATCAAGCTGGCTAGTCAAAAACTCAAAGACCTATATTGGCTTTTGGAAAATTGTAAAACTCAATAAGTTTTAGAGATAATAATAATATAAGAAAGCTCAAACTGCCTATAATCTGCTTCTCAAGCCTTCAAAACTAGAATACCATAAAAATACCATTATAATAAATACCCAGATAATAAGAATAAAACAGATTGGAAAATCGTGAATCGAGAAACCGGTAGATCGAAATATGAGGATGTTATTAGGTTGAACCTGAACGCTTCATTATGTTCTGATTCAGATACAGATGCTGATGCCTGCGCGAATTACTCTTCTTCGATTGCTAAAACTTGCATTCTCGAAAATTATGGAGATAATATATCTCAGTTCTTTTCATTTAGTTCAATTGAAACTGAAACTCACTGAGTGTTGTGACACGCTGAGTAAAGAAGTTATTGAAAGTATGCATAATCAAGCTTTGAATTCTTTTGAATGTAGTGTAGGGAAAAGATTAACAGGAGAATTCTATTTTAATTTTATTCAATTCATTTCAGCCCCATGACTAAGAGAATTGCATTTCAGGGGAATTCACTTCAAGCATGATAGTGCAGGTCCAAACCGATTCAGTTAGTTAGTTATCTGAATGACAACAACTATCCTAAATAGGTGGATATGAAATGGTGGCCGCTGTGGCCCTATAGCATGGACCCCAAGTTTCCCAGATCTAACTCCTTTGGATTATTTTCCGTGGGGTTATCTGAAAGAAAATGTATATAAATAATTGGCAAGAATGATATATTGGCTGTTTATCTATATAATAATAATAATAATGCTCTTCATTTCGAATCAAATCAAACTACAAACATCTACAAAAGGAGGAGAAATAAAACACTGACAGTAAACGGTAAATGTTCAGCCATCCATCTCATAGTCATAGTCTCCCCGAGAATATGGGTCTATATCAACAACTGTTTTGAATAATTTTCTTTCGAAAATGTTGTGGTCTGCTATTACTTGTATGTTAGGTGGTGAATTGTTGTATAGTTTTATGCATCTATATTCCAATTTTTTCGGTGATGTTGTTAATCTACATTTCGGATATTTATATTCCAGGGTTCTTGTTTCATATCTGGTCTTCTCAATCTTGTATTGACTGAACAGTTCTTTGTTTTTATGAAAACATAAAAGGCATTCTTGAATAAAGATGGCATATATGGTTAAGATCTTGTTTTGCGGAAGGTTACTCTGCATGATTCATTAAACTTGAAGTTATGTAATATTCTCACAGCTTCCTTCTGCAATGTGAATACGAAAGAGATATTTCCGGAGCCTAGAGAACCAAGCCTAATCGTATTTTGGATTCCATGGTTGCATAGTTCAATGTCTTCAAAGCACTTCCACTCAAATATCTCGATGTTATTCTGAATGCATATAGAGATGATCCCAGCTTTTCCTCCAGGTTAGCTATGTGATCTTTCCAGTTGAGTTTTCCATCGATGTAAACTCCTAAGAATTTAGAGAATGGTGATATTTTTTACTCTTCACTTCCTATAGAAATTCACTCTGGATCTTCTATGCCAGAATTTGTTGGACAAAATAGTATTATTTTGGTCTTTGTCTTATACATAATTAATTTATTGGTCTCCAAACATTTCTCTGGGTGCATCATTATTGTATTTGAGAGTGGTGAGACTGCACTGCCAGAAGGTTGGTATCGTCGACAGAACCTCTACCACTCTATTCAGATCTCATTACGCCTTTGTGCCAAAGTCATTTATATAGACAAGAAAAAACAGTGGTCCAGCTATACTTCCTTGTGGTATTCCTAATTTCAACTGCTGTTGGTCTGAACTTGAATAATTCTCATCGATTCGGAATTTCACTATCTGTGTTCACTGAAGTATGACCTACTCCAATCGAGAACACTACCCCGGACTCCAATTTGGCAAATAGAACGTCAGGATCAAGAAGATCATTGGCCTTGGAGAGATCCAGGAACAAGCCCAATACCAATTCTCCATCCTCAAATGCATCCACAACTCTGTTCAGGAACTGGTAGCTATATCGCAGTTTGTATGGACCTCCCCCTCAGTTATATAGGTTACATGGATTGATTTGTTGGCTTGCTTATTAAATTATCTAGAACAATTTTTCTTCCGAAATTTTTTTTTATGTTTCATTAAATGTAATTTGAACAGCCAATATATTATTATTGGTCGAAAGCATTGGTATAAGGCATTGGTCCTGAACTGAAAATCTTTCAAATCAGAAACTATTTGAAAGAGGCAATTTCCATTCGTTGCTTGGCAATAAGTTCAAGTCCAAGAACAATGGAATTCTTATTGAGCGCTCGTACCACTTACACGAGGGCTATATCATTTCGTCACGATGTCTGTATTTTTCGAATTTTGGTCTCAATCGATAGAGTTCGTTTCACTGATGACGAATCCGTCGAAAAATTCGAGTCTGTCCGTCCGTCCGGCCGTCTGTCCGTATACACGATAACTCTCGAACGGAATGTCCTAGAAACTTGAAATTTTCGGGGTAGGTTCGAATCTCAAATGCCGCGGTTAAGTTCGTTATTGAGCAAAATTCACCCAGGGGTTCCGTAAATATGGCAGCTCGAAATTTTGTTTTTCTGATTACTTCGAAACTACTGATTCGATCGAGGTGAAATTTTGCACTCAGATGGATAATTAATTACTCAAGCTACATGCAGAATTTTGTCCAGCTCGCATGACCAGAACCATAGAAACCATAGAAAGTTATAACTTTGTAATGGAAAGGCCTAGGGACTTGAAATTTTCAGGATAGGTGTGAATCGTGAATGTAGCCTTCACGTGTATCAATGAGCAAAATTAGACTAGGGGTTCCGTGAATACGGTCGTTTGAAATTTTGTTTTCTCGATAATTTCGAAACTACGGATTCGATCGAGATGAAATTTTGTATTTTAATCGAGAATGATATATTAAAGCAACATTTCGTCCAGATCGCATTACCAGAACCATAGAAACCATAGAAACTTATAACTTCCGAAGGGAAAGGCCTAGAAACTTGCAATTTTCAGGGTAGGTTTGGATCGCAAATTTCGCGGGCACGTTCATTAATGAGCAAATTTTGACTAGGGGTTCCGTAAATATGGCCGTTCATAATATTTTGTTCCTGATAATTTCCAAACTACTGATTGGATTGGAATGAAATTTTACACCTAGCTGAAGAATAATGTATTCAAACTACGTGCGAAATTTGGTTCAAATCGCATCACCAAGACCATAGATAACGTAAAAAATTCTAGCGAATTATCGAAATAAAATTGGTCAGCTGAAGCAGCTGACATGAAGTCTGGTGTTTCGCCTAAGTTTCAGAATTTTTTTGACATCTGTCGAAAATTCCTTCAATTGATTTCTAAAACTGGAAAATGCGAATTCAACTACAAGGTGCATGTACGAGCGCTCAAAAGTTTCTGCCTTCACGGCAGTGCTTTTCGTAATTTCTTTTATTCGTATTTGTAAGTACCGAAACTCTGTCTTTGCCAGTTCATAGAACTAGAAACTTTGAAACATCTTCATTTTATCACTGTATCAAGCTTTACAATCACTTGCCTGATTCTGTGAAAGTAAAAGATAGATTTAATTTTAAGACAATAGGTAAATCGCTGATGATTTGTAAGGCCTATTATAATGTTAGATAGTATTTGGATGAAACAAATATGTTGTTATAATTTTGTAACCAACATTGGGTCCAACAGGAATAATAAATTATTGTTATTGTTACTAGCGTAAAAAAAAAAGAACCGTTTGACTTGATCTGCAAATAAAATAGGGATGAAAAATAATTGCCGCTGAGAAATGGTTAGTCAATCCAGTGAAATTTTTTCAGAATGCTACTGAAGATGTGAAGTGACTTATTATTGTATGCGCGCAAGCATAAAAATATATGGTTCGTATTATTCGAGCAAAGACACATGATAAACGGGTGTTTACTATCATTGTAGCGATGAGGCCGAGGATGAGGCAGATGCAATTCTAGAATGTCCTCGTCAAATATCACAGTTTTTCTATTTTCAAAAGAACGACGTATTATGCCTTATTCTTATTGGATTGTCCACTAGGAAATTACCAACTGGTCAATCAGTAAATCGGGAAAATCATTGAATATCCTAACAATAGACTACAAAAATATACTGACCAATCGGGAATTCGAACTCACTAGATCCGCAGAACCAGTTTCACCAATAAAGGTGCAAATAATTTTCGATGGCCTTGTGGTTCTTCAACAAGCAGATGGCGTCCACTGTTATCATTTGTAGCATAATTCAAGTCAAATCTTTTGTAACAAAACTCAAATCCAGCACGCGAGAAATTCCTTGCAAGCTGCAAACATTCACTCCAGTACGAAATTTCGTGCTGGCTATGGATCGTCATAGTGCTTTCGTTTAGGACAATTTTAATTTCTAGCCTAAAGTTTAGTGTTCCGTGCCGTACATGTTATTTCGGTTTATGTCGAAAAAATATATACAAATAATCAACCCGTTAACACCCCATTCTGCTAGTTCATTATTTTCTGGAATAATTTTTGCTTGAAACTACCAAAGCTAGACGAATTCAAGAGACGCCCAGAGGTAAACTGTTCATTATTCGCGGAAGATTACACGAAAATGATCCACGAAACAGCTCAGTCAGTCCAATTGATTACGTTACGAGTGCAGCTTCAAGTGGACCGGCCACTGAAGGTACCTAGTTAAATATATTAATTAATCATTGAGATCAATGAAGCTTTTTGAAAGAAAGACAAAGATAATGCATACGCTGATCAGTTGACATACACAACGGAAGAGTTCAATAGATATTTCGAAAATCCGCAAAGGAATAGTGGACGAATTGCAGTTAATCACTTTATACTGTTTTGTCTCTGATGAAAATATGACATTTTCAATTTTGTACCCTCAATGAAGTATCATATTTAATTCACGTTTTCTTCAGATTGAATTGATTGTGATTTGTGCTCTACAATGATAATTATATAAGTGAAGGGGTGCATTGTTGTTGAGACGCAGATTTGCGACCACATAGAAAAATGTTTTATTATTTCTCTGATAGACTCTGCGGACCTCATTTCTGAACTCTCAGACTCAATAATAAAATAACAACGGATATGTGTATTATTTCACTAGTTCACTGCAATTGTCTGCAGAGGAGGTGAATATTCAAATCAAATTAACTTGTTCTTGTTCCCAACAGATCTGTTCTCCTGATGAATATTCATATTTTTCCGCTACGCTCCATTTTCGTAATTAAAATTAGTCGGAGGATTGGTAGTTCTCAAAGATCCGCTCGAAATTTTCACTAAAATATTAAATTTGGCCCCGATCTGCTTCAATTAAGTTGAAATCGATTTGGTGAGTAGAGTAAAATCGGAAAAAGTATCAATTTCAATAGAGCCTGATTAACTGAGGGGGAACATGAGCGTAACGCAAAGTTTATTTTTCCTTTGCCTGCTGTCGAAATTTGAAAGGATTCTATTTACTAGCAGTATAAAGTCTATTCTGTTGAGGAGATTAATATATAATTCGAGTTCGTCTGAAGTTTGGCTGAAACTGGTTAAGTAATTCGACCTTTGTTGGTGTTAAAACGATCAGCTCTCTGGAATTCATAAATTTATGAAATTCAAACTTCAACCACCACTGAGCTGTTGAAATCCAACAGAAATGTTGGTCCAATAAGTAGTTTCGAAATTATCAGGAAAAAAATTGTTTGAACTGCTATATTTACGGAACCCCTAGTCCAATTTTTCTCATTGATGAACTAGACCGCGAAATTCGCGATATGAACCTATCCTGAAAATTTCAAATTTTCAAGGTCCTAGGCCTTTCCGTTCGAAAGTTATGATTATGGTTTCTATGGTTCTGATCATGCGATCTGAAAAAATTTAGCTCGAATATATCATTGTCAATTTAAATACAGAATTTCGTCACGATCAAATCCATAGTTTTGAAATCATCGAAAAAACTGAATTTCATACGACCATATTTACGGAACCCATAGTATAATTATGCTCATTTATGAACGTGACCGCGACATTCGGGATCCACACCTATCCTGGAAATTTTCAGTCCCTAGGCCTTTCTATTACAAAGTTATAATTTTCTATGGTTACTATGGTTCTGGTCATGCGGGGTGAACAAAATTTTGCATGTAGCTTGAACACATAATTTTACATCTGAGTACAAATTTTACCTCGATCGAATCTGTAGGTTCAAAGTAAACAGGAAAACAAAATTTCGAGCGGCCATATTCACGAAACCCCTCGGCGAATTTTGCCCAATAACGAACTCAACAGCGGCATTCGAGATTCAAACCTACTCTGAAAATTTCAAAATTTTAGGACATTCCGTTCGAGAGTTATCGTGAATACGGCAGGACGGCCGGACGGACGGACAGACTCGAATTTTTCGACAGATTCGCAATCAGTGAGTCGAACATAGACGTTTGAGACCATTTTCGGCTCAAAATTCTGAAAATACAGACATCGTGACGAAGTGATATAGCCCTCGTGTAAGTAGTACGAGCGCTCAAAAACGGTAGCCCTCACACGACTGAATAATATTGATCAATAAAGTGTCAGTTTCAATGGTGCAGTCAAGAAGGATGGATCTAGCGTTTCTAATAGCATCTGCTTTGATTCACAAGAAGAGGAAAAAAAGGAGGCAAAGAACATTGTGGATAAAGAACTGGTTGAACAGACGTTAGAATAAATATCCTTTCATCTTCTTTTTAATCTTGTGAAAACTTCTTTCGCTTCTTTTCGATATCAGTTTCCATCTTAAAAGGGGTAAAAACAAAACGCAAACAGACACCTTCTCCAGCTTCCCCATTGCACAATATGGTGTATACTTTGTACTCCTCACACGGTGTCAATAGTATGGAAGGAACCTCAATATATTGACAGGACTTAATGAAAATCAAACGGATATTATTTATTTCAATATTATTGTTTCGATATACCCCTTATATTATCTTATATTATATTATATTATTACACGTTCAATATATTGATCAATTTCGATATTACTCCAATAATATTGACCGTGTAAGACTAGCTTTAGTCAATAAAAAATCAGCCATCGAAGCTGATGAGATGAATTCATCAATTATAACATTTTGCTTCGGCACATCTATCACAGAGTTATTGAATGAAACATGTAAAATAATCCCGTAATCAAAGAAACCACATCACTGTGAATTCCTTCGAATTTTTCAGAATTCCAGTACGTTTACTGAATCGTTCTAGAAATTCAACCCCCTTTGCCTATTTGGTGTTATTTTATAGCACTATTATGGAAAAGAGAAGTCGGTTCCGAAATTGAACGATATCGAACTTGTTCAAAAATACAAATAGAATACAAAAAAAAAAAAAAATTACGAGAAGCACTGCCGTGAAGACAGGAGCTTTTGAGCGCTCGTACATGCACCTTGTAGGTAGATGCGCATTTTACAGTTTTGGAAACCAATTGAGGAAATTTTTGACAGCTGTCAAACCAATTTTCAAACTAAGGCGATAATCCAGACTTCAAGTACGTGCTTTAGGTGACCAATTTTTTTTTCGATAATTCGCTGAAGATTTTTACGGTATCTATGGTCTTGGTGATGCGATCTGGACAACATTTCGCACGTAGTTTGAATACATTATTCCTCGGCTAGGTGCAAGATTTCATTCCAATCAAATCGGTAGTTTCGAAATTATCAGGAACAGAATATTTTGAACGGCCATATTTACGGAACCACTAGTCTAGTTTTGCTCATTGATGAACGTGACCGTGAAATTCGCGATCCAAACTCACCCTGAAAATTTCAAGTTCCTAGACCTTTTCCTTCGGAAGTTATAATTTTCTATGGTTTCTATGGTTCCGCCCATGCGATCTGGACAAATTTTTGCTTCAATATGTCATTCTCGTTCAAAATACAAAATTTTATCTCGATCGAATCCGTAGTTTCGAAATTATCGAGAAAACAAAATTTCAAACGACCGTATTTACGGAAACCCTAGTATAATTCTGCTCATTGATGAACGTGAACGCCACATTTCAGATCTACACCTATCCTGAAAATTTCAAGTCCCTAGGCCTTTCCGTTCGAAAGTTTTGATTTTCTATGGTTTCTATGGTTCTGGTCATGCGATCTAGAGAAATGTAGCTTAAATATATCATTCTCCATAAGTGTACAAAATTTCGTCACGATCGAATCTGTAGTTTGGAAATTATCAAGAAAACTAAATTTCAAACGACCATATTTACGGAACCCCTAGTATAATTTTGCTCATAGATGAAAGTGATCACGACAATCGAGCTCCACATCTATCCTGAAAATTTCAAGTCCCTAGGCGTTTCCGTTCAAAAGTTACAATTTTCTATGGTTTCTATGGTTCTGGTGATGCGAGCTGAACAAAATTTTGCATGTAGCTTGGACACCTCATTTTCCATTAGAGTGCAGAATTTTATCTCGATCGAATCTGTAGTTTCAAAGTAATCAGGAAAACAAAATTTCGAACGGCCATATTTACGGCACCCTTAGGCGAAATTTGCCCAATAACGAACTCAGCCTCGGCATTTGAGATTCGAACCTACCCTGAAAATTTCAAGTTTCTAGGACATTCCGTTCGCAAGTTATTGTGTATACGGACGGCCGGACGGACGGACAGACTCGAATTTTCCGACGGATTCGTCATCAGTGAGTCGAACATAGTCGATTGAGACCATTTTCGGCTTAAAATTCGAAAAATACAGACATCGTGACGAAATGATATAGCCCTCGTGTAAGTAGTACGAGCGCTCAAAAAGAAATGAATATTTCCTATCTTCCCTGTCCGGTATCTATCTGTCGGTAGTTGTATTCAAATGGCGCTGCAGATAAGTTATTTGAGTTTCCTAGAAAATTTATGATCATTTATAATGCATTAGTGTATATTATTACCATAATAATTTCATTTCTACCTGACAGAGATGCAAAATCAGGAACTTAAACCCCTAGTCCTCTCCAGAATACATAGTACAATCGAGTACCTGTATATTGTTACTTACTACCTATTTATATGGCACCTTCTGTTAATTTGAACACTTTTGGAGACTTCGGACTTAACTTACTTACAAAGTGACTTTCATCTCAACCCTTATGAAGATAAAATGGTTAAAGCGAAACCCGTGTATTGGTTTTCTTTTCATATCAGTGAAAAATATGGGATTAAATTTATAATTTCAAATATGTATTTGAATTTTAATATTGAAATATTTTGTAATCTGGGGCCTTCTTTTACTCCAACTGAATACATGATTAGTAAGGAACTTATTCAAAGATCAATCATGATAAAGACAAATCCATTTCCAAGTGATTCATAGATCACAATTGAAAAACTACATGAAGGTTTATGAGCGTGAGTAGCCTTTTGATCTAAGAATCCCATACGTCACCACCGAAATAGAAAATTACTCAAGAAAATACCACCAGAGGCTGGAAGGGCACGCTAACCAATTGATTGAACAACTGACAGAAAATCCATTCAACTTTCGAAGATTACAACGAACCTGGCCAAACGACTTGTTTTAAAGTAATATAATGAAGTATTAATATGTTTAATATCTTCTCATAGTCTACACATACATAATATTTACTCAATACTTCATAAAAGTAGATTGTAAATTACAATAAAAGCGATGAAAAAAAAATTGGGATGCTGGAATAACTTATAATAATAATAATAATATAGTTTATTCATCATATCTATACAAATATTTTGAATGAACAATAATCACAGAGACATAAGTATGTCTGTTCGTGATGATTCAACTCAATACTATTTCTACAATCTAAAAATCAATCTACATCTCTTAAATAACTGTCATTGCCGGGTTAAACATGTCTTGATCGGGTGTATGGGGTCACTATAGGGAATTGTGTTTGTCACTCCGGGGTTATCTGTCTCTTTCACATCCATCAGTTATCATTATCACGTCTATAAGCTATTTATTCGTTTGAAATTTACAACTCTTTCTGTCTCGTATATTCATTGCTTCGTCTGCTTCTTGAAAGTACTATAGTTATGTTAATCTGAATGTGAAAAATTATACTATTCATGTAGATGCTGATTTCATGAGGCAATTCATATGTTTTTGAGCGCTCGTTCTACCCACACGAGGGCTATATCATTTCGTCACGATGTCTGTATTTTTGGAATTTTGAGCCGAAAATGGTCTCAATCGACAAGGTTCGACTCACTGATGACGAATACATCGGAAAATTCAAGTCCGTCTGTCTGTCCGGCCGTAAGAACGATAGCTTTTGAACGGAACAACCTAGACTTGAAATTTTCAGTGTTGGTTTAGTTCCAAAATGCCGCGGTTGTTCGTTAATGGGCAGGGGTTCCGTAAATATGGCCGTTCGAAATTTTGTTCTTCTGATTACTTCGAAACTACAAATTCGATCGAGATGAAATTCTGCACTCAAATGGAGAATGACGGGTTCGAATCACATGCGAAGTTTTGTTCAGATTGAACAATAGAATGAACCATTGAAACCATAAAAAATTATAACTTTCGAAAGGGAAAGCCTAGGGGTTTGAAATTTTCAGGATAGGTGTGGATCTCGAATGTCGTGGTCACGTTTATCTATGAGCCAAATTAGACTAGGGGTTCCGTAAATATTATGGATTGAAATTAAGTTTCCTTGATAATTTCGAAACTACGGATTTGATCGTGACGAAATTTTGTAATTTAATGTGGAAAGATATATTAGAGCCACATTTTGTCCAGATCGCCATCGAAAATTATAACTTTCGAACGAGAAGGCCTAGGAACTTGAAATTTTCAGGGTAGGTTTGGATCAAGAATGTCGCGGTCGCTTTCATCAATGAGCAAAATTAGACTAGAGGTTCCGCAAATATGGCCGTTCAATATATTTTTTTCCTGATAATTTCGAAACTACCGATTGGATTGAAATGTATTTTCGCACATAGCTGTCAAAAATTTATTTCTGAAACTGGAAAATGCGAATCTACCTTCGAAGTGGTTGAACGAGCGCTAAACGGCAGTGCTTTTATAATTTTTTCAATATGTGATTGGGAGAATAATTTCAAATACGAAGAAAAATTAGACATTTATGTCAAAATTTCATTTGAAATCGCTCATAATATTCTTTATGGATCACAACATATTGTTCGTTGGATTCACAAGGTTCAACAAGAAAGTAATTTTCAAATATCAGTTCAAAATCTACAGTTAGATATCAACCAAAATATACAAATTCATCATGAAATTTCCATGTAACACATGTGCAAAATAATCGAAAGAATATTCTAAAGGAATTCGAACCAGAAATATAATATAATGATATGAAACTCATCACAAAATATTCAAACGAATCACAGAAAGTATATTTGATTTACATCAAAATTCAACAAAAAGCAGATTTACAGTATAAAATAAAAAGTCTTCTGGAATCAATAGGATACCACAACTATTGAGTGTATTTTGAATATTTGCATTGAAATTGATGAGGATGGACGAGAAAACTCTGAACTAATTGGATACCTAATCAAATGAGAGTGAATGCTGAATTTGAACAAGAAATTCGAATTTGGAAGTGAGTATGAAAGAATTGATAACTTTTAGTTCGCAAATTCCCCGAATGAAGCTTTAAGGATATTCGGAAAATTGGAATGTAACTCATATTGCTTATTACCATTACCAATCAAGTGGTAGATCCGCTTCAAGCATCTGCGACACGAATTGGTACATCGTTCATGATGACAATGAATATTACGAATACATACTATCTCTTTCTTATGCATTGAATATCATATACGTCCGATGAAATTTTTCAGACCGGTATATGGTAAAATATCACCAGTCCAATGGTGGGAAGCACTGTTTATTTTGGCGGAGTATTCGGCTTTGAATTATACGGTTTCAGTTGAAGAAATACACTTTTAGCTGTTGTCCAATTGCACCATGAAGAATAAATAAAACAATCGGTCCAATAAACTAGTAAACTTTTTATATTCTACTTGCGAAACTCACATTCCGGATGGCGGGGAATCAATCCAACCATTCCTCCGAATAAGAAGGTTCTTCCATTAGAGCGTCTTTATGTGGAACACTACATTGCTCCCCACAACAATTCTTTCGCTGAACTAGAACAAAAACTTAGCCTAACGTTCCATGTACTCTTACAGGAATGTGAAAAAACGCTCGATTCTTCAGTAGGTTAGGAAATAAAAAGCCAATTAGATACTAGGAAGATTCTAAGTGAAACTGAATTCCGCTCAGAAAGAATAACGGTAAGCGGGAATTCAGTTTATTGCTTTTGTATCTTCCCTTGCATTTAAATTCCCCACTTAAAACAAGAACCTTCCAGATAGTGACTTCAATTGTTGGGGCATTTCGAAGTAATCGATAGATATTCGCAGAGTATCGTATTTTCAACGGAAAACTTAAAGGTATTCTGAGAATTTAGAATTTTTGTGACCGTTATGCCATTAAGGAACTGTGAATTTTCATAGTTGTACTCGCAGTTCTACAGCATTTCTACAGACTCATGAAATCGTTAGTATGGTAAAGATTTCTTTAATAATGCCGTCCGATTCAGAACGAATTCGATTTGGCTCCCGAAGACAATGGTCGAACGAAACGAGAAATAATAATGACCAAGCAGATATTCATGTGTTTATACGTTGTGAAAAATTAAACTTCAATGGAGAATGTCCTTCCAGCCAGTGAATGACAGGTAGAAGATTTGCAGAAAATCTCAGATATGATTTACTACAGCACATACTTTTCGTTAGCGTAAGATGTTCAATGAGAAAGCAGATGAAAAGCCAAACGAAAGAAAAAAGAAATGAATCCTACAATTTTCAGGGGGTATTATGTCGAGTTTTGTTATGATAAAGGCAGATATTATCAATTTGTTCCGATTCTGCGCTTCAATTGGGATATATCCCTGACATAACATGGTCACGTTGTTAGCGTTGATAAAAATTGGTGAAAGTTGATAATTTAGAGACGCAATGGCTGTCGACCGTGGTCTTCAAACTGAGTAACTAACCAAACCTTACGAGAATCTTCGGATTATTACAATTCTTTCATTGAACTTGCTGATCAGTTATATGTGACTTGAAGATGTCGTACTCAGAAATATTATTCAGTTTCTGAATTTTTCTACAGGATGTTTAAAAGCTAAGCGTAAAATGCAATTTTTTGTGCTATCATGTATCTCAACGTATCCATTTCATTAAATCGATATCAGGACATGGTGACGATGCAAGCAACAGCAACCTGACAAAAACTATCGAAATTAGTAGAAAAACTTCAAAGTTATTCAAGATGCAATTCAGACGAAATTTTTGTCCGGATAATTTCGCGGTCAAGATCGAATTATCCCAAAATATAACTTCTTTTTACTGTTTTTTGCATATTATGCAAATTAAACCATTTGGTCCACAGCTGTCTTTCTGAGCTTCTAAGCTGCAACTGAATAGCCAACGATTTTCCTCATCACCTCAAATCATTGTAAAATTATGTACACTTTTTGAAGATTTGAAATGCTGCACGTCGAAAATAATTTGACCAACATAAATGCGGTTGAGCTCATATTCTGGCAAATTTTAATACTAGGGCATATATTTCTCCACAACTGTAATTAGTTTTGAAATTATAAACAAAAACGTATATCATCTACATTTCATAGTTGCAAGTTATGAATTTAATCAAATTCGAAAATTATCCCAATAAAATTTCATTGGTGATAATTCTTATGTCAGACGAAATGGGACATCAAGACAATACTCACATTGTTAGCAATGTTTGTCATCAATTCATGGTAGTGTTTTGTCCGGTGAGTAAATACATCATTCTGATTAACTGAGCATTCCTCATTTCCCTAAATTATTCAATTTCATTATGGAGAGGAAAATCAAGTATTTTTGTTATCTCAGGAAATAAAAACGTTCTTTGTTTTTTTAGTTCGTTCTGAAGAACCTCATAAACGTCTCTCATCGAATGATCACCCAGACAATAATAATGGCACACATGAAAAAGTTTGCTATTTTCAGATAATGCTTTATCCATTTTCTATGCCGGACAGTGTAGATCTAATGAAACGAGATCCATTACGAACACTAGAATCTCGGGAACTGCACTCAGAGTATTACTGAAAAATGTTCTTTCTTGTTGCTGTAACCTATTCATCTCTGTATAAAAGAAATATATTCCGCCATAAAAATTGTCGAATTCTTGAAGACCCCATTCATCACCATGAAGTCTTCTATTTATCCAGCATAAAATCCGAGAAATGAATTTCTAGAAACTTGAAATAATATTCTTGGATGATGAAAGCGTTTCTTGACTCCCCAATAATTCAAAGAAACGTTGGATAAGCTGGGGGGGGAGATTCAGTTGTCAACAGTTAATGAGCGCTTTCTTTATCAGTGATGCATGTTTCAAGCTCGTTAGGTCGATAAAGGAAAACAGCCTTAATTGGATAAGTTAAGCGGTGCTGATGTAAACTTTAACTTTCGGATGGCTGCTTATATCATCCTAGGTCGTTATAGCAACTATCTCAGCTTCCTGCGATCCCCTATTTCATATCGAATTAAAAGCAGTCGATTATTCGGAGGTTTCGGTACTCACCTGGAGTGCGAACTTTGAAGATGGGTGGAATTTCTAGGTCGTAGAACTCATCCTCTCGAAATATATCCACGAGCGGAAGTTGGAAAGTTTTCCGGGAGAAGTGGTCGCGTTTCATTTTATAGTGCGCCAATTTTTTTTTTGCATCGCGATCTTGTTATCGTTTCGAGTTATTCAATTTCATGGAGACATTCAGTTTATTCGTACAGTGTCCAATTAATAACTGAACATAAAAGTAATGGAACCCGAAGTTGTTCCGATGATGCTTCCCTTCCCTTTATATCGTCACAACTTCATTACAGAAGAAATATTAATTGTAAACTGCGACAGTGCATTGAATGCACATGAAATTCGAAGTGGCATAGAAAATAACCTTGATGCTAGTGCCCATAAAGAAGGTACTTTACGACTTCACTTCACGACAAGATTTCCTACTTTCCCATCTCCTTGATTTATTCAAATAGATTTCAAGCAAAACTCTCTCCAAATAAACGGGGGATTTCAAATCGTCATTTTAGAAGTAATATCGAAAGTTTCATAACTTAAGAAATATCTCATTTATTCCACTTTCATTTCATTTTGGTTTATTATTTTCAATAATCCCAGGAATCGTTCAAGAAACAAAATTCTACATCCCCCTTTAATTTTCACAGTTAACCGTTAGGGTAGTGTAACAATATAATAATTATATAAGAAAAAAAATTATGGAAAGCACTGCCGTGAAGTCAGGAGCTCTTGAGCGCTCGTTCATCCACCTTGTAGGTAAATTCGCATCTTCCAGTTTTAGAAAGCAATTGAAGAAATTTTTGGCAGCTCAAAAAAAAATTTCAAGCCATGAGCCATACTTCATTTCAGTGTTTTAGATGATCATTCGCTAGAATGTTGTATGGTCTTGGTAATGCGATCTGGACAAAATTTCGCACGTGGTTTGAATAACTTTTTCTTCATCTATATGCCAAATTTCATTCCAATCCAATAAGTAGTTTCGAAATAATCAGGAAAAAAATATTTTGAACGGCCATTTCTACGGAACCCCTGCTCATTGATGAACCTGAAAATTTCAAGTCCCTGGGCATTCCCTTTCGGAAGTTATAATTTTCTATGGTTTCTATGGTTCTGGTCATGCAATCTGAACAAAATTTCGCATGCGATGTGAACCCGTCATTTTCCATTTGAGTGCAGAAATTCATCTCGATCGAATCAGTAGTTTCGAAGTGATGAGGAGAACAAAATGTCCCCCTAGACAAATTTTGCACTGTTCACGTCAACTGCGGCATTCGAGATTCGAACCTACCCTGAAAATTTCAAGTTTCTAGGTCGTTGCGTTCGAGAGTTATCGTGTATACGGCCACGGACGGACGGACAGACTCGAAGAACGACGGATTCGGATCATCAGTGAATAGAACCTTGTCGATTGAGACCATTTTCGGCTCAAAATTCGAGAAATACAGACCTCGTGAAGAAATGATAATAGCCCTCGTGTAAGTGGAACGAGCGCTCAAAAAAATTTTATTGATGTATTATTCGTAATCGAATGAGAAAATTACGAAAAGGACTGCCGTGAAGTCAGGAGCTTTTGAGCGCTCGTCATTCACCTTGTAGGTAGAATCGCATTTTCCAGTTTTAGAAATCAATTGAAGGAATTTTCGACAGCTGTCAAGAAAATTCTCAACCTTAGACGTAACTCCAGACTTTGTCAGTGCTTCAGCTGACCAATTCTTTTTCGATAATTCGCTAGAATTTTCTACGGTATCTATGGTCTTGGTGATGCGATCTGGACAAGTTTCGCACGTAGTTTGAATACATTATTCCTCAGCTAGGTGCGAAATTTCATTCCAATCAAATCAGTAGTTTCGAAATTATCAGGAAAAAAATATTTTGAACAGCCATATTTAGGGAATCCCTAGTCTAATTTTGCTAATTGATGAACGTAGCCGTGAAATTCGCGATCCAAGCCCACCCTGAAAATTTCAAGTTTCTAGGCCTTTTCCTTCGGAAGTTATAATTTTCTATGGTTTCTATGGTTCTGGTCATGCGATCTGGATAAAATGTTGCTTTAATATATCATTCTCGTTTGAAATACAAAATTTTATCTCGATCGAATCCGTAGTTTCCAAATTATCGGGAAAACAGAATTTCAAACGACCGTTTTTACGGAACCCCTAGTATAATTATGCTCATTGATAAACGTGAACGCCATATTTCAGATCTACACCTATCCTGAAAATTTCAAGTACCTAGGCGTTTCCGCCCGAAAGTTATGATTTTCTATGGTTTATATTGTTCTGGTCATGCGATCTAGAGAAATGTAGCTTGAATATATCATTCTCCATTAGTATACAAAATTTCGTCGCGATGTAATCTGTAGTTTTGAAATTATCAAGAAAACTAAATTTCAAACGACCATATTTACGGGAACCTTTGTATAATTTTGCTCATAGATGAAAGTGATCACGAAAATCGAGATCCACACCTATCCTCAAAATTTTAAGTCCCTAGGCGTTTCCGTTCAAAAGTTACAATTTTCTATGGTTTCTATGGTTCTGGTTATGCGAGCTGGACAAAATTTTGCGAGTAGCTTGAACACCTCATTTTCCATTAGAGTGCAAAATTTCATCTCGATCGAATCTGTAGTTCCTGAACTGATCAGCAAAATTTCGAGCGGCCATATTCATGGAACCCCTTGGCGAATTTTGCCCAATAATGATCATAACCGCAGCATTCGAGATTCGGACCTACCCTGAAAATTTCAAGTTTCTAAGACATTCCGTTCGAGAGTTATCGTGTATACGGACGGACGGCCGGACTGACAGACTCGAATTTTTCGACGAATTTGTCATCAGTGAGTCGAACCTTGTCGATTGAGACCATTTTCGGCTCAAAATTCGAAAAAAACAGACATCGTGACGAAATTATATAGCCCTCGTGTAAAGGCCGATTTACATCAGACGAGCGAATGCTCATTTCTATAGATTCTATAGATATAGAACATTTTGAGAATGCTCAATCGCTTAATGTAAACGGCACTAGAGCGCATGATCAGTTCCTTAGAGCGTTCTTTCGTGTCAAGGTGGGTTTAAACCAAACGAACAAAGAGCAACGTAAGAACATTCTTTGTTGATCTTTTAGTGTGAACGAAAGCTTGTTTTCAGCGTTCACACCAAAATATCTGCGAGCAAAAACGATAACTAAGACCTAGGACACTAGAACGCTTTGAAGAGACCGCTCCGGGAAGCGAGCGCGTCTGAACACGAAAGAACGCTCTAAGGAACTGATCATGCGCTCTAGTGCCGTTTACATTAACCGATCGAGCATTCTTAAAATGTTCTAAAGAATCTTTTAGAACACTGATAGAATTACGAAAGAATGTTTCACGCATGTTTAAACAAGAAGAATTTGATAGAGTGGGGTTAGTTCCTTAGAGCGTCCTTTCGTGTTCAGAGGCGCTCGCTTCCCGGATCGGTCTCTTCGAAGCGTTCTAGTGTTCTAGCTCTTTGTTCTCGTTTTTGCTCGCAGATATTTTGGTGTGAACGCTGAAAATGAGCTTTCGTTCACACTAAAAGATCAACAAAGAATGTGCTTGTTCTAGCTCTTGCTCTTTGTTCGTTTGGTTTAAACCCACCTTAAGTAGTACGAGCGCTCAAAAATACATTCATTCGACGTTGTAGTGCCTTCAGTCACTCGCAGAAATCTCTTTATTTATGAGCAACTATACCAAGAACATGTCGTCGATTCATCTATTGACTTTTATTGACTATATCTAGTTGACATTATCTCATATTCATAGATAGTTATTGAAACACATAAAGGTGCATACTCACTAAGCGAACGAACAGCGAACTCCGAACAACGAAGGTTCGGAGTTCGTTCGGCAGCAATTTGTCGATTTCGTTTCGATGAAGCAAACTCCGCACCGAATACAGTTTTCAAAAAGTTCGCTATTCGCTGGGCATTCGGCATCGACTCCATTTATTGCAAAAATTGGTGACGACATTATTGCAGCATCGTCTTTCATAGTTATTGCGGGTTTACTGAAAACCAGTGAAAAATAAAAAAGGAAACGAAGATATTGGATGTCAAAACTTTATCGAAGTCGGAATCAATATAGGGGATTGGACCTGATTTAAGGAATGATTTAGATCAGTTCAGTAATTTTTGTAGAATATCCCCTGCGGAATATGTAAAAAGTCAACAAATTTTCGAGAAGCAATTCCACCTCAGGAAAGACTGGCGCTAACCCTCCGATTTTTGACAACTGAACATTTCAACGCAAATTCGACGTTCGGTTCGAAATGACACTAGAAATAGCGAATCCCGTCCACACCGAACAGCGAATCTCTTTGATGTATCGCTCTTCCACCGAACGACGGCGAAGGCTAACCGAACTGAAAATGCCATTCGATTCGCCTTCGCTTTAACGAATTCGAATTCAAATTCGGAATTCGGAGTTCGCGGTTCGTTCGGCCTTCGTTCGCTCAGTGAGTACCCGCCCTAGGTGTGGTTAATTTTACCAAACAGAAGCGCCGAATCTATTATTATCGGAACAATTTGAATAAATTCCAACCTAAAGATAGATGGAGACGAAATACAATTGGAAAATGAGGTAAAATATCCAGGAGTAAAACTAGATAAAAGCAGTGGCGGCCGGGCCTCCCAAAATTTAAGTGCATTATATTTGATTCTTAGTTCAAGTTCAACTATATTATGTTAACCTAAACTCATAGAATATTCAAATTTCTGGATATTTTTCACCGCAATATTTCATCACATTTATTAATTGTCCACAACAGAATTCAAAACTGAGAAGATTGTGTATCACAATCAGTACTACGTCAGGCATGCGATGCGCTAAAGAATACAGCAGAGTCCAGACCCAGACCTAAAGGCCGAGCTCTTGAAGTCCAGCTTCGCTTGAATGTGAAATTTCAAATTTCTCCCGATAGCAGTGGCAGCGGCCACTCTGAATTCGAGCTGTATACCACGTGACGGAGGCCCAGTCTCCAGTAGGTATATTCGTTTAGCCCGATCGGCCCTAGTATGAACCCGAACGTCCCGAACTATCAGTTCGGCGAAGTTTGTAGGTGAGGAAGGATGGCTAAATAGCCATCCTTCCTTCCTCATATGAATCTGAATAGATTCATATATTTTATCGAGAAAAATGGGAACGGAAATCAGAAAAGAAAATTATAATGTCAGTGGGGAACTTAGAGTAACTGAAGATAATGTTCTATTGTTTATTTTATTCTGAAGAAAAATTTCAGTCAAATGCCTTACGATGACAACATTTTCATTACTAAAACTATAAAGACACCTCAGCAGGCTATGCAAAATTTAATTGTCAATTCCAAACATAATCGTTCCTTCTGCGTTCAATGGTACAATAAATGCGAGTGACTGACAGGAAGTACAGTTCGAAATAAATTATTTTGTTGGTTTCGCTTACTTTTTTCCGACGATTCAGAAAACAATGTGTGGTCAAAATTAGGGTATTCGGATTTAAAAATCCACAGAGGTCTATTGAAAGACATAGCACATACAAATCTCACTTAGGGGCATCGATTAAATTCAAATTATTCGGAAAGCTCGATATTGTAAATTCACTTGATCAGGGTCATAGGCAAACTATCGTAGATCAACTATCTAGTGGTACACTTATACAGGGTGTTCCATAATATATGCGCAGGATTTCAGGATGTGATAGCTCGTCCAAAGATATGAAAAAAATTTCGATTAACTAAGTTGACAATAAAGACCATGTTTTTCAACATAAAAGTTTCGCAAAATACATTGCTTGTTATGATTAGAAAATGCTCACGGAAGCTGTTTCCTGTACGATAAAAGGTTCGCAAACACCAATTTTTTTCAATTTCAACACTCTGTATCTCGAAAAGAAAATGGTGCATTTAAGAGGGTGAGTTAATTAAAACTCTTTTTATATTTTTGGACGAGCTATTACATCCTAAAATCCAGCACACATATTATGAAACACCCTGTATTTTTTGCTTGGCCTACTCTGATTGAATGCAAACGAGCCGCCACTTGATAAAAGGCTAACATGTAAAAACCATAGATCTGATTGTGACACCCACCTATCACAAAAGACCCAGAGATTAACTACGTGGGAACAGAAATTTTAAATATCAAGAAGAAGAGACTCTGATATGATAGTCATAGATGACACAATAATCACACGACAGAGTGAAAGAGATACGTATAGAAAGAGTCAGAAGGTTAATAGGTAAAAAATGCCCAGAATTCAAAACAGCAAGTTAGGTTTAGTTGGAGCAGGTCAAGCTTCACACGATGTCTCACACTGTTCTATCTAACGGAGAAAGTTCTTCCATGAGGATTCCCCCTGGCTAAACAAAAGAAAGTAAACATTGTAGATCAATATTATTGGATATGATATCTTTTGTTGTAGGACTCGAAATTGATATGGTCACAAAAACCTACTAGGCACTGAGAAACTTCGGACATTCTGGTATTACGTAACTGAAACTTTTTTTGGCTCCCAACGGAAGAAAATTTGAAAATTTTTGTTTTCGATAATATGGTTCACTAACAAATTCATCTAAGAAGACGGTTTATTTTTTCGTTGGTTATAACCAAATATAAATATGCCTCTGTTCGCTTGTTGTTTCAAGTAGGTGAATAACAAGTTATACTGAATATTATGTTGTTCGTTCGAAGTCAAAAAGTCAGTTATAGAGTTGGAACTGAGCAGACGTTCTAGTCAAGATCCTGCGCGGCAGCAGATGAGATGAAATTCAGTAGCGTTAGGCGCTGGTCTCCTCGAAACGCGACGGACGACCGACGCGGAGACGCCTCCGTCAATTTCCGAAAAATAATTGTTCAGGAAACCATGAGCACGGTCTCTCTGAACCGCCGCATGCGACGTTCAGTCAGGGCTGGCGAGATCTGAAAGTTACACCGACAGCCTTCCGTATGACGTCACATCACGCCGTAGGTCGCGTGCAGCGGTTCGAGGAGACCAGCGCCTTAGTTCTTGGACGCCCAATTGTCTGTAGTTTTCGACATTTGAGTTGATAATGGTCTCAAACGATAAGGTTCGACTCAAAGACAAAGAATTTGTGGTCAAATTAAAGTTCTGAAATTTTAGGGTACGTCCGAGGTCTGGGTGGACCGATTGAGTTTGTTAATCGGCGAAATCTGCAAAGGATTCCGTCGAATTTATTTGACGCATTGTCGTTGTTGGGTCGTTTCATGTTATGTATTGGGTTCTATAGCCTCGCTACAGTGTCATGACAAATGGTCATACATTAGTTATGAAAGACCAGTCTGGTGTTACGTCAGTGCTTTTCATTTTTTTCCAATTAAAGTGATGGTTGTATAATTATAATCTGCAATTTCTATGACTGAGATGTAAAAGAATATTCACATCATACGAACACAATAGAATAACGATTGACGGGTCTCCTAACTCGCACAAGCTCTGAGCTTCTGAGGGGTCTCACAGAGACCTAGGAGAGTCGGGATATAAACGAACAATATATAAACAATATACAATTCCTGATATCATTCAGTTTTTTGAATTCCTCGCGAAATATTTTTTTTCATCTGTTTGGAAAATTGAAACTTTCAACAAACATGACATAGTTAAACTTCCTGTTAATTTCATTTGAAATCTCCCTCCTAGTGAAATTCTGGCCACATTTCAGCTGCCCTCTATCAAGGAAATATTATCTCGACCTTTCGTAACCATATTATCGCCTATGATTTGTTGCTATTACGTCTGACAATAGACCCTCCGGATACTCGTCGAGTATCCCAAGAGTATCTACGAAAATAATAAGTCATCCCACCAGAGCCCAGCATGTCTGAAGAGACAAGCAGACCGGAAGATCTGTGATGTGCGGAATTTGCATATAACCAACAGACCCCTTCGTATCGGTCCCAAATTATTGGCATGTGCTATTTCGAAATGTTACCACTTAAGTCTGATATTTCCTGTTTAACTCATAAGATGAAAATGATGAAATACTGCTGCATTCCACAGAAATTCTAAACATTTTGTTATTCATTTCTGAAGTAAATGAAATTCCTCATTTTGAGGAATTATAGGGATGGAATAAAAGTTTGATGCCCTGTTATACTGCTTATAAAGAAAGTATCTTATCATTCTGATGTATTATATTCACTGGTTCTTCCTAGGAATCTCTAGAAATTCCTGAGGAGTATATTCAAGAATGCTACCTATGGGAATTGAACTCTCTCAACTGTGGGAATTGAAGTATTCTAATTGTGACTAAACGACATTAGAAACTTTTGTAGGTATGACAGAGACATTGAGTAGATTCAGCTCACAGCCTGTTGTACTTTGATGATACTATAGTAATAATAAACTTTCATGCAGGTGGCATGAAATTTGAGTTGGCCCAATCGAGTGAATGATATTTTTTTCCTGAATATTTTGCAATCGACTCCACTCAGAAATGGTGAACTGATAATAAATGTCCGATGTCCGAGGATATAAATAAGAGGTAGATCGATAGTTGAATCTTGAAAACATGTCATAGACAATCAATGCCAAACGTCTAAAATTCCCGAATATTTCCAACCCATAGGCAACATATTTGATATGGACCGTAAATCCTTCATATTTCCATGTTTTCAGTTTTACTTATTCCGCAAATCCTCCATTTCCGACAGTTTTTATTGTTTGAGGTAAAAAAATACCGAAAAATCAATCAATTACTTCCGTGTAAATTTGTCAATCATTAGAAACAGTTTTATTTGCAATAGACCGAAAGTCAATTTGTGTTTCTGAGTGAATAAGTCGAAAGTAAGTAAACTTTGATTCCAAATTCCTTGAAGCCATAGTTTTTGTATATAATTTGAATAAAATTCCTTTCATTCGCATTTTTTCTTCAATTTTCCGTTACCATTAGCAAGGGTTGGATCCGTTGCACCGAGGATAAACTACTAGCCCTTGTACTTTCAGCATTTGAGGACCACGAAGAGAATAGCCGGAGTTTCATAGCACAGTCTGCTTGCCGACTAAATATGAGTCGAAGTCAATGGGAGGTCAAGGAGGTTTAGTTTTCCTCAAAAAACAGCACTCAACGACTCGTCACACCGATACCCTTACTGTCCCTTACCTACCCTGTTTTAGGTCTGACCGAGCTCATCGATTTCCCGGTGAACCGTTTTCTTTACTTTTGATCAGTCAGGTTAAAAATCCAAAATCATATGAGTAATAACCCCCATGAGTGATTCGTAGATAAGCATATCATGAAAACCAGACTATTCGTTCTGCATGCTATTCGGCAATAATCCTGTAGTTATTGGTATTGATACTTTGAAAAAAATTAATGAGAATGACATGTCCAGTGACGATTTTGTTTTCAATATGTGTTATTTGGAATGAGAAAATATTCTAGCGTCTGTATGATACCAAGTATCTATGACGATGGACAGTTCGAGTAAGTAATCAGTCATTTTGCTTTTGCAATGTACCGAATTCTGAGAAAAATATCCTTCTTGACTAGACATGAATTCCCAGCCGAAACATTGGAAGAAATGAATTTCATTGACGATGATTAGAGCTCAACAAAATTTTCAATGACCTACTGTGTTTAGAAAAACTATAACCTATCTTGATTTTCTTCAATACACAAGTATAGGTTCATGGAACAATACGTCAAGTGCAACATCCTACGTACAAAAATTTGACGGACCATCCGTCCAAATCAAAACTCGCCAGTGGCGCAGCTAGGATTTTGTTTTGGGGGGGGCTGAACTGACCAATTAATAATTAACTAGAAATATACGAAAGATGAAAAAAAAACTAAAGAAGGAAGGAATAATAAAACAAAAAATCAATGAAAAATCCAATTTAAGAATTCATAACTTCTCAATATTTAATTTTCAAATTGTCTATAATCGATTGATTTTGTTCTCGTTCCCTTACGAGGTAAGACCTTTTTGATAATATTAAATATTCAGCCTTCTTTCAGATGTTCCTAATATATCTTATACGTCGTCAATATTGAATTCGAAATCCTAATATACAGGGTGTTTTTGAAGGTGAGGCTTTTTTTTTGACCAGCAATAGAACTCGTCAAAATAAGTCCATATACCAAAACTCGTTCATATAAAAGATTCACTAGGGCCGAGTATTTCGAAATCAAAGTTATCCGCAAATATGAGAATTTCCTAGCACGGATCTTCATTAGGTTCGTATTGATATTCAAATTTTCAGATATTACCAGCTGTGTGAGGTCAGTATAGGGGAATTAATTTATATGATGCGTATGATGACTAAGTTTTCCGATCTAATCCCCTGTGATTTCTTTCTTTGTGGGTCATTTGAAAAAAATTACGAAAAGCACTGCCGTGAAGGCAGGAGCTTTTGAGCGCTCGTACATCCACCTTGTAGGTAGATTCGCATTTTCCAGTTTTGGAAATCAATTGAAGGAATTTTTGACAGCTCTCAAATAAAATTTTAAACTTAGGCGAAACTCCCGACTTCATATTCGCGATCCAAACCCACCCTGAAAATTTCAAGTTCCTAGGCCTCTCCGTGCAAAAGTTACAATATTCTATGGTTTCTATGGTTCTGGTTATGCGATCTGGACAAAATATTGCTTCAATACATTATTCTCGATTAAAATACAAAATTTCATCTCGATCGAATCCGTAGTTCCGAATTTATCGAGAAAACGAAATTTCAAACGACCGTATTTACGGAACTCCTTGTATAATGTTGCTCATAGATGAACGTGATCACGACATTCGAGATCCACACCTATCCTGAAAATTTCAAGTCCCTAGGCGTTTCCATTCAAAAGTTACAATTTTCTATGGTTTCTATGGTTCTGGTCATGCGATCTGGACGAAATTTCACACGTAGCTTGAACACCTCATTTTCCATTTGAGTGCAAATTTTCATCTCGATCAAATCTGTAGTTTTCAAGTAATCAGGACAACAAAATTTCAAACGGCCATATTTACGGAACCCCTGGTGGAATTCTGCCCATTAACGAACTTAACCGAGGCATTTGGGATCTGAACCTACACTGAAAATTTCAAGTCTCTAGGTTGATCCGTTCGAGAGTTATCGTGCTGACGGACGGACGGCCGGACGGCCGGACGGACGGACGGACAGACTCGAATTTTCCGACGGATTCGTCATCAGTGAGTCGAACATAGTCGATTGAGACCATTTTCGGCTCAAAATTCGAAAAATACAGACATCGTGACGAAATGATATAGCCCTCGTGTAAGTAGTACGAGCGCTCAAAAATAAAAGTATAGGTGACCATTCGAAATTACACCAGGCAAGACTTTGTGCACATCAAACAAATGGTGAGAGGTGAATATTTCGAACAATTTCTGTGAACAATTCGGATAAATTTATTTTATAGGTGAGTTTGTGATCCTTTTCAATCAGTAATTTTTCATCTCCTCAGTTTGAACTTCAACAATAATACCGTTTAGAAAAAAATCTCCTAATAAAAGTTGAAAGAGAATTCAAATTTGCAATAAATGAATGCCGAGAAAAAAAACATCGCATGCATATGGCTCCTAACGAAGAGATCCATCCAGAGTAAGGTGACCATTTTTGAGCGCTCGTACTACTTACACGAGGGCTATATCATTTCGTCACGATGTCTGTATTTTTCGAATTTTGAGCCGAAAATGGTCTCAAACGACTATGTTCGACTCACTGATGACGAATCCGTAGGAAAATTCGAGTCTGTCCGTCCGTCCGGCCGTCCGTATACGGGATAACTCTCGAACGGAATGTCCTAGAAACTTGAAATTTTCAGGGTAGGTTCGAATTTTGAATGCCGCGGTTAAGTTCGTTATTGGGCAAAATTCGCCGAGGGGTTCCGTAAATATGACCAATAGTTTTTGCACTGTTTTTGAAATTGAATATTTTATATGATCAACTTCCGGCGAAATGATCGCTTTTGATGAGTTCTAGCACCTGCCAAAAAAAGCCTCACCTTAAAAAACACCCTGTATATTCAAAAGAGCAAGTCCAGTCATTCTCTGAGTTCCCATTGTGCTCCTTAAGTCCTTAATTACGTTTTTAATCTTTTAAGGGTAGAATTTGTCCTTTCCAGAGTGGCCGTTGACACTGGTACCTATACAATATTTTCAGACATATGAATATATTCGGAAGTAACTGTATACTACATTCAGAAAGTGCCGATGTGGCACTGAATCTTGAGTCTGTAGTTCTCGACATTACCTTTTATTTTTTATTCATTTCGTTAGCAATTTATAAATCGGTTTGATATAATTTTTAACTTCAATCAAAGAATTTGTATCTTTGGGGGGGGGCTGCAGCCCCAAAGCCCCCCCCCTGGCTGCGCCAGTGAAACTCGCCGAGTGTTCGTTTAAACTATCAGAGGAAGTTCTCTGCATGTAAGTGATATTAAACGAATGGTTCATTCCTTCTTGAAAATTCAAATGGAACAGTATGAAGCTTCTCTGCAATTTATGAAATTCTAAAGGAGAAAAGAACGAGAGAATTGTTTAGGGGATCAAGGATGCCTCTTAAATGCGCATCGCCAAAGTTGAGCGACGTTAAAGTTTTTATCCTCCAGTCCCAATTAAAATAATTGAAGAAATACCTCGAGTTCGAGCGAGTTACCTTTTCAAAGAGATAAACTGTGCCATCCAACTTACGGACTCAAGTTTTAATTAAATCGAATTTCTCCTTTCTTAAAGACAATTGATGCGGTAGAACGGTTCATACAATTATACTATTCGCTGAGTAGTCATTGTTGATCTCGATACTGATTAAATCGAGTAAACAAACACCAAATTTTCCCCCTCGCATCTTGAAGGATATAGCATAGCAAATAATGAGACTCATCTTAACGTTTTTACTTATCAAAACTAATACATATTTTTAAAAGGGTACTGTTCAAAACTTATTAGGAAGAATCCCCGAAATTATAAAATCAACACTCCATACAAAGTATGACCACCTCGATACCTCGTTGAATAATCGCAGCTCTACACTTAGTTCATATATAAAATGAGATTGTTCATGTCGTATTGGGGTATATTGGTCCAGCCGGCTCACGAATGTTGCCCATACGTGAGTTATTTGTTATAACCTAAACATACTTCATCGGATTTAGTTCTGTAAATTGCGCTGATGGTGGAAATACTAAGCATGCCTTAGGATTAGTGCTATTAGATGTCGAGAGAGCCTTTCAGAGGTTCAGTTCGAGCAGGTCGTGCTTCACAGGAAGTCTCACACTATCACTCACTCAGTCTCACACTATCACTCACTCTTCTATCTATCGGAGATAGTTCGTCCTTGAGGATTCCCTCTGACCAAACAAAGAAAAAAAGCAAATAGCTCCTCCAAAAGAACGCACAATTGGTTGAAGAATATCATTCCAATTTTGCAAGGTTCTTAGAAAAAATGAGTTTTGTTCGTCCTCCAATTATGATTCTTTCCTATACCATAAGAGTACCACCTCAATAAGTGAACACATCCTGGACATTAACAGATCGTCCCCATAATCTTGTTCGAGGTGAATCCGGATCAAATACCAATCTTGATTCATCCTTTAAGGAAACTGTAGCTCGTTAATTTGCATGAGAGTTCTGAAATTCATGAAGACATTCTCATCTTCGGATTGTTTCTAAATAAAATAGAACATCTAAGTGGCCTTCGAGATTGAAATAGTAATTCACGTAACAACTCCGGAATTCTTTTTTTTTTGGACGAGTAGACAAAACTCTGGAAGTCTGCGAGTCCAAAAAAACTGTTTTTGGACGTGTTGCCTACACTATTTTGTCGACAACCATGTGGAATAACAAATCGATCAGACAAATTCCTTCATTATATTTCTTTGTAGAACAAAATTCCGAACATTCAAAAATCAAAATCTCAACTAATTTCGTGCCAAATATGTGTCATTTTCTATAGACAATGATTATAACGCTGTGATTCTTCCCAGCCTAGTCCGCGAAGTGCGTACTTTCAAGACTAGGCCAGGAAATGCTTCTTTCTCAAAAAAAAATCCTCTAGGAAGTAACTACTTCCCGGACGGTTGCCGAAAAACTCTAATTACTGTCTCGGCCAATGGTATTCCACCAATTTCTCACAATATTTCCTCACCTACTATTGATCCTTCAATAATCTAATATATACATTTTTATAAAGAAGCCCTTTGGCTATGCATAATACCTAGGCTCTTCGGATGTGTATATATTTTACAGCCAGTGTATAATAAATAATAAAAATCACTGCCGTGAAGTCAGGAGCTTTTGAGCGCTCGTTCATCCACCTTGTAGGTAGATTTGCATCATCCAGTTCCAGAAAGAAATTGAAGAAATTTTTGACAGCTGTCAAAAACAATCTCAAATCGAGGCGAAACTCCAGACTTTACGTCAGTGCTTTAGGTTTTTCGATCATTCGCTAGAATTTTCTACGGTATCTATGATCTTGGTTATGCGATATGGACAAAAATTCTTACGTGATTTCGCACGTAGTTTGAAAACATTATTCTTCATCTATTTGCGAAATTCCATTCCAATCAAATCAGTAGTTCCGAAATTATCACGAAAAAAATGTTTTTAACGGCCATATTCTCGGAAACCCTAGTCTAATTTTGCTCATCGGTGAACGTGACCGCGACATTCGAGATCCACACCTATCCTGAAAATGTGAAGCCTTTCCGTTCGAAATTAATAATTTTTTATGGTTTTTCGATCGAATCAGTAGTTTCGAAGTAATCAGGAGAACAAAATTTCGAACGGCCATATTTACGGAACCTCTGGTCGAATTTTGCCCAATAACAAACGCGGCATTCGAGATTCGAACCTACAGAAATTCTTATCTTGTAGCAAATTTGATGCCGTTTCCAGGTATGTGGTCAAATTTGATGGGGCTGAAGGGACAACTGAAGTATGATTGATTTTATGGAAAAACTTGAAATATTTCATGAAATCAAAAAATGTTAAATTGAAGAATAACCGTCAACATTTCGACCATGTGTTATATGACAATTTTGTTGAAAATCACATGTATGATCTCCTCTTGAAGTTTATCCCTTCTAAAAGTAGACATCCTGTTTATGATTGGTCTTATCAACTTGATAGCCGAGCCATTATTTTCAATTGCTTATTACTTTTGAACCATCCGGTATAATAAATTGACATTTGGAACACACTACCATGCGTGAAGCGACTCATCTTTGAACTGAACAAAAAATCCTAGTCCTTATTAGAAGAATATGGGTCTTATCACAAGCTGAGATTCAACACCCTGTATGAAGGAATAATGAAGTTTGATTAGAATATTCGGAAAGAGCAGGAGACTTTCGATGTGGATCAAAAGATTTCAGTGTCCCGCACGACATTTGAGCCATCAAAATTTCTGTCGAAAGATTTGATTCGATAGTGAAATTGCACTTGTCGTACATTGAGAATGAATTCGAATAATTGTCTTTTGTACTGATTGAAAATTTGTATTCCATTATGAATAAGATCTAGGTAAAGTAATTACTCATTTATCTACTTCATTCAGTAATTATACATAATAACCAGCCATTATGTATAAAAATCTGTTTCACATTGTGTTTAACATATGTACACACATCGGAAAACTCTGAGGATATTTTTATAAATAGCCTTTTTTCATTTTTGTCAGTTGATTTAGGGAAAACTGAAATTAAAGAGTACTTAGTGAATGTTTAATATGTCATTAAATTAATTTTTTGCATGAAACGAACCCAATATTCCAAAAAAAATAAAGTATAACCCTTAATTGCATCGCGTATCATATTTGATACATGGAATTTATGTTACTGCTACGGACATCTATGAGATTGTGGACCAATTTCATTTCATGGTACATATTCATTAGAGGATAATATAAGAATCAAACACAATTTATTCCTTTCACGGCCGGCATATAACCTTTAAAGTGTCTTGTAACTTATGTTCTCCAGTAACGACTATTTCGTCGCCTTCAGTCGAAAATTGCGTAACTCCATGTTACAAAATTTTACAGGAGAAACAAAAAACACTTTAAACGTCAGAACGCGACCTGTCAATATGACTGATTTAGTATGGGAAGTACGGGAGTGACGCATTTTTCCCAAACGCGGTAGGAGATACGGTAGATTTCATTTTCTAAAATTTAAATATACCCGATCATTTCAAGAGTTTGTTAATTCCCAAGCATATTAGTAACTATGATGCCCAACAGATTTCACCAAAATACCATTTCTTGAAAAATGTGAAGTTACGTAGTTTTCTCCGGAACACGACGATTTGGTGTTTTTTGGCGATCTATTTTCGATTTTATCTTCGTGAAAGTAATCGGCAAAAATTAATTCGGTATTTTCTGGAATAGTAGTTTTGTTTTATTCATTTAGTTTCACTCTCTGTCATCAAGAAATATCGAAAAATTCGACATCTGTTTGATATCACATTTGATACATCATGCACTCATGTAAAATTATGTATTTACAGAATCTATGGTAGAAAATATTTTTCTCTTCAGATTATGGAGTACTATACATAACTTCTCGATAATAAGGACGAAAAAACCCATAACAGAAGAAGATGCGCATAAAATGAATATGATTTATCGAAATTCACCAACAATTCAGATGGGGGGGGTATATTGAAATACCTGAAATAGTTTCTTCGAAAATACTCGATACAGATTCAACCTCGGAAGTTTTCTGAGTTTCTCTCAATTCAAAAAGTTCTACTTCGCGAAGATTTCCTCACGCGTCCTCAGATGCGATTCCTGAAAATTGTTCTTCATCAAAATCACGGAATGCTCCAAAACCGAAAATAAACATAAAAAATGCATTATAGTAGCGAATTCATCGAAAAAGAGGCTCATTCATTATCTAGGATGCTCTCAAAATCTTCAAGGAAAATTCGACTATCCAGTTATATGAAATATCCGAGGAAATATCAATAAATTTCGAATGAAAACTTTTTCAGTCATTAGTCCCATAAATATCGCCTCAGTGCATGATGTATCATATTTGACACCAATGATTTTCCTCCTTTTTTCCCAAGAAAATCGTAATTATAAATTTTTTCACAACTATTTTCAGCAAACTTGAGGTCAGACGAGCTCACTTGATTTTTTTCATTTATTTTTTGTCGATTTTTTAAAATTCGTGCAGTTGAGGAATAAACCATAATTTTACGAGCTATACAAAAAATTGATCAAGTATGCAAACATATAACTAATGAAGAGTTTGACCCCCACGTTGGTTTAGAACATCTCTAAACCTATTGTTCATAGTCAAAATGACATTGTCAAAGGCCGATTGAGGTAAACTTCCCCCATTCTATGGTTGGAAGCTCTCGGAATTGAAAAGCATTTTGGATATTGCTCATAAGGGGAGTAATTCTACGTTGAAGTATGTCCCATACATGCTCAATCGGATTAAGGTCCGGAGATTGTGGGGGCCATGGCAATACTTCAATTCCCTCGTTTTCTAACCCGTTCTTCAGCGGTATGGGGACGAGCATTATCATGCATTTAGCAAAAGTTTGCACCAACCGCACCAGAAAATAAAGGCACAATGGGTTGAAGAATATTATCAACATACTGCTGACCTGTCAGGAAACCATTTGTTAAAACGAGGTCGGTTCTGCCGTCTATAGTTATTCCGCACCATACTATTATTATACCGCCTCTGTATTTGTGAACACCCTGAACATTTCTTAAACGTTCCACGTTCCCGGATCGCCTCCACACTCGTGTCCGACGAGAATCTGGATGAAATCCAAATCTGGATTCATCAGTGAACAAAACTATTGCCCAACTATCTGCATCCCAATTTTGATATTCTTCGCACCAGTCTACTCTGGCAGCGCGTTTGCCTCTAGAGAAAGGTGGACATCAAATTAGTCTTCGAATATGAAGATTGGATTCGTGGAGACGATTTCTCACATAATCTCGCCCAACGGTTAGGTTACGCGCTCGCTGCAATTCCATAACCAATTCGAGTGCTGTAATTGTAGGGTCTTCTAACACTTAGCAATAAAAATTTACACTGACTTGCAGCTGTACAGCGTCCACGCCTTAGGTGTTGTTCAGCCGGACTTCCAGTTTCCCTGAAACGCCTCCATTAACGACTTATGACTTTTTGGGAAACACCCATCCGCTCAGCTACTTCGACTTGTCGCAGGCCAGCTTGAAGAAGACCTACTGCTAGATTCATCTCGTCTGAAGACAAAGTCGTCGTTTCATAGTAAAACACAATATTCTCAATGCAACAATACTTTTGAAGACCACTATAGGCAGAATTAAATCGGAATACTGAGTTCTTACAGAATTTACTTTTTCCATCTATCACGTTTGTCAAGGGGTTATGATCTTAAAATTTCGATAATACGGATCATATAAATGAATTTCCGTATACTGACCTCACACAGCTGTTAATATCTGAACATTCAAATATCAATACGATTCCATGACAGCTTATATTTTCTTGGCGAGGAAATATGAGGAATGAAGCGATGTGCTCGCAAATCCCGCATCTCAAAATTTCTTACAGTTTGTGTTAGCTCTACTAGTATCGTGAGATATCGATTCGAAAGTTGAGAAGTAGGTGTTTCTCTCAGATCCTGTGTTCTTGCAAAGCAGTTTTCAGAGATTTACGATTTAGGATTTTCGCCCATTCATTATGAAGAATTTTTGGATGAATAAGGCTTCTTCTTGAAGACATGAAAAATGTCGTTTACAAAAAAGTGGGATCGTCGATAGGAATATTTCTACTCGTGAAATCCATGTATTTCAAAGGTTCGAAGATTCTGCATTTCTTACTGAGATCTTGTTACATGTTGAAAATAATTCCTCAGGTTGAATTTTCAAACCTAACTTTATACTAAATTAATTCGTTTATCGATAATTGAAACCGAGCAACCGAAAGTCATTCCGGCAAACTAATTTTATTTTTCTTATTTCTTTTATAATTATTTTTCATTTTTCTATCAAGTCGAAGCCTTTTTAAAAAAACAATTTCTTAGAAAAAGAAGCGTTTCTCGTTTTGAAATGAGAAGAATATCAATGAACAGAATAATACAGGATCTACTCAAAAACTGCTGTAACAGAAAATTTTTGTTTCTATAGAATTCTTGTTATACTCCGCAATAAGGAACAACAAAAATTCCATCCAAGACATAAAGATTATCTGTCTGAAGCAGGTGTTGAGATTTTTGACCGTTAATACATCGTAGGAGGGGATTTCATTTTCCCAGCTTCTTTGAAAAGTAACCACCGAAATGAGTATATCTCTACTTGAGAGGGGCGATCCCTACTTTCTTCAGATGTTGAAGAAGAGCCATTGTCCTCAGTAACTTTGCTTGAGTAATTAAGTTATTCAGGGTCATATTATGGTAATAAAAACAACGTTTTGAACGTCGACACTTTAAACAATAATCTTGTGGGAGACGTCATGAGTTCGCACCGATAGGGACTCAATTTCAAGAACGTGATTCTGGATCGTAGTCATAAAATGATTATTATTCATCTGCGAGTACATCCGTACAGTGTACAGACCGAACGGATTCCCACGAACACCTAAGTATCTATCCTGATGATTGGATTTGGGTTGAGGTTCATTTCGCGGGGCGAACAACTAAATTACCTCCATGTTTTCGCGCAGATACGTGCCAGCGTGACGTTATTTGCACCGCAAGCAGGTATTCCAGAAATGATGTCTTCCAATCTCCCCCGGATCCTTAATTCTATCGAACGCGTTCAGTATATTGTCACAGTGATTGGACCGATTCTCAATGGAAGGAACTTCCTGTCTTTTTATAGAACACTCCATCAACACTTTTCCAGTTTGAGATGCAGCGGGAGTTTGGGGAACATAGATTCTCTGGACGAGCGGGGCTATCGGAATGGTTTCCAGTTTTTATTACTTTCCACGGAAGTGGATGATATTTATTGCGATATTTTTCCACGCGAAACTCTTGATCTTTTAATGAATTGAATTCCGCTAGACGAAATGTCGACGGTTCGGACTACTTCAATATCAGCGTATAACTTTCACGAAATAGTTAGAGTAGGTAGGTACTCAGTAACTAGACTGAGGAAAACGCAGCAAATTTGATGAAGTTATGAACTTTCCTTCAGATAAATGAACGTAATTGATCTGAACATCAGTTATTTCAAGAAAATCCCGTGTTTTGGAAAAAATACAAAATTTCTTCATAACTTTTGATGAAAATAACTATAACACATTCTAGTCGATAAGGGGCTGCAGCTGCCAGGGCAATTCTGAAGACTGTAAGCATTCCTGAGTCGCTTTGATTGATAGATAGATAGATAGTCTATTTCCAAATTATATACAAGAAGCGTATTCGTGGAAATGATGGAAAGCACTGCCGTGAAGTCAGGAGCTTTTGAGCGCTCGTTTACCCGCATTCTCCAAATTTAGAAACCATTAGAAAAAAATTTGACAGCTGTAAAAAAAATTTCAAACTGATTCGAAAATCCAGACTTCACGTCAGTGCTTTAAGTGGCCAATTTTTTTTTTCGATAATTCGCTAGAATTTTTTACGGTTTTGATGTCAGTAATACGATCTGGACAAAATTTCGCACGTATTTCGAATACATTATTCCTCAGCTAAGTTCAAAATTTCATTCCAGTCCAATCAGTATTTTCGGAACTATCAGCAAAAAAATATTTTGAACGGCCATATTTACGGAACCCCTAGTCTAATTTTGCTCATTGATGAACGCGACCGCGATATTCGCGATCCAAACCCACCCTAAGAACTTCAAGTTCCTAGGCCTTTCCGTTGAAAAGTTCCAATTTTCTATGGTTTCTATGGTTCTGGTCATGAGATCTGGACAAAATATTGTTTTAATATATCATTTTCGATTAAAATACAAAATTTCATCTCGATCGAATCCATAGTTTCGAAATTATCGAGAAACCAAAATTTCAAACGACCGTATTTACGGAGCCCCTAGTATAATTCTGCTCATTGATAAACGTGAACGCGACATTTCAGATCCACACCTATCCTGAAAATTTCAAGTCCCTAGGCCTTTCCGTTCGAAAGTTACAATTTTCTATGGTTTCTATGGTTCTGTCTATGCGATCTGAACAAAATTTCACATGTAGCTTGAACACCTCATTCTCTATTTTAGTGCAAAATTTCATCCCAATCAAATCTGTAGTTTTCAAGTAATCAGGGGAACAAAACTTTGAATGGCCATATTTACGGAACCTCTGGTGGAATTCGGCCCATTAACGAACTCAACCGGGGCATTTGGGATTTGAACCTACCCTGAAAATTTCAAGTCTCTAGGTTGATCCGTTCGAGAGTTACGGACGAACGTACGGCCGGACGGCCGGTCGGACGGACGGAGAGACTCGAATTTTCCGACGGATTCGTCATCAGTGAGTCGAACATAGTCGATTGAGACCATTTTCGGCTCAAAATTCGAAAAATACAGACATCGTGACGAAATGATATAGCCCTCGTGTAAATAGTACGAGCGCTCAAAAATACTAATTTCCACTTGTGACAGAAATAATTGGGGGCACTTTCATGAAATGAATTCTAATTCCTGATCTGAGATACCATTGAATCTTGAAACAGAAATTAACATTCCCCATAACGTTTGTAGGAACATTGGTATAATTGGTTGAAAATGTATAAAAGCACTATTCTCGTGAAAAAATTTTAGAAAAGCACTGCCGTGAAGTCAGGAGCTTTTGGGCGCTCGTTCATCCACCTTTTAGGTAGATTCGCATTCTCCAGTTTTAGAAACCAATTGAAAATATTTTGACTGCTGTCGAAGAAAATTTCAAACTAAGGGAGAAATCAAGACTTCACTGCTTCACTGCTTCAGGTGACCAATTTTTTTTTCGATAATTCGCTAGAATTTTCTACGGTATCTATGGTCTTGGTGATGCGATCTGGACAAAATTTACCACGTAGTTTGAATACAGTATTCTTCATCTATGTGCGGAATTTTATCCCAATCCAATAAGTAGTTTCGAAATTATCAGGAAAAGAATAGTTTGAACGGCTATATTCACGGAACCCCTAGTCTAATTTTGCTCATTGATGAACGTAATCACGAAATTCGCGATCCGAATCTATCCTGAAAATTTCGAGTTCAAGTTCAAGAAAACTGAATTTCAAACGACCATATTTACGGAACCCTTAGTCCAGTTTTGCTCATTGATAAACGTGACCGCGAAATTTGAGATCCACCCCTATTAGAAAATTTCAATTGCCTAGGCCTTTCCATTACAAAGTTATAATTTTATATGGTTCCTATGGTTCTGGCATTGCGATCTGGACAAAATTTTGCATGTAACTTGAACACGAATCGAATCAGCAGTTCCGAAGTCATCAAGAGAACAAATTTCGAGCGGCTCTATTTACGGAACCCGTGGTCTAATTTTGCTCATTGATAAACATAAACGCGACATTTCAGATCCACACCTATCCTGGAAATTTCAAGACACTAGGCCTTTCCGTTCGAAAGTAATAATTGTCTATGGTTTCTATGGTTCTAGTCATACGATCTGGATAAAATGTAGCCTGAATATATTATTCATCATCAAAATAAAAAAATTCGTCAAGATCGAATCCGTAGTTTTGAAATCATCAAGAAAATTAAATTTCAAATGACCTTATTTACGGAACCGCTAGTCTAATTTTGCTCATTGATGAACCTGACCGCGACATTCGAGATCCACACCTTTCCTGAAATTTTCAAGTCCCTAGACTCCCTAGGCCTTTTCATTACAAAGTTATAATTTTCTATGGTTTCTATGGTTCTGGTCATGCGATCTAGACAATATTTGTGAGTATCTTGAACACGACATTTTCCATCTAAGTGCAGAATTTCATCTCGGTCGAATGTGTAGTTTCAGAATAATCAGAAAAACAAAACTTCGAACGGCCATATTTACGGAACGCCTAGTGAAATTCTGTCCATTAACAAACTAAACCTCGGCATTTGGGAACTGAACCCGCACTGAAAATTTCAAGTCTCTAGGACGTTCCATTCGAGAGTTATCGTGTATACGGCACATTTTCAGTTCAAAATTCGATAAATACAGACATCGTGACGAAATGATATAGCCCTCGTGTAAGTAATACGAGCGCTCAAAAAATAGTGTCAAGAACAGAAAAGGAAAATCAAATCAAATTCTCCGAATTGAAATAATGATTCATTTTATATGGTTCAAGGTTGATTAACAAATGTTTAACCTCTTTCTGAAATTTACTTACACTATTAGAGCATTTAATATTGTTGGGTAACTTATTATAAACGCTCACGCACATATGGAAAGGACCTTTTTCTAATACCCGATCCACACTCATGCCGCGAATAACGGCAAGAATTCTTGCCGCGAATCTTGGCGTGAACTTCACGTGTAAATAAGCCAGGAATATTCGCAGTTTGGTTCGCGCGATCCCATCCACACTCGCGTTTCGCGGGTTCGCGGACGTTCACGGCATGAGTGTGGATCGGGCATAATAAAGTCAACCTGGATAGATTAAATCATGTGTTCTGGTAGCATAATTATTATGACCTGAATTTGAAACAAATTGATTTTTATTTTTGAAAGTGAACAGCAAACATTCTAAAATGCAGTCAAGATGGACAAGGATTTAAATTTGCCTGTGCATGATTCTTTAAATTTCATGTTACATATTTTTCTTAAAGTTCTTTTCTGCACAATGAAAACTGACTGTATTTTAGAGTTACTTCCCCAAAAAATTATACCGTACCTCAGAATTGACTCAAAGTTAGCATAATACAAAATTTTTAGTGTATTCAAATTCATATAGTTAGCGACAGTTTTGATTCCGTATCCAATACTTCCCAATTTCAAACACATTTGTTTATACGTGTTTCCCAATTTGAAAATTCATCAATATTCACCCCAAGGTGATAGTTATAATCGGATGTATTATTTGGGTTTCGAAATCTATTATTTTTGGTTCGGAGAATTTTGACTGTTTGTTTTAGACTCATTAATGTTCAGCTTGTTCATATTGAACCAGCGCTTCGCCTGATCAAAAATGTTTTCTGTTTCCATGAGAATTTCTGGTATATTTTTCCCGCCGACTAATATATAATATCAGTATCATCGACATAATTTGTTGTTAAGCAACGACCTAGAGGTAAAGGCAGGTCATTCATGAAAATTATGAATAAAATGGGCCCCGCTATACTTCCCTGTGCTATACGAGTAATGACACATCGAATATCATATTTTACCCCATTTTCAACCGAAACCTGTTGTTTCCTATTTATAAGATAATAAGAAGAGTTCGACTCACTGATGACGAATGCGTCAAAAAATTCGAGTCTGTCCGTCCGAATACACAATAAATCTCGAAAGGAACGACCTAAAAACTTGAAATATTCAGGGTAGGTTCGAATCTCGGATGCCGCGGTTAAGTTCGTTATAGGGCAAATTTCGCCCAGGGGTTCCGTACATAATATGGCCGCTCGAAATCTTGTTCTCCTGATTACTTCGGAACTACTGATTTGATCGGAGTGAAATTTTGCACTCAGATGTAGAATGACTAGTTCAAGCTCGCATGACCAGAAACCATAAAAAATTATAAATTTGTAATGGAAATTTTCAGGATAAGTGTGGATCTCGAATGTTGAGGTCACGTTCATCAATGAGCAAAATTATACTAGGGGTTCCTTGAATATGGTCGTTTGAAATTCAGTTTTCTCGATAATTTCAAAACTATGGATTTTATCATTAAGAAACTTCGTATTTGAATTGAGAATAATATATTCGAGCGAATTCGTCGAAAAATTTAAGCCTGTCCGTCCGTCCGGCCGTATACACGATAAGTCTCGAACGAAGCGACCTAAAAACTTGAGATTTTTGGAGTGGTTTTGAATCTTGAATGCTGCGGTTGATTTCGTTATTAGGCAAAATTCGACCAGGAGTCATGTGAATATGGTTGTTTGAAATTTTGTTCTCTTGATAATTTCAAAACTACGAATTCGATCAACACGAAATTTTGTATTACAATGGAGAATGATATATTCAAGCTACATGCGAAATTTTGTCCAGATCGCATGGCCATAATCGAAGAAACCATAGAAAAATATAAGTTTTGAACGGGCCATTGTTTTGACGAAACTATACCTCTGCAAGTTCGATTTGTTTATATCGCAGAGCCAGAGCCATTCAATAAAAGGAAGTCGTTGCACAAGGTTGCAGAGGAACGAATATTCACGTAAATCGGAACTAACGGCCTAATTCATTCCGAACTTAGAAGTGGTTCTTTCAAGAAGCCGGAAACCAACGAATTTGTAAGTGCTTAAGAATGGCGTAAATTAAAATCCCAAACTGGAGTTGCGTTAGTAGGAGATAATGCTCCATGCCATGTATTGAAGAGGTTTTGGTAGAGGAGGAATTCCAACATCACAAACTTCTACGACTAAGTCCGTACCATAGCCTTATGTTCAATCCAATTGAGCTGGCTTGGTCTACATTTAGGGCTGCAGTAAAAGTAGACATGCGGATGAAGAGCTGAATAGTATTTTGGCTGGTGCTGATCAGAATCGTCTGACTCAAACAGAATATCGCATGCAGAGATTAGAGAACGTCGCGTTCGTGGAAATAAAGGCAAGATATCAAAATTCCTTGCATATATACAAAGATTTTCCCCTGCTGCATTGGATATGCAAGATATTATTTTCTAATTAATGATTTAAACTCATCAATGGTTTCAAATTCGACTAAATTTGCATTCCATTTTATGTCAAGTACCAATTTGAAGTCGACTAGTGCCAATATGATTTTGATTTTTGACAATTTGCTTCTGATTAATGCCAATTTAAAAATTGAAGATGCCAATTTGATTTTGACTAATCGTCGGCCTAATTCGTTAACCTGCTAAGTCCATTTTTTGGTCAATTTTACTTTTTGAGCTGATCATAAAGTTCAGACGATTACCTACCTTATGGCATAAGAAATAGGTCGATATCAATATTCAATGTGGTAGAAAAGCCGTACACGAAAAACTGCTTTGTACTCAATAGCAAATCTACACATAGAAAACCTGCTAACTTCCATTGGGGCCTCAGTTTTGTACTGACGCTCGAAGTTAGACAATGTTTTGATCAAGTTTTCATTAGCATAGTGAAGGCCAAAATTATAAACAAGTTAAGTCTCTTTTGTTCTATCATTTAAGATATACACTCGCGTGCAAGAAAAAAAACAACAAGTTAATGTTTTTTTGTGAAATTTGAGGTCTCGTAGTTTCTTTATTTTTAACCCAATTCTCAAATTTTTTCAGCAAACTGTGGATAAATTTATCAATTTCATCTTGGTCATTAATTCTTTTGTTAAAGGCTGGCTTATAAGTCATCATACAGTGTTAATTAGAAGTTTGTTGTTGAACCCTAATTTTGAAACATCGTGTGGAATAATTTCGTGGTCAAATACTTTCAAAATACTAATTTTTGTTGAGAACTATTCCTTTCCAACATTTTTTTTTGATTCATGCCTTTGAGTGCTTTAGTTCATTTTCAAGAACGAAATGAACTTGTCATCAACGGTTTACTTCAAGAATTGTGATTTTTTGAAGAGGTGAATTGGGGAAGAATAATTGCACAAAGGCTGTTGCTCCTGTTGAAGATGAACGTTATTATGAATATGTTGCAAGAATTCTTCATGTTCATCGCTCTACCGTCAAAAGAGTAGTCGAAGCTTGCAGACCAGTAATTAGAGCCAAATTACTTCAGCGTCATCGAGTAACTTTACTGAACATTTACATTGGACTTACGACAACGAAGCAATGTTCTTTTCACTGACGAATCCAGATTCACATTCTCCGGATGGATGGAAAAGAGTATGGAGAAGAAACGGGGAAAGATTTTTTTCTTAAAATTGGGTAAACTGTTGTTCGGAGTTCATTTCCCCCTTAAAAATCAACTTGGTGCACCTGAAGACATGAATCAAAAAACAAAATGTTGAAAATGAATGGTTCTCAATCTAAATTGGTATTTTGAAAGAATTTGACCACGAAATTATTCCACAGGATGTTTTGAAATTAGGGTTTAACAATAAACTTTCAATTAACCCTTTATAATAACTAATAAGCCAGCATTTTACAAAAGACCGAATGAGCGAGTTGAAATTAATAATTGTATCTACAGTTTGCTGAAAAAATGTTAAAAATTGAACTAAAAATAAGAAAACTACGCACGTGAGTATATTTTCATTCAGTGTTACGTTATGAAAGCAATGAATCTATTCTCTATAAAACTTTTTATAAGGATGACTGGCAACTTTTTCCGCAGAGAAGGTCTTCACGATTTCATCCTTGTGAGACTAGTGATTTAACGCAATAGCACCAAAATCGACGCAAAATCACTCTTCGGAAAAACTGCTATATCCTCAATCGAATGTAAACTTCATAACGAAAAGCTGCTAAGTGATTATTTTCCTGATTTTTTCGAACAGTGCTTAAGATATTCTAAAATTAAAACTTACAAAATAACTAGAATCATTATAGGAGCCAAAGGAATTTTCAGAATCTTTACATGTAAAATACAAAAGATTTCTTTCAGTTTTTTCCCTCTCCTGTAAACTATGCCGAAATGGACTTAGCAGGTTAACGAATTAGGCCGACGTAATGCCATTTTGGTTATGATCAGCGCCAATTTGAACTTGAAAAGGTATATTGCATTGAAAGATAATCGATGACATTCATGTTTATCACGCTTTGCGCATGATTTAACAACGGATCAGTTAACATTGGCGTTGATCAGCCTTCAAGAATCCGGGGTTTAGTTACGGAAATATATAAATTAACCTTCGTCCCATGATATGTATTCAGAATTCAGTACTAGGAAATGCAAAAAAGCATCGTAAACCAAAATTTTTTATGTGAACTGCTATTTTTAATGGAAAACCTTGTACTTTATTTGCCTAATCGGTAGTGCTTTTCCTTCTAATTTCAAATATATATTCTTTATTGAAGTTATCTTGGTCAGTTTTTGAAAAATATGGATTTTTTCGTCTGAATCTAAGGCAGCTTACGCCACATGACAATGCTGCGATTTCTTAATATCAAAGTAGCCGTGGATGAAAGGACAACTTATATTTGTTCCATTTATTTATCAACAAAAATTTAAATTAAGTATTCAAAATGACTCAGATTTAACCCCACTCGACTTTTTCCTGTGAGGTCACTTGAAAACCAAATCTATGCAACCGAACCAGAATCTCTGGAAGATTAATGAAGTAGTGAATTCGTGAAGAATGCCGTCTAATAACGACGGAACTGCTACGAAATGTGAGGTCTCATTTTGAACAGAACTTGTACTATTGTATGAAAATGGGTGGTAGACACTTAGTTCATTGACAATAATAATTATGGCGACAGTTGCTTCATCAGATATTTTTTTTATCAATAGAGAATAAAAATTGATTTCCCAACGTCAAGTTCCATATTATCTCGATGACGAATCGATAGAATTAATTAATTTTTGTTGTTTTATATTAAGAAGGAAATTGTCTTTCGAATGAAGTATTACTTGCGATATGTTGCCTTCCAAAAATTCAGAGCTGGCGGTCGCAACTCCGAGGGACTGAATTTATTTAATCGCGAACGAAGTCCCCCATGAAGATGTAGTTGACTTTTCCGAGCGTTTTTATATAATTCTGTTCCGCCGACCAACAGAGCAGCTGTTTCAATTTCAATGGTCACACTCTGTGTATTGTGTATTATATAATATATTCGAAAAGTATTCTCATGATATAAGCTAAGACATATTCGAAATTTCAAGATATGCTTTGATTTCGTTATTTTTGTACGCACGTTTTATTGTTGTGAAAGATATTGATTACCTACCATAGTGTACAATTTATTCAAGTAAATGATATAAACATATCAGAGAAATCTTAGATATTACAACACTGATTGGAATTTGAATGTTCATATTCGTTTCGAGAAATTACATTAGTAATTGAGAGCATCATTCGCGTATTGCGATCGATTCTCATAGTGTCAATCATCCGCTTTCTTCGTGAAACATTCAATCAACATTTAGAGAGTCTGAATGCAGCTGGAGTTCCTGGTTCCTGAGCACATACATCCAAGACGGGCGAAACGTTCAGAATAGTTTCGATCCGTTCAAGCTTTTATTACTTTTCAGAGAAATGGATGATATTTATTGCATTATTTTCTTTCATGGATCTCTAATCATGTGTTGAATTGAATTTATCGACTATATACTTTTATGGAAGTTGAAGATCGAACAGAATCCAATCCGAATTTGAAGATCACCTTCGAGTGTCAATATACTGAACCGAGTCCTTCACGCTGGAATCAAAACAGGAACATATGATCTCTAGGTGCGGAGGGTATGCGTGTTTCTGCCTCTTCTGTTTGACGTCGGATTGAATCAATTCGGTCCCACAGGGAATAATATTATTAACTTGCTTTTGCTTCCAGCTTTGGTCACGTTCAGTGAGCTGTAATTGGCATTCAAGTCACATTTCTTACTTTCTGTTTGGGAATTTTTCAGAATTATTGAACTAATCAAATTCGTAGTGTGCACTAGGCATTTCGAGAAATATTGATATTAAAAATTTATTTCAGATGTAATATGGTTGAGATATGAGCCCAGAAGAACAATTAACTGAATTCACTCAACAAATCGAACCGAGCTGGGACATTCAATATGAAAATATTTCTGGATTTAATGGGTTATATAAGTTAGGTAGGACTTATGGGGAAATATACAGCTCCACGAGAGTTAGAGATATCGTATTCAATCGTTTTTGAAAGTATGTAATCTTCTATAAGATCGCTGTAAAATCATTTAAAACTCAATAACAACTTGAATCGATCCAATAAAAATCAGTGTGAGATATTTCGTCAATCTGGTCGCCTTTTTTCTGAAGTTTGGTTTTTTGCATATGCTTCATGAATGTTTTTATTTTGAAATGAAGTCAGTTTCTCAACGGCTTCGGTTTGAAACGAATTTTCTGAAAATGCCAAGACGTAAATTAACAAACACTGAGGCTAATAGGGCTATCGGAATGCTACAGGGTGACCTAACTCAGGTTGTTGTAGCGGAAAGGCTCCAAGTCAGCCAAAGTTTGATATCTCGACTTTGGAATAGGTTCAGGGAGACAGGTTCCGTGTTGGAAAGACCAAGGCTTGGTGGGCGACGAAAAACAACATCTGCTCAGGATCGTTTCATCACCGTTTTGGCGTGAAAAAACCCTACATCTACGTGTAGAATGCTACGGAATACTCTTCAAAATGCAGATGGGGTCCAAGTTTCCATCGAAATCATCAGACGACGTTTGAGAGAGGTGAATCTAGGTTCTAGACGTCCATTAAGAGGAGTTCCATTAACACGTGACCATACGCGTCAAAGACTGGAATGGGCAAGGCAACATATCAATTGGAACGATCAATGGCGTAGTGTCCTTTTCATTGATGAATCCAGATATGGACGATTTTCAGATTCTCGGAGAATAAGGGTATGGACAATCCCACGCATACCCCGTAATCGTCGCTATGTCCAAGAAGTCCATCCATTCCGAGGGGGTAGTGTTATGGTATGGGCCGGGATATGTTTCAACGGGCGCACAGATCTACACGTTTGTCCTGGATAATATATAATATTTTTATTCTTCCAATTGTCAACTTGTTATTAGGTTAATTTGTATATTAGGTATATTAGGTATTAGAAATAAGGCGCTTTTGTTAATTTTTTGTATTTTTAATTTGTGAACACTGTTTTGGGTATTGGGTTACCTGTTTGTGTTCCTCGTGAATAAATAAATAAATAAATAAATATGACCGCCTTACACTATAGGGAGCATGTCATTGACAATGTTGTGCCAAATTTTCACGCTGCTATTGGTGAAACTTTTCAATTTCTAGACGATAACGCTAGACCGCACCGTGCAGCCATAGTTGAGAATGCGCGCGAGGAGCTTGGTATTCCACATTATTTACCAATACCTCCGCACTCACCAGATTTGAATTGCATAGAAAATGCATGGGATATGCTTCAAAGAAGTTAAGATAATCATCAACCTACCCCAGAATCCTTAAATGATCTGAGAGAGCTTCTGCCCCGTTTATGGAACCAAATTCCTCAAGAAATGTTCAACAACCTCGTGTGTAGTATGCAAAGAAGATGTCAAGCTGTTATTGATGCCCGTGGAGGCCAAACATTATATTGATAGTCTTGAAATGCTTGAATTCTCTGTGAATAATATTTCGTTATTTTACTCGATTTTACTCAACCACCCTGTATACGCTGCAGACCTACAGGCTAAAATTAATTTGCAACTTGAAATCATATTGATATGAATTTTCATCACAAAAATCTGATTTTAACTATATTTTTTTGCACTTCAAGTCAATATTCCTAACTTATGTGGAGCAGTTCATTTGGAAATCTTCTGCAAAGTTGGTCAATACAGTTTCTGTGGAACAATTATCCCAACGTATTATCACGAACTTTCTATTGAGACCGACCATGCCAATCCTGTTTGGTCCTTCTTCGAAAGAGAGAGAAATAGATTGAATGCCTTGGATCTATCACAGCTTCCAAAATAGAATCATGCCAATATCGACATAATACATTTATTATTTAAAAAAATTACGAGGAGCACTGCCGTGAAGTCAGGAGCTTTTAAGCGCTCGTACATCCACCTTGTAGGTAGATTCGCATTTTCCGGTTTTAGAAATCAATTGAAGGAATTTTCGACAGCTGTCAAAAAAATTCTCAAACTTAGACGAAACTCCAGACTTTGTCAGTGCTTCAGTTGACCAATTTTTTTTCGATGATTCGCTTGAATTTTCTACGGTATCTATGGTCTTGGTGATGCGATCTGGACAAAATTTGGCACGTAGTTTGAATACATTATTCCTCAGCTAGGAGCAAAATTTCAAAGGAAAAAAATATTTTGAACGGCCATACTTACGGAACCCCTATTCTAATTTTGCTCATTGATGAACGTGACCGTGAAATTCGCGATCCAAACCCACCCTGAAAATTTCAAGTTCCTAGGCCTTTCCTTCGAAAGTTATAATTTTCTATGGTTTCTATGGTTCTGGTCATGCGATCTGGACAAAATTTTATCTCGATCGAATCCGTAGTTTCGAAATTATCGAGAAAACAAAATTTCAAACGACCGTATTTACGGAACCCCTAGTATAATTCTGCTCATTGATAAACGTGAACGCCATATTTCAGATCTACACCTATCCTGAAAATTTCGAGTCCTTAGGCCTTTCCGTTCGAAAGTTATGATTTTCTATGGTTTCTATGGTTCTGGTCATGCGATCTAGAGAAATGTAGCTTGAATATATCATTCTCCATTAGTATACAAAATTTCGTCACGATCGAATCTGTAGATTTGAAATTATCAAGAAAACTGAATTTCAAACGACCATATTTACGGAACCCCTAGTATAATTTTTCTCATAGATGAAAGTTATCACGACAATCCAGATCCACACCTATCCTGAAAATTTCAAGTCCCTAGGCAATTCCGTTCAAAAATTACAATTTTCTATGGTTTCTATGGTTCTGGTGATGCGAGCTGGACAAAATTTTGCATGTAGCTTGAACACCTCATTTTCCATTATAGTGCAAAATTTCATCTCGATCAAATTTGTAGTTTCGAAGTAATCAGGAAAACAACATTTCGAGCGGCCATATTTACGGAACCCCTCGACGAATTTTGCCCAATAACGAATTTAACCGCGGCATTCGAGATTCGAACCTACCCTGAAAATATCAAGTTTCTAGGACATTCCGTTCGAAAGTTATCGTGTATACGGTGGGACGGCCGGACGACCGGACGGACGGACAGACTCGAATTTTCCGACGGATTCGTCATCAGTGAGTCGAACCTAGTCGATTGAGACCATTTTCGGCTCAAAATTCGAAAAATACAGACATCTCGACGAAATGATATATCCCTCGTGTAAGTAGTACGAGCGCTCAAAAATGTTCATTTATTGGAACGCACACGAAGTATCCCTGTCAAGATAATATATAAATTTCGGTACATCAATGGCACGTGGTTCAAACATCCACAAAAAAATAAATAAATTGCACAATACATAACAGGTATTGGGTCATCACAGGGATGAAAAATTGTGAATATAACATAATTACAAGTGCAAGCTAAGATTTAAGCTCAATCTTTCATGACCTACTTGTTTTAATTATTATGAATGATTTGCCAAATGTTGATATGATGTTGATTCGGAAGAAATCTTAGTGAACGGGTATAGTGTTTTAATGAAACTTGCCCTAATTTCAAAGAAGCGGCAGAAGTGGAATCATAAAACGGTTTAGTTATGCCTTGAAGTTCCCACACTCCATCAGTATCGCATAATTCAAAACTGATTCCACATGTTCACATTTCAAATAGTATAATGAATTCGTTAACCGTTCAGTAATTGGTGGAAACCCCGCAGATTCATCTCAAACATTGATAAACTTCTATTTCAGCGTTTACTCAGGATAGGACTTAGAGCAATTTATGTCGATTACTGCACGATTCTGTTGGAATTGGACGCCATATAACACCCAAAATCAAACAACATTCGATTTCTGATTCAATTAAGGTGGTGGCGGCCCTGCAACGCATGCCTGCAGTCGGATGTCGTCCTCCATTTTGTCACGTTTTGGTTTGTATAATTAGCACGACAATTTACATGATTCATTGCGGTCTAATGGAAAATGGGGCTTAATTTCAGTCTGGAAGAAATTTGCAATTCAAATTGCTTTCAATGTTTGATTAGTTTCAAAACAATGCTTCCCCATTGTTTATGTTTGTTTTGTTGTTCCTAGATTTTATGTTTTCAGCTTAGGTTCTTCCGTTTGCTGCTTGACCTTGATGAACGTGAAACAACACCGTTTTTATACGATGAATGTACATCTAAGATTAAATTTGCATTTTGACCTGGCGTTCTCTGCGGCACTAGACATCTATTCAACTCAGAATGGGGAAGCATTTTACCCAATACATCTTGGATTTCATTGAATTATTTTCGAACTAATGATACTTCTGCATTTCGTAATGAATTGATGTATTATTTTAGTTATGGCAATAAAGTATTATTATTATTTACTTGAATTTAAAATGAGGTATATAGCCTATAAACTTTCGAAGTACAAAAAAAACCAAAGAAATAGTGTGACACAAAAAGAAGACATTTGTAGGTAAAAGTACACCCAAAAAATTCAAAAATCAAACTGAGAACAAAGTTCATGTGACTCCAAATCGAAAATTCTCTCCCTCCCTAGCAAATATATCACCCGCAGAAATATCTGTTTAATCTGTTCTTGAATATGTTGACCGATGGAGAACTAACTCATCGGGAAGGAAGTTCCACACACCGAAAACGTGGTTGCACAGAAACTCCTGCTTGCAATTCGACCGGAACACTTCATTTTTGAGCGCTCGTACAACTTACACGAGGGCTATATCATTTCGTCACGATGTCTGTATTTTTCGAATTTTGAGCCGAAAATGGTCTCAATCGACTATGTTCGACTCACTGATGACGAATCTGTCGGAAAATTCGAGTCTGTCCGTCGGTCCGGCCGGCCGGCTGGCCGTCCGGCCGTATACACGATAACTCTCGAACGGATCGACCTAGAAACTTGAAATTTTCATTGTAGGTTCAGATCCCAAATGCCTCGGTTAAGTTCGTTATTGGGCAAAATTCGACCAGTGGCCGTTCGAAATTTTGTTTTTCTGATTACTTGAAAACTACAGATTCGATTGAGATGAGATTTTGCACTCAAATGGAAAATGGGGTGTTCAAGCTACATGTGAAATTTTGTCCAGATCGCATGACCAGAACCATAGAAACCATAGAAAATTGTAACTTCTGAACGGAAACGCCTAGGGACTTGAAATTTTCAGGATAGGTGTGGATCTCGAATGTCGTGATCACGTTCATCTATGAGCAAAATTATACTAGGGGTTCCGTAAATATAGTCGTTTGAAATTTAGTTTTCTTGATAATTTCAAAACTACAGATTCGATCGTGACGAAATTCTGTATACTAATGGAGAATGATATATTCAAGCTACATTTCTCCAGATCACATGACCAGAACCATAGAAACCATAGAAAATCATAACTTTCGAACGGAAAGGCCTAGGGACTTGAAATTTTCAGGATAGGTGTGGATCTGAAATGTCGCGTTCACGTTTATCAATGAACAGAATTATGCCAGGGGTTCCGTAAATACGGTCGTTTGAAATTTTGGTTTCTGGATAAATTCGAAACTGCGGATTCGATCGAGATGAAATTTTGTATTTTAATCGAGAATGATATATTAAAACAATATTTTGTCCAGATCGCATAACCAGAACCATAGAAACCATAGAAAATTGTAACTTTTGAACGGAAAGGCCTAGGAACTTGAAATTCTCAGGGTAGGTTTGGATCGCAAATATCGCGATCACGTTCATCTATGAGCAAAATTAGACTAGGGGTTCCGTAAATATGGCCGTTCAAAATATTTTTTACTGATAGTTCCGAAAATACTGAGCGGATTGGGATGAAATTTTGCACCTAGCTGAGTGATAATGTATTCAAACTACGTGCAAAATTTTGTCCAGATCGCACCACCAAGACCATAGATACCTTAGAAAATTCTAGCGAATTATCGAAAAAAAATTGATCAGCTGAAGCACTGACATGAAGTCTGGAGTTTCGCCTAAGTTTCAGAATTTTTTTGACAGCTGTCGAAAATTCCTTCAATTGATTTCTGAAACTGGAAAATGCAAATCTACCTACAAGGTGCAAGTACGAGCGCTCAGAAGCTCCTGCCTTCACGGCAGTGCTTTTCGTAATTTTTTCAATCTATACCGATGACCACGCAGGTTATTATTGTTTGAATTGAACAGAGCCCAGAGATCACCGCCCGAAATGTCACAATTAAATCACCACTCTGGAGACGTTTCATAAAAGAGGTGAGGTTGAAAATTCGCAGTCTGTCTTCATAAGAAGGACGTCGGAAGCTATAAGGCACTCTGGTAGCCCTGCGTCGAAAACTCTCCAGAAGCTGTTGATCTCGAACTAGGGAAGAATACCAGACCGGATACGTTGTTTAGAGTATTCTACAGATCTAACGGGGAAATGACTTCCGTATTAGGTACAGGGTTTTATCTGCTTGAGCACAGATACCCTGAATATGGACCAACTAGCTCAAGTCATGTGAAATAATCACACCAAGATCACAATGCTGTCAAACAGATTCGATCTGTACACAGTTCAGGAAATATCGAAGCACCTCACACTTTTGTACGTTCAAATGTAGTAAAAATTTACAGGACCATCTACACACAGTCTCGAGATCTCTCTGCAACTGATCTATGTTCGAAAAATCCGAAAAGAATTTAAGATCATCGGCGTAGTAGAATATGCACTCCTCAGAGATGAGGCACAGACCATTGAGGAACACCACTGTTTTCATCAAACAGAAAAGATAGGGAATTGCCGACTCTGACAGAGAACTGACGTAAGTTCAGAAATGGCTCAATCCATTTGAATAGAGTTCCTCGAATACCAAAATGCTCAAGCTTGTATAGTAGACGTTTCTTTGGAACACGGTCGGAAGCACTGGCAGAAACTATATAAATTACATCGACTGGTATTCTGGCGTCAATCCGCTTAGTCCATTCGTATACGCGTTGTAGCAGACAGGTGATGGCAGATCTGACATTCAGAAAGCCATGTTGCTCATCTGGTAGGGTTCCGTTGCTGCAGGAGAAGTGCAACATCCTCTCGGAGATGATTCTCTTAACCTATACAATAGGCAGCACACTGATGGGTCTGTAGTTAGTAGGAGTTATATCACATTTCTTGAAAATGGGTGTTGAATTCGCCACCTTCTAGGACTTAGGCACCACAGACGTCTTCAATGACAACTTCATTGGCACTTTACCAGATATCCCGTCCAGACCAGGAGCAGTAGATGGATCCAGATGTCTCGAATGAAAAGCCACCTCTTCATCAGTGATCTCCACATTCACCAAGCTGGACGAAGAACAAAGATTATCAGACCCGGAGGATCAGATCGAAAGAATAAATTTGTTTTGTGCAGAAATGCTTCAGAAACGTTGTCAACTTCGCAGGTTCAGTGCGGAAACGATGTGTAAAATGTAATGAACAAGGCTGTTGAGATTTCGAACAATTGTTAGAAGTAGAAGTAGTCTTTTTGAGCGCTCGTACTACTTACACGAGGGCTATATCATTTCGTCACGATGTCTGTATTATTCGAATTTTGAGCCGAAAATGGTCTCAATCGACAAGGTTCGACTCACTGATGACGAACCCGTCGGAAAATTCGAGTCTGTCCGTCCGTCCGCCCGGCCGTCCGTCCGTAAGCACGATAACTCTCGAACGGATCAACCTAGAGACTTGAAATTTTCAGGGCAGGTTCAGATCCCGAATGCCTCGGTTGAGTTCGTTAATGGGCAGAATTCCACCAGGGGTTCCGTAAATATGGTCGTTCAAAATTTCGTTCTCCTGATTACTTCGAAACTACAGATTCGATCGAGATGAAACTTTGCAGTCAAATGGAAATTGTGGTGTTCAAGCTACATGTGAAATTTTGTCCAGATTGCATGACCAGAACCTTAGAAACCATAGAAAATTGTAACTTTTGAACGGAAACGCCTAGGGACTTGAAATTTTCAGAATAGGTGATGACGTTCATCTATGAGCAAAATTATACTAGGGGTTCCGTAAATATAGTCGCTTGAAATTTAGTTTTCTTGATAATTTCAAAACTACAGATTTGATCGTGACGAAATTTTGTATACTAATGGAGAATGATATATTCAAGCTACAATTCTCCAGATCATATGACCAGAACCGTAGAAACCATAGAAAATCATAACTTTTGAACGGAAAGGCCTTGGGACTTGAAATTTTCAGGATAGGTGTGGATCTGAAATGTCGCGTTCACGTTCATCAATGAGCAGAATTATACTAGGGGTTGCGTAAATACGGTCGTTTGAAAGTTTGTTTTCTCGATAATTTCGAAACTACGGATTCGATCGAGGTGAAATTTTGTATTTTAATCGAGAATGATATATTAAAGCAATGTTTGTTCAGATCGCATGATCAGAACCATAGAGACCATAGAAAATTGTAACTTTTGAACAGAAAGGCCTAGGAACTTGAAATTTTCAGGGTGGGTTTGGATCGCGAATATCTCGGTCACGTTCAATGAGCAAAATTAGACTAGGGGTTCCGTAAATATGTTTAATTAGTTATGTTATGTTATTATAGTTTCGAAACTACTGATTGGATTGGAATGAAATTTTGCACTTAGCTGAGGAATAATGTATTCAAACTACGTGCAAAATTTTGTCCAGATCGCATCACCATACCGTAGAAAATTCTAGCGAATTATCGAAAAAAAATTGGTCAGCTGAAGTCTAGAGTTTCGCCTAAGTTTCAGAATTTTTTTGACAGCTGTCAAAAATTCCTTCAATTGATTTCTCAAACTGGAAAATGCGAATCTACCTACAAGGTGGATGTACGAGCGCTCAAAAGCTCCTGCCTTCACGGCAATGCTTTTCGTAATTTTTTCATTAAATTTTCCCATGAAATCTGTAATATTGAAATTTAGTCTATTCGTTTGAATTATTTTGCTTCGACAGATAAATTAATGATTTGTATGAGAACTACTTCAATATCCGATCATAAAGAACTTCAAAATAGAGCAAATTTAGGTTTGAAATATTTCGACTTTTTCGTTTTCATCTTGTTAGCCATGATTTTAGGATAGAAGACAAGCAGCAAGCACAAAAGTTGATATGTCATTCGAAAGCAAACTAAATGTGGTATTTTCTACTGAGAAGAAAACATGTTCATAATAAATGATTTTTCACCGATTATTTCCTTCCTATTAATTTTGACCAATCGCTATCAAGAATTAGTATGTCGAATATAAATTTCAAGTGGAAAAATTACTTAACAACTGTCAACTTATTGAGAGAAAATTACTCTCCATGAGATGAACATTGCTGTTGCTGATGCTGAAGGCAAGATTAAAAGTTCCATCAATAATATATCAAGTGGCTCGAAAGTAAATGAATGGAGGACGGTGCCTCCTAGAAAATCCTCGAGGAAGACTCGTGCGGCACTGGTTATTGGAAACTCTGCTGAATCTACTACAGTTCTCGGAATCGAAAAAAAGAGGGCTCTTCATGTTTCTAGGCTTAGACCTGATACTTCGACTGATGACCTTAAAGCATTCCTGAATAAAAACTTTACAAGTGTTGAATGTGAACAGATACAATCTAGATATCCCGAATCATATGCTTCCTTCAAAGTACTCATACCTATTACTGAATTTGAGAAAGTTAAAAATGCTGACAATTGGCCCAAAAATGCTTGTGTGAATTATTTTTTCCTGAACCGAAACAGGAAACACAAAGATATAATGAATCCGATTCATTCCGAGTCATGCATGTTAATGTCCAATCCATATGCAACAAAATGGTCAACTTGGAGTTTCTCCTTGCGGAGGAGCGCCCGTCAATTGTTAGTATTGTCGAGCATTGGTTCAGCGCCGAAAAATTAAGTTCCTTCCTTAGATCCTACTAGAATATATATTAATGTAAACAATGTAAAATCTGTATCCAAAATTGACTATATTCTGACGAATGCACTGAAAGAGTCCTTCAACTCTAGAACTTTTGAGGGTCATTTAGGTGATCACAAAGTCATTGTCTTGGATTATGTAAATGAAGCAACTGTAAACGAGAAAACAGTTCATGAGCGAGGATTTGTCAGAAATGTATCACCTCGTTCATTAAATAATCTTGCTCTGTTTATGGAAACTGTATCCTTTGATAATATTTTCTTGATTCCTGATATTGATGTATGCTTCAGAGCTTTTTTTGAAACTGTTGAATATTGCCTTGACTTAAGTTGTCCCATGATTCACTCTAGATCCCCAAATGAAATGAATAAGAACTGGATAAATGATGAGATTAGGAAACTCAGTATAAATTTGAAAAATTTAAATTGGCTTAACAAAAATTTGAGATCAAGAGAATCATTTGGAATTTACAAGTAGGCTAGGACTGATTTTAGGAATTTGTTAACAAAAACAAAATGTGAATTTTATCAAAATGCCATTAATTCATCCACGAATAAAACTAAAACTGTTTGGAACTTGGTCAATAGAGAATTATGTAGAAAAGCTGCCTCAAATAATACTATAGGTCTGAGTATAGATGGAATAACCTATACTGAGCCTACTGTTGTTGCCAATTTATTTGCAAATTATTTCAGTTCCATTGCGCAGGCCAGTATATCGAATCACTTTGGTGATTCTGTGACTCGGGTTTGCACCACATCTACACTTTCAATGAACACTTTTTTCTTTCATCCAGTCCTGAGAGAAGAGGTAATTCAAATTGTGAAGACTCAACACAGGCAAGTTTCCTTCTATATTAAAAATTGCTTCGTTTATACCTGTTTTGAAGAAAAATGATCCCAGCAATATAGCCAATTATCGACCCATTTCACTTCTAAGTGTGTTCTCTAAGGTGTTTGAAAAAATCGTGTATGGTCGTATGATCTCATTTCTGAACCGTTTTAATGTGATAAGTGACTGCCAGCATGGCTTTAGAGAGGGTAGATCCACAGAGACTGCAGCATTCTCGTTTACTGATTACGTGTACAAGAGCCTCGATAGAGGCCTTCATGTTGCAGGTCTCTTCTTTGATCTCTCGCGTGCTTTCGATGTTCTTCCTTGAAAATTCATCGAGAGCAAGCTGTATAACATTGGTTTTCGCGGTGTTTTTCTCCAGTGGATTTTAAGCTACATCACCGAACGGTGGATGACTGTTAGAGTAGATAAATGTTGGTCAGAGAAATTTAGTGTCAATTTAGGGGTGCCTCAGGGCTCGGTCCTTGGTCCGTTGCTATTCCTTTTGTTCATTAATGACTTACCTGAACACATTATATCGGAGTTGATGATTATATTTGCTGATGATAAGTCGGTGTTGGTCTCGGCTCGTAGCCTTGAGGAACTCTCTAAACTTTGCAATATATTGATTCTCAATTTTGTAAATTGGTGTCGTTCAAATGCGCTCATTCTCAATGCAAACAAAACCGAATGCATTTATTTCAGTATCAGAAATATTAATAAGAATCGATTAGTTATCCGCTGCCTAAACCAGGATGTTGTCTCGAAAGATACTATAAAGTTTCTAGGTATTCATCTGGACAGTGCTCTGAGGTGGAATTTCCATGTGGATGCTGTTTGCAAAAAATTGTGTAGTTCCTTCTATGCGATTAGTAGGATAAATAATTCATTACCATTCCAGTCGGTTATAGCTGTTTACTATAGTTTGGTATATAGTCATATGAACTACTTAATTCTGTTGTGGGGTAACTCTATCGATTCTAAAAGGGTGCTTGTTATTCAAAAGAGAATTATGCGTCTGATTTTCCACCTACATCCACGAGATTCCTGTAGGCCTTTCTTTCGTCAACATAAGATTTTGACGCTACCTGCTCTATATATTTATAGATATTCAGCCTATAAACTTTTCATAGGAATATTAAACCGCAACATCTCGGGCTTCGACAAGGGTCGAAATTACAGCTCAAAGGACGTAAGATTTCAGATAACTATGTGAAGCCTCTCACTTTCCTTCAATTCTTGCAAGAACTCGATGTATAAAGGAACATGAACACTCGATGGTAACATTATCCACTTTTCATGGTTACTCTACCAGAAATAATGCAACTTTGTACATTCCATCACATGCAACAGCCAAATATGAAACTTCCCTAGTATATCAGGCCATAACATTATTCAATCACCTGCCCGATACTGTTAAGTTGCTCAATAAAATAAAATTCAAAAAAACTATCAAATGTATTTTACATAACAAATGTTATTATAGTGTAAAGGGGTATCTGGATGACAAGTATGTTATCACAGCTTAATTAAGTTTCTTGTTGTAGAATTATTTTAAGAAAATTCATTTTTCTTTTTTTCCAATTGACTTGTCCTATGCATTTTGTATGTCTTAAGGGATCAATAAATATATTATATTATATTATTACCCCCGATTAAACCATTGGAAAAATATTACTGATTTTTTTCACTTCAGAATCGTGATATTCATCTCCTTACCACTCCCGCAATAAGAAACTTTTTGTCACACAAAAAATTTAATACCGTTTTCAGATATGTTGTCAAATTTGATGAGGCTACAAGGATAACTGAAGTTCAATTGATTTCATGGAAAAACTTGAATTATTTTGTGAAATCAATAAATGTTAAATTGAAGAAAAACTGCCAGCATTTCGACCATGTGTTATATGACATGTTTTGTTGCAAATCACATTTATGATCTCCTCTTGAAGTTTGGCCCTTTCGAAAGTAGACACCTTGTATAATTAAAATTAAGTTTTTAAATAATATTTATTTTCACGTATAATAACAATACAAATGAAATAGTTATTTAATCAACAGGTTTATTAATGACAGCGATTAATGTTGTTGAACCGAAGAGTGAAAATTTCGATCGAGCGAATCTTAATTATTCTCATCAATTCTCATTGTTGTGTCTTCACAAACAAGAAAATCAGTGAATCTGATCTGCCAAGCCAAACTACCCAGCGAGATCTACAAATTCAGCTGTTAAAAGGTAGGTGGAATTGGCCAATATTCGATTTGTCAAAATTCGTTTTTCTTTCATACAAGTCCACTAAAATATCGTTGCGCCTCAGTCGGCGACATTGGACATTCTTCGCACGAGGTATATGAAAATTGGCCAACACACATGCGCGAAAAATTGAATGAACCGCGAAGTACGTACACTACACGCAACAAACATTTTAATTTGGAAGGAAAACAGAAAATAAATGAGGCGTTACAATAGTTCAATTGTAACAATAACAAAAATATATTGTATGAGAAAAATTAGAAAGCAACCCATAAATAAACAAAAAATGATGCCCGAACATTCCGCCCACCTAAAATAGAATTATTTTACATACATGATTATGATTGTCCTGGGAGAGGACATAATTTGACCAACGGTCTTTGCAGAATACCGCTAGAAGTGCGAACAGTAGCCACTCGTGCTATACCGTCCTTACCCAGATGAACATCAACCACGCGAGCTGTACGCCAACGTCGAGGAGGTTGCTGTTCATCCTTGATCAATACAAGTTGTCCAAGTAATGGCGTTAATGTTTGAGACCATTAATCGCTGAATTAATAAACGAGTTGATTACAAGATTTTTCCGTCGACCTCATCAGGAATTGAATATAAATTCTGGATCGAATCAAATTTTTATTTTGCATGATATACAAATTTGACGTAATACAAATTTCTATGTTCATTTCGATATATTAATATTTATGCTTCCTATAGAACAATTCGAAAAATTCTTAGAGGGAATATTGGACATGTTGTGCCATTCTGAATAGTTTACATTTATTTCATTTCCTCTAATGTCCGATAAGGAACGTGTGGATGAAGTGGAGGTTGAAGCATTATTTACTTTGGAACTATTATGACATAAAATTTTTTCTGCAGTTTCCATTTTATTCTGAATGAAGTTTTCAATATACCCTTCTGCAACAGAAGTTGATTTCCAACAACCAAGTCTTTTGATGGCTGAAAAATCTGCACCACTGTCAGAAAGAATAGACGCAGAAGAACGCCGAAAACAGTGACCTGTATACAAATGTGGTTGCTCTAATTTAAGAAAGTTTGCAATCATTGACGGTAATTTAGAAAATGTATTAATTCCAACTGGTTGTGTTGAGCATTTATAGTTCTTATAAAAAACGAAAAATCTTTCGTGTGGAGTGTGAGCTGGCCTCAAGGATATATACCTCTTTATTAGGTTCAAAAGTGTATGCTCATCATTATCCACCAAAGTGAATATCCTGTTCGAATGCGTTTTCGATGAATTCACTGTCACTAAAAATTTCGATCCCATATCTTGTACATCCTTTCTCTGCAACCTTAACAATTCATCTTTTCTCAATGCACCCGCTACTCCGAATATCAAAGCGACCTACAAATCAAACAATGATAGTTATTTCACTATAACGAGATAATGAGAATAAGTTGGAATAACGATTCAATTGAGTTTTATTTTTACCTTCGACATCAAGAAAACACTATCAGGAGCATTCGCTATGAACTCTCTCACATGTTCTTTTTCGAGAACTTTTGATTTTTTTGGGATATACCCCTCTCTTTTCCGTTTAATAAACATTACCAGTTTGTGATATCTGCTTATATCAGTATTGTCTTTCACATTTAGTGTTGATTTCAGCATCGAATATTTTGGCCATAAACTTGCTAGATGCCCCTTTTCTGCAATACCCGTAAAGTATGCCAACAAAACCGTTTCCGTAAAGTTCCGAACCTTCTTGTCCTTGCACCAAGATCTGAATTCAGCATAGCTTTTCTTATATAAATGGCGGCTCTTTTCAGGAAGCCGACTCGAAGTTGCTGCTTCAGCAGTTTTTGTCACATCTGGCGGTGTCAAAGGGATATTTTCTTCGTTATTAATTATGTAGTAGCGTAACGGATAAAATCAGATTCTGATCGAAAGCGAATGAATAAATTTGACAGCTCAATCGTGCTCCGACATAGATGCATCTATGCTCCGACTGAATATTTTATAATCGGTTGCATGATAATCATGCATTAATACAAGAAATCATGCATTAATAGGGGTCATCAATGGATGATTTCGAGTGCGTTAAAATGAGTTTTTATTCTATGGTCGACGGAAAATATATTTTCAGTATGAATATAACAAAGTTAACTGAAAATTAGATAATCCCACCATAACAAAAATCGAATTATAATAAAATGAAGAACTTCATGCTAAAGAAACTGTCAACTTGTCTATGTTCAACTACAAATGTGTTGCGATATACGCAATAGCTCAAATGTCTACTAATATGCAACGTCGCCAATGTTTTTTCATGAGCACTCGGTAAGCGTAAAAATGACGAAACTATAACGAGAAAGCCGTTTATGGAATACCGCATTTCCATCCACTCGCTTCGCTTCGTAACGTTATCGTCTTCGTTTGATATGATAACGACTTTTACGGAATCCTACCATTGAACGGGTCATACGCCTGTAAATACCAATGGGTAGTTTGAGTTCATGGTGAAATACACCACGATAAATAGTGGTTATAAGACTGTATCTCTAACTGAAATCGGTATTAATCGCAACGGATATTACACGACTATATTATTCATCACCTATCGGATAATATATGTTATAATAATAATGCTCCAGCGCTATATAACAATTATGCCACTGATATTACATTTCAAATTCAATCAAGTTTATGCCTCCTCAGGTTCAGAAATATTGATCAGATAACATATAAAGTAATGTCTGATTCAATTTCACAATCAAATATCAGATGAACTGTGCTCGTGTACGAAAAAAGAGAATAGAATAGATGCTGTATGGGTAGTTTCATGAATATGCATGTTAATGGATTAAGCGACTGTGTCAAATATTGGCCAAGAAATGTTTGTAATTCAGTAGATTATTCTCCTGAATTGGGGTGCTTGTAATTACCTATTCATTGAATCTATCAATTGAGTTCGAAGAAAATCGCTGATTTCTTATTGAAGTTTATTCACCATTCATTTTTTTCAAATTGGAGCATAAAAGGGTGAATTGTTCAAAATGAATCGAACTCTCCGGGAAATATTATTATATTTGAAAGAACAAATCCGCAGTAAATGGTTTTTAGGCACACCTTATTTTATGGGAGAGATCTGCGCGTTCATATAAGGCCCTGAACTTATTCCAAAGGCCTCTATTCTATCACCTTTTTCTGGAAAAGCTATATTTTTTTTTCCATTTGTCTAATGCAGATTTTCAGTGTTCCTTAATTTCTTATGTTTCTTCATTGTCGAGATATTTTTCTGAATATGTTACTTATCTTTGCCATTTATGGTTTCTATTTTCAATTGTTGAAAAGGGATAGAAGGGAAACTAGATGAATTGTACTCAATTACTACTAGAGTTGTATAAATATAATATCCAGAAATAAAATATCCAGAAATACCACCAACTAAAAATTCTTTCTTATCCTGTCATTGAGTTGAATTGATCATTTTTTTCATTCCTTGAGTGCCTGACTGACTAGGACATCTCCGACAGGTCCCTTATTGTTAGTTTAGCAAACTTACTAAAGTACAAAAAGTAAGAATAAACCACATACAACCTATTAACAGGGTGCTCTACTTTTTTGTGAAATCAGTCCATATAATGTTGAATTTCAGGAAAAAATGTCACTTTCCCTCATAGGCTTGAAAATTTTTTGTCGTACACTAGAGGCTATTTGCCATAGTATGACTCCGTTTTCCGTTTCTTTCGAATAAAAATTTTATGATTTTTTTTTCTTACTCACGAAAATTCGCTAGAAAGAAACGAAAAACTATATCGATGTTAATGATAATAATTCAAAATGCAGAATAGAACATTAGGAAAAAATAAAAGAAACAACGTTATTCTTCACGAATGCGATAGCAGTTTAAGAACAAGCAGTGGGAGAATGCTGTAGAAAAAGTTATTGATCGCATTCAAAATGAGAAAATAATAATGTTTCATCCGCACTAAGGTCTGTTGGAGGACAGTGTGAATTATTTGTACAATAGAATGGTTTACATTAATTTAGAACATGTTCGTGGAATTTTCAGAGTTGAGCTATCTTGGGATGAGTGAATAATAATAGCTATTTATGTAATCAGTTACGAAAAACCTAATTTTGTGTAACGCGTGAGATTTTTGCGGAACGAACGCAGTGAATGAGTGATTCAAGTTCTGAAGAGCTCCAAAGCGATGTTGAAAAGGCAGCAGGTAATGCTTTTTCATCAGTTATTCCCAAAAAGTCAAAGGCAGTTTACGATTTGGCTTACGAAAAATTTATAACTTGATTTGATTAAAGAATACTCAATGGCTAAGGTTGTAAAGAATATTGGAATGGCAGGAGCTTACAGAAAGGCAGAGTTAACATTTCTTTCATTAGAGAATGTTATAGATGAAGGAAGCCATTTTCGTGTTGATATCTCTCCGTCAAAAACAAAAGTTATATGGCAGTTTGCAATGACTACTGGTGACAACATTGAAAATATGAATTTTGTTGGAATTTTAAGAAAATATATTGAGTTGCGTCCTCAGAACCTTACACAACAAATTTTTTGTTGAATATGTAAATGGAAAATGTACCAGAAATACTGTGGCAATTAACAAGTTTTACAGTCTGCCAAAAGTTATTGCACAATTTCTTGTACTTTCATACCCTGCTCTATATACTGGTCACTGCTATAGAAAAAGCTCTGCCACTTTATTAGCTGACAGTGGCGCTGATATTTCAAAATTAAAGAGGCACGATGGTTGGAAATCAAGCACTTTTGCGTAGGGATTTGTTGAGAATTCCATAAAAAATGAAAAACGTATTGCACAAGATATAATAGGTGTGCCCCACTTCCCAAATGACAGCCAGTTCAAATTGTCCCGACCGTCCGCGCGTCCTGAAGATGGGGGTGTAGGATACAATCCCGCGTTGTCGTCCGCGTTTCCTTCCATAAAGTGTTAGGTGTCTAGGCAATAGTTACTAGATAAGTCCTACTGATGAGTCCACCAGCAATGGTGGGACGAAACACACATCCGTTCACCCCCTCAGGGAGCGCTTTTCAATATTGCGAGAACACCTTCTTAAAGTGGTGACGTGATGGATGGTAATCGGTATACGGCTTCTTCTGTATCCTGTAACCACAGCTAGCAAACAGCGCCTCGAAGCAATAAACTACTCGACGTAACATACAGCTGATCCAGGCAGACGTCACATCCCGTCAGACTCCTGCTCCGGTGTGTACACGCTATCTGATCCTCCGCCGCATCGTGCTCTTCTCGTCGAGATCACTGAGAGGGGACCCATGTGGCAAGTCTCCGCACATCCGTAAGATGGAGTTGCCGACTGCGCCTCACTGCGTTTTCTCACGCGGTCCACCCTATGTGCAGTGAGTACCACTTTCTTTGTGAAGGTATCTAGAGAAACAGTTGCTGGGTCAGCCCTACTGATGAGTCCGTCACCAACTGACGAAACACACGTCCGTTTCCCCATCAGGTAGCGCGTTTCAATATTGCGAGAACAACTCGCTAAAATATATAACCTATGAACAAAACGAGCTTTTTATCGAATGTTATAACTATCATGTAAATTGCATAAGTAAACGTTCAGAGTACCGAGTTTGTCCTTAATTATTGTGATATCAGAATGTGGCTTACTATAATCGAAAAATAGTTGAAAGGACCAGTGGGTGAAGGCTTTAGGAATTTAGTTCAAACCTCAAATAAATTGCCCCAAGTGTTCTAACAAGGTTCAATGTAGGACAGTTGAATTAAATATTTAACTAGTTCACCCTAGTTTTCTATAGGCGAAGATCCAGACTTCACGTCAGTGCTTTAGGTGACCAATTTTTATTTCGATAATTCTCTAGAATTTTCTTCGGTATCTATGGTCTTGATAATGCGAACAGGACAAAATTTTCCACGTAGTTCGAATACATTATTCTTCCTCTGTGTGCGAAATTTCATTCCAATCCAATGAGTAGTTTCGAAATTATCAGGAAAAAAATATTTTCAACGGCCATATTTACGGAACCCCTTGTCTAATTTGGCTCATTGATGAACGTGAACACGAAACTCGCGATCCGAACCTACCCTGAAAATTTCAAGTCCCTAGGCCTCACCGTTCGAAAGTTATAATTTTCTATGGTTTCTATGGTTCTAGTCAGGCGATATGGAAAAAATGTAGCTCGAATATATCATTATCCCTTGAAATACAAAATTTCGTCACGATCGAATCCGTAGTTTTGAAATTACCAGGAAAACTAAATTTCAAACTACCATATTTACGAAACCCATTGTCTAATTGTGCTCATTGATGAACGTGAGCGCAACATTCGAGATTCACACCTATCCCAAAAATTTCAAGTCCCTAGGCCTTTCCATTACAAAGTTATAATTTTCTATGGTTTCTTTGGTTCTGGTAATGCGAGCTGGATAGAATGTATGTAGCTTGAACTAGTCATTCTCCATCTGAGTGCAAAATTTCACCTCGATCGAATCAGTAGTTCCGAAGTTATCAGGAGGAGAAAATTTCGAGCGGCCATATTTACGGAACCCCTGGGCGAATTTTGATCATAACGAACTTAACCGCGGCATTCGAGATCTAGGTCTATCCGTTCGAGAATTATCGTGTATACGGACGGCCAGACAGACGACCGGATGGACAGACTCGAATTTTTCGACGGATTCGTCATCAGTGAGTCGAACTCTATCGATTGAGACCATTTTCGGCTCAAAATTCGAAAAATACAGACATCGTGACGAAATGATATAGCCCTCGTGTAAGTAGTACGAGCGCTCAAAAACAGAAGGACTATATCAACAGCATCATGAGTCAACTGAAAGTTTTGACGGAGCGTCTTAAAACTTTATTCGATGAGGTGAAATCCTTGAAAGCAGAAATTTCTCAGTCCTCGAAGCCGCGTAAACGCGCTAAGAGAAAAGAAAACGCCTTCTCCTCTGGGACACAGGAGACAGTGTCAACCTCCTCAATCCCAAAAGAAGACCCCAAAAAACATACCGAAAGTAATGATACAGCTGCAGGAGGACCACCTACGAAGAAGTCGTATATTGCAGCATTGCAAAAAAAACGCCCAGAAAAAGCTATTTCTGCACCTGCAGAAGAAATTGAAGTGCCTGCTCCAATCGAGCAGAAAAAAGAGGAAGTCCCTTCAGTGCCATTGAAAGGCACGGCCAACTGGACACAAATCTCGAGAGACATGCAAGTGAAAGGTATTAAATACCTGAGAGCAACAACAGTAAGACATTCGTGTTATTCCTGAATTCCCCAACGACCACAGGAAAATGACAAAATTCATCGAGTCAAGAACTGAAGAATTCTACACCCTCCAAAGAGAAGAAGAGAAGAGAATCTACGTGGTGGTACGTTATCTGCTGTTGGATGCCATCCAACAAAACCAAAAAGGCAATACCCTTATTTTTGGTGAAAACCCAAAATAAGAAGATATTCGAAGTGAAACAGCTCTACGGTATAAATTGTGTAGTGGAGCCGAAGAATAAGAGCATTGGACCTGGCCGATGTCATAGATGTCAACATTACGGACATGCGAAAAGTAAATGCACATTCCCATGGAGATGTGTTAAATGCTCTGGATCGCACAATACCAAAGAAAACGACGAAATAAATGTTACCTGGACGCTCTGCGGAAAAGCACAGGGTCACCCAGCCAACTACAGAGGATGTAGCGAGTGGAAACTGGTGATAAAGGGCTTACATGGAAAAACCATATAAAAATGCAGTGAATAAAACAAACTCAGCAATGAGTAGAATTTACCCACCGCTAGGAAGAAGAAGCCGAATGAACCAAAGCACGAAGCTACGAATGACCAAGACAATTGCATGGGGCCATGCAGCCAATAGCCATATAAAGAAGATACAAGAAACAGAAAATAAACTGCTTAGAACAGCAATGAATATGTTGTGGTTCGTAAGAAACCAACAAATCCACAGAGAATTAGAATGGAAAACTGTCACAGATTTTCTAAAGAAGAAGGCCGAGAAAATATTTGAAAAAGCAAGTCCACACCCAAATGATAAGCTAAGAAGACTAGTTGACTACAACCCCGCAGAAGATGTGGTTGGATACCCACCTATCACAAAAGACCCAGAGATCAACTACGCTGAAACAGAAGTTGAGTAAACTCGATTTCAAATATAAAGAAGAATAGAATCCTATGATTCATTGGAACTTTCATGCAGATATTCAAGAGGAATGGCTCATTCAATTTTCAGTGTCAGATGAGCAATGAAGATTTCAAAAACATTCTCGTGTCCTCTTCTTGGACACTTACATATTCTTGTCGTTAAATCCGCAAAAGGATCTCCAGGAATAGATTCAGAACAAAAATCGGATTCAAGAAATTCTGTTCCATGTTGGTAAAAACTTCCTATCTCCCGATGGGAGTTCATTTCCTCAGTTCAACGAAATCACATCCGTCTTTATCAAGATTCAAAGTTAGACTGAGACGTGATTACTCTATCGGTCGAATTCTTTTAGAATGTTGTTATTCCCGGCAGTGTGTTCGTTAAAAACGATTGGTTTGGTTTGAACTCCAAAACAATAATAGAATCGCGTCGAGATTCTACAGAAAATCATCAAAATTGTAGTCGTAACAATACAATAAAAGGATTATCTACGATGCTGACCCATAACGAAATCAAATTAAAGTGAATAATATTCAGGAGAAAAAATACCGGGTGTCGTAATAAAAATCTGTATCTAGGCAATTTCGAAGCTTACGGGTTGGGAAAAAATCCTTATGACTGAAGTGGATACGAGAAAAGCCAGGTTCGTGATTCAAGAGCAAAATGCTATAAAAAACATGAAACTCGCCCTATCGCGGCACGTAAATCGATGAGCTATAACTAGGAAAACACCATTTAACAGCATTATTTTGGATAGAGACTTTTTTTGCGTTAATATGAGATTTGAGGCCCATTCAGATGGAGAGAGTTTCTCGACTCGAAAGTACGATATCGAAAGAATATAGAAAAAAACCAGGTAAACAATCACGTGCATCTTCTTCCATGTTGGCGTTTCTGGCGATTATTGCATGCAATAATTGCGTACGATTTCTTGTCCCAAAACGTGCGTGAAACTCTCTCCATCTAAATGGGCCTCAAGGTTGGTGGAGTTCCTTGGTATCATTGTCGATAGACATTTTGAAGTGGGATGCACACATACATGATGTATGTAAAAAGCTTTGAAGTTCTTATTACGCATTGAGTCGAGTCAGGTATCAGCTTCCCTTATGTTCACTCATTAACGTGTACTATAGGTAGTTCAGTATTTATTTACCATTATTATTCAAGAAATTACGAAAATCACTGCCGTGAAGTCAGGAGCTCTTGAGCGCTCGTACATCCACCTTGTGGGTAAATTCGCACTTTCCAGTTTTAGAAATCGATTGAAGGAATTTTTGACAGATGTCAAAAAAATTCTGAAACTTAGGCGAAACTCCAGACTTCATGTCAGTGCTTCAGCTGACCAATTTTTTTTCGATTATTCACTAGAATTTTCTACGGTATCTATGTTCAAAGTGATGCGATCTGGACAAAATGCACGTAGTTTGAATACATTATTCCTCAGCTAGGTGCAAAATTTCATTCCAATTCAATCAGTAGTTTCGAAACTATTTTGTTGAACGGCCATATTCTCGGAACACCTAGTCTAAATTTGCTCATTGATGAACGTGACCGCGATATTCGCGATCCGAACCCACCCTGAAAATTTCAAGTTTCTAGGCTTTTCCGTTCAAAAGTTACAATTTTCTATGGCTTCTATGGTTCTGGTAATGCGATCTGGACAAAATATCGCTTCAATAATAATTTATTTAATAATTCTCGATCGAAATACAAATCCATCGAATCCGTAATTTCGAAATTATCGAGAAATCAAAATTTCAAACGACCGTATTTACGGAACCCATAGTATAATTCTGATCATCGATAAACGTGAACGCGACATTTCAGATCCACACCTATCCTGAAAATTTCAAGTCCCTAGGCCTTTCCGTTCGAAAGCTATGATTTTCTATGGTTTCTATGGTTCTGGTCATGTGATCTGGAGAAATGTAGCTTGAATATATCATTCTCCATTAGTATACAGAATTTCGTCACGATTGAATCTGTAGTTTCGAAATGATCGAGAAAACAAAATTTGAAACGACCGTATTTACGGAACCCCTAGTATAATTCTGCTCATTGATAAACGTGAACGCGACATTTCAGATCCACACCTATCCTGAAAATTTCAAGTCCTCAAGCCTTTCCGAAAGTTATGATTTTTTATGGTTCTGGTCATGTGATCTGGAGAAATGTAGCTTGAATATATCATTCTCCATCAGTATACAAAATTTCGTCACGATCGAATCTGTAGTTTTGAAATTATCAAGAAAACTAAATTTCAAACGACCATATATACGGAACCCCTAGGAAAATTTTTCTCATAGATGAAAGTCATCACGACATTCGAGATCCACACCTATCCTGAAAATTTCAAGTCCCTAGTCGTTTCCGTTCAAAAGTAAAATTTTTCTATGGTTTCTATGGTTCTGGTCATGCGATCTGGACAAAATTTCACATGTAGCTTGAGCACCTCATTCCTCCATCTTAGTGCAAGAATTCATCTCGATCAAATCTGTAGTTTTCAAGTAATCAGGGGAACAAAACTTTGAACGGCCATATTTACGGAACCCCTGGTGGAATTTGGCCCATTAACGAACTTAACCGAGGCATTCGGGGAGATTTCGTACACACTGAAAATTTAAAGTCTCTAGGTTGTTCCGTTCGAGAGTTATCGTGCTTACGGACGGCCGGACGGACAGACTCGAATTTTCCGACGGATTCGTCATCAGTGCGTCGAACATAGTCGATTGAGACCATTTTCGGCTCAAAATTCGAAAAATACAGACATCGTGACGAAAAGATATAGCCCTCGTGTATGTTGTACGAGCACTCAAAAATAATTTTGCGTATGATATTCAATATATCTCCACGATCCCTTTTGTAGACCAGTTTCCTCGGAAAAGGATATACACTAGCTTCCATGTTCATTTCCAGATGTTTGGTTTGGTTTTTGCTGAGGAAAATGGGAATGTTCTTGTAAAACTGACAAGCTCTCATTTCCATAATACTAGAGATAAGGAAATATTGTCAGTTACATTCCTTAACATAAGACATCAAAATTTGAAATGTAAATATCAGTGCAGATATTCAACCATCTACCTAGTTATGTCACTCAGGGCCGGTTTCTTCACATCGGAATAAATAACTACTACCTGGCGAATAACTATCGATAGAATAAATGAACAGCTACTTCGTATTCAGAGAATAGCATATTAGCGTTCTTTCATTTCAAGTTAGCTGATAGATAACTTTAAGGCAGATAGTCAGTTTTGCCAACCATATAATACCGAAAGTGGAAGTAATAGAGGAACAATTAACATGGAAAAGAAGAAATTTACTCTCTTTAACATTTGAGTTTTCAGTATTTTCAGTTGTGTTCTGAGTAATTTCACAAGAGGCAATTTTCTATGGTTTCTATGGTTCTGGTCATGTTATCTGGACAAAATTCCACATGTAGCTTGAACACCCCATTCTCCATTTGAGTGCAAAATTTCATCTCAATCTTTTCAAGTAATCAGGGGAACAAAACTTTATACCGCCATATTTACGGAACCCCTGGTGGAATTTGGCCCATTAACGAACTTAACCGAGGCATTCGGGGAGATTTCGTACACACTGAAAATTTAAAGTCTCTAGGTTGTTCCGTTCGAGAGTTATCGTGCTTACGGACAGACGGACGGACAGACTCGAATTTTCCGACGGATTCATCATTAGTGAGTCGAACATAGTCGATTGAGACCATTTTCGGCTCAAAATTCGAAAAATACAGACATCGTGACGAAATGATATAGCCCTCGTGTGAGTAGTACGAACGCTCTAAAATGAAAATATTATCCCTAATTAGGGTTTTTTATTCACTAATTCTTCAAATTATATGTACCCTCATTTTCATTGAACTTTGAATTATACTTATTGCTATTCACAATCCTTAGACTTACTTTTGAATTAAAAAAGTTTGAATTTAAAAAAATTACGAAAGGCCCTGCCGTGAAGTCAGGAGCTTTTGAGCGCTCGTTCATCCACCTTGTAGGTAGATTCGCATTCTCCAGATTTAGTTACCAATTGGAAAGATGGGAAGAATTTTGAAAAAGGCCAAAATCAAGACTTTAGGTGACCATTTTTTTTTTCGATAATTCGCTAGATTTTTCCACGGAATCTTCGGTCTTGGCAATGCGATCTGGTCAAAATTTCCCAAGTAGTTTGAATACATCATTCTTCATCTATGTGCGCAATTTCATTCCAATCCAATCAGAAGTTTCGAAATTATCAGGAAAAAAAATGTTGACCTTCTATAGAAAAAAATGTTGACAGCTGCCCAAAAAATGACAGCAGCTCTTTGGCAATGATGAATCATCTGTTGCAGAAAAATGAGGATTTTTTTTCGATAATTCGCTTAAAATTTTCTACGGTTTTGGTGATGCGATATGGACCAAATTTCGCATATTTTGTACGGCCATATTTACGGAACCCCTAGTGTTATTCCGCTCATTGATGAACGGGACCGTACCTTGGTCACTTACATATTCTTGACGAAAAATCCGCAAAAGGATCTCCAGGAGAAGAAAAATTAGGAAGGGCCATATCTACGGAACCCCTGGTGGAATTCTGTTCATTACGATCTCAACTGCGGCATTCGGGAACTGAACTCACACTGAAAATTTTATGTCTCTAGGTCGTTCCGTTCGAAAGTTATTGTGCTTACGGCCGGACGCACCGACTTGAATTATTCGATGCATTCATCAGTGAGTCGAACCCTCGCGATTAAGACCATTTTCGGTTCAAATTTCGAAAAATACAGACATCGTGACGAAATGATATTTCCCCCGTGTAAGAAGAACGAGCGCTCAATAGTGTACACTTTAAATTTTGACTTCCAGTTAGCAAAAAATTGTTACGATGTCGATCGTTCCTTTACATTATTCGGGACTGGTTCAAGAATAGTTTTGAAGAGGTATTTGAAGGCCAATGTGTCAACAGAGGAACATCTACAATGAAAAGTAACACAAAGAAGCAGTATTTACTCGAAATTAATCAATTGCTCACAAATGTTCAAAAAGTTTTCCATCATCCTCGATAAGTTCGGTAAAAAAAACCGCTGCTTCAGTTTCAGCTCTATACAAGGTGTTCACAGGATTGCTATCCTAAAAGAGACCTGAAGGTTGTATGTGAAGTCAGAATTATTCTGGGATATTCAAAAGAAACACCACAATCTGTCTATTCAATACTACTCTTATTTCTGAACAAATGTTGTGTGTGTAGTCTAACTTTGTTTCTTATTGTTAACAAGACGATTTGCAATCAAGTAAAGATCACTTTCAACAAGACTAAAAAAAATTACCCTAGCGATTTTTGCTGATTCTTGGTCTATCTTGAAAAACCAGAACTTTTATTCTACCAGTCAGCCTTATCAAATGAAGGCCACCAACAAGACAGAAATGCAACTTCGCGCGAAGTCCGTGGAATGAGACGACTGACATACTGTGGGTTCTTGGTGATGTTATTCAATATCGTGAATGGTGTTTATATATAGTGTATTTTGTTTTGGATCACTTTATTCATCCGTAAGTAGATAGACTTAGAATTTGTAAATACATTTTCTTGTTATAAGAATGTAGATAATGTGGCATTCTGCGAATAAATCTAGATTATGTGACCTTCGAATAGTTACGTTCCCTATATGATTTGTCTGGTTTTCGGAAATTCGAGAGAAATTATTAAATTATTACCAGTTCTGACTATAAAAGGCATTTAAATGCTTGATATCACTAGGCAAATAATTACCTACATTCAAAATTGGTGGTTTCAATCTCTTTAATAACGAATAATCATTCGATCAATAAAATTATGTTTGAGAATATATTGAATCCAAAAATGTTCATTGAGTTTACTGAATAAAGTGATTTAATTCATTTCGAAAAATTTGAACCTAATTGAAGTTGTTTGACCGAATTAGCCGATTAATTTCTGCAAATATTCTCATAGTCTCGTTCAAGAATTCTACGATTTGTCGTTTTACTTAATTTACACCATGTTTAACATTTAAAAAACTCTTCTAATAGCTTTGTTAATGTAACCCAAATTCGAAAACCAAAGTATATAGCATTAACGTATTTAACTAGGATAAGCCCTCCAAGTTATACGATCTGCTGAGTTGTCAGAACGTGTTTCAGGCTTTCTCTATAAGGCGAATTTAAAACAAACGAACAGGAAGAGAATCTTTGAGAACGCAGATAGAACGACGCGACAGAGCTCCACGTCTGTTTACACTAGTAGAGATTGATAGATTGGAGATAGAATCTATCCCCAATCTATCGAATTTAAATCCGCCTAAAGACGAATATTCTACCACATAGGTGAATATCTAAACAAGTTAGATCTGGAGAATGTGCCGGCCTGGGAAATAGACATCCAATCAAACCATTCGGATTTTGCTCATTTAAATACTAACGTTATGTGAGCCTAGTGGAGTACTAGAATTATTATTGTAAAAATCTAAAACAGAAGTTTACCAATGTTATGGCATTTGATAACCTGTTGAGAGAACATGGTCATAGTGTGATTTCTTTGAAGAAAATATCAAAATGTGGGCTGTCACAGATAAACTGCTCTCTAGTTTTGTTTCCAAATTAACGGTACAACAATGAACACCTTTCCAAAGATCATTCGATTTTCTTTCAAACAAGACCAAAAATATTTAAATCAGCCGAATGGTTCAGGAGATATTTGAAAATAAATTTTTCCCCCCCTTAACGATACGAAAAAAAAATCGCCAAGAAAAATGATATGATTCAAGCTGTTAAATGGTGTTTTCAAAGTTCATCAATCTACTTTCCTAGATAACGCGAATTTTATGTCTCTCATAGCATATTCCTAGCAGTCAGATTTCTAACTTCAAAATTATTCTTCGGCATTCCTCGTGTGTACTAAAGAGTTGAGAATTTTTTCATGAATCTGCGGGCACCATTGCCGCTCCGTATCTTTATCCGGACACCCGGTATGTTTTAATTCGAAATACAAAAAATCTACCGAATACAGCAATTGTGAAGACAATTGAATATGAAGCATAAGGCATAACCTGAATTAATTGAATTGAAGTTCACCACAACACCAATAATCTGAATGCTGAATGATTTGCTGTCGTAAATAACTCGGGTATTTAACCCAGAAAACTCAGTGTTAACTGGCACATTCGGTAATCGGAAAATTCAGTTATTCGCTCCACTTCATTCCAGTCTGAAAAACTCCCAAAGGGGGCTCTTTCAACGAATTGACATTAAGGATACGAAAGGATTTTAACGGCTATTGTTGTGTTATCCCGAATATCTCGAAGAGGGAATTAGGGTAAAATTTGCGGCGACAACGAACATATAAGGGTGGAAAAGATGGCTGAAAAGGTCCCAGGATAAAATGAAAAGGGCTCCAGAGTCCGATAGGCATAACGTGTGAATTGCACATCTAAACAAGAGGGACACTATCGTAGGCATCGCGACGCAATCCAATCCGTATTATATTACGAGGCTGTATATAAAAGAGCCGATTCCGAGTCCATTCAACGTAAGATGAAGAGGAACCGAGGACAGAAAGATTAATGGTAAATGAAGAACTTCAACAAGGCATTACTTGTAAAGAGAGATAAAGGCTGAAAGAAGGTATAAGGGGTGCATAATAACCATTTGTGTTCTATGAGGCAACAGCAACGGCGCGATTCTGCCGTTTACTTAATTAGAATGATAAATTTATGCTCTACTGAATATATTGATTCAACATGGATATGATGTATAACTCAAACAATGATTTTTATATTTATATCGTAAGACTTGAATGTTCAATATGAAAGAGGCGATACACAGTCGTCGATATTTTTCAGTTGAGCAATAGTTGTTAGCTCAGAAGAATCTGAAATTGGTATGCTATGATGAGGTTATGTCTGAAATGTGACATTTCAATTATTCCAAGATTATTATCATTATTTCGTAACTATATACATGGTTGAAAATAAAGAATTCATATATGTGAATTGAAGTTCTGTTTCAGCTGCACTGAACTCAGGTTGAAGAAATTCATGAACCTTAGGTGATTGAAACCTGAAATGGTGCTGAATATAACAGATTATGGAAGGATGTTGCTATGTCAACTTTAATAAAAAACCGCGTATTTTGGGGGGTCTGGGGATTGTCTGAAATATGCTCGAGGTACTTAAGATCGGCAGATCATTGCGATCATCGAAGGATATTTACATCGTCAACGTAAATTGGTCCATCTAACATATTTCCACATGAGGAAGGTGATTAACCGAATGAAAAAGAGGTTATTCTCATTGCTCAGGATATACAAGAATATGGATGAACCTCATCCATATATCGAATGGCGTTCATAGTCCCTCTGATAAATACAACCGAGACCTACTTCAATAAGGTTTAATACCCCATATCTAAATACCCATAATACAGCCGCGCCTATTCTACACCGAAAATTGATGCCGGTGTTGTGTCGTTGTCGTTAACACAGGATGTGGCCGATAGAATTGCCAATCGAAAGCTGCTTTTCTGCTATGAACAGTCCTGACCTTGGTTAAAGACTACAATTTTCATGGTATGACCCATTACATAGGAAAAAAAATGAAAAAGTGTATCCTCAGCACCTGAAATATTTCGAGGAATTCAGCCGAAAACCAGAAATGTGAAAATTTCCATCACCGATATCTTCATACACGAGCAAACCAGAGAAGACAAGCAAGAATAGATACTGAAACGTTTGTTATTCACTGTTTCGGTCAAATTAGAAAAATGAATCCGGAAAAGAACGCTTCGTTATTCAAACCCTCTAATATAAAAAAATTACGAAAAGCACTGCCGTGAAGGCAGGAGCTTTTGAGCGTTCGTACATGCACCTTGTAAGAAGATTCGCATTTTCCAGTTTCAGAAATCAATTGAAGGAATTTTCGACAGCTGTCACAAAAATTCTGAAACTTAGGCGAAACTCCAGACTTCATGTCAGTGCTTTAGGGGACCAATTTTTCTTCGATAATTCCCTATAATTTTCTACGTTATCTATGGTCTTGGTGATGCGATCTGGACAAAATTTGGCACGTGGTTTGAATACATTATTCCTAAGCTAATTTCATCCCAATCCAATCAGTAGTTTCGAAATTATCAGGAAAAAAATATTTTGAACAGCCATATTTACGGAACCCCTAGTCTAATTTTGCTCATTGATGAACGTGGCCGCGATATTCGCGATCCAAACCCACCCTGAAAATTTCAAGTTCCTAGGCCTTTCCTCAAAAGTTACAATTTTCTATGGTTTCTATGGTTCTGGTCATGCGGTCTGGACAAAATATTGTTTTAATATATCATTCTCGATTAAAATACAAAATTTCATCTCGATCGAATCCGTAGTTTCGAAATTATCGAGAAACCGAAATTTCAAAAGAGTGTATTTACGGAACCCCTAGTATAATCGTGCTCATTGATGAACGTGAACGCGACTTTTCAGATCCACACCTATCCTGAAAATTTCAAGTCCCTAGGCCTTTCCGTTCGAAAGTTATGATTTTCTATGGTTTCTATGGTTCTGGTCATGCGATCTGGACAAAATTTTACATGTAGCTTGAACACCTCATTCTCCATTTGAGTGCAAAATTTCATTTCAATCAAATCTGTAGGTTTCAAGTAATCAGGAGAACAAAATTCTGAACGGCCATATCCACGGAACCCCTGGTGGAATTTTGCCCATTAACGAACTCAACCGAGGCATTTCGGATCTGAAACTACACTGAAAATTTCAAGTCTCTAGGTTGATCCGTTCGAGAGTAATCGTGCTTACGGCCGGCCGGACGGACGGACGGACAGACTCGAATTTCCCGACGGATTCGTCATCAGTGAGTCGAACATAGTCGATTGAGACCATTTTCGGCTCAAAATTCGAAAAATACAGACATCGTGACGAAATGATATAGCCCTCGTGTAAGTAGTACGAGCGCTCAAAAAATTACGAAAAGCACTGCCGTGAAGTCAGGAGCTTTTGAGCGCTCGTACATCCACCTTGTAGGTAGATTTGCATTTTCCAGTTTTAGAAATCAATTGAATGAATTTTCGACACCACCAGACTTCATGTCAGTGCTTCAGCTGACCAATATTTTTTCGACAATTCGCTAGAATTGTTGGTCTTGGTGATGCGATCTGGATAAGATTTCGCACATAGTTTGAATACACTATTCTTCAGCTAGGTGTAAAAATTTCATTCCAATCCAATAAGTGGTTTCGAAATTATCAGGAAAAAAATATTTTGAACGGCCATATTTACGGAACCCCTAGTCTTATTTTGCTCATTGATGAACCTGACCGCGACATTCGCGATCCAAACCTACCCTAAAAATTTCAAGTTTCTAGGCCTTTCCCTTCAGGAACTATAATTTTCTATGTTTTCTATGGTTCTGGTCATGCGATCTGGACAAAATGTTGCTCTAATATATCATTCTCGATAAAAATACGAAATTTTATCTTTATCGAATCCGTAGTTTCGAAATTATCGAGAAAACAGAATTTCAAACGACCGTATTTACGGAACCCCAAGTATAATTTTGCTCATAGATGAAAGTGTTCACGACATTCGAGATCCACACCTATCCTGAAAATTTCAAGTCCCTAGGCGTTTCTGTTCAAAAGTTACAATTTTCTATGGTTTCTATGGTTCTGGTAATGCGATCTGGACAAAATTCCACATGTACCTTGAACACCTCATTCTCCATTTGAGTGCAAAATTTCATTCCGATCAAATATGTAGTTTTCAAGTAATCAGGAGAACAAAACTTTGAACGGCCGTATTTACGGAATTTGGCCCATTAACGAACTCAACCGAGGCATTCGGGAACTCAACCCACACTAAAAATTTCAAGTTTCTAGGACGTTCCCTTCGAGAGTTATCGTGTATACGGACATACGGCCGGACGGACAGACTCGAATTTTTCGACAGATTCGTCATCAGTGAGTCGAACATAGTCGATTGAGACCATTTTCGGCTCAAAATTCGAAAAATACAGACATTGTGACGAACTGATATAGCCCTCGTGTAAGTAGTACGAGCGCTCAAAACTAAACATGAAAATCATATGTCCGAATATTGGACGAGATCTAAACCACCAGATCTTACAGAAAACTCATGAATCATATCAATTCTTCAGTTTGCGGTATGTACAAAATGGAGTACGTACCTCTTTTCCACCTAATTTCGTGGAACAATCTAGGCAATACGGGCTATTACATCCTCTATGACCCACAACCATTTCGTAATTTTCTCATGTTGTTGGAGCAGGTCCATTAACGTAGCTTGTAACTGCGTCATAAAATCTGATTGGAAAAGTAACCGCAAACAACCACAAATTGTTTGTTGATTTTACGAATAAGAACGAGGGCCATTCTAGAGGAAATTGGAATGTTCTGTTGTTCTTACTGGAGTTTACGAACTGATTCAATATAGTGGTTTTTTCTCTTTCGAGATGGAGAAACTATACCAACGTTGAGTGGTTGTGGAACGTAAAGATGAGAATTAAGTTTCTGCGGTTCTTATTAGAGAGAGGTAAGGTTTGATCGAACTCATAACTCAGTAACCAAGAAGTTTGCTAGAATTTCGAGAAAAATGCCGTTCCCGTTAAACTAGTATCTATTTCTTATTTCTGTGAATGATAATAACTTGTTGCAAAGGTTTAGTATGATACGACAGCATATTTTGTGCGTAACCTATAATCTATGTATATGCAGATCTACATCGAAAAAATCATAAATCAAAGAATTTTCAACTAAGCGGAAAATATAAAATGGAGGGGGAAAGGGGTTATTCTCATATCATAATCTTTCGCACAGAGGAATTCAGAGTATATAAAAAGCATAAAGCGAATTTCGACTTCATCGGAAAAATGAGATTGAAAGGGATTACCGGGCGGTGATTACCATTATGGCCCATTTGAATGAGAGTTTTTCACCGTCTCGAAGATACATTCATCGAAAAAATATAGAAAAACGCCCGACGGATGACGAGAATGGAAAATATCGGACTCTAATCGGTTCAAACAGATAATATTTATATGATAAATGAAGTTATAAAAATTTCCCGCTAGATGTTGTTTATACAAATCGAGAAATCGTAAGCGAACACTTGATATCTATATATATATTATTTCGCCGTGTAAACAGTCGCATTAAGTCCGTATGACAAGGTGCAGAAATTGGGAGCTTCAAGCACATTTCTTGTATGTGATCATGCGCAGAATCCAATGACACGATGCAGAAGAATGGACACATTTCTATATAGAAATTGTACTATTTCCAGCATAAAGGTGTCATAAGGACTTTGGGCATTTATGTTTTTTTAGAATACCGCAGGATACATATACCTAATCGTAGGCGAGATTTCAGTTCTTACCTTCGTGTGAACATTATGATACGATAAACTTATGACGATGCTTGCATGCGATAGTTGTCATCGAAAATTATATATGGGATAGCAAAAATTCAAGAAGCAATACAAAATGCTTCCAAAATTCCAAAATGACCCTCAATGTACTGGATTTCTCGCAGTACGAAAAGATATTATTCACGACATCCATCTAATTTTCGCCCTAATCAACCAATAAAATCAGATCTTATTCAAGGAAGGCAAAAGCGGCTTTCTTCAATTAGCTAACTTGAATAAAATTCATTCGTGGATCATTTCAGATGAAGGGACTCAAGGAAGTTATTTCCTACAGCATGGAAAAAATGAGGGGGAGAGGTCACACGATATTGCTCTGCTCTGAAAATTCTCAATTGTACCCCTGGATCGCTATTGAGCGAAAAGAAATCATATGGCGCCACTCTCTTTCGTTTGATCTTAATTCGAAAGGTAGAAAAATTTAAGGGTCAGTGTATATGGAAAGAAAGAAAACTGAACTAATACACTAATACAAACATTTTCCAGTTCACGGAACAAGCTCGAGAATATTGGTGAAATAGAGAAACTCTTACGATGAAATGAATTTAAAGCTCTTAATTACCTCAGGCATATAAGTAGGTACCTAAGTTTCCGTGACAAGTTTTTAACGAAATCAGATGGGGGTCGAATAGACTTAATCAATTAAAATATAGTATCTACAGGTAAGCAATACGCCTTCTGTTACCAAGCACGATGAGTTGTACACAGAGATGCCTGCAAGGGTTGGCGTCAAATTCAGAGGTGGAGTGCCTAGGCACACTAATCATGTTGAAATACCTAGTGTTATAATTTCGGAAATCTGAACACCTCATCAGATTGTGCAAATTCGATCGCACATATATACAGGATGTCTACTTCTAAAAGAGCCAAACTTCAAGGAGAGTTCATACATGAGATTTGCAACAAAAAATGTCATATAACACAAGGTCGAAATGTTGACGGTTATTCATCAACTTAACATTTCTTCATTTCACGAAATATTTCAAGTTTTTCCATCAAATCAATTATACTTTAGTTATCCTTGTATCCTCATCAAATTTGAACACATATTTGGAAACGGCATTAAATTTACTACAGGATAAGAATTTCTGTGTACCAAAAAATTCTTACTGCGCGCGTGGTAACGAGATGAATAGCAAGATTCTGAAGTGAACCAAATCAGTCATATTTTTCCAATGGTTTTATCGATGAAGAACGATATATCATGAACATGTTTTCTTTTCAGCAAAAACTACCCCATTTAGTGTGCTTTCGAATGACATATCAACTTTTGTGCTTGCTGCTTGTCTTGTGCCATAATTTCGTTGCTAACAATACAACAACGAAAAAGTCGAAATACTCCAAACCCAAATTGGCTCTATTTTGAAGCTCATTACGATTGAAAATTGAAGTAATTCTCATGAAAATTGGAAATCATGAATTTCTGTCGAATCAATATAATTTGAACATATAAACTAAATTTCAATAATACAGATTTTATGAAAAAATGTGAAGAAAACAGACTACTAATACTTATAACGATTGTTTCAAATGTTCAATATTTTCAATACATTATACACATCGTTTTCGCACGGAATCCACAACTTATGGCCTAAGACAAACTATCTGCAAGCACAAAAGTTTATATGTCATTCGAAAGCAGACTAAATGGGGTAGTTTTTGCTGAAAAAAAAACATGTTCATAATAGATCATTCTTCATCGATAAAACCATTGGAAAAAAATGACTGCTCTTGTTCACTTCAGAATCTTGATATTAATCTCCTTACTCTCGCAATAAGAATTCTTTTGATACACCGGAATTCTTATGTTTAGCAAATTTGATGCCATTTTCAGATATGTGGTCAAATTTCATGAGGCTTCAAGAATAACTGAAGTATAATTGATCTTGTGAAAAAACTTGAAATATTTCGTGAAATCAAGAAATATTGAATTGAAGAATAACCGTCAACATTTCGACCATGTTTTATTAGACATTTTTTTGTTGCAAATCACATCTTTGATCTCTTCTTGAAGTTTGGCCCTTTTAAAAGTAGACACCCTGTATAATAATCATATTATTTATTTTAATTGTATGATTCTTAATATTGAAAAAAAATTATTGACAATTACTCTACATACATTTCTAGGTTGCATGATGAATACTCTATCGATTTCCAGTAAAGAACTCTACAGAATGACATTGTAAATGGGATGATTATAGACTAAGGAGTAATAAACATAAAAACAGCATCTATTGGAAGGTTCCCTTCAAACGATGAATGACATGTTATGCCCTGCCTAAAGTTTTGCTCAGATGTTGAGATGTTCAATGTGGAAACCCCTCCTCAAAAACCTATCAACATGGAGTCCTAGGAACTTAACTCTCAACTGCCTCAAAGTATTGATCCGCAGCGATATTGAAATTCGATAATTTGCGTCCTAAGTTGACCATAAGAGAATCTCATCGACACCAGGAAACGAACTCTCGAATGCGCTCCTCACAGCTCTTCTTGAGCTGGCTCCAATTCCTCTATATTACAGCTCAAGAAGTATTATCCAGTAACAAAATTATGGAGCCTGCACTCAGGTGGTCCGGTACATCGTTAATAAATAACAAAAACCGAAGTGGATCTTGAAGTGATCCCTGAGGGACACCAAACTTGTTGCAATATTCACTTGGATTATACTTCAAAGTATAATTTACAAATGTATTTCAATCCGACAGGTAACTTTTGAATCACCTCTGATAAGGTTTGGCTGTCATTAATTGGTTTTGTGAATAATCAAAAGCTCTAGAAAGATCGAAGAGAATACCCATGGCGCGATGAAACTCGTTTAAGTGAAAAAAATTACGAAAAGCACTGCCGTGAAGGCAGGAGCTTTTGAGCGCTCGTACATGCACCTTGTAGGAAGATTCGCATTATTACGTTTTAGAAACCAATTGGAAAGGTTTTGACAGCTGTCAAAAAAAAATTAAACTGTTGCGAAAATCCAGAATTCACGTCAGTGCTTTAGGTGACCAATTTTTTTTTTCAATAATTCGCTAGAATATTCTGAGGTATCTATTGTCTTGTTAATGCGATCTGGACAAAATTTCCCACGTAGTTTGAATATATCATTCTCCATCTATGTGCGAAATTTCATTTCAATCCAATAAGTTGTTTCGAAATTATCAGGAAAAAAATAATTTGAACGGCTATATTCATGGAACCCCTAGTCTAATTTTGCTCATTGATGAACGTGACCGCACAATTCGCGATCCGAACCTATCCTGAAAATTTCAAGTCCCTAGGCCTTTCCGTTCGGAAGTTATGATTTTCTATGGTTTCTATGGTTCTGATCATGCGATCTGGACAAAATGTAGCTCGAATATATCATTCTCAGTTCAAATACAAATTTTCGTCACGATCAAATACATAGTTTTGAAATTATCAAAAAAACTGAATTTTGAACGACCATGTTTACGGAACCCATGGTCTAATTTTGCTCGTTGATGAACGTGACCGCAACATTCGAGATCTACACCTTTTCTGGAAATTTCAAGTCTCTAGGCCTTTCCGTTCGAAAGTTATAATTTTCTATGGTTTCTACGGTTCTGGCCATGAGAGCTGGACAAAATTTTGCATGTAGGTTGAATACGTTATTCTTCATCTGAGTACAAAATTTCACCTCGATCGAATCTATAGTTTCGAAATAATCAGGAAAATAAAAATTCGAGCGGTCATATTTACGGAACCCCCCGGCGAATATTGCCCGATAACGAACGTAACCGCGGCATTCGAAATTTGAACCTACCCTGAAAATTTCAAGTTTCTAGGACATTCCGTTCGAGAGTTATCGTGTATACGGCCGGACGGACGGACGGACAGACTCGAATTTTCCGACGGATTCGTCATCAGTGAGTAGAACATAGTCGTTTGAGACCATTTTCGACTCAAAATTCGAAAAATACAGACATCCTGACGAAATGATATAGCCCTGGTGTAAGTAGTACGAGCACTCAAAAAGACCGAAAATATTGAGAAATTCATTAGGAAATCACACATTAGAAGACTTGATGACATATACTTGACTATAATAATTCTGTTCAAATCCGATCAAGCGATTATCAAATTTCTCAACAACAGATCAGAAAAACGCAATTTGCTTCTGAAGTAGAACAGCTAAAATGTTGAGTTTTTACACAGCTTAAAATTGTCATCCGTGCCTCATATAAACATTTAGACACAAAATTTCAGAAGTAAATGACGAATAGTTCCAAAGCTTCCGAAGATTCTGAAGACAATTTTTTTCTTGTGGTCCAATCCTCACGAAACTTTTCGACTTTCAATTCGATCGGCTATGTATTTTTCGAATTATTGGGTAAAAAATTACGGAAAGCGCTGCCGTGAAGGCAGGAGCTTTTGAGCGCTCGTACATGCACCTAGTAGGTGGATTCGCATTTTCCAGTTTTGGAAATCAATTGAAGGAATTTTCGACAGCTGTCAAAAAAATTATGAAACTTAGGCGAAACTCCAGACTTCCTGTCAGTGCTTCAGCTGATCAATTTTATTTCGATAATTCGCTAGAATTTTCTACGGTATCTATAGTCTTGGTGATGCGACAAAATTTTGCACGTACTTTGAAAACATTATTCCTCAGCTAGGTGCAAAATTTCATTCCAATCCGATCAGTAGTTTCGAAACTATCAAAAAAAAAAACGGCCATATTTACGGAACCCCTAGTCTAATTTTGCTCATTGATGAACGTGACCGCAATATTCGCGATCCAAACCCACCCTGAAAATTTCAAGTTCCTAGGCCTTTCCGTTCAAAAGTTACAATTTTCTATGGTTTCTATGGTTCTGGTCATGCGATCTGGAAAAAATGTAGCTTTAATATATCATTCTCGATTAAAATACAAAATTTCATCTCGATCGAATCCGTAGTTTCGGAATTATCGAGAAAACCAAATTCAAACGACCGTATTTACGGAACCCCTAGTATAATTCTGCTCATTGATAAACGTGAACCATTTCAGATCCACACCTATCCTGAAAATTTCAAGTACCCAGGCCTTTCCGTTCGAAAGTTATGGTTTCTATGGTTCTGGTCATGTGATCTAGAGAAATGTAGCGTGAATATCTATTTGTCCATTAGTATACAAAATTTCGTCACGATCGAATCTGTAATTTTGAAATTATCAAGAAAACTAAATTTCAAACGACCATATTTACGGAACCCCTAGTATAATTTTGCTCATAGATGAACGTGATCACGACATTCGAGATCCACACCTATCCTGAAAATTTCCTCCCTAGGCGTTTCCGTTCAAAAGTTACAATTTTCTATGGTTTCTATGGTTCTGGTCATGCGATCTGAACAAAATTTCACATGTAGCTTGAACACCTCATTCTCCATGCGAGTGCGAAATTTCATCTCGATCGAAACTGTAGTTTTCAAGTAATCAGGAGAACAGAAACATTTTGAACGGCCATATTTACGGAACTCCTGGTGGAATTCTGCCCATTAACGAACTCAACCGAGGCATGTGAGATCTGAACCTACACCCCGAAAATTTCAAGTCTTTAGGTTGATCCGTTCGAGAGTTATCGTGCTTACGGCCGGACGGACGGACGGACAGACTCAAATTTTCCGACGGATTCGTCATCAGTGAGTCCAACATAGTCGATTGAGACCATTTTCGGCTCAAAATTCGAAAAATACAGACATCGTGACGAAATGATATCGCCCTCGTGTAAGTGGTAGGAGCGCTCAAAAAGTTAATATATCTTTATCGATTATGGGATAGTTGCCCATTAATGGACCCAACAGGATTATTATGACATACCTGAAAATTTCAAAACCGTAGGCCATTTTTCCAAAAATTATAGTGTTTACGGCCAGACATAATTGACTTAGTAATCACTTATTGAGACATAATTGAGTTCTACCTGAAATTCTTCATCTGTCAGTTCAACCTAATCATTTGAGCGAAATTATAACGCTCTTGTTCATAGAAATAACGCGCAAAAAACAATAACATATATTGATGTTTCAATTCGAAATAACGTTGGTCCAGTTTGTCTTGCCGGTTTATTTGCCAAATAGTTGCGACTTCATTAAAATCTGTTTCATTTTGTTTGGAGTCGTTGGTTTGAAATCGATTGCAATTGCTGCGATGCACTAGTGAATTCAGTGAATTTCACTGGATTGGTCGCAAATTTTTCATTATGATGTGAAAGACCGTTCAGGACTTTGTTTTCTGTTGCGACTGATAGCTACACGATTCGTTGATTGTTTTTCCCATGTACAAAAACAGGTTGATTGATAGAAGGGAATACACAAAAAGTTAGAAAAGCCAATAATTAAATTCGAAATATCAGATTTTGAAACAAACCCCATCGTTTCCTGTCGTCCGAATTAATCAATTCTCTCTGTTGCCTCCTATCCTTCTGTTGCGAGGCTGGTTTGATCGATGAGTATGATTTTTTTTACTTCCTGTTCGTCCCCAGGGCATGCTGAGCTTACTTCAAATCTGTTATTCAAGTTCATAACATTGAATTCGAGGCAGACATAGGCAGCAGCTGAATTGAAATTTCAAATTTGACCTCATATTCATTTTGGATGATTCCTTATTGTCAAATCAAATATTTTCATTCGAAAACTTTTCGGTGAAACGCAGGGAAACTAATTCTTATGATTTGGAATTTTTTGTTGTAATCTTGTGATACTCAAAAGATTAACGTACAAGTTTCAGTACCAATGAACTAAATTTGAAGATATTCAAATCGAAATAAAGGAAGGACTTGATAATCTCAACAACCAACCAGAAATATTGAGGAGAGCCCTCGAAACTACAATAAAAATTTATCGATTGTGTGTAAGTAAATGGGGGCCATTTGAATACAATTCATATAAATTAATGAAACCAATACTAGTTCTCCTATTATCCACGGCTACTTTGATATGAAAAAATCGCAGCAGGCCACGTGGCGTTCTATAGCTGCCTTAGATTTAGACGAAAATCTATATTTTTCGAAAACTGACAAAGATAACCTCAAGTAAGTATACAGGTGACAAGAAAAACCTCGGACAAATTTTACTGTTTGATAATACTTTATTTGGCAGAGTGTCAGAATATCAAACAAACGTAGTGCAATTTTGGAGCTGTTTCGTCAAGGTGAGCGACAATGCGAAATTGTTCGCTTGCTCTATGTGCCTGGAAGAACCGTGCCCGATGCAATTTGCCGTTTCAAGGAGCTTGGCGATGGTGATCGTCGTCTAGGAATTGGAAGAAAACGCATTGTCAATACGCCTAGCAATCGCAACATCGTCAAAAATCGAGTCAATCGAAATCCGAGGGTCTCCATAAGGAAAATAGCCCGCGAGACCGGTATCACCTGTGAATCCGTTCGTCAAATGGCTAAAAAGGAGCTCAACTCAAAGACATACAAGCTCCAAAAAGTTCGACTTCTCACGGGTGAAAACAAGCGCGTACGACTTCGAAGATGCCGCCAACTCCTTCGTCTCGCCGCCGGTGATCGTCGAACATCGTCAAAATCCGCCATCCGTCATGGCCTGGGCCGGAATTAGCGCCAGCGGCGAAACACCTCTGGTTTTCGTGGATCAAGGGGTCAAAATCAATCAAGAAATCTACCGATGCGACATTCTCGAGGCCGTGGTACGTCCGTAGGCCCAGCAGCACTTTGGCGACACGCATTGGACCTTACAACAGGAAAATGACGCCAGAATGGTGTAAGAACCATTTTCCGGGTTTCATCACATCTGCAGAATGTCCGCCCTACTCGCCGGAAATCAACCTAGTGGTCGATTTTGGAGCTCAAGGCGTGTGCTTAACACCACAAAAGTTTGGAGTCGCTGAAGCAACCTAAGCGCCGGAAATGGGACTGATTAACGCCTGAAGAGCAGCGGCCTATTGCAAAAAATTTCAAGAAGAGTCTGAAGCTATGTATCGCCGCTGAAGGAAGCCACTTCGAAACCGTTTGAATATATTATTACCAAATGTTTATGTTTTTCTTATTCGTTGTTGCTTTGTTTAATTTCTATCGTTTAATGAATTTGAATGAAAAAAAGTTTGTCCGAGGTTTTCCTTGTCACCCTGTATATATTTTAAATCAGAAGAAAGAGATCTACCGATTAGGAAGATAAAATACAGGGTGTTCTATTTGAAAAATAGCAACTTACATAAAATTTTCAGTAAAACGATGCTTTTTTGCATTTTCTAGTACTGAATTCTGAATGCCCATAAAGAATACTTATTTGCCCATTTAAACGTTTTCGTAGGACCAATATTCGCTGAGATAGCTATTGAGTAAAATATGAATAATCACCCTGTACATTTACCTATGAAACACCCTGTATTTATATTTGAATAATTGTTTTCGTCGAAATAGTTTTCGAATATAGAAAAAAAATTACGAAAAGCACTGCCGTGAAGCCAGGAGCTTTTGAGTGCTCGTACATGCACCTTGTAGGTAGATTCGCATTTTCCAGTTTTGGAAACCAATTGAGGAAATTTTTGACAGCTGTCAAACAAATTTTGATTTTCAAAGTAAGGCGTTTACCCTCCGAACGCAGTGAAGCAGGTTATTAAAGCCCTGCCATGAGAAGTCACTTCTCCTCCGAATGACATATGTTATTCTTTTCTCAAACATTTCGAAATTCATAAAAATCTGGAAATCCACCTTCAGATTAGATTTATATCTACCATCGTTATAATTGACTGATCAATAAAAAATTACGAAAAGCACTGCCGTGAAGGCAGGAGCTTTTGAGCGCTCGTACATATACCTTGTAGGTAAATTCGCATTTTCCAGTTTTGGAAACCAATTGAGGAAATTTTTGACAGCTGTCAAACAAATTTTCAAACTAAGGCGATAATCCAGACTTCAAGTCAGTGCTTTAGGTGACCAATTTTTTTTTCGATAATTCGCTAAAGATTTCTACGGTATCTATGGTCTTGGTGATGCGATCTGGACAAAATTTCGCACGTAGTTTGAATACATTATTCCTCGGTTAGGTGCAAAATTTCATTCCAATCAAATCGGTAGTTTCGAAATTATCAGGAACAGAATATTTTGAACGGCCATATTTACGGAGCCACTAGTCTAATTTTGCTCATTGATGAACGTGGCCGTGAAATTAGCGATCCAAACCCACCCTGAAAATTTCAAGTTCCTAGGCCTTTTCCTTCGGAAGTTATAATTTTCTATGGTTTCTATGGTTCTGCTGATGCGATCTGGACAAATTGTTGCTTTAATATGTCATTCTCGTTTAAAATACAAAATTTTATCTCGATCGAATCCGTAGTTTCGAAATTATCGAGAAAACAAAATTTCAAACGACCCTATTTACGGAAACCCTAGTATAATTCTGCTCATTGATAAACGTGAACGCCACATTACAGACCTACACCTATCCTGGAAATTTCAAGTCCCTAGGCCTTTCCGTTCGAAAGTTTTGATTTTCTATGGTTTCTATAGTTCTGGTCATGCGATCTAGAGAAATGTTGCTTGAATATATCATTCTCCATAAGTGTACAAAATTTCGTCACGATCGAATCTGTAGTTTGGAAATTATCAAGAAAACTAAATTTCAAACGACCATATTTACGGAACCCCTAATATAATTTGCTCATAGATGAAAGTGATCACGACAATCGAGATCCACACCTATCCTGAAAATTTCAAGTCCCTAGGCGTTTCCGTTCGGAAGTTACAATTTTCTATGGTTTCTATGGTTCTGGTAATGCGAGCTGAACAAAATTTTGCATGTAGCTTGGACACCTCATTTTCCATTAGAGTGCAAAATTTTTTCTTGGTCGAATCTGTAGTTTCAAAGTAATCAGGAAAACAAAATTTCGAGCGGTCATATTTACGGAACCCTAAGGCGAAATTTCCCCAATAACGAACTTAACCTTGGCATTCGAGATTCGAACCTACCCTGAAAATTTCAAGTTTTTAGGACATTCCGTTCGAAAGTCATCGTGTAAACGTACGGCCGGACGGCCGGAAGGACGGACAGACTCGAATTTTCCGACGGATTTGTCATCAGTGAGTCGAACATAGTCGATTGAGACCATTTTCGGCTTGAAATTCGAAAAATACAGACATCGTGACGAAATGATATAGCCCTCGTGTAAGTAGTACGAGCGCTCAAAAAAGGTATATAATATATGCTTATATATACCCGAGACAACAATTGACACTAGCACAAAATGATGCAGAATACATGTGCATGAAGATCTACAATGCGTTACCCAAACAGTTTCATTCGATAAGAAATGTTGATATATTGAAAGAAGAATTAGTTAAATTTTTGCTGAATATTGAACCATACAATTTGCTAGAATATTTTGAATCTTGTGAAGCTAAAACTACATCAACTTTGTATTCATTGAAATTATTTGAGTTATTCCCCATTATTGTATTACAATAATTGTAGGAACTAAATAAATATTACTATTATTATAGAAATAAGAGAAAAACAAAAATTAAGAATCTATGTAGTACATGAAGAATTTTGAGATGAAATTTGCACTTAAAATTTCAATATATGAACCAATTTGTGAATTATTCAGTGCTCGGTGTTGAAAAAGTTGAAAACCATTATTTGAAACGTTTTCTTAATTGAAACTTGTCTGAGGCGATGTTGTTGAAACGTTTCATGAAACTTCACTGAGGTAGGACATTTACATTCTCTGGACCATATTCTCAATAATATTATTGAGAATATGGGTTGAATTTTTTGTTCAAGATTTGAGTTGAGATAAAAACTTAATATTCAAAGATCTTAAACATTAAGAAATTTGCTGTCGAATAGCAGTAGGTACTTCAAATAGGAAATGTTTTTCATGGATAATTTCATTTGTGTAGTTTTTATCATTATATCATGTTTGTTTCAAATTCGATTCAATTTGCCTGAATACATTTTAATTGTTCTTATTCTTATCAGAGGTTGATACCTCAACTTGACAACATTCTGGTATATTCTTTATTCGAAGTTTTTTCCTCATAGCATCTGCATTTCTTAAGAAATCAGTCAAAACTATTGATAAACCCATAAATGCATTCAAATATGCCAGAGCCTTTTGATTTGATATTAAGTACTTACCAATAACACCTCACTGACCACTAAACTGAACAACTAATAATAATTTACACTAAATAGCTAATGAATAACACTGAGTCTAATTTGAATCGAATAACAAACAATATGATTCTAATTCAAACTTTGTCGCTAATTAAAATGGACGTTTTCGTCATCAATTGTTTCACTAATTCGAATTTGAGAGTCACAGAAAATACTTTTGATGTCTGATTGTATTGTTCTGTAAAATGAAAACCATAGATAAATGAATATATACTCCGTTTAAGAATTATTGATAATAATAATAATTATTAATAATTATTCGTATACTGAACACTTTTCTAGGTTATATTTATGTTTGATGTTTTATTTCTATGATGAAAACAGTAACTTTTTTGTAACCAGAAATAAAGCCTCGACTGGACGTTCATGGCCTGCTTCGATGTCAATAATTCTTAAACGGACTATACATTCCTTCATCTATAGTGTTAACTTAATTTCCCCCCCTCACCTTTCTGCAATTTTGTAGTTCAATGAAAACAACTAACCACATGTTTGATTGTTAAGTCAACACAAATAATGTTAATAAAAATCTGACTTTGAAAGTGTTTTTTGTTTCTCCTATAAAATTTTGTCGAATGGAGTTACGCAATTTTCTCTTGAAGGCGACGATGTGACCATTTTTCTTGATAATTCGCTAGAAATTTCTACGGATCTATGGTCTTGGTAATGCAATCTGCAAGTAGTTTCAATACATTATTCCTCATATATGTGCAATTATCAGGAAAAAAAAATTTGAACTGTCATATTTACGGATCCTCTGGTCTAATTTTGCTCATTGATGAACGTTACTGCGACATTCGCGATCCAAACCTACCCTGAAAATTTCAAGTCCATAGGCCTTTCCGTTCGGAAGTTATAGTTTTCTATGGTTTCTATGGTTCTGGCTAAGCGATCTGGACAAAATGTAGCTTAAATATATCATTCTCGATTGAAATAAAAAATTTAGTCACGATTGAATCCGTTGTTTTGAAATTATCAAGAAAACTAAACTTCAAACGACCACATTTACGAAACCCCCAGTGTAATTTTGCTTATTGATAAAAGTGATCGCGATATTCGAGATCCACACCTATCTTGAAAATTTCAAGTCCCTAGGCTTTTCCGTTCAAAAGTTACAATTTTCTATGGTTTCTATGGCTCTGGTATGCGATCTGGACAAAATATTGTTTCAATATATCATTCTCGATTAAAATACAAAATTTCATCTCGATCGAATCCGTTGTTTCGAAATTATCGAGAAACCGAAATTTCCAACGACCGTATTTACGGAACCCCTAGTATAATTCTGCTCATATATAAACGTCATCACGACATTCCAGAACCTCACCTATCCTGAAAATTTGAAGTCCCTAGGCGTTTCCGTTCAAAAGTTACAATTTTCTATTGTTTCTATGGTTCTGGTCATGTGATCTGGACAAAATTTCACATGTAGCTTGAACACCTCATTCTCCATTTGAGTGCAATGTTTCATCTCGATCGAATCTGTAATTTCGAAGTAATCAGAAGAACAAAATTTTGAACGGCCATATTTACGGAACCCCTGGTGGAATTAACGAACTCAACCGAGGCATTTGGGATCTGAACCTACACTGAAAATTTCAAGTCTCTAGGTTGATCCGTTCGAGAGTTATCGTGTATACGGACGGCCGGCCGGACGGACGGACTCGAATTTTTTGACGGATTCGTCATCAGTGAGTCGAACATAGTCGTTTGAGACCATTTTCGGCTCAAAATTCGAAAAATACAGACATCGTGACGAAATGATATAGCCCTCGTGTAAGTAGTACGAGCGCTCAATAAAATACAAATTTGCCATTAGTCCAACAGAAAATGTTCAATCTCAATGATGCTTTCGCCCTCTGGAGGTTCCAACATCAATCAATGCTTCATTTCCTTCATTGGCTTGCTATTAGTTTATCTAGTGTAATTCTTTTAATTCAATTCCTCAATTTAATAATTTCAGATGAACAGCCGTATATTATTCTAGTCAATCATTTAGACGGATAAGGTTGAAGCTTGAACCCGTAATTTCCATGTGTGGCCATATATACTTGTGATGTTTTTTGCCGTCAAACATGTGTCTTTATCTTGGGGAGTTGATTAGGCGATTCATGATCTACAGATATTTGAGACAGTTGCTTTTGGAACGGACAGGTGGCGTAATTTGGGAAATTTTTTTAGATCCACTTTACGTTTATGTTTTAAAGGTTTTCTGTTTCTCGCATCGAATTTGTCATTTTGCTGACTGTACTGACGAGATCTGTGAAGTCTTTCGTTTGAAGTTCTTCTATTATCGATTCGCGTCCCAGTCTGAGTTTTATTGGGTTGTGGTCTGATGTGCCCCCTTCTATAGTATCAAGTGTTAAATTCTGGGTAATATCTCCTTTCATAATGACGATATCTAATACGTCCGGTAAGCCATTCCTTCTGGGCAGGTAGGTCCGAATACTATGGCATTTAGTTTTTCTGCATACTTCGTCCCATTATGGCTTTCGGTTCTGCTGTTCCATTCTATTGATTTGCAGTTCATATCACCGATAATGATGTTCGGGTGGTTTCCTTCTAGCATCTTCTTCATTAAGATCATTCTGAAGTGGTTTGTAGGCTGACCTAATTTTCATTTCTCCTCGGTGTATTAACTAAAATCAAGACAGCTTCTATTCGTCCATTATTCAGTACATTGTCAAAATAGTAGTCGATGTCTGTATATTTCATGGTTGGGAAATTAAAGTGTATTTCTTGTAGAAAGTCTCGTCCCTTGAATGGCTATAATACCGGGTTGTTTCTCGGATATTATTTATTCTATTTCAGATCTACGAGCTCGTAGACCGTTTCCATAGGACTATCTTTAGGTTGTTTTTATTTCCGTTATTCACTAGCTCCATTAATTGGGTTCAGTCAGTTTACGGAACTTTTTGTCCATCCCTATTTCCAGTAATTTCATGAGCTTGCTTATGATATTCTTGGTACAGGTATATAGATCCTCAGTGGTTTTTGGTTCTTTCTTGTTTGTCCCTTCTTTCCTGTCACTCTTCTTGGGTTTTTTGGGGCTTCTTGCTTCAGCTCTTGTTTGGAAAGTTGCGTCTCCTCCTTTTCTTCTTCTTTCTTGTGTTCTTGTTGAACAGTAGTTATCTTGTTCTTTTCTTTTTTTTTCTGTTTTTGGTCAGCAATTTCCACTCGCTACATCCTTTGTAGTTGGCTGGGTAACCTGTTTTTCCGTTTCCGTTTCTCTTATGTTAAGATCTGCTTCTAGTGGCAGGCATCGTACCACCGCGTAGATGTTCTTTTCCTCTTCTTATTGCAGGGTGTAAAATTCTTTCCCCCTTGACTCGAGGAATTTTGTCATCTTCCTGAGGTCGTCGGGGGATTGAGGTACAACACGAATGCCGTCTCTCACTGTTGTCACTCTCTGGTACCTAATGCCTTTCACATGCAACGCTCTCGAAATTTGTGCCTTCAAAGTTCACTGGTGGGAACTTCTCTTTCTTCTGCTCGGTTGAAGCAGGGGCATCATTTTTTTTGAGGGTGCAGAAGTACCTTCTATTGAGCGCTTTTCTTTTTGTAACGCTGCAGTATACGATATCTTCGTAGGTGGCCCTCCTGCAGGTATATTATCTCTTTCGGGTTGTTTTTTGGTTTCTTCTTTTGGGATTTAGGGGGTTGGCGTTGTTCCTTCAGTCCCAGGGGAGAAGGCCTTTCCTTTCTCTTGGCGCGTTTCCGCTGCTTCGAGGGCTGGGACATTTCCTCACCATTCACCTGTTTAGACAATAAATTTACACTGTCTGTCAACAATCTTAGTTGATTTCTGAGTAGTTTTATCTCTTCTTTCTGCTCTATTATGATTTGAACTATATCTATATCTTCTATATCCATATCGGGGTTTTCTTCTTCCGACGAGTTATCTGAAACACCTATTTCACTTTTCACTAAATGTCAACCGTCTCCCAATCTCTGTAGGTGTGTGATCCGATTTCCTATCTCCCCGACAAAAAGCATTATGTAACCACCGCAAACATTGCGGCATAATTGTCAAATGTGGGAATATGGGTTCAAGCCATTCAAACTTATTCGTCCGAATAATATATATACAAATGCTAGTCGGGGAGCTAGGAAATAGTTTCGTTTGCTACAGAAATTGGGAGACGGTTGCTTTCGGAGCGGACAGATGGTGTGAGTGTGGAAATTTTCTCCGATCGCCGCTGCGTCTCGTTTTAAAGTCGTCTCGTCTTTCGTTTTCTTACATCGAATTAATCTTCGCTGAGCTATACTGATGAGTCGAAACAGGTCCATAGTTGCGAATGATGGATTTGGTGTCCTTTGGGGTTACATGAATGGATTTGTTGGCATCATTAGAATTCAATAAAAACCCAATTATTTCAAATTTTGCATCAATCTTCACCATGAACCATGCGGCATTATCTTTTGGCAATTGACAATAATTAACATAGAAATTTAAACATTATATTAGGACGTGCATCAATTTATTTGAAAAATTCGAAAAGGAGACATGTAATGGAAGACAAGTAGAATAATTCTAATAATTCATTCTCAGGGATGGACATACCACTAAAAAGATTCGCAAGGTTGGTGTTTTATCCAGTTCTCTCATATAGAATAGGAAAAGTTTCACGCTCATTCTAAATTTTTGAAACTGAGAAATATTACCGTGTTTTGATTTCCATGACAATATATACATAGAAAAGCTTAACCTTAGCATGCACACAATGAGAAGAACAAATTAAAATTTATCGAGTGTCCAAAAATATTATATATGGAACCAAACTATAAAAAAAGATTTATAAGTGGGATGATACACGTCAGGGTTAACGACACAGTTTATTTAAGTAGATTCACAAAATCCTAGTATAATATATACCAATTTAATACAGCCTAAAATATCTCAAGTTTTGGATTGGGAAATTTTGTTATAAAAGATTTATTGTTATCTTAGAGTCAGTATTGAGGAATATATAAAGAAGAAGATTTCCTCTGTTATAGTGTCAATGTCTATATTTCTATGTTAATTGTCAATTGCCAAAAGATAATGCGTCATGGTTCATGGTGAAGATTCGACAAAAATTCTAAATAATTGAGTTTTTATTGAATTTTAATGAGTTAAGAGGTAAAAGGTTTGTGTGATATGTTGTTTCCTAATTTTAATTTATATTTTAAGGAAAAGGACCAAACCAGGTCCGAAACGTTGGCCAAGTAATAATTGAAAGTTCAATCAGGAACTAGTGTCCTATCACCCAATATAATTGAAGAGAAAATGGACGTCCACATCGAATCAAATTAATATTGAGATGCAGCTTTGATATAATCAAAAGGCTTTCTGAAAGTGAAAAAAAAATCTGTAATGGATTATATAGAATAGAGGTTGAGTGCAAAGCGAATGTTGTTGGTTCGAATCTCCTGACCAACAATTATTCCGTTATTCCATATCCACAATATTCGAAGATTTTGCTTTATAATCTTCCACGTTAGGTTCTTGATGTTTGATTTCAGTTCAGATATTTAATGAAAAATTTGTAGGATGGTGTAATCGATAAGAAGTTATTTTGCGTGGAAGTATTATACCCTTTTATTGCACTTTCAATATTGGTTGTAGCTATTCTGAAAATATATCCCACTAAAAATGTGACCGAATATTCTCATAAAAAACTCTACAGCAGAGAAATTGAAAAGAATTCTCCACAGTGACCAAGACGTAACCTAGATCGTTCAAGCATGCGTCCCGTGAACCGCTTTATCAACCTGTCACGTAAGGAATGAATAAAAAACCAGAATTACTCTCCTTTTTCTGGAACTGTCTTCTAAGGACCCAAATGTTCAAAGCGCCTCAAACGTGTTTTGTTTTCAGTATAACATAATATAGCATTCAGGAAGATTTGTAAATAATTCAAGAATAAATAGAATGTCGGCAAATCTGCCCTGGAGACACATGTCTTCAAATATTTATGCGATCCCTGTTAGGGGTTTTTTCAGGGTATCGCATTGTGGGGATCTAGATGCTCTCTTGCTCGTTATCAGTTCGGCATATTGAGCACCTAAAGTTTTACTTTGGAGGCTTGGATTTCCCTTGAATGTCTCTTTCCCCACTCTCAATGGATTTAAAAGGTTTTAAAATTTGGATTTACGAACTCTTCGGAATCACATCGTCAAAAAGATCAAGTGAGTAACGATGAAGTCTTCAATATTCAAGGTTATCGTTTATTCGAGTCGAGAGAAATGAAGTATTGACGCTCCTAGAGAGTTTTGTGTGCCTGTTCTGTACACACAAATGGGATGGGGTTCAGAATTTCCTTATTATTTCGATTATCTGTGATCCGTTTGATATGTGTAATAACTCTAATTAGTAACAGTTTGTTTATGAATCTGGATGAGATCTGGACGATCTGAAAGATAGCAGATTCAAAAAATTATAAAAAGGACTACCGTGAAGTCAGGGGCTTTTGAGCGCTCGTTTATGCATCTTGTAGGTAGATTCGCATTTTCCAGTTTTATAAATCAATTAAAGAAATTTTTGAGATCTATCAGAAAAAAATTCAAATTGAGGCGAAACTGCAGACTTCAAGTCAGTGCTAAGTGACCAATTTTGTTATCGATATTTCGCAAGAAATTTCTGCGATATAGTCTAGGTGATGGGATCTGGACAAAATTTCGCAAGAAGTTTGAATACATTATTCTTCATCTATGTGCAAAATTTCATTCCAATCGAATGAGTAGTTTCGAAATTATCAGGAAAAAAATATTTCGAACTGCCATATTTACGGAACCTCTAATCTAACTTTCGAACGGAAATTATTTTAAAATTACCTATTGGATTGGAATGAAATTTCGCACATAGATGAAAAATGATGTAATCAAACTACGTGGAAAATTTTGTCCTGATCGCATTATCGAGACCATAGATACCATAAAAAATTCTAGCGAATTATCGAAAAAAAAATGGTCACCTAATGCACTGACGTGAAGTCTGGATTTTCGCCTTAGTTTGAAATATTCTGTGACAGTTGTCAAAATCTTTCCAATTGGTTTCTAAAACTGGAAAATGCGAATCTACCTACATGGTGTATGAACGAGCGCTCAAATTTTTCAATTCCTTTTCATTATAGACATGCTGAGCAACTAGAAGACATTTCTTACGGAATCTATGTTCGAGAATATTCCGGTTCCAATCAGATACCTACATTTCTGAGTACGCCTCTGTTATAGGGACGTAAGGGTTGGTCATCACGTTACGACGAATGTAGTTTTTAACGTAATCCGCCCATCTCTGGGCCAACCATCCCTCTACTGAACCTTCGGATCTAATATATGTGGTACATGTTCTCGAATAAGGAAACGCAGACAGAGTTATATCAAGTTTTTTGTTTCAAGTCCGAATAACCTTTGCAGTCGAAAACATTCGTACTATGTTCAGTCAGTAAATATTTCGAACACATAAGATCTCTCGGGACTTTGAGATAATTTGTGCGGCACTCTCTTGAATGATAATTCATGCTTTTAGCTTAGGAATGTGCAGAAATATTGAAGTTTTATCGAAGAATCGAACATTCCATTTGCGTGATTAAGGAATTGTTTGATCTGAATAATAAAATAAGGTTATTGATTCAACAATTCAAAATTAAGAGCGTTCGTTGTAAGACTCCTAGGCCTTGAAATCCAAGGAGTACCTTCTCCAGAAGGTGCTTATTACTGGAGAAAAAGTCCGATGAAAGATATCTGAAAAACTGTTTCGGAGAAATAGAAGAAAATCAAATGTGAAACCTCAAACACAAAAGAAAATCAATCAAGTCCTCTCTTGAGCCCTCCATTCAGTTTGAGTCATGATTTTGAATTCGACGAGTTCTAGAATAGGATTTACCATGAAAACAGAATAGTTCGCTTAATTTCACGATAGGCCCCCGAAAAGTTGATTCAGTCTGTTCTAGTCAACATTATAATTGAAATGGTGTATTGACCGGTTCGAAGATATCTAATACAGGCGTTCAGACTTCATAGTTTTCGAATGTGATCAAATCGAATGAAATCAAATCAAAATTTATTGATCATTCCAAATTTACAATTTACTTATCCAATAATTTCGAATAATTTTGCCTCTATATATTCAAGTAAATAGTAAAGTGATCAGCTGCTGTTCTGCGCTGAACCTGGAAGTTACAAAGTATTCCAGGTCCGTGTTGCGAAAACTCTGCCTAATTACCAAATATTGGACGTATACGATAAGTGGAGAAAAAGAGGAGCCAGATACCACCCCGCGGGAGGCCAGCAGAGCAATAAGCAACGGGAGGCAAACTCAAGGAATAAAACCAGAAGAATTACTTGTTCATATGTTGTAGGATGAAAAATTTGAGAAAAGCACTGCAGGAGTTTTTCAGCGCACGTTCATACACCTTGTAGGTACATTCGCATTTTTCAGTATTAGGAACCAATTGGAGTTTGAGAAAATTTATTTTTCATCAACGTGCAAAATTTCATTTCAATCCAATCCGTGGTTTCGAAGTTATCAGGAAAAAAATATTTCGAACTGCCATATTTACGGAACCTCTAATCTAATTTTGCTCTTTGATGAACGTGACCACGACATTCGAAATTCGAAACAATTCTGATAATTTCAAGTTTCTAGGTATTTCCGTTCGAAAGTTATAATTTTCTATGGTTTCTATGGTTCTGGTCGAGTAATGTGAACAAAATGTAGTTTGAACACGTCATTCTTCATCTGGGTGCAGAATTTCATCTCATTCAAATCAGTAGTTTCGAAGTAATCAGGAGAACAAAATTTCGAACGGCCATATATGTACGGAAACCCTTTTCTTAAATTACAGTATTGTTCGGTAGCAAAGATTTAATTTTTGGTAGATAGATGAGGCAGTTGTGGATGAAAAGCACTATCAATGGAAGAATATAAGCTTCCTTGTATAGAACTTCTGCAGAATATGTCTGCTTTTTTGACCGCTCGTCCTACTTACACGAGGGGTATTCCGTCACGATGTATGTATTTTTCGAATTTTGAGAAGAAAATGATCTCAATCAACAAGGTTCGACTGACTGATGATGAATCCGTCGAAGAATTCTTTCCATCTGTCTGTCTTGCGAACGGAACGACCTAGAAATTTTCAGGGTAGGTAGGTTATTGGGCAAAATTCGACCAGGGGTTCAGTAAATATGGTTGTTTGAAATATTTTTTTCTTGATAATTTCAAAATTACGGATTCCATGGGATAGAAAATTTGCATTTTATGGAAAAATGACATATTCAATCTACATTTTACCAGATCGCAAAACCAGAACCATTTTAAATTTCAACGAATTATTGAATGAAAAACCCTTATATTTGTGTAACATCTGATTCGGCTTAATTGATAAAGAACTGCTGCTGTCATTTTTTTGACGGCTGTCAAAAATTTCTTCAAATGGTTTCTTAAACTGAAAAATGCGAATCTACCTACAAGGTGGATGAACGAGCGCTCAAAAACTCCTGACTTCACGGCAGTGCTTTTCGTAATTTTTTTATATATAATTTTAAGTTCATAATTTTGGGTGAAGAAGACATACTTCGAAGCGTTTTCGAAGCAACCGCCCCACACTATCAAACAATATCACAGTACAGATTCTACCAATGACAAATAAACTATTCTGATCATCTTCGTACTTTGAATCACTCGTAATTGATAGTATCGAAAATGTAAATTCCTAAGTCTTTTATCGCCGTAATAGGCATATGATCGTTCCACCTCAGTTGATTGTGAACTATTACACCCAGATATATAATATTTTCTACCTTCTTTATTATTTCACATTTACAGCAATTATTGTCTACGCAGTGTTCCTTATGAATCTTTAATAATATATAAGGGGGCCTATCAACATCTGAGAAGGAAGAAGCGATATACTTGGCTTTCTTTATTCTTCTTCTGCCTTCTGAAAAGCCCATCCCAATCTGCAGAACCTTTTGGCAAATTTTGGCCGTTTACGAACTTGACAGGCGCATTCAGACCTCAAACGTACCCTAAATTCGTAAATTCTAGACCATTTCTTTCGGAAGTTATCATGTTTAGAGACAGACAGAAAGCCTGACGAACAGAATTGAGTTTGACCTCGAATTCTCTATCTGTGAATTCAATCTAATCGTCTGAGACCATTCTACTAGAAAAATTCCTGAAAACAGATGAAAGGCGCAAAAAGGCATGACGGTTCAAAATCGTGACTGGTTTTCGTTCAAAAGAATCCTATTTTGACAGCCGTTAGTTATAGGATATATCGACACTAACGGGGCGCAAGATACGGCTATAGACCAGGCAATAGAGATTTTTTCGTGACAAAAATAGTAGAAGAAAACGGCGAGTGGGGAGTTACGTGGGGTGGTCCGTGGATGTTCAGTGATATGTTTTCGACTCGCAAATATCATTACTTTTCTTGTAATTGCGAAGAAACACCAAAAAAAACGATGTTTTTTCAGTTTTTTGCTTGTAAAATCTGAACCAATGGAGCGGTGCTAATACTCCCAACAGACGAATTGTAGAGAATGAAAAGATGAAAAAAATGAGTGCTAGTGCAACTCAATCGGGTCATCATTACCGGAGGAAAGCCGGAAAAACCGTGAAAATCAGCGTTTTTTCAAATCCTCATAACTCGGCCAATTTCGAAGTTGTAGCGCTGGCTTTCCAAATGAAAGTAGTGGTCAATAGATACTTTGAGTGTGCATAACCCGGACGTTGTCCGATAAAAAGTTTTTGCGTAATTGCGATTTGAATTATTTAAGGCACTATTTTCCGGAAGAGCTGGATGCGTCGGAAGTAGTCCGATTTCAATTTGCAAAACGGATTTTGAAAGAAGAAGTATAGTACTACAAAAAAGGAATCTTGATTTTCCGTTAAAATGCTTCAAAATAGGTGAAAAAAGCATGCAATCATGACCAAAATAAGCCGAATGCTCGATTGCAGTCAAGTAGTGGGGGTATATACGTAAATATTCGCGCCCGTCCTCAGCACGATTTTGGTTCCCCGCGTCTGCCGGCTACCCCCACTATCCGACCCAGATGGGGCACTGAGCCGGTTTTGGTCATGTTTCCACGTATTTTTCACCTATTTTGCAACATTTTAACGAAAAATCAAGTTTGCCGTTTTGTAGTACTATACTTCTTCTTTCAAAATCCGTTTTGTAAATTGAAATCGGACTACTTCCGACGCATCCAGCTCTTCCGGAAAAGTGTGCCTTAAATAATTCAAATCGCAATTACGGAAAAACTATTTATCGGACAACGTCTGGGTTATGCACACTTGAAGTAGCTATTAACCACTACTTTCATTTGGAAAGCCAGCGCTACAACTTAGAAAATGGCCGAGTTATGAGGATCTGAAAAAACGCTGATTTTCACGGTTTTTCCGGCTTTCCTCCGGTAATGATGACCCGATTGAGTTGCACTAGCACTCATTTTCTTCATCTTTTCATTCTCTACAATTCGTCTGTTGAAAGTATTAGCACCGCTCCATTCGTTCAGATTTTACAAGCAAAAAACTAAAAAAACATCGTTTTTTTTTGTGTTTCTTCGTAATTACAAGAAAAGTAATCATATTTGCGAGTCGAAAACATATCACTGAACATCCACGGACCACCCCACGTAACTCCCCACTCGCGGTTTTCTTCTACTATTTTTGTCACAGAATGACCCTTTTTCTGCTCTATTGCCTGGTCTACTATGATGGAACCAGAATTGGAAATAGTGGTATTCAGGGACGAATCTATATTTTGTTTGGTTGTGCATGGTGGACGAAAAAGCGACGTGGTGGAAGGCATGATTGCCAAATGCCTAAGAAAATAAATGGGCATTGCACTGTGAACGCAAAGGTTCTGGAAAGTCACTTCAAGGCACTCCCAACCGTCCCAACTTCACATTCAAGACGACATGGTGAAGACATGCACTACTCCACCCCAAGAATATTTTGTAATATATTGTATCAAGAAGGTAATTATATGTAAGATTGTACGACCACATTTATCCAGAGTTACTTTGGACAACTTTCAGCCGAGTCAAATAGATTTGAGCAGGTCTAGGATTCTACTAATTCAAATCTATGAAATATACACCATCCCCTGTTCATCCTAGCGGTACAAGATCGCAGCTTACAGCATGATGGAATTCCTCAGGAGGAAATCTATAACCTCCTTTCGGGAGTATTCACCATCGTGGTAATGTGTTTTGCAAGCAGCACTGAAGTCATTTTTTATTTTTGTTGGGGTCTAATTATCCGCTACTTTCGAAGTTGAGTGTTTCTTCGATAAATATGTATGCTGAGTTTATGGAAATTTTTGCTATTCTTGAAATAACTCAGTAGAGCTATCCATTAAAGTGGTTTTTATGTTGATGTTCCAAGAAGAGAAGTTTTCAACGCCCTTGCATCAGAGATCCGAATTCTCTTGTTACGCTAGGTTGTTCTGTTACACTAAAAACGTGCAGTTCCATGACGGCGTTATCGGTCAATAACTTCATTTCGTCTTACTGTCACATGATACAGCATCCGAAAATTCAATCTCCATGTTTCTCTTTTATGGTAGTCAGGGACAAGCAATGTCAAGTACGAGTCTGTTTACAGCTCTTTCTTTTTAATTCCTCTCCACGGCATTGTCTCTAAGCGGAACAAGATGAGACATTCGGTAAACGATAAACCCGCTTTCGTCTTCCATTTTATCGATTTCCTATATAAATGAATTGATAATGGTTTCGGGGCTTCCTTTCAGATCCTCGTACAACGCAAGGGTCGACGAAAATTCCATCTATACGCTAGACACAGAAGTTCAACTGCCATGTCAGCTGCCCAATTTGTCCTTTTCTGACCGTCACTGACCCTGTGTTAACCCCTGCACCATCCCGTCCAGTTACTGCAGCTTCCGCTCATTTTTTTTTCATTTTCGAATGCTTTTCTCATGTCTCTACCACTATTGTCACCGGAAATATCTGCCTTGTGATATTACGATAATTATCTCACTAGATGTCGAAAGATTTTTCTAGCCTGGACAATCTTACAAGTCATATTAATTGATTCCTCTTTAGCGTGTCGCCGACACTTCTGTTGAACCGGTGTACGCTCCTCAATCCAGCATTGGTTTTTGGTTTATAATTTCTTTGGAATCAAATCTCAAATCCGATAATTGAATCTGAAGGCAAAAAATTCAAATTAAAACAATACATTGCGCGAAAACTATCGACAATAGAATCTTGAAATCCAGTTGGTAAGTATAACCCATCGAATATTTCTCCACTCCTAACGCGACTTCGAAATTCCGAATATCAGTTGGTAGTTAATAACAATGATAACTGCAATAAATGGTTTATGTTCACCAGTTCCATTAATCCACTGGGTTTACGAAGTTAAATTTAAACTGTTGCTCCGGAAAGGCAAGTTTGATTAGCCATGAGACGTAAATATTTTTCAGAATTGAGAACCAAATTTTGTTTGGAATGAGTATTGATATCTCGTGAAATCTTAAATTTGCAAAAAACATATTATGCGTGAAGATAAACGACATTCTTACATGCCAAATATTTATTTTGGTTTCTTTAATTCTTTCATAAATATGTTGAATATTCCCTTTCAAATCCACCTAATTTTTTTTGAGATACAATTTCATTTTTCAGGCATAGGTTATATGTTTATACATATATTCAAATACACGCAATAATTTTCCTTATTTTCTCTTTTTTCGCAAATGAGACTTAACGGTCCCCTGTAATTCTTACCCGAAAACAAAATATGAGCTTCTGCATTCGTCAACTCCTCGACTATCCGGTAGAAAATTCAGTAGAAATTCGAACAAGAAGAACATAAGAAATACCTCCAATGAAAATTGGTACGAATAGGAATGTTATTCACAGTAAGGCCCACTTCTTGAATACTCAGTTTAAAACCTTATGGATTTTCATTGAGAATAGACCATATCTGTCAGAATTTCAATATTCCGTCAAACAGGGTGTTGAATCTAAGCTAGCAAAAAGTTTACTTTTTTTTTTATTATAGCTCTTCGAGTTGTTAAGAGTTTATTTGCAAACACTCTCGTTGAACTGGTTGTTTCCAGTACATTATGTTTGAACCGGAGCTCTAAGAACATGTGAATTTTTATAGGGTAGACTACAAAAAAAATTACACCTGATATCTATTGCAAATTATAAATCGATTCAGCTAGTTCAAACTATATGTCGTTTTCTCTTGATTGTTATCGTTGTTTCACGATTTCGAATTTCCTTAACCTATGTTGAAACATTTCCACATCGCATTTAAGGCGGAAGAAAATTACATTACACATTCTCTCGAAAAACATCCCAGAAGAGCTTCAATTGAAATCAGGTACTGCAGGTTAATATAAAAATTTGATTCACCGCTGCCTCATTCATTATTTCTTTAGTTACTCAGCTCTTAATGAAATCCGTCTAGCAGATTCTCGTCGGAATGTTCCAATTATCGCTTGAATAAAATCCCATCAATTACGGCTATACACAGATAAACAAATACCAGGATTAGTCAGTTATTTATTGTCCAATTAACGGTAATTTGTCATGACTGTCGAGGGTGGAATTCAATGAAACTCACTAATGAATTCGGAGTGGATAAATCATTAGTAGATACCTATTTAAAAATAAGAAACAAGAGGTAAACTTTTCTCAGTGAATAATCACAATCCAATAAAATGGGATGATTTCCTTCCACTTCAGCTGCTAGGGAGGCAATTTTCAATCAACTGTTCGAGATGAATTCTGGTAAATTATTTCGATTTGAAACTTTGGCATCGTTCGAGGATAAAAATTCCTAGAATAAAGAAATCGAAAAAGAGCGATGCAAAATTTACATTAATTCCACATGATAAATATATGGTCACCCTCAGAGAATATGAAAATCATTGATCACTACTGCAGACCATGGTTTCGGCCTCATTGGCCCATCATTAGTAAAGCGAAATAATGATGAAACTTTATTTTTTGTGTTCAGAGGAGGAAAATCTGCAAGAGACACTCAGTTATTCCAGGTACTCGCAAGATTTCCACTGACTAAAAACGCACCCTGAAGATTGAAAGGTTCCGGGAAAACGCCTATAAACTAGTGATCTCATGCTGATTATTAACTGTCACACGATGAAGGCGTGTAGCGATTTGTATTTTCCTTACATCCTAGTACAGTAGATGGGCCTCGTTCTTATTCAAAGAATCAAAGATATTGAAGAAAATTGAAATATACGAAATAATTACACTTCATTTGCGGTTGGTTGGGATAAGGGTTCCTGGGTCTTCTGCAGTAGATCGTCATTGTTTCTGCACCTACTGCGAACTTGAAGTCTTTTAGGTTCCTCAAGTGGGTGCTCACTTACTTTTTCGAATATTTTTTCTGCTTTTCCTCTCATAAAAGCTGTAATTGACTCTCATTATAAGTCCATGTAAATTATTCGGTTTCTGACGAATTAGGAAATTTTCGTTGCCCACCGAATAAACTAATTCTCTCTATGTAGTGGTTAGCAGTGTAGCTGGGTTACTTCTGGTCTTGCGATCATCTTGATCATCGTCAGTTTGGTATTTTTATCCATAAGGCTTTTCTTACCCATCCATGGATAGAGTCGGCTCATTGCGAAGTTGATATCTGCGGAATGCATATTTGATATTACCTACCTATTCATGAAAGTCCTTCATCTGAAATAACATAAATATTCAGCCTCGTTCTGCCATTTTATCTCTGAATCATCTATCGATATTTTCTTATCGATTTTTGATCCCCCCTTCTGCAAGAGTATAGCTCAACTTTTTTGTTCATTCATCTTGATTTTCCATTGCATGCACCACTCGTTTATTTCGTGAGCTCGTTTCTGAGGTCTACCTGACAAATATTCGTGTATACGCTGCATAGACGGTCAACTTCGTTCTGCCTGGTGCTTTTCGCTTTTTAATATTATAGGCAATGTGGTCTGTTGTACTCAAAACCTGTAGTTTTATCCCATCTATCCCTCTAGTTCTCTTCTCTATACTGAGCTATTCTTCTCATTTGTTTACCCTATACATTTTCATTTATCTTCGATTTGTCGCAATGGAATATATTCCTTGGAGTTTCTCCATTAGGGGTTTTTTGGCGAAAGTTCATTCATTCTTATCGTAGCATCTTCATATGCCTTTCTTACACATCAAGTAAGATGTGTTCCCATTCGGAAGTATTATTCGGCACTTCTGGTTCTAGAACCATAGAGTCGTGCATTTCTAGATTCGTCATAATTCTTCCTCCATTTGCATCTTCGCTTCTGCTGTTCCATTCAGGTGATTCACAATGTATGTCTTCGATTATAATTTTAGGGCATCGTCTAGTAGTTCATGCACATCTTCTTGCAGTAAGAGGTTTTAGTAGTATTTCAAATTATCCTTGATTAGTATTGACCGTTATTGAAATAGCATGTTTATTTGTCATATTTATTTTCACGAAGTGATAGCTAACGTTTCGCGTAAAAATTAGACCAACGGCGACGTCCTTTTCATTGCTGTTCGGTAGGTACCCTATCACATCTACAAATCTCAATTATATATGTAATACCGTTATTGAATAAGATTCGGCCTATAGCATTTAGTATCTTTTCTTGCAAGTAGTTTTTCAGTCAATATTTTTCTAATTTCAGATCTTCAGGACCGCAATCCGTTCATGTCCATGCAACTATTTTGGGGGTGTCATTAATTTCGATTTCCTGAAGTTCCTTTTATATCTTTCTTTCGAACTTCAACATTATTCTACAGCAAATCTTCTCAGTTAATTTGTCGGGGCCATCCACTGTTTCGGTCTGTTTCGTGTGGGTTTCTTTTCTATTCTTCATTCTTTTTCATTGTTTTCCTTTTTATTTTTTTCGGTTTTTTTCTGGAAAGATTCCATCCTGGTCTATTCATTCACTTTCTTTCCTTTTGACGAATATATTTCGGTGTCTTTTACCTTCTCGTGACAAGCTTCTATTCTTCACATTTCATGTATATAGTTCGATGGATCTTTTCTCCAAAAAGAACGCACTTTGCATTCCTTCTATCTTCGACTCTTGTCAGTTTGAAGTCTTGACTGCTGTTTGGCCCTGAGCATTACACACACCTCCATCGGCATCTTTTATATTCTGATTCTGATTTCGATTCCTTTAGAAGTTTGCTATCTGCATTGACGGGCAGATACCTTTTAACCCTATATATCTTTTTTAATTCAGGTAATTGAATAGTGAACATCCTTTTCATATGCCTCAAGGAATCTTGCTAATTTCCGATAATCCACGAAACTCTCAGAACGATTTGCATCTCTTGTTGTAATGGCTCTGAGATAACTTTTTTGGTTCTTCGGGTTTTTTAAGAGGTTTTACTCCAATCCGCCGTTTCTATCAAGGTTACACGAGGGCTGTATCATTTCGTCACAATATCTGTATTTTTCGAATTTCGAACCAAAAATGGTCTCAATTGACCAGGTAAGACTCACTGATGACAAATCCGTCGAAATGTTCAAGTCCGTATACACGATAACTCTCGAACGGAACGACCTAGGGGGTTCCGTAAATATAGCACTTCAAAATATTGTTCTCCTGATTACTTCGAAACTACTGATTCGATCGGGATGAAATTTTGCTCTCATATGGAGAAGGTTTGGGTCTCGAATGTCGCGGTCACGTTCATCAATGATTGAAATCAGACTAGAGTTCCGTGAATATGGCTGTTCAAAATATTTTTTCCTTATAATTTCGAAACTACTGATTGGATTGGAATGAAATTTTGCACATAGATGAAGAATAATGTATTCAAACTAATTCAAGTTTGTCTGTCCGGACGTCCGTCCGTATACGCGATAACTCTCGAACGGAACGACCTAGAAACTAGAAATTTTCAGTGTAGGTTCGAATTTCGAATGCCGCGGTTGAGTTCGTTATTGGTCAAAATTCGATAAGGGGTTCCGTAAATATGGTCGTTTGAAATTAAGTTTGCCCTTTAATTTCAAAACTAGGTACGAACTCGTATTTTAATGGAGAATGATAATAAGTAATATATTCAAGCTACACCTTTTCAGATCGCACAACCAGAACCATTGCGAATTTTCAACGAATTATTGAGTAAAAAATTTTTATATTTCTGTAACAGCTGATTCGGCTGAATTGACAAAGAGCTGCTGTCATGTTTTCGAAAGCTGTCAAAAATTTTTGCCCTTGTTTTCTAAAACTGGAAAATGAGAATCTTACAAGTTGGATGAACGAGTGCTCAAAAACTCCTAACTCACAGCAGTGCTATCTATAACTTTTCCTTGAAGGCTTTTTTTCTGTACGAGAAGAGACGGCTCCTTCTTTTCTCTAAGCGCGTTTCTGCGGCTTTGAGGGCTAAGAAATTTCTTCGCATAAGGATTTATCTTCTTCAGCCAATACGTTAATAACGTAAACGCTGGCTCCATACACTCAGTTGCTTTTTGAGCAGTTTTATTTCTTCCTTCTGCTCTTTGATAATACGGTTTTTCTCAGATTCTTCGGTAGCTTATCCTTCTACTTCGCAATTCATATCGGAGTTTTCTTCCGACGAGTTATCTGCGTTGGATTCTCTGTCATCGTTGGCACAGTCTTATTCGATGGGCCGTATTCATAAAAAAAGGTTATGCTTATACATGCAAAAAATGAAGGATATCCTTTTTATTTAGAGTGAAAGGAGACCTATATGAATAACCAAATATTTTTTGTGGAAGTTATGCTTCTACACTATGAGTTCAAAGTGTTACACGGTTATTATGAATGCGAGCTAAAGAATTTCCTTCATTATTTGCAAGTATAAGCACAATCTTTTTTCATGAATACGGCCCATTAACTCAACTCAACAAATTAGACTCATACACTTATTTCACTCCGCTTTTAACTAACCACTGCAATGGATAATCTATAATATAGCATCACGTTTCTTCAATTCCAACACCGAAATTTTTAATCACAACCCAAATCACCATGATTCAATCACGAAACTCACATCTGCATGTTCTTTGATGAGCGTCATTTACTCTTCAGTTGCTTATCTACCAACAAATTCGATTCTGCATCGGCTTGTACAGAAAGACGAGGTCGCATCCGGATTTGAGTCCTTAATCAATGAATTTAATTCACCATCAAAGAAGATGATCGTCTTCACAATTTCGGAACGCTTCCGTCGCAATTTTCAATTTCACCCGGAAGAAAACCTCTTTATTGGGATTTTCCAATGAAGACCGAGATTTTTATTTGCGTTTCGGTGTCTGGAAATCTATTTGTGGCAGTCTCTTCCAAGTAATTCAACGGCTCAAATCTGCGCCATCGATAAATCTCCCTTTATATGTATTTGCGCCGTCGAGCTTCGTTGCAACATCTTCGGCTATATATTTCTCGTCTTTCCTCCTGAGTGTCAACCTCGTCACAAGTGTCGTAAATTCCGGTCTGATTTAATATTGTACCCTATAAATTGAATTTTTCAGAAAGGTGCGTCTGAGAGAACGTCTATGGGATGAACCGAAGTATATCGAATTGTATCGGATACACGTATATTGGTTGTTGCGTTTCACCAATTCTCGATATTTTGTACCTGTGTTAAGAAGGAAAACGGTGCGAATTTCACACAAGAGTTCATTATCTCCACATATTTACTTTCGTTTGTTCTATTCTACAAATTATACCAAAATATTCCCAAGGTTTTTGTAACACAGAATCAGTAATTCGCGAACTTTCATTCTGATCGATCCACGTTGGTCTTTCGAAGGAACATTGCATATTTTTCGAAAGTATTTCAACAGAAAAATGTGAAAATTTGGCGAACTTCACGTTATAAACAAAAACAAATTATACCTCCGTAAAGCTTAGTAGGATGGTTTTTCGTATGAAAAATAATTCAGCAATAAGTAGAAATTCACTTCCAGCTGAACCGTAAATATACATATATCTAAGCAATTCTTAAATTTGATACCCCTAGAAATTGACATTATAATTATAACAGGCTGAGGCCAGTCAATCGTAGATCTACTCACCACTCTGGTATCTGGACTATTCAGTTCAGTGAAAACGAATCGATATATTTATGAATACATAATGGACCGTATTCATAAAAAAAAGGTTATGCTTATACTTGCAAAAGATGAAGGAAATTCTTCAGTTCGCATTCATAAAATTTCGAGTAAAACCTTATACTTATTGAGTAGAAGCATATCCTTCACAAAAAAGTATTTGGTTATTCATAAAGGTCTCCCTGTACTCTGAATAAAAAGGATATCCTCCATTTTTTGCAAGTATAAGCATAACCGTTTTTTATGAATGCGGTCCATTATTTCAACCAAAGAGATCCGGAGTCCTTGAAAAAATCTTTCAAACACACAAAGTTCCCGACATGCTCGAAGTGGGCATTGAATTCGGAACAACCTATACATCCTTTCTGATCTGTCAATAATACCACGTATTATCATAAAATAGCCTAAATAGGTACAATTTTTTTTTCGGTTGAAATAACCTCACCTTCAAAAGTTCTTAAAAAAGTGCTAAGGGCTTAGTGCTCGAAATATCGAATTACTTCCACAAAGTGCTGAGTAATCGCGAGCCTTTTGTGGAAATTGGTGCTTAGTGCTCGCGACTCGGGAGCTCTTTCTCCAAGTGCTTACTGCTCGAAGCACTAATATTCAGTGCTCGGCATGAGGTGAGCATTATTTTTATTCCTTCACATCTTAACCTGAAACTCGAATATAGCAGGCGTGTCATTTTTGTTTATAAACAGTACCACGTGCAAAGTTGATTATTGTGAAATAAACTATTCGTTCACCATCCTGATTATTTCTACTATCAAACTTACATCAGAAGTGGAATTAATCTTCTTTAAAAGAAGAAATTGGACCTAATTTGAAGAAGTATTACGAGTTCTTTGTGTGTGCATTTTCCCAAAATGGATCAACAGAACCTTGAAAAAAATGAAAATTCTGCTTAAGTTCAAGCTGAAACAATGTCGATGTTTCGAATCATGGAAAGTCAGGCACAGTTGCAGATGAAAATGAAAGAACTTTTGTCAAATATGGGAAATGATAGATCGAATGCACAAACGAAGAGACGCAAAACAGCCATGTGAATTTCATGCAGTATGATCCGGATGATAGCCCCTTCACTACGGAGGAATGGGTAGATGAAGTGAATCTTATTAAAAATGAAACAGGTATGTCGGATATAATTTTTGTTTTAAGAGCTGGCCATGCTTTGAGAGGTCGTGCTTCTAAATTCTATGTGACTTGGAAACCTACAACTAGAAATTGGTCATTTTTTTGTAGAGATTTAGAAAACGCATTTCCTCTAAAGGAACTTCAGCTACAAGGCTTAAATCTTGGATGGCAATAAATAGTGCTGATTTTAAATTTTTAGCAGAATACAAGTCGAGCTAAATTGAATGCTATCAAAAAGTTTCACAACGGATTTCCATGGGAAATTATTTCTAGTCTGGTTTCACATGATATTGTTAATCTAGAAGTAAGAAAAGAGTTGAGATACAATTGCCAAACGACGAGTTTGAGCTTCTAAAATTGTTGTCATAATTTGATACCGATTTGTCCGTACCAATAACACCCCCATCAGATATCAGTGGAAAAATACCTCGCGAACTAAAGACAGAATCATTCTCCGGAAGATGCAGAAACTGTAGAAAAGTAGGACACAAAGCAAGAGATTATAGGTCGACAAAAAGACGTTTTGAAAATCCTTCTAATGAGAGACCACCTTTAATTTGTAACTTTTGTAAAATGAGGGGACACATTAGAAGATTTTGTAATTCGAAGAATGGAGAAAATAAACATCCACCCTTTTAATTTATGAATTTCCACTAGGCCTACAAATTGAATTCAATGTTGTTAATGATTTCTCCACAATAATATTGATGCACTAATAGTAGGATATTCCCAGAAATAAATTTTCAACCAAAAGCAATCGAAAACAGTGTTAACTTTGAGACTTCAATCACACCTTGTAAAATTCTTAATATTAATAGCAATCAGAATTCAAAAAGTGATCAGTCAGGATAGACGAGCAAGTTGAATTAACAATCATGCGAAATAATAACCGAGACACTTAGAATCAGGAATTATTAAACTTGCCGAATCACTTGCAAGTACCATTGTGGTGGAATAACAATTCAAAAAGATTTAGATAAAGACGCACATCCTGTAGCACATTTCTGTAGGAAAACCACTGAGATTGAACCAAAATACTATTCATATGATCTGGCTATCGTAGAGGCCACTAGACATTTCACAAACTACTTATACAGAATCAAACTTAAAATATTAACTGATTGTAACTCGATTAGGGCTATTGCTTTGAAAGAGGAATTCTTTTTGAGAATAGCTCGGTGATGGATTCATTCGCAAGATTTTGATTTCAGAATAAAATACCGACCTGGTGAAAAGATGAAGCATGCTGATTATCTAAGTAGAAATTTTTCCTTGTGAGAACCACGTACTGGCTCTTTTTAATGTTTCCTTATTACGAAACTGAATGCTGCAATCAAAAATACAAATGCAAGATTCAACGAAGCTCGCAAACGAGGATATCCATTTGAAATCAATTAAATAGTAGTTATGGAAGTGACACAACTATCGAATGGAGAAAAACTACAGTCTAAATTTGTTGGCCCCTTCGAAATGAGGGTCGTTTCGCCAAACGAAAGAATAACCGTAGCTGGCCTGAAGATGACAGTTAAGTTGTGAAATATCCAGTGTTTCAAAAGGAAAATTTAGTATTTGTATGTAGTGGTGATGAGTGTATTACTAAGACTCAATGCTCAATGTTGTTTCAGATTATCAAAAGCTGAAATTCTAGAAATATGCAGAACTTTATAGCATTGGAACGTTAAAATAATTTCAATTGTTCAAAATTGTAGAGGTTGGTGTTATAATATTTGTCGCCATGACCTATGTTAGTTCAAGTTTTGCTTTATTGGACTAGTGTTGATAACCCGTGACTCCGAGGTCCTGAGAGGAATTTTGTTTTTGGTTTCAACTGTGAATGTTGGTATAGAAGACCTGTGTGGTTAGTGAAGGTTAAGGTACAGATAGACTAGCAAGAAAAATCGCGCGAGCTACTGTCGGACACTACTGTCGCCAATCTAAACACGCCCGTGAGTAAGCTTCTAGTAACTCGCGGAATATCTCGTGCGACACTTCCACTTCCAAGTCTGAACGAGTTTAATCGCACTTGTCCAATATCTCTCAGTACTTCCAAACAGTTTCGACTTTTCCAGCGAGTTTAGCGCGAGTAATGGCGGTGCAGAAATCATGGTCATCGAGTGAAACTCAAATTTTGATTTGTTTATTCGAATGAAAGTCTGTCCTTTGGAACGTGCAATAGACGAATTATAAAAATACGGATGTCAATGAGATATCACGAAAATTACACAATTTACGAAGTCAATTCATGCAGGAATTGAAGAAAATAAAAATAAGCAAGAGTGGTAGTGGCACACATCCACGTGGCCGTTGTTTTCTTCTTTGAAATTAATTCAACGTTCAGTTGATACCGTAGAAACTACTAATGACTTGGTTAGTAACAGTTTATTTTATGTGTCAAACAGTTAATGCTCAGTAAAAGTACAAATCTTATTTGTTCATACTGCCAAGAAACTTCCCCAGTTGTGGTCATGAAATATTTCCCAAACTCTTCACGCACATGTTTAGCGTGTGTGGAATAATTTTGATGTAATTCTCGCTGAAGTGGTAGAAGATTATCTGTTGACATGCCATCTTCTTGTCACCATGTTCCTATCAGAATTTTATGTGTATTTTCGTCTTATTCACCGAAAGTGTCTGGAAGAGCATACCTTTTCCTAGTATCCTTACGTTTCATGAGAAAATTGTGGATAACGCATATTGCCAAAACATTTTTTTTTACAATCTCTGGCTGCAATAAAATTGGTTTCTGTAAGATTTGCAATACGATACAAATAAGCCCTAAAGGTACAGATAGACTAGCAAGAAAAATCGCGCGAGTTACTGTCGGACACTACTGTCGCCAATCTGAACACGTTCACGAGTCAGCTTCTAGAAAATCGCGGAATATCTCGTGCGGTACTTCCACTTCCAAATCTCAACTCGTCCAATCGCACTTGCCCAATTTTCCAAACAGTTTCGACTTTGCCGGCAAGTTCAGTACGAGTCATGGTGGAGAAGAAATCATGGTCACATAGTGAAACTGAAATTTTGATTTGTGTATTCGAAGAAAACTCTGTCCTTTGAAACGTCCAATCGCCGAATTATAAAGATGGAAATTTGAAACAAGATGCACAAAAAAATGATAGCGAGCAAATTGAATACGGATGTCAATGAAGTATCCCGAAAATTGCACAATTTTCGCAGTCAATTCATTCAAGAATTGAAGAAATAAAAATAAGGAAAAGTGGTAGTGGCCCTAATGAAGTGTACCATCCACCTAGCCGTTTTTTCCCGCATTAAAACTTATTCAACGTTCATTGGATACCACAGAAACTACAAATGACTTGTTCAGTTACAGTTTATTCTGTGGAATAATTTTGATGTAATCCTCGATGAAGTGGTAGTAATAATCTGTGGGCATGTTCCTTTTAGAACTTTGTGTTTTCGTCTTGTTTGAGGCATTCTTAGTGACAAGAATTCATAAGAGCTTTGGAGCTGGATGATTTTTGGATCACCAGAAACCTCTATAATCTCATCTCGAATACTCGTATGATGATAATAGATCATTCATTTTCTCAAGGCTTGGTGGCGAAGTTAATAGTTTGAATGATTACACGTCTGTCTGATTCAGAGAAAGATTTTGGACGAATCAACGTTGAAAATAAATTGAAAAAAACTGAAAAACATACCTACTCTGGAAAGATTGGAGAAGGGCACCCACGAGACTTTTCATAACGTTGAAGTTACAAAAACTTTTCTAGATTAATCACGACGAACCATTCCGTTTAAGATCGAATCACGATTCTATCCTTAAGCCGCAAGGGGATTGCATCCAATATCGAGGATTTCACCGAATTAATATCATTATTAAATCGGGAACAGAGCACAGCGAAACGAATACATGGAATACATAATGGTTCTCATATCATTGTTGATCAACGTTACGGCGTGTACTCAGCACCCTCATTTGGTCTGAGTATTCCGTTTGAGGCACCCCAAGTTCGAATTCCGTCTAAGTGACTGTCTGACAAAATATTTGCCGCAAGCACTTAACCCCAATAATTAAATTTCGCGAGATGATATTAAGCATCTCAGGTAACTTCCTTGTGATACTTGTATAATAAATTAGCCGTCAACAGCTGTTGTTTACTCATATTAATTAGTTTATATATGTGCTACATATGCTTAATTGGGAGAAAATACTGTGACGGAATGAACGTCTTGCATGTTTATTCTGATTAACTTTGATGTACGTGGTTCGTATTTCTTGTTGATTTTCGTACGCTTCCTCCGACAACAATGATTCGATTCGAGCATACCGAAATATGGTGTCAGTTATGATGTGGTTAGATGAAGAATTGATCAGCTAACATGACTCATTAGCTTTGTTCGGGGTAGCGATCCTGAACCAGTTAAAGGAGTATTTGCTTGCGCTGTCTGAAAAGTAGCGTCCGCAGATCAAACAATTCCATCCATAACAAACAATAGATTTCATTCTTTTGGCCTATATAGATTGGGTTGGCAGGAACGGATAGAACTCAAGAATAAGGTGGAGAACTCAGATGTTCGTATTAGATTTCCAATTATTATCAAGTTATATAAGATTTTTGTATGAATAAATTTTTCTTTTTTTTTTCGTCTGAATAATAAACAAGAATAATATAGGTATTGGCTATTTATCTGAAGAAAACTAACATACATTTTTCTTTTGTTTCACTAAATGTAATTAGAATCTTTAGATAAACAGCCAATACCTATATTATTCGTATTGGTAATACTTCAGTCGATATTGAAAAAATTACAAAAAGCACTGCCGTGAAGTCAGGAGCTTTTGAGCGCTCGTACATCTATCTTTTAGGTAGATTCGCATTTTGCAGTTTTAGAAATCAATTGAAGGAATTTTCTACAGCTGTCAAAAAAATTCTCAAACTAGGCGAAACTCCAGACATCATGTCAGTGCTTCAGCTGACCAATTTTTTTTCGATAATCCGCTAGAATTTTCTACGGTATCTATGGTCTTGGTAATGCGATCTGGACAAAATTTCGCAAGTGAATTGAATACATTATTCTTTAGCTAGGTGTAAAATTTCATTCCAATCCAATCAGTAGTTTCGAAATTATCAGGAATGAAATATTTGGAATGGCTATATTTACGGAACCCCTAGTCTGATTTTGCTCATTGATGAACGTGACCGCGACATTCACGATCCAAACCTATTCTGAAAATTCCGAGTTCCTAGGCCTTTCCCTTCGGAACTTATAACTTTCTATAGTTTCTATGGTTCTGGTCATGCGATCTGGACAAAATGTTTCTTTAATATATCACTCTCGTTTAAAATACAAAATTTTATCTCGATCGAATCCGTTGTTCCGAAATAATCGAGAAAACAAAATTTCAAACGACCGTATTTACGGAACCTCTAGTCTAATTTTGCTCATTGATGAACGTGCCCACGATTTTGGCGATTCGAACGTACCCTGAAAATGTCCCTATGCCTTTCCGTTCGAATGTTATGCTTTTCTATGGTTTCTATGGTTCTAGTCATGCGATCTGGAGAAATGTAGTTCGAATCATTCTCCATTAGTATACAAAATTTCTTCACGATCGAATCTGTAGTTTTGAAATTATCAAGAAAATCAAATTTCAAACGATCATATTTACGGAACCCCTAGTATAATTTTACTCATAGATAAACGTGATCACGACATTCGAAATCCACACCTATCCTGAAAATTTCAAGTCCCTAGGCGTTAACGTTCAAAAAATTTCATCTCGATCAAATCTGTTGTTCCCAAGTAATCAGGAGAACAAAATTTTTAACGGCTATATTTACGGAACCCCTGGTGGAATTCTGACCATTACCAAACTCAACCGCGGCATTTGTAAACTAAACCCACACTGAAAATTTGAAGTCTCTAGGTTGTTCCGTTCGAGAGTAATCGTGCTTACGGACGGACGGACGGACAGACGAACAGACTTGAAATTTTCGACGGATTCGTCATCAGTAAGTCGAACATAGTCGATTGAGTCCATTTTCGGCTCAAAATTCGAAAAATGCAGACATCGTGACGAAATGATATAGCCCTCGTGTAAGTAGTACGAGCGCTCAAAAATAAAACCATCATGAGTTCAAAAGCAGCCCTCTCCTAATGAAGCAGATTTTTTGAATCTCTCTTGTGTAGAATTACTTCAGACTAATATAATTGACTCAACTCGATTCGGTTCGAAATTGATTTTGAGTAGACTTTCTCGATCCCTAGATTTTTCGAAGGACTATTAGGTTAAAACAATTCGGAGCTTCTCCCAGAGATGTAGGTAAAATAATTTTGATAATACCTATTAACGTGAACAATTGTCCCAGACTCAAGTATGCAACAAAAAGGTTTCGTTTGAAAGTAGGTACTCTATTTAAGGTATACTTTATGTGAATCATTCAATGGTTCGATTGATACACATTTACAAAGTATGGATTTGCTTGAGTGACAATTAGTACTGCAGGTTATGATATATGTATTCGTTTCTTCTATCTTCTCTAAAGTATAATAGAAAAAATTATGTTTTTGAGCGCTCGTACTACTCACACGAGGGCTATATCATTTCGTCACGATGTCTGTATTTTTCGAATTTTGAGCCGAAAATGGTCTCAAACGACTATGTTCGACTCACTGATGACGAATCCGTCGAAAAATTCGAGTCTGTCCGTCCGGCCGTCCGTCCGTCCGTATACACGATAACTCTCGAACAGAATGTCCTAGAAACTTGAAATTTTCAGGGTAGGTTTCAACAATCTCGAATGCCGCGGTTGAGTTCGTTATTGGGCGAAATTCGTCGAGGGGTTCCGTATATATGGCCGCTCGAAATTTTGTTTTCCTGATTACTACAGATTCGATCGAGATGAAATTTTTCACTCTAATGGAAAATGAGGTGTTCAAGCTACATGCAAAATTTTGTCCAGATCGCATCACCAGAACCATAGAAACCATAGAAAATTGTAACTTTTGAACGGAAACGCCTAGGGACTTGAAATTTGCAGGATAGGTGTGCATCTCGATTGTCGTGATCACTTTCATCTATGAGCAGAATTATACTAGGGGTTCCGTAAATATGGTCGTTTGAAATTTATTTTTCTCAATAATTTCAAAACTACAGATTTGATCGTGACGAAATTTTGTATACTAATGGAGAATGATAAATTCAAGCTACATTTCTCTAGATCGAATAACCAGAACCATAGAAACCATAGAAAATCATAACTTTCGAACGGAAAGGCCTAGGGACTTGAAATTTTCAGGATACGTGTAGATCTGAAATATGGCGTTCACGTTTGTCAATGAGCAGAATTATACTAGGGGTTCCGTAAATACAGTCGTTTGAAATTTTGTTTTCTCGATAATTTCGGAACAACGGATTCTATCGAGATAAAATTTTGTATTTTAAACGAGAATGATATATTAAAGCAAAATTTTGTCCAGATCGCATGACCAGAACTATAGAAAATTATAACTTCCGAAGGAAAAGGCCTAGGAACTTGAAATTTTTTAGGGTGGGTTTGGATCGCAAATATCGCGATCACGTTAATCTATGAGCAAAATTAGACTAGGGGTTCCGTAAATATGGCCGTTCAAAATATTTTTTTGCTGATAGTTCCGAAAATATTGAGCGGATTGGGATGAAATTTTGCACCAAGCTGAGTAATAATGTATTCAAACTACGTGCAAAATTTTGTCCAGATCGCACCACCAAGACCATAGATACCGTAGAAAATTTTAGCGAATTATCGAAAAAAAATTGATCAGCTGAAGCACTGACATGAAGTCTGGAGTTTCGCCTAAGTTTCAGAATTTTTTTGACAGCTGTCGAAAATTCCTTCAATTGATTTCTGAAACTGGAAAATGCGAATCTACCTGCAAGGTGCATGTACGAGCGCTCAAAAGCTCCTGCCTTCACGGCAGTGCTTTTCGTAATTTTTTTTCAAACGAACAACGTCATATTTCGACTGACAGGATCATCGAAAAGTTCTACTTTACCTGCGTTCGGCAGGTTAACCCAAGCTCGCCATGAAAAGTGGCACTTCTACTCCTTATGAAATAATATACTATCATTACTTCTTTTTTCTGGAGTTTTCCTTTTTTGTTCCGAATCTAATCGCAATTTGAATCGTAAACGAAAATGAAGTGAAAGATGAAATTTTGTTATTTATGAAAAAGAAGCCCTTCAATATGAATATGTCAGCTTATTTTTTGAACAAATCCAAAATCATTCACTACATTCATACGAAGAGAAAGAAATTTTGCTCGGGTTTTCATCTGCGCTTTTGTATCATAGCTAGTCGGTGACACGAATGGAGCCCTCAAAACGTTGTTGAGTGGGTATGCAATCAGAAAACCAATAAATCGTTATTCGAAAAAATCAATTCCTTATTTCAAATCAAACAAAACTGATTGAAAGTTAAAATTGAATTAATTATTTTCACATATTGAAAATTTTTCGGTCACATCTGGAATATGATTGTATTGAACTTTCGAAATAATTCTGAGCACAAATAATGCTTCCAGGAACGATAATGCATTCTTCTTTATCCTTTCACAAATTCAAGAAATGCTGCCGAGTATAAGAACAAATTGATAAAAGCAGTAAATGTTCCAGACACTGTGATAAAGCAGTTGGAGTTGTTGACCCTTGGGACTTCTAGGACGAACGCTTTAAAAGCACTCAATTTCATTATTCTTCTGTTGTTCAAACATCGTGGAGACCTTCCTTTTCCTGGGAATCGTTATAAATAAGCTAAATAGGCACGGTTTCAAATAGACCGGAATCATTAAACGGGATTGAAATCCTAGATCTTAAATCTTTCCTTCTTCATTTTGCATATCGAAAGATGAACGCTATGAAAATTTTCGTTAGTGCTACGTGAATTGGTTCATTCAAAAATGGACGGAAGTTTTGGACTAACCAGAATATAGAAACGATTCCGATTAAATTATTCGAAGTTTCCTATTGTCAATTGATACTTATACAGGGTCTACTCTTGAAAGGGACAAACTTCAAAAAAATTACGAAAATTACTGACGTGAAGTCAGGAGCTATTGACCGCTCGTTTATCCACCTTGTTAGTAGATTCGCATTCTCCAGTTTTAGAAACCAATTGGAAAGATTTCGACAGCTGTCAAAGAAAATTTCAAACTAAGGGAATAATCCAGACTTTAAGTCAGTGCTATAGGTGATCATTTTTTTTTCGATAATTCCCTAGAATTTTCTACGGTATCTATGGTCTTGGTAATGCGATCTGGACAAAATTTCCCGAGTAGTTTGAATACATTATTCTTCATCTATGTGCGAGATTTCATTCCAATCCAATGAGTAGTTCCGAAATCAACAGAAAAAAAATTGTTTGAACGGCTATATTTACGGAACCCCTAGTCTAATTTCGCTCATTGATGAACGTGACCGCGATCCGAACCTATCCTGAAAATTTCAAGTCCCTAGGCCTTTCCGTTCGAAAGTTAAAATTTTCTATGGTTTCTATGGTCCTAGTTATGCGATATGAGAAAAATGTAGCTTGAATATATCATTCTCCATCAAAATACAAAATTTCGTCACGATCGAATCCGTAGTTTTGGAATGATCAAGAAAACTGAATTTCAAACAAACATATTGACGGAATCCCTAGTCTAATTTTGCTCATTTATGAACGCGACCGCCACATTCGAGATCCACACCTATCCTGAAAATCCCTAGGCCTTTCCATTACAAAGTTATAATTTTCTATGGTTTCTATGGGTTTGGTCATGTGAGCTAGACAAAATTTTGCATGTAGCTTGAACACGTAATTCCCCATCTGAGTGCAAAATTTCACTTCGATCGAATCTGTAGTTTTGAAGTAATCAGGAAAACAAAATTTCGAGCGGCCATATTCACGGAACCCCTGGGCGAATTTTGCCCAATAACGAACTCAACCGCGGCATTCGCGATTCGAACCTACCCTGAAATTTCAAGTTTCTGGGACATTCCGTTCGAAAGTTATCGTGTATACAGAAGGACGGCCGGACGGAAGGACAGACTCAAATTTTTCGACGGATTCGTCATCAGTGAGTCGAACATAGTCGTTTGAGACCATTTTCGGCTCAAAATTCGAAAAATACAGACATCGTGACGAAATGATATAGCCCTCGTGAAGTAGTACGAGCGCTCAAAAAGATCATACATGTGATTTGAACGAAAAATGTCACATAATACATGGTTTATATTAACGGATATTCTTCATTTCAACAGTTCTTGATTTCACGAAATGTTTCAAGTTTTTCCATAAAATCAATTATACTTTATATCTTAAAACAACATTAGATTTGCTACAAGATAAAAGTTTTGTGTGCCAAAAAAATCTTATTGCGGGCGTGGTAAGGAGATGAATATCACGATTATGAAGTGAACAATATCAGTCATATCTTTCCAATGGCTTTATTGATGAAAAATAATCGATTGAGGACATGTTTTCTTCTCAGAAAAAAAAAACCATTTAGTGTGCTTTCGAATTACATACCTTTTGTGCTGGCTGCTTGTCTTCTGCCTTTATTTCATGGCTAACAAGAAAACAACGAAAAAGTCGAAATATTCCAAACTTAAATTTGTTCTATTTTCAAGCTCTTCATGAATTAATATTAAAGTAATTCTCATAGAAATCATTAATTCATCAGTCGCATCGAAATAATTCAAACGAATAAACTGAATTTTAAAAATTTAGATTTTATGAAAAATTGTGAAGGAAACAGACTAATACTACTTATAACAATTGTTCGAAATGCCCAATATGTTCAATAACATTTCACACATCGTTTTCTCACTGAATCTACAACCCTGCGAAGTTACTGACGCATTTCTGCAGAAAACAAATTTTTTTTTCGATCTGATCCTCTCGAGTGCGAACGCGAATTTGATTTATACTTTATCTTTCGAGGTGTTCAAGATATGAAAATCCAAAGGCGTAGGGTCGGGGCTCCTTGATGGCAAACTTATCGGACCGTATCTTCCAATCCTTGGCACCACAAAATATTCATTCATTAAGTCCCGTTCATTCCGGCTATTATGAGCTGGGCAGCCATCTAGTTGAAACCAGACATTTTGTCTATTAGCCGCGTTGGATTGATCTGATGAATTCTTCAGCGTTGAGGCGATATGGAAGTATTACTGGTCCTAAAAGTTCACTTCTCATGACTCCTAACGTCAAAATTTGTGGAATTTAATGAATGAATATTGAGGGGTTCAATGAAAGGATCCGGTAAGATGGCCACCAAGGAGCATTGACCCCTTTGGATTTTCATGTCTGGAACACCTTGAAAGAAAAAATATATCAAATCACGTTCATACTCGAGAGGATCTGATCAAGAGAATAAATTTGCGTTGTGCAGAAATACACCAGAAACGTTGTTAACTTCGCAGGTTTGTGGACTGTGAAATGGTATTGAACATATTGGACATTTCGATTAATTGTTATAAGTAGTAGCAGTCTATTATCTCAACATTTTTTCATAGAATCTGTATTATTGGAATTTAGTTTATTCGTTTGAATTATTCTGATTCGACAGATAAATCAATGATTTCCATGAGAATTACTTCATTATTCAATCATAAAGAGATTCAAATAGAGCAAATTTGGGTTTGAAATATTCCGACTTTTTCGTTGTCATTTTGTTAGCCATGATATTGTGGCAGAAGACAAGCAGTCAGCACAAAACTTTATATGTAATTCGAAAGCCCACTAAATGGGGTATTTTTTGCTGAAAAGAAAACATGTCCATAATTAATGTTTTTTCATCGATTGAACTATTGAAAAAATATGTTCACATCAGAATCGTAATATTCATCCCCTTACCACGACCTTAATAAGAATTTTACTGCACACAGAAATTCTTATCTTGTACCTAGCAAATTTAATGCCGTTTCCAGATATGAGATCAAATTTGATGAGGATAACTGGAGTATAATTGATTTTATGGAAAAACTTGAAATATTCCTCGAAATCAAGAAATGTCGAATTGAATGCTAGTTTATAGTTATGACATTTCAAATCTCATTTTGATTTAAATTCTAATCTATAACATGCCCCAATAAAAAACCAAGTCAAGTGTACTATGGACTGTCTAACTTCTGAGAGTGTAGTTTAGCATTCATGAAGATGGATAGGAAACTTGATGTATGTATTATATCCAGAAAATTTTGGGCTTGTAAGGAATCCTGGATTTCATTTCCGGAATCAACTTCTTACGTTATCGGCCGCCTGGAATGCATTACATTGACACGACAAAAGGCGAAGACATAACAAATGGAACAAACAAATATATCCAAATGAAATATCTAAATGAGCGAATAGATGAAAACGGACAAATCAAAGGATTCAAAACACACTGAAAGAAAGGACAAAATTATTCGACAAGAAGAAACGATAACGGAGGCTCAATGATTTCATCATAGCGTATTATAATCATGTAATCTAACTGAAGAGTTCAAAACGTTCTGCACCGAGATCTTAAACTGCATCCCAACAAAATGGAGATTGCGAGAGTACTATCCGAAATTGATTGGAAATCTCGTACAAATTTGTATCAGGATTTACGGAACATTCCCCCACCAAGAGTACCGGAATAACGTATCAACGTAAAAGGCCGCCATTTGTGTAATGTTTATAAATAAAGCTTCTCGTAGCTTGTTCAATTTTTTTATTAGCTTGCCAAATCGGTCATATTTTTATTTCGAAAATTGGCAAGAGACTTGCCTCGAAAATAAAAAAAAAAAATCGCGGAACTTTTTAGTAATAAATACACCACTTCTTCTTGCTGTTCATGTATGTAAAGTGTTGAAGTTTTTTGCGCTCTGCTGCCAGGCCAGGCGGAAGAACAAACAGAGTTTCAACAGGGTTCCGTTCAAATTCTTCGCTTACAGACCGTCAAAAACTCTTTCGAGTGCACTATTATCCAAGCCATTCCATTTTGTCAGTTTACATACAGAATAATTATCAACTTCCTTCAGCTAATGAAATTAGTTAGAATGGTCGCAAGCCCTAAACAATGTGTTTCTAAATCCCCTCATATCGAGAAAAAAATCCCTCCTCCTCTCGGCAGCTGAACAGAATAATTTAAAATTCCCAGTTCGTAAGTTTTTGCGCGACTGTTTGAATTACGTTCACGGCTTTATTTGAACCCGAATACCCCACGAAGTTGGGATTAATTCGATAATATACGACTGTACCATATTTTTAAATAGATCGCACTTAATTCGGGAGAATCAGATCGGCATCACAATAATAAAATCCCTTATTCCCATCCTATCGTCGGGCTTTCCGCAAATCCTCCGAACCGGATATGGAAGAGCGTTAATCACGATATTGATAACTTCCTGCGGAAGATAGAAAAAACTTCCCGCACAATCCCCGCAGAATAGATTCCCATCCTCGGCAAACAAGCTACACATTCGCTAGATTGGGGTTATGTGTTGCTCACTTCAGTCCCGGACACTTTTTTCGGCCGGCGATTGATTTATCTTCCGCGATGTCCCTGTTTCGGACTGGGATTAATTAATTTTGGACCTCGTTATATGCTGAGAAAAGTGGATGAAAGAGGCATAAAATGCGGCGGAGATCAAGCCTCTACAGGGACGTCTTTCATCTTCTAGGGTCCTTGATGGTTTTTTTTTAAACTTTGAAGGCCACTTATCAACTTAGGCGTTAAAAGTGGATAGACTTCACCCAAAACTGGTCGCATTATTGTGATCAGCCTAATCCTTGTTCGTGTAAATTCCAAGAAAAAAGTGAATCGTTTATTGGAAAAGGCAGATCAGTTCAGTTAAGTTCATATTTTTCATTTTTGGTTTTATCCCCCCTTACGGTTCACGGTGGTTGACGGCTGGCCAAGCGGCGAAATTCGGCCGAAAAGTGTAACAGTTGGAGAAGTGCAGCGTTATTTTTTTGTTTATCTGTTCCGGTATGTACGTGGAACAATGTATCAGTACCATTCCTGTACCCCTTAGCGTAAAATTACTTCTAAGCGTTCCACAGTTAATATGATGAGTCTCGAAATTCATACAACAGTGTTCAGAAAGATTAACAATATTTATGTGTACATGATGAAACTCACCACCCTTCGAAGTATCTAGTGTACCCAATATTTCCGTAATTTAGCCGCTCGTTTCTTCGCTGTAGCGGTGTAGCCGAAGTACGTTTCACTCATGAAAGCTCCGGGTTCGAATCCTTCAGTAGCAAAAGAACTTTCCTGACATGGATTACCGTTACACTATTCACGGTTGAGTTTACAATTAGCAGTTCTGTGCCTCTGGTGACTTAAGGACACAGTAACAAAGCCTACACAGAACACAGCAGATCTCCTAACTCGCAAATGTTCTAAGCTCCTGGGGGTTTCGCAGAGACCTATAGAAGAGCCAGGATATAAATAATTGCTTTTAAATTTCGAAAGGTTTTTGATCCCAAATTCCTCATATAAGTCGATATTTTTGAGCGCTCGTACGAAAATGGTCTCAAACGACTATGTTCGACTCACTGATGACGAATCTTTCGGAAAATTCGAGTCTGTCCGTCCGGCCGTCCGGCCGTATACACGATAACTCTCGAACGGAATGTCCTTAAAAGTTGAAATTTTCAGGGTAGGTAGGAATCTCGAATGCCGCGGTGATGTTTAGCTGTAGCTTTGATGTTATATGTGGAAGATCATTCAAAATAAAGCTTATCATTATTATTATTATTATTATTGAGCGCTCGTACTACTTACACGAGGGCTATATCATTTCGTCACGATGTCTGTATTTTTCGAATTTTGAGCCGAAAATGGTCTCAATCGACTATGTTCGACTCACTGATGACGAATCCGTCGAAAAATTCGAGTCTGTCCGTCCGTCCGTCCGTTCGTCCGTCCGTATACACGATAACTCTCGAACGGAATGTCCTAGAAACTTGAAATTTTCAGGGTAGGTTCGAATCTCGAATGCCGCGGTTAAGTTCGTTATTGGGCAAAATTCGCCGTGGGGTTCCGTAAATATGGCCGCTCGAAATTTTGTTTTCCCTCATTACTTTGAAACTATAGATTCGATCGAGATGAAATTTTGCACTCTAATGGAAAAAGAAGTTTTCAAGCTACATGCAAAATTTTGTCCAGCTCGGATTACCAGAACCCTCGCCAGAACCATAGAAACCATAGAAAATTGTAACTTTCGAACGGAAACGCCTAGGGACTTGAAATCTGCAGGATAGGTGTGCGTTTCGATTGTCGTGATCACTTTCATCTATGAGCAAAATTATACTAGGGGTTCCGTAAATATTGTCGTTTGAAATATAGTTTTCTTGATAATTTCAAAACTACAGATTCGATCGTGACGAAATTTTGTATACTAATGGAGAATGATATATTCAAGCTACATTTCTCTAGATCGCATGACCAGAACCATAGAAACCATAGAAAATCATATTTTTCGAGCGGAAAGGCCTAGGAACTTGAAATTTTCAGGATACGTGTAGATCTGAAATATGGCGTTCACGTTTATCAATGAGCAGAATTATACTAGGGGTTCCGTCAATACAGTCGTCTGAAATTTTGTTTTCTCGATAATTTTTCGATATTTTAAAGCAACATTTTGTCCAGATCGCATGACCAGAACCATAGAAACCATAGAAAATTATAACTAGGAACTTGAAATTTTCAGGGTGGGTTTGGATCGCGAATTTCACAGTCACGTTCATCAATGAGCAAAATTAGACTAGGGGTTCCGTAAATATGGCCGTTCAAAATATTTTTTTCCTGATAATTTCTAAACTACTGATTTGATTCGAATGAAATTTTGCACCTAACTGAGGAATGATTTATTCAAACAACGTGCGAGATTTTGTCCAGTTCGCATCACCAAGACCAAAGATACCGTAGAAAATTCTAGCGAATTATCGAATTATCGATTGGTCAGCTGAAGCACTGACGAAGTCTGGAGTTTCGTCTAAGTTGGAGAATTTTTTGGACAGCTTTCGAAAATTCCTTCAATTGATTTCCAAAACTGGAAAATGCGAATCTCCCACAAGGTGGATGTACGAGCGCTCAAAAGCTCCTGACTTCACGGCAGTGCTTTTCGTAATTTTTCATTATATTATTATCATCCGAAATTCGAAACTTCATATTACAAACCGATTTCACGTCAAATTTTGGAAACATAAAAAGACGTATTTTGAGGCTGAGAAATCTTTGAAAATCATTTCTTACCCCCTATTTTCAACTTAGACTACCGAAATATTGTTTAGTGAAAAATTAACTAATCTATGAACATTTTTATTCGACATGAGGTGACAGTGTAGGGAGACTATCAAACCAAAGATACAACGAACCACAGATTCTGGGATCCAATCCGGTCAAAAATTTTCATACTAGTTCTACGATCATCACGAGACTTCACATGAACTTTTGTTTCGCCCTTTCACAACTAACTACAGAGTTTCAATTTGATCAAAACGATATTTTTCGAATAATTGAGGAAAAAAATTTGGATGGTTATATCTACGAAACCCTTCGGCTGAGTTTGTCATTTCAACCGGCACATTCTGAACTCAAACGTAGGTACAATTCTACAATTCTAGGCTTGTTATTTCGAAAGTTCGAAAGAATGACCGTAGGGCGGCAGAATTGAATTTTACCACGATTTCTCCAACTGTGAGTCCAAAGCAATTGTTCGAGACCCTTCTCTCGATGGTAACTGATGGCCGAATACATTATTCTTCATCTATATGCAAAATTTCATTCCAATCCAATCAGTAGTTTCAAAGTTATCAGGAAAAAAATATTTTGGGCCGCAATATTTACGGAACTCCTATTATTATTCTGCTCATTGATAAACTTGACCGCCACATTCAAGATCCACACCTATCCTGAAACTGTCAAGTTCTTAGGCCTTTCCGTTCGAAATTATAATTTTCTATGGTTTCTATGGTTCTGATCATGCGATCTTAACAACATTTCGCATGTAGCTTGAACACGTCATTCTCCATGTGCAGAATTTCACCTCAATCGAATCTGTGGTTTCGAAGTAATCTGAAGAAAAAAATGTCGGAGGGTCATATTTACGGAACCCCTGGTCGAATTTTGACCATTAACGAATTTAGCTGCGGCATTAGGAAACTGAACCCACACTGAAAGTAATCGTGATTACGGACGGCCGAACATACAGATTTGAATTTTTCGACGGATTCGTCATGAGTGAGTCGAACCTTGTCGATTAAGACAATTTTTGGTTCAAAATTAAAAAACTATTACATCGTGACGAAATGATATAGCCCTCGTTTTGGTAGAACGAGCGCTCAAAAAGATTGAATTGGAATATTTACTGTGGCATGGTTAATAGATTCAGTAATGATAAACATTCTGCCATTCTGTTTCTTAATTCCCAAGAGATAACAACAGCGTTTCAGAATGTGAAGTGACAAAATAGGATAATCAGATTATTTTTTGAATATTTATGAGTGTTCTTTTTACCTGCTACTTCAGCCAACTGATTTTCATATTGAATTAATTCGTAATATTTCATGAACATTATTCTGGAATGGTGAATCTCAATAATATTTTTGTCGTTAGAAAAATTTCTGGATGAATATGGAATACGCTGACACTTCGAGGTCCACCTTTTATTATGCTGATAGCGGGAGAAGGTGGATGGTTAACGATAGAATATTCACAACAATAATGAAAAAATATTGCACAGGACTTGTCACCTTTATTTCGAATTATCAATTAATTATTTTGATTTAAGATATTATTTAGGGGTACCTACAACTTCCATGCAACAAATTATTGCTTGCTCTACAGCTTGATGTTTGTTTGAAGTGTCAACCATTACATGGTATTTTGTTCACGTATAAATTTTTATGGATCTAATACAATATCACTAGAATGAAATAAAATATTTTATACCATATTTAACATTTTGAATCATTCTCACAATGACACGAATTTAGAATTTTCCATCCTTGTTTGGGGCTGTTAAAAAAAGCACAGAGGTAAAGTCTGGAGTTTTTGCGCGCTTGTTGTATCGCCAGAGCGGTAACCCAACCAGGTACTGAACCCACATAACGCCACTTGGCTGTAAGTGATAAAAATTCACCCCCGATTTCTGGAAGACTGATCAAACCGTATTTTAATTTTATTATATTTGTGGGTAAATTTTCAATCAAGATCAGAAAGATATAAAATATTGTATATTTTCATTTTAGAGTCATAAGAAATATAGAATGTTCAAGAATGAATCTGATTCATATAACCACAAATAGAGAACCGAATGAAGCATACAGTGGAAAAAATTACAAAAAACTTCTCAAAAATATACCAAATTATATATCCAAATATAAAACTTATTGATTCTCCTCGCAACTTTCGGAACATTCACTTTCGCAGTTGAGATCAGAAAAAATGTATTTTTCAAAAGAAACAACGTCATCTTTCGACTGACAGGATTGTCGAAAAGTTCTATTTTCCGCCGGAGGATCGTTGCTATGTCAAAGATGAATTATTTTTCCGTCCGCCGGAGGGAAAAATGTTGCTTTGTAATCGATGAATTAGATACCATGAACAATTACTATACCTCATGTCTCTCGAAATTAATTTTGCATTACAACCGCAACTAGTTATGTTTTCTATTGATCAGTCAATTAAACGATGGTAAATATAAATCTAATCTGAAGGTGGATTTCCAGATTTTTATGAATTTCGAGATGTTTGAGAAAAGAATAACATCTGTCATTCGGAGGAGAAGTGACTTCTCATGGCAGGGCTTTAATAACCTGCTTCACTGCGTTCGGAGGGTAAACACAAGAATGCCATGAAAAGTGACACTTCTCCTCTCTATGAAATAATATACTATTAGTCCAAGCATATTTGTCAAATGTGGGCAAGAATCTCAGAATGAGAGATAGTCGGCTATAAACTTTTATAAACCTTTATTTTGATAATCTAAAACTTGCCTCAAAACCTACTTATCGTATGTTGTCCGCGACTACCGAAATTCCAAAGTCGTGGGTCAATAAATTGTTTTTTTACTATTGCAAATATTTGGTTGGGGAAAAAGTAGTTTCGTATTTTGCGCTCTTTTTACTCAAATAAGTATATCTCGTTCGTTATTGATCTCATCACATCATACAATACGGCGTTGTGAAGGTGTGGTTGTATACTACAAATGCTTTCGTTACAGTTTTGCGTTTGATCGGTTCAAACGCGCACAATCGTGAGTTGAGTATGGAGGTTTCAAAGAAAGAAATTCGCCATATTTTACATTTTTACTATCTGAAAGGAAAAAACGCGTCGAATTTCACCAAAAAAATTTGCCATGTATACCGGCCGATAGTCCTTCGGTTTTTGTACCAAAACAGTGGTTCGAGCGGTTCCGTACTGGTGTAGTGGAGGTGAAAGATGCACCACGCACTGGCAGGCCTGTCGTCGAAAATGTGGATGAAATCATGGCAAATATCGAGATCGACCGTCATTCAAGTCGTCGTAGCATCGCTCAGGAGCTGAACATCTATCATTAAACCGTTTTGAAGCATTTGCAGAAGACTGGATTGAAAAAAAGCTCGATGTTTGGGAGCTACATGAGCTGACGCAAAAAAAACATCATAGACCGATTTTCCATCTGCGAATCGCTGCTGAATCGCAACTAAATCGACCCATTTCTGAAGCGGATGGTGACTGGTGATGAAAAATGGGTTACTTATAACAATGTCAAGGGACAGAGATCGAGGTCGAATTTCAACGAAGTGGCCCAGACCCTGGCCAAGCCAATATTGACAGCCAGGAAGGTGTTACTGTGTGTTTGGTGGATAGGCAGAAAGTGCTCTACTATGAGCTGCTCCCCTATGGTCGAACGCTCACTTCTGCTCTCTACTGTGAACAACTCAACTATTTGAAGCTGGTGATTGAACAGAAGCGGCCAGCATTGGTGAAAAGGAACAGAATCGTGTTTAATCAGGGCAACGCTAGGCCGCACACATCTTTGATGACGCGCCAGTAGCTTCGGGAACTAGGATGGGAAGTTCTTATGCATCCACCTTATAGTCCGGACCTGGCACCAAGTGTCTACCACCTGTTTCTGTCCATGGCCAACGCGCTTAGAGGTAAAAAATTGGCCTCAATAGGGGCCTGTGAAAATTGGTTGTCTGAGTTTTTTGTCAATAGTGACAAGGGCTTCTAAGAGAGGGGCATTATGAAGTCAGATTCTCGTTGGCAACAAGTTATCGAACAGAATGGCGCATATTTGATTCAAATTGGATGATTGTAACACTTTTTATGGAGCATTGAAATAAAGCTAAAAATACGATATTACTTTTTCCCCAACCTAATATCTCGTTTCTCGTTTTATGCTATTTATTTTGATTATAGATATTGTAGAAGATTAAATTATCTACAACTTTTGTTTGAATAAATTTTTATATCTTGAACCATTTTCGAGATAGAGGACAGAATGTGTCTACAAGTGTTTAGATGATGGACTGTAGGTCTGTGTTTTGTTCTTTGTCCTTTCTTGAGCGTTTGACTGTTTGAGTTTCAAATTCATACTTGATAAAATGCACAAATTAGGGATTCGTGGCGTCTTTCAGCAGTGGATACACACTTTTCTGAGTGACAGATTGATTTGCGGTAGGCTTCTTGGGTGTGTATCGGACATTTCAGTGTAACTCTGGGAGTCCCGCAGGGGTCGGTCTTGGTACCTCTCATATTCCTTCCTTTCATTAATGATTTGCTGGATCATTGTGATTGCTGAGTGTATCATTATGTTTGCTTATGATATATCTTTTGCCATTTCTGCTAAAATAAAAGATGAGCTGATTTCGAGATGTTTAACTCCAATCCAAAGCTTCATGAATTGGTGCAAGCCCAATCCCGTTATGGTAAATATCAATAAGACTGAGTTGGTAACTTATTTCTCACGTTATTTCTATCATATCGAAATCATAATCAAATTTCTTGGCTTAATAGTGGATGACTAATTGAGGTGGTGCGATCATATTGACTACTTGAGTGCTAGTTTGAATAAAGCTTATTATGCTTTAAGCAGGCTGAAAGGTTCTTTTTCTGTTGAGTCGCTAATTGATGTTTATTACGGTTTGTTTTATTCCCGTTTGAGTTACAATATTTTACTTTGGGGTAATTCGGTTTCGGTGGAAAGAATATTAATAGCACAAAAGAGAATTTTATGTCTTATTTTTGGGTTGAGCGCTCGTACTTCATGTAGAAATTGTTTTAGCGAAGAACAGATAATTACTGTGCCTTCACTGTACATCTATAGATGTTTAATGTTTGTTAAAGAAAAAATCAAGATTATACTACATCTTCCTGACTGTCAAAGTTATAATACTAGGAATACAACGACTCTGTCTGTTCCTGTTCACAGAACACCCAAATATGAGTATTCTCCTCACTTTCAAAGTATGAGGTTAGGCTGATTTTCAGGTTTAAGACATAAATTTGTTCTCAATAGGTTAGACGATTATTGTTTATTATTTTAATATTTTTCACATGTATTTTGCAGTGTTTTGTTTGTTTCCTTTCTTTTGACGTGCCCATACACATATGTACCCACACAATTTGAATGAAATTACGTCAGGTTTGCATCCTTTAATCAGATTTTTCAAAATACTCTGCTAGACTATATGGCTCAATCTTATAAGCAGGTTTCTAATTTTGCATTTAAATATTTTGTATTCGGACAAAAATTCAATTTCATTCGGCAATCTATTGAAAGCTTTTAATAATAATAATAATACCATTTACTTTCATAATCAAGAATACATTTGAAAAAAAAAAACGTCAACAAAAAAAATTACGAAAAGCACTGCCATGAAGGCGCTCGTACATCCACCTTGTAGGTAGATTCGCATTTTCCAGTTTTAGAAATCAATTGAAGGAATTTTCGACCGCTGTCAAAAAAATTCTCAAACTAAGGCGAAACTCCAGACTTTATCTGTGCTTCAGCTGGCCAATTTTTTTTCGATAATTCATTAGAATTTTTTACGGTATCTATGGTCTTGGTGATGCGATCTGGACAAAATTTCGCACGTAGTTTGAATACATTATTCCTCAGCTAGGTGCAAAATTTCATTCCAATCAAACCGGTAGTTTCGAAATTATCAGGAACAGAATACTTTGAACGGCCATATTTACGGAACCCCTAGCCTAATTTTGCTCATTGATAAACGTGACCGTGAAATTCGCGATCCAAACCCACCCTGAAAATTTCAAGTTCCTAGGCCTTTCCCTTCGGAAGTTATAATTTTCTATGGTTTCTATGGTTCTGGTCATGCGATCTGGACAAAATGTTGCTTTAATATATCATTCTTGTTAAAATAAAAAATTTCATCTCGATCGAATCCTTAGTTTCGAAATTATCGAGAAAACAAAATTTCAAACGAACGTATTTACGGAACCCCTAGTATAATTCTGCTCATTGATAAACGTGAACGCCACATTTCAGATCTACACCTATCCTGAAAATTTCAAGTCCCTAGGCCTTTCCGTTCGAAAGTTATGATTTTCTATGGTTTCTATGGTTCTGGTCATGCGATCTAGAGAAATGTAGCTTGAATATATCATTCTCCATTAGTATACAGAATTTCGTCACGATCGAATCTGTAGTTTGGAAATTAACAAGAAAACTAAATTTCAAACGACCATATTTACGGAACCCCTAGTATAATTTTGCTCAAAGATGAAAGTGATCACGACAATCGAGATCCACACATATTCTGAAAATTTCAAGTCCCTAGGCTTTTCCGTTCAAAAGTTACAATTTTCTATGGTTTCTATGGTTCTGGTGATGCGAGCTGAACAAAATTTTGCATGTAGCTTGAACACCTCATTTTCAATCAGAGTGCAAAATTTCATCTCGATCGAATCTGTTGTTTCAAGGTAATCAGGAAATCAAAATTTCGAGCGGCCATATTTACGGAACCCCACGGCGAATTTTGCCCAATAACGAACTTAACCGCGGCATTCGAGATTCGAACCTACCCTGAAAATTTCAAGTTTCTAGGACATCCCGTTCGAGAGTTATCGTGTATACGGACGGACGAACGGACGGACGGACGGACGGACAGACTCGAATTTTTCGACGAATTCGTCATCAGTGAGTCGAACATAGTCGATTGAGACCATTTTCGGCTCAAAATTCGGAAAATACAGACATCGTGACGAAATAATATAGCCCTCGTGTAAGTAGTACGAGCGCTCAATAATAATAATAATAATAATGATAAGCTTTATTTTGAATGATCTTCCACATATAACATCAAAGCTACAGCTAAACATCAAACAAAATAGCAAAATCTTTGAATATTAATACTTACTTCCTAGGCAAAAAAAATAAAATCGCTCCTATATAACCAAAACCAAAATTTACATATTGAAAAACTCCTTCAAGTTGTAGGGTTCTCTTTCTATTAGGAGTGTTTTTACCCTTTTGACAAATTTCTTACTGTTACTGATCTTTTTAACATCATTTGGAAGTTTATTAAAATGTTTCATGCACATATATGAAAGATTCTTCTCTGTAAGAGTTAAACGGTGTATTGGTAGGACGAAATCGACAGTTCTCGTATCATAACACGATTCCACGGTGTTTCCTGTGAACCTCTCCTTGTTTCTACTTAGAAAAGTTAGGCAATCAAGTATATACAAACCAAAAACCGTCAGAATATTATTTTTTCTGAACAAGCCTCGGCAAGATTGTTTAAAAGGTAACTTATAAATTATTCTCATGACTCGTTTTTGGACAACAAAAACATCCTCCAGGTTGTATTCCATTCCCCAAAACATGATCCCATACCTGAGAACTGACTCAAAATTAGCGTGATATAAAATTTTCAGGGTTTTTTCATTCATGTATCTACTGGTTGTTCTTATCGCAAAGTTAATTTTATTAAGTTTTTGTTTCACATAATCAGTGTGTACTCTCCATTTTAAAAAGTTGTCAATAAATAATCCTAAAAATTTTGAGTGCTCAGAAAATTGATGTTCTTCACCGTGTAATGTCATGTTGTTGGGCTTTTCTTTCCTATTTCTGTCTGTACTGAATATTACAAAATTAGATTTCTTTGCATTCAATAGCAATTTATTCCCTGAGAACCATTCTTCTGCTCTAGTAAGAAAGTCTGTTGCGATTATAATTAATTCATCTTTTTCACGTGCACCTACCACTAAGTTAGTATCGTCCGCAAAATTTACGATACTCTCTACAACATTTTCTATTATTCTATATACAATAAGTATTACGAGCGCTCAAAAAGATGGCAGAGAACTCTCAGATCTGAAAATCAGCTCCCAGGTATTCCGTAATTGAATATGGTTCTGATTCTATAAGAAATTTTTTTAGCGAATTTTTTAATTTTTTGAAATTATCAATGATCTGGTATTTTTTGGGTAGTTTGTTAAAAAGCTCAATGCACATAAATTCAACATTCGTTTGTGTTAGTGAAAGAGAACAGGCTGGTAGGAGAAAGGGATGAATACGCCTTGTTCTGTTTATGCTCTTATATGTACCAAAGTAGTCTGGATTCTTTTTTAAGAAAATAAGGCATTTGAATATATTGAGCCCGATGATAGTTAGCATTTCCGGCTTCCTAAATAATCCGCGACATGATGTTTTGGGTGTTAGGCCGAGCATGGTTCCGAGCACTCTCTTCTGAATGACAAAAATTTTATGAATATCTGAAGCATTTCCCCATACAATAATCCCGTAAGACATTATTGACTGGAAATTGGCAAAATACACCACTCGCAACAATTCCATAATTGTTGGACCAAAATACGAATGGTATACAGTACAGAATTCAGTTTCCCTTGTATTAAGCTCACCTGATTGCACCATGCTCATGTATGCAGGACTTTTCTCTGTTAATAACCTGTGAAATGGATATGTTATATCTAAAGACCTTGTGCATGTTCATTTTCCTTTGTATACTTTTGCCTATTCTTATGCAAAAATAACAAACATGCGAACAAATATAGACGGTAAACAGTGAATATGTTTTTGCTTCTAAATTTTTCCCTACATGATTCTCTAAAACTTAACTTGAACATTATTCGTATTGCCCTCTTCGGAATCAAAAATATTTTATTCAAATTTCCATTGTTTCCCCAAAATATTACTCCGTACTTGAAACTTGCTTCAAAATTCCCAAAATGAACTATTCTTAAAGTTCTCTCATTCATATATACAGCAATGCATCTTAAGGCAGAACATATTTTACTCAATTTCTCTGATAAAATTTAGAAATTTAGCACATTCAGATAATCAAAAACTATACTGAGGCCAACTAATTATATTTGATCTCACTTTTTGTGATCTATTTGTATCAAACAGAGTAACTTTTGATTTCTTTTCATTCAATATAAGATTATTTTGGTCAAACCATGTTTTTGATTCCAGAAACAAGGTTTTTGCTTTAATTGTCAAATCTTCAAAATCCGTATCACCTACTAATAGATTTTGGTATCATCGATATAATTGGTAACAGTTCCCTGAATTTTCTGTAAACACTTTCCGAAATCATTAAGGTATATTATGTTTCCTCTTATACCATATAATTCTGATTTTTGTAGAAGATATTCTCTGTTTATTGAGTCATATGCTTTGGATAGGTCTAAAAACATTCCTAAAGCCATTTTGTTTCCTTCAGGCATTTGATGTATGTACTGAACAAACCAGAAAATTGCAGTTTGAGTAGAACGTCCCTGTAGGTATTCATGTTACGTTTGCGTAAAGAGTTCATTTTCTGTAGAAAATTCCATTAATCTCGAAGACATAATCATTTCAAGAACTCTTGAGAATCCACTTGAGTACCTGGAACTTATCGGTCCATAGTTGTTTATTTCTTCTGGTTTTTCGTCCTTGAAAATAGGTTTGATGGTGGCAAGTTTTAGTGACTCCGGAAAAGAACCGTAGGATAAAATGGGGTGAGATGGCCAGCCGGGAGAGATGGCCAACAGCTTAATCTCCATAACGCATCGTTCTATGGCGTTGCTTATCCTCCCCAGCGATTTTCGACTATGTGTGAGCAGGGCCCTTGTGTTTTCGAATACGTCAAGGTGATATTAGAGCAGTCAGAAAATAAAAATACTGGCGCGTCCTTGTGAAATTATTTAATGGTTTCTTACTTTCTACTACTGTGATTGTGCGAAATTAAATTTATCGGTGATTTCGACGTATTGGGTGAGTACGATGTTCATTCTATAAGTTTTACCTCCAAAACTTGTTGAAAGAATGCAGTGAATTATTCTTTTCACGTGGCCATTTCTCCCTAGCATTGGGGAGAAATAGGCACCAAACTGTAGGGATAGATGGCCATTTAGTTTTTATGTTTATTTCTTTATAGTTTGTCGTCTCTTCTTGTTTACTGCGCAAAAATGCCAACAAAATATAACAGAAAGAACTCAAATCATGGAAACTCTACTTCAAAAGAAAATCGAAGGCTAGCAATAGATGCTGTCAGAAACCGATCTTCTGTAACCGGAGCCTCAAAAACTTATGGTATTCCTAGAAAGACTCTTGGGAGGAAGGTGAAAAGATCTGTAAAGAAGACCAAACAAGAAAAAAGAGCGCTCCAACCATATGGCTAACTAACTCCACTGAACTGGGATAGATGGCCACAAAACACTTATATTTATAAATAATAAAACGAAAATTCTGAAAGTATTTTGACCCTATTCATTTACCTACCTGTTTGTATGAAAAAATTATAGTTGTTGTGGAGTGGAGTTATAGTTGTTGTTCAGGAGTGTGGTTACTGCATTATTGAAATGTTCATTGAATTTATCAGCGATCTCCTCTGGAGTTCCATCTACTAGACAGTCTTCATTTTCTTTCGACCTACCCGTATTTTTCTTTACAGATTTGCGACACGACTAGATGATTGGCGAGGGGGTAGAGAAGAGAAGGGGGTACGGTCGAGTATCCGACACGACAGTACTGTCGATCGCTTGAGATTACCCTACTGGTTACTCTATTCTCATAAATCCTTTTCCTTTCTTCTCTAGATGCACTGCCATATTCCTTTTTCGTCTTTCTGTAGTCCTCTTTGAATAGTTGTCCCTGGTCATTCAGCATTAATAGAATGTCTAGTATGTTTTTTAATTTGTCAATTTCTGGTGTTATTATCATTATGACTGACCCAAGGATAAGGTAAAGTCAATAATGAATGGTTCCAGGAAGGCACCATTTCATAATAATCTATAGAAGAATTCTGGGCGCAGTCCAAAAAACAGCACGTTACCACTCAAGGATTAACTCACACAATATTCAATTTGACAATTCGGTTTTCTGAAATGTTTTTCAATGAAAAAATGACAAATCTATGAGAATATTGAATCGACATGAGGTGACAGTGGTGATACCATTGTAAAACTATCGAATCAAAGATTATGAAACGGATAGAAGATTCTATAAGCAAAACCGGACGTCAGTGTGACAAATAATATCATATTATGAAGTCAAGAGACGGAAGCCCGGAATTATATGGAATATATAAAATTCCTTAGATCAGAAAAGTACATTTTCTTCAACAGCTGTAGAGCTGAATTCTTATATAACTCCTTTCATTGCAAACACAAAATTTCAGAATAGTTTTTGAGATACCAAAGTTGGTGATATAGTCTTATAGTGATATAATACGACAAACTTCGGGCTTTTTACGTACTGAACAGGCACATTCAGACCTCGAACGTACCCTGAAAATTTCAAAACTCTAGGCCACTTCTTTCGAAAGTGATCGTGTTGCTGGCCGGACAGAAGGACATAATTGAATTTGACCACGAATTTCTCTCTACTAATCGTTCAAGACCGTTTTCGGTTCAAATTCGTGTGACTTGTAGAATATTTTCAACAGCGATGGCTGTAGCAGCAATATTTATTTCTGTACTCACACAATGCATAAGTGTAGTTGATTTTTTGAATTGATATCCAATAGCGAAAAATTGATTAAAAACTTCGTTGAATTGCTTGTCTAATAGATCGATAATGAGTAGCATACTGTCGAAGTGCTCGAAAAACTTTTGTCCCAGACCACGAATTTCTATGATGAACTTCAATACTTTGTTCGGATATATTTCCAAGATGAATTGGCGATGCTAACTGAACCCTAATGACTCGAACACGCAAATTGTTAAAAATTCTACATTAAAATATCAATGTTATTTCTCTTGAGACATCTTTCTGAATTCACTACATATCCACGACATTTTTATCTGAACTACTGTCCTGCATTTGCTCGTAAATTGCTGCAGTTTTACGATGCCATCATTCGATAGCGGAAAGAACAACCGTCCTTGAATCAGACGACACGAAATCACTACTACTTACTATTTTTAAGGAAATAGCGGAAGACAAGTTAGTTTTTCTAAGTTTTTCATATTTTCGTTCCGTTCGGGAATGAAACTACCAACAGATAAGATCGAATTCAATCAAACTCCGAATATGTTTTCAACTATAAAACATATATCTAGCTCGAATCTGATGATACGCCACAATTTTCATATAAAGAATTCAAAACAAAACTATAATTTCGTCCTAGCCGACTGAATGCTTGTACAATAACCTCGAAAGTTTTTATACGGGGTAGATTCCACACAAGATTTCAGTATTTCCATCGATGAATATGAGTAGGGGTATTCACTCATTCAATGGCTGTTGTAATTTGTGATTCAAGTTTAGAATTACAATCCTTATATTCAGAAGCCATAATTATTATTTTGGAATCTCGTTACCTTCACAAAATCACTCAGTTAAGTGTTTGAGCATCTTCGTACTTCATTGAGCCCAATCATAAATAGGTATTTTTGAGCGCTCGTACTACTTTCACGGGGGCTATATCATTTCGTCACGATGTCTGTATTTTTCGAACTTTGAGTCGATAATGGTATCAATCGACTGGATGACGAATCCATCGAAAAATTCGATTCTGTACGTTCGTCCGTCTGTATACACGATAACTCTCGAACGAAACATCCTCAAAATTTTCAATGAGGGTTCGGTTTCCAAATGCCGAGGTTGAGTTGGTTAATGGGCAGAATTCCACCAGGGGTTCCGTAAATATGGCCGTTCGAAATTTTGTTTTTCTGATTACTGCGAAACTACACATTCTATCGAGATGAAATTTCGCATTGAAAATGACATGTTAAATTTTGTCAAGATCGTATGACCAGAACCACAGAAACCATAGAAAACTATAACTTCCTAATGGAAAGGTCTAGGGACTTCAGGATAGTTGTGGATCTCGAATGTCGCGGTCACGTTTATAAATGAGCAAAATTATACTAGGTGCTCCGTGAATATGTTCGTTTGAAATTTAATTTTATTGATCTTTTCAAAACTACGGATTTGATCGTGACGAATTTTGTATTTTAATGGAGAATGATATATTCAAGCTACATTTTTCCGAGATCACATGACCAGAACCAAAGAAACCATAGAAGATTATAACTTTCGAAAGGAAAGGCCTAGGGGCTTGAAACTTTTAGGGTAGGTTCGGATCGCGAATTTCGCGGTAACGTTCTTCAATGAGCAAAACTGGACTAGGGGTTCCGTAAATATGGCCGTTCCAAATATTCTTATCGTGATAATTTCGAAAATACTCATTGAATTGGAATGAAATTCGGCCCATAGATGATGAATAATGTATTCAAACTACGTGGGAAATTTTGTCCAGATCGCATGACGAAGACCATAGATACCGTAGAAAATTCTAGAGAATTATGGAAAAAAAATTGGTCACCTAAAGCACTGAAGTGAAGTCTGGATTTTCGCCTTAGGTTGATTTTTTTTCGAAAACTGTCAAAATTTTTTCGATTGGTTTCTTAAACTGGAGAATGCGAATCTACGTACAAGGTGGGTGGACGAGCGCTCAAAAGCTCCTGACTTCACGACAGTGCTTTTCATCATTTTTTCGATTGGCAGGTCAAATCGTACGCCAATTAAATGACGTTGAAGAAACCAAAACTTCTCGAAAGTCATTGAATTGCCCCATTATGATAGTGGCTTCAAGCAAAACCATATGAGAAGCTATCTCAGCATATCATCACAACAAGGGTGTAGGTAACACTGATTTCTGTTTCCAAATATGAGTTTTGTACTTGCATTTGCAATATTAAATATTCTGGTGACAGTTCTATATCCGATGAATCCATAAGAAATAGGATGCCTTTCGATTGTAAAACTCTTGAAGAAAATAGCCCAAATAGCATTCCATTCAACAGACTATTATAGTGAATAACATCAAGCACTTGAAACTCTTGTTCTACTTAATGAATGTTTTTACATATGGAAGGCATAGAAAATTTTCAAAAAGAATAATAAAACATAAAAATTGATTTTTCTGATACAAAATTTGAAATGTATATTTGATGATAATGAAATTGCAACATCTCTCCAGCGAGAAATATCTTATAAATAAGTCAAACAGTACATTGAAAAAAACTACAGAGTAGATGTGGTAATACTTCACCATATGGTGATAAAGAGGAAATGTTGGAAGCAGCCGAAGAACTTACTGAAGAATCATCTAGAAAAACTGAGTGAAATAATATATTAGAAATTCTACTGGCTATCCCAGAGGTGCAAAGGAGAAAAAACAAGGAGATTCAAGATTTCACACATTGGAGCCGAAAGTCAAGAAATAACTAAACCAAAAATTACCCTAAATTTATCGACTTACCTGGTCAACCACTTTCGACCTTTTTTTTTTTGCAATTGTTTTTATGATTTTGCCTAAATAGTTTGTATTTTGGAATTTTGAGCCAATGGTTGGATATGGATGGATTCACATATGAAGAATTCGTGGTAAAATTCAATTCTGTCTGTCCCTAAATAGGTTAACCTTCTTTAGAAAAGGTCTAGAGTTTTCAAATTTTCAGGGTTCCTAATAGAGGTCACAATATAATGCACCGGTTCAAAAAATACCTATAAGATTGGAACCTTGTCTGTAGATAGTTGTGAAATAACGACCTTAAGGTTCATGTGACATTTCGTGAGGATATAAGGATATAAGAATACAAAAATATTCCTTTCGAAAACATCGTATCACAGAAACTATTCGCCATTTGAAAAATTGTGTCTACGCTCTTTAGTAAGAGCAGTACAAAGATATAAATAAGGAAGAATACAATGAATTTAGTGGTTGGTTCAAGATATGTTTACAGAATGAGCTGACATATAAATATTGAAGGGCTTCTATTTTTTAAAAACGACTTTTCTTCGTCCCTACGTTTTCATATACGATAGACTTCTCCAATGTACCTGTTTTTTTTTAATGTGAATAGTAATGTTGGTACATATGATGTAACATACTCAACGTATGGAGTAGGGCCTTGACACATCCTTTGAGATCTTTCATACTTTCATACCAATCAAAATCTGAAGAAAAAAATTACGAAAAGCACTGCCGTGAAGGCAGGAGCTTTTGAGCGCTCGTACATGCACCTTGTAGGTAAATTCGCATTCTACAGTTTTAGAAACCAATTGGAAAGATTTTGACAGCTTTCAAAGAAAATTATAAACCAACGCGAAAATCCAGACTTCACGACAGTGCTTTGGTGACCATTTTCTTTTTCGATAATTCGCTAGAATTTTCTACGGTATCTATGGTCTTGGTAATGCGATCTGAACAAAATTATACATTATTTTTCATATATGTGCGAAATTTCATTTCAATCCAACAAGTATTTTCGAAATTATCAGAAAAAATATAGTTTGAACGGTAATATTTACGGAACCCCTAGTTTAATTTGGCTCATTGATGGAAGTGATCGCGAAATTCGCGATCCGAACCTATCCTGAAAATTTCGAGTCCCTAGGCCTTTTCGTTCGAAAGTTATTATTTTCTATGATTCTGATCATACGATCTGGAAAAAATGTAGCTCGAATATATCATTCTCAATTCAAATACAAAATTTCGTCAGGATCGAATCCATAGTTTTGAAATTATCAAGAAAACCGAATTTTAAACGGCCATATTCACGGAACCCCTAGTCTAATTTTGCTCATTGATCAACGTGAGCGCGAAATTTGCGATCCGAACCTGTCCTGAAAATTTCGAGTCCCTAGGCCTTTCCGTTAGAAAGTTATAATCTTCTATGGTTTCTATAGTTCTGGTCATGCGAGCTGGACAAAATTCTGCATGTAGCTTGAGTACGTAATTATCCATCTGAGTGCAAAGTTCTAGGACGTTCCGTTCAAGAGTTATCGTGTATACGGACAGACGGACGGACGGACGGACAGACTCGAATTTTTCGTCGCATTCGTCATAAGTGACTCGAACTTAGTCGTTTGAGACCATTTTCGGATAAAAATTCGAAAAAAAAGACATCGTGACGAAATGATATAGCCCTCGTGTAAGTAGTACGAGCGCTGAAAAATGGAAAACACCGACTTGAATTCCGGAGCTCTTGAGTACTCGTTCATCCACCTTGTAGGTAGATCCATCTTGTAGGCGGATGAACGAGCGCTCAAAAGATCCTGACTTCACTTCAGTTCTTGAGGTGACAAATTTTTTCATTCAACAATTCGTTAGATTTTTAGTTTTATTTTTGAGCGCTCGTACTACTTACACGAGGGCTACATCATTTCGTCACAATATCTGTATTTATCGAATTTTGAGCTGAAAATGTGTCGTAAGCACGATAACTCTCGAACGGAACAACCTAGGGACTTGAAATTTTCAGAGTGGGTTCAGTTTTCAAATGCCTCGGTTGAGTTCGTTAATGGGCCAAATTCCACCAGGGGTTCCGTAAATATGGCCGTTCAAAGTTTTGTTCTCCTGATAACTATGGAACTACAGATTTTATCGAGATGAAGTTTTGCACTCAAATGGAGAATGAGGTGCTCAAGCTACATGCGAAATTTTGTTCAGATCGCATGACCAGAACCATAGAAAATTGTAACTTTTGAACGGAAACGCCTAGGGTCTTGAAATTTTCAGAATTGGTGTGGATCTCGAATGTCATGATCACGTTCATGTATGAGCAAAATTATGCTAGGGGTTCCGTGAATATGGTCGTTTGAAAAACAGTTTTCTTGATAATTTCAAAACTACAGATTCGATCGTGACGAAATTCTTAATACTAATGAAGAATGATATATTCGAGGTACATTTCTCCAGATCGCATGACCAGAACCACAGAAAATCATAACTTTCGAACGGAAAGGCCTAGGAACTTGAAATTTTCAGGATAGGTGTGGATTTGAAATGTCGCGTTCACATTTATCAATGAGCAGAATTATACTAGGGGTTCCGTGAATACGGTCGTTTGAAATTTTGTTTTCTCGATAATTTCGAAACATCGGATTCGATCGAGATAAAATTTTGTATTTTAATCGAGAATGATATATTGAAGCAACAATTTGTCCAGATCGCATAAACAGAACCATAGAAACCATAGAAAATTATAACTTTCGAAGGGAAAGGCCTAGGAACTTGAAATTTTCAGGGTAGGTTTGGATCGCGAATTTCGCGGTCACGTTCATCAATGAGCAAAATTAGACTAGGGGCTCCGTAAATATGGCCCTTCAAAACATTATTTTCCTGATAATTTCGAAACTACTGATTGGATTGGAATGAAATTTCACACCTAGCTGAAGAATAATGTATTCAAACTACGTGCGAAATGTCCAGATCGCATCACCAAGAAAATAGATACCGTAGAAAATTCTCGCGAATTAAAGAAAAATTACGAAAACACTGCCTTGAAGGCAGGAACTTTTGAGCGCTCGTACATCCACCTTGTAGGTAGATTCGCATTTTCCAGTTTTAGAAATCAAATGAAGAAATTTTTGACAGCTGTCAAAAAAATTCTGAAACTTAGGCGAAACTCCAGACTTTATGTCATCAGCTGACCAATTTTTTTTCGATAATTCGCTAGAGAATTTTCTACGGTATCTATGGTCTTGGTGATGCGATCTGGACAAAATTTTGCACGTAGTTTGAATACATTATTCCTCAGCTAGGTACAAAATTTCAATCCAATCCAATTAGTAGTTTCGAAATTATCAGGAAAATAATGTTTTTAACGGCCATATTTACGGAGCCCCTAGTCTAATTTTGCTCATTGATGAACGTGACCGCGACGTTCGCGATCCAAACCTACCCTGAAAATTTCGAGTTCCTAGGCCTTTCCGTTCAAAAGTAACAATCTTCTATGGTCTCTATGGTTCTGGTCATGCGATCTGAACAAAATATTGCTTTAATATATCATTCTCGATTAAAATACAAAATTTCACCTCGATCGTTTCGAAATTATCGAAATTATCGAAAACAAACTTTCAAACGACCGTATTGACGAAACCCCTAGTATAATTCTGCTCATTGATGAACGTGAACGCGACATTTCAGATCCACACCTATTCTGAAAATTTCAAGTCCCTAGGCCTTTCCGTTAAGAAGTTATGATTTTCTATGGTCTCTATGGTTCTGGTCATGCGATCTGAACAAAATATTGCTTTAATATATCATTCTCGATTAAAATACAAAATTCCACCTCGATCGAATCCGTAGTTTCGAAATTATCGAGAAAACAAACTTTCAAACGACCGTATTTACGAAACCTCTAGTATAATTCTGCTCATTGATGAACGTGAACGCGACATTTCAGATCCACACCTATCCTGAATATTTCAAGTCCCTAGGCCTTTCCGTTAAGAAGTTATGATTTTCTATGGTTTCTATGGTTCTGGTCATGTGATCTGGAGAAATGTAGAATATATCATTCTCCATTAGTATACAAAATTTCGTCATGATCGAATCTGTAGTTTTGAAATTATCAAGAAAACTGAATTTAAAACGACCATATTTACGGAACCCCTAGTTTAATTTTGCTCATAGATTAACGTCATCACGACATTCCAGAACCTCAACTATCCTGAAAATTTCAAGTCCCTAGGTGTTTCTGTTCAAAAGTTACAATTTTCTATGGTTTCTATGGTTCTGGTGATGCGATCTGGACAAAATTTCACATGTAGCTTGAACACCTCATTCTCCATCCGAGTGCAAACTTTCATCTCGATCGAATCTGTAGTTTCGAAGTAATCAGGAGAACAAAATTTTAAAACGGCCATATTTACGGAACCCCTGGTGGAATTCTGCCTATTAACGAACTTAACCGAGGCATTTGGGATCTGAACCTACACAGAAAATTTCAAGTCTCTAGGTTGATCCGTTCGAGAGTAATCGTGCTTATCGTGACTGACGGACAGCGGGACGGACGGACAGACTCGAATTTTCCGACGGATTCGTCATCAGTGAGTCGAACATAGTCGATTGAAACCATTTTCGGCTCAAAATTCGAAAAATACAGACATCGTGACGAAATGATATAGCCCTCGTGTAAGTAACGAGCGCTCAAAAAAAATTGGTCAGCTGAAGCACTGACATGAAGTCTGGAGTTTCGCCTGAGTTAGAGAATTTTTTTGAGAGCTGTCGAAAATTCCTTCGATTGATTTCTTAAACTGGAGATTGCGAATCTACCTACAAGGTGGATGTACGAGCGCTCAAAAGCTCCTGACTCCACGGCAGTGATTTTATAATATTTTTTTAGTAATGCGATCTAGAAAGAATTTCACGTATAACTTGAAAATCGTATAACTATAATATCATGGTCCATCAAAATATGAAAATTTCGTCACGATCGAATCAGTAGTTTGGAGATTATCAAGAAAACATAATTTCAAACGACCAAATTCACGAAACAAACTGGTCAAATTTTGCCCGATAACGAACTTAACCGCGGCATTCGAGGTTCGAACCTACTCTTGAAATTCCGAGTTTCTAGGTCGTTCCGTTCGAGAGTTATTGTGTATACGGAGGGACGGACGGACAGACTTGAATTTTTTGATGCATTCGTCATCAGTGAGTCGAACCTTGTCGATTGAGACCATTTTCGGCACCAAATTCGAAAAATACAGACATCGTGACGAAATGAGATATAGCCCTCGTTTTGGTAGAACGAGCGCCCGAAAAGATTAAATTGGATTATTTACTGTGGCACAGCTTATAGATTCAGTAATGATTAACATTCTGCCATTCCGTTTCTTTATTCCAACAGCGTTTTAGCATCTGAAGTGACAAAATAGGATAATCAGATTATTTTTTGAATATTTATGAGTGCTCTTTTTACCTGCTACTTCACATAACTGATTTTCATTTTGAATCAATTCGTAATATTTTATGATCATTATTCTGGAATGGTGAAACTCAATAATGTTTTTGTTGTTAAAAAAATTTCTTGATGAATATGGAATACGCTAACACTTCGCGGTCCACCTTTCATTATACAGATAGCGAAAAAAGGTTTACGATAGAATATTCACGACAATAATGAAAAAATTACGAAAAGCACTGCCGTGAAGGCAGGAGCTTTTGAGCGCTCGTACATACACCTGGTAGGTAGATTCGCATTTTCCAGTTTTAGAAATCGATTGAAGGAATTTTTGACAGCTGTCAAAAAATTCTGAAACTCAGGCGAAACTCCAGACTTAATGTCAGTGCTTCAGCTGACCAATTTTCTACGGTATCTATGGTCTTGGTAATGCGATCTGGACAAAATTTTGCACGTAGTTTGAATACATTATTCCTAGGTGCAAAATTTCATTCCAATCCGATCAGTAGTTTCGGAACTATCAGGAAAAAAATATTTCAAACGGCCATATTTACGGAACCTCTAGTCTAATTTTGCTCATTGATGAACGTGACCGCGATATTTGCGATCCAAACCCACCCTGAAAATTTCAAGTTCCTAGGCCTTTCTGTTCGAAAGTTACAATTTTCTATGGTCTCTATGATTCTGGTCATGCGATCTGAACAAAATATTGCTTCAATATATCATTCTCGATTAAAATACAAAATTTCACCTCGATCGAATCCTTAGTTCCGAAATTATCGAGAAAACAAACTTTCAAACGACCGTACTTACGGAACCCCTAGTATAATTCTGCTCATTGATGAACGTGAACGCGACATTTCAGATCGACACATATCCTGAAAATTTCAAGTCCCTAGTCCTTTCCGTTCGAAAGTTATGATTTTCTATGGTTTCTATGGTTCTGTCATGTGATTTGGAGAAATATAGCTTGAATATATCATTCTCCATTAGTATACAGAATTTCGTCACGATCGAATCTGTAGTTTTGAAATTATCAAGAAAACTGAATTTCAAACGACCATATTCACGGAACCCCTAGTATAATTTCGATCATAGATGAACGTCATCACGACATTCTAGAACCTCATCTCTCCTGAAAATTTCATGTCCCTAGGCGTTTCCGTTCAAAAGTTACAATTTTCTATGGTATCTATGGTTCTGGTCAAGCGTTATGGACAAAATTTCACAGGTAGCTTGAACACCTTATTCTCCATTTGAGTGCAAAGTTCCATCTCGATCGAATCTGTAGTTTCGAAGGAATCAGGAGAACAAAATTTTGAACGGCCATATTTACGGAACCCCTAGTGGAATTCTGCCCATTTCAAGTCTCTAGGTTGATCCGTTCGAGAGTTATTGTGCTTACGGCCGGACGGACGGACGGACAGACTCGAATTTTCCGACGGATTCGTCATCAGTGAGTCGAACATAGTCGATTGAGACCATTTTCGGCTCAAAATTCGAAAAACACAGACATCGTGACGAAATAATATATCCCTCGTGTAAGTAGTACGAGCGCTCAAAAATGTTGCACAGGACAACTTTATTTCAAGTCTTGAAATCATTAATTTTGATTTAAGATATTTAGGGGTACGACTTGCGTGCTACAAAGTATTCCTTGCTCTAGCTTGATCCAAAAGAAGTGTCAACGATTACATGGTATTCTGTTCACGTATGAATTTTTATAGATCCAATACAATATCACTAGGCTGAAATAAAATATAGAATATTTTTTATATAAGATGAAGCATTTCATGATGACACGAATTTTGAATTCCTCATCCTTATGAGTAGGTGTTAAAAAAGCACAGAGGTGAAATCAGGAGCTTTTGCGCGTCAGAGCAGTAACCCATCCAAGTACCAGTTGCTCCTTGTGCCGTTGGTGCAGGAGCGCTGCTGAACACATTCTGTTCAGTTGTAGTGACCTCACTATCTGAGGACACCACACCAAGGAAACTCAACAACCACTATTCCAATGTTGAAAGGGACTCCTTCCGGTCGACTTGCGGCATTTCTGTCTGCTTGTCGGCGGAGGAACAATGGCCTCAGCTAACGCGCAGAGAAGAAAAAGAGCCCATCCAGGTACTGAACCCACATAACGCCACTTCTTAGGACGAGAGTTATGATTTTTTATGGTTTATATGGTTTATATTTGTCCATGTGATTTTGGAGAAATTGTATGTAGCTCGAACACGTCATTCTCCATCTGAGTGCAAAATTTCATCCCGATCAAATCAGTAGTTTCGCAGTAATCAGGAGAACAAAATTTTGAACGGCCATATTTACGGAACTCCTGGTGTAATTCTGCCCTTTAACGAACTCAACTGCGGTATTCAGAAACTGAACCCTCAGTGAAAATTTCAAGTCTCTAGGTTGTTCCGTTCGAAAGTTATAGTGCTCACAGCAGGACGGGCGGACATACTTGAACATACTTGAATTTTCGACGGAATCGTCATCAGTGAGTCAAACCTTGTCAATTAAGACCATTTTCGGCTCAAAAATCCGAAAAATACAGACATTGTGACGAAATGATATAGCCCTCGTGTGAGTAGAACGAGAGCTCTAAAAAAGAGATGTTCTGATATTCGGGAATTCGGAGCTAATTTTTTGATTCGAAATCTTGAAAGTTATATAAATGAAATGACATAATTTTTCACACTGATTTGCTTCATAGAATCTGTTTTCGGGTGAAAATATAATGAATTGATTAAATACGTCTCCTCTCGATAATTTCATAGGATTAACCTGTATTTTTATACTCCGGTATTACGAAGAATTTGAGAAAGCGCACAGAAGCTCATGAATTCACGTCAGTACTTTTCGAATTTTTCATCATCCTACTGAATGAGATTTATAATATGATACAAATATTGAAATTTTCAATTAAGAGGAGAGGGACTACTTTCGTTTCTCAGTAAAATGGAGTCATATGAAAGATCCTATGCCAAACAAACTCACTGTTGAGAAGCAATTGACCTCTCGAGGAGTGCAGACGTATTGAGAAGTGTGCACGTGTGCCAACGGATTTCATTACGCATGTAGTCTAATCGTAGACACCGACAGGGTTTATTGTACCAGTGTGTCGCTCCGTTATGGAAGATACATCAACTATTAATGTTGCCCCGTAGTGAAAACAAATCGTTTCTTAGTGAGTTCTAGAAAGCCTCGTATAGAAATGATAAGAATCGTGTCGAGTCCAGATTTAGATCGATGGTTCCGCAGATTATTTCACATTGAAAAGACAAAAGTGATTTAAGAGAAAAGTGGAATAGGTGTTTTAGTGTTGTTTGTTAAGTAATTCTGACAAAATGTCGGAATACGACTCTGCAAACGAGGACAGAGAATCCGACGCAGAATACTCGTCGGAAGAAGAAAACTCCGATATGGAAATCGAAGTAGTAGAAAAAGAAGTTAATAAAGAATCCGTGAAAGATCGGATTATAAAAGAGCAGAAGGAAGAGATCAAACCACTAAATCAGCTGAGAGTGTTGACGAACAGTGTAAATTATTGTCCAACGAGGTGAAATCCTTACGAGAGGAAATGTCCCAACCCTCGAAGCCGCGGAAAAGCGCTAATATAAAAGAAAATGCCTTCTCCTCTAGAACAAAAGAGACAGTGTCAACCCCTTCAATCCCAAAAGAGGACTCTAAAAAACAGCCCAAAAGAGATAATATAGTTGCAGGAGGGCCACCTACGAAGATGTCGTATACTGCAACGTTGCAAAAAAAAAAGCGCCCAGTAGCTTTTCTGCAACTGCAAAAGAATTTGAGGTCCCTGTTCCAATCCAGCAGAAAGAAGAAAGGTTCCGAGACCTGACCTTGAAAGGCACTATCGACTGGACAATCTCGATAGAGTTGCAAGTAAAGGGTATTAAATATCTGAGAGCGACCACAATAAGGAACGGCATTCGTGTTGTACCTCAGTCCCCCGACGACCACAGGAAGATGACAAAATTTCTCGAGTCGATAAGAAAAAAGTTCTACACCCTCCAAAGAGAGGACGAGAAGAGAATCTACGCGGTTGTCCGTTACCTGCCACTAGACGCAGATATAAATATCATCACAAAGACCTAGCCGAGCAAGGCATTACCGAGTGTAATGAGGATGACATCCAACAAAACCAAAAAGGAAATACACTTATGTTTGGCAAAAACTCAAAATAAAAATATTCTTCAAGTTAAACAGCTCTACGGTATAAATTGTGTAGTGGAGCCGAAGAACAAGAGTATTGGACCGAGCCAATGCCATAGATGCCAACGCTATGGACAGCGCAAAGCAAGTGCAGATTCTTATGGAGGCGTACAATAGTAACGATTATGCGCTAACCAGAGAAAACGACGATCGAAATGCTATCTGTGCGCTTTGTGGAAAAGCAGGTCACTCAGCCAGCTACAAAGGATTAAGCGAATGGTAAATGGTGACCAAAAAGAAGACAGCGCCGAAAACAAGAGAAGAAGATGAAAAAAAATGCCTACTGTTCAACAAGAACAGAATAAAGAATAAGAGAAGAAGAAGACGCAACTACCCAAACAAGAGAAGAAGAAAGAATCCCTAAAGAATAGAAAATCCAAGAAGAGTGACCAAAAGGGGAAAGAAGGGTTAAAGAAGAAAGGACCCGTAACCACTGAGGACCTAGATACCTTCACCAAGAATATCATGAGCAGGCTCATGAAATTCCTGGATATAGAGTACGACAAAAAGTTACGTAAATTCACGAAACCCAATTTATGGATCTAGTTAATAACGGAATTAAAAACAACCTAATGATAGTCTCATGGAACACAAACGGTCTACGAGCTCGAAGATTAAAAATAGAAGAAATAATATCCGAGAAACAACCGGATATTGAAGCCATTAAAGAGACGGGACCTTCTACCAGAAATAGAATTTCATTTCTCAACCATGAAATATCCAGAAATGAAAGAAACTGTACAGCAGCGAGCGTAGCCCTAATAGTCATATGAAAATCGACCACTATTTTGATGATGTACTGAATAATGAACAAATAGAAGCTGTCTCGATTATAGTTAATACAAATTCTGTCAGCCTACAAACCAGCCCAAAATGATCTTAGGAAACCACCCGAACATCATTATCGGCGATATAAACTGCAAATAAAGAGAATGGAACGGCAGAACCGAAAACCAAAATGGAAAGGAGCTTGAGGAATATGCGGAAAAACTAAATGCCATAGTATTAGGTCCTGATATTCCGACCTACCTGCCCAGAAGTAATGGCCTACCAGACGTATTAGATATCGTCATAATGAAAGATATTACCCAAGATTTCACACTTGATACTATAGAAGAAGGCACATCAGACCCAGGGGCGGATCGACGATTTTCGGGGCCCTACGCTTGAAAACTTTCGGGGCCTTCACTCTACTTTTTCTTTAAAAAAATTTTTTCAATCCGAATTCGGTTTTTTCAATACAAACATAAATTTTATTGATAAAATATAAGAAACATCAATTCAAATAAAAAAAATTAATTTAAATCAACACAATGTAAACAACTTAAAAAAGTATATGTATCAGGTACAAAATAGAAATCAATGTCTCTTTTTACAAAAAAAACAAATGAACATGAACATGAAAAATTATTGGAAAATGAAAAATAATATGAAATGCCGAAAAACTAATCAAGTAAACTTTTTTCCTTATTTTCATGTCTGCAAATTCTTTTATTGCAGCATCGTAATCCAGACACTTCGTTATATCACTTTCAATCGAAAGTATTCCTAAGAACTGCAGTCTGTTTTCTTTCATAACTGTTCTATATTTATAAAATTACGAAAAGCACTGCCGTGTAGTCAGGAACTTTTGAGCGCTCGTACATCCACAATATGTAGGTAGATTCGCATTTTTCAGTTTTAGAAATCAATTGAAGGAATTTTCGACAGCTGTCAACAAAATTCTCAAACTTGGACGAAACTCCAGACTTTGTCAGACCAATTTTTTTTTGACAATTCGCTAGAATTTTCAGGAAATCAGGAAAAAATATTTTGAACGGCCATATTCACGGAAAACATAGTATAATTTTGATAACGTGACCGTGAAATTCGCGATCCAAACCCACCCTGAAAATTTCAAGTTCCTAGGCCTTTCCCTTCGGAAGTTATGATTTTCTATGGTTTCTATGGTTCTGGTCATGCGATATGGACAAAATGTTGCTTTAATATAACATTCTCGTTTAAAATACAAAATTTTATCTCGATCGAATCCGTAGTTTCGAAATTATCGAAAAAACAGAATTTCAAACGACCGTATTTACGAAACCCCTAGTGTATAATTCTGCTCATTGATAAACGTGAACGCCACATTTCAGATCTACACCTATTCTGAAAATTTCAAGTCCCTAGGCCTTTCCGTTCGAAAGTTATGTGTTTCTAAGGTTTCTATAGTTCTGGTCATGCTATCTAAAGAAATGTAGCTTGAATATATCATTCTCCATTAGTATACAAAATTTCGTAACGATCGAGTCTGTAGTTTCGAAATTATCGAGAAAACTAAATTTCAAACGACCATAATTTTGCTCATAGATGAAAGTGATCACGACAATCGAGATCCACGCCTATCCTGAAAATTTCAAGTCCCTAGGCGTTTCCGTTCAAATGTTACAATTGTCTATGGTTTCTATGGTTCTGATGATGCGAGCTGGACAAAATTTTACATGTAGCTTGAACACCTCATTTTCCATTAGAGTGCAAAATTCATCTCCATCGAATCTGTAGTTTCGAAGTTTCAGGAAAACAAAATTTCGAGCGGCCCAATTTACGGAACCCCTCGGCGAATTTTGCCCAATAAGGAACGTAACCGCGGCATTCGAGATTCGAACCTACCCTGAAAATTTCAAGTTTCTAGGACATTCCGTTCGAGAGTTATCGTGTATACGGACGGCCGGCCGGACGGACAGACTCGAATTTTTCGACGGATTCGTCATCAGTGAGTCGATCATAGTCGTTTGAGACCATTTTCGGCTCAAAATTCGCAAAATACAGACATTGACATGACGAAATGATATAGCCCTCGTGTAAGTAGTACGAGCGCTCAAAAATGAAAATGAACGATCTGCTTCGCAACTCGTTATTATTGGCAATATCAAAAATAACTAATAACTATAAGTTCGAAAAAACTCTTATCATTCCCTTATCGAAGATTATTTTTAACATCTGCGAACAACTCTTCTTTTTTCATGTTTTAAGAGTTTCAGATATTCTTTGAACTGAGATGCTTCACTCTTCACTGATAATTCCTTCATCAAGATCGTCTTCATAATTCTCCAAGAGCGCTTTGAAACTGTCCGTTTCAATGTCTTGCGAAAGATCCCCTATATCGAATATACATATAACGCTGAAAACACTCCAGAACTCGGCTCCGAATACTTGTTTCTTCAGAATAGAAAATATCTAGTAGAAAGAAACCCTCTTAGAAAACAATTCCTTCATTGGAGAATGAACAATTATTTTTGAAATCGGAGAAGCCGAGAATAATATGGAAGAATGGGATTTCAAAAACATGAAACTGAAACAATAAAGCTTCCTTTTTATAGTCCAGAAAGAATATGTTATCACTCGAATTAGAAGTCCAAAGATGAAAAGAAATTGTTCATTTACACCAACACTGTTCAGTTTACCACAATACTTTCTTCTATGAAAGCAAGTAGAACGAAGAATAAAACTCGTTCATCACCATTCCTATCTTCCTTAGGGTTATAAAATGAATATGACAAATATTTAAAACTAAGAAATGCAAAACAAGTGTCTTGCATCCCTCCAATATCGACGGTGGCATGTACCTATATTTCAAAGGGATGCCGACAACTTTACTGCCACCGTTGCGGGAATTTATTGCAGTCCGATAAGAATAATTGGAGAAAACATGCGGATGCTGAACCTTTGATTTGATGTTATTTTTTTACTGGCAGCTGAATTTTGCTCTACACGTTATTCTTCATTATTATTTATATTCACTTGCAAGACGAATTTTTATTCTGAAGAAATTTTGATTCCGATCGGGGGCCCTGTGGACCTCGGGGCCCTACGCTTAAGCGTACTAAGCGTACCGGTTAATCCGCCACTGATCAGACCACAACCCAAAAGAACTCAGACTGGGACGCAGAACGATAACAGAAGAACTTGAAACGAAAGACTTCACAAACTGGCAAAAGTACAGTGAAATACTCAAAGAGAAAATTACTGAAATTCCATAGATAAGAACCCCTGAAGATCTAGAAGATTGAGTTGAAAAATAAGAAACCCGAATAAAAGAGGCCTACTAGGAAAGTACCAGAAGAATCGAAAGGCCAGCCCCGAAGCATTCACTTGGTGAAACCCCAAATGCAATAAAAGATATTATAGAGAGGAATAGAAAACTTAGGAAATACTACAGAAGTTCACATAGAAAAGAAGACATGAAACAGCTTGAATAAACACAAGTGCTGAAAAATGCTCTGAAAAAACTGAGAACAGACAAATGGAACCAAACAGTTAGAGAGCTGAACACCATGAACCACTCAGCATGGAAGATGCAAAAGTGCTTACGGCGCGAAAAAAACCGAAATTCCTTCTCCCGATAGCAGGCTACACTACCAAAACCTGCAAGATAATAAAAAACTACGTGAGGAACAGGAATTTTTATGTCGAAATAGACGACGCATTATCTTCCATTATCTTCCTTGCATTATCAAGACGAGTAGAAGCAGGAGTACCCCAAGTTTCAGCTCTAGGACCTCTATTCTACAACGTGTATATCTACGATATTCCTAAAAATCCAAGAAATCTGCTAGCCCCTTACGCAGACGACACGGGAATAGCCTTCAGATATCGACGACCAGATGTCATATACAGAAGACTGCAAGAAGCACTAGAAGATTGGTTCATTAAATGGAAAATTCAAATGGTTAGCAGAAATAGCCGAGCTATTCTACTACAGAAGCGGTGACTTGAGATGAATTCCAACCTAAGGATAGATGGAGAAGATATGAAATGGGAAAATGAAGTCAAATATCTATGTGTGAAACTAGATAAAAGGCTTTCATGGAAAAACCATATAAAATATGCAGTGAATAAATCAAACACAGCAATGAGTAGACTTTACACACTGGTAGGAAGAAAGAGCCAAATGAACCAGAGCACGAAACTACGAATGATCAAGTCAATTGCAAGACCTCAACTAACATATGGCTCTGTGACATGGGGCCATGCAGCCAATAGCCATATAAAGAAGATTCAAGCAACAGAAAATGAACTCTAATAGCAGCAATGAATATGCCGTGATTCGTAAGAAACCAACAAAGCCATGGAGAATGGAAAACTGTCACATATTCCCTAAAGAAAAAGGCCGGGAATATATTCGAAAAAGCAAGTCAATACCCAAATGATGAGCTAAAAAGACTAGTTGGCTACAACTCCGTAGAAGATGTGGTTAGAATACCCACCTATCACAAAAGACCCAGAGATCAACTACGTCGAAACAGAAATTGAGTGAACTCAATTTAGAATATCAAGTAGAAAAGACTCTCCTATGAAGTTTTTAGGTAACACAATTGTCACACGACAAAGATCGTAAAAGAGATAAAAATAAGAAGAGTCAAGAGGTTAATAGGTAATAAATGCCCAGAATCTAAAACAGCGGGTTAGGTTTAGTTAGAGTAGGTCGAGTACTCAGTCTCACACTGTTATATCTATCGGAGATAGTTTCGTCCCTGAGGGTTCCCCCTAACTAAAAAAAAACCACTCACTGTTTGCTCACTACTACGCTGAGAGCTATTGAGATTCAACATTGCTCACTCCATTATGGTGAAAGTAGGGTAAATCGGTGGACCTGTATATTATATACAGGGTGCCTTCTTTTTGAAGGGCCAAAGTGGGGAGATCATACATGTGATTTGCAACAAAAAATTTCATATTACACATTGTCGGAAATATTGACGATTATTATTCAGTTTAACATTTCGTTATTTCACGAAATATTTCAAGTTTTTTCATTAAATCAATTTTTCTTCAGTTATATTTGAAGCCTCATCAAATTCGATCACATATCTGGAAACGGCATTAAATTTGCTACAAAATGAGAATTTCTGTGAAGAATATCAATATTCTGAAGTGAACAAAATCAGTCATATTTTTCCAATAGATTTATGTATGAAAAATTGATAATTATGGACATGTTTTCTTTTCAGCAGAAAATACCCCATTAAATTTGCTTTCGAATGACATATCAACTTTGGTGCTAGCTGCAAGACTTCTGCCATAATATCATGGCTAGCAAGATAACAACGAAAAAGTAGAAATATTACAAATCTAAATTTGCACTATCTTGAACATCTTCATGATTAAAGTATTCCTCGTGGAAATCATAAATTAATCTGTCGAATCAAAATAATTTAAAAGAATAAACTAAATTTTAATAATACAGAATTTACGAAAAAATTCCAAGAAAACAGACTACTACCACTTATAGAAAATGTTCAAAAGTTTCAATACATTACACATCGTTTTCGCACTGAATCTAAAACGCAGCTAGAGCGAAGTTCACAACGATTCTGACGCATTTCTGCACAACACAAATGTATTCTTTCGATCAGATCGTCTCGAGTCTGAACGCGAATGACATAGGTGATATTTCCTGATAGCCTCAGCGCTGAAGAAGAATTCATTAACATCAATTCAAAGCAGCTCAACAGACATATTGTATGAAAAGCCCTCGGCTAACAGACAAAATGTCTGGTTTCAAATGGATGGCTTCCCAGCTCATAAAAGCCGGAATGTGCGGTACTTAATGAATGAATATTTTGGGGTGCAATGGATTGGAAGATACGGTCCAACGAAGAGCTCCACCTTACGCATTTTCATTTTTATGTCTGGAACACTTTGAAAGAAAAAGTATATCAAATTAGCGTTCAGACTCGATAAGATCTGTTGGAAAGAATAACTTTGCTTCGCAGGGTAGTAGATGGGAGAAAACGATGTGTAAAATGTATTGGACATTTCGAACAATTGTTATAAGTAGTAGCTGTCTGTTGTCTTTACAGATTTCATGAAAAAAATGATTAGATTATTCGTTTGGATTAATTTGATTCAACAGATTAATTCATGATTTCCATGATAATTTTTTACCGACTATAGTAACCAATCAAATTACTTAATTCGGAGTCATGTGTCAAATTTCATCCAATCACCTATGGATTACAGCGATAATACCCAACATGTGGTGTTTTCAGTTTGATGCAAAGAGGATCATCAAGTTTTCGATTGACTATTTCCTTCCTATTAATTTTGACCAATCGCTATCAAGAATTGGTATGTCAAATATAAATTTTAAGTGGAAAAATTACTTAACAACTGTCAACTTAGCTGTCAGCAGTTTTTCCGGAAAAAAAATTGGAAAAATTGCATGCAAGTTTGACAAGTTGCTTTGCAAAAACAATCTTGATGGTTTCTATACTGTGTTGCTATGTACCGTTACCAACAACAAAGATCACAAACAACACTTACGAATTTATTAATTTTTCAACTGAAACTCAAAATGAATCGGTTTGGAAATGTTTCCGAAAGTAAAATTAATGCGGCTGTTGAAAATAGTGTTCCACTAAATACTCAGACAATCCACACATAAAATGTTCATTTAACTCAGGAAATATTCTTACCAAATATCCCTCGTGCATCTAATTTTTCCTGTGGAAAAATTGGAACACTCGTTTTTAAGTATTCTGTTTTAACAAATAGCATTCGCGAATGTGGAAAAATCCTCGTCTTCGGCTCGGATTTTTGAAACCACTCTCGCTCATGCTATTTGATGAAACAAATTACTTAGAAACTCGTTTTTCCGAATTTTTCCGGAAAAATTAAATGCTCAAGGATAATAGCCCTCGGCCTCGTGCTATTATCAAGCAACACGCTTTCAGCATTCTCTATGACAAAATTATCTCGGTATTATCAAGGCCCTAGGGGTATTACTACTGAGGATCACTTTAATATACAATCAATAGGAACTTCAGAATATGGCAAATTTAGGTTTGGAATATTTCGACTTGCGATGTTAGGGTAGAAGACAAACAGCAAGTACAAGAGTTGATATGTCATTTGAAAACACACTGAATGGGGTATTTACTGCTGAAAAGAAAACATATCCATAATTGAAAAATAACCGTCAACATTTCGACCATGTGCTATGTGACTTTTTTTGTTGCAAATCACATGTATGACCTCTCCTTGAAGTTTGACCCTTTTAAAAGTAGACATCCTGTATATGTTCACCCGTCTTAGCGAAAGTCGGTACTTTATTTTATCTTTATCCACCTGGCAATTGTACTGTTAGAGCGGAACACGTGTGGTGGTTTTCAAAACTCTATTCCATGAATGAGGGATTTCTTCTGAACATTCGAAAATTGTATTCATTCTTCATTTCTGACATGTGCTGTCAGGAGATTTTGAGCTCTCGTTAATGCACTTGTAGTTTTAGAAACCAATTGAAGAAATTTTTGACAGCTGTCAAAAAAAAATTTCAAATTAAGGCGAAAATCGAAACTTCACGCCAGTTCTCAGTGATAAATTTTGTTTTCGAAAATTCACTAGAATTTTCTACGGTCTCTTTGGTCTTGGTGATGCAATCTGGACAAATTTCGCCCGTTGTTTGAATACATTATTCTTCATCAATGTGGAAAATTTCATTCCAATCCAATCAGTGGTTTCGAAATTATCGGGAAAAAAATATTTTCGAACGGTCATATTCACGGAACCCCTAGTCATATTTTGTTCATTAATATACGTGACCGCAATATTCGAGATCCGAACTTACCCTGAAAATTTCAAGTTTCTTGGTCATTCCGTTCGAGAGTTCGAGAGTGTATACGGCCGGCCGGACGGACAGACACAAATTTTTCGACGGATTTGTCATCAGTGAGTCGAACCTTGTCGATTGAGAGCATTTTCGGCTCAAAATTCGAAAAATACAGACATCATGACGTAATGATATAGCCCTCGTGTAAGTATAACGAGCGCTCAAAAATAGCCTGATTTAGTATTAAATATTGTTTGCACTCTCATTGCTGATATAAAATGAATAACATATATATTCTGTACAGACAGAGTGACCACAAATTTACTCCACCAACGAAAATTGCAAATGATCGAGCATATTTTATGTCAATTCCGCATAAATCACTTTTTTCAAAGATGTATTCTGAGGGATTAAGACCCTCGTCATGAAATTTTGTATGTTCATTCTACTGAATATGCTCAACCGTATGGCTTTATTTGTAGTCATAAGCGGCTCGTTTATTTCGAGAAAGGGACATTTTCATAGCAAAGCTGTTATCTATATATTATACGACGCATCATTCCCGAAAAAAAAATTCACTTTCCAGGTGTGAAGGTAAATTCGTCTGTCGCATCTGTCAGAAACTTCTTCAGAAGTTGGCTGGAAAGGAAGTTTTCCTCGGAGTGGAGCACGGGAGTTGGTCTTAGGCAGTCGAGGCTTCTTATTGACCTTCCTCTGGACCTGCGGTCAGGAGACTCCTGGCACTAGAGAGAAGACAGCTTAGTCTGGTGACCGGCACTTTGATTGGCCACCTGCTGAATAAACATTTGAAGAGAATGGGACTGACTAGTTGCTCTTTTTGCCGGTGTTGCAGGAGCACGGGTGAAACTGCTGAACACATTTTGTTCAGTTGTAGTGACCTCACTAATCTGAGGACAACACACCTAGGTAACCCAACACCCACTATTCCCATGGTGAAGGGGACTCCTCCTGGTCGACTTGCGGCATTGCTGTAGTATCCGCAGTATGTGGATGAACAACGGGCCACATGGCCTCAGTTCAGCCCGGAGCGGGCGCCGCACATAGAAGAAGAAGAAGATCGAATGTAATAATACAAGAAAACTAACTTTGAAAATAACCGGAACAGAAAGAAGGAAAATTCTAACATAATAAGTGTGTTGCTCAGGTTCACAGACGATTTTTGTTCATTTTGTTTGTTTACATCTACCTAAAGTTAAGTTATATATGAAAGACATGTCACAAACAAAACTGCCAAGCAGATGCGTTCAATCGAACTCCGAAGTTTATTGCGAATGAAAAATTCCATGCCACAACTGAGCCAGAGAATTGATTATGAATGCAGATTAAGTGAGTGCATTTCCATCACCTAAATAAATTGATGCCTTAACTATGACAAATGGCTATGAAAAAATTGTATTGTCGCGGCTCTCCGCACGTCCTGAAGATAGCGTTGTCGGCTACGCCACATCGCGTTGTCTTCCGCGATTAACTTCAATTAGATCACTCGACGTGCGGTGAGCAGCACTTTCCTTGTGAAGGTCTCTAGGGCAACAGTTGCTGGATCAGCCCTACTGGCGAGACCACCAGCACACATCCGTTTCCCCATCAGGAAGCGCAGTTCAAGATAGCGAGAACACCTCGCTAAAGTGTAAATGTCAAATAATTGCTATTTCAAAAAGCTATTGTTACATGGGCACGAAAAAAGAGGGGGTCAAAGCAACCATTGAAATCTAGAAACCAGTTGTCATAGTACGGGTTGCGGTATGGTCAGGAAGTATATATCTTATTGTATCCAGAAGGAAAAAAGGGGAAAGCTTGACAGTGGAAAAGAACGTAACGGATATTCTGCAAACTGTCTCCCAACTCGCACAAGCTCTGAGCTTATGAGGGGCCTCAGAAAGACCTAAAAGAGCCGGGATATAAACAAACAGTAATACAAAATTTGGGCCGATCTTCAATAACGTTATGTAAGAAACCTAGAATAGCGTACCAGAAGATTTCATCTTCATCAATTTTCTTGTGTCGAGTCATTTTTATTACTGTAGTATACATATTTTATTCTTGTATCCAATCTCAAATTGCCGAAATGCCAAATTACGGAATCCCTCCGATATCTCCTGAAGTTTTTCCAAGAGCAAAGAAGAGGGCGGAATTCTAAGAGGAAAATTTTCCACTACTAATGTGATGAAATACGCGGAAGGATGGAAGTAATCCGGTAGAAAATTTATTCGACGACTGGAAATTGCGCGTCCTCAAGTCCTTGGTATATCGGAATCACTTCGAGGCATATGCGAAACCACACATCGCCGATTAGGCGTTCGACTTGAGAATTTATTACTGCGATACTGGGTCGATAAAAATTTGAAAGAGGAGAAGAAGGCAGGGATTCGGGAGATTGATCGAATCCAAGGATTGGATTTTCCCTCATTTCGCGAAATGCTTATCTGAACGAAAATATATGGCAGATCCAACAGGAATATTGACTGTTCCTTCTTCTATCCGATCTGCTGTAGTAATTGGCTGATGAGATATTTGATGATATGGATTTAACATAGAGTTCGAACTATGATGAGAAAAATTCTGTGAAATATTTGCTGATTGGAATCATTCTAGTTTTGACCCATTCCAATTAGTATTCGAAAGATATCCGGGGAAAATTGTATTAATTGAACTCCATTTTAATTTTTTACCTATAATTTATTTATACATTTACATTTATCGAACAACCGAATAGGAAATTTGCAATGCAATAAAATAATCGACTAATGTGCAAAATATTAATTCAATCGCCGCCATTTTCACCGTCTTTCCCTTCTTCAAATTTTCTGAATCTGACCGACTCTTTTACGTCTCGCAAGTGAACTGTTTCAACTTCTCGATTCATTCGTTCATTCGTTCATTCCACCTTTTCTACAAGAAATTCTTGTTCCCACGCATTGTTAACACCCGTGAAAAACTTTTCCGAAAAAAGTTTCAACTTCTTAAAATTCTTCGTCACTTCTAAAAATTACGTCATATCTGCCTAGCTACTTGACGAGCAACATTTTCCTAATGGGGAGTTCCATTGAGGCCAACGGGTAGATTACTCATCACTCCGAAGTTTTCCGATTGTTCGGTAAATTTCCGAATCGACCGCACTAACATTATGGTTTTGAATATCCTAGATGAATTATGCAATCTGTGAGTTTAAATGATTTTGTATGCTTAGGTTTCTGAGATATAAGCGGCTGGCCAAATTTCCCTGAGGCGACGCGTCGTATTGGGATAGGATTGACAAAGAGAAATAAAACTGTTTTGTTAGAATTAATGAGACGAATTAGACGTGGAAATGTATCGAATACAAATCACAAAGATGTCCAATTAAAACATTATCAATGACATTATATTGGAGTTAATACGAGGCATAGTCCAAAATACGTTCTTGAAAATTTTTTCAGGCGCTATTCTCCAAAAACAAAAAGTTATATTCTGGTAGAGCATCATATTTTGAGTCTATTGAGGGTGACAAAAACGTATTTTATGTTATATTAGTATATAATTATGAATTAATACCTTCTCAATAATAATAATAATACCAATATTGTATAGAATTCTGACAGCATGCATCACCAACAGAATATACAAGCACGCCGAGGAAAATAATATATTGGCAGAAGAACAAAAAGGCTGCACAAGTGATCAACAAGGGTGCAGGGAACAATTTGTTATGGACTCTGTTATACTTCGACATGCCCAGAAGGGTCACCGGAATATACACACAGCTTTTTTCGATTACAAGAAAGCAATTTATAGTGTACCCCATTCTTGGCTTTTGAAAATCTACAAAGTCCACCCGACTATTATAGGTTTTCTTCGAACAAAAATGAAAGATTGGCGAAAAAACTTGCATGTGCATCTCGGTCAAAGCTCAATTAGCACCGAAGAAAAACCGATCCTTAGGGAAATCTTCCAGGGTGACTCCTTGAGCCCACTATGGTTCTGCCTCGCAATGAATCCCATCTCCACTATAGGCCAATGATACCAGCTTTGAGCTGAGTTTGGTAGCACCAACAACGGGATAATAATAATGATAATAAGAAAAAAAATAATAATACTGTATTATACCCAACAGTAGAATACAAGATAACAATAAAAATAACCCAAAAATGGCAAATATACAAAAAATTGAAAATCCTTCATATACCGAGTTTATTAGCCCTATCACAATCCCGAAACACAGGTGCCCGCTGGTGTATGTTGGTCCGAGGGGTACTAGACTGAACGCTATTGGATGCCTGGTCATCATTCTTGGTACATGGACGTTGATTCAAGAGAGCAGGAAAGGGCAGTCTATCCTACCGCTAAGGAGCTACTGCGCGAACTTTGCGCACTGTAGGTTCTGACGTGAAGGGAAAGTCAATACTCTCATCATACTTACATACAATCTACATAATGGATTACTTTATGCCCGTGCAGGCATAAAGTACATATTATGGCCACGCGGGAATCAAGTCACAAAAAACAAAATATAAATTTACGTTCACTTATGTATTATTTGGTTGTCTTTACATAGAATTTGCAATTCTGGAAGATTTCGCTGATAGACAAATCCCCTGCAGCAAAGTTTGAGTCATGATTCAGTGTCTGGGTCTCTAGTTTCTGTCAGGAAATGCGATAAATGGTAGACCTGCCAACATCCTTTAAACCTCATTTTTTGAGGATATGCTATCCTCTAACTATCCTTCAGCAACAGTGCTAGTCTTCCATTCAACATGGCGCTTCAACGAAGTCATACTTGCTCCAGCTTCTGCTAAAAATTTGCCGACGTTCGACTAAACCAATGACCAGGGTACTTTTAGGGTTGTTTAAACCCAAATATTCTCCACTAATAGAGGGGGATTTTCCCAAATGTGTTTTTTCCAACCGGTTGTACAGTATAGCGGCCTGGTTCGTTGCTTGAAAAAATTTTCCTTCTGAACAGCCATATGGCTGCAAAGAAATATAATCTCTTGTAAGTTCCAAACTCTATAATTCGTCTTCATCAACAATGGTGAAAATTCGTTTTTTGTCAGTTTTGTTTTCGGGTACCGTTACAACAGAGACTGATTTTTTATCTTCTACATGTGTGACAAACATATTTACAAGTGTTTGCCGCCGAAATCCACCAAGTACACCAAATAATAATGCGATCTTGTTCATTAAAAACGTTTCATTTGGTGCTTTATGAATAAATGTTAGGACACTTTCTATTGATAACAAACGAGATTTTTTCGGTTGATACCCTTTTGACCTTCAATACTCGAATAATTTGCTAATATTACAAATATTAATATTGTTATTTACCATTTAAGTCTTCGAATATTTAGCCCACCGAGAGCTCGAGGAAAACTTTTCGAATAGATCATCAAAATATCTCAACAACACAGAAACACAAATACTTATTATTCAAAACGACCTGGTATGAAATAAAAGTTATGGACCACGGGTACTAACAGATATATACCCGAGAGCAACTTAGAACCCTCGGCTTTGTAAGACTGTCGCCCTTAGGGAATAATCATCTACTGAGTACCCTTGATACATACATAACTACTATTTCTTGACAACTACTCAAAATGGTAAAAATTTCAACAGGTTACCAATTCATCATCGATTGCGGAAATGATTATCCTCGAAAAGATGCGATGGCAAGGAATGATTTCGTGACTCCCATTCTATGAAATAACAGGTCTAATTTTGCATTATTTCCAGTATCAAACTTCGGGTGAAATTGACCCACTTGCAAATAAGTGATCGGCCAATTGAATCAACCAGTAAATTATACTCTAATAAGGTGTCTTCACGCGAGCAAATTGGCCTGAAAGCGAGGGTTCTATTCAGGTTCGATGATCTCCCTCCCGTGGTTTCCACAGGGAAATGATTTTTGAGCGCTCGTACTACTTACACGAGGGCTATATCATTCCGTCACGATGTCAGTATTTTTCGAATTTTGAGCCGAAAATGGTCTCAATGGATATAGTTCGACTCACTGATGACGAATCCGTCGAAAAATTCAAGTCTGTCCGTCCGTCCGTATACATGATAACTCTCGAACGGAACGACCTAGAAACTTGAAATTTTCAGGGTAGGTTCTCATCTCGAATGCCGCGGTTAAGTTTGTTATTGGACGAAATCTGCCAAAGGGTTTTTGTTCTCCTGATGACTTCGAAACTACTGATTCGATCAGAGTGAAATTTTGCATTCAGATGAAGAATGACGTGTTCAAGCTACATGCAATTTTGTTCAGCTCGCATGACCAGAACCATAGAAAATTATAACTTTGTAATGGAAAGGCCTAGGGACTTGAAATTTTCAGGATAGGTGTGGATCTTGAATGTTGTTGTCACGTTCATCGATGATCAAAATACGACTAGGGGTTCCGTAAATATGGCCGTTCGAAATTCAGTTTTCTTGATAATTTCAAAACTATGGATTTGATCGTGACAAAATTTTGTATTTAAATTGGGAATGATATATTCGAGCTACAATTTTTCCAGATCGCATGATCAGAACCATAGAAACCATAGAAAATTATAACTTTCGAACGGAAAGGCCTGGGGACTAAAATACAAAATTTCATCTTGATCGAATCCGTAGTTTCGAAATTATCAAGAAAAAAAAATTTCGAACGACCATATTTACGGAACCCCTAGTATAATTTTGCTCATAGATGATTGTGATCACGAAATTCGATATCCACACCTATCCTGAAAATTTCAAGTCCCTAGGCGTTTCCGTTCAAAAGTAACAATTTTCTATGGTTTCTGTGGTTCTGGTCATGCGATCTGGACAAAATTGCACATGTAGCTTCAACACCTCATTCTCCATTTGAGTGCAAAATTTCATCTCGATCAAATCTATATTTTTCAAGTAATCAGGGGAACAAAACTTTGAACGGCCATATTTACGGAACCCCTCGTGGAATTCTGCCCATTACGAACCTAACCGAGGCATTTGGGATCTGAACCCATACTAAAAATTTCAAGTCTCTAGGTTGTTCCATTCGAGAGTTATCGTGCCTACGGACGGACGGCCGGAGGGACAGACTCGAATTTTTCGACGGATTCGTCATCAGTGAGTCGAACATAGTGGATTGAGACCATTTTCGGCTCAAAATTCGAAAAATACAGACATCGTGACGAAATGATATAGCCCTCTTGTAAGTAGTACGAGCGCTCAACGAACTCAAACGAGTACACCGATTACATTAGAATAATAATACAAGTTCACACCTATACACATACACAAGGAATCAAGGTAGGAACTCCTATAGGCTCCATAATGTCCGTTCCAGCAGTAGATTCTTCACATTTTTACCGAATATTAATTCATTGCAACTTTTTATATCTTTAGGTAGTTTATTATAAAGCTTCTGTAAGATGGTTTCTGTTTCTGGTACTATATGAATGAACGGAATTGGTCGTAGATTTATGGCGATTTCGGTGAACATGCTTCACAGCTGAAATCAACATTATAATCACCAGCGATCAATATTTTGTCATTTCCACATTCCAGGAGCTTCAGATATCTGCTCGAGAACTCTTAACAGAGTAGAGAAGTCTCCAGTAGGGGGCCTTTAGAGAGCCATGATGGTAACTTTCATATGAGGCAGTCTAATAGCCGCTATTTCAATTTCTCTTTCAACAGAAAATTTCGTTATATTTTTCAGCTCTTTGCAACATCTCAAACCCCTCGAAGAAATTGCCGCACCTCCACTATTGGACTTTCTGCGACAGAATGACTTTGAAAACTTCTATGTTTATTCTCCCAAGTATACACTGTGACATCCAATGCTCCGTGATACAAGCTACATCAACCCTTCGATCATTCACAAAAAACACGAGCTCATCAACTTCATTTTCCGAGGATTGAATATTAATATTAGCAATATTAAGAGTCGACACAGCTCTCACTGTTTGTACATGTCATTATTTCCGAAAAAACGAAAAACGTCGAAGTGTTATCCCATTAGGCCAGTTTTCGCCCTTATATAAGTAGATAAGTAATCTCTCCAGATCTCCACCAACTTCAAATGACAGGCTGGTGGCCTCTGGTTTAGTCGTCAGTGATTCTACAACAAAAGTTGTCTCATGGAATAGGTACTTGCTTCAGATGTGCTTGTACCATCTGAGGAGTAGTTGCTTTATACTTGAAAATTAATTTTTTTCATTCGTGTTTTCTCCTGGATAATCTTATCACGAGTTCGATTTTCCGTTTTATTGATTTTATTTCTTTTTCTCTGACATCTGAAATGCATGAATTCGGTTTGTCATCGTGTTGATAAACAGCTGATCGTTTAGTCATCTGTTTCCATGAGGTCGTCCAACCAGAGTTTACCTTCTTAGATATAATCTCAACATCTGATAAATTGTTTGCCTCCGTCACACTGTTCGAGTTGTCTTCACGGATTGTTTCGGTTTAGTATCGGTTGAACATACGCCCAGGTCCTATTCTTTTCCAACGCATTCATTTTAAATATCAGAAGATTATTTTCGTCTTCCACCTCATTCATGAGTTTTCTTAATAGAGAATTTCATTATCGGTTATTTCGTTTATTTGTTTTCTCTAGTTCATTTGCATTAATTACTGTTTCAGTCGACGAATTACCATACTCCGCACAATTACTTCCGAGGTTAGTCACTCGTCCTCTTGTTTCACAGCATATTATTCCAAAGTCGTCAAGTCTTTCAGTATCATTGTAATATTTTAGGCATCCTGAATGCATAACTATTCCGCATTTAATACATTCTAGTCTATTATTTGGAATGTTATGACGTTTTTTAAATTTTTTCTCGGGGACTTTATATAAACACGTCCTACTCGTGGTCATCTTGATCTGCTGTTCTCGTGTATTCTAGTGTTTCCTATTTTATGTCACATACATTTTTTCGCCATTGTTTTAATCAATAAGAGCGTTATCATCCTGGGCCAAATGTCTGTAAATTTTCGAATTTTTATCTCGAAATGGACTCACAGATGAACCATTCGTGGTCGAATTATATTCCATCCATCCGTCTGACCAGTCGCAAGCAACATTACTTCCAGATCATCAGAGGATCAGATCTGAAAGAGGCCAATGAGGCATTGTGGGCAGAAGGGAGCAGCCCAAGGTGGAGGGGTGGAAGATGAAATAACACAAAGTAAAAGACCACCAGGGCAACCGCTTTGGCTAAGAATTAGAACAAGCGCGCAAAAGCTCTCAACTTCAATCCAGTGCTTTTCTCGAATTTTTAGAATCTCAATTTTCACCACGTGTTTGCCACTCGTTCACAATTTCTATGTTGACTTTGAAATTGCTTCTGTAATATTACTTTTAATTTTGGAGTTCTGATTTTAACTATATTGGATCATGACAATAGGTACCTATAACTGAATGATACCCTTATTGTATCATAATATTTGAATTTCACTATTAGTGGAATTCGTTCACCGAATTTCTTTAATCTAACCAGTTTTTATACAATGAAATCAATTATTTAAAACCAGATTGTTTCAATAGAGGAATGGAAATGACACATAAGAACTCTTTTGGAATTCGGAAAACCTTACTCATGAATGACGACAGATACCAGTGATTCACAGAATAAATAAAGTTTGAAACGTACTTGAGATCCGATGGAACTTTGAATGATGATATATCATCACAAATATTCAAATGGAACAATTTTGAATACATATTTGAATTCCTGACAATTGTAATCTACAGTCAGCAGAATTTCCTGGAAAATGCATTTCTGCTGCCATTCCCATTCAACCTTTATTTCCTACATCAATACCTGCAGATTCCAGCCACTTCGGATATCCCGAATCGAGATATCCCAGAATCCCGTTCGCAACGGGCAAAATGAACATATTCAAGGAAGATCTCGCGTATATATTCGTTCGCTAGAAAAAGACCATAAAAATTTGTGCGCTGGGGTGCTTCCGTAGCACATCTCGCTGCAGTTTTAATTTGCGTATGTCAGGGAAACTTTAAGCAAATTTGTTTTGCCTAATTGGAGCGGACCAATTTGAATATCATTAAGCTGTTGAAAAATTAGTGAAAATACGATGTTGGTTCTTTCACACGGTCGCTTTCGAGTCCGGTAATGGACGTGCATAATTCACCGTTTTTCATAGTGTCTCTTTGACGCAGGAATACATACCTGCTTTCCGCAGGAGTTTACCCACCTCTATGAGAGATGGCGGAATGTTTGTCGTAGAGGTTGACGCGAAAAACTTTTTTCGTTCGTCAGTGTTGAATATTGTTGGTGGAATTTTGGTTCTGAACTGTAGCAAGTAATTACTCTAAGTTTTCATCAAGAAAATGTCACAATGCAAATGAGTCAACGAAAATTCGAACAGCAGAAAATTTTTCCTGCGAAATATCTCGAATATGAGAGTTTAGAGCAAATAAGATACAATTCAATTGTTCTGACTCAACTGAATTTGGTTACGAATACACTATCTACGAGTCGTACCTAAAGAAGTTTTCTCGTTTCAAAAAGTCATTAGAATCTACTATCATCGCAGAAATATCCGTCCAGGTCGAATCATCCATACAAACAATCGGCATAAAGTCTGTACACCTAGCATTTACGAGATTCAGACGTTAACTGAAGAACTGAAGACAGAAGACTGTGAAGCGTGAATAGCGGACATTAACAACCATACATTTACAAAGGTACCACTCGAATGCGGCGTCTTTAAAGTCTAGTTCGCATTAGGAGAGTATTTTAGTCGAGTAGCGAGTAGCGAGCCGGCAAGCCAGTTATCTCGGACGCGTGGTGGGGGTGCTACTCGCCCGTTGAAAATACAGTAGAATGGATCGACTCGACTAAATAACTTGCCTAACTACTCGACTGAATTTTCATCGTTCAGACACGTTTAGTTACCAAATCACTCGCTACTCGACTAAAATACCTAATGCGAACCAGCCTCGAGAGCCACTATCTGACAGCGGCTCAAAGTGTCAATTATGCTTTGTTGAGATACGGAGTGAAATTCAAGTGCGAATCACTCTTCACTCCAAACAATTTAATGAAATCTATAAATGAAGGTTGTAAGGAGAGAGGGAATAGTGCTTCATCCAATATGAGTTTTACTCATTCGAGTTGAAGTTCTTGGGTTGTCTGAGGGCATTGGTTGGAGCTGATCCTGTTGAAACATCCTCTCAAATCCCAAATTAATTGCTTGCCAGCTTGTAAATGTTTTTAACTTACTAAGAATATCCAGATCAAAACTTAAAGATATGAAGGAGATTTTACCCAGATTGAGATTCATCTGCTGTGAATGCTTTATTTATTCTCGAATTTATTCAAATCTGCGATTAAATGTAAAACATATTATGTTTGATGAGTTGGTTCACATTTCTTATTAGATAAAATTATTATATAGAAGGGAATTAGTGAATTCAATAAAGGACTCTAATTGTCGTTCATCTATTTATAGCTAAGAGAATTTGTAAATAGTTGTGAATATCCCTGTATTAATACAATAAATAAATACTTCATTTATAGAGAAACTTTATTCATAGAGTTTACTTCATTCACTTAATTCCAAAAGAATAATTGAGAGATTATTCTTATAAAACGACAATTGTTCTCACAAATATGGATACGTTAAAATTTCATTTTATGGTAAAAGGATCTGAAGATGGGAAAACGAATCAAATATTCTCTTCAAGGGAAACATTTGAAAAGCCGAATTCGTACATAACTCGATTCATCGATCTCACACAAAATTTAGCAGGATGTGGTGGATAGTTCCTGCGATGCCGGAGATTTGAAAAAAAATATCTTTTTTTTTTAATCTTCTAGTGATAAGATCCACAAAAGAATTTTTCACTTTGTGTGGTTTCTTCACAACTAACCACGGGGTTTCAATTCAATGACTTCGGCATTTCTTTAGATTATCGACAAAAATAATATTGAGCTGGCGCATTCATAACTCGAACGCACCCTGAACTTTCTAAACTTCAGGCTTTTCATTTCAGAATTGAACTCGATCACGAATTCTTCATCTGTGACTCATCGTTTCAGAACATTCCCAGCTCGAAATTAGTGACTTTTAGAATTAGTGACATCTGGCTAAAGTCATAAAACTCCTAGAAACAAGCGCGCAAAAAAGGAACTTTCAATATCATACAGATCCTTAAAATAATATTGCTTCCAAACCCACATAGGTCTCATTCGAGATTTTCCATATGAGGATCATAAGGACCCTTTCAAGTCACCAGTTTCACCTCATTCTGTGCCATCTTGAGTGAATTATCTCCATTCGCATGAGTTTGCCAACTTGGATAGTTTTAATAATGGCCTGAAATTCTTGTCCTTTTTCGGTGTTTCGTGGAGGTTCTTCTTGCGCACTCTGATTTATAGGAATTTTGAACGCTTTTTTTTAGGAGAGAATTTTTTGTGACCAACAAGAGGCACTCAACCTCATGAGGAATTTCTGATATGTGAAATTTAATAGAGTATCTAAAACATGCAGATTCTACACCTTATTAGTGAAATCAAGTGATCTCCATTCAACCTTCTCATAACAGAATTCGTAGTTCTCTAACTTAACCGATATCCAGGTTGTCTTTCGAAAAAGATTTCCGCGAATTGATAATTGAACCTGATTTATATATGCCACTATTTGAACCCAGTCGAATTTTTAAGGCTGATGAAGATTCACTTCTAGCTCTAGGTATAATGAAAAAACCACATGGAAATGCTCTGTACTAAACTGGAAGGCTAGGCTATTGAAGAACTCTATGTACGCCTTTCATGCCTCAAAGGACCAGTTTACCAGCAGATCAAACCTTCATGTTGATTCGCATTCGAAGTTTATCAGATAATCTGAAGGTCCAGTTCCTATAGACCATTGGCGGCGACCCAGACGATTCCAGCCCATATTTGACGATATTTCAAATAGACATGTAAACCAAAAGTTCTGGAAGTTTCTTCAAACATCTCGATCGAGTGTGGAAATCGATTGACTGAACACGCAAAATCAATATCTTTAGGATGAAAAATGAACAAGGCACTGATTGTCCCTTTCATCTTCTTGTGTCAGATAAAAGTTCAATCTCGTGAATCAACAGAATAACTGTATGAAATTCTTTCAAATTTGACAAAATTGTGCCACCTTAGAATGAAAAGAATAAAATAATTGTTTCTCTATACATCCTATACATTATAATACCTAGATACCCACTTCCATTTTCATACAGATTGTCCTAAAAAATTCTACGTGTGAATTTATGATATTATGAAAATACTTGTCAGATATTAAATGAAGAATGTGGAGTGCATGCAAAAAAATATTCTTGTAAGGAAATGAAGGGAGGAACTCGTTGAGAAACTCAAGCTTCATAGGCGATCTAGTTTGCGCGCTTGTGTCTATGAACAAGAGCGTAATCATTTTGCTCACATATCTGTGATTTTCTTTCAGAATCGAATCCATATTGAGTCTACTTTCGAGCTGTGTTCGAAGTCTATACCTCATTCGAATTTTCGTTTGGAATCAGAACTTAGAGAAAGATCAATAGAAGACTATTCTTTCCTTGTCTATGAGACGAAGTAGGATTCATTCGAAAGTTCCTCAAATAAGATTAAACAAAATATGAAGATTAGAAAATTTCGAAAAAATCCAAAATCGATGCGTTAGAATGCGAACTGTGACGAGAGTGATCAATATTCATAAAGGCGACAGAATTTTTTTCGCCCTTTCGATATATTCAGAACGAGTACTGTTTGATCTAGAAAAGTAATTTCCATTTATTGTTTTTTTTTTTTCGAGACGCTCAAATGAATATATTTGAGTAGAAAAGGTCTGTTTCAATAGAGAGATCTCCCCATCTTGGATTGGATGATAAAGGGTCGAACACTTAGTAAGCCAAACGCGAAAATAGGGCTTCACCCTTGAATATTTAGGTTTTCCTCCACATAAAGTCCATTTTATGCATCATTCACACCTTGCCGAGCCGCCGAACAGAATATACATTGCCAATTCCCAAACGGCGCAGAATTTCCTGTACTTTTTTACACACTCTCTTCGGTCACTCCCGGAGGATATGAAAGGACAAACACAATCAATCATGGCGCATCTCCTCGGGAAAGTCCTCAGTTTTCTCCGAAGCATGCTATCCTTTTAACCCCATTTTACGATTCCTTCTTCCCATATGAAAAACGTGACCGCAAATAATCTTGTTTATGTGTTTTCCGTATACAACAAAAACAAATCTTGATAATTCGATAAATCAACCTCTATTCAATTCCGAATATAAATTTTTATCGAGATAGTTTCTTTTATGGTCCGACAATCTGAAAATTGAATAAATGAATAAGGAGACGATTCGAATGTTACCAACGTGTGTCTGCATTAAGCTTCATGTAAAATCATGGAGTTCATGGAAATGCGTACATGTTTCGGAGGGTGATCACAATTTTACTCGAATTCCAGGATGAGAACACTCTGAATTACTTTCATGAGTTTCATGGCTTTATCATATTCAAATCAATTCGTACCCTAATTGGTTCAATACAATGGTGGTTATTTGAGTATAGAGAATGCAAAATTCGGAAAGCAGTGACGTGAAGTCAGTTCCTTTTGCGCGCTTGTTTCTGTGTACCAGAACAATTTTCAATGTCCATTGTCAGTATGACAAATACTATAATTTAATTTTTATAAACTTCGGAAGATGGAATCACCCAATTATATTGGAAACATCATGAAGTTAAATATTTTTTCTACGTACCAAAACGTATTTCAATATTCATTGTAAGTATGACAGATTGTTTCAATTATTATTTCTATAAACTTCGAAAGATGGAATCTACGAATTATATTATAGCTATATATCAGAAAAACGTTTTTTTTTATTACGAAAAACTTGAAGTCTGAATGATATTTTTCGGATTATTGATGTGACAGGAGAACATTGTTATGTTATATAAAATATTGAGATTCTCGAATCCTGGCAAAAAACGCATCGTGAGCTGAAAAATCTTGGAAAAATTACCACTCTGTTCCATTTTGAAGTGAACATTTTCCTATCTATCATTCAAATCCCATTCACTTGCCAGAATGAAGTGAGTTTTCATTCATAACATGTATGATATCGGGGTAGAAATTTTGGTTCCCAAAACCTGAAAATGAAACAAATGAACAAAATTGATCGAAAAACCGTATGAGGAGCCCTCGGATCAGCCTTTTTTTTTCAAAATCAGTTCGGATTTCGAAAGGAATCATTACTGTCCAAGTTCAAAATAATAATCGATAGAAACGTCAGGAGATATCTGTGATCTTCGGACTGAATTTTCAACTAGAACTTTTTCGTCCCACATGAAAAAATGACGAAAAGTCGGGAGCTTTTGAGCGCTCGTTCATCTACCCTGCAGGTAGATTCGCCTTCTCCAGTTTTAGAAACCAATTGGAAAGATTTTGAGAGCTGTCGAAGAAAATTTCAATTTCAAGGCCCTAGGACATTCCGTTCGAGACTTATCGTGTATACGGACTGCCAGACGGACGAACAAACTCCAATTTTTCAACAGATTCGTCATCGGTGAGTCGAACCTTGGCAATTGAGACCATTTTCGGCTCAAAATTCGAAAAATACAGACATCGTGCGAAATGATATAGCCCTCGTGTAAGTAGTACGAGCGCTCAAAAGGGTAGAAAGCTCACATATTCCTCATTTTAATGATGCCTTATATATGGACACAACATTTCATCAGGAAACGGTGAATAGTTCCTGAGATACCAAATTTTCAAAAACATTTTTTTTTCTACTCGTACGATCCCTACAAAATTTCACATCAACTTTTGTGTCGTTTTCTCACTGCTGGCTACAAAATTCAAATTGGATCAGATCGATATTTTTCTGAATATTGGGAAGAAATAAACTTTGATATACTCAACCCTTCAGCGGTTTTCACGGACGGCTGGACGACCGGAAGGACAGAATTGAATTTGACCTCTGAATTCTAATCGTTTTTGGCCAATGTTGACTCAAAATTCGGAGATTGCATACATTTGGGCAAATTGGATTGCATCATATAGAATCATATAGAATCATATTTATTGTTGTTCACAATCTACTTTTTCTTGCATTTGATTGAACGACACGTTCACGTGAAATTTCACTAGAAAACTCAAAAAAACAGCTCCTTTCAAACATTTGTGTTTCAGAAACTATTCTGCATTTCCTGCTGAAATATCTTGTCTAAACGCGACATCGATAAAATAAGTTATGAGGAAATTCAGCATTCTAGCTGTTGAACGTAAAGAAAAAATTATGTTTTTTTTTTTCATATTCAACAAAATCCGGTAAAAAAATCTGTGGGAGGATTAAAATAAAATGACATTATTTGACATACTGTCATACTTTGTCATTGAAAATGAACACAATGAACACTGAAGGCTGGTTTGGTACATATAATTAACAAAGTGAATGTTCCTGAATTCACGTCAGTGCTTTTCAAATTTTAATATTTCAACACATTCCTTTTGATATTATTATAATAACTAAATATCACAGAAATCATATATTTTTCAACAGTTTTCGTAGTAAAGTAATGTGGGACGTCTGGTACATCCGTTCCACAAAACGACCCACCTCATTGGCCAAATAATTAAATTTTCTGCCGGTTACGTCCCGATTGGCTGCACTATCCGCTTAGTCCATCCGAGGTATTAGGAGCTTGAAAACGAATGAAAAAAGCCATTTTTCGCTAGCTTTCATTTCATTTAAATTAAAAATCAACAATGCGAAAATAATTCAATAATGGAAGATGTGGAGCAGGCTATTCCTCCGAAGCGTTGAACAAGCTTGTGTTGTCCTGGAGCTGAGGAAATTAGTTTTATCCTACTTGGCTAACAATGAAGATTTAGACGGGGAAAACGAATCCAGTAGTGGCGGAAATATATGGATGACACCTCGATATAAGTGGCTTTAACCTCTTTCTATTTTCTATTGGGACATTGTATTATAAGAAAAATATGAAACGTTCGCTGTTCAGCCAACATACGACAAGATTACGTAAAGTTGTTTCCGGAGAGTACAGGTGTCTTTTTTCAAAAGGGCCAAACTTCAAGTGGAGATCATACATGTGATTCGCAACAAAAAATGTCATACAACACATGGTCGAAATTTTGACGCATTTCTGCACAAATCTAATCTGTCTATTAGATCTCTCGAGTCTGAACCCGAATTTGATATACTTTTTCTTTCAAGGTGTTCCAGAAAGAAGAATCCAAAGGCGTTCCTTGGTGGCTATCTTAACGGACCTTTCCTTCCAATCCCTTCAATATTCATTCATTAAGTCCCACACATTCCCAAAAATTGTTCTAAGTAGTAGTAGCCTGTTTTCTCTACATTTTTCCATCAAATCTGTATTATTTAGTTTATTCCTTCACATCATTTTGATTCGACACATACATCTATGATTTCCACGAGAATGACTCTAATATTCATTATTCAATCATAAAGAGCTTCAAAATTGAGAAAATTTAGGTTTCTAATATTCCGAATTATTCGTTGTTATCTTGTTAGCCATGACATTAGGACAAAAAACAAGCAGCAAGCACAGGAGTTTATATGGTATTCGAAAGCATAATGAATGGGTTTTTTTCGCTGAAAATAAAACATGGACAACTGAAGTATAATTGATTTCATGGAAAAACTTGAGATATTTCGTGGAATCATGAAATGTTAAATTGGAGAATAACTGTCAACATTTCGACCGTGTGTTATATGGCAATTTTTGATGCGAATATCATGTATGATCTCCCCTGTATATTTGCTGAAGTACTTGAATTACATTTATCGCAATCATTTATTATCACTGACAACTTTTTATCACAGAGGGCAACTAAAAATTCAACACTTTTTTCTGAATTCTCCAGAACTAAAACCTGTGGGAACTTGAGGTAAGTACCCTACGAGTAATTCCCAGAGCTCATTATTGAAAAAAAATATACCAGTATCACCGAATACAAATATCCATTGTCAATTCCTTGATAGAATTTCCAGAAACGATTATTTTGATGAATCAACTGCATTTTCCCGCAAAACCTTTCCTCATTTGGGATGCCATCAAGAGTTTCTTTTGTATCTCGAAAACAGACTTAGCCGTCTTCACCTATTCCGAAGTGCCAAACTGGACTCTGAAACTCGTCCATCTTGTTGTCAATCGTCTTAATCCTCTTCAACGTGTCTTAGGGCGATCCCGAATGGATTTACTATTCCTGCTCGTCAACCTAGGTTACAAATGGCTTTTTTGTTACAAGAAACAGTGGTCTCTTGTATCAGGGATATAGTGATATATTTCCACACTAAGGATTTACCTTAGGTCTGAAAAGTTTTCTCCCTGAAGTTTTGGAAGTAAAGGAGGGAATGTTTATTTTTGTCAAGTAGTGAAGGGATTCCGTTCCAAATCCATAGCTTTTCTCAGGGACTACAAGGCCTTATTGCCTGAAATTTGGTAAACAAATAATCGCCTCCGACTTATTAACGAGATGATACGATCCTGTAGAATTTTGAGAACCGAAAGGTAGAATCAAATTTTGGAAGAGTTTGGGGACATGTTTTATTCTTGATGATGTAATGATTGTTTGTTGATATTTCAGCTGGCATTAGGATGGCGTAGCCAAAGTATAAATTTCAAAAAAAGTCTTTTCCTGTGAACCCTTCTTATTGAATATCAACACACTTTTGGAAGAATTCATTCGTAAAGTAGGTAGAATCTGTCATTTCGTGTTAATACTTGTAATAATCTATGATAGCTCTTTCTTCAATTGTCCGTGAGTTCTAGAATTTTGGATATAAAACGGAAAGATACGATTGTTCAATGATTATTCTATGGGACAATATTTATACAGGGTGTTTCATTGGGAAACGGAAATACTTGAAAGGAGGATAGAGAGCACCGATGTGGTTCCAGATATACCACATGTTTTTACTGCTTTGACTGTCTTTATAACCGAGATAAAGGATGTTTAATGAATTTTGCTCATTTCTTCTTCAGGTCATAACCAACGAACCACCCAGTATATTTTCTTTATATTTCGCATACATGTTTTTTATTTGGAGCTCAAATGAATCACTCAATAACCAGAAGGAAAATTCAGGTCCGGGTTAAAAAAAAATTATGAAGCAATTGTATCCTTGAAATAACACCCTGTTTATCGAGATTTTGAAAATTCGTTGACATATTCGAAAAAAGCATAAAAAACTGAACTGAAACGTGTGCTTTAAATTTTTGCGCAGACAGTTTTACTCCACAAATTTTTGACTCAAAACTGGAGTTCTTGAAATAGTGTATACCATATACCATGTTCCGTTTGAGAGTTATGGTGCTTACGGCCGGACGGCTGGACGGACTTGAATTTTCCGACGGATTCGTCATCAGTGAGTCGAACCTTGTCGATTGAGACCATTTTCCATTCAAAATTCGAAAAATACAGACATCATGACGAAATGATACAGCCCTCGTGTAAGTAGAACGAGCGCTCAGAAAAGAGGAACCGATGTATTTGATGATGATTTAGTGATTTTGAAATAATTATGGATTCAATAGTTTCGATAATATATTATTGAAAGTCACTTTTAACCACTCTTTGGTATACACTTTTTCAAAAACTTCACTTTTGAATAAAAAATTTGTGGAGTAAAACTGTCTGCCCAAAAATGTAAAGCACACGTTTCATTTCATTTTCTTTATGTTTTTTCAAAATGTGTGAAAGAATTCCCAAAATTTCGATATAGAGGGTGTTGTTGCAAGGATACAATCGTTTAATGATTTTTTGTTTACCCGGATCTGGATTTTCCTAGTGGTTAGTGAATGATTCATTTGAGCCTCAAATAAGAAACATGTGTGCCAAATATAAGCAAAATATACTGGGGAGTTCGTTTGTTATGACCTCAAGAAGAAATTAACAAAATTCATAAAAATCCTGTATCTCAGTTAGAAAGACAGTCAGAGCCAAAACATGTGGTATATCTAGAACCACTTCGGTGCCCTCTATCCACCTGTTAAGTATTTCCGTTTCCCAATGAAACACCCTGTATAATATGTGAATAATTAACCTTCGTAGAAAAATACAGAATGCCCGAAGAATCGACACCCACAGGTAAAATTCAGATACCTGTATCCGAATTTGTGTTGAGCTTCAAAGAACACGATGCGTTTTATTACAGGTATCCAGGAATTCAAAATCTGCTAGCTCCTGGGGTTATGGAAATTCGCAATCAAATATCGAATCATGGAACTTACGGGGTCTGAAATAAGGTGAATATTATTGAATACATTGTCTTTCGATCATACCACCCCACTTTTGTAGGTTATCAATGGTCTTGAGTAAATTTGCAACGTAATTCGAAACCTGAAATAGTCCGAAGAATCATAGATTTCTTTTGAATGCTTTTGCCAAGGCAACTTTGAAAAACGCTCGTTTTTGAAGGTTTGATAACACACTGAGGTGTGCTGTGAATAGGAAAATTGGGGCACCTATAGATGAACCAATTTTAAATGAGAAATTGGAACTTTTCGATAGGTAGGTATCAATCATATTGAATACATGAGACTTGAAGTATTCGCGATTAGTGAAGTATAGTAGTTTAAGAAGTGCAATATAAAGTATTGAATTCAGTAGTAACAGAGAATTCCTGCGCAGACAGTAACATTTTTTAGGTCAAATTGCATTACTGCTAGTTTATAAAAATATGTAACTTTTTCTATTACATGAATCCGTAATCGTATTGCCTGGAAGAACTTGATTTATTATTCTCAACCTTTTTTTAGAGAAACTAAGTACATGAATAAGAATTATTATCACGTGCTGGATTTCATTATAGGCAAGGTTTTTCTGAAGAATTTATAACAGTCCTAAGGAATTGTAATTTAATCATTTTGAAAATGAAACAACATATCCTTGTTTCATGAATCGAGACGAGTCAAAAAAGTCGACACAAAGAAATTCGACCGAATATCTCTGAATCTCTTGTTTGATCTGGTATCGTCCATGATAAAATTAATTCAAAACCAGTCCATAACCAGGCAGAAACGGTTCGGATCTAATCTCACCAATGTTATTTTTTCATATATACTAACAAATTCCGATAACAAAATTGAAATCTTGAGGCAAGAACCATCAAAAATCCTAGAATCAGTATTCCTTTTTCTAATATTGCTCCTCGAACGATATCAATATCGTTAAACCCAGAAATCATCAGTTCGCCACCCACGTCAAGACTATTACTCGAAATGGAAAAGACCTACTCACATCAACATGCAGATGGGGCATGACGAACACTCTAGACGGTGGGGACTCCTTCGGGACGAATCTGTAGAATTCCTCCTCGTTCCTGTACCACTTGATGGTGTAAAGGGGCACGGACTCCAGGTCGTAATCGCACGACAACGTGATCGTATCGCCAAGCCTCACCGCCTCGGGGACTTTCATGTGCATATCGCGCAGACCCTCTATACCTGCGAAAAAGGGGAGAAAGGTTAGGAAAGTTGTGATTGATGTGCTTTGATAGCTTTAATGGGGGGAATCGCCTCGGAAAGCTGTATTGATGATACCTCATAGGTGGATGGTTATCGCACGCAGAAAGGTGTTATGTCGATTTTTTTATTGAAATGTTCGGTCGTTACGGACTGTGGAGAATCATTCGGTGGAGTCGACAAGGAACCTTAAAATTCATATTGGTCGTTAACCGTGATGTGAAATTTCAATAGTCTGACATAAAAAATCTTGTTTACAACCTTTAATACGCAATCTCTATGAAATTGAGAATACATACGGAGTGTTTCATTGGTAAATGTACATACGTTAACCCGAGGTAGAGCTACTATAGAAGAGTCCAAAAAACCAATATATGATAGGTCTAATCAACTTCATAGCCGAGATACAGGGTGATTTATGTATTCGCCAATATTTTCAATTGCTTTTAACTTCTGAACCATCCAATATAATCGATTGATATTTGGAACGGAAAACACACTTCCACGGGTGAATCGATTCATCTTTGAACTGACCAAATAAACCAGGTCTGTATTAGAAAAATAGTGGACTTTTCGCAAGCTGAGATTAAACACCTTCTATGAGGGAATATTGGAATTCGATTAAAATATTCGGAAAGAGCAGAGAATTTTCGCTGGGAATCAGTAGATTTCAATGTCCCACATGCCATTTGACGTTCATTGAAGTTCATTGGAGCTCTGGAGCTGGAGGGCGAGCTGTAGGTAGCGCATTTGCGAATACAGCTCTGATGGGGGGCACAATAGACCTTGAGGTCGCAGTGGGACCTAACCCCATTCCTAACTATTAACTATCATGCCATTTGACACATCAAAATTTTTGTCGAGAGATTTGATTCGATAGTAAAATTCCACATTCTTTACAAAAATGACGTACATTGAAGTTGAATTCGAAAGATTGTCCGTTGGACTGATGGAACATTCGTATTTTTTTTATATTCCGTTGAATAATTTCAAGAATTTTCCAGAAAAATATGGATTTTGAATAATTCATTCAAAATGGTCAACAGTGGAAAAATAAATAAACAAGTGAGTACACAAGTAAAACATTTGAAATAAATCATAAAAGTTTCTCAAAAGTGCCACCCTTTTGCACGATTCACATTCTTGCTCATTTCAAATTATGTTTTGTAGCCTTTTTGATCACTTCTGGATCATTAAGGATCTCATTGCAGGCAACTTCGATGCGTTGCAGGAGAATCTCCTCACTTCCAATCTCATACGCTTATACTAAATCTTTCAAATATCCCCATAGGAAATAATAGATAGGATTGAAATCTGGTGATCTAGGAGACCATGCATGCGGTCCACCTCTGCCTATCCACATATTTGGAAAGTTCTGTTCCAAACAGTTCCTGACAAGTTTTGATACGAAAACTTTCTCAACAACTGCAACGGCTTGTCGAGGGTTTTTGATGACATTTGATGATATTCTAGAATTCACCTTCATTTTTGAGCGCTCGTACTACTCACACGAAGGCTATAGGTATAATTTCGTCACGTTGTCTGTATTTTTCGAATTTTGAGCCGAAAATGGTCTCAAACGACTATGTTCGACTCACTGATGACGAATCCGTCAAAAAATTCGACTCTGTCCGTCCGTCCGCCCAGCCGTCCAGCCGTCTGTCCGTATACACGATAACTCTCGAACGGAATGACCTAGGAACTTGAAATTTTCAGGGTAGGTTCGAAACTCAAACGCCGCGTTTGAGTTCGTTATTGGGCAAAATTAGCCCAGGGGTTCCGTAAATATGGCCGCTCGAAATTTTGTTTTTCTGATTACTTCGAAACTACTGATTCGATCGAAGTGAAATTTTGCACTCAGATGGAGAATTACGTGTTCAAGCTACATGCAGAATTTTGTCCAGCTCGCATGACCAGAACCATAGAAATCATAGAAAATTATAACTTTGTAATGGAATCTCAAATGTTGCAGTCACGTTTATTAATGAGCAAAATTAGACTAGGGGTTCCGTAAATATGGCCGTTTGAAATTCAGTTTTCTTCATAATTTCAAAACTGTGGATTTGATCGGGACGAAATTTTGTATTTAAATTGAGAATGATATATTCGAGGTACTTTTTTTCCAGATCGAATGATCAGAACCATAGAAACCATAGAAAATAATAACTTTCGAACGGAAAGGCCTAGGGACTTGAAATTTTGAGGGTTTGGTTCGGATCGCGAATTTCGTGGTTACGTTCATCAATGAGCAAAATTGAACTAGGGGTTTCGTAAGTATAGCCGTTCGAACTATTTTTTTCCTGATAATTTCGAAACTACCTATTTGAATTTCGCACATAGAAGAAGAATAATGTATTCAAACTACCTGGGAAATGTTGTCCAGATCGCATCACCAAGATCATTGATACCGTAGAAAACTCTAGTGAATTACCGAAAAAAAAATTAGTCAATAGCACTGACGTGAAGTCTGGATTTTCGCCTTGGTTTGTAATTTTCTTTGACAGCTGTCAAAATCTTTCCAATTGGTTTCTAAAACTGGAGATTGCGAATCTACCTACAAGGTGGATGAACGAGCGCTCAAAATCTCCTGACTTCACGGCAGTGCTTTTCTAAATTTTTATTGGAAGAATTGTTTGAAGATTTCTTTTTGAACTGAAAAATTGTAAGGTGGCGTTGAACGATTTTAGGGAAAAAGTATTGATTTTGCGTTACCGATATGCTAGAATGACGTATTGGTACAGAAATGAGGAGTCGCTTTTGGCGACTAGATTACCAGAGGAAAAAGGAGACTCGGCAATTCCAAAAGTAGGATCGAATAGCGACCATACGAATTTAAACAGATCCCGAGAAAATCAAATTCACCACGCCGAAAGTTTGATTGATTTATATTGTGCATTGTTTGAATTGTGTTTCTGACTGTTCCATGGTTGGGGTTGAAAACTTTGATATGATTTAGTTTTTTAATAATTGATATGTGCAATATATCATGCATCGGTATTTTGGTATTTACAATATTATCTTACTAGCATGGAAAAATTGAGTTTTAGTTTTTCGATGATAGGTTTTATTGTCGCGGATTTCGAAATACAAAATTCTATAATATTAAATAATAACCATAACCTTTTCTTCTACGCGATCACATGATGGCAGCAATATTTTATTGTGCATATATAAGCCATGGTTTTCATTTTTATAAATATCGCAATTTGATCCAGATATTATTTTCCTCCTTCAACATTTACTTTCTATATTTGTGCATTTTTCTTTTTTTTTGTCCAGAATGTTTTGAGACATTGAAATAAGAATTTAAGTCGAGCGATAGAATGGCCCACAATATATGTACGGAAACAATTATTGAAGAGAGTTAGATAATCTGAACAAAAAAGGTCGTTGGTACTTTCACATATAACAATTATTATTGCGATGTTCCTATATGGTTGCATGTTGGGGGGTCACCAAGTCTTTCCAAGAACCTGCAGAGGAGCGGGGATCATTGCTGCTGGAACGGGTGTTCTTCGTTTTGAAACATGCTGTCCCCTATGCCAAATTCATCATGGGTACACTGTACTGAATACTGATGAGGCTCAAGAAAGGCGAAACGGTTTTGCATTTGCGAATGGTGAATTTAATATTCCCCGAGGGTTTTTTGGATTGATTTCTTGAGCGGCTCGTATCATTCTTATGAATAATTGTTTCCATATATGCAGAATAATTAGGTTCGATGGAATATTTCAAATTGTGGAACGTTTCAAACAGAACGGCGTGTTTTTTGTGTAGTAAAAACTCTTTATTCGCGGGGTAGGTTCCGTAAATATATCGCGCATACAGAAACCGCGATTATGAAATGGTTATTTACATGGGATTATAGGGGATACGTTCTTAGGTGACGAAACAAAAAAAAAATTGTATTTTAAAAGTCAATTTAATTGAGGTTTTTGACCCTACTGATTAATTATTATCTGCAAACAATGGTTGTAATTTTGCGTGGTAGTTTTTAAAAGCTCTCTCGATTCAGACTGATATTCAGCACAAGCATTAGAAATTTCACACTTAAAAATAAGACTTCGTTCCATTTTCAGAGATCACAACGCTTATTTGCCATTCATAAAACTTCACTAAGAATCTGAAAACTAAATGTCATTTTTCCAGTGAAGTGAATTATTCAAAATCCATATTTTTCTGAAAAGCTCTTGAAATTATTCATTAGAATATAGAAAAAAAAACCAATTTAGACTATTTTTCGAATTCAATCTCAATTAACGACATTTTTGTGGAGTAAGTGTAATTCCACTATCGAATTGAATCTTTCCATAAAAATTTTGAAGGGGCAAATGTTGTGCGGCACACTGGAATTTACTGATCCCATCGAAAATTTTGTGCTATTTCTGAATATTTTAATCAAATGCCAATATTCCGTCATACAGGGAGTTGAATCTCAGCATGCAGAAAGTCCCATATTTTTCTAATAAGGACCTGGATATTTTTATCATTACAAGGATGAATCCATTCACCCATGGAAGTGTGTTTCACGTTCCAAATATCAATTGATTATACTTGATGGTTCAAAAGTTATGAGTAATTGAAAATTTTGGCGAATACATGAATCACCCTGTATCTTGGCTTTGAAGTTGATTAGACCTATCATATACAGGGTCTACTTTCAAAAGGGCCAAACTTCAAGGGGAGATCATACATGTGATATGCAAAAAAAATGACATATGATCACATGGTCGAAATGTTGTGGTTTATTCTTCAATTCAACACTTCTTGATTCCACAAGATATTTGAAGTTTTTTTATCGAATCAATTATACCTCAGTTATCGTTGGAATCTTATCAAATATGACCACATATCTGGAAACGGCATTAAATTTGCTACAAAATAAGAATTTCTGTGTACCAAAAAAATTTTATTGCGGGCGTGGTAAAGATATGAATATCAAGATTCTGAAGTGAACAAAATCAGTCATATTTTTTCCAATGGATTTATCTATGAAAAATTGATAATTATGGACTTGTTTTCTTTTCAGGGAAAAGTAATTTTCATTGAAATCATGAATTTATCTGTCAAATCGAAGTAATTCAAACGAATAAACTAAATTAGATAATACAGACTTAATGAAAAATTGTAAAGAAAACAGAAAACTTCTAGCTACTACTTATAACATTTGTTCGAAATGTCCAATATGTTCAATACATTTTACACATCGTTATTGCACTGCATCTACAAACCTGCGAAGTTCACTACGTTTCTGACGCATTTCTGCACAACACAAGTTTATTATTTCAACCAGATCCTCTCAAGTCTGAACGCGAATTTGATATACTTTTTCTTTCAAGGTGTTCCAGGCATAAAAATCCAAAGGTGTAATCATTGCACCCCTAAATATTCATTCATCAAGTCCCGCAAATTCCGGCTTTAGGAGTCATGAGAGGTGAACATTTCGAACCAGTAATACTTCCTAATCGCCTCAACGTTGAAGAATTCATTACATCAATCCAAAGCAGCGGCATATGGGATGAAATGCTCTTGGCTAACAGACAAAATTTTTCTTCCCAAATGGATCATAATAGCCGGGATGTGCGGTACTTAAAGGATGAATATTTTGGAGTGCAATGGATTGGAAGGTACGGTCCATCAAAGAGCCCCAACTTACGCCTTCGGATTTTTATGTCTGGATCACCTTGAAAGAGAAAGTATAACAAATTCGCGTTCGGACTCGAGAGGATTTGATAAATTTGTGTTGTGCAGAAATGGGTCAGAGACGTTGTGAACTCAGCAGGTTTGTAGATTCAGTGCAAAAACGATGTGTAAAATGTATCGAACATATCGGACATTTCGAACAAATGTTATAAGCAGTAGGTAGTAGTAGTCTGCTTTCTTTACTTTTTTCTATGAAATTTGTATTATTGAAAATTAGTTCATTCGTTTGAATTATTCTGATTCGACCGATAAATTCAAGATTTCCATGAGAATAACTTTAATATTCAATCATAAGAGCTTCACAATAAAGTTAAGTTTGGGATATTCCGACGTTTTCATTGTTATCTTGTTACCCATGATATTATGGCACAAGATAAGCAGCAAGCAAAAATATTGATGTCATTCGTAAGCACACTAAATGGGGTATTTTCTGCTGAAAAACATGTCGATAATTGATAATTTTTCATCGATACAACCATTGGAAAATATATGACTGATTTTTTTCACTTATGAACCGTGATATTCATCTACTTACCACGCCCGCAATAAGAATTTTTTGGCATACAGAAATTCTTATCTTGTAGCAAATTTGATGCCGTTTCCAGGTATGTGGTCGAATTTGATGAGGCTACAAGGATAACTGAAGAATAATTGATTTGATGGAAAAACTTGAAATATTTCGTGAAATCAAGAAATGTTAGATCAAAGAATAACCGTCAACATTTCGACCATGTGTTTTATGACTTTTTTTGTTGCAAATCACATGTATGAACTCCCTTGAAATTTGGCCTTCAAAAGTAGACACCCTATATAGTTTTTTTGGACTCGCCTAGAGGAGCTCTACCTCAAGTTAACGTATGTATATTTACCAATGAAACACTCTGTATACAATGATTAGTATAAATATTTCGATACATGATTTCACCTAATAACTTGTTTAATTGATATTATTCATATTCGAACTCTCTCTTATTTCTTCATTCTCAAACAAATGAGTGATATCAAAATCTGCAATTGAGTTATTCTCACGATGAACGTATTGATACCTAATCATTTTCCTTAAAAGAGAAGCGCAGGAAGCAAATTTTTTGAATCTATACTGATTGAATGAAACAGCTCTAACGTTGTGAGAAGCTTTACAGGTTCTTTCATAACATCAATTCATAATATCGGTTTTTCTATATTGTGCCGCCCAGTCATTTTTCTCTGATAATTCCTTTGTTATAAAACACAAACCCACCATCAACAACAGCGGATGAATTTCGGTCCGCAACATCTGTTCCACCTAAAATAATGAAATATCGCCACGTTACATAGAAACCCGCACAGAAAAAGGATATCGATTGGCGTGTCAGAACAAATCAGGACAAAAAGGAGTAGCACTGAAACTCTGGGACTGACATTCATCTCACGATTATACAATATAAACCCCATTGTAACCCTGCCTAAGCAATAAACGTCGAAATGTCTTGCTAAAGTGTCTGTGGAAATTAACAGATATTTTATAGCGTCCCAGGCTGCTGCAAAATGTCATTAAACCTGCGTTTTATCTGTTGTTCCCGTTGTAATCACAGTTAGATAATTCCCGAGCTACTGCCAACTGTGAAAGCGTTATGGAGCAAAACTGTTATGCTGTCTGTATTATTTTAATTCCCCTCTACTTTCGTAGCGTTTTGATTATCTCTATTTGCGCAAAATGTAACGATATTTTTACAGTGGTGTTTGTGCAATGGAAATTGAGATTGCTTATTCAAACAGCGTAGGTACATAATCTCATCAAGATCTTCAGATGCAAAGGATGGATTCGATGTTCTAGGGGTTACGTATATTGATTGTTGGCTTGCTTTATTAGTGTATTCAACAATTTTTCTTGTTTAGTTAAGTTTGAGATTATATATATCATAAGAAATGGAGGACCTTCATTAATAAGGAGAGATTTCCTCCGCATTTTCAGATTTGGTCTTCCTCCAAATTATTGTGAAAGTTTTCGTCTGATAGTTCAGCTGAAGTCTGGGATTAAACTTTCAGTGAAGGAAATATTCAATTGAAATTAAAGGAATATTACATCCAGAATTGCGAAATAGAGTTTCACTCGAGTATTTGAATTTTATTGGAATCATTGTTGTCCTGTGAAATCGAGAAACACAACAAACATGAACTGCGCATCGTCAGGATCCTGACCTCTACGTTTGGGCATAGCAAGCCCGTTGGTTATTCCGGACAGTTATGGACTGACCACTCAGTCGCACGTGTAAAGTGCGCCACACACGCTGAAACATGCTGCGATGCCTTGCATCGACTCCGGGATCCATGAAACTTGCATCAGTTGCATAAGCGCCCACTTACATCGAAACCTGTTGCGATTCCTGAATCGACTCGATACAAATCACATCAATAATGAAAATATGTATTTGTTGACATCATCCAAATCCATAGTAACCACAAGAAATAGCAATAGTTGGCATAATAATCGAAGTAACCTTGACAATATCGTCTCTCGTCTTCGCATTGATGCAACTCCATACATGCTGAAACTTGCATCAGTATCACCGATCTGCCTCGTCGGTTGCCGACCCGAATGGGATTCCAGACTCTTCATCGCTTGAAGCCGCAACTGATGTCAAATACGTAATTCAGTACCACACACACTGCAACTTGTATCATGAAACATAAGAGTCGATGCTTGCATCGCAACATGTTTCAGTGTGTGTGGGCCCCATAACGGACTGTGTGTTAAAGGTGAATACAGACTACATAGTTTTTTTCAGATGTAGCCAATTATTCACACACAGATGATGATATTATCGGGCTATAATATCTGGACAGTTCTTCTATTTCAATATGAAGATATTTCAAAATCATGCACCAAACCATATCTACGATCAATTTCTCAAAGAATGTAACCAATTCCGTCAGGATAAGTGAAAATAATTTTGAATTCAAAAAAATTATAAAGGTTTTAGATGTATTTTTTTCGCATATGCTCTCTTCATGTTTCATAAATTTGTTGAAAACCTGACCTAAACGAAAAAATTACGAAAACACTGCCATGAAGGCAGGAGCTTTTGAGCGCTCGTACATCCACCTTGTGGGTAGATTCGCATTTTCCAGTTTCAGAAATCAATTGAAGGAATTTTCGACAGCTGTCAAAAAAATTCTGAAACTAAGGCGAAACTCCAGACTTCATGTCAGTGCTTCAGCTAATCAATTTTTTTTCGATAATTCGCTAGAATTTTCTACGGTATCTATGGTCTTGGTGGTGCGATCTGGACAAAATTTTGCACGTAGTTTGAAAACATTATTACTCAGCTAGGTGCAAAATTCATCCCAATCTGCTCAGTATTTTCGGAACAATCAGCAAAAAAATATTTTGAACGGCCATATTTACGGAACCCCTAGTCTAATTTTGCTCATTGATGAACGTGACCGCGATATTCGCGATCCAAACCCATCCTGAGAATTTCTAGTTCCTAGGCCTTTCCGTTCAAAAGTTACAATTTTCTATGGTTTCTATGATTCTGGTCTGCGATCTGGACAAAATATTGTTTTAATATATCATTCTCGATTAAAATACAAAATTTCATCTCGATCGAATCCGTAGTTTCGAAATTATCGAGAAACCAAAATTTCAAACGACCGTATTTACGGAACCTCTAGTATAATTCTGCTAATTGATAAACGTGAACGCGACGTTTCAGATCCACACCTATCCTGAAAATTTCAAGTCCCTAGGCCTTTCCGTTCGAAAGTTATGATTTTCTATGGTTTCTATGGTTCTGGTCATGCGATCTGGAGAAATGTAGCTTGATTATATCATTCTCCATTAGTATACAAAATTTCTTCATTATCAATTCTGTAGTTTTGAAATTATCAAGAAAACTGAATTTCAAACGACCATATTTACGGAACCCCTAGTATAATTTTGCTAATAGATGAACGTGATCACGACATTCGAGATCCACACCCATCCTGAAAATTTCAAGTCCTTTGGCGTTTTCGTTCAAAAGTTACAATTTTCTATGGTTCCTATGGTTCTGGTCATGCGATCTGGACAAAATTTCACATGTAGCTAGAACTCCCTATTCTCCAATTGACTGCAAAATTTCATCTCAATCAAATTCGGAGTTTTCAAGTAATCAGGGGAACAAAACTTTGAACGGCCATATTTACGGAACCCCAGGTGGAATTTGGCCCATTAACGAACTCAACCGAGGCATTCGGCAACTGAACGCACACTGAAAATTTCAAGTCTCTAGGTTGTTCCGTTCGAGAGTTATCGTGCTCACGGACGGACGGACAGGCGGACGGACGGACGGACAGACTCGAATTTTCCGACGGATTCGTCATCAGTGAGTCGAACATAGTAGATTGACACCATTTTCGGCTCAAAATTCGGAAAATACAGACATCGTGACGAAATGATATAGCCCTCGTGTAAGTAGTACGAGCGCTCAAAAATGGGAAAAAGACAAAGGCAAACGTATAACGAATATGAAAATTGAAATGAAATAGGACTATAATTTTGCTGTCTGCCGTGTGCCATTCCTGAAGGAACGGAAGTTGCCTTCGATCTCATAGAGTAAAATTGTTTTGATATATCTACGTAGTTATGTAGGAAAATCAAAATTGAAAGTAACATTATGGTTTTCCTTGCCTCCAAAATTTGTTACATTCGTCCCACAACATGGATCATTTTTTTTTTGATAACACCCTTAACAGGTTCAGCGCCATGGCGGACACCGGTGTCCGCTCTACTATCCAGAATATGTTTGTCTGGTCTGGTCGAGCGGACGAGTTCTTACGATATTTGTCATATCGATGTGTCCGCTATGGCATTCCTCTACCGGAAAGTCTAGTGAGGTTCTTCGAAACGGGACTTGTTTGGGAAATATGGGTTGTATTTGGTTTCTAGTAACTTCGGATGTTAGACAATTTATAAAGAATGCGCTTTCAATTTTTATATTTTGAGAGCTCATTCTCATTTTTGGGTCAGCACAATGTTATTAAATGAAATTATATATAAGAAACTGTAAAAAAAAATGATGGCCCAGGAAGAAATTTTGGTCCAAATACTTCGGCGCTGAACCTGTTTTAAGAAGAATATTTATCTACGCTATATTTCTTCCAATTATTGAATATTGTCACACTACGTCAGAAAGAAGGAATTATCAGTCAGCGTCGATGCTTCCATCGCATCATCAAACCAAAATGGTTGGTTGAAACATCGAAAAAATTCCCGGGATCTTTTTCGGTACATTCCGCATACCACATGCAATAAATTTCGTCCTTGCCATACCAAATAAAATCCCCCAATAAATCTGATGGCTCCGACTTCTCCGATGAAGAAATAAACTCCTTATCTGCTTTTAGCTTGATGAAATCTCCCTCCCTGTCTGCTTTTTGGTTATGTTATTCGATTATGCTGCCCCTTCTTATGTTTTGCCAATTCTCCAGCCATGTTTACGGACGACTTGTCGAAAGTCGTTTGATTATTTTTGATTTATGTTATCGAGAATCTGACGTTTGCTTTGATGACCCCTCCGCGAATGACCGGGATCCGCCAACGAATATAAATTAAACATATCATAAAACCGTCGTTTCGAATTTCACGTAATTGTATTGTTTGCGAAACAACTGAAGAACTACTTGGCGTTGTTCATGGATCGTTAAAAATTGAATCTTACTTCTTAGATGCGCGACTAGTTACAGAACTTCTGTATTCGAAATTTATTTTGATTTCAAATTATATGATTATAACGATAATGGAATTTGAATACGAAATATCGCACGGAATCCCGCGAGAGTTTGCAAGAAATACTTCATCAGATAATTATTATCACGAATCAATTTGCAATTGTAGATTTCATGCAAATTCTCGATTTTGATTCACACTCCCCAGTTCCAACAGTTCTTCAATCCTTTATTTATTATTCCTTACTTTTCTTATTTTTCATTCCTTACAGACAAGATTATGAATTCTGTGTGCCTTTATCAAATTATGAATTATGGATAATTCAGGACATTCTGAAATTTTATATCGACTGTGAAATGCACTGGATTAGAACTGAAATAGGTATTTGATTTGCTTCGAACCTTTTCTTGAATTCAATTCATTGATGATTGTCAAAAAGTAGAAATATCCTGATCATGTAGTTTTTGAGCGCTCGTACTACTTACACGAGGGCTATATCATTTCGTCACGATGTCTGTATTTTTCGAATTTTGAGCCGAAAATGGTCTCAATCGACTATGTTCGACTCACTGATGACGAATCCGTCGGAAAATTCGAGTCTGTCCGTCCGGCCGTCCGGCCGGCCGTAAGCACGATAACTCTCGAACAAAACAACCTTGAGACTTGAAATTTTCAGTGTGGGTTCAGTTCCCGAATGGCTCGGTTAAGTTCGTTAATGGGCCAAATTCCACCAGGGGTTCCGTAAATATGGCCGTTCAAAGTTTTGTTTCTCTGATTACTTGAAAACTACAGATTTGATCGAGATGAAATTTTGCACTCAAATGGAAAATGAGGTGTTCAAGCTACATGTGAAATTTTGTCCAGATCGCATGACCAGAACCATAGAAACCATAGAAAATTGTAACTTTTGAACGGAAAGGCCTAGGGACTTGAAATTTTCAGGATAGGTGTGGATCTCGAATATCGTGATCACGTTCATCTATGAGCAACATTATACAAGGGGTTCCGTAAATACGGTCATTTGAAATTTTGTTTTCTCGATAAATTCGAAACTGCGGATTCGATCGAGATGAAATTTTGTATTTTAATCGAGAATGATATATTGAAACAATATTTTGTCCAGATCGCATGACCAGAACCATAGAAACCATAGAAAATTCTAACTTTTGAACGGAAAGGCCTAGGAACTTGAAATTTTCAGGGTGGGTTTGGATCGCAAATTTCACGGTCATGTTCATCAATGAGCAAAATTAGACTAGGGGTTCCGTAAATATGGCCGTTCAAAATATTTTTTTCCTGATAGTTTCGAAACTACCGATCGGATTGGAATGAAATTATGCACCTAGCTCAGGAATAATGTATTCAAACTACGTGCAAAATTTTGTCCAGATCGCATCACCAAGACCATAGATACCGTGGAAAATTCTAGCGAATTATCGGAAAAAAATTGAGTTTCAGAATTTTTTTGACAGCAGTCAAAAATTCCTTCAATTGATTTCTAAAACTGGAAAATGCGAATCTACCTACAAGGTGCATGTACGAGCGCTCAAAAGCTCCTGCCTTCACGGCAGTGCTTTTCGTAATTTTTTCTATAGCTGATGTTGAAATGTTGTTATAGCAATTCTTTTGAGTGGATAAAGTATAACCTCAACCCTCAAGGGTAGATAAAGTAACACTTTAAAAGCAAGGGTAGATGAAATGTTTCAACTTTTTTTATTCAAACACATTAATTCGAAGGATTAACGACAAGTGTAATTCCACAAATAACATTATTAGAAACAATAGTAACATATATTGTTGGAACACCACAACTTGTACTAGTTTGCTTAGACACTCGAAACGAGGTGCTGGATAGGTTTTCAGGTTCACCACGTATACACTTGGATACAGCAATCTTATTGCATAATGAATGTTCAATGTAAGACTATGCAACGGATGACGATTTCCATCCATCTAAGCGCTTAACTCTTACCAGATTAACTCCAGAGATTGCCAACATGGTAGCTGAAGAACGACGGAAACAATATTTTAGGGGGTCTTATATATAGTGTTAATCCCTACCAGTTGAGTAGAGGACTTTTGCTGTGGGTAATTCACAAATAACTTACTGTGAGGTACGTTTTTGGAGCGCAAGGCAATGTACTTCCTCACAGTTCCCAAGAAACTCACTCCACTTTTATTGTCAGTTATACAAAACGACCTATCCTGCTTGGTTTTAGTATCAGATAATGAATTCCGATTTTCTGTGGTCTACATTAAACACTTTTAACTCGTGCAATTTATCGGACCTAGTCGCTCCAAAAATAGCAATAACCTTCTTAAACAAATAGACGTCACCAGGAGCTTCTGTCAGAAATTTTACAATGTCATCTGACTTCAGGATTTTAGACTTTTTAGCTTTGTATCCTCCACTTGGTTTTAGTGTCAGATAATGAATTCAGATTTTCTGTGGTCTACATTAAACACTTTAAACTCGTGCAATTTATCGGACCTAGTCGCTCCAAAAATAGCAATAACCTTCATAAACAAATAGACGTCACCAGGAGCTTCTGTCAGAAATTTTACAATATCATCTGACTTCAGGATTTTAGACTTTTTAGCTTTGTATCCTCCACTGAAGTTTTTCAGTAAGTTGATTAACTTGCTGAAGTCAGATATGTCAATATTGTCATTCACCGACAATGTACGCTTCAGCATCGAATAATACGATCATGATGACGATGGCTTTGCTTTCTTCGACTTTTCGGAAAAATACGCCATAAGCACTTTTTTACTCATGCCATTGATATTCTTGATGCTTTTGCTTTTTTTGAAGGACTGATGAGACAGATGAGATGAGAGCTAGATTTTTGAGGCAACAATGAACTTTCTGCTTCCAACGCTGCATCTTCTACATCTGATGGCAGGTTTTCTTCTTCTTGTGTCAATTCTTTTCCATACATTTCGTATTCACTATTCACAACGCAGAAATACTGAGCACTCCGCAAAAACCAGAACAAAATATTTGTTTCACATTCATTGTCAGAGTAATTCATATCCCTATAGTAACAGAACAACGCGGTTTTTGTGCCAAAAATTATAATTTTCTTTGAAATTTTATTTTTCACCTGAATTTGAAGTTTTGCTATAAAAAAAAAGGTATATTATTTAACGAGCGGTAATGTGTAACCATGCATTATTTATGTTGATTGTGCTTCTTAGCATGGAGTAAAAAGTCTATAGGGGCGATGCTTTATATTTAGTGCTAAGTTCACTAAAATATGCCAAAAGAACATTCTCTGTAAATAAATGAACAATTTCATTTTCCGGGGGAATGCACAATTCCCCTCCTCATTTTAGGGGATTTTATTTCATTATTACATTATTCCAAACCCCTTGTTTTCGAATGCTCTGTCGTGTAGCCATCTTACAACAAATAATACAGTTTGACTATCCCAACTAACGCATTGAAACCTCAAGCGTAACCTGAAAAGTTTAGAAGTCTATCTTACGAAATTTATAGTATCCACAGCCAGATGGACGGAAAGAATGGAATTTGACCACGAATTCTCAACTAATGAGGCAAACATGATCGTTTGAGACCATTATTGGCTCGAAATTCGAAAATTACAGACATTTGGGACAAATGATGACACTCTTGTTCATTGAAACGAGCGTGCATAAAGTAAGGGATGTTCAATGTTCATATATCATTGACATTCGTTCAGTTGAAAGAACTTACCGTATCGAAAACCATCGTAGGTTTATTTCTAGGCATTAAAAAAAACTTCATTTTTCTTATCTTCTTCAATACATGTATGGAAACCATTATTTAGAAGAATTATCGTCTTTCACGTGAAATTTATCTGTCGGAAGACGACTCCCCGAAAGATGACTACAAAATGGATATCTAAATATAAGTAGATATAAAGATCCGAATAAAACTGCTCAAGAACCAACTGAGTAATGAACTAAGATCCAGCCGTAATGTCATGGGCGAAATGTTTAGATCCTTAGGAGAAGAAATGTGTCAGCCATCAACGCGCCAAGTGAAAACGGAGGGGCTCTTCTTCTGGGTCAGAGGGAGAAGAAAAGAGATGATCCCCCAAATGGAAGCTCCCCATCCGAAAAAAACACCCGGAAGGACTATCGCAGCTGCAGAATAGCCAGTGGTGAAGAGCGTGATTGAAAAATCTACCGCAATTCCGGCAAAGATGAGTTAAGTCGAGGAACCCAGAAAAAAACATGAAAAGCACTACCGTGAAGTCAGGAGCTTTTGAGCGCTCGTTCATCCACCTTGTAGGAAGATTCGCATTTTCCAGCTTTCGAAACAAATTAAAAAAAAATTTTGACAGCTGTCAATGAAATTTTCCAACTAAGGCGAAACTCCAGACTTCACGACAGGCTTTAGTTGATTTTTTTTTCGATAATTCGCTAGAATTTTCTACGTTATCTATGGTCTTGGTATTGCGATCTAGACGAAATTTCCCGAGTAGTTATTCTTTATCTATTTGCAAAATTTCATTCCAATACAATGAGTGGTTTCGAAATTATCAGGAACCCTTGGTCTAATTTTGCTCATTGATGAACGTGACCGCGAAATTCGAGATCCGAACCTATCCTGAAAATTTCAAGTCCCTAGGCCTTTCCGTTCGAAAGTTATAATTTTCTATGGTTTCTATGGTTCTGGTCATGCGATCTGGAGAAAATTTAGTTCGAATATATCATTCTCCATTAAAATACAAAATTTCGTCACGATCAAATCCGTAGTTTTGAAATTTTAAACGACCATATTTACGGAACTCCTAGTCTAATTTTGCTCATTTATGAACGTGATCACGAAATTCGAGATCCACACCTACCCCGAAAATTTCAAGTCTCTAGGCCTTTCCATTATAAAGTTATAATGTTCTATGGTTTCTATGGTTCTGGTCATGCGATCTGGACAAAATTCGCATGTATCTTGAACACGTCATTCGCCATCTGAGTGCAAAATTTCACCCCAATCGAATTTGTAGTTTTGAAGTAATCATGAGAACAAAATTTTGAACGGCCATATTTACGGAACCCCTGGTCAAATTTTGCCCAATAATGAACTTAACCGCGGTATTCGACAATAAAACCTACTGTGAAAATTTCAAGTTTCCAGGACGTGAGTTATCGTGTATACGGAAGGCCGGACGGACAGACTCGAATTTTTCGACGGACTCGTCATCAGTGAGTCGAACCATGTCGATTGAGATCATTATCGGCTCAAAATTCCAAAAATACAGACATCGTGACGAAATGATATAGCCCTCGTGTAAGTAGTACGAGCGCTCAAAAACTCCTCCCGTCACCATGATGGGAACTGCAGATTGGATCAATTATACCTGGGCCACAACGGTAGGAGAATGGAATAAAAAAACTTTCCTTAGAGTCAGCGAAGGGGCCCCATGAATCAGTTCTAGGTCCTATGCTGTAAAACATTTATATTCATGAAAGACCCGAAAATCCAAGGAATATGTCAATTCTTTGTGCGGCACCGAAACGCAGTTGTCATTTTATTGAGACTACTAGAAACAGCTTACAAAATAAACGAGAGGTTCATTGAATCGAAAATAAAAATAGATGGACAAAAAACGAAGCCATACTCTTGTAGACAAGACGATTGAAAATCTATGGACAAATATCAATAGATGATTCAGATATAGAATTTAAGACTGAGGCCAAATATTTGGATATTATTTTACATGAATGACTCATATGAAAAAGTCATAAAAAATGTGGTAATGATGGAGATGATCGCAAGACCACAACTACGGGTCAGTAACGTGGGGCTGTGCTGCTGAGAGCTATATCAAGAGGACTCAGTCAACAGAAGATAACTCCATTCCAGATATTCGAAAAAGCAATCAAGTACGAAGTCCTTCCAAGGACCTACAAAGAAGTTGGAACGCTTGCTGTTGAAATGGACAGGCGGCGTTATTTAGGAAAATTTCTGTGATATACACAGTTTTTCGTTTTGAAGCATGACGTCTGCCTCGTCAAATTCATCAGCTCCAACTAGCATGTCGATGAGGTAACTCGAAAAAGCAAACTCAGCCTTAAATCCAAGCTTAGAATTTATAATCAGAGAATTAGACCAATAATCCTCTTTGCTAATCCAGTTTGGTTCAAAACTTCTGAAACCAATTACGACAAACTCACAAAAATCCAGAATAAATACTCAAGAATTATACTCAACAAACCGATTAAAATTTGTGACATCCAGAGAGAATCAAACACAGATACCCACTCCTGGTTTATTATTCCCAGTGGGGCATCGTAGAAAAAAAAATTATCAGACGTGAACGCCTATATACCGATTGGCATATCTGAAATATTTCCAATGGAATGAGGTCTTCTGGAGAATGTCAGGACAGGACAATTTTAATATCAAGGGGGGCAAATTCATGAATTTAGAGTCATTCACTTAATGTCATTCACCTTATATCTGTTCATTATTCAGCATGAATATTTGAAATTCATCAGCAGTAATGGCGCAGTAGATAGTGATTTTTATTAGTTAATAAATGCTTTCAACCATGATGCAAATGACAAATTCTATTTCCTGACTGCAAGCTTCATAACTTTCCACTATCGATTTGGATACGCCAAAAAAATGTGAATATGCATGATATTGGAGCTTTTTGACGATATATAGTTTGTAGAATTACCGAAATTTCTCGGAAAATACGAAATGTTCAGGTTCTTTCTTCGAAACAGAAAGGCATCGTTTAGGTAGCTGTCGAATCATTCGACACATCCGTAAACTTCTTCATTCTAAAAGTTCAAATATCGTTTTTAACTCACTGATAGTGTGTCTTATACCGAAGAAGGAAATCGGAGGAAAATGAGTTGAGAGTTCTTGATCAAAAAAAATTATAAAAGCACTGCCGTGAAGTCTGGAGATCTTCACATTTTCTATGCAACCCTCGAGGAGTGCAGACGTATTGAGAAATGCGCATGTGTGCCAAGTGAACCTCGTATAGAAGTGATAAGAAGAAGAAAAAATAACTGTGTTGAGTCCAGGATTAGATCGATGGTTCCACAGATTAATTTACATTGAAGAGACAAAAGTGAATTTAGTGAAAAGTAAAAAAGTGTTCAAGTGTCGTTTGCTGAGTCACTCTGACAAAATGTCGGAATACGACTCTGCAAATGAGGACAGAGAATCCGAAAGATCAGAAAACTTATCGGATGAAGAAATATCCGATATGGATGTTGAAGAAGAAGAAGTAAATCATGAATCCGACAAAGATCGGATCATAAAAGAACAGAAGGACCAAATCAACAACCTTATGAGCCAACTAAAAGTTTTGACGGAGAGTCTTAAAACTTTATCCGATGAGGTGAAATCCTTGAGAGCAGAAATGTCTCAGTCCTCGAAGCCGCGGAAACGGGCTAAGAGAAAAGAAAATGGCTTCTCCTCTGGGACAGAGGAGACCGTGTCAACCCCCACAATCCAAAAAGAAGACCCCAAAAAACCTACCGAAACTAATGATGCAGCTGCAAGAGGGCCACCTACGAAGAAGTCGTATATAGCAGCATTGCTAAAAGGAAAACGCCCAGAAGAAGCTACTTCTGCACCTGCAGAAGAAATTGAAGTCCCTGCTCAAATCGAGCAGAAAAAAGAAAAAGTCCCTCCAGTGACATTGAGAGGCACAGCCGACTGGACACAAATCTCGAGAGAGATGCAAATGAAGGGTATTAAATACCTGAGAGCGACCACAGTAAGAGACGGCATTCGCGTTGTTCCCCAATCCCCCGACGACCACAGGAAGATGACAAAATTCCTCGAGTTGAGAAATAAGGAATTCTACACCCTCCAAAGGGAAGAAGAGAAGAGAATCTACGCGGTGGTACGATATCTGCCACTGGACGCAGATATTAACATTATCACAGAGGACCTCGCCGAGCAAGGCATTGCCGACGCGGATGTCATAAGGATGACATCCAACAAGACCAAAAAGGCAATACCCTTATTTTTGGTGAAAACCCAAAATAAGAAGGTGTTCGAAGTAAAACAGCTCTACGGTATAAATTGTGTAGTAGAGCCGAAGAAGAAGAGCATTGGACCTGGCCAATGTCATAGATGTCAACGTTACGGACATGCGCAAAGTAAATGCACATTCCCATGGAGATGTGTTAAATGCTCTGGAGCGCACAATAGTAAAGATTGTACGCTAACAAGAGAAAACGAGGAGAGAAATGCTACCTGTGCGCTCTGCGGAAAAGCAGGTCACCCAGCCAGCTACAAAGGATGTAGCGAGTGGAAACTGGTGACCAAAAAGATGACTGCGACCAAAGCAAGAAAAGAAGAAGAAAAGAAAATGATGCCTACTGTCCAACAAGAACAAAAGGAAGAAGATAAGAAGAAGAAAACGCCACCACTCAAACAAGAGCAGAAGAAAGAAGCCCCAAAAAATGGAAAATCCAAGAAGAGCAGCCAAAAGAAGAAAGAAGAGACCAACAAGAAAAGACCCGAAACCACCGAGGATCTAGATACCTTCACCAAGAATATCATGAGTAAGCTCATGAAATTCCTGGAAATAGAGATGGACAAAAAGTTCCGTAAACTCACTAAACCCAATTAATGGAGCTAGTGACTAACGCAAATAAAAACAGCCTGAAGATTGTCTCATGGAACACAAACGGTCTACGAGCCCGTAGATCTGAAATAGAAGAAATAATATCCGAGAAACAACCGGATATTATAGCAATTCAGGAGACGAGACTATCTACAAGAAATAGAATTTCATTTCCCGACCATGAAATATACAGAAATGACAGAAATTGTACAGGAGGGGGCGTAGCCCTAATAGTCAAGAGGAACATCGACCACTATTTTGACGATGTACTGAATAATGGGCAAATAGAAGCCGTCTCGATTATAGTTAATACGAATCGAGGACAAATGAAAATTACGTCAGCCTACAAACCACCCCAAAACGACTTAAAAGAGGAAGATCTGAAGAAGATGCTTGAAGGAAACTACCCGAAAATCATTATTGGCGATATGAACTGCAAGTCAAGAGAATGGAATAGCAGAACTGAAAACCAAAATGGGAAGAAGCTTAAGAAGTACGCCGAAAAACTAAATGCCATAGTATTAGGATCTGAAATTCCGACCTACCTGCCCAGAAGTAATGGCCTACCGGACGTATTAGATATCGTCATAATGAAAGATATTACCCAAGATTTCACACTTGATACTATAGAAGAGGGCACATCAGACCACAACCCAATAGAACTCAGATTGGGACGCAGACCGATAACAGAAGAACTTCAAACGAAAGACTTCACAGACTGGCAAAAGTACAGTGAAATACTCCAGGAGAAAATTACAGAAATTCCACAGATAAGAACCCCTGAAGAACTAGAAGATGAAGTTGAAAAATTAGAAACCCGAATAAAAGAAGCCTACGAGGAAAGTACCAGAAGAATCGAAAGGCTAGCCCCGAAACATTCACATGGTGAAACCCCAAAAGCAATAAAAGAGCTTATAAAGAGGAATAGAAAACTCAGGAAGAACTACAGAACTTCACATCGAGAAGAAGACAAGAAAGAGCTGAATAAACACAGTCAAGTGCTGAAAAATGCACTGAGAGAACTGAGAACAGACAGATGGAACCAAAGAGTTAGAGAGCTAAACACCATAGACCACTCAGCATGGAAGATGCAAAAGTGCTTACGACGCGAGAAAACCGAAATTCCCCCTCTACACGGAGCTAATGGGATGGCCTACTCAAAGCTTGAAAAAGCCGAAGCACTGGTCGACGCGATAGAACGAGAAGCCAGAATCAACTACAGAGAAGACGATGACAATGAAGATTTAGAAGAAGAAGTCGAAGAAAATGAAGAATTGATGTTGGAACCGCCGGAAGGCGATACCATCCCAAACCCAACAACACCAACGGAAATTAAAGAAATCATCAAGAAATTGAAAAACAGAAAAGCTCCAGGAAAAGACAAAGTAACAAACTTTATGTTACGGAAATTGCCCAGAAAAGGAATAGCAGCGCTAACCAATATAGCAAACGCAGTGATGAGAACAGAATACTATCCGGAAAGATGGAAAACAGCAGAAGTCATTGTGTTCAATAAGCCAGGAAAAGATAGAAAATTCCCACAAAACTACAGGCCGATAAGTCTACTGTCAGCACTTGGAAAAATTGTCGAAAGAGTCATTGCAAAAAGACTCAATGAAGAAACAGAAGCGCTGAATCTGATACCACCGGAACAATTTGGATTCAGAAGAAATCATTCCACAGAACTTCAACTGTTAAGGATCACTGAATATGTCACTGAAGGATTTCAGAATAAACAAGCCACTGGATTAGTGCTATTAGATGTCGAGAGAGCCTTCGACCGAGTTTGGCACGAAGGACTTGCCTACAAGATGATGATGGCAGGATACACCACCAAAACCTGCAAGATAATAAGAAACTACCTGAGGAACCGGAATTTTTATGTCAAAATAGACGACACATTATCTACCACCAGACAAGTAGAAGCAGGAGTGCCCCAAGGATCAGTTCTAGGACCTCTGCTTCACAACATATATATCTACGATATTCCTAAGAACCCAAGGAATCTGCTAGCCTTTTATGCAGACGACACGGGAATAGCCTTCAGACATCGCCGACCAGATGTCATACACAGAAGACTGCAAGAAGCACTAGAAGATTTAGAAGAATGGTTCATCAAATGGAAAATTCAAATAAATAGCAAAAAGAGCCAAGCTATTTTACTACAGAAGCGGAGACTTGAAATTAATTCCAACCTTCAGATAGACGGAGAAGAGATAAAATGGGAAAATGAAGTCAAATATCTAGGAGTAAAACTAGATAAAGGGCTTACATGGAAAAACCATATAAAATATGCAGTGGATAAAACAAACTCAGCGATGAGTAGACTTCACCCACTACTAGGAAGAAGAAGCCAAATGAACCAAAGCACGAAACTACGAATGATCAAGTCAATTGCAAGACCCCAACTAACATATGGCTCGGCGGCATGGGGCAATGCAGCCAATAGCCATATAAAGAAGATTCAAGCAACAGAAAATAAACTGCTCAGAGCAGCAATGAATATGCCGTGGTTCGTAAGAAACCAACAAATCCACAGAGACTTAGAATGGGAAACTGTCACAGATTTCCTAAAAAAGAAGGCCGAGAAGATATTTGAAAAAGCAAGTCAACACCCAAATGATGAGCTAAGAAGACTAGTTGACTACAACCCCGCAGAAGATGTGGTTAGGATACCCACCTATCACAAAAGACCCAGAGATCAACTACGTAGAAACAGAAATTGAGCAATCTCAATTTAAATCATCCAGAAGAAGAGACTCCTATGAAATTCAAATTCATAGGTAACACAAGCATCCCACGACAAAGATCGTGATAGAGATACGAACAAGATGAGTCAAAAGGTTAGTAGGTAATAAATGCCCGGAATCTAAAACAGCAGGTTAGGTTTAGTTAGAGTAGGTCGTGCTTCACACGAAGTCTCACACTGTTCTATCTATCGGAGATAGTTCGTCCATGAGGATTCCCCCTGACTAAACAAAAAAAAAAAAAAAAAAAAAAAAAAAAAAAATGGAGATCTTGAGCGCTCGTTCATCCACCTTGCGTAGATTCGCATTTTCCAGTTCCAGAAACAAATCGAAGAAGTTTTTGAATGCTGTCAAAAAAATTCTCAAACTAAGGCGAAACTCCAGACTTAAAGTCAGTGCTTTAGCTGAACAATTTTTTTTTCGATGATTCGCTAGAATTCTCTGCGGTATCTATGGCCTTGGTATTGCGATCTGGACAAAATTTTACACGTAGTTTGAATACATACTTCTTCAGCTAGTTGTGAAATTTTATTCCAATCCAATCAGTAGTTTCGAATTTATCAGGAACATAATATTTTGAACGGTCATATTTACGGAACCCCTATTCTAATTTTGCTCATTGATTAACGTGACCGCGACATTCGCGATCCACAACTATCCTGAAAATTTCAAGTCCCTAGGCCGAAAGTTACAATTTTTTATGGTTCATATGGTTCTGGTCATGCGATCTGGACAAAGTGTAGCTTTAATATATCATTCTCCATTGGTATACAAAATTTCGTCACAATCGAATCCGTAGTTTTGAAATTATCAAGAAAACTAAATTTCAAACGACCATATTTACGGAGCCCCTAGTATAATTTCGCTCATAGATAAAAGTGATCACGGCATTAGAGATCCACCCTATCCTGAAAAAGTCCCTAGGCAATTCCGTTAAGAAGTTCCAATTTTCTATGGTTTCTATGGTTCTGGTTGTATGGTTATACGTCATGATTGTGAGACCAATAAAAACTTATGGGGCAGTAATCTGGTCAGCTGAGACAGGGCAGACGAGTACGAGGAAAATGCCTGTGTTTGCATCACTGGAGCTATGAGAACGTGCCCGACATCACAGATCTCACTCCTCTACATCTAGTGATCAATAGGTTAGCCCATGAGGGCTTTCTTAGAATATCTAGGGAAGGTACAGGGAACGAGAGAATTAAAAGTAAGGGAGCCTGGTCTTCTCTGAACAAGTACATCTCGTCAGCGAACCTGCCTAGTGATGTTATGATTAAAAAATTACGAAAAGCACTGCCGTGAAGTCAGGAGATGTTGAGCGCTTGTACATCCACCTTGTAGGAAGATTCGCATTTTCCAGTTTTGAGAATGAATTGAAAGAATTTTCGACAGCTGTCAAAAAAATTCTCAAACTTAGGCGAAACTCCAGACTTCATGTCAGTGCTTCAGCTGACCAATTTTTTTTCGATAATTAGCTAGAATTTTCTACGGTATCTATGGTATTGGTGATGCGATCTGGACAAATCCATTCCAATCCAATTAGTAGTTTCGAAATTATCAGGAAAAAAATATTTTGAACAGCCATATTTACGGAACCCCTAGTATAATTCTGCTCATTGACAAACGTGAACGCGACATTTCAGATCCACAACTATCCTGAAAATTTCAAGTCCCTAGGCCATTCCGTTCGAAAGTTATGATTTTCTATGGTTCTGGTCATGCGATATGGAAAAATTCCGCTTGAATATATCATTCTACATTAGTATACAAAATTTCGTCACGATCGAATATGTGGCTTTGAAATTATCAAGAAAACTAAATTTCAAACGACCATATTTACGGAACCCCTAGTATAATTTTTTTCATAGATAAACGTGATCACGACATTCGAGATCCATACCTCAACTGAAAATTTCAAGTCCCTAGGCGTTTCCGTTCAAAAGTTACAATTTTCTATGGTTTCTATGGTTCTGGTCATGCGATCTGGACAAAATTCTACATGTAGCTTGAACACCTCATTCTTTATTTGAGTGCAAAATTTCATTTCGATCAAATCTGCTGTGTTCAAGTTATCAGAAGAACAAAACTTTGAACGGCCATATTTACGGAACCCCTGGTGGAATTTGGCCCATTAACGAACTCAACCGAGGCATTCGGGAACTGAACCCACACTGAAAATTTCAATTCATAGGTTGTTCCGTTCGAGAGTTATGGTGCTTACGGCCGGCCGGACTGCCGGACGGACAGACTCGAATTTTCCGACGGATTTTCCGGTCGATTGAGACCATTTTCGGCTCAAAATTCGAAAAATACAGACAACGTGACGAAATGATATAGCCCTCGTGTGAGTAGTACGAGCGCTCAAAAAGTAACCATTGAGAAGAACTTCAACATTATGCTATGTAAAAAGGAAGAATGGGAAAAGGAATACTATTAAATGGTATACAGATGGTTCTAAAACCACGATAGGGGTAGGCGGTGGAGTATACGGGGCAAGAACCAAGTGTTCACTATCGTAAGGCTCCTACTCGAGTGCTTTTCAGGCGGAAATACTTGCAATCGAAAGATGCATAGATATAAGCCTGGAAAGAAACTATCAAGGTTGTGACATTGTGATCCATTCTGATGGTTAAGCTGCTATCAAAGCACTGAACTCCTATATCATCGACTCAAAGCTGATATGGGAGTGCCGGAGGGCAGTTAATGAAGTAGGCAAGAACAACAAGGTCTCTTTAGTCTGGGTTCCTGGTCACTCAGGAATCAAAGGAAACGCAGAGGCCAATACACTTGACAGAAAGGGAGCACAAACGCCACTTACTGGCCCAGAACCTTTCTGTGGCACCTCATAGAAAAAGTTTCTGGAGAGGGAAGAGACTGAAAAAGAAGCACTTTGGAGGTACCTTCCAGGAATGGATCACTTCGAAAAGTTTAAGATCCAAAAAGTATTTGGATCTCAGTAAGAACAAGTTTAGCCTACTCACTGGCTTCCTCACACGACATTGTTGTCTTATGAAGCATATGATGAGAATGGGCTCAACAGAAACTGACGAGTGTAGATTCTTAGGTGAAGAGGAGGAAACTCCTGTTCACCTGGTTACAGAATGCCTCAACATTGCAAACCAGCGCAAATAATGTATTGGACAAGATAATTACAGGAGGAATGAGGATCTAACCTCCTTGAAGCCCTCTCAGATACTGGAGTTCATTTGAGCTCTGAAGCTGGAGGGCGAACTGTAGGTAGCGTCTGCGAATACGGCTCTGATGGGGGCACAATAGATCTTGAGGTCGCAGCCAAATGTAACCCCCTTCCTAACTATAACTATAACTATGGTTCTGGTCATGCGATCTGGACAAAATTTCAATGTAGCTTGAATATTTCATTCTACATTCGAGTGCAAAATTTCATCTCGATCGAATCTGTTGTTTAAAATTAATCGGGAGAACAAACTTTTGAACGGCCATATTTACGGAAACCCTGGTGGAATTCTGCCCATTAACGAACTTAACCGCGGCATTTGGAAACTGAACCCACACTGAAAATTTCAAGTCTCTAGGTTGTTCCGTTCGAGAGTTATTGTGCTTACGGACGGACGGCAGTTTTTGGGGCGTACCGTTCGAGAGCTATCGCGTGTAAGTATGTTCGGTCGGTCGGGCCGACATGAATTTTCCGACGGATTCGTCATCAGTGAGTCGAACATAGTTGATTGAGACCATTTTCGGCTCAAAATTCGAAAAATACAGACATCGTGACGAAATGATTTAGCCTTCGTGTAAGTAGTACGAGTCCTCATAAACTAGGGGAAGTAGAGTGAAAACGAGTATTTCACCGAGTAGGTAACGTGAAAGATTATGTTTCACCCTTTCCGGACCTGCATCAAAAATTTTATAGTCACGATATGGCAAATATAGTTCTGTTTTATAGTCAATCGAATTGCATAATGAAATTTATGATTATGAAACCGAAAATCCTCATTCGATGAGGAATGCTTAATGCTTGGGAAGGAATTATGGCTAAGTGGATTTGAACAACAGAAGGACCATGTGGTTACAGCGCGATGGTACTCTAATGCATGCCATGGTATATTGCAAGAATTTTCAGATCAATCCTATTCTAATCAGGACAGACAGAAAAAGTTCTATTTTTTAGATTTCTGTTTTTGAAGTATATATACGATACAAAAACTACAGGTGATATGACCTTGTTGGTAACGGAAGCCTTCTGTTTGATTCATGAGTATATGCTTGCAAGATTTCGGTTCAAAAATTGTATTGGGCAACAAATACGTAAGTTTCAGAAAACGCACCCGAGCGTTGTATCCACAAGTGAACGGAAAATCCACAAATGTACCAAAAATGGAGGGTGGTCTTTCAAAAAAACTGAACATACTTTTTATATACCATTCTGGGGAGTATTTATCAAGGCAGAAAGGGCCAAATTATCGATGATCGGAAAACATACACAAGTCCATAACTTGTAAAGTAAAAATTCATGAATTGAAAAGGTTTCAGTAGACTGACCGACCGTAAACATAACTTTCAAAAGAAAAGGTCCAGAGTTTTGAAATTTTTACGTTATGTTTGAGATCCTATTGCGCCGGTCAAATTTGAAATGCGCAAAATCCGCAGAAAATATCGATCCTATCGAATTGAAAATTTGTAGTTTCGTGTAAAATTTTGACACGAAGCTTCATGTGGAATTTCGTGAGAATCGTAGAACTTGAAGAATTGGAAAATTCTTCTAAAAAACTACGGTATCACGATATCACATTTTGCGGATTCAATACCTGGATGGGTGACCGCCCTAGTGATGCATTCAAACAAGAACGCAAACGCTCCTCACTTCTCGTTAGTCGTTAATTCACATTCGTTTCTTCTGACCCGTGAAACAGATTTGGAGGGAAAGCAGGGATGACACTTGAAATAGGAGAAAGTAATGATTTTTCGAAGATTTCCTAGCCCCACGATACGTTATATGACATCACAAGTTACTTCTGTGAGATGACTAATATAAAAATTAACATTTACACTTTCTCCTGACTTGTGTATGTTGCTATAACATTACTATGAGTAAATTGGGCACCAATGAAAAAAAAAGGTGAATGATATTTATCATTATTCGGTGCGCCCATCTTTTGGAGTTTATAAATATAAATTGACAGTATTGGTCATACTGACAGTGAACCCTGGAGGTCCATTTTGAAACACAGAAAAAAATACCTGCTCAATGAAATTCGGTGGTTTCATCTCTTGATGTTTGTGAAAATAAAATGACAATACTCTTCAGACTGACAATGAACACTTGATGATTTTTTGGTACACAGAAACAAACGCGCAAAAGATTCACTTCGGTGCTTTCCAATTTTTTTTTTAGAATATATATTATTTTGTATTCGAATATTTTGTTCTGAAAAACCAATTCATTCTTCTCAATTCATCGCGAAAAAAGTTGAATAAGAATAACTATGGAATGAATTGTTCTGATTCATGTGAAACAATTGTGAAAAGGTATCCGAAATACTTGGATAAGTTCATTCATAATAATGCCTTGTTGACGAATTGGTGGAAATATTATCTCATTATTTCTGCTTGCATTTCATATCTTCCGGATGCTTGTTCTATAACCCAGTATCTCCCTTTACAAACGCTACTACTCAATCGACAGCAGAACAATGTGAGAACTCTGACTGCCTCGGCAATCAATCTACTGAACTGCTGTCTTTTTATAAAAATTGCTATTTTCTAAGTAGAATCTACATGGAAATCCGATGTACACTAATGAATATTCGTCGACGTCTGAATGCAGAAATTCGGAAGCTCTGAAGGAAACAATTTCATAACATAATAACCGGCTTGTTCACACTGTTAATCTACATTTCAATCAGAAATTCATTAATCGGCGATATAATGTTAAATATTCATCATGAAAAACACTTGTTCTGGATCAATAGGCCAGAAATTGATAATTACACCATCCAAAAAACGTCACAAACAACCGAAATTGATTTTATAATTAAGAATCTCTCCTTTTGTGCCATTCCATTTTCAGCAGTTTGGACAACTTTGTGAATGGTCTGAAGAGGAGCGGGTGAATCTGTAATATTTCTACGACAGCTAATTAAAGTTGGTTTAATAATTCACTAATTTGTTGAGATGGTTTTAAACAGTTGATGTATACCTTTCGGTAGTTTTGATTTGAAAAGTTTCATATCTCGCCAGCAATTCATAAGAATTCTCGCACTTTGCCTGATATCTAATCTGGAATGGACTTTTCTGTCCTGAAAAATCAAGACTTTTTGATTTACGTCCACTAAAATATTACAGTTCCATTCTCTAGAAGATTTATGAGACTCGAAATGTGTTTTCTTGTTCCTTACTCGGATGAATTTCGTTTTGAGGACTACCAGCGATAGATTATATCTGAATTACCACAAAAATTTACTGTGAATGTAAATTAGAAGAACACTTCGAATGCTAATTTCTAGATGAACAAATAAAATTCGGGGCGTCGAGAGAAATTGAAATTTAAGAGGCACTTAAAAGAACAAATGGTATGGAATATTCTGTTTTGAATGACCTCATTCTCAGCTTCTAATACGAGTATGAACTGAGTTGTTCTTTCTGGAAACTGACCTTGGGGTTGGTTTCTTTCACCTATTCTCAAATGTTGATCAGGGCCTCAAAGCTTTATGAAACATAAAGTACGTGTTCTTTAAATTTCACCCATCTGATATCCATTCATGAACATGTCAATGGTTGTTTCAATGCCAAAGAAAAAAAAAATTTAGAAAAGCACTGCCGTGAAGGCAGGAGCTTTTGAGCGCTCGTACATGCACCTTGTAGGTAGATTCGCATTTTCCAGTTTTAGAAACCAATTGAAGGAATTTTTGACAGCTGTCAAAAAAATTCTGAAACTTAGGCGAAACTCCAGACTTCAAGTCGCTGCTTCAGCTGATCAATTTAGTTTCGATAATTCGCTAGAATTTTCTACGGTATCTATGGTCTTGAAGATGCGGTCTGGACAAAATTTTGCACGTACTTTGAATACATTATTCCTCAGCTAGATGCATAATTTCATTCCAATCCGATCAGTAGTTCCGAAACTATCTGGAAAAAAATATTTTGAACGGCCATATTTACGGAACCCCTAGTCTCATTTTGCTTATTGATGAACGTGACCGCGATATTCGCGATCCAAACCCACCCTGAAAATTTCAAGTTCCTAGGCCTTTCCGTTCAAAAGTTACAATTTTCTATCGTTTCTATGGTTCTGGTCATGTGATCTGGACAAAATATCGCTTCAATATATCATTCTCGATTAAAATACAAAATTTCATCTCGATCGAATCCGAAGTTTCGAATTTATCGAGAAAACAAAATTTCAAACGACCGTATTTACGGAACCCCTTGTATAATGTTGCTCATAGATGAACGTGATCACGACATTCGAGATCCACACCTATCCTGAAAATTTCAAGTCCCTAGGCATTTCCGTTCAAAAGTTACAATTTTCTATGGTTTCTATGGTTCTGGTCATGCGATCTGGACAAAATTTCGCATGTAGCTAAATCACCTCATTTTCCATCTGAGTGCAAAATTTCATTTCGATCGAATCTGTAGTTTTCAAGTAATCAGGGAAACAAAACTTTGAACGGCCATATTTACGGAACCCCTGGTGGAATTTGGCCCATTAGCGAACTCAACCGAGGCATTCGGGATCTGAACCTACACTGAAAATTTCAAGTCTCTAGATTGATCCGTTCGAGAGTTATCGTGCTTACGGACGGACGGCCGGACGGCCGGACGGACGGACAGACTCGAATTTTCCGACGGATTCGTTATCAGTGAGTCGAACATAGTTGATTGAGACCATTTTCGGCTCAAAATTCGAAAAATACAGACATCGTGAAGAAATGATATAGCCCTCGTGTAAGTAGTACGAGCGCTCAAAAATACGAAAAGCACTGCCGTGAAGTCAGGAGCTTTTGAGCGCTCGTACATCCACCTTGTAGGTAGATTCGCATTTTCCAGTTTCAGAAATCAATTGAAGGAATTTTCGACAGCTGTCAAAAAAATTCTCAAACTTAGGCGAAACTCCAGACTTCATGTCAGTGCTTCAGCTGACCAATTTTTTTTCGATAATTCGCTAGAATTTTCTACGGTATTTATGGTCTTGGTGATGCGATCTGGACAAAATTTTACATGTAGTTTGAATACGTTTTTCTTCAGCTAGGTGTGAACTTTCATTCCAATCCAATCAGTAGTTTCGCAATCATAAGGAACAAAATATTTTGAACAGTCATATTTACGGAAGCCCTAGTCCAATTTTGCTCATTGATGAACGTGACCGCGACATTCGAGAAACAAATCTACCCTGGAAATTCCTAGGCCTTTCCTTTCGGAAGTTATAATTTTCCATGGTTTCTATGGTTCTGGTCATGCGATCTGGACAAAATGTTGCTTTAATATATCATTCTCGATTAAAGTACGGAATTTTATCTCGATCGAATCCATAGTTTCGAAATTATCGAGAAAACAAGATTTCAAACGACCGTATTCACGGAACCCTTTGTCTAATTTTGCTCATTGATAAACGTGCCCGCGAAATTTGCGATCCGAACCTACCCTGAAAATTTCAAGTCCCTTTGCCTTTCCGTTCGAAAGTTATGATTTTCTATGGTTTCTATGGTTCTGGTCATGCGATCTGGAGAAATGTAGCTTAAAAATATATCATTCTCCATCAGTATACAAAATTTCGTCACGATCGAATCTGTAGTTTTGAAATTATCAAGAAAACTAAATTTCAAACGACCATATTTACGGAACCCCAAGTATAATTTTAATCATAGATGAACGTGATCACGACATTCGAGATCCACACCCGAGTCCACACCTATCCTGAAAATTTCAAGTCCCTAGGCGTTTCCGTTCAAAAGTTACAATTTTCTATGGTTTCTATGGTTCTGGTGATGCGATCTGGACAAAATGTCACATGTAGCTTGAACACCTCATTCTCCATTTGAGTGCAAAATTTCATCTCGATCAAATCTGCAGTTTCCAAGTAATCAGGGGAACAAAACTTTGAACGGCCATATTTACGGAACCCCTGGTGGAATTTGGCTCATTAACGAACTCAACCGAGGCATTCGGGAACTGAACCGACACTGAAAATTTCTAGTCTCTAGGTTGTTCCGTTCGAGAGTTATCGTGCTTACGTTCGGCTGGACAGGCTCGAATTTTCCGACGGATTCGTCATCAGTGAGTCGAACATAGTCGATTGAGACCATTTTCGGCTCAAAATTCGAAAAATACAGACATCGTGACGAAATGATATAGCCCTTGACTAAGTAGTACGAGCGCTCAAAAAGGATTATTTCGAGTGTTTTATAGCTGGTGAAGGCGAGAATTTCAATGAATTTTGAGAATGCTTCTATAAATACTTCAAGCCCAAGTGCTTGTTCAATTCACGGTTGAGGAATATTTGATATCACAGTAGCATCAAAGGCTGCAAAATATTCTTATTTTACGGTTTGGGAAGATTTTAATAGAGTAGGATTTGAAAATCTCGCCACAGGGCATAGCTACCCGTCGCAAACATTTGAAGAGAATATTGTGAATGGACCCTTTTTGTTTGTAAACAAGGTGCATCTCCCTCAAGTGTTGAAGATAAATGATGATTATCCATATGGGTTTGGAATGTCTTTGGAGTGATGCCGATTGTGATCACCATATAAGGTTGCTGAAATCAAGATATACCAGAATCCAACGCAATCTGTAGGTAGTGTTACTTCGAAGTATTGGTTGAGGAGGTGGTAACAGATTAACAGTAATATATGGCGATACAGAGACATGACAATCGATTTTTTCGTCACTTTCGGACGTTTGAACTTGGGGGAGCTTTGATTGCGATATTATAGGGATATTTTTCGCAACGAGTTCGGTAACTGTATAGTCAGCGGTGTCGAAGATTTTCATCCGCCTACGCACATCGGCGATTTGAGGCTGCTGAAATATTTTTCATGGAGTAACGTAAAGAGATATTGCTGTTTCAACGATCCGAAAGCAATCAACGAATTCGAGTAGAAGATCCATCAGATGTACTGCAGAATGAAGTTCAGAATATAAGCAAGTTCCAAGCCAGCCACATAGAAACAGATCTTGTTAGCGACAAGTGAGTATTGGGAAATAGGATTATGTCTGAAATCACTCAATTCATATGGGAGATGTTTAATCAGAAGAATACCTGAATACCTGAATTGGTATTGGGCATCATCTACTCTGAAAAAAGTTATAAAAAGCACAGACGTGAAGTCAGGAGCTTTCGAGCGCTGGTTCGTCCACCTTGTGGGTAGATTCGCATTGTCCGGTTTTAGAAACCAATTGAAATTTTTTCTTACAGCTGTCAAAAAAAATTTCAGACTCTGGCGACACTCCAGACTTTTTTTTCTCTTTTTCGATGATTCGCTAGTATTTTCTACGGTATCTATGGTCTTGGTAATGCGATCTGAACAAAATTCGGCACGTAGTTCGAATATATTATTCTTCATCGACGTGCTAAATTTCATTGCAATACAATCAGTAGTTTCGAAATAATCAGGAAAAAAATGTTGAACGTGCATATTTCGGAACCCACAGTCCAATTTTACTAATTCATGTAAGTGACCGCGACATTCAAGATCCAAAATTTAGCTTGAATATATATCATTCTCCATTAAAATACAAAATTTCGTCACGATCGAATCCGTTGTTTCGAAATAATCAAGAAAACTAAATTTCCAACGACCATATTTACGGAACCCCTAGTCCAATTTTGCTCATTGATAAACGTGACCGCGACATTTGAGATCCAAATCTATCCTGAGAATTTCAAGTCTCTAGGTCTTCGGTTCGAAAGTTATAATTTTCTAAGGTTTCTATGATTTTGGTTATGCAATCTGGACAAAACTAAGCTTGAATATATCACTCTTCATTGAAATACAAAATTTCGTCACGATCGAATCCGTGATTTTGAAATTATCGAGAAAACTAAATTTCAAACGACCATATTTACGGAACCCCTAGTCTAATTTTGCTCATCGATAAAAGTAACCACGACATTTGAGATCTACACCTATCCTGAAAATTTCAAGTGCCTAGGTCTTCGGTTCGAAACTAATAATTTTCCGTGGTTTTTATGATTCTGGTTATGCGATCTGGACAAAATTTTGCATGTAGCTTGAACACGTCATTCTCCATCTGAGGGGCAACATTTCGAACGAACCTATAGTTTCGAAGTAATGAGGAAGACAAAACCGCGGCGTTCAAGATTCGAACCTATCTTGAAATTTTCATATTTCTTGGTCGTTTCGTTCGAGAGTTATCGAGTATACGGACGGCCAGACGGACGAACAGACTTGAATTTTTCAACAGATTCGTCATCGGTGAGTCAAACCTTTGCAATTGAGACTATTTCAAGCTCAAAATTCGAAAAATAAAGACATCGTGATGAAATGAAATAGCCCTCGTGTAAGTAGAACGAGCGCTCAAAAAACAGTCTAATGAGCCGCCGTTGGTTCTGGCGGATTTGGACCGCCTGTTATAGGCCACCTGAATACATCCATTCAACTCCTTACGCCTCCTAATTTTCTCTCGGTTACATATTTTCTAAGATTACGGTTCGGTTGGATATATTCACTCAACTCAACCTCGGACTCCCACTGAAACCGAGAGGAATTCGAAAAACATACAGGTCCCCAAAAAACGAATTAACAGTAAATTATGAACTTTTAATTCCGGAGCCCATTATTTCTATCGTGTTTATCCTATCTGCGGGGTTCAGAATTATGGGCTTTCATTAGAGTTGGCTGCCACGGCCATTTTCAGCAATAAATATCAAAATGGCAATTTTCGTTCAATTATCCAGACCTTTTTTCAATAAACAACCGAAGGGAAAACTGGGATATAATGGGAGTGGAATTCAAGACAGAATTACAACGGATAAACTACCCTAACGGTCGACTGGTCCGAATCAGACAGAAACTCCATTGTTGTTAGGATCACAATAGATTCTTATTTTCATTGAACGCGAAATTCGCTGATAAATTGAGTAAACATTTGTGCCTGCTGTTTCCCATTCATACCACGTCGGGCCTCTGGAATTAGCTGATTTCATGAACTGTATATCTTTTCGAAGCTATCTAGGTGGTTTTCATCCAAACCGAACTGTGAAAGCTGGTAGTTGGTCAGCTGGCTGAGGATATAATTGAATATCTAGCATCTATAGTTTGAAAATTCGATGTTTGTTTAGCGAAATATGGAACTTTGTGCTTAATGAAAGAAAACTTTCTTCGACTCTCCATACGTCCTGTAGACTGCTGCTGTATTGAGAGTGTCTACTCTAAAAAGGGCCAAATTTCAAGGGAAGATCATACATATGATTTGCAACAAAAAAAATGTCATATAACCCATGGTCGAACTGTTGACGGTTATTCTTTAATTTAACATTTTTTGATTTCATATTTTCCATAAAATCAATTATACGTCAGTTATGCTTGTAGCGTCATTCAAATTTAAACGCATATCTGAAAACGGCATTAAATTTGCAAGAAGATAAGAATTTCTGAGTGCCAAAAAATTTTTACTACGGCCGTGGTAAGGAGCTGAATATCACGATTCTGAAGTGAACAAACTCAGTCTGCAGTCATATTATTCCAATGATTTTATCCTTGAATCCATTAATTATGGTTATGTTTTCTTTTCATCAGAAAATACCTCATACTTTCAAATGACATATCAACTTTTGTGCTTACTGCTGGTCTTCTCCTCTAATATCATGGCTAACAAGATAATAACGAAAAAGTCGAAATATTCCAAACCTGAATTTGCTCTATTGTGAAGCTCTTTATGATCAAATATTGAAGTAATTCTCATGGAAATCATATATTTATCTATCGATTCGAAATAATTTGAACGAATAAACTAAATTGAAAATACAGATTTCATGAAAAAATTTGAAGGAAACAGACAACTACTACTCATAACAATTGTTCAATACATTATACATATCAAGAATTTCACCGTCTGTGAATATATAATTACAAGTATTCTCATGGCATGGCAGAAAAAATCCCGCCTGGGGAAGAAATTTTTCCGGAGTTCATTCAACATCTTTCTGTCTGCCATGCCATGAAAATACTTGAAATTTTACATATCGTTTTCGTACTGGATCTACAACCCTGAGAAGTTCAAAAAATTCATGACGTTCACTTGGGTGCAATGAAATCGACCCACCTAAAAATTGACCCAATTTCGAATGAATATTTCTCGGAATCCGCTATTCGGATTTTGATAATTTTTTTTTAAATTGTTGGTCAACAGTCGTTGATAATGTTAAAATACTTTTGTTTGCAATTGAATTTCAGCATATACGGGGTGCAAGATTGAAAAGAAGATTTATTCCTCAACTTTGACACACCCTGTGGATAAAAGGAACAGCAGCAACTAATGACAAATGGAATCGGACTGAAGTAACATCTCTTCTGGTCATTTTGTTCTTTTAATCATGTATTTATTTCTATTATTACGCAAATTACAGTGTTTCGAAACTGAGCTGTGAAGCTGAAGTGAAAAAACATTGAAAGCAACAAATTTTTCCCAAAACTAAATTATTTTAATAGCGGGTATGACCTCCTCTCGCCCTAATAACATCTCGCATGCGATTAGGCATATTTCTGATTGAATTCACTATTGTTTCTTGTGGGATGTTTCGCCACTTTTTCTCTACTGCAACACAAAGCTCCGGGATCGACGCTGGAAAAGGCTCGTAGTACTCTTCGGTTTAGTTCATTCCACAAATTCTCAATGGGGTTTAGGTCAGGACTGCATGGTGGCCACACCATAACTCAAAAGTCGACTGCTGCAATGTAGTCTCTGACTATTCTCGAAGGATGTGTACTTTTTGTTTGAAGTTTTCCCCCAGGCAGAAATAATAGGGATAAACACATGATTAAAAAAATGACGAAAAGCACTGCCGTGAAGGCAGGAGCACCTCATTCTCCATTTGAGTGCAAAATTTCATCTCAATCAAATCTGTAGTTACTATACTTATTACTTATTACTATATTTACGGAACCCCTGGTGGAATTTGGCCCATTAACAAACTTAACCGAGGCATTCGGTTACTGAACCCATACTGAAAATTTCAAGTTTCTAGGTTGTTCCGTTCGAGAGTTATCGTGCTTACAGACTCGAATTTTCCGACGGATTCGTCATCAGTGAGTCGAACATGGTCGATTGAGACCATTTTCGGCTCAAAATTCGAAAAATACAGACATCGTGACGATATGATATAGCCCTAGTGTAAGTAGTTCGAGCGCTCAAAAACAAAATAACCAGAAAAGATGGGACTTCAGTTTGACTCCTTCTGGCCCCTTGTATCCACAAGGTGTGTCAAAGTTTGAGGAAAGATCTTCTTATAAATTTTGCACCTCGTATATACTGAAATTGAAATGTAGACGAAAAAATCTTAGGATAACATTATTATCGAAGGTTTAACCTAAAATTTAAAGAAAGAACATCAATATCCGACTAGCGGCTAGCGAGATATACATGTTTGTAATTTCGTCAAATTTAAGGTGGGCCGATTTCATTGCTCCCAAGTGTATGTATGCACATCCCAAATTTATTATTTTGATCAGATCCTCCCGAGTCTGAACGCGAATTTGATATACTTTTTTTTTTTCATTATGTTCCAGACATTCCAAACGCGTTAGGTCGGGGCTCTTTGGTGGCCATCTTACCAGACCGTACCTTCCAATCCATTGCACCCCTAAATATTTATCCATTTAGTCCCGCACATTCCGACGTTGGGAGTCATGAGAGGTGAACTTTTCGGACAAGTAAACTTCCCGATCGCCTCAACGCTGAAGAATTCATGACATCAATCCAAAGCAGCTTGAGAGACCTATTGGATGAAATGCCCCTGGCTAACATACAAAATACAGCCGGAATGTGCGGTGACTTAATGAATGAATATTTTGGGGTGCAATGGATTAGAAGGTATGGTCCGATAAGATGGAAACCAAGGAGCCTCGACCATACTCTTTGGATTTTTATGTCTGGAACACCTTGAAAGTAAAAGTATATCGAATTCACGTTCAGACATTAGAGGATCTGATCGAAAGAATAAATTTGTGTTGTGCAGAAATGCGTCAGAAACGTTATGAACTTCGCAGGTTTGTAGATTCGATGTGAAAACGATGTTTAAAATGTATTGAACATATTGGAAATTTCGAATAATTGTTATGAGTAGTAGTAGACTGTTTTCTTCACCTTTCTTCATGAAATCTATATAATTAAAATTCGGTTTATTCGTTTGAATTATTTCGATTCGACAGATAAATTCATGATTTCCATGAGAATTCCTTCAATATTCAATTATAAAGAGCTTCAAAACAGAGCAAATTCAAGTTTGTGAAATTTAGATTTGTTGTTTATCTTGTTAGCCATGATATTAGAGCAGAATACAAAAGTGGATATGATATTCCGAGAGCACACAGAACGCAGTAAGAATTTTTTTGGCACACAAAAATTTTTATCTTGTTGAAAATTAATTGCCGTTTCCAGTTAAGTGGTCAATCTTGATGAGGCTACAGGGATAACTGAAGTATAATTGATTTTATGGAAAAACTTGAAATATTTTGAGAAATCAAGAATGAATAATAACCGAGCATGTGTTATATGACATTTTTGTTGTAAATCACATGTATGTATGATCTCCACTTGAATTTTGGCCCTTTCAAAAGTAGACACCCTGTATATTTGTGCGAATAAACAAATTATTATTATAATTGCGCCCGGTAGACCTCAACTAACATATGGCTCGGCGTCAAGGGAGCATGCGGTTAATAGCCATATAAAGAAGATACAAGCAACAGATAATAAACTGCAAAATGAGAGCAGCAAAGAATATGCCTTCTTACGAACCCAACAAATCCACAGAGACTAAGAATGAAAAACTGTCACAGATTTCCTAAAAAAGAAGGCCGATATTTGAAAAAGCAAGTCAACACCCAAATTATAAGCTGAAAAGACTTGTTGACTACAACCCTGCAAACAAAATATGTGATTATGATACCCACCTACCACAAAAGACCGAGAGATCAATTACGTAGAAAGAGAAATTCAGTAAACTCAATTTAAAATATCAAGAAGAAGAGACTCTCCTATGAATGTCTTAGGTAACACAATAATCACACGACAAAGATCGTGAAAGAGATACGCACAAAAAGAGTCAAAAGGTTAATAGGCAATAAATGCCAAGAATCTAAATCACCAAGTTAGGTTCAGTTCGAGCAGGTCGTGCTCCACATGAAGTCTCACACATTTCTATCTATCGGAGATAGTTCGGCCTTGAGGATGCCCCCTGACTATCCATTCATGAAAACGGAGGTACAGACGACTGCTCTTACTATAGGCCAGTATCAATTCTAAATACTCTGTCGAAGATCTTCGAGTCAAAACTAAAAAACCGCTTGATGGAATTCTTGGAGGAGAAGTCATTTCTGCACTCTAGTCAACATGGTTTCAGAAAATCTAAGTTTACCATAACTGCTGGCTATGATAGACATTCTTGAATGTCTTTTGAAGGCGCACAACAACTGCAAAGAGGTGGAGATGACTTGTATTGATCTAAGCGTTCGATAGTGTGGCTGCTCTCAGAAAAAATTACAATATTATGGCATGAGAGGAAAGGTCTTGGAGATGTTTCGATCTTAACTGTCCGATAGATCTCAAGCTGTAAAGTGGATAGAAGAAGTTTCTGGCTTTCAGACGAGGGAAAGTGGAGTGCCTCAGCATTAAATTCTAGGCCCGATATTGTTCATTGTATTTATGAATAATGGCATTCCATCAAGCAAAATGTGCACATATGCGGACGACACCTTACCGGCAGGAGAAGACTGAAATGAGCAAAGCCAGTGCTCGTGGTTGATTTTTGGTTAATGGACTACGAGTGAATGCCCCCAGAACATAAAAAATTACTTTCACAAATAAAGGATAGACAAGCTCATCAATAAGATATGTGGGAGTGTAATTCGATTCGATATTGAAGATCGAACATCGATTGAGGATCACACATCGAACTTGTGTAAAAGGCAGTCGACATCTATCTTCATTATCAGGAGAATGCGAATAATTTCGAACACCAACACTACGAAGCAAACATATTATTCATCCTTTCATAGCTTGGATGTATACATATAGTATCATCCTTTGGGGACAGAGTGTAGATACTGATCGAGTTCTTCTGCAACAAAAGAAAGCGGTGCGGGCGGGCCATTTTTGGAATGAAAAATACAGAAAGCTGCAGAAAGGTTTGTCAAAAATGAAAGGATATTGACATACACAGGAGCTTTGATATTAACATGTGTTAATTACATTCATCAACATCAGAACGAATTTCTTAAGAACTCCACCTTTCATGGCTATAATACGCGTGCCAAAAATTACTTCGTCGTGTTCCGGAGAAAACGACGTAACTCCAAATTTTTCAAGAAATGGTATTTTGGTGCAATCTGTTGGGCAACATAGTTACTTATATGCTTGCAAATGACAAAACTCCTAAAATGATCGCGTATAATTCAAATTTTATAAAATGAATTCTACGCATCTCCTACCGCGTTTGGGAAAAATGCGTAACTCCCGTATTTTCCATACTAAATCAGTCATATTGACAGGTCGTGTTCTGACGTTAAAAGTGTTTTTTGTTTCCCCTGTAAAATTTTGTTACATGGAGTTACGCAATTTTCTCCTGAAGGCGACGACTTCACTATTCCATCAGCTAGAAGAATTAAAAAACTCAACAAGGCCCAAACCATTCCTGTCTTGAGCTATATAATATATCACCAGAAGAGATCAAGAAATTAAGTCCCGCAACATTCAGTGGAAAAGTGGAGTGTCTTCTTTTAGAAAAGACTATTTATGGGTTGAGTGGATTTTTGGATGGATGATATTTTCTTTTGAGTGCTTTTCTTCAAACAGAATGTCTACTCTTAAAAGGGCCAAACTACAAGGAAAGATCATATATAAGATTTGCATCAAAAAATGTCATATAACACATGGTCGAAATGTTGACGGTTTTTCTTCAATTCAAAATTTCTTGATTTCACGAAATATTTCAAGTTTTTCTATAAAATCAATGATACTTCAGTTAACCTTAGAGCCACATCAGATTTGTCCACATATTTGGAAACAGCATCAAATATTCTACAAGATACGAATTTCTGTCAGCCGAAAAAAATCTTATTGCGGGCGTGGTAAGGAGACGAATGTCGCGATTCTGAAATGAACAAAACCAGTCGTAGTTTTCCAATGGTTTTATCGATGAAAAATCATCAATTATGGACATGTTTTCTTTTCAGCAGAAACTAACCCATTTAGCGTGCTTTCGAATGACATCAACTTTTGTGCTTGCTGCTTGTCTTCTGCCCCAATATCATCATGTTTCCTTCAACTAGCAGAGTGACAGCCCTTCCGGTCATATTTATAATAAACCTCAAAGATTTTGAATGAGATTCAATTGTTAGCATTCAGTTCAATTTCATGAACTTAACAGCGACAATAAAAAACGCCTTTTATAAAAATATCCCTGGACTTTTTCGATGTGTGTACTTCACGATTCTGTTCTGCTGTCCAGATTTTGATTTTTTTTATATGTCTCTCGAACTTCAACCTCATTTTACTCGATATCTTTTCAGTGAATATTTCAAGGGAATCTTAAACTTGAATTACTTTTTCTTTCCTTCATGTTAGGTCTTCAGCTGTTCGTTGATATTTAAATACTGGTTTTTCTGAGCAGGTAGATTACAGGGCTTTTAAGTGGTGTCTCTCTTCCTTTTGAGATGTTCCTTGGGTTAGGTTTGATTTATTTTATTCAGCTCTAACTCCCAGAAGATCATCCAAAAATTTAAAAGTATTATTGAATTTTGAATTTTTTGAAAGGTTGCTGATGTTTTGATATTCATTTTGTCCTGATATCGATTTCACGAACAGGATTTGATATAATAGGCAGTATCTCTGAAATATCCCGTTTATTACTAATTACTTTCCTATTTTTTGTAATTATAGTGGTATCTGGATTGAGTTGAAGTACCATATGAGATCCAGAAGTGTAATGAGGTTTGTTGGGTTTTTCAGTTTGAAACCATATACATCTGACTTCTGTTAACTAGCGCAAATTCCACCAGAGGATATGGATACTTCCTTCCGTTTGATTATCCACCCGTCAAAATTGTTAAATCCCATCGCCATCACAGTTCATAGAGGCAGATTCAGCATTAAACAGAAACTAACCCTATCGCAATAATTCGTTCATTTGTGAGGTAATTCTCCAAGGTGGTGGCAGAATCGTTCTTCTTGACTCCCTTTCCCTTTTCCGGACAGTCGGATTGCCTATTTATTTAGAGTGTTTTCTTGCTGTAATTACCCGTCGTTTCACTTTATTGTGCCGAATTGGGACCGCTTTAATTAGTGCTGTCTCACGTTTGCGATAACATACAGAATTTCCATACTGTTTGTTGTCTGCTCGGCTCGTCTTTCCGTCGATTGCGCCGCGTGCATGCAAATCGCCGCTTTTCTATTGAAAACAACGGGAAAATCCCATTTCCGACCGATGGGTTCGCTCAATTGGAGGGTCCTCCTAGGGAGACGAATGGGAGAATTCAATTTTTTCGAGGAGGCTTGATGTTTATTCTCGAAACCGCTCGATGCCCTGTAACGCAGGGGAAGCGAAATATTGGGAATATTTTCAATTATTCAAATCTAACATCTCCGGAATTCCACCACATCGTCATGGGAGAGACCGATCCTTTCTGAATACAAGAAGATGTTAAAATTTTAATTAGGTACTCGACCACCGAATCCCTTGACGGTGGATTTGGAGCATCAGGTAGAGTTTGGGGGATTCTAACTTGATTTCCATTCATTTTATTATGTGGTTGGAAATGAATTTGCTGGAAACTACAAAATTTATTTGGTGATGGTTCTTGATCCTGATTTGGCCACTATTTCGCGGAAGGAAGAAGTCTTCTTTTCCGCCGTCTTGTAATTTCTTCTCATTGAGTTTTTCTAGTATTGAAATATTGTTTTGCAGTATTGTTATTGTAGGACATTTCAACATCGACTTATTGAGGGAAAATGATAAAAATTGTTAGTTATTATTCACAATTATGGAAAGTTTCAATATGGATATTCTGATTAGGGAGCCGACAAGAATAACTTATCACTCTGCTACATGTTGAAATAATATTTGTACCAATATTGAAGGAGGTTTAGTTCAGTTCAGGTAGTTCAACCTCATCTATCAGAACACTTGGGACAGATATTTTCCCTTGAGATTTGCAGGAAGATTCATTTAACTCGTACTGAGAAGAAAATGAGAAATTTTAGCGAAAAAAATGTATGAGTTTTCATGGAATAATTGTAAGTTTTCAACTGGTCTCGTTTATGCGATTTTGATGATGTTGATGTGGATGTAATGTGGAATTTATTTTATTATTTTTCGACGAGTTTAATGTAATGTTTCAGGGTTCTTTTCCTCTTGTCGCGGTAGAACCTAAGGATGGGTGTCGATTCAAAAAATGATGAAAAGCACCGCCGTGAAGTCAGGAGATTTTGAGCGCTCGTTCACCCACCTGGTAGGTAGATTCGCATTTTCCAGTTTAAGAAACCAATTGAAAAAATTTTGACAGCTTTCAGAAGAAATTGTGGAAAAACGTTACCGCGACGAGATCCACACCTATCCTGAAAATTTGAAGTCCCTAGGCCTTTCCATTACAAAGTTATAATTTTCTATGATTAATATGGTTCTGGTCATGCGATATGGAAAAAATGTAGCTCGAATATATAATTCCAAACTTAAATACAAAATTTCGTGACGATCAAATCCATAGTTCTGAAATTATCCTGAAAACTGAATTACGAACGGCCATATTTACGGAACCCCTAGTCTAATTTTGCTCATTGATTAACGTGACCGCAACATTCAAGATCCACACCTATCCTGAAAATTTCAAGTGCATAGGCCTTTCCATTACAAAGTTATAATGTTCTATGGCTTCTATGGTTCTGGTCATGCGAGCTGAACAAAATTTTGCAATTTCACTCCGATCGAATCAGTAGTTTCGAAGTGATCAGCAGAACAAAATTTCGAGTGGCAATATTTACGGAACCCCTTGGCGGATTTTACCCAATAACGAACTCAACCGCGACATTCGAGATGCGAACCTACCCTGAAAATTTCAAGTTTCTATGTTATTGTGTATACGGCCGGCCGGACAGACCCGAAATTTCCGACGGATTCATCATCAGTGAGTCGAACTCTATCGATGGAGAACAATTTTCGGCTCAAAATTATATATAATATATAGCCCTCGTGTAAGTAGTACGAGCGCTCAAATAGATCTGCTCGAATACACGGAATGCGAAAAGCTCGAAGTTGAGTCAAGACACACTGAAGTTATTAGAAGAGAGACGAAACGAATTTATGAAGACAACCGAAGAATATAATACTGTGAATAAGCGAGTAAAAAGAGCAATAAGATAAGACAAAAGGGATTACAACACAAATCTAATAGAACAGACCATACAGAATAACTGCAGGATGAAAGAATTATGAAATGAATTCTCTGAGGGCAAGGCAAAAATTAATGAATTACGCGATACACACGATGTCTTGGTACAAATCAAAGACGATATAGTTCGGTTGATAGAATCTTTCTACACCAGCTTGTACTCTTCTAAAAATCGAACCCAGTAAAGAAGCATAATGAATTCATGAATGTCGGAGCAGAAGACCTACCGGGTATTACAGAGGAAGAAATAAGGAGGACACTTGCGCAAATGAAAAATAACACATTACCACAGAGATGTTGAAGATGGGAGGAACTGCGCTGAGAGAATGCCTATATACCGGCTGATTTGTGTAACTCAGAGGTTATAATTTTGTTCAAAAAGGGCGAAAATACGGATATCGAAAATTATAAGCCCATATCCTCACTATCACACTTGTGTAAACTGTTCACGAAGGTAATTACGAACCGCTTAACATCGATATGTTATTTTTACCAGCCTACAGAACAAGCGGGATTCCGAAGAGGGATTGGCACAATCGACCATCTTCACACAGTACGTACGCTCATCGAAAAATGTTCAGAATACAACGTGCCAATACACCTGGCCTTTGTTGATTTTAAAAAGGCTTTTAACACAGTTGAAATCGGAGCAATCATAACAGCTTTGCAAAATACCAAGATCGATTCAAGGTACATTAAGATAATCGAGAATATGTATGAGAAAGCAACAATACAGGTCAAGATCGAAGAGTTCGCTGTAACCGGCCGAATACCATTGGGCAAAGGCGTACGTCAGGAAGATACCATTTCGCCGAAGTTGTTCACCCTGGTTCTGGAAGATGACTTCAAGAAATTGAAGTGGGACACCAAGGGTATTACCATCGATGGCAGCAGACTAAGCCACCTGCGGTTCGCCAACGATATAGTCCTCATAGTTTTGACGGAACTGGAGGAAATGTTGAATGAATTGAACTTGGCGGCGATAAATGTGGGTCTTGCAATGAACACGAAGAAAACAAAGATATCTTGGTCATACCATTTAGCTTGGAAAGGACAACCAACATGTGGAGATTACAAGACGGATAAGGTTGGCATGGGCGGTTTTTGGTAGATTGGGACACATACTGAAAAACGACACAATACCAATTAACCTGAAACTGAAAGTATATAACACCTGTGTACTACATGTGCAAACCTATGGGCTGGAAATCATCAGTTTGACTAAAGCATTTGCAAATAAACTCGCAACGACACAAAGAGCAATGGAACGCTGCATGTTGGGAGTCTCCCTCAAGGACAAAATAAGGAACGAAAATATAAGGAAGCAGACTAAGGTTAGGGACGTGATTCCGGAGGTGACTGAAATGAAGTGAAATTGGGCTGGTTATGTCACTAGAATGGCTGGAAACAGGTGGGCTTATAAAACCACCGTATGGAGACCTAGACAAACAAAAAGAAACGATGGGTCGACGATATAAGGAAGGTGGCTGGAAAGATTTGGATAATTAAGGCACACGACAGAGAGACGTGGACATGTTTGAGGGAGACCAATCCAGGAGTGGATGAGCATGGGTTAGGAAAGACATAATTCAACTATGACACAAAATAATGCAAGGTATATGTGTATCAGGTTGTTTAATTCCTTGCCTGTACAATTTCATAGTGGGGGTGTTGAAGGGATTTTTTTGAGGAAGTAATTTCAGTTTGTAATTAGGTGTGAACCTCATAATCTACATGGACATCTAGATTATTGTAGGGTGAAAAAACACATGGTTACTTAGAGTTTCTATTTATTATCTTTTTGTCATTGTTTCTTTGTATTTGTGAATACTTAGAGATGAATAAATTCTATCTATCTATCTATTGCCCTTCGTTAAATGTATTTCTTCATTTTATCGAAGCATCATTGAGTTGTAAGGATTTCGGGGTGGATGAGTGATCGCACAGGTGATGAATCAAAGCGTGTAAAAGCTCGTGACTTCACGTAAGTGCTTCTCTCGAATATATCTAATGCAAAATTGACGTTCTACAGCCATAACTTTCTTCGAATCAAGTATAATTCACGTTTTTTACAGCACCAATATTTACGGCGCCTTCAACAACAATGTTAGATCGGCTATATATTTTTTATCAATAAATCAATTCATTGCATCTTGAGGAATCAATCAGAACATTCACATTCCCATTGATTATCTTAATTTCAATTCCATTGAAAATAAAAACGCGTGTCTATGTATTTGGTAGATGTTTCGAATGATAAAATAAATATATGAAAAGCACCGACGAAGTCATAATCAGAGTACTCCACAACGATTTACTGCATAACAGGTACTGCACAACGAGGTACTGCACAACAAGGCACTGCACAAAGAGGTACTGCACAATAGGTACTGCACAATGAGGCTTAGCTATCAACTCTTCTCAAACATACCTCCGGATTCTGAAAGTTTGATCAAACCATATTTGTACTGACACAATATCCAATTCGATGGCGATTTCCAGAAATAATAATAAGAAATGTTCAGTGATAACTTAACTAATCCATGATTTTTTATCACTATGTGGTCAACCTTATCGTTTTAAACCTCAAAATTCGAAAATGGCAGACCCTTGGACAAAATTATACCGCTTTTATTCATAAAAGCAAGCGTACAATAAAAAAAAGTGAAGGCTAGTAAAAAAACTGCTGCAATTAACTTTTTTGGTGCATGTATGATTCCCAATAAAGACTTGAAATAAATGAGTTGAAGCGACACGAATGACCAAACTTCATAGTATAAACGCCCTTATTTTTTTTCTCATTCCATACTTTGGTATTCTCCTCTTCGTCGTCTGACAACCATAGTTTTTATGAAGTACCGAACATTCATACAAATATCAATGCAATGAAATTTTGATGAAGGTGTAGATGATTTGCTAATATTATTGAACGAAATTTCATCATGAAATATTTCTGTTCCATCCACTACTAACTATACACAGAAAACAGCTAACAATAAATCGCACTCATTTGACCGATTAAATAGTTGAATGCCCATTCCAATATATTACCCCTAGTGGTTAGCTACCACAAGATACGAAATTTATGAACTGTACATCACGTTAATAAATTTCAATTCATGACTGTAGCAGTTTATTGGCTATGGATTCAAATTGACGTTCAGCGGACGAATTTATTCGAGAGAAAGCCAACAGTTATTCTTCCGCCGCAATTATTTTCGAGGATAAAAATGAACCACCGTGTAAAACTTACCATCATCCACCGCTATATATATGAATGTAAGGTTTCATGCCGTAAGGCCACAAATATTATTCAGTGTGAATAGACTGGTGGAAAACCAAATCAAGATGTGAACTGAATGGAACGTGCCATCATCGATCGACAAAAGTAGCAAGCAGACTAGTTTCAGCCCTTTTAGCCGTCATCAGTGCTGCATAACTTAGTCGGCGATGAAGTTCAAAATGAAATGCAGAGCGTGGCGAAATCTTTGAATAGGTATATCACTGTCTCAAGAGTAGTCGAAAGTGTTCGAATAAGTAAGTTCAAAAATACTCTTAGATACATACTCGTCGTCAAGAACCAATATATACAGCAAGAATGATATTTGAATACCTGGGCATAGAGCTCTTCGAATTTGGTTATGTGGAATCATAGGTGAAACAAGCAAATTAGACAATGAGGATAGCTTTCTGCTTTAACAATACCAAGTGGAAAAATATACTCACAACATGAGACAAAATCAAGTATTAACAAATCAACCATAAGACCATAAATCTGACGAGAATTTATCAAAACTATAAGAATACTGGAAACATGTGAAATGAAAGTGCTAAAAATAGCCTAAAAACGCTAGAGGCAAAGAGCGCAGTATAACTGGAATTACGAAGAAGGAACCGGCAACCATACCTATGATGAAGAAGGAAGAAACAGTTTTTCCGCTAAACTTATTCTCGCAGGGTGCTTTGTGAGGCGAAGGAGCTTTGTGGGGAAGTAAACCTGCGAGAAACATTTGTTATTTGTTCGATAGATAGTTCGAAGATCATCTAGAATTATTGAAGTTGTCACTAACAACTGATTAGTGGAGTGAACCAGAAGTAGTTTAGTTTCCGTAAATCCCACTAGATCACGATCCGTTCGAATCATCTGTTAACCTTAACTTTTTGAGCGCTCACTGATGCCGAATCCGTCGAAAGATTTGAGTCTGTCCGTCAAGCCAGCCGGACGGCCGTAAGCAGGATAACTTTCGGATGGAAATACCTTTTCAGTGTGGGTTCAGTTCCCGAATGCTGGGCAAAATTCGACCAGGGGTTCCGTAGATATGGCCGTTCGGAATGTTGTCCTCCAGATTACTCTGAAACTACTGATTCGATCGAAATAAATTTTTGCACTCAGATGGAGAATGATGTATTCCAGCTACAGCTGGCATGGCCAGAACTATAGAAACCATAGAAAATTATAACTTTCGAACGGAATGGCCTAGGGACTTGAAATTTTCAGAAAAGGTGTGAATTTCAAATGTCGCCGTCACGTTCATCAATGAGCAGAATTATACTTTAGGTTCCGTAAATATATCTGTTCAAAATATTTTTTTTTCTGATTATTTCGAAACTACCTATCGGATTGAAATGAAATTTTGCACAGAGATGAGAATAATGTATTCAAACAATATCGCATAACCAAGACGTGTAGAAAATTCATGCGAATTTTCGAAAAAAAATTGGTGCCCTGAAGCACTGACGTGAAGTCTGCAGTTTCGCCTTGTTTGAAATTTTTTTTGATAGCTGTCAAAAATTTCTTCAATTAGTTTTTAAAACTGGAAAATACGAATCTACCTACAAGGTGGATAAACGAGCGTTCGAATTTTGTTGTATCAATTTTCGAACCCGAATAAATCGATTGATTTTTTGTTTTCCAGAGAGAAAGGTGAGTGCAATAAGATAAATTGAATCAACTTTGACAGACCAGGTTACTCTTCCAACGCTGAGATCAGTGATCAGGTTAACCCGATTAGTATTTCTGGAATTCTCTAGTGTATTATGTTGGTTATTTCTTCAATAGACTTCTTCTTGACTGTTTCTTTGTATTATATTTTTCTCCACCCGAATTAGATGATATAGAAAGAACAGATATTCCAGATATGATATTAGGACATATTTTAGTTTTTTTTTTGACGGATTGTCAATATAAAACCAGATTTGTATTCAATTAGTTCAATACGGCGAAGATTTTCGAGATTATTCCAAATCCTCGTACATATAATCAAGTCGATTCATTCGTTTCAATTCAATTTTCGGATTATATCCGAAAAAAGGGACACAATTCGGGTCGTTCCGGAGTTTGCGAAGTTGCTATCTATACAATCTGTCCAATCCTATTCTTCCTGATTTTATTCGTTCCATACCTACTCTCCCTATTCAAGTAAATCTTCTCATTAATATTCACTTTCAAGGCCCATTTCACCTTCTGTATTTGTATGAAAAATTCAAATTTATTCATTGAGATGTGATCGCATAGATAAAGTGAAAGAAGGCATTGAGTAAATTTGGCTTTCGCAGTACACACATTTTCTACACGATGAATTTCTCTTAGTTTGATTCCACCACAATCATGATGAGAAGAGTTAAATAAATACTCGCGAAGTTAACGTTATGAGTTCTGCATAAAACCGATATTTTTCCTCTGAAATGTAAATGCCTGGGTTTATGATATTCAGTTCATTTACTGACTCAGTAGTTGAAATTAGGTTCCCCTCAGAATAGGATTGGTGTTTCTGTAGTCGAAGCTCAGAATTTAAGGATCGCGAAATCTGAAGTATAATGATAATGTAAAGAAATGTCGCATATTCGGGTTTCTCAAGAATTGGCCTATAACCGATGTATGTCGATGGAATTCAAGAAGAAAACATCAATTCACATCGGAATAGAGGCACGACAGTTTTCATCAAATCACTCACCTTCGGATAAGGATAAGCTGAAATCGATTCGAGAGTTTTCGAAGAACTTTCAGATTATTCCACTGAAAATGAAAGGCAATCAGTCCATATCGTCCCAAAAAGATTTCATTCACATTATTATATGATACGATATACGCGATTGTAAATAGATACAGTCAATATATCAGGGATTAATAATTTCTTTTATAAATTTCTGGAAATAATCCTAAAAAAGTGCCATGCAAGTGTTGAAAGAATATCCATTTGTTGGTATTGACCTCATTTCAGTTCCTGAAATTTTTTTTTTCTATTTCTGAACCTATGCTTAATTTCATTAAATCCGAATAACCCAAGAAAGTTATGAACCAACTTTTGCCTTAATATATCGAGACGGAAGGAAGTGGGTTCATAACTTTCTTAGAATTGTTGCAAACTAATAAAAGTGGTGTGGTAAAGTTGCAAAGGGATCTTTTAATAGGTAGAGTCGGTTATTGGTGCGCACCTAAGCGAAAATTGTAATATGTCTGTAATGGAAAAAAATTGGACATCTAAGTGTGTCATCCAGATTCTTCCAGGATTTGGCTAAAATATAACATTATTCAGTTCAAACAAAAATGCACATTTCCACTTTGAATTACGAAATGTAAAAAATGCCACTGCGCACTATTATCCGACGTATGCGGCTAATGATGCGCATACATAGGATAATCGTGCGGATTAGAACAAATAACTCAGCCTATTGAACGTAAAAATAATCGGTACAAATATACACTTAAAGCTTTAAGGACGCATAGAGTCAAAAAAATCAAACCACAGATAGATCTCCATCTACCGTTTGAATACGTGAATGGTACGTTAGGATACTGAAAAATAAGACCACACAGCGGTCGTTCAGTGACCCATAACGCCCGTGTTTTTTACAAGGAGAAACGGGCTTTCCAACGATGTCTAAACGACCCCTCTAGAGTCTAGTCCATCTTGAAGTATTTTAAAATAATGTTCGGAAATGGCCAAAATCAATTTTTGGAGAAAAGAACAGGGAAAGATTGAACATGGGAGGAATATTCTTTTTGGAGAAAAGAACAGGGAAAAATTGTACATGGAAGGAATATTCTTTTTGGAGAAAAGAACAGGAAAAGATTGTACATGGAAGGAATATTCTTTTTGAAGAAAAGAACAGGGAAAGATTGTACATGGAAGGAATATTCTTTTTGGAGAAAAAAACAGGGAAAGATTGTACATGGAAGAAATATTCTTCTTGAAGAAAAGAACAGGGAAAGATTGTACATGGAAGGAATAAGAAAAAGAGAGGGAAATAAACAACCAGATTATACTCGAGATTATACCCATGACTAACGAGAATGACAAAAATGAACCTGAAAAGATACAAGCAGAGGAAGAAAATGAGAGAGAACGAGGAAATAGAGACACCGAAATATATGGAGGACGATAGAACAAGAAGATGATGACATGAATTTCTTTGCAGAACTTAAACCTCAAAATTTGTTCGCTGAGTAAGGTCATGGATGGAAAAGTGTAATTGAGGAAGAGTTAATTGCTTTGGAAGAAAATAAAACCTGAAAGTTAGTAGCACCACCAAAAAATTCAGAAATAACTGACTCGAAGTGGTGTATGTTCAGTGTGAAAATAGTGGAAGGACAAGTGAAAAAGAAGGCAAGGTATTAAATGAAGAAATTCTGAAAATGAATTAATATTTAGGTTAGGTTAGGATAAGTAAGGACAGTGTTGAAACAATTATTGAAATAAATCAATATTTAGGTTAGGGTAAGTTAGGACAGTGTTGAGACAATTCTCGAAATGAATCAATATTCAGGTTAAGTTAGGACAGTGTTGAGACAATTCTCGAAATGAATCAATATTCAGTTTAGGTTAGGTTAGATTGGCTGGAGTTAGTAAAGTGTTGAGACAATTCTCAAAATGAATCAATATTCAGGTTAGGTTAGGTTAGATTGGCTGGAGTAAGGACAGTGTTGAGACAATTCTCTAAATGAATCAATATTCAGATCAGGTTAGGTTAGGTTAGATTGGCTGGAGTTAGGACAGTGTTGAGAGCATTCTCGAAATGAATCAATATTCAGGTTAGGTTAGGTTAGATTGGCTGGAGTTAGGACAGTGTTGAGACAATTATCGAAATGAATCAATATTCAGGTTAGGCTAGGTTAGATTGGCTGGAGTTAGGACAGTGTTGAGACAACTCTCGAAATGAATCAATATTAATGTTAGGTAAGGTTAGATTGGCTGGAGTTAGGACAGTGTTGAGACAATTCTCGAAATGAATTGATATTTAGGTTAGGTTGGATCTGATCTGATCTGATCTGACAGTGTTGAAAAGTTCTTGAAATTAATTATCATTTAGGTCAAGTTATGGCAGTGTTGAAAATAATTCCTGAAATGAATTAATAAATAGGTTGGGTTAAGCAAGATTGAGTAGGGACCGTGTTAAATACAATTTTCATATTGAATTCATGAATACACACTATTGCGTGAACCACGCGAACGCGGATATAGAAAAAGAACAGAATAGCAATTAGGACCGTTGAAATACGATGGTTTTTTTTCCCTCAAAATCGAATAAGATCATATCTTTCTTCAATTGTTTTCAAAATAACCGATCAATCGGCAAATCTTTCATTTTGAATCTTAAAAAAATTTATATAATTTCCCCATGTTTAATTTCATTGTTTTCTTTAACAGAATATATTTATTTCATCAAGAAATGAGTGTAGCTGTATCAACATCACAAAATGAAAGTTAACCTATTTCAATTTTTCTCATTATGTCACCTTCATATTACTATCTCTTCAAATGGAATATAACATTATCCCAACAGATATATAATCAACTTCCATAATAGAAATTGAAAAATTATAATACTTTCAATGTGATCATATTATTACCCTTTCTGTGGATTAATCTATTTTGTGGATTTACTCATTATGTGGATCTACTTTTTAGTCGACTTTTTATGTGGTTCTACCTGTTTGTCGATCTTTTCATCATGTGGATCTACCTACTATTTTGATCTACTGGTTTACTAGTATCAAATAAAACCTATACCTGAAACGAAATGTAAAAATATAATAACCAAATACCTTCATAAGGTTTCACAAAAATCCCGAATATTGGATAAATGAGGGGAATCTCCTGCCGTGCATAGTGCATGTACCCATTTCTTACAGACCGAAAATTTGAACCACATCCCCTTTTTTTTACTGCCTTCCCCGCAAATAATGCATCTATCATTTTCATCTGATTCAGGATCATCTAACTTGTCTTCGTCATACAGCTCACCCTCTGAAATATCTTCCGATCCACAACTTTCTTCAAAGACTCTTTTTTTTTTCAATTTTACTGCCTTGAGCGCCTTCGATTAAATGTTTGCCTTTTTTTTTGCATGTTTTTTTTCTAAAATTTTTTTGCCTTACTGCCCTTTTCGCCGCTTCGGTTTCCAATTTTTCTCTGTTTGGTGTATCTGTTTATATTTCTGACGTTTGTTTATATCGATTTTGTCGTTAAGCCGCACTTGGTTTCGGAAGACAACTGAATTCTCCTAAAATAGCAAATGTGCTCGGGAGAGGACCAGAGCTATTTTCAGTACTAGGCAGACCATTTGAATTATTTTTCCTAATAAGGTTATCATTTGAATTCTGTGAATAGGAAGTAGAAGGTAATTCGTCATCAATCACAATCGGGAGGTGGTGAGTACCAGGTAGAAAATCTTCATCCGTAAATTTATCTGGCTGATAAGGCCGTATCCCACAAGCCTTGAGTCCTGATTGACCCTTATCCATTGTAGCAACAAGACCGTAGGCTTTGTTGCATATTTCTGATAACTCGTATTGTGTGATTCTGTCGGCCGATATAAGGTGATAGTCACATTGCTTGTTGAACGCTGATTTTAATGGACCCTAAAAACTTACGTCCAATGGTTGAAGCCTATATGGGATGTATATGGGTGTATCGTGAGAAGGATAATGCCATATTTCTAAAATAGTCGAAAATTTGTAGTGGAATATGACTGGAATGATTGTCGTTATTGAGCAAGATGCGTCCAAGGGTTCCGAAAATATGGCCGTTCGAAATTTCGTTCGTCTGATCACTTCGAAACTACTGATTGGATCGAGATGATGTTTTGCATTCAGATGGAGAATGACGTGTCAAGCTCATAAAAAGTTGGTCCATATCGCATGACCAGAACCATAGAAACAATAGAGAATTATAACTTTCGAACGAAAAGAAAAGGACCACGGACTTGAAATCTTCAGGATAGGTGTGAATGTTGCGGTAACGTTTACCAATGAGCAAAATAAGAATTGGGGTGCCGAGAATATGGCCGTTCAAAATATTTTTTTCCTGATAATTTCGAAACTACTGATTGGATTGAAATGAAATTCTGCACATAGATGAAGAATAATATATTCGAACTCACGATGTCTGTATTTTTCGAATTTCGAGCCAAAGATGGTCTCAACTGACAAGGTTCGACTCACTGATGACATTTCCGTCGAAAAATTCAAGTCAGTCCTTCCGTCAGTCCGGCCGTCTGTCCGTGTACACGAAAACTCTCGAACAGAACGACCTAAAAACTTGAAATTTTCAGGGTACGTTCAAATCTCCAATGCCGCAGTTAAGTTCGTTAATAAGCAGAATTGCACCAAAGGTTCCGTTAATATGATCGTTCGAAATGTTGTTCCCTGATAACTTCGAAAGTACTGTTGGATCAAGATGAAATTTCGCACTCAAAGAATGACGTGTTCAAGCAACATGCGGAATTTTGTCAACATCGCACGACCAGAACCATAAAAACCTCAGAAAATTATAACTTTCGAACGGAAAGGCCTAGGCACTTGAAATTTTCAGGATAGGTGTGAATTCGAATGTAGCGGTCACATTCATCAATGAGGAAAACTAGACTTTCTCTTGAGAAATCCATAGAGCAGTCTTCCGTCCATTTTTTGTTTGTTTGTTATTCGGAGTTATGCTTTATCTGGTTGGCTTCGTCAAAGGAAAACGATAATTTTCAGTTGAACTTCAGTCATTCCATGATGAAGTTTCGCCAACTTGAGAAAGTGATCTCTTAACCGCTCTTTTCGAACAGGTGAAAATACACAACATTTGCCAATATGTATGTGGCCCTACGACATCAAGTCCATTGTCATATGCATTTTTTCTTTTTCGTATCGAAGACTCTTGGATATTGAACCTTCTACTAGACTGTCAGATTGACCCTCTATTTTCAACAAACTGTATAGCCTGAATCATGCTTTTTGGATCGGAGTTTTCTTCTTTCGACGAGTTTTCTGCGTCGGATTCTCTGTCCTCATTTGCAGAGTCGTATTCCGACATTTTGTCAGAATGACTCAAAGACAACACTCCAACACCTATTCCACTTGAATCTCTTTTGTCTCTTTAATGTGAATTAATCTGTGGAACTATCGATCTAAAATCTGGACTCGACACAGATTTCAATTCAATCACTAATAGACGAGGCTATCTAAAACTCATTGAAACGATTTGTTTTCACTACGAAGTGGCAACATTAACAGACGATTAGTCTTCAATAACGGAGTGTCACACAGGTTTAAACTTTCTGTTCAGTTTTTTGGACCAGACTGTACTGGACGAAGCTTTGACGATGTTTTGACATTTGTTAGGGTTTGTTGACATCCGGGGCAAATTTGGTAACTGTTATTTATAAGAAGGGATAGAAATGCCTTATAAATAGATGGCTAAGACCTAGGGTACGTCGAAATTCGATCGCGTCTGCAGCCCGTGACCCTGCTGCACTGAAAAAAAAATTAATTTTGGCGATATTTGAAATCGTTGGGTAGCCTTTTTTCTTTCGACCTGACAGGCGCTTTGCGCCCGCCAAGATCCTATACGATAGTATTTCTGAGATTGCTGAGTCGCCTTGGGCGATTCAATATAAGGATCTTGATGATTTGTGCATTTTGAACTTGTAGGGTATTTTGATAGTTTGATTTTAGTTTCAAGCAATGTGCCAGTTGTTCACTCGAAAAACATTCAGAGTGTACACTTTGCAGTTGAAAATAATATTCTGATGACAATAAGATTTCAACACTTCCATAACTTTAATCAAAAGCATACTCTGAGATTCAATTTGATCCTTTATTGTAAGAGTTCATAAAAAAAAACTTCATTTTCTTCCCTCCTCAACGAAGACTTCCGCTTTCATACTCAGCTATGTGAGGTACTTTTTCTGAATAATGGTGCAGTATAAGGTGGTAAATTGCATAGAAAATTCATAAACTGTAAACAAGATTCGCTCGATTCCTGCTATCATTCTTATCCAACTTCAGCTCCTCTCATAAAATATGAACTACATGCTGCTTTCGTGGCCAATAAAATAGACATGGATGTTTATGTGGCATTTGTATAGTCCTTCGCTCCAATACTAACTTCATAAATGGTTAGTTTGGACAATAAAGACTGGTTTATTGTTTCATGTACCGCAGTTGGAATTGATCTTCAATACGGGGTTTTTCAGCTACTCAAGAAATTCAACTCACGACTTGGGATATCAATCTAGCTGAGGCTAAAAATGTTTTTACCATTTCCCTGATATTTCCCATCTTTCCTTTTGGTGACTGTGAATTCTGAAAATCGAATTACAGAAGATATTTCCACCATTACGACATTTTCTCCAAAAGTATGATGCTTTAATAAAATTTAGTCCTGGCCTTTCTTGAAAATGAGCTGATGACAAGAATTTTCATGACATATCCCGGTGACGAAATTCGTTTTTCGAATTTTTTTCACAATATTCGGATATTTCTTTCGATTCATCATCCGTACCCTACAAGGACTTTTGAGGAATAAGTTTCAATCTTTGGTGGAATATTTTAGATTAGAATAGAGGAATGATGAAGAAGACGAAAATAGTTAAAATTAGGGCTTCACGGAAACAGTAATCCTGTTTTAGTGGAAACAGTAATCCTGTTTCAGTATGAGAATGCTGCCACATTGTAATTTTCAGGAATAGATTTCCGAAGCACTGAATAATCTGCTTTCCATTATCAACATTCCACTAATTTTGATAGTTCTACCGTATGTTGAGCGTGACCATTGAATATAAACTCGATCGTATGTATCCCATTATTTACAGAACAACTTTGAGGGGAGTCAGGTAACTTTCCTGACCCAGAGATCAGTGATCACTTATATTTTATAACGAGCGTTCAATAAAAATGAGGTAGATTGTGTCGTGTCTAATTACATTCTATGGTCCCATATTCGAAATGCATTCTTATTTTCTTCTTCTCCTTTCAAGAAATAGAGAATTGTGAAAACCACGACCTTCTACGATATTTCGTTTATAGTGGCAGTTATAGGTGATAAATGACATTTCAACCATTTCAAAACTCTTATATACCTTTTGGTAATTCCATCTGTGATCTGAGGCGATAACATTATTTAGACACTCATTCAAGTTGAATCCAGTTCTCAAAAAATTCCACTTTTTCTTTAATTCCAACATTATTCAGTTTGGACAATTTTTTGGGCAGAAATCACAAATTACAAAAAGTTATACTGTTATCTAATTGATAAGGGTTTAGAGCATTCTATAAACTCACAAACTGATGAATGAATGGACATAGCTCCATTTTACTAATATATAAAAAAAGACAGAATCATATACTGAACATGATATTATGACAGAAAAAAAATAGTAGGAACATTCCATCGTCCATCTATCGTACCAGGCCTTAACTGAACAAGCGTCTTTCACAGAAAAGGGCAGACGATTCAAAATGGAAAATACTCATTGGGTATAGGGTACTTTCTTTGAGTTGTTTTAAAGTTTTCTCCTCACATCTTGTGTCGACAAGCCACGAAGACGCGCATCAGAACTGAGTGTAAAGAGCGGCAGTGAAGAAAACTTTCAGTGCTCTGTACCCGACAATGAAATTAACACGAGACCATCTCGCGGAAAATATTGTCAAATTCATAATAGTAGGGCTTTCTTTATAGCTGGGTCGCTCTACACCATAAGGCAATATTGTCACGCCAAATTGAGTAATCTCAAAAAGCTTTACGCCTCGAGTAAGATAGGGTGGCTTGACTGGCCTTGCATCATCCAAAATTCGTTGAACATACGTCAGGAATAAAATTTTGCAGGTGGTAGGGCCACAACGCAAAACACACACAGGTGAAGTATTCGTTTTGCCTTATTCGGGGAATGTAGAATATAATCCGACCACGACATAAACCATCTTCAGAAACAACTACTGCGAGATTACAATGAGCGCTTCTAGCCTAAAAAACCGAAAATTTGTAGTTAGTTAGTTAAGCACCAGTCCTCCAACCATGCGTTAAAAGCATCTAGGACACGCTGGGTGGCACCAGCGTCACCGATAGGGTCACCCAACATCTAAGTATCATCAGCAAAAAATGGTCACTGCGAACGAACGAAAGTAGGCAAAGCTCAAATGTAACGTGGGAAGGGAACCAGATTCATAAGGAACCCACTCCGTACCTACTACAAGATGACATAGCCTATGCCCCTATGCGGAACCCGATGGAACGCAAGTGGGAAGTCGAGGTAATCTACCTCAACAGATGAGCCCGATCCGGGAATTTTAGTCCACGCATCGACAAAAAGAGGTAGGTTTGTTATAATAGCACGGCTAGGTGAGAAACCATGCTGATTACTAGGTATTGGATCGTTATCAAGTGAAAATTGAATTATTCTCTTCAGTATTATTCTCCCAAATATCTTCGCAACAATAGACACCAGATTAATGGGGCGGTAATTTCAGGCATCCAGTCTCTCCACTTCAAGACAGGAGTTATTAGCCTCAACAAGTAGGAAGCGGGGTTTTCTTCAATGAAATAGATTAAAAATTGGCGAAAGATGATGCAGAGTACTTGAGAAATCTTCATCAGCACCCGAAGGCGACCAGGGGGAATTTTTCTAGAGATGCCGCATAACGATGGCCGATGAGGGGCTCTGAGAAAAAGGTAGACATCTTTTAAAGGAGTGATAATGCTCAGCCAATTGACGCAAGACCATTCCCAAGGATGTCGAATTAAAAGGATTTGTTTCGGTAAGTTCATTCCTGGATGAACTCAGAAAAAGATGAACTTTCGATGATAGAGTAATATGGTCTGATTTTACGAACGGGACTTATTATTAAGAAAAGTCAAATCGATGAATGTTCTCTGATGAATGTTCATGATTATGACAAAATAGAAGTTCATTTTATGGATAAAAACCATGAAGCGAAATTTCTTTTTCGGTGATCAACTGGCTTTAACTCAAGAACTCAAGAAAGTGTCTGCGGATTATTTTTGTCTTTCTAGCTTCAATAACAAAAAAGCTATTGTTGTTGGACACCCTGTATATAAAGAGATTCAACTTAACCTTCAATAACTCATTTTTAATTTTCTCCTCAGTTATCTATTCATATTTTACTTTCTGCTGCTAAGACTAAACGTAACTCCGCTCATTCTGTTAAGTTTTTCCAAGCCGCCCTTTAGCCATCAACATAGAATATGCAATCACATTTATCCCAAATTATTAATCAGGCATCTCCAACATTCAGGAGCTTGATATCTATGTCGAGCTAATATGAGATGTTTTAACCGATATGAAATCTGCTGTCATCGTATAATAATTGCTTGAGGATATATCTAACGTTCCATTCTGTGATTTCACGAAATAATTGCTCTAATATTGTGGCCATGTTTCCCCGAAGATAGAACACGGGATCGGTATGTAGAGTTCTATTGTATTAGGGCTGTCATATTGTCTAGCTTCTCCCTTTTAGGGTATTAGCCAGATATTTGCCATCTTAGGATTATCACAACTAGAGCAATAAATCTTGTTCCTTGCAACTGTTGTTGGAGGCTAACCTTTTGTTCGGAAATTCTCAGTTTTTACTGTTATGCCTATTGTATATTCGAAGAACTATGAACTTATAACTAAACAGAAACTTTTGTGGAAAGTTCGTACTTTTTTCTTGACAGGCGGTGTGTACTTGTAGAACCTAAGTGAACAAAAATTAGTTTTGTAATCGCATTCAGTTTTATAGTTCTACTAGCAGACTCGGCCACGCGTTGCTGTGGTTGAGGTATACGTGTAATTATATTGTAGTAAACTATTCAAACCAGTGGAATTATTATTATTATGAACTTCAACCTAACCTAACCCTACCCTAACCCTTACCTTTTTTTTTTGTTTTGGGAAAGACACAGAAACTTGGCATCACTCCTCGCACGTTATTGCTCTTGTTGAGTGATCGGGTGTAGTGGGGACGCGATGTCCTGAGGTCGATTTGAGACACGCGTTGCCGCGTAGATAATCATCATTCTTTGTCATTTATCATAAAAAAATAATTTGCAATAAACAGATACTGCAACTATAAATTGAGATATAAACTATCCTTTCTTTGAAGTTGGATCAAACTGCACACAGAGTGCAAAATTTGATAGATATCGATTCAGTATTTTAGGAGTTCATTCCGGACAAACAACGTGACACGAAATTTTAATATATTAGGATATGTCCGGTTTATGGTCTATCAGTATGATATTCCTTCTGTCAGTATTTTTTCTGCTCGAATGTGAGTAGAATTCTCTTCCGTCATCTTTGAGTCGAATTCGATACTTTGCGCGTCAGTACGAATACGCCCTTTTCGGTGTTTCAAACTTTTCTTGTTTCACTCTGATTTTGTCGTAAAACATATCTCATACCCAATGTTTATGTTGTGATTTTCAATTTGTTATGTTGCCATCGGGGCTTGTTTCCGAAAATGTATTTTTTGTCTGGCGTTCAATAACAAAGTTCATTGTTACCGGAGTATCTTTTACTGATGAGCTATTCCTCTCTGAAGTTATTCTCCCTAGAGCTCCCTGGGGCCTAGAGGTTATCACTATCTGGATTACACTTCACCCGAATTATCTTTTATCGGGGTGTTTTTTCCTGGATTTATCTTCTACATAACACAAAAAAATACGGAAAACTTGTTTGGCCCTTTCATACAGGGTGATCTATAGATTTTGACTTCATTCTGCAACTAGCTATAGATATTTCACCATGTATGATATCCCATATCCTATGAAACGAGAATGCGCTGGACAGATTTCAAATGAAGCACGGTGGTAACTTCATATTGAAACGAAGATAAGTGTTTATCCTCTCATTTCTGTTCATCCGCATCAGTGAAATACCATTCTCAACATTCCTTACATGCGCTGGTGGAACTAAAATTCAACATTGATATCATTATGAGCCTTTTCATAGGCTTATTCGGAAAAACAGACAAAAAGTAATTTAGTTAATATATAATATTGGCCTGTATGACATCAATAGAAATTGAACTCTCTTCATGGTACAGACTTTAGCGCGATTGAAAGTTTTGCAATTATCTAGGTAAAATTCAAGCTTTATCAAATTGTAAATGGGTAATTACATCGAAATATCCGTCGCGAACGTTCTAAACGATTCAACAACTATGTAATTTAATACACAAGACCCACTATCCACGAAACTGTGTTGCAAGTAAAACTCAATCCACGCGCTCCACGTGTAGGACAATACTGGCCGTGGGATGGGTTCAATTTGCAGCAGTACTCTGAGACAACGTTCTACAAAATAGTCCACGCGTGTGCTGTGCGTGGGCTGAGTTCAATTTGCGCCAGGCCATACTCTGGGAGAACGTTCTACAAAATAGTCCACGCGTGAGCTGTACTTGTGATGTGCGTGGGCTGGGTTCAATTTGCGCCGGGCCGAAAGGAGGCACAGAAATACCCGAAATACATTTCTTACTTGGACGATTTCGACGTTCAACGTTAAAGCGAGCGTTAAATAAAAAATTACGAAAAGCATTGCCGTGAAGGCAGGAGCTTTTGAGCGCTCGTACATACACCTTGTAGGTAGATTCGCATTTTCCAGTTTTAGAAATCAATTGAAGGAATTTTTGACAGCTGTCAAAAATATTCTGAAACTTAGGCGAAAATCCAGACTTTATGTCAGTGCTTCAGCTGATCAATTTTTTTTCGATAATTCGCTAGAATTTTCTACGGTATCTATGGTCTTGGTGATGCGATCTGGACAAAATTTTGCACGTAGTTTGAATACATTATTCCCCAGCTAGGTGCATAATTTCATTCCAATCCGATCAGTAGTTCCAAAACTATTAGGAAAAAAATATTTTGAACGGTCATATTTACGGAACCCCTAGTCTTATTTTGCTCATTGTTGAACGTGACCGCGATATTCGCGATCCAAACCCACCCTGAAAATTTCAAGTTCCTAGGCCTTTCCGTTCAAAAGTTACAATTTTCTATGGTTTCTATGGTTCTGGTCATGCGATCTGGACAAAATATTGCTTCAATATATCATTCTCGATTAAAATACAAAATTTCATCTCGATCGAATCCGTAGTTTCGAATTCATCGAGAAAATAAAATTTCAAACGACCGTATTTACGGAACCCCTTGTATAATGTTGCTCATAGATGAACGTGATTACGACATTCGAGATCTACACCTATCCTGAAAATTTCAAGTCCCTAGGCGTTTCCGTTCAAAAGTTACAATTTTCTATGGTTTCTATGGTTCTGGTCATGCGATCTGGACAAAATTTCACATGTAGCTTGAACACCTCATTTTCCATTTGATTGCAAAATTTCATCTTGATCAAATCAGTAGTTTTCAAGTAATCAGGGAAACAAAACTTCGAACGGCCATATTTACGGAACCCCTGCTGGAATTTGGCCCATTAACGAACTTAACCGAGGCATTCGGGAACTGAACCCACACTGAAAATTTCAAGTCTCTTGGTTGTTCCGTTCGAGAGTTATCGTGCTTACGGCCGGACGGACGGACAGACTCGAATTTTCTGAGGGATTCGCCATCAGTGGGGCGTCAAGCACTCGTACAACCTTCCTCTTTCCCCTGGTGCATCACCCGAATTTGCGGGGCTTGAAGCACTGACAGCTGTTTTGAACGCCAAACCCGTCATATTTTCTGTTTTTTTCACGTTTTTCGACAGTTTGGTTTTGGCATGTTCCTGCGATAGCTAAGACGTGACGCCCCAGTGCGCCAAGCCTCGGAGAAACACGCACCTGGCTGGAAAGCCACTATTCTCATTATACAAGCTGAGACATTCCTCTGAAATCTCAAGGCCTGCTTTGACCGCGTTATTTCATGTGATACACAGACTTCAATGATTCAATAAATGAAATATTTTAAAGGATGCAGAAGAGATAATGCATCATAATGTGAGGTTCAATTTTATGAATGAAGGTATATGAAATAGAATTGAAGAGTAACATGTTCCAAAATAGACTTCCAAATCCTAATCTCACTATACATCTAGACAACAGTTAATGAAACCCTTCAGTGAGCTAGATAAATAAATATTGAATCCTTCCTCACTCACATGGTGGGTCACTACTTACACGAGGGCTATATCATTTCGTCACGATGTCTGTATTTTTCGAATTTTGAGCCGAAAATGGTCTAAAACGACTATGTTCGACTAACTGATGACGAATCCGTCGAAAAATTCGAGTCTGTCCGTCCGTCCGTCCGGCCGTATACACGATAACTCTCGAACGGAATGTCCTAAAAACTTGAAATTTTCAGGGTAGGTAGGAATCTCGAATGCCGCGGTTGAGTTCGTTATTGGGCAAAATTCGCCGAGGGGTTCCGTAAATATGGCCGCTCGAAATTTTGTTTTCCCGATTACTTTGAAACTACAGATTCGATCGAGATGAAATTTTGCACTCTAATGGAAAATGAGGTGTTCAAGCTACATGCAAAATTTTGTTCAGCTTGCATCACCAGAACCATAGAAACCATAGAAAATTGTAACTTTTGAACGGAAACGCCTAGGGACTTGAAATTTTCAGGATAGGTGTGGATCTCGATTGTCGTGATCACTTTCATCTATGAGCAAAATTATACTAGGGGTTCCGTAAATATGGTCGTTTGAAATTAAGTTTTCTTGATCATTTCCAAACTACAGATTCGATCGTGACGAAATTCTGTATACTAATGGAGAATGATATATTCAAGCTACAATTCTCTAGATCGCATGACCAGAACCATAGAAACCATAGAAAATCATAACTTTCGAACGGAAAGGCCTAGGGATTTGAAATTTTCAGGATAGATGTAGATATGAAATGTGGCGTTCACGTTTATCAATGAGCAGAATTATCCTAGGGGTTCCGTAAATACGGTTGTTTGATATTTTGTTTTCTCGATAATTTCGAAACTACGGATTCGATCGAGATAAAATTTTGTATTTTAAACGAGAATGATATATTAAAGCAACATTTTGTCCGGATCGCATAACCAGAACCATAGAAACCATAGAAAATTATAACTTCCGGAGGGAAAGGCCTAGGAACTTGAAATTTTCAGGGTGGGTTTGGATCGCGAATTTCACGGTCACGTTCATCAATGAACAGAATTAGACTAGGGGCTCCGTAAATATGGCCGTTCAAAATATTCTGTTCCTGATTATTTCGAAACTACCGATTGGATTGGAATGAAATTTTGCACCTAGCTGACGAATAATGTATTCAAACTACGTGCGAAATTTTGTCCAGATCGCATCACCAAGACCATAGATACCGTAGAAAATTCTAGCGAATCATCGAAAAAAAATTGATCAGCTGAAGCACTGACATGAAGTCTGGAGTTTCGCCTAATTTTGAGAATTGTTTTGACAGCTGTCGAAAATCCTTTCAATTGATTTCTAAAACTGGAAAATGTGAATCTACCTACAAGGTGGATGTACGAGCGCTCAAAAGCTCCTGCCTTCAAGGCAGTGCTTCTCGTAATTTTTCAATGATATTCTTATCCTAAAATATAATCTCTGAATCGTCATCATTCTGAAACTCTTTTATCACCATTGTTATTCCAACATCTGGACTAACACAATAGCACATACGAAACATAATTCATATGAAATAAAAATTGAATTTCATACTGTTTAAGAAAAAAATTATGTTAATCATTCAAATGACCTCAGGAACGCCTTTTAGTTCTCCGTTTCAGGAGAATTCTCAAAATCGAGGCTTTACGCGATGCGAATGTGTTGTTGAAGTTCTCCATTTTTATGGTAGACAGACCTTGGTGTTGGCAGTTATAAGGTTTTGTTCGATTTGTTTTGCCATTTTTGAGCGCTCGTACTACTTACACGAGGGCTATATCATTTCGTCACGATGTCTGTATTTTTCGAATTTTGAGCCGAAAATGGTCTCAATCGACTATGTTCGACTCACTGATGACGAATCCGTCGAAAAATTCGAGTCTTTCCGTCCGTCCGTCCGGCCGTCCGGCCGTCCGTCAGCACGATAACTCTCGAACGGATCAACCTAGAGACTTGAAATTTTCAGTGTAGGTTCAGATCCCAAATGCCGCGGTCAAGTTCGTTAATGGGCAGAATTCCACCAGGGGTTCCGTGAATATGGCCGTTCAAAATTTTGTTCTCCTGATTACTTCGAAACTACAGATTCGATCGAGATGAAACTTTGCACTCAAATGGAGAATGAGGTGTTTGAGCTACATGTGAAATTTTGTCCAGATCGCATGACCAGAACCATAGAAACCATAGAAAATTGTAACTTTTGAACGGAACACCCTAGGGACTTGAAATTTTCAGGATAGGTGTGGATCTGGAATGTCGTGATTACGTTCATCTATGAGCGAAATTATACAAGGTGTTCCGTAAATATGGTAGTTTGAAATTTAGTTTTCTTGATAATTTCAAAACTACAGATTCGATCGTGACGAAATTTTGTATACTTATGGAGAATGATATATTCAAGCTACATTTCTCCAGATCACATGACTCGGACCATAGAAAATCATAACTTTCGAACGGAAAGGCCTAGGGACTTGAAATTTTCAGGATAGGTGTGAATCTCGATTGTCGTGATCACTTTCATCTATGAGCAAAATTATACTAGGGGTTCCGTAAATACGGTCGTTTGAAATTTTGGTTTCTCGATAATTTCGAAACTACGGATTCGATCGAGATGAAATTTTGTATTTTAATCGAGAGTGATATATTAAAACAATATTTTGTCCAGATCGCATGACCAGAACCATAGAAACCATAGAAAATTGTAACTTTCGAACGGAAAGGCCTAGGAACTTGAAATTCTCAGGGTGGGTTTGGATCGCGAATATCGCGGTCATGTTCATCAATGAGCAAAATTAGACTAGGGGTTCAGTAAATATGGCCGTTCAAAATATTTTTTGCTGATAGTTCCGAGAATACTGAGCGGATTGGGATGAAATTCTGCACCTTGCTGAGTAATAATGTATTCAAACTACGTGCAAAATTTTGTCCAGATCGCACCACCAAGACCATAGATACCGTAGAAAATTCTAGCGAATTATCGAAAAAAAATTGATCAGCTGAAGCACTGACATGAATTCTGGAGTTTCGCCCAAGTTTCAGAATTTTTTTGACAGCTGTCGAAAATTCCTTCAATTGATTTCTGAAACTGGAAAATGCGAATCTACCTACAAGGTGCATGTACGAGCGCTCAAAAGCTCCTGCCTTCACGGCAGTGCTTTTCGTAATTTTATCTCTTATATCTCTCGTTTTTAATTGAAAGACCATTATACACTTCTCAATGTGATTATGGCCACGACCTCAGAATATGTACTTCGGATTATTGCACTAGCACAATAATTCAAATCAAAACTTCCGAACCAATTTTTTTCCCAAAAAATTCGGGTTGGTATGAATTGTTACAACAGGATTTCCGTATTCCCATTATTCACCGACAGGCGGCTGAAAAGCAAAATTTGCCTAGTATTTCTACAATTCAAACTTCTTTATAACCTTGAAAGCTAAAAAATAGCATCACTAATGATCAATTCGAATTTATCTCTCGAAGAACTAGATTCCACTCCATATTCCAAACGAATGTTAAATTCCTCGTCAAATTAGCTAGCTTCTCCAGTTCTGATGATGCAGAGTATTCATATAATTCCTGGAAAATTATGTTGACGATACAAGAAAAATGTAGAATAAGTTCCAACCCCTATGACATTATGTTAGGATGTCAGAATCTGGGGTCTAGTTAGTGCTGAAATATGGAACGACCTATGTGTATCATACTTTATGGCAGAAGTCCAAAATCCACTCTCATATCAAGAACCCGGAATAAATGGACGACGTATTTCGTTATTTATGAAATTTATCCCAAAACGAACCAGACCTATTTGTAACGCTTCAGTCTTCGCTAATATATGCGAGTTTTATCGAGCTGCTGCCGTATGACTGAAATATTATCGCTGAAAACGAGTCATATTTCAGATGTCGTTCTTGGGGAAGATATGAGTACATCCATCAGATCCGCGCAGATAATGTGCTTACAATACACAAAAGACGCGCGCGCACCCGCGGTATACATTCCAGTTGAACCGCCTGGCTGCTTCTTGACAGTAGATTCATAACATCTGATTTAGTTTTGAGTCGTAATTTCTCATGATGAGTTGTCATCAATCATCACATTACTGAAAAATTTTCCGCTTGTTCTTCTCGACGCTACGGCGGGAAGTTTATGAGGGCTTTCAGCCACATTTTTCTTTCTAAACTTCGGAGATTTCGTCATTCGGTTGTTGAGATAATCTTCATATATAAAAATTACGTGTCACGGTGTTTGTGCGGGGTGAATTCCTAGAATACTGAACCGATTCCGATTCAACTCAAAAGATAGGATAGTTTATATCTCAATTTATAGTTGCAATATTTTTTCATTGCAAATTATTTGTTTATTATATATGACAAAGAGTGATAATTATCTACGCGGCAACGTAGAGGTCTCAAATCGACGGCAGGTCATCGCGTCCCCACTACACCCGATCATCCGAAAGAGCGATAACGTGCGGAAGTGATTCCAATTTTCTAGGTCTTTCCTAGAACTGAAGAAATATGGAACTGTTTGAGAACTGGGTTATAACTTTCAAAAAATCAAGGATATGGTTAGGGTTAGGGTATGGTTAGGTTAGGTGTTATTATTTTAATTCACACAAATCAATTCAATAGTTTTTAATCCTCTCTCTGTTATTTATTCGACAACTATTTCTAGAACAAGCAAAATTGAACCATATCACTTTTCACTTTCAGATCGGTCTGGCTTTAACGATCGAATTTGGATTCTATTCAATTACTGACGGAACGACAAAATGTACAGTGCGAAGTTCAGAACGGTGTTATTTTCTCAACGCACCCTGCAACATCGTCGCGAACTTGTTGATCGCGTCGGTGTACGCGACGCGGTTCAAGGTAGTATTCGGAGCATATCTGTACCCACCTTTAGATTATTACTGATCACGGGCGGAACGCCATCATGTTAAGGTGCGTACAGACATGCTCCGAATATCGTACCGAACCGTGTCGCGTACACCGACGCGATCGACAAAAGTTTGCGAGAGCGAATCAAATTCATCGCATCTCTACGTGATCGCGTAGATGTGCGATACGCGGTTGCAACCCTTCGTCCGCACTTGGGTACGCGACACGGTTCGGTACGATATTCGGAGCTTGTCTGTACGCACCTTAACGGCTCGCTCACACCAAACCCGTCATCGGCCGAACTTTGCTCGGGTGACGACGGCCGAACTCGGCCGATCGAATCAAACACTTGTGAAAGAAAGAGAGCGCGCACACCAACCCGACCGTCATCGTCCGATGACGCCCGACAATGGCCGATTGACTGTCGAATCCGAATTGGTTGGGATTTCTCGCCCGATATCGGCCGACGCCTATAGTGCAAACTAATAATTTATAGTTTCATTCAATCCTGTTGTTATCTTCCTAAAGGAGTATGGATATTGAAAAAATAATTAGTTGTGTTCATAATAGACCTACTCTGTGGGATAAACATCCAAGAAATTAAAATAATCTAGATGTTTCGAAACGGATATCGACTGAAGTTGCATCGGCAACGCACGATGTCGGCACAAGTACACGGTTGCAGTGTGAGCACATACATATCCGAGTTACTCGTCCGGGCAGTTCTGTCCACCATCGGCCGACAAAATCGGTTTTGGTGTGAGCGAGCCGTAAAGGTGAGTACAGACATGCTCCGAATGTCGCCGCGAACCGCGTCGTATACCCCGACGCGATCAACAAAAGTTCGCGACGATGTTGCAGGGTGCGTTGAGGAAATAACACCGTTCTGAACTTCGCACTGTACATTTGGTCGTTCCATCAGACTTTTAGACAGGCTTGGCTACTATCTCATTTTGACAAGAGCGATTGGTACGCCGAACGATTCGCAAGCTAGTTCAGACATGAAATCACAGTGCAACGGCGTTTCGTTCGTGTTTTCTTTGATACGAAAGCCCTTTACCGACAACGGACGGAACGCCATCGTGTCACACCATGATCGCGTAGAGCTGCGATACGCAGTTGCAACCCTACGTCCACACTAGGGTACGCGACACGGTTCGGTACGATATTCGGAGCATGTCTGTACGCACCCTAACGGCTCGCTCACACCAAAACCGTCATCGGCCGAAGTTTGCTCGGGCGATGGCGGCCGAACTTGGAGGATCCAATCAAACACCAGTAAGGCGCTGGTCTCCCTGAAACGCGCCCGACGACTTACGGCTCGCTCACACCAAAACGACTTACGCGGATCCACCGCCGTAAACTTCCGAATGATGTGTTCGGGAAACCACGGACACGGTTCTGAACGTCGCACACGATTGAGAGAGACGGTGCCCGTGGTTTCCCGAACACATCATTCGGAAGTTTACGGCGGTGGATCCGCGTAAGTCGTCGGTCGCGGATGTTCAGGGACACCAGCGACTAACGGCTCGCTCACACCAAAACCGATTTTGTCGGGCGGTGGCGGACAGAACTGCCCAGACGAGTAACTCGGATATGTATGTGCTCACATTGAAACCGTGTACTTGTGCCGACATCGTGCGTTGCCGATGCAACTTCAGTCGATATCCGTTTCGAAACATCTAGATTATTATAATTTCTTGGATGTTCATCCCACAGAGTAGGTCTATTATGAACACAACTAATTATTTTTTCAATATCCATACTCCTTTAGGAAGATAACAACAGGATTTAATTGAACTATAAATTATTTACTCAATTTGCACTGTAGGCGTCGGCCGATATCGGGCGAGAAATCCCAACCAATTCGGATTCGACATTCAATCGGCCGTTGTCGGGCGTCATCGGACGATAACGCGCGGTGTGCGCGGTCTCTTTCTTTCACAAGAGTTTGATTCGATCGTCCGAGTTCGGCCGCCGTCGCCCGAGCAAAATTCGGCCGATGACGGGTTTGGTGTGAGCGAGAAGTAAAAGAAACCAACACGACCGTCATCGTCCGATGAAGCTCGAAAAGGGCCGATTAAGCTTCGAGTCCGAACTTGTTGGGATTTCTCGCCAATATCTGCCGACATTTACAGTGCATATTGCAATTTAATTCAATCGTTCTGCCTTCATTCTGTTGTGTCTAACTTCCTAAACGACTATGGATATGGAAGAATTAATTAGTAGTTTTTATAATAGACCAACCCTGTGTGATAAATACAAGCCGATGTCGCCGACCGTGACGTCGACAAATTAAATTTCGGTATGAATATTCTAAAAGGTGGATAGATATAAAAGAACAATTTATTGACAAAATTGAGGATATATTAATAGACATCGGAAATAGCAGAGAGACAATCCTGCTAGGCGATTTCAACAGTAGAACTGGCAGTCAGAGAAATAGCGTCACAGTGGGACCCTTTGGTGAGGATACAGTTAACGACAATGGCCGAAGACTGATACAAGTGTGTGAGGCTCATAATTTAGAAATCAATAATGGGTTTTACAAACACAAACACATTCATCGTTTCACCTGGATCCAAAGCACACGTAACTGAAGTCTATTATAGACTATATCATTAGCAAACAATCATCAGCCTTACAGTGGAATGATGTTAGGGTTCTTCGGGGCATCACTTGTGGGTCAGATCATCACCTGGTGAGGTGATGGTGAGGTGAACAACAAATCCTGTGGACCCGAGGGAAGATACGCCGAGATTCTGAAGAACAGAACTCAAAAACTGTTTGAAAACTTGACCTAAATGATCAACCAGTGTCTTAATGGTTCTCCGATTCCGGAACAATGGAAGAGTGCCTACATCTCGTCCATCCATAAGAGGGGAAGTAAGCAAAAATGCAATATTTACCGCGGTATATCGGTGACGGGTACATTGAGTAGATTATACAGAAGAATTCTTCGTGACCTGATAGAAAAGGATTTCAGAGAGAACGAAGAAGAAGAACAAAGTGGTTTTCGTGCAGGGAGATCATGTAGCGACAACGTATTTTGCCTTAAGCAGATAATAGAGAAAAGGAGAGCTAGGAACATGGAAACACACGTTACATTTGTAGATCTCCAGAAAGCATACGATACTGTCCCGATTTCTAAGCTGTGGGCAGTACTCGAGCAATCAAATATCAGCCATACCTATATAAGAGCACTGCAAGAACTTTACAGAAACTCAAAATCAAGAATAAAAATAGGCAAGTATGTCACCAGTGAGTTTGAAGTAACGAAAGGGTTGAAACAGGGATGCTGTATATCACCAACTCTATTCAAAATATTTATAGCCGCATCATTGAGAAAATGGAAGAGGAAGGTCCACGGGATGGAAATAGAGATCAACGATACATGCATGTATATACTTCAATTCGCCGATGACCAGGTGGTAATAGCTAATGATAGAGATGACATGCAGTATATGATGAGGAAGTTGGTGGAGGAGTACACTCTTTGGGGATTAACGGTCAACATTGAGAAGACACAGTATCTGAGTCTAGGAACAAATGCCACTGACCTCATCCTGGAAATTAAACAAAAAATATCATCCTGCCGGAAATATATTTATTTAGGAGTAACTTTCGATGATACAGGTACAGATGCAAGCGAAATTGAAAAGATAATAGTTCAAGCAGAGAAAATGACCGGCTGCCTCAATAGCATATTCTGGAGTAAAGACATAAATAAAGGAACGAAATACAAAATCTACGAGTCTATGGTCAAGAGTACCCTGTTATACGGAGCTGAAACCTGGAGAATAACGGAAAAGCACAAGAAAAAAGTTGAGGTAGTGGAAATGGATGCTATACGAAGATCATTATGCATCTCAAAAAATGACCACCTGAGAAACGAAACCATAAAAATGATGATGGGAATCGAAGACAGCATAACCCGAGAAATCGAAAATAAACAGCTAAAAGTGCATACTCACTAAGCGAACGAACAGCGAACTCCGAACTCCGAATTTGAATTCGGTCAATGTATACGTTAAAGCGAAGGCGAATCGAATGGCATTTTCAGTTCGGTTCGCCTTCGCCGTCGTTCGGTGGAAGAGCGGTGCATCTAAGAGATTCGCTGTTCGGTGTGGACGGGATTCGCTATTTCTAGTGTAATTTCGAACCGAACGTCGAATTTGCATTGAAATGTTCAGTTGCCAAAAATCGGAGGGTTAGCGCCAGTCTTTCCTTAGGTGGAATTGCTTCTCGAAAATTTGTTGACTTTTCACAAATTTTTTCACTAATTTTTCTAGGTAAAAATTCAAAATCCGCAGGGGATATTCTACAAAAAAAACTGAACTGCCCTAAATCGTTCCTTAAATCAAGCCCAATCCCCTATATTGATTTCGACTTTGATAAAGTTTTGACATCCAATATCTTCGTTTCCTTTTTTGTTGTTCACTGGTTTTCAGTAAACCCGCAATAACTATGAAAGACGATGCTGCAATAATTTCGTCACACATTTTCACACTGAATGAAGTCGATGCCGAATGCCCTGCGAATAGCGAACTTTTTAAACACTGTATTCGGTGCGGAGTTTGCTTCATCGAAACGAAATCGACAAATTGCTGCCGAACGAACTCCGAACCTTCGTTGTTCGGAGTTCGCTGTTCGTTCGCTTAGTGAGTATGCACCTTTAGCTGTTTATTTTCGATTTCTTGCGTTATGCTGTCTTCGATTCCCATCATCATTTTTATGGTTTCGTTTCTTAGGTGGTCATTTCTTGAGATGCATAATGATCTTCGTATAGCATCCATTTCCACTACCTCAACTTTTTTCTTGTGCTTTTCCGTTATTCTCCAGGTTTCAGCTCCGTATAACAGGGTACTCTTGACCATAGACTCGTAGATTTTGTATTTCGTTCCTTTATTTATGTCTTTACTCCAGAATATGCTATTGAGGCAGCCGATCACTTTCTCTGCTTGAACTATTATCTTTTCAATTTCGCTTGCATCTGTACCTGTATCATCGAAAGTTACTCCCAAATAAATATATTTCCGGCAGGATGATATTTTCCATGGTATGGACATGTGAAACGAATGCCGGACACGAGACTTCCCATACAGGTTTTACAATGGCAACCAGCAAATACACACATTTAGATCGTCAATACAAACCTAAGTCAGATCTGGGCTGGGAATTTCTCAGATTCGCGGTAACTTTGATTTCGAAATACTCGGCCGTGGTGAATATTTTATAAGAACGATTTTTGGTATATTGACTTATTTTGATTAGTTCTTTTCTTGTCAAAAAAAGCCTGACCTTTGAAAACACTCTGTATATTTCGAACAACAACGGCCCCAGGACGCGTTACGTCTTTCATTTTCCGGTTGAACCTCATTCCATTTATGTTCACTTCGAATTGTGTGATGTTGAAGAATAATAATTGTATTGAGCTCGTCAGTTTGATTGAAAACTTCTGCGTCTTCATCATCGTTACTATATCATAGTATAGTTGGTGCCACATCTTATCGAATACCTCGTCAATATCTCGAAAAACGGATCCGGTGCCTGTGGATGATTTCGGTTCTTTTTTGATATCTTCTGTTTATCTGACCAGTTGATGTAATGTCGAGTGGTCTTTTGCAAACTACGTGCAAAATTTTGTCCAGATCGCATTACCAAGACTATAGATACCGTAGAAAATTCTAGCGAATTATCGAAATAAAATTTATCAGCTGAAGCACTGACAGGAAGTCTGGAGTTTCGCCATTTTTCAGAATTGTTTTGACAGCTGTCGAAAATTTCTTCAATTGATTTCCAAAACTGGAAAATGCGAATCCACCTACAAGGTGCATGTACGAGCGCTCAAAAGCTCCTGCCTCTCGGCAGTGCTTTTCGTAATTTTTTCTATAGTTATCTATATAATTGGATCTGATCTTGAATTATTCCGCTCTGAGTCCAAACTAGTCGTTTGAGACCATTATCGGCTCAAAATTTGAAAATTACAAACATTTGGACAAGAGGATAACGCTCTTGACGAAGAAACGTATATTGAATTTCTGGTCAAACGTTCAACAAGAGTTGATTAAAAGTTGATGTTGATTGTTTTATCCCATAGACAAGCGGATAAACATTGAATAAATCTATTATGCACCATTTAATGAATTAGCAGTCCGCTAAAATCCACCCTCCTCAAACACCCGAGTAGTTATGTGACCGTATTCTACACATTTGTTTTTTCCATGAAAACAACAAAACATTTGGTGAAATAAAAGTAATATTTTTTTATACCAGTTAGATATGCTTAACATCTGAACAACAACGGTTCCACCATTCACTGTTGGGTTAACTATTAACACTGTGTAAGGAAACAGTAACATATCCTACACGAAACACAACTGGGTCTCCTAGCTCCCACAAGCTCTGAGCTTATGAGGGGTCTCACAGAGCCCTGGGAGAGTCGGGATATAAACATGAAAACATAAACATCTCACGGAAAATGAACTTGAGGCTATGACTCGCGCTTTATTTGACGAAGGAAGTGAAGAAGAAGTTGGGGGTGAATCAGAGACGTTAGAAGGTGAAACTATAGAGGAGAGTGATCATAATACAGAGTCGGAAGAAAAACTAAATGACACAGATGAAGAACAGGAGCATTCATGAGGATAATGCGAACAGTGAGACCAATGAAGAGGATAATGAATAATATTTTGTGGCTAGAGATGAAAAATTTCATTCAATGAAAGAATGCAGAGAAGAAGAACCCTAGCAGTTTTTAAAAATATATGTATTTTTTTTGTGTGATTTCTGAGCATTTTTGGTTATGCTGTACCAAATACACCGCACGAGTACTAATGTTTTATTTTTAAGGTGCTAGTAGTTGAAGGTTGATATTTGGCTTGAAATGTTGTTCTAATGAGTTGTCGAACTCTTCGAAAATCTTTAATCTTCTAATAATATAGAAATTTACGGCTTTTGGAATATCGGGCTGAAAAGCTTTCCATCAGTTTTTCTATTACTCTTTATTTTTACATGCACGATAAGATTATCTTAAATTGAAATTTAGGGAAAAGGTATCAAAAAATTTCTTGTATGATAAAAGATTTCCAAGATAAATGCGAAAAAAATTTCACGTAAAATAAATTATTGAAAATAAGTAGATCAAACCTAGAAAGTATCAGATATAACATAAATGATTATTACTCAGAGAACAGATAAAAGTAAGAATTCAAGAATACTAGGTTACACAAAAATTCTTCCGTGTTAAACAAAATTCAGCACATTTATTGAAGAAATAAAACACTTGTCAACCGAGCTCTCTCGAGTTCATGTACGGAAATAACTATTCAGAAAAATAATCGTCTCTTATGATGATAAGCCGGTCGAAAAATCAATTCCAGCAAACCTCACAGAATATCGAAATGATCATGTCGGATTTTTGAGCTTCATCGGTACAGTGTGGCCATAATAATTTTGACGCTAGGCATGTATTCAGTGACTAGATTAAACACAGTGGCGACATTCTGGCTAAGCCCCGCCCCATCCGCCATATTCTTCCTAAATTTGAATGTGAATCCATAGGATTTGAATGGAAATCGTAATAAAAAACTTATGATAATTAAATAGAATGATTTTTTTCCTAATATTTACTGGTAAATCGTTGTAAGAACGTAATAGAATATCCAGATCATAAATTTTATTACTTATAGTCCATATACTAAAATTATTTATTCGAAACCACAGAAATGTTAAGACAAAAACTATTTTAAAACGAGAGGCCGAAGGCCTCGAGCAATTTTGAAATTGCGAAAAAAGAAAGAAATCGGGGGCGCGAAGCGCCCCCGCGTTTTTGAGAGTAAGAAACGGGCTTTCCTAAGGTACACGAAAAGTTGCCTGTTTCGAATTCCAAACGTACGAAAATTAAGTTCGAAAATGGTCGAAAATCGAAAAAACGTGAAATGTTAGCTCCAAGATATTGTATAGGCTTTTGATCCGCGACGTCTCGGGGATCGAAAGCGGTCAAATTATCATCCCAAAGGACACGAGATCTTTTTAAAGTTATTTCGGCCAAATTCCTTCTCCCTGTTTACGCAAGAACTCGATTTCGAAAAGTCCGATTTTTGACAACCCCGAGAAACCCGAATTAATTTACGTGGAGCATAGATATTACGTGACGTTTGTCGCGAAATATCTGATAAATCGTATTTTGACACGAGTGACACGACGTCGAAATTTCTCGAAACTCGGATATTTCGAGATGAATATGAATAATGAATGAATAAATAGGATAACGAATTGGCGGCAAAATTTGAATGCTTATTAGATTTTCCGAATGTATCCGAAAAGACGAACGAAAATTCGATCTTCCTCGGGTTATGTTCCATTCCAATTCCAAGTCATGGTGGAGAGGTCATTTCAAATGATCAAAAGTGCAAGAAAATGATAGATTCAGAAGATTGATAAATAGAAATCAGGGTGCGTTAGTAATTAAAACGTAATTCCATCGTAATATTACGAAATTCGTTAAATTTCCACAAATGATTATTACAAAGTGACATCGAAAAATCTTGACACTCTTGACAGCTCCAATGTTTGTTTACATTCCGTAAAAGATTGATGCTTGAAAATAATCCATGCGAATAAGAGGGAGTTTCAAGGTGAGTTGAAATTTAAAATGATTTCCTATCATAATAAGACAAATTTATTACATTTTCAGTAGAGTAAGACAATTAAATAACGATTTTATGAGCAAATTACCCTCAAGGAAGAAAAGACGCCTGAAGGAAATTCTTAACTAAATATCATATATCCTCATATTTTTCTGAATCTACATTGACCAATGCTGTCTGTATCTTGGGAATTTTCAATATCGTCCAGGTTGGTTTTCATTTTAAACGTTCATTCTGATGCATTTGCCATTTTATTAACAATAATTCACTTTCATTTTGTATTTTTCCCTGATCCGGAATTGATCGAACACTATCAAAAATACTGAATCTATGGGATTCCTGATACCTTTCGTTCTCAATATTTAACGTTGCTTTCAAATCAATTTATCAATTAAGCAGGTTAGTTTTTTACAATACAATTTCAAAGAAAGTCGAATAGTATTTATTTCTCAATTGAATGGTCAATCTATCATTTATATCCTGTAAATACAAACAAATGTGGAATATTCATTCATGACAGGAGAATTGATTGTTGTACTACATTGAATTTTTCCAGTTGACGTTCCAATTGTTTCGAAGAAGGAAGCGTTTTCTCATGGACCTCTAGGTGAACATGAGAAGTTTGCACCCTCAAACATAAGATAAAGTACAGGTCAGTTGAAATCCAGCACCCATCCACTGAACCGATACTATGCAATATTGATTGATCGATAGAACTGAAATGACAACGTAAGATAAATTCATTCACTACAATTCTCAAATATCAACATTAAGCTATCTCTCTCTCAACCCATCCAGAACACTAACAAAAATACTGATCCTATAGGATTCCGGATACCTTCCAGGTTTGTTCTCGATATTTAACGTTGCTTTCAAATCAAAATGTCAATTATGCAGGATAGTTTTCACCGTACAGTTTCAACGAAAGTTGATTAGTATTTATTCATTAAATATGAGAAATGAATTGATTTTATTTTGAATATCTTTCAGAAAACTTTCAAATCGTTTGGAAGATGGAACCGTTTCCTCATGGACCTCTACATAAGCAAGAGAAATTTGCAACATTTGTTCCATATACTGGCACCCTTCAATTTATGTGTCAGTAACGACAAACAGGAGTTATATATAAAAAATGTAAAAGTTTTACTCTGGATCTGTTAGTAGTAAAGCTTCTTTCAAATATGTTAATGAACACAAATCCAGTATTCAGTAGTAGAATTCCCATACAATGTACATATTGTACTGTACTATTTTTACAATGCTGTTGTAATTCACATAAAACAATGTCATAATTTATAAATATGAATTTCGTATTCTGTAGTTTAAGTTGAGAAGAATAAATTAATTTAATTTAAATTTTTGACTTTACGTTATAAGACATGTGTTAAGGTGTGTACAGACATGCTCCGAATATCGTACCGAACCGTGTCGCGTACCCCGCGAGAGCGAATCAAATTCATCGCACGTAGAGGTGCAATTTGAATTCGTGAATTTGATTCGCTCTCGCGGGGTACGCGACACGGTTCGGTACGATATTCGGAGCATGTCTGTACACACCTTTACACGATCAGTTTGAAACCAGTTCAGTCCGTCAGTCTGATCAGAATAATATGACTATCCATTTTGAGTGTTAAATGTTTTATTCCACGTTTTCATGGAACTGATATCAGTTTGAATTATCGTGTAATATAGACGTGCACTCATTCAATTTATTGTACTGATGGACTGAACTGATGTCAAATACACATCTTATGGTGTTGAAAAAAAACTACAGAGTAAAAATTATTGGGAAATATTAAATTCATTCTGTGATTTCGACAGTATTTTGATGGTTTAGAGGGATTTCGACAGTATTTTTGGTGTTTCGATGGTTTCGAAGGATTTCGACAGTATTTTGATGGTTTAGAAGGATTTCGACAGTATTTTGGGTGTTTCGATGGTTTCTAAGGATTTCGACTGTATTTTGATGGTTTAGAAGGATTTCGACAGTATTTTGGGTGTTTTGATGGTTTCGAAGGATTTCGACAGTATTTTGATGGTTTAGAAGGATTTCGACAGTATTTTGATGGTTTCGAAGGATTTCGACAGTATTTTGATGGTTTAGAAGGATTTCGACAGTATTTTGATGGTTTAGAAAGATTTCGACATTATTTTGGGTGTTTCGATGGTTTCTAAGGATTTCGACTGTATTTTTATTGTTTAGAAGGATTTCAACACTATTTTGGGTGTTCCCATGGTTTCGAAGGATTTCTGCAGTATTTTGATGGTTTAGAAGGATTTCGACAGTATTTTGGGTGTTTCGATGGTTTCTAAGGATTTCGACTGTATTTTGATGGTTTAGAAGGATTTCGACAGTATTTTGATTGTTTAGAAGGATTTCGACAGTATTTTGGGTGTTTCGATGGTTGTTTACATTCAATCGCCATTTGAGCATGCTAATTCAAATATTTTTTCAGAATAATGAAAACAAAATAATTCATGGAGGATGAAAAATTAATGAAGGAATCTGGAATTTTCAATGAAATATTTGACGTTGGAGAATCATTATGAATTTTGAATAGAAATAAACTGATTCTGAGGAAAATATTTGGTGAATATAATTGAATAACTTTCCTTTCGATATTTAAAAATCAATTTTCGTAAATTTTCGGTGGTTTGGAGGAAATTTCGTGGATAAACTAAGCTCCGCCCCCTTCGATTGACATTTTAGGACAGGACCGTTCTTGGCCCTTCTGGCAATAATCAAAATTATTTTTTCTTTGTTTTCTTCACCGAACTATTCGAAAATGTGAATCTACCCGAAAAGGTGAATCTATCGGAAAAGTCGAATCTACCTATTATGTGGATCTACCCGAAAAGGTGAATCTATCGGAAAAGTCGAATCTACCTATTATGTGGATCTCCTGGCTTACTAGTCCATATACTAAAATTATTTATTCGAAACCACAGAAATGTTAAGACAAAAACTATTTTAAAACGAGAGGCCGAAGGCCTCGAGCAATTTTGAAATTGCGAAAAAAGAAAGAAATCGGGGGCGCGAAGCGCCCCCGCGTTTTTGAGAGTAAGAAACGGGCTTTCCTAAGGTACACGAAAAGTTGCCTGTTTCGAATTCCAAACGTACGAAAATTAAGTTCGAAAATGGTCGAAAATCGAAAAAACGTGAAAAGTTAGCTCCAAAATATTGTATAGGCTTTTGATCCGCGACGTCTCGGGGATCGAAAGCGGTCAAATTATCATCCCAAAGGACACGAGATCTTTTTAAAGTTATTTCGGCCAAATTCCTTCTCCCTGTTTACGCAAGAACTCGATCTGAAAAGACCGATTTTTGACAACCCCGAGAAACCCGAATTAATTTACGTAGAGCACAGATATTACGTGACGTTTCTCCCGAAATATCTAATAAATCGTATATTGACAAGACGTCGATATTCCACGAAACTCGATCATTTCTAGATGAATTCAAATAAAAACGACGAGAAATATATTTTGACGGCTTAATTTGAAAGCATATCCGAATGTAACCGACAAGAAGAAAAAAAATTCGATCAACATCGGTTAATTTTTACATTCAACGCGATAGAACTAGAACGACAATGAAGGTGCCAAATATTCAGAAGATAGTAGAGGGAAATCAAGGTAAGTAACTGAGACATTTTTCTATCCCAATAATACGTATTTGTTTACATTTCCAGTTGATGAGTACAAAGTGAGAACGGAAAATCTTGATAGCCCCGAGAATTCAGTTATAACGCTAAAGGGGTTTCAAATGAGATAATTACGATGAGATAGCATGACATGACAAGGTAGGAAAATCATCTCAGACTTCTTGGGAGGACCCTGTGAGAATGTTTACATTACATATTCATATATTATATGAAATTATTATTATTCATTACATATTATATATATTAACTCGATTCGGAAAAGATGGATTTTTGACACCTCGTGAAATAAATTCGGTCAATCATAGAGTCATAGATATTCCGTGCATTAATTGAATTTAAACGTTTCTCAAGGGAATAATCGTATTTTGACACGACGTGGAAATTTATCGAAACTCGGTAATTCCGTGATAGATTTGAATAAATAGAATGACAAATAAATATAAAAGGAAAATTCAAATAACGGAACGTATCCAAAAAGAAGAATGTAATTTCTTCGATCATCATAGGTTATGTTTACATTCAGTTCAGATAGAGAATGTTGAATTTTGATTAAACGACAATCCAGAATGATTTCGAACTATTCGAAATAATAAAAGGTAAGATCAAATTCATTTCGTTTCAAATTATTGTATTTCCACAGCAAAACCTATAACCTAGCTGAATTCATCAACCAAAACTTAAAGAAAAACTTATTTCAGGTAGAATTTAAAATAACCAGGAATGCCTGAAGGGATTTTTGAACCTCATTTCGTATATTCACATAAATAACTGAAACTACATTGACCAAAGTTGATCGGAATGCTGGATCTTGTGGAAATAGTTTATCGTTAGTTCGTGGGAACACCTTACAGGATGTCTTCATTAGTAAACCGAATTCCCGAATGATTTCAAAGCATTTAAAACAATACAAGGTTCGTTTACATTGATTTTATTCAACTTATAATAACCTAGCCTGTTTCAGATAGAATCTAAAATAATCTGGAATGCCTGAAGGGATTTCTGAGCTTCATTCAGTATATGCACATATTTTCCTGAATACTACATTGACTTAAGCTGATCGGAATGCTGAATTTTGAGGAAATAGTTTATCGTTACTCCATGGGAAAACCTTACAGGATGTCTTCATTAGTGAACCGAATTCCAGAACGCTTTCAAAGCATTTAAAACAATACAAGGTTCGTTTACATTGATTTTATTCAACTTATATTATTAATTTTCAATTGATCACAGAAAAACCTCCAACCTTGCAGAATTTTTCGACCGAAACTCAACAAAGGCCAGTTTCAGGTAGAATGAGGGATCATCTGGGATGTATGAAGGGAATTATGAACTAAATATCGTATATCCACATATTTTTCTGAATCTACATTGACCGATGCTGAATGGAATACTGGATTTTGAGGAAATAGTTTATCGTTAGGTCATGGGAACACCTTACAGGATGTCTTCATTAGTAAACCAAACTCCCGAATGATTTCAAAGTATTTAGAAGAATACAAGGTTCGTTTCCATTGATTTTATTCAACTTTCATCATTAATTTTCAATTAATCACAGAAAAACCTCCACCTTGCAGAATTCTTCAAACGAAACTTAACAAAGGCCAATTTCAGGTAGAATGAAGTATCATCTGGGATGTATGAGAGGGATTTCTGAGCTTCATTCAGTATATATACATATTTTCCTGAATACTACATTGACTTAAGATGATCGAAATGCTGGATCTTGAGGAAATAGTAAAATGTTACCTCATGGGAGGACCTTACAGAATGTTTTCACTGCTAAACCGGATTCCAGAATGATTTCAAAGCATTTTAGAGAATAGAAGGTTGGTTTACATTGTTTTTACTCTACTTATATTATTAATTTTCAATTATTCACAGAAAAACCTCCAACCTTGCAGAATTCTTCAACCGAAACTCAAAAAAGGCCAATTTCAGGTAGAATAAAGGATCATCTGGGATGTATGAAGGGAATTATGAACTAAATATCATATATCCACATATTTTTCTGAATCTACATTGCTGTATCTTGGGAATTTTCAATATCGTCCAGGTTGGTTTTCATTTTAAACGTTCATTCTCATGCATTTACCATTTTATTAACAATAATTCACTTTAATTTTGTATTTTTCCCTGAACCGGAACTGATCGAACACTATCACAAATACTGAATCTATTGGATTCCTGATACCTTTCAGGTTCGTTCTCAATATTTAACGTTGCTTTCAAATCAATTTATCAATGATGCAGGTTAGTTTTTTACCATACAGTTTCAAAGAAAGTCGAATAGTATTTATTTCTCAATTAAATGGTCAATCTATCATTTCTATTCTGTAAATACAAACAAATATGGAATATTCATTCATGTTTCATTAAATATGACATTTTTCCATACTAATCAAAGTTTTCCTTTTTTCCAGAATATAGAAATGGTGGAAGATTTCTTATGGATTGACACTGCCTGCATTTTTAATGAATTCAAAGAATTTTAAAACAATTTTGATGGTTTCGAAGGATTTCGACAGTATTTTGGATGTTTTGATGACGATTATAATAAAAATGGCTACTCTAATCAAAGGAATGGCATAAAGAGGTACGAAAACCATCTCTAGCAACTGTTCATCGCACCTTTCTTGAAGGATTTCACAGGATATGGATATCGAACAGGTAACAGGTAATATTTAATCGCCATTCAAGTATGCTGATTTTAATCTTTTTTCTCAATTTTAGAATTATGGAAACAAAATAATCCATGGTGGATGAAAAATTAATGAAGGAATCTGGAATTTTGAATGAAATATTTGACGTTGGAGAATACTCATGAATTTCGAATGGAAATATTATGAAATAAAACGATTTTGAGGAAAATATTTCGTGAATATAATTGAATAACTTTCCTCTCGATATTTCAAAATCAATTTTCGTGAATTTTCGGTGGTTTCGAGGAAATTCCGGAACGTATTTCGTGGATAAACTAAGCCCCGCCCCCTTAGATTGACATTTTAGGACAGGACCGTTCTTGGCCCTTCTGGCAATAATTGAAATTATTTTTTCTTTGTTTTCTTCACCGAACTATTCGAAAATGTGAATCTACCCGTAAAGGTGAATCTATCGGAAAAGTCGAATCTACCTATTATGTGGATCTACCCGAAAAGGTGAATCTATCGGAAAAGTCGAATCTACCTATTATGTGGATCTATCCGAAAAGGTGAATCTATCGGATAAGTCGAATCTACCTATTATGTGGATCTCCTGGCTTACTAGTACTGTATTACAGTGTTATAATGAAAAGAATCTTTTGGATTTCACGTTCATTCATTCCCTTTGGAAAGATACAAATAACAATAAAAAACAAATTGAAGACTTTTAATAAATGATTAATCGAAACATAAATAATTCAGAATAAGTTGCCAGCTTCTCATTTTTTTTTGAGGATGCTTTGAATTTTTTCGAATTAATTTTCAATCTAAAAATAATAAATCTTTTATAATTTTGGTTTTGAGATTTTGGCAATCTGGCCTCAAATCTGACATTTCTTTAAAATAAAATAATTTCAGATCTATATTTTGAGATGAAATATTTTCTGAAAATACTTTCCATCTCTAAAGAAAACAAAACACTGTCTCTGAAGTGAAAAATAAGGATTGTTAGTTGAACCTCTTTATTAGTATAAATTTACTACATTTTTTGTGCAATGGCCTTTTGGAAACTGCTGAACTCACACATTCAATGGTATTAAAAGTTTTTAAAATATATCCTGATATATTATAAAGAGAATTCAAGTCCCTCCGATTCAAATTAAAAATTAGAGTTTCTATCATTTCTGGCAACATAACTTAATCATGAAGTGGCTTCAATGTTTTCAGACTGTCTAAAAAACCTGAAGAAACTCTGTCATCTTCCTCGTAGCTGCTATTATTAGCGTTCTTCAAGTATTCCGACACAGAGATCAATTTCAGGTTGTTTTTCACTTGTAACACATTTGGCACAACTTGTTTGCTTCTCAATATACAGAATAAATTTCCCAAACAATCTTGAGAAAATAGACTTGTTAAAACAAATTGGTACGCTCTCTATTCCAACAATTCAGTTTGGAGTTCCAGAATGGATCGTGTCGAAATGACAACACCTGTTTGGGATGGTTTCCAAATTTTCTTATAGCCTACTTCCGTATTGGTGAATATTTTGATGAATTCTTCTGAAAATGTTATCGTTTCGTTATCGACATCAGTGTTAAATTTGCTTATTGCAGCAGATGGATGTCTGGATGTCATCAAGTAAACCATTGATCTAAAAAAATATATACTCTCCAAATCGAAGTTTCGGCTGCGATATCATATACTAGGTAAAGAACCCAAGATTTAAGGATAATTTAAATAACAAATGGTACAAGAAAACGTGAGGAATACTCTTATATAAAAGACAACACTTACCACTTTGGCTGAATAATAACAAGAAAGTTCTGATAGTTAAGGGATACTTGGCCAAAAAGTATCAGTCAAAGATAACAGGTACATTTCTAAACCATTAAATTTTCTTACTTTCTCACTACAATGGGCCTTATATTTTGAATAAATCATAAAATGCAGGTGAACGAAGAAAGTAAACAAACGAATTTAGGAAGAATATGGCGGCTGAGCCGGCAGCCAATCAAAAATGAGACCACGAATGTCGCCACTGTGTTTAATCTAGTCACTGTAGGCATGTAGAGAATATAACGCCACCTGTCTGTCCGTTCCAACAATATTATTGACCTGCTTATCATGGATGTAGATTATCCCCCGAATTATTTTTTCCGTTCATGTATTGTCGGCGATCCTATCGAACAAGTGATGTTTATCTTTCAATTTTGAACTCTCTAGACTTTAGAGTCTAGAGTATACCAGTATGCTTAGATAATGGGTGAATATCAATGAAATATTTGAATTTAAAGTGATAAATGGATTATTACTACACTGCCGCCCCTTTTGATATACTCGTAGGTATGTTCGTTTGTGATGATGTTTGATACCACAAAATGGAATTATTAAAATGTCCCCCATTCATACAATGTTATATTAAAATTGGCAGTTTCTTCGAGAGACTGAGTTTACGGAAAATAATAAGTTGAAAAATACCTACATTCGGGTTTGGGCAAAAACGCGTAGGGCACCTCAATCGAAATGAGGTTTCTGGGACTGTCCCTCGGAATGAAGTCTGTGTTCGAAAGCTCGTGAAATGAGTTGGCTAATGAGAATTACGATTTCTTACCCCACAGAGATTCTGTCGGGTCGCTTTCCTGAATAAACAGTTTGTGTCTTCGTCGATTTGAGTCTTGACTTTAGATAATACACATTTAATTTTTGTTGATGATTCCGAATATCCAAAATTCGGAATCGTTCGAGAAGGAATAAAATAACTTCCTTAGTGATTTCGGTTCCGGAGAGGGTAAAACAGAAAATCATCTATTCTCATTTAAGATTTAGGTTGTTTACCGAGGGTGTAATTAAACTCCAACAACCGAATTTGGACTGTTGATAACTGAAATGTTTTTTATTGGATAATTAACTAATTTATGATCGTTTTGATTTTTAATGTGGTGACACTATCGAAACAAAGATTATGAAATGACCCAAAAACTTTGTTAACCAATTCGGCCGTCAGTGTGACAAACAGTGTCATTTCATCTGCATAAACTTCAAGAGATGGAATCACTGGAAATAAGCAATTTTTCAATGCCAGATGCGAACTTTTTTTCATTTGGGAGAGCTGCAAAGCACAATTATAATCTCTTTTATTAATTCCCCTTTATGCCCTTTATGTAGTGATAAAATTTCAGCAGGATACGGCTAAACTTTTCTGAGAAATGAAAGTTTTTGAAAATACTTTTTTCGACAACCGTCCGGGAAGTACTCACATCCCAGACGCTTTCTCTTTGAGAAAGTAGCATTTCCCGGAGTAGTCCGGGAAGTACATAGAAACTTCCCAGACTAGGCCGGAAATAATCCCATCGTTGCTATGGAAATAACTACTGACACCTATTTAACATGAAATTACTTAGTTGACATTTGGATTTTTGAAAGTTCGAAATTTTGTTCTACAAAGAAATATAATGAAGAAATGTGTCTCATTGATTTGTTATTCTACACGGTTGTCGAAAAAGTAGTGTACGCAACACGTCCAAAATAGTAAGTAAGTCCGGAAAATACTGTTTTTTTGGACGAGTAGACAAAATTCTAGGACGAGCGTTAGCGAGTCCTGGAAGTCTGCGAGTCCAAAAAAACTGTTTTTGGACGTGTTGCGTACACTATTTTTTCAGCAACCGTGTAGAATAACAAATCAATGAGACACATTTCTTAATTGCGATAAATGCGACCAAAAACACTCCAAACTTTCAAAAATCAAAATAGCAACTAATTTCATGTTGGTATTTCGTTGCTATGGTAATGATCAATTGTATTTATCGAAATCAGACCCACCTAGCCAATGATAACAACGTAATAGGTGTCAGTCGTAATTTCGTTGCTACGGGAAACGTACTTTCCGGCCTAGTCCGGAAAGTACGTACTTTCCGGACTAGGCCGGGAAATGTTACTTTCTCAAGAAAAAAGCGTCTGGGAAGTGAGTACTTCCTGGACGGTTGCCGAAAAACAGTTTTTTCGCTGACGAGAATTTGTCTACTCGTCAAAAAAAAACCCTATTTTCTGGACGTAAATTACTGTTTTCTAATTATTCACACATCAAATTTCATCAGGATAAGTGGAAAAGTTACTGAAAGTTTCACCAAAGAATGCCCCTGAAATCTTTCAGTAATGCGAACCTTACGGATTCCACCGGATGAACCTTCGTGTCATTTTTTTACAACCAGCTAGCTACACAGTTTCAATTCGATCGGATCGGAATTTTCGAATTATTTGGGAAATAAAATTCAGATGGAAACCATGAGACCGATTTTACCCAATAACGAACTCACCCGGTGCATTCAAATCTCGAAGAATTTTGAAACCCTAGGCCTCCTCCCCCTTTTTGAGCGCTCGTACTACTTACACGAGGGCTATATCATTTCGTCACGATGTCTGTATTTTTCGAATTTTGAGCCGAAAATGGTTTAAAACGGCTATGTTCGACTAACTGATGACGAATCCGTCGAAAAATTCGAGTCTGTCCGTCCGTCCGGCCGTATACACGATAACTTTCGAACGGAATGTCCCAGAAACTTGAAATTTTCAGGGTAGGTTCGAATCTCGAATGCCGCGGTTGAGTTCGTTATTGGGCAAAATTCGCCGAGGGGTTCCGTAAATATGGCCGCTCGAAATTTTGTTTTCCTGATTACTTTGAAACAACAGATTCGATCGAGATGAAATTTTGCACTCTAATGGAAAATGAGGTGTTCAAGCCACATGCAATTTTGTTCAGCTCGCATCACTAGAACCATAGAAACCATGGAAAATTGTAACTTTTGAACGAAAACGCCTAGGGACTTGAAATTTTCAGGATATGTGTGGATCTCGATTGTCGTGATCACTTTCATCTATGAGCAAAATTATACTAGGGGTTCCGTAAATATGGTCGTTTGAAATTTAGTTTTCTTGGTCATTTCCAAACATTCGATCGTGACGAAATTCTTTATACTAATGGAGATTGATATATTCAAGCTACATTTCTCTAGATCTCATGACCAGAACCACAGAAACCATAGAAAATCATAACTGTCGAACGGAAAGTCCTAGGGATTCGAAATTTTCAGGATAGATGTAGATCTGAAATGTGGCGTTCGCGTTCATCAATGAGCAGAATTATACTAGGGGTTCCATAAATACGGTCGTTTGAAATTTTGTTTTCTCGATGATTTCGAAACTACGGGTTCGATCGAGATAAAATCTTGTATTTTGAACGAGAATGATATATTAAAGCAATATTTTGTCCAGATCGCATGACCAGAACCATAGAAACCATAGAAAATTATAACTTCCGAAGGGAAACGCCTAGGGACTTGAAATTTTCAGGATATGTGTGGATCTCGATTGTCGTGATCACTTTCATCTATGAGCAAAATTATACTAGGGGTTCCGAAAATATGGTCGTTTGAAATTTAGTTTTCTTGATAATTTCCAAACTACAGATTCGATCGTGACGAAATTCTGTATACTAATGGAGAATGATAATATATTCAAGCTACATTTCTCTAGATCGCATGATCATAACTTTCGAACGGAAAGGCCTAAGGATTTGAAATTTTCAGGATAGATGTAGATCTGAAATGTGGCGTTCACGTTTATCAATGAGCAGAATTATACTAGGGGTTCCGTAAATACGGTCGTTTGAAATTTTGTGTTCTCGATAATTTCGAAACTACGGATTCGATCGAGATGAAATTTTGTATTTTAAACGAGGAGGCTCTATTAAAGCAACATTTTGTCCAGATCGCATGACCAGAACCATAGAAACCATAGAAAATTATAACTTCCGAAGGGAAAGGCCTAGGAACTTGAAATTTTCAGGGTGGGTTTGGATCGGGTTTGAAATTTCACGGTCTCGTCCATCAATGAGCAAAATTGGACCAGGGGTTCCGTAAATATGGCCGTTCAAATTATTCTGTTCCTGATAATTCCGAAACTACCGATTTGATTGGAATGAAATTTTGCACCTAGCTGAGGAAAAATGTATTCAAACTACGTGCGAAATTTTGTCCAGATCGCATCACCAAGACCATAGATACCGTAGAAAATTCTAGCGAATTATCGAAAAAAAATTGATCAGCTGAAGCACTGACATGAAGTCTGGAGTTTCGCCTTATTTTGAGAATTTTTTCGACAGCTGTCGAAAATCCCTTCGATTGATTTCTAAAACTGGAAAATGCGAATCTACCTACAAGGTGGATGTACGAGCGCTCAAAAGCTCCTGCCTTCACGGCAGTGCTTTTCGTATTTTTTTCCGATTGTTATCGATATAATTGAATCTGACCTTAAATTATTCCGCTTTGAGTCCAACCTAGTCGTTTGAGACCATTATCGGCTCAAAATTTGAAATTACAAACATTTGGACAAGAGGATAACGCTCTTTTTCGATAAAACGAGCGCGTTAAATGAAATTATGTATATTGAATTTCTGGTCAAACGTTCTACAAGAGTTAATTAAAAGTTGATGTTGATGTTTTTATCCCATAGACAAGCGGATATACATTGCATAAATCTATTAATGATTCAATATATTAGCAGTCCGCTGAAGTCCACCCTCCTCAAGCATAAAAATCGAATCTACTGGTATTATTTGAGCACCGAGATGTCTGCGAGCTTCATCATCCGAAAACGAAATACCACCAGCTTCGTAATCTCCTTTGAAAATGTGGGAGTGGAGTTATAAACGAATTCACTAAATAAATTTGTCAAATTCCTCTCTCGTTATCATTTAGAGATTGAAAAGAGCAGAAAAGTATGCCGCTCATAAACGTCTTGTACTTCGCTCATTTATTAAATTCCAGAGGATGGAGAAAAACGCGCGGGATAACCGAAATACGGTAAGGGAAATGAGACAGTTGAATATCTGCCCCTTCGATGATTATGGAAACAATAAATAAAAATCTCTTGTTACGGAATTCTTTTTATTCTCTTTTCGGTTCATTGAGGATTAATATAATAAATTATAGAAAGCACTGCCGTAAAGTCAGGAGCTTTTGAGCGCTCGTTCGTCCACCTTGTGGGTAGATTCGCATTTTTCAGTTTTAGAAATGACAGCAGCTCTTTGTCAATTATGTCGAATGAGCTGTAACAGAAATATAAGAATCATTTTGCAATAATTCGCTAGAATCTTCTACGGTTTCTATGGTCTTGGTAATGCGATCTGGACAAAATACTGTGAAGAAGGCAGATGTTCGAAAAACAACATTTCTTGACAGATGCAGCAAATAATGGTTGGCAGGGGGTTCTTTCCAAATATTAACAAGAAATCTAAGATTTTCTGTTCGGAACCGTTGATATGAGTAATTAAATGATTAGGTACTCATTGTGAAGGAAATTGCATTATCTTCAACTTCTTTCGTAATGGGTATGGCAGGAAAGTGGAAGACTGAGGCGCTATAATGAATGGTTTGTCGAAAGCCCGAGGTGGAAATACAATGTTCGTTAATTAGTGATTTTCGATTGCGAATATCTCAGAAATAGTTTGAGTTCCAATGAAAATGTAATAGATGCAGTCTTGTAAGGAATTTTGAATGCTTTCATTTTTTTTAGCGCTCGTACTATTTTTTCAATAAGTTTTACCGCACGACTCACAGTTTGGGAGATATGGGCCCTAACATGAGCTCCAGGTTTAGACTTTCATTATATTTACAACAACAACAACCCTAAATACATTATGGAAGAAAAGTATTAATTCCTCTGAAATGTTCTCTACACCCCTCTTTTGACCTTACATTGATTAGACTATTTATTGAAATTATAAATTGGCATGAATAGAACTTTCAAGAATTATTGTGACAAAGGTAGTACATAATCAGCTTGATTGAAACATTCGGAACATTTTACTCTTAGAGCAAGAGCCCGTGAACCCCAGTCAAATCAAATCTCTACGTATCAGAACTGTACGGATAATCCACCCGTGTATGTTGCCCCATTAAAAGCTGAAACATTTTCAGCACATGCTCCCATTACAGGTAAGAATGATGGACCGTTATGAAGTTTGGGTTATTGTGGCTTGGGCAGATAAGCGGTACCAAAGGTGCGTAAAATACCGATCTTCTTTCGTTAAATTATGAAGATTGATTTTTTGGTTTTACCTTCAGAATATCATTAAAAATCAAGTCATTAATCGCCAGGCAGTTAACATCGTGGCGATCCCTTGCCAGACACTGGACCGCAAAATTAAACAGAAAGAAAATTTTTTTGCCTGAACTCAATCTTGAATAACTAGTTTGTTGAGCAATTTCGATAATTCTGCTGATTATTTCATGTTCATCATGTCCTGATATCGATTTCACGAACAGGATGAATGGATACATTGAGATAAATGGTAGCAAAAAAATTGCATTTTAGGCTCAACTTCTGAACATCCTGTAAAAAACTTCAGAAACTAAATAATATTTCTGAGCACGACATTTTCAAGTCCCATCTTTTCTGAACAATTTGTTTTTTTAATATACCGATATCTCTATTCTTGAAGAAAAACCACAGGTTTGAAGGAAAAAATGCAATAATTCTTCATAAGCTACAAAAAATTAAAAAATTACATAGGCAATAGTGGTATTGTGATATGTTTATCTGGCAAGGATAGAATCGCATAGAAACCAAAAATTCAAACACATACGTAAATAGTATCACTAAACCCTCACGAGGGTAAAAGGACTAGGAAGGAAGGATATATTTATTGAAATCGAGTATTTCCTCCACGAACCTGAAAAAAGCTGTCAATTGAAGTAGCAAACCACGCCCTGGGTTATCTGATACCACTCATTTTTCAGTGGCTGTACTAAAAAAACTGTTTGAAACTCGCCTCATTTCTGCCTAACACTCTTTCGTTGTGTATCCCACACATGTTCAACAGGGTTGAGATCCGGACTTCTTGGTGGTCAGTCGAAAACTTGAACGTCGGCTTCGTTCAAATATTGCCTGGTTATTGAATTAGTGCTATGTCCAGTCGAGCATTGTCTATGAGGGGGCATATAAGGTACCACTAGTACCACATGTTCTTCTGAGCACTCTATTATGTATCTATCAGCGTTAATATCACCCTGAAGTGTAACGAGGTATGAATGAAAAACCAAATTGTTCAGAGATGGTGGGACTTGAAAATGTTGTACTTAGAAATTTCATTCAGTTGGTGAATTTTTCTACAGAATGTTCAGAAGTTAAGCGAAAAATGCTAGTTTTTGTGCTACCATGTATTTCAACGTATCCATTCATCCTGTTCGTGAAATCGATATCAGGACATGATGAAGATGAAAGCATCAGCAACTTGTCAAAAAATTATCGACATTGGTCGGAAAACTTGAAAGTTATTCAAGATTGAATTCAGGCAAAAAAATTTCTGTCCGGAATTTTGCTGTCCAGTAAACTTTAACGTAAGTAGAATTATAATTTCATGAACATTGGGGGTGTCTGGCAAGGGGTTGCCACGATGTTAAGTATCTGGCATTTTTAATGATATTCTGAAGGTAAAATATAAATTTGTTTCCTTATTTATTATTTGCAAGTCATTCTAATCACGAATCTCTTCGTAAGATTTACATGCTTGTCAGCTTGTCTGGAAAGGGGTAGCAACTAATAAAATATCTAGCTAATGGGGGAACATCATCTAATTATTACCCAGGTATTATATATAAAAATCAGTTTTTATACTATAACGTAAGTAGAATTAAATTTCATGAACATTAGGGGTGTCTGACAAGGGGTTGCCACACTTTATAATTTGATGAAAGTAGATCGGTATTTTACACACCTTTGGTACCGCTTATCTGCCAAAGCAACGATAACCCAAACTTCATAATGGTCCATCGTTCTTACCTGTGTTGGGAGCATCTGACAAAATTTCAGCCTTTATGAAATATCGAAGGTCTGGGGTTCACGTGTTCTTGGACTATCTATTTTCATGTTATCTGTTAAAATAGATATTTTGTTGTTCGGATGTCATTCTCTGCATTATGAAAGTATTTCTAGTCATTCAAATAAATGTTTGTTTTTTGAGAGAAAGCTATGTTTTGAAGGTAAAGCAGAAAGTTGTGCTTGAGCATACTTCAAAGTCCCATTTCTGAACGTGGGCCACTTGATTTATTCTGATTCTTTTCCTTTGGAAATTTACTTCCTTCGCTCAGCGGCTCAGCCCGAGACGAGGTGAATAAAAATAGGAGTAGGCTCACTTCTCCCTCTTTACCAAATAAAGCACTGATAGTCCCCTGTTTTTAAGAAGGTATCAGATGAACCTGAACGGCCGACGCAACTTTGGTGCTAAACCAAGATAAAAAAGGGACGAGGAGGTATAACTTACTCTAAACTTTAATCGTTATCTTTAAGCTTCAGATTTCGGGTGAAATGGAGATGAGTGAAAATGGGGCCACCCAGACACTGTGAAAATTTTTACGTAGATAACAAGAAGTATTAATCGGCAGTGTATACTTTCACCGACCGGTAGAGACTATAATCTTTCAATCTTCAGAATAATCCTTCGATTTCTGTAGAACTTTCCTTCCGTGAATAATTATGAACTCAATCACAATATTAACTGAAAATAATACTTCACGAATCGCAGCAGCCCCTTCGCGCTGATACGAATGGAATCATAATTGAATTAAGGATTTTTCAACCAACTTTAATACAATGGAGTTTTCAATTATTATTATTGATTCAATCCCAGCCGCTCTGGTCATTGTTTTCAACAATGCTCTTTCCATAAATGTCTTCTGGTTGGTAATGATCACAATTAATTGCGAAAGTAGAAAAGTTTGATATCTTTAAACGTTCATTCCAACCGTAGTATTCTAATGAAATCTTTCTACAGATTTACTTGCAGAGGATGAGATAAATGCCAATTTGGAACAGTCGGGCTATGGATTATTTTTTTGCAGTTCTTTCAGCGGAATTTTATTCACAGTTCTAAATGAAACATTGATATTTGAAATTTCTTTTCTGCAAATAGGTCTTTTGCAGGTCGAAGTCTTATGACAATATCTATATCATATCGAATTTATTCGATAAGCCATACTTTCTTCCCTTGTCCATATTTAAACTTCCTTTCAAAGTGTGAAATTTATGCCGTGTCAGATCACCGGTTCTCAATTTTTGTAAATCAACCCTCATGGGTTGAAGACGAGCTGCAATGGGTCCGTGTCCGCCAAAAAATGAAATTAGGGGTCGAGGAGATGTGAAAACGAGACGACGACGACGATATTGCATTTAACCAAGTTGTTGCAATTATTTTGGCGCTCCCTAAATGCAATAATCCACAAACACAGATAGAAAATATTTACACACCTAATATTTCCCTAGAAGACGGATCGATGTTTCGTTTATTATTTGGCGTTTGCCAAATTCCCGCTTCTGCTCCGACTGGTTATGTCGACCCGCATATCGAAATTTTTAATGACATCTCGAATTAACCGCCCTCAGTCTCGTGAAGCGGCCATCAACTATTGTCCTTGAATTGGTTTGCTTGTTAACTTAGACTTTACTTTTCCGATGGACTCAAAGAAAGCAGTCCAACGGTGTCAAATGGCAGGATCTCGGTGGTCAAGTGACTTCACTGTTCCAGGATCATTCCCTGCCATAGAGCAATTATTCTTGGCTTGATTCAATTTACGAGTGGAAACGACAAATACTTCTTCAACATTCGATGCAGAGCGCAATTGTTGTGCTTCGAGTCGAAAATAGGTGTTAGGACTCTTGATCACATTCTCCACAAGACAGCAATGTTTTCGACTGAAACACATAGCCGGTTTCGTATGATTTCTTCCCAATTTTTCTAGTACTCTCAATTGGTTCAGTATTGGGCAAGAAAATCACGAATAGCGCGAAATGTTTTCTCTTCAAACGCAGCAATTGGAGTAAAACAATAACTCAAACACTTCATTCAATGTCCAACTTTTCATGATTCAGTTTGTCAATGAAGGAACATTTAAAATGTCAAAACAAGAACTAACCTTAAAAAATTGAGAAAAGCACTGCCGTGAAGTCAGGAGCTTTTGAGCGCTCGTTCATCCACCTTGTAGATAGATTCGCATTTTCTAGTATCAGAAACCAATTGAAACAATTTTTGAAAACTGACAAAAAAATTCCAAAGCGAAAACCCCAGACTTCACGTCAGTGCTTAAAGTGAGCTTTTTTTTCCTCGATAATTCGTTGGAATTCTCTTCGGTATCTATGGTCTTGGTGATGCGATCTGGACAAAATTCCGCACGTAGTTTTGAATACATTTTTCTTCATCTATGTGCAAAATTTCATTCCAATCCAATCAGTAGTTTTGAAATTATCAGGAAAAAAATTTTTTGAACAGCAATTTTTACGGAACCCCTAGTCTAATTTTGCTCATTGATAACCTGGAGCGCGACATTCGCGATCAACACCTATCCTGAGGATTTCAAGTCCCTAGGCCTTTCCGTTCGGAAGTTATAATTTTCTACTGTTTCTATGATTCTGGTCATGCGATCTGGACAAAATGTAGCTTTGATCTTCGATTGCTTCTCTACATATAGTAAGCTCAGTTATGATGGTGGATTGATCCTATTTTATTGTTTTAAAGTCGCTGTCCATGCTGGATATTTTATTCATGAGCAGTTCGAAATGCTCAATGGTAAGAGACTCACTGCCGGAGGATTGGGACAATATGCTCTCCGGATGCGGGTTACCAAATGTGTTACCAACGAAATGTGGGCGAGCAAGAAGAAAAACTAAGCGCAATGGTAAACAAACAGTGCGAAATTGAATTGAACATGTTAAATAAATTGATTCTTACACTGTTATGAAAAATTTTTAAGGTTGATTATTGTACATGTCAACTGTCGCACACAATTAAGCTGTTTTCACTCTTTATATTACACCTTTAAATTATAATTCATAAGAGCAACAGTGCTGCACGTACTGTTCGTTATGAGTTGTTGTTTATCTGAAGATTCAAATTACATGTAATGAAACAAAAGGAGCTCAAACTCCTTTTATTGGCCCAGAACCTTTCTGAGGTATAGGAAAATGTACCTACAAGAAAGAGTTTCAGGAGGAGGAAAAAACCGAAAGAATCTTTCTTGGACCATTCCTAAAAGGTTTCTTTCAGGGCGATCCTTCCAGGTTAGAGTGGGCAACTTCTTATCATGTTCCAAGCCAGTCACCAGTGGCGTACCACAGGGCTCCGTTTTGGGACCGTTCATTTTCCTTATATATATAGCCGATCTACCAGCCAGTATTCGATCTCACTGCTCCCAGTTTGAGGACGACACGAAGATATAGCACGTTGGTGCGAAGACTGGCAGCTTTCTTTAAATCTGGAGAAGTGTTCAGTTTTGCATATGGGTAGCAACAATCCCCGTCTCCAGTAAACTCTTTGTGGTCAGCAAATCTCTTCTGCCAGCAGCCACTCTGATCTCGGAGTTGTCGTTACAGAAAATCTGACCTGGTCCGAGCATATACTATCTGCCGTCAACTAGGCAAGGAGATCACTTTTTCTAATCCAGAAGACCTTCGGCAGGTGCGATCCAGTTAAGTGCGGTGTACTTTATAAGACGTATATTCGTCCCATCCTAGAATTCGCTGGACCAGTTTGGAGCCCGGTGTTGTGCCGTGACAGTGATATTCTGGAAAAATTTCAGAGGCGGGTTACGCGTGTGCCGTACGGTGTACTTCGTCTGGACTACGTGACGAGGCTAGCTATGATGGGTCTGACGTCGTTCACTGCCCGTCGAGCGCGCGGCGACCTTATTGTGACTTTCAGTGCCTCCGTGGTCTTTTCGGGATTGAATTGAAGGACCTGTTTGAGATCAATCGAGACGAAAGGTTGCGTGGTCATTCACTCAAGCTGAAAAAGGAAAATTTTTCTTCGGTCCGCAGGCAGCGTTTCCTGTCTAACCGTGTGTTTGACACTTGGAACAGTTTGCCTGAGAGTGTTGTCGGTTCTTGCTCGGTGAATGCATTCAAGAACTCGTACGACCGATGGCTTGGCCTGGGATAGTATTTTTTAGTTGTATTTTCTTAACTTCTAGAATCCTTTTCTGTTTATTTTTTATTTGTCTCGAATACTCGAATTTCTGTTTTTTTTTTCTTTTTTTTTGTGAGTTTATAGGCTCTGCCTCAACTCTTATCATTGTATAATAATAATAATAATAATAAAGTTTCTTCGAAACTTTAATACTGCGAGATCTGATAAGTATCTGGACCTCAGAAAAAATATGCTACACCTGCCCACTGGGTTCCTTACGGGACACTGCCGTTTCAGGAAGCCTCATGAGAATAGGTCCAGCAGAAAATGACGATTGTAGAATCTGTGGGGAGAAGGAGGAAACTCCGGATCACCTGGTGACGGGATGCCTCTTCATCGCTAGCCAACGAGAAAAATGCGTTGGACAAGACATCTGTTGACATGAGGAAGTAAATGCCTTCCTCCCCAGATATTAGAGTTCATTAGAACTCTGTAACTGGATGCCGAGCTGTAGCTAACTTTTGTGGAGAACAGCTTTGATTGGGGCACAATAGACCTTTAGGTCGCAGAGTTATGAAACCCCCCCTCACATCTGAATCTAATCTCCCGCAAGCGCCAAATGGAAGGCCTGCTAGCTTTTTAGACAGCGGTTTGACACAGGAAACGCACTGATTACTCATTGTTGAACGATTATTGTTACAATCAAGAACATTACCTCAGAAAGCAGAACCACACAAATGTCCTATAGTCTGGTTTCAGAAAAACGGATCGGTTGATTTCCACTAATTTTCACCTATTTATTCGGGAGTCAAGAATTGCGACACCTCGTGAAACTCGACGACTAATACAATTATGAACTATTATCTTCGGTAGAACGAAAGATAAAGCTGAAAGTTAAATGACGAATCATGAATCGGAATTTAAACGAAATGTGATCTGCTCATTGGACCCATACAACTTATGCGATTTACAAGGACCGAGGCGCCACTTCAGCGGAAATAATGTAACATAATTAGGATTGTAAATTATTTCCACAATTTTATTCAATTCACGAACCCTTCGAGGTTGGCTCCATGAATTAAATTCGTATTACGTTGTGAAATATATTAAGCTCATTAAAAATAACTTACTACCACGAAATATCATAGTTTCATTTAGGCATTGCACTGAGTAGCCAGAAATATAACGATGTCGACAAATGGTGTCGGCCCCCCATTTCAGTTTATCGAGCATAGCCCCATATATATAGTAGTTTTAGCACACTGAACATCCTTTGTGCCACTGTATTTATAACTGACGATAAATTCCGACTGAGTATAAGAAGGGGTATAAAACGTACGAGCAAAATAATTGGGTTAATTCACTCCAGTCTCTGCTGAGCTCTATCGTAAATCAAAAATGTATGGAATTTCTGAATCCTTTTGATATGCATGGCATCTATGGTACACTGGATAAATCCAATGAGTTTCATAGCCAAATTTATGTCCCACGGAATCCCCGGAAAGTGAGGAAAAGTTCACTGGAAATCATTAGGGAAAAGTGTGCCTGCCTTTGTGCCTAGGTGCATACAGGACAACTTGATGAAAGAGCTTCAAGAGTGTTATCAATAGTTTTATAATCTGAGGCTATAAATTTTCGAGCTCGAAATGAAAGGGGAAAGCAGATGCAATCTATCTAGAATAATGTGAAACAGCTTTATATCATATCAGAGCATTCGCCATCTTGTTAACAGCCCAACGAGAGAGAGATTCCACATGAAGTTTCCATTTTCTATTATTCCCTTCCTCAACATTTCGGAATAATCCTTTCTATTTTATACTTGTTGCCTTTTGACAATATTTTTCACTTTCGAATAGCAGTTTACTTCAATGATTAAGATAGAGATGTTTTTTTCACACTACTTTTACATTTAATCACATCCTAACCAACTTAGTATAGACTATAATCCAGTGGCAGCTTGTCCTATGAGATAGATGAAGCAGTTCACTTCAGTGCATTCCAAATTTTCTCATATATCACTTTTGGAAGTTTTGATTCTGCGTAAAGATAAAGTACGATCCGCATAAAAATAACGTTCTTGTTTAATTAAAAATCACCTTGTTTCCATAACTTCCAACTGGTTTTGAGGTTATCTTCGATATTGTTCCATTCAACACCTCTCAAATATTTTTTTCTAGTATTTCAGATTTGTCTCCAGTAACCTATCTTCTATGTATGAATAAGAAGGGTAAATGTATGTATGAGTAGAGTAGAGAACAAAACATCCATGTGGTCGTTGTTTCCGGAAGGCTAACCGAGCCATAACGACCCCAGTTCAAATAATAAAAAAATATATTAATGACCTATCTACTAACTTTTCTCTCCTAAACATTGTTTGTTTGTTTGTTTGTTTGTTTGTTTGTTTATATCCCGACTCTCCTAGGTCTCTGTCTTCTGGTCGAAAGAGGCGAATTAGTGTACGCATAGTGAGAAGTTTTCCTCATTCTCCAACCCATTCATGAATGATTTGAGGCGAAGTAGGCAAACGGTCTAGTGGAGCTAGTTGTCTTGACTCTCTGTGGTGAGTCTCCATGGGTCAGTTGGCTTCTACATGTTCCTTTTCGGTTCACACACCGAGGCACACAGATCATTATCATTGCAGTACAATAACAACGGCGGCTAATTCCACGATAGGACAAACCAACATCACGATAGACAACAATTATACTCCTTTCCAAGGGATGATTATAATAATCAAGTTGAAGAAATCTCTCTCTATAACTGAGTATATTTATGTATCATCACTGTTATTATTATCAATACTCACAGATGGATAATACGTTGCCTAATTCAATTATGTCTGGCCCTCCGTGTACACGATAACATTCGAAAGAAGTTTCGAAACTTGGAGGGTACATTCGAAGTCTGAATGAGCCGGTTGAGTTTGTTAAAGCTAAGCGCACATACATTGGCATCAGACGGACAGCCCGGAACGGAAAAATAATGGAACAATGCACATGTACGGATGACAGGCATCGCATTTCTTAAGGATTTCTTTCCGTTCCGTACGTTCCGTTTAATGCCGATGTATGTGCGCTCAGCTTAACACTTTAGTGCCCGACGGTACTCCTGAGTACCAGTAATTTCGACGCGTCGTAAAATTTAGTTTTCGATATTCTGCTATTTTCATTTAGCATATATTGTTGCTGGTAGCTATACTAAGTAGGTTTATGTTTCAATAATAAACATTCGAACATTTTTTCGTTGAGAAATTTCCCATTTTCCATCAGGACGCAGAAGTACCGTCAGGAAATATAGCGAGCAGAAAAATTCAACAGTGGTATAAGCGACCACTTCATTCGAAAGGAATAGAGGACATTGCACGTGAGATCCTGAATGAAGATTCACCGCTAGATAATAATATTTCAACAGATGAAGAAGAGAGTGACTCTGAGAATTCGGATCCTATTTGAATAACGATTCTATAGATATTTTTCAATTTTTTCGGTTGGTACCTAGTAATATCAGTAGTTATTCTTAATTTTGTGGAAAATTCAATGACAATGAGTAACAAAATATTTCAGTTACAGAGCATTTCATTGATACTATAAATGGAATTATTCCTGACGGTGGGTACTTGAAAGTCCAGTTTTTTCAAAATTGAAAAAAAAATTTTGAAAAAAAAATGAGTTGTATTTAACCCTCCAAAAAACAACAAAAAAGAAAAGAAATCTGTAAATTGAAGTTTTTTCATTATCTGGTTTTTGAGCGCTCGTACTACTTACACGAGGGCTATATCATTTCGTCACGATGTCTGTATTTTTAGAATTTTGAGCCGAATATGGTCTCAATCGATAAAGTTCGACTCACTGATGGCGAATCCGTCCGAAAATTCGAGTCTGTCCGTCCGGCCTTAAGCACGAGAACTCTCGAACGGAACAACCTAGAGCCCTAATGGGCAAAATTCCACCAGGGGTTCCGTGAATATGGCCGTTCAATGTTTTGTTCTCCTGATTACTTGGAAACTAGAGATTTGATCGAAGTGAAATTTTGCACTTAAATGGAGAATGAGGTGTTCAAGCTACATGTGAAATATTGTCCAGATCGCATGACCAGAACTATAGAAACCATAGAAAATTGTAACTTTTGAACGGAAACGCCTAGGGACTAGAAATTTTCAGGATAGGTGTGGATCTCGAATATCGTGATCACATTTATCTATAAGCAAAATTATACTAGGGGTTCCGTAAATATGTTCGTTTGAAATTAAGTTTTCTTGATAATTTCAAAACAACAGATTCGATCGTGACGGAATTCTGTATAATAATGGAGAATGATGAATTCAAGCTACATTTAGCCAGATCGCATGACCAGAACCATAGAAACCATAGAAAATCATAACTTTCGAACGGAAAGCCCTAGGGACTTGAAATTTTCAGGATAGATGTGGATCTGGAATGTCGCGTTCTCGTTTATCAATGAGCAGAAATATACTAGGGATTCCGTGAATACGTTTGTTTGAAATTTTGTTTTCTCGATAATTTCGAAAGTACGGATTCGATCGAGATTAAATTTTGTATTTCAATCGAGAATGATATATTAAAGCAACATCTTATCCAGATCGAATTACCAGAACCATATTAACCATGGAAAATTATAACTCCCGAAAAAAAGCCTAGGTACTTGAAATTTTTAGAGTAGGTTTGGATCGCGAATGTCGTGGTCACGTTCATCAATGAGCAAAATTTGCGGTTCCGTGGATATGGCCGTTCAAAATATTTTTCCCCTGATAATTTCGAAACTACCGATTGGATTGGAATGAAATTTCACACCCAGCTACAGAAAAATGTATTCAAAGTATGGCGAAGTTTTGTCCAGATCGCATCACCAAGACCATAGATACCGTAGAAAATTCTAGCGAATTATCGAAAAAAAATTGGTCAGCTGAAGCAGCATGAAGTCTGGAGTTTCGCCTAAGTTTGAGAATTTTTTTGACAGCTGTCGAAAATTCCTTCAATTAATTTCTAAAAATGGAAAATGCGAATCTACCTACAAGATGGATTTACGAGCGCTCAAAAGCTTGTGACTGCACGACAATGCTTTTATGATGAAAATGTTCGTTTAATTTTAAACTAGAAAGGCTTATGTCAAATATCGGGATCGTATAACTAGGAAACCCAAAAGAAAAATAATTTCTCAAAACTTCGGTATCTCGGAATTAATTCGCCTTATTCTGCTGAAATTTTTTGCCCATATAATGGGCATCGATAGAACAAGTTATATGGAAATTCTGTTTTTATCTGCTACACATGAAAAGCCAATTGAGTTTTTCTGATATTTTCAATATAATTGGGTGATTCCATATTTCCAAGTTCATAAAAATTAAAGGACATCATTTGTCACAGTAACAATCCACACAGAAGGCCGGTTCGGTATATGGACCGTTTACCCAATGCTAACTCTACTGATATGATTTGCAGTCCTCGCTCTCAGGCCCAAGTCACTGTTCACCTCACTGGTCTACAATCAGGAAAGGCCCATTTGGACAGTAAAGATTACACCATAAATGTAAGGTATGTAGTCGCACCACTCGATATAATGAATCATCAAAGAAATCCCCTTTTTTTTGATAATTTCTTATGTTCAAACTACCATAGTTATGAGAAAGTGGGGAACCCCTAATGCCAACAGTTGAATCCGGCTCTGTCCATATTGTCGCATATCGACCATGATTCCGAATAACGTAAAAACATCCGACTAGATGCTTTCCAATTTCATCTCTATCACAGAAAATTGTCGATAGTAACCCAAGTTGCAAAAGCAAAAGGCAAAAAGGACACATTGCGGAAGATTCGCAAATTGAAGCGTCCAATCAGAACTTACTTGGCCCAAAAACCCCTGTCGCTACAGCTCAATAATTTTTCAGTTGGATCGAGTCAGATCTGGCTCACCCCACCCCTCCCTGGCAATTGATCTAAACGGTCGACTGTATAAGGTTAGCGAAATAAGTAATTTAAATAACAACAGCCTCGAAAGTTCCTAGCAACTCAATTGAACGACGTTTTCAAGAAGCACGGAATGAAGTTTGGGAAGTTTCCATTGCTATTACCGAAGAAAAGGGGTCGATGAAGACTGAAAGCAACTTCCGTTATTTGGGACCCTTTCAGCTCCGAATTTTTCCTGACAAGGTATGACGGGATCTCGTGAAAGATTTCTTTTGAATCTCAGGGGTAATTAGCTTAATGAAATCACATGATGCCTGATAACGTTCTGAATGGTTTGGATATTAGAGAGGCACGAGTGGAAATTGCTGAATGAGTTGATGAGAAATCTGCAACATAAGTGATGAACGAGTTCAACGTGCCCCATATTGCAGTGAAAAGGCTCCCTTCACCTCTCTTTATCGAACACCAACATATATAGTAAAAAAAATTACGAAAAGCACTGCCAAGAAGGCAGGAGCATTTGAGCGCTCGTACATGCACATTGTAGGTAGATACGCATTTTACAGTTTTGGAAACCAATTGAGGACATTTTAGACAGCTGTCAAAAAAATTCTCAAACTAAGGCGAAACTCCAGACTTTGTCTGTGCTTCAGCTGACCAATATTTTTTCGATTATTCGCTAGAATTTTCTACGGTATCTATGGTCTTGGTGATGCGATCTGGACAAAATTTCGTAGTTTGAATACATTATTCCTCAGCTAGGTGCAAAATTTCATTCTAATCGAATCGGTAGTTTCGAAATTATCAGGAACAGAATATTTTAAACGGCCATATTTACGGAGCCCCTAGTCTAATTTTGCTCATTGATGAACGTGACCGTGAAATTCGCGATCCAAACCCACCCTGAAAATTTCAAGTTCCTAGGCCTTTCCGCTCGAAAGTTACAATTTTCTATGGTTTCTATGGTTCTGGTCATGTGATCTGAACAAAAAATTCTAGCGAATTATCGAAATAAAATTGATCAGCTGAAGCACTGACAGGAAGTTTTTTTTTGACAGCTGTCGAAAATTCCTTCAATTGATTTCTGGAACTGGAAAATGCGAATCTACCTACAAGGTGCATGTACGAGCGCTCAAAAGCTCCTGCCTTCACGGCAGTGCTTTTCGTAATTTTTTAATTTTCATTTATATAATAATATCCGTTTTCGCTGTGATATTTATATGTGAGATTGGAAGGACTTCTCCTCTACCTCACTCGGCGTCTATATCTTTCCGTTTTTTTTCTATAATTATACTGGATGTTTCATTAGTGAATGTCCAAACGTTAACCTGAGGTAGAGATACCCTAGATGAGTCCAAACAACCCATATGTGATAGGACTTATCAACTTCATAGTCGAGATATTGTGTGATTTATGTATTCGCTAATGTTTTCGCTTATAACTTCTGAACCATCCTGTATAATCAATTAATATTTGGAACGTAAAACACACTTCCATGTTTGAATCGATTCATTTCTGAACTGATCAAAAAATCCAGGTCTGTATGAGAAAAATATGAGACCTTTCGCAAGCTGAGATTCAACACCCTTTATGGAAAAATATTGAAATTTTATTATAATATTCGGAAAGAGCAGACAATTTTCGATCAGTACGACATTTGACCCATCAAAATGTTTGTCGAAAGATTCAATTCGATACTGAAATTACACTTACCTAACAAAAATGTAGAATATTGAGATTGAGTTCGAAAAATTGTCTGTTGGACTGATGGAAAATTTTTATATTCAAGAATTCCAAGAATTCTTCAGGAAAATATGGATTTCGAATACCTAATTGATTCAAAATGACAAGCAGTAAAAAAATTAATGAACAAATGGGTTATGAGGCCTGCATCTGGATTTTATAAATCCCATCTATGCAAATTTCTTGAAATGATAGAGCCACATCCAGAATACAGCACTAGAAAAATTTCCCATTCTCTGAATGTGACGCATGTAACTGTATGATCCTTTCATTCTGTCAAGATGGCTTACGGATGATAATTATTCGGATTTCCTTCGAAATCTTCTGCCTGTACTATTCGACGCGACGGTACGAACATTGCATGAATGTATTTCCAGCATGATGGGGCTCCACCTCATTTAACAGTTACGTATATTGTCAGGAACTTTCCGAATATATGGATAAGGAGAGGTGCACCGCATGCATGGCCCTCTAGATCACCAGATTTAAATCCTATCGCTTATTTCGTCTGTGGATATTTGAAATCTTTAGTATATACGTCTGAGATTGGAAGTGAAGATATTCTCCTACAACGTATCGAACTTGCCTGCAATAAGATCCGTAATGATCCAGAAATGATCAAAAAAGCTATAAGACATAATTTGAAAAAGAGCAAGAATGTGCATCGAGCAAAACAGTGGAACTTTTGAGCAACTTTCATGGTTTCTTTCAAATGTTCTACTTGTCTAATTATTTCTTTATTTATTTCCACACTGTTTATCATTTTTATCTACTCCGATTGAATAATATCGCCATTACTCAACTACTTTTGATGGAGTAATGATATATGTAAACAAACACCGTGAGTGTTCTCCCACTCACTCCACCAACTCCCCTGTGTGGTTGGCCGTAAGGGAACAGTCCATTATTAGTATTGAGGGGAGGTCACTTGAATAATTTTGACGTTTAATCAAATTGAGTTGATACCTAATTATTATTGTGGATCTTTCGCTGAAAAAGATTAATTCAGATAGTGAAGATCAATTATTATGTACATCTTCAGAAATAAGACAATCAGTTAATGTTACCATACAGAATTTCTTGCCCGAAAAATACCAAAACAAATATAAAGATGTATACAACAATTTTCAAGATTGGCGTAGCAGTTAGAATATCAAGTCATTGTTTATAGAGAATGTTCCTTTGGCATATTTTAGTGAACTAAGCACTAAATATGAAGCATCGCCCCTATAGACTTTCTACTCCATGCTAAGAAGCACAATCAACAAAAATAATGCATGGTTATACGTAACTATTAAGATTTTTAAATAAAGTTCTTTCTCTGTACTTGTATCTTAGTATTTATTGTTACAATCGTAGATAAAGTATAGTATTCAACTTGCGGTAATGGTCATAACTCACTTGATGAATTACAGCACTCGCCTCCGGCTCGTGCTGCAAACTTCATCTGCGTGAGTTATGACCTACATTACCGCTCGTTAAATAATATACTATTAATAAATAATTCAAAATCCATATTTTTCTGAAACATTCTCGAAATTGTTTCACGTTCCAAATGTCAATTGATTATACTGGATGGTTCAGAAGTAATAAGCAATTGAAAATACTTGCGAATACATACATCACTCGGCTATGAAGTTGATTAGACCTATAATCATATATGGGTTTTTTGTACTCGTCTAGGTTAGCTCTACCTCAGATTAACGTATGTACATTTACAATGGAACACCCTGTATATCACTTGTACAACCGGACAACAGATAACTTGAAATGTTAAAATTTGGGTTTGAAAATTGCTACCATGTGTGTAGTTGTGTGGATTCAGGTCAATATCGAATAGGTTTTGTATTTATTTTCAATATTCACTTCCAATTTATTTTGTGTAGAACATTGTTCTAAGTTCTAAGGGCCTCATTCTGCAATCAGTTTTCTGCCGATTTGTCATTTATCATTATTATTCCTGTTTTTCTCTACCTGTAGGCCTAATAATTGTTATGTATAGAAGATTGAGTATTTGAAAATGTAGCTGTGTGGGGTCGTATTGAATGGGTGATTTTGTATTTACTTCCAATCTATGTTGTGCACAACATTGTTCTGAGAGGTTCATTCTGGAATCAGTTCAATAGCTGCCGCTCCTCCCTATAGAATCTCCATTTATTATTATTATTTCTGTTTTTCATTACTTGTGAGCCAAATAATTCTGATAGCAGATAAATGAATTGAAATTTTAACAGCATCATTTACGACGTTCACTATAAAACTCACCTCAAATCAGTGTAGCTGGTGCGCTTTGTTACAGTCTCGTTTGCAATACCTATGTCATCCAAATTTGGGGCAGCAGCATTGATACTCACCTGAAAAGATAGGAAGTATTGCAGTTAAAAAGAATCATTAAATAGTAGGAAAAAGGATTTAACATCTAAAATTACTTTCCGGTATGCCAAATTGTTCGATAAATAGCAGTTATATAATGTATATCATTATGCCCAAACGTTTGCGGTTTTCTGATTTCGAGTGCAGAATGGTTTCAAAAGCTCTGATTGGACTTAATTATGTCTTTTAGTAAAATAAATCCTAGACTTTCCAGGTAGAGTTGGAGGTTTGAATGCACCGAAGGGTTACGTATATCCCTCCGATTTATATTCTCAATGATGAAGGCCGATTCGAAAAAATTTGAACTTTGTAGCTAGTTGAAGAATAACGACGATTCATATGAAATTTCATGAGGATCGTATCACTACAAGGATAAAACAAAAATCTGTTTGAAAACTTCAGTATCTCAGAAATTAGTCGCCATATCCTGGTGGAATTTTGTTTCTACATATGGGGCATCGATGAAATGGGATATATAGAAATTCAGCGGTGTTTCACCTGAAAAAAAAAATAGTTTTTTTGATATGATGTTGAAAATTTGATACCAAATAATTCTGCGATTCCATCACTTGAGTTCATGAATATTTAATGACATTCGTCACACTGACGGCCTGTTTGGTTCACAGAATCTCTTCCCAGAATTCAACGTGAAATGCCTCAAAATCTGACATCCCAAATATCGGATGAAACTATCCCTAAATATACCGAATTACAAACGGAATCTGGATCAATACGACAAATATGTCACCTTTCGATTATTTCAAAACATTTTCCTGTATTATCGATAATTTTGAAGTACCTTGATGGGCTACCGCCCTGGCCATCAATGCAAACAAGCGTGCAAAAGCTCCTGACTACACGGCAGGAAATTTCATTCTGATGACTTTCAAAATAAAAACGAATAACATCAATCGAATAAATCGAATGATTTCAATAAGAGCAGAAAAAATAATTTGATTCGGACAAAATGAGGTCAAACAACTGAAATGTTTCGATTTGAGATAAATGGGATTAGTGCTATAAACCGAAAGCACACCCATAATTGAATGAACTCGATTGGCCCCGAAATAAAACAAACCCGGGAAAAAATAAAATATTATCGTCTCAAAAACAATAGGGAGCCGCTGTAACATAAAAACCAGAACCAACTTGAATTTCAGCGGCCGTAAAAATCGAAATTATGTACCAGAAAAGACATTATCGGAGCTATTAGGAAAAATGGGTTACATTTTCGCCGCCAGCTGAATCCAACATAAGATGAAAAGACCTATAGAATAACGATGTATTATAATGGAGTCAGCTCTACCTCTAGGCCACAAGTTGGATGATAATATCCCGGATAATACTCTAACATCTTCACAATATCGTAACTCCTTGAGGATTTTGATTATATTAGACCATGAACTTTGATCCCATAAACTAAGAGCTATCATGTGATGAAGAGGTGTCTGACGTTTACTGTCTAGATAGGAAATGTGAACAAACATCAATATTGTCTATCTCTACCACAACAGAGTTTCCATATACTCAGGAATGTTGATGCTTCGGAATCTTCGGATAATGCGCTCAATGTACAGTATATCATCGGAATTTCGGTTCATAAATAGAGAACGCCAAGGTATGAGCTTTTTGATTATACGAACACAGGACATCAACAAATAATATCCAAATCATATATCATCCATATACAGGGTGATTCCAAATTCGACGTGAACCTTGAATGACGTGTTAGTATAACTCATTTGCTGTCAGTTGAGCCATATTTATTGATATCCAAAAATCAACAGTTTACGAGTTATTTGAGTTCTTGTGTTTCTCGAAAAATTACTCACCTTACTCCATTTTTCGTCAATTTTTTCTACATTGAGCAAGTTGAGCAAGTGATTATAATTTCGGATTATTTTCATCAGAGAAGGATATGATATGTATGAAAAAAGCGAAAATATGCTTTCATAGATGTTGAAAAAAAATTCGTATGATTTGAAAGTTGGCATATGAAGAAAAGGATAGTCAATTTCTAATATCGAAGAATAAACAATGAAAAAATGTTTTTGAAAACTTGCCTAATTGCTTCTTCGTTTCCTTAAAAAGTTTAGAATGCAGGCACTATTTTCGTTTGAATTAAACAATGCAAATTTCATTGAAATCGGTAAAATATTTCCTATAAACTAACATAATTGAGTGGAAGTGGTGACGTTGCACAACGATGTGTTCCGTAGTATACAAATTTGATTATAAAAAAATTACGAAAAGCACTGCAGTGAAGTCAGGAGCTTTTGAGCGCTCGTTTATCCTCCTTGTAGGTAGATTCGCATTCTCCAGTTCTAAAAACCAATTGGAAATATTTCGACAGCTGTCAAAGAAAATTTCGAACTAAGGGAAAAATCCAGACTTCAAGTTGGAGCTATAGGTGACCATTTTTTTTTTTTCGATAATTCGCTAGAATTTTCTACGGTATCTATGGTCTTGGTAATGCGATCTGGACAAAATTTCCCAATTAGTTTGAATACGATATTCTTCATCTATGTGCGAAATTTCATTCCAATCCAATAAGTAGTTTCGAAATTAACAGGAAAAAAACTGTTTGAACGGTTATATTTACGGAACCCCTAGTATAATTTTGCTCATTGATGAACGTGACCGCGAAATTCGCGATCCGAACCTATACTGAAAATTTCAAGTCCCTAGGCCTTTCCGTTCGAAAGTTATAATTTTCTATGTTTTCTATGGTTCTAGTCATGCGATATGGAAAAAATGTAGCTTGAATATATCATTCCCCATCAAAAAACAAAAAATTCGTCACGATCGAATTTGAAATGATCAAGAAAACTGAATTTCAAACGATCATATTTACGGAACCCCTAGTCTAATTTTGCTCATTTATAAACGCTATCACCACATTCGAGATCCACACCTTTCCTGAAAATTTCAAGTCCCTAGGCCTCTGCATTACAAAGTTATAACTTTCTATGGTTCTCATGGTTCTGGTCATGTGAGCTAGACAAAATTTTGCATGTAGCTTGAACACGTAATTCTCCATCTGAATGCAAAATTTCACCTCGATCGAATCTGTAGTTTCGAAATAATCAGGAAAACAAAATTTCGAGCGGCCATTTTTACGGAACCCCTGGGCGAATTTTTTTTTTTTTTTGTTTAGTCAGGGGGAATCCTCATGGACGAACTATCTCCGATAGATAGAACAGTGTGAGACTTCGTGTGAAGCACGACCTACTCTAACTAAACCTAACCTGCTGTTTTAGATTCCGGGCATTTATTACCTACTAACCTTTTGACTCTTCTTGTTCGTATCTCTATCACGATCTTTGTCGTGGGATGCTTGTGTTACCTATGAATTTGAATTTCATAGGAGTCTCTTCTTCTGGATGATTTAAATTGAGATTACTCAATTTCTGTTTCTACGTAGTTGATCTCTGGGTCTTTTGTGATAGGTGGGTATCCTAACCACATCTTCTGCGGGGTTGTAGTCAACTAGTCTTCTTAGCTCATCATTTGGGTGTTGACTTGCTTTTTCAAATATCTTCTCGGCCTTCTTTTTTAGGAAATCTGTGACAGTTTCCCATTCTAAGTCTCTGTGGATTTGTTGGTTTCTTACGAACCACGGCATATTCATTGCTGCTCTGAGCAGTTTATTTTCTGTTGCTTGAATCTTCTTCATATGGCTATTGGCTGCATTGCCCCATGCCGCCGAGCCATATGTTAGTTGGGGTCTTGCAATTGACTTGATCATTCGTAGTTTCGTGCTTTGGTTCATTTGGCTTCTTTTTCCTAGGAGTGGGTAAAGTCTACTCATCGCTGAGTTTGTTTTATCCACTGCATATTTTATATGGTTTTTCCATGTAAGCCCTTTATCTAGTTTTACTCCTAGATATTTGACTTCATTATCCCATTTTATCTCTTCTCCATCTATCTGTAGGTTGGAATTAATTTCAAGTCTCCGCTTCTGTAGTAGAATAGCTTGGCTCTTTTTGCTATTTATTTGAATTTTCCATTTGATGAACCATTCTTCTAAATCTTCTAGTGCTTCTTGCAGTCTTCTGTGTATGACATCTGGTCGGCGATGTCTGAAGGCTATTCCCGTGTCGTCTGCATAAAGGGCTAGCAGATTCCTTGGGTTCTTAGGAATATCGTAGATATATATGTTGTAAAGCAGAGGTCCTAGAACTAATCCTTGGGGCACTCCTGCTTCTACTTGTCTGGTGGTAGATAATGTGTCGTCTATTTTGACATAAAAATTCCGGTTCCTCAGGTAGTTTCTTATTATCTTGCAGGTTTTGGTGGTGTAGCCTGCCATCATCATCTTGTAGGCAAGTCCTTCGTGCCAAACTCGGTCGAAGGCTCTCTCGACATCTAATAGCACTAATCCAGTGGCTTGTTTATTCTGAAATCCTTCAGTGACATATTCAGTGATCCTTAACAGTTGAAGTTCTGTGGAATGATTTCTTCTTAATCCAAATTGTTCCGGTGGTATCAGATTCAGCGCTTCTGTTTGTTCATTGAGTCTTTTTGCAATGACTCTTTCGACAATTTTTCCAAGTGCTGACAGTAGACTTATCGGCCTGTAGTTTTGTGGGAATTTTCTATCTTTTCCTGGCCTATTGAACAAAATGACTTCTGCTGTTTTCCATCTTTCCGGATAGTATTCTGTTCTCATCACTGCGTTTGCTATATTGGTTAGCGCTGCTATTCCTTTTCTGGGCAATTTCCGTAACATAAAGTTTGTTACTCTGTCTTTTCCTGGAGCTTTTCTGTTTTTCAATTTCTTGATGATTTCTTTAATTTCCGTTGGTGTTGTTGGGTTTGGGATGGTATCGCCTTCCGGCGGTTCCAACATCAATTCTTCATTTTCTTCGACTTCTTCTTCTAAATCTTCATTGTCATCGTCTTCTCTGTAGTTGATTCTGGCTTCTCGTTCTATCGCGTCGACCAGTGCTTCGGCCTTTTCAAGCTTTGAGTAGGCCATCCCATTAGCTCCGTGTAGAGGGGGAATTTCGGTTTTCTCGCGTCGTAAGCACTTTTGCATCTTCCATGCTGAGTGGTCTATGGTGTTTAGCTCTCTAACTCTTTGGTTCCATCTGTCTGTTCTCAGTTCTCTCAGTGCATTTTTCAGCACTTGACTGTGTTTATTCAGCTCTTTCTTGTCTTCTTCTCGATGTGAAGTTCTGTAGTTCTTCCTGAGTTTTCTATTCCTCTTTATAAGCTCTTTTATTGCTTTTGGGGTTTCACCATGTGAATGTTTCGGGGCTGGCCTTTCGATTCTGCTGGTACTTTCCTCGTAGGCTTCTTTTATTCGGGTTTCTAATTTTTCAACTTCATCTTCTAGTTCTTCAGGGGTTCTTATCTGTGGAATTTCTGTAATTTTCTCCTGGAGTATTTCACTGTACTTTTGCCAGTCTGTGAAGTCTTTCGTTTGAAGTTCTTCTGTTATTGGTCTGCGTCCCAATCTGAGTTCTATTGGGTTGTGGTCTGATGTGCCCTCTTCTATAGTATCAAGTGTGAAATCTTGGGTAATATCTTTCATTATGACGATATCTAATACGTCCGGTAGGCCATTACTTCTGGGCAGGTAGGTCGGAATTTCAGGTCCTAATACTATGGCATTTAGTTTTTCGGCGTACTTCTTAAGCTTCTTCCCATTTTGGTTTTCAGTTCTGCTATTCCATTCTCTTGACTTGCAGTTCATATCACCAATAATGATTTTCGGGTAGTTTCCTTCAAGCATCTTCTTCAGATCTTCCTCTATTAAGTCGTTTTGGGGTGGTTTGTAGGCTGACGTAATTTTCATTTGTCCTCGATTCGTATTAACTATAATCGAGACGGCTTCTATTTGCCCATTATTCAGTACATCGTCAAAATAGTGGTCGATGTTCCTCTTGACTATTAGGGCTACGCCCCCTCCTGTACAATTTCTGTCATTTCGGTATATTTCATGGTCAGGAAATGAAATTCTATTTCTTGTAGATAGTCTCGTCTCCTGAATTGCTATAATATCCGGTTGTTTCTCGGATATTATTTCTTCTATTTCAGATCTACGGGCTCGTAGACCGTTTGTGTTCCATGAGACAATCTTCAGGCTGTTTTTATTTGCGTTAGTCACTAGCTCCATTAATTGGGTTTAGTGAGTTTACGGAACTTTTTGTCCATCTCTATTTCCAGGAATTTCATGAGTTTACTCATGATATTCTTGGTGAAGGTATCTAGATCCTCGGTGGTTTCGGGTCCTTTCTTGTTGGTCTCTTCTTTCTTCTTTTGGCTGCTCTTCTTGGATTTTCCATTTTTTGGGGCTTCTTTCTTCTGCTCTTGTTTGAGTGGTGGCGTTTTCTTCTTCTTATCTTCTTCCTTTTGTTCTTGTTGGACAGTGGGCATCATTTTCTTTTCTTCTTCTTTTCTTGCTTTGGTCGCAGTCTTCTTTTTGGTCACCAGTTTCCACTCGCTACATCCTTTGTAGCTGGCTGGGTGACCTGCTTTTCCGCAGAGCGCACAGGTGGCATTCCTCTCCTCGTTTTCTCTTGTTAGCGTACAATCTTTACTATTGTGCGCTCCAGAGCATTTAACACATCTCCATGGGAATGTGCATTTACTTTGCGCATGTCCGTAACGTTGACATCTATGACATTGGCCAGGTCCAATGCTCTTTTTCTTCGTCTCTACTACACAATTTATACCGTAGAGCTGTTTTATTTCGAATACCTTCTTATTTTGGGTTTTCACCAAGAATAAGGGTATTGCCATTTTGGTTTTGTTGGATGTCATTCTTATGACATCCGCGTCGGTAATGCCTTGCTCGGCGAGATCATCTATGATGATGTTAATATCTGCGTCTAGTGGCAGATAACGTACCACCGCGTAGATTATCTTCTCCTCTTCTCTTTGGAGGGTGTAAAACTCTTTATTTCTCGACTCGAGGAATTTTGTCATCTTCCTGTGGTCGTCGGGGGATTGGGGAACAACACGAATGCCGTCTCTTACAGTGGTCGCTCTCAGGTATTTAATACCCTTCATTTGCATCTCTCTCGAGATTTGTGTCCAGTCGGCCGTGCCTCTTAATGTCACTGGAGGAACTTTCCCTTTTTTCTGCTCGATAGGAGTAGGGACTTCAATTTCTTCTGCGGGTGCAGAAGTAGCTTCTTCTGGGCGTTTTCCTTTTTGCAATGCTGCAATATACGATTTCTTCGTAGGTGGCCCACCTGCAGCTGCATCATTATTATTGGTTGGTTTTTTCTGGACTTCTATTTGGATTGGGGTTGACACTGTCTCCTCTGTCCCAGAGGAGAAGCCATTTTCTTTTTTCTTAGCCCGTTTCCGAGGCTTCGAGGACTGAAACATTTCTGCTCTCAAGGATTTCACTTCGTCGGATAAAGTTTTGAGACTCTCCGTCATAACTTTCAGTTGACTCATGAGGCTGTTGATCTGGTCCTTCTGTTCTTTTATAATCCGATCTTTTTCGGATTCATCATTAACTTCTTCTTCTTCAATATCCAAATCGGATATTTCTTCATCCGATAAGTTTTCGGCATCGGATTCTCTGTCCTCATTTGCAGAGTCGTATTCCGACATTTTGTCAGAGTGACTCAGCAAACAACACTTTTTTCACTTTCCACTAAATTCGCCTGGGCGAATGATGCCCAATAACGAATTTAACCGCGGCATTTGAGATTCGAACTTACTCTGAAAATTTCAGGTTTCTAGGACATTCCGTTCTAAAGTTATCGTGTATACGGAGGGACGGCCGGACGGACGAACAGACTCGAATTTTTCGACGGATTCGTCATCAGTGAGTCGAACATAGTCGTTTGAGACCATTTTCGGCTCAAAATTCGAAAAATACAGACATCGTGACGAAATGATATAGCCCTCGTGTAAGTAGTACAAGCGCTCAAAAATCGAGATTAAAAGAACATCACATAAACAAATATCAAATAATAATAATATCATTTTATTGTTACAACGATGGTACACTGTTGGTAACAATAGGCATCAAGTTTCAGATTTCCCGCAAAGGAATCTGTTACAGCCTTAAATCTAATATCACTGATTTTTACCAACTTAGATCGATAAGCATACTGCCTACGCTCTCTAAAATTCTTGAGAGAGTCATGGAACAGCAGATTTTCTGTCTAGACATGATATGCTGCCAAAGTATCAATCAGGTTTCAGACAGAAGCATAGTTGTGAGACAGCGTTGGCAAGTGTGGTTGACGACCTGTTGAAAGCTGCGAATGATGATATGATCACAGCTCTTGTTTCAATAGATTTCAGCAAGGCATTCGACTCTCTATTGCATTCGTTGATGCATGAAATCCTGCACTACGTCGGTTTTGGGGAGGGCGCTGGGGGTATGATCCGGTCTTTTCTGACGGGGAGATCTCAGAGGGTGCTTCTTTGTGGACAGCGTTCGACTCCTTTAGAACTGGAGGCTAGCGTCCCTCAGGGGAGTATTCTCGCTCCTCTGTTGTATATTATATACACCGTCAACTTCCAAAAGGACCTGAAATACTGCAGAATTAATTGTTATGCTGATGATACCCAACTCTACCTTTCCTTTCATTTGAACCAGATCTCTTTGGCCACGAATCTTATGAATTCGGATTTAGATGGATTCAACACGATGGCAAACGATCACTTTCTGAAACTGAATCCGAGTAAATGCAGTGTCGCGGTGTTTGGTGATGGTAGGAATTTGGAGACGGTTGAAGTGTCATTGAATATCAAAATGAATGGTATAGCTGTTCCGCCTTCCTGGTCGTGCAAGATCCTCGGACTTGTTATGGATTCAAAATTGCGCTTCAAAGAACATGTTAATAACAAAATTCGCCCAGCTTATTACTCACTGAGACTTATTTATCCCCTACGAAGTTGTCTCTCTCAGAACAACAAGAAGCTGATCTGTGACTCCTTGTACTGTCACACTTCAACCACTGTCTCTGTGTCTATTATCCCTGCTTAGAGAGCGCAGATAGGAATCGTTTTCAGACGATGCAAAACAGCTGCTTAAGATTCATTTATGGGGTTAGAAGGAGAGATCACATCACTCCTCCTCTGAAACGATCTAATTGGTTGAATATGTATAATATATAAACTCCATCTTGCCTGTCCTGGTTTCAAAATTCTGAAGTACAAGGAACCTCGTTACCTCGTTGCAGCCGAAGCAAATGTTTCTGTTGACGATTTCTGAAGGAGGAGATAGTTTTGTGGAGGTCCAAATATCCCAGAGAATTGAGCGAATCCGAAACAGTATAAGTAAAAGACCTCTTATAAACCTCCTTCCGGTGTCGTGGAAAAGTTACAAAAACCATGCTGCAACCGGAGGCTATGTATTATGTACCACACTTCTATACTGGATTCTATCAACGAGGTAACGAGGTTCCTTGTACTTCAGAATTTTGAAACCAAGACAGGCAAGATGGAGTCTATATCGGGATGACAACCATCAACCATCTGCAAACTGCTGCCTATACGCACTAAACAATCTCATGAAATCAAAGAACCTAACAAGAACATCGAAAATTAAAATGTATGAAACCGTCGTCAGGCCGATAATAACATATGGATGCGAAACGTGGACAATAACCAAAGCAAGCGAAGAAAAACTTAGACGCTTTGATCGGAAAATCCTCAGAAAAATCTTTGGACTCCATCATGATCCAACCACAATTGGATATCGCATTAGGACAAATGCCGAAGTGCAGGAGCTCTACAACGATAGCGATATTGTCCAAGAGATTAAATCCCCCTAAGATGGGCAGGCCACGTACACAGGCTGGATGACGAAAGACTGGTAAGACTGGTATGGGGGGAAGTTCCAGCCGGAAAAAGACCACTTGGGTGTCCCATGATGCGTTGGAGTGACAACATTAGATCACACCCCCACAAAATGAATATCCCTCTCGACCATAGATTGATGGAAGACCGAATTGAGTGGAAAAGAGTAGTGCAGTCAGCCAAGACCCACCTAGGGTTGTAGCGCTAAAAGATGCTGATATTCAACCAATTAGATCGTTTCAGAAAAGGAGTGAGGTGATCTCTCCCTCTAACCCCATAAATGAATTTTAAGCAGCTGTTTTGCATCCTCTGGAGAAGATTTCTATCTGCGCTCTCCAAGCAGGGATAATAAACACAGAGACAGTGGTTGAAGTGTGACAGTACAAGAGGGTCACAAATCAGCTTCTTGTTATCTTGAGAGAGACAATTTCGTAGGTGATAAATAAGTCTCAGTGAATAATAAGCTGGGCGAATTTTGTTGTTAACATGTTCTTTGAAGAGCAATTTTGAGTCCATCACAAGGCTCAGGATCTTCGACAACCGGGAAGGTTGAACAGCTATACCATTTATCTTGATCTCCAATGACTCTTCAACCGCCTGCAAACTCCTACCATCACCAAACACCGCAACACTGCATTAACTAGGATTCAGTTTCAGAAAGTGATCGTTAGCCATCGTGTAAAAGCAATCTAAATCCGAATTTATGAGATTCGTAGCCAAAGACATCTGGTTCAAATGAAAAGAAAGGTAGAGTTGAGTATCATCAGCATAACAATTAATTCTGCAGTACTTCAGGTGCTTTTGGAAGTTGATGGTATAGATAATATACAACAGAGGAGCGAAAATACTCCCCTGAGGGATGCCAGCCTCCAGTTCTAAAGGAGTTGAATGCTGTCCACAAAGAAGCACCTTTTGAGATCTCCCCGTCAGAAAAGACCGGATCATACCCCTAGCGCCCTCCCCAAAACCGACGTAGTGCAGGATTTCATGCATCAACGAATGCAATAGAGAGTCGAATGCCTTGCTGAAATCTTGTGAAACAAGAGCTGTGATAATATCATCATTCGCAGCTTTCTACAGGTCTTCAACCACACTTGCCAACGCTATCTCACAACTATGATTCTTTCTGAAACCTGATTGATACTTTGGCAGGATATCATGTCTGGTCTAAAAAACTCTAGTCTGCTGTTCCATGACTCTCAAGAATTTTAGAGAGCGTAGGCAATATGCTTATCGATCTAAGTCAAGTAGGGTTATTGACCTTGGGTAGCGGATACGCGTCGGCTATTTTCCATAGATTAGGGAATTTAGTATGCATTCATTAATGATGTGCGTTATGAAGGGAATGATGAATGGACAGCAAAGTCTGATCATCCTCACATTTATATCATCGTGACCAGCGGCATTCGACCTGATATTATTCACTATTTCGCTCACCTCGTCCGGACCCACCAACCTGAACTCAAATAACTGATCCACCCCCTCCAAGATATTATTCTATTCCAACACGCTAGTATCCAATCTCATATCGTGATTCCTAAAATTGATGAATTGATTATTTATTTCATTTGGATCCCTCATATTCTCGGGAAGATCAAACTTTTTCCCTTTCAGAATATTCATGTTTCGTAGTAGCCATTTATCTCGATTACTACATCGAGTTGACGAATTTAGATCTCAAGCTCTTTCTTCTGATCTCATAGCAGTCATAATATAATATAATATAATTTATAATATAATTTTTAAGTTGCTTATAGTATTCGAAATGTGAAGAATTTCTCGACTTTTCGAATTTATCAAGAGCCTTGTTTCTCAATCTCTGTAGGAGTTTAATATTGTCAGTGATCCAAGGTGAATGAGGTGCGATCTTTTTCTTACGAATGTGTTCAACCGGTGCATGAATGTCGAAAACATGAATAATCAATCTATTGAAATATTCCAGTTTTTCATCAACAATAGGAAGATGAAGCAGCCGATGCCAATCTAGAGTCTGCAGACACCCGGTAAGGGTCAATTTTATTCAAAAATCTGCAATTGAACTCTTTGGGCTTATCGAATTTCTGAATGTCAAGTCTAATTTAGGCGAGAAAATGATCCGCGATGCCGGCTTCTACAACTCCCAAATCTGAGATTTCTTCAATATTGGGGAAAATAAGATCTATTAACGAGATAGACTGTTGTGAAAAATGAGTTGGTTTATATTAAAGGTTCATTTTAAAGGTTGAAAATAAAGATCCCTTCATATTCGCCAAACTAATGAAGAGGGTATATTCAATGTTGAATGGTCTATTCTGGCTGTTTTGAATAAAGCAGAGAGGAGATGCAATTGCGAAACTCTCCATATGGAAAAAATATTGGTAATGGAATTGGATCAAAAGCATTTCGCGGAAATACCATAGCACACAAATCCACAATGGTTCTTTGATTGGTCAGCGGAGAAATAATTGAATAAGGTTTCTTGGAAAGAATCCCGACGAAAATATGGTTTTGATTAAGGATGCAGTATACCGATCAATTAGCAATGATTCACAAACGTGAACGTAGCATTACCAGGTACGAATACTTCTGAGGCTTATCTGGTGATATTGTACGAGGAATGCAATAAAAAAATCATAAAACGCATTTGTGTATTCGTTCGGAGTTTTTTCGCTACGTAAATCAAAAAGGTTATCTGCAGTTCTCCAACAGAATTCTATTCCATTTCAGTGATTTGCTACTCGATGATTTGTTTTAGATATTCATTAATGATCGTCAAACTGGAAGGCTTCCAATTCGAGTCATGAATACTGAGTATTTCAAGATGTCAAAGCCTGTTCAGAATGGTATTTGGTTGGAGATCGATTCGTAATTCAATATCCACCGAAAATTTTTCGTGAATTCGAATGCATCTGTGCAATCCCTTCACGAACTTCGAGAAGGCATACCTTTGAATACAAGCTAGAATAGAGATTATTCCTCACGCCAATACTTCAAGGAAAAAAAGAAGTCTATTTATTTAGAGTGCTCTAGCATCTCAACGATTTTCATATCCTAGTTCTTTCCAACATAGTACAGAAAATTCTTCTTTTCCAGAAGGATTCCAGTGTTCACAGAACATGCAAGTTTTTGCATCGCGTCCATCTATGTTCAGTTTTTGAAATGCCTAACAAAAAAGAAAGAATTTTATGTTTATAAATATATTCTGAGCATGATTTCCCATACCTACGTGTTTCTCCGTAAAGACTTGTACTCGTATTCTCAAACGAAGCCTATTCATTACCTCTCACCATTTTATGCATCGTTTGAAATTTTTTATTTAGTGATATATCTTCAGATTCCCTCGACAGATTTCAATCTCAATTTCATTTTAAATTATAATCAATATTTCTGTTGAATTTTCTTTTTGCATTGTTCGGAAAAAACGTATGTTCTCTTGATATTTCAAAGCCATAATCATCACGAGAGTATTGAAAAAAATACAATGTTCCTATGATTGATATGTATTAATCTATTCTGCTATTGACGATTGAACGACGTCCGTTATTTTAAACGAAGGTAAGTTTGTTCCTGGTCTTATCTACAAAGAATTCAGATTGAATTGAAATATTAAATGAAATCTCGATGAAGCAAACGAAGTTATTTGGAAATAATAAATCTTTGTGTGAAATTGAAGTTTTTTTCTTAATATAATTGGGAATGAAATTCATATTCATGGTAGTTTATTTCTTCCGCTTACAAATTTTTGTTTTCAATCTAGTTGAATTTGGAACGATAACAACTGCTCATCGAATATATGTATTGTGTTTTTTCTTTTCAAGATCTTTTATTTCATTGATTGATATATTGCATCATCAGCCTCTAGAAAATTCTAGATAGTATGAGTAAGTAAAATGAAAGAAATGCGAAACTCAATCCATCTTATTATATTAATGATTTGAGGGGCAGAATAATCACTTGAATGAAAGGGAAGGTGACTAAATTTATCGAAAAAATAGTTCAAATAAAAATAATGGGACTTCATTTTCAGAACAGCTTGTGAATACGGAACTGAATAACCCCATAGCATTCTGATGAAACTAAGGAAAATATGGCAGGTATTATGTTTCCGGGATAGCACTTCTAGATCACAAGTAACGTGAGATAATCGCTGAGAGCGTCGGTATATTTCGCTCGATTTCCATTGTTAATCTTTTCTTCGCATTTGAAGTTCCTCAAGCTCCGCTTTTTCCACAAATTATTCAACCTCATTCTGCCCTCATAGTGAAGGAGTGGAAGATGAACCCAACTCTACTGGTGCTTCAAGAACCAGATTGAACTTACTACATCTACGTAGCATCAAATTACCAGGTTACGGACCTACGTACCTCGGAAGTTTCATTAAATAGATTTAATAGGGCTTTTAATACCAGAATTCATTCGGTTACTCCTATACCCTAAATGGTGTTCTACTTTGTTTTATCTGTATTTTCCTATGAAAAAATTGAAAAAAACAATGCCGTGAAGTAAGGACCTTTTGAGCGCTCGTTCATCCTCCATGTTGGAAGATTCGCATTTTCCAGTTTCAGAAACCAATTGAAGAAATTTTTGACCGCTGTAAAAAAAAAATCAAACCAAGGCGGAACTTCAGACTTCATGTTACTGCTTTAGGTGACCAATTTTTTTTTTCGATGATTATCTAGAATTTTCTACGGTATCTATGGTCTTGGTAATGCGATCTGGACAAAATTTCCCACGTAGTTTGAATATATTATTCCTTAGTAAGGTGCAGAATTTCATTCCAATCCAATAACTAATTTGGAAATTATCATGAAAAAAATAGTTTGAACAGCTATATTTACGGAACCTCTAATCTAATTTTGCTCATTGATAAACGTGACCGTACAATTCGCGATCCGAACATATCCTGAAAATTTCAAGTAACTAGGAATTTCCGTTCGAAAGTTATTATTTTCTATGGTTTTTATGGTTCTGATCGTGCGATCTGAAAAAATTTAGCTCGAATTTATTATTCTTAATTTAAATACAAAATTTCGTCTCGATCAAAACCATAGTTTTGAAATTATCAAGAAAACTGAATTTCAAACAACCGTATTTACCATAGTCTACAAAATTGATGAACGTAACCGCAACATTCGAAATCCACACCTAGGCCTTTCCATTACAAAGTTATAATTTTCTATGGTTTCTATGTTTCTGGTCATGCGAGTCGAACAAAATTTTGCATGTAGCTTGAACACGTAATTCTACATCTGAGTGCAAAATTTCACTTCGATCGAATCTGTAGTTTCGAAGTTATCAGGAAAACAAAATTCGAGCGGCCATATTTACGGAACCCCTGAGCAAATTTTGCCCAATAAGAGAGTTATTGTGTATACGGACGGCCGGACGGACAAACTCGAATTTTTCGACAGAGTCGTCATCAGTGAGTCGAACATAGTCGTTTGAGACCATTTTCGGCTCGAAATTCGAAAATACAGACATCGTGACGAAATGATATAGTAGTACGAGCGCTAAAAAATAAAGTGGCGGCAACTTCAAGTGGCGCCTTATTTTTCGAAAAATTAGTTCTGATCATTTCTGATCGCTCGTACTACTTACACAAGGGGTATATTATTTCGTCACGATGTCTGTTTTTTTTTTTAATTTTGAGCCGAAAATGGTCTCAAACGACTGTGTTCTACTCACTGATGACGAATCCGTCGAAAAATTCGAGTCTGTCCGTCCGTCCGGCCGGCCGATAACTATCGAACGGAATGTCCTAGAAATTTGAAATTTTCAGGGTAGGTTCGAATTTCGAATGCCGCGGTTGAGTCCGTTATTGGGCAAAATTCGCCCATGGGTTTCGTAAATTTGTTTTCCTGATTACTTCGAAACTACTGATTCGATCAAAATGAAATTTTGCATTCAGATGGAGAATCAAGCTACATGCAAAATTTTATCCACCTCGCATGACCAGAACCATAAAAATTTTTAACTTTGTGATGGAAAGACCTAGCTTCTGAGGGAACTCACAGAGACCTAAGAGAAGTCGGGATATAAACAAACAAACAATACAAAAACTCGAAATTCCCAGAGTAGGTGTGGATCTTGAATGTCGCGGTCACGTTCATCAATGAGCACAATTACACTAGGGGTTCCGTAAATATGGCCGTTCAAAATAGTTTTTTTCGGATTATTTCGAAACTACTGATTGTATTGAAATGAAGAAAAGGAGAATCGGAATAAATATATAAACAAATATATATTATTCAACCTACGTGCGGAATTTTGTCCAGATCGGATTACCAATACCAGAGATAACGTGGAATATTCTAAGTCTGGATTTTCGTCTAAGTTTGAATTTTTTTTTGACAGCTGTCAAAATCTTTCCAATTGGTTTCTAAAACTGGAAAATGCGAATCTACCTACAAGGCGAATGAACGAGCGCTCAAAAGCTTCTTACTTCACGGCAGTGCGTTTTATTATTTTTCGAAAATAATTCTGTCGAATTAAATACCCACTTCCACTTTCGGAAACCTTTATCCTAATATTTTAAAGAAAGTCGGGTTTGTTCCAACACTAAAGAACGGCTGGACTGATGTTCATGGTTTTCAATTTGCTGTCTCCGTCCCGAATAGCCAAATAACTATTGAAAACATTAGAAAATTGTCAAATTGTCGAAGGAATAAAATAAAGGAAAGAAAACTGTCAACAATATAAAATAATGTCAATAATAAAAAATGATTGACATATGGTATATTGGTTGTCAAATATTTATGCGATTGGTTTCACTGAATCATTACAGATTAGGTATTTTGTCAATCTACTCAGTATACTATACATGATGTAATAACACAGGTATGCTACTTACTTTTCCCTTTTTTGGTCTGCCGCGAGCATGACGTCAGCTTCGAGCGAATCTGAAGTACTGTTAGTTCATTGAACAAATGATATAATTCCTTATTTTGGTCAGCCGCGAGCATAACGTCACCTTCGTAATTTGTATAGGGAACATGAATTATTCAAAGAACCTTTCTTATATTTGGCAAGAAACAGACGAAGACTGGCTCGAACCTGAATAGAATGGTAACGGGCGATGTACCGAAAATTAATGATTATTTTTTTATTACACAAAGCTAGAAATAGAATACAATTCTGCTCGAATTATGAGTATATCCAGGTAATGCTAGTTTCCACTGAAAAATCTTCTCGACCCCTGCTGCATATTTGTCTTGGAATAAACTTTCTGACATCCAACCTACAGCTTATCCATTTTTATTAAGCAGTTTGCAAGTTTAGGGTTTCAATGAAAGGAGCGGGCAATTCTCAAATTAGGAGAAAACTTTTTCACGAGAAGTATCAAACATTAAGTTTAATGCTTCCACATCTGTTAGAACTCTTAACTTCGTCGCACTGTGTTCCCTGCAAAAATGGAAATATGTTGGAAAGCTTTCGCTGGAAATGGAAAAGTTTCGGTTTGTTTCCCCATAGTTTCGTGAGGTGGATATTGCGCTACATTGGTCACTGAATGCCTCGCCGATTTTTTTTAATGAAATTCGGGAACGACATGACCAGGAGGATAATCTAGGTTGAAGCATCATATGGGGACGATAGGGTGTTCCCAAATGTAAATTTACAGGATCCCATTTTAGATTGTTCGTTGCTTCAGAAAGATTGACTCGAGTCGGTTAGAATACAGGATTAACGAATTCGCATGTGTTGAACAATTTTATTTTCCTTCTATGATTCAAACTGGAGAAAATTATGGAAAATTCGATTGATGATCCTGCATTTTATTGTAGCAATTTTCACTACCGTTCGAAACAAATTATTCAGTCAAATTTCATTATTTCGAGCGTCTTAAGTGATCGTTCTGGTGGAAATGAAAGTGATCTTTCTGATGGTTCGAGTACCTACACTATTATCAAATATTAGGGGGACAAAAGAAAGTATGCTTGAATATTTTTCAGACGACTTAAACTTAGGCTCAAAATCTTGTTTGCTTCGGGACGGATTGCGACGGATCTAGTTCGATTTGGATCTACTCTGATTTGGCGTATAAAAGCTGTTACCAAATACATTTTCAGGAGGCGGTTCCTTGTCGAAAATAAAGAGGGGTCTCTTATACAAACAAAGACTGTCAGGCCTCTCCTTGGAAAGTTAAACGCTAGCAAAATAGAGGAAATAATTGTTTTTTTCCTTCCTGAAATTGCTTTGGTCTGTTCTACCAATGAAAATGCTACCTATAAATATTCTCTCAATTTTGTTTTGATCTTTCAAGAAGGTGAAACATATATTCTGTTTTTCGCTAGAATTTTTGAACAAAACAAAATTCTTTGAAATAATCTTTATATTCTTTTCCATAGTATTATTCAAATTGGTTTGTTTGTTTATATCCCGACTCTCCTAATGATTTGGAGAAAAAAATATTCTATTCCTGTGTTGAAGTCTAGACGATAGAATGAAAAAATTTTCATATCGATATTGATATTTTTTATTATTAACAAAAATAATAATTACAACTGAAGCAATGCGCAACTGCGAAATCGAACCGAAAATGTGATCAAACCTCGAGAAAATGACTCGCACCAAGTTTATTTAATTTTTATCATTCACCATTATGGTCCCAAAACGTAAAGTGTAACAACATAATGAAAATTATAATTGAAAATTACAAAAAGCACTGCCGTGAAGTCAGGAGCTTTTGAGCGCTCGTTTATCCACCTTTTATGTAGATTCGCATTCTCCAGTTCTAGAAACCAATTAAGAAGATTTCGACAGCTGTCAAAGAAAATTTCAAAGTAAGGGAAAATTCCAGACTTCAAGTCAGTGCTATAGGTGACCATTTTTTTTTTCGATTATTCGCTAGAATTTTCTACGGTATTTATGGTTATTGTAATGCGATCTGGACAAAATTTCTCACGTAGTTTGAATACATTATTCTTCATCTATGTACGAAATTTCATTCCAATCCAATGAGTCTTGGTAATGCGATCTGGACAAAATTTCCCGCGTAGTTTGAATACATTATTCTTCATCTATGTGCGAAATTTCATTCCAATCCAATAAGTTGTTTCAAAATTAACAGGAAAAAAATTGTTTGAACGGCTATATTTACGGAACCCCTAGTCTAATTTTGCTCATTGATGAACGTGACCACCACATTCGAGATCCACACCTATCCTGAAAATTTCAAGTCCCTAGGCCTTTCCATGACAAAGTTATAATTTTCTATGGCTGGACAAAATTTTGCTTGAATACGTAATTCTTCATCTGAGTGCAAAATTTAACCTCGATCGAATCTGTAGTTTCGAAGTAATCAGAAAAACAAAATTTCGAGCGGCCATATTTACGGAACCCCTGGGCGAATTTTGCCCAATAACGACCTTAACCGCGGCATTCGAGATTCGAACCTACCCTGAGAATTTCAAGTTTTTAGGACATTCCGTTCTAAATTTATCGTGTATACGGAGGGACGGCCGGACGGACGGACAAACTCGAATTTTTCGACGGATTCGTGAGTCGAACATAGTCGTTTGAGACCATTTTCGGCTCAAAATTCGAAAAATACAGACATCGTGACGAAATGATATAGCCCACGTGTAAGTAATACGAGCGCTCAAAAAGAAGTATGTACACTACGGTTTACTGTGGCTCTGAAAGGGTTAAGTCGATCGAACAGTTATATATTATCTTCAGAAATTGAATAAGAACTCATAATGAGACTTTTAGTATGCATCCGATTGAAATTTCATGGGGTCGAAAAAAAAACCAACTAACTAATGACGCCGTCCATAAAACTCATTCACGTCGCAGGGATTTCGAGTGGTGCTAAAAGCGTTCTAGTGTGGAGTAATCCCCGTGAAAAAAGGGGTACATATATCGCTCCACATGAATTTCCACAGTCAGCGAGGGTGTTAAACCATAACAAACAGCATACCACTCTACCAGCTGGGGCATTTTCTGTGAAATAACGGAACAATTCGCAGCATTTTTATGGATATTCGTTTCGGATACTGAGTGGACCGTTTTTCGATGTTTCAATTCGACGATGCTTAATTTGCAACGATGGTTTCAAAAATATAGTGCAGTTGAGATATCAAAGCGCATAAAGAGAACTATTACGAACAAAATAACATGATTTTCACTTCCACCATAAATATTACACGTCTTTCGTTATAGCATTTTCAGGTGAATTGAAATGAACCCAAACTGTTCTTTTATTTTTATGAACTGCTGAGTGAAAATCATATATTTGAGTCTAAAATATTTCAATTGCAATGAATTTTCATCAATTCTCGACCTCCTTCATAATGACATGTAAAATTATTATTGTTATATTTATAATGTTTCAATATTCAATATTCCATTACGCTGCAGTTCCTCGTATATATTGTGGTAGGTATGAAACTATAAATACTTGAAAACAAGAAGAATTTCCACCGAGTTTCCATTTTTGTAAGCTTGTTTCTATGAATAAGGTTAGATTAGGTTTGCTTTCAGGTTGGAACCAAAGATGCAGAATAAGAGGTGAAATTCGATTCTGTTCGTCCGGCCGTAAACGATGGAACAAGAAAGAAGAAGCCAAGAAGGAGCTTTAGAGCGAATTCGAGATTTGAACCTACCCTGAAAATTTCAAATTTCTAGGTCGTTCCGTTCGAGAGTTGTCGGATGGCCGGACAGATAGACTTGTTTTAGTTTGAATACATTATTCTTCATCTATGTGAAGAATTTAATTGCAATCCAAACAGTTGTTTCGAAATTATCAGGAAAAAATATTTTGAACGGCTATATTTACGGAACTCCTAGTCTAATTTTACTCATTGATGAACGTGACCTCAACATTCGAGATCCACACCTGTTCTGAAAATATCAAGGTTCTGGTCATGCGAACTGAACCAAATTGCATGTAGTTTGAAAATGTCATTCTCTATCTGAGTGCAAAATTTCATTCTGATCGAATCGGTAGTTTCCTCGGTAGTTTCGAAGTAAAATTTCGAACGGCCATATTTACGGAACCCCGTGGTCGAATTTTGCGCAATAAAAAACTCAACCGCGGCTTTTGAAATTCGAACATACCCTAAAATTTCAAGTTTCTAGGTCGTTCCGTTCGAGAGTTATCGTGTATACGGACGGCCGGCCGGATGGACGGACAGACTCGAATTTTTCGACGGATTCGTCATCAGTCAAATCTCGTCGATTGAGACCATTTTTGGCACAAATTCGAAAAAAATTAGACGTGACGAATTGATAAAGCACTCGTGTAAGTAGAACGGGCGCTCAAAAACTTCGGTATCTCATAATCTATCAGCCATCTTCTGCTGGAATAGAGTGACATAATATGGGGTATCGATAAAATGATTCATATAAGAATTCAGCTTCACAGCTGTTCCCCGTGAGAATCCAATTGAGTTCTTCTGATCTGGCGTTTATAAATATGAAATGATCTGTCACACTAGCCTCAAATATGGTTCAGAAAATCTGTTCTTCGTTCCATACTATTTGGTACGATAGTCGCCATACAGTGTTACCTAATATCGAATCAAAATACTTGTAGATTAGTTGATTTTTCACTGAACAACATTTTAGTTGGAACTACAGTTGAAAATGATGCTCATTAAATAGCGAGGAGGATTAATTCCGGATAACAGCTGATTCTTTTGCCAAATATCATGCAATTGACTATCATATTTTCCTAATGAAGCTATGAACCAGGAACGGCAGCGACGGACGGACGGGCTTTCGCATACGATTTTCAGATCCTAACCTATCCAAAATGTGAACAGTGGAATCCTAAATTTTGGATTCGTTTATTATTGAAAATAATTAATCAAATTCATAATAATATTCCATATTTTTGGAGGTCTCATTCAAACAATATCAATCCAATTTCCATTAATCTATTGAAATACAGTAAAGAGGGCAGAAAATTCGACACTTTTTCTTTTAATCGATAAAAAAATTTCGTCAGGTACAAATTGAGTATTGGCGATAATTATGAAATTTTATATTTTGAAAGCCTTGGGGGGTAATTACCCCCAGTACTCCCCCATATCTACGCCCTAGGGTGTGCAAAAAAACTGTGTTCGGATTTTGTATCAAATTCGTGATACACAGGCATTGTCAGTTTCTCCTAGTAGTTATGGGTTAAATTTCGACATTCTTGGCCCACTCATCGCATTGACCCCAACTGACGATTACCTGTTCGAGTATTCTCTTAGGCAGAAATAATTTTCTGATGTCTCTTCTCAAAGGCCCTTCACATAGCTTATAATTATGCCCTCTTAAAACTATGGTGTTCATGTGTTCAAAAGTTCAACTTGAACATTTAGTAGATATCAAAACGTCATGATCATGTCACCTCTAGCTAGGTACCGCTTAAATGTTGACAAGTCGTTGAATACGAGAGGACGTCCGTAATCCGATAGTAGCGGGCCATATGAAATCCTCGTATTCCATCAACAAACTCATATCCCCCCTCGAGGCCACAAACCATGCCATTATGTTGAAGACCACTTTCAACAGATTTCACCTTAACGAGGATAATAGAAGTTAGTTTTATCATTATGTATAAATCATTAATTGGAGAATACAATTGTATTTTATATTGAAAACTATCAGACTCGGCCACGCGTTGCTGTGGCTGACGCATACGTCTAATTATATTGTAGTAAACTATTCAAACCAGTGGAATTATTATTTTAATAACCCTAACCCTATTCTTGATCTTTTAACAGTTATAACCCAATTCTCAAACCGTTCCAAATTTCTTCAGTTTTGGGACAGACCCAAAAACTTGGCATCGCTCCTCGCACATCGCTCTTGTAGAGTGATCGGGTGTAGTGGGGACGCGATGTCCTGCCGTCGATATGAGATCCATGTTTCCGAGTTGATAATTATTACTTTTTGTCATATATAATAAACAAATAATTTGCCATGAAAAAATATTGCTAAATTGAGATAGAAACTATCCTCTCTTTAAAGTTGGGTCAAACTGCACACAGTGTGCAAAATTTGATTGAAATCGGTTCAGTATTTTAGGAGTTCATCCCGGAAAAACAACACGACACGAAATTTTTATATATAAAAATTATAGAATTGAAGTTGATCGAGGAATTTGTGATTGTGTAGTGGGCATATTTGGTATTTCATGAAGTTGGTTGCTATAATTTCGCAATCAAATAATGCAGATTTCATTGACTAAAACTGTAGGTGTTTTTCTGGTGACCATTATATTTTCGAGCCAACAGAAGTTCTTAAACTATCAGAGATTAGTTTATTATTTTACTAATGTAATGTAATGAACTCCGCCTGCATGGTTACTCGGGTGGATTGAGTAGCTTGATGACCATGTTGCCGGTCCCAAGCCCGGATAAAGGAGGAGGGTTGCTTGGTGAGGTTAGCTTTCTGCCAAGTGTAAAACCTCAATATAGCTCACAGACCCGAAAATTTGCCTCGGAACAGGATGGATACACGGTTGATGACACATACGCGAAATAGGATAAGAAACTGGAAAAAGAAGGAGATCATGCGGGTAGCTTCCTGGAACATTAAAACTTTCAATAACAGAGAACAAGAAACCATGAGAGAACTGAAGGATAATAGAATAGATATATGCGCTCTACAGGAAATGAAGAAGAAGGGAAAAGGACAAAAAATGTATGGTGACTACCTGATAATATACAGTGGTGTCGATAAAAGCGAAAGAGCCAAAGAGGGAGTAGGTATTACAGTTCACAGAAAATTTGCCGACCAGATAGAAAATTGCAGATACATATCACCTCGAATACTGTTGATGAAGATGACAACAGGCTCAGGTCCTTTGAATATCATGTCGATTTACGCCCCAGAAGATAACAAAGCTAAAGAAGTAAGGGAATCATTCTTTAATGAGCTTGAAGACATAATCCTCTCACTACCATCACGAGAACCCACTATTGTTCTTGGAGATTTCAACGCGCGCATCGGTAATGAGCATATTCCTGGAATTACGCAAAGATTTAATGAAGGCCATCTCAATGAAAATGGAAAGCTGATGATCGGTCTCTGCTCACTGAATGGATTGAGAATCAATAATACTTTTTTCGACCATAAACTCCAACACAAGTATACATTCAGCAACACTCAAGGACAACATTCTACTATCGACTACATTCTCACAAACACAAATATTTTACCCTCGCAAATACTGGACATTAAAACCCTCAACTCAGAAAATGTGGGAAGTGACCACAGCTTACTACTCGGAAAAATAAAGATGAAATGCATCCCAAAAAAGAAAAGTAAACAAGTAAATCCTCAGGAGAAGATCAAAGTAGAGGCCCTTAGTGACATAACTGTGAGAGAACTATACCAAAAACGCCTCGAAGAGAAAATCGAACAACACCCAATCAACGATTCGGATAATGTAGAAATCAGCTGGGAAAAATTGAAATCCAATATTAAAAAGGCTGCCTTAGAAGCTGCTGGGACAGCAAAACGAAGTAATAAACATCAACGAAAGAAGAGAACACCTTGGTTTTGTGAGGAAGTCAAAATTCAATGCAAAAAGAAGAAAGAGGCCTACTTGAACTACCTCTCGAATCGTTCTTCGGAGTCGTACAACACCTACAAAAATACTCGAGAAGAAACTAATAAGCTGGTCAGACAACTAAAGAAGGATTACTGGGAAAAATTTTCCAAACAACTTGAATGTGACTTCTACGGGCTTCAAAAACAAATATGGCGCTTCATAAGAAACCAGAGAAAAGAGACCAATGAGCTTATACCTGTAAGCCAGATCGATGAAGAAGTGTGGATCAAGTACCTCAAAGATCTCTATAAAAATAACGAACCTTCCGCAGCAAAAAGAACTCCTGATATAAACATAAACAACAACATCGAAATTGATAGTGCAGATGTAAGGAAAGCACTGAAAAGGCTGAAAAACAGAAAGACCCCGGGCCAAGACGACATCTCCAATGAACTCCTGAAATACGGAGGAGATATGCTGGTCCAAGAACTGACGAAACTTACCAACAAAATACTTCACTACAACATGATTCCAGATGAATGGCGAAAAAGTACTCTCCTTTTGATGTTCAAAAAAGGTGATAAAAAAGAACCTTCTAATTATAGGGGAATAAATTTATTATCAACCACCCTTAAACTAATAACAAAAATTATGACAAACATCATAATCGAACACACTGATCTTGCTGATGAACAACAGGGATTCAGAACTGGTAGATCCTGCACTGATGCTGCATTCGTAATCAGACAAATAACGGAAAAATCAATCGAATACAACAAACCAGCATTCTTCTGCTTCATCGACCTCGAGAAAGCCTTTGATAAGATCCGTCTACAAGATATAATACACCTTTTATATGATAGGCAAATACCTAGTAACATCATTAAAACAATAGAAAACATCTACACAAACAACCAAGTCCAAGCAAAGATTAAAAACACTTTCACTGCACCAATAACAGTAGAAAGAGGCATACGGCAAGGAGACTCTCTGAGTCCTTTGCTGTTTAACATAATAATGGATGAAATAATCAGACAAGTCCGGAAGCTGCGAGGATACAAAATGGGGAATAAAAAAATAAACATCTTATGTTATGCAGATGACGCTGTATTGGTAGCGGAACCTGAAGATGATCTCCAGAGACTCTTGTTTTTGTTCAATAATGTCTGTAAAACACTAGGTATGACAATATCTTCATCGAAAACTAAATGCATGACAACATCTAAAACACCTTCACGCTGTAAACTGATGGTAGACGACAGAATAATACACCAAGAAATGAAATTTACTTACCTAGGCATAAAAATATCAAGTTATGGTGACATAGAATCAGAAGTGCGAGAACAAGCGATTAAAGCAACAAGAGTAGCCTCTCAATTGAACCAGACAATTTTCCGAAATAAACATCTTGGAATAGAAACGAAATCAAGAATTTATAAAACTGCAATAAGGCCAATTCTGACATATGCGGCGGAAACCAGGCCTGAGACCTCGAGAACACAGCAAATACTGGAAACAACCGAAATGAAGATTGTTCGAAGGATAGCAGGGAAGTCACTGTGGGACAGAGAAAGGAGCGAAGACATAAGACGAACATGCAAGATAGACAACATAAATGAATGGGTTCTGGGAAGGAAGATAGGATGGAATGAGCATATAGACAGAATGAACCAAGACCGGATAGTGAGAATTTCGAGGGATAGATCACCATTGGGAAAAAGGAGCATCGGAAGACCCAGGAAGAGATGGAGTGACAACTTGCCCAGATAGACCATCGAATGAAGGTGGCGAATTTTCGACGTAGAACAGGTGAAAGGCCCATTTAGAAGAAAGAAGAAGAAGAAGATTTTACTAATGTAAACTGTACCTTGTTGCGACAATTGATTGATAGTCACTGCAATGAGTCGATTTGTGTGCGTTTGATATAATTTGATTGCTATTGATTGAGTCAGTATTGATAATAAACATGTATAAGATATCTTCATTCTGCTCGTAAACATTAGTAAAGAAGTGCTCAATCTCTATGATTTTTTTACTCGAACATCAACTCAAAAAGTACCAATTTTTATCGAATTCGACGGTCTGCCTTTCGTCGGGAATTGACGGTACTTCAAATTCAAAACTCTCCCTTATACCTGAGATAAGAAGTTTGTCAGTATCCGACAGACAAAAATCCTGAACACAATGCTACTGATGAGAACCTTGCATCTGAATTTTTTTTGATCTAATAGATTATCTGCTTTGCTTTGTAACTGACTGCGGTGAGTCGAGTGACCACGACCTATTATATATGCCAAAGAAGAGATTGGACAATGTTGAATATCCCAGTCTGACCCATACTGGTAGAATATTATGATCAGTGGCCAACATGAAACAGTGGTCACAGATGATCCCCCACTGAATTTCGGAAACGCACGAGAGCATATAGCACAAGCATATAGAAAGATAGCATATAGCACCTTAAGTTTTTGGTATGAAGTCTATAACCGCTCAAGTAAACTTGAGGAATCAGTCGCATATTAACGAAGAAGTAGACAGTGACCTTGTGTAAAAAAGCTCAGAGAATGCGGAAAGCCACTCATGCACCTTAACAGAAGAAGCCGAATTGTCCTATTGGGTCTTCAACATAGGCAAGTACCTCATTCCACTCCATAACCCCCGGCCAACATCGACGTCCCCTTAGCTAAGCTCTTGAACTCGAAGTATTTAAAACTCTGACATTTAAGTCTTGGAAGAGAGGAAGTAGGAGTAGGCCCCTTGAGTCATGTAATCGGCTTCTACGCGACTAGACACAATGTTTTTTTTTCCTGGCGAATCATCGTCAACGCCTTGATCCAGGGTTCAACAAGGGGTTCTGTTTGACCGTCGCGAGCTGGCTGCTGTCGTATCAAAGAGACCTTCAACATTTGGTCTTTATTACATTCCAATCATAGGATTGAAGTCTTCTTGGGACATCATCGTAGATAATCATGATGAAGCCAGTAAATTCATCGGCAGCAGTTCATACACAGGGATGAAGAATAAGGCCACAGAAGAACGATAAGTCTTCACTAAAACTTTGGGACAATATTTTGTCTTGACCTATCCAATTCTCACACATTTTTCAATAGTCCAAGGCTAAGGTGTTATTTTTATGATCGAAGGTGCAGCCTTGAATAATTCTGTGATAGCAATTTCAGAATGTTCACGTGACTGTATGGGTCATGTTCGGAAAACGTGGAGGCCAGAGAGAGTGAATATTTGTGTTGATAATAGTCCAGGTCATTAGATTTGTTCGTGTTGTACTGTGAAACTGAACATAGAGAAATGGCTTTTCACGTAGGGTACAATCAGGTTTGATTCATCAGACTTTGGTTGAGGTCTGAATCTCTGCGAAAACGGTTAAGTTCAGAGGTATGCACCTCAGATTCATCATCATAAATGACAATGTTCTGGAATTGACGATTGAACGCTGGAAAAGGCGGCCCTGATAGCGAGATCTGGGTCATCTCACACTCACAGATTGCGAGAGTGAGAACTGGCGTTAGGGTGGACACGATCGAATTGGTATATAAATTTTTCTGATATGTTCGAAAATCTCCGGGATATCTGAACTGTGACGCATGTTTTGGAGGTAATCTCCAGAGTGATAAGTCTAAGGTATATTATATTATCAGCCACTACATTGTCCAAGTCTTCATATGCGATATGAATACATGCAATTTTGTGCTGGACTACTCTTATGGGATCCTGTAATTCGATTATAATGCCAGCGTGCTGTTTGATAGATGTTACTACGCAGGAAACTGGCACAAGAAACGCGATAAGAAAGGTGAATTTTTGAAAATATATCCATTGCCATTTGAGTTAATACATTTGGCTTAAGAAATTGCTCAAACGAGACACTGCAAAATGCTAATTGTTCACGTCCATCGGAAGATATTTTTCCAATTGAAATCAAGAGCTATCTATTGCGGCGCAAGAAAGCCATTCATTCGATATATATTTCAAGTATCGTGGAATTGGTCTTTGAACCGATGTTCGGTTGGAGATCAGTGTTGAAATGGACACCTAGAACGTCCGGACGAGTTTAACGAGGATGCGAGGCACATAGCAATTGCTCAGGGAGACAGTGAGTTCAATACTCATTAATTTGCGGTTGATGGGATTAAGTACTGACGAATATTCTCTTGCGCTTCGAATTGAATTCATAGATATTTCATAGCATAGCTTTTTGCCATGGATGATCCGTGGAGTATGTCGCACTTTCCATTAAATGAAAACTTATCGGTCCGAAAAGAGTTATTATACTCTTGTAACTATATTGTTAAGTACATTGCTCTCCCAGGAAAGGTTTAACTCTTCGTAGAATGAAATCATTCGAAACGATTCCATGAAAAGCGGTTTGGTCATTTTTTTCGCCATTCTCCTTCGATGAATTAGAATGATGTTGATCTTGTGATTGAAATTTATGTATTCTTTCGTCGGGAATTCATAGCTCCCCAAAAGAATTCAGAAATTTGAATCATTGAATCATAATATGAACCTTCAGAATTCTGGATAGAAATTGAGGTTATCCTACTCCACAAAAACACCAAGCAAATTACCGATAGAATAATAATAATACTAATGATATTCATTCATCGTCATATCCGCGAAAATTCATGAAAAGCACTGCCGCTATTTCCAGTTCTAGAAACCAATTGAAAAAAATTTTGACAGCTGTCAAAAATTTCCAAACCAAGGTGACACTCCAGACATCACGCCAGTGCTTCAGGTGACAATTTTTGTTTCGATAACTCGCTAGAATTTCCTACGGTATCTATGGTCTTGGTAATGCGATCAGGACAAAACTTCGCACGTAATTTGAAAACATTATTCTTCATCTATGTGCAGAACTTCATTCCAATCCAATCAGTAGTTTCCAAATTATCAAGAACAAAGTATTTCGAATGACCATATTCACGGAACCCCAAGTCTAATTTTGCTCATTGATAAACGAGACTACGACATTCACGATCCAAACCTACCCTGAAAATTTCAGTTCGAAAGTAATAATCTTCCATGGTTTTGGTCATGCGATCTGGACAAAATGTAGCTTCAATATATCATTCTCCATTAAAATACAAAATTTCGTCACAATCGAATCCGTATTGTCTCAAAATTATCGAGAAAACTGAATTTGAAACGACCATATTCACGGAACCCCTGGTATAATTCTGCTCATTGATAAACGTGACCGCGACATTCGATATCCATACCTATCCTGAAAATTTCAAGGTCCTAGGCGTTTCCGTTCGAAGGTTATGATTTTCTTGTATTCTATGGTTCTGGTCATACGTTCTGGGGAAAATGTAGCCGAATATATCATTTCTCCATTGAAACACAATATTTGGTTACGATTGAATCCGTAGTTTTGAAATTATCGGGAAAAGTAAATTTCAAACGACCATATTTACGAAACCCTTAGTCTAATCGGGCACATTGATGAACGTGACCATGACATTCCAGATTCACACCTACCCTAAAAATTTCAATCCTTTAGGACTTTCCGTTCGAAAATTATAATTTCTATGGTTTTTTTAGTTCTGGTCATGCGATTTGGACAAAATTTTGCATGTGGCTTGAACACGTCATTCTGTTTGCAGAATTTCATCTTGATATAGATGAATTTTGTCCAAATCGTTACCAGACCATAGATAGCGTAGAGAATTCTAGGGAATTATCGAAAAAGAATTGGTCAGCTAAAGCACTGACGTGAAGTCTGGAGTTTCGCCTTAGTTTGAGAATTGTTTGACAGCTATCAAAGATTTCTTCTATTCGTTCCTGAAACTGGAAAATGGGAATCTACCTACAAGGTGGATGAACGAGCGCTCAAAAGCACCTGATTTCAAGGCAGCACTTTTATAATTTTTTTAATGACGTTACGTTTGAATTATTACGAATTTGTATGATTTAATAATTCCAACAATAAGAGAGGTATTTGTTTGTGTTAGGAAATATGATATCTATCATTTTATCATAAAAAAATATCCCCGTTTCTGTGCTGGTTAATATTGTACTTACCATTGTATCTAAAAATCTATATTGGTCATATAGTTTTACATAGTATATACATAAAGTTTTGCTAACCGTATGCTTAAGTGGTTACCCAGGTCTCAGAATCTGAACGATCGCAAAAATGGTTTGCGATGCAAACATGGAAGTCTCTTTTTGCATACGATACAGAGGTGAATTCTGAGCAGCAACTTCCTAGGGAGGTAAAAGATGTCGTGCTTCCTCAGTGATATACTCGGGGTATAAAAGGTAATACCGGCAAGAAGAAATTCTGGCTCCAATGAGCCATTCAAAAGTTTTTGGAGCATCAATATGTCATTTATAGTTCTGCGATATTCCAAACTGACCACGTTAAAATGTTTTGTCTTATAGAATAGTTCTCGGGATCACCTTTCTGGGTCATGAGACCGGACCTGTAACTGAGAAATCTCAGGAATTTTTTGTGAACATTTTCGAGTCTCAATTTGTGAAAATTATAATGAGGACTCCACACAGACGTTGCAAAATTTAGTCTAATGAATATGAAAGCATAATAAACAGCTAAATATGGGTCTACATTTTCGAAGTCTCTGCATTGTCTAGTAACGAAACCAAGCATTTTATTGCTGTTATTGATTACAGACTCAAAATGATGATGGAGAGTGAGTTTGGAGTCGAGTACTAATCCCAAATCTCTGACTACGTCTGTTCTAGAAAGAGTCTTATTGTCAATGGAATAGTCAAAAAGAATAGGATGCTTATTTCTCGTGAAAGAGATCATCGAGCACTTAAAAATATTCAGAACTAAGCCCTTATTTCTGCAATTCTCACAGAATTTAGTCAGCTCTCTCTGCATTCAACGGTTAGTTCTGTTGGAAAATGGATGGAATAGGAAATATTGCCATTAATTTAATTTAATTATCTTATTTCCTGTTCTTTCCACATTCGTAATTTTATTTATTCTGCTTTTCATGTTATTAATTTTTTCATACTTTCTTCTTCTGCAGACTCGATGGCCTGTGTCATTGTTTTATTCAGAAGTATCTTGTAATATCGTAGAATTATCACAAATGCTAATTGTATGTCTTCCGTTTGGGGCTATTCTTCCTGGAGCAATTATTCGTCTGATGACATTTCTACCGAACCACGGATATCCTACCACTTTGATACTGACTTGTAACGAGAATAATATATTAGCTCTTCATTTTATTCAAAATAGGTAAAAGTGATGAAACATGAAACCATTTTTTCGAAAAAAATCATCATTGCTGAGCTATACTGATGAGACTTGATGAGTCGAAACCGTTCCATAGTTACGAATGATGGATTTGGTGTTCTCTGGGGTCACATGGATTGATTTGTTGGCTCTCTCATTGAATTATCTAGAACAATTTTTGTTCGGAAAAATTGTTTCATGCTTCATTACAAGTATTAACAACTTATAACAATTCAACTGACAAGCACGATACATTTTGAATGACTTTCAGGCTTACTTTGTGTTACAACAACGGTGGAACACAAAATCTAATAAACTGGTCATAATCTGCTCCCGCGCTGACGGAGTGGGATAGATGCTCCACATGTTGAAGCATATTATACAGGGTCTTTCACGAGGAACCTCACGCATATTTATACGGGAAACTACTGAACGTATTTTCATGAAATTCAACACTTATAAGTATTTCACGATGCTGATGAAATCTAAATATTTTCAAGGCATGAGCACCTCCGGTTTTTCCGGAAATGACGTCAACTTCCGTTTTTCAAATTAGAACACCATTTTTTTATTGCAGAAATAGATTCCTTAGAAAATTTCAAGTTATTTTGATGTAACATTTTTCAGTTTTGGTTGGAAAATTCTCTCTGAGCGGGAAAATTTGAAAAAAAAATCGAAAATAGAGCTCCGCTGAAACAAGAATAACTTCGAGGTTTTTGGATGGAAAATTTTCATTTTTGGGATTTTTCAAGATGTAAGATTGATGTATCCACTTTAAAAATCGAAATCGCGATTCATGATACAGAAGGTGAAAAAATCGCTTTCAAAGTTAGGGATGACAAAATCGTGAAAAATCAATTTTTTCAAATTAGAACCCCATTTTTTATGGCAGATATTGAATCTACGTTAAAAAATAATGTGAGTGTATGCATCACACCCTTGCCCTGAAATGGATATTTTCTGAGTTATTCACAAAAAACTGTTTTTCGTCTTGAATTTTCAGCTATTTCTTTTCCCTTCACGCCAAAAAGATGAAATTTTCAGGAACTGTTATTTGAACCATGCTGTAGATTTTTCACCCCTTCTTGAAACCGACTTCAAGTTACCATTAGGAGAACCATGGCAAACTCTCGCAGTTATAACTAGAGAAGATGCTCAAAGTTTTGACCGTTAATTTCTAGACATTTATTTATACGTCTCAGGAATGCTTCGTGCGTTGCTCTTCTTATTTCATCGGGAGGAAGAGATCTGCAAAAGTGTTTAAAAACCAAATTGAGTTTCAAAACTATGAATCTAAAAATCTAAACAAACCTGAACGCATTTCTGACTCGTTCTATGCAGTCCTCTTTATCAGTCAGGGGAGTTGAGTAGACAATATTTTTTATCCTACCCCAAACATAATAGTCTAAAGGAGTTAAATCAGAGAACGTGGTGGCCAAAGATGTGGACCATTGTTCGCCAACCATCGATCTTCAAATAGCCTGTAGAAGATATTTGACACATTGAGTGAATTGTGTGGAGGCGCGCCATCTTGTTGATACCATAAGTCATTATGGTTCTGTACTAGCGGCTCAATTATTTGAGTCAATATGTCAGAATATCTATCTCCTAAGGGAGAACATTCTTTAAATAATGCAAACATGTGTAGTGTTCTATCTTACCAGTTAAAGTCTCATCATAAATGTGAACATCGAGAATTGCATTATTTTTGATGGCGCAAAAAACATTGAAACTCCAGGTCTCTTGAAAGTTCCATTGTCTGAAGTGGTGGTTGTTCTCTTCATCCCAATAATGACTGTTATGCCTATTGAAAGAACCATTCTTTCTGAATTTAGATTCATCTGTCCAAATTATACAGTCCAAAAAGTTTTCATTCTCTTGAAATCGAATCATCATAGCTTCGCAAAACTCTGTTCTCCTGACGAAATCAGTTTCCTTCAAATGCTGTACCCTATTGAATTTATATGGGTGCATTTTATGTTTTTTTAATATTCTCCAAACACTCGATTGAGATAATCCCAGATCAATCTCGGCATCTTTGAGAGAATTTTGAGGATTCACACGAAAATATGCAAGAACTGTAATTTCGTTGTTCTCATCTTCTACTACACTTTTTTCTCTGTGTATAGTTTTCTTAACGAAAGATCCGACATTTCTCAAGTTTGTCATGGTTCTGTTAATGGTATCTCTCGTTGGTCTGGGTCGGTCAGGAAACCTCTCAATGAACAGTCGAATCGTTCTATCTACAACTTTATTACATTCTCCATGAAGTAGAATGAGATTTAAATAATCTTCATTGGTAAAATTAGTGATCGATTTTATAACTTAATACGAATTATCACCAAATTAATAGTAAACACAAAATGCTACTGAATAAAGAGGAATTTGGCAGATGTAATTAATGATATCTATCATTAAAAAAAAAGAATGTAAAACATGGTAAGTTTTTGCATATGGTTCATAAGGAATTATTTATTTATCACTGGAGAGAAAACCGATGGCCGATTAGTTGAAATAAAGAGGTTTCCGATACAAATTCGAATCCAAATTCGCCATCTATTTAGGAACAACCTGTAACTTTTTTCTCTCGCATATTAGGGTAGTAAAATCCAAAACATGGTTTAAGTAACAGTTCCTGAAAATTTCATCTTTTTGGCGTGAAGGAAAAAGAAATAGCTGAAAATTCAAGACGAAAAACAGTTTTTTGTGAATAACTCAGAAAATATCCATTTTAGGGCAAGGGTGTGATGCATACACTCACATTATTTTTTAACGTAGATTCAATATCTGCCATAAAAAAATGGGGTTCTAATTTGAAAAAATTGATTTTTCACGATTTTGTCATCCCTAACTTTGAAAGCGATTTTTTCACCCCCTGTATCATGAATCGCGATTTCGATTTTTAAAGTGGATACATCAATCTTACATCTTGAAAAATCCCAAAAATGAAAATTTTCCATCCAAAAACCTCGAAGTTATTCTTGTTTCAGCGGAGCTCTATTTTCGATTTTTTTTTCGAATTTTCCCGCTCAGAGAGAATTTTCCAACCAAAACTGAAAAATGTTACATCAAAATAACTTGAAATTTTCTAAGGAATCTATTTCTGCAATAAAAAAATGGTGTTCTAATTTGAAAAACGGAAGTTGACGTCATTTCCGGAAAAACCGGAGGTGCTCATGCCTTGAAAATATTTTAGATTTCATCAGCATCGTGAAATACTTATAAGTGCTGAATTTCATGAAAATACGTTCAGTAGTTTCCCGTATGAATATGGGTGAGGTTCCTCGTGAAAGACCCTGTATATACTACGGACAAAGTAGAAGCAGTGTAGTAAATACTCATCAATTACTAATGGAACCGACTAGATACTTGGTGATAGAGTAAATACTTCGAAGTAGATCCTCAAATGTGTATTATTAGCATTTACTTCGTTTCTATTCATACCACCCAATTTCCTAATAACGAAACTTAAATGACAAAATGGCGAAGGTACCGGTTCTCCCGACCCAATTTCATGGTCAATCTGTATATAGTCAATCATGATTTCACGAAGGATCCTCCTCGTTCCATGAAAACCCTCAAACATAAAATATAGAAGTTATCGGAATAACACTCCTGGTGATAACCAATATACAGGGTGACCACGGGTCAAACCGTCAAACGTTCAGAATTGGTTTTTCCGGGAAGAATAAGATTTTTCATTAGTATAACCATGTGTCCTAACTTGCTCTGTTTTTGAGATACAGGATGTCAATTCTTTCAGAAAAAAATTACGAAAAGCACTGCCGTGAAGTCAGGAGCTTTTGAGCGCTCGTTTATCCACCTTGTAGGTAGATTCGCATCTCCAGTTTTAGAAACCAATTGGAAAAATTATGACAGCTGTCAAATAAAATTTCAAACAGAGGCGGAGAGCAAGACTTTACGTCAGTGCATTAGGTGACCAATTTTTTTTCGATAATTCGCTAGAATTTTCTACGGTATTTATGGTTTAGGTAATGCGATCTGGTAGAAATTTCCCACGTAGTTTGAAAACATTATTCTTCATCGAGGTCTTCATCTATATGCGAAATTTCATTCCAATCCAATAAGGAGTTTCGAAATTATCAGGAAGAAAAAAGTTTGAACGGCTATATTCACGGAACCCCTAGTATAATTCTGCTCATTGATAAACGTGACCGCGTGATACGCGATCCGAACCTATCCTGAAAATTTCAAGTCCCTAGGCCTTTCCGTTCGAAAGTTATAATTTTCTATGGTTTCTAGGGTTCTGATCATGCGATCGGAAAAAATTAAGCTCGAATATATCATTCTCAATTCAAATACAATATTTCTTCACGATCAAATCCATAGTTTTGAAATTATCAAGAAAACTGAATTTCAAAATTGTTGCTTCAATATGTAATAATATCATTCTCGATTGAAATACACAATTTTATCTCGATCGAATCCGTAGTTTCGAAATTTTCGAGAATACAAAATATCAAACGACCATATCTACGGAACCCTTAGTCTAATTTTGCTAATTGATGAACGTGACCGCAACATTCGAGATCCACACCTATCCTGAAAATTTCAAGTCTCTAGGCCTTTCCATTACAAAGTTATGATTTTCTACGATTTCTATGGTTCTGGTCATGCGAGCCGGATGAAATTTTGCACGTAGCTTGAACTCGTAATTCTCCATCTGAGTGCAGAATTTCACCACGATCGAACCTGTAGTCTCAAAGTAATCAGGAAAACAAAATTTCGAGCGGCCATATTTACGGAAACCCTAGGCGAATTTTGCCCAATAAGGAACTTAACCGCGGCATTCGAGATTCGAACCTTTCCCTGAAAATTTCAAGTTTCTAGGACATTCCGTTCGAGAGCTATCGTGTATACGGCCGGACGGACAGACTCGAATTTTTTGACGGATTCGTCATCAGTGAGTCGAACATAGTTATTTGAGACCTTTTTCGGCTCGAAATTTGAAAAATACAGACATCGTGACGAAATGATATAGCGCTGGTGTAAGTGTACGAGCGCTCAAAAAAGAGTTTCTTATGAATTGCTCAAAAATATATTTAGGCTGATTTCAACAAAACTTGGCATGCTTATTTGCGGAAATAAGTGCCTTCTTTCAATATCATAAGAATTGAATTATTGATTTAAATGGCTTATCACAAGGTTATCTAATTGCCATTAAAACACATCATTGAACGTCACTGTTTTTACGTATGTTTATCACCTTTTTTCGATTCAGCTAATGAAATCGCGAATTTTTGGTCTCTTCAATTTTTGTCGTATTTTGCTTTGTTTTTGAGAAAAAAATCAATAAATTCCCAACGGGAGGAAACGATGTAATTGATATAAGGAAAAAATTATTCATTTCATTGAAAAACATGTAATTTTTAGAAAATTCACAGGAACTGCTCAAAATGGCCACCATCTTCTTCAATGTAAATTGAGCACCTACAAAAAAATCAACCAAAAGGTTTTTTTCAATCACTAAAGTATTGATTTTGTCTAAAAACTTTTTGAAACCCAGTATCCCGAAAACGAAACGGGTTAGGGCACATGATTATAGGAATAAAAAATCTTATATTTTCCTGCAAAAACGATCCTGAATATCTGACGGTTCAACTATGGGTCACCCTGTACAAGACCAATAATTTAAAACTACTACTTGCTGCATATAAATAACTTTGAGGAATATTGGAAGTTCACTGAATCCATTGAAATCTGAATTGCCAATCATCTTTTCACCATGAACATAGCCATTAACGGCTTATCGAGTCATTATAATTCATTGATTTGTGTGTTGAGGAGATGAGTTTTCATTCGACAACCGATCGATGTTAGATTTTGTCAGACTTTTGCTGACTTAAATACACGTTTTCGCCCTTATAATGAATACCGACAGCCTATAACATAAAACAGTTTCGTCGTTCTTTCTTCGGTATTTTAGTTCTTCGTTGAAGTATTGGTTGCCTTTTCTTCTCATAGCCTCCTACTTTCTTTTTCTCTTTCTGTCCTTCTTTCATCCAATTAGCTGCTGCTGGCATTCTCTGGAATATCACGTTGGACGGACGATCTTACGAGATGTGCAGGTTAATGGATACAAAGATCTCAAGACAGAAAGGACTGGGCAGACATGAGGCTTATGTCCAGCAGTGGACACAGGGAGTTGAATGATGAGGATAATTATGACGATGATGATGCCAAGCTGCTAAAAAAATCAATCTAAGTAACTCCAAAGAACATCGAAACAGTGCAGTCTGCTTCAACATCAACCTTCCGCATTCTGCGCAGTGCCTTATGAAGACTTAACGAACCCCCTTGTGAACATGGCTCGACAAAAGAAACCATTATTCTTCGGAATAATTGTTTCTATGCATGTTTTGACGAAATTGTTCTCCCAAAAAGATGATGCATACCTAGGTAGGTTATTAATTTTTGAACAAAAAATGTTGTAATTTATTGGATCGAGGAATAATATACATTCAATACCGACCATAAATAACAAGTGATCTTCCTCATACTGGTGATTCCCTACAAATTGTTCCACATTATCCTCTGACCATGTCTCTGCCCTTTTCATAGAATAATTTCAACTGTTCAATAATACCGTTCAACAGAAAATCGAAACCCTAACATTGCGGTGAAAAATACTGACAAAAACCATCAAGATATCCTTCAATATTTACTATTTTCCCCGACTTCATGAAATTCTATGTCCAGACAAAAACCCTGACGTAATATGTGAGATCGGAGCCAAAGTGAAATAACAGATCCCAAATATGGTCGTAAATCTTAGTAAAGACAGGGTTACGATTGTTTCCGCTGCCGATATATCAAATGTTATGTTAATGTTCCAAAATGATGCGGCTGTTTCTGTCGTCTTCCTTAAATCATTTCTAACTCCGTTTGTCTTGTCGCTGAATTTATTACTGAGTCCGCCAAGTGATACAACATCTTTGCGGGGTTGTAAGGAGGCAATGCGGAGCAATAATTATTCAAATTTTAGGTCATTTTCCATGACAGATCTGCGTGTAGCAGTTCTATTTAGTCATGGATACATCAACATGACTGTCAGATGACTTTGGTGGATTATGGCTTCACGATGTTACTAATGATTATACTTGTGGAGATGATTGAGTACGTTGAAGCATTATCGATATTGAACAACATTCAAAGTTTTAATTCGAAGGGAATAATTAAGATGGCGTAATTTGAAAGGAGTCCATTTTAAGAAATTGAAAACAAGGTATACTCCGTTTAAGAATTATTGACATCTCGGTAGGCTGTGAAAAATCGAATTTAAGTTGCTAATAGACTATTCAGTAATATTTTGGGTTGCTGAATTCAGGTTGGTATAGGAATAACACTAACATAACATGACCCATAGAGATCTTGCTTTGATGATTTCATCGAAGATATTGGGGAATAATTATGAAAATTAGTTCTGAATTTGAGTATTTTTTGTCTTATGCTATTAAAATGGCTGGAATTCACCAGGATACATCGCGCCTAACAAGAGAACGCCAGGCAGTTTGTCGGTGTTACTTCAAGTTTTTCAAAGATTTGGCATATATCCGCTAGCATTAATCGAGTTTCGCTAGTGTTTCAGGTAAACTGTAATTCACCTACTCAAAGTGTATTCTGATTGATCAATGTCTCTTAAATTTTCAGATTTCACCAAGCACTGTCCGTAGAATATTAGCATGTTATTACAGCCTGGAATTAGCAGTGGAAGAAAACCTGTGCGATACGATTATTCCTTCAGAGACATTGAATGACTTTGTTTTTGCTAGAATTGAAAACGAATCCTTTTCGAACTGGCCAAAGAGCACCTAGATTTCAATCGATCAAATTCAACATTATATTATATCATAAAAAAAATTGGATACAAATACAAAAAAGTTGATCGAAGCAAAATTCTTATTGATAAACAGAAAAATATAATAAAAATAGAACGATATTGTGATAAATACCGAGAATACATGAAACAAAACGTAAAATTCATTTATCTAGATGAAACTTGGATATTCGAAAACGGTATTCAAATTCGTCAGTGAACACTGAAAATAATCCAAAAGGTATGCCAAGTATATTCAAGGGTAAAGGCAGAAGGTGCACTATTTTGAATGCTGGAACAATGGATGGATCTGATTCTTGACAGTGGTATTAATGATAAGGATTACTATGAATGGTGAATCATTTCATAAATGGGTTATTGAAAAATTGAAACCTTTCCTGCAAAAGGCTGCCCATCAATAGGGTTATGTCAGCTTATTCAATAAACACATCCAAATCACTACACTTATACGTGGAAACAAAGTTTTCAATGAGATTTTCATCTTTGCTCATAGATATTTCAAGTTTATTTATTATGCTTATACTGGATGGTACCCTGTTCACATTCCCTCTGCTAATACTGCCATTGAACACATGCTATATTGTTCAAAATTCAAAAGTATACTGAATAATTGTAAAATTGCTCATCAATCATAATATTTTCAATAATTCATGGACAGTTTTAATGAATGAAAATAAAAATTGACTTTCTTAAAGTATTCAACACTTAGCACTTAATAATTCACAAACTGGTTCATATATCTATAGTTACAGTACAAATTTCATGTACTACATAGATTCTTAATATATGTTTAGTTTCTTCAATTATTGTATTACAATAATGGGGAATAAGTCAAATAATTTCAATGGTTACTGGTTACAAAGTAGATGTTAGGTTTAGCTTTACTAGATTCCTAATATTCTAGCAAGTTGTATGGTTCAATATTCAGCAAAAATGTAACGTCTTTTTTTTCAATATATCGACATTTCTAATCGAATGAAACTGTTTGGGTAACACATTGTAGATCTTCATGCACATGTATTTTGCATTATTCTGTGCTAGTGTCAATTGTTGCCTCGGGTATATATAAGGATCAATTTTTCTAGTTGGGTTGTTGTTCAGAAACGGTTCAAATAGTTTACTGTGACTTTGTAGGAATATAACATACTTTAGCACATATATTGCTGTTGTCGTCAGGATTTTATTCTATTTGAGAACACCTCTACAAGTATCTCTATACTTCATTCTATACATAGCTCGGATTGCTTGCTTTTGTCTTTTAAATATTTTGTTTCGTGATGTACCCAGTAAACAATGCCATATGGAAGGGTTGACTGAAAATTGGCTGTATATAGGAGCTTCAATGTATCTTGTTGGATATGGTTTTTCATAAGGTGTGTAGATTATGGTGGTGAGTTTTCTGTTCAAGTTTTCCATTTGGGGGTTCCATTTCTTAATATATATAACGTTGAACCTGAATTCTCATTTTCAAACTGCAGTAGGAATATTCCGGCTTAATTAAAAATTATTCGTAGGTATTCTAGGTTATATTTATGTTTGATGTTTATTTCTATGATGCAAACAGTAACTTTTTTGTAACCAGAAATAAAGCCTCGAATGGACGTTCATGGCCTGCTTCGATGTCAATAATTCTTAAATGGACTATATACTTCATTCAAGAATTATTGACATCGAAGCAGGCCTTGAACGTCCAGTCGACGATTAATTTATGGTTACTGTTCAATTTCATCATAGAAATCTAATATATAAAATTCTCGTGTCCACAGTGTTCGTTGCCATACTCCTCCGAAACAGCTTAACCGATTTTGATGAAATTTTTTGTGCTTATCTGGTATCTATCAGAATCGGCCAACATCTATTTTTCATCCCCCTAAATGTTAGGAGTAGTCCACCCCTAAATTTTTTTTCTTTATTTTTCAGACAAAATTTCTAATTTCTATTTTTTTATGATACAACATACAAAAATACATACAATCCCCAATTTTCACCCTTCTACGATCAACCCTTATTTTTTAATAGCCAGAACAACGAGAGGCCGAAGGCCTCGAGCAATTTTGAAATTGCGAAAAAAGGGAGAGACCGGGGGCGCGAAGCGCCCCCCGCGTTTTCGAGAGGGAGAAACGGGCTTTCCTAAGGTAAGAGAGGCCGAAGGCCTCGAGCAATTTTGAAATTGCGAAAAAAGGGAGAGATATGGCAAAACAACGTTTGCCGGGTCATCTAGTAAACATAAATAAAATAAAAATATAACCTAGAAATGTGTTAAGTATATTTTTCACAGCAATTTACTTTGTAAAAAATTTTTTTTAACTTGTAAAAAATTTTTCTTAATCTCACATACGATAACGTTGTATACCAACAGTATTTTAATTCAATCATTATTTATATTTATCTCGAAATGACCGAGTTTCGAGAAATTTCGACGTCGTGTCACTCGTGTCAAAATACGATTTATCAGATATTTCGCGACAAACGTCACGTAATATCTATGCTTCACGTAAATTAATTCGGTTTTCTCGAGGTGTCAAAAATCGGTCTTTTCAGATCGAGTTCTTGCGTAAACAGGGAGAAGGAATTTGGCCGAAATAACTTTAAAAAGATCTCGTGTCCTTTGGGATGATAATTTGACCGCTTTCGATCCCCGAGACGTCGCGGATCAAAAGCCTATACAATATCTTGGAGCTAACTTTTCACGTTTTTTCGATTTTCGACCATTTTCGAACTTAATTTTCGTACGTTTGGAATTCGAAACAGGCAACTTTTCGTGTACCTTAGGAAAGCCCGTTTCTTCCTCTCGAAAACGCGAATTTTCGAACCCTCTCTGTCGAATACTCGACGGCAGTTCAAACATGGCAATTTAGGTTTGATGACTTAAAAAAATTTTGGAATGCCCTCACACTGCACGCATCAAAGTGAATGAATTGGGGAAAAAGGAATATATAATAATACACAAACAGAAATCAAATGATCTATCTAGTACTACTCAATTTCGATTTTCCACAGCCTTCCGATATGTCAATAATTCTTGAATGGAGTATACATTGTTCCAAGTTTCGAAAGAATGACGCCACAAAGTGTAAACTGAGGTTCATCATCTTTACATCAATTCGTGAGGGATTGATTCTAAACAGTCACTAGTACTCGAAAGCTTTTTGGAATTTCATTATTCACGCTTTATATCTGACGGTATATGTGGATTGATATTAATGATTAATTACTTTTCCGTCCGCTGGGGGGAGAAGTATTGCTATATAAACGATAAATGAGTTACCATGAACAATTATTATACTTCATGTCTGTCAAAATCAATTTTGCATGACAACCGTAACTAGGGAAATTTTCCATTGATCACTCAATTATTATAGTAAATACCTATAAATCTAATATAAAGATGGATTTCCAGATTTTCATGAATTTCAAAACGTTGAACAAAAAAAAAACATATTTCATTCGGAGGAGATTTGACTTTTCATGGCTCGCCTTCAATTACCCGCCGAACGCAGTGGGGCGGGTTAACACAAGCTCGCCTTGAAGAGTGACACTATTCCTCCTCATGAAATAGTATACTATTATTCTCATTAGAAACAATTATTTCACCTTGAAATAACACCATCAATATCAATTATCCTATTGCTGCAAGTTATTGAGATATTCACTAGTGTAATTTTGTTATGTTTCAAATTGTTTGTACTTGTGTTGTCTAGCTTTATACACAGATGTGATTTCTTTATTAGTTGTTGTTATATAAATGAGTGTGTGAGATGCTTGACTTTTGAGCGGATATGTTGTTTTTTACTTAAGTGATGTTTATTTTGTTGACAAGCCGTGTAATTATTTTGATGGCAAATATTTGTACTCCTGATATGTATTTTCTCAATCGTGTGCAAATAAATATTATTATTATTATTATTAATATTATTATCAATTAATAAAATCACTTCTATTCAATTTCGTAACAGAATTTACTGAATTTTAGATCATTCCATCAAGAGTAGTTATCTTCAAAGTTTTTCAATTCTTTTCTCGTGAAGGCGGACTCGCCGGCGGTGTTAGGTTAGTAGTCCATTTTCTTCACGTGAGATGCTTTTCTGTCTGTTTCATTACGGTCGAATGGATCATAAAAACACTAATTAAACAAACTCTTGTAATTATGGTAAATAGAGATGGTAAATATCTATCCCTATGTATGAAACATAACGTAATTAATTGTTAATGAAGATATTTATTTATGAAGGTGATATTGAGGAGATGCAATATTGTTTACGAATGCATTGTAGAAAACCAATGTTCCGGAAACAGACTACAACTGCAACTTTACGAGTGTCAATGATAAGGTTCTTTTATGTTGAAGAATATTTATTGCTATGAGAAGATACTCCAACCGATATACTAATTATTTCCGAATATAAAATAGCTGGGACAGCTGTAAAGCAGAATTTTGATACAATAAACAATTTTATCGATGATCCATAACGTACTAAATTTCATCAGGATATGATGGATAGTTTTCGAGATATTAAATTATCAAAAATCTTTTTTTGAGCGCTCGTAGGTACTACTTGCACGAGGGCTATATCATTTCGTCACGATGTCTGTATTTTTCGAATTTTGGGCCGAAAATGGTCTCAAACGACTATGTTCGATTAACTGATGACAAATCCGTCGAAAAATTCGAGTCTGCCTGTCCGTCCGGCCGTATACACGATAACTCTCGAACGGAACAACCTAGAGACTTGTGGGTTCAGTTCCCGAATGCCTCGGTTAAGTTTGTTAATGGGCCAAATTCCAACAGGGGTTCCGTAAATATGGCCGTTCAAAGTTTAGTTCTCCTGATTGCTTGGAAACTACAGATTTGATCGAGATGAAATTTTGCACCCAAATGGAGAATGAGGTGTTCAAGCTACATGTAAAATTTTGTCTAGATCGCATGACCAGAACTATAGAAACCATAAAAAATTGTAACTTTTGAATGGAAACGCCTAGGGACTTGAAATTTTCAGGATAGGTGTGGATCTCGAATGTCGTGATCACGTTTCTCTATGAGCAGAATTATTCTAGGGGTTCCGTAAATGTGGTCGTTTGAAATTTAGTTTTCTTGATAATTTAAAAACTACAGATTCGATCCTGACGAACTTTTGTATACTAATGGAGAAAGTACAAGCTACATTACTCCAGATCGCATGACCAGAACCATAGCAACCATAGAAAATTATAACTTTCGAACGGAAAGGCCTAAGGACTTGAAAATTTCAGGATAGGTGTGGATTTGAAATGTTGCGTTCACGTTCATCAATGAGCAGAATTATACTAGAGGTTCCTTAAATACGGTCGTTTGAAATTTTGTTTTCTCTATAATTTCGAAAGTACGGATTCGATCGAGATAAAATTTTGTATTTTGATCGAGAATGATATATTAAAGCAAATTTCATGAGCAGAACCATAGAAACCATAGAAAATTATAGCTTCCGAAGAGAAAGGCCTAGGAACTTGAAATTTTCAGGGTAGGTTTGGATCACGAATGTCGCGGTCACGTTCATCAATTAGCAAAATTAGACTAGGGGTTCCGTAAATATGGCCGTTCAAAATATTTTCCCTGATAATATCGAAACTACTGATTGGATTGGTATGAAATTTTACACCTAGCTGAAAAATAATGTATTCAAACTACGTGCGAAATTTTATCCAGATCGCAATACCAAGACTATAGAGACCGTAGAACAAAGTTTCTTTTCGATGGAATCGGTATTTTTCCGAAAATTGGGAACACAATTTCAGATCGCTTTATCTAAAAATCCCCTGGCGATTTATGCCCTTTTACGAACTCAACCGACGCATTCAGTTCTCGAACGTACTTTGGAAATTCCAAACCTGTAGGCTTTCAATTCGAAAGTTATCGCGTTGACAGACGGCCGGACGAAGATAACTGAGTTTCACCTCGAATTCTTCACCTGCTAGGCCAACCTATGCATGTGAAACCTTACTACCTCCCTCAATTAGTTATCCCTTCTTGAAAACCGTCACCAAGGCGCCTCACCATTGCTATCGAAACTAGGGGAAAACGCAATATACAAACAGGAGAGTCGTTTAATGCAATAAAAACCTTCCTCTGTATATTCGGCATGAACCGAAATGGATTATTCTTCTGCGGTTTCAGATGAATAATTTGCTCAAACTATGCTCAACAACCAACACGATCGTTATTTCTCCCCTCCAATGAACCATAATTCTATCAATGGATTGATCCAAAACTAACTAAGCAGTAACGAGAAATCCGCGATGTGCCATTACCAACAAATGATCTCATCAAACCATTTTACAAGGAAACCCTTCTTGTAATAATTTCAACATCACGCCTCACTAATTGGAATGTCAATACTAAAATTAATCCGGAACCATGTTTCTAATGGATTTTCGTCTCAGTGTTCGCCTTCAAAACCTCACAATTTAATTGGGAAACCTTAAATAATGGAATCGGGACACAGCTTATAACAGAACAATATCTCCGAGTCCATTCATTCTACCTGGATTGTTTAACCCTCTCGTGTAAAGTGGATTCTAAATATAATTCTGTCCAGAGATTTCTAACTTCATTTATTCGTTGGGGAGGGTGCATGTTCCAGATTATTGCTCACCGAGAATTTTTGAATTATTGGTGTGAAGTTGCAGTGTGCAGGGAAAGTCTGAAGGGAATTGGATTAACCGGAGAAACTTCGCGGTATAATAACCAATTAAATTGTGGCTATATACGTTATTTCCCGAAATCTTTTTTTTCCATAACTGACATATTAAGTAGTCTTGATTTGATTTGATTTGATTATAGTAAGTACCACTTACTGAGATATCTTGGGTAACAATTGACAACAGGAAGTGTGTGAATACTTACTTCCCTAGAGGACTAAGGAGAAATTGAATCAGAACTTTTCATTTTATCAATATTTATGTTTTTCCCGACGGGTTGTCCTGAGCATTTGCCATTTTGATAACGCATAAACGTTATTGGAACCTCCCAAGCAAGAATCTAAATTCCAGGTATGGAGGTAAGAATTGTATATTACTCACAATTCTCCAATGCGGATTTAGAGTTGCCTCTTCAAAATATGATATGTAGTTTTATAATTTGTGGTGTTGAGAAGAATAAGAGAAATGAGAATGTCGCGGCTGAGTATCTATGAACAAAAAGTTAACCTAGTCTGTACATGCTTGTTTTTGTATCCTCTTTCCTCTTCGAATAACCATTTCAAACGAGTAAGTGAGTTTTGATTATAAAAGTGTTTGGATAATTCAAGCACAAATTATTTCAGTGTAGTGTATAATCCAAGACAGAGATTATACTGCTTTATGAAAGTAACTCAAAAGTGTAAAAGCAAAACAACATTGACTCGACCAGGGAGAGCACTTTACTTATAAAAGTATTGGTAATTTTATGAAGCGTACTTTAACTCAGCACCTGTGGATTATATCCATTTATATCGAATGAAATAGGACCACTCGATCGTGGTTTTGCAAGACAAATTGGTCTTCCAAGTGTTGAGGAAAATAACTAAATTTCCGCATCAAGGTATTTATTGAAAATTTTTGAGTTACATACTGTTGAATAATGCCACGAAATTAAAATGATGCCTTCATTTAACTGATTAATCTCATAAATAAATCGAGAAAAGCACTGCCGTGAAGTAAGAAGATTCCGAGCGCTCGTTGTAGGTAGATTCGCATTTTCCAATTGAAAAAATTTTTGACCGCTGTCAAAAGAATATTAAAACTAAGGCGAAACTCCAGACTTCACGTCAGTGCTTCAGGTGACCAATTTTTTTTTCGATAATTCTTTAGAATTTTCCACGTTATCTATGGTATTGGTAATGCGATCTGGACAAAATTTCGCACGTAGGTTGAATACATTAATATAAATTATATAAAATAAATTCAAGATGGCCGACGATGAAGACGCGGTGTCGGATGTATCCGATAAAAGTGAGCGAGATGCCAATTTCTTTAAGTGTTGTTCTACAAAAATGAGCAAAATAAAAGTTTGTGTGCAGTGCTTCTCAGTTTTCCACCAAGCCTGTGCCAAAAAGATGCCATATCTAAAGATCATGGATGGAAATAAGGTTGTTTGTTGCACAGAAACGAACCAAAAAAGAGACTTGAAACAGGGTGAGGATTTCGAAATGGATAGCTTAAGGATGGAAATTCGATATCTACAAGAGTTACTTGCGGAAGCGAGAGATAAAAATCAGATTCTCAAACTAAATAATAACCTCTTATTGGAGAAGATACAAAAAATGGACAAAAATGATAACCTGGAAACGAAGGTAAACAATAGAGAAAACTTAATAAATCATGCGGGTGACGTAAGTGAGAAGAGGACCACCAGAAGCCAGAACGTAGAATCCTACGATCGCAGTAAAATAACAAGATCAGCTAACAGGCAACAGATGGCAGTTCAAATTAAAACTCCAACACAGAAAACGGAAACCTGCGGTAATGTGAATAATAAATCATCGTCTGTGACTACGGATGACACGTACTACTGTAACCGACCTAACCTAGAACTACAAAATTAAGATGAAAACATAAATCGTAATAGTTTGATTCCTATAGTTTCGGGAACAAACGAAATGAAATCTAAAGACAGGCTGAATAAACCAATTTCAAATTCTCCGTCGGAAGACTTTATTAAAGTCAAAACAAGGAGACCTAGTGTGGGAACTGGACTCACAGAGGAAACAACTTTCAAATCAGTGAAAGCTGACAAGGAACTTAAAAAATTATGGCTGTTCATCTCCCAAGTAAGAGAAAGTGTAGAGGAAAACGTTGTTAAAGAATTCATTATGAAGAAAGGGATGTTAGAAGAGAATGAAGTATCTGTAACAAAAATAAACACAAGAAACCAAGAAAATTTAAACTACCAATGTCTACTTGTCGGAGTTCCACCTAAAATGAAGGACGATATATAGAAAAACGAATTTTGGCCAAAAGAAATCAAGTTTGCAAGATTTGATTTCCGCAGAGGACAACATTTTTTAGAGAAAAACCAAGCTTGAACACACAATCGGTTGAGGGCATATATATGAAGAAGGAGAAAATAAAAAAATACACTGAACAACAATTCAGTATACTACACCAAAATGCTTGCTTGCTCTTTGGGAAATGCTAAAGATCGCCTAGAGGAAACACTGAGTGAAAATGTAGATGTTAAAATTCTGTGTGTAACAGAACATTGGAAAACAGAGAACCAACTAAAATTCCATACAATTAAAGATTTTTCACTAATAACCTTTTTTTGTAGAAATGAGAAGGAACATGGAGGAGTTGCAATATTTGCAAAAAATGGAATACAAGTCAAGGAAAGGAAAGACATAAAGAAGATATCAAGAAAAGGCATATTTGAATGTGTAGGGATAGAGTACAACATGAATGGAATCAAACATGTCTGTATTGCGGTATATAATGATGGAAATATAGACATAATGACTGAAGCCTTAGAACCAACATTGCAGAAATTGTTCAATGAAAATTTCAAAATTACGTTAATTGGAGACTTTAATATCAATTTTATGGACGACTCAAGCAAAAAAGGGGAATTTTTGGGGATGTTAAAAACATATAACATACAGCAAACAATATATCAACCCACGAGAATAACAACCACGACAGCAACATGTATAGACAACATATTCACAAATATTGAAGAATCTTATGAGACAAAAATTCTGCAAACACATATTTCTGACCATACGGCACAAAAAATAAGTTTCGAAATAGGATATGAAGATGAAATAAAGGCATATAAACGACTATACTCACAAAAAAATATTCAACTCTTCAAACAGTTATTACGAGAACAAAATTGGACAGTTCTCTATGAAATACCAGACAACGATGTAAATGGCCAATTTAATATCTTCCATAGTATATATTTGCGACTTTTCAAAAGAGCATTTCCATTGCGAAAGGTAGCAAAGAATAAAAAAAGGAAAATGGTCAACGATGATCCCCTAATCAAAGAAATAAAAAATGAACTTGATATATTACTAGTATGTAGTACTTATGATGAGACATTCAAAATAAAATATCGTGAGACAAAAATTAAATATGACCAATTATTGATAAACCAGAAAAAGAAGAAATATGAGACCTTGATTGAAAGTTCTGATAATAAGAGTAAAACGGTATGGGCAGTAATAAACTCATTGAAGAATACAAATAAAAAGAAAACTGAATTTACTGGAGATCCTTCACAAACAGCAAATAGAATGAACAATTTTTTCATAAGGGCAGGAACAACATTGACAAAAAACATTCAAGGTAAAAAAACGTTTGAGATTTTCCAAGAATTGAATAGATCTTTTCGGTTGAAAAAAATTACTGAACTGAAAACAACAAACATCATAAAAGCTTTGAAGAACAAACATTCAAGTGGATATGATGAAATATCTAACCACATTATCAAGCAAACAGCTGAAGAAATAACAGGACACATAACTCACATCATTAACAACTCACTGAGACATGGCATTTTTCCTGATAAACTGAAAATAGCAATAGTGAAACCAATTCATAAGAAAGGTGATATAAATGATTTTAACAACTACAGACCGATTAGCATCTTACCCAGTTTTTCGAAGATCATGGAAATGGTTTACTGTCAACAATTAATGGAATATTTCATAGAAAATAATATTCTCAGAGAAAATCAGCATGGCTACTTAAAAGGAAAATCTATAAAAACAGCAATCTACCAATTTATCAACAAAGTAGTGGAGGCTTTTGAAAACAAAGAGTTAGCTATGGGTTTGTTTCTGGACCTTACAAAGGCATATGATTGTTTGGATAGTGAAATACTCTTTAGAAAGCTGGAGAGTTATGGAATTCGAGGACCAGCGCTGGACTGGGTCAAGTCATATTTATCGTTCAGGCAACAAATGGTAGAAATGGAAATGAATGGAGAAATCATAAGATCAAAGCTAGAAGAACTAATCCTAGGAATACCACAAGGAAGCATTGCAGAACCATTACTATTTATATTATATCTTAATGATTTCAAACTAGATGCGGATATTAAAAAACATACAGTGACTGTAGTTAATTATGCAGATGATACGAACTTACTTTTGATTGAAAAACTGTACACGCTTCTGAAAAGTTTGTGTAAACTTACATTAGAGAAGACGAAAGAATGGTTCGAGAACAACAATCTACTCCTTAATGAAGGAAAAACTAAATGCATACTTTTTTCACCTACCAATTCAGGAATTGAAGAAAATAATACGATAACACTGAGCCAAGTAAAATACGACATCGTTGAATCAAGCAAATTTTTAGGAATTTACATTGATAAGAATCTCAACTGGAAGGAACACATAAGTTATTTATATGAAAAAACATCTACAGCAATTTATGGTTTCAGAATAATGGCCAGATATCTCTGCAGTAATTACCTGAAGACAGTCTACCATGCAATGATAGAGGCAAGACTAAGGTTTGGCATTGTATTTTATGGATCGGGAAATATAAAACAACTTTTTGTTCTACAGAAAAAAGCAGTAAGAATACTCAATAACATCAAGTATAATGAATCTTGCAGAGGTTATTTCAAGAAATCTGGAATATTGACGATAAATGCACTCTATATACAAGAATGTGGACTTTTCATCAGGAACAACAAATCTCTATTTGAGAAGCATGAAAACAAAAGATATGTCTACCACACAAGAAATGATAATTTTATCTATCCGAAGCACAACCTAACAACAACTCAGAAGCAAACAGAATATAGATGTTTGAAATTGTATAATTCTCTGCCAAATAATATCAAATCAGTTTCAAACATAACTGGTTTTAAAAAGAAATTATTTAAATATCTCCTTGACTTGGAGCCATACTCTTTAGAAGAATATATTCCTAGATTTTAGGAGAAACAATTCTTTTTTTTTTGTTTTTTGACACTATTCTTTTCATTTTCATAGCTTAGTTTTGTGAAGATGATAGGGAATAAAGATAATTATTTATTTATTTATTTATTATTTGTTAATATTTTTATCCTGACTCCCCTATTCTTCCTTCAAATACAATCAGTAGTTTCGAAATAATCAGAAAAAAACCTTTTCTGAACGGCCATATTTACGGAACCCCTAGTCTAATTGTGCTCATTGATGAACGTGACCGCGACATTCAAGATCCAAACCTACTCTGGAAATTTCGAGTCCCTAGGCCTAGGCTAAAAAGTTATAATTTTCTATGGTTTCTATGGTACTGCTCATGCGATCTGGAAAAAATGTAGCTTGAACATATTATTCTCAATTGTTGAAATTGACCGCGGCATTCGATATCTAAATCTACCCTGAAAATTTCGGAAGTTATAATTTTCTATGTTTTTTATGGTTTTGGTCATGCCATCTAAACAAAATTTTGCATGTAGCTTGAACACGTCATTCTCCATCTGAATGCAATTTTACCTCGATCGAATCAGTAGTTTCGAAGTAATCAGAAGAGGTGGAATCCTGCCCATTAATGAACTCAACTGCGGCATTCGGATACTGAACGCAAAATAAAACTTTCAGGTCTCTAGGTCGTTCCGCTCGAGAGTTATCGTGCTTACGGATGGCCTGACGATAGGCTGTTCGGACAGATTTGAATTTTTTGACGGATTCGTCATCGGGGAGTCGAACCTTGGCGATTTAGACCATGTTAGGCCCAAAATTCGAAAAATACAGACGTCGTGACGAAATAATATAGCCCTCGTGTAAGTAAAACGGGCGCTCAAAAACGGACTCAACATTTTACACCATTGTAAACTAACTGCTTATCTTTCAATTCTCGATTTACCTATATCGTATTATATGTAAAGAACTGTTACGCCCGCCAGGGATGTGCACAAGGATCAAACCCGAAGAGCAGCAAGGCTGTCCAAACAAAAGGAATTCTTTTCTTGAGGGCGCTAGCAAGGAACAACAAACGTAAAATATATCACTTTCTAACACATACACCTTCCTCACTTGCGGTGTATAAACGAAAATTTTACGAGACATACCATTTTTTGAATCTGGTATATTTACAATGGCTATATTTTCCAACTTTCGAATATTCTCTACCATCATGTCACATATTTACTGAGAACGACAAGCACTGGCTATTCCCATTATCATAACTACCTTCATCAAAAGAAAATTATCGTCGTCCGCCTCCACAAGAAATCTATTTATTTCTCACGGTATTCGTTTTTCTAGGTTTATACATTTAATGTCAACCTTCTCAAGAAAACTGATTATTCCAAAATAACTAATCGAATTGTTTCTCTGAAAATCGAAGTTTATTTCATTCTCTCATAATCAATACAGGTGATTACTCATTTTATAACATATATGAAAATCATACCTGAAAATCAAAGAATCAACATTCAATTCCAATTTTCATATCTGGAAGTCACTTTGACATCTGATATGGTTTGATCATCTCACATCACAATCCGTGATACACGTAGTTTTTCCTCCTCAAAAAAGTTTTGGAAATTTCTAAATATCCGTATTGTCTTCGAAAAACAGCGTTGACATGGAATATTTCGCACCACAATCTTGCTGGTGACTTCAATATGGCTCTTTTCCATGAAATATGTTCCGATATTGAGACACCACTCTTTGAAACACTTATATGCTATTTGGTGACGCGTCTTAGACTTCGCAGGTAAATGGAATTCACATGCAGCATTTGCTGCTTCTTGAATTTCATCTCCTTTGGAATTCATTTTAGAGAAGGAATTGTACTTTGACAAACACTTTGTTTGATAGATGAAAACCTTAGTAAACCCATGCAAACCGATATTTTATTGAAAGTAAATATATTAAAAACTGAATTCATCAAAAAAAAATCAATTGAGAATCAACTTTTGTAGTGGAAATTAATATATTATTCATAAGGAGAAAAAGTGTCAGTTTTCATGGCGAGCTTTTGTTTGCCCGACTCACTCCGTTGGGCGGGTGAGGTTGAAAGCGAGTCATGAAAAGTCACTCCTCCTCCGCATGGAATATGTTAATTTTTTTTCAAACGCTCTGATTTATATTTACGATCGTTATAATTGAGTGATCAATGGAAAGTCTGCCTAGTTACGGTTGTCTCGCAAAATTAATTTTGATAGTTAATTACATTTTTCCCTACGGCGTACGGAAATGTAATTCATAGTTTACATAGCAACACATTTCCCGCGCCTCCCTTATAGTGTGAATAACTATTAACGTACCTTCGACATGTGAGGAAATGAAGAAAATTCCATCAATTCCGGTCCATTATCTCATATTGAAATAATGAGTACACAATTCTGAGAGTTTTCAGAAACAAGTATATCAATCGAATCATAATAAGTATAGATGTCGGATGTTGCTTCGTTAAGAAATTGTGAAGTTATGCCCGTTTTCGCCTAGGGAGCTACGAGAAATAGTTATTTATTGTACAAGACGATGAATTTGTACTTTATCTTTGAGAGTGTCAGTCGAGGCGATAATTACGCTCGAGAAGATAATGTGGTTTTATCGTCATGCGCAATACAACATTTTTTCCTTCAAGACTTCAAATTAAAGATGAAAAATAAAATTACAAAGAAAATTGTAATATTTGGCACAAGAATCGCAACTGTGTTGTTGAAAGTTTATTGTTGCCCCCAAAATCTAGAGAGATGGAATACCAGTACTTTAAAAAGTGGAAGAATCAAGAATATCAATGGCGTGATTGAAAAAAAGCTTTTGGCGTATTTCTCTGAAAATTCGAAGAAAGCGAGGCCATCGTCATTATGGTCGTATTATTCGATGTTGAATCGTACGTTGTTGGGGAATGAAAATTGTGTTTTTTCCAAAGTCAGCAAATTAACCACCTCACTTAGGGTTGCCATCTCTGTAATCTGAAAACTAGGACAAGAAGCTTGAAAACCCCGGACATTGCATCTGAAAATCCAGACATGTTGAACATTTTTTTTAACTAGGTACCTATTATAATGAAAAAATTTTTCAAAATATTTCAGGATAGTCCTTTTTTCAATTTTTGAAAAATACCATGAATTATTACTCTTTTATACAGGGTGTCTCAGAATGACTGGATGCAATATCCAACTTCAAATTTCATCATAAAATATGATACTTTCACATAATGAAATACTGGTCATATTTTATGATGAAATTTGGATATTTTTTTTCAAAAAAATGACAGCAGTTATTCATACGGTTTTCTGTATATCTATTGGTATTTCAATGAAGAATATCTTCCTTTGAAGGAACTGATGGATTTGATTCATTTGTGAGCGTGTTACACAGAAACGCAACGTGGTGTAGTTAACATCATTATTTAAAAAGAAAGATATTTCTACCAGGGATAATTTTTTTTTGTACTTTTTTCAGAGCGCCTAGTAGAGCTCTTCTCTACAGTAATTCAGTATTATCCATCAGTAAATCTAGACTTTTGCAGACTAGAGCTAAAGAGTCAGGAGTCAGATGATCCACGAATGTCCACGATACTCATAGTATATAATTATTATATATGTGACGGACGTCAGGACAGGTGAAACTGAATTACTCGGTATTTATGAGCGCTCGTTCTACTTACACGGGGGCTCTTATCATATCGTCACGATGTCTGTATTTTTCGAATTTCGAGCCGAAAATATTTCCAATCTACAAGGTTCGACTCGCTGATGACGAATCCGTCGAAAAATTTGAGTCTGTACGTCCGTCCGTCCGTCCTGTCGGAGTTCGAGTCGATACGCGTTATGAAATTTGAGTATTAATCGGAAATATGATAATCATTCAGCCATTTATTTTGTTAGGAATGAACTGGAATATTTTGTTGGACATTTATAGTTCTAAGGTGAATTGATGATTTGTAAACTATTTGCAGTATTTTTCTATAAAATCTCAGTTGCCTTCTTTCTCATTTACATGTGAAATATTTTTCTGAACCCCCTATGTCGAGCCTAATTATCCTTTCCACCTCAAAGATTCACAGGCACCATCGCTGGCGTTCGAAATTCTCACAAAGGCACTCGCAATTCGCACACATCGGATAAAAAACTCTTTCCGATTCCTTCGGCGCAGTTTCTAACTCTTAAGCGTTCTTCTTTGCCCGAAGCAACGGACGCCCGACTACAAAAGAAAACTTCGCGATAATTGCATTGTTTTTTATTCTCGCAAAGGTGTCTGATATTCAATTACTCCTGTTTTCCTTCATCCAAAAGCCTCCACTTCGATTCTGTCTTTACACGTTGCTCCCGTTCTTTTATGGCAGAAATCAAAAGAATTTCTAATGAGGTGTTGACGTCGAAGATCATTCGAAATAACGAGAGGACAGTGTTATTGGTTTTGGCTCGTTTTCGACGCGAAATATATCTTTGGACAATAAGTGTTTCCTCGGAGTTCACGCTTCGAAAGAAATAAATTGAATAATTGGCCAAGGTTCATAGAATGATATAAGGGTTATTTTTCTTTCACCTTGGAGGATCCGGCTCTTTTGAATTTCGTTGAATTACGATGGGATGTTGAGTTCTGTATAGAACAGTGTGAGAATTCGATATAGCTTCCGTCTTTGGCCTTGAAGACATATTTCCCAAGTAAATTCACTCCCAGAACAATACTTTTTCCTTATATCTACACTTTCACAAAATTTGGTTTCATTAGAAAAACACAAGACCTGCAGAATATCAACCATTTCAATTGAATCATTGAAATCAAAATGATGTAGATGCGGATTCCAGTATTTGAATTACAACCTTTTCCGTTGTCGAAACGCTCAGAAATTTCAGACAAAACCTACGAAATTAAATTCTTAGTGCTTTACCAATGACTCTCACAATTATTGGGGAAACTATGAGTTCGGAAACTTCTGACCGCACATAAAAATAATAATTATTAAATGACACGGTAATTGTTCGTGTGACATTTATTTATAAGTTTGATTATGAAGTTCAATAAAAACGGGTGACACAAACTGAACTCAAGTTTGACTTCATTCACTTCCTTGAGTAGTTTTGAAATAACTTGTAACAGGCCAATTCATCTATAATACGATATTTCATACAAACAATGAAAAAATTGTAAAAGCACTGACTTGAAGTCAGGAGCTTTTAAACCATTGTTTAAATTCTTCGCCAGAGCGGTCCAGGTACCTCAAAATTAACGAAATTACAGAAAAATTGTCTGAAATCAATGGAAGAAGACGTATTCAATCATATGCACCTATCTCCAACTCTAAATCTTTATATTTCATTTTCGTGTTCATATCCCTCCTTCAAAACCAAAATTTATACGGCAGATAGCAATTACTGCTGGTGACATTGAAAATATGCATTTTGTTGAAATTTCAAGAAAATATATTTAGTTGCATACCAGTTATTGCACAATTTCTTGGACTTTCAAATCCTGCCCTATATAATTAATTCTAGCACGGAAGTCAGAAGTCGACAAAATTTCTTGCAAGCTGCAAACTTTCACTTCAGCACCAAATTGCGTGCAGGCTAAGGATTGTGCGTAGTCCTTTCGTTGAGGTGAATTTTTGAATGATAAGTTCCCAGCCATAGTTCGAGTGTTTTTTGCCGTATTTGTTGGTTTCTTCCATGTTTTGGCTTGAAATTTCAAATACATTGGTTCATCCTCCATAACACTTCGATTGTAGATTTGATACATTTTTATTGAGCGCTCGTACTACTTACACGAGGGCTATATCATTTCGTCACGATGTCTGTATTTTTCGAATTTTGAGCCGAAAATGGTCACAATCGACTATGTTCGACTCACTGATGACGAATCCGTCGGAAAATTCGAGTCTGTCCGTCCGTCCGGCCGGCCGGCCGTAAGCACGATAACTCTCGAACGGATCAACCTAGAGACTTGAAATTTTCAGTGTAGGTTCAGATCCCGAATGCCTCGGTTGAATTCGTTAATGGGCCAAATTCCACCAGGGGTTCCGTGAATATGGCCGTTCAAAGTTCTGTTTCCCTGATTACTTGAAAACTACAGATTCGATCGAGATGAAATTTTGCACTCAGATGGAAAATGAGGTGTTTTAGCTACATGCGAAATTTTGTCCAGATCGCATGACCAGAACCATAGAAGCCATAGAAAATTGTAACTTTTGAACGGAAATGCCTAGGGACTTGAAATTTTCAGGATAGGTGTGGATCTCGAATGTCGTGATCACGTTCATCTATGAGCAACATTATACGAGGGGTTCCGTAAATACGGTCGTTTGAAATTTTGTTTTCTCGATAAATTCGAAACTTCGGATTCGATCGAGATGAAATTTTGTATTTTAATCGACAATGATATATTGAAGCAATATTTTGTCCAGATCGCATGACCAGAACCATAGAAACCATAGAAAATTGTAACTTTTGAACGGAAAGGCCTAGGAACTTGAAATTTTTAGGGTGGGTTTGGATCGCGAATATCGCGGTCACGTTCATCAATAAGCAAAATGAGACTAGGGGTTCCGTAAAAATGGCCGTTCAAAATATTTTTTTCCAGATAGTTTCGGAACTACTGATCGGATTGGAATGAAATTAAGCATCTAGCTGAGGAATAATGTATTCAAAGTACGTGCAAAATGTTGTCCAGACCGCATCACCAAGACCATAGATACCGTAGAAAATTCTAGCGAATTATCGAAACAAAATTGATCAGCTGAAGCAGCGACATGAAGTCTGGAGTTTCGCCTAAGTTTCAGAATATTTTTGACAGCTGTCAAAAATTCCTTCAATTGGTTTCTAAAACTGAAAAATGCGAATCTACCTACAAGGTGCATGTACGAGCGCTCAAAAGCTCCTGCCTTCACGGCAGTGCTTTTCTAAATTTTTATAGTAAAAAAATCGACTTCGAAAACACAAGGAACAGAAAGAACGAAAATTCAAAAATGATTGATTGGTATGTTGTTCAGTCTCACAGATGATTTCTCTTTATTCCGTTCGTTCACATACTCCTAAAGTTAGGATATCAATGAAAAATATGTTGCAAACCAAACTTAATTCCAAACTTGACTCCGAAATTTGATGAATTCTATGCCAAATTCCGTGTTCAATTGCAAATTGTCAATCAAAATTTCTCTTTTGGGTGGCTCCTTCCAATTTGTTGATAATTGAGGGGGTGGTAAATCAAGAAAATGATACATCAATGACAATAATATTTGTTGACAATAATTTATTACCGCAGCCACTGAAGTCATCACTATAAACTCATATTTCCGAAAAATTGAATAATTGAACAACATTTCAAATTTGAGATCATTTGTCGATTATTACTAGAATGATTATATCGAATTCATTTTGAGTAGGTCGGAAATTCTTCGTGGGAAATTAACGTCAGGTGGCCAGAACAGTTTTTCCGATTCGAAGATTTGATCGATATCAGGGCACAAAATAATTATGACCGAGATGAATTAGCAACGAAATCGAATGAAGCGCAATAATTCTCTATATCTCAGGTATACTACATATTTGCATACACATTATAATAATTATCAGCCTGAAAATCCACAAAAAAAAAATTTTAACTATAACGCTGAATAGCATGATGGAGTGGAATCATCACTCAGCACTCTGCGTCCACTGCTGGACAAAGGTCTCCCCTACTCTTGCCCATTCCCTTCTGTTTTGAGCTGTCTGGATCCAAGTACTAGCGAGCTGACAAACAAGGCAGACGAAGACCTCGAACTCGTTGTACTGATGGCATCAAGATGTAGAAGAAACGTATATGAAAACGGAAATGGTCAAAAAAAGTAGTAACACGTTAGGTCTTTATGTTACAATAAACAAACACCTTATAAAACGGTACCATTCAAAAAAAATTTCCATCCAGTATATCGAAATTTTTCTTGTCGATCAATGAATTATCGGCCCTGGAGATCGATTAATCGACCAACTCCGTATAGCCATAATAACCAGCAGGATATTTGAGACTAAAAAAAATGCATTTTCTGTCCGGATGAAGGGCAATATTTGACTTGATTTATCGGAATGGAGCAATAAAAAAACAACACTTCCGACATTAATCGATTCAATATTCCCGGCCAAAACCATTTCTACAAACTCCTAGCGAACCAAAATGCCGCCACCTTTATGCGCATCATCTAAATGAAAGAGTAAATTCAATATTCCATACTGAACAGTCGGAATTTTTACGCCCGAGAAAATTCTTTCTGCAGCATATTTTATTCGAAGAACTTTCACTCGGGAAATTTTCCGCCCGAATAATTGCTCATTCGAAAAATTTATTCCAACAACTTTCCATATAACGCTCAGTCTGGAACGTCCGTATTTTTTCCTTTCGGTTCCCATTTTCGAACGTGGCTTGATAAAAAACTCTGAATATTTGAGGTAAGCACATATTTTTTTCTGCTTTCGTGTGTGAAACCGTACCTTACGGAGAACTAGATTGACAATAATGATGGTTTGTACATTATGATCATTGAAAAAAGCAATCAACGTGTTTCAAGAGTTGTACTAGGTTTTCCATGGATATCTAGGGTGAGAATGAGCAATTCTCTCCATAAAATGACCACCTTTCGTTATTGGGCAAAATTCGACTAGGGGTTCCGTAAATATGACCGTTCGAAATTTTGTTCTCCTGATTACTTCGAAATTACTGACTCGATCGAGGTGAAGTTTTGCACTCAGATGGAGGATGTCATGTTCGAGTAACATGCCAAATTTCTGTCTAGATCGCATGACCAGACCCATAGAAACCATAAAAAAATTATAACTTTCGAACGGCAAGACCTAGGGATTCTTTGGTGTCGCAGTCAGGTTCATCAATCAGCAAAATTAGACTAAGAGTTGCGTAAATATGGTCGTTTGAAATTTAGTTATTTTGATAATTTCAAAACAACGTATTCGATCGTGACGAAATTTTTGTATTTCAATGAAGAAATAAATATTCAAGCTACATTTTTTTCTAGATCGCATGACCAGAACCATATGAATCAAAGAAAATTATAACTTTCGAACGGAATGGCCTAGGGACTTGAAATTTCAGAATAGGAGTAGATCTTGCATGTCGCGGTCACGTTTATCAATGAGCAAAATAAGACTAGTGGTTCCGTAGATATGGCCGTTCAAAATATTTTTTTCTGATAATTTCGAAACAACTGATTGGACTGGACCCAAATTATGCACTTTTGTATTTTAATGGAGAATGATATATTCAAGCTGCATTATTCCCAGATCGCATTAAACGAACCATTTTGAATTCCAACGAATTATTGAATAAAAAAATCCTTATTCCTCTGTAACAGCTGATTCGGCATTATTGGCAAAGAGTTGCTGTCATTTTTTTGACAGCTGTCAAAAATTTCTTCAATTGGTTTCTGAAACTGGAAAATGCGAATTTATCTACAAGATGGATGAATGAGAACTCAAAAGCCTGACTTCTAGGCAGTGCTTTTTAATTTTTTTTTCTATATGTAATTGTGTTACCCTGTCAGGAGGGCTGGCATAATTCTTAATAACTCTTTTATTCTTTACTCAATTTTGATGAGAAAACGGCCAGAATTATGTGTGATTGTTGTACGATGCAATTTATTCTTGTATATCCTTTCTTTTTATTCTAGTCGCTTGCTCGCCTTTCCGTGGCCCAATTCAGGAACTCATTTTGCAGTTTTCATGAAAGAATAAAAATATAAACACCAGAGATGAAATGAATGAAATGATTGCGAAACTCAAAGTCAGGACAGGTGTGGATCTCAAATGTCATGGTCCCGTTTATCAATGAGCAAAATTAGACTAGGGGTTCCGTGAATATGGTCGTTTGAAATTTAGTTTACTTGGTAATTTCAAAACAACGGATTCGATCGTGACGAAATTTTGTTTTTAATGGAGAATTATATATTCGAGCTACATTTTGTCCAGATCGCATGACCAGAACCATAGAAGCCATAGAAAATTATAACTTTCAATCGGAAAGGGCTAGGGACTTGAAATTTTCATGATAGATGTGGATCTCGAATGTCGTGGTCACATATTTATATCAATGAGCAAAATTAGACTAGGGGTTCCGTAAATATGGCCGTTCAAAATATTTTTTTCCTGATAATTCCGAAAGTAGAGATTGGATTCAAATGAAATTCAAGAGCTGAAAGTAAAAAAAAAAAGAAATTTCGGAACAGGTCGGATTACTGGACAGTACTGGGAACGCCTATTGACTGATTTTAGTAGGTTTATTATTGAACGTCAAAGCCGCATAATCGTTGTTCTTTTTATGTTGAAACTTGTAGATTGACAAATTTAAATCCATTAATCATACAGTATTTGAAGAAAGTATAGGATTCGAATCAAGTAACCCCAATTTTGAATTTATCGAATTGATGAATTCAGAAATTAATTAGGAGGGACACATATATCTATATATAAAAATACCGTGTCACGTTGTTTATCCGGGATGAACTCCTATAATACTGAACCGATTTTAATCAAATTTTGCACACTGTGTGTATTTTGATCCAACTTAAGAGATAGGATAGTTTATATCTCAATTTATAGTTGCAATATTTTTTTATTGCAAATTATTGGTTTATTATTTATGACAAAGACTGATAATTATCTACGCGGCAACACGGGTCTCAAATCGACGACAGTACATCGCGTCCCCACGATCTCTAGACCATAGCGATAACGTGCGAGGAGTGATGTCAAGTTTCTGGGTCTTTCCCAAAACTGGAGAAATTTGAAACTGTTTGAGAACTGGTTTAATACTTTTAAGAAATCAAGGATAGGGTGAGGGTTAGGGTAGGGTTAGGTAAGGTTAGGGTTAATAATAATGATTCCACTGTTTTGAATACTCCTCGACAATATAATTAGACGTATACCTCAGCCACAGCAAAGCGTGGCTGTCTTCTAGTAATCATATAACATATGTCCAAAGTCCTCTTTCATCTTCCAGGAGAAATGTGAAGGATTCTTAGTAGTACATTTTCTCATCATCAAAAATATCGCATTGAATTCTGAAGAGAAACTGAGGTCCCTAAAATAAATCATTCAATATCTGGAATATTTTCCTCCAGTGTGAAAATGAATAATATTTCTCAATGAAACGCTCCGAATTTCGGAGCTTTTATCATTCACGACGTGTTTTATGAAGATGAAGTGGGGGACTTCAGAGAAATGAAAGTTTACTATGCTCGAAGTACGAGAATTTTGAACAATATTTAAATTTATAGTTATCGTTCTATAGAGGAATGTGTTTTTCTGTTCTCAGGTTACCTGAATTTCTTTGAATTTCCACCATATTATTTTGATGTAACTTTCATCCCCCACCATAATCCCATTTCTTGTTCAATGTTGGTTCATTTTATCCAATGATTAAATACATTTCAAACATACGAAAATTTTTTGAACATTTCTTTCTAGTAAATGTGTAATTGGATGGTGAAATTTTCGAGGAATGCACTGATGTGGACTGAGTAGATTTTGCGGGGTTGTTTATGTGTACCAAACCGGCCTCCAGTGTTAGTTGTCAGTAGTCAAAAAAGAATCACCAAATTAGATTGAATATATGTCAGAAAAACTCGAATTTCTTTCCATTTATTTCCACATAGAACAGCCAAAAAGATGATGAATTTCTAGTAGGAAAAATTTAAGCAGAATATGACGAATAGTTTCTGATATATCGAACTTAAAAAAAAAATTGTTTCGAGAATCTTCGTTACGAAATTTTCCATAAACCTTCTTGTCCTTGTCTAGTAACTACAGATTCTCGATTTTATCGATTCGGTATTATTTTGATAATTAAGACAAAGATTATTCAGATTGCTATTTATCCGGAAAACGATAATTTTCCTTTTCTTAGGAAAAACCAAGCGAATAATTCATTGAAAAAATGGCACAGAATTGAGTAAGCTGATCAGATTATATTGAGGGTCGATTATCTTAGCTCTGAAATCTGACTGATGATATTCAAGGAATAAAAATTGAGAAATGATATAGAAAAAAAATATGAAAAGCACTGCCGTGAAGTCAGGAGCTTTTGAGCGTTCGTTCATCCACCTTGTACCTATAGGTAGATTCATATTTTCCAGTTTTAGAAACCAAATGAAAAAAATTTTAGAGCTGTCAAAAACATTTTCAAACTGAGGCGAAACTCCAGACTTCACGTCAATGCTTTGGGTGAACAATTTTTTTTTTCGATAATCCGCTTGATTTTTCTACGGTATCTTTGGTCTTGGTGATGCGATCTGGACAAAATCTCGCACGTAGTTTGAATACATTAATTTCCATCTATGTATGAATTTCATTTCAATCCAATCAGTAGTTTCAAAATTATCAAGAAAAAAATATTTCGAACGACCATATTTACAGAACCCCTAGTCCAATTTTTTCTCATTGATAAACGTGACCGCGATCCAAACCTACCCTGAAAATTTCTAGTCCCTAGGCCATTCCGTTCGGAAGTTATAAATTTCTATGGTTTCTATGGTTCTGGTCATGCGATCTCAAAAAAAATAGAGCTTCAATATATCATCCTCCATTAAAATACAAAATTTCGTAACGATCGAATCCGTAGTTTTGAAATGATCAGTAAAACTAATTTCCAATGAACATATTTACGGAACCCCTACTATAATTCTGCTCATTGATAAACGTCACCGCGACATTCGAGATCCACACATATCCTGAAAATTACAAGTCCCTAGGCCTTTCCGTTCGAAAGTTATCAGAAGAAAATTTAGCTTGAATATATCATTCAAAGTTTTGTCACGATCGAATCTGTAGTTTCGAAATTATCAAGAAAACTAAATTTCAAACGACCCTTTTTACGGAACCCCTAGTCTAATTCTGTTCATAGATGAACGTGTCCGCGACATTCGAGATCCGCACCTATCCTGAAAATTTCGAGTGCCTAAGTCTTTCCTTTCGAAATTTCTAATTTTCTGTGGTTTCTATGGTTTTTATCATCCGATCTGGACATGTGGCTTGAACACTTCATTCTCCATTCGAGTGGAGTGCAAAATTTTATCTCGATCAAATCTGTAGTTTCGAAGTAATCAGGAGAACAAAATTCCGAACGGCCATATTTTCGGAACCCCTGGTGGAATTCTGCTCATTGATTTTCCGACGGATTCGTCATCAGTGAGTCGAACCTTGTCGATTGAGACCATTTTCGGCTCAAAATTCTAAGAATACAGACATCGTGACGAAATGATATAGCCCTCAGGTAAGTAGAACGAGCGCTCAAAAAAACATTCGACATAAAATCATTCGAAATTTGTACACCATCGAGTTTCGACAAGTTTCTGACCGCAAAACTATGAGTGAGCTTTGGGTTTCGAAACCTTTTCTGCATTGCAAATAATTTCTTCTCGAAGAATGAAGATTAGGGATTCCACGTTGGAGGTGTGGGAAAAAAACACTTATTTTCGTTCCAAATCAGTGAAGTTAATATCATCCTCCATTCAATATCCCGGTTTATCCATCGTGTTTTCGTTTCATGGCATTCATGAAGAAATTGACTTCGTTTGTTTAGAACCAGAAAGGATTGTGTTAATGAGATTGACCTGAATTGAGATGATCGTGGAGAGTTTCCACGTGGATCTCGGATGTCGTGGTCAAGTTTATCTATGAGCCGAATTAGACTAGGGGTTCCGTAAATATTGTGGTTTGAATTTTAGTTTTCTTGATAACTTCAGAACAACGTATTCGATCGTGACGAAATTTTGTACATAAACTGATGGAGAATGATATATATTCACGCTACATTTGGTTCAGTTCGCATGACCAAAACCATATGAACCATAGAAAATCATAACTTCCGATCGAAAAGGCCTAGAGACTTGAAATTTTCAGAATAGGTGTGGATCTCGAATGTCGCGGTCACGTTTATCAATGAGCAGAATTAGACTAGTAAATATGATCGTTTGAAATTCAGTTTTCCTGATAGTTTGAAAACTACGGATTCGATCGTGACGAAACTTTGTATTTTAATGGAGAATGATATATTCAAGCAAAATTTTTTCTAGATTGCATGAACAGAACCATAGAGATAAAAGAAAATCATAACCTTCGAACGGAAAGGTCTAGAGACTTGAAATTTTTAGGATAGGTTTAGATCGCGAATGTCGCGGTCGCGTTTATCAATGAGCAAAATTAGACTAGGGGTCCGTAAATATGGCCGTTCAAAATATCTTTTTCCTGATCATTTCGAAAATACTGATTGGATTAGAATGAAATTCTGCACATAGATGAAGAATAATGTATTCGAACTACATGCGAAGGTTTGTCCAGGTCGCATTACCAAAATCATAGATACAGTAGAATTTAATTTCTAGCGAATTTTCGAAAGATATCACCTGAAGCACTGACGTGAAGTCTGGAGTTTCGCCTTTGTTTTCGGCAGTGCTTTTTATAATTCTTTTTCTGTTTGAATAATGAAAATTTTACTTTCGGGAAAAGATTTCGGATCAAACTTCATTTACATTTCATTATCAAATTCAAAACAATTTATTCGATAACAATTATGAATATATACATTGAACTATCAAAGAGTAAATATGAATGTTTTATTCAAATTATTTTACAGACTATCCTAAAGTTATCTTACCTCAATATAAATTCATTTTATTTATATGGAACACTCTTCTTCGAAATGAATTCATTTTGGAAATTATATATTCAAAACTGTTCTAGCTTGAGCTAACCTAACCTACACTTGGGTGCAATGAAATCGGCCCACCTAAAATTCGACCCAATTTCAAATAATTATTTCTCGGAATCCGCTAGTCAGATTTCGATAGTTTTTTTTTTAATTGTACGTCAATAGTTGGTTATAATGTTGTGTTAAAATACTTTTGTTCGCAATTGAATTTCAGCATATACGGGGTGCAAGATTGAAAAGAAGATTTATTCCTCAACTTTGACACACCCTGTGGGTAAAAGGAACAGCAGCAACCAATGCCGAATGGAATCGGACTGAAGTACCATCTCTTCTGGTCGTTTTGTTCTCTCAATCATGTATTTATCTCTATTATTACGGAAATTACAGTGTTTCGAAACTGAGCTCATACCTTGGAAGCCCAGTGAAAAAACATTGAAAACAACAGGTTTTTCCTAAAACTAAATTATTTTAATAGCGGGTATGACCTCCCCTCGTCCTAATAACATCCCGCATACGATTAGGCATACTTCTAATTGAATTCACTATTGTTTCTTGTGGGATGTTTCGCCACTCTTTCTGTACTGCAACACAAAGTCGACTGCTGCAATGTAGTCACTGACAATTTTCGAAGTACTTCGTGTACTTTTTGTAAGTTTGTTTGAAAGGATATAATGGAGATAAACACATGATTAAAAAAACAAAATAACCAGAAAAGATGGAACTTCAGTTTGACTCATTTTGCCATTCGTTGCTGCGGCTTCTTGTATCCACAGGGTGTGTCGAAGTTGAAAGAAAAATCTTCTTATCAATCTTGCACCCCGTATATATTGAAATAAAAATGTAGACAAAAATATCTTAGGATAACATTATTATCGAAGCAAAATTTGAAACAAAGAACATCAATATCCGACTAGCGGCTCGCGAGATATCCATGTTTGAAATTGTGTAAAATTTAAGGTGGGCTGATTTCATTGCTCCCAAGTGTAATTTGAATATTTTCTCCGAAAAATAATAGAATAACCACATTATTCAGTTTTATGAAGCGGAATAGAAGTAAAGACAAGAAATGAATTTGGACGTAACGTGACAAAACTCATATTGAGTAACTGTCAGTTATCCGTAACTGAAAATTACAGATAAGTGTTAGTATATTATGTTTTTTTTAGAGAAAGGGAATTAGTCAATTCAGAGTATAAAGAATTTCAAAATTCAATTACTATCACGGAATGAAATCCTCAGTCAAAAAAAATCCAGAAAATCGAAATTCAGAATTTTATGGTGCAATACATTCGATAAATGACATTTCTCTTAACTTCCCATTATTCAAGTGTAAACGGCCATGAACACAATTGGTTAACGATGAATACATCGTTATTCCCAGCATCAGATTATCCATTTTTCCTCTGCAAATATGGACAGCAAACACCATTTTCGCGACAGAGAATTCCTTTGCAACTTTCTGCAACCTACGGGCGAAAAGATAAAAGCAGCGTCAACACAAAAAACGGGTTTCTTCGCCGGGTTCGAATTGAAATTCAAAGCAATCGAAATTCGTTCCTTCTCAAGTGACTGATTCCGTTTCAACGTGCTGATCTCATCTCCTTATAATTATCTTCAAGGTTTATTGAGATGAAAGAACATTCCAACCGGTTGATGTGTAAAGTACCTTCATTTCAAACCCTCAAGACGTAGCCGATTATTCGCCCAATCAGGCGATTGCATTTCGCTCCAGTCAATCCTCAGATACCTTTCCCCTGTTCCGGATAAGAACAGACTGTCGAACAACTAATTCCAATGTGTCAAATCTATCAGTGACACGAGATTACATGGATCGGCATGAAAATAAGCGGAAAAATCCGAGACGGGAAACCCAGGCTTCAATTATATCCAGGGGATTCCAGGAAGCCTTACGATTAAGTGTATCTTGTAAATTTACATCGTTTCTTTCAAAGATTCTAGTGAAGCTTCACAGAGATGATGAGGAAATCGAATGGAAATATTCAAGACAAGCAGTGGGATACGCAAAACTCTAATTGCTTGATCGAGAAATGTCATATCGTTCTTTTCAGAAAAACTTGTCAATATTGCGAATGAGCGACTTTGTTAAGTGAAATCAAATCGTTATTTCTTGATAGGACCATCAATGTCCTCAGACAAAATAGAAATGTATTCCAGAGATTGGCCCCTTCAATTCATGATGTTTATACGGTGGGTGTATAGCAAGAGAACGTTCCGCAGTATGTTCGGAAATTAGCACCTACTTCAACAATTATGTAAAACCTTGCATAGTAAAATTGGGGGTTTTGGAATCGCACATTAGAACTATATAATTTTGATTAAAACCGACAACCGATGGGAGGCTTGTATGTTGTATTGTTGCGATGTTACATTGTTACGCAATACCGTCCGCAATAGTTGCGTGTGGTTACGTTACGACAATCCGTTGCCTGTCTATAAGCACCTCAATATATGTATATAAACGGGCTCTTTTCATTGGAGATTGATGTAGATGTTTCCTCTTTTGCTGATGATACTGTTATGCTTATCACTGCCTCAAGTTGAAATGAGGTGGTAAATAAGGCCAAGAATGCCTCAAATATAGCCGGGGACTGGTTTTATTCTTTTTATTAACAGGGTCAGCTTTCCTGGGATTGATCATCTTCTGTTGATTGATGGTGATTCATCTAGTATCATCAACTGCGTGAAATCCGTTACACATCTTGGAGTTGATTGAGATCAATATATAAGATTCATATCGGAAAAACTATCAAGAAACTGAGATCCATACTGTACTTATTCAAGCGCTTGCCAAAAATACAATAGAGAAGATATATTTTCACTCTCCACCATGCTCTCGTTGAAACGCTTATAAAATTCAATATGTACAAAAAGAAGTTGAAAATTTGGCTAAAGAGTACCTATGAGATTGGAAGATTTGGAGAGAATGATGTCCATAGTTGTCTAATACTGTAAATTGTTTTTCACCTGTTCATTTTGTTGTGGTTCATTTGTGATGGCAAGTTGTAGTTTGGTTGAAGAATGATTCATGCTGTGTTATTGTTATTATATTTTCATTATTAGTGTTGTATTATCTTCTATTATATTATAATTGTTATTTTGTCAGTGAAAATCAAAATAAAGTTATTATTATTATGAAGTGCTTTCCAGCCACCGTCTGGGGCGCACCAGGTCCGCCACGGAAGTGCTCCACACCAAAGTTTGACCGCTCCAATACCGGGGCGTCAAGCACTCGTGCTTCCTTTTCTTCTCTCTTGGTGCACTACCCGAATTTGTGAGGCTTCAAGCTCTGACAGCTTTTCAACGCCAAACTTGTCATATTTGCTGTTTCGTTTACGTTTTTCGCATGTTCCCGCGATAGCTAGAGGGTGACGCCCCAGTGCGTCAAGCCCCGGAGTAAGACGCACCTGGCTGGAAACTCACTATTTTTATACACATCTGGGGTTAGGCACAAAAAAGCTTTTTAGGAACTCGAAATGTTGAACCATCTCCACTACGCTAGCGGTGCTGTTGAAAACAAACGGTCCATAGATCTGTAAAGTCAAGGTACCCTGAAGAAGGGTCGAAGGATGTGGAGAAGCCCTCCACATCCCAGGAACCCAGCTGTGACACCGCCAGTACTCCTGGAGATGCAGAGCACCAGCGCCTCAAGGGACTGGGCTATGTTGTGTGGTGGCTGGGGGTCCGACTACGGGCAAGGAGACCTCCTCGTGTCCTGGAGAGGAAACCTCTCAAATGGAAGTCGAGGAGGGGCAGATGGAGGCAAAGGAGGGGATTAGCACCCCACAAAACGAACCTTCGTCTTCATAAGAATAGCGCAGGTAAACCTCCATCACGCGAGGGGTTCCTCAGCCGTGATTGCAAGGTTGTTTTCGAGGCTGCAAATAGACATTGTTCTCATCCAGGAAACCTGGATCTACAAAGAAGAAGGCCAAATCAAAGGTTTGGCATGTTAGGAATCAAATTTGATTTATGATCAGAGGAAGGTAACTCCACGTGCCTGTGTTCTCGTAAAGAAAAACATCAAATATATTTGTGTTTCAGAATACATGTCTCGGGACTCAATTCCAATTATGGAACACCTCAACTTGGGGGGCGCTGACCGAGACATTGTCATTGCAACCGCATACTTCGCTGCAGACGGGCCAATAACACCGCCAGAGGAGGTGCAGGAACTAGTACGTTACTGCAACAGTAAACGCCTTCCATTAATAATTGGCTGTGATACGAATGCGCATAACACTGTTTGGGGGAGCCCCAACAATAACCCGAGACGTGAGTACCTACTTGAATATCTCTTAGCTAACAACCTCGAGACCACTAACATTGGGACAACACCAACATTCGTCACGAGAGCGAGGGAAGAAGTCCTTGACGTAACGATTGCTAATCCTGTGGCCAGGAAGTACATTACGTCTTGGAGGGTGATGGACGAGCCATCACTCTCTGATCATAGAATTATTGAGTTTAGGATAGAGGGAGATACCACTTCTTTCCTCGAGACTCGAAACCCTAGAAAAACAGACTGCCTCAAGGGTAGAGCAGGTCAGAAGGCAATAATGTAGGCGTTTTACTCCAGCTGTCCACTCACCAAAACTCGACCAAGTAAGGATGCTCCTTGGTGGAAAGAGAACAAGTCAAACCTCCGAAAGGAGGTCCGTCTGCTCTTTAATAGGGCAAGACGAGATGGCAGGGGTACACCGAGAAACTCACTCAGTATAATAAAGAGATCAGGAAGACCCAAAGGCTAAATTTTCAAGCTTTTTGTGAAAATATTACTTCCACTTCCACTGCAGCCAGACTTCAGAAAGTCATGGCAAAAAAGGGTACCAACCCCACAATGTCGCTTAAAAAGACGGACGGGTCATACACTGAGGGAGATGAGGAACGATCAATTCTTCTTCTCAAAACACACTTTCCAGGTAGTGTACCCATAAGTAGTTCCAAAACAGCAATAGAATACACCAAGAAATCCCGTAAGGAAGATTGGGATATTGCTAGGAAAATATTTTCAAGACAACGACTCGAATGGGTAATCAGTACCTTTCAGCCGTATAAATCACCAGGAGTGGATGGGGTGTTTCCTGTACTTCTGCAAAGAGGAGCGGAAGAGATTCTCCCCCGTCTGCTGAAGATCACAAGAAGCAGCTTAGCATTGGGTCAAATACCTGACATATGGAGAAGGGGAAAAGTAATCTTCATTCCAAAAACAGGGAAGAAAGACGGGACTGATCCCTAAACTTTCAGACCCATTTGTCTTACCTCTTTTTTGCTTAAAACGATGGAGAAGGTAGTAGATAACTACATAAGAACGGAGAACCTGGAGAAAACACCACCTCACGAATGCCAGCATGCGTACAGAGCGGGACGCTCTGTATCAGCTGACTGAAGGCATCCAGGAGACCCTGAACAATAAAGAAATCGCACTGTGCGCTTTCCTAGACATATCTGGGGCCTTTGAAAACACAACGCACGTGTCTGTTAGAGAGGCACTCGTAAAGCGAGGAGTAAACTACATCTTAAAATGGATGTATGAGGTGTTGAAGACGAGGACAGCTGAGACATTAGTGGTCGACCAGGGTTCCCTCTGTGATTCGTTGCAGAGGGGCCTCAAAATTATCGAGCAGTGGTGCTTGTCAGTGAGGCTCAACATCAACCAAGCCAAGACCACAGTGGTTCCCTTTACCCAGAAAAGAAACCTTCCAGCTATGAAGCCCATCTCGGTGAATGGAGATAACGTAGAATGGAATTCTAAAGTCAAATATCTGGGAATTACCCTAGACCTAGAATTACCCCTAGCTTCTATGGAACAAGCATGTTAAAAACACTGCTAGTAAAGCGACAAGAACTCTAATGGCGTGCAAAAGCCTATCCGGTAAAACCTGGGGCTGTAACCCTAAAATACTACGAGGGATGTACGTCATGATTGTGAGACCAATAATAACTTATGGAGCAGTCTGGTCTGCTAAGACAGGGCAGACAAGCACGAGGAAAATACTCGACAAGATACGAAGGCTTGCCTGCGTTTGCATCACTGGAGCTATGAGAACGTGCCCGACAAGAGCACCTAGGGTCATCACAGATCTCACTCCATTACATCTAGTGATCAACAGGGTAGCCCACGAGGCTATCCTTAGAATATCTAGGGAAGGTACAGGGAATGAGAGAATTAAAAGTCAAGGAGCCTGGTCCTCCTGAACAAGTACATCTCGTCAGCGAACCGGCCTAGTGATGTTATGATTAAAAAAGTAAGCATTGAGAAGAACTTCAACACTATGCTATTTAAAAAGGAAGAATAGAAAAGGGAATACACTACCCAAAACTTCAAAGTGAATACCATTTAATGGTATATAGATGCTTCTAAAAGCACGATGGGGGCCGGCGCTGGAGTATACGGGGCATGAACCAAGTGTACACTATCGTTAGGCTCCTACTCGAGTGCTCTTCAGGCAGAAATACTTGCAATCGAAAGATGCATAGATATAAACCTGGAAAGAAACTATCAAGGGTGTGACATTGTGATCCGTTCTGATAGTCAAGCTGCTATCAAAGCACTGAACTCCTATATCATCGACTCAAAGCTGATATGGGAGTGCCGGAGGAAACTTAATGTAGTAGGCAAGAAAAATAAGGTCTCTTTAGTCTGGGTTCCTGGTCACTCAGGAATCAAAGTAAACGAATAGGTCAATACACTTGCCAGAAAGGGAGCACAAACGCCACTTACTGGCCCAGAACTTTTCTGTGCATAGGTAAATGCACCTATAAGAAAGAGTTTCTGGAGAAGGAAGAGACTGAAAGTTCATTCGGAACTTTGAAAGTTCAAGATCCAAAAAGTATTTGGATCTCAGTAAGAACAAGTTACGCCTACTCACTGGCTTCCTCACAGGACATTGTCGCCTTATCAAGCATATGATGAGAATGAGCTTAACAGGAACAGACGAGTGTGGATTCTGTGGTGAAGAGGAGGATACTCCTGTTCACCTGGTTACAGAATGCCTCGCCATTGCGAACCAGCGCAAATAATGTATTGGACAAGAAAATTACAGGAGGAATGAGGATCTAACCTCCTTGAAGCCCTCTCAGATACTGGAGTTCATTGGAGCTCTGGAGCTGGAAGGCGAGCTGTAGGTAGCGCATTTGCGAATACGGATCTGATGGGGGGCACAATAGACTTTGAGGTCGCAGTGAAACGTAACCCCCTTCCTAACTATAAAGTCAAGGTAGGTACAATTCAAAAATTTACAAACTCACGAACGGTTAGCAGTACACCTTGGCGGTATATTTTCATTGAGCGCTCGTACTACTTACACGAGGGCTATATCATTTCGTCATGATGTCTGTATTTTTCGAATTTTGAGCCGAAAATGGTCTCAATCGACTATGTTCGACTCACTGATGACGAATCCGTCAAAAAATTCGAGTCTGTCCGTCCGTCCGTCCGGCCGTAATCACGATAACTCTCGAACGGATCAACCTAGAGACTTGAAATTTTCAGTGTAGGTTCGGATCCCAAATGCCTCGGTCAAGTTCGTTAATGGGCAGAATTCCACCAGGGGTTCCGTAAATATGGCCGTTCAAAATTTTGTTCTCCTGATTACTTCGAAACTACAGATTCGATCGAGATGAAACTTTGCACTCAAATGTAGAATGAGGTGTTTAAGCTACATGTAAAATTTTGTCCAGATCGCATGACCAGAACCATAGAAACCATAGAAAATTGTAACTTTTGAACGGAAACGCCTAGGGACTTGAAATTTTCAGGATAGGTGTGGATCTGGAATGTGGTGATTACGTTCATCTATGAGCAAAATTATACAAGGTGTTCCGTAAATATAGTAGTTTGAAATTTAGTTTTCTTGATAATTTCAAAACTACAGATTCGATCGTGACGAAATTTTGTATTCCTATGGAGAATGATATATTCAAGCTACATTCCTCCAGATCACATGACTCGGACCATAGAAACCATAGAAAATCATAACTTTCGAACGGAAAGGCCCAGGGACTTGAAATTTTCAGGATAGGTGTGGATCTCGATTGTCGTGATCAGTTTCATCTATGAGAAAAATTATACAAGGGGTTCCGTAAATACGGTCGTTTGAAATTTTGGTTTCTCGATAATTTCGAAACTACGGATTCGATCGAGATGAAATCTTGTATTTTAATCGAGAATGATATATTGAAACAATATTTTGTCCAGATTTCCTGACCAGAACCATAGAAACCATAGAAAATTGTAACTTTCGAACGGAAAGGCCTAGGAACTTGAAATTCTCAGGTTTGGTTTGGATCGCGAATATCGCGGTCATGTTCATCAATGAGCAAAATTAGACAAGAGGTTCCGTAAATATGGCCGTTCAAAATATTTTTTTGCTGATAGTTCCGAGAATACTGAGCGGATTGGGATGAAATTCTGCACCTTGCTGAGTAATAATGTATTCAAACTACGTGCAAAATTTCGTCCAGGTCGCACCACCAAGACCATAGATACCGTAGAAAATTCTAGCGAATTATCGAAAAAAAATTGATCAGCTGAAGCACTGACATGAATTCTGGAGTTTCGCCCAAGTTTCAGAATTTTTTTGACAGCTGTCGAAAATTCCTTCAATTGATTTCTGAAACTGGAAAATGCGAATCTACCTACAAGTTGCATGTACGAGCGCTCAAAAGCTCCTGCCTTCACGACAGTGCTTTTCGTAATTTTCTTATATTTCAGATTGAGGAACATCATAATGCATACACATGTACCTTACAGATTTTATGATTCTGTATCGAAAATTATATCAGCACTTTTTTTAGATCTAGATCTACAGATTGTATACCTCAAATTCAATGAATAGTTAACGAACAAGAGGAACTTATTTCGAATAAAATCTTTGTACCAAATGTAATAGCTATTTTAGCTATGGGCGGCGGATGGTAGGCGTATGACGAGTTGTGGCGAATGGACGATTCTTTTATTGGATTTTACATTACCCGAACAGTAAACTGTCAAACTTTCAGGGCAAGGAGAGAGTTTTTTAGGTAACAAGAACCACATTCAAATCAGCATTTGATAGAAGAGTAAAAATAAATTGCAAAGTCAGGTGTATTCGCGCGCTTGTTAACATACATCGCTAGAGCGGTCACCCATATAGGTACTGAACCCGCCCAACACCGCTTGGCTTGGAGTCTTATTGAAGTCGGTGTGACGAATAATGTCGGTTTTTAAAATCGACGCTTGAAGTGATACAATTACAGAATTATATAATTATATCAAATTTCTCAACAAAATCTTCTAGTGTTAAGATGCTCACAAAATTCCACATGACATATGTGTCGTCATTTACAACTATTAACATAGAATTCGATGGGATCGGTAGTCTTCGAATAATGTATGAACAAAAAAAAAGTACGAAAAGCACTGCCGTGAAGGCAGGAGCTTTTGAGCGCTCGTACATTCACCTAGTATTCACCTTGATGAACGTGACCGTGAAATTCGCGATCCAAACCCACCCTGGAAATTTCAAGTTCCTAGGCCTTTCCGTTCAGAAGTTACAATTTTTTATGGTTTATATGGTTCTGGTCATGCGATCTGGACAAAATATTGCTTTTATATATCATTCTCGATCAAAATATGAAATTTTATCTCGATCGAATCCGTAGTTTCGAAATTATCGAGAAACCAAAATTTTAAACGACCGTATTTACGGAACCCCTAGTATAATTCTGCTCATTGATAAACGTGAACGCGACATTTCAGATCCACACCTATCCTGAAAATTTCAAGTCCCTAGGCCTTTCCGTTCGAAAGTTATGATTTTCTATGTTTTCTATGGTTTTGGTCATGTGATCTGGAGAAGTGTAGCTTAAATATATCATTCTTCATTAGTATACGAAATTTCGTCACGATCGAATCTGTAGTTTTGAAATTATCAAGAAAACCAAATTTCAAACGACCATATTGACGGAACCCCTAGTATAATTTTGCTCATAGATGAAAGTGATCACGACAATCGAGATGCACACCTATCCTGCAAATTTCAAGTCCCTAGGCGTTTTCGTTCAAACGTTTCAATTTCTATGGTTTCTATGGTTCTGATCATGCGATCTGGACAAAATTTCACATGTAGCTTGAACACCTCATTCTCCATTTGAGTGCAAAGTTTCATCTGGATCGATTCTGCAGTTTCAAAGTAATCAGGAGAACAAAATTTACGGAATTCTGGCCATTCACGAACTTAACCGAGGCATTCGGGATCTGAACCTACACTGAAAATTTCAAGTCTCTAGGTTGATCCGTTCGAGAGTTATCGTGCTTACGGACGGCCAGATGGACAGACTCAAATTTTCCGACGGATTCGTCATCAGTGAGTTGAACTCTATCGTTTGAGACCAAAATTCGAAAAATACAGACATCGTGACGAAATGATATAGCCCTCGTGTTAGTTGTACGAGCGCTCAAAAATGGCTAATCTACGAAACCGTACGGATTTCGCACTTTTTTAAACTCGACCAATGCATTCAGAGCACGTACGTTTCCTGAAAGTTTTGGAACTTTTGGGCAAAATGATGAAGCTCTTGTTTATAGTAACAAGTGCGCAAAAAACGTCCAAAATGTCCAAGATCAGAAGATAATAATAATAATAATAATAATTCATTCATTCGCACAAATATATATAGCAGCAGTACACCGAAGATTAAACAATAAAGACTCGATAAGTGTAGAACTCTTGTTTCGAGATTTAGAAAAGAAAAAAAATACGCATACATAAATTAAACAGGGCAAGAAACAGTCCAAAACAATGATGAAACCCCAGAGCAATATATGACACCCACCCACAAAGAGCAATGTCCTTGAAAACAGTAGCATCGTCGAAAACAATCGAACATCCCGATCTCACAAACGCACACACCAGGCCACACCTCAACTCAGCATTTCTACCAGATCAGCAACCACTTTACGTTGTAGGCTCATAATAAAAGATCTCAACTGTTTCCTGAACCGCGGCAACCCAGTGACAAGTTGAATCTCTAGAGGGATGTAACTATAGCCTCGGGGCAATGTAGGAGAATGAGCGCTGTCCAACACACTTTTTTACTCTTGGCGGGATGAAGATTCTTCTTCTAGTTTTATAAGTGTGATATGGCAAAGATGGAAATTTTTCGCTACAGTGGTACTTCATGGTGACATTGAAATAGTGAAGTTGTCGAATATCGAAAACACTCGTCTCCAAGTATAAACTATCAGACGGGTACAGCAAATCCCGGGGAAGCATAATCCATAAAAATCTTCTCTGCAGAACCTCCAGCGGACATCCAGAAGATGCTGAAGTAACATTATTAGTTTGGAGTACGTTAGAAATCCTCGTGAATTTTTGATGCGATAATTTCCTCCTTTTGTGCACTTGTTCAGTATCGTGGAAGTAATTGCTTCGTAAGCCAAATTAAAACTTTAATGAGATGTGAGCGCTGAAATAATTTGCAATTTTTGTATGTTGATTTTTGGATGCAATCAACGTAACGAGTCGTTCTTTGAAACGCGTTGTTTGCCTCATGTTTTTTGCATCATAAAGAACGATTAATTAATGTTTAATCAAGCTGTATTTTCACTTTACAAGGTTAAAATGTAACAGTGACGATCATTGAACTGATATCGAAACGAATCAGATTATCCGGAAAAATTAGTGTCTGCAGCGCTTTTAAACTCGAGTTTCCAGATTCTATTTAGCTTTATAGTGACGAAAATTAACTATAGAGGATCGACGTGCGACGGATTTTTAAATATTATATTCAATTGTATTATATAACAGAACTCTACCTTCAAATATTTCTAAATCACTGTTATTCCATTCAAGAGAGTACCCTTCGGATTATTTATGGAAATCAATTTGAGCTAACAGTATATTAAGTATCGAGAACGGTAAGGACATTTTACTGTACGGTAGTCCTTAACGTTCGAGATACTTATAGCGTTTTTTGCACGATAGACACTGAAACTACAAAATAATTATCCAAAAAATTAAAATAGTCATTCGTGGCTTCAATGTCAATGCTGTGTAGGAATATAATAGAAGGCGTTGTCTTGGTGATGAAAGCTTATTGATTGTAAATTGTCAAAGTGACAATAATTAACAGAATTTACTTCAAAAATTAGAAAAGCACTGCCGTGAAGTCAGGAGCTTTTGAGCGCTCGTTCGTCCACCTCGTAGGTAGATTTGCACTCTCCATTTTTAGAAATCAATTGGAAAAATTTTGACAGCCGTCAAAGGAAATTTCGAACTAAGGCGAAAATCCAGACTTCAAGTCACTGCTTTTGAGTGACCAATTTTTTTTTCGATAATTTGCTAGAATTTTCTACGGTATCCATGGTCTTGGTCACGCGATCTGGACATTTCCCACGTAGTTTGAATACATTATTCTTCTTGTGCGAAATTTTATTCCAATCCAATAAGTAGTTTCGTAATTATCAGGAAAAAAATAGTTTGAACGGCTATATTTACGGAATCCCTAGTCTAATTTTGCTCATTGATGAACGTGACTATTACTGTCAAAATAACCTTAAGTGTTGATATTCTTGAAATTAACACAGTTTATAAGATTGTTGCACAAACTTTGATTGCCCTATTGAAAAATGTCAAATCTACTTATTCGAAATTCAACGCATTCCTTTTTCAAAAATTAATGCGACATTTCTTCATCGGATAATCAGTGTTGTATGTACCCCACCGTAAATTCTGTAGGTACTTGAAAAAAAAATAAGAAAAACATATGAAAATGAACGCCAAAATATACTTAGTTTATTTCGATACATTTCTAGTGGTAAGTATTTTGACAAAAACGAATGATACTCAGAGTGTAGAAAGACATGCACGAAAAAAATCCGTTAGAGTTCATAATAGGATAATTTGCCATGGTATGATAAGCACGTCTAATCAGTTTATGGGTTTTCTTTTAAGGTATTTCATATCTGTGGGGGATGGTTTGAATTCCGTAGTCTTTTACCCATATTATACTAGATGGGATGAATGGATAAATTATCTCATGACCTTGGTGGAAACAAATCGATTCAATTTCGCACCAAGTGGTCGTAACTCGGGCTCTACGTGGTCTTGAATCTGGCTACACGTGGTCGTGCATCATCTTGTTGAAGTTCAGATATATGGCTTTTACTACGTCTTCAATGTAACCTTGGGTGGTATTGTGGCCTTTGATAAAGATCGAAATCGACATGAGCAATGCCGCTGCATACGTAATTGGGGATCATGTATTTCACCTCGCCACCTTCTTAACTTAACTTTGTCTAACCATAATGCATAACGAAGAAGAATCTGAATTCTCGCTCAAGACTACCTGGTCCTAATGTAACCCATCTATGTGCCGCTGCAACGTCCGCGTCGGTGCTAACAGCACCAGCATCGGACGACAAATATTCCAGAATTTCCCCATGCTGCAATGGTTTTGCCCACTATTGAATCTTTGATTTCTAGAAAAAAATTACTGATCAGAAACCAAACAAAATCCTCTTTCTACTAGCAATATCGCTAATGAAAATATTTCCTCATTCAATATAACCATTTAAATTCGCTTCGTAAATAGTGGAGATTTTGATGTGGCCATAATTTACTTAGTATCAACTTATTAGCTAGACTATGATTTTCACTAGTTGAGGGTTTTACTAAAACGCGACACGTGTTTAGCCATACATTGGCTTCTTCAGGTGATAAGATATACTTAATTTATTGTTGAACCTGCTCGGAATATATACGCAATTCCTGAAAGGGGAAGGGGAAATAGATAATAATAATTATAATATTTATTCGATCCTTTCCAACAAAAATATAAAAGAAATACAATATATGTAACAAAATGGAAATAATAAAGAATGATACGTATAATAACACATATATAGAGAAGAAATTTTTGTATAAATATATGGAGAACAATTAGAGACCTTATATCTTTACTACCTGCATTATATACTCCCACGGGAGTATATAAACTAACATAATGGTCCATTGTCTATATCGGCCAAATTGGTAGAACCTTCGAGAAAAAATTACGGAACATGGAATTTCGCAGAACACTTATTGACTGCAAAGCATTGCTCTCATGATTACGAAATTTTGCATATTGAAAGTAAGGGTATAAAACTAAATCTTTCAGAAATCATGAAAATCCATTAACGAAAAAGTTCTCCTAATTGTAAGTAATGACCAGATAGAGTTGAATAATTCTCCTTTATGGAATTTGATTGACCGTTATGATATTTCAACGAAAAACTGTATCGGGTGTATATATTCTGGGCAGGTTCAACAATAATTATAGTAAGTAGGGTGAACACTACAGTTATTGACACCTTAAGCCAACTGTCCCAATAGAATATAAATAATTTGTTATTTGGGTATGAAATGAAAATATTTCTTTTTCGAGGTTATGTGTTGGTTTATACTCGATTCAAATTAACTACCGAAAGTGGAAAAACCCTTTCAGAAGAAGCTTTAAAACACATCATTAACATCATGTGTCAATTTTCAGTGATTGACACTGTAAAATCTATTGTCGACACCGCCTGATACAGTTATTGACATACTGTTGTCTCTCATATTTTCAATCAGCTGAACAAGGATGTGGATAGGTATAATATATAGTAATGGATCGTTCATTATAAGATTTATTTATAAGTTTTGCATTGAAAAATATTCGAAATGGAAACCTTCTCTATGAAGACATATTTCAATAAACATTAAACATGGAATTTTCATGCACAGGAAATGCATTTAATTATTTAATACCATTTAAATCCAAATTCTTTTTGCAAATAGGACACAAGCCCTGGCAGTTGGTTCTCCAGTAGCCGTTTATAGCAACTTGGTTTTCATTGTTATCACAGATTGTGTCTTCAGATGTACAATCCATGTCCATATTGGACTGTTTCATGACTGTATAAAGGATTCTGCATGAATTTCATCATCAAGCTTTATGTTTGAAATAATTTTTTTTTTATTTTTTTTGGCACACCCGTCTATTCTATCACATAATTTGATATCTTCTTCATAGGTTAATACAGGGCAAGGTCCGTGATTCGTTGAGCGCTCGTTGTACTTACACCAGGGCTACATCATTTCGTCAAGACTTTCGAACGAAACGACCTAGAGACTTTAAATTTTCAGTGTGGGTTCAGTTTCCGACTGCCATAGTTGAGTTGGTTAATGAGCAGAATTCCATCAGGGGTTCCGTAAATATGGCCGTTCGAAATTTTGATCTCCTGATTACTTCTAAACTACTGATTCGATCGAGATGAAATTTCGCACCCAGATGGTGCGAATGACGTGTTCAAGTTACATGCAAAATTTGTCCAAATCGCATGACCAGAAGAAAATAATAACTTTCGAACGGAGGGGCCTAGGGACTAGACATTTTCAGGATAGGTGTGGATCTCGAATATCGCGGTCACGTTTATCAATGAACAAAATTATCAATGACCAAAAGTGGATGTTCAAAGAAATTTTTTTTAGGAAGATTCTACCTACTAGGTAGATGAACGAGCGCTCAAAAGCTCCTGACTACACGTCAGTGCTTTTCATTTTTTCAACAAGTTTTCCACTCAACCAAAAAGTTATTGTAGAACGAGGAACGCCATAGGTTTGGGAGGCAAGTTTTCTGGACATTCCTTCTGATTTTACTGCTGATAAGGCAGAAATAATAGCATCCTCCGTGTAATTTTTCTTATAATTGCTTCCTTCTTTTGCTTTTGCCATGTTGTTGAGAATGAAGCGTGGAAAATCGATTCAGGGGGTAGGGACAAGAAGTAGGAACTAGTTGAACTTGCAATATAGTTATTGACACGTGGAAATTCACAGAGATTGACACTGGTGTCAACAACTATCTAGAACAAAATTAGATAAAGTTCAATCATTTTTCAGTATTCATTGAGAAATTGAGGCCTGAATAGTAGGCAATACGGACTAATTTTGCAAAATTTGAATACGACAGTTATTGACATAGTATGTCAATCACTATTCATCCACATATTTTCAAAGGCAATTATTGACACCCACAAAAAAACGCGAAACCTTCAACCAAATAGATTTTAAGTTATGAAAAAGTATTTATTGAAGAGTTTCAATGATTCAAACAAAAATTATGCTTCAGACAAATATTAGAACAATTAAAAAAATGTTATGGACTTGAGTTAAGTACCTTGAGAAAATGGCTGTATTTTTCTAATTGCAATGATCGTCAGCACGCTGCACATTGATAAATATATGGTGAATTAGGAATGCAAACCTAACCCAAATTAATACTAACAGTCCAAACTTGAAAAATTGAAATATTTTTTTCAAAGCTCCATGTTTTTAAGGCCTCCATCCAATTCTAATCATTCAAATATGAAAATGAGGGTGTCAATAACTGATAGGGTGTCAACAACTGTACCTTTTACCCTATGTATTGTTAAGATAAATTATGCCCAAACAAACTCGCCACCTATGAGAGAACAGTCTGGAAACTGTGGTGCCGTGTGCAACTCCCAAAACATTCAGCGATTCCAGCTGCGCTGAGTACCCAGAGTACCAAAATCATAACAGTCCATTCATGCGTACGAGATACAATACATCTCGAAGCAAATTTGTAATCATTCGACAATAAAACGTAAAATTACATCAAGTTTATTTATTACCCATATGAGAAAATAACCAACAAGTATATCTTATCATCTGAAGAAGCCATGGTGTGGCGAAACACGTGTGGTGGTTTTGTAAAACCCTTAACACTCCGGCCGTTGCACCGTATCTGTGAGATATGAATGAATTGCCCTTTTTGGACAGAAGGTAAACAAGGTAGCGTTTGCAAAAGTACAATTTTCTGTATTCTTCTAACAAACGACAGTGCATGTAGTAGTTGCATTAGATTATCGAAGCTTTGCGTATGTTGCTAATAGTGAGTAATTGAATCTGTGATATAAAAGGCGACTGATTTTTCAAATATTTTTGAGTTTAGTTTTTTGTTTAAATTTAATTTATATATGTTTCATTTATTAGTTCTCCATTGATTTAATCATAAGTTACAGGGATATGTATCTGATATCTTCAACGTGACCACTTTTGTTAGATATTCTGTAGGCGCATATATTCATAGATATTTAACTCTACACAGATTCAAGATGACATCTAGAAGAAAGAATTACATCTTAAAGGACGAAAAACTCAAAGATTCCAATGTTTCATGAATTTACAGAAGAAAAATATAAACAAGTATCTGAGAGATACAGAGCGGTACTTTCGCCTAATTGGGACGAGACCGCGGGTTTGTTAATTGATGGAAATCGTAGTCTAGTGGATAAGTGAATACTGAGTAAAATAAGAAATCACTTGAAAATGCCCTCAAAGGATGAGAGATAAAACTGAAATGCATTCTGTAGCTATAGAAAACTATGAACTAGTTTTAAAAACAAAGAATCAATGCATTGGTCTTAACTGATCAGTTCCGAAAGCTGAAACCTTAGGAGCCGACGAAGAATCGAAAAGAATATGATTTTTCATTATAAGCTATATTCGAAAAATGCTTCGTTACAAGCTTACAGGGAATCAAAATTTCAATTTAAAATTTTCGGAACTACTTTATATATTTGAATGAAATTCAGCACGTTTCGACAGGTACTCTTATCTTTTTATGTGAATATCCTTTTTTCTACCTTTACCAGTAGGGTACGTTTTTTCATATCTTCACAAAATTGTGAGCCACTGGGTTTTCTGAAAGTCGAAATTATTAAGTACTAGCAAACCCGGCGAACTCCGTTTCGCCACCAGATGGCTTAATTTTATGTAACATTTCGTTTGGTGATTAAAAGATGAAGAAAATTTTTGTTTTGTTTTATATTTGAAAAGGAAAAATTTTATTTCATTTCACAACAGTAATGAATTCATTTCGATTAAAAAAATGAAGTGTTATTTAGTTGAACTTCTCTAAGTAAATGAAAGTGAATCCAAAGTAAATACTGAATCGAAGCGTTATACGTGTCCGCAAATTATCCGTTTCATTGAAGTGCTCTTTGGTAAACCACATTTTTTGTTTTTTGGTTTGCTGCAACTGTTCAATAATTCGTCTCTTTAACTGTTGTGTTCCCTGTATATTGCACCGCACATTCAGCTGATCCACCATCGACGAAATGAAATATATTTGCAGAAATTGATGAGGTTCATCTGGTGCTGGCACCATTGAACCATGCAAATGATATATTTGTCCTTGTATCTGTAATTGCAAACAAACATTTGTTGAAGAATACGGTGTAACTTCTGATCGTGTGATGGTGTAGTGTATGGTGTATATGTAGTTGTTATGTATTGCAATTCATTGTGTTGGTGTGAGTGATTGATTATGTGTGTTGTATCTTTTACCTTGCAAGTCGGCATGAAGCCGCATTCTCGAATGATATTAGCTCCAAAGGAAGTCATGCCAAAGCAGTTATTGTATTCAATGATGTGTTGAAGAAAATGGCTGGAATCGGGATCACTTCCATCGAACAATGGTTTCAGTGGCTGTGGTGGTGTAAGTAATGGATCCAGTTTGACTTTTCCACTTGCGCAGCACAATCCAGCCGTTTCTCTTTTGAACTTTAACGCATTGCAATATCGGCATATAGTCGTCATTGGTCCAATATCTAAATTTTCATCATCACTGTAGTTCGCAGTGGGATCATATTGGAATGCCAAGCGATTGTATGATGCCAATGATCTTCGTGTGCTCACGCGTTGTCTCAATCGGGCATTTTCTCTTATTATATTTTGTCTTTCTTCGCTTAAGTTCTGTGAATACATTTGTTGCTGGCTTGCATGTCTTGTGCGGCGGCCGATGTTCGCACGTCGTCCTCTAGGCATTTTGGGCTATGGACAGAGTGGTGAATTTAACCTCGAATGCACGATCCACATAATTTACACAGTTCAACTTACGACCTTAAAGACAAATGCCTACTGTTGAAATTGAATAAAAATTTGCACAATATACGTTATATGTTTTTTTTACTTTTCACAATTTCACAGTGAACACAATACCGGTTTGTCACATGAAATTAACTGAGCAGAGAACAATGAGTAGCTGTCAAACAATGTATCACGCACCGGCGCCATCTACTTAAAATGTTGGTTTGTCCTGAATTTTTCCTGAATTTTCTTTGCTATAAACCTCACGGAGCCTGAGACCTTTCCAACGAATGCAAAACCGTGGAAATCGGTTCGTGCGTTCTGGAGTTATAGCGTCAGGAAGGAAAACCCGACTTATTTTTATATAGTAGATCAAACTGATATTCTGATTTCTGGAAAATAATGGAACAAATACGAAAATAATAGATTCAATTGATTGCGTACATTAACAATACCAAATAAAACCAAAAATTTCAATTAAAGAAATTGCTCGGAATGCAGTTCAAAGTAGTTTTAAAAATATCAATAAATTATAAATTTTAGATGAACATTTTGACACCCTTGGCCTATGTAACGAAGCATTTTTCGAATATAGTGTTGCTGCAACATTTGGTATTGCATAAATTCAATTCTTTTAGTTACTCGCCTTACTGTGAGGTGAATTCGTATATCGACATCCATCCTATCAGTAAGTCTACTCAACAGTTAACCGAGAGATGATTATAATGTGTGTTTATTTTCTATGTTTTTTTCCCGCAGGAATTTTTTTTTCATCTATATCCGAAGTATATGGTCGCTCCTCCGAAATCCATTATCGCCCATCTTCATCTTCCTGATTCTACGTAAGCCGATTCCTCTCCATTTTGGCCTAATTTCAGGCTCAATTAGTTCAGCTATGATAAACTATCGTATCCCACTCAACTTCTTGGTAATATCATCTTATTGGGAATATTTGCCGAAGTGCTCTTCCATCTAATCGAACATGGCAATTAGAAGTGAACCTTGCGATATTGTTCGGGTTAGATTTCGCCCCGAATATCAGCAGGCGCTGTTCGAACTGGCTCGCTGTGTAATTAACTTTCGACATCGAGTGTGAACTTTCATCGCGGAAGTATGTTCTGTTTTCTTGTCTGGTATAGAGGTGATTATCCCAAGACTAAGCTGGTGCTAGCTTAAGAATTAATGTCTTGAATCAACTTTGCGTGTATTAATTATAAGTTGTTCATGCATGTTTGATATTCTATACCACTATACCTTTGTTAATCTCTGAAACTGATGCTTCAGCATACTGTAATACAAATTGATAAGTTGCCGAGAGCTGAAACCTTCTATATTATCAGAGAAGAATAATGGAAGGAATCCAATTCTTGGCAAGATTGATATAACATACGATATATAGCGAATGTGAAGAATGAGAAGAAAAGCAGAGAAGATATTTGAAAAAGCAATCCAGCTCCCAAATGAGGAACTCAGAAGACTAGTGGACTACGGAACTGGCAGAAAATGCAGATTGGATGACAATCTACCGCAGAAGACCCAGAAACCAACAACTATGTAACGAGATAAAACTATGTACATGCGAAATTTTATCTAGGTCGCATGACCAGAACCATGGAAACCATAGAAAATTATAACTTTGGAATGGGAAGGCCTAGGAAACTGAAATTTTCAAGGTAGGCTTAGATCTGGAATGTCGCGATCACGTATATTAATGAGCAAAATTAGACTAGGGGTTCCGTAAATATGGCCGTTCAAAATATTCTTTTCCTGATAATTTCGTAACTACTGATTGGATTTGAATGAAATTTTGCACATAGATGAAAAATAATGTATTCAAACTATGTACTCGCGAAATTTTGTCCAGAGCGCATCCCCAAGGCCATATATACCGTAGAAAATTCTAGTGAATTGTCGAAAACAAAATTAGTCTCTTAGCATTCAGGGGAATTTTGGAGTTTGGCCTCAGTTTGAAATTTTTTTTGACAGCTGTCGAAAATTTTTTCAATTGGTTTCTGAAACTGGAAAATGCGAATCTACCTACAAGGTGTTTGAACGAGTGCTCAAAAGCTCCTGACTTCGCGGCATTCTTTTATAATTTTTTTATTGAATTTTTATATTTTAATATTTCAGAATGAGCGATAAAAAAGCAATGACAGACCAAGAATTCCTCGAGTACTTGGAAAATTTTACAGATTTGGACAGCGATGATGGCTAAGATTGCAGTGACAATGAAAGCTCAGAGGAAGAGGATCCTGTTGCTGATCAGGTTCCAGAGGACGATATTGATCAACTTGTATCTAATTGGGAATCGAAAGGAGCTGTGGGCCAAATGGAGCCAAGTGAAAATAATGATAATTTACCCATATCCATTCTACCAAGTACTTCGAAACAAAAGACAATTTGTGGAAAGAAAAATCACTTTTATTGAGTAAAGAGCATATTATACGTTTCCATCACTGATTCGGAGTCAAATCTAGAGTTTGGTCAGTGGATCTTAAGACTTAAGACGGATTAATCTTAAGCCTGCTACAAACAAGTTGCAAGTTGGCCAACTTGGCATGTCAAGCAAAGTCGGCTATGAAGACTTTACGCAATCAGCTTTGTCCGAATACCTACAAGTCCAACTTCTAGCTCCAACTTCCGCTACACACGCTCATGCAAGTCTCTCAATTCAGTCTGTTCAAGCCAAGTTGGTCAACTTGCATGCGTGTGTGTGTAACGAAAAAACTGAATTTTAACAAACAAATGGAAGAAACCGGAAAGAAGACCAGGCAACAACACGGGCATTTATTCACTGAAAAAATATACGATGTGATTGATAATAAACGATTGTTTCAGGAATATTTTGTTGTCAATATTGGGCATCATTTATGAAAATTATTTTTATTTATAATTCCCACATTCCTCAATTTGTGTTGTTTATAGAAAGTAAAAACCTTATTCCACAAATATTTTGTAGGTTCTAATATCATCATTTGAAACTTACTAAATAATATGCCATTATACCCTTGAAAATTACTTATTACCTAATATTCGTTATTTGATTATTTGCTTATGCGGCTTGGTAATTATTGAAAAATATCGATTGCGATTGTTGAATATTAACAAATATTCTTTATTAGGATCTAATTAACCTTTAATAAATGATATATTAACCAATACCATTACCCTGTTCAAATTACAAAATATTTTGTTGCGACCCTTTGGAGCTTCAGGTTCCAGAACTTTCTAACATTCCAACCTTCCCCCACTCTATCGGTACGCGCTACGCGTATTGTCGTTCGAGTCGTCCGACCGGTTATTTCAGTTGAAGGTTTGTTTCTACTTTCTTTCTAGTAGAATTAGTTCATAAATCACTGAAATGAATTAAATAATGGAAACAGAGGAATAGGAAATATTAAGAATATTTTCCGATATACGAGACATATCGACAAACAACAACTTCATACGTAAGTAAGTAAATAAGTACATACAGGGTGTTTCATTGGAAATGCACATACGTTAACCTGAGGTAGAGCTACCCTAGACGAGTCCAAAACACCTATATATGGTAGGTCTAATGAACATCATAGTAAGATACAGGGTGATTTATGCATTCGCCAATATTTTAAATTGCTTATAACTTCTGAACCATCCAATTTGTATTCTTTTTGAGCGCTCGTACTACTTACACGAGAGCTATATCATTTCGTCACGATGTCTGTATTTTTCGAATTTTGAGCCAATAATGGTCTCAATCGACTATGTTCGACTCACTGATGACGAATCCGTCGGAAAATTCGAGTCTGTCCGTCCGTCCGTCCGGCCGTCCGGCCGTCCGTAAGCAGGATAACTCTCGAACGGAACAACCTAGAGACTAGAAATTTTCAGTGTGGGTTCAGTTCCCGAATGCCTCGGTTAAGTTCGTTAATGGGCCAAATTCCGCAAGGGGTTCCGTGAATATGGCCGTTCAAAGTTTTGTTCCACTGATTACTCGAAAACTACAGATTTGATTGAAATGAAATATTGCACTCAAATGGAGAATGAGGTGTTCAAGCTACATGTGAAATTTTGTCCAGATCGCATGACCAGAACCATAGAAACCATAGAAAATTGTAACTTTTGAACGGAAAGGCCTAGGGACTTGAAATTTTCAGGATAGGTGTGGATCTTGAATGTCGTGATCACGTTCATCTATGAGCAAAATTATACTAGGGGTTCCGTAAATATGGTCGTTTGAAATTTAGTTTTCTTGATAATTTCAAAACTACAGATTCGATCGTGACGAAATTTTGTATACTAATGGAGAAATATTGAAGCTACATTTCCCCAGATCACATGACCAGAACCATAGAAACCATAAAAAATCATAACTTTCGAACAGAAAGGCCTAGGGACTTGAAATTTTCAGGATAGGTGTGGATCTGAAATGTCGCGTTCACGTTTATCAATGAGCAGAATTATACTAGGGGTTCCGTAAATACGGTCGTTTGAAATTTTGTTTTCTCGATGATTTCGAAACTACTGATTCGATCGAGATGAAATTTTGTATTTTAATCGAGAATGATATATTGAAGCAACATTTTGTCCAGATCGCATGACCAGAACCATAGAAACCATAGAAAATTATAACTTACGAAGGAAACGGCCTAGGAACTTGAAATTTTCAGGGTGGGTTTGGATCGCGAATATCGCGGTCACATTCACCAATGAGCAAAATTAGACTAGGGGTTCCGTAAATATGACTGTTCAAAATATTTTTTTCCTGATAATTTCGAAACTACTGATTGGATTGGAATGAAATTTTGCACCTAGCTGAGGAATAATGTATTCAAACTACGTGCCAAATTTTGTCCAGATCGCATCACCAAGACCATAGATACCGATGAAAATTCTAGCGAATTATCGAAAAAAAATTGATCAGCTAAAGCACTGACATGGAGTCTGGAGTTTCGCTTAAGTTTCAGAATATTTTTGACAGCTGTCGAAAATCCTTCAATTGATTTCTAAAACTGGAAAATGCGAATCTACCTACAAGGTGCATGTACGAGCGCTCAAAAGCTCCTGCCTTCACGGCAGTGCTTTTCGTAATTTTTTCATATTCTAATAAATAATTTCAAGAATGTTTCTAGTTTTTGAATAATTAATTCAAATTGATCAACAGTGAAGAGGTAAATGAACAAATGAGAAAACAAGACTGCATGTGGATTTAAAGCGGTACGGTCTAGCTCGGATCAGCCTTTAAGGTAGTCAGTTCCGACAGTCCCACCCTATCCGTCTATCTGAATGGTCCTTCAGCTCATAATAATATTATGAGATATATATCACAGTCCTTTACCAGAACGATGAGTTCTGAACTACTACTTTGCGAATCTCATTATGACCAAGCTGAACAACATTGAGAATATTTTCAAATCTCATAGAAATACCTCAACATATTGGATTATGTATTGATAAAATCCCTCTCTCTCACGAGTATACGTAACCATTATTACGCCGTGGAAAATTCTAGGCCAATAAAGCCCCCCTGCGGCCTGCCTTTATTCAATAAGGACCAAAATAGAAACTTCATTACAGCTACAAATAAATTCCGCAGAAATCGAAAAAAAATCAGAAGGAAGCATTCAGAAGGAAGCGAGAATGGGAGGTGAAATAACAGGCACCGAAATTGAATTGTCGCGCCAAGGATTCCACCCTTGGACTCTAACGCGATAAATTAAAAAGAGAATTGAAATAACTCATATTTCGTTTAAGCTTCTTGGTTTTCTCCTCCGGTGATAAATTGATGAAAATTTGATTTAATGAAGGCAAAAAATTTATCGATGCGGAAACAATAGTCGTCCGGGGAAATAAAAAGGTTTGTCCTTCTTGCGGAGCCGCGAAACAAAGAACGAGGATCCGCAGGAAAAAGAGCAATATGCCACTTGATCCTTGGAATTTCTACAGTATGATGAATAGTTGCTAAGGCAAGGAGGAGTTTTCCGGGATTTTTATCACACAAAAGAGCTTTTCTGATGCCTATCGGGATTTCAGAGCAATTTCCCGGTTGAATAAGTAAAATTTAATTTTAGGTTTTATTGGAGAGCTGGCAGAATGTGGTACCAAGATTCATTTCCATTCAAAATGTAATTACACTATCGTGGGGCATCAGTTCACGCGAGAGAACTGATGAGATTAGAATATCCAATTATTGCTCCTCTAATCCGTTCAATAGTTCTAGACTGGATACCTATTTGGTTGAGGAACACCAAAATGTTATTATTTCATTGCCAAATTACATAAATGATGAAAAATACCTATAAAAATTGAACTTTCGAATTTTCAATGAAAAAAGTTGTTATAATGGCCAGTTATCGAATCGTGCGAATCTCTCCTCCTAAATCGAGAATCCGATTCATCGATTCGGCTCAACTTCGAGAAATTAAATTTCAATTCATTGATGAAATATCTAGTACCGATTACTGAATCACGCAAAGGTGTTACGCCATCGGCATTGAGTCCTCGAGCTATTGAATTTTGCCATTACAAACCTATATATAAAATTAGCAGCGATTTTCAAATAGAATATGTATTCAAAATCATTAATTATTATCATGCAAGGCGGAAATTGGTCCAATTGTTGGAGATGTGATTAATGTGGATGAAAAGATAGTAACTGACATTATGGAATTGTGGCTTTTATTAGCGATGAGAAATACCAAGGGTTTGGTTTAAATAATTGGTTCTTCAAAAGCTTCTAATAATACTTGATGAAAATGAAAAAGGGATGAAGCTCGATAAATAAACATCCGTGATCCGGAAATGACTACTTGGTATATTATCTTAGCAGTTATCCCCAAATATCAAATTTACTTCATCTCTGGAACAGTACCGCCGAATTACGCAGAACTCACAGATAGAACTGCTAGGGGTGAAGTTAACCTGAAAATTGAATATCTACATGGTGAGCCTGAAATAAATCAGAAAAACTAGTTAAGAGATCTAAACAGGCGGCACATAGTCTTCATTGCTACTATCAAAATGTCAGAGAACTCAATACAAAAACTCACGACTTTATTCAATCTGTCTCAACAGGTGAATATCTCATTATAGCAGCAACTGAAACATGGATACAACCCAACGTGTATAGCATGGAACTTTTTTTCAGCAATTATGCCGTACTCAGACAGTCACAGAAACCTGGAGGACAATTCGGTGTCTCGTCGTGGAGGAGTGCTAGTGGCGGTTAGAGATGACTGATGTGATCGAGGTTGACTTGGCGGATTTTCTTGAAATTTGTCGGATGAAGAAATATCCGATATGGATGTTGAAGTAGAAGATGCCAATGAGGAAACCGATAAAGATCGGATTATACAAGAACAGAAGGAGTATATCAACACCCTCATGAGTCAGATGAAAGTTTTGACGGAGAGTCTTAAAACTTTATCAGATGAGGTGAAATCCTTGAGAGCAGAAATGTCTCAGTCCTCGAAGCCGCGGAAACGGGCTAAGAGAAAAGAAAATGGCTTCTCCTCTGGGACAGAGGAGACAGTGTCAACTCCCACAATCCAAAAAGAAGATAAATGAGAAGATTAATGATGCAGCAGGAGGGCCACCTACGAAGATGTCGTATATTGCAGCATTGCAAAAAGGAAAACGCCCAGAAGAAGCTATTTCTGCAACCGCAGAAGAAATTGAAGGCCCTGCTCCAATCGAGCAGAAAAGAGGGAAAGTCCTTCCAGTGACATTAAGAGGCACGGCCGACTGGACACAAATCTCGAGAGAGATGCAAATGAAGGGTATTAAATACCTGAGAGCGACCACTGTAAGAGACGGCATTCCTGTTGTTCCCCAATCCCCCGATGACCACAGGAAGATGACGAAATTTCTCGAGTCGAGAAATAAAGAGTTCTACACCCTCCAAAGAGAAGATGAGGAGAGAATCTACGCGGTGGTACGTTATCTGCCACTAGACGCCGATATTAACATCATCTTAGAAGACCTCGCCGAGCAAGGCATTACCGACGCGGATGTCATAAGGATGACATCCAACAAAACCAAAAAGGCAATACCCTTATTCTTGGTGAAAACCCAAAATAAGAAGGTATTCGAAGTGAAACAGCTCTACGGTATAAATTGTGTAGTAGAGCCGAAGAAAAAGAGCATTGGACCTGGCCAATGTCATAGATGTCAACGTTACGGACATGCGCAAAGTAAATGCACATTCCCATGGAGATGTGTTGAATGCTCTGGAGCGCACAATAGTAAAGATTGTACGCTAACAAGAGAAAACGAGGAGAGAAATGCTACCTGTGCGCTCTGCGGAAAAACAGGTCACCCAGCCAGCTACAAAGGATGTAGCGAGTGGAAACTGGTGACCAAAAAGAAGACTGCGACCAAAGCAAGAAAAGAAGAAGAGAAAAAGATGCCTACTGTCCAACAAGAACAGAAGGAAGAAGATAAGAAGGAGAAAACGCTACCACTCAAACAAGAGCAGAAGAAAGAAGCCCCAAAAAATGGAAAATCCAAGAAGAGCAGCCAAAAGAAGAAAGAAGAGACCAACAAGAAAGGACCCGAAACCACCGAGGATCTAGATACCTTCACCAAAAATATCATGAGCAAGCTCATGAAATTCCAAGAAATAGAGATGGACAAAAAGTTCCGAGAACTCACTGAACCCAATTAATGGAGCTAGTGACTAATGAAAATAAAAACAACCTTAAGATAGTCTCATGGAACGCAAACGGTCTACGAGCCCGTAGATCTGAAATAGAAGAAATAATATCCGAGAAACAACCGGATATTATAGCCATTCAAGAAACGAGACTATCTACAAGAAATAGAATTTCATTTCCCGACCATGAAATATACAGAAATGACAGAAATTGTACAGGAGACGGCGTAGCCCTAATAGTCAAGAAGAACATCGACCACTCTTTTGACGATATACTGAATAATGGGAAAATAGAAGCCGTCTCGATTATAGTCAATACGAATCGAGGACAAATGAAAATTACGTCAGCCTACAAACCACCCCAAAACGACTTAATAGAGGAAGATCTGAAGAAGCTGCTTGAAGGAAACTACCCGAACATCATTATTGGCGACATGAACTGCAAATCAAGAGAATGGAATAGCAGAACTGAAAACCAAAATGGGAAGAAGCTTAAGAAGTACGCCGAAAAACTAAATGCCATAGTATTAGGACCTGAAATTCCGACCTACCTGCCCAGAAGTAATGGCCTACCGGAAGTATTAGATATCGTCATAATGAAAGATATTACCCAAGATTTCACACTTGATACTATAGAAGAGGGCACATCAGACCACAACCCAATAGAACTCAATATGGGACGCAGACCGATAACAGAAGAACTTCAAACGAAAGACTTCACAGACTGGCAAAAGTACAGTGAAATACTCCAGGAGAAAATTACTGAAATTCCACAGATAAGAACCCCTGAAGAACTAGAAGATGAAGTTGAAAAATTAGAAACCCGAATAAAAGAAGCCTACGAGGAAAGTACCGGAAGAATCGAAAGGCCAGCCCCGAAACATTCACATGGTGAAACCCCAAAAGCAATAAAAGAGCTTATAAAGAGGAATAGAAAACTCAGGAAGAACTACAGAACTTCACATCGAGAAGAAGACAAGAAAGAGCTGAATAAACACAGTCAAGTGCTGAAAAATGCACTGAGAGAACTGAGAACAGACAGATGGAACCGAAGAGTTAGAGAGCTAAACACCATAGACCACTCAGCATGGAAGATGCAAAAGTGCTTACGACGCGAGAAAACCGAAATTCCCCCTCTACACGGAGCTAATGGGATGGCCTACTCAAAGCTTGAAAAAGCCGAAGCGCTGGTCGACGCGATAGAACGAGAAGCCAGAATCAACTACAGAGAAGACGATGACAATGAAGATTTAGAAGAAGAAGTCGAAGAAAATGAAGAATTGATGATGGAACCGCCGGAAGGCGATACCATCCCAAACCCAACAACACCAACGGAAATTAAAGAAATCATCAAGAAATTGAAAAACAGAAAAGCTCCAGGAAAAGACAAAGTAACAAACTTTATGTTACGGAAATTGCCCAGAAAAGGAATAGCAGCGCTAACCAATATAGCAAACGCAGTGATGAGAACAGAATACTATCCGGAAAGATGGAAAACAGCAGAAGTAATTGTGTTCAATAAGCCAGGAAAAGATAGAAAATTCCCACAAAACTACAGGCCGATAAGTCTACTGTCAGCACTTGGAAAAATTGTCGAAAGAGTCATTGCAAAAAGACTCAATGAAGAAACAGAAGCGCTGAATCTGATACCACCGGAACAATTTGGATTCAGAAGAAATCATTCCACAGAACTTCAACTGTTAAGGATGACTGAATATGTCACTGAAGGATTTCAGAATAAACAAGCCACTGGATTAGTGCTATTAGATGTCGAGAGAGCCTTCGACCGAGTTTGGCACGAAGGACTTGCCTACAAGATGATAATGGCAGGCTACACCACCAAAACCTGCAAGATAATAAGAAACTACCTGAGGAACCGGAATTTTTATGTCAAAATAGACAACACATTATCTACCACCAGACAAGTAGAAGCAGGAGTGCCCCAAGGATCAGTTCTAGGACCTCTGCTTTACAACATATATATCTACGATATTCCTAAGAACCCAAGGAATCTGCTAGCCCTTTATGCAGACGACACGGGAATAGCCTTCAGACATCGCCGACCAGATGTCATACACAGAAGACTGCAAGAAGCACTAGAAGATTTAGAAGAATGGTTCATCAAATGGAAAATTCAAATAAATAGCAAAAAGAGCCAAGCTATTCTACTACAGAAGCGGAGACTTGAAATTAATTCCAACCTACAGATAGATGGAGAAGAGATAAAATGGGAAAATGAAGTCAAATATCTAGGAGTAAAACTAGATAAAGGGCTTACATGGAAAAACCATATAAAATATGCAGTGGATAAAACAAACTCAGCAATGAGTAGACTTTACCCACTACTAGGAAGAAGAAGCCAAATGAACGAAAGCACGAAACTACGAATGATCAAGTCAATTGCAAGACCCCAACTAACATATGGCTCGGCGGCATGGGGCAATGCAGCCAATAGCCATATAAAGAAGATTCAAGCAACAGAAAATAAACTGCTCAGAGCAGCAATGAATATGCCGTGGTTCGTGAGAAACCAACAAATCCACAGAGACTTAGAATGGGAAACTGTCACAGATTTCCTAAAAAAGAAGGCCGAGAAGATATTTGAAAAAGCAAGTCAACACCCAAATGATGAGCTAAGAAGACTAGTTGACTACAACCCCGCAGAAGATGTGGTTAGGATACCCACCTATCACAAAAGACCCAGAGATCAACTACGTAGAAACAGAAATTGAGTAATCTCAATTTAAATCATCCAGAAGAAGAGACTCCTGTGAAATTCAAATTCATAGGTAACACAAGCATCCCACGACAAAGATCGTGATAGAGATATGAACAAGAAGAGTCAAAAGGTTAGTAGGTAATAAATGCCCGGAATCTAAAACAGCAGGTTAGGTTTAGTTAGAGTAGGTCGTGCTTCACACGAAGTCTCACACTGTTCTATCTATCGGAGATAGTTCGTCCATGAGGATTCCCCCTGACTAAAAAAAAAAAAAAAAAATCAAATTGATGCAAGAATTGAATCATGTAGACTACTTGAATAAAAAATTAAATTCTACCATATATACTATCAATGTTTTGAAAAAGTCAGTGGATGTATCCATCCTGAAAATTGTATATTTCTCTAATTCTCAGTCAATCTTGTCGTATGGTATTGTGTGTTGGGGAGGCAGTTCCTGCTCGGAATACCTATTTTTTTAAAACAAAAAATTGCTTTAAGATCTATGCTAAACATGAAATACAGGCAGAGGTGCAGGGGTGTTTTTCGGGCTAATAATATTCAAACTTTCACGGGACTTTATGTTTACAATTGTATAAAATTTCTCATACAACACACAGAGTATTTTGATAAATTCAAAAACAAAAATATCAAAACTAGGCAGGTGGATCAATATATCGCTTCTCCGGAAGAACAAAGACGCAAATGCCGATCAACTTTTCAGGAAACGAGTTTCAAGAAATGGATCTAGCGGTAGGTACGCTGAATTGACGCGATACGAATCATCTTTATTATAATGGAAGGGACTTTCTATAAAGTAAATTTCATCTTGAGATGGTGCTACTTCTTTTTGAGCGCTCGTACTACTTACACGAGGGCTATATCATTTCGTCACGATGTCTGAATTTTTCGAATTTTGAGCCGAAAATGGTCTCAATCGACTATGTTCGACTCCCTGATGACGAATCCGTCGAAAAATTCGGGTCTGTCCGTCCGGCCGTCCGGCCGTATACACGATTACTCTCGAACGGAATGTCCTAGAAACTTGAAATTTTCAGGGTAGGTTCGAATCTCGAATGCCGCGGTTAAGTTCGTTATTGGGCAAAATTCGTCAAGGGGTTCCGTAAATATGGCCGCTCGAAATTTTGTTTTTCTGATTACTCCGAAACTACTGATTCGATCGAGGTGAAATTTTGCACTCAGATGGATAATTACGTACTCAAGCTACATGCAGAATTTTGTCCAGCTCGCATGACCAGAACCATAGAAACCATAGAAAATTATAACTTTGTAATGGAAAGGCCTAGAGACTTGAAATTTTCAGGATAGGTGTGGATCGTTAATGTAGCGTTAACGTGTATCAGTGAGCAAAATAAGACTAGGGGTTCCGTAAATATGGCCGTTTGAAATTCAGTTTTCTTGATCATTTCAAAATTATGGATTCGATCTCGACGAAATTTTGAATTTAAATTGAGAATTATATATTCGAGCTACATTTCTTCCAGATCGTATGATCAGAATCATAGAAACCATAGAAAATCATAACTTTCGAACAAAAAGGCCTAGTGACTCGAAATTTTCAGGATAGGTTCGGATCGCGAATTTCGCGATCCTTTTTATCAATGAGCCAAATTAGACTAGGGGTTCCGTAAATATTGCCGTTCAAACTATATTTTTTCTGATAATTTCGAAAATACTTATTGGATTGAAATGAAATTTCGCACATATATGAAGAATAGTGTATAATTTTGTCCAGATTGCATTACCAAGACCATAGATACCGTAGAAAATTCTAGCGAATTATCGAAAAAATGGACCCAAAGCACTGACGTGAAGTCTGGATTTTCGCGTTGGTTTGAAATTTTCTTTGACAGTTGTCAAAATCTTTCCAATTGGTTTGTAAAACTGGAGAATGCGAATCTACCTACAAGGTGCCTGTACGAGCGCTCAAAAGCTCCTGCCTTCACGGCAGTGCTTTTCGAAATTTTTTTACTTTAAACAGTAATCAGAATTCATAACTTAAAATTTTTCAGATTTGCACTTACGTCTTTGTTCTTCCGGAGAAGCGATATGTATCCCATAGACAATCTCACACTCACAGAGAATAATGCAATGTATATGTGCATAAAATTATTTAATGCTTTACCAAAAAAATTTCATTCCATAACCAATGAAAAGATTTTTATCAAAAATGTATGTTCCTTTATCATGAATTGTGAACCATATAATATGCAGGAATACTTCGACTACTGCAAATGTAATTAGTAATGGATATAGTTTGAATGATTGTGTCTGACATTATTTCTATGTATTACATGATGTATACTATGAGATGAATAAACCTATCTATCTATCGATCTATCATTTATGAAATTCAATTTTGCAAGATCCAATTTCTGTTGCTTGAATCTTATTTATACGGCTATTGGCTGCATTTCCCCTTGCCGCCGAGCCATATTTTAGTTGGGGTCTTGCAATCGACTTGATCATTCGTAGCTTCCTGTTTTGGTTCATTTGGCTTCTTCTTCCTAGCTGTGGGTAAAGTCCACTCATTGCTGAGTTTGTTTTATCCACTACATATCGCATCCGTCGTAGAATAAGGAGACAACTCAAAAATTGATTTTGTCGAGAAATCGTATTTGAAGTTTTGGTTTACCGAAGTTTTCGTTCTATACTTTTGTGTACTTACTCAATTTAACACGCTGAACATTCGTAATTACTGCAGCAATCCATTTTTTCGAAGATTAAAACTCTAGTACCTAATATTCAATTAATGCAATTTTTCCCGTCGTGGTGGAATACTCTACCGTTTTCCCAAAAAATTTGAAATGTTACTTTTTTCACGCACAGTCTCTTATGTGGCGAGGAGGCCAACTAGAGTTATTCTGATATTGCACGTAAGCAAAGTGTTACTTCCTGAGTTCAACAGCGTCACTAACACAAAATGGACCTTTTTTGAGTTGTCTCCTTATTCTACGACGGCTGCGATATTTTATATGGTTTTTCCATGCAAGCCCTTTATCTAGTTTTGCTCCTATATATTTGACTTCATTTTTCCATTTCCTCTCTTCTCCATCTATTCTTAGGTTGGAATTAATTTCAAGTCTCCGGTTTTGTAGTACAATAGCTTTGTTCTTTTTTGCTATTTATTCGAATTTTCCATTTGATGAACCATTCTTTTGAACCTTCTAGTGCTTCTTGCAGTTTTCTGTGTATCACACCTGGTAGTCGATGTCTGAAGACTATTTCCGTGTCGTCTGCATAAAGGGCTAGCAGATTTCTTGGGTTCTTAGGAATATCGTAGATATATATGTTATAGAGGAGATGTCCTAGGACTGATCCTTGGGACACTCCTGCTTCTACTTGTCTGGTGGAAGATGATATGTCGTCTATTTTGACATAAAGATTCCTGTTCCTCAGATAATTTCTTATTATCTTGCAGGTTTTGGTGGTGTAGCCTGCCATCATCATCTTGTAGGCAAGTTCTTCGTGCCAAACACGGTCGAAGGCTTTCTCGATATCTAAAAGCACTAATCCTGTGGCTTGTTTATTCTGAAATCCTTCAGTGATCCTTAACAGTTGAAGTTCTGTGGAATGATTTCTTCTGAATCCAAATTGTTCCGGTGGTATCAGATTCAGCGCTTCTGTTTCTTCATTGAGTCTTATTGCAATGAATCTCTCGACAATTTTTCCTAGTGCTGATAGTAGACTTATCGGCCTGTAAATCTGTGAAAATTTTATATCTTTTCCTAGCTTATTGAACACAATTACTTCTGCTGTTTTCCATCTTTGCGGATAGTATTCTGTTCTCATCACTGCGTTTCCTATGTTGCTTAGCGCTGCTATCCTTTTTCTGGGCAATTTCCGTAACATAAATTTTGTTGCTTTGTCTTTTCCTGGAACTTTCCTGTTTTTCAATTTCTTGATGATTTCTTTAATTTCCGTTGGTGATGTTGGGTTTGGGATGGTATCGCCCTCCGGAAGTTCCAACATCAATGCTTCATTTTCTTCGACTTCTTCTTCTAAGTCTTCATTGTCATCTTCTTCTCTGTAGTTGATTCTGGCTTTTCGTTTCATTGCGTCGATCAGAACTTCGGCTTTTTCAAGCTTTGAGTAGGCTATCCCATTTGCTCCGTGTAGAGTAGGAATTTCGGTTTTCTCGCGTCGTGAGCACTTTTGCATCTTCCATGCTGAGTGGTCTATGGTGTTTAGCTCTCTAACCCTTTTGTTCCATCTGTCTGTTCTCAGTTCTACGAGTGCATTTTCAACCACTTGACTGTGTTTATTCAGCACTTTCTTGTCTTCTTCTTCTCTATGTGAAGTTCTGTAGTTCTTCTCTGGAGTATTTCACTGTACTTTGGCCAGTCTGTGAAGTCTTTCGTTCGAAGTTCTTTTGTTATCGGTCCGCGGCCCAGTCAGAGTTATTTTGGGTTGTGGTCTGATGTCCCCTATATGTTCTATAGTATCAAGTGTGAAATCTTGGGTAATATCTTTCATTATGACGATACCTAATATGTCCGGTAGGCCATTACTTCTGGGCAGGTAGGTCGGAATTTCAGGTCCTAATACTGTGGCATTCAGTTTTTCGGCGTACTTCTTGAGCTTCTTTCCATTTTGGTTTTCAGTTCTGCTATTCCATTCTCTTGATTTGCAGTTCATATCGCCAATAATGATGTTCGGGTAGTTTTATTCGAGCATCTTCTTCTATTAAATCATTTTGAGGGGGTTTATAGGCTGACGTTATTTTCATTTGTCCTCGATTTGTATTAACTATAATCGAGAAGGCTTCTATTTGCCAATCATTCAGTACATCGTCAGAATAGTGGTCGATTTTCCTTTTGACTATCAGGGCTACGCTTCCTCCTCTACAATTTCTGTCATTTCTGTATATTTCATGGTCGGGAAATAAAATTCTATTTCTTGTAGATAGTCTCGTCTCTTGAATGGCTGACGTAGACCGTTTGTGTTACATGAGACTATATCTAGGTTGTTTTTCTTTCCGTTAATCACAAGCTGCATTAATTGGTTCTAGTGACATTTTTTCCATCTCTATTTCCAGGAATTTCATGAGCTTACTCATTATATTCTTGGTGAAGGTATCTAGATCCTCGGTGGTTTCGGGTCCTTTCTTGTTGGTCTATTCTTTCTTCTTTTGGCTGTTCTTCTTGGATTTCTCATTTTTTGGGGCTTCTTTCTTCTGCTCTTGTTTGAGTGGTGGCGTTTTCTTCTTCTTATCTTATTCCTTCTGTTTTTGTTGGTCAGTAGGAATCTTTTTCTTTCTCCTTCTTTTCTTGCTTTGGTCGCAGTCTTATTTTTGGTGATCAGTTTCCACCTGCTACATCCTTTGTAGCTGGCTGGGTGACCTGTTTTTCCGCAGAGCGCACAGGTAGCATTTCTCTCGTCGTTTTTTCTGGTAAGCGTACAATCCTTACTATTGTGCGCTCCAAAGCATTTAACACACCCCCATGGAAATGTGCATTCACTTTGCGCATGTCCATAGCGCTGTCATCTATAGCATTGGCCAGGGCCAATGCCTTTATTCTTCGGCTCCATTACATAGTTTATGCCGTAGAACTGTTTCACTTCCACTTGGAATATGTTGTTGTTTTGGGTTTTCACCAAAAATAAGGGTATCGCTTGTTTTGTTTTGTTGGATGACATCCTCATGACATCCGCGTCGATAATTCCTAGCTCGACTAGGTCTTCGACGATGAAAATGTAATGTAAAATAATCAATGGATCCATCGATCTAAATCTGGACTCAACACAGTAATTTCTTCGATTCTTATCACTTCTATACGAGGCTATCTAGAACATATTGAGAAATGATTTTATTTTCCTACAGGGCAACATTAATAGACGATTTGTCTTCTACAACGGTGGGTCACACAGGTACAGAATACCCTTTCGTGGTCTATGTCTAGACTACCTCAGTAATGAAATCCTTTAGTTCACTTGGCACACATGCGCATTTCTCAAAGCGGTTGAACTCCTCGACAGTTTTTTCTTTTTTAGTCAGGGGGAATCCTCATGGACGAACTATCTCCGATAGATAGAACAGTGTGAGACTTCGTGTGAAGCACGACCTACTCTAACAGAACCTAACCTGCTTTTTTATATTCCGGGCATTTATTACCTATTAACCTTTTGACTCTCCTTGGTCGTATCTCTATCACGATCTTTGTCGTAATAATAAGTAATAATTGTGTTACCTATGAATTTGAATTTCACAGGATTCTCTTCTTCTGGATAATTTAAATTGAGATTACTCAATTTCTGTTTCTACGTAGTTGATCTCTGCGTCGTTTGTGATAGGTGGGTATCCTAACCACTCTTCTGCGGGGTTGTAGTCAAATCAAATCTGTGACAGTTTCTCATTCTAAGTCTCTGTGGATTTTTTGGTTTCTTACGAACCACGGCATATTCATTGCTGCTCTGAGCAGTTTATTCTCTGTTGCTTGAATCTTCTTTATATGGCTATTGGCTGCATGGCCCCATGCCGCCGAGCCATATGTTTCCTCGAGAGGTAATTCGCTTCTAGTATTTGTAAACGAAACCGAAGACGCCGACGACAACTTAGCGCCCCGACGAAAATGACGGGAGCTATCATTCCATAGTCGACATTACATTTCCGTTTTTAAAATCTGTTACCTATTGAATAACGACAAAAATAAATTCCATGTTCCTGAGATGTAAACAACATTAATATACCGTCAGGTCATCACGTACGTATATTAGATTTATAAGCATCGCATTTCAGAACCCGAAATTCTGTTTGGACGAGTGGAAATGATGTATCTTGCTGATTCGTTGAAAAATGAATATGAACTGTTCACGAGGGGGAAGTCAGGATCAGGCACATTATGTGGCCCATATTTTTTCTCGGAAATGTGGTGCAGCATCTTCGGAAGAACAAGTTATTTTAGTGAGCGTGGGTACTTATGTTTCGGCAGATTTCTAAGAGGAAGGGGGCGCATGCCACCCCCTTAGCCATTTACAAGAAAGAAATTATCCTATGTTAAGTGAATCTATAGCTATATTAAGAGTACTTTTTGGAAGATTCTCCCCTGCAAAATTTTTCTAAACCTATATTTTGAGTACTTTTGGAAATGCCCCTCCCCTGAACATTTTTCTGCCGACGCCCATGACTGTTTTGATATGTAAACCTATTCGAATTCATGAACCGCATGTGTGAGTAGGGATTTAATAGAATGAAGAAGAAAAGAAAAGTTGACTGGGTGAGATTGACGAATGTATATTCTGCGGGGAGGAAGGATAAATCAGGATAGAAGGTGATTTATTAATTTCAGTGCGGAATTTGCGTATCTCCTTTTGTCTTAAGTAGCTGATTTCTGAGAAAAAGCATATATACTGAGAAAATGTTCAATTTAGTATCTCTTGAAATTGCACAGTGAACCGTGTACAAGAAAAATATCTTATTACTTCCTCCGAAAATTTGTTCTCGTTGAATACTTCGAAAATCTGTCAGTTGAAGAAAAAAACATAAAAAGCACTGCCGTGAAGTCCGAACCTTTTGAGCGCTCGTTCATGTACCTTGTAGGTAGGATAGCATTTTCCAGTTCTAGAAAGCAATTGAGAAATGTTTTGACAGCTGTCAAAAAAAAATTTCGAACTAAGACCTGCTGTACACGTGTCAAGTAGCTTAGGCAAGTAACTAAATTAAGTAAAGAAATTTAGTTACATGCATCGTATAAACCACCCGATTTAGTACTTGAGCAACTGCTGAATTTAGTCGCAAGTGCAATTTCTTTACTTGATTTAGTTACTTGCTTTAGCTACTTGACACGTGTAGAGCAAGTCTAAGGCGAAACTCCAAACTTCACGTCAGTGCTAAGTGACAAATTTTGTTTTCGATAATTCACTAGAATATTCTACAGTTTCTATGGTCTTGGTGATGCTAGCTGGAAGAAATTTCGCAATCCATGTGCAAAATTTCAAGTCCTAGGCCTTTCAGTTCCAAAGTTAGTATTTTTTATGGTTATGGTCATGCGGTCTGGACAAAATGTAGCTTGAATAATCAGTTTCCATCAAAAATTTCGTCACGATCGAATCGGTAGTCTCATCGAGAAAACTACATTTCAAACAACCATATTTACGGAACCCCTAGTCTAATTCTGCTCATTGATAAACGTTACTGCAACATTCGAGATCCACACCTATCCTTAAAATTTCAAGTCCCTAGGGCTTTCCGTTCGAAAGTTATGATTTTCTATGGTTTTTGTGGTTCTGGTTATGTGGCCTTGACAATTTGTAGCTTGAATATAGCAGTTTCCATTAAAATACATAATTCCGTCCCGATCGAATCCATAGTTTTGAACTCATCAAGAAAACTTAATTCAAACGACCATATTTACGAAACCCCTAGTCTAATTTCGCTCATTGATGACCGTGATTGCGACATTTGATATCTAAACCTACCCTGAAAATTTCAAGTCCTTAGGCCTTTTTGTTCGAAAGTTAAAATTTTCTATGGTGTCTATGATTCTGGTCATGCGATCTAGACAAAATTCATCATGTAGCTTGAACACGTCATCCTCCATCTACTCGCAAAATTTCACCATGATCGAATGAGTTGTTTCGAAGTAATCAGGAGAACAAAATTTCGAACGGCCATATTTACGGAACCCCTTGTCGAGTTTTGCCCAATAAAAAACTTGACCGCGGCATTTGAGATTCGAGTCCTACGTTTCCTTCGAGAGTTATAGTGTATACGGCCGGCCGAACGGACACACGGATGGTCGTAAAGACTCGAATTTTTCGACGGATTCGTCATCAGTGAGTCGAACCTTTTCGATTGGGACCATTTTCGGCTCAAAATTCGAGAAATACAGACATTGAGCCGCATTCATAAAAAAAAGGTTATGCTTATACTTGCAAAAAGAAGAGGAAATTATTTAGCTCGCATTCATAATATTCCGAATAATACCTTATACTTATAGAGTAGAATCATATGCGTCGCAAAAAAGTATTTGGTTATTCACATTTTCTGCAAGTATAAGCATATCCCTTTTTGAGCGCTCGTACTACTTACAAGAGGGCTATATCATTTCGTCACGATATATGTATTTTTCGAATTTTGAGCTGAAAATGGTCTCAAATGACTATGTTCGACTCACTGATGACGTATCCGTCAAAAAATGCGAGTCTGTCCGTCCGCCCATCCGCATACACGATAACTCTGGAACGGAATGTCCTAGGAACTTGAAATTTTCAGGGTAGGTTCGATTCTTGAATGCCGCGGTTAAGTTCGTTATTGGGCAAAATTCGCCTAGGGGTTCCGTAAATATGGCCGCTCGAAATTTTGTTTTTCTGATTACTTCGAAACTACTGATTCGACCGAAGTGAAATTTTGCACTAAAATGAGGAATTACGTGTTCAAGCTACATGCGAAATTTTTTATAAATATGGTCATTGTGACGAAATGATATAGCCCTCGTGTAAGTAGAACGAGCGCTCAAAAATGATGATATCTTAATGAAAGAGTTGGAAATATTCGAAACATTCCAAAACAATATTGAAAACATCGATATTTGCAATAACAAACATTTGGATTCGCTAGAGGAAAACTTTTACAGCTAATGTTATGGGTGGTGTGAAATCAAAAAAAATGATGAAAAGCACTGCCGTGTAGTCAGGAGCTTTTAAGCGCTCGGTCAACCACCTTGTAGGGACATTCGCATTCCCAGTTTTAGAAACCAATTGAAAAAAAATTGACAGCTGTCAAAAAAATATTCAAACTGGGGCGAAAATCCAGACTTCACGTCAGTGCTTTAGGTGACCAATATTTATTTTTCGATAATTCGCTAGAATTTTCTACGGTATCTAGGGTCTTGGTAATGCGATCTGGACAATATTTCCCACGTAGTTTCATTTCAATCCGATGAGCAGTTCTGAAATTATCAAGATAATAATGTTTTGAACGGCCATATTTATAGAACCCCTTGTCTAATTTTGGTCATTGATGAACGTAGCCGCGAAATTCGCGATCCGAATCTGTCTATCCTGAAAATTTCAAATCGCTAGGCCTTTCCATTCGTAAGTTATGATTTTCTATGGTTTTTATGGTTCTGGTCTTGCGATCGGGAAAAAATATAATAAATACAACATTTCGTCACGATCAAATCCGTAATTTTGAAATTATCAATAAAACTAAATTTCAAACAACCATATTCACGGAACCCCTAGTCTAATTTTGCTCATTGATAAAAGTCACCGCGATATTGAGATCTACACCCATCCTGAAAATTGCAAGTCTCCATTCGTAAGTTATGATTTTCTATGGTTTCTATGGTTCTGGTCATGCGATCAAGACAAAAATTTGCATGTAGTTTGGACACGTCATTCTCCATTTGAGCGCGGAATCTCACCTCGATTGAATCTGTTGTTTCGGAGAAATCAGAAGAACAAACTTCCAAACGACCATATTTTCGGAATCCTTGGTGGAATTCTGCCAAAACGAAATTAACCTCGGCATTCGGGAACCGAACCCACACTTGAAATTTCAAGTCTATAGGACGTCCTGTTCGAGAGTTATGTGTAAACGGACGGATGGACAGCCGCACGGACAGAATTTTTCGACGGATTCGTCATCAGTGAAACGAACCTTTTCGATTGAGGCCATTTTCGGCTCAAAAGCCGAAAAATACTGACATCGTGTCGAAATGATATAGCCCTCGTGTAAGTAGTCTCAAAAATTGGGGAAAAAAATTACGAAAAGCACTGCCGTGAAGGTAGGAGCTTTTGAGCGCTCGTACATCCACCTTGTAGGTAGATTCGCATTTTCCAGTTTTAGAAATCAATTGAAGGGATTTTCGGCAGCTGTCAAAAAAATTCTCAAAATTAGGCGAAACTCCAGACTTCATGTCAGTGCTTCAGCTGATCAATTTTTTTTCGATAATCCGCTAGAATTTTCTACGGTATCTATGGTCTTGGTGATGCGATCTGGACAAAATTTCGCACGTAGTTTGAATACATTATTCCTCAGCTAGGCGCAAAATTTCATTCCAATCAAATCGGTAGTTTCGGAATTATCAGGAACAGAATATTTTGAACGGCCATATTTACGGAACCCCAAGTCTAATTTTGCTCATTGATGAACGTGACCGTGAAATTCGCGATTCAAACCCACCCTGAAAATTTCAAGTTCCTAGGCCTTTCCCTTAGGAAGTTATAATTTTCTATGGTTTCTATGGTTCTGGTTATGCGATCTGGATAAAATGTTGCTTTAATATATCATTCTCGTTCAAAATACAAAATTTTATCTCGATCGAATCCGTAGTTTCGAAATCATCGAGAAAACAAAATTTCAAACGACCGTATTTATGGAACCCCTAGTATAATTCTGCTCATTGTAAACGCGAACGCCACATTTCAGATCTACATCTATCCTGAAAATTTCAAATCCCTAAGACTTTCCGTTCGAAAGTTATGATTTTCTATGGTTTCTGTGGTTCTGGTCATGAGATCTAGAGAAATGTAGCTTGAATATATCAATCTCCATTAGTATGAAGAATTTCGTCACGATCGAATCTGTTGTTTGGAAATGATCAGGAAAACTAAATTTCAAACGACCATATTAACGGAACCCCTAGTATAATTTTGCTCATAGATGAAAGTGATCACGACAATCGAGATGCACACCTATCCTGAAAGTTTCAAGTCCCTAGCCGTTTCCGTTCAAAAGTTACAATTTTCTATGGTTTCTATGGTTCTGGTTATGCGAGCTGAACAAAATTTTGCATGTAGCTTGAACACCTCATTTTCCATTAGAGTGCAAAATTTCATCTCGATCGAATCTGTAGTTTCAAAGTAATCAGGAAAACAAAATTTCGAGCGGCCATATTTACGGAACCCCTCGGCGAACTCAACCACGGCATTCGAGATTCGAACCTACCCTGAAAATTTCAAGTTTCTAGGACATTCCGTTCGAGAGTTATCGTGTATACGGCCGGACGGACAGACAAACTCGAATTTTTCGACGGATTCGTCATCAGTTAGTCGAACATAGTCGTTTGAGACCATTTTCGGCGAAAAATACAGACATCGTGACGGAATAATATAGCCCTCGTGTAAGTAGTACGAGCGCTCAAAAACGGTCTGCCCTATTAATTTGAAAAGCTTTTACGTGAAGTCAAACCATTCTCGCGCTTGTATGTATTCATCGCCAGAGCGGTGACCCATCCAGTAAATTTTTCACTAAACAACATTTCAGGTATTTGCAGTTGGAAAGGAAGTGAGTTCTGATTTTCAAAGATATTCCAGACTCACAATATGTTTTTTGAGCGCTCTAACTACTTACACGAGGGCTATATCATTTCGTCACGATGTGTGTATTTTTCGAATTTTGAGCCGAAAATGTTCTCAAACGAATATTTTCGACTCACTGATGACGAATCCGTCGGAAAATTCGAGTCTGTCCGTCCGTCCGGCCGGCCGGCCGTAAGCACGATAACTCTCGAAGGGAATGTCCTAGAACCTTGAAATTTAATAATAATAATAATAATAAGGTTTATTCAAATTCATAGAGCATAAGATGCACAAGAATGAACGTCAACAGAAAAAAAAATAATTACATTCTGGAGTAATACATTATTGTTTGATTTACAGTAATCAAGGTATTCCTGCACATTGTAAGGTTCACATTTCATTACCTATTTATTTAATTTTTTGATAAATTGATTCTCATTTACTATGTCACGAAATATTTTTGGTAAAGCATTATATAATTTTAAACACATATATAAAGCATTGTTATGCGTTATTGTTAACGAATTAACTGGATACAGATATTGGTCAACTTGCCTGGTTCTTGCATTATTATTTTTATATTTCTCAAACAATTCTTTATGTTGAACAAGAAACTTTACACAATTATAAATATAAAGGCCTATGAGGGTATGTATATTGTTAGCCTTTTCAGGGTAGGTTCGAAATTCGAATGCCGCGGTTAATTTTGTCATTGGGCAAAATTCGCACAGGAGTTCCGTAAATATGGCCGTTCAAAATTTTGCTTCCCTGATTACTTGAAAACTACAGCTTTGATCGTGATGAAATTTTGCACTCAAATGGAGAATGAGGTGTTCAAGCTACATGTAGAATTTTGTCCAGATCGCATGAGCAGAACCATAGAAACCATAGAAAATTGTAACTTTCGAACGGAAAGGCCAAGGGACTTGAAATTTTCAGTGCAGGTGTGGATCTCGAATGTTGTGATCATGTTCATCAATAAGCAAAGTAAGACTAGGGGTTCCGTAAATATGGCCGTTCAAAATATTATTTTCCTGATAGTTTCAAAACTACTGATTAGATTGGAATGAAATTTTGCACCTAGCTGAGGAATAATGTATTCAAACTACATGCGTAATTTTGTCAAGATCGCATTACCAAGACCATAGATACCGTAGAAAATTCTAGCGAATTATCGAAAAAAAATTGGTCAGGTGAAGCACTGACATGAACTCTGGAGTTTCGCATAAGTTTCAGAATTTTTTTGACAGCCGTCGAAAATTCCTTCAATTGATTTCCAAAACTGGAGAATGCGAATCTATCTACAAGGTGGATGTACGGGCGCTCAAAAGCTCCTGACGTCACGGCAGTGCTTTTCGTAATTTTTTTTCCGCATTTCTTTCCGTTCCGTACATACCGTCTGTCCGATGCCGATGTATGCGAGCTCAGCTTAATAGGGATAAACAAGTTTTAATACATCTAACTACAATTTGGTTCTCATTATGAATTTTCACCTACTAATCCTTCAGCGAAATGGTGGAATCGAGGCAGAACTCCACATTCAATTTCAAAACAGAATATTATTATATAGAATCGATGTTCTATCCATTGGAGCCGCACTGAAAATTGTTGAACAGAAAGTGAAGGTTTTCGGAATAGAGGACGTCAGAATCATCGACAAAAAATTCTGCGCTAGTAATATCCTCAGATGGTCGACAGCATCGACCTTTTTAGGATGGGATATATCAGTATCGTTCCTAAAAACTGAGTAATGAATCATGTTCTCCCTCGACATTCGAGAATTATTAATAAATTTGAATGATGGATCAGTTTCACCTTTGTATGTCGCTCGAAAGGAGAACAACTGCAGATGATGCATTGGCTGAACATATATCACACATTTTGTAATGATCCGGAAGATTCCCTAGAATAGATATCGACATTATAACGTGTCTGTTATAGACTACTCTGATTGCCAGATAATATTTCAAATTTTTTTGGCTGAAGTCGGAAAAATGTTTCTCTTTCTCGTTTTTTCGAACGGAACTTCAGATTCTTTTAGGCGATACACAATAAATCGCAAGCATCCTCATAGGAATAGATGAAATATAGTTCCCCTTTTTTTGAATTAGGAAAGATATTGACTAGGATGTCTCTTCGTACACCTTTGCAGATTCATATAAACACTAACATTCAATAAACTCCATTAATAATAAATAAGTTTATTTCTCTATCTGAAGAATTTTATATTTAATATTTATTCGAATTTGAAACTGAGCCGAGAAGGTTTTTTTCATTATTTCTGGGCTATTCTTGATAATTTCTCCATTATGATTGCGCTTTTTCAAAATCAGTTAAATAAAAAATTACGGAAAGCACTGCCGTGAAGTCAGGAGCATTTGAGCGCTCGTTCATCCATCTTGTAGGTAGATTCGCATTTTCCAGTTTCAAAAACAAAATAAAAATGTTTTGATAGCTGTCAAAAAAATTCTCAAACTTACGGCTCGCTCACACCAAAACCGATTTTGTCGGCCGATGGCGGACAGAACTGCTCGGACGAGTAACTCGGATATGTATATGCTCACACTGAAACCGTGTACTTCTGCCGACATCGTGCGTTGCCGATGCAACTTCAGCCCATAACCGTTCCGAAACATGTAGATTATTATAATTTCTTGGATGTTTATCCCACAGGGATGGTCTTTTATGAACACAACTAATTATTTTTTCAATATCCATACTCGTTCAGGAAGATTGAATTAAACTATAAATTATTTACTCAATTTGCACTGTAGACGTCGGCCGATATCGGCGAGAAATCCCAACAAATTTGGATTCGACAGTCAATCGGCCGTTGTCGGGCGTCATCGGACGATGACGGTCGGGTTGGTGTGCGCGCTCTCTTTCTTTCACAAGTGTTTGATTCGATCGTCCGAGTTCGGCCGTCGTCGCCCGAGCCGAACTCGGACTGTCGAATCCGAATTTGTTGGGATTTCTCGCCCGATATCGGCCGACGTCTACAGTGCAAATTGAGTAAATAATTCATATTTTAATTCAATCGTGTTGTTATCTTTTCAAACGAGTATGGATATTGAAAATATAATTAGTTGTGTTCATAATAGACCAACCCTGTGAGATAAACATCCAAGAAATTATAATAATCTACATGTTTCGAAACGGTTATGGGCTGAAGTTGCATTGGCAACGCACGATGTCGGCACAAGTACACGGTTGCAGTGTGAGCACATACATATCCGAGATACTCGTCCGTGCAGCTCTGTCCGACATCGGCCGACAAAATCGGTTTTGGTGTGAGCGAGCCGTAAGGCGAAACTCCAGACTTCACGTCAGTGCTTTAGCTGACGAATTTTTTTTTCGATAATTCGCTAGAATTCTCTATGATATCTATGGTCTTTGTCATGCGATCTGGACAAATTTGGCACGTAGTTTGAATACATTATTCTTCAGCTATGTGCAAAATTTCTCTCGAACCCAATCAGTAGTTCCGAAATGATCAGGAAAAAATATTTTGAACGGCCATATTTACGGAACGCCTAGTCTTATTTTGCTCATTGATGAACGTGACTGCGACATTCGCGATTCAAACCTTCTCTGAAAATTTCAAGTACCTAGGCCTTTCCTTCCGAAAGTTATAATTTTCTATGTTTTCTATGGTTCTGGTCATGCAATCTGGTAAAATGTAGCTTGAATATATCATTCTCCATTAATATACAGAATTTCATCACGATCGAATCTGTAGTTTTGAAATTATCAAGGAACCTAAATTTCAAACGACCCTATTTACGGAACCCCTTGTATAATTTGCTCATAGATAAACGTCATCACGACATTCGAGATCCACACCTATCTTGAAAATTTCAAGTCCCTAGGCGTTTCCGTTCAAAAGTTACAATTTTCTATGTTTACTATGGTTCTGGTCATGCGATCTGGACAAAATTGTAGCTTGAACACCTCATTTTCCATTCGAGTGCAAAATTTCATCTCAATCGAATCTGTAGTTTGGAAGTTATCAGGAGAACAAAATTTAGAACTGCCATATTCACGGAACCCCTTGTGGAATGTTGCCCATTAACGAACTTAATCGGGGCATTTGAGATCTGAACCTACACTGAAAATTTCAATTCTCTAGGTTGTTCTGTTCGAGAGTTATCATGCTTACGGACGGTCGGACGGACAGACTCGAATTTTCCGATGGATTCGTCATCAGTGAGTCGAACATAGTCGATTGAGAACATTTTCGGCTCAACATTCGAAAAATACAGACATCGTGACGAAATGATCTAGCCCTCGTGTAAGTAGTACGAGCGCTAAAAAATGTGAAAATGTGAGATCATGAAAAATGAAGGGAAAAATGCTTTGAAATGATCGAATAAGGAATTTTTTCCAGTTTTTACTGAAATCGCTATATTTCACGATATATCCATTCAGAATTCGGAATGTCAGATTGTGAAAAATTTCACGTTAAACTCTGGAAAACTGAAAAAAACATTAACGTTATGAATAATCCACAACATTGTACAGTTACGTGAAATTTCAAGTTCATTGATATGAATCTGAAACCAATAAACACAGATCTTTTGTCTCAGTATGTGTTTGTTGCCTGACTCCGAGGACTACTACGAAAAGCGATTGACCTCTCGAGGTGTGCAGACGTATTGAGAAATGCGCATGTCTGCAAAGTGAACTAAAGGATTTTATTACGCAGGTAGTCTAGTCGTAGACACCTAAAGGATATTCTGTACCTGTGTGACCCACCGTTGTAGAAGACTAATCGTCTATTAATGTTGCCCGGTAGGGAAAACAAATAGTTTCTTAATGAGTTCTAGATAGCCTCGTATAGAAGTGATAAGAATCAAAGAAATTACTGTGTTGAGTCCAGATTCAGATCGATGGTTCCTCAGCTTATTTTACATTGAAGAGACAGAAGTGAATTCAGTGAAAAGTGAAATAGTTCTTCAAGTGTCGTTTATTTAGTCATTCTGACTATGTCGGAATACGACTCTGCAAACGAGGAAAGAGAAATCGACGCAGAAAACTTGTCGGATGAAGAAATCTCCCATATGGATATTGAAGTAGAAGAAGTTGATGATGAATTCGAAAAAGATCGGATTATAAAAGAACAGAAGATAAGGCTATTGATAGCCTCATGAGTCAGCTGAAAGTTTCGAAGGAGAGTGTTAAAACTTGCTTTCTATTCTGGGAAAGAAGAGAGAGTGTCAACACTCACACCCCCAAAAGAGGCCCCCAAAGGCAACTCGTAAAGGATATCAAAGCTGCAGGAGATCCAGTTAAGAAGATCTCGTATACTGCAGCGCTGGAAAAAGTAGAACGCCCGGTAGAAGCTTCTTCTGCACCCGCAGAAGAAATTGAAGTATTTGTTTCAACCGAGCCGATGAAAGGAAAGGTCCCACCCGTGACCCTGAAAGGCAATGCCGACTGGACTCAAATGTCGAGAGAGATGAACGCAAAAGGCATAACATACCAGAGAGCGACCACAGTAAGGGACTGCATTCGTGTTGTACATCAATCCTCTGACGACGACAGAAAGATGACAGAATTCCTCGAATCAAGGGGAAAAGAATTTTACACTCTCCAAAGAGAAGATGAAAAGAGAATCTACCTGGTGGTACGATATCAAACAGTAGACGCAAATATTACCATAATTACCTAGCCAACAAAATCAAACAAGCGAGCCTCTTATTTTTGGTGAAAACCAAAAACAAGAACATATTCCGAGTGAAACAGCTCTACGGCATAAACTGTGTAGTGGAGCCGAAGAATAAAAGCATTGGCCCTGGCCAATGCTATATATGTCAGCGCTATGGACCGCGCAAAGTAAATGCACATTCCCATGGAGGTGTTTCAAATGCTCTGGAGATTGAAGATTGTACGCTAACCAGACAAAACGACGAGATAAATGCTACGTGTGCGCTCTGCGGAAAAGCAGGTCACCCAGCCAGCTACAAAGGATGTAGCGAGTAGAAACTGTTGATCAAAAAGAAGACAGCAACCAAAAAATAAGAGAAGAGGAAAATATGGCTACTGTCTAACAAGAACAGAAGAAACAAACAAGAGCACAAGAAATCAGCTCCAAAAAATGGATAAATCCAAGAAGAGCAGCCAAAAGAAGAAAGAAGAGATCAACAAGATAGGACCCAAACCTCCGAGGATCTAGATACCTTCACCAAGAATATCATGAGTAAGCTCATGAAATTCCTGGAAATAGAGAATGACAAAAAGTTCCGTAAACTCTCTAAACCCAATTCAGCAAGTGACTAACAGAAATAAAAACAACCTAAAAAGTATCATGGAACACAAACGGTCTACGAGCCCGTAGATCTGAAATAGAAGAAATAATATCCGAGAAAAAACTGGATATTGTAGCCATTCAAGAGGCGAGACTATCTACAAGAAATATAATTTCATTTCCCAACCATGAAATATACAGAAAAGACAGAAATTGTACAGAAGGGAGCGCAGACCTAATGGTCTAAAGGAACATCGACCACTATAATAGGGCACCATACACCAGCGGAATATCTGTCATATCTGATACGTGGCGAGCCTAATTCATACATATATCATTGCGTTAATGGTATCAAATCCGTTCGTTAACTGTGAGAAATCCTACATCTGGATCTGTCGAATCGAATCTCTACGTATCAGAACCCTACGGATAATCCGCCCGTGTATGGTGCCCTATTGACGATGTACTGAATAATGGATATAGAAGCATTGTGAATTATAGTTTATACGAATCGAGGAGAAATGAAAATTACGTCATCCTACAAACCACCTAAATTTTTTTAATAGAAGAAGATCTGAAGAATATGCTTGAAGGAAACTACCCGAACATCATTATTGGCGATATGAACTGCAAATAAAGAGAATGGAACAGCAGAACTGATAAACAAAATGGAAAGAAGCTGAAGAAGTACGTCTAAAAAATAAATTCCATAGTATTAGGACCTGATATTCCGACCTACCTGCCTAGAAGTAATGGCCTAACACACATATTAGATATCGTCATAATGAAAGATATTGGCCAAGATTTCACACTTGATACTAAGGAAGAGGGAACATCAGACCACAACCCAATAAAACTCAGACTGGGACACGGCCCGATACAGAAGAACTTCAAACGAAAGACTTCACAGAGTGGCAAATTTTGCAGTGATATACTCCAGGAGAAAATTACTAGAATTCCACAGATAAGAACTCCTGAAGATCTAGAAGATGAAGTTGAAAACTAAGAAACCCGAATAAAAGAAGCCTACGAGGAAAGTACCAGAAAAATCGACAGGCCATCCTCGAAGCAATAAAAGTACTGTACTGTACTGAAGAGCCGTAAACGGCGAAACCGGTCTACAGATGAAAAGGATAACTTCCGATGTTCCATGGAGTTACGTGTATTGATTTGTTGGCTTGCTTTATTAGTTTATCTAAAACATATTTTCTTGTTTCATTTTGTAATTTGAAAACTTCAGACAGACGACCAATATATCTAGTCGATTATTCAGGTGGACAAGGTTGTAGCTTAAACCCGTATTACCATTTGTGACTACTAGGCCGTAATGTTTACGGTCTGGTTACTTGTTCGGTTTTTATCAGGGGAGCCAAGAAATCTTTGGACCATCATGGAGTGCATTCAGTTGCTCCTTCGGCCGACAGGTGTCGTGAGTAGAGAAATATTCTCTGACCGTCATCGCGTTCGGTTGTTTGGGTAGCTTGTTTGCCACATCGAGTTGATCCTGAGCTAGCTGTACTGACGAGCCGTAAACGACGAAACCGGTCTCGGATACAAAGGATAATTTTCGATGTTCCATGGGGTTACGTGTATTGGTTTGTTGGCTTGCTTTATTAGTCTATCTAGAACATATTTTTTTGTTTCATTTGGAATAAAAGAGCTTATAGAGTGGAATAGAAAACTTGGGAAGAACTACAGAACTTCAAATATGGAAAAAGACAAGAAAGAGCTGAAAAAACATAGTCAAGTGCTAAAAAATGCATTGAGAGAACGGAGAACAGACATATAGAACCAGAGGGTTAGAGAGCTGAACACCATTGACCACTCAGCATGGAAGATGCAAAAGTGGTTACGACGCGAAAAAAACAGAAATTCCTCCTCTACACGGAGCAAACGGGAAGGCCTACTCAAAGCTTAAAAAATCCGAAGCACTGGTCGAAGCAATAGAAAGAGAAGCCAAATTAACTACAGAGAAGACGGTGACAATGAAGACTTGGAAGAAGGAGTCGAAGGGAATGAAGAATTGATGTTGGAACCTTCGGACGGCGATACTATCCCAAACCCAACAGCATCAACGGAAATCAAAGAAATCATCAAGAAATTGAAAAACATATAGCAAACGCAGTGATGAGAACAGAATACTATCCGGAAAGATGGCAAACAGCAGAAGTAATTGAGCCCAAAAAGCCAGGAAAATATAGAAAATTCCCACAAAACTACAGGCCGATAAGTCTACTGTCAGCCCTTGGAAAAATTGTTGAGAGTGTTATTGAAAAAAGACTCAATGAAGAAACAGAAGCGCTGAATCTGATACCACCGGAACAGTTTGGATGAAGAAGATATCATTCCACAGAACTCCAACTGTTGTGGATCACTGAACATGTCACTGAAGGATTTCAGAATAAACAAGCCACAGGATTAGTGCTATTAGATGTCGAAAGAGCCTTCGACTGGGTTTGGCACGAAGGACTTACCTACAAGATGATGATGGCAGGCTACATTACCAAAACATGCAATTTTTCATGTCAAAATATACGACACATTATCTTCCATCAGACAAGTAGAAGCAGGAGTGCCCCAAGGATCAGTTCTAGAACCTCTACTCTACAACATTTCCATCGACGATATTCCTAAGAACCCAAGAAATCTGTTATATGCAGACGACACGGAAAAAGCCGCCAGACATCAACGACCAGATGTCATTTATAGAAGACTGCAAAAAGCATTAGAATATTTAGAAGAATGGTTCATTAAATGAAAAATTCAAATGAATAGCAAGAAGGGCCAAGCTATTCTACTACAGGAGCGGAGAGTTGAGATGAATTGTAACCTAAGGGTAGAGGGAGAAGAGATAAAATGGGAAAATGACGTCAAATATCTAGGTTTAATATAAGATGAACGCCTCACATGGAAAACCCATATAAAATATGCAGTGGATAAAACAAACACAGCAATGAGTAGACTTTACCCACTGCTAGGAAGAAAGAGCCAAATGAACCAGAGCACGAAACTACAAATGGTGAAGTCAATTGCAAGACCTCAACTAAAATATGGTTCGGCTGCATGGGGCCATGCAGCCATTGGCCATATAAAGGAGATTCAAGCAACAGAAAATAAACTGCTAAGAGCAGCAATGAATATGTCGTGGTTCGTACGAAATCAACAAATCCATAGAGACTTAGAATGGAAAACTGTCAAAGATTTCCTAAAGAAGAAGGCCGAGAAGATATTTGAAAAAGCAAGTCAACACCCAAATGATGACCTAAAAAGACTAGTTGACTATAACCCTGCAGAAGATGTGCTTAGGATACCCACCTATCACGAAAGACCCAAAGATCAACTACGTAGAAACAGAAATTGAGTTGAAGGCTGCCTCGGTGGTCTGGTTAATTGGAAAATTGATTGAGGTGCCGAAGGTACTGGGTTCGAATCCTGGCAAGGAATAGGTGTTGTGAAGGTCTGGGAGCGGGATAAAAATTGAAATAATTTGATGAAATAATTGATCATTGTGTAGATGGTCATAGCAGCCAAGCACAGTTAAAACAGAAAAGAATTATCACACGACAAAGGTCGTGGAATAGTTACAAACAAGATGAGTCAAAAGGTTAAAAAATTTTTTCATTGGTAGTTGTATTGCTATTCATTATTTCTCCTTAGCATTTTTTTTAAATAAAAAATAATGAAAAAAGTTGTGATGGGTAAATTTGGCAGCCTCGGGAGGCAAGGTTAATTACCTTTATTACAACCTTCTTATCGATTCCCTTGTCCATTCTGTGGAATCGAATAATATATCACTTATTTATGACAGTATATTTCACGATATACAATATCGCAAAAGTTTCTGCTGCACTAACAGCAGAGAATAAAAACATTAGATTACATCGTGAACTCTGCATTTCCAAAGATTTATTGGTAGAACCGAGCATATCTTTCCACATAAAATTTACGAACTGAACCCAAACTTTCAACTCCGAAGTTTATCTGGAGAATAGGTAATTCAGGTTCGAAAGAAAATCTATGCAAGAAGTGTTTCGGTGCTCTTTTAATTTTAATCTCATTCACAAGTCAGAATCGATAACCGAATTAGGACTAAACCGATTGAGAATATTATCTACAAAATTCATGCCGTAATCGAGTTCAATCCATATCTACTTACGGTGGATGTTTATGATAGAAATTAAAGAGTTTCCAATTCCTTGATATATTATTCAAATATATTTGACATTTTCATTGGGTACCTGAAAATGATGCTAGATTCGACATAAGAAATGAATATTTAGGTTTTTTTTTAATATTCGAAGGAGATATATATTATTATAAAAATTTGTTCATCAAATTACCTCTGGAAATGAATTGATCGTGCAAAAAAATAGTAGGAAGTTGATTATAGTCAAAATCTCATCTCTGGCCTGCTTTAAATATCAAGCCTACTTGAAGATAGAATAACGAAAGAGTGTGCTTTGGAAATTATTCAACTAGACATATGGGATTGATGTTCATAATATTTTGAGAATTTAATAGTTGAAGGACTCCATTTGAATTTCCGATGTTACCACATGCAATTTGTGATTTTATTAATGAATTTTGAAATAGTCCCAATTGGTTCATACATTTTTCCCTAGAGTTTTGGTTCTCATAGAAGGGAAAATAATATTATTGTAGCTGGATTCATCAACCAGAAAATAGTTTGTGAGGTGGCACTGGTTTTTGTGAAAAGTTTGAATTTGCTGAATGTTAGTGTATTCACATAACTTTTAATTTTTCCCACACTGCTTTCGGCCATTTGGTGAATCCTCAGCTCTGATATTCAACATAGTTAAATATTTTGAGTGAAAATTTTTGTTGTGTATGACAACTTCTAGTCAGTCTGCGACAATCTGCGAGTAAAGTAGAAAACTGGGCTACTTTACTCACTAATCGCTGGCGTTTTAGATTTTAAGATAGTAAACTAGCCGTGTGTAATCATAGTAGCTAGTAAACTAGCTGTGAGTACTAATCTACTCAGTGCAGTTCCTGCTTTTAGTGTCTACAAAAGGACGACGGAAATGTTCGATTTTCACTCGCGAGCTTATTGGCTAGTGAGCGAGTGGAAAGTTTTGCTTGTGATCATCACTATCGCACTAGCCGTCTCGCTCGATTCTAAACTCGCCCACTAGCAGCTTGTCAACTCGCTCAATGTAATTGAGCCTTCATTCAAATAGCTTTTTGCCTCAAAAATACTAAAAATTCTTATCCCCAGACTCGTGGTGTCACCTTCGGTGTCACCACATGGATCCTTCGCATCGACCAGAAAAGATTGAACGTCTTTGAATAAGATTGTGAAGTTTTTTTTTAAGACGCGACAAGTGAAGAGTCAAGGATCTCATCGATCGATTTTTTGAGCGCTTGTACTACTTACACGAGGGCTATATCATTTCGTCACGATGTCTGTATTTTTCGAATTTTGAGCCGAAAATGGTCTCAATCAACTATGTTCGACTCACTGATAACGAATCCGTCGGAAAATTCGAGTCTGTCCGTCCGGCCGTCCGGCCGTCCGTCCGTAAGCACGATAACTCTCGAACGGATCAACCTAGAGACTTGAAATTTTCAGTGTAGGTTCAGATCCCGAATGCCTCGGTTAAGTTCGTTAATGGGCCAAATTCCACCAGGGGTTCCGTAAATATGGCCGTTCAAAGTTTTGTTTCCCTGATTACTTGAAAACTACAGATTCGATCGAGATGAAATTTTGCACTCAGATGGAGAATGAGGTGATTTAGCTACATGCGATTTTGTCCAGATCGCATGACCAGAACCATAGAAACCATAGAAAATTGTAACTTTTGAACGGAAATGCCTAGGGACTTGAAATTTTCAGGATAGGTGTGGATCTCGAATGTCGTGATCACGTTCATCTATGAGCAACATTATACAAGGGGTTCCGTAAATACGGTCGTTTGAAATTTTGTTTTCTCGATAAATTCGAAACTTCGGATTCGATCGAGATGAAATTTTGTATTTTAATCGAGAATGATATATTGAAGCAATATTTTGTCCAGATCGCATGACCAGAACCATAGAAACCATAGAAAATTGTAACTTTTGAACGGAAAGGCCTAGGAACTTGAAATTTTCAGGGTGGGTTTGGATCGCGAATATCGCGGTCACGTTCATCAATGAGCAAAATGAGACTAGGGGTTCCGTAAATATGGCCGTTCAAAATATTTTTTTCCAGATAGTTTCGGAACTACTGATCGGATTGGAATGAAATTATGCATCTAGCTGAGGAATAATGTATTCAAAGTACGTGCAAAATTTTGTCCAGACCGCATCACCAAGACCATAGATACCGTAGAAAATTCTAGCGAATTATCGAAACAAAATTGATCAGCTGAAGCAGCGACTTGAAGTCTGGAGTTTCGCCTAAGTTTCAGAATTTTTTTGACAGCTGTCAAAAATTCCTTCAATTGGTTTCTAAAACTGGAAAATGCGAATCTACCTACAAGGTGCATGTACGAGCGCTCAAAAGCTCCTGCCTTCACGGCAGTGCTTTTCTAAATTTTTTTCATCTTCAGAGGAAGAAAATCTTCAAAGGTCACCCACTGATGCCGAGTGTCAAGATTTCTACTGACTAAAACCCACCTTAAGAGGAAAAGGTTCTGGCCAAAAGCCTATAAACCAGTTATCTCATGGTGATTTTTAACGCTTACACGATGAATATGTCTAGAGATTCGAGATTTTTCATAAATCTTATCTTATCTTATTATTGTCTTCGATCGATAACCATCAATCTGAAAGCGTAGAAACGATCTAAGGTATTCGCACTCATTCGCTAAGTAGGAAAAAGTATAAGCCCCTCTTCTTGACTGAAATATGGGTTATTTTAAGATATTGGCGGGTGTCGACCAAATTCTTCTTCCAATGGACAGTTATACAGGGTGTTCCATGAGTAAATGTACATACGTGAACGTGAGGTGGAACTACCCTAGACCTGGACGAGTTTAAAAAACCTATATATGATAGGTCTGATCAACTTCATAGCCGAAATACAGATTGATTTATGTATTCGCTAATATTTTCAATTGCTAATAACTTTTGAACCATCTGGTATAATCAATTGATATTTGGAACGTGAAACACACTTCCATGAGTGAATCGATTCATCCCCTGTAATGATCCAGTTCCGTATAAGAAAAATATGAGACTTTTCGCAGAACTTCAGCAGAATATTCCGAAAGAGCAGAACATTTTCGATGGGGATCAGTAGATTTGAGTGTCCCTCAGGACATTTAACCCATCAAAATTTATGTCTTATGTAACTCACTTCACAAAAATGTTGTAGATTGAGATTCAATTCGAAAAATTTTCTGTTGGACTGATGGAAAATTGGTTTTTTTTTCGTAATCTAATGAATCATTTCAAGAATTTATTAGAAGAATATGGGTTTTGAATAATTTCTGCAAAATGATCAACATGGAAAAAATAAAAGGACAAATGAGTAAAACATTAAAACATTTGAAAGAAATCATAAGGGTTGCTCAAAAGTGCCTTCGTTTCGCTCGATGCACATTTTTGTTTTTTTAAAATTATGTCTGGATCATTACGAATCTTATTGCAGGCAACTTCGATTCCTTGTAGGAGAATATCCTCACTTTCAATCTCAGACGCATAAACTGAATGTTTCAAATATCTCCGAACGAAACAATCAATAGAATTGAAATATAGGGAGCCAAGCATGCGGTTCACCTCTGCCTATCCACATGGTAAGATTTGATTCAAAATTGCTTGTACCTACTACTCGACGGTACGAACATTACAGCATGATCGGGCTCTACCTCATTTTAGAGTTAATTTCAAGGAATTTTGGGATCAGTTTTTCACTGTTAATCATTTTTTTCAAATTATCCAAAATATTTTTCTGGAAAATTACCGAAATTATTCATCAGAATATGAAAAAGCGGGTAGTGGGTAGATACTCAGTAAATACTGGATCTGTCGGAGACAAATTGGAGAGGATTCGGAAATTTCATTTCAAGATCAGGAAATTCCATATATTTCTCTGGCAATGATGAGAATAGCCGAAATGGATTGGCGCTAATTGTGCCACAGAAGTGGCGGAATGGTTATAACCCCGTGAGCGATAGAATAATTACCTTGAAACTCAAAGCAAGACCTTGTAACCTCAACATAATTCAGATGCATGGAAAATAACTTCGTTATAGCCAACACACTCTTCCAGCATCATGTGAGAGGACTATTCACCTGGAGATCGCCCGGTTATAGGTACAGAAATCAAATCGATTACATAATGTTCAACCCACATAAACCTACTTCAACCAACACCAAGATTAAACAAACAGGAAACAACCCAACTCAAGACAGAAATGAACCGACAACTATCAAATGATAAAACAGGCTTAGTGAACCACGAGTGTAAATCGGAATGGGCAATATTTAGGAGCGACATTGAGAAAACAATTTATGAACATAGAAAGACCAAGGGGAGAAACAGACCGAACAAACACTGGATAACGGAGGAAACGCTAAAGGTAATTGAAGAAAGAGACATAGCAAGAAAGATAATGACGAAGTAAAAGGCGCTCACCTTGATCGAGAAATTCAGAGAAGGTGCCGAATAGATAAAAATGAATACATCAAAAAAATATGCGGGTAGATTGAAGAGCATAAGAATAAGAAGTATATCTAGTGTTGTAACTATGCTCCACAAGTGTCTCATCCTTGTTGAATTGTTTAAGCAAACATTCATATATATATATATAATTGTTTGAAATTGAGTTGTTTTGTTTCCTTAAACAACTTTTCAGTACTGTACACCCATCCCACATTATGAAATATCTTCAGGATTGCCTTCTGCACCGTCTCCAGAGATTTGGCGCAACCATTGAACATACCTCCCCAGATCGCCACTCCATACAGAAAGACTGATAAGATCAATGACTCACATACTTGCAGGAGGACAGTATCAGTTAAAATATTCTTCAAAAAGAAGAAAACATAAAATGAAGAGCGCAATCTCTCAACCAAGCTTTCCACGTGCTTATCCCACCTCAAAAACTTATCCACGACCACTCCCAAATACCTAACTGCTTCGGCCTTGGCAACCGAAGGACAATCACATTCTAGCCTACCACAGTCTGGAATCAATGTGAAGTCCGGCTGACCCTAAAGGTGGAAACACAGTGTTGTCACGTCACGTGAGCTCACGTGCTATTACGCAAAATCACGTCATCTTCGCAAAATGTGCAACCACAATAATGCATGGAAGTTTATGCGCTTAGAAACACCCTGTTTGTTTCACGCGGTCACGAGGTTAGCATCTGCTGTCACGTGATAGCACACCAGAGCTATCCCGCAAATTCACATTTTCTAACCGCACATGATATCACGTCTGATGTTTTGTGAAGTGATTGAAGTGAAATGGATGAAAATTTCATCGAACTTATCAGGCTTCATGAAGAAGAGCTTGATGAAAAAGAATCTCTGTTCCGCTGCATCACGGAATACTTAAAAACTGCCCGAATAGCTACCTCACGACATCGCGAATGTTGAATAGTGTGTCTCTAAGCGCAATATCACGTGATGTCACGTTCAACGTGACGTCACATGAGCTCACGTGAAGTGACAACAATGTGTTTCCACCTTTAGTCGTCAGCGAAAATGTAACAAATTTCGTCTTTGATATATTCAAGCTTCATCTGACTAACCAACTTACGATACGCAGACGATACAACGTTACTTTCGAGGGAGGAGGCAGAAATGAAGATGATGTTGGATAGAGTGACGAAGGAAACTGCTAAACGGGGCCTGGAAATAAATCTCAGCAAGACTAAACTTATGGTGGTCGATAGAGGTAAAATACTCCTACAACAGAACATCTCAAACTTAGAAAATGTGGATGAGTTTGTGTACCTGGGGTCTCTATAAACTAAACAAAGGAGGGTGTCTAAGTATTACAGGCGCTCTGAGATCTACCCCCACGGCAGCGATGGAGTGTTTGCTGGGTCTTCCACCATTACATCTGGTTGTGGAGGAGGTAGCTATGAAGACAGCTCTCAGAGTCTGGGAACGGGGACAATGGCGTGATGCTGGACTCTTTAGTGGGCACGCGAGGGCTCTCAAAATGGTGGAGGATGTTAACGCATCCATTCTCCATAGAGGGGACCACGCGGGCACTAGTTTCTGCTTTGACGAGCCCTACAGGGTAGTTGTTCCTGATAGAGATCTATGGTCTTCACCAAACAGGCTTCTTTTGCCTGAAGGTCCCACTTGGTTCACTGATGGCTCTGTGTCATTAACAGGGTCTGGTGCTGGAATTGTGGGACCTCGCTTCAATCGAGCTATCCCTCTGGGGATGAATTGCTCCATAGTGCAGGCTGAGCTGTATGCGGTTCTTGTCTGCGCGCTGGAGTGTATTCGCAGGGTATACTCTGGGGAACACGTTCATATGTGCTGTGACAGTCAGGGAACACTGAAATCCCTTTCTGACGTAAGAATTGACTCCTTGCTAGTAGGAGAATGTAGGGAAGCTCTGCGCGAGTTTGGCTCGGACAATTTCGTGAAAGTTGTTTGGTGTCCGGCTCATGCGGGGATACCCGGAACTGAGAAGGCAGATACACTGGCGAAGCAGGGGGCCTGATCAGAGTTTGTTGGTCCGGAACCCGCACTGCCAGTCTGTCGGAAATCTGCCAGGAACTTCTTCAGAAGTTGGCTGGACAGGAAGTTTTCCTCGGAATGGAGCACAGGAGTTGGCCTCAGGCAGTCGAGGCTTCTCATTGAGAGACCTTCATCTGGACCTGAGGTCAGGAGACTCCTGGCACTAGAGAGAAGACAGCTCAGTCTGGTGATCGGTACTTTGTCTGGCCACCTACTGAACAAACATTTGAAGAGAATGGGACTGACAAGCTGCTCTTTGTGCCGGTGGTGCAGGAGCACAGATGAAACTGCTGAACACATTTTGTTCAGTTGTAGAGACCTCACTAATCTGAGGATAACACACCTAGGAAACCCAACATCCACTATTCCTATGGTGAAAGGGACTCCTCCTGGTCGACTTGCGGCATTTATGTCTGCTTGTCTGCGGGACTGAGTCTCTCAAGCAGTATGCGGAGGAACAATGGGCCACAAGGTCTCAGTTCAGCCCGGAGTGGGCTCCGCACAGAGAAGAAGAACCAAGGAGGGTGATAAAAAAAATAAATAGGCGAATAGCAATGGCATGAGGAGCAATGAGCAACCTTGTAAGAATATGGAAAAATTGTCACCTTACAAGAAACACAAAGATCATGTTAGTCAAGTCTCTCGTTTGAAATGTGGTGCTGGCGGCGTATGCTGCGAATTTCATGGACGGAGAAACGCACCAAGGCATCTATATGAAAAATAGGTTTGTAGGTCAAAGACAGATTGTCTACAATATGTCGCCGACGAATCCTGAAATACTTTGGACATACTACTAGAAGAGAGGGAGAAAATCTAGAGAAATTAATAGTTCAGGGAAAGGTGGATGGTAAACTACCAAGAGGCAAGTCACATGTCAGATGGTTAGACCAAGTAAGAAAATTCACGAACACACCACTACAGACCCTACTAGCTGAAACAATGGACCGACAAACATGGAAACCTTATATTTAGAGTTGTACTTGATTTCACGAGATCACGATTTCTCTCTCCCTGTATCTCGGCTATGAAGTTGATTAGACCTAGCATACATAGGTTTTTAGACTCGTCTAGGATAGTTCTATCTCAGGTTAACGTATGTACATTCACCATTTAAACACCATGTTTAACTGTACAGGGTTTCATTGGTAAATGTACATACCTTAACCTGAGGTAGAGCCATCCTAGACGAATCCAAAAAACCCATATATAATAGGTCTAATCTGATTTATGTATTCGTCAATATTTTCAATTGCTTATAATTTTTGAGTCATCCAGTATAATCAAATGTGAAACACCCTTCCATCGGTGAAACGATTCATCTTTGAACTGATCAAAAAATCCGTATTAGAAAAATATGAGACTTTTCGCATATTTCACTATATTCGGAAAAAGCAGAAAATTCTCGATGGGAATCAGTAGATTTCATTGCCCCGCACGACATTTGACCCATCAAAATTTTTGTCGAAATATTCAATCTGATGGTAAAATTACACTTACTTCACAAAAATATTGTACATTAAGATTGAATTTGAAAAATTGTTTGTTGAACTGATGAAATGTTTGAATTTGCTTGATATTCCAATAAATAATTCCAAGAATTTCTCAGAAAATATGGATTTTGTATAATTAATTCAAAATGATCAACAGTGAAAAAGTGAATAAATAAATGAGTAAACAAGACTGCATGTGAATTACTTTATTGAGCCCAACGATGCAAATTCCTCAAATTATACGACATTCCTCGGAAATATGGCTCATCGTCACAAAAACTATTGAAATTTCTTGAAATGATAGAGGCACATCCAGAATTCAGCACTAGTAGAAATCCCCATGCTCTGAATGTGCCGCATGTAACTTTATGGCGCAGATTGAAGAAAAACAATATTTACATTTTCATGTCCAACAGGTACAAAGATTTGAGCCAGGTGATGAAATTCGTAGAATTCGTTTTATTCGATGGATTTTACGAAATGAAAGAATTGGGAACAAAATGTTATGATTTACCGATTTACGAGAGATGGAGTCTTCAATTTGAAGAAAATCCACACACAGTCAGACACATGAAATCTCAGAACAAATTTTCAATTAACGTATGGTGTAGAGTTTATAATAATCGATTGATTGGTTCTCACATTCTGCCAAGACAGCTTACGGATGATATTTATTTAGATTTCCTTCAAAATTATCTGGGGCTCCACCTCATTTTAGGGTTATCGTGAGGAACTTTTTCTGATATGTGGATAGGCAGAGGTGCACCGCATGCATGGCTCCCTAGATCATCAGATCTCAATTCAATCGATTTTTTCGTTTGGGGATATTTGAAATCCTCTGTATATGCGTCTGAGATTAAAAGTGAGAATATTATCCTACAACGTATCGAAGTTGAGAGAGACAATGAGATCCGTAATGATCCAGAATCGATCAAACAGGCTTTTAGTCAAAATTTGAAAAGAGCAAGAACATACATCGAGCAGAACGGTGGCACTTTTGAGCAAAATTTAATGATTTCTTTCAATGTTTCAGTTGCTTACTCATTTGTTTATTTATTTTCTTACTGTTGATCATTTTGAATAAATTATTCGAAATTCATATTTTTCTGAAACATTCTCGAAATTACTTATTAGAAAATGAAAAAAATTACGAGAAGCACTGCCGTGAAGTCAGGAGCTTCTGAGCGCTCGTACATCCTTGTAGGTAGATTCGCATTTTTCAGTTTTAATTCATGGAGATAGCCCACGCCTGAAGACAGGCACGACAAGTAGTTTGAATACATTATTCCTCAGCTAGGTGCAAAATTTCAATTCAATCCAATCAGCAGTTTCGAAACTATCAGGAAAAAAATATTTTGAACGGCCATATTCACGGAACCCCTATACTAATTTTGCTCATTGATGAACGTGACGGCGACATTTGCGATCCAAATCTACCCTGAAAATGTCCAGTTCCTAGGCCTTTCCGTTCAAAAGTTACAATTTTCTATGGTTTCTATGGTTCTGGTCATGCGATCTGGACAAAATTTCACATGTAGCTTGAACACCTCATTCTCTATTCAAGTGCTAAACTTCATCTCGATCAAATCTGTAGTTTTCAAGTTATCAGGGAAACAAAACTTTGAACGGCCATATTTACGGAACCCCTCGTGGAATTCTGCTCATTAATGAACTCAACCGAGGCATTTGGGATCTGAACCTACACTGAAAATTTCGAGTCTCTAGGTTGTGCCGTTCGAGAGTTATCGTGCTTACGGCCGGAAGGAGAGACTCGAATTTTTCGTCATCAGTGAGTGGAACATAGTCGATTGAGACCATTTTCGGCTCAAAATTCGAAAAATTCATAGATCGTGACGTGTGAGTAGTACGAGCGCTCAAAAATACAAATTTTCCATCAGTCCAACAGACAATTTTTCTAATTTAATCTGAATGTATGACATTTTTGTGAAGTAAGTGAAATTTCAGTAGGTATCGAATTTAATCTTTTGACAAACATTCAAATGTCCTGCGGGAAACTGGAATCTACAGATTCACATCGAAAATGTTCTGCAGTTATAAGCAATTGAAAATATTGACGAATACATAAATCACCCTGTATCTCGGCTATGAAGTAGATTAGACCTATCATATATAGGTTTTTTGGACTCGTCTAGGGTAGCTCTACCTCAGGTTAACATATGTACTTTTACTGAATAAACACCCTGTATACATAAAATATAAAAAGTAGTTTGGTCCTTCAACACCATTGACATATGAACCGGGTTTAAGAAGGATTTTATGTCCCGAAACGATGAAGGTTTCTTCACTACAGAATCTCAAAGTTAGTTTATCTGAAGGTGCATATCCTTTTCAGGAGGGAAACCCTCTAACACTGTTCCAGCTAGAGATAGAAATATCTACCAATTCCTCTTGAATCGCGTTTCAATTTGCTCTCGAATATTGGTTTTCGAGGCTAAAATGTTCAAAAGAGACGCTCATCTAGCACGAACAACTCGCACTTTTCCGTGATCGAACACGGTTCGAGGTGATCCAATATTTGACGGTATTTGTGCGCATGACACAGGGATTCCACTATCGTAAATTTAAAATATCAAACTAGGTTTGGCATATTTGGGGGGGGCGGGGGTTTTGTTTGGCCTTTAGAATGTAATGGATCGGTCCTAGATTAACATCCTACGAATGAGGAAACTTCATATAATACCGATTGCAGAGTAGATTAGAAGAACACGGTCGAATATTCTGAACACGGTCAAATAACTCCGTGATTTTTATTTTTTACACCGTGATTCTATTCGATGGTTTTTGGAGGTTATAGAGAAAAGATTACTTTTTACTGTTTTACTTCTTGAGAGATGATGCACCAAAGTGGTTGCTCTGCTCTGATATTGAGATACACAAAGCGAAGAACACTGGTAAGGTTGTTAAGCATTAGTCGTAGAATTCAGCAAATTTACGAAACCAAAGGTTTCCATTATCCCTTGTATTTTATTACCGTTTTCTTTGATAATCGTATGCAAGTAAGTCCATTGAAACATTATTTATTCTTGATTGTTGTCTATATGGTACTGTTTCTCCATTTAATATTTATTACGTATTTGTGCTTGTGATATTTATTCATATTTCCGGTACTTGTGTACTCCCAGTCAATTCCACTATTTCAATTCTCCCACTTGGGAAACTTGGTAGATGGTTCATTAATATGTTGGATTCTTGAAACTTAATTGGAGAGATAAGTGCCTGCTAAACATAATGACGCGGTATAGAGATTCCCCCATGGGAGATATACCAAGAATTGTATCTCTTTGCATTGTGTAGTTGTTGAACCTTCCTCCCTGTAGAGCACTTAATCACTGCTCGAACTTGCAGGATTCCCTGAATTTATTTCACTGAGATTACAGCCTGTAAAGATGGTCTCGGTCCCTATTTGCCCTATACCTCATTTAGTATTTAGTCATTCAGGGGATAGGGGATGCAATTCTGGAATAATCTTTCCTTTGTACCATTCAAGTTGTTGATGTGGACGTAGCACTTATCATTCTGAAGGAAAGTCCCTCTTGAATCTAACCCTTTTTTGTGTACATATATTGTTATTTAGTGAACAGTTTTTCACGTACGATACATTATCTTCGCATCCACCATTCAGGATATTTGTTACCATTAATGCTTTCTATCCTACAGAAAGGGTTTTCTCGTTCTGTAGTATCTATTTTTGATTTTGTGATATATTTCCCCATTGCTCTCTATGACTAACTTTTGATTTTGATATATTTTAATACTCTCATTATTACCTGATTTTGATATATTTTAATACTCTCATTATTACTTGATTTTGATATATTCTACCATTCTCATCATTACTTATTTTTGATTTTGATACATTTTACCACTCTCATTATTACTTGATGTTGATATATTTTACCACTTGATTTTGATATATTCTACTATTCTCATAATTATTTACCATTTTATTATTTGCCTCTGTTTAGGAATATTCTTTACTTGCGAGGTTGTTTTTTTTCTTCCCCTTGGGGTTGTTTTTTTTTTACCTTTTGGCACTCTGAAATAAACTTGTTATTTTCTTATTTTGGGTGCTAAAAATATTGTGTTTTAATTGTCTCAGACTTCCCGATAAATTTCCCTAGTACGATGAGAAGGTCCTGTGGTTTCTACGAAATGTAGAGTCCTTCCTAGATTGATCACTGCGCTGGCCAAAAATAGTTAAGATTAGTCTGCGATCCCGCGTGTTCGTACATTGAAAGTGTTCTGAACTCTCGTTCAGATAAAATAGTCGGTATTTAAAACTGCAAAACATTACAAGAAGGATAGTGAAAATTGCCGTCTTTTCAATTTGTTTGTTTCCAAAGACTTATGCTTGGAGTTTGGAATGAAAGAAATTTCATAATTCAATATTATATAATTTTTCAAGTTCATTTATTGGTATCAGTATTCACATGAGATTGAAAACTGTTTGGACTAAATACACAAATAGGCAAATTAACGAACCCCTCATTTGTTCACTTGTGCATATTACTGTATAATTGTTTGTATTTCTAACTTGGTGAATAATAATATATTATTTAACGAGCGGTAATGTAGGTCATAACTCACGCAGATGAAGTTTGCAGCACGAGCCGAAGGCGAGTGCTGTAATTCATTATGTTGAATACTATACTTTGTCTACGATTATAACAATAAATACTACGATACAAGTACAGAGAAAGAACTTTATTTACAATTCTCAATAGTTACCTATAACCATGCATTATTTATGTTGATTGTGCTTCTTAGCATGGAGTAGAAATTCCATAGGGGCGATGCTTTATATTTAGTACTAAGTTCATTAAAATATGCCAAAAGAATATTCTCTGTAAACAATGACTTTATATTCTTACTCCTACACAGCTACACCAATCTTTAAAATTGTTGTATACACCTTTATATTTGTTTTGGTATTTTTGGGGCAATAAATTCTGTATGGTAACATTAGCTGATTGTCTTATTTCTGAAGGTGTACATAATAATTGATCTTCACTATCTGAATTCATCTTTTTCAGCGAAATATCCACAATAATAATTAGGTATCAATTCAATTTGATTAAACGTCAAAATTATTCAAGTGACCTCCCCTCAATACCAATAATGGACTGTTCCCTTTCAGCCAATCAGCTTGTTCAGAATCACAGAAATAGGGAGTAATAAGAGAGAGCACGGTGTCTGTTTACATATACTATTACTTGATCAAAAGTAGTTGAGTATATGTATATATGTTTATACTATATTATTCAATAGGAGTAGATAAATATCATTATTATTATAAAAATTCCTACCTTTTATTTTGCCTCATTCTCATTGACACTGCTTTGGTAATTTTGTTATTGTTATTTGATAGGTTCCAACATAATAACTAAAACAGTCTCAATGAAAATTCAGTATTACTTATGGGTTGACCATGCATAAATATCCCAAACTGGATAGAGATATTATATTTTTCAATGCTACTAATTCGAGAACGCAGAGGCGTTCATGATCTATTTCAGCACCTCAGAGGTAAGGTGTGTTAAGTCACATTTTTTCCAGAAACGAGTTATCTAGACTATTGGATTTATATTATTAATTCTCCTTAGTGGAAAATAAATTTAACTCCCTTGTTAGTTGCATATATATTATATCCAACTAACTAGGGGGTTAAATATGTTTTCCACTAGATAGAATTAATAATATAAATCCAATAGTGTAGATAACTCGTCTCTGGAAAAAATGTGACTTAACACACCTTACCTCTGAGGTGCTGATTTACAAAACAAGTTCATATCCCGTTCACACCGCACTAGTCGGAATACTAAATTAATTTCAGAAAATGACCACCTATGCTCAGGGGGCTTGTGGACAATTTTATGAAACTATCGAGGAATGTATTGAAGTTGATGATAAAAATAGTATATTAAAGTATAAGTGGATAAAAAGGTCTATAAAACACGCGCGATTTTTCGAGCACGACGGCGAAGCCGGAGTGCTCGAAATAGAGCAAGTGTTCTAAGACCAGTTATCCACGAATACTACGCTATTTTTTTTTATTGGAGCGCTTTGAAATCATGAATACTGGTATTATCACTACATAAAATGAAGAAGGTCCGAAATAATTTACGTCGATCATAGTTATTACGTGACGTTCCGCGCGGAAATAATTAAATCGTATTTTGACACGACGTCGAAATTTCTCGAAACTCGGTTATTTCGAGGTGAATTCGAATACATAGGATAAGAAATCGATGCTGACGGGTAAATTTGAAGGCATATTTTAATTTCCGAACGTATCCGAAAAGATGAACTTAAATTCGATCATCATCGGTTTGTTTACATTCAGATCGAAATGGAAAAAAATTGAAGGTGCTCGAAAAAGATGGGTTAAAAAGAATAAAAGAGAGAAATCTATGTGAGTAAGCAATTAAAACTTTTTTCCATCGTAATAATACGTATTTCATTACATTTCCAGTTTATTATCACAAAATGAAGAAGAAAAATCTTGACAGCACCGAGACTCCACTTCTAACGATAATTTCTCATAGGAATAGTCGCAATCGGGGTTTCAAATGTGATGATTACGAAAAAAATACCGACTGCACTTTCCATTTCCTCTTATAAAATTGAAATTGTTTAATATTCGAATGATTTAATAAAGGTTTTGCATTTAGTAATATTTTATTTGGCGTAACAAGGTTCTCCTGTCAGATCTATAATCGAAAAATTGTCATTTAGACTTCACGTTTCTCGAGTCGTTGCTGTTGCCATGGTGACTTCAAAAAACGCGCGTGTTTGAAAGTTCGATTTGAACACGCTGAGACGTTCTTGAAATAAGTGAAATGGGGCACCAATAAAAAAAATTTGTTTTTCTTGAAACTAACACTCTGTAGCTAGAATTTGAGAGGTCTAGAACATAGGTCATTCTTGATTTTTTTCAACGAATCATATGTGAGTCGTTTAAGTGAACATTATGAAAAAAACACGTTTTAACAAGAACCTATATCTGAAAAAACAACACATCAACTCTGATAGTAGGTACAGGTTTCCAGAAGTTTCACAGAGGAAAAGCTTTTCAATTTAAACTTCTTGGAGTAGTTTCTCCTTTGAAAGGCTTCCTTCACATTTTAGCAATTGTTGCAGGTCCATTTTCTACGAAGGAAAGTTGAATTCAATCCTTTAAGCGACTACGGGAAGTTCTTCACGTCCTCAACATTTGTTATTTCTATTATCTAGATAAACTTCTTTAAATATTTCGAAACTGATACCAACATTCATTATTCCGTATATACAGGATGTTCCTAAATTGGAGGTACAAGCGAAGAGGGGAGATTCCTTAAGTAATTTCAAGAAAAAAAAGTCGTAAACGTTTGGTTTCCGAGATACGGGTCTTGAAGTTTGAATTTTTTTCAGGTTTTTTTTCTCAAAGTATCCACACTTCACAAGATATTCAACTGAAAGTTGGCATAGAGATTACAATTGAAAGTTTACACCAATCAATTTCGATATCAAATTCACAGGGTGATATTTTTTCTGGAACACTGGCCCCTGTTCTCCTCCAGAATTTTTTTTTGGTGAGCCACTGTTAATTCGAAAAAATGTAAAAAGAAGATTTTTTGTTGTACTTTAAACTTTATGGTCCCTGTAGTTTTGTCGAATCTGCTACCGATTTCGAGAAAAAGAATATTCCAAACTGTCATAAAAATTCAGTTTGTAAGCTATGGTGAATTAATTCATTATTAGATTTAATGGATATTTTCCCGATCTGTAGCAATGATACATAAAGATTCGATAAAATAAAATAATCATTACAAAAAATGTATAACTACAAGAAACGTAAAACTCAAAAAATAATCATGACAAAAAAATTAAATAACCACAAAGGAACTTGAAGCTTTTTTCTTCTTCCAATATACGATCGAACTCTTTCAAACACTCCTGGAATATTCCTAACTGTATAAAACGGCGCCTGTTATACGATTTCTCAGTTCGTCTACGGTGTTCACTGGCGTTGAGTATACTAGAGATTTCAGGTGGCCCCATAAAAAGAAATCCAAACCATTTGAGTCTGGGGATCTGGCGGGCCATGACTGATGTCCCCCTCGTCTAATCCACCTGTTTTCATAATTTTCGTGCAAATACTCCCTAGCCAAAACTGAAAAATGAGCAGGAGCACCGTCGTGCATGAACAAGATTTCACGTCGTAGCATAAGAGATAAATCTTCCAATAACAAGGGCCAATCGTTTTCTAAATAATGAGTGTATGATTGACCAGTAAGTCGATCTGGCAAGAAGAAAGGACCAATCGAATAACCGCCCATATTACCACCCCACTCATTTGGTGAAAATTGCTCTTGAAAATGGGTTTCTACAATTTCATGCGGATTCTCCTCAGCCCATATGTGTTCATTATGAAAATTTATAATTGAAGTTCTTGAGAAACAGGCTTCATCCGTGAATAGGATTTGGCAATCAAAATCAGGATTGTTCAATACTCTATTAAGGTACCACTGACAAAAATTAATCCTCGGATCAAAATTTCGAGGCAGGAGAGCTTGCACCGTCTGAATGTGATAAGGATATAGCGAAGAACCCCGCAAGATCCGCCAAACATCTTGATGACTTGCATTTAGAATAACACTAATTTTTCTTGTACTGGTTCTTGGATGTTCTTCTATTTCGTTCATAACTGCCTCTTCGAGTCGTGATGTTCTCACACTGCGTGGTCTATCGCCTCTAGACGCCTCTGAATATGAGAGAACATTCGATGACCTGGCATTACTCTATTGGGATAGCGTTCCATGTAGAGACGCTTAGTTCTCTTGAATTTCCATTTACAATCATACATGAAATAACAGTGGCTCATCAAAATAAAAGCATGAACAAGACAGGCAGCCGCATAGGTTTCGTGTGTGGCGTGGAATTCCTTGTCTAATATTCAATTATAAATGTATATTTTGTGTACACAATTGCATTGAAATGAAGCCTATTGGTGAATGCAGGTCATCCAGGCCTTTCAGAAAAGTTTAGGAGATACAGGGTGATTCCTGTATTTCGGCCTGAATTTACAATAGTCGTAACTTTGGAATCTGAGGTCCGATTTTGATCGAATTTTATGGGTTTGTTCACTTCTTATAGTCCTTTTGAATGGCTCACGAAATGTCAATATTTTCAGGGCAGTACTCAGAAAAGGGTGGTTTATCGTTCAAGCCTCGAAATCCAAATTTTTTACAGCACTTAGAGAAATGTCGTTATTGCCATGAAAAAATAAATTACTCAATCAAGAATTCAATTGTCACTTTGAATGGCGCACTTGTTATAAGCGAGTAGCGATCGAATGAATTAATTTCATGACATTTTTTTGAAATCCTGATTTTAGTCTATTCGTGATAATATTTCTTGTTATTCGCTGAAATTTTGAATTTCATAACTTTCAGTTCAACTCCTTTGTATTCTTGCACCCACCGAGGCACCCACTGAGTGTTGTAACACGCTGCGTAAAGAAGTAATTAAAAGTATGCTCAATCGAGCTTTGAATTCTTTTGAAACTACATATTTAATTAAGGGACAAAGGGCGTAAACCCTCTTGTAACATGTAATCAATGAGAGCATTTGCTTCAAGCAAAAATTGACTTGTATTCCTCGAAATATTCGCTAGATATCGCTTTCTTTACACATTGAATATTTGTGTTACTTGAATTCAAGAAACGATATTCTTTGCCTTCAAACATAGCTGTCAAATTCAAAGTTATTCCAATTTTCATTCAAAATTCGAACTATGTACACTAATTGTGAGTATTTTCGATTAATCTGAATGACAACTATCCAAATGAATGGATAGGGAATGGTGACCCAGATCTAACTCTTATGGATTATTTTCTGTGTGGTTATCTAAAAGAGAATGTATATGCCATTGAAATAACTCCATGAGGCCATTTGAGGCCGAGGATAGAAGAAACTGGCACAGAATTAAAACGAAATCCTGATATCGCACCCGTCGTAGAATAAGAATACAATTCAAAAATTGATGTTGTTGGGAAATCGTAAGCACAAAATGTCATCAGGACATGGCAAATTGTTTCTGAGATACAGAAGTTTTAATGAATAAAAAGATCAGATCAGATTATTCCGGATTATTGATGGCTCATTCAGACTTCAAATGTACCCCGAAAATTCAAAAACTGTTTGCTTTTTTTCAGAAGTTATTGTGGAAGGTAAATTGCCTTTCATTGGGGTTTTGTTGTTGTTCCAAAAATCATCGCTTGGATGGCCGAATCTAGTTGAAAAAACCCTCGTGGTCAAAGAGCAACATGTTTTGTATTTTGAATGAAAATACTGAAGGAATTTCGAAGGAAACAAGCGATTATCAAGATTAGCAAACGAGCTTAGTGGAGAGATGTTTTATTTTCAAGAGACCTATACGGCAATAGAAAAATTTTCTAAAAAGAGGGCTTCAAAAAGTAATTTTTTCTTTCTAATTCATTGTTGTGATGGATGGTTGATTACATTTTGATTCGACATGTTTAAATAATTTCTATATTCGTTCATTTTTTCTGCTTTTGGCTTTTTGAGCGCTCTTCCTACTCTCGAAGGGAATAACCTAGAAACTTGAAATTTCCAGGGTAGATTCGGATCTGGAATACCGCGGTTGAATTAGTTATTGGGCAAAATTCCACCAGGGGTTCCGTAAATATCGCCGTTTGAAATTTTGTTCTCCTGATTTCTTCGAAACTACTGATTCGATCGAGGTGACATTTCGCAATCAGATGGAGTATGACGTGCTCAAGCTACTTGTCAAATTTTGTCCAGATCTTAAGACCACAATTTATAGAAACCCTATAAAATTATAACTTTCGAACGGAAAGGCCTAGGGACTAGGGAATTTCGCGGTCACGTTTATCAATGAGCAAATTTAGAATAGGTGTTCCGTAAATATGGCCGTTCAAAATATTTTTCCCTGGTAATTACAAAACTACTGATCGGATTGGAATGAAATTTCACACTTAGATGGAGAATAATGTATCAAAACCACGTGCCCAGATCGCATCACCAAGACCATAGATACCGTAGAAAATTCTAGCGAATTATCGAAAACAAAATTGGTCACTTAGCACTGACGTGAAGTAGTTACGTCTAGTTTGAAAATTTTTTTTACAGTTTGCAAAATTTTTTCAATTGGTTTCTAAAACTGGAAAATGCGAATCTACCTTCAAGGTGCATGAACGAGCGCCCAAAACCTCCTGACTTCACGGCAGTGCTCAGTTTGATTTGATGTGTAAGATCAATCGATGCAAAAGATAAGGCTCTTCATCAATATCACCGGACATGTCATACAACACTTGTGAAGCGCCATTTGTTAAACCTCCGCAGTATGAAAAAGGCCATCTTATTAAACCAGAGCATTGTTTGCCAAGCTATAAAATAAATTCAGTGACACACTTTCTTGTTCGGGAACGTCCGAGAGTGTTTTGTTTGGATGATTTATTCGTGCGTGATTTGAATTCTGCGACCCTTGCGGTGTGCGGGGAATTTTGAAATTACTTTCATAATTTTGGGGCTGCCGAACGAAAGTTTTCGCGGCTTCTTGGAAGTTTGAGAAATGTGCACTCATTTAGGTGATTTGTTTTCATTTTGAGACATCGATTCTTCGCTGGATCTTGGCACCTTTGATTGAATATGACCGAAGTTCAGCACGAGTCTGCTAAATTGCTCTATTATTCATTGAATGGAATTTGGTACTGAATTCCGGGGGTATTTTTCACGACCTGATGCCTCGAACGAGAGGAAAAGTAGCGAGAAATGAAAATTTGTCTAGAAGTCATATCAAAAGTGATTCATGAGTAAGCTTTGTTGTGAATATTGAGCATTTCATCATTTTCCCCAAGGGGCCATCCCGAGTTTTCTGGCCAATGTGTGCTTTATCCAACAGATTATTTGTTTCCATTTCCATATATTGGTGAAATACTATCGTCGCTTATTTGTTCATCTTAAAAACTGAATATTGTTGATATTGTTAATTTTATTACTTGTGATATTCAGGAAGTGGTATTAGAAATGTTTGCGATCGCTCAAATCTGGTGATACCTAATGAATGATCTTGTTGAATTTTATCTGATTTCAACAAATTCAGAAGGATAGCAATAATTACAAGTTTTGGCATCATCAACTTCCAAACAAAGTTTTCAATTCGCAAATGAAAAAATTATGAAAAGCACTGCCGTAGAGTCAGGAGCTTCTGAGCGCTCTTTCATTCACCTTGTAAGCAGATTCGCATTTTCCAGTTTTAGAAACAAACTCGAAAAATTCTTGACAGCTGTCAAAAAAATGTTCAAACTTAGGCGAAACTCCAGACTTTACGTCAGTGCTTTAGGTGTTTTTTTTTCGATAATTCGCTAGAATTTTCTACGGTATTTATGGTCTTGGTGATGCGATCTGGACAAAATTCCTCACATAGTTTGAATACATTATTCTTGATCTATGTGCAAAATTTCATTCCAATTCAATCAGAAGTTTCGAAATAATCGGGAAAAAAATAATTTGAACGGCCATATTTAATGATACCCTAGTTTAATTTTGCTCATTGATGAACGTGACCGCGAAATTCATGATCCGAACCTACCCTAAAACTTTCAAGTTACTAGGCCGTTCCGTTCGAAAGTTATGATTTTCTATGGTTTCTATGGTTCTGTTCATGGGATCTGAACAAAATTTTCCATGTATCTTAGACATGTCATTCTCCATCTGAGTACAAAGGTTCACCCTGATCGAATCTGTTGTTTCGATGTAATCAGGACGACAAAATTTCGAACGGCCATATTTACGCAACCGCGAAATTCAAGATTCGATCCTACCCTGAAAATTTCAAGTTTCTAGGACGTTCCGTTCGAGAGTTATCGTGTATACGGCCGGACAGACAGACACGAATTTTTTGACGGATTCGTCATCAGTGAGTCGAACTCTTTCGATTGAGACCATTTTCGGCTCAAAATTCTAAAAATACAGACATTGTGACGAAATGATATAGCTCTCGTGTAAGTAGTACGAGCGCTCAAAAACAATGTTTTTCGGCAACCGACCGGGAAGTACTCACTTCTCAGACGCTTTTCTTTTGAGAAAGTAACAATTCCCGGCGTAGTCCGGAAAGTACGTACTTTCCGGACTAGGCCGGAAAGTACGTTTCCCGTAGCAACGAAATTACTACTGACACCTATTACGTTGTTATCATTGGCTATATGAAAAAATTGGTGGGTATGATTTCGATAAATACAATTAATCATTACCATAGCAACGAAATACCAACATGAAATAAGTTGCCATTTTGATTTTTGAAAGTTTGGAGTGTTGTTGATCGCATTTATCGCAATAAAGAAATGTGTCTCATTGATTTGTTATTCTACACGGATGCCGAAAAAATAGTGTACGCAACACGTCTAAAAACAGTTTTTTTGGACTCGCAGTCTCCCAGGACTCGCTAACGCCCGTCCTAGAATTTTGTCGACTCGTCCAAAAAAACAGTATTTTCCGGACTTGTTACGTAAATTACTCAAAGTTCGTCTCAAGATGAGCATTTTAGTGCAATCGGATTAGATTAACTGTAGGGCCACACTCTATATTCTCGCGTAGCATCCCAACTGATAACGAGTACGAATTCAATTTCAAAATAAATTTTCTGTTATCAGATGGTGTCCGTTAATAGGCCCTACACACGAGCTCATCATGATGAGCGGGCCAATCCGCGGGCAAACTTTTCCACCCGTGTGTAGCGTTTTCGCGGGCCGACCAGCGCTCTATGGAGAGATCCGCGATCTTTCAGCTAATTTAATATTTCGGGCCGACCATGGCATTCATTGTCATTTCACGCCACTGCTGCCGGATATTTTTGCGTATATTGAGCACTATAGAAGGAAAGGTACGTTGACTTGTGTAAATGTTTTATTGTTCAGCGCTCGTACTACTTACACAAGGGCTATATCATTTCGTCACGATGTCTGTATTTTTCGAATTTTGAGCCGAAAATGGTTTCAATCGACTATGTTCGACTCACTGATGACGAATTCGTCGGAAAATTCGAGTCTGTCCGTCCGTCCGTCCGTCCGTCCGGCCGTCCGGCCGGCCGTCCGGCCGGCCGTAAGCACGATAACTCTCGAACGGATCAACCTAGAGACTTGAAACTTTCACTGTAGGTTCAGATCCCAAATGCCTTGGTTAAGTTCGTTAATGGGCAGAATTCCACCAGGGGTTCCGTAAATATGGCCGTTCAAAATTTTGTTCTCCTGATTACTCAAAAACTACAATTTTGATTGAGATGAAATTTCGCACTCAAATGAAGAATGAGGTGTTCAAGCTACATGTGAAATTTTGTCCAGATCGCATGACCAGAACCATAGAAACCATAGAAAAATGTAACTTTTGAACGGAAACGCTAAGGGACTTAAAATTCTCAGGATAGGTGTGGATCACGAATGTCGTGATCACGTTCATCTATGAGCAAAATTATACTAGGGGTTCCGTAAATATGGTCGTTTGAAATTTAGTTTTCTTGATAATTTCAAAACTACAGATTCGATCGTGACGAAATTTGTATAAAAATGGAGAATGATATATTTAAGCTACATTTCTCCAGATCACATGACCAGAACCATAGAAACCATAGAAAATCATAACTTTCGAACGGAAAGGCCTAGGGACTTGAAATTTTCAGGATAGGTGTGGATCTGAAATGTCGCGTTCACGTTTATCAATGAGCACGATTATACTCCGTAATACGGTCGTTTGAAATTTCGGTTTCTCGATAATTTCGAAACTACGGATTCGATCGAATCGAGAATGATATATTAAAACAATATTTTGTTCAGATCGCATGACCAGAACCATAGAAACCATAGAAAATTGTAACTTTTGAACGGAAAGGCCTAGGAATTTGAATTCTTCAGGGTGGGTTTGGATCGCAAATATCGCGGCCACGTTCATCAATGATCAAAATTAGACTAGGGGTTCCGTAAATATGGCTGTTCAAAATAGTTTTTTCCTGATAATTTCGAAACTACTGATTGGATTGGGATGAAATTTTGCACCTAGCTTAGAAATAATGTATTCAAACCACGTGCCCAATTTTGTCCAGATCGCATCACCAAGACCATAGATACCGTAGAAAATTCTAGCGAATTATCGAAAAAAAATTGGTCCCCTAAAGCACTGACATGAAGTCTGAGTTTCGCCTAAGTTTCAGAATTTTTGTGACAGCTGTCGAAAATTCCTTCAATTGATTTCTAAAACTGGAAAATGCGAATCTACTCACAAGGTGCATGTACGAGCGCTCAAAAGCTCCTGCCTTCACGGCAGTGCTTTTCGTAATTTTTTTTTGATAAAATATGTATTATTTATAGAGTTCTCAAATGTACAGAAAAAATATAATTCTCCCGAGTATGTGCGGGAATTAATTTCTCTGTTCAGAAAACACGAATGTTTATGGAAGATAAATCAAAAAGTTATTCGAACAGAAACTTAAAGGGACAGGCATAAAGTGAATTGGTTGAGTTCACGAAAAAAATTGACGAAAATACGACAGTTGACATAATTAAGAAGAAAATAGCTGCCTCATGTAGATCATTCAGAAAGGAATTATTGAAAGTTAGAGATTCGAAGAGGACTGGCTCTGCAGTAGATGAGATATATGAACCACACCTGTGGTACTTGCTTCGATTTATTGCTATTTTTGAGTGACCAGGAAATTCCAAGAACGGGTCTCTCGAATGTAGAAAGAGATAATGAAGTTTCAATTGAATTAGTGGATGATGATTCCCTGGACGAGTCTCAGTCGACTCGGGCAACTCTGTCGACAGTGAATTCGCAGGTACGAGGTGTTTAATTTTAAAAATACAGATTATTTAAATTATTTTATACTTTTCAGAGCACAAGTGTCGAAAATTCGAAAATCATTCGTGAGCCAAAACGAAAAAGAAAAGCAGATGCAGTTTTACAGGAGGCCTATAAAATATTAGCGACACCCATTTAGCCCCCGAAAGAAAATGATGAATTTGATACGATTGGTATTAACGTTGCTACAAAATTCCGTAAAATGGATGAAATATATTGCGAGTACATAATAAATAATGCTATGCACTATGCGTGTTCGAAAAAGTTGAATGAACATTCATCAATCGTTCTCAATGCTCAGTCACTATCAACACGGCAGGTGCATGAACCAATGTCTGAAAATTATCCGCCCTGTTCTTATCAACAACACGATAATTATTATTCCAATCAACCTTCTTTGCACTGTTCTTCATCGGGCACAACTGACCAGTCACAAAAAACATTTATCAAATTGCAACCTCTCTCTAATTGTAGTACCTTCAATATAAATTCACTTTTAAATAATTATTCTTCTGTATTAACCAATGATACGGAATCTACAGACTGATTTTAGTATAGGCACCATAAAACGAATAATAATCTTTGTTTTCTTTCTTTTGCTGTTAACTTTGACTGATTATTAAGTTACCATGATTAGTGATTTTTTTTAGTTTTTGTTTTTTCTATGGAATTGATATTTATTTGTATATGAGTGTTTTGATATTTCTGTGATGACTAATGTGATGAAATATAACTACCTAAAACCCCAAATGTTTTATTCAAAATACCTAAAGATACATTGGTAAAAATATAATCGAATACTGAATGTGAAGACAGTTAAACTATTAGCGATTGATGATTTCATCTTGCCATGGTACTTTGCCAATTATATTGAAATATTTTGTATAATTTTCTCTGCATTGCTTTGCACCTTCAGTATGATTTCTTGAATCATTCATCTGCAGAGAATCCAAATGATTACTGTCATTACGCCATTCTCCAGGTGTAAAGATACTGTCATCAACATTTTCGTGATCCAAGGAGCCAACAGCCAGGTAATATTTTGATTGCTTCTTCAAGAAATTGTGTAGAGTACATGCCGCCATGATAATGAAATCTATTTTATCTGGCTGCAGATTTATGCATGTGTGAAAAATTCTGAACCTGGCGGCCAATATGCCAAATGCATTTTCGACAACTCGCCTTGCTCTCGAGAGCCGATAATTAAAAATTCGTTTTTCCCTTGATTGATTTTTTTGAGGGTAGGGTTTCAAAATATTTTGGTGCAAAGCAAATGCATCGTCTGCGAAAAAAGACGAAGTTTAAATTTTCTGTCGTATTTTGACTGGTTGGCAACTTCAAATCATTGTTAATAAGTTTTCTAAAAAAAGATGTTCGCTCAATAACGCCTCCATCCGAAACTATGCCATTAACTCCAGAATAAACATAAATGAATTCATAATTGGCATTTACAATAGCCATCAGAACGACACTGAAGTATTCCTTATAATATAAATAATACGAGCCACTATTTGATGGTTTCGTTATACGAATATATTTTCCATCAATAGAACCACCACAGTTGGGAAAATTCCAGCGAGAATGATATTCTTGTCCAATATTCAACCATTCTTGCGTAGTGACTGGGAACTAAAAATTATACAGATTTTTCCTGTTGAAATAACCATATTCCTATGTACTTACCTTCATGTATTCTTTATTTAGAACTTCAAAAATTGCCTGGCATGTTTCTGGGATTATATTGTCCAATGCTTGAGGTGATATAATTGCCGAAAACTTCAAATCCTCATAGGATTGACCGGTTGCCAAAAATCGTAACTTTACAACGAGTCGATCATCTACTGATATTGCTTCCCTCATTATAGAGTCACTTCTATGAATCAAAGGCCTAACTTTCTCCAACAGTAGTGAAAACAGATTTTCGTCCATCCTCAGAAAATTTCTGTAATCGTCAGTACTTGACAGTCTCATTTCATTAGGGAGGTTCATGCACTTGGGAGCAATGAAATCGGCCCACTTTAAATTTGACACAATTTCAAACATGAATATCTCGCGAGCCGCTAGTCGGATATTGATGTTTCATTTTTTAAATGTTAGGTTAAACTTTCGATAATAATGTTATCCTCAGATATTTTTGTCTTCATTTTAATTTCAGTATATACGAGGTGCAAGATTGATAAGAGGATTTTTCCTTCAACTTTGACAAACCCTGTGGATACGAGGAGTCGCAGCAACGAATGGCAAAAGGCGTCAAACTGAAGTCCCATCTTTTCTGGTTATCTTGTTTTTTTAATCATGTGTTTATCTCTATTATTTTTGCCTAGGGGAAAACTTTAGAACAAACTTACAAAAAGTACACATTCTTCGAGAATTGTCAGAGACTACATTGCAGCAGTCGACTTTCCAGTTATGGTGTGGCCACCGTGCCGTCCTGACCTTAACCCCATTGAGATTTTGAGGAATGAACTAAAACGAAGAGTACTACGAGCCTTTTCCAGCGTCGATCCCGCAGCTTTTTGTTGCGGTAGAGAAAGAGTTGCGAAACATCCCACAAGAAACAATAGTGAATTCAATTAGAAGTATGCCTGATCGTATGCGGGATGTTATTAGGACGAGGGGAGGTCATACCTGCTATTGAAATAATTAAGTTAAAGGAAAAACCTGTTGCTTTCAATGTTTTTTCACTGGGCTTCCAAGGTGTCAGTTCAGTTTAGAAACACTATAATTTCCGTAATAAAAGAGATAAATACATGATTAAAAGAAAAAAAAGACGAAAAGTGATTGTACTTCAGGCCGATTCTATTTGGCATTCGTTGCTGCTGTTCCTTTTATCCACAGGGTCTGTCAAAGTTGAGGAATAAATCTTCTTTTCAATCTTGCACCCCGTATATGTTGAAATTCAATTGCAAACAAAAGTATCTTAACACAACATTATCACCGACTGTTGACCTACCATTAAAAAAAAAAATCATCGAAATCCGACTAGCGGATTCCGAGAAATAATTATTTGAAATTGGGTCGAATTTTAGGTGGGCCGATTTCATTGCACCCGAGTGTATGAGACCACTCTCTTCGTTTCTATAACCACTTTTTGGTCCATACTGCACGTTTTTTGCGTTTCGACATTTAAGAAATGACAGTGATTGTTGCAGCAATTCGGCGTTTTCTTTGGGAATCCATGGCCATGGACCGCCAACAATAGATTGTTCGTGTGTAGGCGAATTTTTTAGCGGGCAAGTCCGCGGATAATATCTGCGGATCGGACCGCTCATCACGATGAGCTCGTGTATAGGCCGTGTCAAGTCGTATTCGGGGAGAGATAGTAGTGTATACATTTTTCAGCGCTGGTTCTACTTAGGCGAGGGCTTTATCATTTCGTCACGATGTCTCTATTTTTCGAATTTTGAGCCGAAAATGATCTCAATCGACAAGGTTCGACTCACTGATGACGAATCCGTCGAAAAACGCGATTCTGTTCGTCCGGTCGAAAGCACGCTAACTCTCGAACGGGACAACCTCGAAAATTCAAATTTTCAGGGTAGGTTCGAATCTAGAATACCGCCGTTGAGTTCTTTATGGGGCAAAATTCCACCAGGGGTTCCGTAAATATGGCCGTTTGAAATTTTGTTCTTGTGATTACTTCGAAACTACTTGTTCGATTGTATGAAATTTTGCACTCAGTTGGAAAATTTTGTCCAGATTGCATGACCACCACCATAGAAACCATAAAAATGTATAACTTTCGAACGGAAAGGCCTAGCGACTTGCAATTTTTCAGGATAGTTTTGTATCTCGAGTGTCGCAGTCACGTTTATCAATGAGCCAAATTAGATTAGGGGTTCCGTAAATACGCCGTTCAAAATATTTTTTTCCTGATAATTTCGAAATTACGTATCGGATTGGAATGAAATTTTGATGTGTTCAAACTACGTGCGAAATTTTGTCCAGATTGCATTACCGAGAACGTAGATACCTTAAAAAATTCTGGCAAATTATGAAAAAAAAAACACCTAAAGCACTGACGTAAAGTGTGGAGTTTCGCCTAAGTTTGAAAATTTTGATAAAAGCTGTCAAGAATTTTTCGAGTTGGTTTCTAAAACTGGAAAATGCGAATCTACCTACCTCTTATAGATATATAGAAAAAACTCATCGGTGAAAAGCCATGGGTAAAAGGTAATCTGTATTAAAATGAAAGGATCATTATTATGATCAAAATTTATGTTCAGCATGAAATTGAAGTTCTGATGCAGGTATAAAAATTCAACAAAGGCACTGAAGTTAAGTTGGGACTACTGGAATATAGTATGAAAAATGCTGTTATTTTATTTTTATAAACTTCAAGAGATGGAATCACTGACCTTTATAGATAATATCAGAAAAGCCTTTTCACATCCTAAAACGCTGAATTACTACATAACTCAATTTGAAATACAGCATGTAAGGAATTTGTCAGCAACGGTAGTCAATTCAGTAGATCTAGGTATAACTAAACTCTAATCTATTTGCGATTTTCCTAAAGGATATAGAAATTCATCTTCGATATCGCAGCTATGCGCTCTTCTTGTGATACAGCTGTGACATATTGCGAAGGATCACAAGATATGTCTCTGCTGTATATCTGTTCTGTAATATGGTCACTTTGGTTGTATTTCTTGTGATTTGTCAATCAGTTACTCGAACTGGGATTCAAGAATACTCATCATTGACTGCCGAACTCGTTCAAAAACAAAAGAATCGTTTTTCATTATCTGATTTGAAGAATTGAATCGTAATGAAAAAACTTTTTTTGTTTTTAATTTTTTCATATACCTTTTTTTGAAATATCAATTCGTATACCAAAGTCTCGTTATTCGAAGAATCCAAAAAGTACTTGTTCAACTGCATTCTTCAATATATTTTTGCTTTCATTCTGAGTGAATATCGCGTTAAATACCGAAGCGTATCTGCTGCATGTCTAATTGTACCTGACAGAATTTGAAGTAGGCTCTACTCGATGGCAAATTTATCCTCCTTCATTCTTGCTTTTGTGCAGAGAGCCATCATTCATAATCTCTTTGTAATATTTGCATACCAATGACAAAGAAAACAGGGAAAGGTTGAATCCTGTTTATTGTTAGAAAGTAACATTAGTTACCCCGGATTTCAGGACGTAGAGAGGTTTTATCGAGCCCTACTCGCGGGAGAAGTGTTGAGGGAGCATTTGATGCTTTTGAGCACACAAATTACCCTAATTCATCCTTATTGTTGCATATTATGCCAAACAATGCCGGATTTGCATAAATGAAACACTACGCGGGCTTCGTACATGTCTAATAATATTTTCTGGGGATGGAAATCAGCACCCGTATCGTCCTACCGAAGCGCTTATTACATCAGGGCCGTTCTTCTGCTTTTTTGATAACTTCTAGGGAGGAACTACTTTCTGAATATTTACTCAATCTGAGATTAAAGTTATGTGTTGCTATAAGGATTATTATAGATTGAAGACTCAAAATCATGTTTCTTGCTTGTTCATTATTCACAATAATAAATAATTGTATTTTATTCATGCCTTCTTCACGAACCTAATCGGCGCAATCAGACCTCTAACGAACACTGAAAATTTCAACACTCTAGGCATTTTCTTTCGAAAGTAATCCGGTAGGACGGACTGACAGAATTGAGTTTTACGACAAATTTTTCATCTCTGAGTCGAACCTCATTGTTCTGGGCTCAAAATTCGAGCAAAATGGAGACGCTCTTGTTCATAAAACCAAGCGCGCAAAAGAATATGGTCTCAGTGAATTTGTAATCATAGAGACAATTGGTCTTATGGTCATAGTTATGCGTCCTATCACTATCACTATCACAATTTCCAATTCATCCAGCTAAATTCTACCCTGAGAAATATGTTTCTCCGTTTGCAACCTGAAATGAAGGAACATCTATATGGACAGAAAGGAGGGAGTCAGCTGGAATGTCGAAGGCAGTTTGACCTGTAGGCAAGGTCGAGGCATCCGTTTTTCGGAATCCGTGTCGAATGATTTCCATTAGTCATCTTAAAAAAATAAAAACAACTTACTTTGAATTCAAAGAAATGAACCCTTTTTACCTGATATTCGTATGTAAACGATGAAGGCTCGATTCAAATACGGAGAAATTGATATCTCCTTTTCATAAGAATCCACTTCAGCGAGATAAGCCAATTTCACTAGAATAGCCGGGAAGAACGAAACTTGTAGATAATTCTGGGTGTAAAAGAGATTTATCGAGTAATTTTTCACCTTTCATAAGACAATACAGGAGATGATATTCCTTGTCATTATATTTCATGTCTTGGACTTTTGGGAATATTCTCTGAGAGTAAGCGATTCAAGGAAATGTCTCATCGAATTACAACGTCATTCTTAGAATTCACCAAGCTCCGTTGGAGATAGAAACTGACACGTTCAGCTGGTGGCTCTAATAAGACCGAACGCCACGAGTGTACAGGGGTAGTTGGCTGTTGACAGAGCGCTGCAGGTACAATGCTGCTTGTAAACAGGGTTTTCTTGTCGGCGTAGCATCATTATATACAGGGTGTCCAGGAAAATGTGGAAATCTCTCGGATTCAGATGAAACATAAAAAAATAAGATGACAAGTTCCTATAATTTTTTTTCATAGCGGCCCTCCCTACGGAGATACGGCCTCCTAAATGACGCCATTGGAAATTCATTTCAATGGAATAAATTTTAAACTACTTGATATAATTTGATGAAAATTAGATATGATAAACAGTAGTAAGGACCTCTTAAAATACTGCCTTTAAATTTGAATTGGCTTGTTTAGTTTACCAGGGCGGACTAGGTTGTACATTTCAATGCCTACACTTTCAACACCTTGTATGATAAGGAGTTGAAAAAAACAAATTTGGATACCTAGAGCATTAAGCTAAAGAAAAGGTACTGTTTATTGTCGATAAAATGAACCGTTTTCGAAAAAACAAATAATATAGGTATATATCCCCTTGTTGACCATTTGTTTTATACACTTGGGTGTAATGAAATCGGCCCACCCAAAATTCGACCCAATTTCAAATAATTATTTCTCGGAATCAGCTAGTGGGATTTTGATATCTTTTTTCTCGAATTGTAGGTCAACAGTCGGTGATAATGTTGTGTTAAGATACTTTTGTTTGCAATTGAATTTCAGCATATATGGGGTGCAAGATTGAAAAGAAGATTTATTCCTCAACTTTGACACACCCTGTGGATAAAAGGAACAGCAGCAACGAATGCCAAATGGAATCGGACTGAAATTCCATCTCTTCTGGTCGTTTTGTCCTCTTAATCATGTATTTATCTCTATTATTACGAAAATTACAGTGTTTCGAAACTAAGCTGATACCTTGGGAGCCCAGTGAAAAAACATTGAAAACAAAAGGATTTTCCTGAAACTAAATTATTTTAATAGCGGTTATGACCTCCCCTCGCCCTAATAACATCCCGCATACGATTAGGCATACTTCTAGTTAAATTCACTATTGTTTCTTGTGGGATGTTTCGCCACTCTTTCTCTACTGCAACACGAAGCTCCGGGATCGACGCTGGAAAAGGCTCGTAGTAGGTACTCTTCGTTTTAGTTCATTCCAATGGGCTTTAGGTCAGAACTGCATGGTGGCCACACCATAACTCGAAAGTCGACTGCTGCAATGTAGTCTCTGACAATTCTCGCAGAATGTTTCCTTTTTGTAAGTTTGTTTGAAAGTTTCCCCCAGGCAGAAATAATAGAGATAAACACATGATTAAAAAAACAAAATAACCAGAAAATATGGGACTTCAGTTTGACTCCTTTTGCCATTCGTTGCTTCGGCTCCTTGTATCCACAGGGTGTCTCAAAGTTGAAGTAAAAATCTTCTTATCAATCTTGCACCTCGTATATACCGAAATTAAAATGTAGACAAAAATATCTTTGGAAAACATTATTATCGGAGGTTTAATCTAAAATTTGAAAAAAAGAACATCAATAGCCGACTAGCGGCTCGCGAGATATCCATGTTTGAAATTGTGTCAAATTTAAGGTGGGCCGATTTCATTGCTCCAAAGTGTTTGCCTATCCTTGATGTTTCGCCGCGAATCCTAATCTGTAATAGGGTAGGGTAGGGGAGAGCGGGGCTGAAAGTGCCGGGGGTAAATTGTGCCGATGCTAATATCTCGAAATCAGAAAAAGATTGATAAAAGAGCGTATTGTATCGCGTATTGCCTAACCATCGGGCACACGTGGCTGCCATCTCAGTTGCGTCAGCGAAGCGGACCGAGTAGAATTACATGTAACTCATGTGAGGTTCCTCCAGCAGCACGTCAGTAAATATTTCCGTTTCGAAACTTTTTGGTCGCAAGCTAGCATTCTTCGTGCTGTTAATATGAAAATTTCAGTGAAATGTGTGTTATTTATCGTAGTTTGTTATGCAGTGTAATTTCAATGATTTGAGCAGAGTGATTTTTATATGTCGGACAAAATATCATACTCTCATAAACGGGGTAAAATGTGCCGTTCATTTGGGGCTGGTTGTGCCGCGACACAACCAACCCCTAAGTAGCCTATATTGTTCCATTATTTTTTGTTTGGTAGAATGAGGACGTATATACGAAAAAAAAAAAGGGAAACTACAAGTCAGGATCTTTTACAAAGGGCTGCTGATGCAGTCATCAAGGATGGACTCAAATTAAAAACAGTTGCACGTGAATTGTAAATTTGTCGCACAACACTACAACGCTATGTCAAAAAAATAAAGAGTGAAGTTACTCCTGCGGTTGTATACAAACCAAGACTAGTGTTTGATGACGAACAATGCACTACTGTCGAAGTACATCTCAAAAAGCGCTTCAATTCACTTCGGTCTTCTACCGAAAGAAGTACGACAACTTGCGTTCCAGTGTGCCCTGAAGTTCAATGTACAAAACATCCCACCATCTTGGCATAAATATATTATTATAAAATTGACGTCTTTTGAATTCTAAATTGATTTCCATTCATGTGAAACACCTAGCATTATCAACGGCACAACCGACCCTAGCTACGGCACAACTTGCCCCAAAGTGGGGTTGGTAGTGCCTTGTCGCCGCTGTATAAAAATATCACTTTTTCTCAAAAACGATTGAAGAAGTCCAAAATCTGTAGGTAAATTCGTATTATGGACTAAATTTGGCTAAGGATGAACCACTACTTCTAGATATAGTCCTGGTTTTATCTGAATCATATGAGGATTTGTAAAAATCGCCACTTTCAACCCCGCTCTCCCCTACTTTGTTATGAATTTACTGATTCCACCGCAGTAGTAGATAGCTGTATGCTGCATCATCTGCAACTTAGGCAATTTTATATGTCACCTTTGGTAGACAGACACGAAAATATTGAACAACAATGAACAAAAGTCCTAGGATCGGTCCTTGCAGTACGCCGGTCTCAATACCATCTATGCTCTGTGCTCACTTTGAATTTTCTGCTGTGTAAGTTGAATTATAGTTTCGATTTTATCAGTTCGGCTAAAAACACGGAGCCGTGGCGCAGTGGTTAGCGCAGTCGACTTTGGGGCTGGTCTCCTTGATCAGACCCGGGTTCGAATCCTCCGGTCGGGAAAGAAATTTTCTGACATGGAGCACGGTTCCACCATTCACTGTTGGGTAAACAATTAACAGTGCTGTGCCTCAGGTGGCGTAAGGACACAGTAACAAAGCCTACACAGAACAAAACCGGGTCTCCTAACTCGCACAAGCTCTGAGTTTCTGAAGCTCTGAGCTTCTGAGGGGTGTCACAGAGCCCTAGGAGAGTCGGGATATAAACAATAAACAACAACAACAAACAACAACTAGTGCATCTTCATATATTACCTCAGACCCAAGTGCCTTGGTTCCAGTGTCTGTTGGTGGGTTTATTTCTTTTTTGATATCTTCAATTTGTGCACCGTCGCATGTTCTTGGCAGAAACCGAAACGGAGGACAGAAATTATCTTCTTGGTATTTACGAATTCTGCTCATCTTTTATATATTAGGTTGGGGAAAAAGTAATTTCGTATTTTGCGCTTTTTTTACTCAAATAAGTATATTTCGTTCGTTATTGGTCTCATCACATCATACAATACGGTGTTGTAAAGGTGTGGTGGTATATTACAAATGCTTCTTTTACAGTTTTGCGCTTGATCGCGCACAATTGTGAGTTGAGCATGGAGGTTTCAAAGAAAGAATTTCGCCATATTTTCCATTTTTACTATCTGAAAGGGAAAAACGCGTCGAATTTCACCAAAAAAATTTGCCATGTATACGAGGCCGATAGTCTTTCGGTTTTTGTAACAAAACAGTGGTTCGAGCGGTTCCGTGCTGGTGTAGTGAAGGTGAAAAATGCACCACGCACTGGCAGGCCCGTCGTCGAAAATGTGGATGAAACCATGGCAAATATCGAGATCGACCGTCATTTAAGTCGTCGTAGCATCGCTCAGGAGCTGAACATCTATCATTAAACCGTTTTGAAGCATTTGCTGAAGACTGGATTGAAAAAAAAACTCGATGTTTGGGAGCTACATGAGCTGACGCAAAAAAAAAACATCATAGACCGAATTTCCATCTGCGAATCGCTGCTGAATCGCAACAAAATCGACCCATTTCTGAAGCGGATGGTGACTGGTGATGAAAAATTGGTAACTTATAACAATGTCAAGGGACAGAGATCGTGGTCGAATTCCAACAAACTGGCCCAGACCGTGGCCAAGCCAACATTGACAGCTAGGAAGGTGTAACTGTGTGTTTAATCAGGGCAACGCCAGGCCGCACACATCTTTGATGATGAGCTAGTAGCTTCGGGAGTTAGGATGGGAAGTTCTTATGCATCCACCTTATAGTCCGGACCTAGAACCAAGTGTCTACCATCTGTTCCTGTCCATGGCCAATGCGCTTAGAAGTAAAAAATTGGCCTCAATAGGGGCCTGTAAAAATTGGTTGTCTGAGTTTTTTGCCAATAAGGACAAAGGCTTCTGAGGGAGGGGCATCATGAAGTCAGACTCTCGTTGGCAACAAGTTATCGTTGAACGGCGCATATTTGACTCAAATTGGATAACTGTAACACTTTTTATGAAGCATTGAAATAAAGCTAAAAATACGAAATTACTTTTTCCCCAACCTAATATATACATATCACCTTGCTTATTGTCGGAAGTAAGCTTTAAGGTCCATATTTGGTTGGGTTTTTCTCTTTTTCTCTATATTGGGCCCAATAACGAACTAAGCCGCGGCATTTAAGATTCCAATCTAGCCGTTCGATAGTTATCGTGTATACGGCCGGACGAACAGTGAGTCGAACCTTGTAGATTGAGACCATTTTCGGCTCAAAATTCGAGAAATACAGATAATATTACGAAATAATATAGCCCCCGCGTAAGTAGAACGAGCGCTCAACAAGTACGCTCAAGGAAAAATAAAGCCCTACATATTTGTATAGCTAGTTTTTTTTTGTGAGAGCATTTGTTTCGTCAAAATTTCATGATGAATGAGGGGGTTATTGAACCAAGGCGAATCTCCAAACTTCACATCGATGCCAAGTGACCAATTTTGTTTTCGATAATTCTCTAGAATTTTCTACAGTATCTATGATCTTGGTTATGTGATCTGGATTTAATGTCGCAATCTATGTGCAAAATTTCATTTCAATACAATGAGTAGTTTCGAAATAATATGGAAAAAAATTTTGAACGAAATTCCCTAGGCCTCTCCCTTCCAAAGTTATAATTTTTTATGGTTATGGTCATACAATCTGGACAAAATGAAGCTTGAATATATCATTTTCCATTGAAATTCAAAATTCCGACGTGATCAAATCAGTAGCCCAAACAGCACCGGATATTCCCTGAATATGCAAAAAGGGATGGGTATATTCGGAATATTCGTGGAATATTCATAGAATATCCTAGGATATTTATATCCCATATTGCATATTCCAGGAATATTCCGGTACAAATATTCCAGGCACATTCCTAAAAGAACTCCGCCTGCAGTGGTGATGGGTGGATTGAGTAGCCTGTCATCACTGTTGCCGGTCCCAAGCCCGAATAAAGGAGGAGGGTTGTATCGGTAGGCCAGCTCCCTACCATACGGAAAAAAAGCAACTTGCTAAAAAGCCCAATAGACAGCCTCGGAACGAGGATGGATATAAAGGAAGACGACCAGGGCAAAGGATTAGGATATTGAATTGTGGAACATGGAATGTACAGGGTTTAAGAGGAAAAATGGAAGATGTAATGAAGGGACTGGAACAACAGAATATATCAATGGCGGTTCTGACAGAAACGAAGAAGAAAGGATCAGGAATAGAAGAACTAGGAAATTATGTGCATATCTTCGGTGGAGTATCCAAGTCTACTAGAGCAACGAAAGGGGTGTCGATTCTTATAAACAAAAAATACAAAAATCAGTTAAGAGACTGGAAAGCCGTAAATGAGAGAATAGTGTCAGCTAACCTGATCATTTGTGGACACAAAGTCACCATCGTGGGAGTATATGCACCAAACGATGATGCCACGCTGGAAGAGAAAGATACCTTTTATTCAAAGCTGGAGGAAGTTTTGTCAACAATTGGTCAACATAGAGAAGTCATTTTGAAGGGAGATATGAATGCCAGAACTGGTAAGAAATATAACGACCGATTAGTGGGAAGATATGGTGAAGATGTAATCAACAACAATGGGCAAAGAACAATAAATCTCTGCAGGCAATTTAATCTGAAGATCATGAATGGTTTCTATGCTCATAAAGACATCCACAAGTTCACATGGCACCAAGAAACAAGACAGCTAAGATCGATTATAGATTACATTATATTGAGGGAGGAAACATCATGGAAAGTAAGAGATGTTAGGGTGTACAGGGGTGTGGAGTGTGGATCGGACCACTACCTGCTGAAGGGTCACATTGAGATATCTTTCAAGCGACTACCAAGAACTGAAAGTCCTGAAGAAAACTTGGAGCAGACATCAACTGAACCTAAATATAAAGTGCATAATCTGAATAATCTAGGTATATGCTATGAATACCCTTACTTGGATTTTATACTAGTATTCCGTTTAGAAATTTTATGGAATATTGAGAATATTCCTAGAATATCAGTTCCGGAATATTCTAAGAATATTCCATATAGAATATTCTCGGAACATTCTATGAATATTCGGAAAATTCCAGGTATATCCAAGATATTCCTATAATATTAGTTCCGGAATATTCTAAGAATATTCCATGTAGAATATTCCCGGAACATTCTATGAATATTTGGAATATTCCAGGTATATTCAGCCTTTCGAGAATATTCCGTTTAGAATATGCCTAGAATATTCAAGGAATATCCAAGATATTCCTAGAATATTCTATATGGAATATTCTGAGAAAATTCCTTCTAGCAAAGTTATCAGGTAAACCAAATTTCGAACGGCCATATTTACGGAACCCCTGGTCGAATTGGCCCAATAACGAACTTAACCGCGGCATTTGAGATTCGAACCTACCTTGATAATTTCAAGTTTCTAGGACGTTGATTACCTTATCAGATTTTGGGAATGCTTCGAAATTAGGACTTCAGAACGCTTATTACGAAACTGATTTCTGAGATTTATTGAAAATTGTGCCACACCCTATTTAATTCGGGTGATTTAATGGAGGATACTACGAATTGCTAGCCAGAAAAAACCATCAAGGTACTACTCTGGTTCAAATAAAATGAGCTCTCGTTTTAGGTACTACGCGAATGTAACGATGTTCCTCCGCGACGTTGATATGCAACGATGAATATATCTAGATCAAGAGATCAAAATATTTTTCACTCATCGATTCACAAATTATGTGGAAACTAATTTTTACGACTCCCACCTCCCTTGGCCTCTTTTTATAGAATGCACATATTCCATTCTGATACGGCCCTGTTCACCGAAATATAATGGTGAACGAAACAACCTCATTCGAATCTTCCCATTCACAATGGTGATAGCTCAGGCATATAAATTCGTGACGAAATTCGTAAATGGAGCAGCGAATTTTCAAAACGCAGCGTCACCGACCTGATAAACACCTAGGAAGTTATTAATTGTGTAAATTTCCTGCTCTCCTGAAAGAATAGGAACCATTAGGAACGTTGATCCTGAGTGAACACTAACCTTGTTCCATTATATTATATTCTCTTTCATATTTCCAGTAGAGGCAGGGAGAAAGTAAACTTCACCCTTCCCTCCTATCGAAGTACTTTGAGGATTCCACACTTTTTATATAATTAGATGAGGAAAGTCTAACCGATAAGATTTTCAGTTCGCATGATTAGAAAGGACCCAATAATGACATCCAACCATACATGTGTTTACAGAGTGCCTCTCCTAACTTTTTTCCTAATATAACCATAACATTTTATAGGAGTTCATATAAGCCAACAGAGTTTTAAATTCTATCGAACGGCTCTTTCAATAGGGACTTTCTGAACTTGGACAGTTGATAGCGGCCATATTGTTGTTCATAAAATTGTTCGGTTCGAGCAACGTTCTGCGCGCTTCGTCCATTTTAAGGTCGCCATAATCGTCCTACCCAGAGGATTATTCGCAGTGGGGTGGATGAACAAAAGTTCACTGATTCTGTCAATAATGAATCAACATGACGAAATGCAAGATCTGCCGAAAACAAATTCGCTGTTCGTGAGAGTGTGCAGGACAATATGAGGCAGTCAATTTCGCGTCATTCTCATGAAGTCGGCTTTTCGCACACCACAACTTGGCGAATTTTGCGTCGTAACAGCACCCGTTTAAACTTCAACTGACCATGGAACTGAAGGTGAACGATCTGAGACAATGATTTGTGTTCACTAAATGGGCCATAGAGCATTTGAAAATGCACCCCTAATTTTCATCAAAAAATGATCTTCAGTGATGAGGCCAATTTCTGGATGTATGGGTAGGTCAACAAACAAAATACTCGAATTCGGAACGATGCAAAGCAACATGATATCTAATGCATCCCATTGGTATGGTTGGATTCTGAGCTGGCGGCGTCATCGGTCCATATTTATTTAAGTATGACGTTAAACACACCATTTACGTTAACGGTTGGCGCTATAGGTCGATGATTACCACCTTTTTATGGCCTGAATTAGATAATATAGATACGAACAACATATGGTTTCAACAGGACTGCGTTACATGCCATACAGCTTATACCTCATTAGACATTCTGCACTAGGGCACGGTCATCTCGCGTGGGAGTTATGTGCACTTTTCTGGTGGGGTCGCAGGTCTATGCGAATAAGCCACAAACCACAGCGTCCCTCAAAGTCAACGAAATCCATGTCATTCGTCAAGTTTTATGGGCCAGAGTCATAAAAAATTTGTCATTCGGGTAATAATAAGATATTCCACAATAAAAATAATGAAGTCAGTAGAAACCTCGTCACTACCCGACATCACTGGGTGTCTATTGAAGATTTTCCTCCTCCAAACAACAAAAAAGGTAAATACGTTATCGTGGTATGATGAACCTTCTTTTTGTGCCTAAGTTGTAATATATGTAAGTCTCGGAATCAGAGACGTTGAAAGTTTCAGGTTATATATCAAACAAAGATTGATGCAGTATGAAATAACTGTAATAAACAATTAACTAATTAACTCTTCACCAAATTTTATAACAAATTGATGAACCTAATTCAATACAATTGTCGATAGCCTCAATTCTAATAACAATCATCAACTATAATTCTACGTGTCTTCAAACAATGGGCATTTGTTTTACCTCCCTCTCTCTCAGATATTAACGGAAGTAGAATTACCTACCGATTAAGTCAACACAGTTTGGCGGGACGTTCAAACTTACAAGTAATATTGTTCCCGAACACCAATGGGGCAGCTTGAATGCGCCAAAACATTAACGGTCTTGAACAAATTCTTTCCTGATCACGTTATGACCTGATTTGGTGACAAGAATTTTCCACAACGCCCTTGCGATTTGACAACTTTGGATTTTTGGCTGTGGGTTATGCCAAAAAGCCAGCGACCATCTGAGCATTGGATGCTTGAATCTTGCATGATTTCAAAATTATCCCTATTCGTTTCAACAACAGAAGCCTTAAAAATTACGAAAAGCACTGCCGTGAAGTCAGGAGCTTTTGAGCGCTCGTACATCCACCTTGTAGGTAGATTCGCATTTTCCAGTTTTAGAAATCAATTGAAGGGATTTTCGACAGCTGTCAAAAAAATTCTCAAACTTAGGCGAAACTCCAGACTTCATGTCAGTGCTTCAGCTGATCAATTTTTTTTCGATAATTCGTTAGAATTTTATACGGTATCTATGGTCTTGGTGATGCGATTTGGACAGAATTTCCTAAGTAGTTTGAATACATTATTCTTCAGCTAGGTGTGAAATTTCATTCCAATCCAACCAGTAGTTTTGAAATTAGCAGGAACAAAATATGTTGGACGGCCATATTTACGGAACCCCTAGTCTAAAGTTGCTCATTGATGAACGTGGCCGCGAAATTCGCGATACAAACCTACCCTGAAAATTTCAAGTTTCTAGGCTTTTTCCTTCGGAAGTTATAATTTTCTATGGTTTCTATAGATCTGGTCATGCGATCTGGACAAAATGTTGCTTTAATATATCATTCCCGATTAAAATACAAAATTTCATCTCGATCGAATCCGTAGTTTCGAAATTATCGAAAAAACAAAATTTCAAACGACCGTATTTACGGTCACGTTCATCAATGAGCAAAATTAGACTAGGGGTTCCGTAAATATGGCCGTTCAAAATATTATTTTCCTGATAGTTTCGAAATTACTGATCGGATTGGAATGAAATTATGCACCTAGCTGAGGAATAATGTATTCAAACTACGTGCAAAATTTTGTCCAGATGGCATCACCAAGACCATAGATAACTTAGAAAATTCTAGCGAATTATCGAAAAAAAATTGATCATCTTAAGCACTGACATGGAGTCTGAAGTTTCGCCTAAGTTTCAGAATTGTTTTGATAGCTGTCGAAAATTCCTTCAATTGATTTCTGAAACTGGAAAATGCGAATCTACCTACAAGGTGCCTGTACGAGCGCTCAAAAGTTCCTGCCTTCACGGCAGTGCTTTTCGTAATTTTTATCATATTGATGGGGAAATGGGGAAATGCGAATCTACCTACAAGGTGGATGAACGAGCGCTCTAAAGCTCCTGACTTGAAGGCAGTGCTTTTTATAATCTTTCATTTTATATTTGAATTACTCCTTCATTTTTGAAGACCTGTCTGGAGTGCCTGATAAAACCTTTCTTTATCCTCTTCAATTAATCTTTGGTAGAGAGCTGCTTTCCTTGGAGGTGGAGACTCTCCAACTTGGTCCCTGTTTTCAAATTCGGTGACAAGAATGTTTTAGAGAACTACAGGCCCATCTCTAAACTGTGCGTCATTTGAACGCTCTTTGAGGGAGTCGTGATCGACTTTTTGTTTTTTGATGTAAGGAACATATTGTGCGTTGAACAGCATGAGTTTGTGAAACAGCGTTCGGTTGATTCTAATCTGTTCACATTTGTGGAGTATGTGCTGGGATGCATGGACTCTGGATATGTGGTTGACTCTGTGTATACGGACTTCAGTAAGGCCTTCGATGAGATTGACCATTCAATCATGATTTCTAAACTGACTGGGGTGGGCGGGCATGGGAGTCTCCTGAAATGGTTCGAGTCTTATCTTAGGAATAGGTCTCAGAGAGTAGTATTCGCCCAATTCCGTTTCCAAAATATTCCCGTAACATCGGGTATACCTCAAAGCTTACATCTAGGTCCCTTGTTGTTCATTCTGTATGTTTACGATATTGCTACTTGCTTCCGATTTGGCGAATTTCTCATGTACGCTGATGATCTCAAGATATTCCACTCTATTCGCTACCCTGCCGATAGAATAAACATGCAGGAGGACTTAAAAAGGTTTGCCTTATATTGAGAGAGAAATCAGTTGTTTCTCAACCTTTCTAAGTGTTGCTCCATCACTTTCACTAAAAGATCTGAGAGAATTTTGCCCTCTTATGCTATTTCCACCCATATAATTTCAAATGTAGATGCTGTGCGAGATCTTGGGATTACTCTGGATTCTGAACTGCTTTTTGACCAACATATACATATACAACATCACCAAAAAGCGAATCGCATGCTTGGTTTTATCTATAGAACCTCATATGAGTTTGGGAGTTCCATGGTGTTGCGTACACTCTACTTAGCATACGCCAATAGCATCCTGAGTTTCGGTTCGGTTATCTGGAACCCACGCTTCAGAATTTATATCGATAAATTGGAAGGTGTTCAGAGAAGATTTCTCAGATACTGTCGGGCACGTTTTTTCCCCTCTATGTTGGAGTTGACGGAGATGTACCCCCAGATGAATTGGATAACACTTGAGGATCGCAGAAGAATGACTGATGTAATGTTCGCCCACAAGCTCGTTAATAACAGATTGGATTGTGTCGATATAGTTCATCACCATCATGTTTCGGTTTTTCCAATCTGCACTTTTCATTAATAACGCAGGTTGAGTTGACTGCATCTTTGAAATTTAATATCTAAAAAAAAAATTGTTATTATACTTTTCACTGTTTTAAGTTATTGTCTCACTTTTATTTTTGCTCGATGTATTATTTAGTTAGTGCAATAAGTGGATACTTTTTTGGGTTCGTCCTGTTGTATCCCAAAGAGAAATAAATAAATAAATAAATACTTATATAAGTGAATATTATATTCGGTATACATTTCCTTGAAATGGATGAACTAAGTGTTTTCGAATTCATTCACTTATATTTATGATAATGAAGAACAGATTTTACTTAATTGGAATCCACATTGTTCCTGTGAATATTGATTTGATGTGAAATTTATCGATCGAGCATACACCTACGTATAAAAGATTTTAAAACTCTTTCACTGAACTAAAGTAGGTCGGCACGTTGCACATCAATGATTTCACCTTCCAGAGAGTGGGTTTGTACAACTAATCGTAAATCAGAAGTGTGTATATGACAGAAGTTACCCGAAGTCCCTTCGTAAAGCGGTAGTTTGGAAGACATATTTTTCGTGGTAATATAGCCCCTTAAATGAATTAGAGGTTTTATTTCCGCCAGAACCACTATGCGGGTCGATATGAATGAGCAGCGGATTATCCTTGTAATCCCAAATGAGCGGATTGCATTTCAATATCGAAATTGCTACGAGAACGGATAAAAATAGTTCTTCGAACCGAAAAATACTCCATGTTGCAACTAAAATGAAACGAACACGAGTGTTTTTACAAGATAATCATGGCAATATTGTTGTTATATTTTTCAATTGTATCATTTTTGAAGCAAACGCAGAGATACGTCAAATAAGTAATTAATTCACCTTCTGTAATTTCGGAACGGAAAGAGTCTCATTTCACCCTTTCGAAGCCAATATGTTTCCATATTCGATTACAAGAGACAACATAGGTCTTGTGCGACTATGAAAAAAATAGGAGCAGTGTCACTAGGCAAATCCTTCATGTCTCAACTCAACTATTGAGAGCGTTCAGACAGGTAAAATCCTTACCCTAAAGTTCGTATTGCGCCGGCTCATTCCGATAATGGGCTCAATTCGCCGAATTGCAAGTTTTTAGTTGGTTTTAAGATGACGACACAGAAATTTCGGAAAGATCCTATCCTTTTATTGAGCGCTCGTACTACTTACACGAGAGCATATCATTTCGTCACGATGTCTGTATTTTTCGAATTTTGAGCCGAAATTGGTCTCAATCGACTATGTTCGACTCACTGATGACGAATGCGTCGAAAACTTCGAGTCTGTCGAGTCTGTCCGTCCGTCCGTCCGGCCGGCCGTAAGCACGATAACTCTCGAACAGAACAACCTAGAGACTTGAAATTTTCAGTGTGGGTTCAGATCTCAAATGCCTCGGCGAGGTTCGTTAATGGGCAGAATTCCACCAGGGGTTCCGTAAAAATGGCCGTTTGAAATTTAGTCCTGCTTATTACTTCGAAACTACATATTCGATCGAGATGAAATTCTGCACACAAATGGAGAATGAGGGGTTCAAGCTACATGTGCAATTTTGTCCAGATCGCATGACCAGAACCATAGAAACCATAGAAAATGGTAACTTTTGAACGGAAACGCCTAGGGACTTGAAATTTTCAGGATAGGTGTGGATCTCGAATGTCGTGATGACGTTCATCTATGAGCAAAATTATACTGGTGGTTCCGTAACTATGATCGTTTGAAATTTATTTTTTCTTGATAAGTTCCAAACTAGATTCGATCGTGACGAAATTTTGTATATTAATGGAGAATGATTTATTCAAGCTACATTTCTCCAGATTTCATGAACAGAACCATTGAAACCATAGAAAATCGTAACTTTCGAACGGAAAGGCCTAGGGACTTGAAATTTTCAGGATAGGTTTGGATCGTAAATGTCGTAGTCACGTTCATCAATGAGTGAAATAAGACTAGGCGTTCCGTGAATATGGCCGTTCAAAATATTTTCGAAACTACTGATTGGATTCGAATGAAATTCTGCACATAGCTGAAAAATAATGTATTCAAACTACATGCCAAATTATGTCCAAATCGCATTACCAAGACCATAGATACATTAGAAAATTCTAGCGAATTATCGAAAATAAATTGTTCAGCTAAAGCACTGAAGTCTGGAGTTTCGCCTCAGTTTGAGAATTTTTTTGACAGCTGTCGAAAAAATTTCAATTTGTTTCTGAAACTGGAAAATGTGAATCTAGGTCTATTATTCCTCGACATGTGCGATAGACCCCTGAAAGATGCCCATTGAAGGTTATTAAATGGCGAACATAGCCAGTAGGATCGTCCTGATAGAGAATAAATATAGGGTCCTCACACTCAAAGCAGATCTTGATGTACATGGTACAACATAATATGGTTCTGAGACCCCGAACAAAGCTCTAACTGCATGCAAACCAGAAGCAGATTAAGGTGCACATCACACACATACCGACCATCGTACCTGCAATATGCAAATCACAATAATCCTGGTGGTCCTATGCACATTTTTTCTTTTGACCAAACCTTTTCTGCAATTCAAGTATTGTAAACGAAAAGAATTGAGTTTTTTTAAAGGAACTGTATAAATTATTTTTCGCAAACACTCTTTAAAAATTAGTGAATTTAGCATGATTTTTTCAAATACTAGTGAAGGGTGCTATTAAAAATTATTAAAGTTTCCCAAAATAACAAATTGAAGTTGAAATGTCCTATAAGATTGTGGTTCATTAGGTTTATGGAATTAAAAGGTAAAAGCATTTTAAACAATATTCCAGTTTCGAAAATAAGAATCATCATCATAATGTAGAATTTTTCGTGGTGTTGTTGCAGAAAAAAATTTAAGTCTTATGACTTGTGGAACATTAGTATACTCAGAAAGAGACAAGGTACTTTCAAACAACCAAAATTAGGAAAATGAATTAGAACCGTTGGGCGTAGAAATTGACAACAAGCGGAGAGAAGTGCATAGGAATAGGTTCAAATATTTCTTTGATCGAACAAATTGTGTGAAGATAATTATAAAATTATGTAAATATAGTTTCATGAAAATATAGAGATAGAGATTTTAAAAATATGTAAATGTGGGTCAGGGAAGAGACTATGTATAAGTAATAAGTAAACAATTTTTTTTGATAACGAGATAGATTTCAGCAGTGAAGAATAATTTGATAATATAATATTTGCAGAGCATGATGGTCTATTGAACATGATACTCGATTCGCTTGCTCTAACTTTTGACAAATGATAAACTAGACTATCCTTGATGGGCGAATTTGATATCACTATTCACAGGTATGTATGTATTCACGCTGTGCATTCGCTTAGCAAAGAAGAAATATCCGTTGCGAAAAAATATTATAATCCTTAGTATTGTGGCTAGAAACCTGTTCAAAAATTAATACGTGAAATGAAATCTTTAACGTTAAAGAGATAATGATATTAGAAGCTCTAAAAATGATGAAGTATTTTTTCTCACTCAAGGAATCTACCAAATTTGTCCGAAGAATTCGCACATCTGTATTTTCGAGAAATTTCTGCTACTGAACAATCGATGTTAATTCATCATTCGAGATGAATATTTCACAACGCCTATTAGGGGCGCAAGTTGACAACACCATAAAATATTGGTTTTGATATAACATACACAAATACTTCAAAATATACATTTCCACAAATTTGCGGTTTATATTCAATATTTACATAGGTTGTTTTTCAATACCCATTCGAATGCCCAAATCATCGGTTAGCAGCAAAACTATTTTTTCAATACATTTATTGATTTATACATGTATGGGTAAGATTAGCAGGAAAAGAGCACTGCCGTGAAGTGAGGAGCTTTTGAGCGCTCGTTCAGCGAAATTTGAATTAAAAGACTGGTCAGAACGAATATTTCCAAAAATGTGGTACATAGTAGTATTGATTCTGCTGTGATATTGCTAATATTAGTTGGTGCTTAACTGGATACCAAATTCACAAGAAATGTCATGAACTCTGAACGAGATGATCTTGTTTGAATTATCATGTCTTATTCTAAGCAAAGGAGTGAACGTCATGACCTTTCTCAATGAATTCTTAGGATAGGTAACGAGATCTGGATCTGGTAGGTGCCATGAGTTCATGCTACTCTACTGATGCCTAAATTTTGTTGTATATTCCATAATTCTGCGTTTCTATATTTCTTTGCGTGGACATACCTATTGATATAGCCTTGCAAGAAACGATACTAAATGCTAACAGTAGAGTATTCTTCCATAACTATGAGAACAGAGCAGTTTCAATAAATCTGTCAAAGATTAAAAGTTTTCAAAGAACTATTAACCAATAAGTCTACTACCGGCCCTAAGAAAAGTAGTTCAAAATACATCGCAAAGAGGCTGAATGAAGGAATCGAATTCGTGAATTTTATACGGGCTGAATAATTCGGATTCAGAAGAGAACTTCAACTACTGATGCTAACCGAACATACCGCACAAGGTTTTTAGGGTTAGCAAGCTTGGGACTTGTTCTACTTGATGATGCGAGAGCAGTCGATAGAGTATGGCACGAAGGATACGCCTTCAAGTTGAAAACAGCAAGATTTACGCTAAAACAGTGCACTATACCTGATAATAAATTATATGAGAGATCAAAACTTTAACCCTCTCTACTTTTTACTATTATATACCCATCCTGTCAGATGAGAGGACTAATAATCGATTCAAAATTATCGATAGATCGAAGATCAAATGCCAGAGTGGTGTCACCTTTCCTTGAACCTTTTCTCGAAGTGCCGTATTCTCAAACCCTCACGACTTCGGCCTGGATAGAACTAAAGCGCCCAAATTCTCGGGAAAAGGTTGTGATCACAGACATAAAAAATTAAGAAAAGCACTGCCGTGAAGGCAGGAGCTTTTGAGCGCTCGTACATGCACCTTGTAGGTAGATTCGCATTCTCCAGTTTCAGAAACCAATTGGAAAGATTTTGACAGCTGTCAAAGGAAATTTCAAACTAACGCGAAAATCCAGACTTCACGTCAGTGCTTTGGTGACCATTTTTTTTTCGATGATTCGCTAGAATTTTCTATGGTATCTATGGTCTCGGTAATGCGATCTGGCAAAATTTCTCACATAGTTTGAATACATTATTCTTCATATATTTGCAAAATTTCATTTCAATACAATAAGTATTTTCGAAATTATCAGGAAAAATATAGTTTGAACGGCTATATTTACGGAACCCCTAGTCTAATTTAGCTCAATGATGAAAGTGATCGCGAAATTAGCGATCCGAACCTATCCTGAAAATTTCAAGTCCCTACGCCTTTCTGTTCGAGAGTTATGATTTTCTATGGTTTCTATGGTTCTGATCATGCGATCTGGAAAAAAAGTAGCTCGAATATATCATTCTCAATTCAAATACAAAATTTCGTCACGATCAAGTCCATAGTTTTGAAATCATCAAGAAAACTGAATTTCAAACGGTGATATTAACGGAACCCCTAGTCTAATTTTGCTGATTGATGAACGTGACCGCGACATTTGTGATCCACACCTATCCTGAAAATTTCGAGTCCCTAGACTTTTCCATTACAAAGTTTTCTATGGTTTCTATGGTTCTGGTCATGCGAGCTGAACAAAATTTTGCATGTAGCTTGAACACGTAATTATCCATTTGAGTGCAAAATTTCACCTCGATCGAATATGTAGTTTCGAAGTAATCGGAAAAACAAAATTTCGAGCGGCCATATTTACGGAACCCCTAGGCGAATTTTGCCCAATAACGAACCTAACTGCGGCATTTGACATTCGAACCTACCCTGAAAATTTCAAGTCTCTAGGACATTCCGTTCGAGAGTTGTCGTGTATACGGACATCGAATTTTCCGACGGATTCGTCATCAGTGAGTCGAACATAGTCGATTGAGACCATTTTCGGCTCAAAATTCGAAAAATACAGTAATCGTGACGAAATGATATAGCCCTCGTGTAAGTAGTACGAGCGCTCAAAAATTATAAAATGCACTTCCGTGAAGTCAGGATCTTTTGAGCGCTCGTTCATCCACCTTGTAGGTAGATCCGCATTTTTCTGTTTTGGAAACAATGGAAGAGGTTTTTGACAGCTGTAAAAAAATTCTCAAACTAGGGCGAAACTCCAGACTTCACGTCAGTGCCTTAGGTGACCAACTTTTCCTTTCGATAATTCGCTAGAATTTTCTACTGTATCTATGATCTTGGTTATGCGATCTGGACAAATTTCCGCACGTAGTTTGAATACATTATTCTTCATCTTTGTGCAAAATTCCATTGCCATCCAATGTTTAGTTTCGGAATTATAAAGAAAAAATATTTTGAACGGCCATATTCACCCCTAGTCTTTCGTTCGTTGATAAACGTGACTACGACATTCGAGATCCACACCTTTCCTGAAAACTTCAAGTCCCTAGGCCTTTCTGTTCGAAAGTTATAATTTTCTATGGTTTCTATGGTTCTAGTCATGCGATCTCGATAAAATTGCATGTAGCATATAGCGAATAAACATAATGTTGTACTGAAGTGAATATTATACTTCATTTATTTCTGAATAAAAATTTTTGATGGCTAATGTTGATAGGTTATTCGGGCTGACCTAGAAACCAGTAGATCTTTCTTGAAAAATTCATAATATGCGAAATAGACAAAGGTGAGCAGAAAAGAGAGATAACTTCATTGTTCAACTATATAATATCTACCCGAATATTCTGCACCCTCTGCTTTGTTTGTTGAATTCTTTTTGATATTTCCACAAAAAAATCAACATACTTTGTAACTACCAGAACCCGTCTAGTTAAAAGCCTCGTTTTAGTGGAACAAGTATATACTGAGATGACAAAAAACCGATATCATTGCATATTCGAGGGGGAAATCGATGAATGAAAAAATAATGGACACACCGCAGTCGTTTGATACGTAACATAGTCCCCGAGCCCAATCGTTTGACACACGTGGGAAAATAAACCTTTAGCCGAATTTAGTGCTTTGCAACGATCGACATTTTCATTGAAAAAATATTATCGTAGCATATGTTGGGAATTCTTGTGGTGCATCGCTTTCAAACTGAATTCTACGAAAATACAACGACTAAAAGTCCAGCATCCTCTTGTTTTTCTTTCGTTTCCAGGGAAATCATTTTTCGATTTCATTTAATTCATTTTTTTTCACTTCTGTTTCGTATAGTGCCCGAGGGTGGATTATACAGGGTCTTCATAAATGATTATAACATCGCACTAGGCTTGAAAATATTTCAATTTTTGCGGTAAACTGTTCCACACTTGCAATTCCAGCCACAGCATTTATTTTCTGGGCGCATGACAAACAAATAATAATGGCTGTCAGTTTCGAAATTCTTTGAGAGCTATACTATGAGAAGCGGCAAAAAATAATCCAAAGCTGACTGTGATATAACAATCTTTATATATAAAAATTACGTATCACGTTGTTTGTCCGGAATGGTCAACTAAAATACTGAACCGATTTCAATCAAGATTTTGCACACTGTGTGCAGTTTGATCCAACTTACAAGATAGGATAGTTTATATCACAATTTTTAGTTGCAATATTTTCTTATTGCAAATTATTTGTTCATTATTCATGACAAAGACTGATAATTATCCACGCGGCAACATGGGGCTCAAATCGACGACAGGAGATCGCGTCCCTACTACACCCATCTGTCGACCCTAGCAATATCGTGCGAGGAGTGATGCCAAGTTTCTGGGTCTTTCCTGAAACTGAAGAAATTTGGAACTGTTTGAGAACTGAGGAATAATACAAAATGTTCATAAAATTCGTAACTGTCAAGAATGTAGAATCATGTCAGCGATAAAAAAAGATTGACATATATATGGTTGTCAAATGCGATTGATTTTATTTTGCGAACTGTGTGCAGTTTGATCCAACTTGAGAGATAAGGGTTGCTTCGGCATACAGAACTGTGTCGGCGGAGGCTGTCCAAATGATGGCTGGCTTCCCACCAACATACCCAATGATGGCGCAAAGATGCTTCCTTTATTTCATAAAATCAGGGTAGCAGTACCAGGCAATCGACGTATGGCAGGAAGGAAGTCACTGAGTAAATTGCAAAAGAGATGGGATGGTGGAGGGCAAAATGCCGCTTGGATGCGCAGTGTGATCAGGAATTTTGAGCAGTGGATCCAATGTGAGCATAAAACGGGTACTATTTTACTCAATTTTTGACAGGGCATGGATCTTATGGTACCTTTACTAAGAGGACAGGACGGGATGATCTGTCATGCATGCCACGTTGTAGACGACCGGAAGCACTGCCTCAGATCAGATGGACGGAGGAAAGGAACGCAATGGTTGGAAAGATAGGCCCCTTTACCACCAGTTGAGTATATAATAGAGAAAATGATACAGCATGAAGGATACTGGAAGGCGTTTACGGTTTTTGTGACAGGAGACATGAGGAGAAAAGAGACAGGGCCGCTATTCATTGGGTATCATCGAAGTACGGACCGGGATGTCTTTTCCGGTTCTCGCATTTCGCCAAGTTGTGTTTTGAGCGCTTGTACTATTTTTCGAATTTTGAGCCGAAAATGGTATCAATCGACTAGGTTCGACTAACTGATGACGAATCCGTCGGAAAATTCGAGTCTGTCCGTCCGTCCGGCCGTCCGTATACACGATAACTCTAGAACGGAACGACTTAGAAAATTGAAATTTTCAAGGTAGGTACGAATCTCAAATGCCGCGGTTGAGTTCACTATTGGGCAAAATTCGACTAGGGGTTCCGTGAATATGGCCGTTCGAAATTTTGTTCTCCTGATTACTTCGAAACTACAGATTCGATCGAGGTGAAATTCTGCACTCAGATGGAAAATGACGTGTTCAAGCTACATGCAGAATGCTCTCTAGATCACATGACCAGAACCATAGAAACCATAGAAAATTATAGCCTTCGAACGGAGAGGCCTAGGGACTTGAAATTTTCAGGATAGGTGTGGACCTCGAATGTCGCTGTCACAATCATAAATGAGCAATATTAGACTAGGGGTTCCGTAAATATGGTCGTTTGAAATTCAGTTTTTTTGATAATTTCAAAACTACGGATTCGATCGTGACGAAATTTTGTATTTTTATGGAGGATGATATATTCAAGCTACATTTTTCCCAGATCGCATAACAAAACCATAGTAACCATAGAAAATTATAACCTTCGAACGGAAAGGCCTAGGAACTTGAAACTTTCAGGGTAGGTTCGGATTACGAATTTCGCGGTCACGTTCATAAATAAAGGCCGTTAAGAATTAAAATGTTTCTTTCCTAATAATTTCGAAACTACTTATTGGATTGAAATGAAATTTTGCACATAGATGAAGAATATTGTATTCAAATTACGTTTTGTCCAGATCGCATTACCAAGACCATAGATACCGTAGAAAATTCCAGCGAATTGTCGAAAAAAAAACCTAAAGCACTGACTATTAACTTTCGAATGGAAGGACCTAGGGACTTGCAATTCCCAGAGTAGGTTCGAATCTTGAATGCTGCGGTTTGTTCTTCATTAGGCGAAAATTGAGCAGGGATTCCGTAAATATGGCCGTTCGAAATATTGTTCTCCTGATAACTTCGAAACTAGTGATTCTATTGAGATGAAATTTTGCACTCAGATGGCGAATGACGTGTTCAAGTTGTATGCAGAATTGTGAAGATCCCATGACCAAAACCATAGAAAATAATAATTTTCGAATGGAAGGCCTAAGGACTTCATATTCTCAGAGTACACATAACAAGTGAGGTTACGTAAATATTTTGATTCGATTTTTTCCATCGGGTTCGAATCTTTGAATGCCGCTATTGAGTTCGTTATTGGGCAAAATTCGACCAGGGGCTCCGGAAGTATGGTCGTTGGGAATTTTGTTTTCTTGATAATCTCAAAACTACACGGATTCGATCGTGGCGAAATTTTTGAGCGCTCGTACTACTTACACGAGAGCTATATCATTTCGTCACGATGTCTGTATTTTTCGAATTTTGAGCCGAAAATGGTCTCAAACGACTATGTTCGACTCACTGATGAAGAATCCGTCGAAAAATTCGAGTCTGTCCGTCCGTCCGTCCGTCCGGCCGTATACACGATAACTCTCGAACGGAATGTCCTAGAAACTTGAAATTTTCAGACTCGGATGCCTCGGCTATGTTCGAAGGCCGAATTCCACCAGGGGTTACGTAAATATGGCTGTTCAAAGTTTTGTTCTCCTGAGTACTTGGAAAATACAGATTTGATCGGGATGAAATATTGCACTCAAATGAAGAATGAAGTGTTCAAGATACATGTGAAATTTTGTTCAGATCGCATGACCACAACCATAGAAAATTGCAACTTTTGAACGGAAACGCCTAGGGACTTGAAATTTTCAGGATAGGTGTGGATCACGAATGTCGTGATCCCGTTCATCTATGAGTAAAATTATACAAGGGGTTCTGTAAATATGGTCGTTTGAAATTTAGTTTCCTTGATAATTTCAAAACTACAGATTCGATCGTGACGAAATTTTGTATACTAATGGGAAATGATATATTCAAGCTACATTTCTCCAGATCGCATGACCAGAACCATAGAAACCATAGAAAATTATAACTTTCGAACGGCAAGGCCTAGAGACTTGAAATTTTCAGGATAGGTGTGGACCTGGAATTTCGCGTTCATGTTCATCAATGAGCTGAATTATACTAGGGGTTCCGTAAATACGGTCGATTGAAATTCTGTTTTCTCGATAATTTCGAAACTACGGATTCGATCGAGATAAAATTTTGTATTTTAATCGAGAATGATATATTAAAGCAATATTTTGTCCAGATCGCATGACCAGAACCATAAAAACCATACAAAAGTATAACTTCCGAACGGAAAGGCCTAGGAACTTGAAATTTTCAGGGTTGGTTTGGATCGCGAATATCGCAGTCACGTTCATCAATAAGCAAAATTAGACTAGGGGTTCCGTAAATATGGCCGTTCAAAATATTTTTTCCTGATAATTTCGAAACTGCTGAGTCTAGAAACTAGCCTGGTAGGTTTGCTCTTGTTTCTTTATGAAAGAATAGCTCGGATGATAAGAAAACCGGTGCAAACGTCGTTACAATATCAAGAATAAGGGCCTTACTGATGTCCCCAAATTTCCGTGCCTCTGTCAAGGGAAAATAATCAAATATAGATCTTGTATTTGTCAAGTTCCTTAAACAGGATAATTGAGCTGAACAAGAGAATACAGCATTCGGTATAATCAAATGTTGAATTGCTTTAACATGTTAGCCTACACATCCTTGCGATTTTTCAATTATTACGCCAATGTTAACTGGAAATTCGCGAATGAAAAATAAAAACTACTATATTATAAACTAAATTCTCATAATTGTAAAATGTCTTATCTCTGTATCACGTCTTAAAAATGAAACATACGTTCTAATCTTTGAGAATGTTCAGGAAGGACGAGCTCATCCAGCCGAAAATGGGTGCAACACCATCACGCAACGAAACGCGAAAATTTCCTTGGTGCGAACACTCTGTATATTCATTTTGAATCGCACTTTGTCGGACATCCGAACATCATTTCTTAAAATGAAATTTTATTCTCTTTACTTTTGAATAATAAAGCAACAGTGGTACTATTGATTTTAGATATGTATATTATGCAGAATCAAATGAGGTGAAGCAGAAATTCGTGATTTTTTTCTTCTTCCTTTTTTGCTATTCAATCTAACCAATGCCGACCCCCATGGTTCAATTCGAAATACATTCTGAACTCTCCCAAATGCTCCCAAATTATATCATTTGTATTCCCAGCATTCGCCGAATTGGAGTAAATTATACCTTTTAACAGAAGTTATATATGGCATGATACATTTTTGGTTCTTTACCCATCAGTGAACAAGAACAAATGCGAACACGGCAATAGAAGGAAACGAAATTGTATTCCATTTTCGATATGACATAGTCTAGTATCCAGAGATATAAAATAATAATAAATTTATTTCCCAAAACATTACAAAAAATGTACAAGTCGTCAACTAATTCAGGGTAATTTAAATCTTACTGATGGAGTAGATGGTTCTGTTCAACAGTAGCCTGACAACCTTTCTTTCGAAGGAATCTGTTTCCATTGTCTTGACAATCAGAGGCAACCTGTTGTAGAATTTCACACAGTCATAGTTAATACTCTGCTGGCTAGCTTTAAGTCGATGGTATGTTATTGTCAATTCATCTCTCTTTCGAGTGGCATATCCATGATAATCACTATTTACTTCAAATCTACATTTGTTCCCATGAACGAATAATAAACATGACAAGATATATAATGATGCCACTGTCAGTATTCCACATTTCTTGAATAATTCTCTGCAGCTAGTTCTTGCTGGTTTTTTACATATTTTCCTTACACATTTTTTCTGTAATTTTAGTATGGTGTCAATATTTGCGCTGTTGTCCCACAATATCACACCATAACTTATCCTGCTGTGGAAGTTGCTATAGTACATGGTCAGAGCAGCTGCCACAGTTGCTTCATCCATGATCCTCTTGATTCCATATGTAACCTTTGATAGTTGTTTCGCTAACATCTCAATGTGGGTGTTCCATTTGAAATTTTGTTGGAAGAATATTCCTAAGAATTTTATGACTTCCTTCTTAGCTGAAGTTTGGGAAGTAAAGGTGATTATTTGGGTTTTCTCATCGTTCATATGTAATCAGTTGCTAGTGAACCATAATTTTGCTTGTGCCAGTGAATTATTTGTTTTTTCTACAACATCGGAGATATTCTGACCGTGGTTGGTGTCGTTAGCAAATAAAAAAACATCAGAGCATCTGATATTCTGAGGGAGATCATTGATGTAGACGATAAACAACAGTGGACCAAGAATAGATCCCTGTGGTACCCCACAACTAATTGATTCCATCTCCGATGTCTCTCTATTCCATATGGTTATTTGTTTTCTATTTTCTAGATTAGATTCCATGAGTCGGAGCATTTTACCTCTTATGCCATAGCGTTCTAATTTGCTGAGTGGTCTACACAGTCAAATGCTTTTGATAGATCACAGCATGCAATTTTACTAGTTTGCTTCGCATCTAGGGGCTTGTAGAGTTGTTCAACGAGATTGATAATGGGTGTTGTTGTTGATCTATGCTTTCTGTAACCTTGTTTTTTTTTGGTTCAGGAGTTTATATTTTTCAAAGTATTTCGTGAGCCTGAATTTGAGGATGGATTCTGAAAATTTGAAAAGTGCTGGCAAATAGAGATGGGTCTGAAGTTCTGGACCTCCTCCTTGCTTCCTTTTTTGGATATTGGAGTCTTTTTTGCTATTTTCATGGATGTCGGAAAAGTTCCTTCAACGAAACATTTATTGATGAGGATTTTTAGGGGTTCCACAATGGTATTAATTATTTTCTTCAGAATTACAGTGCTATGTCCCCAAATATCTGTTGTTCGCTCAGCTTGAATTCTTTTGGTTGCCTCGCTAACCTCTTTTTCTGTTATTTCGAACAGAAAGAAAGTATTCTTTCATTGGTTCCGAAATGTCTCCATTTAATTGCTTTTGAATATTTACGCCAATATGTGAGCTATATTCATTAAAATCTTCTGCGGAGAATGGTGTCTTTATGTCGGAGTATTGCACCTTCTCATTTCTTGTAACTCCTTTAATTATTGACCATAGTGCTCTTTGGGTGTTATCGGCCTGCGTTATGTACCGTTCATTTGCTTGCCATGTTTATCTTTTCTCTGTATTCTTTCTTGAGATTTCTGTACACATTGTTTGCATTTGTATTGTTTTTTGAACTCGAAATAATTTCAACAGCATCAAGTGTGTTTTTAAGTTCTCTCAACTCTGCTGTGTACCAATTCATTTTCTTTTCCTGTGCTCTTATTTTCTTCTTATTCTTATTATCTTCTTGATGGGACATGATACATCAATTTCTCTGTTTAATATCTTCACAAACTGGTCAAAAGCTACATCTGGAATTTTTTCAGTTAGTTCCTCTAACCAGTTAATTTTTTCTATCCTAGTGGTCAGTTTTTTCAAAGTTGATCCATTGATTTGTCTTACTTCCTTGAATTTAATTTTATTGTCAGTTTTCCTCAGCTGTTCTGTAGGAACTGTTAGTACTTGCGCTTTATGATCGGATATGTGGGGTTCGTATGTCTCGGAATGGTATTTTATGTTGTCTGAGAATATATTGTCAATGCATGTTGCCCCCTTTTCTGTAATCCTTGATGGTTCCTTGAAGCAGAGCAGCAGCCCAACTGTACTCATGTTGTTTACAAGTTCTTGACTTAGCCTAGTGGATTGATTTATGTCGATGTTGAAGTCACCACCTACACAAAGATATTTGTTTGGATACCTCCTAATAACATGATTCAGATGGATGTCCATCTTTTTGAAGAATATTTCATTGTTTGCTAAAGGCGACTTGTAGATGCCTACTAATTCTGTATTGATTTTATTCATTTCAATTGCTGAACATTCGAAGTTGATGTATTCAGCTAGGGTGGTGGTTATTTGTAGTGACTTTGATTCTATGGAGTCAGTTGCGACACTGCCATGCTTTCTATCAACTCAAGAATAATTTGCTGATATCTTGTACCCATTTAGGTTGATATCTCCAATTGTTTCTTTGTTCATCCAAGTTCCAGTTAGTATGTTTATATCGGATTTTTTGTCGTGGAGTAGTAGTTGAAATTCGTTTATTTTATTGTTGAAACATGTGTATGTATATTTGTATATTTAAGTTCAATATGCTTAGTTCTTCATAATCTGATGTATTTACTGTACTGTCGTTTGTCTTGTGTTCTCCAGAAAATGGTGTCCTCAAGAGAAACTAAAAAGTGTGAATGCCACTCCGCGAGGCCAGAAATCCCTAGAGTAAATTGTATCTTTCTGACTTTGCGGAACTCCTACCATGTAGCTCTTATATTTCTCTGTTTTAGTTGTCACTTTTTTTACTGAAACTTCCTGCTTATCTATTTTGTATCTTTGGTGTATATATTCTTCTACTTCAGTCTCTTTGACTGTGTTTTCCACTTTTGAAATGAAGAGCCAAAGTTTCTTCCCCTTTTTCCGGGATTTGATGGATCTAAAAATGGAGTTTTCTTCACAATCTCCTGTTCCTATATCAGAATTCCTTTGTTTTCTGAGTGGATTGTGTCTACTCAATTTTTCCTAGTTTCCGTTGTTTTTATTGTTGACATATCTCTCTAGATTTATCACTTTCGCCATTGTTTCTATTTGAATTTGATTTTGTTTTCGAGTGTTTGACTTTAGTGAAACAACCGATTTCTTTGACGTTTGGGATTGGAAAATAGGGTTAACTTTATGGTTAGTTCCGCTTCCATTTTCTCTTCGTTTAGATGTGATAATTTCTGTGGTCGTTAGTTGACATGATATTATAAAGTTGTCTGGTTCTGTAGTCGTTGCTTGTTTTGGAACGGTTCTGCTTCCTGGTATGTTTTGTTGGTTATGTTTCATATTTTGTTGACGTTGTCTACACTTTTTTGTCGAGTAACTTCTCTCTCTGCCACGACATCTGCGTAGTTTTTTGTTTGGGAGAATTGCATCAGCTTTATTTTTTCATGCAGGAGTTGAATATTTTGTTGCAAAATAATATTCTTTTCTTGGGATTCCTTGAGCAGGCTCTTCAAATAACTATTTTCAATATTGAGTATTCTGATGTGTTGGTCAATTCCCCTGCCATTATCAACCTTACATTGGTAGTTTCAACCTTGGTGTAGAGTTCGTTAGATGACCTCTCCCTTTCAACTTCTACCCTTGCCCTTTCACGTAATTTATCACCGTTCCACACTCACATAGTACTTTGAATGTGATTGTCGTGCATCATCTAGTTTTCGAGATATCTTTAGTGAAAGATCGATTGCCGTCTCGTAGACGTATAGTTAGCGTTAACGTAACATTAAAAAGTAAAATGAAGAGCTGAAAATATATCTGAGTGGAAACATTGGAAAAAAAAAATTTGCTCTCTTTGTTCTTATCGAAGAATAGAAGAACGGCCAAGGGCGTAGATCTTTTTTTTCTTGGGGGGATAATTGATACAAAAATTTCGTCAGGTCCCCATCAAGTCTTGGCGATAACTCTGAAACTTTATATTTATGTATCCCCATATCTGGCATATGTTTGTCACGAATGCTAGAATTCAATTTAGGATAGTATGCGAAGAAAGTGTGTCCGGATTGTGTATCATATTCGTGATAGACAGGCATTGTCAGTTTTTTCAAAATACTTGTTTTGATTACATTTCAGTCAAACCCTTATTGTATCAAGAATTATAAAAAATTCACATATTTCGAGAGTATTTCAATTTAATTTCAGTTGTTCAAAAGATCGATGTCAAAATGCTGAATATTTGGAACTCCTTTGGAAATTTGTGATTTTCACTGAATATTGAACTTTTATTCCATTTCTGAGCATAATTTTAACCTCTGAAATAATAAAAAGAACATATAAACAGTTCACAAAGTAAAAACTATAGAATCTAAAAGTAATATGACTATTTATATATCGCCGTCTGTGAGACGTATATTTAGTGACAACGTTACATATTCGATACGTTAATAATTGAGGGGTACATAAATATATTTTCATATTCCTCTCAATGAGTATGTATTGAATATTGTGAAAAATGATGACAGATGAGATATTTATTATGTCAATTGTTAAAATTGCGGCCAAGCTATGGGATAAGATGAACTTCAAAAATTAATGATATGAAATCTACAATTATTGTTCTTGAGCGCTCGTTCTACTTACACGTGGGCTATATCATTTCGTCACGATGTCTGTATTTTAAGAATTTTGAGTCGAAAATGGTCTCAATCGATAAAGTTCGACTCACTGATGACGATTCCGTCGAAAAACTCGAGTCTGTCCATCTAGCCGTATACACGATAACTCTCGAACGGAACGACCTGAAAACTTGAAATTTCCAGGGTAGGTTCGAATCTCGAATGCCGCAGTTATTGGGCGAAATTCGACCAGGGGTTCCGAAAATATGGCCGTTCGAACTTTTGGTCTCCTGATTACTTCGAAACTACTGATTCGATTGAGATGAAATTTAGCACTCTGATGGAGAATGGCGTGTTAAAGATACATGCAGAATTTTGTCTAGATCGCATAACCAAAACCATGGAAACCATAGAAGATTATAACTTTCGGAAGGAAAGGCCTAGGGACTTGAAATTTTCAAGATAGGCGTGGACCTCGAATGTCGCTGTCACGTTCATAAATGAGCAAAACCAGACTAGGGGTTCTGTAAATATGGTCGTTTGAAATTCAGTTTTCTTGATAATTTCAAAACTACGGATTCGATCGTGACGAAATTTTATATTTTAATGTCGCGATCACGTTTATCAATAAACAAAATTAGACTTGGCGTTTCGTAATTATGATCGTTCGAAATTTTTATTGAGCGCTCGTTCTTCTTCCACAAGGGCTATATCATTCCGTCACGATGTCAAAATTCCAGTCTGTCTGTCCGGCCGTCCGTGAACACGATAACTCTCGAACGAAGTGTGGGTTCAGTTCCCAAATGCCTCGGTTAAGTTTATTAATGGGTAGAATTCCACCAGGGTTTTCCGTACATTCTGTCCAGATCGCATGACCAGAACCATAGACACCATAGAAAATTAAAACTTTCGAACGAAAAGTCCTAGGGACTTTGAATTTTCTAGCGAATACTCAAAACAAGAATTGGTCACCTCCGTTTGAAAAATTTTTTGACGGCTGTCAAAAATACTTTCAATTGGTTTTTAAAACTCGAAAATGCGAATCTACCTAAAAGGTGGATGAACGAGCGCTCAAAAGCTCCTGACTTCTCGGCAGTGCTTTTTGTAATTTTCTTCCTGTTTATTTCCATACTACTGATTGGATTGAAATGAAATTTCGCACATAGATAAAGAATAATGTATTCAATCTTTGTGCGACATGAAGTCTGGAATTTCGCCTCAGTTTGAATATTTTTTCACAGCTTTCAAAAATGTATCCAATTGGTTTCTGAAACTGAAAAATCTACTCACTAGGTGGATAAACGAGCGCTCAAAAGCTCCTGACTTCACGACAGTGCTTTTCATTATTTTTCATATCGCTTTCCTTTGGCTATACCGGTTTTCGGTCGCCGAGTCAGCCCCCAATATCCCCGTGTTTTCGGCTTCAATTTCCCCATTTATTTGTTTTTCATACAGGGGGGCTAGTATACAAGATATTACCTCTCGTTCAAGGTCTCTCCTATTGGTGTTGTAATTCTTTTGGATACTTATATAGTCGTAGATCCGCTCCTTCTTTTTGATCATATTTGGAGATGGTTGGACCTTTATTTGTGGCCGTGAATTTCTCAGGGGAAGTGAGAACTTCGATATTTAATTTTCTGTCCATTGGTTGGTCCTATTTTTATATCCTAGCACTTTGAGGCATACACTTTTTGGCAGTTCTACGTCTTCGATATTTTTCCGTTGAGGCCTTATTTGGATTATGTGACGTCCGCCAGGGTCCAAGTTGTTGAGGTCGATGTTCTCCAGGACGGTATGTTCCAGTTGTTCGGACTCCTTACCTTCAGGGTGAGTAATAACGTCATGTTATTAATATGTCTGGAACTACAAGACTGAGCAAGGCTAGTAGACAATCGGGATGTCTTCTGTGTCCGTTCTCCACGTTCTCTGGTGTATCAAGCAACCATAGCTATATATTCTGGTAGTCTCCGTTTTTTCTCAACAGCATCCTTTCTTCGACCAGTCATCTACATCAGATTTTCCACTACATCTGTTCCTCGATGCTCTGCCAGAGTGGGTACGATCCCATTTTATCATCAGCTTCTACATAACGCGAGGAGATAACATAAAACTGAAAATAATACTTCCAACTTATTCAACAAACAGAGGTATAGTGAGAGGACCTTACTCAGAAATGCATCTCAGAGATTTCTGGAGCGAATGTTAATTACCACGTCAATTACCGAACTCAGAATTCTCATATATATTTTGGAATCGATGTATTTGGCGGAGGAATATCATTTACATATTTAAAATTACGAAAAGCACTGCCGTGAAGGCAGGAGCTTTTGAGCGCTCGTACATGCACCTTGTAGGTAGATTCGCATTTTCCAGTTTTAGAAATAAATTGAAGGAATTTTTGACTGCTGTCAAAAAAATTCTGAAACTTAGGCGAAACTCCAGACTTCATGTCAGTGCTTCAGCTGATCAATTTTTTTCCGATAATTCGCTAGAATTTTCCACGGTATCTATGGTCTTGGTGATGCGATCTGGACAAAATTTCGCACGTAGTTTGAATACATTATTCCTGAGCTAGGTGCATAATTTCATTCCAATCCGATCGGTAGTTTCGAAACTATCAGGAAAAAAATATTTTGAACGGCCATATTTACGGAAACCCTAATCTAATTTTGCTCATTGATGAACGTGACCGTGAAATTTGCGATCCAAACCCACCCTGAAAATTTCAAGTTCCTAGGCCTTTCCGTTCAAAACTTAGAATTTTCTATGGTTTCTATGGTTCTGGTGATGCGATCTGGACAAAATATTCCTTCAATATATCATTCTCGATTAAAATACAAAATTTTATCTCGATCGAATCCGCAGTTTCGAATTTATCGAGAAAACAAAATTTCAAACGACCGTATTTACGAAACCCCTTGTATAATGTTGCTCATAGATGAACGTGATCACGACATTCGAGATCCACACCTATCCTGAAAATTTCAAGTCCCTAGGCGTTTCCGTTCAAAAGTTACAATTTTCTATGGTTTCTATAGTTCTGGTCATGCGATCTGGACACAATTTCACATGTAGCTTGAACACCTCATTTTCCATTTGAGTGCAAAATTTCATCTCGATCAAATCTGTAGTTTTCAAGTAATCAGGGAAACAAAACTTTGAACGGCCATATTTACGGAACCCCTGGTGGAATTTGGCCCATTAACGAACTTAACCGAGCCATTCGGGAACTGAACCCACACTGAAATTTCAAGTCTCTAGGTTGTTTTGTTCGAGAGTTATCGTGCTTACGGCCGGCCGGACGGACGGACGGCCGGACGGACAGACTCGAATTTTCCGACGGATTCGTCATCAGTGAGTCGAACATAGTCGATTGAGACCATTTTCGGCTCAAAATTCGAAAAATACAGACATCGTGACGAAATGATATAGCCCTCGTGTAAGTAGTACGAGCGCTCAAAAATGCTGAACCTCTGGTTCGCGGCTTTTAACGATTGAAACTACAAAGGGTCTAGTTTTCGAGTGTATCCTCCAATTTAATTCATTTTAATGATTGCGTTGCAATGATATCCAGCGTTAATTAACGCTTTTAATGGAGTTGTCAACGAATCAACATATCAGATATTGAATTTGTATTTCGATAAAACCGTTTCGAATGATGCGGCTTCGAATAATCTAATAGTTTGTTTGGTTGGATAGGTATCAGAAACCAATATTCGATTCTACCATTCAGAATAGCAGAGTTTACAAAATTTCAAACAAAATCCACATGATGAATGATCTTAACCCATTCCCTCCCACCGTACTCATTTGAGTACACTTCAAATTTCACTCTGCTAGTGAAATCTCTTGCAATTTTTCAAAGTTTTGAGAACCTTCTTGTGTTATACGATAAACCTGGAGCCTGTAATTCCGAGGTTTTTCTAAAGATACGACAGAATACTAAATTATTGAGTGTATTTTCTTTCCAAACGCGTCGCAACTCGTTGCTCTTTTTAGAAGTGTTAATTTCATTTATTTACTGTGGGAATTTCCATTTGGCCCTATTTTTCCTATTGTCAGGTATGTATTCAAGTTATAAATATTTATTTTAAAAATTTCATCTATTCACTTCCGAAAGAACGGAAAAAACTTTGATGTACTCGTTTGGGTACAGTGGGAGAATAGGTATATAAAAATTTGAATTTCATTTCAGATCGAATTCGATAATATTGATGATTTTGAGCCGATTGCTTCGGAATGTTTTTACGGAAAATGTTTTAGAACTTTGGGAGTGAACGTAATTGTTACTATGTTGACCAATTATGATACCATAGAGCCCTTGGGAAAAGTGGAACGTTGGTCCTCAGCAGAAAAACGAAGAACTGACGTGCCTCAACCACGCTTGTTTCAAAAATATAATTCACATTATGGGTGGGGTTGACAGTAAATAACTATCTGATCTTCATTCGAGGACAGAAATGGTGGTGGCCTCTTTTCACACAGTCCATCAACGTTGCAGTGGTAAAGTCATGGAGAGTACATCTACTCTCTCATGATAAAAAGACAGATTTACTTGTGTTTTTGAGAGATGTGGCTCGACACTATTTAATTTCATATAAGAAAGCGACATCATCAAAAAATAAGATTTCCTCAATTCCGAATAAGTATTACACAAGATGGCAAGGGTTCAAAAAATTGAAAAGCAACTGAGATGCGCGATGGATTTCCAGAAGTGTGGAGTTACCCTGTGCATTGAGCGTGACTGTTGATTGCAATTTCATTCTAATAATTGAAAAATGCTGTTTTTGAACATTTTGTAAAAAATAATTTGATTTTACGTTTTTATTCCGTATTCTCCCAGTGTACCCATTTGAGTACACCAGTTTTTTTCTTCAATTTGACACTACTCATTTTTTTTCATATTTTTCCCAGTTCTCTTGTACCGAGAGGGCATCGAATATATCGAAAATATCATGAAAATGAAAAAAAAACTTCTGTGGGAGATAATGGGTTAATAAAGATCCTATCCAAGAGCGAAAGACAAATGCCGATAAAGTATTTATCTCCATGTGACCTGCTCCTAGACGATATCCATTGGATTTCCTAAGATTTTGGGTTGTGAGTTACGCATTTCTGCCCTCAGTTTTTCTTTCAGAACTATTCTGAATTTTTTGATTCACTTTCGATCTAATCACTACGAACATTTTTCAGCTGCTTCCAGTCCGGAAATCTTGGAAGTCATTCAATTGCACTCTGTCTATCTCTAGCGATTTGGAAACATTTGATTTCGATAACTTCGGACAGTTACGCCTAAATCTTGGGGAGCACTTTCTTGTCGAGTCCGAATTGCTACATGCTGCAAATCGGGGTTATTGGAAAAAAGTGAAAAGCACTGCCGAGAAGTCATCACACCTTGTAAATTCGCATTTTCCAGTTTCAGAAACCAATTGAAGAAATTAATGACAGCTTTCAAAAAATGGAAGCAGCTCTTTGTCAATTACGCCGAATCAGCTGTTACAAAAATATAAGAATTTTTTATTCAATAATTCGTTGGAATTTAAAATTGTTCTGGTTATGCGATCTGGAAAAAGGAGCTTGAATATATAATTCTCCATTAAACTACGAAATTCCATCACGATCAAATCCGTTGTTTTGAAATTATTAAGGAAACTAAATTTCGAAACACGAACATACGGAACCCCCCCTCGAATTTTGCCTAATAACTAACTCAACCGCGACATTCGAGATTCGAACCTACCCTGAAAATTTCATGTTTCATCAGATTCGTCAGAATCTTTTCGATTGAGACCATTTTCGGCTCAAAAATCGAAAAAGACAGACATCGTGACAAATGATATAGCCCTGTTAGTAGAACGAGGGCTTGAAAATATCAAACTCAGGCGATCTGGACAAAATTCCGCACGTAGTTTGAATACGTTATTCTTCATCTATTTGCAAACCCAATCAGTAGTTTCGGAATTATTAGGAAGAAATATTTTGAACTGCCATATTTATAGAACCCCTAGTCTTATTTCACTCATTGATAAACGTGACCGCAAAATTCGAGATCCACACCTATCCTGAAAATTTCCCTGGGCCTTTCCGTTCGAACGTTATAATTTTATATGGTTTCTATGCTTTTGGTCATACCATATTGCATGCAGCTTGAACACGTCATTCTCCATCTAAGTGCAAAATTTCATCTCGATCGAATCAGTAGTTTCGAAGTAATCGAGGAACAAAATTTCGAACGGCCATATTTACGGAACCCCTGGTGGAATTCTGCCCATTAACGAACTCAACCTCGGCATTTAGGAAATGAACCCACACTAAAAATTTCAAGTCTTTAGGTCCGTCCATTCGAAAGTCATCGTGCTTACGGCACATTTTCGACTCAAAATTCGAATAATATATACATCGTAACGAAGTGATATAGCCCTCGTGTAAGAAGAACGCCCGCTCAAAAATGACTGCGAAAGTACAGATTCAGTTTCTCTCATTAACAATGCCTACTCGAACATTTACTTCCTCAATTTCAAATTCACATTGATCAGTTTAGGCGATCGTTCTTTCGTTTTCAATCAGTTCCCCTTTTCTCAAATCAAAAGTGATTGTAAGTGAATTTTCTAATCGAAGAATTTCTTTTTGAGCGCTCGTACTACTTACACGAGGGCTATATCATTTCGTCACGATGTCTGTATTTTTCGAATTTTGAGCCGAAAATGGTCTCAATCGACTATGTTTGACTCACTGATGACGAATCCGTCAGAAAATTCGAGTCTGTCCGTCCGGCCGTCCGTCCGTCCGTCCGTCTGTCCGTCCGGCCGTCAGCACGATAACTCTCGAACGCATCAACCTAGAGACTTGAAATTTTCAGTGTGGGTTCAGATCCCGAATGCCGCGGTTAAGTTTGTTATTGGGCAAAATTCGCCCAGGGGTTCCGTAAATATGGCCGTTCAAAGTTTTGTTTCCCTGATTACATGAAAACTACAGATTCGATCGCGATGAAATTTCGCACTCAGATGGAAAATGAGGTGTTTTAGCTACATGCGAAATTTTGTCCAGATCGCATGACCAGAACAATAGAAACCATAGAAAATTGTAACTTTTGAACGGAAATGCCTAGGGACTTGAAATTTTCAGGATAGGTGTGGATCTCGAATGTCGTGATCACGTTCATCTATGAGCAACATTATACAAGGGGTTCCGTAAATACGGTCGTTTGAAATTTTGTTTTCTCGATAAATTCGAAACTATGGATTTGATCGTGACGAAATTTTGTATTTAAATCAAGAATGATATATTCGAGCTACATTGTTTCCAGATCGCATGATCAGAACCATAGAAAATCATAACTTTTGAACGGAAAGGCCTAGGGACTTGAAATTTTCAGGATAGGTTCGGATCGCGAATTTCGCGATCACTATCATCAATGAGCAAAATTAGACAAGGGGTTCCGTAAATATAGCCGTTCAAACTATATTTTTCCTGATAATTTCGAAAATACTTATTGGATTGAAATGAAATTTTGCTCATATATGAAGAATAATGTATTCAAACTACGTGAGAAATTTTGTCCAGATCGCATTACCAAGACCATAGATACCGTAGGAAATACTAGCGAGTTATCGAAAAAAAAAATGGTCACCAAAGCACAGACGTGAAGTCTGGATTTTCGCGTTAGTTTGAAATTTTATTTGACAGCTGTCAAAATCTTTCCAATTGGTTTTTAAAACTGGAGCATGCAAATCTACCTGCAAGGTGCATGTACGAGCGCTCAAAAGCTCCTGCCTTCACGGCAGTGCTTTTCGTAATTTTTTCACTTAGATCACATTGGTAAAGTTAACGTCACAATTTGAAGTTTGACCTTATAGAAGTGAGCGCACTCTTTCGGGATTTCAGTGAATGAATGTGTTCTGATTGCAAAATCGCTTCCACTTAAATCACATAAGTTCCATCAGTTCAATCAGAACGAAAAAACACTACTAATAAAACGAGAACACAGCAGAACTACTAATATCTATCGTAATTTTTTTTTGTACCCACTTCTTTTGGAAAATCAATATAGATAAATGTTTAATTTTTTTATATGCAATCGCGTGTCGTTCTTGGAAAATTTTACTTCCTTTGGATTTTTGTCTATGGGAGAGGATCGCCTGATATTTCGACTATAGTTATAGAAAAGAATATAACCGAAGAATTCGCAATTAAGACGATAGAAAATGGAGATCTTATCGCAACCCAATAGAATTGGGGCATGGAGCCACACGTTAGAAACTTTTTCGTCAGAATAGATGACGAACACTCCAATAATATTCAGTACTTGAAAGTGTGGGTGCCCCAGCGTTTTATCGTTAGGAGAAAGAGAAATTAGGAAAGTATTTTTTTCACAATACATTATTTTACCAATTACCATTGTGTCTGATGAATTGTTCTTCCAATTTAATACAAATCGAAAACATTTGGTGTAAAAAATTAAAATCATTATCTTTCCTCATGTTCAAAATTTCTCGGATCGCTTGACGCATTTATATTTTATTTTTATTCCACTATTGCATCTCAATAACCCTAGGAAATCATTGCCATCGTATTTTTATATTTGCTGCTGACCGAAGGAGTTGAAACGATTTGTACGTTATGATTGAATTCATTGACTAATTTGCTTAGGTAGGATAGAATAAAAAAAAATTCAATGTGTGAGTTGTTCAACGAATAGGAAAAGATTTTCATTATTATAATGATTCATAATTATTTTAACTGATATATTAGCTATATTCATCTTCTTTTCATTGAGTTCCCGAATAAATATAGTTTATGTATATAAAAATATACGGTGTGTCAATTTGAAAAGGTACCACCCTTAATTCCTCGATCTTAAATGGGAAAGGGGTTTGAGTGACACCTAGTTTTGAAGGTATTTCGGAAATGCTTAACACTTGACCTTTTTTGTTAGTTTACTTTAATAATCACATTACATGGAACAGCTGGAAAGCTGAACATCCACACTATTCATTCAATCGATGCTTTATATCGCACCCGTCGTAGAATAAGCAGACAATTCAAAAAACGTCCATTTTGTGTCAGTAACGGTATTGTACTCAGGAAGTAACCCTTTTCGTACGTGCAGTATCAAAATAACTCTAGTTGGCCTCTCCGCCACATAAGAGACTGTTCGTGAAAAAAGGTATCATTTCAATTTTTTTGGAAAAATAGCAGAATTTTCCACCACGACGGTAAAAATTGAATTAATTGAATATTGTGTGCTAGAGTTATAATGTTCAAATGGAAAGCTGCAGTAATTACGAAAGTTCAGCGTGTAAAATTGACTAGGTACACAAAAGTATAGAACAAAAACTTCGGTAAACCAAAACTTCAAATACGATTTCCCAACAACATCAATTTTTGAATCGTATCCTTATTCTACGACGGGTGCGATATGTAGATAGTAGATTTGAGCCGAAATGGCAAATAGTTTCCGAGATACCAAAGTTTTGGGAAATAATTTCTTCTTAATTTTCTAGTGAGAAGATCCTCACTGAATTTCACATGGACTTTCAGATCGATATCTCACAACTAACTACGAAGTTTTAATTTGATCGCATCGGTATTGCTTGAATCATTGAGTAAAATTAAGACTTTATATACGAAACCCTTTGGCGCATTTCGCTCATTCAACGACTTCGAACGTTCACTGAAAATTCCAAACTTTAGTTCTCTTCTTTCGAGAGTAATCGTATTTGAGGTCGGCTGTACGGACAAACAGAATTATTGAATTTGAATACGAATTATTCATCTGTGAATCTAACCTAACCATTTTTGGCTCAACATTCGGAAATTACAGACATTTCGGCTAAATATGACGTAGTTGTCCATTCAAACAAGTGCGCAAAAAAAAAAAGAAAAATATATGTGTAAGAGAAAGATTCACCTTGTGTCTGAAAATTTTGCCATCGATGACGTAGTAAGGGATCGCATGCAATCTCGACATTCTTAGCTTGTGGTTACGAAGGTCATCAATCAAATAATAGAAGTTTTCTTTGATGCTGCATCATGCCCTTTGTCCGTCAAAAGGAAAGAGCATATAAACTTTGGAGAAACTAAACTTTCTTAACTCACCCCTAAATGTTCATATTACTTCCTTACTTGAAATTAAATTTGTTCACTCCACGAATTCTTTCGATGATGGTATCTTCATTTACAAAACTTCATATACAGGGTGACCCAGGGTTAAACCGTCAAAAAATAAGATTTTTTGTTCTAGTAATCATGTGCCCTTACCTGCTTCGTTTTCGAGATAAAGGGTGTCAAAGTTTTCAGACAAAATCATTTTTTTATTGATTACTGATTGATTTTGATGTAACTTGGCATGCTCGTTTGAGACAATGAGGGCATCCTTTCAATTTAATGAGATTGAAGTTTTTATTTCCAGTGGCGGTCCAGAGGGTAATCTAATTGAAATGACAATTATGAAAAACCATTGTACGCCACCGTTTTTTCGTATGTTCATTACTCTCTAATATTAAACAATTAAGAATAATGAATTTTTTATCATCTTCTTTTTGTATCCCGCTCTTGTTTAGAAACAAATTAAAAACCGTTCCCATGTATGTTACAGAAAAAAACTCATATCAACAAAAATCAGATCAAAGGTAGCTGTTGGAACCAATAATTCAATTTTTATTATATTGAAATGGCAGATAAGCTTGCCAAGTTTTATCAAAATCAGCCAAAAGATTTTTGAGCAATTCATAAAAAAAAATTTATAAAAATATTGATGACATCCTATATGTCGGAAACGAAGCAATTCAAGACACGTGAATGAAAAATCCTATTTTTTCCTGAAAACCAATCCTGAACGTTTGACGGTTTAACACTGTGTCCTGTATTTCCTTGCGCAAAATCCGATGAAACTACGTAATATTGTCTCTTGATGAACAATAATCATAGGTCAAATCTTATTTTTCGAATTTCTGCCCAGTTCCCTTTTAGCTTGTTTATATGCACATTTATTTCTCATTTTGCCAAATTTTAGAATTTTGAAACGAAAATATTCTCAAACGATAAGGTTGGAATCATAGATTAAGAATACCTAGTCAAATTCAATTGTGTCCGTCCGTACGGATATAAACACGATAATTTTCGAAAAAAGAGGCCAACAGTTCTGAAACTTTCAGGATACGTTCAAGGTCTGAATGCGCTGGTTGGGTTCGTTAATTTACATACAATGAAGATCCACTAACTGTTACCTCAAATAGCACCTTGGAATAGTTGAAAACTCTGAAAGTATATACTTCTCATACCAGATGGAAAGAAATAAAAGAATTATCCCCGAATGGGGCTCACACTGGATCAACTCATTAAGACTAGCTGAAGTGTACCCTCAAGCTGGAAAGTTATATTCTCAGGCATATCCAAGAGGTAATAGATATTCAGCCGAGCATTCAGTTAGAGGTAAGAGAGATGCGGCTATTCATGTAATTTTATCCTTTTCAGAACTCTCTTCCTGATGTATGAAGTGGAACTTGAGAACCTGTTTTATCCGCCAGTCTCACGTGTCTACCTTGAGGCTCACATGCTGCAGAAATGGGTTTCATGAATCGTCTCGCAATCTGAGGAAAAAATCGACGTGGAACATGTTCTGTAATTTCATGCAATATAAAATAGCTCAGAGTTGAACTGCGGTTTAGCAAATTGAAATGCATATTTTTGCTTTATGCAAAATTGGACATCGGGTTCATTTCTGTAATCGAATATAATGAAGGTGCATGATTTTTTATGGCGAAAACTTTCGGCTACTCAGAACTGCGTGAAATGAAAGCTTTTTAAAGCTCATAGCGCTTGGCGTTTTTGCGAGAAATACAAAAAGCTTTATGCGTCATGGTCCGATGAAGAATAAAAGACTCCTTGCGATATACAGGGTGTTTCATGAGTATTTGGCCATGGCCTAGTGGTGAATGGAGGTCATCCAGGCCTTTCAGGAAAGTTGCTTGTTTTTTATCCTGAGGCTATTAGTTTAGGAGATACAGAATGGATTTCGGCCTGAATCTACGATAGCCATAACTTTGGAATCTGAGGTCCGATTTTGATCAAATTTCTTTGGTTTGTTCACTTCGGAAAGTCCTTTTGAATTGCTCAAGAAATATCAATATTTTCAGGGCAATACTCAGAATATCGTGGTTATCTTTCAAGCCTCAAAATCTATTGTTTTCACATCACTTAGAGAAATGCCGTTTTTGCCATGAAAAAATACATAATTCAATCTAATGAATTCAATTTTTACTTTGAATGGCACACTTGTTACAAGCGAGTAGCGATCGAACGAATTCATATTTTATGTAATTTGAAAATGCTGTCCTGATTTTAGTCCTTTGCTGATAATATTTCTTGTCTTTTCCTGAATTTTGAACTTCAAAGCTTGAGAGCGTTATAACTCATGAAGTACACTATTCTGGAAATGTAATCCAAAAGTGTATTCGTTTCAAAACACAAATAACTAGATATTAATATTTTTTATTTTTTCATGAAACTTGAAAACTAATTATTTCATTTCACAATACAAAATTGAAAGGGTAGTATCATAAGAGATGTTCGAAATGGATTCTTTTCATATCGACACATCTCCTAGCTCTCAAAATGAGATTATTTATTGCCCTTCTCTTCATATCGGGATTTCGTTTTAATTCTGTGTAAGCCCCTATCCTCGACCACTAATGGTCTTCAACGGCATACACATTTTTTTTTCAGATATCCCCACAGAAAATAATCCATAAGAGTTAGATCTGGGAACCTTGGCATGTTACAGGGCCATCATTCCCTATCCATCTATTTGGATAGTTCTCATTCAGATGAATCTAAAATACTCACAATTAGTGTACATAGTTCGAATTTCGAATGAAAATTGGAATAACTTTGAATTTGACAGATATGTTTGGAGGCAAAGAATATCGTTTCTTGAATTCAAGTAACGCAAATATTCAATGTGTAAAGAAAGCGATATCTAGCGAATATTTCGAGGAATACGAGTCAATTTTTTTGATTACATGTTTCAAGAGGGTTTACGCCATTTGTCCCTAAATTAAATATGTAGTTTCAAAAGAATTCAAAGCTCGATTGAACATACTTCCAATTACCTAATCCTCTACTTCCTTATCACGAAAAGACCAAGACCAGATTTCAAAAAAAATACATGAAATATTAATTCGTTCGACCGCTCCTCGCTCAACAAGAGTGCCATTCAAAGTAACAATTGAATTATGTATTTTTTCATGGCAATAACGACATTTCTCTGAGTGATGTGAAAAATGAAGGTTTTGAGGCTTGAACGATAAACCACGATATTCTGAGTACTGCCATGAAAATATTCATCTTTCGTGAGCCGTTCAGATTGACTTTATGAAGTGAACAAACCGAACAAACGCATGTAATTTGATCAAAATTGGACCTCAGATTCCAAAGTTATGCCTATCGTTGATTCAGGCCGCAATCCATTAATCACCCTGTATATTCTGAACTGACAGCCTTAGGATACAAAACAAGCCTTTTTTTCTGAAAGGCCTTGATGACCTTTGTTCACAAATAGGCTATGGCCAACCACTCATCAAACACCCTATATACATAACCATTGATCATTCCTCACAAACTTCTGACGGAAAAAAAGTTCAAACATTTTTCAATGAGAATGATGAGACACCTCATTCAGTTAAAATACTAGGAAAAAAAAATTACGGAAAGCACTGCCGTGAAGTCAGGAGCTTTTGAGCGCTCGTATATCCACCTTGTAGGTAGATTCGCATTTTTCAGTTTTAGGAATCAATTGAAGTAATTTTCGACAGCTGTCCAAAAAATTCTCAAACTGAGGCGAAACTCCAGACTTCATGTCAGTGCTTCAGCTGACCAATTTTTTTCGATAATTCTACGGTATCTAAGGTCTTGGTGATGCGATCTGGACAAAATTTCGCACGTAGTTTGAATACATTATTCTTCAGCTAGGTGTAGAATTTCATTTCAATCCAATCAGTAGTTTCGAAATGACCAGGAACAAAATATTTTGAACGGCCATATTTACGGAACTCCTAGTTTAATTTAGCTCATTGGTGAACATGCCTCCGAAATTCGTGATCGGAACCTACCCTGGAAATTTCAAGTCCCTATGCCTTTCCGTTCGAAAGTTATGATTTTCTATGGTTCTGGTCATGCGATCTGGAGAAATGTAGCTTGAATATATCATTCTCCATTGTTATACAAAATTTCGTCACGATCGAATCTGTAGTTTTGAAATTATCAATAAAACTAAATTTCAAACGACCACAATTACGTAACCCTTAGTATAATTTTGCTCATAAATAAACGTGATGACGACATTCGAGATCCACTCCTATCCTGAAAATTTCAAGTCCCTAGGCGTTTCCGTTCAAAAGTTACAATTTTCTATGGTTTCTATGGTTCTGGTTATGCGATCTGGACAACATTTTACATGTAGCTTGAACACATCATTCTTCATTTGAGTGCAGACTTTCATCTTGATCAAATCTGTAGTTTTCAAGTAATCAGGACAACAAAACTTTGAACGGCCATATTTACGGAACGCCTAGTGGAATTTGGCCCATTAACGAACTTAACCGAGGCATTCAAGAACTGAACCCACACAAATTTCAAGTCTCTAGGTTGTTCCATTCGAGAGTTATCGTGCTTATGGCCGGACGAACGGACGGCCGGACGGACGGACAGACTCAAATTTTCCGACGAATTCGTCATCAGTGAGTCGATTGAGACCATTTTCGGCTCAAAATTCGAAAAATACAGACATCGTGACGAAATGATAAAGCCCGCGTGTAAGTAGTACGAGCGCTCAAAAATATTATAAAAAGCACTGCCTTGAAGTCAGGAGCTTTTGAGCGCTCGTTCATCCATCCTGTAGGAAGATTTGAATTTTTCAGGTTTGAAACCAATTGAAGGAATTTTTACAGCTTTCAAAAAAATGACAGCAGCTCATTGTCAAATATGCCGAATCAGCTGTTACAAAAATAACAGGATTTTTAGCGCTCGTACAACTTACACGAGGGCAATATCCTTTCGTCACGATATCTGTATTTTTCGAATTTAGAGCCAAAAATGGTCTCAAACGAGTTCAACTCACTGATGACGAATCCGTCGGAAAATTTTAGTCTGTCCGTCCGTCCGGCCGGCCGTCCGTAAGCAAGCTAACTCTCGAACGGAACAACCTAGAGACTTGAAATTCTCAGTGTTGGTTCAGTTCCCGAATGCCTCGGTGTAGTTCGTTAATGGGTAGGATTCCACCAGGGGTTCCGTAAATATGGCCGTTCAAAATTTTGTTCTCCTGATTACTTCGAAACTACAGATTCGATCAAGATGAAACTTTGCACTCAGATGGAGAATAAAGTGTACAAGCTACATGCGAAATTTTGTCCAGATCGCATGACCAGAACCATAGAAACCGTAGACAATTTTCTATGGTTACTATGGTCACTTTTGAGGGGAAAGGCCTAGGGACTTGAAATTTGCAGGATAGGTGTGCATCTCGATTGTCGTGATCACTTTTATCTATGAGCAAAATTATACAAGGGGTTCCGTAAATATGGTCGCTTGAAATTTAGTTTTCTTGATCATTTCAAAACTACAGATTCGATCGTGACGAAATTTTGTATACTAATGGAGAATGATATATTCAAGCTACACTTCTCCAGATCATATAACCAGAACCATAGAAACCATAGAAAATCACAACTTTCGAACGGAAAGGCCTAGGGACTTGAAATTTTCAGGATAGGTGTGGATCTGAAATGTCGCGTTCACGTTCATCAATGAGCAGAATTATACTAGGGGTTCCGTAAATACGGTCGTTTGAAATTTTGGTTTCTCGATAATTTCGAAACTACGGATTCGATCGAGATAAAATTTCATATTTTAATCGAGAACGATATATTAAAGCAATATTTTGTCCAGATCGCATGACCAGAACCACAGAAACCATAGAAAATGGTAACTTTTGAACGGAAAGGCCTAGGAACTTGAAATTTTCAGGGTGGGTTTGGATCGCGAATTTCACGGTCACGTCCATCAATGAGCAGAATTAGACTAGGGGTTCCGTAAATATGGCCGTTCAAAATATTCTGTTCATGATAATTTCGAAACTAACGATTTGATTGGAATGAAATTTTGCACCTAGCTGAGGAATAATGTATTCAAACTACGTGCGAAATTTCCTTTTTCCAGATCGCATCACCAAGACCATAGATACCGTAGAAAATTCTAGCGAATTATCGAAACAACATTGATCAGCTGAAGCACTGACATGAAGTCTGGAGTTTCGCCTAAGTTTCAGAATTTTTTTGACAGCTGTCGAAAATTCCTCCAATTGATTGCTAAAACTGAAAAATGCGAATCTAACTACTAGATGCATGTACGAGCGCTCAAAAGCTCCTGCCTCCACGGCAGTTCTTTTCGAAATTTTTTAATCAATAATTCGTTGGAATTCAAAATGATTCTGATAAAACGATCTAGACAAAATGTAGTTTGAATTTATTCTTCATTAAAAAACAAAATTTTGTCGAATCCGTAGTTCTGAAATCACCAAGAAAACTAAATTTCAAACGAACATATTTACGGAACCCCGTGTCTAATTTTGCTCATTGATGAACGAACGTGACCGCGACATTCCAGGTCCACACCTATCCTGAAAATTTCAAGGCCCTAGATCTTTCCGATCTGAAAAGATATTGTTCTATGGTTTCTATGGTTCTGGTCTTGAACATGTCATTCTCCATCTGGATCGAATAAGTTAGTTAAGTGGTTATAGAAACCATAGAAAATTATAACTTGAAATTTTATGGAAAGGCGTGGACCTCGAATGACGCGGTCACGTTCATCAATGAGAGAAATTAGACTAGGTATTCCGTAAATACGGTTGTTTAAAATTTAGTTTTCTTGATAATTTCAAAACTACGGATTTGATCGTGACGAAAGTTTGTATTTTGATGGATAATGATATATTCAAATTACATTTTGTCCAGATCGCATGACCAGAACCATAAAAACCATACAAAATTATAACTTTCGAACGGAAAGGCCTAGGGACTTGAAATTTTCAGGATAGATGTGAATCGCTAATGTTGCGGTTACGTTCATCAATGAGCAGAATTAAACTCCTTTGAAATTCAGTTCTCTCGATAATTCCAAAACAGCGGATTAGATCGTGACGAAATTTTGAATTTGAATCGAGAATGATATATTCGAGCTACTTTTTCCCAAATCGCATGTCTAGAACCATAGAAACCTCAAAAAATTATAACATTCGAAAGGAAAGACCTAGGGACTTGAAACTTTTAGGGTAGGTTCGGATCGCGAATTACACGGTCACGTCCATCAATGAGCATAATTAGACTAGAAGCTCCGTAAATATTGCCGTTCAAAATATTTTGCCCTGATAATTTCGAAAATACTTATCGGATTGGAATGAAATTCTGCACATAGATGAAGAATAATGCATTCAAACGGCGTATGAAACTTTTTCCAGATTGCATTGGCAAGACCATAGATAACGTTGAAAATTCTAGCGAATTATCGAAAACAAAATTGTTCACTTGGCACTGACGTGGAGTCTGGAGTTTCGCCTAAGTTTGAAATATTTTTGACAGCTGTCAAAAGTTTCTTCAATGATTGCTAAAACTGAAAAATGCGACTCTACCTACAAGGTGTTTGAAGGAACGCTCAAAAGCTCCTGACTTCACGGCTATGCTTTTCATAATTTTTGAACAACGTCGCAACCTCATACTCACTTGCCGGGCAATTTATTGGTATTTTGGTGTTGAAATAAAACATATGTTTTTCTTATCGTCCTCTCGGTCGAGTTCTCAAACTTACTTAGAGATAGCTGTTTTTATGTAATAGGCTATTAGATTTTTGTTTCCAGTTCTTTCAGATATTGTTCATTCCCGTATTCGCAGACAGATCTCGTTTCACAAAGATAGAACATGAGGCCAATTTATATATACATAGTCAAGACGTACCGAATTATATGAAATGTCAGACAAGAGTGTCCTTGATTCAGCAGTTTCATCACTCTGTCGAAACAGATTTAATACCTCTTCGTTCTTTTCGATAAGTTTGTCGTTCTAGCAATGAATTTCCTTGATCAAGACTATCAATTATCCTCATACTTTCTTTTTTTTTCACTATAATTTTATCAACTAAGTTTTTGACACAATATCGAGTTTAGTTTTCGATTCAATTGTAATGATGATAATTCCATTCATTCAATAATTCACAGATTCATAGACCTGTCAATATAGCTCGAACGAAAGAAGTCCATCCATACACCGTTCAGAGATTTTTTGGTCTCAAGGTCTTTTCAATCAAGAACGCTCGAAATGTGTGAGGTTAAAGCGGCCATATTATTGAGGCAACATGTGTGAATCTTGTTTTGAAATATTCAAGAGTGTAATTCAATCATTTAATTTAATCATCCGAGTTTGTGTACTGTTTTGGAAGTGTTGCGGGCATCACGTGATTTCATCCTCACCAGACCCGTCCTGCTCAGTCAACCATTCGAGATAGCATATTTAATACATGTCTCGGAATCAGAGACGTTGGAAGTTTTAAGTTATATATCAGACACAGATTGATGCAGTGAAATAACTGTATTTACAAAGTTTTCTAATAAATTAACAAACCTGCAGCCTTACCACGAGCGATCGACACGACAGTACCCCCTTCTCTTCTCTACCCCCTCGGATCTCGAGTCTAGTCGTGTCAGTTAAAATTGGTACTACGCACAATCGACTTCCGTCATATTGTCGATTCCATCGACACGACAACTATCGAGCGTGTTGATTTTAATCTCAAATTTTCCAAGTGTCACTTCGGTTCAGTTGGAATTTGCATCGAACAATCCTATAGTATTGGTAGGAAAATTGATGTAAAATAAATAGTTTATATAAATCTGTGAATAATAATGGCTGTCAATCTGAATTTATCGAATTCAAAAATGAAAATTGAAAAATTTCTCTAGATAAACTAAAAAGCAAGCCAACAAGACAATTCATGTATCCCAGGTACCAACGAAATTTGTCATTTGCAATCGTAGACCGGTTTCGATCCATTTCAGATCTCATCAGTACGACTATGCAACATGATAAACTCGATGAATGAAACAAAAGATCTTAAAACATAAGGTAACGTGGTACTGAGAAAAATTTCCCAAATCACGCCACCTGTCTGTTCCAAAGTCAACTGTCTCAAATAGCTGTAGATCAAAAACTGTTTAAAAAAAAATTTTCAATCTTCATTCTTGAATTCGATCAATTCAGATAAACAGTCATTATTATTCATTGGTCAATTATTCAGACGAATAAGGCTTCAGCTTGAATCCGTTGAATTTCCATGTGTGACTATTTATGCTTGTAATGTTTACGGCGTTGTCATACATGTGTATTTCGTTTCAGGAGTGCCGATAAGACAGTTTTTGATCTACAGATATTTGAGACAGTTGACTTTGGAACAGACAGGTGGCGTGATTTGGGAAATTTCTCTCAGTACCACGTTACCTTATGTTTTAAGATCTTTTGTTTCATTCATCGAGTTTATCATGTTGCATAGTCGTACTGATGAGATCTGAAATGGATCGAAACCGGTCTACGATTGCAAATGATAAATTTCGTTGGTATCTGGGATACATGAATTGTCTTGTTGGCTTGCATTTTAGTTTATCTAGTGAAATTTTTCAATTTTCATTCTTAAATTATTTAAATCTGTGTTCAAGTGTTTATTTTCCGAAATATTTGACAACTCAATATTATCATGGAAATATTCAAATGAAATACATATCTAAACCTACCGATTTTCAAAAAATCCCTGCAAAGGAAATAAATTCACTGATATCAGAATACAATTACGAAAAAATTATAAAAAGCACTGCCGTGAAGTCAGGAGCTTCTGAGCGCTCGTTCATACACCTTTCTGGTAAATTCGCATTTTCAAGTTCTAGAAACCAATTGAAACATTAGTTCGAAAATTTTTTGACTACTGTCAAAAAAATTTTCAAACTGAGGCGAAACCCCTTAACGTCAGTGCTTTAGGTGAATAATTTTTTTTTTCGATTATTCGCTAGAATTATCTACGGTATCTATGGTCTTGGTGATGCGATCCAGACAAAATTTTGCGCGTAGTTTTAATACCTTATTTTTCATCTATGTGCAAAATTTCATTCCAATTCAATCAGTAGTTTCGTGATTATCAGAAAAAAGATACTTTGAACGGCCATATTTACGGAACCCCTAGTCTAATTTTGCTCATTGATGAACGTGACTGCGACATTCGCGATCCGAACCTACCCTGAAAATTTCAAGTCTCTAGGCCTTTCTGATCGGAACTTATAATTTTCTATGATTCTGGTCATCCGATCTGGACAAAATGTACCTTAAATATGCCATTCTCAATTAAACTACAAAATTTCGTCACGATCGAATCCGTAGTTTCGAAATCATCAAGAAAACTAAATTTCAAACGACCATATTCACGGAGCCCCTAGACCTCGCCTTAGACTAATTTTGATCATTGAGGAAAGTGACCGCGATATCGAGATCAACACCCTTCCTGAAAAGTACCTAGGCCTTTCCGTTCGTAAGTCATGATTTTCTATGGTTTCTATGGTTCTGGTCATGCGATCTAGACAAAATTTTGCATGTGGCTTGGGCACGTCATTCTCCATTTGATCTCATCTCGATCGAATCTGTTGTTTCGGAGAAATCAGAAGAACAAAATTTCGAACGGTCATTTTTACGGAACCCCTAGTGGAATTCTGTTCATTATCCTTCAACTACTCGCACCCTTAATTATAACATTAGTACACATACATACAAATATTTTCAAAAACTGCTAGAGAAACAACTCTAGCAGTTCATGAAAATAAAAATATGTATTTTTTGTGTGCTTTTCGAGCATTTTTGGTGATGGTGTACAAAATACACCACGCGAGTACTAATGTTATAATTTGAGGCGCGAGTAGTTTGGGGTTAATAAAAAATATTACTTTATTTCCCCAAATGTGTTCTTGATTTTATGAACAGAACAAATGGTAAAATATATACTTTACCTTCAGGAACTAAATTCGAAATTTGTAGAATACGGTCACATAACTACTCGCGTGGTGTTCCACACCCAATAACTACGTTCTTACTAAATCAATCACGGCGCGACTTAGTAAGGCTCTAGTGACAGTTCAATGATAGGTTACGTAAGAGCACAGGTACGATATAGGTAATTAACAAGAATAAGAGCATTTTTAGTGCGGGTGGTGTATAAAATACACCAGCGCGAGTAGTTAACCGAGGAATTTGGGAACTGAACCCACATTGAAAATTCTCTAGGTTGTTCCGTTCGAGAGTTATCGTGCTTATGGCCGGCCGGACAGACTCGAATTTTCCGATGGGTTCGTCATCAGTGAGTGGAGTCTTGTCGATTGAGACCTTTTTCGGCTCGAAATTCGAAAAATACAGACATCCTGACGAAATGATATAGTCCTCGTATAAGAAGTACGAGCGCTCAAAAATACTTTGTTATATTAAAGTACCTAGTAAGTAACGAAACAAATATTCAATTAAATTTACTGGCAAAATTGTTTTTCACTAAAAAAACTCCTCACTCATTAACACTATTAAATAAGATATTGTTTATTTTTTTCAGGTTGGTCTGTATTTCCTTGTCGATGGAACGAACTTACCCGAACGCTTCTCGATAATTGCATGTCGAGTGACGGTGGTGTCATAAACCGTTCCAATCGACTTCCGCCCTATCGACAACGGATTCGACATCGATACGTTGTCGATTGCTCGTGGTTACCCTACTGATTCCATACGATTGTCGATAGCCTTAATTTCACTAACAATCTTAAAACACTTGACATTTATTTTCTCTCCCTCTATCTATAAGACAAAGATATCAATGGAAGTCGAATTACCTACCGAGTTAGTCAACAGAGTTAGGCGGAACGTTCAAATTTACATCCCCCCTTTTTGGCAAGGAACTTACTTGTGTATGGCACTAACTTACTTACATGAAATAAACTATCATTCTTTCTAGATCTACAAGCAATACCATATATTAGATCCGATATTTTTTTCTTAATTCTAAATGGTCCTATTCTGATCGTATCTAGTTTATCCCTTTTCAGTTTGTTCTTGTTCTGAACATATACTGAATCTCCTACTTTATATTCTATTTTCCTTGTATTTTCATTATAGTGTTTTTTGTTTGTACATGTATTTCCTTTGAATTTTAAAATGTCAGTTTCTTAATTATCTCTTATTCTCTTTATTGTTTATTTTTAATGGCTCAGGGAGAATAGAACTTTATTTTCCAGTGAACAAGTAATCTGTAGTGTAACCTGTGGAACTGTGGGTTGTGTTATAGTTATCTTTCATACATTTCTCGGCTATCACTGGCCACGATTTATTTCTACATATTTTCAAATATCTTGCATCTCATTCTATTAACTTACGTTTGGATTGTTTTTTCATTTAGACCGTTAGAAAATGCTGTCACATTCTGTTAATATTAACTTGACTCCTTGATAATTGACATAATTCTTAAATTGTGTAGAATTCATCCCAGAGTATTGGTCTATTAATATTGTTTCAATTTTTTCATGTTGTTCTACTTTTTTGATTGAATTCATAAAATCCTTATCAACTTGAGTTTTTGATGTGCTTACCTATGCAAATCTCATAATCCACCAATACATGTAATCTAATAAGTGGGTGAACTATTCGTTTTTTGCCTCCTCTGATTTTGCTATAACATCTTCCAAATCTACATTATTCACTACTTCAATATTATTATTTTTTCCTAACTTAATCTCTGTTCTTTTAATCTACACATATTTTCTGTGGGATTTCTATTTGGAAATCCTTACTTTTCACAATTTGAGCATGGTTTATGTAAAGGGGCTGTTTTATTGATATCTTTTTTTGAGCGCTCGTACTACTTACACGAGGGCTATATCATTTCGCCACGATGTCTGTATTTTTCGAATTTTGAGCCGAGAATGGTCTCAATCGACTATGTTCGACTCACTGATGACGAATCCGTCGGAAAATTTGAGTCTGTCCGTCCGTCCGTCCGTAAGCACGATAACTCTCGAACGGATCAACCTAGAGACTTGTAATTTTCAGTGTAGGTTCAGATCCCAAATGTCTCGGTTGAGTTCGTTAATGGGCAGAATTCCATGAGGGGTTCCGTAAATAGGGCCGTTCAAAATTTTGTTCTCCTGATTACTTCGAAACTACAAATTCGATCGAGATGAAACTTTGCACTCAAATGGAGGTGTTCAAGCTACGTGTGAAATTTTGTCCAGATCGCATGACCAGAACCATAGAAACCATAGAAAATTGTAACTTTTGAACGGAAACGCCTAGGGACTTGAAATTTTCAGGATAGGTGAGGTTCTGGAATGTCGTGATGACGTTCATCTATGAGCAGAATTCTACCAGGGGTTCCGTAAGTATGGTCGTTTGAATTTTAATTTTCTTGATAATTTCAAAACTACAGATTCGATCGTCACGAACTTTTGTATTCAAATGGAGAATGATATATTCAAGCTACATTTTGTCCACATCGCTTGACCAGAACCATAGAAACCATAGAAAATCATAACTTTCGAACGGAAAGGCCTAGGGACTTGAAATTTTCAGGATAGGTGGGGATCTGAAATGTCGCGTTCACGTTCAACAATGAGCAGAATTATACTAGGGGTTCCGTAAATACGGTCGTTAGAAATTTTGTTTTCTCGATAATTTCGAAACTACGGATTCGATCGAGATGAAATTTTGTATTTTAATCGAGAATGATATATTAAAGCAATATTTCGTTCAGATCTCATGACCAGAACCATAGGAACCATAGAAAATTGTAACTTTCGAACGAAAAGACCTAGGAACTCGAAATTTTCAGGGTGGGTTTGGATCGCGAATATCGCAATCACGTACATCAATGAGCAGAATTAGACTAGGGGTTCCGTAAATATGGCCTTTCAAAATATTTTTTTCCTGATAGTTTCGAAACCACTAATTCTATTGGAACAAATTTTGCACTCAGCTGAGGAATAATGTTTTCAAACTACGTGCAAAATTTTGTCTAGATCGCATCACCGAGACCATAGATACCGTAGAAAATTCTAGCGAATTATCGCAAAAAAATTGATCAGCTGAAGCACTGACATGAATTCTGGAGTTTCGCCTAAGTTTCAGAAATTTTTTGACAGCTGTCGAAAATTCCTTCAATTGATTTCTGAAACTGGAAAATGCGCATCCACCTACAAGGTGCATGTACGAGCGTTCTAAAGCTCCTGCCTTCACGGCAGTGCTTTTCGTAATTTTCTCATCATTAAAGTGACCAAATTGTTGAATTCTTACATTAAGTCCTGTATTGTTCCTATTGTATTTCTTTTTATCCTATTTTGTATCTTATTTGGTAAACTGATAACAATTATGTTTATTTTGGAATTTAGCGAGATATCGTCTACTTCTATTGATAAATTTCTTTTCTCAACTGCAAAATCTAATAAAGAACCATTCAAATATTTGAAATTATATGCTATATCAGTCCAGGACTGTACTGAGAAGGTTTTTACATAATGATCGTGCCATAATTCCAATCGTTTGAAGATTATTGTTTCACACAGACATTGAACCAATTTACAGCAGAATGTGTCAAAAATAACCTCAATGTTTCTGTATATTTATTTTGTGTGATTCCTACTCTCATACATTCCTGAACGATTAATCTAATCCAAGTACCTACTGGCTTTGAAATGTTGTTCATTGAGATTTTCTATAATCATATCTTTTGCTATTAGATTTTTCTTGAATACCTGTGTTAGTTGGTATTTGTATCGGTGAGACCACTCCGAAATATTCATCGTTGAATGCAACATTTCCCTCTTCATCCATGTAATTGTAAATACCTTTTAATTCTGCATACAGAGTGATTATTAGTATACGAAATTTATTTCGAATTTTTAAGCTTTATACCTCATTAGTATCAAAAAGTTGCTTATGTTGTGTGCTGGTTTGTTAATCTTTTGGAAATTGAAAAATTTATGGTTTCTTCACAAGTTATATAGTTTTAACCTTGTGCTCTTGTCACCAGAACCAGCCTCAGATACAAACCAGAATTTAACTTTGTTCCCCATTGTATTATTGAATTGTCTCGGAATCAGGGACGTCGGAAGTTTTGAGATATATATGAGACACAGATGGATGCAGTGAAATAACTATAATGAACAAAACATATTAGTTTATTTTAATTAACTAGTCTCAAAGTTTTATAATAAATGAACAAACTTGATTCAATACATTTGTAGGAAGCCTTAATTTTATTAAAAATCATCAACTAATTCCACGTGTCTTCAAACAATTGACATTTCTTTTCTCTCCCTCTCTCTCTAAGACAAAGATACTAATGGAAGTAGAATTGCCTACCGAGTTAATTAACACAGTTCGGCGGAAAGCTCAAACTTACATATAGACCAAAAAAAATTGCATAAATCAGTTGAAAAAAGCGTTGATATTTCAAAAATGCTTTCTAAAAATAATTGTTTGATTTATCGTCCTCAAATAAGTTTGATGAGAATCGATCCAGTTATGCTCAGGCTTTGTATTTCGAACGCAATGTCATATGATAGGTGATTTATCAGACCGATCAATGCCAAAATTTGATAACAAACAAACCATTAGCAAAAAGGCTTCACGAGTTTTTCGATCGCAACCGATAATACATTATTCAAATTTCATGATCCTATATCGGATGTTTTCTCGTATTGTATTGTTCCAAATTTTTTACTCGATTTGAATCCAGAACATGATTTGATTCCCCAGAGAATTCATGTCAGACAGCAACTGATTTTTTTCAACATTTTCAGTCAATTAGCTCTCATAGTTCCCAACTACAGACGGACATTCTGGATTCTGGAGCATTGGCGGAGAGGACCGATTCGGAATGTTAATTCTTTGAAATATGACACTTATGAAGAAAATCAATCGTGTTGTTTTTCGTTACCAATTTCTGGTGTTATATTGCTCAAGCGGCCAGCAGGTATGTCACATCCACCACAGTCGGCTCGCAGTTCGCAGTAAATTAACCCCACATCAAACTTTCTATAAACATATCATTCCGCAGTAAAGGCGGCGCCAAATCCGGCTTCAAAAAGCAGTAAATATTAACCCGGGATTAAGGAAACGAACAAGATAAATCCCGTAAATTTCAAACAAACAACCGAATATCTGAATTCGGCCATGGTCCCGCTGTTCCTGGAGCAGGATAATAGATGCGCAGATAAACAGGGAATGAGCAAGGCCGCCTTCGATTCGGGGCGAAGTTATTAAGGCCACTCATTCTCATCAGCTGGCCAGAGCGATAAGGTCCCTGGAGTATGTGTCGAAACTATTGATATGATAAGCCGATTCAGATCACGAGGGATTGCGATATATGACAATAATATATTTGGTTGCGAGGAATATCTAGAAGTTCTAATTAATTGATATTCTGTTGATGTTCCAGTGTAGCTACCTATTCGTTGTGAAGTGATCGATCATGACAACTTCTCAACTGATGATCGAACGTTGTTCTGAATGTTACATTCTCGTGGGTGATGTACACGAGATAGTGCAATCAGTGATATTTATTTTCCTCAGAAAAGAATAATAAAAAATATTTTTTCTTTAACTATACCCTATTGGGCATTATTATAAAAAATATAAATTTCTGGAATAATGATAGATCATTCATATATTGAAAACGATTCAAATTCCACATAGAGGCTTCTTATTTTCACCTCATTTTGTTTCTTCTTGTCACTAATATTCCATCGATAATATCAAAGAATAAAAAAAAATATTTTATATTGGTGAAACGGCATAGCAGTAACGCACTTAATCGCCGAGGTAAGAAGAAACAACTGATGAATTTTTAAACTTTCATAACTCGTGAAATAGGACTCTGCGTTGAAAATATTCTAATGTGTTACATCAAACCAATACTTATTTCATGATTCGATATTGGATAGTTTCTGCCGAAATGATTACTTCTTCGTAGAAGAGCCTCATAATTTTGCCCAAATTTCTGCGATTTTCGAATTTCGAGCCCATAATGGTAATAAACGATTAAATTGGACTCACGGTTTAATAAGCATATAATGTTCATCAGCATAACCATGTATATAAGGATAATAAACAAGGAAAAACAAGTTTGGATGGGATACTATTCTATAATATTCGTGGAAATCAGGATTCATCTTTCATTCATTTTCTTCCTAATGTAAGTCAAGGCATGAAAATCGCTGTCAATTTCAAATGGAGATGTACTCAGTCCATACTACCCCATTTCCTCAATGAAGATTTAACAAAATATCTCAGATTATTGTAACAGAACCAAAATTTATACTGATATACGCATATAGAAAAAGATTCATGTCCCACGAAAGATCGAACCTACTACCCTCAAGATATTTCGATATTGATTTTAACTGTTGGAATGAAATTATATCACAATATTTCAATAGATAGCAGTTGACATAATATTTTGACCTACATTTATAGTAAATTAGGCGGCTCTATAACAATCATAAGAAAGAACTCTTCTAATATTTAATTTTTCCATTTCCTGATAATTTCTAGCAGGAAAATAGAAATAAAATGCCAAATGTTCATTCGGCATTATTTTATTTATCATAGACAACCTACAAAACAGACCTAATTAGTGTTTTCCTATCATTCATTTCAGTTATCAGTCTTTATTATAGGTTTGATAACTTATGGTTTGAGAAGTTGGCAATGAGTAACATAATTCCAACACGATTTCGTGATTCCATTTTGAATAGTTCATTCAAATTTTGATTCCCCGATATCTCAATGAATGCATACAAAATAGGAAATGCTGACGTCATGAAGAATTGAGGCAGCCGAGCTCAAGAGTACTAATTGCTCTCTAGCGGTTACCCGTCCGAATTTCAACGTGCCCTTGAGAGATTTCCACTGCAGGTTTGAAGAAGTATGGGTATAATTTTAATCGAGTAAGCTGAGTACACCTGGGGAGAAGGTTGAAAAGAACAAATTGGTGGTATTGTAGAACAACAAGCTCTGAATTTCTGATGTTTCTAGACGAAAGTGCATTTTACACAGAATTATTCAAAACCTAGCTGAATCTGAACAAAATCATGAACTGAAAGTACCTACTCGCATATAGTTGGATCCACAACCACTAAATTCTTCAGTGTTTGTAACTTCCATCATTCAAACATTTCTTTCTAGTTTCATTGCATAAATATTACAATTAGTTATCGTGAATATTCATTGTGGGACACCTCTATATAAGACCATCTGACAATTGCTGTCACTTTTGAAAAATTTTCATTTCATAATGGAAACAATAACGGAACTTTCATTTGATATTATTAACCCATCTTTAGGGATGAAATTTTACATCATCGGATATCAACACAGTATTCACAACAGAAATAAAATCAATGCCTGGTTCAAAACTACCTACCAATAAAAAGGATATTTGGGTCTCGATCTGAGTTTATCATACAATATAGGCAAACTAAAGATATAAACTATGTCAAACAAAAAAAAATCTTCTGTAATGAAGTAATATTGTCGATGAGCCAAGAGCGATTTAATGTTTGAACACCCAGAATAATAAAAATTAAAGAAAGAACTGCCGTGGATTCAGGAGCTTTTGAGCGCTCATTCATCCACCTTAGAGAGCTTAGATTAGCATTTTCCAGTTTTAGAAACAATTGGTTTCTAAACTGGAAAATGATAATCTAAGCTCTCTGAGGTAAATGAACGTGATGAAATCATTCACAGCTGTCAGAAAAAGTACAGCAGCCTTTTGTCAATTATGCCGAATTAGCTGTTACAGAAATATAAGGTTTTTTTATTCAATAGCTCGTTGGAAATCGAAATAAATCTGGTAATGCGATTTGAAAAAACCCTGGTCAAATTTTGTCCAATAACGAACTGAACCGAGGCATTCGGGATTCGAACCTGTCCTGAAAATTCCAAGTTTCTAGGTCGTTCCGTTCGAGAGTTATCTTGTTTACAGCCGGCCGGCCGGACGGGCACACTCTAATTTTTCGACGCATTCGTCATCAATGAGTCGAACCTCTTCCATCGAGACCATTTTCGGCTGAAAATTAAAAAAATACAGACATTCGTGACCAAATGATAATATAGCCCTCGTGTGAGTTGAACTAGCGCTCAAAAAGAAAAAACTATCGAACCAACTTTCTGCCGATGATTTCAATGATTTCTTTATAGATGTGAATGTGAACATGATTAAAAAACATCTCATAATATATCCAAATTTATTCTCAAACTCTTAACAATCTTCCTGAGCCCGTTAGAACAGTATGAGGTTGGCCATGTTACTAGAAGTTTAAGCAATAGCATAGCTCATGATAACCATGAATTGAGCAATGAAATTATCAAACAAATACAGACAGCTTTGACAACTCCTCTGAAAATCATAATTAACAGATGTTTATGATCTGGTGCATTCCCGGTCAAACTGAAAGTGTGTAGGGTTTGTCCAACATTTAAAAAAGGCGATGAAAAGGGAACAAACAACTAAAGACCTATTCACATTGCACCAGTTTTTTCAAATCTCATAAAAATTTATCCAACTGACCGGATAATTTTATTTCTTGAAAGGAGTCGACTAATTTTTTTCATCCAGGTTTGGTTTTCGGAAAAAAAAACTGACAACTGACAACTCTTTCAGTAAACTGCTCGATGCACCATACATCTCACGTCAGCTTATCCATGGTTTTACCCACACAATCCTCTTCCTTTTCTGCTATTATTTTTTTTAACTCCTTTTTGATGGCATTAGCTAAAAAAATTACTCCGACTATAACTATTTTCGTCGACATTTTGGAAACACTTAAAAGCAGGAAGCACCGAGTAGATAGTTTATCAGCAACTATGACTACACACGGCTAGTTCCCTACCTTAAAGGTCGATTACATGGAGCGAGTTTACAAGCTGCTAGTGAGCGAGTTTACAAGCTGCTAGTGAACTTGCCCGGTGTAATCATGTGATTCATGTTCACTACCCAACTAGCAGATTGTAAACAATCTGCGAGTAAAGTTGAAAGCTGGGCTACTTTACTCGCTAATCGCTGGCGTTTTGGATTGTAAGCTAGTAAACTAGCCGCGTGTAATCATAGTTTCTAGTAAACTATCTACTCGTTGGTTCCGGCTTTTAACTGCGTATACAGGGTGTTCCTAAAATGAAGGTTCAAACAAATAGGAGAGATTCCTTAAGTAATTAAAAAAAAAGTCCCATAAACATGGGAACGCAAACGGTTTGTTTTCGAGATACAGGGTGTTATAGTTAGGAATTTTTTCATGGGGGAGTATTCATAGTTTCTAGTAAACAATCTACTCGTTGGTTCTGGCTTTCAACTGTTTATACAGGGTTTTCCTTAATTGGAGGTAAAAACGAAGAGGGGAGATTCCTTAAGTAATTTTAAGAAAGGAAAAAGTCCCATTAACATGGGATCGCAAACGTTTTGTTTCCGAGATACAGGGTGTTTAAGTTAAAAGAAGTTTTTTCCTCATAGTATCTACACTTAACAAGATATTCAATTGAAATTTGGCATAGATATTATATTCATTGAAAGTTCACACCATGTTACATGCCAATTTTGATAGCAAATCTACAGGGTGATATTTTTTCTGAAACACTGTCTCCTGCTTTCCACCAGAACATTTTTCTGGTCAATTTGAAAAAATGTGAGAAGCAGCTTTGATGTTTCACTAAACATTATGGTATGAGCTACCGATGTCGAGAAACGAATTTTGAACGATTTTCTCGAAATCCTCAGAAAAATCCAAATTGCCATAAAAATTCAGTTAGTAAGCTGTGGTGAATTGATTCATTGTTGGTTTTGACACATCAAACTGAACTCATTCAGTTGAATATCTTGTGAAGTGTAGATACTATGAGAAAAAAACTTGAAAAAAATTCAAACTCGTACACCCTGTTCTCGAAAACGAATCGTTTGAGATCCCATGTAAATGGGACTTTTTTTTTTCTTGAAATAACTTGAGAAATCTCCCTATTCGTTTGTACCTTCAATTCAGGAACACCCTTTATAATGTCGTCGGAAATAGTTCGTACCGGAATAATTATTTTAGCTTATGCCTTCAAGAGGGAGATAAAAAAAAAGAGTAGCAGAAAAGAAAGAGGACTGTGTGGATGAAACCATGGATAGGCAGATGTGAGATGTGTGGTGCATCATTTAGTTTACTGAACGAATTGAAGGACGAAGACGTTTCGAACCATCCATTCCTCCAATGAATTGTTTTTCATTTAGTTCTTCATAAAGACGTCGAAAATGTTCGAAAACAAAATTTTGATTTTGTGTTGCAATAGTCCTTTCCTTTTATATTCCATAACAAATGGTACTGCTCGTAGATATTCCAAAATTCCACAATATAATTCACGTTTCACTTCATTTCAACTATAATTAGACAACAAGAAATGTCAAAAACGTATCCACAACGACAAAAACGCGTTTTTTTATTTGCGAGCTTGTTGGCTTGTTAAAGGGTCGATTACATGGAGCGAGTTTACAAGCTGCTAGTGGGCTATACTCCGTTTAAGAATTATTGACATCTCGGTTGGCTGTGAAAAATCGAATTTAAGTTGGTAATAGACTATTCAGTAATAAATTGGGTTGCTGAATTCAGGTTGGTATAGGAATAGCACTAACATTACCCATAGAAATCTTGCTTTGATGATTTTATCGAAGATATTGGTGAATATGTAATTATAGAAATTTGCTCTGAATTTGAGTATTTTTTGTCTTATGCTATTGAAATGGCTGGAATTGACCAGGATACATCGCGCCTAACAAGAGAACGCCAGGCATATTGTCGGTGTTACTTCGAGTTTTTCAAAGTTTTGGCATATATTTCCGCTAGTGTTTCAGGTAAACTGTTATTCACCGACTCAAAGTGTATTCTGATTGATCAATGTCTCTTAAATTTTCAGATTTCACCAAGCCCTGTCCGTAAAATATTAGCATGTTATTATAGCCTGGAATTAGCAGTGGAAGAAAACCTATGCGATACGATTATTCCTTCAAAGACAAAGACACATTGAATGACTTTGTTTTTGCTTGAATTAAAAACAATGAATATATCAGTTTAGATATCCTTTTTGAACTGGCCAAAGAGCACCTAGATTTCAATTGATCGAAGTCAACATTATATTATATCATAAAAAAAATTGGATACAAATACAAAAAAGTTGATCGAAGGAAAATTCTTATTGATAAACAGAAAAATATAATAAAAATAGTACGATATTATGATAAATACCGAGAATACATGGAACAAAACGTAAAATTCATTTATCTAGATGAAATTTGGATATTCGAAAACGGTATTCAGATTCGTCAGTGGACACTAGAAAAGAATCCAAAAGGTATGCTGTGTATATTCAAGGGTAAAGGCAGAAGCTGCACTATTTTGAATGCTGGAACAATTGATGGATTTTTACCTGGATGTGATCCGATTCTTGACAGTGGTATTAATGATAAGGATTACTATGAATGGTGAATTATTTCATAAATGGGTTATTGAAAATTGAAAGCTTCCCTGCAACAGGATGCCCATCAATAGGATTATGTCAGCTTATTCAATAAACACATCCAAATCACTACACTACGTGGAAACAAAGTTTTAAGGATATTTTTATCTTTGCTCTTTTATCATTCATAGATATTTTAAGTTTATTTATTATACTTATACTGTATGGTACCCTGTACTCATTCCCTCTGCTAATACACATGCTATATTGTTCCCAATTCAAAAGTATACTGAATAATTGTAAAATTGCTCATCAATTATAACATTTTCAATATTTCATGGACAGTTTTAATGAATGAAAATAAAAATTGACTTTCTTGAAGTATTCAACACCGAGCAATAAATAATTAACAAATTGGTTCATATATTGAGAGTTTGGTACAAATTTCATGTCAAAATTCTTCATGTACTACATAGATTCTCAATTTTGGTTTCTCTCATATTTCTTAATACATTATAACGTTTTTTCCAATCCATTCTTTTGGCCCTGTGCTTGCGAAGTATCCAAAAATTTTTTTCTGTTGCACCACTAGCTACCTGCCAGAATTCCATTAATTATCCTTCTTGAATCCTGACATAAAATGGTACTCTTATAGTTATATGGTTAGAATTTTGCAAGATTTCCAATACCAATAAATATTGCATGGTCCTGAGTGAAAATAAATATTTATTTGAATAATCTTCAATTTTCCATGGTTGACTTTTATATGAGATAATTTCATATGAAAGCATTCCACGATATTTTTGCGCTTTCAAACCTGAATTCCCATGTTTGAACCGCAATCGAAATATTCCGGCTTAATTAATAATTATTCGATAATTCGTATACTCAACACTTTTCTAGGTTATATTTATGTTCCATTTCTATGATGAAATTTAGTTACTTTTTAGTAACCAGAAATAAAGCCTCGGCAGGACGTTCATGGCCTGCTTCGATGTCAATAATTCTTAAATGGACTACAGTTTAGAAGTGAGCGAGTCGGCTTGTGCAATGATTACACGCAAAACATTCTACTCGCTAACAAGCCAACAAGCTCGCGAATAAAAACACGCGTTTTTGTCGTTGTGGATACGTTTTCGACATTTCTTGTTGTCTAATTACAGTTGAAATGAAGTGTAACGTGAATTATATTGTCGAATTTTGGAATATCTACCAGCAGTAACATATATTATAGAATATAAAAGGAAAGAACTATCTACCAGCAGTACCATTTGTTAGGCTAGGAAAGGACTATTGCAACACAAAATTAAAATTTTGTTTTCGAACTTTTTCGACGTCTTTATGGAGAACTAAATGAAAAACAATCAATTGGAGGAATGGATGAGTCGAAACGTCTTCGTCCTTCAACTCTTTCAGTAAACTAAATGATGCACCATACATTTTACATCTGCCTATCCATGGTTTCATCCACACATCCTCTTCCTTTTCTGCTTCTCTTTTTTTTTTAACTCCCTCTTGAAGGCATTAGCTAAAATAATTACACCGGCACGAACTATTTCCGACGACATTATACAGGGTGTTCCTGAATTGAAGGTACAAACGAAGAGGGAGATTCCTTAAGTTATTTTGAGAAAGAAAAGTCCCATAAACATGGGATCGCAAACGTTTCGTTTTCGAGATACAGGGTGTACGAGTTTGAATTTTTTTCAAGTGTTTTTCTCATAGTTTCAACCCTTCACAAGATATTCAACTGAAAGAAGTCAATTTGATGTGTCAAAACCAACAATGAATCAATTCACCACAGCTTACCTACTGAATTTTTATGACAATTTGGATTTTTCTGAGAATTTCGAGATAATCGTTCAAAATTTTTTTCTCGACATCGGTAACTCATACTATAAAGTTCAGTAAAACAACAAAGCTGCTTCTCACATTTTTTCAAATTGACCAGAAAAATGTTCTGGAGGAAAGCAGGAGACTGTTCCAGAAAAAATATCACCCTGTAGATTTGCTATCAAAATTGGCATGTCACATGGCATGTCACATGGTGTGACAATTGTAATATCTATGCCAAATTTCAATTGAATATCTTGTGAAATGTAGATACTATGAGGAAAAAACTTCTTCTAACTTAAACACCCTGTATCTCGAAAACAAAACGTTTGCGATCCCATATTTATAGGACTTTTTTTTTTCTTAAAATTACTTAAGGAATCTCCCCTCTTCGTTTTTACCTCCAATTAAGGAAAACCCTGTATAGACAGTTAAAAGCCAGAACCAACGAGTAGATAGTTTACTAGAAACTATGAATACTCCCCTCCCTCTGGCAAGAAAGAATGGATAATCCTGAAAAACTATAGAAAGAAGCTACTGGACGCTCTGCAAAAAGGACAAAAAAAAGCTATCCCTGGTAGAAATATCCTTTTTTCTTTCAAAATAATGATGTCTACTACACCACGTTGCGTTTCTGCGTAACACGCTCACAAATAAATCAAATCCTTCTTCAGTTCCTTCAAAGTAAAATATTCTTCATTAAAATACCAACAGATATGGGTAGAGAAAACCGTATGAATAACTGTAGATACTATGAGGAAAAAACTTCTTTTAACTTAAACACCCTGTATCTCGAAAATAAAACGTTTGCGATCCCATGTTTATGGGACTTTTTTTTTTCTTAAAATTACTTAAGGAATCTCCCCTCTTCGTTTTTACCTCCAATTAAGGAAAACCCTCGATCCATTTACTAACTGCTTGCTGAGGGCCATGAATTGTACTTGAGCATTAAGACGTATGAACCATTTTTAGGATTTTGCGCATAGCATCAAAAAGAAAGAAAATGTTCTAGGTTCGCTTAGTTCTAGATTTTCGCTGCAAAGTTATCATTTTGTGCAAGAATTTATCAAAAATCAGCATATTGGATTTCGAACAGATAAAACAATTTTCGAATCTACCTCCATCCAGATAGGTAATTTCCTTGCTTCACTACCCATACATTCACTATTCACCACATACTATTATGATAGAAATATGCATAATGGATCGTTCTAGAAACAAATCGAAGAAATGATTAATCTGCATTGGCTACGATTTAATGGGCTTTAATTCATCATTTCACCATTTTTCTTCGTGAATTTTTCATTTCAATCCTTACTTGCAAGAGATCGATGAATTTATTGGAGACATTCACCAAATACTCCAAGATTAAATCTCATCTGAATCGGTTCATTGGTTCGGGGCATTCGACCGTAAAACGCGCTCTAGGGGGTCACATTCCCTGCTCGGACAACTGAACATTTTCAACATTGTTAGGAGAATTTCCTGAGAAGAAAACTACAAGCCCATTTCTACGAAATGAATTTACAAGCATAAATGAAAATCGTAAGATACTATTTGAATTTGTGCTAATAATCAATGAAAAGGAATACATGAAATATCATTTAAAATCATCAAGATCTAATACTGATTTTATCATTTTACTTCGAGTAGAAAGAGAATGGTCGATTAGGAATCAAAAACATATGTGATGAATGGAGCACTCTCAGTTTATCGTGAAGAATATTAGAAATCAATTATTATGTACACACATTTAAAGGAGGGTTGTGAAGTGGGAATTGAAAACGAATTGTTATGCCTCGTTAACATGAGACGAGCTCTCGGCCGAGAAACTCGTATTGCCACTCGAGCGCATAGGCGTAGCCAGAGGGAGGGGTTTTGGGGGAGATATAAAAAGGTGATAAGCTCAAGGTTATGGACTACCGAAAAGGTGGTGTGGTCAAGGTGTTTCCAATGAAGTAGCTACTAAATCTACAACTATTTTGAATGATAAAATCGAGGAGGTGTCGCCGGAGCCCTGTTCGATACCTTCGACCACCGAGTCTGCATCTAGTCTGGTACAGGCCAGCTTGCCTGTAGCCTCATCTTTCATTACTGCAGCTAAATTGGTTCCTACTCGAATCAAGTCAAATTCGTGGATGAATATTCAAAAGCCCAAATTTTGAAAATGGCTTGGACCCCACCCAAAGTTAAGGCGCCACCCAAAGTTAAGGCGTTTCCCATTTCCTCAAAACGAAATGTGCGCTTTCAACTAAAATGAATAGAAGGATTTCCGTGGTTGTCAAATTCTGAATATAGAAGAAGAGCATACTGCAGAGTTTGCGCAGTAATGGGACGTTCGCTTCATGAAAGTAAAGGTAGCCATCAATAGGTCGACCAGCTCGTAAGCGAGCCTTTCTGTAAGTGGAAAAATGCCCTAGAAAAATTTGAAGCTCATGTGGAATCAGGATACCACAAGCGGTATTCAGAACTGGCAGATAACTTCCTTGATATAATGTCTTCACAGTCACCGAGCATTTGTCTCGGAGAGGAAGAGACAACAACAAGAAAACTGAAAAAACTAATTTCTATCATCGGAGCAATAATATTTTGCAGCAAACAGAGCATTCCCTTAAGAGGTAAAACTGATTCATGGCGGATCCATATTACACCAGAACATGAACATCCACTGCAGAATGTTGGTAGTATTCGAGGCCTCTTGCGGTACGCGGCTGAGCCCTGGGATAAAGATCTTGCTGAGCATTTAGCCACTTCTCAGAAGAATGCCATTTCCACAAGACCACAGAGCCAGAACGAAAAAATAGACATTTGTGGAGAAATAATTCAACATAAGATGATTGACGAAGTGAAGAAAGCAAAATTATTTCCTATTCTTGCAGACGAAACCACTGACATCGCACGTGTAGAGCAAGTCTCGCTTTGCTTGAGATATTTTGATTCAACGGATACTAAACATCATGAAGTTAAAGAGATGTTTCTCGCGTACATTCCAACTGTTGATGTCACAGGATCCGGCCTCGCAAATCTCATAATTACGGCTCTAAAAAATCATGGACTTTAATGGTCCCATGTAGTTGTCAAGGTTACGATGGAGTAGCAGCTATGAGTGGGTATTTCCGCGGTTCACTAGCAAATTTTAAGAAACTGCGTTGGGATTGTGCTCTCTGTTGGTTTCTACTTTAGACAATCTGCTCAACTAAGTTTGCCATCCGTCCGGGTTTCCCTGGATTTGTCCTAGTTTTCAGGGCGTCCAGGGATCGTCCGGGCCGGTTTTTTTTTTGTCCAGGTATTGTTATTTTCAAGTGAAGTCATATTTTCGCGTTCACTATTTCGAAAACATTTTGTAGTTGACTTCACCAGTTCGTGTATAACTGAAATGCTATAATTTCAATACGGTGTCGTCCTACCACTAAAATCTTCATAAAACGCACGAATGAACAAATCCATCAGGACGGTGCAGAGACAATGTTTTTTGAGCAACACAGTGTTCGATGTGTGGAACAGATCACCGAGTGACGTCATTTAGGCAACAAATGTGAACCGTTTCGAGAATGGGTTTTATCGATGGGTAGCGTCGGTGTATTAGTGGGGTGTGAAGTTTTTTTTCCTTTTTTGTATATAATATTTTTATTTTAATTGGATATGTTTTTTGGTTAAAATCAATGTGCACATGGAATTTCTATTTTTTGAGCGGTCGTAGTACTTACACGAGGGCTATATCATTTCGTCACGATGTCTGTATTTTTCGAATTTTGAGCCGAAAATGATCTCAATTGACTATGTTCGACTCACTGATGACGAATCCGTCGGAAAATTCGAGTCTGTCCGTCCATCCGGCCGGCCGTAAGCAGGATAACTCTCGAACGGAACCACCTAGAGACTTGAAATTTTCAGTGTAGGTTCAGATCTCAAATGCCTCGGTTGAGTTCGTTAATGGGCAGAATTCCACTAAGGGTTCCGTGAATATGGCCGTTCGAAATTTAGTTCTCCTGATTACTCCGAAACTACAGATTCGATCGAGATGAAATTTTGCACTCAAATGTAGAATGAGGTGTTCAAGCTACATGTGCAATTTTGTTCAGATCGCATGACCAGAACCATAGAAACCATAGAAAATTGTAACTTTTGAACGGAAATGTCTAGGGACTTGAAATTTTCAGGATAGGTGTGGATCTTGAATTTCGTGATCACTTTTATCTATGAGCAAAATTTTACTTGGGGTTCCGTAAATAGTGTCGTTTGAAATTCAGTTTTCTTGATAATTTCGAAACTACAGATTCGATTGTAACGAAATTCTGTATACTAATGGAGAATGATATATTCAAGCTACATTTCTCCAGATCGCATAACCAGTACCATAGAAACCATAGAAAACCATAACTTTCGAACGGAAAGGCCTAGGGACTTGAAATTTTCAGCATAGGTGTGGATCTGAAATGTCGCGTTCACTGTTATCAATGAACCGAATTATACTTGGGGTTCCGTAAATACGGTCGTTTGAAATTTAGTTTTTTCGATAATTTCGAAACTACGGATTCGATCGAGACAAAATTTTGTATTTCAATGGAGAATGATATATTCGAGCTACATTTTGTTAAGATCGCATAACCAGAACCATAGAAACCATAGAAAATCATAACTTCCGACGGGAAAGGCCTAGGACCTTGAAATTTTCAGGGTAGATTTGGATCGCGAATGTCGCGGTCACGTTCATCAATGAGCAAAATTAGACTAGGGGTTCCGTAAATATGGCCGTTCAGAATATTCTTTTCCTGTTAATTTCGAAAATACTGATTGGATTGAAATGAAATTCTACACCTAGCTGAAGAATAATGTATTCAAACTACGTGCGTAATTTTGTCCAGATCGCATCACCAAGTCCTTAGATACCGTAGAATTATCGAAAAAAATTGGTCAGCTGAAGCACTGACATGAAGTTTGAGAATTTCTTTGGCAGCTGTCGAAATATCTTCAATTGATTTCTATAACTGTAAATTCCGAATTTACCTACAAGGTGGATGTACGAGCGCTCAAAAGCTCCTGACTTCACGGCAGTGCTTTTCGTGATTTTTTCATGAGTCATATAGGTTAAACCTAGACTGTTATCAATTTCATAATAATAATAATAAAAACATAACCAATATTCTTCAAAAAACTGTTTTTGAAAGCGGTCAGAAACTAGTTCATTCATATCATGAAAGTACGAACCGCTTTTCGAAATATCCTAAAACTAGTTTTCGAACCGGACTCAATTATTTCAAGCTATTTGGTGCGTGACGTAACCAGTTCGTCGTGAAAATATGAATATTATATACGGGGTGTCCGGGAAAATGTGGGAAATCTCTCGGATTCAGATAAAACATAAAAAAATAAGATAACAAGTTACCACAATTTTTTTTCCTAGCGTTCCTCCCTACGGAGATACGGCCTCCTGAATGACGCCACTGGAAACTCATTTTACTGGAATAAATTTTGAACTGCTTGATATAATTTGATGGAAATTTGATATGATAAGCAATGGTAGGGACCTCTTGAACTACTGCCCTCAAATTTGAATTAGCTTGTTTAGTTTACCAGGGGCGGACTAGGTTATACGTTTTAATGCTTACATTTTTAACACCCTGTATGATAAGGAGTTGAAAAAAACAAATTTGGATCCCTTGAACATTAATCTAAAGAAAAGGTAATCTTGTTGATTTTCGATAAAATGAAGCGTTTTCGAAAAAAAAAATAATAAAGGAAGTAATTTTTTTATGTCCATTAAAAAGAACCATGAATTCTTATTTTTTTGCTCTGCAACAAGCTGTGATACGGAAGTTATTCAAAGAACAGAAAGTTTTAGTTTATGTTACTGAATCCGACAAAATTTGTTTCCTATCACATCATAATGAAATGTATGTATTTCTGTTGAGGTGCCTTTCTGGGCCAAAACTGCATTGTTAAGAATCTTTGTAATTTTGTCGGATTCAATAACGTAAACTAAAACTTTTTCGTTGTTTGAATAACTTTCGTATTCCAGTTTGTTTCAGACAAAAAAAATTAGAATTCATGGTTCTTTTTAATAGAAATAAAAAAATTACTTCTTTTATTATTTTTTTTTCGAAAACGGTTCATTTTAGCGACAATGAACAAGTGCACCTCTTCTTCAGCATAATGTTCAAGGTATCCAAATTTGTTTTTCTAACTCCTTATCATACAGGGTGTTAAAAATGTAAGCATTAAAACGGACAACCTAGTCGGCCCCTGGTAAACTAAACAAGCTGATTCAAATTTAAGGGCAGTATTTTAAAAGGTCCCTACTATTGCTCATCATATCAAATTTTCATTAAATTATATCAAGTAGTTTTTTAAATTTATTACAGTAAAATGAATTTCTAGTGGCGTCATTTAGGAGGTCGTATCACCGTAGGGAGGGCCGCTAGGAAAAAAAATGATGAAACCTGGCATCTTATTTTTCTATGTTTTATTTGAATCCGAGAGGTTTGCCACATTTTCCCGGACACCCTGTATATTATTTATACTATCGTGGACATTCGTAGATCAACTTACTCTCTAGTCTCCAGACTAAATTCCCTGTACTCCTCTCCCTCTGGCAAGAAAGAATGGATAATCCTGAAAAACTTTAGAAAATAGCTACTAGACGCTCTGCAAAAAGGACAAAAAAAAGCTATCCCTGGTAGAAATATTCTTTTTTCTTTCAAAATAATGATGTCTACTATTCCTCGTTGCGTTTCTGCGTAACACGCTCACAAATAAATCAAATCCTTCTTCAGTTCCTTCAAAGTAATTCTTCATTAAAATACGAACAGATATGGGTAGAGAAAACCGTATGAATAACTGTTGTCATTTCTTCGGAAAAAAATATCCATCTTCAAATTTCATCATAAAATATGACCAACATTTCATTATGTGGAAGTTTGATTTTTGAGCATCACGATGTTTGTATTCTTCGAATTTTGAGCCGAAAATGGCCTCAATCGACAAGATTCGACTCACTGATGACGAATCCGTCGGAAAATTCGACTCTGTCCGTCCGGCCGTCTGCATACACGAGTGGGACGTTCTAGAGACTTGAAATTTTCAGTGTGGGTTTGGTTCACAGATGTCGAGGTTGAGTTCGTTAATGGACAGAATTCCACCAGGGGTTCCGTAAATATGGCCGTTCGGAATTTTGTTTTTCTGATCACTCCGAAACAACACATTCGATCGAGATGGAATTTTGCACTCAGATGGAGATGAGCAAAATCAGACTAGGGGTTCCGTAAATATGATCGTTTGAAATTCAGTTTTCTTGATATTCTCAAAACTACGGATTTGATCGTGACGAAATTTTGTATTTTAATGGAGAATAATTTATTCATGCTACATTTTTTCCAGATCGCATGACCGGAACCATAGAATCCATAAAAAATTATAACTTACGAATGGATAGGCTTAGGGACTTGAAATTTTCAGAAAAGATTTGGATCGCGAATATCGCGGTCACGTTCATCAATGAGCAAAATTAGACTAGGGGTTGCGTAAATATAGCCGTTCAAAATATTTTTATCCTGATAATTTCAAAACTACTCATTGGAAAAGACATAAATGAATGAATTGGAATGAAATTCCACACATAGATGAAGAATAATGTATTCAAACTACGTGAGAAATTTTGTTCCAGATCGCATTACCAAGACCATAGATACTGTAGAAAGTTATAGCGAATTATCGAAAAAAAAATTGGTCACCTGAAGCACTGACGTGAAGTCTGGATTTTTGCCTCAGTTTGAAATTTTTTTTACAGCTGTCAAATTTTCTCCTATTGGTTCATAAAACTGGAGAATGCGAATCTACTTATAAGGTGGGTGAGCGAGCGCTCAAAAGCTCCTGACTTCACGGTAGTGCTTTTCAATTTTTTATGATGAAATTTGAAGTTGAATATTTTTTTCCAAAAAAAAAATGACAACAGTTATTCATACAGTTTTCTGTATTGGTATTTTCATGAGGAATATTTTACTTCGAAGTAACTGATGGATTTTCTTTATTTTTGAGCGTGTTACACAGTCACGCAACGTGGTGTAGTAGAAACAATTATTTTGGAAAAACAAAGATATTTTTACCAGGCAGAAATATTTTTTGTATTTTTTTCAGAAAGCCGGATAGCTCTTCTCCACAGTTTTTCAGGGTTATCCAGTCATTCTGGGACACCCTGTATGAAAGAGTAATAATCACTTCAAAGAATCAAGACTCTCCTGAGATATTTTGAAAATTTTTTCCATTATAATAGGTAGTTGAAAAAATATTTCAACATGTCCGGATTTTCAGATGCAAAGTCCAGGTTTTTACAGCTTCTTGTCCTAGTTTTCAGATTACAGCGATGGCAACCCTATAGCTCAACTCCAGAATTCTCGTCAGTGCTAAGTGACCAATTTTGTTTTCGATAATTCGCTAGAATTATCTACGGTATCTATGGTCTTGGTGATGAGGTCAGAACAAAATTTCGCACGTGGTTTGAATACATTATTCCTCATCAATGTGCGAAATTTCATTCCAATCCAATCTGTAGTTTCGAGATTATCCGGAAAAATGTTTAACGTCCATATTTACGGAATCCCTAGTCTAATTTCGCTCATCGATGAAGGTGACCGAGACATCCAAGATCTCAATCTACCCTGAGAATTTCAAGTCGCTAGGCTTTTCCGTTCGAAAGTTATGATTTTCTTTAGTTTCTACGGTTCTGGTCATGCGATCTAGACAAAATGTAGCTTGAATATATCATTACCATTATCAGCTCAAAATTCGAAAAATGAAGACATTGTGACGAAATGATATAGCCCTCGTGTAAGTACAAAGAACGCTCAAAAAAAAATCAGCTAGGTGAAAATGTGGACTGAAGGATAAATTATAATTTGAGGTTCACCCCATTTTTTTTCAATAGGAATAATTTAACCTTTGGTAAATTAATGTTCTCTGCGATTCAAATTGTTGAGCGCTGGTTCTTCTTACATGAAGGCTATATCATTTCGTCACGATATCTGAATTTTTCGAATTTCAAGCTGAAAATTGTCTCAATCGACAAGGTTTGACTCACTGATGACGAATCCGTCAAAAATTTAAGTCTGTCCGTCCGTCCGGACATGCGTATAGACGATAACTTTCGAACGGCCGCGGTTCGTTATTGGGTAAAACTCGACCAGGGGTTCCGTAAATATCGTCATTTGAAATGTTCTCTCGATAATTTCAAAACAACGAATTCGATCGTTACAAAATTATGTATTTTGATGGAGATTGATATACTCAAGCTACATGTAATGCTTTCCAGATCGCATAACTCGAACCATTTTCTATTTCAACGAATTATTGAATAAAAATTCCTCAAATATCTGTTACAATAAATACGATCGGGTTGAAATTCATTTTGTTTACGCAAAATTACGAGTTGAAAATTCGAATTTTCAGGAAGATCGTTCCATTCGAACCTTGCATTTAAACGAGCGCTCAGAAGCTACTGAGTTCCCGTCAGTGCTTTTCAAATTGTTTGTATCTGATATCAATTTATGTAACTAATAAAAGTCATAAATGAATGAATTTGATCAGTATCTCTTAGTGAACGTATTTATGTAATTGATTTTAAATCATGTAATATATCTTGATCAATAACGAAAGAGTATTCTGAAAATGCGTTTAGTTCTCTTCAACCATGTTACATACAACGTAGGTATATGTATTTTTTCATTCGAAGTCGATATTCATTTTCGACGTTATCACAGGAAAATTTTTAAAATATAAAATGAAATACAGGAATGTCTAACTCATACGAGCCAATCACGTCGTCATTCGAGGTTACCTAGATAATGAAGGACCATAAAAAAGCAGCTGAACTCGGGTTTCGGCTTGATTGGGCCTCATCAGTAAGACGTAGCTTATGCTATGGCTACCCTAGGGGACCTGTGGTAATATACTACAACTCATCAGCGAAGGCAAAATATTATGCACACACTGTATCCCAAGAGCTCTACAACTCGTTGCCAATTCCGTGAACAATGCTTTTGACGTTTATATTTTTGCTTGGAATTATGTTTTCACTCGTAATACCACTAGAGGTCAAATTATTTCCGGATTTAATTTGACCTCGTGTGGTATTCGGTAAGAAAATTCCACTCATGTGAACAAAAAAAAAATTGATTGTCAAAAAGAATATTCTGTCATTATAAATGCCAAAAAAATTTCCAGGATAATTCGCTGTTGGGTACCCACGAGGAAAAAATGTCCACTAAAATTCATCCGTTGCGATGGTGATCTGTCAGAAATACACGTTCTGATTGGTTAAAAATCACATGTGTGGAATTTTCACTAGTTATACCACTAGAGGTCAAATTATTTCCGGAAATTTTTTCGAGCTCATGAATATTTTGAAAATTCGAAGTCGAAGACGATGGATAATTTTCTAGAAAGGTCTGGTAAATTATAAGTAACAATTGAAATATATCTCACTCTACCGACACTATAACAACTAGGAGAATTGGATAAGATTCCTCAATAAGATTATGCACAGAATAAAGATCAGCAAACCATGTGCAACAAATTCAGTTGGGTTGTAATTATTCGATTTTTTCAAATTTCATGAACAGAAAAAATATTTTTGATATTTTTCAATTGAGAATATGACAATTTCAAAATAATTCCTATTTATCTCAAATTTTACTTTAACGTTTTACAAAAAAGCTTCTGATTAATTTGAGCTAGTATCATTGAAACTTCAATTGTAGGTATGTTTGTCAAGAAAAATTTTAAATTTTTTCAAGGAATTCACAGTTCAGTAATGTGATATTAAGAAGAACCGAAGCACATTCGTTTTACTCCTTTTTTTTGGCTGAGTAGGTGCAACATAATGTATCTTTCTTCATCCTCAGATTCAGATTCTAAATCGAGAAGGAGTTGCTCGCTTGATGTCATCTTGCATAGGAGAAGATGAAGATTTGGGTATGGTCTTGGGCTGAGTTCAATTTGCGCCTGGTCCAACCGCGGAATTCGGGAACTGAACCTGCACTGAACATTTCAAGTCTCTAGGTCGCTCCGTTCGTGAGTTATCGTGCTAACGGACGGACAAACTTCAATTTTTCGATGGATTCATCAGTCATCAGTGAGTCGAACCTTGTCGATCGAAATTCTAAACATACAGACATCGTGACGAAATGATATAGCCCTCGTGTAAGTAGAACGAGCGCTCCAAAATTGTGATATATTTGAACAAAAATAATTTCCCATGAAAGATTAGGTAAACAATTTTTTACGCTTGTTTCTATAAACAAGAGCATTATCATTTCGTCCAAATGTCTGTTATTTTTGAATTTTGATCCAAGAATTGTTCTAAAAAATTAGGTTAAAATCACACATGAAGAATTCGTGGTCGAATTGAATTCTGTCCATCGTGCGTAAACACTTATTGTGTTTTCGGAAAAAAGAAGGCCTAGGGTCTTGAAATTTTCAGCGCCGGCTGAGTTCGTTAATGAAAAACAGAAGGATTTTGTAGCTATAGCAATCTGAACTTTTTGTCACAATAATTCGAAAAATACCGAACCAATCGAATTGAAATCTTGTAGTAAGTTGCAAAGGGAATCATATGGAATTTTGATAGGATCATATCACTAGAAAAATAAAGAAAATTATTTTCAAAAACTTTCTTCAAGTTTCTCAGAAACTATTCGCCATATCCTGCCGAAATTTTGAATCTGCATATGGGGCATCTATGAAATTGGTAACGTAACAATTCAGAAATTTGTTAATTTCTCCATCTCTTGAAGTTAACAATGAAATGACATTATTCGTCATAAAGACACCGTAGGGCGGTTTGGTTCACAGAAAAAAGAGCGCAAATGTTTCCGAATTCACTTCAGTGCTATTCTGGATTTTTTGAACAACCCTTCGAAAACCAAGATCTAGCCGTAACGCAGGTTTCATATACATAAAAACAATTATTTAAACAATCTCCGTTTAGGATATGTTGGAATATAATATGTGAAATGGCAGTCATTCATGCGATTTTTTAGATTTTCATTGATATATAATACTTAGTTTGGTTGATTTTCAGGTTGACGACTCATTTGTGATGTTTTTTTTTCGAACTGTAACATCCGCATTTTATTCAGCATTCTATAATGAAGACAATGGATTATCACAAAAAATGTGTTTCAAAAAATTCATGTGGTATTGTATTTACGTTACTTCGTCAAGAAAAACTCTGAACACCAAAGAAAATGATCGAAAACAAAATATCTTGAACACTAGAAAAATGAAAGAACACACGAATCTTGAAAAAAAAATTATGAACGGCACAGCCGTGATGTCAGGAGCTCCTGAGCGCTCGTTCATCCACCTTGAAGTTAGATTCGCATTCTTCAGTTTTAAAAAACAATTGAAAACAATTTTGACAGCTCTCAAAAGAAAATTCAAACTAAGGCAAAACTCCAAAGCAAAACCACGTCACTGGTTTAGGTGAAAAATTTATTTTTCGATAATTCGCTAGAATTTTCTACGGCTGTTTGAAGACATAAATCTTCATCTATGTGCAAAATTTCATTTCTATCCAATTCACTGAAAAAAATTGGTAGCTAAAAACAATGAAAAAGTACATTGATTCAATGAAATTTTTCATTAATATTGGTCCAATGAACGGATTCGTTGTGCCAATCTACCACTGGTTGTTAATATTATGAATACAGACATTCATAATATTAATGAATGCTTTCATCGATTTCATGAACGGGGTACATCAAATAATTTCGTTTGCATAAAGAACCCTATATATTGATTGTATGAAAACAATCCATATAATATGCGATAAACTTTTTCATTGATATTATTATTATTATTATTATTTATTTGAATAAGAAAGGAGGCATATATTGATCACCACTGGTTGTTAATGATGTTAATATTATGAATAGGCGTTTATAATATTATTGAATGATTTCATGATGGCGTTCATCATTTTTGAGCGCTCGTACTACTTACACGAGGGCTATATCATTTCGTCACGATGTCTGTATTTTTCGAATTTTGAGCCGAAAATGGTCTCAATCGACTATGTTCGACTCACTGATGACGAATCCGTCAAAAAATTCGAGTCTGTCCGTCCGGCCGGTCGTCCGGCCGTCAGCACGATAACTCTCGAACGGATCAACCTAGAGACTTGAAATATTTAGTGTAGGTTCAGATCGCAAATGCCTCGGTCAAGTTCGTTAATGGGCAGAATTCCACCAGGGGTTCCGTAAATATGGCCGTTCAAAATTGTGTTCTCCTGATTACTTCGAAACTACAGATTCGATCGAGATGAAACTTTGCACTCAAATGGAAAATGAGGTGTTTAAGCTACATGTGAAATTTTGTCCAGAACCATAGAAACCATAGAAAATTGTAACTTTCGAACGGAAAGGCCTAGGAACTTGAAATTCTCAGGGTGGGTTTGGATCGCGAATATCGCGGTCATGTTCATCAATGAGCAAAATTAGACTAGGGGTTCAGTGAATATGGCTGTTCAAAATATTTTTTTGCTGATAGTTCCGAGAATACTGAGCGGATTGGGATGAAATTCTGCACCTTGCTGAGTAATAATGTATTCAAACTACGTGCAAAATTTTGTCCATATCGCACCACCAAGACCATAGATACCGTAGAAAATTCTAGCGAATTATCGAAAAAAAATTGATCAGCTGAAGCACTGACATGAATTCTGGAGTTTCGCCCAAGTTTCAGAATTTTTTTGACAGCTGTCGAAAATTCCTTCAATTGATTTCTGAAACTGGAAATTGCGAATCTACCTACAAGGTGCATGTACGAGCGCTCAAAAGCTCCTGCCTTCACGGCAGTGCTTTTCGTCATTTTAATTGATATGATAGAGAATGATACTTTAGTGAGTTATTATCGCTATATTGAATCGCGCTCCCTGATGGGGAAACAGATGTATGATTCGTCCCACAGCTGCTGGTGGACTCATCAGTAGGGCTAATCCAGCCACTATAGCCCTAGAATCCTTCACAAGGAAAGTAGTTGGTAACACTTTCCTCACGCTGAATGACCTTATCTAGAGAACCACGGGATTTTTCGCGGTGTAGCGCAACGTCGGCTACGCCACACCGCCATCTTCTGGATGTACGGAGAGCTGCCACAATTTATTATTTTAGTGCAACCTTTCTTAATATTTGTTGAACATTTACATTGTAACAATGAAACATGTTCATAGATATGAATAACGACTATCATTGATATCAATGAACCTGAATTCATTGCAACAATGAATGCCAACATATGTCGCTGAATATCAATTCATAGAAAAAATGAAAAAATTCATTGTGCCAATGAATGAACAAGCGATCAAAGGAATTCATTGATATTATGTACCATATTTTTTTCAGCGTAGTTTCGAAATTATCAGGAAAAAAATATTTTGAGCAGCCATATTTACGGAACCCTTAGTCTTATTTTGCTCGTTGATGAACGTGACCGCGAAATTCAAATTTCAGGTCTCTAGACCTAAGTAACTTAGACATAATTTTCTATGATTTCTATGGTTCTGGTCGTGCAATCTGGAGAAAATGTAGCTTGAATATATCATTCTCCATTTAAATACAAAATTTTGTCACGATCAAATTCATAGTTTTTAATTTGTCAAAAAAACTAAATTTCAAAAGACCATATTTGCGAAACCCCTAATCTAATTTTGCTCATCGGTAAACGTGACCGCAACATTCGAGATCCACACCTATCCTGAAAAAAGTCCCTAGGCCCCTTCATTACAAAGTAATAATTTTTTATGGTTCTGTTCATGCGATCTGGAAAAAATTTGCATGTAGCTTCAACACGTCATTCTTCATCTGAGTGGAAAATTTCACTTCGATCGAATCTGTAGTTTCAAAGTAATCAGAAGAACAAAATTTCGAACGGCCATATTTACGGAACCCCTGGTCGAATGTTGCCCAATAACGAACTCAACCGCGGCTTCGAGATTCGGTCCTACCCTGAAACTTTCAAGTTTCTAGGTCGTTCCGTTCGAGAGTTATCGTGTATACGGCCGGACGGACAGACTCTAATTTTTTGACGGATTCGTCATCAGTGAGTCGTACTCTGTTAATTGAAATCATTTTCGGCTCAAAATTTGAAAAATTCAGTCATCGTGACGAAATGATATAGCCCTCGTGTAAGTAGTACGAGCGCTCAAAAAGTCTGTTGGAATTTATTGTATTTCAGAGAAAATGAATCAGGGTTTTCGAAAAAGTTTCAAATAAGACTTTTCCGACGAGAATCTAAGTCGGTACCTCTCCAGTTCCATTCTTAACACGAATTTTTTATCTGTGAGTAAAACCTAATCGCTCAAGACCATTCTCGCCTCCAAATTCTAAAGTTACACATTGGGGCAAAATGATAACTTGTTCATAGAAACAAGCGTGGAAAGGTTATCCACTCTCCACCCTGAACTTAATTTGAGTGCTTGTGCGAGTTAGGATATCGAGTTTTTTCGTAATTGTGTTTTAACGCGTCTTCAAACAAGGCATTGTTACCGGCACCAGGCAATGATAAATTTTCAGTGTTACACAGAATTCTCGCCTAGAACAAAATATCATTACCTAGCTTCATGTTTCGCAAATGTTAAATTCCGTATCTGATTCAGACAAACAAGAGGTTGCGAGCTTCGATTCATATAATATATTCCTTATTAATTTGGTTATTTCGGTTGAAAAATTAGTTCCAATTTCCCATATGTGAGAAGAATGTAAGATGCAAAGAAATAAACGAAAACAGTTTCACATGAAGTATTTCAGAATAATTTATGAAACAAAAACATTGTAACGAGTACAAGATGAAGGAATGATTTCGAATTATTTTCTGAAATCGACTAGTACAATTACTTGATATCCTCGGGAACGATAATTCTACCCTTACAGGTTGCTTTTATAATTGTAGACCATTTATATTCTACCGAAATCCATCTGTTTCGTTTTACCATATTCATGGCGAAGCCGTCATTCTACTCATCCCAGACACAAATTCCGGAATAGTTATCAATATTCATATGGAGGAGGAACTAGGATGATTGAATAATGTTTGATCAGACCCAAAATGAACCAACACAAGTGCAGAATCAACAATTACTTACTCATAAATGCGGTCCGAACTGAATTATTTACCTGAAACCCACAATATTAAACGACTACGAGTGTTTTTATTCGGTCTTCGTCTAAATATTTATTTAAATGATTTGAATTCTGAATTCGGGATTGAAAATATGCAGGGTTGCGTATTTAGACTTTTTTTCGATATGTTGAAGATTTTGAACGTTGAGGATATGGAGAATAATTCTATATTTTTGACATTTGGTATTTATTAACTAGGGCGTGTCAACGGTTTCGGAATGAATTCATAAGAAGCAGTGGCGGATACAGAAAAAACTCGAGGAGAGGGGGCGCTAAAGATATCTTGAGCTACCTTTTTATCGCATGTATTGTATACAATGGGTAGCATTGGCAGCGACTCTGCTTCCCAATGTGAACGTGCGAACAGCCCCTCGAGGAAGGGGGAGGTGGGCACCCGCCTCCATATTATCCGCCACTTATAAGAAGCTGAATATTTGAATTATATTAAACTTGTCGACATGATTTTGGTTTCTGTTGGGTGCCAGTAAAATTACACCTAGCCGATAGTAAGCGGAAAGATATCCGCGGAAAATCTTCTCAATCTGGGAATGTTCTTTGATTTAGCGCAGATATGTGGAAGATACTGGTACATTATTTGAAAAAATAATTTGAATAAATTCGATTGAGTGAGTTCTTGAACTTCTTTTTTCCTATTTTTGTAATACGGATGTTTTCAAGGGTGAGTAAGGGGGTATAACTCATCAAAATAAAACATTCTACCAAAAATCCTATAATGGAAACAATAAACAATTGCTACTAAGAAAACGTTGGCCATTCATAGCCTCCCTGATCTAACAGGCCGGAATGATGCTCTTGAATATGGCGTTGCCGGATCACCCGAGTAGGGTCGTTACATGTGCATGTTAATTGTTCACTTCAGTATTGTCCGGACAAACGTAACGGAAAATTTGCGACCTTTAGTTTTTGCATTGTTGGGTTGTTTTATTGGTGCGTGGGGTGAAAAAAATGTCTAAATTACGTGAAAAGTTTTTATGTTAGTGTGTGATTGAATATTTCAACTGAGGGAGTCGATACCTAAGGAAATAGAAACAGTAGGTTAGGTTAGTTCACCCAGTTGTAAAATTCCAACACGAGAATGTTTCGGTATTTTGGTTTCCTAAAGACCCCAATAGAAGACAAAAATGGTTAATTTCAATACATAGGGAGGTCGTTTCAGAATCGAAGACGATACTGTAGTATGTATCTAATATTTCGTAGATTCACATATTTTAAAAGAAGACCGTATTCCAACTTTTGGATGGTTCATTTATTAGTATACCGAGAAAAATTCAGTCATGTTCATCAATGAGCAAAATTAGACTAGGGGTTCAGTAAATATGGCCGTTCAAAATATTTTTTTGCTGATAGTTCCGAGAATACTGAGCGGATTGGGATGAAATTCTGCACCTTGCTGAGTAATAATGTATTCAAACTACGTGCAAAATTTTGTCCATATCGCACCACCAAGACCATAGATACCGTAGAAAATTCTAGTGCATTATCGAAAAAAAATTGGTCAGCTGAAGCACTGACATGAAGTCTGGAGTTTCGCCGTAGTTTGAGAATTTTTCTGACAGATGCCGAAAATTCCTTCAATTGATTTCTAAAACTGGAAAATGCGAATCTACTAACAAGGTGGATGTACGAGCGCTCAAAAGCTCCTGACTTCACGGCAGTGCTTTCATAATTTTTTATTCAGAGTTAATTTTCTGTTTTGAAGGAATTTATTTTCAGTTTGAATTCTGAAGTTATTTATTCAGAGTTTATTTTTATTGACTGTTCGTTTTTTAGAACTTATTCTAAGTTCAAGGTCAACAGTCAGAATACCATCGTTTTCGAGGACGAAAATATTTTTTCTATTCCGGTATTCATTAATGTTTCTTATTTTACCGCATTTTTCATAATGTTTGAATACCTCCGAAAACCCAATACCTATTCTGATTGTAATTCTGTGGAACTCGATACTACAGCAGATTATTAAACTGATCGCAAATAAACGAAATGCTGTATTGTTCCCCTCCATTCAGTTCTTATTGTTATTGTGAATTCAGGCCCTTCCAAATAAGATCGCCAACTGTAAAATGCCTACAACATCGGTATTCTGTCTATATCTGTCCGTGCTTCGCGACCATCCGATGGAAACAACGGAAACGTCTAACCTTCCGGCCTGTTAGTTTAAGCAGGCTACAGGCCATTCACTTCGTTTGCTTTGCAGGTTAACTTTCTTCCATAACTAAACCATATGGCTCATTTATTTATCCCTAGATAACGATACTTTACGAGATCAATTATATCTGATTAAGTGGCGTATTAGGATGTATTTGACCGATTCTTCAATTTCGTTATCCCGGCAGTTTTCCTAGGCGATTTTTGATAGCTTCACTTTGGAAACCATAGCTCTAGCCTCCGTGAAGTGCTGCTAACATCCTGTCGCGCATCTCATTGGAAACCAGTGGGCAATTTGCCGACGATATGGTAGACATATACCAAACTTATTCAAAAAAGAATCATCATATTATGAAAGTTGAAAATTTCACACATTTCCATTAATTTTATATAATATCTATGTTACACTAACAATATCTTCAATCAATACTCACCCTTAATGACAGGTTGAAACAGAATCAAGCAGAATAAAATGATGACTTCGTAGTACTTCATGATTGCGTATAAGAAAAATTTAATTTTTTTCCCGAAAGAATTTTACCCCAGCCTAACACACTTTTGGCATACAATCATTCGTGAACTTCATGTCTGGTAAGCCACTTCCACTGCAGTTTATCTGAAAAAAAAATGAGTTTCAGTTGAACCAATGAGTATCTTATATGAGATTGATTGATTCTGCATTTTTTCAATGAAAACATGCACAATGGAACAATGTTTCATAGAAATATGCTTAAGAAATATCTATCAAAAGTTGAGATCACCTATAACCTGGCCGAAGCCTGACTCATAAATAGTACATATTAAAAATGCATATGATTCTTTGGTAATGAAAACTTTCAATTATATAATATATCTAATTATATGAGCTAATACTGGTGATCACATAACATTGCTGAATATAAAGTAACTGAATAGCACTGAAGTGAAGTCAGGAGTGGTCACCCATCCCGATACTTCGAAATAACCGAAAATACAGGAAAATGCTTTGGTGTTTCTAGGATGATGACTATATGCAATTCTTTCCTCGGAATGGAGCACAGAAGTTGGCCTCAGGCAGTCGAGGCTTCTTACTGAGAGACCTTCATCTGGACCTGAAGTCAGGAAACTCCTGGCACTAGAGAGAAGACAGCTCAGTCTGGTGATCGAAACTTTGACTGGCCACCTACTGAACAAACATTTGAAGAGAATGGGAATGACAAGCTGCTCTTTGTGCCGGTGGTGCAGGAGCACAGATGAAACTGCTGAACACATTTTGTTCAGTTGTAGAGACCCCACTAATCTGAGGACAACACACCTAGGAAACCCAACACCCACTATTCCTATGGTGAAAGGGACTCCTCCTGGTCGACTTGCGGCATTTATGTCTGCTTGTCTGCGGAACTGAGTCTCTCAAGCAGTATGCGTAGGAACAATGGGCCACAAGGCCTCAGTTCAGCCCGGAGTGGGCACCGCACAGAGAAGAAGAAGAAGATATGCAATTCTTTCTCCTCTAACGTCGATATAATCAATCATTTATTGCTCAACTTCGAAGCGGAACTGAGATCTTCAGAACATTAATGGACCCGTTGTTTTTTTAGTTGTATGTTTAATATTATTATTATATAATATATTGTATATTTGAGCTTCCGCTCATAATTTATTTTTGATTCGATAAGAAATTTCCTCTTAATCAGAAATAATCGAAAGCAGAGACCTATAAACGTGATTGTATTCGCCAAGTTTCCACATCTAAATGGGTATATTTCATGATATTTTCAACAGACAGTGAGAAGTAAAAAATGCGTTGAAGTATTGTTTATTGAGTCATTCTGATAAAATGTCGGAATGCGACTCTACAAATGGGGACAGATCATCCAACGCAGAAAACTTGTCGGATAAGGAAATCTCCGATATGGATATTGAAGTAGGAGAAGTTAATGATGAATCCGAAAAAGATCGGATTATAAAAGAACAGAAGGACTATATCAATAGCCTTATAAGGCAGCTGAAAGTTTTGACGGAAAGCGTTAAATCTTTATCCGATGAGATGAAATCCTCAAAACAAGAAATGTCCCAGCCTTCGAAGCCGCGGAAACGCACTGAAAGAGGGGAAGATGCCTTTTCTTTTGGGACTGAAGAGAGAGGGTCAACCCCAAAAGCGGCCCCCAAAGGACAACCCGGATGGGATATTATAGCTTCCGGAAAGCCAGTTAAGAAGATGTCGTATACTGCAGCATTGAAAAAAGTAAAACGCCAAGTAGAAGCTTCTTCTGCGCCCGAATAAGAAAGAAAAGGTCCCACCAGTGACCTTGGAAGGCACTGCCGTCTGGACGCAAATTTGGAGAGAGATGCACGCGAAAGGCATAAAATACCAAAAGATGCCCACTGTTCAACAAGAACAGAAAGAAGAAGACGAAAAGAAGAAACGCCCCCACTCAAACAAGAGCCGGAGAAAGAAGCCCCAAAATATGGAAAATTCAAGAAGAGCATCCGAAATATGAAAGAAGAGACCAACAAGAAAGGATTCGAACCACCGAGAATATCATAAGTAAGCTCATGAATAACCTGGAAATAGAGATGGACAAAAAGTTCCACAAACTCACTAAACCCAATTAATGGAGCTGGTGCTAACGGAAATAAAAATAACTTAAAGATAGTCTCATGGAACGCAAACGGTAGATCTGAAATAGAAGAAATAATATCCGAGAAACAACCCGATATTATAGCCATTGAAGAGACGAGACTATATACATGAAATGGAATTTCATATTTCATAACCATGAAATATTTCCCAACCATGAAATACAGAAATTTCTGAAATTGTACAATAGGGGGAGTAGCCCTTATAGTCAAAAGCAGCATCGACAACTATTTTGACGATATACTGAATAATGGGCAACTAGAAGCCTTCTCGATTATAGTTATATAATAAATCGAGTACAAATGAAAATCACGTCAGCTTACAAACTACCCCCAAATGATTCAATAGAAGAAGATATGAAGAAGATGCTTCAAGAAAACCACCCGAACATCATTATTGGTGCAGATATGATCTGCAAATGAAAAGAATGGAACAGCAGACCTAAAAACCAAAATGGGAAGAAGCTTGAGAAGTACGCCGAAAAACTGTATGCTTTAATATTAGGACCTGATATTCCGACCTACCTGCCCAGAAGTAACGGCCTATCAGACATATTAGATATTGTCATAATGAAAGATATTACCCTCGATATTACCCAAGATTTCACACTTGATACTATGGAAGAGGAAACATCAGAGCACAACCCAATAGAACTCAGACTGGGACGCGGCCCGATAATATAAGAACTTCGAACGAAAAACTTCACAAACTGGAAAAAGTACAGTGAAATACTCCAGGAGAAAAGTACTGAAATTCCACAGAAAAGAACTCCTGAAAATCTAGAAGATGAAGTTGAAAAATCAGAAACCCGAATAAAAGAAGTCTACCAGGAAAGTGCCAGAAGAATCGAAAGTCCAGCCCCGAAGCATGGTTAAACCCCAAAAGTAATAAAAAAAGCTTATGAAGAGGAACCGAAAACTTGTGGAACACTACAAAACTTCACAAAGGAAAGAAGGCAAGAAAGAGCTGAATAAACACAGTCAAGTGCTGAAAAATACATTGAGAGAACTGAGACCAGTCAGAAGAAAGCACAGGGTTATAGAGCTGAACACCATAGAGACCACTCAGCATGGAGGATGCAAAAGTGCATACGAGGCGAGAAAACCGAAATCCCTCCTCTACAGGGACCAAATGGGATGGCCTACGCAAAGCTTGAGAAAGCCGGTGGTGGTCGACGCAATAGAAAGAGAATCAACGACATAAAGACTTGGAAGGAGAAGTGGAAGGTAATAAAGAAATTGATGTTGGAACCTCCGGAAGGCGATACCATCCCAAACCCAACAACACCAGTGGAGAGACAGAATACTATCCAAAAAGATGGAAAACAGCAAAAGTAATTGTGTTCAATAAGCCAGGAAAAGATAGAAAATTCCTACGAAACTGCAGGCCGATACGTCTACTGTCAGCACTTGGAAAAATAGTTGAGAGAGTTAGTGCAAAAAGACTAAATGAAGAAACAGAAGCGGCTACATTACTAGAACATGCAAGATAATAAGAAACTACCTGAGAAACATGAATTTTTATGTCAAAATAGACCAGACATCATCTTTCACCAGACAAGTAGAAGCAGAAGTGCCTCAAGGACCAGTTCTAGGACCACTAGTCTACAACTTCTTTATCCATGATATTCCTAAAAACACAAGAAATCTGCAAGCTTGATATACAGACAACACGAGAATAGCCGTCAGACATCGACGACCAGATGTCATTTATAGAAGACTGTAAGAAGCATTAGAAGATTTAGAAGAATGGTTAATTAAATGGAGAATTAAAATGAATTGCAAGAAAAGCCAACCTATTCTACTACAGAAGCGAAGACTTGAGAAGAATTTTAACCTAAGGATATATGGAGAAGAGATAAAATTGGAAAATGAAATCAACTATCTAGGAGTAAAACTAGATAAAGGGGTTACATGGAAAACCCATATGAAATATGCAGTGGATAAAACACACCAAGCAGTGAGTAGACTTAACCCACTGCTATGAAGAAAGAGGCAAATGAACCAGAGCATGAAACTACGAATGATCATGTCAATTGCAGGACCTCAACTAAGATATGGTTTGGTGGCATAAGGCCATGCAGCCAATAGCCATATAAAGAAAATGAACTGTTAAGAGCAGCAATGAATAAGCCGTAGTCGTAAGAAACCAAAAAATCCATGAAGACTCAGAATGGGAAACTGTCAATAATTTTCTAAGGAAGAAGGCCGAGGAGATATTTGAAGAAGCAAGTCAACACCCAAATAATGAGCTAAGAAGACTAATTAACTACAACCCCGCAGAAGATTTGTTTAGGATATCCACCTATCACAAAAGATCCAGAGATCAACTACGTAGAAACAGAAACTGAGTAAACTCAATTTCAAATATCAATAAGAAGAGACTCCTATCAAATTTATAGGTTAAACAATATCACACGACAAAGATAATGAAAGAGATACAAACAAGAAGAGTCAAAAGTTCTATGCCCGAAATCTAATACAGCAGGTTAGGTTCAGTTAAGAGTTGGTCATGCTTTACACGAATTCTCACACTGTTCTATCTATCGAGGATAGTTCGTCCCTGAGGATACCCCTTGACTAAAAAAAAAGATATTTCAGGTTTTGAACATCTTTACGTGAAATTCTGGAAAAAGATTATTCCACCAGGGAAAACAGTATCACAAACATTCATTTGAAAATATTGACGAAAGAATATCTGAAACAATTTAATCATCTCACGAAAGGCATCTCAGGACAAGAATAGATTCCGTTAGATTATTATAATGATTCCGAAAAACAGTGAAAACCTTAGCCTTCTGTTTTCGATGGTTTTACTAACGAAAAAAAAAGGAAAATCCCCAGAAGACTGAAGGAAGAATGCATAAGCATTCAACAGCAGCATATTTTCAGCTATATAAAATTCCAGTTTTTCAAATGTATAACCAGTGAATAATAGGTTTTTCAGAATTCCAACTTTCATCTGAAGTTTCTCGTCTATTCCTATGAGAGGCCAATATCGAGGTCACCAAAAGCTTGGATTCGAGATATCACAGTTCAAGATTTTCTGTCTTGTTTCTACCACTATACATTGAGTTTTGAAAACTGAAAATGATCGTTTCATTTTGAGTTCATCACTCATTATAATTCTTTTCCCTCAATGATGGCTTTATTTTCAATGAGGACAATGGAACGAGCACTGTTAATATCGTTCAACAGATGAAATCTTTAAGAATTCTATGTTAGTAATAGTAGTAGCAGTAATAATTAACAATTCACTTATTGTTTTTAACACTTGCTGAAACGTAACATAGAGCTCCTGATTCTGTATTTGAATTACTTCGTTTCGCGAATGAACCTGAAATAGATTTATTCGGCATGGGCCTTCAAGGAAGAATATCGGTTACCGTAATTCGAAAGAACATAAATTATAAAATATTCCTAGCATTTTTGGTGAGTTCTATAAAATGAAAAAACTTGATTGTCCGATCAAGAAGATGTATTGGGAAATTCAAGGACAGGGATCCTTAGATTCAGAAATTAGTCCGAGCATCAAGTTTTCAGATAAGTCAATAATTGTTAAGATATAATTCTGCATTCCTCACAAATTTATTTCTCACCTGTAACTTTCAAATAGATTGGAAGAACGAATACAATCAAGGAAAATTGGTTTCGATAAAATTGTTTCTCGTTTTTGAGATATGACATATTTCAGGTTACACCCTATTACTACGGAACCCTTCACTGTAGTTGTGGTCCGACCGAGGGTCCGACTTTTTTTTTTTTTGTTTAGTCAGGGGGAATCTTCATGGACGAACTATGTCCGATATATAGAACAGTGTGAGACTTCGTATGAAGCACGACCTACTCTAACTAAACCTAACCTGCTGTTTTAGATTCCGGGCATTTATTACCTATTAACCTTTTGACTCTTCTTTTTCGTATCTCTATCACGATCTTTGTCGTGTGATAATTGTGCTACCTATGAATTTGAATTTCAATTTCAATTTCATAGGAGTCTCTTCTTCTGGATAATTTAAATTGAGATTACTCAATTTCTGTTTCTACGTAGTTGATCTCTGGGTCTTTTGTGATAGGAGGGTATCCTAACCACATCTTCTGCGGGGTTGTAGTCAACTAGTCTTCTTAGCTCATCATTTGGGTGTTGACTTGCTTTTTCAAATATCTTCTCGGACTTCTTTTTCAGGAAATCTGTGACAGTTTCCCATTCTAAGTTTCTGTAGATTTGTTGGTTTCTTACGAACCACGGCATATTCATTGCTGCTCTGAGCAGTTTATTCTGTGTTGCTTGAATCTTCTTTATATGGCTATTGGCTGCATGGCCCCATGCCGCCGAGCCATATGTCAGTTGGAGTCTTGTAATTGACTTGATCATTCGTAGCTTCGTGCTTTGGTTCATTTTGCTTTTTCTTCCTAGCAGTGGGTAAAGTGTACTCATTGCTGAGTTTGTTTTATCCACTGCATATTTTATATGGTTTTTCCATGTTAGCCCTTTATCTAGTTCTACTCCTAGATATTTGACTTCATTTTCCCATTTTATCTCTTCTCCATCTATGTGTAGGTTGGAATTAATTTCAAGTCTCCGCTTCTGTAGTAGAATAGCTTGGCTCTTTTTGCTATTTATTTGAATTTTCCATTTGATGAACCATTCTTCTAAATCTTCTAGTGCTTCTTGCAGTCTTCTGTGTATGACATCTGTTCGTCGATGTCTGAAGGCTATTCCCGTGTCGTCTGCATAAAGGGCTAGCAGATTCCTTGGGTTCTTAGGAATATCGTAGATATATATGTTGTAGAGCAGAGGTCCTAGAACTGATCCTTGGGGCACTCCTGCTTCTACTTGTCTGGTGGTAGATAATGTGTCGTCTATTTTGACATAAAAATTCCGGTTCCTCAGGTAGTTTCTTATTATCTTGCAGGTTTTGGTGGTGTAGCATGCCATCATCATCTTGTAGGCAAGTCCTTCGTGCCAAACTCGGTCGAAGGCTCTCTCGACATCTAATAGTACTAAATCCTGTGGCTTGTTTATTCTGAAATCCTTCAGTGACATATTCAGTGATCCTCAACAGTTGAAGTACTGTGGAATGATTTCTTCTTAATCCAAATTGTTCCGGTGGTATCAGATTCAGCGCTTCTGTTTCTTCATTGAGTCTTTTTGCAATGACTCCTTCGACAATTTTTCCAAGTGCTGACAGTAGACTTATCGGCCTGTATTTTTGTGGGAATTTTCTATCTTTTCCTGGCTTATTGAACACAATTACCTCTGCTGTTTTCCATCTTTCCGGATAGTATTCTGTTATCATCACTGCTTTTGCTATATTGGTTAGCGCTGCTATTCCTTCTCTGGGCAATTTCCGTAACATAAAGTTTGTTACTTTTCTTTTCCTGGATCTTTTCTGTTTTTCAATTTCTTGATGATTTCTTTCATTTTCGTTGGTGTTGTTGGGTTTGGGATGGTATCGCCTTCCGGCGGTTCCAACATCAATTCTTCATTTCCTTCGACTTCTTCTTCTAAGTCTTCATTGTCATCGTCTTCTCTGTAATTGATTCTGGCTTCTTGTTCTATCGCGTCGACCAGTGCTTCGGCTTTTTCAAGCTTTGAGTAGGCCATCCCATTAGCTCCGTGTAGAGGGGGAATTTCGGTTTTCTCGCGTCGTAAGCACTTTTGCATCTTCCATGCTGAGTGGTCTATGGTGTTTAGCTCTCTAACTCTTTGGTTCCATCTGTCTGTTCTCAGTTCTCTGAGTGCATTTTTCAGCACTTGACTGTGTTTATTCAGCTCTGTCTTGTCTTCTTCTCGATGTGAAGTTCTGTAGTTCTTCCTGAGTTTTCTATTCCTCTTTATAAGCTCTTTTATTGCTTTTGGGGTTTCACTATGTGAATGTTTCGGGGCTGGCCTTTCGATTCTTCTGGTACTTTCCTCGTAGGCTTCTTTTATTCGGGTTTCTAATTTTTCAACTTCATCTTCTAGTTCTTCAGGGGTTCTTATCTGTGGAATTTCAGTAATTTTCTCCTGGAGTATTTCTCTGTACTTTTGCCAGTCTGTGAAGTCTTTCGTTTGAAGTTTTTCTGTTATCGGTCTGCGTCCCAATCTGAGTTCTATTGGGTTGTGGTCTGATGTGCCCTCTTCTATAGTATCAAGGGTGAAATCTTGGGTAATAATATCTTTCATTATGACGATATATAATACGTCCGGTAGGCCATTACTTCTGGGCAGGTAGGTCGGAATTTCAGGTCCTAATACTATGGCATTTAGTTTATCGGCGTACTTTTTGAGCTTCTTCCCATTTTGGTTTTCAGTTCTGCTATTCCATTCTCTTGATTTGCAGTTCATATCGCCAATAATGATGTTCGGGTAGTTTTCTTCAAGCATCTTCTTCAGATCTTCCTCTATTAAGTCATTTTGGGATAGTTTGTAGGCTGATTGTAGGAATTTTCATTTGTCCTCGATTCGTATTAACTATTATCGAGACGGCTTCTATTGGCCCATTATTCAGTACATCGTCAAAATAGTGGTCGATGTTCCTCTTGACTATTAGGGCTACGCCCCCTCCTGTACAGTTTCTCTACAAGATGATGATGGCAGGCTACACCACCAAAACCTGCAAGATAATAAGAAACTACCTGAGGAACCGGAATTTTTATGTCAAAATAGACGACACATTATCTACCACCAGACAAGTAGAAGCAGGAGTGCCCCAAGGATCAGTTCTAGGACCTCTGATTTACAACATATATATCTACGATATTCCTAAGAACCCAAGGAATCTGCTAGCCCTTTATGCAGACGACACGGGAATAGCCTTCAGACATCGCCGACCAGATGTCATACACAGAAGACTGCAAGAAGCACTAGAAGATTTAGAAGAATGGTTCATCAAATGGAAAATTCAAATAAATAGCAAAAAAAGCCAAGCTATTCTACTACAGAAGCGGACTCTTGAAATTAATTCCAACCTACAGATAGACGGAGAAGAGATAAAATGGGAAAATGAAGTCAAATATCTAGGAGTAAAACTAGATAAAGGGCTTACATGGAAAAACCATATAAAATATGCAGTGGATAAAACAAACTCAGCGATGAGTAGACTTTACCCACTACTAGGAAGAAGAAGCCAAATGAACCAAAGCACGAAACTACGAATGATCAAGTCAATTGCAAGACCCCAACTAACATATGGCTCGGCGGCATGGGGCAATGCAGCCAATAGCCATATAAAGAAGATTCAAGCAACAGAAAATAAACTGCTCAGAGCAGCAATGAATATGCCGTGGTTCGTAAGAAACCAACAAATCCACAGAGACTTAGAATGGGAAACTGTCACAGATTTCCTAAAACAGAAGGCCGAGAAGATATTTGAAAAAGCAAGTCAACACCCAAATGATGAGCTAAGAAGACTAGTTGACTACAACCCCGCAGAAGATGTGGTTAGGATACCCACCTATCACAAAAGACCCAGAGATCAACTACGTAGAAACAGAAATTGAGTAATCTCAATTTAAATCATCCAGAAGAAGAGACTCCTATGAAATTCAAATTCATAGGTAACACAAGCATCCCACGACAAAGATCGTGATAGAGATACGAACAAGAAGAGTCAAAAGGTTAGTAGGTAATAAATGCCCGGAATCTAAAACAGCAGGTTAGGTTTAGTTAGAGTAGGTCGTGCTTCACACGAAGTCTCACACTGTTCTATCTATCGGAGATAGTTCGTCCATGAGGATTCCCCCTGACTAAACAAAAAAAAAAAAAAAAATGTACAGTTTCTGTCATGTCTGTATATTTCATGGTCGGGAAATGAAATTCTATTTCTTGTAGATAGCCTCGTCTCCTGAATGGCTATCATATCCGGTTGTTTCTCGGATATTATTTCTTCTATTTCAGATCTACGGACTCGTAGACCTTTTGTGTTCCATGAGACAATCTTTAGGTTGTTTTTATTTCCGTTAGTCACTAGCTCCATTAATTGGGTTTAGTGAGTTCGTAACTTTTTGTCCATTTCTATTTCCAGGAATTTCACGAGCTTACTCATGATATTCTTGGTGAAGGTATCTTGATCCTCGGTGGTTTCGGGTCCTTCCTTGTTGGTCTCTTCTTCCTTCTTCTGGCTGCTCTTTTTGGATTTTCCATTTATTGGGGCTTATTTCTTCTGCTCTTGTTTGAGTGGTGGCGTTTTCTTCTTCTTGTCTTCTTTCTTCTGTTCTTGTTGGACATATGGGTCCGACCCATACCTAGTAACTCTTTTATAACTCATGCACGTCTCCTAATGAACCCCTATCTCAATAAAAATGAGGAACTGAGGAGAAGTTATTATAACAGCCTATCTCGCGTTGAATGGAAACGTGAAACGATAGAAATTCCACAAATTATATGCAGATGAATTATATGCGAAGCCAAGAAACAATTTGAACGGACACTCCAACTAAATGACATTATTAAGGCATTGAGCAAGTTCAAAAGCTGCTAGTGGGCGAATTCAGACTCGAGTGAGTGTGGCTAGTGCGATTATGATGATCACACGCAAAACTTTTCACTCGCTCGGTAGCCAAGTAGCTCGCGAGTAAAAACCGAACATTTCCGGCGACATTTTGTAGACACTAAAAGCAGGATCTGCTCCGAGTAGATTAGTACTCACAGCTAGTTTACTAGCATTTATGAATACACACGGCTATTGTGCGCTACTATTATTTTTATGGGCATTTGCTGTAACATAATGTTGGTTGCTCATGATTTCTTTGATCTCCGTTAGTGTTGTTAGGTTCGGGATGGAATCGTCCTCCGGAGTTTCCAGCCTCAATTCTTCATTTGCTTCTACTTCTTCTTATGAGTCGTCTTTGTCATCGTCTTCTCTTTAAATTATTCTGGCTTCTCTTTCTTTTGCGTCGACCAGTGCTTCGGTTTTCTCAAGCTTTGAGTAGGCCATCCCATTTAGTCCGTGTAGAGGAGGGATTACGGTTTTCACGCGCCTTAAGCACTTTTGCATCTTCCACGCTGGCTGGTCTATCATAGGGCGAAAATCGACCAGGAATTCCGTAAATATGGCCGTTCGAAGATTTTTTCGCCTGATTACTTCGAAACTACTGATTCGATATGGGTTAAGTTTTGCACTCTGATGGAAAATGAAATGTTCAAGCTACATGAGAAATTACGTCAAGATCGCATGACCAGAACCATAGAACCATTTTCAGGGTAGGTTTAGATCTCGAATGTCGCGGTCACGTATATCAATGAGTAAAATTAGACTAGGGGTTCCGTAAATATGGCTGTTCAAAATATTTTTTCCTGATATTTTAGAAACTACTGATTGGATTGAAATGAAAATTTGCAGTCAGATTAAGAATAATGTATTAAAACTACGTGCCAAATCAGATTTGTCCAGTCGCTTAGCACTGACGTGAAGCCTGAAGTTTCGCCTTAGTCTGAAATTTTTTTTGACAGCTGTCGAAAATTTCTTCACCTGGTGTCTAAAACTGAACAAGGCGAATCTACCTACAAGGTGCATGAACGAGCGCCCAAAAGCTTCTGACTTCACGGCAGTGCTTTTTATAATTTTTTCTGATTTTCCTATTTCTCTTTATGAGCTCTTTCATTGCTTTTGGAGTTTCTCCATGTGGTTGCTTCGGGGCTCGCCTTGTAATTATCTTGGTACTTTCCTTGTTGGATACTTTCATTCTTTTTTCTTATTTTTCAACTTCATCTTCTACATCTTATCTCATCTTCTAGTTCTTATCTGTGGAATTCCAATAATTTTCTCCTAGGGTATTTTACTGTACTTTTAGCAGTCAGTGAAGTCTTTCGTATCGAATTATTCTGTTATCGGGCCGTGTCCCAGTTTGAGTTATATGCACATTTCCATTCCCATTGCCTGTTGAATGCTCTGGAGCGCAAAATAGTAAAGATTGTACGATAACCAGAGAAAACGACGAACCAAATGCTACATTTGCGCTCTGCGAAAAAGCAGTTCACCAAGCCCGCTACAAAGAGTAGAAAATGGTGAGCAAAAACAAGAGAAGAAAGAAGAAGAGAGAAAAACGCCACCATCCTCACAAGAGCAGAAGGAACAAGCACCAAAAAATGGAAAAACCGAGAGGAGCGACCAAAAAAAAAGAGACCAACAAAAAAAGACCCGAAGCCACCGAGGATCTAGATACCTTCACCAAGAATATCATGCGCAAGCTCAGTTTATATCAATCGAGGACAAATAAAAATTACGTCAGCCTACAAACCCCCTCAAAATGATCTGAATGAAGTAGATCTGAAAAAGATCTTGAAGGAAACCACCCAAACATCATTATTGGCGATATGAACTACAGATCAAGAGAATGGAACAGCCGAACCGAAAACAAAAATGGGAAGAAGCTAAATAAGTATGCCGAAAAACTTAATGTCATAGTATTAGGTCCAGGTATTCCTACTTGTCCAGAAGCAATGGCCTACCAGATGTATTAGATATCGTCATAATGAAAGACACAACCCAAGAGTTCACACTTGATATCATATAAGATGGCACAATATGCAATTAGTATGCGATCCTATCCAATATTTATAAGAAATATGTTATCATACTTATTGTTACTTCAAATTGTTGTCTTATTATTGTTTTTGAACTAGACATTTTCACGTCCTCCTTTTAAAAACATGTGTATCAGGTTATCATCCTGTTAACCTGATACACATTATTGTTTTTGCTCGATGTAAGTACTATTTATTGTAAATGTATTATGTGGATACTTTTTTGAAATCGTCCATTTTGTATCCCAAAAGGAAATAAATAAGAGAAATTCTCTCATTTTTCATTGCCAAGCCTGTATAGATGGTAAGTAAGATTTGTATAGATTCATGTGTTTCGACCCTGGTATACGAAGACTCAGAAGATTATAAAGAAATAAAGACCTTTTTTTCGAGTTGGATGCAAAGATTCATTATCTTTTTCGAAAATTTTATTAATTTCAAATTGAATAATGACTTAATATTAAAAAGTGGAAAAAATGATTCTTTTCTTCTATATTTTGAACCCTTTGTAAACGGAATTGAACTTGCTCAAATAATACGCTATTATTTGCATTAGGTTAGGATTAGGAGCAACGCTCTCCGGAATATATATGAACTGAGCTACCAAAGATTTGGAAAAACCGTTTTTTTGAATTCGATATAGGGAACTTTTCGGTTACGTTGGAAAGCCCGTTTCCTCCCCTCGAAAACGGTTTATTTTTTTTTTTGCAATTTGAAAATTAATTGCTAATTTTTCGATTCATATTTCTCCACTCGAAATGTGTCTTGGGTGGAGCTATTCCAAAATATCTACCTTGGAGGTTACTGGCAATCATCCTCGACTACACTTGGAATGAATCGGGATATTCTCCACCAATAAGTGAAATTTTATGTTTTATCAATCGTATCTCTCATCGAGGATACGAAACGTAAGGATAAAAAAAGCTTTCACTTGCAGCTCTTCACCGAATGCCAAATCGGAAAGGAAGTCGAAAAGATGGGAAGAAAAATAAAACCGACTATAAGCCGAGGACAAAGGAAAACATTCCTTCGTCTGAATGGTCCGCACTTTCCAGCAAAAAATTCATATCGAAAATCTGTTGCTTTTTTGAAGAGTAATCAGCGCTTGACATCCAATTTTCGATTTTCAAGGAAAAAGTAAATCCAATTTCCTTCTGACGCAAAATAAAGTAAGGCTTCGCGCCGGCAGGAGATGGAATGAAAACTAAATTACAATTTAATCTCATACTTCATAAATCACGTGACGAAGAAAACATATATTCCGGTTGTCCCAATGCAGGCGCAAAAAGAATCACTTTAATCCTTGAGGCAACTGGAAATGAGTGGAGTGTCTAGGTTTATATTCAATTCATCCAGTGGCCGCATCTGGATCATTTGTACTCTAATTACCTTTTCTGGGTAGGCGCTACTGCTTGAAAAATTATACTTGCTTCAATTTTCCTCATTTTTCTGAATGAGAGTTTATCTGAAAATAAAACGGAGGGAAAGCTCTCTCTTCTTGTTGAATTATCTTCATTAATTTTGTACTCCAGAACGACAATAAAGAACAAGCTGTGGAAGGTGTACAAATTGATTCACGAAATAAGTATGATAAATTTCTCAATATAAGATGAATGCAACTGTTGTTGGGGATGCCTCCTATCTGCTATTTTCCTCAATAAATTCAGAATACTGTTGTCTTCATTCATATGCTTTGAGATGGATCTGGCGACAATTATTCACGGTTGGGTTAACCCTCAACACTATTGTGCTCCAGGTGGCGTATGGGCACAGTAACAAAGCCTACACAGAACACAAATGGGTCTCCTAAATCGCAAAAGCTTTGAGCTTATGATGGTTCTCACAGAGACCGAGGTGAGTCTGGATATAAATATTAAACAAAAAATTTATAAAAGCACCGCAATGTAGTCAGGAGCTTTTGAGCGCTTGTTCATGCACTTTGTAGGTAGATTCTAAGTTTCCAATTGAAGAAATTTTTGGCAGCCGTCAAAAAAAAAATTTCAAACTAAGGCGAAACTCCAGACTTCTTTCGATAATTTGCAATTCATATCGCATCCACTGAATAATACAGATGGCGCCCACGTCATTTTGGGTTATAGTCAGTTAGTTAGTGAAATCGAAGTAACGATCATTCATTCATTAATATTGTCATCAGTTATTAACGTTCGGTTGCTCACCTCATTTCTCGTTTGATAATTCATCTTTTTTTGTGGTGAATAGTTATTTTTCGAAATGAGTAGTATTTTCTGCCATGCGGCCTGACGATTTGTTTCAACTCCTTTCTTGAGCTGGTTCACATGTATCTGGAGCTGCAGACCTCCAGCAGGTGTTACATAGATATGTTTGAATCATTGAAGCCTGCATGATTCGAGTATTCTTTGCATTCGATTCATTTTGAGGAATTCTTTCATTTGTTGTTCATGAATTTCCTCGATATCCTAGCCCAATATAACTCTACTTGTCAGGTTTTTTTTTAAAACTCATCTTGCATTGCACTTCCCGAAGCTACAGTAAGGAACATCGTGTAAAGATGCAGCATTTGTTTTTACTGGGTATAGGTCGGTTTTCGATCTATCTATGTTTAAGTTTCGAAGAAACACCCTGGACTAACCCAAACCTAGAATATTAGGATAAGGTTACGGTCAGTCCTCTAATTCCTCGAGAAACTTTTCCATATATGTAGTTAGTTATTGAAGTTTTAATATTGTATTTTTAAACATAATGATCATTGTTATTTACCGTGGATTTGAGTATGACCCTTCATTGTCGTTCAAACATTTAGTCAGAATAATCTTATATCATACTCTCTTGGAGGAACAGAAATATAGACTAATGTCAATTTGGACGGACATAAAAAAATTAAAATAGAAAATTAAGATGCTATTTTTCCAAAAACCTATTCTTTGCAGGGAAGCAATACGGAATATAACCATAGTCAAGCCGCGAAACATATAGAACACTATTGAAAAAGAACGGCAAGATTGAGTTACGACGAATATTGTGACGCATGAATTCGAAATAGTTCAGAGTTCTTGAAATCTTGATTGAAGCATTTTTTCTGGATAATATATTGTGTTTCATGATTCTCCTGATTGTAGAGTTGTAACAATCCAATTATAAGATAAGTTTCAACATTGTGAATCGTGATGATTTCGAGGAACATGATTTGCCAAAACAAAATATTTCAATCGAATATCGAGAATACTTTCCAACGATTGACTGTATATACTTGTTTTGCAGGCAAATATCAATCAGCCGGCAAATGATGATTGACATTAACTTGATAACTTGATAAATACTATAGGTCTGAGTATATAGTCCATTTAAGAATTATTGACATCAAAGCAGGCCATGAACGTCCAGTCGAGGCTTCATTTCTAGTTACAAAAAAGTTACTGTTTTTTTCATAGAAATAAAACATAAATATAACCTATAAAAGTGTTCAGTATACGAATCATCGACTAATTATTAATTAAGCCGGAATATTTCGACTGCAGTTTAAAAATGGGAATTCAGGTCCAACGTTATATATATTAAGAAATGGGACCCCCAAATAGAAAACTAGAACAGGAAACTCACCACCATAATCTACACCCTCAATAGTATGAAATACCATATCCAACAAGATACATTGAAGCTCCTATACACAGCCAATTTTCAGTCAACCCTTTCATATGGAATTGTTTTCTGGGGAAACAGTACATCGGAAAGAAATATTTAAAACACAAAAGCAAGCAATCCGAGCTATGTATAGAATGAAATATAGAGAGACTTGTAGAAGTGTTTTCAAAAGGAATAATCCTGACGTTAGCAGCAATATATGTGCTGAAGAATGTTATCTTCCTACAAAGCCACAGTGAACAATTCGAACCGTTTCTGAACAACACACTCAACTAGGAAAATTGATCCTTATATATACCCGACGCAACAATTGACACTAGCACAGAATAATGTGAAATACATGTGCATGAAGATCTATGATGCGTTACACAAACAGTTTCATTCGATATAATATCGCACCCGTCGTAGAATAAGGAGAAAACTCAAAAATTGATTTTGTTGGGGAACCGTATTTGAAGTTTTGGTTTACCGGAGTTTTCGTTCTATACTTTTGTGTACTTACTCAATTTAACACGCTGAACATTCGTAATAACTGCAGGAATCCATTTGAACATTATAACTCTAGCGCCCAATATTCAATTAATGCAATTTTCCCATCGTGGTGGAATACTGTTTTTCCAAAAAATTTGAAATGTTACCTTTTTTCACGAACAGTCTCTTATGTGGCGGAGAGGCCAACTAGTTATAGTTATAGTTAGGAAGGGGGTTACGTTCCACTGCGACCTCAAGGTCTATTGTGCCCCCCATCAGAGCCGTATTCGCAAATGCGCTACCTACAGCTCGCCCTCCAGCTCCAGAGCTCCAATGAACTCCAGTATCTGAGAGGACTTCAAGGAGGTTAGATCCTCATTCGAGAGGCCAACTAGAGTTATTCTGATATTGCACGTAAGAAAAGGGATACTTCCCGAGTTCAATACCGTCACTAACCCAAAATGGACCTTTTTTGAGTTGTCTCCTTAGTCTACGACGGGTGAGATATATATTAATATAAAAATAAGGGAGAAACAAAAATTAAGAATCTATGTAGTACATGAAGAATTTTGACATCAAAGTTGTACCGTAACTACCAATATATGAACCAATTTGTGAATTATTCATTGCTTCGTGTTGAATACTTCGTCAATTTTTATTTTCATTCATTAAAACTGCCCATGAATTATTGAAAATATTATAATTAATGAGCAATTTTACAATTATTCAGTATACCTTTGAATTTTGAACCACATAGCATGTGTTCAATTTCAGTACGAGCAGAGGAAATGTGTACAGGGTACCATACAGTATAAGTATAATAAATAAACTTGAAATATCTACGAATGATACAAGAGCAAAGATGAAAATCTCATTGAAAACTTTGTTTCCAAGTATAAGTGTGGTGATTTGGATGTGTTTATTGAATAAGCTGACATAATCCTATTGATGGGCATCCTTTTGCAGGGAAGGTTCAAATTTTTTAATAACCCATTTATGAAATAATTCACTATTCATAGTAATCCTTATCATTAATACCACTGCCAAGAATAAGATCACATCCAGGTAAAAATCCATCCATTGTTCCAGCATTCAAAATAGTGCACCTTCTGCCTTTAACCTTGAATATACTCGGCATACCTTTTGGATTATTTTCTAGTGTCCACTGACGAATTTGAATACCGTTTTCTAATATCCAAATTTCATCTAGATAAATGAATTTTATGTTTTGTTCCATGTATTCTCGGTATTTATCACAATATCGTACTATTTTTATTATATTTTTCTGTTCATCAATGAAAATTTTCCTTCGATCAACTGTTTTGTATTGTATCCAATTTTTTTTATGATATAATATAATGTTGACTTTGATCCATTGAAATCTAGGTGCTCTTTGGTCTGTTCGAAAAGGATCGTTTTTAATTCTAGCAAGAACAAAGTCATTCAATGTCTCTTTGAAGGAATAATCATATTGCACAGGCTTTCTTCTAATTCTAGCCTGTAATGTGGAATAACATGCTAATATTCTACGGACAGTGCTTGGTGAAATCTGAAAATTTAAGAGACATTGATCAATCAGAGTACATTTTGAGTAGGTGAATAGCAGTTTACCTGAAACACTAGCGAAACTCGATTAATGCTAGCGGAAATATATGCCAAATCTTCGAAAAACTCGAAGTAACACCGACAAACTGCCTGGTGTTCTCTTGTTAGGCGCGATGTATCCTGGTGAATTCCAGCCATTTTCATAGCATAAGACAAAAAATACTCAAATTCAAAGCTAATTTTTATAATTATTCACCAATATCTTCGATAAAATCATCAAAGCAAGATCTCTATGGGTTATGTTAGGGTTATTCCTATACCAACCTGGATTCAGCAACCCAAAATATTACTGAAGAGTCTATAACCAACTTAAATTCGATTTTTCAAAGCCTACCGAGATGTCAATAATTCTTAAACGGAGTATAGATGGAATAACCGATACTGAGCCTACTGTGGTTGCCAATATATCTGCAAATTATTTCAGTTCCATTGCGCAGGCCAGTATATCGAATCACTTTGGGGATTCTGTGACTCAGGTGTGCACCACATCTACACTTTCAATGAACACTTTTTTCTTCTATTCAGTCCTGAGAGAAGAGTTAATCCAAATTGTGAAGACTTTGAAAAACGAGAAAAGTACAGGAATTGACCAGGTATCTGTTGGCATATTGAAAGCGGTGAACAAGGTTGTTGCCAATCCTTAGCTGATCTCATAAACTTATCTGTCAACCCAAGCAAGTTATCTTCTATATAAAAGTTTGCTTAGGTTATACCTGCTTTGAAGAAAAATGATCCCAGCAATATAGCCAGTTATCGACCCATTTCACTTTTGAGTGTGTTCTCAAAGGTGTTTGAAAAAATCGTGTATGGTCGTATGATCTCATTTCTAAACCGTTTTAATGTGATAAGCGACTGCCAGCATGGCTTTAGAGAGGGTAGATCCACAGAGACTGCAGCATTCTAGTTTACAGATTACGTGTAGCCTCGATAGAGGCCTTCATGTTCCAGGTCTCTTCTTTGATCTCTCGCGTGCTTTCGATGTTCTTCCTTGGAAATTCATCGAGAGCAAGCTGTATAACATTGATTTTCGCGGTGTCTTTCTCCAGTGGATTTTGAGCTACATCACCGATCGGTGGATAACTGTTAGAGTAGATAAATGTTAGTCAGAGAAATTTAGTGTCAATTTAGGGGTGCCTCAGGGCTCGGTCCTTGGTCCATTGCTATTTCTTTTGTTCATTAATGACTCACCTGAACATATCGGAATCAATGATTATATTTCCTGATGATAAGTCAGTGTTGATCTCGGCTCGTAGCCTTGAGGAACTCTTTGAGCTTTGCAATAAATTGATTCTCAATTTGGTAAATTGGTGTCGTTCAAATGCGCTCATTCTCAATGCAAACAAAACCGAATGCATTTGTTCTAGTATCAGTTTGCAAAAAATTGTGTAGTTCCTTCTATGCGATTAGTAGGATAAATAATTCATTACCATTCCAGTCCGTTATAGCTGTTTACTAAAGTTTGGTATATAGTCATATGAACTATAATTTTCTGTTGTGGGGTAACACTATCGATTCTGAAAGGGTGTTTGTTATTCAAAAGAGAATTTTGCGTCGGATTTTCCACCTACATCCACGAGATTCCTGTAGGCCTTTCTTTCGCCAACATAAGATTTTGACGCTACCTGCTCTATATATTTATAGATGTTTAGCCTATATCAAGGAACATGAACACTTAATGGTAACATTATCCAGTTTTCATGGTTACTCTACCAGAAATAATGCAACTCTGTACATTCCATCACATGCAACAGCCAAATATGAAACTTCCCCAGTATATTAGGCCATAACATTATTCAATCATCTGCCTAATACTGTTAAGTTGCTCAATAAAATAACATTTAAGAAAACTATCAAATGTATTTCACATAACAAATGTTATTATAGTGTAAAGGAGTATCTAGATGACAAGTATGTTATCACAGCTTAATTAAGTTTTTTGTTATTGAGTTATTTTCAAAAAATTCATTTTTCTTTTTTTTTTTAATTGACTTGTCCTATGCATTTTGTATGTCTTAAGGGATCAATAAATATATTAATATCAAAATCTCATTGAATTTATCAGAAATCATAAACGTCAAAAGTGCCCCGTGAGAACATATTTACATTGTTTTTGGATTTGGAGGTTTAGACAGTCAGACAACCGAAGAAAACGGGAAGTGTCAAATTTTCTACTTAGTGAACACCCCCTTGGTTCCTGGCTCTTTTGCGATAGATCATCTTTTTTGCTTTTCCAGTGTGGTCGTACACCAACGAAAATTAAAGAAATCATCAAGAAATAGAAAAACAGAAAAGCTCCAGGAAAAGACAAAGTAACAAACTTTATGTTACGGAAATTGCCCAGAAAAGGAATAACAGCGCTAACCAATATAACAAACGCAATGATGAGAACAGAATACTATCCGGAAAGATGGAAAACAGCACAAGTAATTGTGTTCAGTAAGCCAGGAAAAGATAGAAAATTCCCACAAAACTACAGGCTGATAAGTCTACTGTCAGCACTTGGAAAAATTGTCGAAGGAGTCATTGCAAAAAGACTCAATGAAGAAACAGAAGCGCTGAATCTGATACCACCTGAACAATTTTCATTCAGAAGAAATCATTTCACAGAACTTCAACTGTTAAGGATCACTGAATATGTCACTGAAGGATTTCAGAATAAAGAAGCCACAGGATTAGTACTATTAGATGTCGAGAGAGCCTTCGACCGAGTTTGGCACGAAAGACTTGCCTACAAGATGATGATGGCAGGCTACACCACCAAAACCTGCAAGATAATAAGAAACTACCTGAGGAACCGGAATTTTTATGTCAAAATAGACGACACATTATCTACCACCAGACAAGTAGAAGCAGGAGTGCCCCAAGGATCAGTTCTAGGACCTCTGCTCTACAAAATATATATCTACGATATTCCTGAGAACCCAAGGAATCTGCTAGCCCTTTATGCAGACGACACAGGAATAGCCTTCAGACATCGACGATCAGATGTCATACACAGAAGACTGCAAGAAGCACTAGAAGATTTAGAAGAATTGTTCATCAAATGGAAAATTCAAATAAATAGCAAAAAGAGCCAAGCTATTCTACTACAGAAGCGGAGACTTGAAATCAATTCTAACCTACAGATAGATGGAGAAGAGATAAAATGGGAAAATGAAGTCAAATATCTAGGAGTAAAACTAGATGAAGGGCTTGTTGACTACAACCCCGCAGAAAATGTGGTTAGGATACCCACCTATCACAACAGACCCAGAGATCAACTACGTAGAAACAGAAATTGAGTAATCTCAATTTAAATTATTCAGAAGAAGAGACTCCTATGAAATTCAAATTCATAGGTAACACAATTATCACACGACAAAGATCGTGATAGAGATACGAACAAGAAGAGTCAAAAGGTTAATGGGTAATAAATGCCCGGAATCTGAAACAGCAGGTTAGGTTTAGTTAGAGTAGGTCGTGCACGAAGTCTCACACTGTTCTATCTATCGGAGATAGTTCGTCCATGAGGATTCCCTTTGACTAAAAAAAAAAAAGTGTGGTCGTAGTCAACTAGTCTTCTGAATTCCCCATATGCGTGCCGGTCAGAGCTGTGCCAAAGCATTGGGCTTGGTACTTGTGAAAGCACTCGTAGCCCTTTTGTGCTCCCAAGCACTATGCTCCCAAGCACTATGCTCCCAAGCACTATGCTCCCAAGCACTATGCTCCCGAGCACTTTTCAAGCAGTGCTTAGTGCTTAGTAATTGAATCACTCCCGAGCACTTCTGCGGATTACTAAGCACTAAGTCATTCCCCAATCTTGTCGTAACAGGAATATACGTAATCGAGGCCTTGATACCCTAAGATCTAGTATCGATATTCAGTCCAGTGAAAACGAATCGATATATCCATGAATACATATCATTTCAACCTAATAGTTCTCGACATGAGCATGGTATTTGGGACACCCTCTACATTTTTTCTGACCTGTCAATAATCTCACATATCATATAACAGCTTAGCTACATATGTACAATTTTTCATCCGATTAAAATAACCTCACATTAAACAGTTCGTGAAAAAGTGCTTAGGGCTTAGTGCTCAAAATATCTAATTAATTTCACAAAGTGCTTAGTTATCGCGAGCCTTTTGTGGAAATTGATGCTTAGTGCTCGCGACTCGAGAGTCCTTTTTTCCAAGTGCTCAGTGCTTAGCGCTCGAAGCACTAGTATTCAGTGCTCGGCGCAGCTCCGGTGCCGGCTTGCTTTTTCAAATATCTTCTCTGCTTTTCTTCTCGTGGAAGTTGGCACTGGCTCCCATTTTGAACACTTTATGAATTCATCTGTTTCGGATAAACCAGGGAGCATTCATTAAAGCTTTTAGCTACATAGCTCTATATAGCCTTACATAATATGAGTCATTTATCTAGTACAACACACACATATATTTGGCCTCACTCTGTCGTTCTATCTCTGTTTCATCTATATATATATATATTTGCCTCGATTTTTATTTGTCTGTGCGAGAGTATGGTATGGCATTTATCTTATGCATTTGATGCACTTTTCGTTGATTTTTTCAGTTGCTTCTTGGAGTGTCCACCATATGGCGTCTGCATTTCGATTGCTGATAGCAATTCCTGTATCGCCAGCAAAAAGGTTTGAAATATTTCTAGGATTTTGGATATGTCAAGAAGAATTGGGTTTTTCATTCACCCCTTGGCGATACATTTTTCCACTATTTCTCCTAGGGCCATTAGAAAACTTATTGGTCTATATTGTTTTACATTTCTCTGTTCAGTTCGCATCACATCATTTACTATTTTGTTGGATGTTTCTATCCTCTTTCTGGGCCTTTTCTTCAGCATGAAGTTATTTTGTCTCTGCCTGGTACTTTTCGCCTCTTCAAATTCTTGATTCTCCCTCATCTTTGTTGGTTTGATCGGGGTTTGAAATTTTAATATTCTCTGATAGGTATCTTATTATGTACGTAATGGATTCTGACGTTTACACTCACTGGGTTGCTGCCGCAATGTACCAAATTATTGAGTAGTACAAATGATTTCAAATTTCACATCACGGATAGATTTCTTCGGAGATTATAGTATTATTCTAGATTTTCTTGAGAGGTCCAACACCTTGTGATATATCTAATAAAAAAATTACGAAAAGCACTGCCGTGAAGTCGGGAGCTTTTGAGCGCTCGTACATTCACCTTGTAGGTAGATTCGCATTTTCCAGTTTTAGAAATCAATTGAAGGAATTTTCGACAGCTGTCGAAAATATTCTGAAACTTAGGCAAAACTCCAGACTTAATGTCAGTGCTTCAGCTGACCAATTTTTTTCGATAATTTGCTAGAATTTCCTACGGTATTTATAGTCTTAGTGATGCGATCTGGACAAAATTTCGCGCGTAGTTTGAATACATTATTCCTCAGCTAGGTGCAAAATTCCATTCCAATCCAATAAGTAGTTTCGAAACTACCAGGAAAAAAATATTTTGAACGGCCATATTTACGGAAGCCCTAGTCTAATTTTGCTCATTGATGACAGTGACCGCGATAGTCGCGATCCAAACCCACCCTGTAAATTTCAAGTTTCTAGGCCTCTTCGTTCAAAAGTTACAATTTTCTATGGTTCCTATGGTTCTGGTCATGCGATCTGGACAAAATATTGATTTAATATATCATTCTCGATTAAAATACAAAATTTCATCTCGATCGAATCCGTAGTTTCGAAATTATCGAGAAAACTGAATTTTAAACGAACGTATTCACGGAACCCCTAGTATAATTCTGCTAATTGATAAACGTGGACCCGACATTCGAGATCCACATCTATCCGGAAAATTTCAAGTCCCTAGGATTTTCCGTTCGAAAGTTACGATTTTCTATGGTTTCTATGGTTCTGGTTATGTGATCTGGAGAAATGTAGCTTGAATATATCATTCTCCATTAGTATACCAAATTTGGTGACGATCGAATTTGTAGTTTTGAAATTATCAAGAAAACTAAATTTCACACGACCATATTTACGGAACACCTAGTATAATTTTGCTCATAGATGAACGTGATCACGACATTCGAGATCCACACCTATCCTGAAAATAGGCGTTTCCGTTCAAAAGTTACAATTTTCTATGGTTTCTATGGTTCTGGTCATGCGATCTGGACAAAATTTCACATGTAGCTTGAACTCCTCATTCTCCATTTTAGTCCAGAATTTCATCTCGATCAAATCCGTAGTTTTCAAGTAATCAGGGGAACAAAACTTTGAACGGCCATATTTGAGGAACCCCCTGGTGGCCCATCAACGCACTTAACCGCCCAACTAGCAAAATAGACCCCTAAAAGAATGAAATTATTTCATAATTATCGTACAGCGCCGCTTGAAAGAATTAAAAATTTTTTTAATGCGTCTCAAAACGACAATTTCATCATAAAATAGAGGGATTTCTATAATGCTGTTGTATAGACGTTCTTACAACTCATATCATACGACAAAGAAATAGTGTAAGTATACAAATTTTATAACAGTTGCATAACGTACTATAAAATTCCTATAAAATAATTTTAAAACAGTGTTATACAGATTATAATACGGTTGCATGGCTATTATATTACTTATAATAGCGACGTTAAAAGTTGGTTGTAAAGGAAGCTGTATAAATAGTTGCATTAGAGTTCCTTGAGAAAAGTAATAAGAGTGTTGCTTTACGCAGAAGTAAAACATTACACAATAAATATGAAAGTATTTTATAATCATCTTATAACTACAACAGTATTCTCTTTTATGAAGCGCTTATTGAATAGGAAAATTACGCGGTTTTCTAGCAGTTTTCGTTTACAAAATGAATTCGGAAATATCTGATTGGAAACAAATAAAAAAGAGTGAGCATTTTAAAAGATCACTCAGAAAGAAATACCATAGAATACTTCAGAGTTGCAGTTCTATCAACGTCTAGTTGAAGTGGCATGTAACGAAGAAGCTAATCTAGAAGAAACAAAAATTTTAGCTTCAGCCAGCAAGTATAATATTGAAGAAGAATCCAAAGGAAATGAAGACCAACATGATATGTTAAAAGAAAGCGTCGACATTAATAGTGCTGATGAAGAAAACACTGATACCGACGCCGGAAATTTGATGCATTCTCTATCTGAAACTGAAAAGAAAATCAAAATAAAAGAACAACTTAAGATGTGGGCAACGTCTTTTTACATTGATCATTCTGCATTAAGAGAGCTTTTCGTTATATGGAACCTGGCTATTCCTAATCTGCTTCCTACAGATCCAAGGACATTCCTAAATACTCCTCAACAAGTTAAATTGGTAACACTTGAAAATGGATCTTATTGGCACAATGGTCTAGGGTTTCCGAAATCGAATATATGAAAACATCATAAAACTGAAACTCCACTACACGACAAAGATCGTGATAGAGATACGAACAAGAAGAGTCAAAAGGTTAGTAGGTAATAAATGCCCGGAATCTAAAACAGCAGGTTAGGTTTAGTTAGAGTAGGTCGTGCTTCACACGAAGTCTCACACTGTTCTATCTATCGGAGATAGTTCGTCCATGAGGATTCCCCCTGACTAAACAAAAAAAAAAAAAAAAAAAAAAAAATGAAACTCCACTAGAGGAATTGCAGATAGATATTGCAGTAGATATGGTGGTATGTTGCGGATTCTTTGCATCTCATTGATCTAGGAATAATGAAAAGATGTCTCACAGGGTGGAGAGATGGAATTATTGGAAATTACTCAACAAAATGGTGTGCTAATGATATTAAAAAAGTATCAAGATTTTTAATAAATTGTAAGAAGCCTTCAGAAATACATCGCGCTGTCCGTGGGCTCGATACACTTGCTTACTGGAAAGGTACTGAATATCGTACCTTTTTTTTATACATTAGCATAGTAATTTTAAAAAATGTTTTGTCTAGTGATGTTTATGAACATTTTCTTTTGTTGTTTTGTGCTACAACAATATGTTCCAGAAAAATGTTTACACATTTTTTGCCATTGGCCAAATCAATGATGGAACAATATGTAGAACTAGAAGATTCATTCCCCAGTTTGTAGGCACAATCGTCAACACTTTCCTATTATTTTCTACCGTTTCTACTATCTTGAACATTTTGAATATGAATAGGTGCCGGTATAAACAAATCCGATAATTTGAGGTTATTTCCCGCTTGGGAAGAATCTGTATACAGAAGTTATTCGAAACACAATATAACAAAATAATTGTTTACTGTCGTACCGCACGCATGTTAAGCGATACTTCTGTTCTATTATGCACTTTGCCAACGCACTACAGGATAACACGGAAATCTAACGTAAGGTGTTGCTAGCTTGGGCAGTTAATAGTTATACCAACATACATAAAATTAGTAGCAATAAATAGGTAATTATTTATTTTATTATGATACATCTTGTAGTTCAAGATGTTCTAAATGCACCTACAAAGTATGCTTTGCAATTCAATCATGAAAAGTCGTCTATTTGGCACCGATTCTCATAAGCGGTTGATTGTAACTTTTAACAGTAAACTTGTGCTAAAGGGAGTTTCCGTCATATAAACACAATATTGCGACTTTTATTTTTACTAAGAAAACAACTTTTTTCTAAATAATAACTGAATAAGTATTGCGAAAAATCTTGTGTACCTTCACTTTATGCAAAACAGCGACTTGTATTTTTTGCACACAATGTGTTGGACCACTCACTATACTCGTGGTCCAATCCTCATCCTTTATCTAAATATCTACCTATTTTTTCTGTAAAAAACAAAATGCTGTGGAAAAATATTTCATATGTATTTTTAAATTTGGCAACATTCAAAAGTGGTCAAGAATCAAACCGCACTTGACTCCTGAGACTGTCAAAAATAATTTTATGGCGCTGCATTAAACAACTTAATGAAACTTTAATATCGTATACAGCTCAGAAGAAAACAGAATCATTGTATAAGGTTTCTAATTTGTATTCTACCATATACGCCATATTTAAAACGCTCGGCTGTTCAGACACCGCCGCCATTAATGGAAAATCATATAAAAACTTGAAAAGAATAAATATAAATAGATTTTTTCAAGAAATATACAGATTTTTTTCCGCTTTTACAATAGCCACAATACATGTTTTTTTTTAAGTTGAAAATTCAACAAATAAAACATAATTTTTATTTTTCATTTTTTAATAATATCAATAAAATGTATGCAAAACTGAGGCGCTTTAATTTTTTATCAACAAAATATATATATTTGTCAGAAAAGTTAGCTGCGCAATTAAATTCGGCCCCTGGAGTAGCGATATAGGTCTTTGATATTTTCAATATGATTAACGACAGATACAATAATATCTCCATCACCCACCGCCATAATAATGCCTTTGATATTTCATACCTCTGTCATGACACAACGCAAACGTTTATATACCTAATAAAATATTCTTGTGACAATTCTATTCCGAATTTCAGTAGAAAACAAAATTATTGTATTAGCGATTCTGTCTGCCTTATAAAATTCTTATGAAATACTTCCTTAGTCGTTCTATAAATGTTCGTTAAATACTCTTAAATCGCAGAATTAGAGTACCGCTATACAATAGTTTCCAAATAGTTGTGTGAATGCATTCTATATTGTAATCTTGAAGACATACTTATAGGACAGTTATATAGTCATCATATTGATTTTTCTATAACGGTTGTGTAGTATACTAAAGGATGTCTTAAAAGAACTGAACTGTTGTATAAACTGGGGCCCTTTTTGGTTGTAAAGACATTTTATAGTGGTTTATAGCCACATTATAAGATCTTCACGTTTTTATAAGCTATGCCGTATAGCAGTTCTTACAGCCTTTATAAAATTAGTTTTGCTAGTTGGGCGAGGCATTCGGGAACTGAACCCACACTAAAAATTTCAAGTCTTTAGGTTGTTCCGTTCGAGAGTTATCGTGCTAAAGAACGGACGGCCGGACAGACAGACTCGAATTTTCTGACGGATTCGTCATCAGTGAGTCGAACATAGTCGATTGACATTTTCGGCTCAAAATTCGAAAAATACAGACATCGTGACGAAAAGATATAGCCCTCGTGTGAGTAGTACGAGCGCTCAAAAATATTTGAGATGCGCATATTCAATCAAATTTTGATCATCAACGATTTGAGTGAATTGATAGTTATAAAATTCGGTCTGGAATAGCGACATTATCTCGAACGTTCGAATATATTTAATCCATCGAAGTAATGAAGAAAGAGAACTGGACAAAATGAAGTTCGAAATGAAGCTTTTCGACTCTAATCAGAAACGTCTACCGCATATAAATGCGAAAAAAGGGAGACAAGAATGACCGGAATAGTCATTCTCATTGTAATGTTATAGGTTGGGACTTCGGGAACTGAAACTTTATCGTTTAATTGTTTAATCTGAAGAGGAGAAATACAGAGATCTGGAAATGCAGTATTCGTTAACTTCTGAGGAAATTTAACTCTTGAAAACCAATGACAATAATTGAGAAAATCTTTCTGCTTCATTCCGTTTGAGGAGTTTTGACCGCAATGATAGTTATGAAAATAATCAGGAACTAGAACATCCATTTGTTTCGAATGAATGGTTTTTGATTCGCATAGATGAAACTGAACGAATAGAGAAGAAGTATGTCTTTTAATATGTCAGAAGAATCTCAGAATTTATTTTGAAAAACTTCTTGGGGAAAACTTTACATATACGTATCCAAAATATCGAAATATTATGGATTTTAACTTCACAGTACCTACTCGCTGTGATACTTTAAGGAATTCATCTTCACCATCAGAGGGGGAGAATATTACTCCTTCGAAATTAGTCATCAGTATGCCAGAAGTTTTAATAAGGAGCTGCGCTCTTAAGTTTCATGTACAACGTTTCGTTTTAGTTTTGAGGCGTATCATGATCTTCTGTAAATGGCAGATTTTGAGATCCAAGAAACCTGTATCAGATTTTGCTCCAAACAACAAACCATGCTACGTGTCTTAGTAAAACTTCTAAGGCCCAGGCGCGCACCGAAGAGAAGAAGGCAGGCTTCGGGAGACTCACACGAAAAATTCCGTTTGGGGCAGGAATAGAAGAGCGGGAATGCATTGAAGTAATGCAGGAGGTCGCTCACATGACCAAGCATCTGGTTGCCACTACTTCAACGCATTCCGCCTTTTCCAAACAAAATTATTTGTTTGGACTTTTTGTTGCAGATCGTAGACGCACTTTCCATGATGTTTATACGATCGTATACATAACATGCGGATTTGAACAACGATTATTGCCAGACAACTAGGGCATTAGACTCATTCTTGCTGAAAAATGTATAGCGGTACCGCGGGTCAGAGGCCGACAAGAACATCATCTTGTACTTAGTTAATTAAAAATTGCAGCAAGGGATAGCCACAATCTAATCTTCAATATTTTTCTATTCCCAAAACAAACGTTGAAATCTAGAGGACGTCGTTTTGACGCAATTGGGGAGATTCAAGCAGAATCAAAGCATGTGCTTCGAACATTCAAACTTGCAGGCTGCCATAAATAAATAGAATCATGGAAAACACGCTGACGTCGATATTTCCTTGGCAGAGGAAAGAGTTTTCTTGAAAAAATTTTCGGAATCGTGACACAATTCAATTCCTTTTTGAGCGCTCGAACTACTTACACGAGGGCTATATCATTTCGTCACGATGTCTGTATTTTTTGAATTTTGAGCCGAAAATGATCTCAATCGACTATGTTCGACTCACTGATGACGAATCCGTCGAAAAATTTGCGTTTGTCCGACCGGCCGTCCGGGCCTAAGCACGATAACTCTCGAACGGAGCAACCTAGAGACTTGAAATTTTCAGTGTGGGTTCAGTTCCCGAGTTCGTTAATGGGCCGAATTCCACCAGGGGTTCCGTAAATATGGCCGTTCAAAGTTTTGTTTCCTTGATTACTTGAAAACTACATATTTGATCGAGATAATTTTGCACTCAAATAAAAAATGAGGTGTTCATGCTACATGTGAAATTTTGTCGAGATCGCTTGACCAGAACCACAGAAACCATAGATAATTGTAAGTTTTGAACGGAAACGCCTAGGGACTTGAAATGTTCAGGATAGGTGTGGATCTCGAATGTCGTGATCACGTTCATCTATGAGCAAAATTATTCTTGGGGTTCCGTAAATATGGTCGTTTGAAATTTAGTTTTCTTGATAATTTCAAAACTACAGATTCAATCGTGACGAAATTTTGTATACTGATGGAGAAATATATAATCAAGCTACATTTCGCCAGATCACATGACCAGAACCATCGAAACCATAGAAAATCATAACTTTCGAACCGAAAGGCCTAGGGACTTGAAGTTTTCAGGATAGGTGTGGATCTGAAATGTCGCGTTCACGTTCATCAATGAGCAGAATTATAATAGAGGTTCTGTAAATAAAATTATGCACTCAGATGGGAAATGACGTGTTCAAACTACGCGCTATGATTTAGTTTGAATTTTTTTTTGACAGCTTTCTAAGTTCAAAATTCCTTTAATTGGTTTCTTGAACTAGAAAATGCGACTCTACCTACAAGGTGGATGAACGGGCGCTCAGAAGCTCCTGACTTCTCGGCAATGCTTTTAATAATTCTTTTCTCAGCTGTGGAGCTCAAAAATTTCAGCATGATGTGGCGTATAGTTCCTGAGATGCTATAGTTCTCGAAACAAAACATTTTTTGTTTTCCCCTTGTGTTATGATCCTCATTTCACATGTGAAACACTTAGTATTACTAAAAGACCAGTAGATATAAGTATTTTTTTCGTACTTATGTTTATGTAACGGATTTTCTGCTTCCTTGAATATAATATTACAAATGGCGGAACTCATACCGAATAGCAATATACTAAAATGTCAATTTCACAAATTTTGCTGGTTACGAGGTCCTGGCGTTCAGCCTTCGATATAGGAAACTTCGTGTTGTTTTTTTGACAACTAACCAGGAAGTTTCAAATCGATCGAATCGGTATTTTTCGAATTATCGGCGGAGGAAATGCAGATGGCTATATTATGCGAAACCTTTAGGCGGATTTGGCCCATTTACGAACTCAACCACTCCTTGAACGAACGCAGAGAATTATTTCCAAACTTTGGGCCAATTCTTTCGAGAGTTCTCGTCTTACGGACAGATGGACACAATTTAGTTTGATCACGAATTATTCATCTGTGGGTCAAGCATAATCATTCAATGCCATTCTCGACTATAGAGACGCCAACTTTCGAAAAAAAAGCCTAGAAGTATGAAATTTGTTGCTTATGTTCGAGGTTCAAATGTATTGTTCAAGTTCGTGAATGGGCAAAATTCGTCTAAGGGTTTCATAAATTCAGCCATCGCATTTTTGTCCTCAATGATTGAGCTTCACAGCTATTTTACGTGAAAATAAAATTGGCATTATTCGTCACACTGACAGCTGGTTTGGTTTACGGAATCTATATCCGGAATTCGTCAAATTTGTCAAAATCTTGCATTTCGAATATCGGATAAAAATATCATGAAATAATTTTCAGGTGGAAACTGGTTAAAAAGATTGAATACGTATTCTTTCGATAATTTCAAAGCATTCCCTCGTATTTTAGATGATTTCGAAGTATCCGGATGGGTCTGCTCTGACCAATGATTCACATGATAACATTGATACAAAAACTTCCAACTTACGTCAGTGCTTTTCGAATATTTTTTGTTGATAATTGAGAATACATATTTTTTCAAACCTTTCACATCGCAGTCGAGCTTTTTTGGATATAATATGTAAATAGTAAATCATAAATTAAATTTTTTTCATTGTTGGCAATTTAAAGTTAAACTACAACTCAATTGGGCTTAGGTCGTTCTCTAGAAGTAGTTTCATCTTGGAGGTGTCGTTGTCTGTGTGCAATATATTACTGATATCGGAAAAGCTTATAATTTTCAATTCAATAAAAACCTTCCTCTTATACTCATACTTTCGAGAGTTTTGAGAGATATAGAGGCATCACAAGCTTTTCTCGAATCTATAAAAACATCAATCAATGATTTAGAGGTTTAGACTAATCTAAGCAATGATACATATTTATGTCATTATTTTTATGGAATCTTGAAAGTTTTTCAAATCCATAGTGCGAATTTGATATTGGATTGTACTTTTCGAAAAATTTATTCAACTATCTCTGAATATTAGATGAGTTATCCATCTTATTCATTGGAGATTTTAAAATCAAATGAAGAAGGTTTTTCGTGCCTACTCCAAAATTAAATGAATAGATTGCCACATATCGTCGCTAACTAAACCAACTGGCGTAAGTCAAAAATAGACATTTTTCAGCATGATGCTGGAAAGATTATTCCTGCCTAATGCGATTAAGTACTACAGATTTATATACTGAGTTAAGAGTTGCAATATGATTCTTTGAAACTCAATAAATGAATCTGTAGTACTTGATTGCATTGGGCAGAAATAATATTTCCAACATCATGCTGAAAAATGTCTATTTTTGACTTACGCCAGTTCGTTTTGTTAGTGACGATATGTTTATGTTTCATGCCTCAAGATGCCAATTTTTGAAGGGGTCGAAACATATGTAGCAACCTATTAATTAAATTTTGGAGTAGATACGAAAATCCTTCTTTATTTGATTTTTATCTCTGAATACTCTTTTTTTTTTGTCACAATTTGGTCTCCATGAACTGATGTTATGCTAATCTCTGAGAGATTTTTGCTAATTCTGATAAACTTCAGGAAGCGCGGTATTCACAGACTTGACGAAGGACCTGGTCATCTATTTTTTTCTTTTTCTGTATTTTTGTGTCTCGTTTCAAACTTTCAATCACTTGCCGTTAGTCATTCGAAAGTTACAAAATGAATCGATACTGGATACCAAAGGTATAAATAACGGTATAATAAATCTGATACCTACGATAATGTGTCACTGATTCCAAATGAGGATATTCTACCGCAATTTCCAAATGCTACCCACTCAAACATTATTTTATAGAAACTATCATGCCAATTTTCTGCAAATTGGTATCCCGTCGCTCAAATTATACCAATATGAACACAAATATAGCAACCATAATAATGTTCACGTATTTCTCTCTACGAAATAATTATCGAAACCTTTCAGATCAAAATGATAACGCGTTTCGCAGTATGTTGCACAGTAAGCGCCAGATGATTTCTGCTGTGATGAATACCTGCTATTCATTGGCCCTATTTCACATTCATAGGGTGGGTAGAAGAGGAATTCATAAAATCAGCGTGCTGAGCCCCATAAGCCAGATTATTCTTCGAGTTCACATCAAACATCAAAAGCTTCGTGCATAGTGAAAAATGGACCCGCACTGGAGACTCATATATAAAATTGAATCGAAATTCATTTCGTTCTTCTTCAATCTTTCCGAATGAAAATGCGAAAACTTTCCTGAAATGAGAATAAATCTTATAAGGATCATTACCTGTTATCTTTCATTCATAAAGATGTCGTAGCTTATCGGGAGAAACTTCAGTACCTATTGTAATCCAAGGTTTATACTATCGTTCTTGTTGTCATCAACATAGTAAGATAAAATATCAACAAATAACCGAGATTCCTGGTCAACCATGGAAGAACAGTAAAACTTCTTCTAAGATGAAAGTACAAACATAATAAAATTACGAAAAGCACTGCCGTGAAGGCAGGAGCTTTTGAGCGCTCGTACATGCACCTTGTAGGTAGATTCGCATTTTTCAATTTTGGAAACCAATTGAGAAAATTTTTGACAGCTGTCAAACAAATTTTCAAACTAAGGCGATAATCCAGACTTCAAGTCAGTGCTTTAGGTGACCAATTTTTTTTTTCGATAATTCGCTGAAATCTAGGTGCAAAATTTCATTCCAATCAAATTGTTAGTTTCAAAATTATCAGGAGAAGAATATTTTGAACGGCCATATTTAGGGAACCTCTAGTCTAATTTTGCTCATTGATGAACGTGACCGTTAAATTCGCGATCCAAACCCATCCTGAAAATTTCAAGTTCCTTGGCCTTTCCCTTCGGAAGTTATAATTTTTTATGGTTTCTATGGTTCTGGTCATGCGATCTGAACAAAATGTTGCTTTAATATATCATTCTCGTTTAAAATACAAAATTTTATCTTGATCGAATCCGTAGTTTCGAAATTATCGAGAAAACAAAATTTCAAACGACCGTATTTACGGAACCCCTGGTATAATTCTGCTCATTGATGAACGTGAACGCCACATTTCAGATCTACACCCATCCTGAAAATTTCAAGTCCCTAAGCCTTTCCGTTCGAAAGTTATGATTTTCTATGGTTTCTATGGTTCTGGTCATGCGGTCTAGAGAAATGTAGCTTGAATATATCATTCTCCATTAGTATACAGAATTTCGTCACGATCGAATCTGTAGTTTGGAATTTATCAAGAAAACTAAATTTCAAACGACCATATTTACGGAACCCCTAGTATAATTTTGCTCATAGATGGAAGTGATCACGACAATCGAGATCCACACCTATCCTGAAAATTTCAAGTCCCTAGGCGTTTCCGTTCAAAAATTACAATTTTTGCATGTAGCTTGAACACCTCATTTTCCATTAGAGTGCAAAATTTCATTTCGATCGAATCTGTAGTTTCAAAGAAATCAGGAAAACAAAATTTCGAGCGGCCATATTTACGGAACCCCTCGGCGAATTTTGCCCAATATCGAACTCAACCGCGGCATTCGAGATTCGAACCTACCCTGAAAATTTCAAGTTTCTAGGACATTCCGTTCGAGAGTTATCGTGTATACGGCCGGACGGACAGACCCGAATTTTTCGACGGATTCGTCATCAGTGAGTCGAACATAGTCGTTTGAGACCATTTTCGGCTCAAAATTCGAAAAATACAGACATCGTGACGAAATGATATAGCCCTCGTGTAAGTAGTACGAGCGCTCAAAAAGTATTGTAATTATGAGGAACATTGACAATTGTCAACGAACTAATTTACATTGGTATGAATATTATCGAAAACAAGCAGCCGAGATGTATGCTTGACTTCACCATTCCACTTCACAAATAGTCTTGTTTAATATTCTCATTACATGCGTGAACGATTCCAAATCACTGTTTTGGAATTATGGGAGATACATTAGGAGGCTTGAATACAAATTAAATGTAACTCATTTCATCCATGCCTTAAATGTAGGCACACAGTTTCAGCAGGATATAGTGAATAGTTTTTCAGATACCGAAAATAAAAAATTACGAAAATCACTGCCGTGAAGGCAGGAGCTTTTGAGCGCTCGTACACATGCACCTTGTAGGTAGATTCGCATTTTCCAGTTTTAGAAACCAATTGAAGGAATTTTTGACAGCTGTCAAAAAAATTCTGAAACTTAGGCGAAACTCCAGACTTCATGTCGCTGCTTCAGCTGATCAATTTTGTTTCGATAATTCGCTAGAATTTTCTACGATATCTATGGTCTTGATGATGCGGTCTGGACAACATTTTGCACGTACTTTGAATACATTATTCCTCAGCTAGATGCATAATTTCATTCCAATCCGATCAGTAGTTCCGAAACTATCTGGAAAAAAATATTTTGAACGGCCATATTTACGGAACCCCTAGTCTCATTTTGCATATTGATGAACGTGACCGCGATATTCGCGATCCAAACCCACCCTGAAAATTTCAAGTTCCTAGGCCTTTCCGTTCAAAAGTTACAATTTTCTATGGTTTCTATGGTTCTGGTCATGCGATCTGGACAAAATATTGCTTCAATATATCATTCTCGATTAAAATACAAAATTTCATCTCGATCGAATCCGAAGTTTCGAGTTTATCGAGAAAACAAAATTTCAAACGACCGTATTTACGGAACCCCTTGTATAATGTTGCTCATAGATGAACTAACGACATTCGAGATCCACACCTATCCTGAAAATTTCAAGTCCCTAGGCATTTCCGTTCAAAAGTTACAATTTTCTATGGTTTCTATGGTTCTGGTCATGCGATCTGGACAAAATTTCGCATGTAGCTGAAACACCTCATTTTCCATCTGAGTGCAAAATTTCATCTCGATCGAATCTGTAGTTTTCAAGTAATCAGGGAAACAAAACTTTGAACGGCCATATTTACGGAACCCCTGGTGGAATTTGGCCCATTAACGAACTCAACCGAGGCATTCGGGATCTGAACCTACACTGAAAATTTCAAGTCTCTAGGTTGATCCGCTCGAGAGTTATCGTGCTTACGGACGGACGGCCGGACGGACAGACTCAAATTTTCCGACGGATTCGTCATCAGTGAGTCGAACATAGTCGATTGAGACCATTTTCGGCTCAAAATTCGAAAAATACAGACATCGTGACGAAATGATATAGCCCTCGTGTAAGTAGTACGAGCGCTCAAAAAGACTATTGTTCTGGTGTTACGACCCTTAACTCTACGTTACTCGTGCCCTCTTTACGATCGTATTCACTCGCGTGGTCTCCGAGTGTAGACCATTTTAATTTCGACATTACAGATTAAATTTATATATTTCAAAATGTATCTATGTTTATCTTTTATTTGATTACTTGTGATCGATGTTATACCAGTTTCGTGGTTATATCATAATTTTTCTCACAAGGAAATTAAATAAACACCAACGTCTTGGATTTCAACATTTATTTGCAATAACTTGCAATAATTGAAGAGCAAGCATCTGATGAACCACCTAGCGCATACGCCTGATAAGTGCTGCACGGTTTCCTCAGCCACGTTGCATACTCTACACTTGGTGTTCTCAATTTGCTGCTTGGTCTTGGATAGCCAGAAGGGCAACCTCAGTCTCTATAGAAAGAAAACTTACGGTGAGGTACCTAAGTATTCGATTTTATATTATCCACCTCTGGCTGTTGCATGGTAGCATAGAATCTGCCATGCAGCTCGTTTTTTCTGCGGCTTAATCTGAGCCTCTCTGTCTGTCCTACCGCTTCAGATTGTTTTCTTAATGAAGGTAAATTACGCTGGTGCAAAGGTAAATTACTCGACTAAAAATATTCTCTCAGCAAGTTTTTGTTTGTTCGCAGATTCCAAGTTAGTCAGCCCCGGACCGCCCCCTGTCCTAGGTAGGTGAAGCAGCTCGATCGCCGAATTGGGATGCAACATTCCATGCCTGGAGAAAGAAGTCTGAACGTATGGATCAAGTCTTCGCATATATGTGGTGGACCAGGTAAGGATTCCTGATGTGTTCGTAAAAACTAGTGTGGCCAAGCATTTATTCTTATTATTATAACTTTTATTTGGTTTTTAGAATTTCGCTGGGTTTTGAGGATTTTGGAGACTCGACGGGTGAGCTCTTTTTCAGCGGTCTCTTAGTATTAGTTAGTATTTTTTAGGCAGACGGCAAGCAAGTGGATGGGCGGTAGTTTTTCGGGTGGCCTTCGTCTCCTTTCTTATACAGTATATGATGTATCACACCCAAAACTGCCTCTTGAATGTGCTTATGTAAGTGCTTTCCACCAATAATTGTGGATTCCATCTACTCTGGGAGTAGGTAACATCTCAAATCTCCCGAATTTCCTTTAGCGGAACTAATAAGCACAGTTGTGTAGCACGAACTTCTTAACAAAAGTTGAATTATTGCCGGGCCTATTCACACATCGGTAAATCCCCGAATGCCGCCAAATAACAGAAACGCTAAATGCATCGCGGCCAAGCGCAAAAGCATAAACATAGATTGAGGCCATCTAGGAAATAGAAGATAAACTGAATGGTTGAGTAGAAATCTTATTTTTGATCATTGAAGTCCAACTGTCCAATAACTACCACATGTCCAATAACTGGTGGGTTTACCCTAGTCCAGTTCTTTTGAAGCTTAACTGTCTCCACTTTGTCAGTTGATGTGATGGATATCGCCTACCTATTCGACTTGTTCTGGAGTTTCGTCCGCTCTTCATTGATCCATCCTGCCTGATAATTCTGCTGCGCTTACGGAGACCATATATTTGACGAAAACTCAGTCATCTGTTTTTCTGATGGCAGTTGTTTTATTTCTTCTTCAACATTTTCTAGTTGGCGATAAAATAATTCCTGGTTGCTGAAAAAAAAAACATTTTGCTTATACCTTAGGGTTCTCTTATGGTATCTTCTGGGTCTATTTTCCAGTGCTTCTATCTTTTGTCTCGAGCAGGGCTTATGTTATGGATCTCTTATATATCTTTTTTTTCTACTTTTTTGTTGAGCAAACTGCTATCCAAGTAATTTCCCAGGATCTCGATTTTTTTGCGCAATGATCATGAGTTCCAATCTCTTCTCCCATGGTGTTTTGTTGGATTTACCTATGGAGGGAACGGTAATCTTTCGGATATCAAAGAACAAAGTTGCCGATGGGTTTTTTTAACTAGATTAGCAACTATTCAAACTTCAATTTCTTGCTCGACATCATCATCAAATAAAGACAAAATTGACACTTCGGCTATAATATACCTCAAATACTGGCAGAACTTCTGTTGAGTTACTTCTGAAATGCTTTTGTCTATCATTCAGTTCGGTAGAATTCAAGCAGTTTTCCAATTTAAAGAGCTCTGTATTTTCTTGGGGTGGATATTTTTTCAATTTTCTCGGAACCTTTTGAACAACGGAATGTCTGAGCTTGTGGTTATTTGGCTGATTTCCGCTAGAAAACACGGCTTTCAAACCAATTCGAAGACTTAATGGCGGCAAGCAAAAATAAATATTTCGTTGTTTATGTTTGTGTTTGAAGCAGTAGTATCACAACAGAGAATTTGCACTCAATCCTCAAGATTTCAGTTAATAATAGAATTCCAAACTGTTCACTTACCGAGGATTGGCCAATTTCGGCACAGCAATCAATTGTTCTTTATTATCACAGCAAATAACTATTGGTATGCGTTCTTCTTTAGATTTACGTGAATCTAGAGCCAGAAAAAATTTTTCGTCCCAGTGGACAGTAAAAAACAAGTTAAATTCATACGACCCAATACCAAAAACTGGTAAGAGTAGACCCAGTGAGCCAACGATAATGGAAATGCATGTGTAAGGTAATTTCTGGTCAATATCCGAATGAATAGTGGTTGGTGGAAATAAACCGATGAGATTTCAGCAAATATCGGACTATGTGAAGTACTACGGAAATAACTCTGCGACTAAAAGCTCAGACATAGCCTCACTCCTCGACACTAGGTGAGAATTTCGAAAAAACGTGTCGTTCAAATTGAGGTATCGAAAACTAGCCCAGAAATGACATCCATACGTAGCCACTTTTTTGAGATAATAGGTTATTTTAAAAGCAACATTAGATCGATTCATGACAGTATATCCAAAAATTTCCCCAAAATTGGGTTTGTATCATGAAAGAGTTCTTCGAGATTTCTTCATTCAATTCCTTTTATGATCGCACATGGTGGACCCTATACAAATTTCCATAGACATTTCAATTATGATATCATTTATTGATATAGCCTTTGATATATCTACTGTGATATTGATAAATAGTCATTTTGACAATGTTTGTTTTCAAATTTCTACGGGAGATTCTTCCCTTTGAATGAATGATATTCGATAAACTCATATATCCGCTGGTCGGGAAAGAAATTTTCCGACATGGAGTACGGTTCTACCATTCACTGTTGGGTAAACAATTAACAGTGCTGTGCCTCAGGTGGCGTAAGGACACAGTAACAAAGCCTACACAGAACAAAACCGGGTCTCCTAACTCGCACAAGTTCTGAGCTTCTGAGGGGTCACAGAGACCTAGGAGAGTCGGGATATAAACAATAATAATAATAATAATTCAAGTCCGAAGGTGTTTTAAGACAGAAAAAAATAACATAATAACTTCATAAAATGGTAGACGGGCAAATGCCTTGTTCGAATTCAAGCAATTTATTGCGTTCATTACTGTTTTTGAACGCCAAGGTGAATTCATTTCTCATTCAAAAATTTTTCGAGAAGAAAACCTTTTTTACCTATCATTCTTTGTAAAATGCATAAATAATACATTTTCGTTTCTGGATTGGGGGAGTATTGGAATTGCGCATCTGGAATTCAGATTCAGATTTTTATCCCAAAGTTTTTTATTCAATTATCGAAAGTATTTCTATTTCTGCATTCGCCAACACGCCAATGTAAAGCAATTCATGATTCTCACGATTTTTCTGTTAAAAGGACGTTCTGTATGCAAAAACGTTGAGAACCTCAGAGCATTATACCTTCGTCAATAACTTAAGAGCTACTAAAAAACTGTAGCTGCCTTTTTGAGAAGTTGATAAGTTGACTCCAAGCTCCAATAAGCGAATGAAATTGATTCTGAAATTTGCATGCGTCATTTCGTGAAGTCTATGAAAGTATGGGGATGAAGTACTTTCTCCATGTCTGTAATGATGAAAAAAATAAAACAAATGAGAATGAATATTTTAAACACTTTCAAGTGAATGTGGAAATAATATTATTTATTTAAATAACCTGTATCTTGATACTTATCACGCATGGAATTGAAGAACAATTTCATCACGACAATATTTCAGACGGCTTCGAAAACAATCTTATTATCAGTCTATGAGTTGGAATTTAAGCATTGTGCGAATACTACGTCATTATTGAGGTTTATCGCTGAAAATAGCGAATAGAAATCTCGTTGAGTTTCGTCCCTCCACTATGCATTCTATATTACCTATATTTCAGTCAACACCCCCTAATAAATGATAGAAGTTTGATTGCTTCTGTTAGGAAGTCTGAAGGAGAAATTCGAGATGGAAGTAAACGTCCATCGTTACACCAAAGAACATAAATCACCTACTACACGTCCAAATTATAATTTCATGTTACATTATTCATAGACAAATAGGATTCCATCTAATTGCGGCATTTCACGACGGAAAAATTAGGAAAGGAATTATTGTTCCAACGGGAACCGGGAAAATGCTAGTCATGGTCCCTGAATTCTAATGATAGCGATTCATTACGATGAATTTGACATTTTAATGGAAACCCCCTTCATAATACGGATTGATTCTCTCCAGCAACTCGAAAATGCTTTCAGTGCCCACGAAGAATTCTTTTCGTGGTGATTGTCTTTGTATTTCGAATTGTTTTTCGCGGAAGAAGAATTTTGTGGGAAATTGAAGATACATTATTTCTCTCTTATATCTAGGACTTCAATCATATCCGACTGAACTTTTGTATGCAATGAAAAAGGGAAGAAAATTCGAAATTGAATGATAAGGTGAATGAGAAAATGAATCAACTTCGAAACCTCTTCAGGATTAGGTTCGTCGAAACATATCCCCCGTTCTCTGTTGAAATTCAAAGAGTCATACGTCTTCACTAGAGGTGAACATTTTCGATAATCATGTCATCAACATTCTACATCATCAACACATTCAAAATTGATTCTCATGTTTTTCTTGGTTACGTGAAATAGGTTATATTGAAATAAGTATAATTATCGACTGTTTCAGATATATATATTCTTGCGATCCGTCTCACTTAGGAGTCGACTTCCCGCCAAGTCAAGCTATTGCCAGTTTCCTTCTATAGAATTTCATCATAACCTTCTTTACAGTTTCACTTGCTTTGCTAAATCAATAGGGCTTCACAGAAACACTGATTAGGAATCCTCGGCAGGCACTTAATCCAATTGCCCTGTTCACACATCTGAGCTTTCATCACTTTTTAAACTAAGCAGTTCCACTCGTCGATTTTCTCTTTCTCTTCCTGATTGATTCGTCTCACAATGAGTTCAATTGCTCTCCTCTAGAAATTCCACGTTTTGATTGTCTATAAAAAAATCTTTCTCGATTTTGAGTTTGTCTTCAGAAGGTTGGTTTGCGCTACCTCTTTTGAATTCTGGACGAAATATCTATTACGGAAATTCCTTTTCACATCTGGAACCATCTTGTCGCCCTTTCTTCTGTTAAAGCGAGAAATAGAATTGAGTTTCAATTCCATAAAAATTCATCATAAAGACTTTACAAGACCAATGAATTGATTTCCGAAAAAATTTTATATTACCAAATCAAAAATGCGTTGAAAAACAAAATGATGATAATAAAAACATATGAATAAACACTGGATAAAACTCAGATTTCCTTGAAAGGCTATGAAATATGGCATAGAAGTTTTGAATGAATTCAGGCAAAAAATTTATGATTGGAATGCAATCAGTTAGAGTCCAACATAAACCTCTCAAGCTCCCTGCCCCTATCGAAGGAGTTGGAAGGGAGCAAAATTCAACAAAACTTAAATGTTACAAGAAAAATTCACGAGCAAAAAGAGCATATTTATGTCCTTCCGTCAAAATGAACGACGATCAAATTCCGGCCAGTGCAGATGCAAAGTACTATGGCATGCATTCAGATCAAGGTCTCACCTAGGAAGGTCGTATTCAGAAAAAGGAGATGAATCTGAAAATAAGTAGTGTAGCGGAACACTTTTCTCATCTGCTCAATAAACTGTTAACCCTTCTTCACTAGTATGGCAGAAAGATTACCCCTTAAGAATAAGATACTGATATGGCACGAGGCGATAATCAAACCGATATGGACATGTGGCATTCAATTATAAAGATGCAAAAAACCCACAAATATACAAATTATCAGCTAGAGAACCCAATCAATATCACAGCAGATGCACTCAACAGATGAATCTTGGTACGTTTTCAATTTTATCTTTCACAATGATCTCGGAATACTATCCATCATGGACGAATTGAAAAACCGCTCCAACCAATATTCAAAGATTGCAGATCTTTCGGCGCAGACTCTATTGTCCTTGAACTTTCATCTTAACGGTTTCATGGAAAGTTGCTAACTTTATCAGACATAAGCGAACCGTCGAGAAAACACACTTCATTTCGAACCAAATTTACTCCTGCGTCCGAAGCTGTCCCCGCCGAAAGCGGGAAATTTGGTCCGTACTGAACCCTAACTGGAAAAATTCTGGAAATAAAATTTCTGCTTAGATTTATTTTCTTCTAATTTACACGAGTGCTATTTCATTTCTTCACGATGTCTGTATTTTTCGAATTTATAGCCGAAAATGGTTTCAATCGTCAAGGTTCGACTCACTGATGACGAATCCGTCGGAAAATTCGAGTCTGTCCGTCCGTAAGCACGATAACTCTCGAACGGAACAATCAGAGGCTTGAAATTTTCAGTGTGAGTTCAGTTCCCAAATGCCGCGGTTGAGTCCGGTAATGGGCAGAATTCCACCAGGGGTTCCGTAAATATGGCCGTTCGAAATTTTGTTTTTCTGATTACTTCGAAACTACAGATCCGATCAAGATGAAATATTGTACTCGAATGCAGAATGACGTGTCAAAGCTGCATGCAGAATTTTGACCACATCGCATGACCAGAATCATAGAAACCATAAAAAATTATAACTTTCGAAGGGTGAGGCCTAGGGTCTTGAAATTTCCAGGATAGGTGTGGATCTCGAAATTCGTGGTCACGTTCATAAATGAGCAAAATTAGAATAGGGGTTCCGAAGATATGGTCGTTTGAAATTTAGTTTTTTTGGTAATTTCAAAACTACGGATTCAATCGTGACGAAGTTTGTATTTCAATGGAGAATGATATATTCGAGCTTTATTTTTTCCAGATCGCATGACCAGAACCATAGAAACCATAAAATATCATAACTTTCGAACAGAAAGGCCTAGGGACTTGAAATTTTCAGGGTAGGTTTGGATCGGGAATGTAGCGGTCACGTTTATCAATGAGGGAAATTAGACTAGGGGTTCCGTAAATATAGCCGTCAAAATATTTTTTTTACATATTTTTTTTGGAATGACACACTACGTGTGGAATTTTGTCCAAATCGCATTACCAAGACCATAGACAAGGGAGAAAATTCTAGCAAATTATCGAAAAAAGAATTGGCACCCACGTGAAGTCTGGAGTTTTCCTTAGTTTGACAATTTTTTTGACAGCAGTCAAAAATTTTTTCAATTTTTTTTTCCTAAAACTGGAACTTGCGAATCTATTTAGGAGGTGGATGAACGAGCGCTCAACATCTCCTGACTTTAGGGCAGTCCTTTTTATATTTTTCAAACTTTATTTTAAGTAGAGATTTCTCCAACACAGTTAGTTTCAACATTTAAAATCTCCACAATCAAAACACATGTTGACAACGACACACTTGATTTCGGAAAATTTCGCTGAACTTTTCAGAAGTTCCAGAAAATTCTATTTAGGCACTTTAGAAGGCATAAAAATGCATAAACGAAACTTTCATTCAATAAAGACCTTACCCCAATCAATAATCCATAAGATTCAATTATTCACATGTACTTCCAAAATTCTAGAAAGTTCTACGCAGGTAGAAAAAAAATTATAAAAAGCACTACTGTGAAGTCAGGTGCTTTTGAGCGCTCATTCATCCACCATCCCTAGGTAGATTCGCATTCTCCAGTTTTAGAAACCAATTATTGAAGAAATTTTTGACATCTGTCAGAGAAATGACAGCAGCTCTTTGTCAATTATGCCTAATCAGCTGTTACAGAAATATAAGGGCTTTTTATTCAATAATTCGTTGTAATTGAAAATGGTTCTAGTTATGCGATCTGGAAGCAATGTAGCTTGAATATAATATCATTCTCCGTCAAAATACAAAATTTCGTTACGATCGAATCCGTAGTTTTGAAATTATCAAGAAAACTGAATTTCAAACGACCCTATTTACGGAACCCCTGGTCGAATTTTGCCCTATAACAAACTTACCGCGGCATTCGAGATTCGAACCTAGCCTGAAAGTTTCTAGGTCGTTTCGTTCGAGAGTTATCGTTTATTGTTCATTCTCTTTTGACGTCAAAGAAGCTGCGCAATATCTTACCTTTAAGTTATAGTATCATGTCGTATAAGCAGACCAACGAGAATTACCAAGTAGTAACTTATGGTTTGAGAAGATGAGAGCTTTGCTCTTGAAACAGATGTCAAATGACAATAAAAAAATTCAGTGTGGAAGTATTTGTTATAACGTCCAAAATCAGTCCAAATTTGACCTAACGTAACTATTGTCCTTGAACTTTTATCTTAACGGTTTCATGAAAAGTTGCTTACTTTATCAGACATACCTAAGCGAACAGTCGGAAAAACACACTTCATTTTGAACAAAATTTAATCCTCTGTCTAAAGCGGTCCTCGCCGAAAGCGGGAAATTTGGTGCATACTTAACCCTAACTGAATAAATTCTGGACATAAAATTCTATATAATTTCGTCACGATGTATGTATTCTTCGAATTTTGAGCCGAAAATGGTCCCAATCGACAAGGTTCGGCTCGCTGATGACGAATCCGTCGAAAAAATCAAGCCTTTTTGTCTGTCTGTCCGCCCGTCCGTATACACAATAACTCTCGAACGGAACGTCCTAGAGACTTGAAATTCTCAGTGTGGGTTCAGTTTCAAAATTCCGCGGTTGAGTTCGTTGATGGGCGGAATTCCACCAGGGGTTCCTTAAATATAGCCGTTCGGAATTTTGTTCTTCTGATTTCTTCGAAACTACAGATTCGATCAAGGTAAAATTTTACACTCAAATGGAGAATGACGTGTTCAAGCTACATATAATTGCACCAGAACCATAGAAACCATAGAAAATTATAACTTTCAAACGGAAAGGCCTAGGGACTTGAAATTTTCAGGGTAGGTTGAATGTCGCTGTGACGTTTATCGATGAGCAGAATTATATTAGGGGTTCCGTAAATATGGTCGTATGAAGTTTAGTTGTCTCGGTAGTTTCAAAACTACGGATTCGATCGTGACGAAATTTTGTATTTCAATGGAAAATGATATATTAAAGCTACATTTTGTCCAGATCGCATAACCAGAACCACAGAAACCGTACAAAATTATAATTTTAAAACGGAAAGGCGCATGGATTTGAAATTTTCAGGGTATGTTTGGATCGCGTATGTCGCGGTCACGTTTTCCAATGAGCAAAATGAGACTAGGAGTTCCGAAAATATGGCCGTTCGAATATTTTTTCCTGATAATTTCGAAACTACTGGTTGGATTGGAATGGAATTCGCAAATAGGTGAAGAATAATGTATTCAAACTGTGTGCGAAATTGTGTCCAGATCGCATCACCAAGATCCTACATACCTTAGAAAATTCTAGCGAATTATCGAAAAAAAAAAATTGGTCTTAGACTGGTCTGATAAGTCGCACTGACGTGAAGTCTCGAGTTTCAGCATGTTTGAAAATTTTTTTGATAGCTGCCAAACATTTTTACAATTTGTTTCAAAAACTGGAAAATTTGAATCTACCTACAAGACGGATGAAAGGGCGCTCAAAATGTCCTGACTTTTTATAATTTTTATTATTGATTTTTTTGGCACGACTAGTAAGTGTTGCTCGGTAAAGAGTGATCCTGAAGATCGGGATTTTATCCAGGCAGAATTCAATTTTTTTCATTCCTATTTTCAATATTTTTCTGTAATTTATGTTAGTTCTGAAGATATAAGCGAAAAATCGCCAAAACTTCCCCCCCTTACCCACATTTCCCTTTCCAACACCTGTCTCGACCGAGGGGGGGGAACTAGAGATGTTTATGCTAGACCTCCAGTCATGACATTTTTGCCTAGAATGATTTCAGATTCTTGTGACTATTTTTTTTTAGCCTATAAAGGATTCTTCAGAAAATTTTTGGAACGGAAATTGCAACAGCTGAGGAAAAAGTGGATTTTCGGTATCGGAGCGAAAGGTATAGCTGGTTATATAGGGTATCCGTTAAACCTTGTATGTAAAATATTCGGACTAGTGAAATACTAGAATATCATTAACCTACTCATTATTCGTCATTATAAGTATATACAGGGCCGTAGCGTAGTGATTCGCGCGTTTGGCTCGTGATCGAAAGGTCTCGGATTTGGATCATCTGGGCGAAAATAATTTTCTGATCTGGGGTACGGTTTTATTATTCACTATTCCTTAGCTCAAAATAGAATGTTGGTATCGTCCACATAATACACGAAGAATCGGTAAAGATCTGGAATAATATTCGACAAATCGTTGACATAAATGAGAAAAAACAGTGGTCACAGTTGACTACCCTGGGGAACACTCACTACTGCGTGGGTGATAATGACCTAGTATAAGTTTTTTAAGTGGCGGCTGCTCCCAGAAAAGATTTGCAAAAATTTGAGTAGTATTTTGAATTCAGAATACTATACGGGGTGATTCTCAATGAAGTGCCGTATGTGCGAGGCTTATAACTTTTGTTAGGAAAGTCATAGAGTACTCAAACCTTCTGCATAATATTCCTTATATCCTTAAGTTTTTTCCGAACATCATTTTATAAGAAAATTCATCTTTTTTTTTTACAAAAAACTAACAATTTTTCAGGATTCTAAAGAAAGAACCTGTGATGGAAAATGGTGTTAGATAATTGGTTTTATCGCTCCTAAGAGGAGATAGTTGAGTTTTAAGTTTCCATAGACTCTACATGGGAAAATTATTTTGCAGGTGATAACATATTTTTGAAGTAAATACTACTTTGTTGTGTTGGGGCCACTCGAGTTGAGAATCGCTCTGTTACTCTATTTTTAAAATAACCAGCATTACTGAAGAAAAATCCATCTGAGTATATTGAATGGTGCTAATGACACAATTGAGCACAGGTTCGATGTTTTCAGTAACACTAGATAATCAATTGAAATTAATTCGAGTGACTGCCGCCTAGTTGGATAGAAGTAAGATTGAAATCGGTTGAAACTCTTTCGTGATCAGTTTCTCCAAACAGATCATCATCGATAGCCTCAATCAGACCATGGAAAAATACACGTCAGAGCAGCCATTAATCATGGCCAATTGCTTTCTCAACCACGAATGATCACCTATTCAAAACCAACGTACGCTTCAAAGACAGCATGAAATACGACCTGACGCAAAGACTCTCCACCGAGTTTACAAGACTTGGATAGAAGAATGCCTGATAGAAAAATTCTCTATTCGAATCTGTCCGTCCAGCCGTGTACACGATAACTCTCGAACGGAACGACCTAGAAACATGAAATTTTATGGCGCGGTTAAGTTCGTTATTGAGCAAAATTCTACCAGGTGTTCCGTAAATATGGCCGTTCAAAATTTTGTTCTCCTTATTAATTCGAAACTACTGATTCGATCGCATGACCGGAACCATAGAAATCATAGAAAATTTCAACCTTTGAACACAAAGGCCTAGGAACTTGAAAATTTCAGGGTGGCTTTAGATCTCGAATGTCAATTAGACGAGGGGTTCCGTAAATATGGTCGTTTGAAATTTAGTTTTCTTGATAATTTTAAGAAGACGGATTCGATCGTGACGAAATATTGTATTTCAATGGAGAATGATAATATATTTGAGCTATATTTTGTCCAGTTCGCATGGCCAGAGCCATAGAAACCATAGAAAATTATAACTTTCGAACGGAAAGAACTAAGGACTTGAAATTTCCAGGATCGGTGTGGATCTCGAATGTCGCGGTGACGTTTATCAATGAGCAAAATTAGACGAGGGGTTCCATAAACATGGTCGTTTGAAACTTAGTTTTCTTGATAATTTCAAAACTACGGACTCGATCGTGTAAAAATTTTGGGTTTCAACGGATAATGATAAATTCAAGCTACATTTTGTCCAGATCGCATGAACCGAACCATATAAAACAAAGAAAATTATAACTTCCGAACGGAAAGGCCTAAGGACTTGAAATTACACCACAAAACTAGTTCGTTTAATTGGTGCATTACCATAATGGGTAAAAGTCGAGAACTCATCGTTTTTTGTAGATACAAACTTTTTCAATAGACACAATAATTTTGTCTCTGTTGAAGTTAACCAATTTCAAAGGTATTCAGTTGAATATTTGAGAAATCAAGATGTCAAATTCAACAACGCGAAGAGCTTCGGGTTGAATTTCATTAATAATCAGAAGTCCCATTCTTGAGGCGGATAAAACTCCGAGAGATCGCTCTATCTTCATATATCATTTCCGTTTTCGTAATCAGCCCATCACGAATATAGCATAAACAGGCGTTATATGAAAAGGGTATTTCAGAATATGACTTACAAACACTAACATTTCATCGTCTGTTATGACTTCACAACAGGGAATAGAATTTAATTGAATATGACAGCATCTAATGGATGTTATAATTCAATTCTAGTTAACAGAGCCATTCAACAGGAAAAGTGCGACAAACCAATTATTGAGGCGTAGCGACGGTGGAGTTGTAGGAGAATTATGTACCCTGAAAACCTTCGATTTCGGAGACTATCATTTTATTCTTTTGTGTCATGAGAAGTTTGACAGTACCAAATTGACACAGGTGAAGCGTAAGATAGACGTTTCTTCACCGATCGATTTGGACCAACTCGCTGATCATTATTATATTTGTTTTCCCTAATAATATGAAGCAAAAAGTATCTTCCCCGAATCTTTGATTTGAAGTCAAAATAAAATGTTATTGTTCAGGTATTTCGGCTGATAGGTGTCGGTATATTTATCGAGTGTTTGAATTTTCTTTTGATATGCACGCTTCATTATTTTTATGTACTCCTCGGCCATAGTTTATGTTTTATTTTTCTGAAAATGAATATTATTCTTGCAGTATTTTTAGTACTCGCAATTTTCCAACCAAAAAGGACGTGTTGGTGATCAAATGTTGCAATATTGACGTTGTAATCCTCAAATTCAATGTCCAAATATTGAACATTCTGATTTTATAGGGATAATGAAATAAATAATTCTGTGATCAATGTGTATCCATGAACTAAAGTAGCTTCTTATATTTGTTCTAGCAGACCCAGCCACGCGTCGCTGCGGCTAAGGTATACGTTGGATTATTATTATTATTAACCCTAACCTAACCTTAACCTAACTCTTACCCTTATCCTTACTCTAATTTAAGGTGATCATTTTTTTTTACCTGAAACCACGACAATATGAATTTTGACCAGTCAGGCCCAACTTTCACAAATCTCCATCAGAAATTCACTCATTCGTGTACTGGTTATGTTTAATGTCTAACCAGGACTAATGTCTGAAAACCAGTACAGTACTGGTAAAATCAGTACGAATGGTCACCTTACTCTAACCCTTACCCTTGTTTATGAGTCTCAAGAGAGTTTTCATACTCGTAGGTATATGTTATAATCAATGTGTGAGATATTCGATATAGAAAAAAATTCCGTAAAAGTTGGATTGAAACTTCGTCCCTCAATTATATTTGGACACACTATTGTAATGCTGAATATTCTCCAAGAAATGTTTAGATAGAGGTTCTTGTCCTGAAAGTATTTAACGAATTCAAAGGTTCAGGCATTGTCAGTTGTGGCAATTTGATTTTTCCATTCAAACAACATAATCCTGGGGGTTCGTTTCGATATCTCAGAGCATTGCAGTATTGACAAATAGTGCTCATATTTTCAAAAGACACCAATATATTGCTAGCATAATCGACTGTGGGATCATATCTAAATGCGAAACGCCCAAAGTTGATCATTTCATTGGATTCTATATTTTGTTGTATCTCGCCTGAGATCGATAATATTGATTCTCCCGGAGCTGGGGCAAATCTTGATAAAGAACCTCTCATTCTGTTGGCCCATTGTCTCGATCATTACGAACTTGCCTTGATTCACGCGTCCTCCGACCAATATTTGGACGCCTCACTGATGGCATTTTTATTAATAACTATAGCACAACATAAAGATATATATCAAACAAAGTGATGAACTTCTAAGTAATTTCTAGAAATACGATAAACTTCACTCACATAAGTGTCAAAATTCTTTTGAAATATAAGTATGATTGCTCGCTTGGCCGGAGGAAAATATTTCTTTTCCGTACTGTTTTAAGGTAATATTTCTCGAAAACTCTAAACTGACGCCACCAAGGTGGACTCGAATCGATTTTTTCGATATTCAGTAAAATTTCACTGCTCAATGAATGTTGAAACAAAAAAATTATTTCACATCACATTTTTCTCCTCGATTCACATAAAGGTTGGTATCACTCTTTTTTTTGAATCGAGAATAATTCATTCAGTAAAAATGTTTGTCTTTTATCCCATTAAAATACCCTCGGAATTAAGTTATAATTAAATATTCATCCGGCTCAAAGAGTTGCGCATAGGATTGATCATTACCCCCACCTAGTGATAAGATAGTTTGTATTAGTAGGTAGGTAGCTTTGAAGTTTAGAGAATAAATTTACTTATACCATAACCACCTGAAGATGATGCTTTGCATCGAAACACGTGACGCGGAATTCAGCCAAATGTAGTGGAAATTATATTAGTTCTTCTTTTGTACGTTTTTGAACGAATTCTAGCTTGTCTGTCCGGCCGTTCGTCCATATACACGATAACTCTCGAACGGAACGACCTAGGAACTTGAAATTCCCAGGGTTGGTTCGAATCTCGAATTTTGTATTTTAATGAAGAATGATATATTCAAGCTACCTTTTCCAAATTCCAACGAGTTATTGAATAAAAAATCATTTTATTTCTGTAACAGCATAATCGATTCGGCATAATTGATTGATTGAACTTTTGTAATTTTTTTGACAGCTGCCAAAAAATTTGTTCAATTGGTTCCTAAAGCTGAAAACTGCGAATCTTCCTACAAGGTGGATGAATGAGCGCTCAAAAACTCCTGACTTCATGGCAGTGCTTTTTATAATTTGTCGTTGAATGATGACTCTGACATGGTTATAGTTTCATGACTGAATTTGTAGGTACTTAACTAAGTTTTATTCTAGTGCTGAAAATCATAAATTTTCCACTTGGAGCGAAGATGAAATGATAACCGAATATCGGAAAGACACGAACTTAAAAACTTCTAAGCGTACTATGAGGGTAGAAAAGATTTTTTTTCGATAATGTTAAGCAGAAATGCCAAATGTTCAATGAAATGATTTCTTCAGTGGTGGCTTGTCATATGACAGAGATGAGGCGGTGCCTCACCATTTGAAAAATTAGTCAAGCTTATATAGTTTATTCATTCACATTATTTGATTCCATCCTCGATTCCATCATAACTTCTTCTCTTCCGTCACAATTTCATATTTTTCTCGGCTATTTGCGAAATTTCCCTTCATTCTTCATTAAACAACAATAAAATATTGCCCTGGCTTTATATCCTCTGTTTTCTATATCTCACGTTCCCTGTGTCCATCTCACTTCCCCTTCAAGAAGTAACACCTTACGCGCTTCATTGTCTAGCTAGAGCGTTATCGACAGCATACGAGAATCGACGTCTGTAAAGATGGTTCTAAAGATCTAACGCTTTCAAAATAATGAAATGGGTACGTTTGGTGTCATCGGAAAAACAGTCGTATAACTTCGATCGTCTCCTCGCGAAAGGCAAATTATTCTGGTTAGTTTTCACTTTTCCGCACAGGTTTTAGTTTGATTCATTAGCAACGTTCGCCTTTTTTTTATTTAGTGTAAATTACAGAGACTTTCTTTGGTAATGTGTTAGCAAAAAGCTAGTTGTATAACAAGCGTTAAAAAAAAATCGAGTAAAACACTGACGTGAATTGTTAGGATTTACGCGCTTGTTTCTGTGAATCAAACTAGCCGACAGTTTGACAAATACTATCTTCCTATTTTTACATGCTTCAAACGATGAGATGGTAGAATTTGGAGACACAAAATATCAGCAGGAATATGGCGAATAGTTTCTGCTCGAGTTTCTTCGAAGTTTGAATAATCTTCCTCACGAAGTTTCACATAAACCCTTGAGTAGTGATTTTACTACTGACTACAAAGTTTCAATTCGATCGAATAGGCATTTTTCAAATTATTGGGAAAAATTAAAATGACTATATCTACGAAACCGAAATTATTGAATAAAAATCCTTATATTTCTGTTACAGCTGATTCGGCATAATTGAGTAACAGCTCCTGTCAATTTTTCGACAGCTGTCAAAAAATTTTTCAATTTGTTTCCGAAACAGGAAAATGCAAATCAACTACAAGGTACAACGAGTGCTCAAAAGCACCCGACTTCACGGCAGTGCTTTTTCATAATATTTTGTTGAATGATGACTCGATGACATGGTCATAGTTTTATGACTGAATATGTAAGTACTCAACCAACAACCTACCAAGTAGAATGATGAAGAGGAGAAAAGTTTTATTCCAGTGCTGAAAATCATCAATTTTTCACTTTGTTTGATACCGTTTTCCGCGATTATTTCTATGAACACGAGCGCTATCGTTTTTCCAAAATAGCTGGTATTTACGAATATTGAGCCGAGGATAGTCTCAAACAATTTGGTTAGAATTACAGATGAAGGTATCGTGGTCAAATTCAGTTGCTTCTTCCGTTTTGCCGTAACACGGTAACTCTCGAAAGAAGAGGCCTAAAGTTCCGACATTTTCTGGGGACTTCAAGATCTAAATGCGAGTTCGAAAAAGGGCGAATATGAAATTATAAGTGAATATCTCAAAGACACGAAATCCAAAAAGATAAGTTTTTTTTTCAATAATGTTGAGCGGAAAAAGCTAATTGTTCAATGAAATGATCTCGTCAGTGGTGTCTTGTCATATGATGGAGTCATATAGGCAATGCTTGACCATAACAAATTTGAGAAATTAGTCAAACTAATCGAATGTTTATTTATTCACATTACAGAATTCTATCATCTCTTCTTCTCTTCAGTCATAATTTCAAATTTTTTTTTGGTCTTTGCATAATATCTCTTCATTCTTAATTATACAACAATAAAACATTACCCTGGCTTTTTATCACCCTCTGTTTTCAACATCTCACGATCTCTGTGTGCATCTCACTCTCACCTCCCCTTCAAGAAGTAACGCCTAACGCTTCATTAACTAGCTAGAGAGTTATTGATATCATACGAGAATCGACGTCAGTCTGTCATCTAATAGTATTGCATGTAAAGATGGTTCTAACTAAAGCATTCCTTCAAAATAATGAAATTGGTGTATTTGGTTTCATCGGAAAAAACAAAAACAGTATAACTTCGATGGTCTCCTAGCGAAGGGCAAATTGCACTTTATTCTGGTTAGTTTTCACTTATCTGCAGAGGTTTCAGTTTGATTCGTTAGTAACGGTTGCCTTTTTTTCTAGTGTAGATAACATATAGTTTCTTTGTCAATGTGTTAGCAAAACGCTAGTGGTATGCTGAACATTCGAAAATCTCGCCAAAAGCATTGACGTGAAGCGGCATATTTTACGCGATTGTTTCTGTGAAGCAAACTGTCCGACACTTTGACGAATAATATCATTTTATTTTTATATGCTTCAAAAGATGGAATAGTAGAACTGATTATTATCAAATTCGATTGGTCAAACTCAATTTTTTTTCACGTCGTACTTTTCATCGACTCCCATATAAAGACACACAATTTCAGCAGGAATATGGGAAATTGTTTCTGAGACATCGAAGTTCAAGAGAAGAATCTCTTATTTTTTCAAATATACGATCCTCACGAAGTTCCACATGAACCTTCGTGTGGTGGATTCACAACTAACTACAAAGTTTCAATTCGATCGAATAGGTATTTTTGGAATTATTGGCAAAATATTCAAATGGCCATGTCCACTAAACCCTTCAGTGGATTTATTTCATTCACGAACCTGAATGGCGCATTCAGACCTCGAACGTACCTTGAAAATTTCGAAACTCTTAGCACTTTCTTTCGACAGTGATCGCGTTCACAAACGGACGAACAAAATTGAGTTTGACCTCGAATTTTTCATCTGTGGTCCAACCTAATCGTTTGAGGCCATTATCGGATCGTGCATTTGTGCAAATATGACTCTCTTCCTTACAGAAACAACCAAAAACTCGAAACCGTTGAGTATTTGTACCATCGAAAGTGATAAATAATGTTATTCTTGTTATTATATCACATGAAGTAATTGTACTTGAATATAATTCCATGATTTTGGTTTTTATCTTATTTCCTATCCCTATATTGATGTCTGGCTTCCTAGAAATATCTTCACGATCTGATAAAGATGAACTGTTCTTGAAAGAAGAACGTTTATGAACAATACCCTAACGTTCAAGACAGTGTCATAATACTTGAGGTTCTATGAAATACTGGGGAGGCTGATTAACTCAATCTAACCGTCAAACTGGTTTATTCTGGATTCGAGAAGGATTTCCAAGAGAGAAAATTGGGATCAAATAGTTTCATAAATTATATCAATAATATTCTTGGAAACGTTTATGAACACACCCTCAAGATAGTCTTATGGGTGCTCTGCGTACAATATCTACCAATAGTTAAAGAAGTTATAACTGCTTCCATTTTAAACCCCAAAAGTAATCTTGTAGTCATTGTTGCATAAATCTATAATTGTTTCTTGGGACAACCTTCATAATATTCGATACACGCTTTCATCAAAGCATCTGAAAGATTCAACCCACTACTGCGCCGATTTTTGACGGCAATAGAATAGAACGTTCAACAGGGATCATTTCTCGATTCTACTCGGTGAGAGGGTGAGACATTACTTGAATGTGATCAAGCGTAGTGTTCGATTACACGATGCAGAAGAATGGGCATTCACATTTCTATAGAGAAACTAGCAGACTAGGCCACGCGTTGCTTTGGCTAAGGTATACGTCTAATTATATTGTAGTAAAGTATTCAAACCAGTGGAATTATTATTATTTTCAACGTGAACCTAACCTTACCCTCACCCTAACCCTATCCTTGATTTTTTGAAAGTTATAACAGTTCCCAAACAGTTCCAAATTTCTTCAGTTTTTGGAAACACCCAGAAACTTGGCACCACTTCTCGCACAGTATGGCTCTATCGAGTGACCGGTAGTAGTGGGGACGCGATGACCTGCCGTTGATTTGAGACCTACGTTGCTGCGTATATAAGTACCACTCTTTGTCATATATAATGAACAAATGATTTGCAGTGAAAAAATATTGCAAATGTAAATTAAGATATTACCTATCCTATCTTTTGGGTTGGATCAAACTGCACAGTGTGCAAAATTTGATTGAAATCGGTTCAGTATTTTAGAAGTTCATTCCGGACAAACAATGTGACACGTAATTTTCATATAAATAAGGATTGTACACATTTCTGCATCATGTCATACGGGCTTAAATTATATAAAGGAATCTTCGACCAAAATTGTAAAAATATATAGAATCATGTGTAAAAAAATTATAAAAAGCACTGCCGTGAAGTCAGGAGCTCGTTCATCCACCTTGTAGGTAGATTCGCATTTTCCAGTTTTAGAAACAAATCCGAAAAATATTCTCATATCATGGGTCTTCCCTATGTCATTCCCGGCTGATCGCCCGAAATTTACCAGTCAGGGAGCTATCCTTCTCTTACCGTCCGATAGAAAGACATTCAAAAATACAAATTTTCGATTCTCATTAGAGCAACGCCCCCTTTCTCTTGCTTGTTCTAGTGCCTACTTCTCAAGAATAGCCTCACTGAAGTAATTGTTCTATTTATCAGTTTTGCCGATGAACGGAAATTCAGAGTAGAACACTGCTACGATCAGGTTCTGGACCTCTCCAGACTATTTTCTGGACATAAATACAAACGAAGACTCAAAACCTAAGTACTGATGTAACGAGGGTGAAGAGGGGTTGCTGGAGTTTCGTCGATTGAAGGTTTGGGATGGAAGACGTGAGCAGAAAATGAATGCGGAGGATTCGGACAGAGGTCCGGATGAAGTGATTGTTCTTTCCTCGGAACGTCGACGACAAAAAGGTATGTGGAACGCTACTGGAAATGCAAGGTGTCCAATTATTAGGTTTCAGAATAGTTCGCTCAAACAATTCGATAGAAAACTGACACGATTGAAACGAATACACTATAGGATGACCAAAAATAAAGATTCAGATATCGTTTTATAATATCGTCAAATATACTCCGAAATTTTGAGTTCTGAGAATAATTCAAAAGTCCAAAGAGCGAATGAAAAAAACGAATCATCTTTACAGAAGCCTTTCGGACAATAAAAGAACCAACTGCATGAAATTTTGAAATAGTATGTATTGGCATGATGGCAACTGATGTCAAACTGATCGTGTAACACACGTCTAAAAGATTTTGATGAAAATCCGTGAAAAATTAGTTATAGCGATAAACTTGAAGACTTGTAAGACACGATAAAGCAAACAACTTTTAATAACAAATGTGTGATCAGAAGTGTTTCCTCTGGAAAATAGAACTTCTTCAAAAGTATTCGAGAAGAACCTGTAAATAGGTAATCCAAATTGAATTTTCGAATATTTTGCACAGCTCACACGGAATTTAAAAGAATAAACTATCTAGAAAGTTGAATACAAACAGTGGGAAAGAGGAAATTATCCAGTATAAATTTTCGTAGATATAGAGACAAATAGTAGGTATTGAAATGCTTCTTCGAGCACATTTGACAAGCTTTATTTCTGCGAGGGTGCACTTTCGACTATACATTCAACTACAAAAAATGTTCGTTTTCCGATCTTATTTCAACCCTAGAATTTCGCTCCTGCGATGCTGTTTACCCTGTGTTCTGAATTCCGTGAGTTCCACTAAATATAGTTCAAAAAATTTGGAAATCTCTGTGGGACCTTTCGCGCTCTTGTTTAATTTCATCGCCAGCGGCCACTCATCCAGCTAACGAACCCAAACAACTCGTCTTGGCTTATAGTTTTACCAAACTCGACCTCTCGATTTCTGCGAGACTGATCAAAGCGTAGTTTAATTGACAAAACATTCAACTTGACAGCGATGTGTAATCTTCAATGATTTTGATTTGACATGAGGTGATTCTGTAGCGAGACTTTTAAACGAACCAAAGATTATGTGAACAAAACCAGTCGCCAACAAATAATGCCATTTTATTTTCATAAACTTCAAGAGATGGAATCGCAGAACATTTTGAATTCTTGAACACCCGATCAGTTATTTTTCCACGCGCAATGGCAGTGAAGCTGAATTTCTATATAACTCATTTCATCGATGAAGAAATAAAATTTACGAAGGTTATGGCAAATAGTTCCTGAAATGCCGAAGTTTTTGAAAATAACTTTCCATTATTGTTCTAGTGATACGATTCTCATGAACCTTAGTGTCGTCAATTCACAACTAACCAACTACAAAGTTTCAATTGGATCGAACCGGTAGTTTTCGAACGATTAAGAAAAAAATATTCCTAGGCTTCATCTACGGAAACTCTCGGTGGGTTTTGCCGATTCCCGAAATGTATCGACGCATTCGGCCTCGAAGGTATCCTGGATATTTGAAAACTCTAGGTCTTTTTTTCGAAAGGGACGGAAGAATGGACAGCCGGACGTTATGGAATTTGACCTCTAATATTTAATTATAAATGTATATTTTGTGTACACAATTGCAATAAATGAATTTGAAAAAATGAATAAAAAATTAATTCTTCATATTACGTGTGTCCAAGTTGATCTTTTGAAACAATTCTCGGCTAAAAATTCGGAAATCACAGATATTCGGGAAAAATGATAACTACACATACCAGATGAATAAAGTTAGAACTATTCACGATTTCATTCACCACTTATTTTAATAAACTTCCTTTTTTTTTCATGCAGAATTTTGGTCAATACTTATGTGCCGAATTTAATTCCATAATAAGAATTTTTCTGTGGTTTTTTTATTATTTTCTGAAGAGAAAACTTCTGTAGTTACGTTGAACGATATTTTGAATAGGGAAAACTGTTGATTTTCCGTAGCCGACATGCTGATGTGACGTATTACTCCAGAGATGAGTAATTGAGTCGTCCGAAGCTACTCGATAATTTCGAGAGTATGATGGCATAGCGAGAATTCTAGTTGTTCGAGCATATTTTTCTGCCGGATTTCGTAATTGAGTATTCTGTAATATTTTATTATGACTATACTCTCTCAAAAATTATTGTTAAAATATATATTTTGTTATTTTTTGGAAAAAGATAATTTATAAACTAATATCATTCAATTTTACCATTAGAACTATAGACAGTATTGTAATATCTTCTCGATAACAATGAATAGGAAAGTACTCATGATGCTTCTGTTTACGAATAAGATCGCAAACATCCTCCAACTTATATAAATACGTAGCTTCAAAAAATTTAACGAGGATAGATAGTTCATGGTTACTCAAGAAAAACAATGAGCAGCGGGCAATTTTGAATTGGAAGAACATAAATATCTCTAAATGCTCCAGAAACAGATAAACATAACCAGAGATCATTAAAAAGATCTCATGTTAGAATTCAAAAGGTTGCAATATAATACAACCACAAACGATCACCAAAACTTCACTTGATTCAATCACTTACAGGAATGGATTATTCATATTGTCATCAAATTGCCAATATTCAAATGAGCATGTGGTTAACAGTTGCTTGTAGTGCCGATATATGTGAAAACCAGGCTTATGTTAATAATTTCAATTCACAAAATATGAAATTTTGAATATTCCTACCAGAGTTCATTTCAAAATCTATATTAATAAGAGAGGATCTATGGTTTATGTATGTAAAAGCATCACGTTCAAACGACTGCACCAAATTCGATAATTCTTTTTCAGTTGTGTTCATTATTATCACGACAAACTTTAAACAACGCAATTTTCCCGAAAAAACCATACGAAAAAAAAAAGGCTTTCTTTTTTCCTCCGACCAAGCGAACAATCATAGATTACTTATATTTCATGAGAATTTTGACACTTGTGTGAGTGAAGTTTATCGTGTTTCTAGAAATTGCTCAGAAGTTGTGGGCGAGTTCGTAATGATCGAGACAATGAGCAAACATAATGAGAGGTTCTCAATCAAAATCTGCCCTAACTCCGGAAGAATCGATAATCTCGGCAAGATACAACAAAATATAGAATCCAATGAAATGATCAACTTTGAGCGTTTGGCATTTGGATATGATTCTACAGTCGATTATGCTAGCAATATATTGGTGCCTTTTGGAAATACTGCAATGCTCTGAGATATCAAAACGAACCCCCAGAACGATGTTGTTTGAATGGAAAAATCAAATTGCAACAACTGCCAACGCCACCCGAACCTTTGAATTCGTTACTTTCAGGACAAGAACCTCTATCTAAACACTCCTTGCAGAATATTGAGCATTACCAAATGACATCATTTGGTTCAAACATAATTGAGGGAGGAGGTTTCAATCCAACTTTTGAGGTATTTTTTTTTCTATATCATTGATCATAACATATACCTACGAATACCTACGAATATGAAAATTCTTTTGATACCCATAAACAAGGCTGAGTATGAGGGTAAGGGTTATGGTAAGGGTAAGGATAAGGGTAAGGGTTGGGTTAGGTTAAGGGTTGAATTAGGTTCAGGTTAGCTTATGGTTAATAATATTCCAACGTATACTTTAGCCACAGCAACGCGTGGCCGGGTCTACTAGTGAAAAATAAACACAGATATTCCAAAGATTCTCTATCTCTATCTTTTTTATAAATTTTTCATTACCTTCAAAACAACTCCAGGCTTCGCAGATAATCGAAACCGATGCGATCAAGCATCATACACAAGTAGGTTTCATGATTCGATTCCTCGCGAACTATATAAAGAAGAGATCATTTCAGTTTCAGATATTTTAATCAGTTTTATCAGTAGCTACAATGTAGCTATACGACTTTTTTTAACGCTTCCAATCCTGGAAATACATCGGTCGGGTTATCGAGCAGAGAGATGAATTCCATGAAGTACTTACTTAGTTACTGATAGATATTGAATCCGAAAAATTTTCTGGTATTATACAGCCGAACGTTGAGGTTATTTTTGCTTGATTTTTTGATTTTACGCGTTCAACAAACCGGAATACAGATTAACAGAAAAATTATTCTTTAGCATTAAATGATTTCAGAGCTTCATCAATTGAACAAAAAAATCTGAAATAATTTTTCCTTGTAATATGAAGGATATTTTCTGAAATATTCAAAGAAATAACTCTGGTTTTGGGTCATTTTCAATAATAAACCTTCCGAATCTTCCAAGGAGGACATTCATCACTGCCTGATTATTGCACAGTCTAGAAAGGGAAGATTGAAAAAATGGCGTACAGAGGTTATCTCAAAAACTGAGGAAGTATTTTGCATAGAATTTAGTCTTTATCAATCAAATATTTTTAACTCGAAGATGTATTCTGAATGGTCAGTCAGATATGAAGTTTTGAAAACCAGTTGAAAACATGTGATGAATCTTTTTGTGAAATAATGAGTTATGAGAGAAAATAGGGACTTAACTGATTCGAGGGAGAAGTGAATGAGTTAAGAAAAATTCTATAATATAAAAATCCCCATATACCTTGCTGCCAGCGTGTACTTTTTTGAAGGGGAATGTCTATACATATAAGATGATATGAAAATCACATCCAATCGCTAAACCCAGTTATGAAAAATAAAAATAATAGAGGTCTTTATTCACATAATTGGCTTCTAATCAAGAAAAAAAATACTCTAGAAGTTTGAATTGTTAAAAGGCGAGATCCAGCACACCATACAAGTGTACTGTTCAATCTAACCCTAGATTCACCGAACACAAACAATATCCCAGCCCAAACAGCTACATTTCAGATAAAAAAAACAACAACAAAAAACAAAAAAAGGTCCCATCTTACACTATATTTCTACATTGATGTTAAAAAAAAAGTTTGTTGAGCATAGTGTATATTTTCATTTGAGCTGTTAGAACAGAAAAAGTTCTAATTTTCAATTATAAACGAGAAAACATTGACAAAGTTACAACATATTAGGGAATTTCTGAAATGAACATAAAACTAATAACTTACTGATAGTCAAAATCCCCTCCTCCACAAATCAAATAATCTCAACACTCAACAATCCCGAGAGAAACACGTTTATCACTTCCAATGTGCGAATCAAAGAACGAATGGGATAGATCGAAATTTCCAACTAACCAATCCAAGATAACAGCCAGAAAATAAGTCAGTGTCGAACCCTGATCCCCTATATCACAAGGTCGTGCATCGAATCCGATCCAACTTCAATTCCACGAGATGTAAAGAGACCCGAAGAGGATTCTTCCCGAGAAAAATTTGACGAGAGGTTCTGCGGAAAATTCGCGTAACGGCGCGGTCGCTATAGCCTCCGAACCGGCCTCTTTGAGCCGGACCCAATCGGAAACGCAACGAGATGCTGACTGAATTTTCATGGAAAACTCGGCACGGATTTGTCGCGCGACGCCAGTGCCTCCTCTTGGGAGAGATGGGAAGCACGCAGAATCTCTTGCGACAAGGACCAACCTACTTACGTGCGGATTTCCGTGCTGGGACCATTCGTACATCACACGTGGGGAAGAAGTAATTTTTTATACCCTCGTCAAATTTTCCTATCGTGTATGAGCTCGCCGTCTGTGATATTGGCGGAGAAACACAGGAAAGTTTTTTTTCGGGTATCGTCTTGGGAGAAAATGAAATTTTCATTGTCTTCGTTGACCGGAAAACACGGTTTGATATAAAATGAAGAAGTGTCGATTTCGAAGAAAATGAAATTTTCGCCTTGTACTAATAGTCATATTCTACATCAAAGCAGAATTTTTTATAATTATGAACCGAAGTAAGTTTCATTTTTTGAGCGCTCGTACAACTTACACGAGGGCTATATCATTTCGTCACGATGTCTGTATTTTTCGAATTTTGAGCAGAAAATGGTCTCAATCGACTATGTTCGACTCACTGATGACGAATCCGTCGAAAAATTCGAGTCTGTCCGTCCGTCCGTCCGGCCGGCCGGCCGTATACACGATAATTCTCGAACGGAATGTCCTAGAAACTTGAAATTTTCAGGGTAGGTTCGAATCTCAAATGCCGCGGTTAAGTTTGTTATTGGGCAAAATTCGCCAAGGGGTTCCGTAAATATGGCCGCTCGAAATTTTGTTTTTCTGATTACTCCGAAACTACTGATTCGATCGAGGTGAAATTATGCACTCAGATGGATAATTACGTACTCAAGCTACATGCAGAATTTAGTCCAGCTCGCATGACCAGAACCATAGAAACCATAGAAAATTATAACTTTGTAATGGAAAGGCCTAGAGACTTGAAATTTTCAGGATAGGTGTGGATCGTAAATGTAGCGTTCACGTGTATCAATGAGCAAAATAAGACTAGGGGTTCCGTAAATATGGCCGTTTGAAATTCAGTTTTCTTGATCATTTCAAAATTATGGATTCCATCTCGACGAAATTTTGAATTTAAATTGAGAATTATATATTCGAGCTACATTTCTTCCAGATCGTATGATCAGAATCATAGAAACCATAGAAAATCAAAACTTTCGAACAAAAAGGCCTAGTGACTTGAAATTTTCAGGATAGGTTCGGATCGCGAATTTCGCGATCCTTTTTATCAATGAGCCAAATTAGACTAGGGGTTCCGTAAATATTGCCGTTCAAACTATATTTTTTCTGATAATTTCGAAATTACTTATTGGATTGAAATGAAATTTCGCACATATATGAAGAATAATGTATAATTTTGTCCAGATTGCATTACCAAGACCATAGATACCGTAGAAAATTCTAGCGAATTATCGAAAAAAAATGGACCCAAAGCACTGACGTGAAGTCTGGATTTTCGCGTTGGTTCGAAATTTTCTTTGACAGCTGTCAAAATCTTTCCAATTGGTTTGTAAAACTGGAGAATGCGAATCTACCTACAAGGTGCATGTACGAGCGCTCAAAAGCTCCTGCCTTCACGGCAGTGCTTTTCTCAATTTTTCTTCTGGGTACCGTTTCGGGATAAATGTAATTATTATTTTCTTCGTTAATATGAAAACACACTGTGATTCAGAATGATTAGAAGTCGAATAATACTGTGGAGAGAAGACTATCAAGAGGCCAAATTAAACGTAAGGAGTGGATAACTGAGGGTTTGCTCAGATCTGTGAATGAAAGAAAAAAATTACTACATCAACATAAGGATGACCCGAATAATGAGTTGAAAAAACGCACTTTCGTTCAATATAGAAACTTGTTGAACAGAATAATAAAAACGGCAAAGAGAGAATATTATTCAGGTCTAATAGAGTCAAATAGGGACAACACAAAGCAACTATGGAATGTCATGAAACGTTTTGAAGAACCGAGAAGGAGACAGCAAATACCGAATATGAAAGCCACTGATGGACAGTAGATAACTGATGATATTTCGAAGGCCAACGCGTTCAATGATTTTTTCGTTAACGTGGGAGATACACTTGCATCCAGAATCATCAAACCATCCACTTCACCACGGAGGAAGGATCCGCTCACGAACTCATTCGGCCTATATGATGTTACTGAAGACGAAACAATGACTATAATAAGAACATTAAAATCGAACAAAACACCTGGTATAGATCAGATAGAAAGTTCAACATTGAAAGCTGTTGCTGAAGAGCTTGCAGGTCCGATAACACAGTTCATCAACTGCATATTTCGTACTGGGCAGTTTCCCCAGGCACCGAAGAAAACCATTGTTATTCCTATATAAAAGAAAGGTGAAGAGGATGACATGGGTAACTATAGACCGATCTCTGTCATAAGCTCGATTGCAAAAGTTGTAGAGAAGGCAATAAAGACCAGGTTGACCGACTATTTGAGCAAGTTTTATATTCTATCGGAAAGGCAGTTCGGATTCCGGAATGGTTTATCAACCAACGACGCAATGACCATCCTACTGGAGAAAATCTATGGATCGATCGACAAGGCGGAGCCTACATTGTGTGTGTTTATCGATTTAGCAAAAGCTCTCGATACAGTAAGTCACTCAAAACTGGTGGAACTATTGGAGGAAGTTGGAATACGGGGTAATGAGCAAGCTTTGCTAAGAGAATATCTCAGGGATCGCCCGCAAGTGGTACAAATTGGCAAAGCAATGAGTGAAGAAAGAACAATCAAATATGGTGTACCCCAAGGAACCGTTTTGGGGCCAATATTATTCTCAATATATATAAACGGTTTATTGAAATCAGATACCTCAGGTACAATAATAAGTTTTGCTGATGATACGGTGATTGTATATGCTGCGGATACTTGGGAAAATCTGAAAACAAACAGAATCTGCCTGAATATAAAAAACTTGAAATAAGAAATAATGATAATACTGTTGAAATACAGTCGTATTTGTGTTGTGCAAATTTCGACATTTGAGAAATATATTAGACATGAAATATTTGAAGATCCTGTATTTTGCCTTTGTGGAGTCGAGACTACAGTATAGGGTGCATAGTTGGGGTGTAGCTCTACCAGTCCATCTGAGAAAACTGGAAGTCGTTCAGAAGAAAATGTTGAAAATTATGTACAGGAGGAAAGAAACATATCCATCAGATGTTTTGTTCAGTGAAACACAGGTCTTAGATATAAGGCAACTGTACATGTACAATGCACTTGTATTTCTGTACAAGTATAAAACTTTAATGAGAAGGGTGGATCATCGATATAAGACGAGAAACGCTACGAACCTATTCTTACACATTCAGTCTGTAAAAAAGTCTATTGGACAGCGTTCTCCATTGTACCAGACGAGGAAGATGTATAACTCCTTACCGGAGGTCCTCAAGGAGGAAATATTGAGGATTCTGTAGGGTTGATGAAGATCAAGTTAAAAGCCTACATCAGATCTATTAACCGTAGGATTGTTCATCGTTTGGTCGTACCTTCACGTATGTGATAGTGTGGGTCTGAGTGGTTGGTCGCGGGGTTTCATCGAGTAAAAGATTTACGGTTTTTCATTTTCCTTGTGTTTTTTTTTTCTTTTTGTGATTTGTATATCGGTATCTTGAATAGGGGGAGGCGCCATTTCTTGAACATGTGGAAGGTTGACAACTGACCCCATGCACAACCTAACGGTTTCTATGGGGGTTATTGTTTGTTCTCCATGTGTATCAGTTGAAAACTGTAATTGTATTTAATATACAGGGTCTTTCACGAGGAACCTCACCCATATTTATACGGGAAACTACTGAACGTATTTTCATGAAATTCAGCACTTATAAGTATTTCACGATGCTGATGAAATCTAAAATATTTTCAAGGCATGAGCACCTCCGGTTTTTCCGGAAATGACGTCAACTTCCGTTTTTCAAATTAGAACACCATTTTTTTATTGCAGAAATAGATTCCTTAGAAAATTTCAAGTTATTTTGATGTAACATTTTTCAGTTTTGGTTGGAAAATTCTCTCTGAGCGGGAAAATTCGAAAAAATAATCGAAAATAGAGCTCCGCTGAAACAAGAATAACTTCGAGGTTTTTGGATGGAAAATTTTCATTTTTGGGATTTTTCAAGATGTAAGATTGATGTATCCACTTTAGAAATCGAAATCGCGATTCATGATACAGGGGGTGAAAAAATCGCTTTCAAAGTTAGGGATGACAAAATCGTGAAAAATCAATTTTTTCAAATTAAAACCCCATTTTTTTATGGCAGATATTGAATCTAAGTTAAAAAATAATGTGAGTGTATGCATCACACCCTTGCCCTAAAATGGATATTTTCTGAGTTATTCACAAAAAACTGTTTTTCGTCTTGAATTTTCAGCTATTTCTTTTCCCTTCACGCCAAAAAGATGAAATTTTCAGGAACTGTTACTTAAACCATATTTTAGATTTTACTACCCTAATATGCGAGAGAAAAAAGTTACAGGTTGTTCCTAAATAGATGGCGAATTTGGATTCGAATTTGTATCGGAAACCTCTTTATTTCAACTAATCGGCCATATTGACTCAAATAATTGAGCCGCTAGTACAGAACCATAATGACTTATGGTATCAACAAGATGGCGCGCCTCCACACAATTCACTCAATGTGTCAAATATCCTCTACAGGCTATTTGAAGATCGATGGTTGGCGAACAATGGTCCACATCTTTGGCCACCACGTTCTCCCGATTTAACTCCTTTAGACTATTATGTTTGGGGTAGGATAAAAAATATTGTCTACTCAACTCCCCTGACTGTTAAAGAGGACTGCATAGAACGAGTCAGAAATGCGTTCAGGTTTGTTTAGATTTTTAGATTCATAGTTTTGAAACTCAATTTGGTTTTTAAACACTTTTGCAGATCTCTTCCTCCCGATGAAATAAGAAGAGCAACGCACGAAGCATTCCTGAGACGTATAAATAAATGTCTAGAAATTAACGGTCAAAACTTTGAGCATCTTCTCTAGTTATAACTGCGAGAGTTTGCCATGGTTCTCCTAATAGTAACTTGAAGTCCGTTTCAAGAAGGGGTGAAAAATCTACAGCATGGTTCAAATAACAGTTCCTGAAAATTTCATCTTTTTGGCGTGAAGGGAAAAGAAATAGCTGAAAATTCAAGACGAAAAACAGTTTTTTGTGAATAACTCAGAAAATATCCATTTTAGGGCAAGGGTGTGATGCATACACTCACATTATTTTTTAACGTAGATTCAATATCTGCCATAAAAAAATGGGGTTCTAATTTGAAAAAATTGATTTTTCACGATTTTGTCATCCCTAACTTTGAAAGCGATTTTTTCACCCCCTGTATCATGAATCGCGATTTCGATTTCTAAAGTGGATACATCAATCTTACATCTTGAAAAATCCCAAAAATAAAAATTTTCCATTCAAAAACCTCGAAGTTATTCTTGTTTCAGCGGAGCTCTATTTTCGATTTTTTTCTCGAATTTTCCCGCTCAGAGAGAATTTCCCAACCAAAACTGAAAAATGTTACATCAGAAGAACTTGAAATTTTTTAAGGAATCTATTTCTGCAATAAATAAATGGAGTTCTATAAATACTTATAAGTGCTGAATTTCATGAAAATACGTTCAGTAGTTTTCCGTATAAATATGGGTGAGGTTCCTCGTGAAAGACCCTGTATATTATGTATCGTATGGTGAATAAATTTATTATTATTATTATTATTATTATTATTCATGGAAAATCGGACTGAAGTACCTACGTTCTCTTAATTTTCCCTGGGATATCGTCTTGTGAAGAATTCTGCACAGTAGTAATAGGAATTTGTATTGGCAATTTGATCTTCAGTATGTCTCGATAATTTTATTTGGCGTTTACTCTTGGTGAAAAATTATGGTCCAAATGTAGTATCTGGGGTGGAAAATAATAAATTCGAGGAAATTTCTGTAGTTTTGACTGACTCATTTTAACAACTCCTGGGATCAACTATTTTCAGTGGCTCTGTTCAGTCCCTGTTGAGACCCATTTGAAAAGAAATATCATGTTTTCTGAAATTCCTTGTCAATATTATAATCCAAATGCCAGTCATATATCGTAAGGATATAGTATTCTTCGAAATATGTATCTGAGACTGAAATTTGGGACATTATCTCGGATATCCACTTGATAAGAGTGTTACTCCATTACTGAATACTTGTGAACGATTGTATTATGTTCACATTGGCATATTCATTTATTGCTTCATGACTCGAAGGTGTTGTGAGAGTTTCAAGACGATTTCTTTCCTTTCACTCAATTTATCTCTTTCCTCAAGTAAAGCCTCCTTCGTTTTTCCATTCAGTTCAACCTTTTGTCCTCTTTCCAAGGAAACGAAACCAATTTTTTTTTCTAGGGCAGGTGTGAACATGTTATAAGTTCTCACTAATAACGGGTGATTTTTTTGAAGTTAGGATTTTCATGCATTAGTATTTGCTCAGATTTTTTCGAGGTTAGGATTTTCATGCATTAGTATTTGCTCAGTATGCTTTGACATTTCAAGAACTGAAGCCGAACGATCTGCCACAACGTCGAATTTTCAGTGAATGGGCCCTAGAAAAGTTGGCAGAAAATCCGCTTTTTTATCGACAAATTTTGTTCAGCGATGAGGCTCATTTCTGGTTGAATGTCTACGTAAATAAGCAAAATTGCCGCATTTGGAGTGAAGAGCAACCAGAAGCCGTTCAAGAACTGCCCATGCATCCCGAAAAATGCACTGTTTGGTGTGGTTTGTACGCTGGTGGAATCATTGGACCGTATTTTTTCAAAGATGATGTTGGACGCAACGTTACGGTGAATGGCGATCGCTATCGTTCGATGCTAACAAACTTTTTGTTGCCAAAAATGGAAGAACTGAACTTGGTTGACATGTGGTTTCAACAAGATGGCGCTACATGCCACACAGCTCGCGATTCTATGGCCATTTTGAGGGAAAACTTCGGAGAACAATTCATCTCAAGAAATGGACCGGTAAGTTGGCAACCAAGATCATGCGATTTGACGCCTTTAGACTATTTTTTGTGGGGCTACGTCAAGTCTAAAGTCTACAGAAATAAGCCAGTAACTATTCCAGCTTTGGAAGACAACATTTCCGAAGAAATTCGGGCTATTCCGGCCGAAATGCTCGAAAAAGTTGCCCAAAATTGGACTTTCCGAATGGACCACCTAAGACGCAGCCGCAGTCAACATTTAAATGAAATTATCTTCAAAAAGTAAATGTCATGGACCAATCTAACGTTTCAAATAAAGAACCGATGAGATTTTGCAAATTTTATGCGTTTTTTTTTTAAAAAAAGTTCTCAAGCTCTTAAGAAATCACACAATATTTCGGCATTCCAGTAGTACACACGTATAGTAACAAAACGAGTCCGCCAATCGATAATTGTGTTACCTATGAATTTCATATTTATTCGAATCTTCTATTTAATGAACCTCTTTTCTAAATCTTACGTTGTTTTTTATTATCTTGCAGGTTCTGGTAGTGTAGCCCGCCACCATCATCTTATATTCTTCGTGTCAAACTAGGCCATAGGCTCTCTCGACATCCAATAGCATTAATCCTGTGGCTTGTTCATTCTGAAATCCTTAGTGACATATTCATCCTTAACAGTTGAGGTTCTGTGGAATGATTTATTCTGAATCCAAATTGTTCCGGTGGTATCTGTCTCTTCATTGATTTTTTTTGCAATAACTTTCACAAAAATTTTTCCAAGTGCTGACAGTGGACATATCGACCTGTAGTTTTGTGGGAATTTTCTGTCTTTTTCTGGCTTATTGAATACAATTACTTCTGCTGTTTTCTGTTATCATCAATGCGTTTCATATCCTCCTGAGTCCCGACATAAGCTTGAATGTGATATAAAAGTTATATTTGGTAGTTTGGTTTATCTAACACTAGAAACGTCACTGAAATTGTTTGAAAAATTTTATAGGGAACTAGAGAAAAAATTACGAAAAGCACTGCCGTGAAGTCAGGAGCTTCTGAGCGCTCGTACATCCACCTTGTAGGTAGATTCGCATTTTCCAGTTTTAGAAATCAATTGAAGTAATTTTCGACAGCTGTCAAAAAATTCTGAAACTTAGGCGGAACTCCAGACTTCATATCAGTGCTTCAGCTTTCAATAATTCGCTAGAATTTTTTACGGTATCTATGGTCTGGTGACGCGATCTGGACAAAATTTCGCACGTAGTTTGAATACATCATTCCTCAGCTAGGTGCAAAATTTCATTCCAATCCAATCAGTAGTTTCCAAACTATCAGGAAAAAAATATTTTGAACGGCCATATTTACGGAACCCCTGGTCTAATTTTGCTCATTGATGAACGTGACCGCGACATCCGCGATCCGAATCTGCCCTGGGAATTTCAAGTTCCTAGGCCTTTTCGTTCAAAAGTTACAATTTTCTATGGTTTCTGGGCAAGCGATCTGGACAAAATATTGCTTTAATATATCATTCTTGATTAAAATACAAAATTTCATCCCGATCGAATCCGCAGTTTCGAAATAATCGAGAAAACAAAATTTCAAACGACCATATTTACGGAACCCCTGATATAATTTTGCTCATAGATGAACGTGATCACGACATTCGATTTCCACACCTATCCTGAAAATTTCAAATCCCTAGGCATTTCCGTTCAAAAGTTACAATTTTCTATGGTTTCTATAGTTCTGTACATGCGATATGAACAAAATTTCACATGTAGCTTAAACACCTCATTCTCCATTTGAATGGAAAATTTCATCTCGATCAAATCTGTAGTTTTCAAGTAATCAGGGAAACAAAACTTTGATCGGCCAAATTCACGGAACCCCTCGTTTAATTCTGCCCATTAATGAACTCAACCGAGGCATTCGGGATCTGAACCTACACTGAAAATTTCAAGTCTCTAGGTTGTTCCGTTCGAGAGTTATCGTGCTTACGGCCAGACGTCCGGACGGACAGACTCGAATTTTTCGACGGATTCGTCATCAGTGAGTCGAACATAGTCGTTTGAGACCATTTTCGAATTTTCGAAAATACAGACATCGTGACGAAATGATATAGCCCTCCTGTAAGTAGTACGAGCGCTCAAAAATTATGTCCAATGAGTTGGACATCAGGACGATATCATTATGGGTTATTACGTAAATGATAAATTTTGAAGCAATTACTGTTGCCCGTCACACAAAAATGAGGTACATTTTTCACAATTAAATTCGGTTTTCAATTTACAACCGGATATTTACATCTCACAGCGTCTTCCAAATCACTCGCTTCAATTGTTAGATGTAAATTTTTCTCTTTTGTGGCAGATCAAGTGCAAGTTCGTGAATAAGAGAAGAGATATTGCTCCTGGTAACCATTGATGGTAATCTATCCTCAGTGGCACCTTCCTTGTTAGCAATTTCGAATAAATAATTCGCATAGGAAATTTTGAAACCAAGCCATTTCAAAATGTCGGCCGATCTCTCAACTAATTTTTTTCCTCATTTTTGAGCGCTCGTACTACTTACGCGAGGGCTATATCATTTCGTCACGATGTCTGTATTTATCGAATTTTGAGCTGAAAATGTGCAGTATACACGATAACTCTCGAACTGAACGTCCTAGAGAATTGAAATTTTTCAGTGCGAGTTGAGTTCCCAAATGCCGAGGTAAAGTTTGTTAATGGGCAGAATTCCACCAGGGGTTCCGTAAATATGGCCGTTCGAAAATTTGTTTTCTGATTTCCCCGAAACGACACATTCGAACGAGATGAAATGTTGCACTCAGATGTAAAATGTCGTGTTCAAGATACTCACGAAATTTTCTCCAGATCGCATAAACAGAACCATAGAAACCTCAGAAAATTATAACTTTGTAATGGAAAGGCCAAAGGACTTGAAATTTTCAGGATAGGTGTGGATCTCGAATGTCGCGGTCACGTTCCTCTATGAGAAAGATTAGACACGGGGTTCCGTAAATATGGTAGTTTGAAATTTAGTTTTCTTGATAATTTCAAAACTACGGATGCGATCTTGACGACATTTTTTTATTTTGATGAGAATGATATATTCAAGCGGCATTTTTTCCAGATCGCATGACCGGAAGCATTGAAATCATAGAAAATTACAACTTTCGAACGAAAAGGCCTGCGGTCTTGAAATTTTCAGGGTAGTATCGTATCGCGAATTTCGCGTTCAAGTTCATCAATTTGCAAAATAAGACTAGGGGTTCCGTAAAAATGAATTAGCGGAAAAAAAATTGGTCACCTGAAGCACTGACGTGAAGTCTGGATTTTCGCCTGAGTTTGAATTTTTTTTTTGGCAGCTGTCAACATTTTTTCAATTGGTTTCTAAAACTGGAGAATGCAAATCTACCTACATGTTTAATGAACGAACGCTCAAAAGCTCCTGACTTCACGGCAGTGCTTTTCATCATTTCTGAGCGCTCGTACTACTTACACGAGGGTTATATGATTTCGTTACGATGTCTGTATTTTTCGAATTTTGAGCCGAAAATGTTCTCAGTCGACTATGTTCGACTCACTGATGACGAATCCGTCGAAAAATTCGAGTCTGTCCGTCCGGCCGTATATCCGTATACACGATAACTCTCGAACGGAATGTCCTAGAAACTTGAAATTTTCAGGGTAGGTTTGAATCTCAAATGCCGCGGTTGAGATCGTTATTGGGCAAAATTCGCCGAAGGGTTCCGTAAATATGGCCGCTCGACATTTTGTTTTCCTGATTACTTTGAAACTACGAATTCGATCGAGGAGAAATATCGCACTCAGATGGTGAATTACGTGTTCAAGCTACATGCAAAATTTGGTCCAGCTCACATGACCAGAACCATATAAACCATAGAAAATGATAACTTTGTAATGGAAAGGACTAGGGACTTGAAATTTTCAGGATAGGTTTGGATCTTCAATGTTGCGATCACTTTCATCAATGAGCAGAATTAGACTAGGGATTCCGTAAATATGGCTGTTTGAAATTCAGTTTTCTTGATAATTTCGAAACTATGGATTTGATCGTGATTAAATTCTGTATTTGAATTGAGAATGATATGTTGGAACTAAATTTTTCCAGATCGCATGATCAGAACCATAGAAACCATAGAAAATCATAACTTTCGAACGGAAAGGCCTTGGGACTTGAAATTTTCAGGATAGGTTTGGATCGCGAATTTCGCGGTCACGTTCATTAATGAGCGAAATTAGACCAAGGGTTCCGTAAATATAGCCGTTCAAACAATTTTTTTCCTGATAATTTCGAAACAACTCATTGGATTGGAATGAAATTTTGCACATAGATGAAGAATAATGTATTCAAACTACGTGGGAAATTTTGTCCAGATCGCATCACCAAGACCATAGAAACCGTAGAAAATTCTAGCGAATTATCGAAAAAAAAATGGTCACCTGAAGCACTGACGTGAAGTCTTGATTTTCGCCTTTTTGTGAAATTTTCTATGACAGCTGCCAAAATCTTTCCAATTGTTTTCTAGAACTGAAGAATGCGAATCTACCTACAAGGTGGATGAACGAGCGCTCAAAAGCTCCCGACTTGACGGCAGTGCTTTTCGTCATTTTTTCTATCCGGTCTGTACAAAATCCACGAGTTAGCTATTCCCAAGACCATCAAATGAAGAACAGTCTTAACGGTCCAATTTTTTTGTACTTGTACTAATACGATAATAACTTATCATTCTGTCAATCAGATCGATTCCTCCTATGCAGGAATTACGTCCTACTGTCCAACTGAATGGACAAGGTAAATACAATAACTGAAATGAGAAAGATTTGGATCCATTCTTAGAATACATATGCAATAATTAAAACAAGCTTCACACATAAAATAAGATAAAATCCGTCATAACAGTCAATCGTTTCACGACGAGAAGCAGCCACCATGAACAGAATCTTTATAAACAAATATCAAAGCACAACAACATAACACTCCAACAGCTGCGCACCGAAGGATTCACGGCTGTGAATTTAGTACACTTTCTGGTAGAAGCTTGAAACTCGATGTCGAACATATTGGGCTTTAGGACTCAGGAGGATATATTGGTTAGCGCTGCTAAACCTTTCCTGAGAATCTTCCATAACATGAAGTTTGTTACTTTTCTTCCCCTGGATCTTTTATGTTTTTCAATTTCTTGATGATTTCTCCGTTGGTGTTGCTGGATTTGCGAAAAGTATCGCCCTCCGGAGGTTCCAACACCAATTCTTCATTTTCTTCGACTTCTTCTCCTAAGCCTTCTTTGTCATCGTTTTTTCTGTAGTTGATTCTGGCTTCTCTTTATATTGCGTTGACCAGTGCTTTGGCGTTTTCAAGCTATGAGTGGGCCATCCCCTTTGCTCCGTCTAGATGAGGAATTTCGGTTTTTTCACGTCGTAAGCTCTTTTGCATCTTCCATGCTGAGTGGAATATAGTATTCAGCTTTCTAACTCTTTGGTTCCATCTGTCTCTTCTCAGTTCTCTCAGCGAATTTTTCAGCACTTGACTGTGTTTATTCACCTCCTTCTAATCTTCTTCTCTATGTGAAGTTTTGTAGTTCTTCCTAAGTTTTCCATTCCTCTATATAAGCTTTTTTATTGCTTTTGGGGTTTCACCATAGGAATACTTCGGAACTGGTTTTTCGATTTTTCTGGTACTTTCCTCGTTGGCTTCTTTTTTGGTAAGCCATTACTTCTGGGCAGGTAGGTCGGAATATCAGGTCCTAATACTGTGGTATTAAATTTTTCAGCTTCTTTCCATTTAGGTTTTCGATTCAGCTGTTCCATTCGCTTGATTTGCAGTTCATACCGCCGATGATGATGTTTGGGTGGTTTCCTTCATTCCTTCTTCAGATCTCCTTCATTTAGATAATTTTGAGGTGATTTTTTTTTTGTTTGTTTAGTCAGGGGGAATCCTCATGGACGAACTATCTCCGATAGATAGAACAGTGTGAGACTTCGTGTGAAGCACGACCTACTCTAACTAAACCTGCTGTTTTAGATTCCGGGCATTTATTACCTATTAACCTTTTTACTCTTCATGTTCGTATCTCTATCACGATCTTTGTCGTGTGATAATTGTGTTACTTATGAATTTGAATTTTATAGGAGTCTCTTCTTCTGGATAATTTAAATTGAGATTACTCAATTTCTGTTTCTACGTAGTTGATCTCTGGGTCTTTTGTGATAGGTGGGTATCCTAACCACATCTTCTGCGGGGTTGTTGCATAATGCCAGAGAAAGGAGTTTATATGACCATCTGGTACTTGGTGAATAGAGAGACTTCTAGACAAGTGGCAAATAGATTCAATGTTACCCAAAGCCACAGGTGTATTTCATTAGTAATAAAATATTTGGTAAAATAGGACGAAATTTATAACGTGGCCTACAGATGTGGAAAAAGAAGATATATGCAGAGGATTTTCTGCTATGAATAACTTTTTCAATTGTGTTGGTGCTCTCGATGGAACCCACATTCCGATCTTGAAACCGAAAAATAATCAAGAAGCCTATTGTAATAGAAAAAGCTTTTATAGTATAATACTTTAGGCAGTGTGTGACAACAACAAAAAAAGCAACAATTGCAGAGTGCGTACTACACAATATATGTGTGATAATGGATGATTTAGACTTGGTTATTCATGAGGTTGAGGAAGATATAGAATCTACAAGTGATAGCAGTGCACAAGTCAATTCTGTCGAAAAAAAATCCCAAACAAGAGAACGATCCTTTTATTTTAATTTTTATGTAAGTTGGATAATAAATATGAATTTGTTCAATTCAATAGAAATCGATTTTTGATGAGCTTGAAACGTTTTTTTCTACAAAAGCTTTGCTTTCTTAACCTTTCGTTCCCCTAATAGTCGGGTTAACATAAAGTATCTCCTTGAGTTATACTTTCCCACTGAATTAAATAATTTACTATAATGATTTCATGCTATATAAATGATTATTGAATTCTGAAAACAATTATATCATAAAGGTGAATCAAATATAATTGAGAGTATTGAGACAGACATAATATGTTCAGGTTTCTAGAAGAACAGAATCATTTAATATTTTATATAATGCTTTTATTTGATATGAATGTTGTTTTGTTAATGTCGGTGTTCTGCGTTGTTAACCTAACTTTAATCAAACGTCATCCGAAAAGGTCGTGTTCTAGTTGTCCAATTCATTTCAGTTCGAAGTGAAGAAATTCGGAAAGTAATCAGTTGTCTATGGTCAAATAGAAAGCTAGGTATTTTGACATAAAAATTCCGATTTCAGGTAGTTTCTGATTATCTTGCAGGTTTTGGTGGTGTAGCCTGCCATCATCATCTTGTAGGCAAGTCCTTCGTGCCAAACTCGGTCGAAGGCTCTCTCGACATCTAATAGCACTAATCCTGTGGCTTGTTTATTCTGAAATCCCTCAGTGACATATTCAGTGATCCTTAACAGTTGTAGTTCTGTGGAATGATTTCTTCTGAATCCAAATTGTTCCGGTGGTATCAGATTCAGCGCTTCTGTTTCTTCATTAAGTCTTTTTGCAATGACTCTTTCGACAATTTTTCCAAGTGCTGACAGTAGACTTATCGGCCTGAAGTTTTGTGAGAATTTTCTATCTTTTCCTGGCTTATTGAACACAATTACTTCTGCTATTTTCCATCTTTCCGAATAGTATTCTGTTCTCATCACTGCGTTTGCTATATTGGTTAGCGCTGCTATTCTTTTTCTGGGCAATTTCCGTAACATAAAGTTTGTTACTTTGTCTTTTCCTGGAGCTTTTCTGTTTTTCAATTTCTTGATGATTTCTTCAATTTCCGTTGGTGTTGTTGGGTTTGGGATGGTATCGCCTTCCGGCGGTTCCAACATCAATTCTTCATTTCCTTCGACTTCTTCTTCTAAGTCTTCATTGTCATCGTCTTCTCTGTAGTTGATTCTGGCTTCTCGTTCTATCGCGTCGACCAGTGCTTCGGCTTTTTCAAGCTTTGAGTAGGCCATCCCATTAGCTCCGTGTAGAGGTGGTTTTTTTTCCGCGTCGTAAGCACTTTTGCATCTTCCATGCTGAGTGGTCTATGGTGTTTAGCTTTCTAACTCTTTGGTTCCATCTGTCTGTTCTCAGTTTTCTCAGTGCATTTTTCAGCACTTGACTGTGTTTATTCAGATCTTTCTTGTCTTCTTCTCGATGTGAAGTTCTGTAGTTCTTCCTGAGTTTTCTATTCCTCTTTATAAGCTCTTTTACTGCTTTTGGGGTTCCACCATGCGAATGTTTCGGGGCTGACCTTTCGATTCTTCTGGTGCTTTCCTCGTAGGCTTCTTTTATTCGGGTTTCTAATTTTTCAACTTCATCTTCTAGTTCTTCAGGGGTTCTTATCTGTGGAATTTCAGTAATTTTCTCCTGGAGTATTTTGCCAGTCTGTGAAGTCTTTCGTTTGAAGTTCTTTTGTTATCGGTCTGCGTCCCAGACTGAGTTCTATTGGGTTGTGGTCTGATGTGCCCTCTTCTATAGAATCAAGGGTGAAATCTTGGGTAATATCTTTCATTATGACGATATCTAATACGTCCAGTAGGCCATTAATTCTGGGCAGGTAGGTCGGAATTTCTGGTCCTAATACTATGGCATTTAGTTTTTCAGCGTACTTCTTGAGCTTCTTCCTATTTTGCTTTTCAGTTCTGCTATTCCATTCTCTTGATTTGCAGTTCATATCGCCAATAATGATGTTCGGGTAGTTTCCTTCAAGCATCTTCTTCAGATCTTCCTCTATTAAGTCATTTTGGGGTGGTTTGTAGGCTGACGTAATTTTCATTTGTCCTCGATTCGTATTAACTATAATCGAGACGGCTTCTATTTTCCCATTATTTAGTATATCGTCAAAATAGTGGTCGATGTTCCTCTTGACTATTAGGGCTACGCCCCCTCCTGTACAATTTCTGTCATTTCTGTATATTTCATGGTCGGGAAATGAAATTCTATTTCTTGTAGATAGTCTCGTTTCTTGAATGGCTATAATATCCGGTTGTTTCTCGGATATTATTTCTTCTATTTCAGATCTACGGGCTCGTAGACCGTTTGCGTTCCATGAGACTATCTTTAGGTTGTTTTTATTTTCGTTAGTCACTAGCTCCATTAATTGAGTTTAGTGAGTTTTCGGAACTTTTTGTCCATCTCTATTTCCAGGAATTTCATGACCTTGCTCATGATATTTTTGGTGAAGGTATCTAGATCCTCGGTGGTTTCGGGTTCTTTCTTGTTGGTCTCTTCTTTCTTCTTTTGGCTGCTTTTCTTGGATTTTCCATTTTTTGGGGCTTCTTTCTTCTGCTCTTGTTTGAGTGGTAGCGTTTTCTTCTTCTTTCTGTTCTTGTTGGACAGTAGGCATCTTTTTCTCTTCTTCTTTTCTTGCTTTGGTCGCAGTCTTCTTTTTGGTCACCAGTTTCCACTCGCTACATCCTTTGTAGCTGGCTGGGTGACCTGTTTTTCCGCAGAGCGCACAGGTAGCATTTCTCTCTTCGTTTTCTCTTGTTAGCGTACAATCTTTACTATTGTGCGCTCCAGAGCATTCAACACATCTCCATGGGAATGTGCATTTACTTTGCGCATGTCCGTAACGTTGACATCTATGACATTGGCCAGGTCCAATGCTCTTTTTCTTCGGCTCTACTACACAATTTATACCGTAGAGCTGTTTCACTTCGAATACCTTCTTATTTTGGGTTTTCATCAAAAATAAGGGTATTGCCTTCTTGGTTTTGTTGAATGTCATCCTTATGACATCCGGGTCGGTAACGCCTTGCTCGGCTAAGTCTTCGGTGATGATGGTAATATCTGCGTCTAGTGGTAGATATCGTACCACCGCGGAGATTTTCTTTTCTTCTTCTCTTTGGAGCGTGTAGAATTCTTTTCCCTTTGATTCGAGGAATTTCGTCATCTTCCTGTGGTCATCGGGGGATTGAGGTACAACACGAATGCCGTCCCTTACTGTGGTCGTTCTTTGATATTTTATGCCTTTCGCTTGCATTTCTCTCGACATTTGAGTCCAGTCGGCAGTGCCCTTCCCACTGGTGGGACCTTTTCTTTCCTCGGCTCAATTGGAATAAAGACTCCAATTTCTTCTGCGGGTGCAGAAGAAGCTTTTACTGGGCGATTCACTTTTTGCAGCGCTGCAGTATATGTCATTTTCTTAGCTGGCTCTCCTGCAGCTATAATACTCTCGTCTCGTCTCTTGAATGGCTATAATATCCGGTGGTTTCTCGGATATAATTTCCTCTATTTCAGATCTACGAGCTCATAGACCGTATTCCATGGGACTATTTTTAGTGGTTTTTTATTTCCGTAAGTCACTAGCCCAAGTTGGATCTAGTGAGTTTACGAAACTTCTCTATTTTCAAGAATTTGATGGGCTTGCTCATGATATCCTTGGTTAAGGTATCTAGATCCTCAGTGGTTTCGGGATCTTTCTTGTTTGTCCCTTCTTTCCTCTTTTGGTCACACTTCTCGGATTTTCCATTCTTTGGGGCTTCTTTCTTCTGCTCTTGTTCGGCTGGTGGCGTCTTCATCTTTTTTTGAGCGCTCGTACTACTTACACGAGGGCTATATCATTTCGTCACGATGTCTGTATTTTTCGAATTTTGAGCCGAAAATGGCCTCAAACGATTATGTTCGACTCACTGATGACGAATCCGTCGGAAAATTCGAGTCTGTCCGTCCGTCCGGCCGTCCGTATACACGATAACTCTCGAACGGAATGTCCTAGAAACTTGAAATTTTCAGGGTAGGTTCGAATCTCGAATGCCGAGGTTGAGTTCGTTATTGGGCGAAATCCGCCTCAGGGTTCCATTAATATGGCCGCTCGAAATTTTGTTTTCCTGATTACTTGGAAACTACAGATTCGATCAAGATGAAATTTCGCTCTCTAATGGAAAATGAGGTGTTCAAGCTACATGTGAAATTTTGTCCAGATCGCATGACCAGAACCATAGAAACCATAGAAAATTGTAACTTTTGAACGGAAACGCCTAAGGACTTGAAATTTTCAGGATAGGTGTGGATCTTGATTGTCGTGATCACTTTCATCTGTGAGCAGAATTATACTAGGGGTTCCGTAAATATGGTCGTTTGAAATTTTGTTTTCTCGATAATTTCCAAACAAATTTCTTCTGTTCTTGTTTTGGTCGCTGTCTTATTTTTGGTGATCAGTTTCCACTCGCTACATCTTTTGTTGCTGGCTGGGTGACCTGCTTTTCCGCAGAGAACACAGGTAGCATTTCGCTCATTGTTTTCTCTGGTTAGCGTACAATCTTTACTATTGTGCGCTCCAGAGCATTTACCACACCTGCATGGGAATGTGCATTTACTTTGCGCATGTCCGTAGCGTTGACATCTATAGCATTGGCCAAGTCCAATGCTTTTGTTTTTCTGCTCCACTACACAGTTTATGCCTTAGAGCTGTTTAGCTTCGAATACCTTCTGATTTTGGGTTTTCACTAAAAATAAGGATATCTCTTTTTTGGTTTTGTAGGAAGTCATTCTTATGACATCTGCATCGGTAATGCCTTGCTCGGCTATATTTTCTGCAATGATGTTCAGATCTGCGTCTCGTGGCTGGTATCGTACCATTGCGTAGATTTTCTTTTCCCCTTCTCTTTGCAGGATGTAAAATTATTTCTCCTTTGATTCGAGGAATTTTGTCATCTTCCTGCGGTCTTCGGGGGATTGAGGTACAACACGAATGCTGTCTCTCACTGTTTTTTTTTTTTTTTTTTTTTTTTTTTAGTCAGGGGGAATCCTCATGGACGAACTATCTCCGATAGATAGAACAGTGTGAGACTTCGTGTGAAGCACGACCTACTCTAACTAAACCTAACCTGCTGTTTTAGATTCCGGGCATTTATTACCTACTAACCTTTTGACTCTTCTTGTTCGTATCTCTATCACGATCTTTGTCGTGGGATGCTTGTGTTACCTATGAATTTGAATTTCATAGGAGTCTCTTCTTCTGGATGATTTAAATTGAGATTACTCAATTTCTGTTTCTACTTAGTTGATCTCTGGGTCTTTTGTGATAGGTGGGTATCCTAACCACATCTTCTGCGGGGTTGTAGTCAACTAGTCTTCTTAGCTCATCATTTGGGTGTTGACTTGCTTTTTCAAATATCTTCTCGGCCTTCTTTTTTAGGAAATCTGTGACAGTTTCCCATTCTAAGTCTCTGTGGATTTGTTGGTTTCTTACGAACCACGGCATATTCATTGCTGCTCTGAGCAGTTTATTTTCTGTTGCTTGAATCTTCTTTATATGGCTATTGGCTGCATGGCCCCATGCCGCCGAGCCATATGTTAGTTGGGGTCTTGCAATTGACTTGATCATTCGTAGTTTCGTGCTTTGGTTCATTTGGCTTCTTCTTCCTAGTAGTGGGTAAAGTCTACTCATCGCTGAGTTTGTTTTATCCACTGCATACTTTATATGGTTTTTCCATGTAAGCCCTTTATCTAGTTTTACTCCTAGATATTTGACTTCATTTTCCCATTTTATCTCTTCTCCATCTATCTGTAGGTTGGAATTAATTTCAAGTCTCCGCTTCTGTAGTAGAATAGCTTGGCTCTTTTTGCTATTTATTTGAATTTTCCATTTGATGAACCATTCTTCTAAATCTTCTAGTGCTTCTTGCAGTCTTCTGTGTATGACATCTGGTCGGCGATGTCTGAAGGCTATTCCCGTGTCGTCTGCATAAAGGGCTAGCAGATTCCTTGGGTTCTTAGGAATATCGTAGATATATATGTTGTAAAGCAGAGGTCCTAGAACTGATCCTTGGGGCACTCCTGCTTCTACTTGTCTGGTGGTAGATAATGTGTCGTCTATTTTGACATAAAAATTCCGGTTCCTCAGGTAGTTTCTTATTATCTTGCAGGTTTTGGTGGTGTAGCCTGCCATCATCATCTTGTAGGCAAGTCCTTCGTGCCAAACTCGGTCGAAGGCTCTCTCGACATCTAATAGCACTAATCCAGTGGCTTGTTTATTCTGAAATCCTTCAGTGACATATTCAGTGATCCTAAACAGTTGAAGTTCTGTGGAATGATTTCTTCTGAATCCAAATTGTTCCGGTGGTATCAGATTCAGCGCTTCTGTTTCTTCATTGAGTCTTTTTGCAATGACTCTTTCGACAATTTTTCCAAGTGCTGACAGTAGACTTATCGGCCTGTAGTTTTGTGGGAATTTTCTATCTTTTCCTGGCTTATTGAACACAATGACTTCTGCTGTTTTCCATCTTTCCGGATAGTATTCTGTTCTCATCACTGCGTTTGCTATATTGGTTAGCGCTGCTATTCCTTTTCTGGGCAATTTCCGTAACATAAAGTTTGTTACTTTGTCTTTTCCTGGAGCTTTTCTGTTTTTCAGTTTCTTGATGATTTCTTTAATTTCCGTTGGTGTTGTTGGGTTTGGGATGGTATCGCCTTCCGGCGGTTCCAACATCAATTCTTCATTTTCTTCGACTTCTTCTTCTAAATCTTCATTGTCATCGTCTTCTCTGTAGTTGATTCTGGCTTCTCGTTCTATCGCGTCGACCAGTGCTTCGGCTTTTTCAAGCTTTGAGTAGGCCATCCCATTAGCTCCGTGTAGAGGGGGAATTTCGGTTTTCTCGCGTCGTAAGCACTTTTGCATCTTCCATGCTGAGTGGTCTATGGTGTTTAGCTCTCTAACTCTTTGGTTCCATCTGTCTGTTCTCAGTTCTCTCAGTGCATTTTTCAGCACTTGACTGTGTTTATTCAGCTCTTTCTTGTCTTCTTCTCGATGTGAAGTTCTGTAGTTCTTCCTGAGTTTTCTATTCCTCTTTATAAGCTCTTTTATTGCTTTTGGGGTTTCACCATGTGAATGTTTCGGGGCTGGCCTTTCGATTCTTCTGGTACTTTCCTCGTAGGCTTCTTTTATTCGGGTTTCTAATTTTTCAACTTCATCTTCTAGTTCTTCAGGGGTTCTTATCTGTGGAATTTCTGTAATTTTCTCCTGGAGTATTTCACTGTACTTTTGCCAGTCTGTGAAGTCTTTCGTTTGAAGTTCTTCTGTTATCGGTCTGCGTCCCAATCTGAGTTCTATTGGGTTGTGGTCTGATGTGCCCTCTTCTATAGTATCAAGTGTGAAATCTTGGGTAATATCTTTCATTATGACGATATCTAATACGTCCGGTAGGCCATTACTTCTGGGCAGGTAGGTCGGAATTTCAGGTCCTAATACTATGGCATTTAGTTTTTCGGCGTACTTCTTAAGCTTCTTCCCATTTTGGTTTTCAGTTCTGCTATTCCATTCTCTTGACTTGCAGTTCATATCACCAATAATGATTTTCGGGTAGTTTCCTTCAAGCATCTTCTTCAGATCTTCCTCTATTAAGTCGTTTTGGGGTGGTTTGTAGGCTGACGTAATTTTCATTTGTCCTCGATTCGTATTTACTATAATCGAGACGGCTTCTATTTGCCCATTATTCAGTACATCGTCAAAATAGTGGTCGATGTTCCTCTTGACTATTAGGGCTACGCCCCCTCCTGTACAATTTCTGTCATTTCTGTATATTTCATGGTCGGGAAATGAAATTCTATTTCTTGTAGATAGTCTCGTCTCCTGAATTGCTATAATATCCGGTTGTTTCTCGGATATTATTTCTTCTATTTCAGATCTACGGGCTCGTAGACCGTTCGTGTTCCATGAGACAATCTTCAGGCTGTTTTTATTTGCGTTAGTCCTTAGCTCCATTAATTGGGTTTAGTGAGTTTACGAAACTTTTTGTCCATCTCTATTTCCAGGAATTTCATGAGCTTACTCATGATATTCTTGGTGAAGGTATCTAGATCCTCGGTGGTTTCGGGTCCTTTCTTGTTGGTCTCTTCTTTCTTCTTTTGGCTGCTCTTCTTGGATTTTCCATTTTTTGGGGCTTCTTTATTCTGCTCTTGTTTGAGTGGTGGCGTTTTCTTCTTCTTATCTTCTTCCTTTTGTTCTTGTTGGACAGTAGGCATCATTTTCTTTTCTTCTTCTTTTCTTGCGTTGGTCGCAGTCTTCTTTTTGGTCACCAGTTTCCACTCGCTACATCCTTTGTAGCTGGCTGGGTGACCTGCTTTTCCGCAGAGCGCACAGGTAGCATTTCTCTCCTCGTTTTCTCTTGTTAGCGTACAATCTTTACTATTGTGCGCTCCAGAGCATTTAACACATCTCCATGGGAATGTGCATTTACTTTGCGCATGTCCGTAACGTTGACATCTATGACATTGGCCAGGTCCAATGTTCTTTTTCTTCGGCTCTACTACACAATTTATACCGTAGAGCTGTTTTATTTCGAATACCTTCTTATTTTGGGTTTTCACCAAGAATAAGGGTATTGCCATTTTGGTTTTGTTGGATGTCATCCTTATGACATCCGCGTCGGTAATGCCTTGCTCGGCGAAATCATCTGTGATGATGTTAATATCTGCGTCTAGTGGCAGATAACGTACCACCGCGTAGATTCTCTTCTCCTTTTCTCTTTGGAGGGTGTAAAACTCTTTATTTCTCGACTCGAGGAATTTTGTCATCTTCCTGTGGTCGTCGGGGGATTGGGGAACAACACGAATGCCGTCTCTTACAGTGGTCGCTCTCAGGTATTTAATACCCTTCATTTGCATCTCTCTCGAGATTTGTGTCCAGTCGGCCGTGCCTCTCAATGTCACTGGAGGGACTTTCTCTTTTTTCTGCTCGATTTGAGCAGGGACTTCAATTTCTTCTGCAGGTGCAGAAGTAGCTTCTTCTGGGCGTTTTCCTTTTAGCAATGCTGCTATATACGACTTCTTCGTAGGTGGCCCACCTGCAGCTTCTTTTTGGATCGGGGTTGACACTGTCTCCTCTGTCCCAGAGGAGAAGCCATTTTCATTTTTCTTAGCCCGTTTCCGCGGCTTCGAGGACTGAGACATTTCTGCTCTCAAGGATTTCACTTCGTCGGATAAAGTTTTGAGACTCTCCGTCATAACTTTCAATTGACTCATGAGGCTGTTGATCTGGTCCTTCTGTTCTTTTATAATCCGATCTTTTTCGGATTCATCATTAACTTCTTCTTCTTCAATATCCATATCGGATATTTCTTCATCCGATAAGTTTTCGGCATCGGATTCTCTGTCCTCATTTGCAGAGTCGTATTCCGACATTCTGTCAGAGTGACTCAGCAAACAACACTTAAACACTTTTTTCACTTTCCACTAAATTCACTTTTGTCTCTTCAATGTAAAATAATCTGTGGAACCATCGATCTAAACCTGGACTCAACACAGTTATTTCTTCTTCTACTTATCACTTCTATACGAGGTTCACTTGGCACACATGCGCATTTCTCAATACGTCTGCACTCCTCGAGGGTTCAATCGCTACTGTCTCACTGTTGTCGCTCTCTGGTACCCAATAATTTCACATGCATCTCTCTCGAGAATTCTGCCCACTCAGTAGTGCCTTTCAAGATCACTGGTGGGACCTTCTCTTTCTCCTGATTACAAAGATTTCTTCATTTTCTGTCCTCATTCGCAAAGTCGGATTCCGATATTTTGTCAGAATTCCTAGAGCAATTTCTAGAAACATGAACACAACATTTATTTTATGGAAAAACTTTAAATATTTCGTGAAATCAAGAAATGTTAAATTGAAGAAAAACCGTCAACGTTTTGGCCATGTGTTATAGGACATTTTTTGTTACAAATCCCATGTATGATCTTTCCTTGAATTTTGGCTCTTTCAAGAGTAGACACCCTGTTTATTGTAACGGAGTGAATTTCGTTACCTAAGTCACTCGTTATAATTCGCATCGATTTTGAAACTTTTCTCGAATATTTCCGTATTCCCATATCGAGAAAATTTGAGGTGTCGATTTGAAAAATCAGGCTATTTATAAGAGAATGATATCTCCCGCACAGGGACGCCGTTTTCGAGTTTCAAAATATTTCCCGTTCCAACCGAGGCAGTGTTTGAGGGAAAGAAGACAATTCTGACTTAGCACCCGTGAACGATCGCAAAAATGGTTTGCGAACTTATAGTGAAATCGAACACTTTAAGCGAAAGCAAAGTTCTTACCCACAGGGGGAGGGGGGTTGATGCAGTCTCGGCGAATCACCCACTGATTCTGAAATAGGGTTGAAGGATGGGAAGTAGAGGAAACCCTTTTTCTGCACAGTTCCGGATTTTTCACCTGCTTGTTGAAGACGCTAAGGGAACTTAATTTAATCTTGTTCAATTTCAAATTAACAGAAGGCACCATGACGCTATGAACACGATAGGTATCAGAAGAAGAATAATTCCGTGTAAATTCAGAAGATTTCTCGGTTTTCCACGACAATGATTTTTTCTAGACTTGTGAGATTTATTACTGTTATTCTGACTTGAGGTGAAACAGATGTCAATACCGAGAGCATGAGCGCAAGACCACTATACTTGGTGGTCGTTTACGTTCACGACGTAACATGCTGCCTGCCCTGCAGTGTCCCTTCAGTAAGATTAACTTAAATGAGTGAACAGACTAAAGACACCAGAAGTAATCTACTGAATCGGAAGAGGACACAATTTGACGACAGGTCGTCGAATTATCCCAAAAGCAGTAGCAACATCAGCTACACGAGCGATGGAATCAGCTCCCGGAAAAACAAATAGGAGGGAATATTGTCATCTCGAATGATGACGACGGAGCCTGGAAGGATAGGAGTTGATGATGGATGCAGCCACTTTTGACGTTGCTGCAAGGTATAGTACTCCTGACGCCAACGCTTCCAGAAGTATTGCTGAAATCGCTGGACGAGCTGCCAACTAGACAGACGATTTACGGGTATGGAGCTGACATCGAGATCAGGAGGAGCGGTGAGGAAGCGGAAAACCAGAAAATGCTCTGGTGTGAGGGCCTAAAAATCAGAAGGGTCAGACGATGGGAGATACAGAGGACTCAACCTGAGTGCAGATGGTGAGAAACTCTTCTTAAGTTAGTTTTTGCTCGCCGATAACGGGTGAGATGATGCTTAGCAGATTTGACTGCGGCCTCCCAAAGTGGAATTAACGGCCAATCGGTTCCAGAGTAAGATGCGACGTCACACAGACTCAGCTGATGGCTTGGGGCTGATAACATACGCCCCAGATCTCGAAGATAATGGTTGGCATCGACGAAATTTGTGCCATTATCAGAGAAGATAACAGACGGATGACCTCTGCGTTCGTTATACGTTCACATCCAGGAATTTCCAACACCAATCATGCTGGGGGACATTCAACTATGCTGAGTGTTATGTTACAATGATACATAAAAGGGGACCACTGAAGAACTTCCAGTTGTTCTTGACATAATCGAGATTGTGGATTTATGTAAGAATCGTTCGACATTTTCTATCCTTGTAAATCTTCAATGAAGTCCTTTTTAAAAAAAAACCCAGTTGTTCACCACTAAAATGTAATTTGCGCTGTCGATAACGGAGTTCTTGTGAAAGTTCTTAATAGAAAACTTCAAGGACCAGAACCTACCTTCCATTGGATCCATCAAGGAAATCGAATGGACATTGCAATTTTTTGCTAAGTGGTGAATCATACTGTTACTATAAATTTTTTTTACATTTTATGTCATACCCTCCTGAATCCTTGCCCTATTGCATCCTCGAAAAAGACTCTGATTTGGAGCTAGATTTATCGAATTCTTTCAAAAGATCAAGTATTAAGTCAATTTCTGAAACTACAATAAATAAAATTAATAGAGATGGCTATAGTTCTGAAATTCGATTCAAGAGAATTAAACTTAATTCCTCATTTTCACGGGAACCCAAATAAGCTCCATATGTTCATTACGGCCTCGGAAGCACTTTTAACACAGTATTTTGATGTGAATCATACGAATAATTTTCAAAATCTAGTGTTGCTAAATTGTATAATAGCAACAAACAATTGGTCGGAGGTCAAAAATGCACTTATTATAGATTTTAGTGATCGAAGGGATGAAAATAGCTCAAATCAAGATTCAGTAAATTCTAGACAAAATTGGAATGAACCACCCCAGGAATTCTACGAAAGAATTTTACATTTATTAAATACTATTTGTACCATTAAATGTTCAATTTAATGTCGTCGTTTATCTTCTTCCTGTAAAGAAACTGCGGACAAGAGTATTTATTTTACCTTAAAAGCCGTAATCTGAAAGATCCAGTAGTTTTAAAATTATCAAGAAAACTTCAAACAACCATTTCAACGGAACCCCTAGTCTACTACAACGTACTAAGTTTCGATGAATTCCGTCGATTAGTTCGGTCCTAGTCGGTCATAGTATTTCCATGAATTCGAAAAATCACCCTGTAGATTTTTGAGGAAAGCCAGAACTCAATTTGTCACTGTCCTCAGCATTAACCATATATTTCAATTCTCTCTACAGAAAATAATCTACTAGGTTCAGATCTGGAGATCGCGTCGGCCACGTGACCGGACCTCCTCGTCCTAACCATCTAATTGGATAAGTATTGTTTAGGTATATCCTTAATTATATGCCAAAATGTTCTCCCGTCTGGATATCCTCAGCATAAACCATATCTTTCCATTTTACCCACAGAGAATAATCTACTCGGTTCAGATCTGGAGATCGAGAAGGCCATGGAACCTCCTCGTCCTATCCATCTTTTTGAATAAGTATGGTTGTTACTTCTGAGCCAAAATGCAGTCCAACTCCTCATATTTTGAATAGCTTCGAAAATGACAATAACTCGAAATCAAATTTTCTTATTGTTATGAAGAATACATCATGGAAAATTTCTAATTTTCCTCCGCCGGAGGGAAAAGTGTCGCTATGTCAACGATGAATTACTTTTCCATACGCGGGAGGAAAAAGTGTAATTAAATGTCAAAATTAATTTTGCATGACAACTGTACCTTATCGAAAATTTCACTCGAGAAAAAACAAGAAATCTTATCACGAAAAGACTAAAATCAGGACCGGATTTCATAAAAATTACATGAAATATTAATTGTGTGTCCCATTCAAAGTGAAAATTGAATTCTTTAGATTGAATAATGTATTTTTTCGTGGCAAAAATGAAATTTTTCTGAGTGATGTAAAAAATATAGATTTTGAGGCTTGGAAGATAAACCACGATATTCAGAATACTGCCCTGGATTTGAATTTACAGAATGCCTTATTTAGTATATGCAAGATAGAACATCTCAATGGGAATTGCCGAATAGCATTATCAAATAATTTTAAATTTCTTTTTATTCTTTTTCTTGGTTGTCAAATTCGACAGTTGGTATCTCTGTGTGAACTTTGGGAATTAGGTGTCAATGGGATATTCTGCCAATTCTGTGTGACTGTCATATTGGTTGAGTATATTGAAAAATGTGGAGAAGGTTTTTGAATTGAAAAAAACTGTGATCTAGGATCATCCTTGTTATAGGCGATTATAATTTCAATTTGAAGAATTCCCTGTGAGGTTTACTGGAATATTTCTGGGATTAACGTTTTATACTTTTCCACGAGGACCGCTATTCTTACAAATCAACTCTTGGGCATCTGTGAGGTGTGAATATCCTTTTGTTCCTTGAACCACTGTCTGAACATCTTTTATTAGGTTTCGATTGCGACGATTGTTGAGAAAGAATTTTCTGTTGGACTTTCCACGAAGAACTGAATAGGGTAAACACTACAGTTATTGACACCTTAAGCCAACTGTCCCAATAGAATATAAATAATTTGTTATTTGGGTATGAAATGAAAATATTTCTTTTTCGAGGTTATGTGTTGGTTCATACTCGATTCAAATTAACAATCGAAAGTGGAAAAACCTTTTCAGAAGAAGCTTTAAAACACATCGTTAACATCATGTGTCAATTTTCAGTGATTGACACTGTAAAATCTATTGTTGACACCACCTGATACAGTTATTGACATACTGTTGTCTCTCATATTTTCAATCAGCTGAACAAGGATGTGGATAGGTATAATATATAGTAATGGATCGTTCATTATAAGATTTATTTATAAGTTTTGCATTGAAAAATATTCGAAATGGAAACCTTCTCTATGAAGACATATTTCAATAAACATTTAACATTTTATATGGAATTTTCATGCACAGGAGATGCATTTAATTATTTAATACCATTTAAATCCAAATTCTTTTTGCAAATAGGACACAAGCCCTGGCAATTGGTTCTCCAGTAGCCGTTTATAGCAACTTGGTTTTCATTGTTATCACAGATTGTGTCTTCAGATGTACAATCCATGTCCATATTGGACTGTTTCATAGCTGTATAAAGGATTCTTCATGAATTTCATCATCAAGCTTTATGTTTGAAATAATTTTTTTTTATTTTTTTTGGAACACCCGTCTATTCTATCACATAATTTGAGATCTTCTTCATAGGTTAATACAGGGCAAGGTCCGTGATTTGTTGAGCGCCCGTTGGACTTACACCAGGGCTACATCATTTCGTCAAGATGTCTGTATTTTTCGAATCTTGCCCTAAGCACGATAACTTTCGAACGGAACGACCTAGAGACTTTAAATTTTCAGTGTGGGTTCAGTTTCCGACTGCCGTAGTTGAGTTGGTTAATGAGCAGAATTCCATCAGGGGTTCCGTAAATATGGCCGTTCGAAATTTTGATCTCCTGATTACTTCTAAACTACTGATTCGATCGAGATGAAATTTCGCACCCAGATGGTGCGAATGACGTGTTCAAGTTACATGCAAAATTTGTCCAAATCGCATGACCAGAAGAAAATAATAACTTTCGAACGGAGGGGCCTAGGGACTAGACATATTCAGGATAGGTGTGGATCTCGAATATCGGGGACACGTTTATCAATGAACAAAATTATCAATGACCAAAAGTGGATGTTCAAAGAAATTTTTTTTAGGAAGATTCTACCTACTAGGTAGATGAACGAGCGCTCAAAAGCTCTTGACTACACGTCAGTGCTTTTCATTTTTTCAACAAGTTTTCCACTCAACCAAAAAATTATTGTAGAATGAGGAACGCCATAGGTTTGGGAGGCAAGTTTTCTGGACATTCCTTCTGATTTTACTGCTGATAAGGCAGAAATAATAGCATCCTCCGTGTAATTTTTCTTATAATTGCTTCCTTCTTTTGCTTCTGCCATGTTGTTGAGAATGAAGCGTGGAAAATCGATTCAGGGGGTAGGGACAAGAAGTAGGAACTAGTTGAACTTGCAATATAGTTATTGACACGTGCAAATTCACAGAGATTGACACTGGTGTCAACAACTATCTAGAACAAAATTAGATAATATCAATCATTTTTCAGTATTCATTGAGAAATTGAGGCCTGAATAGTAGGCAATACGGACTAATTTTGCAAAATTTGAATACGACAGTTATTGACATAGTATGTCAATCACTATTCATCCACGAATTTTCAAAGGCAATTATTGACACCCACAAAAAAACGCGAAACCTTCAACCAAATAGATTTTAAGTTATGAAAAAGTATTCATTGAATAGTTTCAATAATTCAAACAAAAATTATGCTTCAGACAAAAATTGGAACAATTAAAAAAATGTTATGAACTTGAGTTAAGTACCTTGAGAAAATGGCAGTATTTTTCTAATTGCAATGATCGTCAGCACGCTGCACATTGATAAATATATGGTGAATTAGGAATGCAAACCTAACCCAAATTAATACTAACAGTCCAAACTTGAAAAATTGAAATATTTTTTTCAAAGCTCCATGTTTTTAAGGCCTCCATCCAATTCTTATAATTCAAATATGAAAATGAGGGTGTCAATCACTGATAGGGTGTCAACAACTGTACCTTTTACCCTACATCTTACTTCAATTCCCTCGAACAACAACTCAGAGGTATGAAATCATGGTAAGAACCATGTCTTATATTTCTTTATTAGGGTTCACGTATACGGCGGAGGCTGTAATTCACGTATACGGCGGAGACTGTAATTCACGTATACGGCGGAAGTTCAAGAAGTTTCACGTACACGGCGGAGCCCATTTCGTACAAGCATTGTTTGGGTGCTGGCACTGCACTGTGAATTCTACATGGGATCTCGCTTATGGGTTAAGGTAACCAGTGCTCCGCACTGGTGTTTAGATAATTGACTGTAACTATCAATAACGTATACTTAAGATAATCAGTGATTTGGAGATCATACCGCATATTGGTTGATAACTTATACTCAAGTGATATCATTTTTGTTTGGTTATAGCTACTGTAAGCTTGTAAGCAGTTATACAAGTTATACAAGATGGCCGCAACAAGTAAAGACGGTGAAAGTGACGCTCTGCGGAGTAATTCCTCTAAGTGCGCTCTATGTAATCGTATAATGGCTAAAATTGCGATAAAATGTAGTTTGTGCACTAAGGTTTTCCATAAATATTGTGGAAACAAAGTTGGAAGGTGTTGCGATCAAGAATTCGAGATTTCTTCTGCAAGTGATAGGAACGACGACGTCAGTGTTTCTGTGTCATGGCCGATGGTATATCTGAACCGAAAACCCATACAATAAATTCGGAATTTTCACAACAAGATTTGCTTCTGGGAATTTTATTTGAACTTACTAAAGTAAGAATTTGATACTGAATGAGAATGCATCATTGCTGAAATATAAGATTTTAATACTCGAGAATAAAATGATTGAGAAAAATGCAATAATAAACGAACTAAGAAAAAAAGTAAACAAACCGGACGAAATAGTTAATACAGTCCAATCGAATAAATCTCGCAGGATGAGGTTGCCACTGCCTGCCGCAACTGGTGCTCCAGCAGTTCCTGCTAATCCTGCTACTGAACTGACCGATGATCTCACTGTTACAGTTCCCCGTACATTCGCCAGTGTCACAAATAAACAAGCAATCAAGAATAACATAACCCCTTGCTCGATAGATAATTCAAAATTTGCAACTGCTAAACATAGTAGCGATGGAAATAATGACTTGGTAGATGAAGGTTCAATTCATTTGGCTTCTGAATGGAAAACTATTTCACGCAAAAACCGTAAAAGAAGTCCGCGTAGACCCCTAGTCGTTGGGAATTTCGCTGAATCTGCTACAGTTGAGGGAATCGTGAAATACAAGGCACTGCATGATACTTATTTAAAACCCTCCACTACTGAGACTGATCTCAAAGAGTTTTTTCAAACAAATCTCACTGACGTGAAGTGTGAAGCACTCACGCTATCCAGAAAGTTACACTTCTTTCAAGGTACTCATTCCTCATGATGAGTATGATAACATAAAAAAGGAGTCAATTTGTCCAAAGGGATGCAGCGTTCATAACTTTTATCAACGGAAGAAAACATACCTAAGGAGTTGATACATAAAGTACATGACCAATCAATAGTAAAACGAGATCATGGGTCGAAGATCTCACAATTAAATGCTCAGTCTTTGTCGAATAAAATTAACAGACTGGCACTATTATTTGAAGAATAATTACCAGATATCGTCAGTATTGCTGAACATTGGTGCGATATCAACAGTATTTCTACTATAGTCATTCCAGGCTATAAATTGGTTTCATTTTTCTGCAGACCTTCTAGACAGCATGGTGGATCAGCGATATATGCCAGGATTGGACTACAAATAAGTGATATGCTAGTTTCTGACTCTTCGCAAGAGATGGAATGTGAGTTGTGTTCAGTGAAGTGTGTTCTTGGAAGCACTGAGGTGGGTCTGATCAGTGTTTATAGACCTCCCTCAGGAAGTATTAAGATATTCCTGGATAAAATTTTATATGTTCTACAACATTGTTTGAAAATTGTCGACCACATATTCCTCTTTGGAGATCTGAATGTTGATTTTCTCAGGGATGATTGTAGATTCAAACAGCTCCTCTTGGACTTATTTGATTGTTACAGTTTGAATGTTACTAATCTTGAACCTACCAGAGTATTCGTTGATAGAAATGAGCATCTTTCAGCAACAAAGGTTGATTATTTACTAACAAATTACGACCTTAAATTTTGTGATACCAAAGTTATTGTTACCCATATTGGCGATCATAAAGCTCTATTATTAGAGGGCAGATTCGCGGATATGACTGAACTACCGAAATCCAATTCAATGATAAACAAATCAGTGTCCAATGCATGCTTTGATTCTGTTTATTCATATACTGATGTAGATTTGACCTATAATTGCTTGATTAATATTATCAAGTACTGTCTCGACAAAGCTGGTCCGTTAAGATACCGCAGCATTCCAAACTCTTCAACATTGGGATGGGTAACATCAGAGGTGAAAACGGCTAGTGTGAGCTTGAGGAGATTATATTGGCTCCATATGAATGTGAAAACCAAATACTCTTTTGATATGTACAAGAACGCGAAAAAACAATATGAAATATAACTTCAATCTTCTAAACTCGCATATAATACAAAACTCATATGCTCATCTGACAACCAGATGGAGGAAGTCCAGAATTCAGGATCTTAACACTAGTTTGAACGTGGATGGTGTTTTGGTGTCTGATGGTGTTCTTGTGGCTGAAACATTTGCTAATTATTTTTCATCCATAGCACGAAAGTGTCTTGAAGCTATATACGGTCAATTCTTGTCTCTCTCATGTACAACTTCATCCCTACATGATAATACCTTTTTCTTTCATCCTGTTGATGAAAAAGAAATAATTGACACAATTAAGTCACTTAAAAATAAAAAAAGTGTCGGTGCCGACTATATCTCTTTGAGGATCTTGAACTCAATATCTGAGATCATTGCCGAACCTTTTTCCCACATAATTAATTTCTCAATATCTTCTGGCAGCTTTCCTGAGATGTTGAAGTTTGCAACAGTTATTCCAGTGCATAAGAGGAATGATGTGGAGGATGTTTCAAATTATCGGCCTATCTCTATCCTCAGTGTTTCCTCCAAGGTTATCGAGAGAATAGTCCTAAATCGCATGACCAGTTATCTGAATAAATTCAACCTACTGACTAGCTGTCAGCATGGTTTCAGATCACAGAGATCGACTCAGACCGCTGCGATTGACTTCTTTGAAGGTGTCTATGAGTCCTTAGATAAGGGTCTTTATGTGGCAGGTCTTTTTTTCGACCTCTCCCGTGCTTTTGACTGCATCACATCTGCAAGTTTATACTAAACTAGCAGACCCGGCCACGCGTTGCTGTGGCTAAAGTATTGGATTATTATTAACACTAACCTAACCTTAACCTAACCCAACCCTTACCCTAACCATAACCCTTACCCTTATCCTCAGCCTTATTTATGGGTCTCAAAAGAATTTTCATATTCGTAGGTAGGTATATGTTATGATCAATGTGTGAGATGTTTGATATAGGAAAAAAATACCTCAAAAGTTGGATTGAAACCTCCTCCCTCAATTATGTTCGAACCAATGATGTCATGGAATGTTCAGATATAGGTTCTTGTCCTGAAAGTAACGAATCCAAAGGTTCGAGTGGCGTTGTCAGTTGTTGCAGTTTGATTTTTCCATTCAAACAACATAATCCTGCGGGTTCATTTCGATATGACACCAATATATTGCTAGCATAATCAACTTTGGAATCACATCTTGATGCCAAACGCTCAAAGTTGATCATTTCATTGGATTCTATTTTTGTTGTATCTTGCTTGAGATCGATGATATCGATTCTTCCGGAGCTGGGGCAGATCTTGATTGAGAACCTCTCATTCTGTTTGCTCATTGTCTCAATCATTACGAACTCGCTCACAACACAACGATATATATCAAACACAGTGATAAACGATAAGCAATTTCTAGAAACACGATAAACTTCACTCACCCAAGTGTCAAAATTCTCATGAAATATAAGTAATCTATGATTGTTCGCTTGGTCGGAGGAAAAAAGAAAGCCTTTTTGAGCGCTCGTACAACTTACACGAGGGCTATATCATTTCGTCACGATGTCTGTATTTTTCGAATTTTGAGCCGAAAATGGTCTCAATCGACTATGTTCGACTCACTGATGACGAATCCGTCGAAAAATTCGAGTCTGTCCGTCCGGCCGTCCGGCCGTCCGTCCGGCCGTATACACGATAACTCTCGAACGGAATGTCCTAGAAACTTGAAATTTTCAGGGTAGGTTCAGTTCCCGAATGGCTCGGTTAAGTTCGTTAATGGGCCAAATTCCACCAGGGGTTCCGTAAATATGGCCGTTCAAAGTTTTGTTTCCCTGATTACTTGAAAACTACAGATTTGATCGAGATGAAATTTTGCACTCAAATGGAAAATGAGGTGTTCAAGCTACATGTGAAATTTTGTCCAGATCGCATGACCAGAACCATAGAAACCATAGAAAATTGTAACTTTTGAACGGAAACGCCTAGGGACTTGAAATTTTCAGGATAGGTGTGGATCTCGAATGTCGTGATCACGTTCATCTATGAGCATCATTATACAAGGGGTTCCGTAAATACGGTCGTTTGAAATTTTGTTTTCTCGATAAATTCGAAACTGCGGATTCGATCGAGATGAAATTTTGTATTTTAATCGAGAATGATATATTGAAGCAATATTTTGTCCAGATCGCATGACCAGAACCATAGAAACCATAGAAAATTCTAACTTTTGAACGGAAAGGCCTAGGAACTTGAAATTTTCAGGGTGGGTTTGGATCGCAAATTTCACGGTCATGTTCATCAATGAGCAAAATTGGACTAGGGGTTCCGTAAATATGGCCGTTCAAAATATTTTTTTCGTGATAGTTTCGAAACTACCGATCGGATTGGAATGAAATTATGCACCTAGCTCAGGAATAATGTATTCAAACTACGTGCAAAATTTTGTCCAGATCGCATCACCAAGACCATAGATACCGTGGAAAATTCTAGCGAATTATCGGAAAAAAATTGATCAGCTGAAGCACCGACATGAAGTCTGGAGTTTCGCCTAAGTTTCAGAATTTTTTTGACAGCAGTCAAAAATTCCTTCAATTGATTTCTAAAACTGGAAAATGCGAATCTACCTACAAGGTGCATGTACGAGCGCTCAAAAGCTCCTGCCTTCACGGCAGTGCTTTTCGTAATTTTTTTCTTTTCCGTACGCTTTTTTCGGGAACATTTCGTTGCGTGAAGTTTGTCGTGATAATAATGAACACAACTAAAAAAGAATTATCGAATTTGGTGCAGTCGTTTGAACGTGATGCTTTTTCATACATAAACCATAGATCCTCTTTTATTGATATAGATTACCACAATAATAGTAACATAAATTTTTTCAGTTTGTTCACAAATAATGAACTTCATAAACAAAAATGTGTTTTCCTTCAACATGTAGATTTCTTTGTTATATTATGAAGTGAAATAACACGCAAATATCTAAATTATACTTTATTGCAATGCCCTATAATTAACAACATTTTTGGTTCTCCCTTCTGGAGAGAAAACAAATAGAGCAGATGGTTTACCAAATCTCGAGCAAGCAACGTACAACTGTCCATGAGAAAAACAGGACAATTCAAGGTTTATTCCACAAACTTGTAACGATTGACCTTGTGATTTATTTATCGTCATTGCAAATGCAAGACGCACTGGAAACTGAACACGTTTTAATTCGAAAAGACAGTCAGATGGCATTAGTGGTATCCTTGGAATAAGAACATCCTCGCCTTTGTACTTTCCAATGATGATAGTAGCTTTTATCAAGTTCTTAAAAACTCTTTTCACTTTGAGTCTTGTTCCATTACACAATTTTGGCTGATTAAGATTGCGTAGCATGATTATTACTGAGCCAACCTTCAGCTGCAAATTATGAGGAGGTAATCCTGGCAAATCCAACGAATTTAAGAATTCTGTTGGATAATTGACGACTTCATTTGGATCGATAATGGAATCGATCGACTTAAATGAATGTATTTGTCCATCAATTTCACTTTGAATTTTCAAATTCAGTTCATCTACATCCTTATTTTTTGGCGCCAAAATGGCTCGTTCACTCAGCCAATCATGGTTGTTATAATTCATCTGAATATCTGGAAAAACTTTTGTTATTAATTCGTCCTTTGACGTTGTGAACTGACAAAAGTTTGGTGAAAACGAAATGAGACCAGTAGAAGTTTCAACAGAAATGTTCCCATTGCCAATGTCCAATAATGTTTTTGAAATTCGGCCGATGTGTCATTTTGTAATGCCACTCTCATATTGATTGTTAACTTGAGATATTTAACATATCTCCATAAATTGGACGTTCTGAGGCAAGCATTGATCTCATCAGCAGGTGTTGATCTGGGAATAACTGGCAACGTTTGTCGAAAATCTCCTGACAGTAGAATCATCGCACCACCGAAGAGGTTCTGATTGTTGCGCAAATCTCTTAAGGTGTGTACAGACATGCTCCGAATATCGTACCGAACCGTGTCGCGTACCCCGCGAGAGCGAATCAAATTCACGAATTCAAATTGCACCTCTACGTGCGATGAATTTGATTCGCTCTCGCGGGGTACGCGACACGGTTCGGTACGATATTCGGAGCATGTCTGTACACACCTATAGGGTTCTATCTAGTGCTTCCAACGCCCGTTTGTGGGCCATTGTGCATTCATCCCAAATTATTATTTTAGCATTTTGAAGCACTTTCGCCATTGCTGATGTTTTGCTTATATTACATGTTGGTTCTTCTTCGGTCTGCAAATTCAATGACAGTTTGAGCGCAGAATGAGCGGTTCTTCCGCCTTCTAGTAATGTAGCAGCTATTCCGGATGATGCAATTGCCAGAGCTATTTGATTTTGTGCCCGAATCGTATCTAAAATTGAAGAAATTAGGAATGTTTTACCAGTTCCCCCGGGTGCATCTAGGAAAAAAATCCTCCATTGTCCTCATCAATTGATTTTATGATGGTTTCATACGCTGACTTTTGATGCTGATTCAAAAGTGGGACCTTACTTTGCACAGATTGACTCAACGCATTTCTATCATATCCATGTTCTCGTTGAAATTCACGATTAAATACATCGTGCATGGAACGATTAGGAGCTGGCATTCCTAATTCATGCAACATCTTGCCAGACATCATCATGCACAAATCCTCTAAAGATATCAATACCTCATTATGTATCTCAGCACTAATTTCTAGTTCTGTATTTGCCGTTGTTGAACGTACTCGATGCAAAACGTCTTCTGCCATATTGTCTTTGTATTTGTCCCACAAATGATGAGGATTCGATGTGAAGCACGTTGAAATTATGATGGCGAAAAGTGACCGTATTTAATATGAAGTAGAAGAAATAACAGCATCGGAGAGTGTATGATCCCAATGAATATCATCCTCTAGTAAATGTAAATGTTGACAGGCTTCTCGATATGTTGCGCATATTTCACCATTGATGGTTCGCAAATATTCAAAGGAAGTAGGTCCACGAACATTCAGCAATAATAAACGCAAGTAAAAACATTCTTCATTGCTTGGGTGAATTGTGTAAATGCGCCCCAATGCATCGGTTGAATATACATTCAGATATCCGGGTACACGCTGTCCTCGTTTTTGTCGTTGGAATTTTTTGGATGATGCATTCCATGTGAAATATTTTGGCAATTCCGAGTAAAGCAATGTTTTTGCAAATGGATCACTTGTGCATGTCTCAAAAAAGCTTGTCAAAGTTGTCGCTGGTGGCCGTTCGGCTCTCTGCGCTGCGTTTTCTGCCGTAAAATAAACTCGTTGTCCATTCTTTAGATGAACAGCTAAATGAAATACAGTGGGATGACGTTCATGTATAGCAAATGAAAAGATTCTCCAAATAGCTTCATTGCTACTAACATATCTTCCCATCTGATATTGTGCAACCTCATCGTTATAATTTGGAGCTGCAATATCAAAAACAGCCATGTCGCTCCCTTTGGTGACGTACTTGCAAATATATTTTATGGATTTCACTGAATTGCAGTACTCAACATTGCAATGTGCCTTAAATGTTTTTGATAGCAGCGGCGAATATGGAACAACCCAGGTGTTGTTGACTACGACATTCCTATTCTTGACTTTCAACACTATTGTTCTACCGCCATCTTCTACAGAGCGACGACGGTATAGGGGGTAACCATCATTACCTGTTATCGTGTCTGCCAACAAAGCACGTGGATAACGCTTGGAACATTTCTTGTCGATCATACACGGTGAATCTCGATTGTGTTCACCACAGGGTCCATGTATCATGTTCTTCATCACTATTTCATGCAATTCTGGATCTACTTCTGGATCAGGAATTTCTGCACTGATAATTGAGTCAATTTCATTGGGTCTGATTTTTTCAGCCATCCACAGGAGAATATGGGCATGAGGCAACCCCCTCTTTTGCCATTCTACAGAATACATCCAACATCGTACATCTCCAAAAACATGATATTTTACAGCAAAATCCATCAGCGCTTTAAGTTTTTGCTTGAATACTCGTGTTGTGATGTCATGACGATCACTGGATGATGGACCGGATAATAGCAAATCAGTGACGTCAGACCAATTCGGATTACACGTGAAAGTTAAAAATAAATCTGGTCGACCATAATGACACACGTAAGTCATAGCATCTTGCGCGTATTCGTGCATGTGTCTGGGGCTTCCCACATACGTGGCTGGCAAAATAGTAAGTCGGCCGACATTATTTCCATTAGAATCAGCGTTCATAGCATCGCGCAAATGGATGTATTCTTCTGAACGTTACTTTTTCTGATTCAAACGTATATATGTTAAGGCGTGTACAGATATGCTCCGAATATCGTACTGAACCGCGTCGCGTACCCCGCGAGAGCGAATCAAATTCATCGCACGTAGAGGTGCAATTTGAATTCGTGAATTTGATTCGCTCTCGCGGGGTACGCGACGCGGTTCAGTACGATATTCGGAGCATATCTGTACACGCCTTTAGACGTTCTGTTTCAATTTTGACATACATATCAACGGCGAACTGATGGAACAATCGGCGGCATTTCAGAATATGGTTGTCCTCGTTCAGACGAATCATCAAACGGTATGCATAAAAATTCATCGAACTGACCTTCTTGTTTGTTTCTTGACCTGTAAGAGAATAATCAACTTTAATGAGTAATTGAAACATAAAATTTTTGAAACAACATTAACGGGCAACGGTAAGGATAAGGATAAGAATAAGGGCGAGGGTGAGGGTCAGGGTGAGGGAGAGGATAAGGATAAGGGTAAAGGTAAGTGTGAGGGTTGGGTTGAGGTAAGGTTAGGGTTAATAATAATAATAATCCAACATATACCTTAGCCACAGCAACACGTGTCCGGGTCTGCTAGTTTCATATATATTTCATTAACGCTGAGTAAAAAAGAATGAATGATACACCTATATGAGGACCTTTTTTTCTGAAGATACCCTATTGAAATCAATTCTTACTATATTCATGATATAATTCTATCGTTACTTACCAGTCGCTGGGTTTATCATCTTGATCAAAAAATGATATCCATCCTCTCCCCGGCAGAATATAAGAGGGTATTGTAGAGCATCATACATACGATGAGTTTCACTGATTCGTCGAAGGTTGCCACCATCTCGTCGTCGAATTACAATATCGCGAGACTCCATATTTTCTCCAACCACCACAATGGCAACTTCATTCAACGTTGGTGCATTGAAACGTCTCTCATGTTCTCCTGCTGGCCTCTTATCTGCCCTGATCACTAATTTATGTTCGTCAGATGGCATCATTTCCAAGGCTGTTTTGAACAATTGTACCAATTGATTGTGTTCATGCAAAAGTTGTTGCAATTGTGCGATGATTTCTCGTCTTGCTGCACGATTGATGGCACAACGTTGATTGAGTTCATCTTCAGAATTTCCGAGGAAATAAATCTGAAGAAATTTGTATTCACCATCAACTGGTGGTAACAATGCTCCTGCGCGGTGGTGAATTTGTCCTTGGATCTGTTAGGTTGGACATAAAAAAAAATTGAAAAAACTTTGTTTGTGAGTCTCAAAAGCATTTTCATATTCGTAGGTATATGTTATGGTCAATGTGTGAGATGTTCGATATAGAAAAAAAATTACCTTGAAGGTTGGATTGAATCCTCGTTCCTCAATTATGTTTGAACCAAATGATGTCATTTGGAACACACTATTGTAACGCTGAATATTCTGGAGGAAATGTTTGGAAAGAGGTTCTTGTCCTGAAAGCAACGAATTCAAAGGTTCAGGTGGCGTTGTCAGTTGTGGCAATTTGATTTTTCCATTCGAACAACATAATCCTGGGGGTTCGTATCGATATCTCAGAGCATTGCAGAATTGACAATTGGTGCTCATGTTTCCAAAAGACACCAATACATTGCTAGCATAATCGACTGTGGGATCATATCTGAATGCCAAACGCTCGAAGTTGATCATTTCATTAGTTTCCATATTTTCTTGTATCTCGCCTGAGATCGATAATAGAGCTGGGGCAGATCTGGATTGAGACATTCTTATTCTATTCGCCTCCAATCGATTCCTACGCTCTTCTTCTGACTCATTGTCTCGAACATTGCGAACTCGTCTTGAGTTACGCGTCCGCTCACCAATATTTGGACGCCTCACTGATGGCATTTTGATCAATCACAACAATAACTATCCCACAACACAACGATATATAACAAACACAGTGATAAACTTCTAAGCAAATTCTTGAAACACGATAAACTTCACTTTTTGTCTAAGTGTCAAAATCTATGATATAAGTGATCTATGATTGTTCTCTTGGTCGGAGGAAAAAAGGAAGCCTTTTTTCCTTTTCCGTGCGGTTTTTTCGGGAATATTTCGCTGTATACAGGTTTTCGTGATAATAATGAACACAACAAAAAAAGAATTATGAAATTTGGTGCAGTCGTTTGAACGTGATGCTTTTACAAACATAAACCATAGATCCTCTTTCATTAATATAGATAAACTTTACCATCTCGGTTTCCGGGGAGTCTTCCTGGACTGGTTGTCGAGTTACATGTCAAATCGTGTTATGTCGGTAAAGGTAGGAGATTGTTGGTCTTCTGATCGCATAAATGAGCTAGGTGTTCCTCAGGGCTCCATCTTGGGACCACTGCTCTTCCTTCTTTTCATAAACGATCTACCAAAACATCTGGTCTTGATTCTTGCTCGTTTGATCATTTTTGTTGATGACTTATCAATTGCTGTCTCCGCTGAGACGCTTGATGAACTCAAGAGTATATGTGAATCTCTTATACGTCAGTTCGAAAGCTGGTGCAGAGTGAATGCCTTGATCATTAACATTGATCATATGTCATATGTCCTACACAATACTTGTTTGGGGTAACTCAATTGATTTTGATAGAGTTTTAATATCTCAAAAACGCATAATTCGTATGATTTCTGGCCTTCATCCTCGTACCTCTTGTCGGCCTATTTTTGTTGCTCAAAAAATACTTACTGCACCTTGTGTATATATCTTTAATGCCTTAATGTACATGAAAAATAATCGAAGCAGGTTCTGCAGGCTTTCAAGTTTCCATAACTATTCCACCAGAAATACTGAGACCTTCTCTATTCCATTGCACAGAACCACAAAATTCCAATCATCTATCTTATATAGTGGAATTAAACTATACAATCATTTGCCTTTCAAGATGACGGCAATGGGTCGACGAGGTTTCAGAACGACGGTTAAAACTTTGTTAATAAGAAAGTCTTATTACAGCATTAATGAGTACTTATGTGATACTAACATTATTGTGTAGTTTACTTCACACTTGATGTAACGCTGACCTGACCTATACATTGATACAGGGTATCATTGGCCTATCCCGGGTACGAAGTACCAAAGAGATTAGATTAGATTATTTTTTTTTTTTTTTTCCAATCACAATTTATGGTTTTTGCAGATAGAACCGGGGTGTCGACCACCAACGATTCAATCCCTCGCCAGTATTCTTCTGATGGTCGAGCATGTTGACAATATTACTGCCTTTTGCATAAGGCTAATAATTTTTTGGTGTTCCCTTATACCCAACATTTTCAAGGCCCCTGCCAGCTCTCTATCTATAAGGCCATCAGCAGAAATGATTATTGGCACAATATGAACATTCTTCAGTTGGTAAATGTCCTTCAGTTCATTGGCCAAATCAGTGTACTTACTGATCTTCTCGCCCCTTGCTTTTCTGATGTTTTCATCGAGTGGTATACTGATGTCTATAACAAACGCAGTGTTTTCCTTTTTATTTCTGATCAGGATGTCAGGCCTGTTATGCCTGATTTCTTTGTCTGTTATCACCCCCATGTCCCAATACACCTTGACTCTATCATTTTCTAAGAAATCTGCTGCTTTATATTTGTAAAAGGGCTGGCTTTCTTTCAGGAGTTCTTCTTTTTTGCATATTTCTTGGTGTAAGATTCCAGCTACTTTGTTGTGTCGGTCCGAATAATCTTTCGGCGCCAGGTAAGTACAAGCTGAGGTAAGGTGTTGTATTGTTTCTTGTGTGGTGTTGCAAAGTCTGCATCTGTCATTACCTATTTCTTGTTTCAGGATGTTTTTGCGGTAGCTTCTGGTAGAAATGACCTGGTCCTGGATTGCATGAATGAATCCCTCAGTCTCCGGCATGAGGAATCCCTGTCTAAGGTAAGTGGTGGACAACTGAAAGTCAACATCTTGACTATGTAGTGCGGCAGCATACCTTCCATGGATGGCCTTATTTTTCCATTCCTGCTCCATTGAATTTATACTTTTTTGTTTTTCAGGGAGGATGCTACCAGCTAAGTTGAGAGGAGAGAGATTACCATCAGCCAAACTGAGAGCTCTATGAAGTGGATCATCAGATGTCTGGAAGTAAGTATATAGCCTCTGTAGTTGGTTCGTGTGAAGCATTTCCAGATTTAGTAGGCCTCGTCCCCCGCGGTCTCTTGGAAGGTACAAACGGTTACTCGATGAGATTGGGTGGTGATTCCTATATTTCGTCATAGTTGTTCTCACTGTTCGGTCCAGGCGTTCAAGGTCTGTTTGCGTCCATCTAATGACTCCAAATGTGTGTGAGATGGCAGGAATCACCCAAGCGTTGATGGCTGATATAAGACTTTTGGAATACAACTTGGTCTTCATTGTTGTTTTCAGTCTTCCGATAAAGTTCTCTTCAACTATAGTTTTTGTCCTTTTTTGATCTATGGTAAGACTCTGTTGCAGACCTAAATATTTGTATGTGCATCCTTGTTGGAGACAGGTGAATTCCGACCCATCCGAGAGTGATATATTTGTTGTTTCTTCGACGGTTCCTCTTCTCGCATGAATGTAGGCGCATTTTTCCAATCCAAATTCCATTTTTATATCCTTACTGAACTCTTTAACGATCTCTAGTTGATTCTGTAGTTCGAGTTCGTTTGCAGTGTAAAGCTTCAAGTCATCCATGTAGAAGAGGTGCGTCAACTTCATTCTGGTTGATCTACTGATGACATATCCACGATTTTCTTTTTTCAGCATGAAGCTCAAAGGATTGACAGCCAGACAGAAAAGCAGAGGACTCAAACTATCCCCCTGAAATATACCTCTGGTGATGGCTATGGTGTCTGTTACATAAGATTCACGATTCACGCAGACGTTCAGCGAAGTTCTCCAAGATCTCATGCTCGCCGTAAGAAAATTGATTATAGTTGGGTCGACTTTGTATAGTGTGAGAATCCTTCTTATCCACGTGTGGGGAACAGAATCAAACGCTTTTTGATAGTCCACCCACGCAATGGAGATATTTCTTTTATTTTTTGTTGCTTGTTTGGTCAAGATCATGTCGATTATCAGGCATTCATTACTTCCCTTGCTGCCTTTTTTGCACCCATTTTGCTCTGAAGCTAATATACTATTGTTTACCACGTGTTCAGAGATCTTTCCTTCGATTATACTAGTGATGATCTTATAAATAACAGGTAAACATGTTATAGGTCTGAAATTTTTTGGGTTGTCCGTATTTTTGTTCTTAGGTAACATGTAGGTTATACCTTCTGTTAGGAAGCTGGGCATTTTTTGATGGACCCTTAATAATTTCTTCGATCTTCTTCGATAATATCTCATGCGCGGAATGGAACTGCTTCCACCAGTAAGCCTGGACTCCGTCAACCCCAGCGGCCTTCCAGTTACTCTGCCTATTCATGGCAGTCCTTATTATTATTATTATTATTATTATTATTATTATCTCGTTTGTTGGTGCTACCAAACTCAGCTCAAAGCTGGTATAATTGGCCTATCCCGGGTACGAAGTACCAAAGAGATTAGACTCAATTTACATTGTGAACTTCCGTACTGTATGACAGGTGTTCAATATAACAGCCTTCTGGATGTCTGAATAGGTGTTTTTAGGTAGTCCCAGTTTAGCGATACTTTCGTGCAGAGTCTTGGGCACCACTCCGGTTGATGATATTATCACTGGAACGATTTCAACTTTCTGGCAATGCCACATTTGTTTGATTTCGATGGCGAGATCCGCATACTTAGGCCATCTTCTCCTGATATTTATTGATAATGTTGTGAGTGTTCGGAACCGCTACATCAACGAGGAAGACCGAGTTGACTCTTCTATCCAATACTACAATATCTGGTCTTTTGTTATTCATCACCTGTCTATCAGTGATAATGGACCTGTCGTAGTAAAGTCTAAAATTGTCATTCTCGAGAACCATCTGTGGCTGATACTTATAGTATGGTGTATAGGTGTTGAGAAGACCGAACTTGTTCGCCAGTTTCTGGTGGACGATGTTGCACACTTGATTATGTCTATGCAGGTAATCAGTATTAGCCAGTGCGCTACAGCCAGATGTTATATGCTGAATAGTCTCTGATTTTTGTTGACACTTCCTGCATTTGTCGGATTGGGTATTAGGATCCTTGATGATGAACTTCTTGTAATTATTCGTATTGATGACCTGATCTTGAATGGCGATCATAAAGCCCTCAGTTTCTGGAAATAAGTTTCCGCTAGTGAGCCATCTATTTGAAGCCTCCTTGTCGATGTGTTGCTGGTTGAGTTCGTGGTGGTGTCGGCCATGCAATGCCTTTTGCGACCATTGTTCTTGTTTCTCCACATCTGAAACTACTCCAAAATCTGCCTCCAGCAACGCGAGGTTCAGGGGCGTATTATTATTATTATTATTATTATTATAGTGGGGTGCACTTCACAAATTGCGTTTGTGTACCACAACGGTACCAGTGTATCCCTTCAGGAGTGTAGTCGTTGTTAACCAATTCTTTTGGTTATATTGTGTTATTGAACTACCGTTATTGGTCTGTCATAGTAACAGAGAGTTATAGTTGAATTTAGCCAAGTTAGGCTGATTAAAGTTTTGTCATTACCGATTTAGGTGCAAGTTAGGGTAGTGATCGAGAGTCCGTCTGACTCCCGGTTTGATGATTTGCGTTGTTTGTTATCTTTTTTTCGCCTTGTACTCATCAACCACTGCATTTTATTTTTATTAAACAATTAAAATTAAACCTTTGAGTAATTTTGTTTACTGCTACTCTGGTAGAGGGGTACGCAGCTTGTTTTCTCTTCAATAGGCAGGCATATCTCTACCTGGCGCCCTTTTCCATTTCCTTATTTACTCACTCCCATCTCCACTGAGTGTAGCCGCGAGCCTAATTGCCTTGTGACCAGCTCCCTCAAAGTTTACGTCACAAATTGGCGCCCAACGTGGGGCCCAAGACTGCAGGGGTTGATTGGTCTGGTGTTTGTTAATTTTTGTTTTTTTTTTCCTTCTTTCTTCTCTCTATCTTGAGGTCTCGCACATCCTTTTCTCTCATTCCGTTTGGAGAGGTTATCTTCGCGGAGTATTTTTTTTTTCGGGTTAGGTAGAGCAGGGTTCCTTGCGATACATTTTTTTTTGTTCTGAAATTATGGAGGGTAGAATAGACGTTAATCGTCTTGACAAAGACGACCTTGTATTTGAATTAGCCATAAGGGGTGTAGTTGACGTGAAAACGGTTGTTGAGATGAGAAAAAGTCTCAGAGGATATTTGAGATTGGAAAAGTCTGGAATTGATACTAAATAATCCACCGTACCCGTATAAATTCGCAGATGATTCTAAGGTAATAGAGGTTTCAGTTTCGCTTCTTCAAGGTGAAGTTTTAGGTTTTTCGGGAGATGAGCAGAGCTCGTCCTTTCTTAAACTATCGACACGTCTATTTCATACGTTCAAGAGAGCTGAAAGATCTCAGGCAGTCTCAGACGCAGAACAGGTTTTGAGATCCGGTTTTTTAGCGACATTAATGGGGTTACAGTCAGAATTAAGGCCACGAGCGAAAGAGTATCGCAGATTGTCGTTGTCAGTTCGATCACCACTTGAGTTGAGCACGTTGATGTCTTCAGCGAGTATATCAGATTCTACTTTGGAACCTGAATCTGATGATGCCATGGTTGGCAGTGTCATCCATCAATTAGCCCCTGAAGCTTCTTCGTCTCGGATTAAGACTTCGGTACCCGTGGCTAAGTGGAATATCACTAAGTTTGATGGTAGTAGTTCTCGATGCTCTTTAAGCTCTTTTCTAAAAACCGTGGAGGAATAATGTGTATCACGAAATGTTTCAAAGGAACAACTTTTCATGTCGGCCAGTGATCTTTTTCTGGGAAAGGCTCTCATTTGGTTCCGTTCTGTAAGATCCACTGTTTTCTTGTGGTCACAACTTTTGACGGAATTACCAAAGCAATTTTTACCTCCGGATTAGAACGAGAGGCTTTTCGATGAAATTAAGCGTAGGACGCAGGGTCCAGATGAAAATATCGGTATGTACCTCGCCATCATGGATAATATGTTCAACCGTCTCACGATTACCGTCAACGAGGAGGCTCGCTTGAGAGTTCTCCTGCGAAATATTTCCCCCTTCTATCAGAGTCAACTAGGTTTGACCAGTATCACCCCGATTGAACAACTTCTCGATTTGGGAAGGCAATTGGAAGCTCTTAAGGAATAAAAATTCTTTGATGGAGCCAGATTTGGCTTACGTTTATACTGATCATGCGACCACCTCGACAACTCAGGTAAATCCAATATTGAATTGCTGGTATTGTCGGAAACTTGGACACGCTGCAAAGGAATGCAGAGAGGAAAGGAAGAAGCATTGTTTCCGGTGTGGCAACCCGGGTTTTACTGTCCGGACTTGTCCGAAGTGCAAGTCGGAAAACAAATAGAGGAGTCCTCGCGTGGCAGTGCGGGTGGCTTTATCGGGAGATCTGCCAGATGTCAGTTGCCCTTCAGGCAGAGAGTTATGTTAGATTATGTTTTGTCTCATGCGCAGAATGATGAGCGTCCGTATTTGTCTGTTTCCGTGTTTGATGTCAATTTATTGGGATTGTTAGATTCGGGTGCTTCAAGCACCCGGTTAGAATGACTTCGGCCTTAATAGTCCCAGCTTTGCCGCATACCTTGATACTCGGCATTGATTTTTGGAGGAAGTTTGGGATTGTCCCAGATCTTCGTTGTGGGAAATGGGTTTTTCAGCGCGATGCTGATGTGCATTCAATTGCTTCGGAAGAACATCTTACCCCGAAGCAAGCCAGGATTTTAAGTGAGGTTGTGCAGGAGGTGTTCACCGATATGAGTGATGAATTGGGGTGTACAGGTCTGGTGGAGCACGAGATAAAAAACCCCTTGTAATCCTATCAAGCAGAGGTACTATCCAGTTAGTCCTGTGATGCAGGGTCCTATTGATACAGAGCTGGACAAATTGCTCGAACAAGGCATTGTTGAACCATCTACCAGCCCTTGGTCGTCCCCCATCCTCTTAGTAAAGAAAAAGGATGAACCGTACCGGTTTTGCGTCGATTATCGAAAACTCAACGCGGTAACTGAGAAGGATGCGTATCCTCTCCCGTACATCAATTCAACTTTGGACCGACTTCGTAACGCTAAGTTTTTGTCGTCTATGGACATCAAGTCTGCCTCTTAACTGCCTTTACTGTTACCGATAGGGGTTTATTTCAGTTCCTACGCCTACCGATGGGATTGTCAAATAGTCCAGCCACATTTCAGCGTTTGATTGACACAGTTCTTGGTCCTGATTTATAACCATATGTGTTCGTCTATCAAGACGACATCATCATTATTACCGCTACCTTTGAGAAGCATGTGGAGGTGTTAAAGGAGGTCTTTAAACGCCTTAAGGCGGCCAATCTGACGGTCTCTAAGAAGAAGTGTCATTTTTGTCGACCTGAACTTCTATATCTGGGTTATGTGGTCGATGCGGAGGGTCTAAGAATGGATCCAGCGAAAGTTCAGGCCAATCTAAACATACCGGTCCCCTCTTGTGTCTCGGAGGTTCGACGCATGCTGGGATTAGCCTCCTGGTACCGGAGATTTGTACCAAATTTCGCGGCTTTGACCCCTAACTCAGCTGCTCAAAAAGAATAGATCTTTCGAGTGGACTCCCCAGTGTGACGAGGCCTTGAACACATTGAAAGAGTTTTTGATAAGTGCCCCTGTTTTATTTTGTCCTGATATCACGCGGCCATCCACTATACAATGTGATGCTTCAGGCTATGGAATAGGTGCTGTTTTGACTCAACAACATGAAGATGGTGAAAGGGTGATATGCTATCTTTCCCGGTCTCTGTCCCGGTTGGAACGCAATTACACCACAACTGAATGTGAGTGTCTTGCGTGTTGTGGGCTATAGAGAGGTTAAGACCTTATGTCGAGGGGTCACATTTCTCGGTTGTTACGGATCACGCCAGTTTGCTCTGGCTAGATAGGTTGAAGACGCCTTCAGGACGATTAGCACGATGGGCCATCCGGCTCCAACAGTACGATTATTAATCATAAAGGTGAAGATAATATCGTGCCTGATACCTTATCTCGATCGGTACCCGTCCTCGATATTATTGACACCTCTCCGGGCCACTCATCGGATCTGTGGTATGATAAACTCTTGGGCCGAATAACTAAAACCCCGCACTGTTTTCCTTCGTGGCAAATTTCTCAGGGAAGACTTTTCGAAAATGTTACCCCTCGCTTGGCATCCCGGCATCCTGAGTTGGCATCCCCTTCAGACTATTGGAGAGAAGTTGTTCCCCGACCCCAACGTAAGATCTTGATAAGGAGTTTCCATGAATCTCTTCTCCACGTCGGAGTATTTAAGACCTTCAGTAAGTTGGCTAAGCGTTATTATTGGCCTTAAATGAGAGGTGGCCTCTTTCATCCGTCGTTGTACTACCTGTCATGCCATCAAACCTGATCAGGGAAAACCCTCTGGTTTCATGCTTTCCAAACAGGTTTCGATCTCTCGACCATTCGAACTTGTGTCTGCGGATTTAGTTGGCCCCTTGCCTCGGTCTCACTCAGGTAATCAATATATTTTTGTTGTCGCTGATTGTTTCAGCAAGTTCCCTCTACTTTTTGAGCGCTCGTACTTCTTTCACGAGGGCTAATATCATTTCGTCACGATGTCTGTATTTTTCGAATTTTGAGCCGAAAATGGTCTCAATCGACTATGTTTGACTCACTGATGACGAATCCGTCGAAAAATTCGAGTCTGTCTGTCCGTCCGGCCGTCCGTCCGTCCGTATACACGATAACTCTTGAACGGAATGTCCTAGAAACTTGAAATTTTCAGGGTAGGTTCGAATCTCGGATGCCGCGGTTAAGTTCGTTATTGGGCAAAATTCACCGAGGGTAAATATGGCCGCTCGAAATTTTGTTTTCCTGATTACTTTGAAACTACAGATTCGATCGAGATGAAATTCTGCACTCTAATGGTAAATGAGGTGTTCAAGCTACATGCAGAATTTTGTTCAGCTCGCATCACCAGAACCATAGAAACCATAGAAAATTGTAACTTTTGAACGGAAACGCCTAGGGACTTGAAATTTTCAGGATAGGTGTGGATCTCGATTGTCGTGATCACTTTCATCTATGAGCTAAATTATACAAGGGGTTTCCTCAAATATGGTCGTTTGAAATTTAGTTTTCTTGATAATTTCCAAACTACAGATTCGATCGTATCGAAATTCTGTATACTAATGGAGAATGATATATTCAAGCTACATTTCTCTAGATCGCATGACCAGAACCATAGAAACCATAGAAAATCATAACTTTCGAATGGAAAGGCCTAGGGACTTGAAATTTTCAGGATAGGTGTGGATCTGAAATGTCGCGTTCACGTTCATCAATGAGCAGAATTATACTAGGGGTTCCGTAAATACGGTAGTTTGAAAGTTTGTTTTCTCGATAATTTCGAAACTACGGATTCGATCGAGATAAAATTCTGTATTTTAAACGAGAATGATATATATTGATGCAACATTTTGTCCAGATCGCATGATCAGAACCATAGAGACCATAGAAAATTGTAACTTTTGAACAGAAAGGCTTAGGAACTTGAAATTTTCAGGGTGGGTTTGGATCAAGAATATCGCGGTCACGTTCATCAATGAGCAAAATTAGACTAGGGGTTCCGTAAATATGGCCGTTCAAAATGTTTTTTTCCTGATAGTTTCGAAACTACTGATTGGATTAGAATGAAATTTTGCACTTAGCTGAGGAATAATGTATTCAAACTACGTGCAAAATTTTGTCCGGATCGCATCACCAAGACCATAGATACCGTAGAAAATTCTAGCGAATTATCGAAAAAAAATTGGTCAGCTGAAGACATGAAGTCTGGAGTTTCGCTCAAGTTTCAGAATTTTTTTGACAGCTGTCAAAAATTCCTTCAATTGATTTCTCAATCTGGAAAATGCGAATCTACCTACAAGGTGGATGTACGAGCGCTCAAAAGCTCCTGCCTTCACGGCAGTGCTTTTCGTAATTTTTCCTCTACGTTCCGCTACCGCTGCCGCAATTATAAAGGTATTGGACACCCATGTTTTTCCGATTTTCGGGTGTCCAAACTCCATCATCCTCGATAATGGCGTTCAGTTCCGCTCTAAAGAATTTGTCAAATTCCTAAAGTCCTATAACGTCAGCATTCAATATACTGCTTTGTACCACCCCCAGGCTGATCCGGTTGAAAGAATCAATAGAGTTATTAAAACCATGTGGAGGTCATATCTCTCAGAAGACCAGAGAGGTTGGGATAAACAGTTGCCTCAGGTCGGCCTAGCTATTCGTTCCTCCAAACATGAAGTAACGGGTTATTTCCCCAATTTCATTGTTCTTGGAAGGAAAGTTTCGTTAAAGGGTGAAAACACCTGCTCTGATCTGATTCTTTTCGACAGGTCTGCTTTGACTAAGGAACGGGAACAGGCCTTCGCGAGAATTTATGCGGACACTCAGGTTAAATTAGCGAGGGCGTACGAGGCTAACAGTCGACATTACAACCTTCGACGTAGAGACGTCCAATACTCAGTTAACCAGTTGGTGTGGAGGAGTAATCAGGTACTTTCAGATGCGGCTGAATATTTTACAGCTAAGTTGGCACCGAAATATGTTGGACCTTTTGGAGGTTCCCCATGGACATATGAACTGCAATATGACGATGGTAAATATCAGGGAGTTTGGAATATAAAAGATTTGAAGGCTCATCCACCGGACCACGCACCGGATAAGTAACTGTCGACTTAATTTTGGTTGTAGGGTGGGGCAGAGGATGGCTGTCCCTTGACTAGATCATAAATGGACTAGGGTGGTCACTACCCCCATTCAGTGGCTGATATACATATAACAGCTAGTAGGGTAAAAGGTACAGTTGTTGACACCCTATCAGTGATTGACACCCTCATTTTCATATTTGAATTATAAGAATTGGATGGATGCCTTAAAAACATGGAGCTTTGAAAAAAATATTTCAATTTTTCAAGTTTGGACTGTTAGTATTAATTTGGGTTAGGTTTGCATTCCTAATTCACCATATATTTATCAATGTGCAGCGTGCTGACGATCATTGCAATTAGAAAAATACTGCCATTTTCTAAAGGTACTTAACTCAAGTTCATAACATTCTTTTAATTGTTCTGATTTTTGTCTGAAGCATAATTTTTGTTTGAATTATTGAAACTCTTCAATAAATACTTTTTCATAACTTAAAATCTATTTGGTTGAAGGTTTCGCGTTTTTTTGTGGGTGTCAATAATTGCCTTTGAAAATATGTGGATGAATAGTGATTGACATACTATGTCAATAACTGTCGTATTCAAATTTTGCAAAATTAGTCCGTATTGCCTACTATTCAGGCCTAAATTTCTTAATGAATATTGAAAAATGATTGAACTTTATCTAATTTTGTTCTAGATAGTTGTTGACACCAGTGTCAATCTCTGTGAATTTCCACGTGTCAATAACTATATTGCAAGTTCAACTAGTTCCTACTTCTTGTCCCTACCCCCTGAATCGATTTCTCACGCTTCATTCTCAACAACATGGCAAAAGCAAAAGAAAGAAGCAATTATAAGAAAAATTACACGGAGGATGCTATTATTTCTGCCTTATCAGCAGTAAAATCAGAAGGAATGTCCAGAAAACTTGCCTCCCAAACCTATGGCGTTCCTCGTTCTACAATAATTTTTTGGTTGAGTGGAAAACTTGTTGAAAAAATGAAAAGCACTGACTTGTAGTCAGGAGCTTTTGAGCGCTCGTTCATCTACCTAGTAGGTAGAATCTTCCTAAAAAAAATTTCTTTGAACATCCACTTTTGGTCATTGATAAACGTGACCGCGATATTCGAGATCCACACCTATCCTGAAAATGTCTAGTCCCTAGACCCCTCCGTTCGAAAGTTATTATTTTCTTCTGGTCATGCGATTTGGACAAATTTTGCATGTAACTTGAACACGTCATTCGCACCACCTGGGTGCGAAATTTCATCTCGATCGAATCAGTAGTTTAGAAGTAATCAGGAGATCAAAATTTCGAACGGCCATATTTACGGAACCCCAGATGGAATTCTGCTCATTAACCAACTCAACTACGGCAGTCGGAAACTGAACCACACTGAAAATTTAAAGTCTCTAGGTCGTTCCGTTCGAAAGTTATCGTGCTTACGGCAAGATTCGAAAAATACAGACATCTTGACGAAATGATGTAGCCCTGGTGTAAGTCCAACGAGCGCTCAACAAATCACGGACCTTGCCCTGTATTAACCTATGAAGAAGATCTCAAATTATGTGATAGGGTGTGCCAAAAAAAATAAAAAAAAAATTATTTCAAACATAAAGCTTGATGATGAAATTCATGAAGAATCCTTTATACAGTTATGAAACAGTCCAATATGGACACGGATAGTACATCTGAAGACACAATCTGTGATAACAATGAAAACCAAGTTGCTATAAACGGCTACTGGAGAACCAACAGCCAGGGCTTGTGTCCTATTTGCAAAAAGAATTTGGATTTAAATGGTATTAAATAATTAAATGCATTTCCTGTGCATGAAGAAAATTCCATGTTTAATGTTTATTGAAATATGTCTTCATAGAGAAGGTTTCCATTTCGAATATTTTTCAATGCAAAACTTATAAATAAATCTTATAATGAACGATCCTATACTATATATTATACCTATCCACATCCTTGTTCAGCTGATTGAAAATATGAGAGACAACAGTATGTCAATAACTGTATCAAGTGGTGTCAACAATGGATTTTACAGTGTCAATCACTGAAAATTGACACATGATGTTAACGATGTGTTTTAAAGCTTCTTCTGAAAAGGTTTTTCCACTTTCGGTTGTTAATTTGAATCGAGTATAAACCAACACATAACCTCGAAAAAGAAATATTTTCATTTCATACCCAAATAACAAATTATTTATATTCTATTGGGACAGTTGGCTTAAGGTGTCAATAACTGTAGTGTTTACCCTATATATTTCAGTCCACGATAGTATCATTGCTATATCATCTCTGCCTCTGATGACATTAGGTTTGACTTGGTGTGATTTCCGATTTCGTTCTCGTATAGTTTTCGATTGGATTATTGCAGATTTGCGGTATCTGGCCGCCTTCAGCCTTCAGCGACCAGATATCTTTCATTAATTGTGAACTCTATACCTTGGTAGTTTGTTGAGGAAGGTCGAACGGAGCGAAGGAGGGTAGTAGAAGTTTTGGATTTTTTTTTTTGTTTGTCGGTATTCGGCTGCCTTCAGCGACCGGGTATCTTTCACTTTTCGCTTTTGGGCGCTGGTTGAGCGTTGATATTTGTCAAGAGTATATTGGAAAAAAATTGCGTAAAGCACTGCCTTGAAGGCAGGAGCTTTAGAGCGCTCGTACATGCTCCTTGTAGGTAGATTCGCATTTTCCAGTTTTAGAAATCAATTGAAGAAATTTTTGACAGCTGTCAAAAAAATTCTGAACTTAGGCGAAACTCCAGACTTCATGTCAGTGCTACAGCTGATCAATTTTTTTTCGATAATTCGCAAGAATTTCTACGGTATCTATGGTCTTAGTGATGCGATCTGGAAACAATTTCGCACGTAGTTTGAATACATTATTCCTCAGCTAGGTGCATAATTTCATTCCAATCCGATCAGTGGTTTCGAAACTATCAGGAAAAGAATATTTTGAACGGCCATATTTACGGAACCCCTAGTCTTATTTTGCTCATTGATGAACGTGACCGCGATATTCGCGATCCAAACCCACCCTGAAAATTTCAAGTTCCTAGGCCTTTTCGTTCAGAAGTTACAATTTTCTATGGTTTCTATGGTTCTGGTCATGCGATCTGGACAAAATATTGCTTCAATATATCATTCTCGATTAAAATACAAAATTTCATCTCGATCGAATCCGTAGTTTCGAATTTATCGAGAAAACAAAATTTCAAACGACCGTATTTACGGAACCCCTTGTATAATAATGCTCATAGATGAACGTGATCACGACATTCGAGATCCACACCTATCCTGAAAATTTCAAGTCCCTAGGCGTTTCCGCTCAAAAGTTACAATTTTCTATGGTTTCAATGGTTCTGGTAAAGCAATCTGGACAAAATTTCACATGTAGCTTGAACACCTCATTTTCCATTAGAGTGCAAAATTTCATTCATTTCAAATCTGTAGTTTCAAAGTAATCAGGAAAACAACATTTCGAGCGGCCATTTCGGAACCCTAAGGCGGATTTTGCCCAATAACGAACTTAACCTCGGCATTCGAGATTCGAACCTACTCTGAAAATTTCAAGTCTCTAGGACATTCCGTTCGAGAGTTATCGTGTATACGGACGTCCGGACGGACAGACTCGAATTTTCCGACGGATTCGTCCTCAGTGAGTCGAACATAGTCGTTTGAGACCATTTTCGGCTCAAAATTCGAAAAATACATACATCGTGACGAAATGATATAGCCCTCGTGTAAGTAGTACGAGCGCTCAAAAATAACAACATTCGAGGTGAATACTTGGGATTCCATCGATACCTTACGTTCAGAAATCGCTAAGTTAAAACATCAGTCTATAATTTGTGAGAAGAGGATAGATGATCAGAGGCAGGCGGAACTCTCAATTGGTCTCGTCATCTGTGGTATCAAAGAAGATCCCGAATTAAACAGTTTGTGTGATGTCGTAGTTCAAGTAATCAATTCTCATATGCCAAACATCGGGATTACTGTGAATGATATTAACTATTGCTATCGTTTAGGAAAGAAAGAAGACCGTCGATCAATGAAACCTCGGCCGGTGTCGATAATGTTTGTAAACAGGTGGATCCGTAATCAAATTTTCAATTCGAAAAGATGCCTTAAGGGAACTCCTGTTGTTGGTGGCGAGTGGTTAACTGGTGCTAGAATGAAAATATTTAAAAGACTTGTGAAAAGGTTGGTTTAAGATCCGCCTGGACGAGAACACTGGACACATATATGCTATTATTTCTAACCAGAAACGTAAAATTGTTTCTGAAAATGATTTGTAACGTGAGGCGACTCTTATATTTTTGTTGTACTGAACTTAGTCTTGGAGTTAACTGAATGTGTAGCTCAATTAATTAATTGGCTAAGAATACTCAACTCATTTGTAACATTTCCTTTCATTGTTTGATTGTTTGTTTATCTCTCTAATTTCAAAGTAGATTATACCCCATAATATTTTCACAGGTCAGTTTTGTTTACAGTTAACCTATGGTATAATTACATATTTCATATAATTTCGTTATCTCAGAATCTGCGATTGCCGTACCTAGTTTGATTATTTTCTGTTATGTCCGTATTTCCTTGACTGAAATGTGAACGTGTCCGCCAGAATGTTAACCACCAGTGTCAAGTGTGCCCATCTCAATGTAAGATCACTCATTGCTCATTAAGAAGATTTTAAAAATATCTTGTCGGTTCACGACTTTGATGTTGTGTGCGTCTGTGAGACTTGGTAGATTCATTTGTAACAAATGAAGATTTTGCAGTTGATGGCTATAATTTTATTTGCCGGGATAGGGTTGGTCGAGGGGGTGGAGTTGGTATATTTGTGCGAGATCATTTTAATTGTGTGGTACTACCAAGTTGTAGCGATATAGAGCAGTTATGGATTGAACTAAGATTACCTGGGGCAAATATCGCTGTTTGTTCTACTTATAAACCACCCAATTTCAGTAACAGGAGTTTTTTTGATGCATTCGAATCTGAGTTGTCACAAGTAATACCTGCGAGGGATGGAATTCTTTGTTTTGGGGATTTCAATGTTGACTTGCTGAAGGTTGACAGTGCTGATTCAGAGTTCGTTATGAGTTGTCTGCCTCACTGATAGATTATTTAGTTGTTGACTCCTGTTATATGATTTCATCTGTAAAGGTAGAGCCTGTTTGTTTTACTGATCATGTGTTAGTTTATTGTCATGTTATTCTGAAAGTAAGCAAACCAAATCCAAAATTTGTAGAGACACGGGATTTAAGGAATTTAAATGTTTCTCAATTCGACAACGATTTGCGTTCGATTCCTAGGCGCAATATATATGATATGGATGGTGTGGATGACAAACTTGATGTTTTGTGTGAAAATATCATCACGCTTTTAGACATACATGCTCCGTACAGGACCCATCGCATTACCAAACCATATGCTCCTTGGTTCACGGAGATTCTTCGCGCATTGAAAAGAAATAGAGATAAAACTTCAACTAGATTCAAAAAGTACGAAGAACAAAACTATTGGAATAACTATAAAATGCTGCGCACTATGTTTACTGCTACAATGAGGAGAGAAAAGAAAGCATTCTACAAAAACAAACTTAAAGACAAAAGCAGAAAAGGAGTTGTGGAAGAATCTGAAATCTATGAATATCAAAAATAATAAAAAGTCACCCGTGAGTCTACCAAAACATTTGTTTGATGAAGATGATGTCAATTCTAATTTCGCAAATTCAATAACAAATTTGCAAGAACAGATATCTTTTTATGAAAACAATCGTCTAATAGAGGCAGAGTTCAATTTGCATGCCGTTTCAGAGATGGATATTCTAAAAATTATTGCTTATATCAAGAGTTACGCGACTGGTCTGGACGGTGCAAATGTGTTCACTCTAAATCTTTGCCTGCCTTATCTACTGCCTTTTATGACTCACATAATTAATTACTCCATCTCAAAATTTGTATTACCGGCACAATGGAAAAGAGCCCGCCCGCGTGAAACCCCTTCTTAGGAAATCGAATCCTTCCAGCCTTAACGACATGAGACCGATAAGTGTTTTACTAACCCTTTCGAAAGTGTTGGAGAGAGTTATTGAGCGCCAGCTTCCTGAATATGGTTTCAGGTTTCAGGCGAGGTTATGGATGTAGCTCTTCTCTCCTATCGATAAATGTGAAGATAAAAAACAAAGAAGAAATAGATAAATCAATCGAAGATCTAGAGAGAAGAATTATCGAAGCACAATCACAGTCGAGTAAAGTCAAACAAATACCGAAGAAAAGTCCTCTACCTGTAGACGTGCAAATTTTACTAGAGGAAAAAATAAAAGCCAAGAAACAGTATAGACGGACCCTACACTCAAGTGACAAAACTATACTGAATAAACTAACAAACGAGGTGAAAGCCAGAGTCCGAGAACTATTTACGGACGAATGGGATAGAAAGCTAGAGAATTTAGACACAGAGGACCGATCGTTATGGCGAATGGCGTCAGCTTTAACTGGGAAGAAAACGAAAACCAAGATTCCAAGACTAGAAAAAGAAAGCCAGACCGCAATAACAAGTGAGGAAAAAGCAGAAATGTTCGCCGACTCACTAGAACAATAGTTTAAGCCTAATCCGAAGAACAACGACATGTTCAACAAGTCAGTAGAAACAATAGAAAATACACCGGCCACCGACCTCGATGGGACAGATGAAGAAACGGATGAACTCATCAAAAATGAAATAAAAGAAATTATTGCAAAACTCAAAAACTAGAAAAGCCCCCGGAATCGACGGAATCCAAAATCAGGCTCTCAAGAATATACCAGACGAAGCACTAGAAGAAATTGCAGAAATAGCCAGGGCTATTCTACGAACAGGATACTACCCTAACAAATGGAAGACATCGGACACGATACTGATATGGAAGAAAGGAAAAAAGGGCAAAAACGACCCAACTAACTACAGACCAATAATCTCACTTCCGGCACCGAGCAAAGTGATAGAGAAGCTGGTATACAGAAGACTAGCAGAATTCGTTAATGCCAAGAAGATAATTCCTGACCACCAGTTGGTTTCCGGACTGAACATTCGACGGTACACCAACTCATCAGAATAACAGAAGACTTAAAAGAAAAATTAAACCTATCTACAGACACCGGAGCTGTTTTCCTGGATATTGAAAAATCATTTGATAAAATGTGGCACCAAAGTCTGATATACAAGATGAAGATGTGGAAGTTTCCAGCCAAACTGACGCGATTGATACAATCATATCTGAACAAAAGAAAATTCAAAGTTAACATAGATGGTACGAGGTCTACAACCAGAAAAATTGAAGCCGGCATACCGCAGGGATCGGTCCCAGGACCGTTGTTGTTCAACATATATATGTCGGACATACCAAAAATGACAAGATGCGAGATTTCCCAGTTCGCAGATGACACTGCTGTCTATTACTCCAGCAGAATGGGAAAATCCTTAACGAAGCAACTCCAGATAGACTTAGACAAACTAATGAGCTATTTCAAGAAATGGAGGTTCAAGATAAATACGAAGAAAACCGTTGCCATATACGGCACAAATATGAAGAAGGAAAAAGCAGGAAACGTCATGATAGAAAACCAAAAGATTGACTGGAAAGATGAAGTGAAATATCTGGGCGTAACTCTAGAGGAAAAACTCAAATTCAATAAACAGATGGAAGACACCAGAATGAAGACCAGGAAACTGCACGGGCATTTATACCCCCTGCTTAATCCAAACAGCAAACTGTCACTGGAAAACAAAATGAAGATAATCAAGACAGTGCTAATACCAAGCATAACGTACGCAGGAGTAGTTTGGTTCAATGTCGAAAGTTGCAAAAAGAAAGATCTACAAAGTACCTCGAATAAAATAATAAGGGGAATAATAGGAGAAGAATTGAAAATACCAACTATCGAGGAAATAATTGACAAACAAACCAAGAAGACAATCGAAACGATGAAAGAACACGAAAATAAAGGGATAAGAAGGATGGTGAAGATACCAGTCAGAACCACAGACAAGAGGAAATACCTCTTGCAAAGAAGCCAATAGACGAATAGCAAAAAACCATACAAAAGAGAGGAGGACCCCTCTAAATAATCAATAGAAGAAAAAAGGAAAAATTATATTAAAGGCGAAGGGAAGTAAATTCCAGTCCTTTTCAAAAAACAGGACCTATGATGGCCTATCGATCACAGATGATATTTTAACCGCAACTGATGAGAGCCGGCTGACCATATTGATGCTGCTCGATTACTCGAAGGCTTTTGATTCGTTGAGCAATGATGTTTTGAAGGCCATATTGGGCTACATAGGATTGTCGGAGTCGGCGCTTAATAAAATAGCGTCGTTTCTGAACGGTAGGTCCCAGGCTGTTGTCTATAACGGAAGGCGATCAGAGTTCTTAAGTATGCCACAGGGGTCTGTACTCTCTCCCCTGCTTTTCAGCATCTATATAGCGAGATGTCAACTGTCTTTCAGTCGTGCATTCAGCACTACTACGCCGACTAGACTCAGCTCTACTTATCCTTCCTTCCAGAAGAGTGTCTACAGGCTTTAACTGCCTTGAATTTCGATCTAAGTAATCTGTTACAATTTTCTCACAGTCATTCGCTAAAATTGAATCCGCAGAAAACTAATGCTATACTTTTCGGAAGGCAGAGGGATAGAGACATTTTTGTGAAGGGGTACAGCAGTCTGTTGAAGATAGACAACTGCAATATAAATTTTCAGGATAATGTTAAGAGCCTTGGACTCTGCATTGATAAGATTTTCAAATGTTTCTCAAATACTGAGTAGATCATACGCCAGCTTGAAACTCATATATCATAGTAGACATTTTCTTGACGCTTCAACGAAGGCTTCACTTTGCGACAGTTTGGTCCTGTCTCATCCTTATTACTGTGACACTGTCTATGGACCTTGCATTACTAAATCAGATGCTAACAGAATTCAAAAACTGCAGATTCTTGTTTGAGACTAATCTACGATATTCGGAAATATGATCACGTAAGCCACAAACTGAAGGAGATTTCTTGGCTGAATATGGCGCAGAGACGCCGACTCCACTCAGCTTGCCAGTTCTTTTCTGTGGTGGCTCAGAAATGTCCACCTTACTTATACGAAAGAATAAGGTTTCGTTCTGACGATTGTGTATGTCAGATCGAATGTTCGTTTCAGGGGGAAGTTCGCAATACCGTCGCACTCAATAGAGCTCTTTAAGAGTTAATTTTCGGACAACATCGCAAAATGTTTGAATAAATTCCCCGAGCATTAACTCATCGTTTTCGAAAAGAAAATTCCGAGAGATGGTGTTGTCGGTGAATTCTGAGTGGATGCGCGCATGAGGGTATTGCTGTAATATGGGTGAATAATTGGGTGTTTATTATTACATGATGTGGAAATACTTTCACCACATTTTTTTCCTTTATTTTTTTCACTAGATATATCGATTATGCTACTATCAGAATATTTCAGTACTTGTAGGGTTAGTTGAACAGACGTCCGGAGTACTTGGAATACTTCAAACGAACTGAACCTCGCCCTCTATAAATGTTTGAATTTCTGTATATATTTGATATTAATTAAAAGGCCTTTATTATTATTATTATTAATAAGGATATCAATGAAGTATACCGAAAATTGCACAATGCACGCAGTCAATTCATGCAAGAATTGAAGAGTGGTAGTGGCACTATTTAAGTGTACACATCCACGTGGCCGTTTCCGCATTAAAATCTATTCAGCGTTCATTTGATAACTTGTTAAGTTACAGTTTATTCTGTGGAATAATTTTGATGTAATCCTGGCTGAAGTGGTAGTAGATAATCTGTGGGCATCTTCTTCTTCTTTTTCTCTGTGCGGTGCCCACTCCGGGCTGAACTGAGGCCTTGTGGCCCATTGTTCCTCCGCATACTGCTTGAGAGACTCAGTCCCGCAGACAAGCAGACATAAATGCCGCAAGTCGACCAGGAGGAGTCCCTTTCACCATAGGAATAGTGGGTGTTGGGTTTCCTAGGTGTGTTGTCCTCAGATTAGTGAGGTCTCTACAACTGAACAAAATGTGTTCAGCAGTTTCATCTGTGCTCCTGCACCACCGGCACAAAGAGCAGCTTGTCAGTCCCATTCTCTTCAAATGTTTGTTCAGTAGGTGGCCAGTCAAAGTACCGATCACCAGACTGAGCTGTCTTCTCTTTAGTGCCAGGAGTCTCCTGACCTCAGGTCCAGATGAAGGTCTCTCAATGAGAAGCCTCGACTGCCTGAGGCCAACTCCTGTGCTCCATTCCGAGGAAAACTTCCTGTCCAGACAACTTCTGAAGAAGTTCCTGACAGATTTCCGACAGACTGGCAGTGCGGGTTCCGGACCAACAAACTCTGATCGGGCCTCCTGCTTCGCCAGTATATCTGCCTTCTCATTTCCAGGTATCCCCGCATGAGCCGCACACCAAACAACTTTTACGAAATTGTCTGAGCCAAGCTCACGCAGAGCTTCCCTGCATTCTCCTACTAGTAAGGAGTCAATTCTTACGTCAGAAAGGGATTTCAGTGTTCCCTGACTGTCACAGCACATATGAATGTGTTCCCCAGAGTATCCCCTGCGAATACACTCCAGCGCGCAGCCAAGAACCGCATACAGCTCAGCCTGCACTATGGAGCAATTCATCCCCAGAGGGATAGCTCGATTGAAGCGAGGTCCCACAGTTCCAGCACCAGACCCTGTTAATGACACAGAGCCATCAGTGAACCAAGTGGAACCTTCAGGCAAAAGAAGCCGTTTGGTGAAGACCATAGATCTCTATCAGGAACAACTACCCTGTAGGGATCTGTGGGCATGCTATCTTCTTGTCGCCATGTTCCTTTCAGAACTTCATGTGTGTTTTCGTGTTCTTCATCGGAAGTGCCTGGAGGAGCATACCTTCTCCCAGCATCCCTACTTTCCATGAAACATTTGGAAGCACGCATATTGCCAAACAATATTTTTTACAGTCTCTGGCTGCATTAAAATCGTTTCCGTAAAAGTCGTCTCTTTTGTTACATAAAATTACTAATGCCGTGGCAATATGTATGTGTCTTATTGGTACCATGACGCTTTCGAACTGAGCGCATTCAACTAGCTGCCAGTTTAAGTTGCTCGTTGTGTAAACATCTGTCTGAGAACTCGCACAACTTTCTTGACACCTAAATCGCAACAAATATTGCTCCCATTAGGGCGACATACACGGGCGCATTATCTGTCATATCTGATACGTGGCGAGCCAAATTCGTGCGTACCTATATCATTTTGTTAATGGCATCAAATCCGTCCGTTTTTGATGTAAAATGCCACATCTGGATCTGTCAAATCAAATCTCTACAGTATCAGAACTGTACGAATAATCCGCCCGTGTATGTTGCCCTAATTTAAATGAATGTGGAAGTGGCTCGCGCGAGATTTGTCGCAAGTAACTTGCTAGTCTATCGCCACCTTTAGTTTCAATTAATTCCGTCGATAAGTGTGATTTTAATTATAGTCATAGTATTTCCATGAATTCGAAAAATCACCCTGTAGATTTTTGAGGAAAGCCAGAAATAAATTTTTACTGTCAAACCGTACTCACCAAGTCCTACTCTACCTCTGGTAAGAGTATGTACAGTTACTGTTGGGAAACCCCTATGTCTCTAATCTTTATTATGTTGGCATTTTGAAAAAGAAGCTTTTTGATATTATATTGAGCTATTCCAGCGAAGAATGTACTAGATAAGGTCATCAATCGAAAAGAATGAAGCCAGCGCTCTCGATGTTTTATCAACATCTTCGTTTCGTAAACGAATGCCTGAAAAAGAAGAAGCATTTGGAGGTTGTCAGAACTGAATTTTCTTCGTTATTCAATAGAAAACCAAATTTTCACCCAATTCAAGAACAAGAATTAGTTTTATATTTCAGGTAAGTAGGTACAAATTAAGAATTCAACGAAGTGGAATAATTTTCTCAAGCATTGTCGAATTTATACACATTCGTGGTATATCGTGGGAAATGAAATCGAACTTGAGTTGTTCGTGGCACCAAAGAGTCTATAATTTCGCTGGGAAATTACTTTCCACTTATACAAACACTTAACAGATTGAACTGTCAACGTTTGAGAGGATTCGCCGGACAAATAGAGAACATATTTTTTCCATCAAAACGACAGCGTTCTATCTGATGTATGATGTTTTACCCTCATCTGTCATGTGTCGTCGCGAAAAATATCAAGGTATTTCATCAGACAGTCCTCTGCCAGGTTTTTTTGGGGGCTGGTTATTTGAAATGAAGGAAAATGGAAAAAATGAAAAAGTTAATGAGAGCATTTTTCTGCTTTCAAACAGTGTGTTTGGTGTTTCTGCTTTCAAACAGTTGAATTATTATGTTTATTCTCCGTTATCTCTCAACCTATCTGCTTCATGAACAGTTGAGAATATATAATTCTTGCCCATCAGATGTTATATTATTCTAAAAAACTGAGATTCCATGTAATTTTAAGAGTCCATATGTCATAGCCGTGATGAATAGACAGACAATAGACACTTTATAGAGATGAAATCCGAAAGGCGGGATTCTTTCAGGAATTGCAATATAATAATGTGGTCAAATCAGAAGGAAATTAGGTAGACACCCTCTGAAATGCAAGTGAGGGGCGAAAAAGAAAATTCATAGCAAAAATGATTTAAAATTAACTTGTTTACTCAATTCGATAGTTGGTGCGATGAAAGCTTCTGAGTGTTCCGATGGTTTCCTTCCTGGAATTTTCATTTATATGTATATATATGTTTAGTTTGATGTTTTCACGGATGAAAAGATGATATAGATTCATTTTTTGGGATTATATTCCGTGTAGAAATAATCGTAATTTAAAACTTCGACTTTATTTCAACGTTTCGACTACAAACACAATGTATCTTTTTCAAGAATGCGTGTTATACTGAATTTCATTAAGACTAAGTTAATAATGTTGAAAAAGACGTAACAACATCCTCCCTCGTCCAACACGTGAAAAGTACAGGTCATACCATCGATTTTAAAAGGTCAAGACAACTAGCGAACATAGAAAAGTATCAAAAACGCATGGTGAGAGAAGCAATTGAAATAGAACGAATCAACATGAATGAAAGAGAAGACGCCTTAACACTATCTGCGAGCTGGAGAGCAATAATTAATGAATCGAATTCAATTAATAAATATTCTTATGGGTCCTCAAGTGAACGAAGCGAAGACAGACAATCATCTGATGGAAACAGTAGCAGGGCGCAGCCTCGGAATGGTAGGGATGAGACCAATGAAACAAAAGAAGTACAGCCGCGATATAATTTAAGACGAAGAAGAACTGAGTCTGAATGAAATTAAGTATAACACGCATTCTTCAAAAAGACACATTGTGATTGTAGTCGAAACGTCGAAACAAAGTCGAAGTTTCAAATTACGATTATTTCTACACGGAATATAATCCCAAAAAATGAATCTATATCATATATATTCCACCTATAATTTGAAGCACTCAAAACTCAAGAAATACCATTAATATATCATAAATATTTAGTGCAAGAAAAATATCTACTAGTATATATACAGTGAAATCCGGTTATATCGACATTGAGGGGACCGTGAATATTAGGTCGTTATATCCAAAAATTTGTATAAAGAACGCAGAAATAGGATTTATCCCCTTCTCTTCAATTGAAAAAGATTTTTCCTTCAATTTAGACGTTGAAGCCATTTTAGTGTAGTCACTCGCTCGATGAATAAACTAAAGTCAATCAATTAAGAACTGCAACTGCTTATGTCTTCACAACGTAACATAAAACGGGGATTCCCCTGCATCGCACGAGTATTTCCGGAAGATCACGTGTCTGCAGTGACGAATTCTTAGTGGTACGTCGTTATAAACGAAAGAAATAAACAACAAGCTTGGAAAATTTTAGTGGTTCAGCGTTATAAACGAAGTCGTTACAACCGAATGGTTGAATGTTAAATTACTTTGAATTCCAAACAATTGTCGATAATTTCGTCGTTATATACGGATTTTCGTTATAACCGGTGTCGTAATAAATGGCTTTCACTGTAGTAATTTTAGAGGGTTCAGAATAATTTAATTTTCTATAAATCTTCTAAAATTATCAGAATTAAGCAAGCCAATTTTTTTTTTTTTTAAATGAATAGAAATATCATGATAGAAATAGTTTTTTCAAAGAGGTTCATTAAAATTGAGATTTGAAAACGAAAGATCATCGAAGATTTATGCAGCCTGACATCATGAAGGAGATACCGGAATCAAACTGCAGTATACTCATTGCCGACTTCACAGTTTAGAAGAAAACTGTGGGATAAAACTGCCCCAACAGCTCATTCCAGAAATATTAGTGGAACCCAAGGCGATACATCTTATAAAATCAATCACTAAATTCCAAGATATTCTCTATGAAACGGAGGAGAAATTTGAAGTTTGCATTTTGATGAACTATATTTAGAGTAAGCTGTTAACTGTGAGTTTTTGAGCGCTCGTACAACTTACACGAGGGCTATATCATTTCGTCACGATGTCTGTATTTTTCGAATTTTGAGCCGAAAATGGTCTCAATCGATTATGTTCGACTCACTGATGACGAATCCGTCGGAAAATTCGAGTCTGTCCGTCCGTCCGGCCGTCCGTCCGTCCGTCCGTCCGTCCGTAAGCACGATAACTCTCGAACGGATCAACCTAGAGACTTGAAATTTTCAGTGTGGGTTCAGTTCCCGAATGCCTCGGTTAAGTTCGTTAATGGGCCAAATTCCACCAGGGGTTCCGTAAATATGGCCATTCAAAGTTTTGTTCCCCTGATAACTTGAAAACTACAAATTCGATCAAGATGAAATTTGGCACTCAAATGGAGAGTGAGGTGTTCAAGCTACATGTGAAATTTTGTCCAGATCACATGACCAGAACCATAGAAACCATCGAAAATTGTAACTTTTGAACGGAAAGGCCTAGGGACTTGAAATTTTCAGGATAGGTGTGGATCTCGATTGTCGTGATCACTTTCATCTATGAGCAAAATTATACCAGGGGTTCCGTAAATACACTCGTTTGAAATTTTGGTTTCTCGATAATTTCGAAACTACGGATTCGATCGAGATGAAATTTTGTATTTTAATCGAGAATGATATATTGAAGCAATATTTTGTCCAGATCGCATGACCAGAACCATAGAAACCATAGAAAATTCTAACTTTTGAACGGAAAGGCCTAGGAACTTGAAATTTTCAGGGTGGGTTTGGATCGCAAATTTCACGGTCACGTTCATCAATGAGCAAAATTAGACTAGGGGTTCCGTAAATATGGCCGTTCAAGATATTTTTTTCCTGATAGTTTCGAAACTACTGATCGGATTGGAATGAAATTATGCACCTAGCTCAGGAATAATGTATTCAAACTACGTGCAAAATTTTGTTCAGATCGCATCACTAAGACCATAGATACCGTGGAAAATTCTAGCGAATTATCGGAAAAAAATTGATCAGCTGAATCACTGACATGAAGTCTGGAGTTTCGCCTAAGTTTCAGGATTTTTTTGACAGCAGTCAAACATTCCATCAATTGATTTCTAGAACTGGAAAATGCGAATCTACCTACAAGGTGCATGTACGAGCGCTCAAAAGCTCCTGCCTTCACGGCAGTGCTTTTCGTAATTTTTGAGCGCTCGTACAACTTACACGAGGGCTATATCATTTCGTCACGATGTCTGTATTTTTCGAATTTTGAGCCGAAAATGGTCTCAATCGACTATGTTCGACTCACTGATGACGAATCCGTCGGAAAATTCGAGTCTGTCCGTCCGTCCGGCCGTCCGGCCGTCCGTCCGTCCGTCCGTAAGCACGATAACTCTCGAACGGATCAACCTAGAGACTTGAAATTTTCAGTGTGGGTTCAGTTCCCGAATGCCTCGGTTAAGTTCGTTAATGGGCCAAATTCCACCAGGGGTTCCGTAAATATGGCCATTCAAAGTGTTGTTCCCCTGATAACTTGAAAACTACAAATTCGATCAAGATGAAATTTGGCACTCAAATGGAGAATGAGGTGTTCAAGCTACATGTGAAATTTTGTCCAGATCACATGACCAGAACCATAGAAACCATCGAAAATTGTAACTTTTGAACGGAAAGGCCTAGGGACTTGAAATTTTCAGGATAGGTGTGGATCTCGAATTTCGTGATCACGTTCATCTATGAGCAACTTCATACAAGGGGTTCCGTAAATATGGCAGTTTGAAATTTAGTTTTCTTGATAATTTCAAAACTACAGATTCGATCGTGACGAAATTTTGTATACTTATGGAGAATGATATATTCAAGCTACATTTCTCCAGATCACATGACCAGAACCATAGAAACCATAGAAAATCATAACTTTCGAACGGAAAGGCCTAAGGACTTGAAATTTTCAGGATAGGTGTGGATCTCGATTGTCGTGATCACTTTCATCTATGAGCAAAATTATACCAGGGGTTCCGTAAATACACTCGTTTGAAATTTTGGTTTCTCGATAATTTCGAAACTACGGATTCGATCGAGATGAAATTTTGTATTTTAATCGAGAATGATATATTGAAGCAATATTTTGTCCAGATCGCATGACCAGAACCATAGAAACCATAGAAAATTCTAACTTTTGAACGGAAAGGCCTAGGAACTTGAAATTTTCAGGGTGGGTTTGGATCGCAAATTTCACGGTCACGTTCATCAATGAGCAAAATTAGACTAGGGGTTCCGTAAATATGGCCGTTCAAGATATTTTTTTCCTGATAGTTTCGAAACTACTGATCGGATTGGAATGAAATTATGCACCTAGCTCAGGAATAATGTATTCAAACTACGTGCAAAATTTTGTTCAGATCGCATCACTAAGACCATAGATACCGTGGAAAATTCTAGCGAATTATCGGAAAAAAATTGATCAGCTGAATCACTGACATGAAGTCTGGAGTTTCGCCTAAGTTTCAGGATTTTTTTGACAGCAGTCAAACATTCCATCAATTGATTTCTAAAACTGGAAAATGCGAATCTACCTACAAGGTGCATGTACGAGCGCTCAAAAGCTCCTGCCTTCACGGCAGTGCTTTTCGTAATTTTTTAATTTATATCTTGTTCAAAAGGAGTAATAATTTTGAATTTATAAAATTATTAGAATTAGTTTATTGAATTCAAATAATAAGTTGTTGTAAACAAAAATTATTCTATTTGTGCACCTTAAGAACCCTCCTTAAAAAGAGTCGCGGAAATAATAAAAGAAAAATTGAAAAAACAAAAATTATTTGAATATTGTTAGTGGTTCTTTCATAAAATTTCAAAATTAAAATTTAATATTATTAATATCAGAAATTGAACCATAACAATTTTGGCGCCCAACGTGGAATTTTTGATATCAATAATATTAAATTTTAATTTTGAAATTTTATGAAAGAACCAATAACAATATTCAAATAATTTTTGTTTTTCAAATTTTTTCTTTTACAACAGAGTTTTATTGATTTCAAAATGGTATAGCCATTTCATATGAATAAAACGTGGGAAAATGAATTATTCGTTAAAAAAAAAAAAAGTCGCGGGAAAAATTAATAAAAAGAAAAATTGAAAAACAAAAATTATTTGAATATTGTAAGTGGTTCTTTCATAAAATTTAGAATTATTAATATCAAAAATTGAACCATAACAATTTTGGCGCCCAACGCTTGGCTTGAATAAGGTGAGTATTGGTTCGAATAAGGTGAATGATTTGAATTTATTTTTCGGATTCATAATAATTTTTTTTCGAATAATATTTTTCAAATAAATGAGCATATTCTTTTTCAACATGAAAACGAGGAGTAAAACTTTGATTGGTGAAAACGGAGATGAAGAAGATAAAATACAAAGTAGTGGAGAAGAACAAAACAAAACAGAATCGAATGTATTAATTAATTTATTAATGGAGATCAATCAAAAGATGGAAGAAATGAAAGATAATTCAGAAAGTTTGAATCAAAAGATGGAAGAAATGAAAGATAATTCAGAAAGTTCGAATCAAAAGATGGAAGAAATGAAAGATAATACAGAAAGATTAAAACTGGACATGAATAAAAAATTTGAGAAAATGGAAGAAATTTCAGAGAGATTAGAGACTAAAATAGAAGAAAATTCAAGGGAACTGAAGAAAACCAGAGAAAGAATTGATTTATGGGAAAACAGACTTGAGAAGAAAATTGAATAAAAATAAGAGAAATACGAAGAACTTACAGTATTAATAGAAAATGCAGAAGAAAATATAGAATTGAATGAAATTAATATGCAGAAATTACAAGACCAATCATGTAAGAAAGAAGGCCAAAATATCTTCAAATCTAATAATGACAAGAAAGAAACTAAGGAAGATAGTTCTAAAACAAAAATAGGGAAATATTGCATTGGATATAGGATAAAAGGTACAGTTGTTGACACCCTATCAGTGATTGACACCCTCATTTTCATATTTGAATTATAAGAATTGGATGGAGGCCTTAAAAACATGGAGCTTTGAGAAAAATATTTCAATTTTTCAAGTTTGGACTGTTAGTATTAATTTGGGTTAGGTTTGCATTCCTAATTCACCATATATTTATCAATGTGCAGCGTGCTGACGATCATTGCAATCAGAAAAATACTGCCATTTTCTCAAGGTACTTAACTCAAGTTCATAACATTTTTTTAATTGTTCTAATTTTTGTCTGAAGCATAATTTTTGTTTGAATTATTGAAACTCTTCAATAAATACTTTTTCATTACTTAAAATCTATTTGGTTAAAGGTTTCGCGTTTTTTTGTGGGTGTCAATAATTGCCTTTGAAAATATGTGGATGAATAGTGATTGACATACTATGTCAATAACTGTCGTATTCAAATTTTGCAAAATTAGTCCGTATTGCCTACTATTCAGGCCCCAATTTCTCAATGAATACTGAAAAATGATTGAACTTTATCTAATTTTGTTCTAGATAGTTGTTGACACCAGTGTCAATCTCTGTGAATTTCCACGTGTCAATAACTATATTACAAGTTCAACTAGTTCCTACTTCTTGTCCCTACCCCCTGAATCGATTTTCCACGTTTCATTCTCAACAATATGGCAAAAGCAAAAGAAGGAAGCAATTATAAGAAAAATTACACGGAGGATGCTATTATTTCTGCCTTATCAGCAGTAAAATCAGAAGGAATGTCCCGAAAACTTGCCTCCCAAACCTATGGCGTTCCTCGTTCTACAATAATTATTTGGTTGAGTGGATAACTTATTGAAAAAATGAAAAGCACTTACGTGTAGTCAGGAGCTTTTGAGCGCTCGTTCATCTACCTAGTAGGTAGAATCTTCCTAAACAAAATTTCTTTGAACATCCACTTTTGGTCATTGATAATATTGTTCATTGATAAACGTGACCGCGTATTCGAGATCAACACCTATCCTGAAAATGTCTAGTCCCTAGGCCCCTCCGTTCGAAAGTTATTATTTTCTTCTGATCATGCGATTTGGACAAATTTTGCATGTAACTTGAACACGTCATTCGCACCATCTGGGTGCGAAATTTCATCTTGATCGAATCAGTAGTTTAGAAGTAATCAGGAGATCAAAATTTCGAACGGCCATATTTACGGAACCCCTGATGGAATTCTGCTCATTAACCAACTCAACTACGGCAGTCGGAAACTGAACCCACACTGAAAATTTAAAGTCTCTAGGTCGTTCCGTTCGAAAGTTATCGTGCTTACGGCAAGATTCGAAAAATACAGACATCTTGACGAAATGATGTAGCCCTGGTGTAAGTCCAACGAGCGCTCAACAAATCACGGACCTTGCCCTGTATTAACCTATGAAGATCTCAAATTATGTGATAGAATAGACGGGTGTGCAAAAAAAAATAAAAAAAAATTATTTCAAACATAAAGCTTGATGATGAAATTCATGAAGAATCCTTTATACGGTCATGAAACAGTCCAATATGGACATGGATTGTACATCTGAAGACACAATCTGTGATAACAATGAAAACCAAGTTGCTATAAACGGCTACTGGAGAACCAACTGCCAGGGCTTGTGTCCTATTTGCAAAAAGAATTTGGATTTAAATGGTATTAGATTTAAATGGTATTAAATAATTAAATGCATTTACTGTGCATGAAAATTCCATGTTTAATGTTTATTGAAATATGTCTTCATAGAGAAGGTTTTCATTTCGAATATTTTTCAATGCAAAACTTATAATGAACGATCCATTACTATATATTATACCTATCCACATCCTTGTTCAGCTTATTGAAAATATGAGAGACAACAGTATCTCAATAACTTTATCAGGTGGTGTCAACAATAGATTTTACAGTGTCAATCACTGAAAATTGACACATGATGTTAACGATGTGTTTTAAAGCTTCTTCTGAAAAGGTTTTTCCACTTTCGGTTGTTAATTTGAATCGAGTATAAACCAACACATAACCTCGAAAAAGAAATATTTTCATTTCATACCCAAATAACAAATTATTTATATTCTATTGGGACAGTTGGCTTAAGGTGTCAATAACTGTAGTGTTTACCCTATGCATAGAATAGATAATTCCATATCCAAATTCAAGAGAAGGAATATCAAGTTAAAATATAAGAAGCTGGGAAAATTGAGCACATACAAAAAGTAATTCATAAAAAGATATATCAACCTAAAACTGAGAAAGATGAAGTAATTCAGCCATTTGATGAAAACTGTCCAGTTACTAAGTCAAGACAAAGAGGTGTCAAACGCAAGAAGGCAAAGTTTGACAACAGCGAAGAAGATGAGAGTACTCTAATGTATGATGAAAGTGATTATGTGTCCCAGAAGCTAAAAAGAACGTATAAGATGAATAATAAAAAAAATTAAAAGAGGTCATAAACTTGCGCCAAAGAAGACTTCCATTAAAAAAAGACGGAAGAAAGTAAAAGAGAAGTGGGGAGAAATATAAGAAAAAAAGAATTTTCGACATAAATGATGTTCATATATAAATCCAATCAAGAAACAAACAATGCTCATCAAGAAAAATTTGTATCATTATTAATGTTATAATTTACAGATAAATCAAGAAATTTCAATATTTGAAATTGAAAAAAAAAAAAAAAAAAATTTTAAATATTCAATTTGGGGAATTGTCATGGAAATCCAAAAATGAGAAATAAATTCAAATTAGATCACCAAAATTCGAGAACCTTTTCAAACATCGTATAAATTATAGTAAAATGAGTTATTTAAGAGGGTTCAGAATAATTTAATTGTTACCATAGAAATCTATAAAATTACTAGAATCAAGCAAGCCAATTTTTTTTTTAGAACGAATAGAAATGTCATGATAGAAATAGTTTTTTCAAAAAGGTTTATTAAAATTGAGATTTGAAAACGAAAGATTATCGAAGATTTATGCAGCCTGACATTATGAAGGAGATACCGGAATCAAACTGCAGTATACTCATTGCCGACTTCACAGTTTAGAAGAAAACTGCCCCAACAGCTCATTCCGGAAATATTAGTGGAACCCGAGGCAATACATCTTATAAAATCAATCACTAAATTCCGAGATATTCTCTATGAAACGGAGAAAAAAATTGAATTTTTTGCATTTTGATGAACTATATTTAGAGTAAGCTGTTCACTGTGAGTTTTTTAATTTATATCTTGTTCAAAGGAGTAATAATTTAGAATTTATAAAATTATTAGAATTAGTTTATTGAATTCAAAAATAAATTATTGTAAACAAAAATTATTTCATTTGTGCACCTTAAGAACCCTCCTTAAAAAATTACGAAAAGCACTGCCGTGAAGTCAGGAGCTTTTGAGCGCTCGTACCTACCATCGCATTTTTCAGTTCCAGAAACTCCAGACTTCATGTCAGTGCTTCAGCTGACAAATTTTTTTTCGATAATTCGCTAGAATTTTTTACGGTATCTATGGTCTTGGTGATGCGAGCTGGACAAAATTTCGCACGAAGTTTGAATACATTATTCCTCAGCTAGGTACAAAATTTCATTCCAATTCCATCAGTAGTTTCGAAACTATCAGGAAAAAAATATTATGAACGGCCATATTCACGGAACCCCTAGTCTAATTTTGCTCATTGATGAACGTGACCGCAACATTCGAGATCCACACTTATCTTGAAAATTTCAAGTCCCTAGGCCTATCCATTACAAAGTTATAATTTTCTATGGTTCTGGTCATGCGATCTGGGCAAAATTCTGCATGTAGCTGGAACACATAATTCTTCGTAGTTTCGAAGTTATCAGGAAAACAAAATTTCGAGTGGCGAATTTTGCCCAATAACGAACCTAACCGCGGCATTCGAGATTCGAACCTACCCTGAAAATTTCAAGTTTCTAGGACATTCCGTTCGAAAGTAATCGTGTATACGGCCGGACGGACAGACTCGAATTTTTCGATGGATTCGTCATAGTCGTTTGAGACCATTTTCGGCTCAAAATCCGCAAAATACAGACATCGTGACGAAATGATATAGCCCTCGTGTAAGTAGTACGAGTGTTCAAAAAAAAAGAGAAGCTTAAAAGGAAGAGGGCTGTGTGGATGAAAATGGATAGGCAGATGTGAGATGTATGGTGCATCATGTAGTTTACTGAAAGAGTTGAAGGACGAGGACGATTCGGCGCATCCATTCCTCTAATTAATTGTTTTTCATTTAGTTCTTCATAAAGACGTCGAAAATGTTCGAAAACAAAATTTTAATTTTGTGTTGCAATAGTCCTTTCCTTTTATATTCCATAACAAATGGTACTGCTGGTAGATATCCCAAATTTTCACAATATAATTCACGTTCCACTTCATTTCAACTGTAATTAGACAACAAGAAATATCAAAAACGTAACCACAACGTCAAAAATACACGTTTTTAATCGCGAGCTCGTTGGCTAGTGGAAAGTTTTGCGTGTCATCATCACTATCGTACAAGCTGACTCGCTCGCTTCTAAACTAGCCCACTAGCAGCTTGTAAACTAGCTCCATGTAATCGACCCTTTATACACAATTTTCGAGCGCTCGTACTTCTCACACGAGGTTTATATCATTTCGTCACGATGTCTGTATTTTTCGAATTTTGAGCGGAAAATGGTCTCAATCGACAAGGTTCGACTCTTTGATGACGAATCTATAGAAAAATTCGATTCTTTCCGTCCGGCCGTCCAGCCGTTCGTCCGTATACACGATAACTCTCGAACGGAACGATCTAAAAACTTGAAATTTTCAGGGTAGGTTGGAATCTCGAATGCCGCGGTTGAGTTCGTTATTGGGCAAAATCCAACCTGGGCTTCAGTAAATATGGCCGTTCAAAATTTTGTTCTCCTGATTACTTCGGAACTACTGATTCGATCGAGGTGAAATTTTGCAGATGGAGAATGACATGCTCAAGCTACATGCAAAATTTTCAAGATTGCATGACCAGAACAATAGAAACCATAGAAAATTATATATACTTATATATTATAAGTTTCAAACAGAAAGGCCTAGGGACATGAAATTTTCAGGGTAGGTTTAGATCTTGAATGTCATGGTCACGTTCATCAATGAGAAGAATTAGACAAGGGGTTCCGTGAGTATGGTCGTTTGGAATTTGGTTTTCTTGATAATTTCAAAACTGAGGATTCGATCGTGACGGAATTTTGTTTTTCAATGGAGAATAATATATTCAAGCTTAATTTTGTCCAGATCGCATGACCGGAACCATAGTAACCATAGAAAATAATAACTTTCGAACGAAAAGGCATAGAGACTTGAAATTTTCAGGACAGCTGTGGATCTCGAATGTCGCAATATTTTATCAATAGTTGATCAATGAGCAAAATTAGACTACAGGTTCCATGAATATGGTCGTTTGAAATTTAGTTCAGGGTAGGTTCAAATCTCGAATGTCGCGGTCATGTTCATCAATGAGCAAAATTAGTCTAGGAGTTCCGTGAATATGGCCGTTCAAAATATTTTTTTCTGATAATTTCGAAACTACTGATTGGATTGAAATGAAATTTCGCACATATAATAGATGACGAATAATGTATTCAAACTACGTGCGAATTTTTGTCCGTATCGCATCTCCAATACCAAAGATATCGTGGAAAATTCTAGCGAATTATGAAAAACAGAATTGGTCACATAGCACTGACGTGGAGTCTGGAGTTTCGCCTTAGCTTGAAATTGTCTTCAATTGGTTTATAAAACTGACAAATGCGATTCTTACTATAAGGTGCATGAACGAGCGCCCAGCCTGAGTTCACTGCCGTGCTTTTTTATAATTCTTTCGATAGCAAGTTCAGATTTGACTCAATTGTACCCTGAGTCGACGCCTCACTATCACAAATTTTTGTGGGAATTTTCTATATTTTCCACAGATTATGGGTGTATGAGGTATAGGTATGAGGTGTATGAGGTACCTGCTTTCATTATTTCTCATTAGTACTTTTTTCTAAATAAAAAAAAGCTCAGTACTGAAGTGATAGGAATATATCTCCGAAAGGGTTGAAAACCGGATTTATATCCAATAAATGCAGATCCGACAATCGTTCAATTGAAGGAGGATCTGAGTCAGATTGTCATTTCAGAACTGATTTGTTTCGTGAGATTTTGAGTCTTTCTATTCGGAATTGAATGAAAATTTTGGTTGAAACTATTTCCGCGAGTCGGATTCGAAAGGTTTGGAGCGCAATACTTCAATAGGAGGCGATTGGGAGCGACACCCTCTGCTTCCGATGTTCCAGCGGCTATTCACAACTATCGAAAACCCATTCCGATCTCGAATGATGCGAAAAAAATATACAAACGTTCACAACAGATGTCTCGCGCTGAGCATCCGAAGTTGTTTGTACTTGATATTGCAGAATGTCGGGTCAGAAAGGACCTGAAAATTACTTCACTTCAGCGATGCATCAGCACGGAAGATTCGGAATTATTAAATTCCAATTTTCCAGGTTCGCAAGTCTGGAGTTCGCGACGGTCCTCCGGAGTATGAAAAACGCTTTAACATGTGTTGGAATTCCACTTTACATGATGTGGAAATTACGATGTTTTGCATCAGAATGAAAGCTGACCAAGTTTCGTTATTAGAACTGCCGGACATGTAGACATTTATGCGGGGCACAAACGTAATCCAATTATTGCGGACTTATCCTGGGTGGTCGGTCGCAATTTCAGGGTATGTCGCAAGTATTCCAGACTTTATAGTTCGGATTTCCCTATTTTATTCGTGACATGAAAATCCCCACGAATAAGAGGATGAGTCCCTGGCATAATTCATCGTTGTGAAGTATAAGGGAAGCTATCGAATGGTTTGAGCCGTATTCTTTATTTTTCTTGAGGTTGCAGAACGTTTCTAATGATATAATTGGAAATAATCGATTTCATAAGTGAAATTTTCAAAAGGATTTGAAAATGCCGGTCTATTGAAAACATAAATATGTGATTCTGAATATTTGAATAATATTCTTGACTGCATCCCAAGAATTGAGGTTTCGAGAGAAATAGATTTTGACAAACCATCACTTACAATTTTTTCTATTTTCATTGAAATTCACAATTTACTTTGTACACAAGTATTAAGTAAATGTGCTGTGGGTTTTGGCAATGGGAATACATTGAACATTTTGATGCTTCATTTTACATGAATTGAAATCAAGTCGTTTGGCCAGGACGGCCAGGTTCGTTATAGTCTTCGAATTTGTAGTGGATTTTCCGCAAGTTGATCAATCAGTTGTGCTACGGTAATTCTTTCTCCATTGTTCCATCCTGTGATCATAAGTGACAATAAACAATTTTGTTAATAACCACACTAATTTTTGTAGCCCTTAACTGGTGACGTGGGGTCACTGAAGACCCCAGAGAATATACGAAATTTGTTTACTGCTCGGTGCGAATCTATTCCAGTCTTTCAGTAGCTTCAAGTTGGTTATAGTAGGGTTCAAACGGAGCTCTATCGTGTCACCCCGTGTGAACTTCATTGCTAAAATATATGAACTCATTAAGATTCCCTTCACCCAAACAATGCAAAATAAACTTGTCATCGTAAAATAGTCGTGTACAGGAAATGGTGCGGGGCATTTTTCCAGAAATTGAAAAAACTTTTTTTTTCGTTTATAATCATCTACATTCAGAGAAACCATAGAAACCATAGAAAATCATAACTTTCGAACGGAAAGGCCTAGGGACTTGAAATTTTCAGGATAGGTGTGGATCTGAATTGTCGCATTCACGTTTATCAATGAGCAGAATTATACTAGGGGTTCCGTAAATACGGTCGTTTGAAATTTACGTTTCTCGATAATTTCGAAAATACGGATTCGATTGAGATAAAATGTCATATTTTAATCGCGAATGATATATTAAAGCAATATTTTGTCCAGATCGCATGACCAGAACCATAGAAACCATAGAAAATTGTAACTTTTGAACGGAAAGGCCTAGGAACTTGAAATTTTCAGGGTGGGTTTGGATCGCGAATTTCACGGTCACGTTCATCAGTGAGCTAAATTAGACTAGGGGTTCTGTAAATATGGCCGTTCAAAATATTCTGTTCCTGATAATTTCGAAACTACCGATTTGATTGGAATGAAATTTTGCACCTAGCTGAGGAATAATGTATTCAAACTACGTGCGGAATTTTGTCCAGATCGCATCACCAAGACCGTAGATATCGTAGAAAACTCTAGCGAATTATCGAAAAAAAATTGATCAGCTGAAGCACTGACATGAAGTCTGGAGTTTCGCCTAAGTTTCAGAATTTTTTTGACAGCTGTCGAAAATTCCTTCAATTGATTTCTGAAACTGGAAAATGCGAATCTACCTACCAGGTGCATGTACGAGCGCTCAAAAGCTCCTGCCTTCACGGCAGTGCTTTTCGTAATTTTTTTTTAGTCGGCCGGCAACAACATCAAGCCAAACCGACATATCCCACGACACGGGTCGTGGTTGAATATGATAACAGATTTCTTTTCACAACCCAAAAAAAAAAGGGTTAGGATAGGGTAAGGTTAGGCTTAAGTTAGGAGTAGGTAAGGGGTTAATACTAATAATAATTTCACTTTATTGAATATTTCACTACAATTCAATTCAACCTATACTTTAGCCACAGCAAGGTGTGGCCGGGTCTGCTAGTATATCATAAAACACACATACCAGAAAGTTTTAAGTCCTGAATATTTTCCAAGATAAAATATCCTCACATCCACTGATTTCTCGGTATCTTCTACTCTATGATGTTCTGGAATAATCCTTCTTCTTTTTGAAACATACCTACTTCTATCTCACTAAAAATTTTTCTAATGATTCATCTCTCTGATAAGAATTTTCAGATGTGTTATGATTATTATTGTTTTCCATTTTATTTTTATTGTAATAGATCGGTCCTAGAATAACATCCTACAAATGAGGAAGCTTCATATAGTGTATGTACTGACTAGACGAACACATGAAGAACAGGAGTCTGAACTCCTTCATTTTTGTTCGATGGTTATTTTTTTCTATGCTCAATAAGGTTAAGAAAGTTTTTTGTTAGTTAGATCGGAGATCCCAAGCTGAGAGGTAAGATGCCAATACAGTAGTATTCACGTTGATATAGCCATTGTTGAAAAAGCCAACAACTTTAGTCGTAGAATTCACGAAACAAAGTGTTTCGATATACCTACTATAATATTATGGTTTTATAAGCACGGTGTGGCACCTACTCTCTGTCGGTGGACAGAGTCGCTGCTTAGGGCTCGTAGAATCATTGCTCGGCTGGGTGGATCCACCATTGGGGGCGCACCAGGAAGGGGATGTCCGCAGGGCGGGGTTCTGTCGCCGCTATCTTGTCCTGAATGTGCTCCTGGTCGATTTGGCGGAGGCTGTTTTCGCTGTGGTGGCCTATGCGGATGACCTTGTCCTGCTGATTAGAGGTAAGGTAATCAGTGTCATTGTGGATCTGATGCAGCAAGCTCTGCGATTGATTGAGCGATGGTGCCTGGAAAACGATCTCTCGGAAAATCCTGGTAAAACAGAGATGATTCTGTTTACCAGGAAGAGAGTGCCGAGCAACATGAGACTTCCTAGTCTGTGTAGAGTTGGGCTCACTCTATCCGAGCAAGTTCGATATCTCGGGGTGATATTGGACCGCAAACTCTTGTGGAACAAACACGTCGAGTCCCGAACGAATAAGACTAATGTGATATTTTGGTCTACTCGAAGGGTAATTGGTGAAGGATGGGGCTTCAAACCGCACATTATGCACTGGCTGTACACTACTCTGGTGAGCCATATCCTTACCTATGCCTCAATGGTGTGGTGGCCGTCTTTGGAGAAGGCCTGTAATCGTATCATGATGAGTAAATGCCAGAGGAAAGCTTGTCTAAGTATTACAGGCGCTCTGAGATCTACTCCCACGGCAGCGATGGAGTGTTTGCTGGGTCTTTCACCATTACATCTGGTTGTGAAGGACGTAGCTATGAAGACAGCTCTCAGAGTCTGGGAACGGGGACAATGGCGTGATGCTGGACTCTTTAGGGGGCACGCGAGGGCTCTCAAAATGGTGGAGCAGGTTAACGCAGCCATTCTCAATAGAAGGGACCACGCGGGCACTAGTTTCTGCTTTGACGAGCCCTACAGGGTAGTTGTTCCTGATAGAGATCTATGGTCTTCACCAAACAGGCTTCTTTTGCCTGAAGGTCCCGCTTGGTTCACTGATGGCTCTGTCTCATTAACAGGGTCTGGTGCTTGAATTGTGGGACCTCGCTTCAATCGAGCTATCCCTCTGGGGATGAATTGCTCCATAGTGCAGGCTGAGCTGTATGCGGTTCTTGGCTGCGCGCTGGAGTGTATTCGCAGGGGATACTCTGGGGAACACATTCATATGTGCTGTGACAGTCAGGGAACACTGAAATCCCTCTCTGACGTAAGAATTGACTCCTTGCTAGTAGGAGAATGCAGGGAAGCTCAGACAATTTCGTGAAAGTTGTTTGGTGTCCGGCTCATGCGGGGATACCTGGAAATGAGAAGGCAGATACACTGGCGAAGCAGGGGGCCCGATCACAGTTTATTGGTCCGGTACCCGCACTGCCAGTCTGTCGGAAATCTGTCAGGAACTTCTTCAGAAGTTGGCTGGACAGGAAGTTTTCCTCGGAATGGAGCACAGGAGTTGGCCTCAGGCAGTCGAGGCTTCTCATTGAGAGACCTTCATCTGGACCTGAGGTCAGGAGACTCCTGGCACTAGAGAGAAGACAGCTCAGTCCGGTGATGGGTACTTTGACTGGCCACCTACTGAACAAACATTTGAAGAGAATGGGACTGACAAGCTGCTCTTTGAGCCGGTGGTGCAGGAGCACAGATGAAACTGCTGAACACATTTTGTTCAGTTGTAGAGACCTCACTAATCTGAGGACAACACACCTAGGAAACCCAACACCCACTTTTCCTATGGTGAAAGGGACTCCTCCTGGTCGACTTGCGGCATTTATGTCTGCTTGTCTGCGGGACTGAGTCTCTCAAGCAGTATGCGGAGGAACAATGGGCCACAAGGCCTCAGTTCAGCCCGGAGTGGGCACCGCACAGAGAAGAAGAAGATGGTTTTATTTGATAATATCATGCACGTAAGTCGTTTACTGTTCATTGTTGAATATCTGCTTTATTAACTAAAACTCTCTTTTATATTGTAATGTAGATGTGATGATGTGTGTTGATGAATATTTAGGTTCCACGTGTTATAAGTTCTTTTTATAGGTTCATTAATATTTCAAGATTTATAGATTCTTGAGACTTCGTAAGAATGGTATGTGCCAGCGAGACGTAAGAATGGTATGTGCCAGCGAGACATAATAACTGGGTATGAAAGCTCCCCATAGGATTAAAAGGAATTCTGTACCTCTGTTTGGGGTAGTTGTAGTTTAGTCCCTTCCCCCCTGCAGAGCCAGTTATTACCGTTCAATTGCAGGATATTCCGGAATACGTTCCACTGGGATTACAGACTTGGTATGAGATGGTCCTGGTCCCTTTTTGCTGCCCTATGTCCACATAACTAGATTAAGGGGATGAAGGATACAATTGCGCCCCTTTATTCTGGGACGCAATCCAAACCATTAAAGTTATGAATATCGACGTTGTCGTACCTATCATTCTGATCGAAGGTCTCTTTTGAATCTAACTCTTTTTCTGCATATACTGTTACTTCTTCAACATATACCATGCTTACTGATCACCTTTGCTCTTACTGTTTTCTATTTAATATGTGTGACTTTCGTATGTTACCATTTTAGTATTCGCCTCTGGTTATGATATGTTATTTTCCTCTTATTGATATTCAGTGCGCCAGGACAGGATTTTCTCGATGGTCTTTTGCCTGATCCTCAAATTCTTTTTCCTGATCATCAGATTTTCATTTTTTGCGCCGACCCGGAGTTGGCGAACTGCCCCGACAGAACCAATAAACTCTCATTACTTGGTCCTAACCATCTTGTTTCAATTGCCTAGACTTCCCGATGAATTTCTCTAGTACGATGAGAAGGTCCTGTGGTTTCTACGAAACGTAGAGTTCTTCCTAGATTGATCACTGCGCTGGCCAAAAATAGTTAAGATTAGTTTGCGATCCCACGTGTTCGTATATTGAAAGTGTTCTGAACTCTCGTTCAGATAAAATAGTCGGTATTTAAAACTGCAAAATATTACATTATTACCACGAAACTCTTGAAATGCACGAGGCGTGATATTCAATTCCAGAAGAATCTTATCATTATCCCCTGTTATACTAACTATATTAGTATATTAAAGTATAAGTGGATAAAAAGGTCTTCAACACGCGCGATTTTTCGAGCACGACGGCGCAGTCGGAGTGCTCGACAGCTGTCAAAAAAATTCTGAAACATAGGCGAAACTCCAGACTTCATGTCAGTGCTTCAGCTGATAATTCGCTAGAATTTTCTATGGTTTCTATGGTTCTGGTCATGCGATCTGGGCAAAATATTGCTTTAATATATCATTCTCGATTAAAATACAAAATTTCATCTCGATCGAATCCGTAGTTTCGAAATCATCGAGAAAACAAAATTTCAAACGACCGTATTTACGGAACCCCTAGTATAATTCTGCTCATTGATGAACATGAACGCGACATTTCAGATCCACACCTATCCTGAAAATTTCATGTCCCCAGGCCTTTCTGTTCGAAACTTATAATATATAAGTATATATAATTTTCTATGGTTTCTATGGTTCTGGTCATGCATGTAGCTTGAGCAAGTCATTCTCCATCTGCAAAATTCCACCTCGATCGAAATTCGCGATCCAAACCTACCCTGAATATTTCACGTCCTTCCAAGCCTTTCCGTTCGAAGTTATGATTTTCTATGGTTTCTATGGTTCTGGTCATGTGATCTGAAGAAATGTAGCTTGAATATATCTTTCTCCATTAGTATACAAAATTTCGTCACGATCGAATCTGTAGATGTGAAATTATCATGAACACTAAATTTCGAACGACCATATTTACGGAACCCCAACATTCTGTCATCAGTATGTCTTATATTTGTGTGGGTAATTTTGCGGATGGTACAGATCAGCCCCAATGTGTTGGATGTCGCAAAACCTATCACTCAAGTGCGTGAACTTGTCTGATAAGGATGTGGACTACTTGAAGGAGTCTAATTCTAAATGGAGTTGCCCTGATTGCGACTCTCGCAAGAGATCGTTACGAAGCGGGTCCCAAGACTCCGCAAGTGAGTCTCTTACCATTGAGCATTTCAATCTGCTCATGAATAAAATATCCAGCATGGCCAGCGACTTGAAAAAAATAAAAGATGATCAATTCACCATCATTACTGAACTTACCAGATGTAGAGAAGAAATCGAAGATACCAAGCGAATACTTGACTCCCATACAAACGCTATCACAGATTTTGAAAGAAATATTGAAGGCATCGAGAATTCCCACGCTGAGCTGACTTCTGGTTTCTCTGACGTGGTGGAAAAAATTAAGTCTGACACTCATGCCGATTCTGCGTCGGGTGGTTTGGACACCGCTGAAATTCTTGAGCGTACAAAGCGATCCTTCAATATAATAATAAAAAATCTCCCAGAATCAGATCCTTCCAATGATTTTGAAGTTGCTTGCGATGTTTTGGGTTTTGTTTACCCTGGCGCACCCAAATTTTCAGTGCGAACTGCTCGTTTGGGCAAGGCACGGTCGGTGAAACCCCGTATGCTGAAGGTAACCAAGGCTAATCCGGACATCGTGAGCTCACTATTACCTAACAAGAAAAAACTGATGAGTGATGAGTCATCTAGGAAATATGTGCTCACTGATGACAAGACCCCACAACAGCTCAAGTTCTTGTATTCTCTACGCGTCGAGTTGGGGGACAGGGAGAAGGCTGGGGAAAATAATCTCACTATTAAGTACCTCCGAAGGGAACCAGCAATTGTTCCAGTGGATTATGGTAGCAAGTCAAAAAATTATCGGGCTCATTGAATCAATGGACACTTGTTTACTCCAACTTACAATCACTGCATTCCAAATACCCAGAACTCCTCTTATTTTCCCAAGTATACAATCCTAGCTTCCTACTCATAACAGAATTTTGGCTTCACGCCGTCATTCCTGACTCAGCTGTCCACATTCCGAATTATATGCTGTATCGGAATGATAGTAAAACTACGATCGGCCATGATGGCGTATGTATGTGCATTAAAAGAAGCATAGTAGACGCACCCACGATGTCAATATCTGAAGTGAACGCTGATGGCCTCGATAATTTATTTGCTCACATAAAATTTAAAGATTTTTCCCTGACTATTGGATGCGTTTACCGTCCTAGGGCCTGTAGAGGTGATTCAGTTCTTGTTGATCATATCAGACAGCTTACAAATATAAATAACTTATTTATAGCAGGGGACTTCAATTTATCTGACATCTCATGGCCTCTCTTAAATCAACCGACACCTGGGTCATCGTCGATCGACTATTCTCTTCTTGTTCAGAACTCTGGTCTATTGCAGTTGGTTGATAGGCCTACTCGTTATCGCCACGGCCAGATTCCCTCTCTCCTGGACCTCTTTCTAACTAACGATCCCGACCTCACGACAGAAGTTGAGTACCTTCCACCTTTTGGCAAATTTGATCACATCACTCTTCAAACAAAAATCCAGTTTTATACCTCCTCCCGGGTTCGTATGGAAAAAGACGTTAAATATGTTGACTATAATAATATAAGGCTTGGTGATTCTCTCTCGGTTGTTGATTGGGATGAGCGATTCAGTGACCTGAGCGTCGAGGAGATGTGGAGTGACTTCGTTGGTGTTGTCTCGTCAGCCGTTGAGGACAATACTAGGTCGAAGATTGTTGAAGAAAATTCATCTAGGCCCTGGATAGACGACGGAATTCGTAATATGATTCGACATAAACGAAGATTATGGCAGAGGTATATGAGATGCAGGACACAAACTTCTTATGGTGAACACCGAAAATACTCCAATCATATGTCGGCAGCTATCGATGATGCCAAGAGGCGTTTCGAGAACGGAATAGTGTCATCTGGAAAAAGGAAGAAATTCTTTAAGTATGTCCGCTCCTTCTTCAAAACGTAGACATCTACACCATTGGTCAGAGGAGCCGATGGCGTGACTTGCGATAGCCCTGCTGATGTTTTGGCAGAGTCCTTCGCTGCTTCCTTCACAGATGAACCAGACGGACCATATCCCAATATCAGGTGTGAGCGTTGTCCGTTCGATTTGAATTCAGTTCAATTCACTCCTGAATCTGTAATGAACTAACTTCTTGCTCTGAAGACTGACTCATCCCCTGGTATGGACAGGGTTACTGCTGGATTTCTGAGAAAGTGTGCGGTCTCACTGTGTGAACCATTGGCTGCAATCTTCACTGCGTCCTTTCGATCTTTGGCAGATGCCTCTTTCTTGGCTGCAGGCGTCGGTTACCCCTGTCAAGAGAGGGGACAAACTGTGCCCTAATAACTTCTGTCCAATAAGCTTGACTTCCGTCGCCTCGAAGGTATGTGAACGCTTGATAGCGAATTATATGACCACGTTCTTATTAGAGGAAAATATCCTCCCTGACACTCAGCATGGATTTTTGCCTGGTCGCTCTGTCATCACGAACTTGCTGCAGAGTATAAATCAATGAACCAAAGCTTATGATAGTGGTATCCCGACTGATAGCATCTACCTCGACTTTTTGAAGGCTTTCGACCGTGTTCCCCATGGACGCCTCCTGGCTAAGCTTGAGCACTTTGGCATCAGGGGAGATTTGTTGCGGTGGATTGGAGCTTTTCTTCGGGGAAGGAGTTTCTGCGTTAGGATGTCTAACATTTTCTCTTCGCCTAGACCTGTGACCAGTGGTGTGCCCCAGGGGACAGTTCTGGGTCCCCTCCTCTTCTGGGTCCCCTCCTCCTTGGTCTACACTGCTGATTTATTCCGAAGTTTGAAATCGCCTTGCCTTCAATTTGCGGACGATACGAAGCTTTTCAACAACCCTATTTTTGATTATGAGCTGCTCCAAACGGATCTGAATGTTATCTCCGACTGGTCCAAAAATTGGTTGCTTCCACTGAACCTTGAAAAATGCGTAGTTCTCCACATCGGCAAGCAGAACCCGAAACATCATTATTTTCTCGATGGACATCAGCTAGCTACAACAGTGTCACATGAGGACCTAGGGTCAACCATCTCACACGATTTGAACTGGTCTCTCCCTCACCAAAGAAGGTAACGTCTAGGGAAAGGAGCCTCGTCTTTATGGTCTCCAAGTGTTTCCGAGGTGGTTCTCCAACTGTCTGTTGTAACTTATATAAGACCTATAGAAGACCAATCCTCGAATTTGCTGGTCCTGCCTGGTGCCCTGTCCTGAAGGCCGATATGGAGCAGTTGGAGGCGGTTCAGCGTTGGGTTACTCGCATTCCTTATGTTCCCAACCGTCCTGCATATGAGGAGAGACTCAGTATATTCGGTTTAACCTCATTTCAAGATCGCCGACTGAGAGGTGATTTGATATTTAGCTTTCGGGTCATCAATGATTTGATTAGTGCTGACCTATCATTCCTTTTCATCCGTAACACTAATAGCTTACGAGGACACATTGTAACGTTATAATTTCACATCATTGTTCATTCCCACCATGCACTATGGAAAATTGCGAAATCCTACCTAACGCTATCTTTTCTATTTTCAATGTTTGAATTCATTCCTCTGGGTTATATTTATCATCTCGCTAATGTAATTGACATTTCCTGAATCTCCGTGCTTGAATTGGCGGAATTCGTTCCTTCTTTTTGTTTTGTTTTGGAATTTGTGAGGTTAACTGTAGCGTCCGTCATTGTCATTCCATTAGCTTTTATGTCACGTATAAGATTTTTGGCCTCTACGTATGATTTCCGGACTTATAGTCGTTACCATGGATTTGAATTTGCAGAGTGCCTTATTTAGTAGATACAAGTAAAACATCGCGATGGGAATTACCGAAAAGCATTATCAAATAATTTTCGATTTCTTTTATTCTTTTTCTTGGTTGTCAAATTCGACAGTTGGTATCCCTGTGTGAACTTTGGGAATGAGGTGTCAATGCGATGTTCTGTGAACGGTCATATTGTTGGTTAAGATATTGAAAAACGTGGAGATTTTTGAATTGAAGAAATTTTAATCTTGGATCATCCTTGCTATAGGCGATTATAACTTCAATTTGAAGCATTCCTGTGAGGTTTACTGGAATATTTCTGGGATTAACGTTTGATATTTTTCCGCTGTTCTTACAAATTAACTCTTGGACATCTAGGAGGTATGAATATCCTTTTGTTCCTGAACATCTTTTATTAGGATTCGATTGCGACTGTGTTGAGAAAGAATTTTCTGTTGGACTTTTCACGAAGAACTGAATACATCTTGCTTCAATTCCCTCGAACAAAAATTTAGAGGTATGAGATCATTTTTATAGTAAGAACCATGTCTTATATTTCTTTATTAGGGCCCACGTGTACGGCAGAAATTCAAGTATACGACATTCACGTGTACGGCGGAAATCAGAAGTTTCACGTGTACGGCGGAGGCTGTAATTAAGGTGTACGGCAGAAGTTCGAGTGTGGGCTGTTCAAGTATACGACTGCCTTTCGGATCAGCTATTCGAAGTATCCAAGCGTCTCTTCGTACCAGCATTGTTTGGGTGCTGGCACTGCACTGTGAATTCTACGTGGGAACTGGCTTATGGGTTAAGCCAAGTTAGGCTGATTAAAGTTTTGTCAGTACCGATTTAGGTGCAAGTTAGTATAGGTATTAGGGTAGTGATCGAGAGTCCGTCTGGCTCCCGATTTGACGATTTGCATTGTTATTTTCTTTTCTGCGCCTTGTCCTCATCAACCACTGCATTTTATTTTTATCAAATCATTAAAATTAAACCTTTGAGTAATCTTGTTTACTGCTACTCTGGTAGAGGGGTACGCAGTTTTGTTTCCTTTTCAATGGGCAGGCATATCTCTACCTGACGCCCTTTTCCATTTCCGTATTTACTCACTCCCATCTTCCCTGAGTGTAGCCGCGAGCATAATTGCCTTGTGACCAACTCCCTCAAAGTAAACGTCACAACATGTACAAGTTAAAAAAAGAAAACTTCCAGACTACCTCACGACAAAACTTCCTGTCCAATAGAATTTTTTCAGCCTGGAATGGATTGCCTGCAGACGTGGTTTGTGCTCCCAGTGTGAACGCCTTCAAGAACAGATTGGATTCACATGGATTTTGCCCACTTGGTGCCCCATGAGTGCTTGGATTTGTGTATATTTTCTTGATATTTCTCTTAACTTACGTACTGTAAATTAATTTTTTGTTTCTGAGCTTGAAAGGCATAGCCTCAGCTCTTGTTATTCATTTAATAATAATTAATAATAATAATAATTTCGCTCATAGATGAACGTGATCACGACATTCGAGATCCACACCTATCCTGAAAATTTCAATTCCCTAGGCGTTTCCGTTCAAAAGTTACAATTTTCTATGGTTTCTATGGTTCTGGTCATGCGATCTGGACAAAATTTCATAAGTAGCTTGAACACCTCATTCTCCATTTGAGCGCAAAATTCTGTAGTTTTCAAGTAATCAGGGGAACAAAACTTTGAATGGCCATATTTACGGAACCCTTCGTGGAATTCTGCCCATTAACGAACTTAACCGAGGCATTTGGGATCTGAACCTACACTGAAAATTTCAAGTCTCTAGGTTGTTCTGTCCGAGAGTTATCGTGCTTAAGGCCGGACGGACAGACTCGAATTTTTCGACGGATTCGTCATCAGTGAGTCGAACATAGTCGTTTGAGACCATTTTCGGCTAAAAATTCGAAAAATACAGATATCGTGACGAAATTATATAGCCCTCGTGTAAGTAGTACGAGCGCTCAAAAATTAAAATAAATGGTTGAATTCGCGATTTTTCGAGTACGACGGCGAAGCCTGCGAACACCAGTTATCCACGAATACTTTACGCTATTTCTTTTTATTGGAGCGCTTTGAAATCATGAATACTGGTATTATTACTACATAAAATGGAAATGAGAATGTAAAATGGTTGAATTCTTGATCAGTATACCTTTCGTTGTCAGGATAATGAGAAAAACAGAACCTAATTTGCGATTTGTCATCAAAAATAAATTGTTGTCACCGCAGTGCTTGAAAATGGCCACCGCCGTAAACTTCCGAATGATGTGTTTGGGAAACTACGGGCACGGTTCTGAACGTCGCACGCGATTTATTTTTGAAGGTGGTAGCCATATGCGGTATCTTTGGTTATTGTAAAAGATGTGAATTATACGATTTGCGCTTACATGATATCAAAGAAGAAAGAAGCTTATTGGTTATTACTATCCGACCGTCTAAGACAGTGAAAGCTCGAAGTTTTACTGTAGCCGACAGTGAAGCAATTAGTTATGTGCATTTGGTGAAGCAGTATTCATCATTGAGCCCCCAAAATGTGAGTAGGTACTGACAGGGACGATATGATGAGGGGAAATGTACCAATCAAGTGGTTGGCATCAATACATTCGGATCATGTCCCTTGCAAATTGCACGTTATCTCAAATTGGATGATCCTGAGAAATACACGGGACATGCTTTTCGACATACGTCCGCTACCATTATGGCGAATAGTGGCATGACAATAGACCAAATCCAACGACAAGTAGGATGGAAATCGTCAGCTGTGGCGACTGGTTACGTTGGAGAGAGCATTAGCAGTAAGAAGAATGTTTCGAACATTATTGGGAGTGCCATTGATGGAAGTTCAGCTTCACTGAGTTCTGAGAATGTAAACAGTATTAATTTAAACACCATTTTCCCCGATTTGAAAATCGAAATATTTATATCTCAAACAATACCAACTGCACTTTCCATTTCCACTTATAACATTGAAATTGTTAAATAATATTTGAATAAAGCTTCTGCATTGAGTAATATTTTATTTGGCATAACAAAGTACTCCTGTCAGATCTATAATCGAAAAATTGTCATTTAGACTTCACATTTCTCGAGTCGTTGCTGTTGCCATGGTGACTCCAAGAAACGCGCGTTTTTGAAAGTTCGATTTGAACACGCTGGGAGTCCTTGAAATAGGTAAAAATAAAATTACGAAAAGCACTGCCGTGAAGGCAGGAGCTTTTGAGCGCTCGTACATGCACCTTGTAGGTAGATTCGCATTTTCCAGTTTTAGAAATCAATTGAAGGAATTTTTGACTGCTGTCAAAAAAATTCTGAAACTTAGGCGAAACTCCAGACTTCATGTCGGTGCTTCAGCTGATCAATTTTTTTCCGATAATTCGCTAGAATTTTCCACGGTATCTATGGTCTTGGTGATGCGATCTGGACAAAATTTTGCACGTAGTTTGAATACATTATTCCTGAGCTAGGTGCATAATTTCATTCCAATCCGATCGGTAGTTTCGAAACTATCACGAAAAAAATATTTTGAACGGCCATATTTACGGAACCCCCAGTCCAATTTTGCTCATTGATGAACATGACCGTGAAATTTGCGATCCAAACCCACCCTGAAAATTTCAAGTTCCTAGGCCTTTCCGTTCAAAAGTTAGAGTTTTCTATGGTTTCTATGGTTCTGGTCATGCGATCTGGACAAAATATTGCTTCAATATATCATTCTCGATTAAAATACAAAATTTCATCTCGATCGAATCCGCAGTTTCGAATTTATCGAGAAAACAAAATTTCAAACGACCGTATTTACGGAACCCCTTGTATAATGTTGCTCATAGATGAACGTGATCACGACATTCGAGATCCACACCTATCCTGAAAATTTCAAGTCCCTAGGCCTTTCCGTTCAAAAGTTACAATTTTCTATGGTTTCTATGGTTCTGGTCATGCGATCTGGACAAAATTTCACATGTAGCTTGAACACCTCATTTTCCATTTGAGTGCAAAATTTCATCTCGATCAAATCTGTAGTTTTCAAGTAATCAGGGAAACAAAACTTTGAACGGCCATATTTACGGAACCCTTGGTGGAATTTGGCCCATTAACGAACTTACCCGAGCCATTCGGGAACTGAACCTACCCTGAAAATTTCAAGTTTCTAGGACATTCCGTTCGAGAGTTATCGTGTATACGGCCGGACGGACGGCCGGACGGCCGGACGGACGGACGGACGGACGGACAGACTCGAATTTTTCGACGGATTCGTCATCAGTGAGTCGAACATAGTCGATTGAGACCATTTTCGGCTCAAAATTCGAAAAATACAGACATCGTGACGAAATGATATAGCCCTCGTGTAAGTTGTACGAGCGCTCAAAAAGGGGCATAAAAAAAATAATATAATAGAATAGGGGATTATTTCATGCGATGAGTTTTATTTTATTTCCCAACCTAGTATTCATGACTTGGCATAATTTCTGATTCTGCAGTCGTTTTTGACTATCCAATCCCGCAAATGCGGGATCCCTCGTAAATTCTGCGAGATCAAAATTGCGGGATTTTCTTTGCGGGATCTGCGGGATTCAATATTGAAATTCCGTATTCGAATAAAAGCACAAACGTCTCTAAATTGCCCCAGAAAGCAATAAACCACTCATAAATTACGGACTTCTATCAGGCCCGACCGACATCTGTTATATTATTACTGATGGGTCCAAATCCGAGGGAAATCCCAGAGTGATTATTCTCACAGCTGGGCTATCGAAAATAGTTAAAGCTTCAAGTAAACAACTAACACGTTAGTTTTTTTTTCCGATTTATGTGCGTGCGGAAGTGCAAAGCTTTCAACTACTGCTGAAAACAATTTCGTTAAATAGATTTCGTATTACGTCAAATATACTCCAATAATCACTAAAATGAGTGTCAGTGTAGTTTATAAAGGGAATAAAGGCTCAAGTTCACTTTGGAATCATTTCTTGAAATCCGAAGATCGTTTTACAGCTAAATGTAAGTTATGCCCTAACATTATAAAAATATGTGCTAGTTCTACCACACCCACTTACAAACGAAGCATAACATGAATTTGAAAACCGTTTTCAGCCGCAGGATATATTTGCAAAAAGCTTAGATCGAATTTAAAAGACGGAACCTTAGATATGCCATCTTTTCTCCAAAAATATTTTCAAAATCAATGTGACCTGACCTGACCTGTATATGAAATAAATTTTTATTCTACTACTATGGTATGTTTTTAATTGCATAAGATCTTTTTATCAGCATGTTTAATAGGTTGGGTATATATTGTCAACAATCCCGCATTCTTGCGGATCCGCGGGATTGATTATTTCAATCCCGCGGGTTTGCGGGATTGAGGTTTTGGTGCGGGATTGGATTCCCTAATTTTGACAAATTACGCATTTTTATATATCGAATGATATTACTTTACGTGAGGACGTCTCTGAAATATGTCTGCTTGTGGAAAAGAGATGATTTTCTTGACATGCTTATTAGTATGTGGAAATATTTTTCAAACTGGTATAAGATTTATAGCAGTTTCTATGCCATTCCAAAAAATCTTGAGCTAAAAAATTGTTGAAGTTAGATAAAATAAGATACATATCAGCATCTTCTGGAGAAATATTCCTACGGAGATTGTACATTCGATAAATTCCTCTTTAGATTTTGATTTGAATATCTCTAATTGTCCACCGTCTTGACAAATAAAACATGAACTTTCCAAATTGCTCAAAGTATTCTTTTTGGGGGGTTCAAGCTTGATTTTCGACTCAATTTCATTCTCAGAACCTGTGACTGCTTGAAATGTTCATTTCTGAAGACGCAGGGAAAGATAGGAATTAATATAATCTCACTCAGAACATATCTTGATAGTTCATCGTTGTCCCGCTGTGAATATTGCACTTGATTTTTGCAAAAAATAGGAGAGGTAGAAAAATTACACCCTTAAATAGCAGAAAATACTAATGACATTAGGAAATAATAAAATAATTGCAACACACATACATAAAAATATAGGATCGTAAAGTTGCCCAGACTGAAAAGGAACCTTCTGAACGAATTGATCCATAAGGTTTTTCTGTCCCGACAAGCGTTCATTCAAATATCAAAGTGCGGCGATTTCCGCAACAGTTTTCGAGTAAAATTGAAACGAACATAATGGTGAATATGCCTTTTCAGGGCGAGCAATTATATCGGAACTCCATATAAGCGCATTGTATCCGACTACTTCGATAATTAATTTTTTTCAATTTGTGGAAAAATACCTCCCACCACTTCTTGCACACGACGAATTTTGACGATAAGTTGATTTTGCATTGTTTGGGTGTAGGGAATCTTTCTAAGTGGTTCATACATTTTAGCAATGAAGTTCACACGAAAATCTGTTTCAGAGCTCTTTTATGCCTCGTGAACTCTACTATTTAGTTATTAATGAAGTAACAATTTATTCAGGTCGGTACGTGGCGGAGTTCTTACGATATAGGTACGTGCGGTTCAGACTGACCCCACGTCAACAATTATGTTACTTTTTCTGTTTGATATAGATTTGGTTTTTTTATGCAGAATAATGTCGAATAATGTAAAAGCTGTGCGGTGTGGAAGCCCAAATTTTGAAAGCACTTTATTGGGATGGTTGGAAGAGGCTGAAATAGCAAATGACTCCATTTATGAGGACTTCGAACAACATAATGATAGCTTAGACGAAAAATAAGTTAATTACAGTGGAGATCGTACAGAATGACGGTAATTCTACTCATATAAGTTACGCTTCCGATGATGAACACGACATATTGAAAGAATTTGATTCAGAGAATGATTGATCATTGAAATTTGCTGCCGCCGTGCTCGCACACGTCCAACTGAAGATGTCACGGAGTGTCAGCCCCCCGAAACTGCCGTACGTACCTCTCGAGTAGGAAATGTGAAATGTCTCCTCGAACAGCTCGCACGCGACCTACGACGTGCGGTGACGTCATACGGAAGGCTTTTGGTGTAACTTTTAAATCTCGCCCGCCCTGAATCTCGCCCGCCCTGTCGGTTCAGAGAGACCGTGCTCATGGTTTCCCGAACATATAATTCGAGGCGTCTCCGCGTCGGTCGTCCGTCGCGTTTCGAGGAGACCAGCGCCTACCCGTCATAATGAGGGGTGTTCCGGGCTGAGGGTTAGTGATAGGTTCTGTTATAGTCGATAAATTTGCAATAAATTTACGATACCACATTATCATTCCAAATATTCTCCTTACATGCCTAGGTGACTTTGGGCTGGGCTGGCTTGCACTCATTTTATTTGAGTTTACAGCTTAATCGTTTCTGTTTACTATATATCCTGAAAATTTTGACTCGGATCTACAAAATACACATTTTTCTATGTTAAGAAATAAATTTGCCTTTACCAGTTTGTCTAGAATACTACCTAATAGACGCAAATGCCTTTCGAGGTCTGATGGTGTGACTATTATTGTATCGTTCAAATATCTGAGGACATTACTCGAAAATTCGACAAGTAGAACGTCTATTATTTTTCGGAAAGTTCCAGGAGCGTTCGTTAAGCCAAATGATAATTATTTCAATCGAAACAAATCACGGCCAGGAATTATTGTGAAAGCTGTGAATTGCTTACTTTTTTCAGAAATTTTGATTTGCCAATAAGTGTTTTTATATCCAAGCATTACCTCAACTATCAATAGTTGAAGAAATATGTGGCAAAGGATAAGCAAACTTCTCGGTTACTGCATTAAGCTTCCGGAAAACGACACAAAATCCATAGAAGTTATCTTTTTCCTGAACCTTATGGATTGGTCAACTCCATCCAACTCCATTAGAAGGTTCAATAACATCTGAATCGAGCATTTTATCTATTTCCTCAAGTTTGCATGTAAGGGCTCACTGGATAATACTTTGATTTTATAGATTTACTACTATGTACTTATTATTTCATGTTCAATATTTTTGACACACCTTTTTGAGATTTTTCATTTTGAGCGAATTTTAAGCCGAAAATGTTCTCAATCGATGAGGTTAGACTCTCCGATGACGAATCCGTCGAAAAATTCGAGTCTGTCCGTCCGGCGGTATACACGATAACGCTCGAACAGAACCACCTAGAAACTTGAAGTTTTCTGGGTCGCTTCGAATCTCAAATGTCGCCGTTGAGTTCGTTGTTGGGCAAAATTCGACCAGGGATTCCGTAAATATGGCAGTTGGAAATTTGGTTTTCCTGATTACTTTGAAACTACTGAATCGATCGAAATGAAATTTTGCACTGAGATGCGGAATGACGTGTGCAAGCTACAAGCGGAGTTTTGTTTAGATCTGTTGGTTCTACAGTAGAATTATCGCCCTCTACCCTTTAAGTTCCAAAACCACCTACGCAACCCAGGGCTATCCCGATGGAGAACTTCTCTATCTACTGGAGGTACTTATCTGGGAACGAAGCGTACCCGGGAAGAGACAGCCGCCATTCATTAACTTACCCTGATTAAGAAAGCGACGCCAAACGCCCCCATTTTAATCATTCATTTATTTGATCTTTTATTCGTGTTTTTCAATATACGAACTTTATTAACGAAAGTGTTTTCTCTAGTTGTTTCCACGAACCTCTGGATTTAAACAGGTTCTGGGCCTAGATACAGGAAACTTCTAAAATAAAACGAAATTGTTTTAAGCGTGGTTACGCGATCGGCAAAAGTGCTCGAAATCGAAGCGGTAGCTCAGTGCAAATTGACTGTGTTTTTCTGAAACATTCCAAGCACCAACAGTGAATAACTTTACTGAACGCGGTGGTGAAATTGAATCGAAGTGAACGTGTACAAACGATTTATTTCCAAAAATCCAGTGACGTGAATAACATTTTGTTTGTATAAAATGGCACAAACAAATTTAGTGAACTCAAGCAGAATCGAGACTCTCTCTAAGGATAACTATGAAACATGGAGGATTCAAGTCGAAGCCCTACTCAAAAACGACGCATGGGTTCATGTTTGCGGCGAGAAGATCGCACGACCAGAACCATAGAAAATTATAACTTTCGAACGACAACGCCTACGGACTTGACATTTTCAGGATAGGTGTGGATATAGAATGTCACGATCGAGTTGATCATTGACTGAAATTTGACTAGGGGTTCCGTTAATATGGTCGTTTGAAATTTAGTTTTCTCGATTATTCCAAAACTACGGATTCGATCGTGACGAAATTTTATATTTTATTATTGATATATTCAAGCCACATTTTGTCCAGATCGCATCACCAGAACCATAGAAACCATAGAAAATTTTAACTTTCGAACGAGAACGCCTAGGGACTTGAAATTTTCTGGATAGGTGTGGAACTCGAATGTCGCGGTCACGTATATCATTGAGCAAAATTGGACTAGGGGTTCCGCAAAGATGGCCTTCCAAAAAATTTCCTCCTTATTTCGATAATACTGATTGGGTTTGAATGAAATTTTCCTTATAGACGAAGAATAATGTATTCAAACTACGTGCGAAATTTTGTTCAGATCGCATCAACACGACCATAGATAGCGTAGAAAATTCTAGCGAATTACCGAAAACAAAATTGGCCCATTTTGTCACACTTACGCCAGTGCTAAGGCACTGGCGTGAATTCTGAAGTATCGCCTTAGTTGGAAATTTTTTTGACAGCTGTCAAAAAAAAATTCAAACTAAGGCGAAACTTCAGACTTCACGTCAGTGCTAAGTGAACATTTTTTTTTTTCGATAATTCGCTAGAACTTTCTAAGGTATCTATGTTCTTGGTAAGGCGATCTGAACAATATTTCGCTAGTAGTTTGAATACATTACTTTTCATTTCAATCAAATCAGTATTTTCGCAATTATCAGGAAAAAGATATTTCGAACGGCCATATTTACGGAACCCCAAGTCTTATTTGGCTCATTGATAGACGTGACCCCGAAATTCGAGATCCACACCTATCCGAAAAATTTCAAGTCTCTGGACCTTTCCGTTCGAAAGTTATAATTTTCTATGATTTCTATGGTTCTGGTCATGCGATCTGGACAAAATGTAGCTTGAATAGATCATTATCCATTGAAATACAAAATTTCATCACGGTCGAATCCGTAGTTTCGAATTCATCAAGAAAAATAAATTTCAAAAGAACATATTCACGGAACCCCTAGTCCAATATTGCTCATTGATGAACGTGACCGCAACCTTCGAGATCCTAACCTACCCTGAAAATTTCAAGTCCCTAGGAATTCTGTTCGGAAGTTATAATTTTCTATTTTTTCTATGGTTCGGGTCATGCGATCTAGTCAAACACGTCATTTCCCATCTGAATTTTACCTCGATCGAATCAGTAATTTCGAAGTAATCAGGAGAACAAAATTTCGAACGGCCATATTTATGGAACCCCTGATCAAATTTTGCCCAATAACAAACTCAACCGCGGCATTCGAGATTCGAACCTACTCTGAAAATTTCAAGTTTTCAGTTCGTTCCATTCAAGAGTTATCGTGTATACGGTCGGACGGACGGACAGACTTGAATTTTTTGACGGATTGGTCAACTTTGTCGATTCGACTCAAAAGTCGAAAAATACAGACATCGTGACGAAATGATATATCCCTCGTGTAAGTAGAACGAGCGCGCAATGAACGGAAAAATTAATTAATTTTCATTTTGTTTTGTGATTTTTTTCATTTGAGTCGATGTTGATTTTATTGAAAAATTTTTCAGATGTTAGTTTTCAGAATATATGACGCCTCACACTAAAGGAGGGGGAGGGGAATCTCAGAAATGTGACCAGCTGTGATAAGGAGGGGAGGGGTCAACGTGTGACGTTATTTATGGATGACCCTTAACACTCCAGGGATCGCAGTAGCGATTGAACCCTCGAGGAGTGCAGACGTATTGAGAAATGCGCATGTGTACCAAGTGAACCTCGTATAGAAGCGATAAGAAGAAGAAGAAATAACTGTGTCGAGTCCAGGTTTAGATCGATGGTTCCACAGATTATTTTACATTGAAGAGACAAAAGTGAATTTAGTGGAAAGTGAAAAAAGTGTTTAAGTGTTGTTTTGCTGAGTCACTCTGACAAAATGTCGGAATACGACTCTGCAAATGAGGACAGAGAATCCGATGCCGAAAACTTATCGGATGAAGAAATATCCGATATGGATATTGAAGAAGAAGTTAATGATGAATCCGAAAAAGATCGGATTATAAAAGAACAGAAGGACCAGATCAACAGCCTCATGAGTCAACTGAAAGTTATGACGGAGAGTCTCAAAACTTTATCCGACGAGGTGAAATCCTTGAGAACAGAAATGTCTCAGTCCTCGAAGCCGCGAAAACGGGCTAAGAGAAAAGAAGATGGCTTCTCCTCTGGGACAGAGGAGACAGTGTCAACCCCAATCCAAAAAGAAGTCCAGAAAAAAACTACAAATAATAATGATGCAGCTGCAGGTGGGCCACCTACGAAGATATCGTATATTGCAGCATTGCAAAAAGGAAAACGCCCAGAAGAAGCTACTTCTGCACCTGCAGAAGAAATTGAAGTCCCTGCTCAAATCGAGCAGAAAAAAGAGAAAGTCCCTCCAGTGACATTGAGGGGCACGGCCGACTGGACACAAATCTCGAGAGAGATGCAAATGAAGGGTATTAAATACCTGAGAGCGACCACAGTAAGAGACGGCATTCGGGTTGTTCCCCAATCCCCCGACGACCACAGAAAGATGACAAAATTCCTCGAGTTGAGAAATAAGGAATTCTACACCCTCCAAAGGGAAGAAGAGAAGAGAATCTACGCGGTGGTACGATATCTGCCACTAGACGCAGATATTAACATTATCACAGAGGACCTCGCCGAGCAAGGCATTACCGACGCGGATGTCATAAGGATGACATCCAACAAGACCAAAAAGGCAATACCCTTATTTTTGGTGAAAACCCAAAATAAGAAGGTATTCGAAGTAAAACAGCTCTACGGTATAAATTGTGTAGTAGAGCCGAAGAAGAAGAGCATTGGACCTGGCCAATGTCATAGATGTCAACGTTACGGACATGCGCAAAGTAAATGCACATTCCCATGGAGATGTGTTAAATGCTCTGGAGCACACAATAGTAAAGATTGTACGCTAACAAGAGAAAACGAGGAGAGAAATGCTACCTGTGCGCTCTGCGGAAAAGCAGGTCACCCAGCCAGCTACAAAGGATGTAGCGAGTGGAAACTGGTGACCAAAAAGAAGACTGCGACCAAAGCAAGAAAAGAAGAAGAGAAAATGATGCCTACTGTCCAACAAGAACAAAAGGAAGAAGATAAGAAGAAGAAATCGCCACCACTCAAACAAGAGCAGAAGAAAGAAGCCCCAAAAAATGGAAAATCCAAGAAGAGCAGCCAAAAGAAGAAAGAAGAGACCAACAAGAAAGGACCCGAAACCACCGAGGATCTAGATACCTTCACCAAGAATATCATGAGTAAGCTCATGAAATTCCTGGAAATAGAGATGGACAAAAAGTTCCGTAAACTCACTAAACCCAATTAATGGAGCTAGTGACTAACGCGAATAAAAACAACCTGAAGATTGTCTCATGGAACACAAACGGTCTACGAGCCCGTAGATCTGAAATAGAAGAAATAATATCCGAGAAACAACCGGATATTATAGCAATTCAGGAGACGAGACTATCTACAAGAAATAGAATTTCATTTCCCGACCATGAAATATACAGAAATGACAGAAATTGTACAGGAGGGGGCGTAGCCCTAATAGTCAAGAGGAACATCGACCACTATTTTGACGATGTACTGAATAATGGGCAAATAGAAGCCGTCTCGATTATAGTTAATACGAATCGAGGACAAATGAAAATTACGTCAGCCTACAAACCACCCCAAAATGACTTAATAGAGGAAGATCTGAAGAAGATGCTTGAAGGAAACTACCCGAACATCATTATTGGCGATATGAACTGCAAATCAAGAGAATGGAATAGCAGAACTGAAAACCAAAATGGGAAGAAGCTTAAGAAGTACGCCGAAAAACTAAATGCCATAGTATTAGGACCTGAAATTCCGACCTACCTGCCCAGAAGTAATGGCCTACCGGACGTATTAGATATCGTCATAATGAAAGATATTACCCAAGATTTCACACTTGATACTTTAGAAGAGGGCACATCAGACCACAACCCAATAGAACTCAGATTGGGACGCAGACCGATAACAGAAGAACTTCAAACAAAAGACTTCACAGACTGGCAAAAGTACAGTGAAATACTTCAGGAGAAAATTACTGAAATTCCACAGATAAGAACCCCTGAAGATCTGGAAGATGAAGTTGAAAAATTAGAAACCCGAATAAAAGAAGCCTACGAGGAAAGTACCAGAAGAATCGATAGGCCAGCCCCGAAACATCCACATGGTGAAACCCCAAAAGCAATAAAGGAGCTTATAAAGAGGAATAGAAAACTTAGGAAGAACTACAGAACTTCACATAGAGAAGAAGACAAGAAAGAGCTAAATAAACACAGCCAAGTGCTGAAAAATGCACTGAGAGAACTGAGAACAGACAGATGGAACCAAAGAGTTAGAGAGCTAAACACCATAGACCACTCAGCATGGAAGATGCAAAAGTGCTTACGACGCGAGAAAACCGAAATTCCCACTCTACACGGAGCAAATGGGATGGCCTACTCAAAGCTTGAAAAAGCCGAAGCACTGGTCGACGCAATAGAACGAGAAGCCAGAATCAACTACAGAGAAGACGATGACAATGAAGACTTAGAAGAAGAAGTCGAAGGAAATGAAGAATTGATGTTGGAACCGCCGGAAGGCGATACCATCCCAAACCCAACAACACCAACGGAAATTAAAGAAATCATCAAGAAATTGAAAAACAGGAAAGCTCCAGGGAAAGACAAAGTAACAAACTTTATGTTACGGAAATTGCCCAGAAAAGGAATAGCAGCGCTTACCAATATAGCAAACGCCGTGATGAGAACAGAATATTATCCGGAAAGATGGAAAACAGCAGAAGTAATTGTGTTCAATAAGCCAGGAAAAGATAGAAAATTCCCACAAAATTACAGGCCGATAAGTCTACTGTCAGCCCTTGGAAAAATTGTCGAAAGAGTCCTTGCAAGAAGACTCAATGAAGAAACAGAAGCGCTGAATCTGATACCACCGGAACAATTTGGATTCAGAAGAAATCATTCCACAGAACTTCAACTGTTAAGGATCACTGAATATGTCACTGAAGGATTTCAGAATAAACAAGCCACAGGATTAGTGCTATTAGATGTCGAGAGAGCCTTCGACCGAGTTTGGCACGAAGGACTTGCCTACAAGATGATGATGGCAGGCTACACCACCAAAACCTGCAAGATAATAAGAAACTACCTGAGGAACCGGAATTTTTATGTCAAAATAGACGACACATTATCTACCACCAGACAAGTAGAAGCAGGAGTACCCCAAGGATCAGTTCTAGGACCTCTGCTCTACAACATATATATCTACGATATTCCTAAGAATCCAAGGAATCTGCTCGCCCTTTATGCAGACGACACGGGAATAGCCTTCAGACATCGGCGACCAGATGTCATACACAGAAGACTGCAAGAAGCACTAGAAGATTTGGAAGAATGGTTCATTAAATGGAAAATTCAAATAAATAGCAAAAAGAGCCAAGCTATTCTACTACAGAAGCGGAGACTTGAAATTAATTCCAACCTACAGATAGATGGAGAAGAGATAAAATGGGAAAATGAAGTCAAATATCTAGGAGTAAAACTAGATAAAGGGCTTACATGGAAAAACCATATAAAATATGCAGTGGATAAAACAAACTCAGCAATGAGTAGACTTTACCCACTACTAGGAAGAAGAAGCCAAATGAACCAAAGCACGAAACTACGAATGATCAAGTCAATTGCAAGACCCCAACTAACATATGGCTCGGCGGCATGGGGCCATGCAGCCAATAGCAATATAAAGAAGATTCAAGCAACAGAGAATAAACTGCTCCGAGCAGCAATGAATATGCCGTGGTTCGTAAGAAACCAACAGATCCACAGAGATTTAGAATGGGAAACTGTCACAGATTTCCTAAAAAAGAAGGCCGAGAAGATATTTGAAAAAGCAAGTCAACACCCAAATGATGAGCTGAGAAGACTAGTTGACTACAACCCCGCGAAAGATGTGGTTAGGATACCCACCTATCACAAAAGACCCAGAGATCAACTACGTAGAAACAGAAATGAGTAATCTCAATTTAAATTATCCAGAAGAAGAGACTCCTATGAAATTCAAATTCAAATTCATAGATAACACAATTATCACACGACAAAGATCGTGATAGAGATACGAACAACAAGAGTCAAAAGGTTAGTAGGTTATAAATGCCCGGAATCTAAAACAGCAGGTTAGGTTTAGTTAGAGTAGGTCGTGCTTCACACGAAGTCTCACACTGTTCTATCTATCGGAGATAGTTCGTCCATGAGGATTCCCCCTGACTAAACAAAAAAAAAAAAAAAAAAAAAAATCCAGTGGTCGCGTCCCCAATCAGACAAAAGTAGTCGCTATGATCTCTCAGATATAGATTTTTATTTTGTAAATGTATTGGAATTCAAAATCTTTGAGTTTTTCGTCGTTTGAGTTGTTATCCTTTCTTTTAGATATCATTTTGAATCTGTAGAGAGTTAAATATCTATGATAATATGCGCCTATAGAATATCTAACAAGATTGGTCGCGTCATATATATCAGATACATATCCCTGTAACTTATGAGAAAAAACTATTGTTAACAAATATTATGATGCAAATGAATGGATAACTAACATATAGAACATAAATCAATGAAATTTAAGTATCCCCCAGACCTAAGCGGTACTGCGGGAGCGGGAACGGGAAAGATGCGGGATTGAAACCTGTAGCGGGATATGAAACCATTCGCACCAAAGCGTTTTACTGCCTTGCGAAAGCGGTATTGCAGCGTCCTATTTTCGTAACGCATCATGCACAGTTTATTCCGCTCCCGCATTATTCCCGCCCTTTATAGGTTAGGCATATTGAACTACGCGCAATGTCAGCGATTGAAACCTCGAGGAGTGCAGACGTATTGAGAAATGCGCATGTGTGCCAAGTGAACCTCGTATTGAAGCGATAAGAAGAAGAAGAAATAACTGTGTCGAGTCCAGGTTTAGATCGATGGTTCCACAGATTATTTTACATTGAAGAGACAAAAGTGAATTTAGTGGAAAGTGAAAAAAGTGTTTAAGTGTTGTTTGCTGAGTCACTCTGACAAAATGTCGGAATACGACTCTGCAAATGAGGACAGAGAATCCGATGTCGAAAACTTATCGGATGAAGAAATATCCGATATGGATATTGAAGAAGAAGAAGTTAATGATGAATCCGAAAAAGATCGGATTATAAAAGAACAGAAGGACCAGATCAACAGCCTCATGAGTCAACTGAAAGTTATGACGGAGAGTCTCAAAACTTTATCCGACGAAGTGAAATCCTTGAGAGAAGAAATATCTCAGTCCTCGAAGCCGCGGAAACGGGCTAAGAAAAAAGAAAATGGCTTCTCCTCTGGGACAGAGGAGACCGTGTCAGCCCCCACAATCCAAAAAGAAGACCCGAAAAAACCTACCGAAACTAATGATGCAGCTGCAAGAGGGCCACCTACGAAGAAGTCGTATATAGCAGCATTGCTGAAAGGAAAACGCCCAGAAGAAGCTACTTCTGCACCTGCAGAAGAAATTGAAGTCCCTGCTCAAATCGAGCAGAAAAAAGAGAAGGTCCCTCCAGTGACATTGAGAGGCACGGCCGACTGGACACAAATTTCGAGAGAGATGCAAATGAAGGGTATTAAATACCTGAGAGCGACCACAGTAAGAGACGGCATTCGCGTTGTTCCCCAATCCCCCGACGACCACAGAAAGATGACAAAATTCCTCGAGTTGAGAAATAAGGAATTCTACACCCTCCAAAGGGAAGAAGAGAAGAGAATCTACGCGGTGGTACGATATCTGCCACTGGACGCAGATATTAACATTATCACAGAGGACCTCGCCGAGCAAGGCATTGCCGACGCGGATGTCATAAGGATGACATCCAACAAGACCAAAAAGGCAATACCCTTATTTTTGGTGAAAACTCAAAATAAGAAGGTATTCGAAGTAAAACAGCTCTACGGTATAAATTGTGTAGTAGAGCCGAAGAAGAAGAGCATTGGACCTGGCCAATGTCATAGATGTCAACGTTACGGACATGCGCAAAGTAAATGCACATTCCCATGGAGATGTGTTAAATGCTCTGGAGCGCACAATAGTAAAGATTGTACGCTAACAAGAGAAAACGAGGAGAGAAATGCTACCTGTGCGCTCTGCGGAAAAACAGGTCACCCAGCCAGCTACAAAGGATGTAGCGAGTGGAAACTGGTGACCAAAAAGAAGACTGCGACCAAAGCAAGAAAAGAAGAAGAGAAAAAGATGCCTACTGTCCAACAAGAACAGAAGGAGAAAACGCTACCACTCAAACAAGAGCAGAAGAAAGAAGCCCCAAAAAATGGAAAATCCAAGAAGAGCAGCCAAAAGAAGAAAGAAGAGACCAACAAGAAAGGACCCGAAACCACCGAGGATCTAGATACCTTCACCAAAAATATCATGAGCAAGCTCATGAAATTCCTGGAAATAGAGATGGACAAAAAGTTCCGAAAACTCACTAAACCCAATTAATGGAGCTAGTGACTAATGAAAATAAAAACAACCTTAAGATAGTCTCATGGAACGCAAACGGTCTACGAGCCCGTAGATCTGAAATAGAAGAAATAATATCCGAGAAACAACCGGATATTATAGCCATTCAAGAAACGAGACTATCTACAAGAAATAGAATTTCATTTCCCGACCATGAAATATACAGAAATGACAGAAATTGTACAGGAGGGGGCGTAGCCCTAATAGTCAAGAAGAACATCGACCACTATTTTGACGATATACTAAATAATGGGAAAATAGAAGCCGTCTCGATTATAGTTAATACGAATCGAGGACAAATGAAAATTACGTCAGCCTACAAACCACCCCAAAACGACTTAATAGAGGAAGATCTGAAGAAGATGCTTGAAGGAAACTACCCGAACATCATTATTGGCGATATGAACTGCAAATCAAGAGAATGGAATAGCAGAACTGAAAACCAAAATGGGAAGAAGCTTAAGAAGTACGCCGAAAAACTAAATGCCATAGTATTAGGACCTGAAATTCCGACCTACCTGCCCAGAAGTAATGGCCTACCGGACGTATTAGATATCGTCATAATGAAAGATATTACCCAAGATTTCACACTTGATACTATAGAAGAGGGCACATCAGACCACAACCCAATAGAACTCAGATTGGGACGCAGACCGATAACAGAAGAACTTCAAACGAAAGACTTCACAGACTGGCAAAAGTACAGTGAAATACTCCAGGAGAAAATTACAGAAATTCCACAGATAAGAACCCCTGAAGAACTAGAAGATGAAGTTGAAAAATTAAAAACCCGAATAAAAGAAGCCTACGAGGAAAGTACCAGAAGAATCGAAAGGCCAGCCCCGAAACATTCACATGGTGAAACCCCAAAAGCAATAAAAGAGCTTATAAAGAGGAATAGAAAACTCAGGAAGAACTACAGAACTTCACATCGAGAAGAAGACAAGAAAGAGCTGAATAAACACAGTCAAGTGCTGAAAAATGCACTGAGAGAACTGAGAACAGACAGATGGAACCAAAGAGTTAGAGAGCTAAACACCATAGACCACTCAGCATGGAAGATGCAAAAGTGCTTACGACGCGAGAAAACCGAAATTCCCCCTCTACATGGAGCTAATGGGATGGCCTACTCAAAGCTTGAAAAAGCCGAAGCACTGGTCGACGCGATAGAACGAGAAGCCAGAATCAACTACAGAGAAGACGATGACAATGAAGATTTAGAAGAAGAAGTCGAAGAAAATGAAGAATTGATGTTGGAACCGCCGGAAGGCGATACCATCCCAAACCCAACAACACCAACGGAAATTGAAGAAATCATCAAGAAATTGAAAAACAGAAAAGCTCCAGGAAAAGACAAAGTAACCAACTTTATGTTACGGAAATTGCCCAGAAAAGGAATAGCAGCGCTAACCAATATAGCAAACGCAGTGATGAGAACAGAATACTATCCGGAAAGATGGAAAACAGCAGAAGTCATTGTGTTCAATAAGCCAGGAAAAGATAGAAAATTCCCACAAAACTACAGGCCGATAAGTCTACTGTCAGCACTTGGAAAAATTGTCGAAAGAGTCATTGCAAAAAGACTCAATGAAGAAACAGAAGCGCTGAATCTGATACCACCGGAACAATTTGGATTCAGAAGAAATCATTCCACAGAACTTCAACTGTTAAGGATCACTGAATATGTCACTGAAGGATTTCAGAATAAACAAGCCACTGGATTAGTGCTATTAGATGTCGAGAGAGCCTTCGACCGAGTTTGGCACGAAGGACTTGCCTACAAGATGATGATGGCAGGCTACACCACCAAAACCTGCAAGATAATAAGAAACTACCTGAGGAACCGTAATTTTTATGTCAAAATAGACGACACATTATCTACCACCAGACAAGTAGAAGCAGGAGTGCCCCAAGGATCAGTTCTAGGACCTCTGCTTTACAACATATATATCTACGATATTCCTAAGAACCCAAGGAATCTGCTAGCCCTTTATGCAGACGACACGGGAATAGCCTTCAGACATCGCCGACCAGATGTCATACACAGAAGACTGCAAGAAGCACTAGAAGATTTAGAAGAATGGTTCATCAAATGGAAAATTCAAATAAATAGCAAAAAGAGCCAAGCTATTCTACTACAGAAGCGGAGACTTGAAATTAATTCCAACCTACAGATAGATGGAGAAGAGATAAAATGGGAAAATGAAGTCAAATATCTAGGAGTAAAACTAGATAAAGGGCTTACATGGAAAAACCATATAAAATATGCAGTGGATAAAACAAACTCAGCGATGAGTAGACTTTACCCACTACTAGGAAGAAGAAGCCAAATGAACCAAAGCACGAAACTACGAATGATCAAGTCAATTGCAAGACCCCAACTAACATATGGCTCGGCGGCATGGGGCAATGCAGCCAATAGCCATATAAAGAAGATTCAAGCAACAGAAAATAAACTGCTCAGAGCAGCAATGAATATGCCGTGGTTCGTAAGAAACCAACAAATCCACAGAGACTGGAAACTGTCACAGATTTCCTGAAAAAGAAGGCCGAGAAGATATTTGAAAAAGCAAGTCAACACCCAAATGATGAGCTAAGAAGACTAGTTGACTACAACCCCGCAGAAGATGTGGTTAGGATACCCACCTATCACAAAAGACCCAGAGATCAACTACGTAGAAACAGAAATTGAGTAATCTCAATTTTAATCATCCAGAAGAAGAGACTCCTATGAAATTCAAATTCATAGGTAACACAAGCATCCCACGACAAAGATCGTGATAGAGATACGAACAAGAAGAGTCAAAAGGTTAGTAGGTAATAAATGCCCGGAATCTAAAACAGCAGGTTAGGTTTAGTTAGAGTAGGTCGTGCTTCACACGAAGTCTCACACTGTTCTATCTATCGGAGATAGTTCGTCCATGAGGATTCCCCCTGACTAAACAAAAAAAAAAAAAAAAAAAAAATACGCGCAATGTCGTTTACCGAAATGTTAATCGAGTTAGTCGAAACTCATCCAATTTCATATGATTTGGGAAATCCCGAATATAAGAATAAAAGGAAACGGGATAAAATGAAAAACTAAGTTACCCTCGTTCATCATCTTCGGCTAGAGTAAGTGGAAGAAGAGCTTCTTCTTCGTCGGATTAAGATGAGAGGTCCATTTATATCTTCTTCTTCACCAGAAATTACAAACAAAATTAATTAATAACCGCTTATTTTACCGCTTTGGTGCAGCTTTGGTGTGAACAAAAGAAATTTCCCGCTTCCCGCATTTATCGCTTCGTTCCCGTTCCGATACTTTAAACAAAAAATTACGAAAAGTACTGCCGTGAAGGCAGGAACTTTTGAGCGCTCGTACATGCACCTTGTAGGTAGATTCGCATTTTCCAGTTTTAGAAATCAATTGAAGGAATTTTCGACAGCTGTCAAAAAAATTCTGAAACTCAGGCGGAACTCCAGACTTCATGTCAGTGCTTCAGCTGACCAATTTTTTTCGATAATTCTACGGTATCTAAGGTCTTGGTGATGCGATCTGGACAAAATTTCGCACGTAGTTTGAATACATTATTCCTCAGCTAGGTTTATAATTTCATTCCAATCCGAACCGTAGTTTCGAAAATATCAGGAAAATAATATTTTGAACGGCCACATTCACGGAACCCCTAGTCCAATTTTGCTCATTGATTAACGTGACCGCGATATTTGCGATCCAAACCCACCCTGAAAATTTCAAGTTCCTAGGCCTTTCCGTTCAAAAGTTACAATTTTCTATGGTTTCTATGGTTCTGGTCATGCGATCTGGACAAAATATTGCTTTAATTTATCATTCTCGATAAAAATACAAAATTTCATCTCGATCGAATCCGTACTTTCGAAATTATCGAGAAAACAAAATTTCAAACGACCGTATTTACGGAACCCCTAGTAAAATTATGCTCATTGATAAACGTGATCGCGACATTTAAGATTCACACCTATCCTGAAAATTTCAAGTCCCTAGGCCTTTCCGTTCGAAAGTTATGATTTTCTATGGTTTCTATGGTTCTGGTTATGTGATCTGGAGAAATGTAGCTTGAATATATATTTCTCCATTAGTATACAAAATTTCGTCACGATCGAATCTGTAGTTTTGGAATTATCGAGAAAAATAAATTTCAAACGACCATATTTACGGAACCCCTAAAAAAATGTTGCTCATAGATGAACGTGATCACGACATTCGAGATCCACACCTATCCTGAAAATTTCAAGTCCCTAGGCGTTTCCGTTCAAAAGTTACAATTTTCTATGTTCTCCATGGTTCTGGTCATGCGATCTGGACAAAATTTCACATGTAGCTCGAGAACCTCATTCTCAACTCGGGCGCAAAATTTCATCTCGATCAAATTCGTAGTTTTCAAGTAATCAGGGAAACAAAACTTTGAACGGCCACATTTACGGAACCCCTTGTGGAATTCGGCCCATTGACGAACTCAACCGAGGCATTCGGGAACTGAACCCACACTGAAAATTTCAAGTCTCTAGGTTGTTCCTTTCGAGAGTTATCGTGCTTACGTACGGACGGCCGTTTGGCCGGACGGACAGACTCGAATTTTCCGTCGGATTCGTCATCAGTGATTCGATCATAGGCGATTGAGACCATTTTGGCACAAAATTCGAAAAATACAGACATCGTGACGAAATTATATAGCCCTCGTGTAAGTAGTACGAGCGCTCAAAAAGTAAACTCGAACATACTTATAAAATCAGTCTCGTTAAGGTGTGTACAGACATGCTCCGAATATCGTACCTTTGTATGTCACAGAATAAACTACTCTCTATTAGCAACATACTCAAAGTTTCGATGATCTAATGCAACTACCACATTTCGTGTGTTAGAAGAATACTGTACTTTTGCAAACTGTACTTTTGCAAACGCTACGTTGTTTATGTTCTGTCCAAAATGGCAATTCATGAATGTAACAGATATGGCGCGACCGCCGGACTGCTAATTGATGGAAGAATATTATGTGTTTGTCATAATACAAATCTAAAAACAGAAGCCGCACCGCCACTTAAATCAGTAAAACCAAAGGCGGTCGAGTCGCCCGCAAAGAACCTACAAAACAAAAAATATTTGAAATTATTTCCATAAAATCAAGCTTACTTCTGAAAAAAAAGTGCTAAATAAATAATAAAAGCCGCATTCGTGCTATTGTTTATCAACATATCAGATCAACACCTATCCTGAAAATTTCAAATCCCTAGGCCTTTTCGCTCGTGAGTTATGGTTTTCTATGGTTTCTATGGTTCCGGTCATGCGATCTGGGAAGGATCTCAACTTAACCGAGGCATTTGGGAACTGAACCCACACTGAAAATTTCAAGTCTCTGGATTGTTCCATTCGAGAGTTTTCGTGCTGACAGACGGCCAGATGGACGGACATACTTGAATTTTCCGACGGATTCGTCACCAGTGAGTCGAACTCTGTCGATTGAGACCATTTTCGGTTCAAAATTCGAAAAATACAGACATCGTGACGAATGATATAGCCCTCGTGTAAGTACAACGAGCGCTCAAAAATACAAAACTACCTGACTAGGGTCGATATATACTAAGAATGAAATATTTACATTCCTCAATCTCTGCTATAGTTCCACAAACTTCAATCACTATCTCCTCAGAATATCTTGACACGAATAATTTCTTTGAAGGTATGTTCCCTTATTGACATAGATCCACGATCCTCCATGCAACCTGTTGGGACGGCAATATGAATTAGCTCGGACATAACCAGGAATAATCAATGTTTTAACACTTTCAGGAGAACACCAGTGCTCCGCAATACTGACAATGTCCGGCTTTTTTTCCTTGAAGAGGATCTCGAGAATATCTAGTTTGTTATAACGTTAATTCCTCTCTGATGAGTGTGGAGACGGCAAGTTTCTCTGTATCATTTGTTCGGTTGGACGATAGGCCTTTCTCGGTTGAAACAAACGATTCATACTAGCCTTGTTTGGCGAATTCGAACCATCGAGTGCTTTCTCATAATCTGACCTTGGAACGAGAACTTTTAATGTGATAGCTTCATATTTTTCGACCCATTCAATAAAAGAATAGCCGGAGCCACAACCGATAACCAGAGAACGATTTCGTTTAGGAAACTACGAGAAACAATGTTCCAGTTACTCCCTTGCTATCTGATCCTGTGAGTTTTGTACGTTATTAGTTTAAACATCTCAGAATCGGTATTTTCACCAGAAAGCCGTTGCAATTTTACATTGGATGAGTCAATTTGAGTATTCATGGAGGTTCTCGAGTCTGCGATTTTAGAGTTGGGCAAATTCATTTTGGATTCAGACATTACGACTTCATCTCCAGTACTCATCGGTGGAATATCTGTAGATAATTCATGTCTTTATTGTTTGCAGATGAAATCATGTTGATTCTTTTCTTCGGGTTCATGATTTCATTGTTCTTATCGATGATATTTTGTATTTGAATAAATAATTGTTCTCAATCAATAGCGAGTTCTTTGCTTCTAATTCGAAAACTATTTTGAGTAGAAGTTCCTGATGTGTTGACTCATCTGTAATATAAATGAGTCAACGAAAATTCTTCTCCATTTCGTTAGTCGAGAATCTCGATTTTTGTATCTATTTCATCATTCTTATTTTTCCCAATATTCATTATCACCCCTACTATTTCTTCCCACTATCTCGAGTCGTTTTTTGGCCCACCAGTGTTTGAAATTATTAGTCATTCTTTGAAATCATTCCAATGACGTCATAGACGGCATTTTCCAAAACGCTTAGCATTATTTTGAACCGATAGAAGCTAATAGAGAGCGGTTCGAAGGTGTCAGTTGTGGTTTTAGGTAAGCTTTTGTTGGTGAAAACGTCAACCAATCTTCACAATAATCTGGTCCCGTGTATGCACTAAATACGCGAACAAAATAAATGTAGGAATAGGGTTGTCTTCCCTGTAATCTGAAACCTAGGACAACAAGCTTAAAAACCCCGTACATATTGCATCTGAAAACCTGTTGGGACATTATGAGATATTTTTTAACAACCTGTTATAATGGAAGAAATTTCCAAAATGTTTCAGGAGATTCTTAATTTTTTTCGATATTTGAAATATACCATGAATTATTACTCTTTTATACAGGTGTCCCAGAATGGGATAATCCTGAAATACTGTGAAGAAGGGCTGTAGCGCGCTCTTGAAAACAATACAAAAAATATCTATCCCCCGTAGAAATATCTTTTTGAGCGCTTGTACCATTTACACGAGGGCTATATCATTTCGTCACGATGTCTGTATTTTTCGAATTTTGAGCCGAATACGGTCTCAATCGACTATGTTCGACTCACTGATGACGAATCCGTCGAAGAATTCGAGTCTGTCCGTCCGTCCGTATACACGATAACTCTCGAACGGAATGTCCTAGAAACTTGAAATTTTCAGGGTAGGTTCGAATCTCGGATGCCGAGGTTGAGTTCGTTAGTGGGCAAAATTCCTCGAGGGGTTCCGTAAATATAGCCACTCGAAATTTTGTTTTCCTGATTACTTTGAAACTACAGATTCGATCGAGATGGAATTTTGCACTCTAATGGAAAATGAGGTGTTCAAGCTACATGCGAAATTTTGGTCAGCTCGCATCACCAGAACCATAGAAACCATAGAAAATTGTAACTTTTGAACGGAAACGCCTAGGGACTTGAAATTTTCAGGAAAGGTGTGGATCTCGAATGTCGTCATCACGTTCATCTATGAGCAAAATTATACCAGGGGTTCCTTAAATATGGTCGTTTGAAATTTAGTTTCCTTGATACTTTCAAAACTACAGATTCGATCCTAACGAAATTTTGTATACTAATTGAGAATGATATATTCAAGCTACATTTCTCCAGATCACATGACCAGAACCATAGAAAATCATTACTTTCGAACGGAAAAGCCTAGGGACTTGAAATTTTCAGGATAGGTGTGGATCTGAAATGTCGCGTTCACGTTCATCAATGAGCAGAATTATACTAGGGGTTCCGTAAATACGGTCGTGAAATTTTGGTTTCTCGATAATTTTGAAGCTACGGATTCGATCGAGATGAAATTTTGTATTTTAATCGAGAATGATATATTAAAACAATATTTTGTCCAGATCGCATGATCAGAACCATAGAAACTATAGAAAATTCTAACTTTTGAACGGAAAGGCCTAGGAATTTGAAATTTTCAGGGTGGGTTTGGATCGCGACTATCGCAGCCACGTTCACCAATGAGCAAAACTAGACTAGGGGTTCCGTGAATATGGCTGTTAAAAATATTTTTTTCCTGATAATTCCGAAACTACTGATTGGATTGGGATGAAATTTTGCACCTAGCTTAGGAATAATGAATTCAAACTACGTGCCAAATTTTATCCAGATCGCACCACCAAGACCATAGATACCGTAGAAAATTCTAGCGAATTATCGGAAAAAAATTGGTCACCTAAAGCACTGACATGAAGTCTGGAGTTTCGCCTAAGTTTCAGAATTTTTGTGACAGCTGTCGAAAATTCCTTCAATTGATTTCTAAAACTGAAAAATGCGAATCTACCTACAAGGTGCATGTACGAGCGCTCAAAAGCTACTGCCTTCACGGCAGTGCTTTTCGTAATTTTTTTCTAAATAATGGTTTCTACTACACCACGTTGCGTTTCTGTGTAACACGCTCACGAATAAATGAAAACGATCACTTCATAGTACAATATTCCTCATGGAAATACCAATACAGAAAAACGAATTAATAACTGTTGTCTTTTTTTTGGAAAAAAATATCCAACTTCAAATTTCATCATAAAAAATCATACTTTTACATATGTGATGAAATACTGGTCATATTTTATGATGAAATTGTTGAATATTTTTTTTCCAAAAAAATGACAACAGTTGTTCATACGATTTTCTGTACCTATATCTATTGGTATTTGAAGAATATTTTACTTTGAAGGAACTGGAGGATTTGATTTATTTGTGAGCGGGTTACACAGAAACGCAATGTGGTGTAGTCGACATTATTTTGAAAAAAAAAAATTCTACCGGGGATAGATGTTTTTTGTACTTTTTTAAGAGCGCCCAATAGCTATTCTCTACAGTATTTCAGGATTATCAATTTTTTCTTCCAAGAGGGAGGGGAGTACAGGGAATCTAGTCTAGAGACTAGAGAGTCACGAATGTCCACGATAGTATATTATATATGTGACCCTCACAGGCGCACGAGCCTGGCGGTGGCTCATGGTATTACTTAGGTCGTTTTTTCGCGAGACGATTTTTCAAAACTATATCGTCCGTTTTGAAATATTCGTATTTTCGCGACGAACTGGTGACGTCACGCACCAAATTGTTTGAAATAATTGTGTCCGGTATAAAAACAAGTTTTGGGATAGTTCGAACTGCGGTTCGTACTTTCATGTCATGGATGTAGTTTCTGACCGCTTTCGGTAACAGCTTTTTGAAGAATATTGATTATGTTTTTGAGTGCTCGTACGACTTACACGAGGGCTATATCATTTCGTCACGATGTCTGTATTTTTCGAATTTTGAGCCGAAAATGGTCTCAAACGACTATGTTCGACTCACTAATGACGAATCCGTCGAAAAATTCGAGTCTGTCAGTCCGGCCGTCCGGCCGGCCGTCCGTATACACGATAACTCTCGAACTGAATATCATTGAAACTTGAAATTTGTAGGGTAGGTTCGAATCTCGAATGTCGCGGTTAAGTTCGTTATTGGCAAAATTCGCCGAGGGGTTCCGTAAATATGGCCGCTCGAAATTTTGTTTTCCTGATTACTTTGAAACTACTGACTCGATCGAGATGAAATTTTGCTCTTCAATGGAAAATGAGGTGTTTAAGCTACATGCAAAATTTTGTTCAGCTCGCATCACCAGAACCATAGAAACCATGGAAAATTGTAACTTTTGAACGGAAACGCCTAGGGACTTGAAATTTTCAGGATAGGTGTGGATCTCGATTGTCGTGATCACGTTCATCTATGAGCAAAATTATACCAGGGGTTCCGTAAATATGGTCGTTTAAAATTTAGTTTTCTTGATAATTTCCAAACTACAGATTCGATCTTGACGAAATTCTGTATACTAATGGAGAATGATATATTCAAGCTACTTTTCTCTAGATCGCATGACCAGAACCATAAAATCCATAGAAAATCATAACTTTCGAACGGAAACGCCTAGGGACTTGAAATTTTCAGGATAGGTGTGGATCTCGATTGTCGTGATCACTTCCATCTATGAGCAAAATTATACCAGGGGTTCCGTAAATATGGTCGTTTGAAATTTAGTTTTCTTGATAATTTCCAAACAACAGATTCGATCGTGACGAAATTCTGTATACTAATGGAGAATGATATATTCAAGCTACTTCTCTAGATCGCATGACCAGAACCATAGAAACCATATAAAATCATAACTCTCGAACAGAAAGGCCTAGGGACTTGAAATTTTCAGGATAGGTGTAGATCTGAAATGTGGCGTTCACGTTCATCAATGAGCAGAATTATACTAGGTGTTCCGTAAATACGGTCGTTTGAAATTTTGTTTTCTCGATAATTTCGAAACTACGGATTCGATCGAAATAAAATTTTGTATTATAAACGAGAGTGATATATTAAAGAAACATTTTGTCCAGATCGCATGACCAGAACCATAGAAACTATAGAAAATTATAACTTCCGAAGGGAAAGGCCTAGGAACTTGAAATTTTCAGGGTGGGTTTGGATCGTGAATTTCACGGTCAAGTTCATCAATGAGCAAAATAAGACTAGGGGTTCCGTAAATATGTCCGTTCAAACTATTTTTTTCCTGATAGTTTCGAAACTACTGATCGGATTGAAATGAAATTTTGCACGTAGCTGAGGAATAATTTTTGCAAACTACGTACAAAATTTTGTCCAGATCGCATCACCAAGACCATAGATACCGTAGAAAATTCTAGCGAATTATCGAAAAAAAATTGATCAGCTGAAGCACTGACATGAAGTCTGGAGTTTCGCCTAAGTTTTAGAATTTTTTGACAGCTGTCGAAAATTCCTTCAATTGATTTCTAAAACTGGAAAATGCGAATCTACCTACAAGGTGCATGTACGAGCGCTCAAAAGCTCTTGCCTTCACGGCAGTGCTTTTCCAAATTTTTATTATTATTATTATGAAATTGATGAGAGTCGAGGTATAACCTATATGACTCATGAAAATAATACAAATTCTATATGCACATTGATCCTTACCAGAAAACATATCTAACTGAAACAAAAATATAATAAACAAAAAAGAGGAAAAAAACGCACATCCCACTAATACACCGACGCGACCCATCGATTAAACCCATTCTTGAAACGGTTCACATTTGTTGCCACAATGACGCCACTCAGTAATTTGACTGTTCCACACATCGAACACTCTGTTGCTGAAAAAACATTGGCTGGTATGAATTGAAAAGAAGTTAATGCTACTGCTACATTCTTCGAAGTATATATATACTCTATGTAGTTATTTGGGGCTCCGCGGCAGGGGCTAATCGACTGTTCATTTCTCAAAAGCGTATCGTACGACTTATTTTCAGACTTTGGCCATGCGATTCATGTCGTCCGATCTTCGGTCGATTTGGCATTCTTCCCTTCCCATGTATTTACATCCTCAACTGCCTTAATTATATTCACCTTAACATCAGTAAATACAAAAGATGCTCTGACTTTCATGGGTATGACACACGTCACACTGATACCATAGCCTTCCCCAGACATCGTACAGCTAAATATTAGTCCTCATAAAGCTTAATAGGTATAAAATTCTACTATAATTTGCCTAGTAGGTTGAAGTCAATGAATGGAAGGTCTTTCGAGCGAAAATTGAAGTGTCTGTTAATTAGCGGATGCTAATGTGTTGATGAGTTCCTTGAGGACTCTATTCACTAAAATTGTTCTTTTTTTTTCTTTTTTCTGTATGTGTGTATACTATTCAATATGACTCATTCTATACATTCCTTAAATGTCGAAAAGGATCAATAAACTTCATTATTATTATTATTATCACAAAGCATCTAGTCGATTCCGGTAGTAGTTGCTTAAGCTTAACGTCGAAGTATTCTTTTTTTTTTTTTTTTTTTTTTTTTTTGTTTAGTCAGGGGGAATCCTCATGGACGAACTATCTCCGATAGATAGAACAGTGTGAGACTTCGTGTGAAGCACGACCTACTCTAACTAAACCTAACCTGCTGTTTTAGATTCCGGGCATTTATTACCTACTAACCTTTTGACTCTTCTTGTTCGTATCTCTATCACGATCTTTGTCGTGGGATGCTTGTGTTACCTATGAATTTGAATTTCATAGGAGTCTCTTCTTCTGGGTGATTAAAATTGAGATTACTCAATTTCTGTTTCTACGTAGTTGATCTCTGGGTCTTTTGTGATAGGTGGGTATCCTAACCACATCTTCTGCGGGGTTGTAGTCAACTAGTCTTCTTAGCTCATCATTTGGGTGTTGACTTGCTTTTTCAAATATCTTCTCGGCCTTCTTTTTTAGGAAATCTGTGACAGTTTCCAGTCTCTGTGGATTTGTTGGTTTCTTACGAACCACGGCATATTCATTGCTGCTCTGAGCAGTTTATTTTCTGTTGCTTGAATCTTCTTTATATGGCTATTGGCTGCATTGCCCCATGCCGCCGAGCCATATGTTAGTTGGGGTCTTGCAATTGACTTGATCATTCGTAGTTTCGTGCTTTGGTTCATTTGGCTTCTTCTTCCTAGTAGTGGGTAAAGTCTACTCATCGCTGAGTTTGTTTTATCCACTGCATATTTTATATGGTTTTTCCATGTAAGCCCTTTATCTAGTTTTACTCCTAGATATTTGACTTCATTTTCCCATTTTATCTCTTCTCCATCTATCTGTAGGTTGGAATTAATTTCAAGTCTCCGCTTCTGTAGTAGAATAGCTTGGCTCTTTTTGCTATTTATTTGAATTTTCCATTTGATGAACCATTCTTCTAAATCTTCTAGTGCTTCTTGCAGTCTTCTGTGTATGACATCTGGTCGGCGATGTCTGAAGGCTATTCCCGTGTCGTCTGCATAAAGGGCTAGCAGATTCCTTGGGTTCTTAGGAATATCGTAGATATATATGTTGTAAAGCAGAGGTCCTAGAACTGATCCTTGGGGCACTCCTGCTTCTACTTGTCTGGTGGTAGATAATGTGTCGTCTATTTTGACATAAAAATTCCGGTTCCTCAGGTAGTTTCTTATTATCTTGCAGGTTTTGGTGGTGTAGCCTGCCATCATCATCTTGTAGGCAAGTCCTTCGTGCCAAACTCGGTCGAAGGCTCTCTCGACATCTAATAGCACTAATCCAGTGGCTTGTTTATTCTGAAATCCTTCAGTGACATATTCAGTGATCCTTAACAGTTAAAGTTCTGTGGAATGATTTCTTCTGAATCCAAATTGTTCCGGTGGTATCAGATTCAGCGCTTCTGTTTCTTCATTGAGTCTTTTTGCAATGACTCTTTCGACAATTTTTCCAAGTGCTGACAGTAGACTTATCGGCCTGTAGTTTTGTGGGAATTTTCTATCTTTTCCTGGCTTATTGAACACAATGACTTCTGCTGTTTTCCATCTTTCCGGATAGTATTCTGTTCTCATCACTGCGTTTGCTATATTGGTTAGCGCTGCTATTCCTTTTCTGGGCAATTTCCGTAACATAAAGTTGGTTACTTTGTCTTTTCCTGGAGCTTTTCTGTTTTTCAATTTCTTGATGATTTCTTTAATTTCCGTTGGTGTTGTTGGGTTTGGGATGGTATCGCCTTCCGGCGGTTCCAACATCAATTCTTCATTTTCTTCGACTTCTTCTTCTAAATCTTCATTGTCATCGTCTTCTCTGTAGTTGATTCTGGCTTCTCGTTCTATCGCGTCGACCAGTGCTTCGGCTTTTTCAAGCTTTGAGTAGGCCATCCCATTAGCTCCATGTAGAGGGGGAATTTCGGTTTTCTCGCGTCGTAAGCACTTTTGTATCTTCCATGCTGAGTGGTCTATGGTGTTTAGCTCTCTAACTCTTTGGTTCCATCTGTCTGTTCTCAGTTCTCTCAGTGCATTTTTCAGCACTTGACTGTGTATATTCAGCTCTTTCTTGTCTTCTTCTCGATGTGAAGTTCTGTAGTTCTTCCTGAGTTTTCTATTCCTCTTTATAAGCTCTTTTATTGCTTTTGGGGTTTCACCATGTGAATGTTTCGGGGCTGGCCTTTCGATTCTTCTGGTACTTTCCTCGTAGGCTTCTTTTATTCGGGTTTCTAATTTTTCAACTTCATCTTCTAGTTCTTCAGGGGTTCTTATCTGTGGAATTTCTGTAATTTTCTCCTGGAGTATTTCACTGTACTTTTGCCAGTCTGTGAAGTCTTTCGTTTGAAGTTCTTCTGTTATCGGTCTGCGTCCCAATCTGAGTTCTATTGGGTTGTGGTCTGATGTGCCCTCTTCTATAGTATCAAGTGTGAAATCTTGGGTAATATCTTTCATTATGACGATATCTAATACGTCCGGTAGGCCATTACTTCTGGGCAGGTAGGTCGGAATTTCAGGTCCTAATACTATGGCATTTAGTTTTTCGGCGTACTTCTTAAGCTTCTTCCCATTTTGGTTTTCAGTTCTGCTATTCCATTCTCTTGATTTGCAGTTCATATCGCCAATAATGATGTTCGGGTAGTTTCCTTCAAGCATCTTCTTCAGATCTTCCTCTATTAAGTCGTTTTGGGTTGGTTTGTAGGCTGACGTAAATTTCATTTGTCCTCGATTCGTATTAACTATAATCGAGACGGCTTCTATTTTCCCATTATTTAGTATATCGTCAAAATAGTGGTCGATGTTCTTCTTGACTATTAGGGCTACGCCCCCTCCTGTACAATTTCTGTCATTTCTGTATATTTCATGGTCGGGAAATGAAATTCTATTTCTTGTAGATAGTCTCGTTTCTTGAATGGCTATAATATCCGGTTGTTTCTCGGATATTATTTCTTCTATTTCAGATCTACGGGCTCGTAGACCGTTTGCGTTCCATGAGACTATCTTAAGGTTGTTTTTATTTTCATTAGTCACTAGCTCCATTAATTGGGTTTAGTGAGTTTTCGGAACTTTTTGTCCATCTCTATTTCCAGGAATTTCATGAGCTTGCTCATGATATTTTTGGTGAAGGTATCTAGATCCTCGGTGGTTTCGGGTCTTTTCTTGTTGGTCTCTTCTTTCTTCTTTTGGCTGCTCTTCTTGGATTTTCCATTTTTTGGGGCTTCTTTCTTCTGCTCTTGTTTGAGTGGTAGCGTTTTCTCCTTCTGTTCTTGTTGGACAGTAGGCATCTTTTTCTCTTCTTCTTTTCTTGCTTTGGTCGCAGTCTTCTTTTTGGTCACCAGTTTCCACTCGCTACATCCTTTGTAGCTGGCTGGGTGACCTGTTTTTCCGCAGAGCGCACAGGTAGCATTTCTCTCCTCGTTTTCTCTTGTTAGCGTACAATCTTTACTATTGTGCGCTCCAGAGCATTTAACACATCTCCATGGGAATGTGCATTTACTTTGCGCATGTCCGTAACGTTGACATCTATGACATTGGCCAGGTCCAATGCTCTTCTTCTTCGGCTCTACTACACAATTTATACCGTAGAGCTGTTTTACTTCGAATACCTTCTTATTTTGAGTTTTCACCAAAAATAAGGGTATTGCCTTTTTGGTCTTGTTGGATGTCATCCTTATGATATCCGCGTCGGCAATGCCTTGCTCGGCGAGGTCCTCTGTGATAATGTTAATATCTGCGTCCAGTGGCAGATATCGTACCACCGCGTAGATTCTCTTCTCTTCTTCCCTTTGGAGGGTGTAGAATTCCTTATTTCTCAACTCGAGGAATTTTGTCATCTTTCTGTGGTCGTCGGGGGATTGGGGAACAACGCGAATGCCGTCTCTTACTGTGGTCGCTCTCAGGTATTTAATACCCTTCATTTGCATCTCTCTCGAAATTCGTGTCCAGTCGGCCGTGCCTCTCAATGTCACTGGAGGGACCTTCTCTTTTTTCTGCTCGATTTGAGCAGGGACTTCAATTTCTTCTGCAGGTGCAGAAGTAGCTTCTTTTGGGCGTTTTCCTTTTAGCAATGCTGCTATATACGACTTCTTCGTAGGTGGCCCTCTTGCAGCTGCATCATTAGTTTCGGTAGGTTTTTTCGGGTCTTCTTTTTGGATTGTGGGGGCTGACACGGTCTCCTCTGTCCCAGAGGAGAAGCCATTTTCTTTTTTCTTAGCCCGTTTCCGCGGCTTCGAGGACTGAGATATTTCTTCTCTCAAGGATTTCACTTCGTCGGATAAAGTTTTGAGACTCTCCGTCATAACTTTCAGTTGACTCATGAGGCTGTTGATCTGGTCCTTCTGTTCTTTTATAATCCGATCTTTTTCGGATTCATCATTAACTTCTTCTTCTTCAATATCCATATCGGATATTTCTTCATCCGATAAGTTTTCGGCATCGGATTCTCTGTCCTCATTTGCAGAGTCGTATTCCGACATTTTGTCAGAGTGACTCAGCAAACAACACTTAAACACTTTTTTCACTTTCCACTAAATTCACTTTTGTCTCTTCAATGTAAAATAATCTGTGTCGAAGTATTCACTACACTGCTTCTAGTATTATTTACTTTTAGTCCGTAGTATATGCTTCAACATGTATAGCATCTATCCCACTCTGTCAGCCCAGGAGCAGGTTATGCGAAAATTATTAGATTTTCTGTTCTATCGTTGTTGTCAGACAAAGTCAGCCTAGAAATCACTCAAAATTCATCGTGCTTGTCAGTTGAATTGTTACAAGTTAGTATTGAAGTGGTAAAAACGTCATGAGTCGAAGAATTTCCCCCAGGAAGAAGAGTCGCAAAAGGAAGACATACAATTATGATTTGTGATGATAATACAAGATACTGTATGAAAAAATGACACCTGCCACCAAGTCTGCATCAGACGAACCCCTCAAAAAATTAAATAATAGTTAAAACACGAATAGAAAACAACAACACTTAGATACCTACTAAACAAGTATCGAAAAAGATTAATAACATAAAAAAAAAAAAAAAATTAAGAAAATAACGGATGTGAGAAGAATAGGCAATGAGAAAATTTCCATCTTTTCGGCCTCAACATACGAAAAGGGACATGAATTGTAGAATTCACCAACTAGAGAAAAGCACAATATAATTTCCTTCTGCGTACTCCATTCATTTTCCAACAGAAGTAACCGTAGCATGCCCCGTGAAACTGCTATTGCACCAACTTCGCTAACATCCAATACATACTACAAATTTCTTCTTGAATCGAAGTATCTGGTATCTTCTGTAAGAAGTATGTACTTCAAAGTGTATTAAATACTTCAGAGATCTACTATGGAGCAAATGCCAATAATTCTAGCATTAGTTTTTACTTCATTTTCATTCATACGCCCCTTTGTGATAGAGTGAATACTTCGAAGTAGATCCTCAAATAAAAAATTCATAAAAAGCACTGCCGTGAAGTCAGGTGCTTTTGAGCGCTCGTTTATGCAACTTGTCGGTAAATTCGCATTTTCCAGTTTTAAAAACCAATTGAAGAAATCTTTGACAGCTGTCGAAAAAAATTTCAAACTGAGGCGAAACTCCAAACTTCACGTCAGTGCTTTAGGTGAACAATTTTTTTTTTCGATAATTCGGCTGAATTTACTTCGGTTTCTTTGGCCTTGGTGATGCGATCTAGACAAAATTCGCATGTAGTTTGAATATATTATTCTTCATCTATGTGCGAAATTTCATTCCAATCCAATCAGTGGTTTCGAAATTATCAGGAAAAAAAATATTTTGAACGGCCATAATTACGGAACCCCTAGTCTAATTTTGCTCATTGATATACCGCGAAATTCAAGCTCCAAACCTACCCTGAAAATTCCCTAGGCCTTTCTGTTCGGAGTTATAATTTTCTATGGTTCTGGTCATGCGAAGTGGACAAAATGTAGCTTGAATATATCATTTCCATCTATGAGCAGAATTTCATTCTTATCCAATCCGTAGTTTCAAAATTATCAGAAAAAAATTATTTTGAACCCCTAGTCTAATTTTGTTCATTGATGAACGTTACCGCATTCGTGATCTTAACCCACCCTGAAAATTTCAAGTCTCTAAGCCTTTCCATTCGAAAGTAATATTTTTCTATGGTTTCTATGGTTCTGGTCATGCAATCTGAAAGAATTTTTTGCATGTAGCTTGAACAGTGAACACGTCATTCTTCTTTTGAGTGCATAATTCACCTCGATCGAATGAGTAGTTTCGAAGAAATCAGTGGAACAAATTTTCGAACGCCCGTATTTACGGAACCTCTGGTCGAATTTTGCCCAATCACGAACTCAACCTCGGCATTTGGATTCGAACCTACCCTGAAAATTTCAAGTTTCTAGGACGAGAGTTATCATGTATACATAAGGAAGGACAGAGTTGGATTTTCCGACGGATTCATCATCAGTGTGTCGAACCTTTGTTGGTTCTTCAATACAATTATCGCCCTCTACCCTTGAGGTTCCAAAACCACCTACGCTACTCAGGGCTATCCCGATGGAGAACTTCCTTATCCACTCCAGGTACTTCTTCTGGGACGAAGCGTACCCTAGAAGGGACGGCCGCCATTCATAAACTTCACGCTGATTAAGATAGCGTCTCCAACGCATCCATTTTAATTATTCATTTATTCAATCTTTTATTCGTGTTTTTCAATATACGAACTTTATTAACAAAAGTTTTTTCTTTAGTAGTTTTCACGAACCTCTGGAACAGGTTCTGGGCCTAGATACGTGAAACTTCTTAAATAAAACGAAATTGTTTAAACGTGGTGACGCGATCGTGAAAAGTGCTCGAAATCGAAGCGTTAGCTCAGTGCAAATTGACTGTGTTTTTCTGAAACATTCAAAGCACGAACAGTGAATAACTTTTCTGAACGCAGTGGTGAACTTGAATCGAAGTGAATGTGTACGAACGATTTATTTCCAAAAATCTAGTGACGTGAATAACATTTTGTTTGTATACAATGGCACAAACAAATTTAGTGAACTCAAGCAGACTCGAAACTCTCTCTAAGGATAATTACGATACATGGAGAATTCAAGTCGAAGCCCTACTCATCAAAAACGACGCATGGGGATATGTTTGCGGCGAGAAGACGAAACCAATAGTCTCCGAAGGAGACGCAGAATCCAAAACAAGATACGACGCATGGACTATTCAGGATAGAAAAGCTAAGTCAGATCTTATATTATCAATTAATTCTTCAGAATTAAAGCAGATTCGAGGCTGCGTTACATCAAAAGATGTATGGGACAAATTGGAAAGCGTATATATGTCCAAAGGTCCCCGGCGCATGGCGTCATTACTGAAACAAATTACTCAGCAAAAATTGCATGAAGGCGAGGATGTGAGGGAGCACCTATCGAAGTTTTTCGATGCTGTTGGAAAACTAGAAGATATGAATGTGCCAATTAATGGAAAATTACTGTCCATTATGATCCTTAACACCTTGCCTAGTAGCTTTGAGAATTTCAGATGTGCCATAGAAACGCGAGATATTTTACCTGACGCAGAAGATTTGAAAGTCAAGATCCTTGATGAATTCAATGCAAGAAGGCAAGCCGTTAACGTACAGAATTCCGGCGCTCTGTTCGCTAGGCAAAACCACCAAGGGTGGAAATCTTTCAAAGCAGGAAAAGGCAGTGGACGTGAAGAAGATAGAAAACAAAATTCAGGCAGTTCCGGCACCCGGTACAAATGTGGCTTTTGCGGAAAACCAGGCCACAAGGAATCTAATTGCTTCAAGAAGAAACAATCCAGAGAACCACCAAGGCAAGATGCAAAATTTGCAGAAGACTCTTACTTCAGCAGTTCAGAAATCGACGAATCGGCGAAAAATGCAGAATTTAGCCAAAGCACTAAAAGATGGTGTTTGGATAGTGGGTGTACTTCCCACCTCTGCAACGATGAAGGATCATTCTCCGATTCTCGAGAGGTTCAGAGTGGACTGAAATGGAGGGCCAGTAACGCCGTCGCCCGAATTGAGGCTAACGGCTCGCTCACACCAAAACCGTCATCGGCCGAATTTTGCTCGGGCGACGACGGCCGAACTCGGACGATCGAATCAAACACTTGTGAATGAAAGAGAGCGCGCACACCAACCCGACCGTCATCGTCCGATGACGCTCGACAACGGCCGATTGACTGTCGAATCCGAATTTGTTGGGATTTCTCGCCCGATATCGGCCGACGTCTACAGTGCAAATTAAGTAAATAATTCATATTTTAATTCAATCCTGTTGTTATCTTTTCAAACGAGTATGGATACTGAAAAAATAGTTAGTTGTGTTCATAATAGACCAACCCTATGGGATAAACATTCAAGAAATTAAAATAATCTAGATGTTTCGAAACGGTTATGGGCTGAAGTTGCATCGGCAACGGACGATGTCGGCACAAGTACGCGGTTGCAGTGTGAGCACATACATATCCGAGTTACTCGTCCGGGCAGCTCTGTCCGCCATCGGCCGACAAAATCGGTTTTGGTGTGAGCGAGCCGTAAAGGTGACGTCAGAATTATGACGTCGGATGGTCACCAAAGCAGGTCAGTCAAACTCGAGAACACTATCTATGTTCCAGATTTGAGAACGAATCTAATGTCGGTGGCGAAGATTGTCGATAGGAAATGCAACGTCTTGTTCACAGCTGATGGTGCCATCATCCAAGATCTTGATGGGAACGTTAAAATGCTGTTGCTGATCGTGAAGGCGATTTATTTTCCATACGAAGTGGATCCGAGCTGGCTTGCGCAGCTTCCAGTAGCAAGCTATCCAAGGCCACAGTATGGCACGAACGACTAGGGCATCTGAATTCGAAAGACATTTCGACCATGCTCAAGAATAATAATGTCATTGGTCTAGATTTTGAGGAAGACACCGACCTACGATCGTGCAAATCATGCGTTGCTGGAAAACTCTCAAGTACTCCATTTCCAAAACGTATCGAACGTTCTCCTTCAATCCTAGGCATAGTGCACACTGATTTATGTGGTCCAATGCGAACGCAATCGAAAGGAGGGATGCGCTATTTCATGACATGACATGACACACATGTCACAGATGACAAGTCGCGATGGTGCGAAGTTTACTTCCTTCGACACAAATCGGACGTTTTATCTAAGTTCGTTGAGTTCAAGAATCTTGCTGAAACTCAAACTGGCCAGAAGTTGAAAGTTATTCAGTTTGACAACGAAAAGGACTTCAATAACGCAGCGATGGACAAAATCCTGGCAAAATCCGGCATTCAAAGACGATTGACGACTGCATACACACCTCAACAAGACGGTGTTGCTGAGCGTAAAAATCGCACACTCGTCGAATCCGCTCGATGTATGCTAATTCGATCAGGTCTCCCACCATCATTTTGGGCTGAGGCAATTGCTACCGCAAATCATATCAGAAATAGGTGCATTACGAAGAGCCTGGATGGGGGAACTCCATACGAAAAATGCAAGGTCGACATTTTGGACAAAACTCCGAACAAGGATAAGTTCGAACCTAGGACCATCCGAGGTATCTTCGTCGGTTACTCCGAGATCTCCAAAGCTTATCGTGTTTGGATTTCCTCAGAAGGAAAAATCAGAGTTTCCAGGAATGTCAAGTTCTACGACGAATTTGGAGACGACGGAAAGTACGAGGACATCGTGAGCGAGGACACAATAAATGGTCGTCATAAGTTGTGCAAAGAGAGCCATGACAAACCAAGTGTCCGAGAAATCGAAATTGATCACAGTCCGCCAAATGTCGATAACCTACTCAAAAACAAGATCAAGTGAACGATCTGATTCCTGATAATCCGGAATTGGAACAGCAAGCGAGAAGAGGCCGTGGAAGACCTCGAAAAGTAAGGACCGGAAGGCCTAGGAATCAGTACTCGATTAACCGAGCTGAGAATATTAGAGTCGACGAAAGGATTCGACAAAACGGAGTTGTTCGTGTCGACGAAAATCGCCCTTCGGATACAAATGCGGAGGACAGGAGCATCCAGCGAAACGTGGATTCGAGGGATCATGAAGTCGAGCTAGCTATGAACGCTTCCGAGATTCCATTTTCTCAAGCCATAGCTGGACCGGACGCCGAAGAATGGAAAAAAGCCATATATTCCGAAATTGAAAGCTTAATTACCAATGACATCTGTGAAATTGTCGACAAATTTGTCGACGGAAGGATCATTGGATCCAGGACAGTGCTGCGGAACAAATATTCAGCAGATGGTAACCTGAAACGGAGAAAGGCTCGTGTCGTTGCTCAAGGCTTCAACCAACGTCCTGGTATCGATTTTTATGATACCTTCGCACCAGTCGCTCGACTCAGCTCTCTCAGACTTTTGATGGCTCTAGCTGCAAGAACAGGGATGGAAGTAACGCAGCTTGATGTTGCAACAGCCTATCTCAATGGAAAAATCGATTCCGAAATATTCATGCAGAAACCGAAATTCCTCGAAGAGATGCGGGAGAGAATAGTCCAAGTAGAAAAGGGCGGAAAAATCTCAAATAAGGCAAGAAATATGCTCAGCGATCTGAATAAGGGGACGAAGGTATGCAAGCTCAAAAAGGCAATATATGGTTTACGCCAAGCTGCTCGTCAATGGCACGCGGAACTGGAAAGAAATCTCATCAAGATAGGACTCATCCCAACGAAAGCTGATCCTTGTGTACACGTCCACAAGGACGAACGGACATATGTGCTAGTTTATGTCGACGATATGCTCGTTATTTTCAATGACAGAAGAAGGGAGAGACAGATCAAGTCGGAGCTCTCCAAGGCATTCACGATCAAAGACCTCGGCGAAGCTAAATATTGCTTGGGTATCGAAATTGATCGATCGAAGGAGAGATCAAGTCTTTCACAGTCCGCATACATAAGATATATCTTGAAGACATTCGGTATGACTGACAGCAAACCAGTGAGCACACCACTTGTATTGGGTACAAAGTTATCGGCCAACTGTGAAGAAGAGGACAAAGATGACTCGACTTCGTACCCGTTCAGAGAGCTCATCGGAGCACTTATGTACTTGGCAATAGGGACACGTCCCGACATTGCTCACGCTGTCAGCTCGTTAAGCCAGTTCAACTGCTGTCATCGGAGAATTCACTGGATAGCAGCCAAACGGATTCTCAGATATCTCAAAGGGACCATAGATCTCAAGCTGGTGTATAAAAGCGACAATGAGAGACTAAGATGCTTTGTTGATGCAGATTGGGGAAACTACGCAATTGATAGGAGATCCTACACTGGTTACTCCTTCGTCCTTTCCGGTGCCGCCATTTCATGGGAATCGCGAAAGCAAAGGACAGTTGCCTTATCTTCAACCGAGGCCGAATATATGAGCATCACTGATGCGGCAAAGGAAGCCATATACCTCATCAAATTTTTGAAGAAACTAGGTTTTTCCCAACTGGCCAACGCGGAACTCTTCAACGACAACCAAGGGGCGGGGAAATTAGCGGAGAATCCTGTTTTCCACTCGAGGTCGAAGCACATCGACATAAGGCATCATTTCATCCGTGATGTCTTGGCGACTCAACCCGTGAAGTTGTCCTATCTGCCGACCGAGCAAATGGTCGCAGATATCCACTCCAGGTACTTCTTCTGGGACGAAGCGTACCCTAGAAGGGACGGCCGCCATTCATAAACTTCACGCTGATTAAGATAGCGTCTCCAACGTACCCATTTTAATTCATTTATTCAATCTTTTATTCGTGTTTTTCAATATACGAACTTTATTAACAAAAGTGTTTTCTTTAGTTGTTTCCACGAACCTCTGGATTTTAACAACCTTGTCGATTGAGACCATTTTCTGCTCAAAATTCGAAAAATACAGACATCGTGACAAAATGATATAGCCCTCGTGTAAGTAGAACGAGCGCCCAAAAAAAAACTTCCTAAAAATCTACCAGCGGATGTCAAACTTCGATTATCCGTGCAACTTTCGGAAAATTAGTTTTCACTGTTGTGATCAGAAAAATTGTATGATCTTTGAAACGTTGTCTTTTTCTTTTCCCTAAAGTCACTGTCGATCTCATCAAAGCCTCCCAACATAGTTTTTTCGAAGGTTTTACTTTCGCATTTTACTTTCGCACTTAACGCACTCGTTAAGACGGACCCGCCATGCCTAGTCTCCTTAATCTCCGTTGGTGGTTGGAATGGTATTGCCTTCAGGATGTTTCAAAATCAATTTTCAATTTCCTTTGACTTCTTCTTTGAGTCTTCATTGTCATCGTCTTCCCTGTAGTTGATTCTGGCTTCTCTTTTCATTGCGTCGACCGGTGCTTCGGCTTTTTCAAGCTTTGAGTAGGCCATCCCATTTGGTACGTGTGAAGGAGGAATTCCTCGTAGGCTTCTTTTGTTCGGGTTTCTAATTTTTCAACTTCATCTTCTAGATCTTCAGGTTTTCTCATCTGTGGAATTTCAGTAATTTTCTCCTGAAGCATTTCATTGTACTATTGACAGTCTTCGAAGTTTTTCGTTTAAAGTTCTTCTGTTATCGGTCCGCGTCCCAATCTGAATTCTATTGGGTTATTATCTGATGTGCCCTCTTCTATAGTATCAAGTGTGAAATCTTGAGTAATATCTCTCATTATGACAATATCTAATACGTCTGGTAAGCTATTACTTCTGGGCAGGTAGGTCGGAATATCAGGTCCTAATACTATGGAATATAGTTTTTCGCATACTTCTGGTTCTTCCCATTTTGGTTTTCGGTTCTGCAGTTCCATTCTCTTGATTTCCAGTTCATATCGCCGATAATGATGTTCGGGTGGTTCCTTCTAGCATCTTTTTCAGTTCTTCTTCATTCAGACTATTTTGAGGTGGTTTGTCCATTACTGTGGTCGCTCTTAGGTATTCAATACTCTTCACTTGCATCTCTCTGGAGATTTGTTTCCAGTCGGCAGTGCCTTTTGAGGTCACTGGAGGGAACTTTTCTTTTTTCAGCTCGATTATTGCAACGCTGCAGTATGCGATATCTTCGTAGGTGACCCTCCTGCAGCGATATTATCCTTTACGGGTTGTTTTTTACGGTCTTTTTTTGTGATTGAGGGGGTTAACACTATCTCTTCTGTTCCAGAGTAGAAGGCATTTTCTTTTTCCTTAGCGCCCTTCCGCGGCTTCGAGGGTTTGGACATTTCCTCTCGCAAGGATATCACCCCGTTGGACAATAAATTGACACTGTCCACCAACACTCTCAGCTGATTCCTGAGTAGTTTAATCCCTTCCGTCCGCTTTTTTATAATCCGATCTTTCACGGATTCTTCATTAACTTCTTCTTCTACAACTTCGATTTCCATATCGGAGTTTTTTTCTTCCGATAAGATTTCTGCGTCGAAATCTCTGTCCTCATTTGCAGAGTCGTATTCCGACATTTTGTCGGAATGACTCAACAAACAACACTTGAACACCTATTTCACTTTTCACTTAAATCACTTTTGTCTCTTCAATGTGAAATAATCTGTGGAACCATCGAACTAAATCTGGACTCAACAGAGAAATATCTTCTATACTTAACACTTCTATACGAGGCTATCTAGAACTCATTGAGAAACGATTTGTTCCCACTACGGGGAAACATTAATAGTCGATTAGTCTTCTATAACGAAGCGTCACACAGGTACAATATACCTTGTCCGTGTCTATGACTAGACTACCTGCGAAATAAAATCCGTCAGTTCAATTGGCACACATGCGCACTTCTCAATACGTATTCACTCCTCGATAAGTCAAGCACTGCTCCCATTCATTTTCGTTTTCTATACTCGTATTTATACCGTCTATCGTCCACATGTCCGTATTGCCACATTCCCGCGTCGGCAAGCTGCCCCCTCTACTTTACACATGAGTTAGGAACAATATTTTTCCTACTAGCGTAAATGAAACACTTTCACGGATAGTTTTCGTGGATACTGACGTTACCAAAAATTTTCGTCTTGGATTGACGTTATTAGAAATTATTTTTTGTGGTCTCAGCTCATAGAGACATGTCAAAATTTTATGATTGACGGTAATTTTTAATATTTGCGTGCGGAAAAATCCCCTGCCATTCAATTTCCGCACGCATATGCTATTTACCTAACAAGTGCGGAAAATGAATTTTTCCGCAAGTGTTAGGTACAATAGTTGTCCTACAGACGTGCGGAAATGAGTACATAATTTGTAGAAATTTAATTATTTTCATTCAACTTTAACAAACAAACTACATATTATTATATATTTAAAAGTAACTGATTATTTGAAAAAAGGTAGTAACTATACATCTAATATATAAAATTCTCGTGTCACAGTTTTCGTTGCCATACTCCTCCGAAACGGCTTGACCGATTTTGATGAAATTTTTTGTGCTTATCCGGTATCTATGAGAATCGGCCAACATCTATTTTTCATCCCCCTAAATGTTAGGGGTAGTCCACCCCTAAATTTTTTTTTTATTTTTTAGACAAAATTTCTAATTTCTATTTTTTTTATGATACAACATACAAAAATACATACAATCCCAAATCCCCAAAAGGGAGAGACTGGGGGCGCGAAGCGCCCCCCGCGGTTTCGAGAGGGAGAAACGAGCTTTCCTAAGGTAAGAGAGGCCGAAGGCCTCGAGCAATTTTGAAATTGCGAAAAAAGGGAGAGACCGGGGGCGCGAAGCGCCCCCCGCGTTTTCGAGAGGGAGAAACGGGCTTTCCTAAGGTAAGAGAGGCCAAAGGCCTCGAGCAATTTTGAAATTGCGAAAAAAGGGAGAGACCGGGGGCGCGAAGCGCCCCCCGCGTTTTCGAGAGGGAGAAACGGGCTTTCCTAAGGTAAGAGAGGCCGAAGGCCTCGAGCAATTTTGAAAATGCGAAAAAAGGGAGAGACCGGGGGCGCGAAGCGCCCCCCGCGTTTTCGAGAGGGAGAAACGGGCTTTCCTAAGGTAAGAGAGGCCGAAGGCCTCGAGCAATTTTGAAATTGCGAAAAAAGGGAGAGACCGGGGGCGCGAAGCGCCCCCCGCGTTTTCGAGAGGGAGTAACGGGCTTTCCTAAGGTAAGAGAGGCCGAAGGCCTCGAGCAATTTTGAAATTGCGAAAAAAGGGAGAGACCGGGGGCGCGAAGCGCCCCCCGCGTTTTCGAGAGGGAGAAACGGGCTTTCCTAAGGTAAGAGAGGCCGAAGGCCTCGAGCAATTTTGAAATTGCGAAAAAAGGGAGAGACCGGGGGCGCGAAGCGCCCCCCGCGTTTTCGAGAGGGAGAAACGGGCTTTCCTAAGGTAAGAGAGGCCGAAGGCCTCGAGCAATTTTGAAATTGCGAAAAAAGGGAGAGACCGGGGGCGCGAAGCGCCCCCCGCGTTTTCGAGAGGGAGAAACGAGCTTTCCTAAGGTAAGAGAGGCCGAAGGCCTCGAGCAATTTTGAAATTGCGAAAAAAGGGAGAGACCGGGGGCGCGAAGCGCCCCCCGCGTTTTCGAGAGGGAGAAACGGGCTTTCCTAAGGTAAGAGAGGCCAAAGGCCTCGAGCAATTTTGAAATTGCGAAAAAAGGGAGAGACCGGGGGCGCGAAGCGCCCCCCGCGTTTTCGAGAGGGAGAAACGGGCTTTCCTAAGGTAAGAGAGGCCGAAGGCCTCGAGCAATTTTGAAATTGCGAAAAAAGGGAGAGATATGGCAAAACAACGTTTGCCGGGTCAGCTAGTAAAGCTATAAAAAACTGTTTGAAAAATTATTCTTTGTTGTAATTAACATGGTAGGTAACCGAAAACTGACAATTATAGGCATTATTAATCAAATTGGAAGCATTTTGATGGTCAGCGTCTTTGGTGTTGGCAATAATGTTGACACTGTTTCTTCTCAACTTGTCATATTGGAGCTGATTCACTGGTCAATTGTTGTCAGCAATAGTATCAATTTCATACGCAAAATTTGTAGAAGGCAAGGGTGAAGGCGGAAGCGAATTTTCTTTGTAATTTTCTCCTTTAGAACATAGAATTTGGTTGGCTATATGCTTTTTGTTCCCTATGGATTCGTCCCCAAATGATTCTGCCACTTTTGTGGATTGCCATCCCCCGAGACGTTTCAAATTAATAATTTGACCTCTTCTTTACTAATGTTGCTTATTTTCTTGTTGGCACATCATTTGACGAACTTTCCGTATTCTTGCATGTACCTAACTTCGACTTTTTCTGGAAGTAAATCCAAATCTACTTCTTTTGCTGCGTTCATAATATATTCTTGAGCCCAGCCTTCCATGGCCAGATTGTCAGATTCAATTAAATTCATTCTAATAGTGCAAAATTACGGAAAATACGTATACATATAAAAGCAACTAATGACAAATGAATATTAATGATTGTAGAAATGTCAGTTTGTTGATTTCTAATTATTTTTTTTTTTTTTTTTTTTTTTGTTTAGTCAGGGGTAATCCTCATGGACGAACTATCTCCGATAGATAGAACAGTGTGAGACTTCGTGTGGAGCACGACCTACTCTAACTAAACCTAACCTGCTGTTTTAGATTCCGGGCATATATTACCTACTAACCTTTTGACTCTTCTTGTTCGTATCTCTATCACGATCTTTGTCGTGGGATGCTTGTGTTACCTATGAATTTGAATTTCATAGGAGTCTCTTCTTCTGGATGATTTAAATTGAGATTACTCAATTTCTGTTTCTACGTAGTTGATCTCTGGGTCTTTTGTGATAGGTGGGTATCCTAACCACATCTTCTGCGGGGTTGTAGTCAACTAGTCTTCTTAGCTCATCATTTGGGTGTTGACTTGCTTTTTCAAATATCTTCTCGGCCTTCTTTTTTAGGAAATCTGTGACAGTTTCCCATTCTAAGTCTCTGTGGATTTGTTGGTTTCTTACGAACCACGGCATATTCATTGCTGCTCTGAGCAGTTTATTTTCTGTTGCTTGAATCTTCTTTATATGGCTATTGGCTGCATTGCCCCATGCCGCCGAGCCATATGTTAGTTGGGGTCTTGCAATTGACTTGATCATTCGTAGTTTCGTGCTTTGGTTCATTTGGCTTCTTCTTCCTAGTAGTGGGTAAAGTCTACTCATCGCTGAGTTTGTTTTATCCACTGCATATTTTATATGGTTTTTCCATGTAAGCCCTTTATCTAGTTTTACTCCTAGATATTTTTTTTTTTTTTTTTTTTTTTTGTTTAGTCAGGGGGAATCCTCATGGACGAACTATCTCCGATAGATAGAACAGTGTGAGACTTCGTGTGTAGCACGACCTACTCTAACTAAACCTAACCTGCTGTTTTAGATTCCGGGCATTTATTACCTACTAACCTTTTGACTCTTCTTGTTCGTATCTCTATCACGATCTTTGTCGTGTGATACTTGAGTTACCTATGAATTTGAATTTCATAGGAGTCTCTTCTTCTGGATGATTTAAATTGAGATTACTCAATTTCTGTTTCTACGTAGTTGATCTCTGGGTCTTTTGTGATAGGTGGGTATCCTAACCACATCTTCTGCGGGGTTGTAGTCAACTAGTCATCTAAGCTCATCATTTCGGTGTTGACTTGCTTTTTCAAATATCTTCTCGGCCTTCTTTTTTAGGAAATCTGTGACAGTTTCCCATTCTAAGTCTCTGTGGATTTGTTGGTTTCTTACGAACCACGGCATATTCATTGCTGCTCTGAGCAGTTTATTTTCTGTTGCTTGAATCTTCTTTATATGGCTATTGGCTGCATGGCCCCATGCCGCCGAGCCATATGTTAGTTGGGGTCTTGCAATTGACTTGATCATTCGTAGTTTCGTGCTTTGGTTCATTTGGCTTCTTCTTCCTAGTAGTGGGTAAAGTCTACTCATCGCTGAGTTTGTTTTATCCTCTGCATATTTTATATGGTTTTTCCATGTAAGCCCTTTATCTAGTTTTACTCCTAGATATTTGACTTCATTTTCCCATTTAATCTCTTCTCCGTCTATCTGTAGGTTGGAATTAATTTCAAGTCTCCGCTTCTGTAGTAGAATAGCTTGGCTCTTTTTGCTATTTATTTGAATTTTCCATTTAATGAACCATTCTTCTGAATCTTCTAGTGCTTCTTGCAGTCTTCTGTGTATGACATCTGGTCGTCGATGTCCGAAGGCTAATACTATGTCGTCTGCATAAAGGACTAGCAGATTCCTTGGGATCTTAGGAATATAAAAATTCCGGTTCCTCAGGTAGTTTCTTATTATCTTGCAGGTTTTGGTGGTGTAGCCTGCCAACATCATCTTGTAGGCAAGTCCTTCGTGCCAAACTCGGTCGAAGGCTCTCTCGACATCTAATAGCACTAATCCAGTGGCTTGTTTATTCTGAAATCCTTCAGTGACATATTCAGTGATCCTTAACAGTTGAAGTTCTGTGGAATGATTTCTTCTGAATCCAAATTGTTCCGGTGGTATCAGATTCAGCGCTTCTGTTTCTTCATTGAGTCTTTTTGCAATGACTCTTTCGACAATTTTTCCAAGTGCTGACAGTAGACTTATCGGCCTGTAGTTTTGTGGGAATTTTCTATCTTTTCCTGGCTTATTGAACACAATGACTTCTGCTGTTTTCCATCTTTCCGGATAGTATTCTGTTTTCATCACTGCGTTTGCTATATTGGTTAGCGCTGCTATTCCTTTTCTGGGCAATTTCCGTAACATAAAGTTTGTTACTTTGTCTTTTCCTGGAGCTTTTCTGTTTTTCAATTTCTTGATGATTTCTTTAATTTCCGTTGGTGTTGTTGGGTTTGGGATGGTATCGCCTTCCGGCGGTTCCAACATCAATTCTTCATTTTCTTCGACTTCTTCTTCTAAATCTTCATTGTCATCGTCTTCTCTGTAGTTGATTCTGGCTTCTCGTTCTATCGCGTCGACCAGTGCTTCGGCTTTTTCAAGCTTTGAGTAGGCCATCCCATTAGCTCCGTGTAGAGGGGGAATTTCGGTTTTCTCGCGTCGTAAGCACTTTTGCATCTTCCATGCTGAGTGGTCTATGGTGTTTAGCTCTCTAACTCTTTGGTTCCATCTGTCTGTTCTCAGTTCTCTCAGTGCATTTTTCAGCACTTGACTGTGTTTATTCAGCTCTTTCTTGTCTTCTTCTCGATGAGAAGTTCTGTAGTTCTTCCTGAGTTTTCTATTCCTCTTTATAAGCTCTTTTATTGCTTTTGGGGTTTCACCATGTGAATGTTTCGGGGCTGGCCTTTCGATTATTCTGGTACTTTCCTCGTAGGCTTCTTTCATTCGGGTTTCTAATTTTTCAACTTCATCTTCTAGTTCTTCAGGGGTTCTTATCTGTGGAATTTCTGTAATTTTCTCCTGGAGTATTTCACTGTACTTTTGCCAGTCTGTGAAGTCTTTCGTTTGAAGTTCTTCTGTTATCGGTCTGCGTCCCAATCTGAGTTCTATTGGGTTGTGGTCTGATGTGCCCTCTTCTATAGTATCAAGTGTGAAATCTTGGGTAATATCTTTCATTATGACGATATCTAATACGTCCGGTAGGCCATTACTTCTGGGCAGGTAGGTCGGAATTTCAGGTCCTAATACTATGGCATTTAGTTTTTCGGCGTACTTCTTAAGCTTCTTCCCATTTTGGTTTTCGGTTCTGCTATTCCATTCTCTTGACTTGCAGTTCATATCGCCAATAATGATTTTCGGGTAGTTTCCTTCAAGCATCTTCTTCAGATCTTCCTCTATTAAGTCGTTTTGGGGTGGTTTGTAGGCTGACGTAATTTTCATTTGTCCTCGATTCGTATTAACTATAATCGAGACGGCTTCTATTTTCCCATTATTCAGTATATCGTCAAAATAGTGGTCGATGTTCTTCTTGACTATTAGGGCTACGCCCCCTCCTGTACAATTTCTGTCATTTCTGTATATTTCATGGTCGGGAAATGAAATTCTATTTCTTGTAGATAGTCTCGTCTCCTGAATTGCTATAATATCCAGTTGTTTCTCGGATATTATTTCTTCTATTTCAGATCTACGGGCTCGTAGACCGTTTGTGTTCCATGAGACAATCTTCAGGCTGTTTTTATTTGCGTTAGTCACTAGCTCCATTAATTGGGTTTAGTGAGTTTACGGAACTTTTTGTCCATCTCTATTTCCAGGAATTTCATGAGCTTACTCATGATATTCTTGGTGAAGGTATCTAGATCCTCGGTGGTTTCGGGTCCTTTCTTGTTGGTCTCTTCTTTCTTCTTTTGGCTGCTCTTCTTGGATTTTCCATTTTTTGGGGCTTCTTTCTTCTGCTCTTGTTTGAGTGGTGGCGTTTTCTTCTTCTTATCTTCTTCCTTTTGTTCTTGTTGGACAGTAGGCATCATTTTCTTTTCTATTTCTAATTATAGTGACAAAAGGGACCTTTATACTTACGCTCCAGTCGCGCGCTACAGGACTGCGCGAAATCCTTGCAAAAAAAATGTACACGCGCCACTCCTTACCGCGCGAAAAACACTCGCGATTTCGCGTGCGACTAGAGTGAAAGTGTAAAGGTCCCTATTGTGTCTATGGTAACCTGAAAACCTAGGTAGCTTTCTTCTAATAATATTGCTAATTTTGGAATATACGTGAAGAAAAACTGATTTTCCGCACGGGTATCGGTGCGGAAAATTGATTTTTCCGCACGGCTGTAGGAAAATAGTTTTTTCTACAATCGATATCCAAAGTAGGCATTTGCGCTCGTATTTGACAACGCAAACGTAATCTTTTTCGAGGAATGTCACTTCTCTAAAATTTTCTACGGTATATATGGTCTTGGTGATGCGATCTGGACAGAATTTCCCTCGTTATTCTTCATCTATGTGCGAAATTTCATTCCAATCCAATAAGTAGTTTCGAAATTATCAGGAAAAAAATAGTTTGAACGGCTATATTCACGGAACCCCTAGTCTAATTTTGCTCATTGTGTCAGCGAAATTTGCGATCCGAACCTATCCTGAAAATTTCAAGTTACTAGGCCTTTCCGTTCGAAAGTTATGATATACTATGGTTTCTATGGTTCTAATCATGCGATCTGAAAAAAAAGTAGCTCGAATATATCAATCTCAATTTAAATACGAAATTTCGTCACGATCAAATCCATAGTTTTGAAATTATCAAGAAAACTGAATTTCAAACGACCATATTTACGGAACCCCTAGGCTAATTTTGCTCATTGATAGACTTGACAGCCACATTCGAGATCCACAACTATTCTGAAAATTTCAAGTCCCTAGGCTTTTCCATTACAATGTTATAATTTTCTATGGTTTCTATGGTTTTGGTTATGCGAGCTGAACAAAATTGCATGTAGCTTGAACACGTGGTTCTCCATCAGAGTGCCAAATTTCACCTCGATCGAATCTGTAGTTTCGAAGTAATCAGGAAAACAAAATTTCGAGCGGCCATATTTTCGGAATCCCTCGGTGAATTTTGCCCAATAACGAATTCAACCGCGGGATTCGAGATTCGAACCTACCCTGAAAATTTCAAGTTTGTAGGACATTCCGTTCGAGAGTTATCGAGTATACGGACGGCCATACGAACGGCCGGACGGACAGACTCGAATTTTTCGACGGATTCGTCATCAGTGAGTCGTTTGAGACCATTTTCGGCTCAAAATTCGAAAAATACAGACATCGTGCCGAAATGATATAGCCCTCGTGTACGAGCGCTCAAAAATAATAGCATTAGCATTTACTTCGTTTTTATTCTTACCACCTATTGTCTCTGCACCGTCCTGATGGATTTCTCCATTCGTGCGTTTTGTGAAGATTTAAGTGGTAGGACGTAGGACGTCACCGTTTTGAAATTATGGCATTTTAGTGATACACGAACTGGTGATGTCAACTACAAAATGTTTTCGAAATAGTGAACCGGGATCCACGCGAAAAGATGACTTCACTTAAAAAAAATTACGAAAAGCACTGCCGTGAAGTCAGGAGCTTTTGAGCGCTCGTACATCCACCTTGTAGGTTGATTCGCAATTTCCAGTTTTAGAAATCAATTGAAGGAATTTTCGACAGCTGTCGAAAAGTTCTGGAACTTAGGCGAAACTCCAGACTTCATGTCAGTGCTTCAGCTGATCAATTTTTTTTCGATAATTCGCTAGAATTTTCTACGGTATCTATGGCCTTGAAGATGCGATCTGGACAAAATTTTTCACGTAGTTTGAATGCATTATTCCTCAGCTAGGCACAAAATTTCATTCCAATCCGATCAGTAGTTTCGAAACTATCAGGAAAATAATATTTTGAACGGCCGTATTTACGGAACCCCTAGTCTAATTTTGCTCATTGATGAACGTGACCGCGATATTCGCTATCCAAACCCACCCTGAAAATTTCAAGTTCCTAGGTTTTTCCCTACGGAAGTTATAATTTTCTACGGTTTCTATGGTTCTGGTCATGCGATCTGAACAAAATGTTGCTTCAATATATCATTCTCGATTGAAATACAGAATTTTATTTCGATCGAATCCGTAGTTTCGAAATGATCGAGAAAACAAAATTTCAAACGACCGTATTTACGGAACCCCTAGTATAATTCTGCTCATTGATTAACGTGATCACGACATTCGAGATCCACACCTATCCTGAAAATTTCAAGTCCCTAGGCGTTTCCGTTCTAAAGTTACAATTTTTTATGGTTTCTATGGTTCTGGTCATGCGATATAGAAGAAAAATTACATGTAGCTTGACCACCTCATTCCCCATTCGATTGCAAAATTTCATCTCGATCAAATTTGTAGTTTTCAAGTAATCAGGGAAACAAAATTTTGAACGGCCATATTTACGGAACCCCTGGTGGAATTTGGCCCCTTAACGAACTCAACTGAGGCATTTGGGAACTGAACAATCACTGAAAATTTCAAGTCTCTAGGTTGTTCCGTTCGAGAGTTATCGTGCTTACGGCCGGACGGACAGACTCAAATTTTCCGACGGATTCGTCATCAGTGAGTCGAACATAGTCGATTGAGACCATTTTCGGCTCAAAATTCGAAAAATACAGACATCGTGACGAAATGATTCAGCCCTCGTGTAAGTAGTACGAGCGCTCAAAAAAAACTGAGAACAATAAATTTAAATCTTGAGTTAATGCAACCAAGTATGCGAAGGAAATATAGACCATAGACTATATGGAGTTTTGATTTTGAGAAGAAGCTATGAAAGCAATGGCTATGGACAGATTGGACAGTTCAAGATAATTATAATTCAATGAGAAAGTCACAATTTCCATATATGTATGTATGTATTAATATCCTATGTCATTTTCGGGCGTTATAATGCTGTCAGTGTTCAAACTATCCTACTTGGAGTTTCTTGTATACACCTGACTTCGAAAAGTCTTTATACGCAAGGAACCGCACTCAAATATTAACTGGCGAAAATGAAAAGGAACCCATTTCTTTTAACTGCCATTTTTAGCTTTTCTCATATTCCTTCGAGAAACTTTTATAATTAATTCGGGTTTTTATCATTCTGATGATACTTTACACTTCTGCCAGCTTTCTTATATTTGCATTCCTCTTGGACATTTATTACAGGGCGGTGAGATCTTTGAATTTTTCTTTGCTAACTAAATCTGCTCTTCGTGGCAGAATTTCAGCTGCGTGTAATGCCGGATAATTGATAGAATTACGAATCTTAAGTTGAGGAATGTCGGGATATTATGAATGGCTGTACATTTGAATTTTTCCACGGAGATGATTTAACGAATGGCCACAATATTTAAAGCCTCAACAGTAAACTGTTCAAGGCAATACTTTTGAACGGTGAATCAGTTTAATCATACTGGCATTGGTTTTTGTGGTATTGAAATGATCATGTGAAATTGAATGTTACAAAGTTTCATAAAAATAGTTATTTCATTATAAAATATGTATAAACTCCTACGAGATCTTATTCAAAATAGTGATGAGCAGTAAAACTGAAGAAACTAGAACATTGTATTTCTAAGCGCATTATTTCGAATAGAACTCATCTGCTTTCTAATCAATCTCATCGGCATTATCTTCATAACTCAGTGATTTTTCACAGGTTTCTAGGACATGGATTTTATTCACAAAACCAGCTTTTTGGAAAAAAGGCCAACTAGTTTCAACTTTATTGCCAAGTCTTCATCAGAGCTCTGAAATGGAACAACAATAACTACAACACAATTCAGATGATTGAAACAAAAGAACTTCGCAAAGAGTATACCATTGAAAATAACAAGTTGATAAGATATGTAATAGTAATTTTGTTGAAGTTTTTTTTATTTTTTTTTATTTAGTCAGGGAGAATCCTCATGGACGAACTTTCACCAATAAATAGAACAGTGTGAGACTTCGTGTGAAGCATGACCTGCTCTAACTAAACCTGACCTGCTCTAACTAAACCTAACCTGCTGTTTTCGATTCCGGGCATTTATTACCTAGTAACCTTTTGACTCTTCTTGTGTGTATCTCTTTCACGATCTTTGTCGTGTGATAATTGTGTTACCTTTGAATTTAAATTTCATAAGAGTCTCCTCTTCTTGATATTCGAAACTGAGTTCACTCAATTTCTGTTTCTACGTAGTTGATATCTGGGTCTTTCGTGATAGGTGTATATCGTAAGCACATCTTCTGCGGGGTTTAGTCAACTAGTCTTCTCAACTCATCATTTTGGTGTTGAATTGCTTTTTCAAATATCTTCTCGGCCTTCTTTTTTAGGGTGACAGTTTCCCATTCTAAGTCTCTGTGGATTTGTTGGTTTCTTACGAACCACGCTGCTCTAAGCAGTTCATTTTCTGTTGCTCGAATCTTCTTTATATGGCTATTGGCTGCATGGTCCCATGCCGCCCAGCCATATGTTAGTTGGGGTCTTGCAATTGACTTGATCATTCGTAGCTTCGTGCTTTGGTTCATTTGACTCCTTCTTCCAATCAGTGGGTAAAGTCTACTCATTGCTGAGTTTGTTTTATTCCTTTATCTAGTTTTAGTCCTAGATATTTGACTTGATTTTTCCATTCTATTTATTCTCCATCTATCCCTAGTTTGAAATCAATTTCAACTCTCCGCTTCTGTAGTATAAAAGCTTGGCTCTTTTTGCTATTTATTTGAATTTTCCATTTAATGATCCATTCTTCTGAATCTTCTAATGCTTTTTGCACTCTTCTGTGTATGACATCTGGTCGTCGATGTCTGAAGGCTATTCCCGTGTCGTCTGCATAAAGAGCTAGCAGATTTCTTGGATTTTTAGTAATATCGTAGATATATATGTTTTAGAGTAGATGTTCTAGAACTGATCCTTGCAGCACTCCTGCTTCTACTTGTCTGGTGGAAGATAATGTGTCGTCTATTTTGATATAAAAATTCCTGTTACCCAGGTAGTTTCTTATTATCTTGCAGGTTTTGGTGGCGTAGCCTATCATCATTCATTTTCGGCTTTTTTAAGCTCTGAGTATGCCATCCCATTTGCACCGTGTAGGGGAGGAATTTCGGTTTTCTCGCGTCGTAAGCACTTTTGCATCTTCCATGCTGAGTGGTCTTTGGTGTTCCGCTCTCTAAGTCGGGTTTCTAATTTTTCAACTTCATCTTCTAGATCTTCAGGGGGTTCTTATCTGTGGAATTTCAGTAATTTTCTTCTGGAGTATTTTACTGTACTTTTGCCAGTATGTGAAGTCTTTCGTTTGAAGTTCTTTTGTTATCGGTCTGCGTCCCAGACTGAGTTCGATTGGGTTGGGGTCTGATGTGCCCTCTTCTATACTATCAAGTGTAAAATCTTGGGTAATATCTTTCATTATGACGATATCTAATACTTCTGGTAGGCCATTACTTCTGGGCCGGTAGGTTGGAATATCAGGTACTAATACTATGGCATTTAGTTTCTCGGCATACTTCTAAAGCTTCTTCCCATTTTGGTTTAAGTTCTGTTTTTCCATTTTTGAGCGCTCGTACTACTTACACGAGGGCTATATCATTTCGTCACGATGTCTGTATTTTTCGAATTTTGAGCCGAAAATGGTCTCAATCGACTATGTTCGACTCACTGATGACGAATCCGTCGGAAAATTCGAGTCTGTCCGTCCGGCCGTAAGCATGATAACTCTCGAACAAAACAACCTAGAGACTTGAAATTTTCAGTGTGGGTTCAGTTCCCGAATGGCTCGGTTAAGTTCGTTAAAGGGCCAAATTCCACCAGGGTTTCCGTAAATATGGCCGTTCAAAGTTTTGTTTCCCTGATTACTTGAAAACTACAGATTTGATCGAAATGAAATTTTGCACTCAAATGGAAAATGAGGTGTTCAAGCTACATGTGAAATTTTGTCCAGATCGCATGACCAGAACCATAGAAACCATAGAAAATTGTAACTTTTGAACGGAAACGCCTAGGGACTTGAAATTTTCAGGATAGGTGTGGATCTCGAATGTCGTGATCACGTTCATCTATGAGCAACATTATACAAGGGGTTCCGTAAATACGGTCGTTTGAAATTTTGTTTTCTCGATAAATTCGAAACTGCGGATTCGATCGAGATGAAATTTTGTATTTTAATCGAGAATGATATATTGAAGCAATATTTTGTCCAGATCGCATGACCAGAACCATAGAAACCATAGAAAATTCTAACTTTTGAACGGAAAAGCCTAGGAACTTGAAATTTTCAGGGTGGGTTTGGATCGCAAATTTCACGGTCACGTTCATCAATGAGCAAAATTAGACTAGTAAATATGGCCGTTCAAAATATTTTTTTCCTGAAAGTTTCGAAACTACCGATCGGATTGGAATGATTTTTTTTTTTTTTTTTTTTTTTTGTTTAGTCAGGGGGAATCCTCATGGACGAACTATCTCCGATAGATAGAACAGTGTGAGACTTCGTGTGAAGCACGACATACTCTAACTAAACCTAACCTGCTGTTTTAGATTCCGGGCATTTATTACCTATTAACCTTTTGGCTCTTCTTGTTTGTATCTCTATCACGATCTTTGTCGTGTGATAATTGTGTTACCTATGAATTTGAATTTCATAGGAGTCTCTTCCTCTGGATAATTTAAATTGAGATTACTCAATTTCTGTTACTACGTAGTTGATCTCTGGGTCGTTTGTGATAGGTGGGTATCCTAACCACATCTTCTGCGGGGTTGTAGTCAACAAGTCTTCTTAGATCATCATTTGGGTGTTGACTTGCTCTTTCAAATATCTTCTCGGCCTTCTTTTTCAGGAAATCTGTGACAGTTTCCCATTCTAAGTCTCTGTGGATTTGTTGGTTTCTTACGAACCACGGCATATTCATTGCTGCTCTGAGCAGTTTATTCTCTGTTGCTTGAATCTTCTTTATATGGCTATTGGCTGCATGGCCCCATGCCGCCGAGCCATATGTTAGTTGGGGTCTTGCAATTGACTTGATCATTCGTAACTTCGTGCTTTGGTTCATTTGGCTTCTTCTTCCTAGCAGTGGGTAAAGTCTACTCATTGCTGAGTTTGTTTTATCCACTGCATATTTTATATGGTTTTTCCATGTTAGCCCTTTATCTAGTTTAACTCCTAGATATTTGACTTCATTTTCCCATTTTATCTCTTCTCCATCTATCTGTAGGTTGGAATTAATTTCAAGTCTCCGCTTCTGTAGTAAAATAGCTTGGCTCTTTTTGCTATTTATTTGAATTTTCCATTTAATGAACCATTCTTCCAAATCTTCTAGTGCTTCTTGCAGTCTTCTGTGTATGACATCTGGTCGTCGATGTCTGAAGGCTATTCCCGTGTCGTCTGCATAAAGGGCGAGCAGATTCCTTGGATTCTTAGGAATATCGTAGATATATATGTTGTAGAGCAGAGGTCCTAGAACTGATCCTTGGGGCACTCCTGCTTCTACTTGTCTGGTGGTAGATAATGTGTCGTCTATTTTGACATAAAAATTCCGGTTCCTCAGGTAGTTTCTTATTATCTTGCAGGTTTTGGTGGTGTAGCCTGCCATCATCATCTTGTAGGCAAGTCCTTCGTGCCATACTCGGTCGAAGGCTCTCTCGACATCTAATAGCACTAATCCCGTGGCTTGTTTATTCTGAAATCCTTCAGTGACATATTCAGTGATCCTTAACAGTTGAAGTTCTGTGGAATGATTTCTTCTGAATCCAAATTGTTCCGGTGGTATCAGATTCAGCGCTTCTGTTTCTTCATTGAGTCTTTTTGCAATGACTCTTTCGACAATTTTTCCGAGTGCTGACAGTAGACTTATCGGCCTGTAGTTTTGTGGAAATTTCCTATCTTTTCCTGGCTTATTGAACACAATTACTTCTGCTGTTTTCCATCTTTCCGGATAGTATTCTGTTCTCATCACTGCGTTTGCTATATTGGTTAACGCTGCTATTCCTTTTCTGGGCAATTTCCGTAACATGAAGTTTGTTACTTTGTCTTTTCCTGGAGCTTTTCTGTTTTTCAATTTCTTGATGATTTCTTTAATTTCCGTTGGTGTTGTTGGGTTTGGGATGGTATCGCCTTCCGGCGGTTCCAACATCAATTCTTCATTTCCTTCGACTTCTTCTTCTAAGTCTTCATTGTCATCGTCTTCTCTGTAGTTGATTCTGGCTTCTCGTTCTATTGCGTCGACCAGCGCTTCGGCTTTTTCTAGCTTTGAGTAGGCCATCCCATTAGCTCCGTGTAGAGGGGGAATTTCGGTTTTCTCGCGTCGTAAGCACTTTTGCATCTTCCATGCTGAGTGGTCTATGGTGTTTAGTTCTCTAACTCTTTGGTTCCATCTGTCTGTTCTCAGTTCACTCAGTGCATTTTTTAGCACTTGACTGTGTTTATTCAGCTCTTTCTTGTCTTCTTCTCGATGTGAAGTTCTGTAGTTCTTCCTAAGTTTTCTATTCCTCTTTATAAGCTCTTTTATTGCTTTTGGGGTTTCACCATGTAAATGTTTCGGGGCTGGCCTTTCGATTCTTCTGGTACTTTCCTCGTAGGCTTCTTTTATTCGGGTTTCTAATTTTTCAACTTCATCTTCTAGATCTTCAGGAGTTCTTATCTGTGGAATTTCAGTAATTTTCTCCTGGAGTATTTCACTGTACTTTTGCCAGTCTGTGAAGTCTTTCGTTCGAAGTTCTTCTGTTATCGGTCTGCGTCCCAATCTGACTTCTATTGGGTTGTGGTCTGATGTGCCCTCTTCTATAGTATCAAGTGTGAAATCTTGGGTAATATCTTTCATTATGACGATATCTAATACGTCCGGTAGGCCATTACTTCTGGGCAGGTAGGTCGGAATTTCAGGTCCTAATACTATGGCATTTAGTTTTTCGGCGTACTTCTTAAGCTTCTTCCCATTTTGGTTTTCAGTTCTGCTATTCCATTCTCTTGATTTGCAGTTCATATCGCCAATAATGATGTTCGGGTAGTTTCCTTCAAGCATCTTTTTCAGATCTTCCTCTATTAAGTCGTTTTGGGGTGGTTTGTAGGCTGACGTAATTTTCATTTGTCCTCGATTCGTATTAACTATAATCGAGACGGCTTCTATTTTCCCATTATTCAGTATATCGTCAAAATAGTGGTCGATGTTCCTCTTGACTATTAGGGCTACGCCCCCTCCTGTACAATTTCTGTCATTTCTGTATATTTCATGGTCGGGAAATGAAATTCTATTTCTTGTAGATAGTCTCGTTTCTTGAATGGCTATAATATCCGGTTGTTTCTCGGATATTATTTCTTCTATTTCAGATCTACGGGCTCGTAGACCGTTTGCGTTCCATGAGACTATCTTTAGGTTGTTTTTATTTTCGTTAGTCACTAGCTCCATTAATTGGGTTTAGTGAGTTTTCGGAACTTTTTGTCCATCTCTATTTCCAGGAATTTCATGAGCTTGCTCATGATATTTTTGGTGAAGGTATCTAGATCCTCGGTGGTTTCGGGTCCTTTCTTGTTGGTCTCTTCTTTCTTCTTTTGGCTGCTCTTCTTGGATTTTCCATTTTTTAGGGCTTCTTTCTTTTGCTCTTGTTTGAGTGGTAGCGTTTTCTTCTTCTTATCTGCTTCCTTCTGTTCTTGTTGGATAGTAGGCATCTTTTTCTCTTCTTCTTTTCTTGCTTTGGTCGCAGTCTTCTTTTTGGTCACCAGTTTCCACTCGCTACATCCTTTGTAGCTGGCTGGGTGACCTGTTTTTCCGCAGAGCGCACAGGTAGCATTTCTCTCCTCGTTTTCTCTTGTTAGCGTACAATCTTTACTATTGTGCGCTCCAGAGCATTTAACACATCTCCATGGGAATGTGCATTTACTTTGCGCATGTCCGTAACGTTGACATCTATGACATTGGCCAGGTCCAATGCTCTTCTTCTTCGGCTCTACTACACAATTTATACCGTAGAGCTGTTTTACTTCGAATACCTTCTTATTTTGAGTTTTCACCAAAAATAAGGGTATTGCCTTTTTGGTCTTGTTGGATGTCATCCTTATGACATCCGCGTCGGCAATGCCTTGCTCGGCGAGGTCCTCTGTGATAATGTTAATATCTGCGTCCAGTGGCAGATATCGTACCACCGCGTAGATTCTCTTCTCTTCTTCCCTTTGGAGGGTGTAGAATTCCTTATTTCTCAACTCGAGGAATTTTGTCATCTTTCTGTGGTCGTCGGGGGATTGGGGAACAACGCGAATGCCGTCTCTTACAGTGGTCGCTCTCAGGTATTTAATACCCTTCATTTGCATCTCTCTCGAGATTTGTGTCCAGTCGGCCGTGCCTCTTAATGTCACTGGAGGGACTTTCCCTTTTTTCTGCTCGATTGGAGCAGGGCCTTCAATTTCTTCTGCGGTTGCAGAAATAGCTTCTTCTGGGCGTTTTCCTTTCTGCAATGCTGCAATATACGACATCTTCGTAGGTGGCCCTCCTGCTGCATCATTAAATTCGGTAGGTTTTTTCTGGTCTTCTTTTTGGATTGTGGGGGTTGACACTGTCTCCTCTGTCCCAGAGGAGAAGCCATTTTCTTTTCTCTTAGCCCGTTTCCGCGGCTTCGAGGGCTGAGACATTTCTGCTCTCAAGGATTTCACCTCATCTGATAAAGTTTTAAGGCTGTCCGTCAAAACTTTCATCTGACTCATGAGTGTGTTGATATACTCCTTCTGTTCTTGTATAATCCGATCTTTATCGGTTTCCTCATTGGCATCTTCTACTTCAACATCCATATCGGATATTTCTTCATCCGACAAGTTTTCTGCGTCGGATTCTCTGTCTTCATTTGCAGAGTCGTATTCCGACATTTTGTCAGAGTGACTCAGCAAACGACACTTGAACACTTTTTTTTTTTTTTCACTTTTCACTAAATTCACTTTTGTCTCTTCAATGTAAAATAATCTGTGGAACCATCGATCTAAACCTGGACTCAACACAGTTATTTCTTCTTCTTCTTATCTCTTCTATACGAGGTTCACTTGGAACACATGCGCATTTCTCAATACGTCTGCACTCCTCGAGGGTTCAATCGCTACTGATTGGAATGAAATTATGCACCTAGTGTTAAACACTCAGAAGACGAAGATGCCCCACCACACGGAACTGACCGAAACCGCCCTTCTGGAGGGGATTCATGGATAAATAGGGATGTTTTGGTTAGATTCAGCCTTCTTCTTCTTGTTCTCTCTCTTGACCTACGATCCGTCTAGACCATCTTAGCGTCTTCGGGTTTCTTCGACAAATACAAATATTGTAAATATACGGACAGTCATTGTCCCCTTTTTTGTGAATATACTTATTTAAAACCTCTCTTGTTGATTGCGAATATTCTGGAGTTGAAATATAACCGGTATATACAATACCGCAACAAATCAAGCTACATAACACCTAGCTCAGGAATAATGTATTCCAACTACGTGCAAAATTTTGTCCAGATCGCATCACCAAGACCATAGATACCGTGGAAAATTCTAGCGAATTATCGGAAAAAAATTGATCAGCTGAAGCACCGACATGAAGTCTGGAGTTTCGCATAAGTTCCAGAATTTTTTTGACAGCAGTCAAAAATTCCTTCAATTGATTTCTAAAACTGGAAAATGCGAATCTACCTACAAGGTGCATGTACGAGCGCTCAAAAGCTCCTGCCTTCACGGCAGTGCTTTTCGTAATTTTTTTTATTCAGTTCATATTGACGACTTAATCGAGACAGCTACAATTTGTCCATTATCCAGTACATCGTACAGTACGATGTCTTTTTGAGCGCTCGTACTAATTACAGGAGGGCTATACCATTTCGTCACGATGTCGGTATTTTTCGAATTTTGAGCCGAAAATGGTCTTAATCGACTATGTTCGACTCACTGATGACGAATCCGTCAAAAAATTTGGAGTTTGTCCGTCCGGCCGTCCGTATACACGATAACTCTCGAACGGAACGTCCTGGAAACTTGAAATTTACAGGGTAGGTTCTAATCTCAAATGCCGCGGGTAAGTTCGTTATTGGGCAAAATTCGCCCAGGGGTTCCGTGAATATGGCTGCCTGAAATTTTGTTCTCCTGATTACTTCGAAACTACAGATTAGCCTGAGTGTTAATATATGGCAGTATCATCTGCGTAGAGTGCTATGTTAGTATGTTCGTACTTGGGAATGTCCTGAACGTAGATATTGAATAATCTTGGTGCCAGGAAGGATCCTTGTACGATGCCTGCAGGAATGTTTTTAAATTTAGAAAGTTTTTCTTCAACTCTGACCTGGAATTTTCATATCCGAAAGATATGAGTAAATCATTTTTATCATGAATTTAAGGAAATTTAGTTGGATCATTTTGAAGATCAGGCCAGTTATCCAGACTTTATCGAAAGTTAAGTAGAAACATGACCGTATGATTTTTCATATTGAAGTTATTAATTATGTCGGTTACAATCCTGCAGACTTGCTGTGTCGAGCTATGATTTTCCCTAAACCCGAATTAGTATTCATTTTTGATTTTGTCTTTTTGAGCGCTCGTACTACTGACACGAGGGCTATATCATTTCGTCACGATGTCTGTATTTTTCGAATTTTGAGCCGAAAATGGTCTCAAACGACTATGTTCGACTCACTGATGACGAATCCGTCAAAAAATTCGAGTCTGTCCGTCCGTCCGTCCGTCCGTCCGGCCGTATACACGATAACTCTCGAACAGAATGTCCTAGAAACTTGAAATTTTCAGGGTAGGTTCGAATCTCGAATGCCGCGGTTAAGTTCGTTATTGGGCGAAATTCGTCGAGGGGTTCCGTAAATATGGCTGTTCGAAATTTTGTTTTCCTGATTACTTTGAAACTACAGATTCGATCAAGATGAAATTTTGCACTCTGATGGAAAATGAGGTGTTCAAGCTACATGCAAAATTTTGTTCAGCTTGCATCACCAGAACCATAGAAACCATAGAAAATTGTAACTTTTGAACGGCAACGCCTAGGGACTTGAAATTTTCAGGATAGGTGTGGATCTCGATTTTTGTGATTACTTTCATCAATGAGCAAAATTAGACAAGGGGTTCCGTAAATATGGCTGTTTGAAATTCAGTTTTCTTGATAATTTCAAAACTATGGATTTGATCTAGACGAAAATTTGTATTTAAATTGAGAATGATATATTCGAGCTACATTTTTCCAGATCGCATAATCAGGACCATAGAAAATAAAAACTTTTGAACGGAAAGTCCTAGGGACTTGAAATTTTCAGGATAGGTTTGGATCGCGAATTTCGCGGTTACGTTTATCAATGAGCAGAATTAGACTAGGGGTTCCGTAAATATAGCCGTTCAAACTATTTTTTTCCTAATAATTTCGAAACTACTTATTGGATTGGAATGAAATTTCGCACATAGATGAAGAATAATATATTCAAACTACGTGGGAAATTGTGTCCAGATCGCATTACCAAGACCATAGATACCGTAGAAAATTCTAGCGAATTATCGAAAAAAAATTGGTCACCTAAAGCACTGACTTTAAGTCTGGATTTTCGCCTTGGTTTCGCCTAAATTTTTCTGACAGCTGTAAAAAATTTCCTCAATTGATTTCCAAAACAGGAAAATGCAAATCTACCTACAAGTTGCATGTACGAGCGCTCAAAAGCTCCTGCCTTCACGGCAGTGCTTTTCGTAATTTTTTCAATGAGTATATTGATTTTGTCTAGAAGAATTTTCTCAGCAATTTTGTTGAGATCGGACAACAGGCTGATTGGACGTTAATTGGCTGGCGAGTCATTGTTTTTCCCGGTTTTCGTTATTGGGACCCCAATGGTCGTTTTCCACCGTACGTTTGCCACCGCTTCCTTATCGGATTCCGGTATTTAATTTGTATAGGCGGGAATTTTGTCGATAGGGTCTTTTATGGGTTCTTTAGGGGTGGTTTTATCTCGGGCATGCTTGACAGCTTTCGAAAATTTTGAGTGGTCTATTGTATACTGCAGTTAGAGAAAAGCGCTTACCGATACGAATACCTAAATATTCTATTGTGCAGTTGGGGATTTTTGGAATTTGACTATATGCTAAATTTTTTTTATTAGGATAACAATTCCTCCGTAACTATTGTTCGCCGGTCTGTCTTGTCTGATTACTTTGTAACCGTTTATAAAAAATTACGAAAAGCACTGGAGTTCCGTAAAAATGGCCGCTCGAAATTTTGTTTTTCTGATTACTTCGAAACTACTAATTCGATTGAAGTGAAATTTTGCACGCAGATAGAAAATTACGTGTCCGAGCTACATACAGAATTTAGTCCAGCTCGCATGACCAGAACCATAGGAAACATAGATAATTATAACTTTGTAATGGAATGGCCTAGGGATTTGAAATTTTCAGGATATGTGTGGATTTCGAATGTTGCGGTCGCGTTCTTCAATGAGCAAAAGTAGACTAGGGGTTTCGTAAATATGGCTGTTTGAAATTCAGTTTTCTTGATAATTTCAAAACTATGGATTTGATGAGAATGATATATTCGAGCTATATTTTTTTCAGATCGCATGATCAGAACAGTAGAAACCATAGAAAATAATAACTTTCGAACGGAAAGACCTAGGGACTCGAAATTTTCAGGATAGGTTCGTGGTTATGTTCATCAATGAGCAGAATTTGACTAGGGGTTCCGTAAATATAGCCGCTCAAACAATTTTTTCCTGATAATTCGAAAACTACTCATTGGATTGGAATGAAATTTCGCACATAGATGAAGAATAATGTATTCAAACTACTGGCGAAATTTTGTCCAGATCGCATTACCAAGACCATAGATACCGTAGAAAATTCTAGCGAATTATCGAAAAAAAAAGGTCACCTAAAGCACTGACGAGAAGTCTGGATTTTCGCCTTAGTTTGAAATTTTCTCTGACAGCTGTCAAAATCTTTCCAGTTGGTTTCTAAAACTGGAGAATGCGAATCTACCTACAAGGTGGATGAACGAGCGCTCGAAAGCTCGCAGTGCTTCTCTAAATTTTTTTTAGCCTTCACAGCTCGGATTCGGGGCTTCACTGTACTTTTTGGCGGCTGCTGGCGTGAAGGTTATCTTTTGAGACATCTTCTTGTTCAGTAGGGATATGTAAGTTGGGCATCTCGTGCTGTTCGCGGTATGGTCCCTTGGTAATCAGCGCATTTTGCAGGTGTTGTCCTCGGTTTTGGGCATTCTCTTGTTAGTTGTTTGCCGGCACATTTCAGGCATATCAACGCCTTGTGGCAATTGGAATCGGCGTGGCCTCAAAGCTGACAGCGATGGCACTGTATAATTTCTTTTTTTTTAGTTTATTTATTCCACCTTACTGCGGTGAAATTGATAACTCTTGACTTGATCGTAAGGTTTTTTAAGGTGACAATGTTATCGGTCGTTACCAGAAATACTGGGGACCTTCATTCTGAAAACGTCTCGTACTCCAATTTTGTTATCTTGGATGAGTTCTTCTTTAATTTCGTCCACCTTTGGGTCAGCTGCTAGACCCCTCAAAGTGAACGCGTGGGCATTTTCCTGCCTAGGGTGTAGGTATGAAATTCTTGGCCACATTCTTAAAAGTGTTCCAATTTTTTGTGGTCGTCGTCCTTCTCACAGTATATATTCGAATTATCATTTCCATAGGTATTTGATGTGGAATTATTTTGAAGTTGCTGTCAAAAATACCTCTCATGTTTATTGGTGGCGGCTTCATTGTTCTTATGATTTTTTGTGGCACCGTGCTGGGGCCAGCTACTGCTTTTCCCGTTTCTTCTGGGTTTAATGTCCCAAAACTATTTTTTCATTGTTACCGCGTGTGGTGCTTTCCTTTTCGTTTGGATTTTTGATGCTGGATGCGTGAATGTAGGATCTTCACTATCACTAGTTCTAGCATTCAATCTAGATATTCTAGGTCTTTTTCGTCGCGCTGTGGAGTTTCCTTCCTCATCGATGGTAAAGTCGGGAATGTCCATCGACTCGATTTTGGTTACTTTTTTGTGATTCCTCTACGAGGATTTCACTCCAATTTTTTAACTACACTATGCACTGTTTTCGTTTTCAAAGTCAATGTCTTTTACATTTTCACAAATTTTATCGGCGAAAGCCGGAACGACGATCACAACTCGAGATGTTTCTCTTTTACGGAGCGCTCACCAAGGGATGTTACCTGTTCAGCAATGCTCAACCAACGATCAAGAGACCGATCTTAAACCGACCGCGGTAACCACTACACCAGGGTCCCTATGTACAAGGTTACAGGGAAAGTCGTACTGAATATTGAAGGACGATTCAGGTAACTTCTTATGGATTTGGTTTTATTATTTGGTGTCCGATTCTTAACCGTTATGGAGATATTGAGTTTTGAAGATTTTTCAGGTAATCCTTTATTTTTTGGCTTTTTTATCAATTTTTTTCGGATTTGATCTCCCAGGAGCCGTTTCTCCGATGTATCTAGTTGGAGTTGGAGGGCATGCCAATTGATAAAAATGATCAACAGAAACTGAACCTTGTACTAACAGCTCGATAAGAATGCTCGACAACGTTCAAGATCGCCGACTGAGAGGTGATTTGATATTTAGCTTTCGGGCCATCAATGATATGATTGGTGCTGACCTATCATTCCTTTTCATCCGCAACACTAATAGCTTACGAGGACACATGTATAAGTTAAAAAAAAGAAAACTTCCAGACTACCCCACGACAAAACTTCCTGTCCAATAGAATTTTTTCAGCCTGGAATGGATTGCCTGCAGACGTGGTTTGTGCTCCCAGTTGAACGCCTTCAAGAACAGACACGATTCACATAGATTTTGCCCACTTGGTGCCCCATGAGTGCTTGGATTTGTCTATATTTTCTTGGTATTTTTCTTGACTTACTACTTACGTACTGTGAATTAATTTTTGTGTTTTTTTTTTGTTTCTGAGCTTGAAAGGCATATATAGCCTCAGCTCTTGTTATCAATTTAATAATAATAATAATAATAACGGTTAGAATAAAAGAATTTTTGAGTGTTTTCAACTTTGAAGCGCTTTTTTTGGGAAAAACTTCATGGAACTTATTCTGCAAATAAGTTTAAAAACTTCTACGTCTCCTTAGCTATTCAAAAAGGTATAAAACCTGCAATTAGATAGGCAAAACATTGACCAAATAACAGTTGAGGTAGTAGAGGGTACATTTTTAGTTTCAGGTAAAAGTGGCTGAAATAGGCAGGAAGTATGGCCCTATCAAGTAATTTGATATTATGACCATCCACACATTTAGACGGAATCTCCTTTGAACCTCTTTTTTTTTTTTGGTTTAATTGCGCTTTGGGAGCCCAATAATGGACGTAAGGATAATTTGTGATGCTTAAATTCGAACTCATCTGTCCACACGAAAAAAAGACCGGATCTTCAATATCGGCATTGAGCATAAATCTCAAGAAGTCTAGTCGTCCCAATGGATCCCCTTCTTCTGTTACTAGCACTGGCGTGTAATGGCGAGGGTATTGACAAAGAGTGTGCATTACAAACCAGACTTTCCACTGGAAAATACCAAGCAGTCGAACGTAAACATTTTTTGTTGACGTGGTTCGGTGGGCTTTGAAGTATTTCATTTGCTTCGTCCTCGTCGTCATCAAGGATAAGAGGTATTTTCATGTCAGTCCATCGTTCTTGATCAAACGCAGTTTCTCGTGGTCTTCGATATACTCAATATCAGGTACTCGACTAGTAGGATACCGTCGCAAGTATTTATTGCGGGCTCGCCACTACACACCTCCAGAAAATCCATAACACATTAGGATGTCAGAATATTCCTCGTTAGTAAATGTTGCCATATCAAAGTCCAGTCACAAGTCACGTCACACAGTAAGAAGATGCAACAGTCTGAAAATCCTAGCCAAGTCGCGTGTTTACAGAAAATTACGGATAACACATCTGTCACGAAAGAATCGCATGAGCATACTATACGCCAAGATTCAAAATGCCATACCTGAGACTGTATGTCATCGTCTCCCGAGTACAAAAATAGCTAAAATACGAAAATAAAACAAGGAAAAACAGAGCAATATTTTCATAATTCGACATAGCCGCTGCTACTATCTTAACTGTCATTTGATCAATGTTTTGCCTATTTGATGGCAAGCGTTATACATTTTTGAGAAGCTGAAGAGACGTGGAAGTTTTTTTTACTTTTCTGCAGAATATGTTCCATGAATTCTTTTCCAAAAAAAGCGCTTTAAAATTGAAAACACTTAGTGAAAATTCTGTAATTCAGTCTTATTAAGCTGTTAGTAATAGGTTCAGTTTCTGTTGATTATTTTTATTAATTGACATGCCTTTTAACTAGATACATTGGAAAAACGGCCTCTAGAAGCTCCAATCCGAAAAAAAATCGATAAAAATGCCTAAAAATAGAGCATTTTCCAAAAAAAGTCCAATACTTAATATCTCCATAATGGTTAAGTTTCGGACACCATATTATAAAACCTCTTTCTACAGTTTCAGAAATTCCTCCAATCAAAATCAGAATCTGAACCACAAAGGAATGAAATATTCAGATGGTAAAAGATGAAACGTAATTTCTAAGTCCGTGGCTAACGTGGCCTTCGACGAATGCTCATACCTACTATTCATTCGGTGTAATCACTGAAAATTAAACAATAATATCACTTCATTACTATAAACTTAAAACGAGATGTCCACTTGATGTAAACAAGACTTCATCAATATTTGCTACGTGTAAACCCAATAAATCGATACCTTGCGGCTTGGCTACCATTGTCCGCTATTTCCTCAGCCCAACCATAATATTGCATCTACTCTGAATAACTGTCGCCGTATTTCAGCGAATATTCAGAAGAGAATGCGGTTCAACAATTCTTAGATTCATGTTCGAAGTTTGAAATTCATTGTGCTTTTTCCAACAATCGCATTCGTCGGAATAACAAGGTCTGGCGGGGCAGAGTTTTAGCATTTTAATAACCACTTCAGCGTGCGTAGAAGTATGAACCGCCGCAACTCGCTTTACGGAGAGAGGCGAAATAAAAATAAATACCTCACTATATTTCCAGGGAGTCTAAACTCGAATGAATACCAATTTCACTTTGAACGGCTCAAGGAAAAGCTTTGGAGTTTTTCTCAGGCGGAAGTTCTGAATGGGAAATATTGAGGGATATCTGGTTTTCTGATAGAAGAAGGGAGGAATGAACTGCTGAAACAGGCGAACTCACGCCAAACAAATGTAGTGAATATGGATGTAAAAATGTTCTATGTTTCATTAGGATCATTTGAATGTAGTTGCATTGTAGTCCTGACTGTGGAGTCTCAGGTTCGAGTACTATTACAGCGTAGTAATTTTCTGACCTGAAGTACCCTTCCTTTTCGCTATGGTTTTTTTTTTGTTGAGAGGAGGAAAATATTCTTAGACACCCAGTGAAGCTGGATAGTATAACATTCTCACTGACTAAAAACCGTCCCTCAAGATTGAGGAGTTCCGTTCGAAACCCTAAAAACCCGATGATGTATGCGTGTGGATATTCTTATTTCATGTAATTTTTTTGAAATGCGTTCCTGATTTTATTCCTTTCTTGATAATATTTCTTGTCTTTTGCTGGAATTTTGAATTTGTTAACTTTCTGTTCAACTCCCATATATTCAAAACCCTCAGCACCCACTGAGTGTTGTAACAAGCTTGTAAAGATGTAATTGGAAGTATGCATGATCAAGCTTTGAATTCTTTTGGAACTAAATAATAAATTGAGGGACAAATGGAGTGCATTTGCTTTGAAACAAAAAAATATTGACTTGTATTCCACATGAAATTCGCTAGATATCGCTTTCTTTACACATTTTGCAAACATAGCTGTCGAATTCAATGGTACTCCAATTTTAATAAAATTTGAACTTTGTACACCAATTGTGAGTATTTCGATATGATATTTGTTTATGCCTTTTGCAATGGAAATTCAAGAGCAGCAGTAGGAGAATATCTTCACAGATTTCCAAACAGGAGAACACTCTGTAGCCTGTCTACCAAGGTCCCCGATCTTAATCCTATGGATTAATTTGTAGGATTATCTCAGAGAAAATATATCGATAACTTTTTGCCAAATTATCGTAAGCCTCAACGTAGTACGTTGAGGCTTACGATAATTTGGCAAAACGGTATCGATATATGCCGTTGGAATATTTCAACTTGAGCTTTTCAGGATAGAAAAAGCTGGTACAGAATTAAAACGAAATCCCGATATGATAAGAAGGTAAATAACTGATCTCATTTTGAGAGCTGGGAAATGTGTCGAGATGGAAGGACTCCATTCCGAACATATCTAATGACACTTACCTTTCAATTTTGTATTGTGCAATTAAATAAATAGGTTTGAAGTTTGAAAAAAATTAAAAATATTGATATCTACTCATTTGTGCTGTAGAGCGAATACACCGTAACCATTTTTGGAATGTAATTCGTAAAATTACATTCCAAAAATGGTTCACTTTATAAGTTATAACGCTCTTAAGCTTCAAGGTTCTGAATCTCAGCGAAAGACAAGGAATAGTATCACGAAAGGACTAACATCAGGGCCGCATTTCTAAAAATTTACATAAAATATTAATTCGTTCAATCGCTACTCGCTTGTAACAAGTGTGCCATTCGAAGTGAAAATTGAATTCGTGAGATTGAATTATGTTTTTTTCCATGGCAATAACGAAATTTTTCTAATTGCTGTGAAAATAAAGTTTTGAGGCTTCAAACGATATGCTGAGTACTGCCCTGAAAATATTGATATTTCTTGAGTCACTCGAAAGGACTTTCTAAAATCAACAAACCCATCAAATTTGATCAAAATCGGACCTCAGATTCCAGAGTTATGGCTATCGTAAACTCAGGCCAAAATCCATAAATCACCCTGTATCTCCTGAACGAAGAGCCTTAGGACACAAAACAAGCCACTTTTCTGGAAATCCCGGATGACCTGCATTCACCACTAGGCTTTGGCCAACCACTCATGAAAAACCCTGTATATTGGTATTTTAATGAAGAATATTTTACTTCGAAGAAACTGAAGGATTTGGTTTATTTGTGAGCGTGTTACACAGAAACGCAACGTGGTGTAGTACACATCATTATTTTGAACAAAAAAATATTTCTACCGAGGATAGCTTTTTTTTGTACTTTTTTCAGAGCGCCCAATAGCTATTCTCTACAGTATTTCAGGATTATACATTCTCTCTTCCCATAGGGAGGGGAGTACAGGGAATCTTGTCTAGAGAGTCAGTTGATCCACGCATGTCCACGATAGTATACAGGTGTCTCATTTGAAAGTGTCCACCCTCAAAAACTCAACAGCGGATCAGAACTTGTGAAAACACTCAGACAGGTCGATTTTTGAAGACAAGGGGATATGACCTGGGGTAACAAGGCTTGTTTCTTCTAGCAACCCCCTGGAGAGGGTTGCAACCCCATCAGGAATTTGAATAGGGAAAATGGGTAGTTTTGTAGCACAACCGTATGCATGGATTCAAATTTGTATGAACCTGCAGTTTGTGTTCTTATAAGTAAATATTCACAAATTTACAGAGTGTTTTATGGTGAATTATGGTACCGATAAAACTAAATGAAACAGGGATGTTCTAATTGATCGTATAATTTATATTGAAAGGAACATATTTTTAACAAACAGTATTAGTGAAAATTTACCACAAATTCTCAAATTTGTCACCATTAGATTGCATGCAGCGATAAAACCATGATTATCTTTTGTTTGAAGACGAAGCAAAAACAAACGAAAAGGTGATTAAAAAGTGTTAAATGCCTTTCTTCTCTTCATGCTTATCAGAATCTGCACTGCCAGGACATATGCAAAGAAATTATTGCTTTCAGAAAATTTCGTTTCAGTATTCTGTATTGCAGAATTATTAGAGGTGCGTTTTATCAGTTCTCAATAAAAATTACAAAACGGTTTACACTTTGGAGGAGAGACAGGAAATGTTGAAAATTCATTTCCAGAACAATGACTGTGCTAGGGCTACTGCGAGGATTTTCAATGAACGACATCCTAATAAAAATGTTTATCATTCAGTTGGTACATAAATTTGAGGTAGCAGGATCAGTTGCAAACAAAAAACATAATCGCAGTCGTACGGTTACGGGTGAAAATGATCAAGTCGCCGTAATTGGTCAACTAATGGCTGAACAGAAACAATGTGGAAGTCCAGGATGTCCAGGATATCCAGGCAACTGGATATTCAAGGGCAAGTGTCCACAGAATATTGAAGCTGACTAAGTTCCATCCTTGTAAAATGACACTTGTTCATGAACTGAACGGAGATGATGGTGATCGGAGAATGGAATTCTGCCAAATAATTTCGCAAGAAATTATTGCAAATCCTGTGTTTTTGTACAACGTGTGCTTTTCGAGTGAATTCACCTTTTTCATTAACGGAATAGTCAACAAACATAATTGTAGATTTTGTTCCGATGAAAATCCTCACCTCTTTAGGGAGCAACATTCTCAATACCGACAACGTCTGGATGGGTATTCTGGGAGATCACTTGATTGGTCTTTTGTTCATTCCTGGAAATCTTACTGGCGATGTGTATCTGTATTTGCTCGAAAACGTGATTGATCTTCTAATCGACGAAGCTTTGGAGGCAAATGAAAACCTCTAAGAAGAGGAGTTACGCTTTCAGCAGGACAGAGCCCCGCCGCACTTTGCAGCTCAGGTGAGACAGTACCTGAATGGTAGGTTTCCTGGACGTTGGATAGGCCGAAGGGGCCCAGTGGAGAGGCCAGCGCGATCACCGGATCTGACACCGCTTGATTTGTTTCTCTGGGGCCACTAGAAATAACAAGTTCATAAATCCAGAGTTGCATATTTAGACGACCTTAGAGCACGAAGTGTGGCAGAATGTTGTAACATTACTTCTGTAATGCTACAGCATGTAATAAATATCTTTGAAGAACGATTGTATCGCTGCATGCAATCTAATGGCGAGCACATTGAGCATTTGCGGTAAATTTTTACTAATATTGTTTGTTGAAAATATTTTTCTTTCCATAAAAATTATTCGATCAATAAGAACATCTCTGTTTCATTTAGTTTTATCGGTACCATGATTCCTAAAAACAGCCTGTAACTTTGCGAATATTTACTTTTAAGAACACAAACTGCAGGTTCATACAAATTTGAATCCATGCATACATTTGTGCTACAAAACTACCCACTTTCCCTATTCAAATTCCTGATAGGGTTGCAACCCTCTCTGGAGGCTTGCTAGTAGAAACAAGCTTTGTATTCCAGATCATATCCCCCTGTCATCAAAAATCGACTGATTTTTTTTACAAATTCTGATTTGTTGTTTAGTTATTGAGGGTGGACACTTTTAAATGAGACACCCTGTATATATTCAACCATCCCAGGCGCACGAACATGGCGGTGACTTGAGTCATTTTTTCGCGTGACGATTTTTCAAAACTAACTAATTATATCGTCCGTTTTGGAATATTGGTATTTTCGCGACGAACTGGTGAGGTCACGCACAAAATATTTTGAAATAATTGAGTCCCGTTCGAAAACAAGTTTTGGGACATTTCGAACTGCGGTTCGTACTTTTATGACAACAGCTTTTTGAAGAATATTGGTTATTTCTTTATTATTATTATTATAAAATTAATAAGAGTCGTGGTATACCCTATATGACTCATGAAAAGAACACAAATTTTTGAAAATTTTGACAGCTGTCAAACAAATTTTCAAACTAAGGCGATAATCCAGACTTCAAGTCGGTGCTTTAGGTGACCATTTTTTTTTTCGATAATTCGCTGAAATTTCTACGGTACTTCTACGGTATCTATGGTCTTGGTGATGCGATCTGGACAAAATTTCGCAAGTAGTTTGAATACATTATTCCTCAGCTAGGTGTAAAATTTCATTCCAATCAAATCGGTTGTTTCGAAATTATCAGGAACAGAATATTTTGAACGGCCATATTTACGGAACCCCTAGTCTAATTTTGCTCATTGATGAAGGTGACCGCGAAATTCGCGATCCAAACCCACTCTCAAAATTTCAAGCTCTTAGGCCTTTTTATTCGGAAGTTATAATTTTTTATGGTTTCTATGGTTCTGATTATGCGATCTGGACAAAATGTTGCTTTAATATGTCATTCTCGTTTAAAATAAAAAATTTTATCTCGATCGAATCCGTAGTTTCGAAATTATCGAGAAAACAATATTTCAAACGACCGTATTTACGAAACCCCTAGTATAATTCTGCTCATTGATAAACGTGAACGCCACATTTCAGATTTACACCTATCCTGAAAATTTCAAGTCCCTAGGCCTTTCCGTCCGAAAGTTATGATTTTCTATGGTTTCTATGGTTCTGGTCATGCGGTCCAGAGAAATGTAGCTTGAATATATCATTCTCCATTAGTATTCAGAATTTCGTCACGATCGAATCTGTAGTTTGGAATTTATCAAGAAAACTAAATTTCAAACGACCATATTTACGGAACCCCTAGTATAATTTTGCTCATAGATGAATGTGATCACGACAATCGAGATCCACAGCTATCCTGAAAATTTCAAGACCCTAGGCGTTTCCGTTCAAAAGTTCAAATTTTCTATGGTTTCTATGGTTCTGGTGATGCGAGCTGAACAAAATTTTGCATGTAGCCTGAACACCTCATTTTCCATTAGAGTGCGAAATTTCATCTCGATCGAATCTGTAGTTCCAAAGTAATCAGGAAGACAAAACTTCGAGCGGCCATATTTACGGAACCCCTCGGCGAATTTTGCCCAATAACGAACTCAACCGCGGCATTCGAGATTCGAACCTACCCTGAAAATTTCAAGTGTCTATGATATTCCGTTCGAGAGTTATCGTGTATACGGCCGGACGGACGGACAGACTCGAAATTTCGACGGATTCGTCATCAGTGAGTCGAACATAGTCGATTGAGACCATTTTCGTCTAAAAATTCGAAAAATACAGACATCGTGACAAAATGATATAGCCCTCGTGTAAGTAGTACGAGCGCTCAATAATACTGCTCTGTTTTATTTACGTATTTTAGCTATTTTTTGTGCTCGGAAGAAAAAAGACATACCGTCTCAGGTATGTCATCTTAAATCCTGGCGTATAGTCTGCTCATGCGATTCTTTCGTGGTAGATGTGTTATTTGTAATTTTTTGTAAAAACGCGATTTGGCTTGGATTTTTGGACTGTTGCATCTTTTTACTGTGTGAAGAGGCCTTCGACTGGACTTTGATTTGTATTGTTAACATGGCAAAATTCACTAACGAGGAATATGCTGACATCCTAATTTGCTATGGCATGCACGCAATAAATACTTGCGACGGTATTCAACTCCTCGGACCTCGAGTACCTGATATTGGCGATTTTGACAAAGTTTATCGAAGACTACTAGAAACTGGGTCTGCTCTAGTACGATGGACTGACATGGGAATACCTCGTATTCTTGATGACGACGGCGACGAAGCAAATGAAATACTTTATAAACGACCCAACCACGTCAACCAAAAATATTATCGCTCGACGCTCGACGGCTTGGTATTTTTCAGTGGAAGGTGATTCGTAATGCACACTCCTGGGCAATAACCTTACCATTACACGCCAGTTCAAGTAACTTCTGGAGATTTATGCTCGATGCCGATATTGAAGATCCGGTCTTTTTTTCGTATGGACAGAGAGTCTAACTTAAGCATCAGAAATTATTATAACGCCCATTATTGGGCTCCCAAAGCGCAGATCATATGAAATATGCAGTGAACAAAACAAACTCAGCAATGACTAGGCTAAAGTTTAGTGGGTAAACCCATTGCTAGGAAGAAGGAGCCAAATGAACCATAGCACGAAGTTACGAATGATCAAGTCAATTGCAACACCCGAACTAACATATGGCTCGGCGGCAAGGGGCCATACAGCCAATAGCCATATAAAGAAGTTTCAAGCAACAGAAAATAAACTGCTAAGAGCTGCAATTAATTTGCCGTGGTTCGTAAGAAACCAAAAAATCCACAGATACTGAGAAAGGGAAACTGACACAGATTTCATAAAAAAGAAGGCCGAGAAGATATTTGAAAAAGCAAGTCAACACCCAAATGATGAGCTAAGGATAACCACCTATCACAAATGTCCCAGAGATCGAGTACGTAGAAACAGAAATTGAGTAAACTAAATTTCAAATATCAAGAAGAAGAGACTCCTATAGAATTCTTATTCATAGGTAGCACAATCATCACACGACAAAGATCGTGAAAGAAATAGAAACAAGAAGAGTCAAAAGGTTAATAGGTAATAAATGCCCGAAATCTAAAACAGCAGGTTAGGTTTAGTTAGAGTAGGTCGTGATGCACACGAAGTGTCCCCCCTGACTAAAAAAAAAATGTGAGTAACACTTTCCTTGTGAAAGTGGATAAGTCCTAGTGATGAGTCCACCAGCAATTGTCGAACGAAATACACATCCGTTTCCCCATCAGGGAGCGCCATTCGATATTGCGAGAACAATAAACTATCAAAACCCTTTGCCTCAGCCCAAATGACAGGGAATAATTCACATCACAGAATGCTATGGCTATTAGAAGCTGAAAAATATATTCACGATATAATACAAAAATTCACAAATCAGGTCAGAAATAAGTTGATTAATATTTCTAGTTTTCTGAATGTGAAAGGCATGAAAAAGCAATAAATATGGAGGATAATTCCTTTCCGTGAAAATCGCGAACTGTTTGTCTTCTTTGTTTTCGGTATTAAGGTCGTGTATAGATGAAAAATACAATAATAGATCCCGCCAGTTCCCTAAATGTAATTTCCTTTTTTATTTCCGGGACCGCATTCAAATGAGAAATGAAATGAAAGGATTATATGCAGCGCACGATGCCCCGGTCGTAATACAGAATAATTTTATACAACCACTTGGAAAGATCTTTCGAGTAAAATATGAAACATAACTTATCTTACGAGTGTTTCAAAGCTTAATGTTCTACGTGTGATGTTAAAATTTCAGAAGAATCCATTTGTATTTTTTTTCGCTTTGAAGTTAGTTCTACATTAAGGTATGAAATTTTAAAATCTTCACAGCGGATTCCAAGAAGGAGAAGTGAATATAAACCTTTCTCCTGAGCGTTTCGGAGCAAGGAGCTAATTAGAAATCAGGAGGAGCATAGCTTGATAGAGTTTGGTTCGAAATAATATTTGATAGAGTGGAGTTTGTGTTGCGTTGTTGGAGAGTAGGCAGATGCATTCCACGGAAAGAGGATGTTTGCCGGATCTTATTCACAAAGAGAAGTTAGCACCGTCACATTTTCCTTCGGCCCAGTTAATGGAAACTCAGAGATATCGAAAAGTTGCATTGATATAGCCATTATATCTGATAGAACTCGCTTTAATTTATGTAATCCCGACAAACTAACTTATTTTTCAATTAACGCGTAATGACAAACGAAGATTTATTTCGACTTCTGGGGATCGCGATTGTTATGTTCATAGTTCACTATCAGCAGCGATTAGCAGCTCGCTACCATTTCTTCGTCCATCATCAACCTGGTATCCGAAGAGTTGCGTCAGAATTTCAATTAAATTTAGAAAATTCGGTGTCCAAAACAAGGCAGCATATTCAATATGGTATCAATTTTGTCTATAATTGCTCTAAGCATACTCGTTTTACCGTTTTCCATTGTTCCTATTCAACTGGAAAATCTTTACTTCAACAGTAGTTAAGTGGCGTATTGTGTTATAGATCAGTTCTTTTGGGGAAGTCCCAAAATTTTTTGATTGGATTGGCTTGCAACGAAAAACGATGCTATTCTTCCCGATCTAGAATGTCGCCTCTGGAGCGACGCAATGAAGTTGGCAACGGAAGCGCTGTTTGCTCTGGTACAGTTGTCAAATTCTAGAACGTGACGACGCCGTTTGTCATTTTCGGAATTGGTGGCATGTGATAAAGCCATTTGAGAGTTTCAAAGTATTTTTCAGAGAACATCCTTGTGAAAGAAAAATATGATATCTTTTGAAAAGCTTTATTCAATTGACGGTGAGTCAGCCTTATTGTTTATATGAATATTTTTATGATTCGTAAATGCGAAATTATGATGTCCTTTGAAAATGTTAAATTGTAAATGATATTTATTATTTGTATATAGTATCTTATCCAGATCAGTGAGAATAGGGCACGTGTGTGAGGCACTTTCTAACTGTATTGAAATATCGCAGCTTTTACTACCGGAGTGCATTTTTCTCCCGGAGTACATTCTTCCCCGGACTACATTTTTCCACCAGAGTACTTTTTCTCCCGAAGTTTAGTGGATACCGTCAATTTTTTCCCAAAGTTTGGATTTTTCTTTTCACCGAAGCCTACTGCTTGGATTACTTATATCGTACCGGAGTTATCGACCAAGAGTGTTTCACCTGAAGAAGTCCCTTACATTCTGAAATAAAATATACCAGAAGAAGCCAAACATCACCGAACAACTGTGAAAAGAAGAAGCTCACTCTCAAGATAAGTGAACACTGCAGTGCACTCGATCTCAAATTGTTAATACTTTTCAAGGCACAAAGATTTGTACAAAGTTGTAAAGTTAATATAAATAGCTGAGGAAAACTGGATTTTGCATTCTCACTGCCTGATTAACGTTTTTGAATTCAGATATGAATATTTTTCTTTGTCGTGGCAGATTGTGAGGCTCTTGAAAAGCTCAGAATTAAACTAGGTACTTTGTCTAGGGTCATAATTTTGTTACAGGCTTGCTATGCGATTATGATTTTATTTCGAGGAGTATCATATTATAAAGAGTTTTCTCGTTTTACTATGTAGAATTTTACCACTAAGCAACGCGTCGAAATTGTTGAAAATTATTATCATAATCAATGTTCCATTCGAAAAACATTTCGTGCACTGCGCGCATTTTATGGTGCTGACGATCGTCCTACAGATTTCAAACAAACCCTGGCAAGGATAATCGAGTTACGGAAATATCGAAAAGTGGGAATTTATTTTTTAGTTATTTATTTTATTCTTTGTTTGTTTATATCCCAAACTGGTCCCTCTTCCTCGTCACAATATCAGACGATCATCGGCACGAAAACAATTTTTTTCTCACAAATCACAAGATAAGATCAACGATAGCCTCTGCATGATTATTCAATCACTCAAAATTTTGGTTTCGATGAACCAGATAACCTTTTTATTCAGTCCAAAATGTTCTAATTATTATGTCATCAAATGAAGAATGAAGCGAAGTTCTCACCTATTTAGCCCATTTTTTCAAATTACACTGACAAAAACATAATTAACATAGACCTATTATTCTGATTTTCCATAACGGATTTCATGTTTTTATTTTCAGAGTGAAAAACAGTGTTCAGTACTCAGATTGAATAATACAATTCTGTGAAATACAGATTCGGGCTCGCTAGATCCAACCAGTAATAGGTTACAGGAACACCATGTAGCCTCGAATAGCAGCTGAATAGTTGAGTGTTCAATTCGAGGCCGAATGGAAAATTTAATGACATTTTCCCGCTTTTTGGTGCGACGACAAAACGCTGGGAGGATTCGGCCCGATAAATCTCTATTCAGTGAGTAATGAATGTGTATTGCCGCTTGAGACTTTTTCGTTCCTGATTGAATTGCTTGAATGATATCTCCGGCTATAAACTATCCGGCGACAATAACTATATATCTTTGAAACCGATGATAGTGCAATAACGGGATGGTTTCGAAGATCGATGGCTGGATCTAATCGCGAACTAATTGAGTGCGTTGTATCGGGATGCACGAACGGTGTTGAAGAATTTTCTGGTAGATTCCGTTAGAAATGTTCAATGTTGTCCGAAATACTCTGCGAGACACTTCAATTCTTCAAAATAATAATTTGAGCCATTTCGTTCCAGAACCACAGTATTCAATTCTTAAGCCAAGCATGGACGTAGATTAATCTTGTCAAATAGGCCAAGTAACCCCGGTACCCAGCTACAGAATTAGGTTTAGAAATTGGAGACGTCGAAAATGAACAACAACACCAGGCGAGATATTCACGGCAGGAGATATATTTCTGGTTGATGTTTACGCGGGCAAGCCAAGCGAAAACATTAAAGTCAATCCTCAAACTTCACTTCAACCTCGCCAGCATAGGGTGTTCATCCTAGAACATCCGTGGCTGGGGAACACACTGGATTCACTTCAGTGGGGGTGAGTTTCTTCCAGCAACGGCCTTGTCCCCTTTCCCACCATTCAAGAACCCACTCCCTAGGAGCTGCAAGCAACGGTCTCCAAATAGTGCACCAAGAAAACTGAATTTCAAACGCCCATATTCATGGAGAGTTATCGTGTATACATCCGGAAGGACAGACGGACAGAATTGATTTTTTGGAATAGTATAGTATATTTCTGTAAAGTGTGAGGTACAGAATAGAGGTTCTAATTCATCCAATTGAGATTTCAGAATTCGTCAGAGAAATAATGAATTGATTATTACATTCTTCTTCATCTATGTGCAAAATTTCATTCCAATCCAATCGGAAGTTTCGAAATTATCAGGAAAAAAATATTCTGAGCGGCCAGATTTACGGAACACCAAGTCTAATTTTGCTCATTTACCGCGACATTCGAGATCCACTCCTATCCCCAGGCCTTTCCGTTCGAAAGTTATAATTTTCTGTTCTGGTTATGCGATCTGGAAAAAATTTCGTCACGATCGAATCCGTAGTTTTGGAATTACCAAGAAAACTAAATTTCGAACGACCATATTTACGGAACCTCTAGTCTTATTTTCTTCATTGACAAACGTGACCTCGACACATGAAAATTTCAAGTCCCCGGGCTTTCCGTTCGTAAGTTACAATTTGCTATGGTTTCTATGGTTCTGGTAATGCGATCTGGACAAAATTTTGCATATAGCTTGAACACGTCATTCTCCATCTGAGTACAACATTTTTTTTCGGAAATTATATCGATCAGTTTGTGCGATGCCGGATGACATATCATCTATATTATTCTTCTACCAAAGATCAAGCATCAGCTCTCGTAACGCTGGTGAGCTTACAGACGAATATTTCTATCGGACATTTCAGCTGCAAAGTTCCGTTTGAAAATGTCAGGGAATCTCTTCTATTTCATTTCATTGGACATTAGTCACATCAGTTATGTAATTGAAACCGAGCGACCTACAATTTTCCGATTAGTGCTTATCAGAAAGTTAATAGTTTCTCAAAATTGCTCATAAATTTCCCGTAGATACTGATAATGATTCCAATACTCCAGAACTCCTTGTTTGTAACAGGAGAGGAAATGAGGTTCAGAATTGCGATTCGGTTATAAATGTACCTCTCTCTGAAATAGAGGATGATATTGAGTTAGTCATTCGAGGCAGGGATGAGTAGAGTTCTGCTGAAATTTTTATCAGCAAAATACTCGTTGTTAAAGAGTAACTAGGGTAAAAGGTACAGTTGTTGACACCCTATCAGTGATTGACACCCTCATTTCCATATTTGAATTATAAGAATTGGATGGTTGCCTTATAAACATGGAGCTTTGAAAAAAAAAATTCAATTTTCCAAGTTTGGATTGTTAGTATTAATTTGGGTTAGGTTTGCCTTCCTAATTCACCATATATTTATCAATGTGCAGCGTGCTGACGATCATTGCAATTAGAAAAATACTGCCATTTCTCAAGGTACTTAACTCAAGTTCATAACATTTTTTTGATTGTTCTAATTTTTGTCTGAAGCATAATTTTTGTTTGAATTATTGAAACTCTTCAATAAATACTTTTTCATAACTTAAAATCTATTTGGTTGAAGGTTTCGCGGTTTTTTGTGGGTGTCAATAATTGCCTCTGAAAATATGTGGATGAATAGTGATTGACATACTATGTCAATATATGTCGTAGTCAAATTTTCCAAAATTAGTCCGTAGTCCTACTATTCAGGCCTCAATTTCTCAATGAATACTGAAAAATGATTAAACTTTATCTAAGTTTGTTCTAGATAGTTGTTGACACCAGTGTCAATCTCTGTGAATTACCACGTGTCAATAACTATATTGCAAGTTCAACTAGTTCCTACTTCTTGTCCCTACCCCCTGAATCGATTTTCCACGCTTCATTCTCAACAACATGGCAAAAGCAAAAGAAGGAAGCAATTATAAGAAAAATTACACGGAGGATGCTATTATTTCTGCCTTATCAGCAGTAAAATCAGAAGGAATGTCCAGAAAACTTGCCTCCCAAACCTATGGCGTTCCTCGTTCTACAATAATTTTTTGGTTGAGTGGAAAACTTGTTGAAAAAATGAAAAGCACTGACGTGTAGTCAGGAGCTTTTAAGCGCTCGTTCATCTACCTAGTAGGTAAAACCTTCCTAAAAAAAAATTTTTTGAACAGCCATTTTTGGTCATTGATAATTTTGTTCATTGATAAACGTGACCGCGATATTCGAGATCCACACCTATCCTGAAAATGTCTAGTCCCTAGGCCCCTCCGTTCGAAAGTTATTATTTTATATAGTTCTGGTCATGCGATTTGGACAAATTTTGCATGTAATTTGAACACGTCGTTCCCACCATCTGGGTGCGAAATTTCATCTCGATCGAATCAGTAGTTTAGAAGTAATCAGGAGATCAAAATTTCGAACGGCCATATTTACGGAACCCCTGATGGAATTCTGCTCATTAACCAACTCAACTACGGCAGTCGGAAACTGAACCCACACTGAAAATTTAAAGTCTCTAGGTCGTTCCGTTCGAAAGTTATCGTGCTTACGGCAAGATTCGAAAAATACAGACATCTTGACGAAATGATGTAGCCCTGGTGTAAGTACAACGAGCGCTCAACAAATCACGGACCCTGGCCTGTATTTACCTATGAAGAAGATCTCAAATTATGTGATGGAATAGACGGCTGTGCCAAAAAAAATATAAAAAAAATAATTTCAAACATAAAGCTTGATGATGAAATTCATGAAGAATCCTTCATACAGTCATGAAAGAGTCCAATATGGACATGGATTGTACATCTGAAGCTACAATCTGTGATAACAATGAAAACCAAGTTGCTTTAAACGGCTACTGGAGAACCAACTGCCAGGGCTTGTGTCCTATTTGCAAAAAGAATTTGGATTTAAATGGTATTAAAAAATTAAATGCATTTCCTGTGCATGAAAATTCCATGTTTAATGTTTATTGAAATATAGCTTCATAGAGAAGGTTTCCATTTCGAATATTTTTCAATGCAAAACTTCAAATAAATCTTATAGTGAATGATCCATCACTATATATTATACCTATTCACATCCTTGTTCAGCTGATTGAAAATATGAGAGACAACAGTATGTCAATAACTGTATCAGGTGGTGTCAACAATAGATTTTACAGTGTCAATCACTGAAAATTGACACATGATGTTAACGATGTGTTTTAACCCTTTCGAGACGGGTTTTTTTCTTGTACGCTAGGACCTCTTTTGTAATGAATTTTGACCTTTTTGAGCTTGAATGATTATTTGGATCACGATTGTTGAATTTTTTTGAGGGGGTGGCAAGGGGGGTGGTGGTACACATATGAACCATCAGTCCCTGTATATGGTATATTAATGTACCAGTAGTTCACTGAGAGTATGGAAAAGCAATGAAAGTAGTAAAATTTTTAATATGGTTTATTCAGAAATGTATCAATTTTATGAATGATATGATGCGAAACAATTTTTGCATAAGGGCACATCACATTCTGTGGATACAGTTCTTGTTCGTGTTTGTCGTTTCATTTCTGAGCATCTTCTACATCTCCTCCTGGTTTCTCCCTCAGTAGGAAGATGAAGGGATACATTCTTCAGCAGTTTCCTCCGTTTGAAAGGCCTTCCAGACTGTGCTATGCGTTGCACATTCGCTGTTTTCTTACCTTCTGCTATCATTTCTTCAGCCAAAGGAATCAGGAATTGAATGAGTGGAATTTTTTTGTTCTGTAATTCGTCATGTATGATCCAAGAATTGACAATGCTCATCATGAATATACGGTAAAATACTTTTTTCCACCATTTCGTTGACTTCCGGTCTAAATCATAGAGCCCTGCCATCTGGTCTGCCAAATCTACGCCACCCATTATTTCTCTGTAAAAAAAAAAACAAAAAAAAAAAAAAACAAAAAAAAAAAAAAAAACAAAAAAAAAAAAAAACAAAAAAAAAAAAAAATTCATCTCACATCCAAATACACTTACCATATGAGAATGCGTTATATCTTTCAATATAAACCACACAAAACTTATTTGTTACAATGTTCCAGGAATAATTCACTTCCAAACACACAGTCACAAGCGAAACTATCCAATAAATAATTTAGGTTGTGATCCTGGTCATCTAGCTCCAACTAACATGTGTTGTAATACGATTATACACGCTAGGTCGGGATGGTACACGTTAGAACCAACTTAAACGGCAAATAGCAGTCATAGTCCTGAATATAAGGCTCCTGGTACCTATGTGTACCGAGAGTCTCGAAAGGGTTAAAGCTTCTTCTGAAGAGGTTTTTCCACTTTCGGTGGTTAATTCGAATCTAGTATAAACCAACACATAACCTCGAAAAAGAAATATTTTCATTTCATACCCAAATAAAAAATTATTTATATTCTATTTGGACAGTTGGCTTAAGGTGTCAATAACTGTAGTGTTTACCCTATTTGTCTGCAACACAGGAGACTTAGGTATATCCTTTACGTGACCTGATATAATAATTGAATTGCAGGATTCGAAAAAATTTTCTCTTTTCTTTATGTAGGATGCCTAAGAGCATCCTGTTATTTCATTGCAGATTTATCTATGTGAACAGGTTTCGGAGCACACTGGGAATGGTAAACATGGATTATTTTGTAATGCAGTAGAACCCCTCTAATCCGTCACCTTCGAGACTAGGGGTATGGTCGGAACGCAAAAAAGGTCGGATTATCCAGAGAGCCAATATTTATTACATTATACATATATATAAGGACATGTTTTACAGTAAAGTAAGTGATATATGAACTCAAAAAATGTTTATAAACATTGTTTTAACTGTAGAAGCAACAAAGAGATACCTTAGAAAAAAAGTCAGTAATAAATTTCTGGCGTTTCGGCCGGTTAGTCATCGATAAGACGGTACTTGGGTACTTGGTAGCGTGCCTAAGCAAGGTCGGACTAACCGGAGTGTCAGACAAGCAGAGGGCGGATTAGAGGGGTTCTACTGTGGATGACATTTCTCCATATGATTCTCCAATGAGCGTTTTGATTCTTCAATGTTTTCACCTGTAATAAGATGAGTACTTGATTTAGTTGGACATAATATCGAGATAATGAAAAACGAGATCAAGACGGCTTCGGAATTCTGAAAGTATGGCCTAGATTTCATCAGACAAGAATTCCATTATATGTTCTCAGATTCAGGACATGTGTAACGCCTTGATCCTTCAGCGAGTTTTGAGATATATTCATCATATTTTATGAGAAAAAGAACATTGTATTGTAGACAAGTAGTATTGGCTCAAGTTTATGGTACCCAATTATTGTATATTGAATTTTAAAAAGTTCATAGGAGTAGAACGCTCTATGAAATTAGTTTGAATGCTCTGCAAAAATTCAAGCTACCAGCAAATAGAATTCGATTTGAATGAGATATGTTTTGTGGTTTTTGAGCGCTCGTTCTACTTACACGAGGGCTATATCATTTCGTCACAATGTCTGTATTTGTATTAAATTCATTGGGGGGATTTCTTCGCCTCCTTGTATTCAAAAGTAGTTTTTACAGATTTTTATGCCTATTTCATATAAATTTGAGATTAATGTCGATGGCCATTTACCTGTATATGGCGTGTATGTATACAGGGTGTCCAGGAAAATGTGAGAAATCTCTCGGATTCAGACAAAACATAGAAAAATAAGATGACAAGTTCCCAAAATTTTTTTTCCTAGCGGCCCTCCCTACGGAGATACGGCCTCCTAAATGACGCCACTGGAAATTCATTTTACTGGAATAAATTTTAAACTACTTGATATAATTCGATGAAAATTTGATATAATGAACAATGGTAAGGACCTCTTAAAATACTGCCCTTAAATTTAAATTAGCTTGTTTAGTTTTGCCAGGGGCGGACTAGGTTGTACGTTTTAATGCTTACATTTTCAACACCCTGTATGATAAGGCGTTAAAAAAAACCAATTTGGATACCTGGAACATTAAGCTAAAGAAAAGGTACTCTTGTTCATTGTCGATAAAATGAACCGTTTTCGAAAAACAAAATAATAAAAGAAGTAATTTTTTTATTTCATGTGAAAAGAACCATGAATTCTAATTTCTTTTGTCTGCAATAAAGTGTGATACGAAAGTTATTCAAGGAACAAAAAAGTTTTAGTTCACGTTATTGAATCCGACAAAATTACAAAGATCCTTAACAATGCAGTTTCGGCCCAGAAAAGCACCTTTACAAAAATAATAATAATAATACTTATATTTCATGGTTCTTTTTAATAGAAATAAAAAAGTTACTTCTTTTATTATTTTGTTTTTCGGAAACGGCTCATTTTATCGACAATGAACAAGAGTATCTTTCCTTTAGCTTAATGTTCAAGGTATCCAAATTTGTTTTTGAGCGCTCGTACTACTTACACGAGGGCTATATCATTTCGTCACGATGTCTGTGTTTTTCGAATTTTGAGCCGAAAATGGTCTCAATCGACTATGTTCGACTCACTGATGACGAATCCGTCGGAAAATTCGAGTCTGTCCTTCCGTCCGTCCGTCCAGCCGTCCGTCCGTAAGCACGATAACACTCGAACGAAACAACCCAAAGACTTGAAATTTTCAGTGTGGGTTCAGTTCCCGAATGACTCGGTTAAGTTCGTTAATGGGCCAAATTTCACCAGGGGTTCCGTAAATATGGCCGTTCAAAGTTTTGTTTCCTTGATTACTTGAAAACTACAAATTTGATCGAAATGAAATTTTGCACTCAGATGGAGAATGAGTTGTTCAAGCTACATGTGAAATTTTGTCCAGATCGCATGACCAGAACCATAGAAACCATAGAAAATTGTAACTTTTGAACGAAAACGCCTAGGGACTTGAAATTTTCAGGATAGGTGTGGATTTCGAATGTCGTGATCACGTTCATCTATGAGCAATATTATTCTAGGGGTTCCGTAAATATGGTCGTTTGAAATTTAGTTTTCTTGATAATTTCAAAACTACAGATTCGATCGTGACGAAATTTTGTATACTTATGGAGAAATTTATACTTAAGCTACATTCATCCAGATCACATCACCAGAACCATAGAAACCATAGAAAATCATAACTTTCGAACAGAAAGGCCTAGGGACTTGAAATTTTCAGGATAGATGTGGATCTGAAATGTCGCATTCACGTTTATCAATGAGCAGAATTATACTAGGGGTTCCGTGAATACGGTCGTTTGAAATTTTGTTTTCTCGATAATTTCGAAACTACGGATTCGATCGAGATGAAATTTTGTATTTTAGTCGAGAATGATATATTAAAGCAATATTTTGTCCAGATCTCGTGACCAGAACCATAGAAACCATAGAAAATCGTAACTTTTGAACGGAAAGGCCCAGGAACTTCAGGGTGGGTTTGGATTGCGAATATCGCGGTCACGTTCATCACTGAGCAAAATTATACTAGGGGTTCCGTAAATATGGCCGTTCAAAATATTATTTTCGTGATAATTTCGAAACTACTAATCGGATTGAAATGAAATTATGCACCTAGCTGAGGAATAATGTAGTCAAACTACCTGTAATTTTGTCCAGATCGCATCACCAAGACCATAGATACCGTAGAAAATTCTAGCGAATTATCGAAAAAAAATTGATCAGCTGAAGCACTGACATGAAGTCTGGAGTTTCGCCTAAGTTTGAGAATGTTTTTGACAGCTGTCGAAAATTCATTCAATTGATTTCTAAAAGTGGAAAATGCGAATCCACCTACAAGATGCATGTTCGAGCGCTCAAAAGTTCCTGCCTTCACGGCAGTGCTTTTCGTAATTTTTTTCAACTCCTTATCATGGAGGGTGTTGAAAAAGTAAGCATTGAGATGTACAACCTAGTCCGCCCCTGGTTAACTTAAAGAGCTAATTTAAATTAAAGGGCAGTATTTCAAGAGGTCCTCACTACTATTTATCATATCAAATTTTCATTAAATTATATTGAGTAGTTTGAAATATATTCCAATGAAATGAATTTCCAGTGGCGTCATTTAGGAGGCCGTATCTCCGTAGGGAGGGCCGCTAGGAAAAAAAATTATGCGAACTTGTCATCTTATTTTTCTATGTTTTATTTGAATCCGAGAGATTTCCCCCATTTTCCCGGACACCCTGTATATATGGCAATAAACAGCAGTTACTACTACTACTGATGAATGGCACCTGTTATGCAGATCGTAATAAAACATTATAAGTAACAGGAAAAATAACATTTTTGAAACACAATGATTGAATGATATGGAAAATGAATTGTATGCACTGCTAGTGATTTTTTGTAAAGAATATAACCCATACCATACCACAAACCAACCCTCACAACGCATAAGCCTTATCTCACAAAACATACAGTTCAGAGGAAACTGCATAGACCAATGGAATATCATTCTCAGTGGCCATCCAGACTGCCGTTTCCTGACATCATCGAAACACTGGAAGACTGACACACAACTTCAATCATATAGGGTACACAACTTCAACTTAGCTGCCTCCTACTGCAGACAAGAGGGTCAACATTGAGGAGTAGCTGTATAAATCAGTGAGGGGACTAAATCATCGAATAGATGCATCATCGAATAGATGGTTTATCAAGGGATGAAGTGTTTCAGTGTGCGGCAATGCAGTGCTTGACAAAGAGGTAGTTACTATTGTGGCTGTATACGGACCTCCAAACAGTGCATTGGATGAATTTTACAGAAAACTGGAGGAGATTCTAGAACTGCTCACTTTTGATGGTAATTCAGCTTTTATCTCAGGTGACTTCAATATCAGCCTAGAAGATAATCATAACATTGTTAGAATAATCCTATTGCTCAATTCGTTCTCCTTCGAGTTTGTTTTTAATGAACATACAAGAATTACTGCCACATCTAGAACCTGTATTGATAAAGTTTTCACTAACTGTAAAAATATCCTTGCAACTGATAAACTGTATACTTGTGTCTCAGATCACTCAGGACTTAAGCTCTGCTTTACGTTGAACTATACTGTAAACCCTTATACATTTTATAAGAGATTTTATACATTCGAAGGTAAAGTAAATTTTGTTAGAAAATTAGATGTACAAGATTGGTCAGAGGTTCATAATATTGATGAGCGTCGGGTAGATGCACAGTGTAATTGTTTCGTTGATCTTTTTTGAAATTTTTTTTTTGATTGCTTTCCATTATAATTAGTCACATCAAAAAAGCGCAACAAGTTTGACGTATGTGATCTGGAAATATTAAAATGTAAAAATAAACTTTGCGCACTGCAGCTTATTCGGGAATATCGTCCTGAACTCAAACAAACTTAAGATGCACTTAAAAAACACTACGACCACCTACTAAGGGAAAAACGTTCCGCATTTCATCATGAAAAAGTTTCTCTATCGGACAACAAGATGAAATGTATGATGTCTATCTACAAAGATGTCGTAGGTAAGGGTAAGCATCCTGAATGTTATTTTGAGGGAGCATCAATGGACGCTGCTAATAATTACAATAAACTCTTACTTGATGTTATACCTGGCCTGACTCAGAATAACAGGAATTCTACGTTTGGCTGCAAAATCTCTCCAAACGCACAGTCTCTTTTTCTATATCCTGTAACGCCAGAAGTGCTCAAATCCCTAGGACACCGGCTCAAAAATAAATTCATCTGCGGAGAAGATGAAATGCCAATAACCATAATCAAATATTGTATAAGGAGTATATCCGAAGTTCTCAGCTATATAATGAACAATTCCTTCTCTTATGGAATTCTTCCGGAACAACTTGAATTAGCCTTAATAACTCCTGTATACAAGAAGGGGGACCACAGCTCCTTTAACAGCTTTAAACCTATCAGCTTCTTACCGTCTTTTTCTAAATCATTCGAAATGGAACTATGGAAATCAAACCAGACAAAACTAGAAAATTTCTTGGAGTCTATTCAGACGAGAACTTGAACTGGGAGAATCACATCATAAGCCTTGGAAAGAAGTTGAACTCTGTTACATACAACTTGAGGATAATCTGCCGCTATCTGAATACTGAATCTCTCAAAATTTTTTATTTCTACAATTTTGAGAGTCTGATGAGATTCGGCTTGATATTTTATGGTGCTACCTCTAACACAAGACATATTTTTTGTATTCAAAAAAGAATCGTAAGAACTATCTTTGCCTTAACTTTCAGGGAATCATTAGGGAAATATTTAGAATGAACCGTATTCTGACCTTATACGCCCTTTATATCTATGAGGTTCTCGTTCATTTGTTTGAGAACTTAAAAGTTATAATTTTCTATGTTTTCTATGGTTCTGGTCATGCGATGTGGGGAAACTGTAGCTAGAATATATCATTCTCCATTAAAATACAAAATTTCATCACGATCGAATCCGTGATTTTGAACTGAACTGAATTTCGAACGACCATATTCACGGACCCCCTAGTCTAAATTCATTCGCTCATTGATAGAGGTGACCGCGATATTAGAGATCCAGAACTATTCTGAAAATTCCAAGTCCCTAGGAAGTCCCTTCCATTAGAAATAATTGTAATTTTCTATGGCTTCTATAGTTCTAATCATGAGATCTACAAAATTTTGCAGATAGCTTGAACACGTCATTCTCCATCCGAGTGCTAAATTTCATCTCGATCGAATCAGTAATCAGAAGAACAAAAATTACAACGGCCATATTTACGGAACTCCCGGTCGAGTTTTGCCCTATAACAAACTCAACCGCGGCATTCGAGATACGAACCTACCCTGAAAATTTCAAGTTCCTAGATCGTCCTGTTCGAAAGTTATTCGGCCGGACGGACAGACTCAAATTTTCCGACGCTTTCGTCATCAGTGGGTAGAACTTTGTTGATTGAGACCATTTTTGGCTCAAAATTCGAAAAATACAGACATCGTGACGAAATGATATAGCCCTCGTGTATGTAGAACGAGCGCCCAAAAAACTTTTGAAATATAACTTTTATCGATTGCGTTGAATGGTATCACCATAAATCTACCCTTGCTCCCAGTGTGACATTTGCAGCGTTTCTTCTTCGTTCGACGAACAAAAGGTTGAATAAAGTACAAAATTAGAAAAACTATTATGTTTCAACTGTTTCACATTCTGAAAAGTCCCTCTGCATCTAAATATTCAAATATCATTTCAAGGTGCACTCGAGTGATAACAAACGACCGTGAATGAAACAGACAGAATACCGGAAGAATACAATCGATTCTATCGAAACCAGTTGCGGTTTTTCTCGGCATGCGAAAGCGTAAGATTAATGAGATTAGTTTCCATTTGGAAAGAAAGTGAAGAAACCGCCACGTTCAGTAAGCTGAGAAACTGTACTGACAGGTGAATCTGAGGATTACATGGGTCCAGAAAAGCTGCTAAGCTTAATAACGGCTTATCTGTAAGAATTAATTGCATCCCAAAAAGAAAATCACTACCGAAATAGAATATCGCTAATGGAAAAAAAATTTCAGAAAACATGCTCGCATATCTGTAAGGATTCATTTCCTTTTGGAAGTGGCAGATAATATCGGGGTTATAGGTTACATTGAAACTCTTTGGATCTAAAACAGAATGGGAGTATCGAATAGTTCATTGCAATAAGTTTTATTCGAACAATTGATTGATCAGAGGTGGTGGTTTGGTCTCAAAGGAACCTTTCTGTACCAACACATTTAATTTTTTGTACACAACCATACTGATGTCTTTATATATTTACTCTTTTAGTGAAGCAGGTGATGCTCTAAAGAGATTTGCATCTGATTGAATTATGTCAACTTTTTAGCTCCCATTAGCGCAAGTCTTTCTTGTGACAACGATTTGAATTTTCGAGGTAGGTGATAGGTGAGTGTTCGGTGGTGTCATATGCCGATTCACATTACCTACAAAGAATTGGGCTCAATTTTTGTGAAGAAAACAAAAACTGAACAGAAATATTTTGAAATAATAGATAGGTATATTATTGTGTTGGTATCGTTCCGTTGAGTCAGACATCTTAACGAATGAAAATAAGACGTCTTACACGATCAATTTGATATCAGTTTAGTTCGTCAGTCTGATCAAAGTAATGTGAAACTGAATATCCATTTCGAGTGGGAAATGTTTTATTTCACGTTTTTTTTTTGGAACTGATGTCAATTTGAATGATCGTCTCATATCGACATCCAGTCCATTCAGTTTGCCATCATTCAATTTATGATCAGACTGACGGGGACTGAACTGATGTCAAACTGATCGTGTAACACACGTCTTAAGAACACAAAATTAAAAGACTCCTGTAATTCTTAATCTTTTTTCGCTCTACTTTTGATTTGTCTTAAGATTTTTTTTGTTCCAATACTTCAGAGATTCTTCAGTGACAAAACAGGAAGCATCTATCGCTCACCTAATGAACTTCGTTTGTTGACTGAACTTTCTTGATATGGCTTTTGGCTTCATAGCCCTACTATGCTTAATTACTACCGTAATTATTACCGTCGGTAATTTGTGGTTTTGCAATCGGCTTCATCATCATCAGCTTGGTTTCTCCAGTCTATGAATCGACAGGCAGCTCATTATCGAGTTTTTTTGCATATTAGATATTTGGCTTCACTCTGCTATTATTTCTCTGTATCATATATTGATAGTTTTTCATCGATTTTTTTATCATCTCTTCTGTAAGAGAACTCAGCTGCTTCTTGCAGTTTCCGGTAAATGACATCTGAATTTCTATGTCTGACAGCTATTCCTGCGTCGTTTGCATGGAAAGTTAATATATTTTTTTCGATTTTTGGGTATACAGGGTGTATCATGAGTCGTTGGCCATAGCCTAGTAGTGAATGCAGGTCATCCAGGCCTTCCAAAAAGGTTGCTTTTTTGTGTCCTAAGGCTATTAGTTTACGAGATACAGAGTGATTGATGGATTTAAACATGAATTGACGATAGCCATAACTTTGGAATCTGAGGACTAATTTTGATCAAATTTCATGGATTTGTTCACTTCAAAAAGTCCTTACGAATGGCTCAGAAAATATCAATATTTTCAGGGCAGTACTCAGAATATCGTGGTTTATCTTTCAAGCCTCTAAATCTATAATTTCCACATCACTTAGAGAAATGTCGTTTATTATTTGATCTCAAGAATTCAATTTTCACTTCGAATGGCACAATTGTTAAAAGCGAGTAGGGGTCGAATGAATTAATATTTTATGTGATTTTTTTTTTAATCCGGTCCTAGATTCAGTATTTTCGTGATAATATTTTTTGTTTTTCGCTGAAATTTTGAATTTTATAATTTTCTGTTCAACTCTTTTGTACTCTGAACCCACAGCACTCACTTAGCATTTTAACACGCTGTGGTTCCGATACCAGGAATCGAACCCGAGATATTGTTATGGTTCGTTGAAGTTATAATAATGTTATTTTGAAATGTATGAAAACCTCTAACAATATTCGAATAATCTTGTTTTAATTATATATTTTTAATTTTCCCGAGACTCTATTTCAATGAGGGTTCTAAAGATGAAAACACAAAAGGAATTTTTTCACAAAATTATATAATCAGCATCTAATTCTACAAAAAACCAAATTCAACTATCAAAAAAAACTAAAACTAATATATCTTAACTCTGAAAAATCGTTCAATGGGTGAGTGCACTCACTATATGTTCTTCTATTTCCAATTCCAATTTTTCTTCTTTCAACCAGTACACCGTTTCGATATCTCATTTACTCCTTCACTCGCCAAATCAATTCTAACAATTCAATCTACGAATCTACTCTTGACAAACTTCCAAATACTATTTATTATACTTTTCTTCTTGCAAAACCAATCTTTCTGCAAACTTTTTGAAAATATCGATCTTTCTCCCTGACGTTTCTCTCCATTGTCCAGTGGCCTGCTTTTCCCTTTAAACTATTCAATATCGCATTCCCATGGTATGCCAACATTCTTGATACATTTCCATTCTTAATGAACATAACTTAACTCAATTATTCAAAATTAATAACTTCAACCAATTCATATTTTTCCTTTCAAATAGAATGAACCCTCTTTGAAAATACTATACTACAAATATCCATAAATTGATCGAACTTCCCAAATTGACTATACGATGTTTGAAGGTTCTTGAATTTTGGTGATATAATTTGAATTTATTTTATTTTAAATTCTCAAAACTTTGGAGAAATATATCCATTTTGAATTTCCATAACAATTCCCCAAATTAAATAAATAAAAAACAAATTTTAAATATTGAAATTTCTTGATTATTTTGTAATTTATAACTTGAATAATGTAAATTTTTTCAATAAGCATTTTTTTTTTATTATAATTATATAAATGATTTTCATTATCTCTTATGTATGGTGCTCCAATGAGAATTCTTAATTTTGCACATATTTTTTTTTTACAGTGATACCGGGTGCTCATATAATTTATTTTTAAATTTAAATATTTCCTCCTATCCTCTCCAAAGATTTTTTCCACTTCACTTTAATTTTCTTCTGTCTTTTCTATTAGGAGTCTTTTTTGGCTCATGTTTATGACCTCTTTCAACAATTTTTTTTTTATTATTCATCTTATACGCTCGTATTTGCTTTTGGGGCTCATTATCACTTTCATCATAAATACGGGTAATCACATCTTCTTCACTGTCATCAGACTTTGCCTTCTTGCATTTGACACCTCTTTGTCTTAACTTAATAACTCGACACTCTTCATCAGATGGTTGAAATTTTTCATTTTTCTTTTTAGGCTGATATAGCATTTTATGAATCACTTCAAATTCTTTATTTTCAAATTTAAGTATATCTTTGATTTTTTTATGATACTTTTCAGAGTCCATTGTATAGTTGAATCTATCAAATTTATGGATTTCTTTTTGTATTAACTCAATTTTGCCTAGCTTCTTGTATTCCAACTTGTTATCCCCCTTCTTGAATCTGGATATAGAATTATTTATACTAGGATTTCCAACACAATATTTCTCTATTTTTGTTTCAGAACTATCTTCCTTAGATTCTTTCTTGTCATCATTAGATTTTAAATGATTTTTTTCTTCTTTCTTAGATGATGGGTCTTGTAATTTCTGCATATTAGCACAGAATTATAACGAGATCCCGATATGATGAAAAGGGCAGTAAATAATCTCATTTTGAATGCTAAGAAATGTGTCAATATAGAAGGACTGCATTTCTGACATCTCTTATGATACAACCCTTTAAATTTTTTTATTGTGAAATGAAATAATTAATTCTCAAGTTTTTCGAAAAGATTAAAAAATATTAATATTTAGTTATTTGTCTTGTGAAACGAATACACTTTCGGATTACATTTTCCAAAATGGTTTACTTCATAAGTTATAACGCTCTTAAGCTTTGAAGTTTAAAAATTCAGCAAAATACAAGAAATATTATCAGGAAAGGACTAGAATCAGGACCGCATTTCAGAAAAATTACATAAAATATGAATTCGTTCGTTCGCTACTCGCTTGTTACAAGTGTGCCTTTCAAAGTGAAAATTGAATTACTTAGATTGAATTACCTATTTATTTTGTTAAGCAAAAACGGTATTTCTCGAAATTGAAAATTATAACTGAGAATTATTACCATGTTTTGATTTCCATAACGGTAGATTCTATTTTTCCAGTTTTAGAAACCAATTAAATAAATTTTTGACAGCTTTCAAAAAACTTCAAACTGATGGAAAAATCCAGACTTCACGTCAGTGTTCATAATTCGTTGAAAAATTTTTCGGTTCTATGCGATCTGGACAAAATTATGCACGTAGTTTGAATACATTTTTCTTCATCTATGTACGGAATTTCATTCCGATCGAATCGGTAGTTCCGAAATTATCAGGAAAAAATATTTTGAACGTCCATATTTACGGAATTCCTAGTTTAATTTTGCTCATTAATGAACGTGACCTCGACATTCGAGATCCAAACATAACCTGAAAATTTCGAGGTCGAGAGTTATCGTTTGTACGGGCGGACGGCCGGACGGATAGACTTGAATGTGTCGACGAGTTCGTCATCAGTGAATCGAACCTTGTCGATTGGGACAATGATTCTGGTTATGCGATCTAGCGAAAATGTAGCTTGAATGTATCATTTTCCATTATTTTACAAAATTTCGTCACGATCGAATCCGTAGTTTTGGAATGATCAAGAAACCAAATTTCAAACGACCATATTTACGGAACCTCTGGTCTACTTTTGCTCATAGATAAACGTGACTACGACATCAGAGATCCACAACTATCCTGAAAATTTCAAGTCCTTAGGCCTTTCCGTTCGAAAGTAATACTTTTCCATAATTTCTATGGTTCTGGACATTTTTTGTGTAGCTCAAATACCTCATTCTCCAGTGCAAAATTACATCACGGTCGAATCAGTGGTTTTGATGTAATCAGGAGAACACAATTTCTAACGGTCATAATCACGTATCCCGTTGTGGAATTCTGCCCATTATTGAACTCAACTGCGGCATTTGGGAACTGAACCCATATTGAAAATATCAAATCTCTAGGTCGTAGTTTTGCAATTATACAGAGAACTAAATTTCAAACGACGATATTTACGGAACCCCTAGTATAATTTTGCCCATTGATAAACGTGACCGCGACATTCGAGATCCACACCTGAGATTTTCAAGTCTTTCCGTTCGAAAGTTATAATTTTCTATGTATTCTACGGTAGTGGTTTTGTGATCTGGACAACATTTTGGATGTAGCTTGAACACGTCATTCTCCATCTGAGTGCAAAACTTCATCACCATCGAATAGTTAGTTTCGAAGAAATCAGGAGAACAAAATTCCGAACGGCCATATTTGCGGAACACCTGGTGGAATTCTGCCCATTACGAACTTAACAGTGTGATTCGAAAACTGAACCCACACTGAAAATTCCAAGTCTCTAGGACGTTCCGTTCGGAAGTCGTGCTTACGGATGGCCGTGGGACCTGACAGACAGACTCAAATTTTTTGACGGATCCTTCATCAGTCAGTCGAACCTTGTCGACCATTTTCGGCTCAAAAATACAGACATCGTCACGAAATGATATAGCCCTCGTGTAAGTAGAACGAACATTCAAAAAGCTCCCGACCTCACGTCAGTGCTTTTGATTTTTTTCATATGAAATTCAATCTGAACCAATCATCCTAATGAAGAAATTCCAGTTTCATCGTGAATATTGCAAACGTTAACTAGATAGAAAGATCAACTGGATGGTGAAAGAACTTCACCTTTCTCCTGAGGCCATAGATGTTTACGGCACGATATAGGTTGATAGGTTTTTGTTGTGGAGTATCATTTCAATCCTGTGTCGTTTTCTCGATGTTTCCACACCATTCACTCTCTCACTGTTATGAGAGGGAAAACATTACGACCTTCCCTGAAGTAAGCCATTCTCATACTAGCTTATAGCAGTTTTTCATCATCGTTAAGTTTTTTTTATCGAAAAACGCATGAGTACATCGTTGATGTGCTGCCAGCTAATGAGAAACACTTCTTTCGCTAATCGAAAAGGTGTGAAAGTTTGTATTTGAATATTCAAAATATTCTCAAATCCTTATACGGGAACATTGTTGATATTCATTTTTGAAAGTCTGGAAGAACAAAATTGAGTTTTTTATACACCGTTGCAAAGAGGCTTCGAAGACCTTTCAAATGAAGCCCTATCCCCTATTCAATTTTGAGGTGTTGAAGCGCCCCCTCTCAGGGGGTTGCTCTTTCAAGCCTCAAATGTACGTCAAAAGATGTCCCAAAAACAAAGTCATTCGAGGTGTTTCGGGAAATTTCTCCTATCACTATGGAATAAAAAATATACGGAGTGGCTCTTCTGAGATGGAACACCCTGTATAAATCAGCTTCAATCGGTTGCTCGGAGTGAGGGATTAGAGCGAATGAAGATTCTATCGACCGCTATATTCAACTCGAGGATGAGAATTCCCAAAAATTCCCACACAAATCTCCCCGTTTCTTGTTGGCTTTTTATAACTCAATCAAATGAAGTGCATAATTAGAAAACACATTCGGGACCATCATGTACGATCATCTCGTTATTGAAACGGAACCCATCTACTCAGGAAATTGCACTTTGCGGGATTAGAATTTCATCTCCAATTTTTGCGGGTTTCCTATTTATAAATGCGGGTTTTTCCCCGTTCTCGGGAAAAATATCTGATAGAGATGCAATAAATCTTCATGAAAATAATAATGGAACTAGATTCATTTCGGTGTGTTGTTACATGTGGGAATCTGTCTGCAGCAAGGAACGAAGGCATTAGTAGAAATTGGATAAAGGATTATCCAATAGAGTATTGGGCTGGTAGAATTTAACTCGCATGCCCCATTATCGATGGAGAATTTTTTCGGGAATGACTCTCAATTTGAAGGCATCATTCTTCATTTCCTCGATCATTTCTACAGGGTATTTAATGAGTGGTTGGCCATAGCCTATTGGTGAATACAGGTCATCCAGGCCTTTCAGAAAAATTGCTTGTTTTGTATCCTAAGACTATTAGTTAAGGAGATACATGGTGATTTATGGATTTAGGCCTGAATGTTCGATAGCCATAACTTTGGAATCTGTGGTTCGATTTTGATCAAATTTCATAGGTTTGTTCACTTTAAAAAGTACCTTCCGAATAGCTAACGAAATAACAATATTTTCAGAGCAGTTCTCAGAATATCGTGGTTTATCGTTGAAGCCTCGAAATCTATATTTTTTCATCACTCAGAGAAATTTCGTTATTGCTATCAAAGAAAAAATTCGATCTGAAGAATTCAATTTCCACTTCGAATGGCACACTTGTTATATGCGAGTAGCGATCGAACGAATTAATATTTTATGTAATTTTTTTGAAATCCGATCCAGATTTTAGTCTTTTCGTGATAATATTTCTCGTTTCTCGCTGAAATTTAGAATATTATAACTTTCTCTTCAACTCCTTTGTATTCTTAACCCTCAGCACACACTGAGTGTTGTAACAGGCTGCGTAAAGAAGTAATTAAAAGTATGCTCAATCGAGCTCTGAATTCTTTTGAAACTACATATTTAATTTAGGGACAAATGGCGTAAACCATCTTGAAACATGTAACCAATGAGAGCATTTGCTAAAAATAAATGGATTTGTATTCCTCAGAAAATTCGATAGATATCGCTTCCTTTACACATTGAATATTTGTGTTACTTGAATTCAAGGAACGATATTCTTCGCTTCCAAATATAGCTGTCAAATTCAAAGTTACTCTAATGTTAATTCAAAATTCGAATTGTGTACACCAATTGTGAGTATTCTCGATTCATCCGAATGACAACTATCCAAATAGATGGATAGAGAATGGTGGCCCTGTCCAAGGTCCCCAGATCTAAGTCTATTGGATTATTTTCTGTGGGGTTTTCTGAAAGAAAATGTATATGCCATTGAAATACCTCCACGAGAACATTTGATGCAGAGGATAGAAAAAGCTTACACAAAATTGAAACGGAATCCCGTTATGATGAGAAGGGCAATAAAAAATCTCATTTTGAGAACTAGGAAATGTGTCGAAGATCTCTTATGATACTACCCTTTCAATTTTGTGTGAATGAAATAATAAGCTTTCAAGTTTTTTTTTTCAATATTATTATCTAGTTATTTATGTCGTGAAACGAGAACACTTTCGGATTGCATTTTCCAAAATGATATACTTCATGAGTTATAACGCTATTCAACTTTGAAGATCAAAAATTCAGCAAAAGACAAGGAAAGGACTAAAATCAGGACTGCATTGCGGAAAAATCACTTAAAATATGAATGAATTTGATCAAAATCGGACCTCAGATATCAAAGTTATGGCTATCGTAAATTCAGGCCGAAATCCATAAATCACCCTGTATCTCCTGAACAAATAGCCTTGGGACAAAAAACAAGTGACTTTTCTGAAAGGCCTGGATGACCTGCATTCACCACTAGGCTATGGCCAACCACTCATGAAACACCCTGTATATCGATCTACCTCAATATTTTTAGTGAAAAACCAGGGATGTCAATGTTTTATATGTTCGAAAATTTCAACAAAGAACTCTAGTGCTTTGTTCATGAAATACCTATATCTCGAAAGGAACTGTGTGAATGTGAATAAGTGAGAAAAGAACTGAAAGAATTTGTTGTCAGAGAACAACGTGATTAGTTGAAAGATAATAACAAACCTCTGATATTCAATTGTATGGAAATGAGCATATGATTTCAGCTAACGAACATATTATAATAAAAGAATATTATTTCATAAGAACGAACAGTGTCACTCTTCATGGCGAGCTTCGGTAATTGAAGGCGAGCCATGAAAAGTCCGAATGGAATATATTATTTTACAAAATTTTGTCAAGATCGAATCCATAGTTTTGAAATTATCAAAAAAACTAAATTTCAAACGACCATATTTACGGAACCTCTGGTCTAATTTTGCTCATAAACGTGACTACGACATCAGAGATCCACACCTATCCTGAAAATTTCAAGTCCTTAGGTCTTTCCGTTCGAAGGTTATAATTTTCTATGGTTTCTATGGTTCTCGTCATGCGACCTCCACAACATTTTGCATGTAGCTTGAACACGTCATTCTTCATTTGATCGAATTTGTAGTTTCGGTAGAATTCTGACCAAAAACGAACTCAACCGGCATTTGGGATCCGAACCCACACTAAAATTCTCTAGGTTGTTCCCTCCGAGAGTTATCGTGCTTACGGACAATTTTCCGAGAGATTCGTCATCAGTGAGTCGAACCTTGTCGATTGAGACCATTTTCGGCACAAAATTCGAAAAATACAGACATCGTGACGTATATAGCCCCCGTGTAAGTAGGACGGGCGCTCAAAAAAGAAGTTTATTTTGATCATAATTTATTTTAACACCTTCGCTGCGACTTTTAGGGAGTAGGTTAACTAGGAGCGGCGCGCCGCTCCTAGTTAACCTACGGCGATGCGATGCGATAAAATCGTTCTTCCAAATATCAAAATGATATTGGTGTATTCAAAAAGAGTATATACAGGGTGTTTTTCATTTTTTTAGACATGACTCTCATAGGAGCGGTGCGCACCTGGCGAAGAATTTCATAGGCTCTGGTCTGGTCTCCCTGAACCGCGACCGACTACTTACGCGGAGCCGCCGCCGTCAACTTCCAAATTATATGTTCGGGAAACCAAGGGCACGGTCTCTCTCAACCGTCGCGTGCGACGTTCAGCACTCTCCTTTGAAAGTCATAGGTAACATAATAATCACACGACGGCAAAGATCATGAAAGATATGGATACAAAAAGAGTCAGAAGGTATAGGCAATAAATGCCCGGAATCTAAAACAGCTGGTTAGGTTTAGTTCAAACTGATCGTGCTTCACACGAAGTCTCACACTTTTCTATCTCTCGGAGATAGTTCGACCTGGAGGATTCCCCCTGACTAAACAAACGAACAAAAAAAATTTTTTCTATGTTATATCGTCACATATTACAATGCGGAGACAACAGTTGTACAACCGTTGAAATAATTTTTGCTGAACGCACATGATCATTGAACGCATGCTCAATATTATTATTATTATTATTACATAAAGAGTAAGAGCTGAGGTACGAACCTATAAAGCTCAAAAGAACAAAACTAAAGGAAGTTCATACAGAAGAAAATTAACTCAGAATACTGCAACACCAAAAGATTAATATCCACAAAAATACCCCCGAACTTCACAGTCACTGACGAGCAACAAATCAGTCATATCTTGATTTGAACACATTCACTGACGCGGCCTCAACAAAATCAGATGGTTGTCTATTCGACAATTCCAATACACGATTGGGTAGAAATTGCTGCCTAGTAGTTGTTCTGAAGTATTGCTTCTTCAATTTTCGAGGCTACCTAAAAGGTGGACGAACGAGCGCTCAAAAGGTCCTGACTTCACGGCAGTGATTTCCATAATTTTTTATTGAAAAATAAAATAGTATTTAAAATTGATCGCCGGACATTGTCGTAACGCTCTTGATCCGAAGTGAGGTATAATTGCAATGTGATTGGCCTAAAGACGATTATTAACTTCCTGAGCTCAACGTTTTGAGAGCATGCGACAGAGTATGGCACGAAGGATTAGCCTACGAGATGATTTCAGCAGGATGTACGGTCAAACCTGAAGAACAGAAGGCAAGGATTGAACTGTTCACGGAGCAAATAGGATGTTAACGGTCAGCGTTAACATATTGGCTGATAAGGTGAAATCCTAACAAAATAAATCTCCCAGTCGCGGAAACGGAAAAAAAATACCTTCTTTTCCGGGACCGAACATAGACCACCCTATATGGTTACTCAAGTTAGAAATACACTTCATATATTATAACTATTTCATTAATTTACAACTCACAAGTTTTAGAACGTGTTGACAATCTGCCTGTTGTCGTGGTTATGCCTAACCTATCCCCCTTTCGGAGCTATTCAATATTCATAGAATATTGTGACAGAATATCTTCATCTCTTTTACAATATACAACATGTTTTCACATTTTTTTTATATATCACTAAAACTGATCTTAAAACTTATACTAATCTTAAAACTCATACTTATCTTAACACTTATACTAGATTAACCTAATACACCTCATAATCTCTGAGATAGTATGGGATGTTTCTCTCTCTAGTTGATCTTCTTATTTCAAAATTGTGACTGGGTACTGCCGATGTACTAGCAAGTTGTGAGTCGGTACTTGCCTGAAAATTTCCAGCAGCCATTTGCACTGTCGTTCCAGCACTGCCACGGAGATTACGGGATCTATCATCAATAATACAGTTATTTTCACCATCGCTACCAGCTTCATACAGTAAATCTGATAAATATGGATCGGATATCTCAACATTGATATTAGTCTTATTCATCAATTTCCTATTTCTTCGGAATTTTTTTCTATATATGACCTCTCATTGTATTTATTGACTGCTTTACCTTTATTCCATTTATTATTGTTCCTTAACAATATATTATCATTATTTTCAAGAGGTGGTAGATCTTTTGCATTCTTATAGTACGATTGTAGCGTTTTATCAGAATTTTGTGATAAATTAGACACAATTTCTTTTTGATCAATTATTTTTGGCAATAACTTGTTGAAGAAACAGGAAATTTGGTTTCAACTAGCCGATTCACTAATAATTGATCGGAAGCGTATCCAATTCTAGGCAGAGGAGTGTTTCGATATTCTAACAAGTAGTACAGTAACTCTTCCGTTTTGTTAATTTTTTTCAACTTATCTTTGGCAATAGCTACATATTTTTATGCAAACCCATTGGACTCTTGATGATGAGGGCTTGAAAATTCAACTTGAAAGTTCCATGCTCTAGAGAAATTCTTGAATTCTACACTATTGCATATTATCTGAATAAAAGATGTCAGGAACATGTCAAACCTTGAAAATACTTCTTTACAGTAGTTTATTACAGTTTTTGCTGTTTTAACATTTGTGGGAAAGACTTCAAGCCAATGCGAGAAGGAGTCTACAATGACTAAATAGTTTTTTGACTTGTATTCGAAAGAGTGTGAGAACAGAATTTCCCATGGTCTTTGAGGAAAAGTACGGGGAACAAGCGTTTCCTTCTGATTATTTGCTCAATGAGTCTGACATATGTCACAATTTGAAACAAAACATTCAATATCTCCAGACATACCTGGCCAAATCAATATTTCAAGAGCCCTCAATTTACTTTGCGAGCGCTCGTACAACTTACACGAGGGCTATATCATTTCGTCACGATGTCTGTATTTTTCGAATTTTGAGCCAAAAACGGTCTCAATCGACTATGTTCGACTCACTGATGACGAGTCGGAAAATTCGAGTCTGTCCGTCCGGCCGTCCGTCCGTCCGGCCGTCCGTCCGTCCGTATTCACGTAGGCGTAAGCACGATAACTCTCGAACGGATCAACCTAGAGACTTGAAATTTTCAGTGTAGGTTCAGATCCAAAATGCCTCGGTTAAGTTCGTAAATGGGCCAAATTCCACCAGGGGTTCCGTAAATATGGTCTTTCAAAGTTTTGTTCCTTGATTACTTGAAAACTACAAATTTGATTGAGATGAAATTTTGCAATCAAATGGAGAATGAGGTGTTCAAGGTACATGTGGAATTTTGTCCAGATCGCATGACCAGAACCATAGAAACCATAGAAAATTGTAACTTTTGAACGAAAACGCCTAGGGACTTGAAATTTTCAGGATAGGTGTGGATCTCGAATGTCGTGATCACGTTCATCTATGAGCAAAATTATACTAGGGGTTCCGTGAATATGGTCGTTTGAAATTTAGTTTTCTTGATAATTTCAAAACTACAGATTCGAGCGTGACGAAATTTTGTATCGGACTTGAAATTTTCAGGATAGGTGTGGATCTGAAATGTCGCGTTCACGTTTATCAATGAACATAATTATATAGGGGTTCCGTAAATACGGTCGTTTGAAATTTTGGTTTCTCGATAATTTCGAAACAACGGATTCGATCGAGATGAAATTTTGTATTTCAATCGAGAATGATATATTAAAACAATATTTCGTCCAGATCGCATGACCAGAACCATAGAAACCATAGAAAATCGTAACTTTCGAACGGAAAGGCCTAGGAACTTAAAATTCTCAAGGTGGGTTTGGACCGCAAATATCGCGGTCACGTTCATCTATAAGCAAAATTAGACTAGGAGTTCCGTAAATATGGCCGTTCAAAATATTTTTCTGCTGATAGTTCCGAAAATACTGAGCGGATTGGGATGAAATTTTGCGCCTAGCTGAGTAAAAATGTATTCAAACCACGTGCAAAATTTTGTCCAGATCGCACCAACAAGACCATAGATACCGTAGAAAATCCTAGCGAATTATCGAAATAAAATTGATCAGCTGAAGCACTGACATGAAGTCTGGAGTTTCGCCTAAGTTTCAGAATTTTTTTGGCAGCTGTCGAAAATTTCTTCAATTGATTTCTAAAACTGGAAAATGCGAATCTACCTACAAGGTGCATGTACGAGCGCTCAAAAGCTCCTGCCTTCACGGCAGTGCTTTTCGTAATTTTTTTCAATACCAAAATGCGCTAATGTATTAGTTCGAGCATTTTAGATCAAAGTTTGGAAGGAACAAAAACCTTATGATTATAAAATAGCAGATTATCTGATAGGCAAATATTATCTTTCAGACTCCAATAGTATTTCAGTTCAGAATTTAATTTTCTACATTTTGTAGGCAAACTTTTCGTACAATACTCTTCAATTGAGCGCTCGTACTACTTACACGAGGGCTATATCATTTGGTCACGATGTCTGTATTTTTCGAATTCTGAGCCGAAAATGCCATCAATCGACTATGTTCGACTCACTGATGACGAATCCGTCGGAAAATTCGAGTCTGTCCTTCCGTCCTGCCGTCCGGCCGTAAGCACGATAACTCTTGAACGGATCAACCTAGAGACTTGAAATTTTCTGTTTAGTTTCAGATCCGAAATGCCTCGGTTGAGTTCGTTAATGGGCAGAATTCCACCAGGGGTTCCGTAAATATGGCCGTTCAAAATTTTGTTCTCCTGATTAATTCGAAACTGCGGATTCGATCGAGATGAAACTTTGCACTCAAATGGAGAATGAGGTGTTCAAGCTACATGTGAAATTTTGTCCAGATCGCATGACCAGAACCAAAGAAACCATAAAAAATTGTAACGTTTGAACGAAAACGCCTAGGGACTTGGAATTTTCAGGATAGGTGAGGTTCTGGAATGACGTGATGACATCTATGAGCAAAATTATTCTAGGGGTTCCGTAAATATGGTCGTTTGAAATTTAGTTTTCTTGATAATTTCTAAACTACAGATTCGATCGTCACGAAATTTTGTATTCAAATGGAGAATGATATATTCAAGCTACATTTTGTCCAGACCGCTTGACCAGAAACATAGAAACCATAGAAAATCATAACTTACGAACGGAAAAGCCTAGGGACTTGAAATTTTCAGGATAGGTGTGGATCTCGAATATGGCGATCACTTTCATCAATAAGCAAAATTACACTGGGGGTTCCGTAATAATGGTCGTTTGAAATTTAGTTTTATTGATAATTTCAAAACTAGGGATTCAATCGTGACTAAATTTTGTATTTCAATCGAGAATGATATATTCAAGCTACATTTTGTCCAGATCGCTCGACCAGAACCATAGAAACCATAGAAAATTATAATTTTCGAACGGAAGGGCCTATGGACTTGAAATTTTCAGGATAGGTTTGGATCGCGAATGTCGCGGTAACGTTCATCAATGAGCAAAACTAGACTAGAGGTTCCGTAAATATGACCGTTCAAATTTTTTTTTCCTGATAATTGCACATAGATGAGGAATAATGTATTCAAACTACTTGCAGATTGCATTATCAAGATCATAGATCCGTAGAAAATTCAAGCGAATTATCAAGTAAAATGGTCACATCGTCGCCTTCAGGAGAAAATTGCGTAACTCCATTCGACAAAATTTTATAGGAGAAACAAAAAACACTTTCAAAGTCAGATTTTTAAACATTATTTGTGTTGACTTAACAATAACATGATGTGGTTAGTTGTTTTCATTGAACTACAAAATTGCAGAACGGTGGGGGTGTGAATTTGAGTTAACACCATAGATAAAGAAATGTATATATACTTCATTTAGGAATTATTGACATCGAAGCAGACCTTGAACGTCCAGTCGAGGCTATATTTCTGGTTACAAAAAGTTACTGTTCTATTTCATCATAGAAATAAAACATCAACGTCATCAACATAAGTATAACCTAGAAAAGTGTTCAGTATACGAATTATCGGATAATTAAGCCGGAATATTCCGATTGCAGTTTAAACATGGGAATTCAGGTTTGAAAGCTCAAAAATATCGTGGAATTTTTGATACTTCGTAAGCACAGGGCCAAGTGAATGGATTGGAATAAACGTTATATACAGGGTGTCTACTTTTAAAAGGGCCAAACTTCATAGGGAGATCATACATAAGATTTGCAACAAAAAATGTCATATAACACATGGTCGAAATGTTGACGGTTATTCTTCAATTTAACATTTCTTGATTTCACTAAATATTTCAAGTTTTTCCATAAAATCAATAATACTTCAGTTTTCCTCGAAGCCTCTTCAGATTTGACCACATATTTGGAATCAGCATTAAATTTTCTACAAGATAAGAATTTCTTTCTGCCAAAAAAGTTCTTATTGCGGGCGTGGTGAGGAGATGAATGTCACGATTCTGAAGTGCACAAAACCAGTTTTTTGTTTATCAATAAGAATTTTCCTTCGATAAACTCTTTTGTGTTTGTATATAATTTTTTTATTATATGATATGAAATGACTTGGATTGATTGAAATCTAGGTGCCCTTTGGCCAGTTCAAAAAGGATATCCAAAATATTCATTGTTTTTAATTTCAGCAAAAACAAAGTCATTCAATGTCTCTTTGAAGGAATAACCATATTGCACAGGTTTTCTTCCACTGCTAATTCCAGGGAGTAAGAACATGCCTCCTTCTCTTTTCGCTAATATTCTTCGAACAGTGCTCGGAGAAATCTGAATATTTAAGACACATTGATCAATCAGAATACACTTTGAGTAGGTGAACAACAGTTTACCTGAACCACTAGCGGAACTCGATTAATGCTAGCGGAAATATCTGCCGAATCTTTGAAAAACTCGAAGTAACACCGATAAACTGCCTGGCGTTCTCTTGTTGTTAGGCGCGATGTATCCCGGAATATTCCAGCCATTTCAATAGCACAAGACAAAAAAACACTTAAAATTAGAGCTAATTTTTATAATTATTCACCAATATCTTCGATAAAATCATCGAAGCAAGGTCTCTATGGGTTATGTTAGTGTTATTCCTATACCAACCTGAATTGAGCCACCCAAAATATAACTGAATAGTCTACATAGATGAAGGAATGTACATTCCTTTATCTATGATAGTGTATTACCAACTTAAATTCGATTTTCCACAGCCTTCCGAGATGTCAATAATTCTTAAACGGAGTATAAATTCATTTATCTATGGTTTTCATTTTACAGAACAATACAATCAGACAGCAAAAGAATTTTCTGTGATTTTCAAATTCGAATTAGTGGAACAATTGATGACGAAAACGTCCATTTCAATTAGCGACAAATGACATAGAATCATATTGTTTGTTATTCAATTTAAATTAGACTTAGTGTTATTTATTAGTTGTTTAGTGTTAATTATTATTAGTTGTTCAGTTTAGTGGTCAGTAAGGTGCTATTGGTAAGTACATAATATCAAATCAATAGGCTCTGGCATATTTGAATGCATTTATGGGTTTATCAATATTTTTGACTGATTTCTTAAGAAATGCAGATCCTATGAGGAAAAAACTTCGAATAAAGAATATAACAGAATGTTGTCAAGTTAAAGTATCAACCTCTGATAGGAATAAGAACAATTAAAATGTATTCGGGCAAATTGATTCGAATTTGAAACAAACATGATATAATGATAAAAACTACACAAATGAAATTATCCATGAAAAACATTTCCTATTTGAAGTATCTACTGTTATTCGACAGCAAATTTCTTAATGTTCAAGATCTTTGAATATTTAGTTTTTATCTCAACTCAAATCTTGAACAAAAAATTCAACCCATATTCTCAATAATATTATTGAGAATATGGTCCAGAGAATGTAAATGTCCTAGCTCAGTGAAGTTTCATGAAACGTTTCAACAACATCGCCTCAGACAAGTTTCAATTAGGAAAACGTTTCAAATAATAGTTTTCAATTTTTTCAACACCGAGCACTGAATAATTCACAAATTGGTTCATATATTGATAGTTTCATAGATTCTTAATTTTTGTTTTTCTCTTATTTCTATAATAATAGTAATATTTATTTAGTTCCTAAAATTATTGTTATGAAATGATGGGGAATAACTCAAATGATTTCAATGGTTCCAAAGTTGATGTAGTTTTAGCTTCACAAGATTCAAAATATTCTAGCAAGTTGTATGGTTCAATATTCAGCAAAAATTTAACTAATTCTTCTTTCAATATATCAACATTTCTTATCGAATGAAACTGTTTGGGTAACGCATAGTAGATCTTCATGCAAATGTATTTTGCATCATTCTGTACTAGTATCAATTGTTTTCTCGGGTATATATATAAGCATCAATTTTCCTAGTTGAGTTGTTGTTCAGCAACCGTTCAAATAGTTCACTGTGGCTTTGTAGGAAGATAACATACTTCAGCATCAGCACATATTATATTGATGTTAACTTCAGGATTGTATTCCTTTTGAAAACACCTCTACAAGTCTCTCTATATTTCATTCTATACATAGTTCGTATGTTGTTTTGGCTTCACAAGATTCAAAATATTGTAGCAAGTTGAATGGTTCAATATACAGCTAAAATTTAACTAATTCTTCTTTCAATATATCAACATTTCTTATCGAATGAAATTGTTTGGGTAACGCATAATAGATCTTCATGCACATGTATTTTGCATCATTCTGTACTAGTGTCAATTGTTGTCTCGGGTATATATAAGCATCAATTTTCCTAGTTGAGTTGTTGTTCAGCAACCGTTCAAATAGTTCACTGTGGCTTTGTAGGAAGATAACATACTTCAGCACATATTATATTGATGTTAACTTCAGGATTTTATTCCTTTTGAAAACACCTCTACAAGTCTCTCTATATTTCATTCTATACATAGTTCGGATGTAGTTTTGGCTTCACAAGATTCAAAATATTGTAGCAAGTTGTATGGTTCAATATTCAGCAAGAATTTAACTTATTCTTTTTTCAATATATCAACATTTCTTATCGAATGAAACTGTTTGGGTAACGCATAGTAGATCTTCATGCAAATGTATTTTGCATCATTCTGTACTAGTGTCAATTGTTGTCTCGGGTATATATAAGGATCAATTTTCCTAGTTGGGTTGTTGTTCAGCAACCGTTCAAATAGTTCGCTGTGGCTTTGTGGGAAGATAACATACTTCAGCACATATTATATTAATGTAAACTTCAGGATTTTATTCCTTTTGAAAACACCTCTACAAGTCTCTCTTTATTTCATTCTATACATAGCTCGGATTGCTCGCTTTTGTTTTTTAAATATTTTGTTCCGTGATGTACTGTGTCCCAGTAAATAATGCCATATGATAGGTTTGACTGAAAATTGGCTGTGTATAGGAGCTTCAATGTATCTTGCTGGATATGGTATTTCATAATATTGAGGGTGTAGATTATGGTGTTGAGTTTCCTGTTCAAGTTTTCTATTTGAGGGTTCCATTTCTTAATATATATATATAACGTTTATTCCAATCCAATCACTTGGCCCTGTGCTTGCGAAGTATCAAAAATTTCACGATATTTTTGAGCTTTCAAACCTGAATTCCCATGTTTAAACTGCAATCGGGATATTTCGGCTTAATTATTCAATAATTCGTGTACTGAACACTTTTCTAGGTTATATTTATGTTGATGTTTTATTTCTATGATGAAATAGAACAGTAACTTTTTGTAACCAGAAATAAAGCCTGCTTCGATGTCAATTATTCTTAAATGAATATATTGAAGAATGATTTCCACATTGTATAGGGAAAAATCACGGAGTGGGCGACATCTACTTTTAATTATTTGAACTATCCGAGTGGCGAACAAAAAACTAATGAGTGTGTGTTTATATGAGAAAAGTGTGAAATATTTGTATGATTTTGGGTCATTTATGTATCGATGATAATTTATGGACAATTGTTTCAAATAAACTGTATACGAGCTGAAAATGCAGCGAGTTGTTAGAGGTAATGTGGGAATAAGATCATCACATAGGTAGTTCTTCTGAAATTTCTTTGAATATTTCCCGTTGAATCCCAAGTCAGTTAAAAAATGGCAGGCAATCTTGAAGATTGGGAAACGTATCTCAAAGAAGTTGTAACTTTGCAGCAAGAACTTGAATAATGAATTAATTTTTTTAATCGTAAGTTCAATAATTTTCTATTATATAGTGGTCATTTGCTATCACATTCACGCGCACCCACATAATCAAAAATGTCCGAAGGGGTTATCTCGACATTCACAGGCATTATTATCAATTCCGCAATCTCATAAAAAAATATTTGATTTACTTGTTATGAAGGACAGAAATGACAGAATAATTTTGACCATCATTCGGCCGACATCTTCTGATTTTCAGCGCCATCTAGCGGTACATGATTTTTCCCTATAGTTTTTGTTTTGTGAGAAACCTTCTTTGTGACTTTTCTCCCCTTAACCTTTTTTTGAGTTCTCGTACTACTTACACGAGGGCTATATCATTTCGCCACGATGTCTGTATTTTTCGAATTTTGAGCCGAAAATGGTCTCAATCGACTCACTGATGAAGGAATCCGTCGGAAAATTCGAGTCTGTCCGGCTGTCCGGCCGTAAGCACGATAACTCTCGAACGGAACAACCTAGAGACTTGAAATTTTCAGTGTGGGTTCAGTTCTCGAATGCCTCGGTTGAGTTCGTTAATGGGCCAAATTTCACCAGGGGTTCCGTAAATATGGCCGTTCAAAGTTTTGTTTTCATGATTTCTTGAAAACTACAGATTTGATCGAAATGAAATTTTGCACTGAAATGGAAAATGAGGTGTTCAAGCTACATGTGAAATTTTGTCCAGATCGCAAGACCAGAACCATAGAAACCATAGAACCAGAACCATAGAAAATTGTAACTTTTGAACGGAAACGCCTAGGGACGTTAAATTTTCAAGATAGGTGTGGATCTCGAATGTCGTGATCACGTTCATCTATGAGCAACATTATTTTAAAGGTTCCGTAAATATGGTCGTTTGAAATTTAGTTTTCTTGATAATTTCAAAACTACAGATTCGATCGTGACGAAATTTTGTATACTAATGGAGAAATTTATATTCAAGCTACATTCCTCCAGATCACATGACCAGAACCATAGAAACCATAGAAATCATAACTTTCGAACAGAAAGGCCTAGGGACTTGAAATTTTCAGGATAGGTGTGGATCTGAAATGTCGCGTTCACGTTTATCAATGAGCAGAATTATACTAGGGGTTCCGTAAATACGGTCGTTTGATATTTTGTTTTCCCGATAATTTCGAAACTACGGATTCGATCGAGATGAAATTCTGTATTTTAATCGAGAATGATATATTAAAGCAATATTTTGTCCAGATCGCATGACCAGAACCATAGGAACCATAGAATATTGTAATTTTTGAACGGAAAGGCATAGGAACTTGAAATTCTCAGGGTGGGTTTGGATCGCGAATATCGCAGTCACGTTCATCAATGAGCAAGATTAGACTAGGGGTTCCGTAAATATGGCCGTTCAAAATATTATTTTCCTGATAGTTTCGAAACTACTGATCGGATTGGAATGAAATTTTGCACCTAGCTGAGGAATAATGTAGTCAAACTACGTAACCAGATCGCATCACCAAGACCATAGATACCGTAGAAAATTCTAACGAATTATCGAAACAAAATTGATCAGCTGAAGCACTGACATAAAGTCTGGAGTTTCGCCTAAGTTTCAGAATTTTTCTGACAGCTGTCGAAAATTCCTTCAATTGATTTCTTAAACTGGAAAATGCGAATCTACCTACAAGGTGCATGTACGAGCGCTCAAAAGTTCCTGCCTTCACGGCAGTGCTTTTCGTAATTTTTTTTGATAAAGTTGGATGAGAGTCGATACAATTTCGGAATTGTTTCATTTTTTCTTTTGTCATAGGAACTGTTAATGATAGAGAATGAATTGTATACTCGAGTTCTTTGTCTATTGGCACTTCTGATTTGATGTATCAACGACTAAGAGTGTCAGCTACTTACATTTTAGATAGATAGATAGGGTAGATAGATATTCAAACTTAATGTAATATTTCAACAATCTTAAAAGCATCCTTTGTAATCTAGCACTTACATTATCAAAGTTTTTGTTGAATATGGCAATAAATGGTTCATGGACAGTTATTGTTTGCGTGTTTATTGATGGCCGTGTGCACCGACTTGTTCTCTAATACCGGATTATGTAATCTCGAATTAAATTTCATTGTAGGATTAATTTTAATCCCTTTGCACCGAATACTTTATACGAGATATTAGTTAACTCCTGAATATATATGGCAATATTGCATAATTGTGACATATTAGCATAGAAAAGTATAGTATGTCGATATTTGGCTTAAGCTAGGAACATAGTGAAGCGACCAAGAGGTGCGAAGAGGACAGCTGAGAGGATAGCGGTTCCCGAGAGTAGCGGCGATGACGAGGTGTCATCTCATAGTGAGGCGACCAAGAAAGCAGAGCTAGTCGAGTTTGATTATTATAGAGGTGGCGTATGTTTGAATTATGGATTTAAATGAATTTATATTTATACTGTTAGAAAATTCGACATTGAAACTCTGTTAGGTATCTGATGAGAATAGAAGAATTTGTAGTGTTCACGAAATAAATAAATCTAGGAAAGTACATATATGAATTTCATAATGTATGAAAAATTACATTAATATTTCCGTATTAATTCATACGGGAATATGAATGAAATTTCTCTGGATGCTCGCGTAATTTTCCATACATTATGAAATTCACCATAATATATGTACTTTCCTAGATTTATTTATTTCGTGAAATATACAAATTTAGTATTTGTATAGATTGGAAGTTAGGATCGTATCGAAGTTCCGTATCCGTTATGCACCAGAAATAATCAAAAGCACTATCAGACATAGTCAAATTTGAAAAGGGTAAGAAGGTGCATGGAGCAAAACGTTGGCACTTTTGAGCATCTTTTATGTTTTCTGTCAAATGTTTTACTTGTTTACTCATTTAAGTTTATTTATTTTCTCACTGTTCATTTTGAATAAATTATTCAAAATCGATATCTTTCTGAGGAATTTCTGAAATTATTGAATGGAATATGAAAAAAAACAAATTCTCTTTCAGTTCAACAGATAATTTTCCGTATTAACCCTTTGAAGCCCAAATTCTCAAAAATCCGGAAAAAATTATTTTTTTATTCATTCCTTCTTCTGAAACGGCTTCTAATAACACAATTTCATCAATTTTTCACCTGATAACCCTTTTTTGAGCGCTAGTACTACTTACACGAGGGCTATATCATTTCGTCACGATGTCTGTATTTTTCGAATTTTGAGCCGAAAATGGTCTCAATCGACTATGTTCGACTCACTGATGACGAATCTGTCGAAAAATTCGAGTCTGTCCGTCCGGTCGTCCGGCCGTATGTCCGTATACACGATAACTCTCGAACGGAATGTCCTAGAAACTTGAAATTTTCAGGGTAGGTTTTCCTGATTACTTTGGAACTACAAATTCGATTGAGGTGAAATTTCGCACTCAGATGGAGAATTACGTGTTCAAGCTATTTTGGTCCAGCTCACATGACCAGAACCATAGAGACCATAGAAAATGATAACTTTGTAATGAAAAGGCCTAGGGACTTGAAATTTTCAGGATAGGTTTGGATCTTTAATGTTGCGATATCTTTCATCAATGAGCAGAATGAGACTAGGGGTTCCGTAAATATCGGCGTTTGAAATTCAGTTTTCTTGATAATTCCAAAACTATGGATTTGATCGTGACGAAATTCTGTATTTAAATTGAGAATGATATATTGGAGCTAAATTTTTTCAGATCGCATGATCAGAACCATAGAAACCATAGAAAATCATAACTTTCGAACGGAATATTGGATTGGAATGAAATTTTGCACATAGATGAAGAATAATGTATTCAAACTGCGTTTTTTTCGTTTCAAGAGTTGGGTCAAAAAGTCGCCTATGTAACTTCAATCCCATGCGAACCAACGATTCTAAATCGTTGCTTCTAAGAAAATGCTAGAAGGGAGCTCTTTGAGAACAATGAGTTTAGTTTGGTGAGTTTACATCTGAAGACAAAATGTCAGACCACGGCTTATCAAATGAAGAGTGTGAAATAGATTGAATGGCTTCAGAACAGAGATAAATGACTGAAAGTATTTGTATAGAACACAAGGCGCGCAAAAATATGGCTTCAGACATTATACATAGTCTACAAGTTATTTAGACATTCATTCAATAATTATTGAGTGATAGATAAAAGGGTCATGAAGGCTCAATTTTTAATGAAAAAAAATTCGACAGAAAAATTGAAGTCAGGAGCTTTTGCGCGCTTCTTTAATTTCATCTCCAGAGCGGTCAACCTGGTCAACCATAACGAATTTATGATTATTTAACATGAGGCGACAATAAAGCGAGACCAAATAACCGAAGAACATAAAACGAACAACAAACGTCAATGGGACAAATAATTTCTTTTTATTTTCATAAAATTCAAGGGATGGAATCAACGTATTCTCTCAATACCCGATCAGAACAACCCTATTTTCTTGTCACGTGGAAATAATATGGGCTGAATTCCTACATAACTCATTTCATACATTCCTTATATGCACACAGAGAATTGCAGCATGATCTGGGGAATAGTTTCCGAGATATGGAAGTTATGAAAAAAAAACTCTTCAAAATCTTCTAGTGGTATGACATGAAAGAAACTTTCATATAGGTAGCTATTTCTATGGAACCCTTGGGCGCATTTTCCTTCAGCGAAATAACCTACTTTTAAAGTAATTTTCAAAACACTAGGCCTTTTATTTCGAAAATTATCTTGTTTACGGCCGGTCGGACCGGCAGAATTGAATTTGACATTTGTCCACGAATTCTTCATTTTTGAGATCAACTCAATCGTTTAGGCCCAAAATTCGAAAATTACAGTCATTTGGGCCTAAAGTAGGAACACTAAATCCTCGACCTTCATTCTTACTTGATCCCTTCAAAAATATGGTATTTGGTCGATTTTAGTGAAATTATTGTTTCAGCTTGATATGAATCTTTTATGAAACAGTTACGAACTAGATTCATAACATATTGCGAAAGATTACTATGAAATCATGTGCGGAAGTTAGCAAATCTCGAATCGACTGAAGCAATAATGTGAAACTGAAATCATCGAAAAAAAATTTCATCTTTTCCTCTTAGGTTTTGGAGCTCCTTTACTGGATAAACTCCAGATTCGCTCATCAGTCGTCACACATCCGATCTGGGAAACCAAACGCGAACAAATAATCGCCAACAAAATAAATCTGGTAGGAGAATGGGACGAAAACACATTAAAAATGCAATCGCTGGAACGGAAAAGCGCGACCCATGTCCGTTCTAAACAATTGACGATTGACGCCGGAAAACAAAACCCGAAACTCCGGTAAAAAGTGCCGCTAAAAGATTATATCTCTCCGCTTAAGAAAAAGAAAGTTGAGAGATTTAATGTGGCGTTTCTAAAACAGCACAGCTCCTATAACAGGGTGAAATGTCATATTGTTAAAGTTAAGCCGTTCCCTCAATGGCGCCATTTTGTTTTTTATCGAGTGAAGTATGACGTGAACCAGACGAAATAAAACATATTTCAACTAGTTATCTGAATGTTTCTTCATATTACTGTTATTGCTGAATTTTTTGCGGAGTGTAACGTTGGTGAAGTATTTAGCGATGTCACTATGAAAGTTTCGGTGGGATATGGCCAAATGGAAATATAAAATAAAAATTCCTCAACGAAATTCGACATTTATCTACCGTGTGAGTTGTGGAAAACTGTTCATAATCCTATCGTATATACCTATAAATCCACAAAGAACAACACCAACATCATACAGAAAGCTCATCTTCGTTAGTTACATAGAAGCTTATTTATACATTTCGGAGAATAAAATTTCTGTTCATACATTTCCGACACTGATTTGTCTATTTTTCATATTTCAAAAACTTAGTTCTACCATTTTTTGTACCCCTGATTATACTGCTGCATTTTCCACTCGACATTTGAGGCCCACACCTATCCTTGGCCTTTCCGTTCGAAAGTTATTATTTTCTATGCTTTCTATAAGTCTAGTCATGTGATGTCAACAAAATTTTGCATGCAGCTTGAACACGTCATTCTCCATTTGAACGCAAAGTTTCATCTCGATCGAATCAGTAGTTTCGAAGTAATCAGGAAAATATCCTGAAAATTTCAAGTTTCTAGGTCGTTCCGTTCGAGAGTTATAGTGTAAACGGCCGGAAGGTCGGACGGACGAACAGACTCGAATTTTTCGACGTATTCGTTATCAGGTAGTCGTCCTTGTCGATTGAGACCATTTTCGGCTCAAAATTCGAAAAATACAGACATCGTGACGAAATGATACCTATAGCCCTTGAGTGAGTAGAACGACTGCTCAGTTAAATCATCAAGTTCAGCCTGTATCAATATCGTTTTCATAAGATCTATTATTCGATGCATTGTGGTCCTTTCTCCTCATGACTCTTGTCACCGAGCCGTAAATGCCTTCCATCATTCTTCATGCTGTATGATATTCTCTATTCTATTCTAAACTGGCGGTAAGCGGCCTATCTTTCCAACCAGTGCGTCTCTTTCCTCCGTCCATCTGAGGCAGTGACAGAAAATGTGCTTCCAGTCATCTACAACGTGGCAGGCATGATACAGATCATCCCGTGTTTGCCCTGTCCCCTTAGTAAAGGTACTGAAGATACATGCCCTTTCAAAAATTGAGTAAGATAGTGATACAGACCATCCCGTGTCTGTCCTGTCCTCTTAGTAGGGGTAACATAAGATCCGTGCCCTGTGAAAATTGAATAAACTAGTCGTTTTATGCTCACATTGGATACACTAGTCCAAGTTCCTCCGCGTCCAAACGGCATTTTACCCTTCATCATCTCATCTCTCCTGCCATTTTCTCAGTGTCATCCTTCCTGGCATACGTCGATTGCCCGGTATTGCTCCTCCTATGGTATCAAGGAAGCATCTTTCCTCCACCATTAGGTCAATTGGTAAGAAGCCAGCAATCACTTTGACAGCCTCCTCCGACACAGTTATGTATGCTGAAGCTACCCTTAAGAGTCCTGAATGTGCTGAATTCATTCGAGAGACATTACAATGCACTGTCCCCTGCATACTGGCGACGCATATTAGATCTTCTCGGTCACGTCATTATTAATAACAATACTCACGCTTCAAAACAAATCACAGACAACATTAATCAAACAATTTCGCGAAGTAAATATTTATATAATATACTGACTGAAATTATTCAGTGAAATCAATCGCATGAATATTTGACAACCAATATTATGTGAATCATATTTCATTACTAAAATTATTCTACATTCTTGACAGTTAAGAAATCTATGAACATTTGTATTGGAAAATTTTCTTTCTTTTATTTTATTTTTTCGTCAATTATCCAATGTTATCAATAGTTATTCTCCTATTCGGGACGGAGACGAATACAACAAATCAAAAACCATGAACATCGGTCCAGCCGTTCTCGTGTTATAAGTGTTGAAACAAATCCGACTTTGTTTTATATATTAATATTTTCCACACATTTTCCTCGATTTTCATAAAAACAAAATGGACTTTGGCAATAAAACTGACGAATAAAACACAACGCTCAACTTTCACGAAAGAAATAGAGAACTAATATTTTCAATGATTCACCTTGAAAGTTACTTCCATTTTACTCAAATTTGGGCTAAGGTAAATTCGAATTTCCTCCAGAAAAAAAAATCACCGTGTATATCTTGATCAAATTATTCATTTAGATATCCAAAAATCTCTGAATGCATTTCTTTATGTGATTCTAGACAATCGAAGGGTAGAGGGATTCATCAAAAATTTTTTAAAAACCGAACAAAGTTTTCGAAATGATGTATTCAAAAAAACAATGACACATCAATAAAACAAAGAGCAGTAGGAGTTCAAGAAAAAGTACATATAATTATGGAATGTTTTTTCAGAGGAGGCTTGAGAATAATAAATTGAATCGTATTGTAAATGTATATGTTCCATTTAGCTTGACTTTTATGTTTTATACAGGATGTTTCGTTGTAAAACGGAAATACTTGAAAGGTGGATAGAGGGCACCGAAGTGGTTCTAGATATACCACATTTGTTTGCTTTGACTGTCTTTGTTAACGAGATACAGGATATTTGATGAATTTGGCTCGTTTCTTTTTGAGGTCATAACAAACGCACCACCTGGTTTATTTTCTTCAAATATGGCACACATGTTTCTTATTTGAAGCTCAAATGAATTCATCAATAACCACAAGAAAAATCCAGGTCCGTGTTGAACGAAAAATCATGAAACGATTGTATCCTTGAAACAACACCCTGTATATCGAGATTTTGAAAATTCGTTTACATATTCGAAAAGAGCACAAAAAGCGAAACTGAAACGTCAGCTTCATATTTTTGCGTAGACAGTTTTACTCCACAAATCATTAACTCAAAAGTCTAGTTTTTAAGAACGTGGATACCAAATAGTGGTTTTAAGTGACTTACAAAAATAAATTATCGAGACTTGAATCCATAATTATCTCAAAATTGCTAAATTATCATAAAATACATTGGTTATTCTTCTTATAGCGACATAACAACCCGTTGTATATTTTCCAGGTAGGTAAAAAGTAATTATTATCAAAATTTATATGGCTTGAATATTGTTTTTCATGAATGTTTCAGTGAAATAATTGAGATGAATTAGGTCGTTTTCATAAACTGCTGGAAATGCCCTCCTTTTTGGTCTATACATTTCCGTGCTTTTTCGAGAATATCCAGAACTGATTTGCGAAATATTCTGATTGTTCTTCATTTTCCTGCTAGCTTCTTGTATTTTTGTGATAAGCTGATGATATTAATCTCAGAAGAATATATTAGAGATTTTAGTTGCCCCCAGACATAATAATCTACAGGATTCAAATCAGGTATGATGGCAGGTTATGAGGTTATTACAAATCCATGAATTACCGGAATTGTCGTTCAAGAAGTTTGTAACAATAGGCCTATAATGAGGCGATTACCATCGTGCTGGAAGTACATGCCAGCAATATTTACATTTTCGTCATGGAGTTAAACTGGTAGCATATTCTCCAAAAATTCTAGGTACACTTCGCCAGTTAATCGTGTAGGTAAAATAAAGGTTCCAATTAATTTATAAGCAAAGGCACGTTCACGGAAAATTTATGTTATGAATGAGTCTGCCTAGAAAGAAAGGGATTTTCTGTTTCCCAGGTATGATAATTCCTTGAATTAAAGACACCATCACGCATAAATTGAGCTTGTCTGTAGACAGACATCTGTTTATTATTCACAAATTCCGTAGCACCCATCTACTAGAGTTCGTTCTAGGAATATTATCCCCATTCTCCAATCTCTGTACTTGTTGAATGTGATACGGTTACAGGCGATGTTTTTGTAATCTACGCCAAACGGTGGTATGAGGTATACTCAGGGCATTTCTAATCCTTCTAGTGCTTATTTCTGGATTGGTTCGAACTTTATTTAAAATATTATCTTCCATTCCAATATGCCCCCTCTCATGATGTTCGTTAAATTTCACAGTTAGAAATAATCCATATGTCTTCGCATATACAGAAAAACTTCTCTTTATTTGGCATTCTGCGGCGGCCAGAAAAATCGCCTTTCGTACTTTCTTTTTGCTGCTAGTCCATTTCCATCACAAAAACCATGAATGAACATACCTAATATCACCACATTATTTTTCATTCGAAAATTGATAAGGCATTTTTCTAAATCAACACAACACTAAGTTATTAATAAAATGAGGAAACTTTGAATACGATCTAAATCATTTCAAATAACAATGGTCTGCTGTAGAAGTTATGTATACCTATCTAGATTGCAGTTTGGATACGAATCTGTATTATTATGTGTTCTTACAACAGCTCAATAGAAATAACCACAATCCAAATTCAATTATTTCACTAAGAAAACATTGAAAATGAAAATATAACTGGTATTCAAGCAATATCGATTTTGATGATTAGATAATATCTCGGTACATACAGTTGATTTTTTCTTCAAAATACACAATGAGTTGATATGCAGCTATAAAATTATAAAAAGCACTGCTGTGAAGTCAGGAGCTGTTGAGCGCTCGTTCATCCACCTTGTGGGTAGATTCGCATTCTCCAGTTTCAGTTGAGTAAATTGTGTAGTAAACTGCCCGCATCAAAATTTTATGCTCTTTTCAAATATGTGAAGGAATTTTCGAAATTTCGATATACAGGGTGCGAGAGGGTGTTGTTTCAAGGATTGTATCGTTCCATAATTTTTTGTTTACCCGGAGCTGGATTCTTCTTGTGCTTATTGATTGATTCATTTGAGCTTCAAATAAGAAATATGTGTGCCATATTTGAAGAAAATATACCAGGTGGTTCGTTTGTTATGACCTCAAAAAGAAATGAGCAAAATTCATAAAACATCCTGTATCTCGGTTACAAAGACTGTCAGAGCCAACGATTGTTGTATATCTAGAACCACTTCGGTGCATTCTATCCGCCTTTTAAGTATTTCCGTTTCCCAATGAAACACCCTGTATCATTTTATCTGACTCTAGTCTTTGACACGAAATGAGTATATTCTATGAATATCATTGACGATGTTCTTTTCAAAAAAGAGTTTCTTCTATTTTTATTCTTCGCAGACACTTCACCCAGAACAGATAAGGACAAGTTGATATTTCAAACTCCAAAATACTGAATACTGCCAAATATTTAATTGAATTTTGACCTCAACCATTCTTCTTTTCTTTCATTTGAATCATACATCGAACAATACAAATTATCAACAAATTGTCGAGGATGTAGTACATAATCCAGTTTCCGCGGTGATAATTGGATTTCAACAATATTCGGGAAAATGAGGAACAAAGCTCCGCTTATGCCTGGTTGTTCTCAGTTCCACAACTTATTAATGAGTTAATACGAAACGCAAATGGAATTAGGAATCCCTGGATTACCCTTAGCACCTTGTCGAAAAAGCCGCGAAAAAATCCAAGAATTCGACCATTACACTGAAAAAGACGTAAAGGAAATTTCATTGATTAATATTTTTGTGTTTATATTTGTCCATCTGATTGATGAGGCAACAAATACAATTTCTCCTCTCCTCGGTGATATTAACCCTTTTCGGACGGATTAAATTTTTTATAATTTTTTAATCTTGGTGTGTTCTGGGTGTGGAGGGGCATCAATTAATATTCATTCTTCAAAGAAAATGTGTTTATTCTTTACACTTTTCTTGAAAACATGTGGTTCCTTAGTGGAACCACAAGGCACCTACAACAAATTTATTAGAAGAATAATATACGGCTGTTAATCTGAAATTATCAAATTCAGGAATGAAAATTGAAAAAATGAACTAGATAAACTAATCAGGAAGCCAACAGAACAATTCATGTGCCCCAGATACCCACGAATCCATCATTTGCATTCGTAGACCGCTTTCGATCCATATCAGATCTCATCTGTACTATTAGCAAAATGATAAATTCGATGTTAGAAACAGAAACCTTAAAACATAAGGCAAACTGTCTTATTGGCTCCTCGTCTCAAAATACACATGTATGACGCGCCGTAAACATCACGAGCATAATATGAAGAAAACGTTGCCTACACGTTGAAGGAACCTGCAGTAAATGTTGAAGCCGATAGGGAATATAAACAGGAGAAGAAGAGGAAAACTACTAAACGTAATGCAGAAAACAGTCCCGGTGAAAGACTGATTCCAAAAGCTTCAAGAGATGCAGCCATACCTAGTAAACAAAATCAATCTGAAGAAGATAGGGCTACATACGCCAGCGAAATATCTGTCATATCTGATACTTGGCGAGCCAAATTCGAACATATGTATAGTCCATTTAAGAATTATTGACATCGAAGCAGGCCATGAACGTCCAGCCGAGGCTTTATTTCTAGTTACTAAAAAGTAACTAAATTTCATCATAGAAATGGAACATAAATATAACCTAGAAAAGTGTTGAGTATACGAATTATCGAATAATTGAGCCGGAATATTTCGATTGCAGTTCAAACATAGGAATTCAGGTTTGAAAGCGCAAAAATATCGTGGAATGCTTTCATATGAAATTATCCGAACTTATCGTTCATATAAAAGTCAACCATGGAAAATTGAAGATCATTCAAATAAATATTTATTTTCACTCAGGACCATGCAATATTTATTGGTATTGGAAATCTTGCAAAATTCTAACCATATAACTATAAGAGGACCATTTTATGTCAGGATTTAAGAAGGATAATTGATGGAATTCTAGCAGGTAGCTAGTGGTGCAACAGAAAAAAATTTTTGGATACTTCGCAAGCACAGGGCCAAAAGAATGGATTGGAATAAACGTTATAATGTATTAAGAAATAAGAGAGAAACAAAAATTAAGAATCTTTGTAGTAAATGAAGAATTTTGACATGAACTTTGTACCGAACTGTCAATATATGAACCAATTTGTGAATTATTTATTGCTCGGTGTTGAATACTTTAAGAAAGTCAATTTTTATTTTCATTCATTAAAACTGTCCATGAATTATTGAAAATATTATAATTGATGAGCAATTTTACAATTATTCAGTATACTTTTGAATTGGGAACAATATAGCATGTGTATTAGCAGAGGGAATGTGAACACGGTACCATACAGTATAAGTATAATAAATAAACTTAAAATATCTATGAATGATACAAGAGCAAAGATAAAAATACCATTGAAAACTTTGTTTCCACGTAGTGTAGTGATTTGGGTGTGTTTATTGAATAAGCTGACATAATCCTATTGATGGGTATCCTGTTGCAGGGAATCTTTGAATTTTTCAATAACCCATTTATGAAATAATTCAACATTCATAGTAATCCTTACTATTAATACCACTGTCAAGAATCGGATCACATCCAGGTAAAAATCCATCAATTGTTCCAGCATTCAAAATAGTGCACCTTCTGCCTTTACCCTTGAATATACTCAGCATACCTTTTGGATTCTATTCTAGTGTCCACTGACGAATTTGAATACCGTTTTCGAATATCCAAATTTCATCTAGATGAATGAATTTTACGTGTTGTTCCATGTATTCTCGGTATTTATCACAATATCTTACTATTTTTATTATATTTTTCTGTTTATCAATAAGAATTTTCCTTCGATCAACTTTTTTGTATTTGTATCCAATTTTTTTATGATATAATATAATGTTGACTTCGATCAATTGAAATCTAGGTGCTCTTTGGCCAGTTCGAAAAGAATATCTAAACTGATATATTCATTGTTTTTAATTCAAGCAAAAACAAAGTCATTCAATGTCTCTTTGAAGGAATAATCGTATCGCACAGGTTTTCTTCCACTGCTAATTCCAGGCTATAATAACATGCTAATATTCTACGGACAGGGCTTGGTGAAATCTGAAAATTTAAGAGACATTGATCAATCAGAATACACTCTGAGTCGGTGAATAACAGTTTACCTGAAATATATGCGGAAATATATGCCAAAACTCGAAGTAACACCGACAAACTGCCTGTCGTTCTCTTGTTAGGCGCAATGTATCCTGGAATCCTGGTCAATTCCAGCCATTTTAATAGCATAAGACAAAAAATACTCAAATTCAGAGCAAATTTTTATAATTACATATTCACCAATATCTTCGATAAAATCATCAAAGCAAGATTTCTATGGGTAATGTTAGTGTTATTCCTATACCAACCCGAATTCAGCAACCCAAAATATCACTGAATAGTCTATTACCAACTTAAATTCGATTTTTCACAGCCAACCGAGATGTCAATAATTCTTAAACGGAGTATAAGTGCGTGTATGGTATCAAATCCGTCCGTTATTGGTACAAAATCCCACATCTGGATCTGCCAAATCAAATCTCTACGTATCAGAACTGTACGCCCGTGTATGTTGCCCTAATGCTGATTAACTACTACAGATTATACTTTATTTTACCTGAAATTGGCCTTTGTTAAGTTTCGGTTGAAGAATTCTGCAAGGTGTAGGTTTTTCTGTGATTAATTGAAAATTAACGATATAAGTTGAATAAAATCAATGGAAACGAACCTTGTATTCTTCTAAATACTTTGAAATCATTCGGGAATTCGGTTTACTAATGAAGATATCCTGTAAGGTGGTTCCGATGAACTAACGATAAACTATTTCCACAAGATCCAGCATTCCGATCAACTTTGGTCAATGTAGTTTCAGTTATTCATGTGAATATACGAAATGAAGTTCAAAAATCCCTTCAGGCATTCCTGGTTATTTTAAATTCTACCTGAAATAGGTTTTCGATAAGTTTTGGTTGATGAATTCAGCTAGGTTATAGGTTTTGCTGTGGAAATACAATAATTTAAAACGAAATGAATTTGATCTTACCTTTTATTATTTCAAATAGTTCGAAATCATTCTGGAATGCCGTTTAATCAAAGTAAACATTCTCTATCTGAATGTAAACATAACCTATGATGATCGAAGAAATTACATTCTATACGTTCCGTTATTTGATTTTTCCTTTTATATTTACCCGTCAGCATTTATTTCTCATCCTATTTATTCAAATCTATCCCGAAATTACCGAGTTTCGAGAAATTTCGACGTCGTGTCAAAATACGATTATTCCCGTGAGAAACGTGACGTATTATCTATGATCGACGTAATTTATATTTGGCTTTAAAGAAAATTGGGCATTTTCAGATTGAGTTCTTGCGAAAACGTCCTTCGTGCTGGAAATTCTACCCTTGGCGGAGCCCGAGATGTTGCGGTTTTCCTCTCGAAAAAGCGGGGGCGCTTTGCGCCCCCTTTATTCTTTTGATTTTGCGATTTCAAAAATACTCGAGGCCTTCGACCTCGCGTTTTAAATAGTTTTGTCTAAATAACTTTTTTGGAAAAGTAAACATAATAATACGTATTATTGGGATGGAAAAACGTTTCAGTTACTTTATTCACTTACCTTGATTTCCCTCTATTTTCTTCTGAATACTTAGCACCTTCATTTTCGTTCTAGTTCTATCGCGTTGAATGATAATTTTCGATGTTGATCGAATTTTCGTTCTTCTTGTCGGAAACATATCAGAATATGCTTTCAAATTAAGCCGGTCAAATCTATTTTTCGTTGATTTTATTTGAATTCATCTCGAAACGATCGAGTTCCGAGGAATTTCGTCGACGTGTCAATTGGCGTTCAATTCAATTTCGGGAGAAATGTCACGGAATATCTATGACTCTATGATCGACCGAATTCATCGAGTTCTTGCGTAAACCGGGTGAGTGATCTGGATGAAATTACTTTACTGAGACCTCGTGTCCTTTGGGGTGATAATTCGACCGCTTTCTATCCCCGAGAAGCCTATACAATAGTTTGGTGGCAACTTTTGGCATCTTTTCGAGATTTTGACCTTTTCCGATCGTTATTTCCGTTCGTTTGGAATTCGAAATGGGCAACTTTGAGTTCCTTTGGAAATCCCGTTTCTTCCTCTCGAAAACGCGGGGGCGCTTCGCGCCCCCGGTTCCTTTCTTTTTTCGCAATTTCAAAATTGACATGACAAGGCACATGCCTGACACATGACATGTCACATGACGTGACACATGACGTAACACAGGACTTGACACATGACATGACACATGACATGACACATGACATGACACATGACATGACACATGACATGACACATGACATGACACATGACATGACACATGACATGACACATGACATGACACATGACATGACACATGACATGACACATGACATGACACATGACATGACACATGACATGACACATGACATGACACATGACATGACACATGACATGACACATGACATGACACATGACATGACACATGACATGACACATGACATGACACATGACATGACACATGACATGACACATGACATGACACATGACATGACACATGACATGACACATGACATGACACATGACATGACACATGACATGACACATGACATGACACATGACATGACACATGACATGACACATGACATGACACATGACATGACACATGACATGACACATGACATGACACATGACATGACACATGACATGACACATGACATGACACATGACATGACACATGACATGACACATGACATGACACATGACATGACACATGACATGACACATGACATGACACATGACATGACACATGACATGACACATGACATGACACATGACATGACACATGACATGACACATGACATGACACATGACATGACACATGACATGACACATGACATGACACATGACATGACACCATGACATGACACCATGACATGACACATGACATGACACATGACATGACACATGACATGACACATGACATGACACATGACATGACACATGACATGACACATGACATGACACATGACATGACCATGACATGACACATGACATGACACCATGACATGACACATGACATGACACATGACATGACACATGACATGACATGAAAGATTTTTCTGCGAACCAGCTGCCACTGAGCATTTTTCATAAACTGAAATTACAAAATGATGTTCTTTTCACGTAAAACACATTTCTGTAGAAATGGATTTTTGAAATCGCTAGGGGGGGGCTTTGCGCCCCCACGTTTTCGAGGGGAAGGAACGGGTTTCCCGACAGTACTCGAAAAGTTGCCTATTTTGAATTCAAAACGTACGAAAATAACGTTCGGAAAATGTCAAAAAACAAGAAAAGTTGCCGCCGAACTTTTCATAAGGATATTAAACCTCCACATCTCGGGCTCTGCCAAGGGTCTTTTTTTGAGTTACGCCAGTTCGTTTTGTTAGCGACGATATATGGTCACACATGAAATGTACGGGTTCAAGCTTCAACCTTATTCGTCTGAATAATTGACTAAAAAAATAATATACGGCTGTTTATCTGAAATTATCGAATTCAGGAACTGAAATTGATTTATGATCTACAGATATTCAAGACAGCTGCTCTTGGAATGGACAGTAGGCGTGATTTTGGAAATTTTCTCAGGTCCACGTTGCCTTATGTTTCAAGGTTTCTGTTTCTCACATCGAATTTATCAATTTGCTAATCGTACTGATGAGATCTGATATGGATCGAAACCGGTCTACGACTGCAAATGATGGATTCGTTGGTATCTGGGGCACATGAATTGTTTTGTTGGCTTGCTTATTAGTTTATCTAGTTTAATTTTCAAATTTTCATTCCTGAATTCAACAAATTTATTATTTCTGATATATTCCATGTAAGCATCTGAAGAAAATGAACCATTGTCAGAAGGTATTTCATCCAGAAGAAGATAGGCGTCCTCAGAAGTCGGTTTGGACAGATCCATTTTGTAAACCAGGAACTGATCTGAAAAAAATTGTTTTAAACATTACTTTATCTAGGGCCTTGTGGTCCCAAACGGAACCACTGAATTCAATACAGATCAAAAAAAACAAAAATTCATTTATAAATTTTATTACTGTTTCCATACTGTAATATGATGTCTTTTTTACTGAATGAATATAAAAACTCACCGTGAAATGGGGAAATATAGACTGTCCTCGTAATTTCTTTCAGCGATAAGAACACAACCCGTAAATCACCTGTGTAATAGAATTGCCTAGATGTTGAAATTAGACGAAATGAAAAATGCGCGCGAACATAATCACAATTATGGGGATATATATATTCAGCGTGTAGTCCCGGCACTCCCGGCAGGCGCTCACTAGGCCACCACAAAAATATTGTGAATCGTGTGGTTCCAAATGGATCACACTAGGGCTGAAAGGGTTAACACGAAGAAGCAAAGTCCAATATGCCACGAAACGCGAATCTTTTTTTGGAGAAAAAACATTCTCGTTTATTACTCGTTTGTTTCTATGATCAAGAGCGTCTCTGTAATTTTGGAACTTTGAGCCAACAATGGTCTCAAACGATTAGGTTAGACTTCATCAAATTCAATTTTGTCCGTCCGCCTGACCGCAAACACGATTACTTTGGAACGAAAATGTCTAGAGTTTTGAAATTTTCAGGATACGTTCGAGGTCTAAATGCGTCAGTTGAGTTCTTTAATGAGCGGAATCCGTTAAAGGGTTTAGTAGATATAGAAATCTGAATAATTTTTTTCTTTAGACCCATTTCGAAAAATACCGATCTGGTCGAATGGAAACTCTGAAGTTATTTGTAAGATCGAAATTTGTGGAATCTCTTAAGGATCGTGTCGCTAGCAGATTTCAAGAATATTTTTTTCAGAACTTCTTTGCCTCAGAAACTATTCACCATATCCTGCTTAATTTTCGTGGGTACATATTATAGGGATATATAAAATGAGTTATTGAGAATTTCAGCTTTTAAACTGCAAGGTTGTCTGATCTGGTTATGAAAATATTTTATGCTCGGTGATTCTATCATTTGAAGTTTTCAAAGAAGAAATGGAATTATTTGTCACATTCGCGTTTGTGGAGATTAATTGAATCATTTTTTTTTCTGTGGGTTTTGAATTTTTCTGTGAATGCAAATTTTTCAGCATCGTGTTATACACGAAAAAACTGAACCTGAATATTATATCCAAGAAATATAGGACAAGTTCTATTCTCAGACATAATTTCTTGTTTGTGATCATACTCAGTATGCAGATGAATAAATACGGGCTTGGACTCCAAGACTCATTTAAGTAGCCCCCGGTTTCTGAAAGAAGGATCAAATCGTTGTTCAACTGACACAGCATTCAACTTAACCCTTAAGTGTTTAGGTGAAATTTGAGAACACAACTGGTTAGGTTCCGTCTGTGAAACTGAGAACTTTTGCGAACAAAATACAATTGGACTAACAAATTTTTTGTGCTCGAGTAGTTATTGCTCTTCAACATATTCTTTTGAAATCACATAATGAATTTGAATAAAAATATTGTGGAGTAAGTTGTCAATCAGGCACGAAATGATACAAGATATTGAACATATTTATTTGAGAGCAAAAAAAAAAACTGAGAAAGTTCAAGAATAAAACTGCAACCACAAATAGAGAACCGAGAACCGAATAAAGCATACGAAATTTATAAAAAGCACTGCCCTGAAGTCAGGTGCTTTTGAGCGCTCGTTGACCGCGGCATTCGTGATCTTAACCCACCCTGAAAATTTCCAAGTCCCCAAGCCTTTCCTTTCGAAAGTAATATTTTTCTATGATTTATATGGTTCTGGTCATGCTATCTGAAAAAAATTTTGCATGCTGCTTGAACAGTGAACACGTCATTCTTCTTTTGAATTTTGCCCAATCACGAACTCAACCTCGGCATTTGGATTCGAACCTACCCTGACAATTTAAAGTTTTTAGGAGGTTCCGTTCGAGAGTTATCATGTATACAGAAGGAAGGATGGACTCGGATTTTTCGACGGATTCGTCATCAGTGAGTCGAACCTTGTCGATCGAGACCATTTTCGGCTAAAAATTCGGAAAATACAGACATCGTGACGAAATGATATAGCCCTCGTGTAAGTTGAACGAGCGCTCGACAAAAACCTTCCTAAAAATCTACCAGCGGATGTCAAACTTCGATTATCCGTGCAACTTTCGGAAAATTAGTTTTCACTGTTGAGATCAGAAAAATTATATGATCTCTAAAACGTTGTCTTTTTCTTTTCACTAAAGTCACTGTCTATCTCATTAAAGCCTCCCAACAAATTTTTTTCGAAGGTTTTACTTTCGTAACCCACTCGTTAAGACGGACCCGCTATGCCTAGTCCCCTTAATCTCCGTTAGTGTTGTTGTGTTTGGGAAGGTATTGCCTTCCGGAGGTTCCAACATCAATTCTCCATTTCCTTCGACTTCTTCTTTTAAGTCTTCATTGTCATCGTCTTCCCTGTAGTTGATTCTGGCTTGTCTTTTTATTGCGTCGACCAGTGCTTCGGCTTTTTCAAGCTTAGAGTAGGCCATCCATCCCATTTGGTCCGTGTGAAGGAGGAATTCCGGTTTTCTCGCTCCGTAAGCACTTGAATTTTCCATGCTGAGTGGTCTATGGTGTTCAGCTCTTTAACCCTTGGTTCCATCTGTTCGTTCTCAGTTCTCTCAGTGCAGTTTTCAGCACTTGACTGTGTTCATTCAGCTTTTTCTTGTCTTCTCCCATATACAAATTTCTGTAGTTCTTCCTAAATTCTCTATTCTTCTTTATAAGCTCTTTTATTGCTTTTGGGGGTTTCACCATGTGGATGCTTCGAGGCTGGTCTTTCAATTCTTCTGGTACTTTCCTCGTAGGCTTCTTTTGTTTCGGTTTCTAATTTTTCAACTTCATCTTCTAGATCTTCAGGAGTTCTTATCTGTGGAATGTCAGTAATTTTCTCCTGGAGTATTTCATTGTACTTTTGACAGTCTCTGAAGTTTTTCGTTTGAAGTTCTTCTGTTATCGGTCCGCGTCCCAGTCTGAGTTCTATTGGGTTATGATCTGATGTGCCCTCTTCTAATAGTATCAAGTGTGAAATCTTGGGTAAAATCTCTCATTATGACAATATCTAATACGTCTGGTAAGCCATTACTTCTGGGCAGGTAGGTCGGAATATTAGGTCCTAATACTAGGTTAAAGTGGGGTGAGATGGCCAGCCGGGAGAGATGGCCAACAGCTAAATCCCCATAACGCGTCGTTCTATGGCGCTGATTGTCCTCCTCATCGATCTTCGTCTATGTAGGAGCAGGGTCCTTGTGTTTTCGAATACGTCAAGGTGATATTAGAGCAGTCAGAAAATAAAAATACTAGCGCGTAATTATTTAATAGTTTCTTACTGTCTACTACTGTGATTGTGTGAAAGTGAATTCATCGGTGATTTCAACGTATTAGGTGAGTACGATGTTCATTCTATAATTCTTACCTCCAAAACTTGTTAAAAAAGCATGCAGTGGATTATTTTTTTCACGTGGCCATCTCTCCGAAGCATTCGGGAGAGATGGCCACCAAACTGTAGGGATAGATGGCCATTTAGTTTTAACGTTATTTCTTTACAGATTGTCGTCCCTTCGAGTTTACTGCGGAAAAATGCCAACAAAGTATAACAGAAAGAACTCAAATCGTGGAAACTATACTCGAGAAAAGCTAAGGCTAGCAGTAGGAGCTGTCAGAAACGGATATTTTGTAAACTCAACCTCAAAAACTTATGGTATTCCTAGGAGGACCCTTGAAGGGAGATGAAAGAAAGATCCGTGAAGAAAACATAACGAAAAAAAAAATTCAACAACAAAAAATATTTTTCGAAAAAGAAAACGCTCACCTTCGCCAAGTTCTGATGGGGAGGGGAATATAGACGTCCAATATGAAGAGTAAAGTGATAACCTTTCTGAGGTGGATGAAACCGAATGTTCTCAGGATGTGGAGAAAGCTACTACAGCTCCCGAAAAAAAAGACGATTGGTTGTATTTCATAATATGCCAGATGTGGTTTCATGAAAATTGCTCTTCTTTCTTGAACACTTTAAAATTGTGGTAAAACCGCGTTCAAAAAGAAGAAAAATTAATGTTGAAGAAGAATATTTCATTTCACCCTTATAACAAGTTTGTTATTTTGGTTTATTTTCATTTTTATTTTGTGGCCATCTCTCCCTGCACCATATGGCAAACTAACCCCACTGAACTGGGATAGATGGCCACATAACACTTATATTCATAAATAATGAAACGAAAATTCTAAAAGTATTTTGACCCTATTTATTAACCTACCTGTTTGGATGATACTTAAGCTGTTTAAATGAAAATATGATATAATCCTAAACATCAGAAAAACGTGCAGGCGTATACTTTGCAAAACGGTGGCCATCTTACCCCACTTTACTATATGGAATTTAGTTTTTCGCATACTTCTGCTTCTTCCCATTTTGGTTTTTGGTCCTGCAGTTCCATTCTCTTGATTTGCAGTTCATATCGCCGATAATGATGTTCGTCGGGTGGTTCCTTCTAGCATCTTTTTCAGTTCTTCCTCATTTGGACCATTTTGAGTTGGTTTGTCCATAACTGTGGTCGCTCTTAGGTATTCAATACTCTTCACTTGCATCTCTCTCGAGGTTTGTCGGCAGTGCCTTTCGAGGTCACTGGAGGGACCTTCTCTTTTTTCAGCTCGATTGGAGCAGGGACTTTCTTCTTTCTTCTGCAGGTGCAGAAGTAGATTCTACTGGGCGCTTTTTTTGCAACGCTGCAGTATGCGATATCTTCGTAGGTGACCCTCCTGCAGCGATATTATCCTTTTCGGGTTGTTTTTTTACGGTCCTCTTTCGTGATTGAGGGGGTTAACACTGTCTATTCTGTTCCAGAGGAGAAGGCATTTTCTTTTCCCTTAGCGCTTTTCCGCGGCTTCGAGGGTTTGGACATTTCCTCTCGCAAGGATATCACCTCGTTGGACAATAAATTGACACTGTCCGCCAACACTCCCAGCTGATTCCTGAGTAGTTTTATCCCTTCCGTCTGCTCATTTATAATCCAATATTTTACGGATTCTTCATTAACTTCTGCATCTACTACTTCGATTTCCATATCGGAGTTTTCTTCTTCCGATAAGTTTTCTGCGTCGGAATCTCTGTCCTCATTTGTAGAGTCGTTTCCGACATTATGTCAGAATGACTCAACAAACGACACTTGAACACCTTTTTTACTCAAATCACTTTTGAAATAATCTGTGGAACCATCGATCTGAATCTGGACTCAACAGAGAAATATCTTCTATTCTTAACACTCCTATACGAGGCTATCTAGTACTCATTGAGAAACGATTTGTTTCCACTACAGGGCAACATTAATAGTCGATTAGTCCTCTATAACGGAGCATCACACAGGTACAATAAACCTTGTAGGTGTCTATGACTAGAAAACCTGCGAAAGAAAATCCGTTAGTTCAATTGGCACACATGCGCACTTCCCAATACGTCTTCACTCCTCGATAAGTCAAGCGCTGCTCCCATTCATTTTTTTTTTTTTTTTTTTTTTTGTTTAGTCAGGGGGAATCCTCATGGACGAACTATCTCCGATAGATAGAACAGTGTGAGACTTCGTGTGAAGCACGACCTACTCTAACTAAACCTAACCTGCTGTTTTAGATTCCGGGCATTTATTACCTACTAACCTTTTGACTCTTCTTGTTCGTATCTCTATCACGATCTTTGTCGTGGGATGCTTGTGTTACCTATGAATTTGAATTTCATAGGAGTCTCTTCTTCTGGATGATTTAAATTGAGATTACTCAATTTCTGTTTCTACTTAGTTGATCTCTGGGTCTTTTGTGATAGGTGGGTATCCTAACCACATCTTCTGCGGGGTTGTAGTCAACTAGTCTTCTTAGCTCATCATTTGGGTGTTGACTTGCTTTTTCAAATATCTTCTCGGCCTTCTTTTTTAGGAAATCTGTGACAGTTTCCCATTCTAAGTCTCTGTGGATTTGTTGGTTTCTTACGAACCACGGCATATTCATTGCTGCTCTGAGCAGTTTATTTTCTGTTGCTTGAATCTTCTTTATATGGCTATTGGCTGCATGGCCCCATGCCGCCGAGCCCTATGTTAGTTGGGGTCTTGCAATTGACTTGATCATTCGTAGTTTCGTGCTTTGGTTCATTTGGCTTCTTCTTCCTAGTAGTGGGTAAAGTCTACTCATCGCTGAGTTTGTTTTATCCACTGCATACTTTATATGGTTTTTCCATGTAAGCCCTTAATCTAGTTTTACTCCTAGATATTTGACTTCATTTTCCCATTTTATCTCTTCTCCATCTATCTGTAGGTTGGAATTAATTTCAAGTCTCCACTTCTGTAGTGGAATAGCTTGGCTCTTTTTGCTATTTATTTGAATTTTCCATTTGATGAACCATTCTTCTAAATCTTCTAGTGCTTCTTGCAGTCTTCTGTGTATGACATCTGGTCGGCGATGTCTGAAGGCTATTCCCGTGTCGTCTGCATAAAGGGCTAGCAGATTCCTTGGGTTCTTAGGAATATCGTAGATATATATGTTGTAAAGCAGAGGTCCTAGAACTGATCCTTGGGGCACTCCTGCTTCTACTTGTCTGGTGGTATTGACATAAAAATTCCGGTTCCTCAGGTAGTTTCTTATTATCTTGCAGGTTTTGGTGGTGTAGCCTGCCATCATCATCTTGTAGGCAAGTCCTTCGTGCCAAACTCGGTCGAAGGCTCTCTCGACATCTAATAGCACTAATCCAGTGGCTTGTTTATTCTGAAATCCTTCAGTGACATATTCAGTGATCCTTAACAGTTGAAGTTCTGTGGAATGATTTCTTCTGAATCCAAATTGTTCCGGTGGTATCAGATTCAGCGCTTCTGTTTCTTCATTGAGTCTTTTTGCAATGACTCTTTCGACAATTTTTCCAAGTGCTGACAGTAGACTTATCGGCCTGTAGTTTTGTGGGAATTTTCTATCTTTTCCTGGCTTATTGAACACAATGACTTCTGCTGTTTTCCATCTTTCCGGATAGTATTCTGTTCTCATCACTGCGTTTGCTATATTGGTTAGCGCTGCTATTCCTTTTCTGGGCAATTTCCGTAACATAAAGTTTGTTACTTTGTCTTTTCCTGGAGCTTTTCTGTTTTTCAGTTTCTTGATGATTTCTTTAATTTCCGTTGGTGTTGTTGGGTTTGGGATGGTATCGCCTTCCGGCGGTTCCAACATCAATTCTTCATTTTCTTCGACTTCTTCTTCTAAATCTTCATTGTCATCGTCTTCTCTGTAGTTGATTCTGGCTTCTCGTTCTATCGCGTCGACCAGTGCTTCGGCTTTTTCAAGCTTTGAGTAGGCCATCCCATTAGCTCCGTGTAGAGGGGGAATTTCGGTTTTCTCGCGTCGTAAGCACTTTTGCATCTTCCATGCTGAGTGGTCTATGGTGTTTAGCTCTCTAACTCTTTGGTTCCATCTGTCTGTTCTCAGTTCTCTCAGTGCATTTTTCATCACTTGACTGTGTTTATTCAGCTCTTTCTTGTCTTCTTCTCGATGTGAAGTTCTGTAGTTCTTCCTGAGTTTTCTATTCCTCTTTATAAGCTCTTTTATTGCTTTTGGGGTTTCACCATGTGAATGTTTCGGGGCTGGCCTTTCGATTCTTCTGGTACTTTCCTCGTAGGCTTCTTTTATTCGGGTTTCTAATTTTTCAACTTCATCTTCTAGTTCTTCAGGGGTTCTTATCTGTGGAATTTCTGTAATTTTCTCCTGGAGTATTTCACTGTACTTTTGCCAGTCTGTGAAGTCTTTCGTTTGAAGTTCTTCTGTTATCGGTCTGCGTCCCAATCTGAGTTCTATTGGGTTGTGGTCTGATGTGCCCTCTTCTATAGTATCAAGTGTGAAATCTTGGGTAATATCTTTCATTATGACGATATCTAATACGTCCGGTAGGCCATTACTTCTGGGCAGGTAGGTCGGAATTTCAGGTCCTAATACTATGGCATTTAGTTTTTCGGCGTACTTCTTAAGCTTCTTCCCATTTTGGTTTTCAGTTCTGCTATTCCATTCTCTTGACTTGCAGTTCATATCACCAATAATGATTTTCGGGTAGTTTCCTTCAAGCATCTTCTTCAGATCTTCCTCTATTAAGTCGTTTTGGGGTGGTTTGTAGGCTGACGTAATTTTCATTTGTCCTCGATTCGTATTTACTATAATCGAGACGGCTTCTATTTGCCCATTATTCAGTACATCGTCAAAATAGTGGTCGATGTTCCTATTGACTCTTAGGGCTACGCCCCCTCCTGTACAATTTCTGTCATTTCTGTATATTTCATGGTCGGGAAATGAAATTCTATTTCTTGTAGATAGTCTCGTCTCCTGAATTGCTATAATATCCGGTTGTTTCTCGGATATTATTTCTTCTATTTCAGATCTACGGGCTCGTAGACCGTTTGTGTTCCATGAGACAATCTTCAGGCTGTTTTTATTTGCGTTAGTCACTAGCTCCATTAATTGGGTTTAGTGAGTTTACGGAACTTTTTGTCCATCTCTATTTCCAGGAATTTCATGAGCTTACTCATGATATTCTTGGTGAAGGTATCTAGATCCTCGGTGGTTTCGGGTCCTTTCTTGTTGGTCTCTTCTTTCTTCTTTTGGCTGCTCTTCTTGGATTTTCCATTTTTTGGGGCTTCTTTCTTCTGCTCTTGTTTGAGTGGTGGCGTTTTCTTCTTCTTATCTTCTTCCTTTTGTTCTTGTTGGACAGTAGGCATCATTTTCTTTTCTTCTTCTTTTCTTGCTTTGGTCGCAGTCTTCTTTTTGGTCACCAGTTTCCACTCGCTACATCCTTTGTAGCTGGCTGGGTGACCTGCTTTTCCGCAGAGCGCACAGGTAGCATTTCTCTCCTCGTTTTCTCTTGTTAGCGTACAATCTTTACTATTGTGCGCTCCAGAGCATTTAACACATCTCCATGGGAATGTGCATTTACTTTGCGCATGTCCGTAACGTTGACATCTATGACATTGGCCAGGTCCAATGCTCTTTTTCTTCGGCTCTACTACACAATTTATACCGTAGAGCTGTTTTATTTCGAATACCTTCTTATTTTGGGTTTTCACCAAGAATAAGGGTATTGCCATTTTGGTTTTGTTGGATGTCATCCTTATGACATCCGCGTCTGTAATGCCTTGCTCGGCGAAATCATCTGTGATGATGTTAATATCTGCGTCTAGTGGCAGATAACGTACCACCGCGTAGATTCTCTTCTCCTCTTCTCTTTGGAGGGTGTAAAACTCTTTATTTCTCGACTCGAGGAATTTTGTCATCTTCCTGTGGTCGTCGGGGGATTGGGGAACAACACGAATGCCGTCTCTTACAGTGGTCGCTCTCAGGTATTTAATACCCTTCATTTGCATCTCTCTCGAGATTTGTGTCCAGTCGGCCGTGCCTCTCAATGTCACTGGAGGGACTTTCTCTTTTTTCTGCTCGATTTGAGCAGGGACTTCAATTTCTTCTGCAGGTGCAGAAGTAGCTTCTTCTGGGCGTTTTCCTTTTAGCAATGCTGCTATATACGACTTCTTCGTAGGTGGCCCACCTGCAGCTTCTTTTTGGATCGGGGTTGACACTGTCTCCTCTGTCCCAGAGGAGAAGCCATTTTCATTTTTCTTAGCCCGTTTCCGCGGCTTCGAGGACTGAGACATTTCTGCTCTCAAGGATTTCACTTCGTCGGATAAAGTTTTGAGACTCTCCGTCATAACTTTCAGTTGACTCATGAGGCTGTTGATCTGGTCCTTCTGTTCTTTTATAATCCGATCTTTTTCGGATTCATCATTAACTTCTTCTTCTTCTTCAATATCCATATCGGATATTTCTTCATCCGATAAGTTTTCGGCATCGGATTCTCTGTCCTCATTTGCAGAGTCGTATTCCGACATTTTGTCAGAGTGACTCAGCAAACAACACTTAAACACTTTCTTCACTTTCCACTAAATTCACTTTTGTCTCTTCAATGTAAAATAATCTGTGGAACCATCGATCTAAACCTGGACTCAACACAGTTATTTCTTCTTCTTCTTATCACTTCTATACGAGGTTCACTTGGCACACATGCGCATTTCTCAACACGTCTGCACTCCTCGAGGGTTCAATCGCTACTGAGGCCATTCATTTTCGTTTTCTATACTCGTATTTATACCGTCTAGCGTCCACATGTCCATACCGCCACATCCCCGGGTCGGCAAGCTGCCCCCTGTACTTTACACATGAGTAAGGAACAATATTTTTCCTACTAGCGTAAATGAAACAATTTCACGGATAGTTGTCGTCTTGATACTGACGTTACCAAAAATTTTCGTCTTGGAATTGACGTTATAAAATATTATTTTTTTGTGCTCTTAGCTCATAGAGACATGTCAGAATTTTATGATTGGCGCTACTTTTAATATTTGCTTGCGGAAAAATCCCCTGCTATTCAATTTCCGCACGCATATCCGTAACAAAATAGCTATTTACCTAACAAGTGCGAAAATGAATTTTTCCGCACGAGTCTGCCGTTTACTGAACGACGCGTAGTGAAGTTCGGTGAAGCAGCCGAGTGCGGTAAAAATATTTTCCGCAAGTGTAAGGTACAATAGTTGTCCTACAGACGTGCGGAAATGAGTTCATAATTTGTAGACATTCAATTATTTTCATTTAACTCTAACAAACAAACTACATATTATTATATATAATTACATAATGCCAACCCTGTATATTGCAGATGAACTCCTTATCTATTCTTATTCGAATAATTATATTACCTTGTTACATTTTGATGACACATCATTTTGAACACGCCACGTGTGTGGGTGTATATTTGTCCCATTGTTCGATACTGATTGTCGTAATTAACTTGAGATAAGAAATGTTATAAATACGTCTCAGATGGATGTATCATTCAATTAATTCAGTGCATTTCTTCCTAGCTTATTGTTAGAATAGGATAATCTTCCGTTGTAAATAAATAAATCTTTTTATTTTTAAAAGATCGGCTTTCGCTCCAAAAACGTAATTGCCGACGAGGTATGGGATTGTGCCGGTTTTCGTGAAGAACTGTGTTTCGAAACTTCGAGCGTGAAATCGTAGTTATCGCCGCGCTAAGAACTTCCAAAAACTTTCAGTTTCAACTGTTAAGGTGCCAAATCCAGCAACAACGAGGAGAAAAGCCGTTTGGAGCCTTGATTGTTTGGGTAGCGTCTACAACGACTCCAGAAAAACAACGTGGTGAGAATCCTATCTAGAAACACTTTTTTAATTCCCAGTCACTGACCCTGGTCCAAAGTCTTCAATCTTTTCCCACGGTTTTGAGCGTAAAACTTGTGTGAGTTTTCTCTAGGTTTCTTATAAAAAAACCGATTACCAGAGTTTTTCCTAGGTTTCTTAATACAAAAAACCGATTACCAGAGTTTTTCCTAGGTTTCTTATAAAATAAAAAACCGAATACAATTATTTTCTAAGTACAATATAATTTTTCAAGATTACTTCCGTAAAGCATTTTAAAGGCCGGAAGAATACGAATACGAATAAAATGGCAGTCGCACCAGAACCAAATATGTTCGATAGACTTAAATTAATTGATTTATTTTCAAAGTCAATTGTACCATTTGATGGTAATCCTGCAAATCTCGCAAGATTTTTGAATCATTGCGAAAGATTTTATAATAGGTTCCAATCTGCCGACGCGTTATTAAATGAAGCAATTATCGATATAATAAAGAGTAAATTGGTAGGAAATGCCAGTGAAATCGTAAGTTCTAATGAGAGAATTACAGACAACTGGTTTAACTTGAAGGAATTTTTAAAATTAAGATTTGAGGAAAAAATAAGCCTCACAGTTTTGTTTTGGGATCTCCAGAATGCCCAAAGAATACGTAATGAGAATGATTTAGATTTTCTCGAAAGAATAGTAGATTTAAAAAATAAATACGATTCGCAAGTCGAATTGTCGAATTTACCGATTCTTGAAAAGGATCAAGAAAAAAATATTGCCTCACGAGTAGCAACTAGAGTTCTGCTCTTTAATATTAACCCAGAATTAAGAACAGCCCTTAGAGGACACGGAATTATGAACTATGACGATATAGTAAATTTTATTCGTCAAGATTACTACTTCTATCAACAACCCTATATGCACTATAAAAATCAAAATAATCAGAGGAATTTTCCTCAACAAAATCAGAAGAATTTCACTCAAACTAATAAAAATAATTTCCCAAATAATAATCGAGCAAACTTCCCAACTAATAATTATAGAAGTTTTCCTCATAATAATCAATCAAATTTTCCCCAATCTAGTCAAAATAATCAAAGAAATTTTTATCCAAATAATCCCCAACCGAGATTCCCATCTCAACCGATTAATTTCCAACAAAGACAAGTGAAAACTTATTTCCCGACAAATCGTCAAGTCTTCGGTAATAATGAACGTAAAAACGAGAATGTTTTCAAACCTCATCCTAATCAAAGAATACAATCTCCCCCTGAAAAAATGTCGATTCAGACAAGGAATTATCCCCAGAAGAGATCAAATTATTCTACTCAATATCAACAAAGTCCTCAGAGACAATATTTTAATAATCAACCCAATCCAAATATAATGATTGAAGAATTAACTAATATTGCGTCTACTTCGAAAGACCCGAGATTCGAAAAACGTGATTTTAACGAACGTTCATATCCAGAACGTAATAATTCCAGTAAATATTTAAATGAAAATTTTCGAGATCGTGCCATGAACGACTCATTGACTTAAATAATACGTTAGATAACACAAACCAACTCCCCTATATCCAATTCCAAAATCCTAAATGTAAACTTTTAATTGATAGTGGATGTTCAGTGTGTCTTATTGATCCAAAATTCGCGTATAATAATTTCCCTAAAAATATTTTTAATGAATCTACGACACTAACTGCATGTTTCAAGAAGCAAACTGCAAATGAAAAAGTTTTAATACCTTTATTCCCTGAATTTCAAATTGATGATTTTCATCCCTTTGTCGTATACAAGTTCCATAAGAATTATGATGGTCTTATAGGAGCAGATTTTTTGAATAAATATGGACTTAATTTAGATTTTAAAAATCAATTATTAACTAACGAATATTCTCAAATCCCCTTTTATTATCAGCAAGTATGTCAGAAACCCCAAAATATCCCAATGGACCATGAGTTTTCAAATATAATAAAACATAAAATTGATACGATCAACCAACACTTAGCAGATATCCAGAATATTTTAGAAGCATTTAAAGCGGATAATCTGAAAATTCAATTAAATGAATGTTCCTTGGAAAATAAAATTAAAACAAATGATAATAATATTCCTGAAGGAATCGTACCTAATTCAAAAGTATTGAAAGCAATTACTGAATTTCCAATTCCTAGAACTCCTAAAGAAATAAAATCATTTCTTAGATTCGTAGGATATTATAAAAAATGTATCCCTAATTTCGCAAAGATTACGAAACCCTTAACTTCATGTTTGAAGAAAGATTCTGAAATTAATATTGATGATCCGAAATATATCGAAGCGTTCGAAATATGTAAAAGAAATTTATTGAATCACCCTGTATTGAGATACCCCGATTTCGATAAGCCATTCGTTCCTACAACTGATGCGTCAGGTTTCGCGATAGGCTCTGTTTTATCTCAAGGTGAAGTTCCGAAAGAATTTGATTATGAAATACGTTATAAAAAAGGTTCAACTAATAATGCTGATGCTCTCAGTCGAATTATAATAGAGTCAGATAATAAATTGACTTATAAAGATTTTGTAAAAAATTATGAATTGAAAAATATTAAAGATTCCCCTAAGATAATTGAAAAAACAGGTGATTTATTTAAAGCCCCAAAGAATTATGCGTTAGCACATTGCGTTTCCCGTGATTTTCGCATGGACCGAGGTGTAGCACTCCAATTTAAAAATAAATTTGGTCAAATAGATAATTTAAAATCTCAAAATAAGCTACTAGGAGAAGTAGCAATGATCCAAATAAATGATCGAAACATTTATTATTTAATCACGAAAGATTCGTATTTTCATAAACCGAAATATGAAACCGTTTTTCAATCAATATTATATCTCAGAGAATTGTGTCAATATAATAATGACAAATACTTAGCTTTACCTAGAATTGCATGCGGTCTAGATAAATTAGACTGGCATATTATTTTAAGTATGATAAAATACATTTTTGCAGAATCTAATATAAAGATAATTGTATATTCCTTACCGAATCGGAATATCGGAGGAAATACTAATGAATTTGAAAATGATCCAATGATAGAGATCAATACGTTCGAAGAAACGAACAGAATCGATAATGATTCAATGGCGACAAATGCCAGTAATGCCACAGATGCAAATTATTCCGAAAATACGGAAATGAATAGAATCGAGAATGATTCAAATATAAATAATTATGAAAATATTGAAATAAATAGAATCGAAAAAGATTCATCGTCGATTAAAAATCGAATAAATACGGAAAAATACGTAGCATGTTTGAAATGGTTAAATTCAAACGATGGAATAAAAATAAATTTAAATGAGACAGAATGTTCTACTGTCCAGCGTAATGTCAAGAATCCTATAATTAAAATCCCATATACGAAGAAACGGTTAAAGTCACCATCTTCGAAAGAAATTTCCAAAACTATCCCTTATTATAAAGTACGGAAAAAAGTTATAAATATTTAATTACGCAATATATTCAAAGATGAATTTTCATTCACACCCTTACTTACATAGTTAATCGATTAAACGATATTTACGGAATATAATTTCGAATTTTATCCAAAGAATTCTATATAAACTATATAACCTTAAAATATTATTTGAGATAAATCTCATTTCCATTTGCTCATTAGTAGCATAAAACATTAGAAGGATTAATGTATTCTCCTTCAGACATTCTTTGAACATTCAATTGATTTGAAGCGCGATTTTCTGAATTATCGCGAGCGATCTTTGCTCGTTTTGAAGCATTTTAGACAGGATTACCTGACTGGCTATCGGAAACTGCGTCGTGCACATTTCCATCGCCGAAAAGGACCCTTGTTTCATATTATTAATAATCATCATTATCCCTTGCTTACATGAAGAATTAGAAAGATTATAGTGTTTTCCTTGAGACATGTTTTAAACAATGTTACTTCATACACTATATTCCTTAAATATGGAAAATGAATTTAAAACCCCCTGATTAAAATGATACGAGATAAACTCGATTGATTACGAGAGAATTTAATTAATTTAAAATGAAAATATTATTGTCGGAACATCTTGTTCAGAGTTCTATGTTTCAAGTTTCCAAGTTCGAACAGTTCCAAGTTTTGTAATGTTCATATTTCAAGAATTGACTCTTCAATTCTCAATTTCAATCCCTTGATTATAATGTCACTAGAGCCAGCCCTGCTCAATAACGCGATTATATTAAGAATGTACTACGAATCACGTTAAGGAAAAGCTTACGTCTCAAATATTAATCTCTAGAAAGAATGTATTACTCTTCAAATTGAAAATGTAGATAAATTATTGATGTATTTTAGCCATTACGGCATTCCCAATAAAATAACTTGTGACAATGGATTAGAATTTAAAAATGGCATAGTCCAAGATTTTTGTAAAATCCATAAAATTGAAATTCATTATTTTACGAATTATAATCCCAACTCAAAAGCAAAGAACCCTTGAAAATAATTATCATGTTATGATTGGATGTCATTCCAATAAAGGACGATATGTACCAATATGTACCAGTTGAATTAAATAAAATATGAGAATTAATTTCGAATTATCAAAGAGAAATAAATAAAGTCAAAATCTAATTTTGCTCGCACATTAAATTTTAAGTAGCACACAAATGATATAAAATATTAATACCATGGAAGAATTGTTGAATGAAAAAATTAGAGTTAAAAGAGGACTCATTAACTTAGGAGGAAAGATTTCAAAGATTTTATTCGGAACGTTAGATTCCGATGATGAAGAATTATATAAAAACTATTTTGATAGTATTCAGAAAAATGAAAAAGTTTTGATAAAAAATCAAAAACAGATCGCAACAGTCTTAAATGACCTTAAAAATAAGTATATTGAAAAATTTCAGAAAATGTCAGAAAACCTTAAATTGCTTCAAGTTATACCAGCAATACAAGAGATTCAATACATGCATCTCCTGACATTTGAACTCAAAGATATCAAAAATATTCTAGATGAAATTGCAACCGCAGTGAGTTTTGCAAGATTACATCTTTTACATGAATCAATTTTACCTTATTCAAAATTCCTTGAATTAATAAAAAATGTGACGATAATACCTTTACATCATCTGAAAGATTATTATCAGATATGTCATACGAAAGTAATTTTCAAAAAGAAAGCATTACTATTTTTAATATCAATCCCAACGGTATACGAAGAAAGTTATGATTTATACAAGTTTTACTATCTACCACAAAACAATTTATCCCTTCCATATACCGATCCCTATGTACTCTCACAAGAAGAAACCCTGAAATGGTCAACGAAATTTTGCCATCCAGTGGAGGATGATTATCTATGCGATCAAGACACCTTAGCTGAATCACCAGCATGCCTTCGAAATATTCTGAAAAACCACACCGAAAACTGTCCAAGAACGACAACGGTACTTTCCCCAGATTTAAAATTATTAGAAGATGGAAATATCCTATCCATCGAAAATAAAAATGTTTTAGAAAAATGTCTTCAGCAAACAAGACATTATTTTGTGCCTCCTATAACAATTCTACGAACCAAATGTGCTGTAAGCAACACGAGAAAAGAAATCGTCCCAACTACTACATTCAATGAAGAAAAATACGTGATTTTACCCAAGATGACTTTATTCAACCCAAATTCCACAAATGAAGAATCCCGGAAAGATGAAGACATCCCGGATATCAAGATAGAAGACCTGGACCAATGGAATCTCCAGCCTTCAAGATTTACCTTACTATTTGTTTTTATAATAATCATTTTATTGATAATTACTTATTCTATTTTGAAATATTTAAGAAAAGATATTTTTTGTAAAGCTACACCTACTACAGGTGATACCTTTATTCAAGGTGGGGAGGAATTACATAATGCCAACCCTGTATATTGCAGATGAACTCCTTATCTATTCTTATTCGAATAATTATATTACCTTGTTACATTTTGATGACACATCATTTTGAACACGCCACGTGTGTGGGTGTATATTTGTCCCATTGTTCGATACTGATTGTCGTAATTAACTTGAGATAAGAAATGTTATAAATACGTCTCAGATGGATGTATCATTCAATTAATTCAGTGCATTTCTTCCTAGCTTATTGTTAGAATAGGATAATCTTCCGTTGTAAATAAATAAATCTTTTTATTTTTAAAAGATCGGCTTTCGCTCCAAAAACGTAATTATATTTAAAAGTGACTGATTATTTAGAAAAAGGTAGTAACTATACATAAAGCTATAAAAAACTGTTCAAAAAATTATTCTTTGTTGTAATTAGCATGGTAGGTGACCGAAACCCGACAATTATAGGCATTATTAATCAAATTGGGAGCATTTTGATGGTCAGCGTCTTTGGTGTTGGCAATAATGTTGACACTGTTTCTTCTCAACTTGTCATATTGTGCTGATTCACTGGTCCATTGTTGTCAGCAATAGTATTAATTTCATACGCAAAATTTGTAGAAGGCAAGGGTGGAGGCGGAAGCGAATTTTCTTCGAAATTTTCTCCTTTAGATCATAGAATTTGGTTGGCTATCTGCTTTTTGTTCCCTATGGATTCGTCCCCATATGATTCTGCAACTTTTGTGGATTGCCATCCCCCGAGACGTTTCAAATTAGTAATTTGACCTCTTCTTCACTTATGTTGCTCTTGTTGGCACATCATTTGACGAACTTTTCGTATTCTTGCATGTACCTGACTTTGGATTTTTCTGGAAGCAAATCCAAATCTACTTCTTTTGCTCATAATATATTCCTTAGCCCTGCCCTCCATGGTCAGATTGGCAGATTCACTCAAATTCATTCTTATAATGCAAAATTACGGTAAATACGTATACATATAGAAGCAACTAATGACAAATGAATATTAATAATTGAAGAAATGTCAGTTTGTTGATTTCTAATGATAGTGACAAAAGGGACCTTCACACTTACGCTCCAAACGCTTGCTACAGGACTGCGCGAAAAACCGTTGCAAAAAAAAATGTACACGCGCCACTCCTTACCGCGCGAAAAACACTCGCGATTTCGCGCGCGACTGGAGCGTAAGTGTCTATGGTAACTTGAGAACCTGGGTAGCTTTCGTCTAATAATATTGCTAATTTTGAGATATACGTGCAGAAAAACTTATTTTCCGCACGGATATCGGTGCGGAAAATTGATTTTTACGCACAGCTGTAGAAAAATAGTTTTTTTTACAATCGATATCCAAAGTAGGCATTTGCGCCCGTATTTGACAAGGCAAACGTAATCTTTTTCGAGGAATGTCACTTTGTCGCTTATAAGCGCTCGTTCATTCACCTTGTAGGTAGATTCGCATTCTCCAGTTTTAGAAACCATCCGAGATTCGAACCTACCCGAAAATTTAAAGTTTGTATGTTATCGTGTATACGGACGGCCGGACGGACATACTCGAATTTTTTGACGGATTCTTCATCAGTGAGTCGAACATGGTCGTTTGAGACCATTTTCCGCTCAAAATTCGAATAATACAGACATCGTTACGAAATGATATAGCGCTCGTGTAAGTAGTACGACCGCTCAAAAAACGCTGGCTCTCCCAATTATCAACTATAAATCAAATATCAGAGTATCCAATGACAACGAGTAAATGATATCTTTCATTTGAGTGAAATATTTCCTAAATAATAATCGTATATGAGCGTGAAGCAGCAAAAATGGAAAAAGAAAATGATTGTTGTAATTTTACATGTATTCCACCTGAAATTGCAAGCGCCTCTGAAGTCGCGACATTAAATCATTGCCAGAAAAGTAGCGGAGGAAGTATGGAACGCAGAACGAACTCTTCATCACATGGTGTAATTCAAGGAAAGTTAGAACGTACACTGAAAACGTAGTGATGGGTTACTTTAGTGAAAGAGATAAAACTATGAACTCTGCTCCTTCGTCGCGCGGCAACTTTTTCTTTCAATCGACAATATATCATTTTGCGCTCTAAATACCTAAATATCTATTCCTACTCGTATCACTTTCCCCAATGAGTTCTATTCCATTTCCGCACGCATATGTATGCGAATGGCCGGGTTTTTTTTCCGCACGCAAATAAAATTATAAATTGCTTACTTTACGCTATGTGGAAAATGCCTTTTCCGCACTCGACTGCTCGACGAAAAAGTATCACTTTCCACGCTAGTTAGGAAAATAACTATTTTGCGTAATTGCGATTTGAATTATTTTAGGCACTATTTTGCGGAAGGGCTGGATGCGTCGGAAATTGTCCGATATTAATTTACACAGCAGATTTTGAAAGTAGAAGATTAGTACCACAGAATATTGCGAAATAGGTGGAAAATACGTTCAAACATGACCTATACCGGCCCTGCGAACGCCGTCGAGTAGATTGGGTAGCCGGCCGACGTGGGGAAGTGGAGATACGGACATGTGGACGCTTACCTTGAAAGAGTACAATTACAACGTTCGACTTGACCTTTCGAACTCGGCGAAGCGACCGCATTTAAAACCAAATTAACTTTATTTTCGTCGCAAAACTCTTTGAATGTTTTAGATTTAAATGCCTTTCCACGATCTGCGATAATTCGTTTTGGTATTCCAAACATACTACAGAACTCTCTCAAATACTAAATTACCTCGTTTCTGTTGGTTGTTTAAGTAGGTCCTGCGAACAAGTATTCAGAAAATGAATCGACGAACATAAAAACATATGCGTTATTTTTGTTTGTTTTACAAAAGGGGCTTAAGAAATCAATATGCCATGTAAAAAGGGAATCATTCGCTTCAGGTATAGGATGAAGAAAATCTTTTTTCCATTTCGACTTTTCTTATGCGCACAATCAATACATGCATTGACATATTATTTTATAAATCGCGTCATTTTTGGAAACCAAAATTTACTTTTTATTATATTTCGCATCGTCTCAGACCCATATGACCTATTTCGTCGTCATATTTTCTCATTATATTGAATCTACTTATTTTCGGAATCACAAGTCTTAGTTCGTCATTCAACCAGCGCAACAACTTTGAAATTGGCAGAGTTATGGAGTTTTGGAAAAACGCTGATTTTTACGGTTTCTCCGGCTTTCCTCCGGTAATGATGACCCGATTGAGTTGCAAGAGCACTCATTTCGTTCGTCTTCTCATTCTCTACGATTCGTCTGTTGGAAGTATCAGCACCGCTCCATTGGTTCAGATTTTACAAGCAAAAAACTAAAAAAACACCATTTTTTTTGTGTTTCTTCGCAATTACAAGAAAAGCAATCATATTTGCTAGTCGAAAACATCACTAAACATCCACGGACCACCCAACGTAACCCCCCACTCGCGGTTTTTTCTACAATTTTTGTCACGAAAAAATCTCTATTGCCTGGTCTAACATGACGAATTTGAAGTTTGTATAATAAAAATAATAATAACTCATTCAGTTCTTTGGTCCGATATACAAAACAAAGGTATATAACAGAAGAAAACGTCAATTCAAATTACAACTCATAAAACTTTGTGGAGTTATAACAATTCTTATTTAAACTCATTTAAAACCAATGTTTCAACCTTTTTCTCGAACAAATAAATATTCGAAGAATTCTTCACTTCAGCAGGAATTGCATTGAAAATTTTACATCCAACAATATTTAAATTTCTCTGATAATATGTAGTACTCTGTTTTTTGGGCACCAACAAATATTTACATCTGGTATTATAATCATGACTACTATCATTAACAAATAAAGACTTATTTCTATACACATATAAACACACCTCGTCCATGTAATTTCCTACCAAAGTTAAAATTGTTAGATCTTTAAAAGCTGGTCTACATGATTCTCGGAACGAAATCTCAGCTATTATTCTAATTGCATATTTTTGTTGAATAAATAATACTCTATTAACATCTGTAGCACATCCCCAGTTGAGAATACCATATCTTAAGTGACAATGGATGCTCGCAAAGTAAATGGTTCTTAGTATAACTTGTCTACAATGCTTTTCCATAAATCTAAGTGAAAAACAACCACTGCGGAGGTTTCCACAAAAAAATCAATATGCTTAGTCCACCGACACCGAGAATCATTAACGATACCCAATAATTTGGTATGATCAACAAAGGAAATCTCGCAGACAGGGGCCTGAATTGCATTATGTCCCTGTCGCGGTGCTCTCAACGAAAAATGAACTGCTTGGGTCTTCGAGGAGTTGACCAGTAAACGATTTGGTCTTGACCACTGAAATAAATCAATACAGACATTGGTGACAGTCATTTTTACATGTTCCATATTGGAACATACCCTCCTCACACACAGGGTTCATGAACACCGAGCTATCATTGCAACAAACATTATCATCCGTGAATTTACTATCAAAATCACCTGGTGATGAAGGGTAATTTAAAAAATGAGCCTTAATTTCGATGGCAATAGTGGAATTGGGTATTCTGATATCATTTTCAGTTATAATTATATCCTGTTTACTGTGTTGTTTCTTTTTCGATTTTTTTGATAATCCACCATGCAGTTTTTGTTTCATTACTGGAATCAGAAATTTTTTGAATCGCACCGTTCTTAATGGGTGTCATATAGTTTTTTCCTATAAAGTTCACTGAGAAAGCTATACTGTTCCTTAAAGTGGGCATCCTGTTTGGATAGCTCACCTAAACTGCGAACCAGATCTTTGAGCTCTCTCAATTCAGGACTATCAATCTTGGTTTGTGCGATACAAGAGTTGAATTTTTTCATAGGAAATGATTTTTCATTTCAATAGAGTAGAATAAATACCTTATTACCTAGGACAAACACATTCAAAACCATCTTTCCAGTTTGTCTGACTGAGAAATGATCTGAACGTCTCTATATTCTGAGCAATATGCACTCGGAAATAAGTTGGTTGAACATGTTTTCTACTTAGAACATCTACTTAGACATTCATCAATATAGCACAGTAATCAGAAATGAAAAAATCTCCCACATTCGCTGTGAAATCACTGTAAAAATTCAGTTCCTGAAGTTGTGACCACTCTAGTAGACAATGAAATAACTGAAGCATGCAATACAATCTCTGAAAAATGTTGCATTCTGATTGCCGACCAAAGGATCCACATTGAAATCACCGCCAATGATGATTTTACCTGAGAATCCACTCAAGAAATCAAGAAACTCATTGAAAACCTGCAAGAAAAAATCGAAATCACGTGATGGAGGCCTATTACAAGCAGCAATTGTTAATCCTTTAGTTGGTAGTCTAATGCAGCAGCATTCGGAAATGCCCTCAACACTAAAGTTATCAATATTTACAACAGATATATCATGCATAAAACCATCATTTTTATATATGGCAACACCACCATGCTTCATGATTACCCTACAATAACTTGTACGTACTTGTACTTGTACGTAATGAGAAATTACTAAGTTTAATTAAATCGATATCGACTTTGTCCTGCCAATGTTCACTAACCAGCAAAAAATCACATTTCTCATTGGAAAAAACATTATTCATCACAAGTATTTTATTACCGATACACTGCATATTTCGATGAATTATTTTTATATGACCCTTATATACCTGCAGTTAATAATTCATTTCCTGGCTCTCGCATGGTTGTTTTTTCCTTTCCTGATAATCTATAAAGGTGCGTACAGACATGCTCCGAATATCGTACCGAACCGTGTCGCGTACCCAAGTGTGGACGAAGGGTTGCAACCGCGTATCGCACATCTACGCGATCACGTAGAGGTGCGATGAATTTGATTCGCTCTCGCGAATTTTTGTTGATCGCGTCGGTGTACGCGACATGGTTCGGTACGATATTCGGAGCATGTCTGTACGCACCTTAAGGTTTGTAGTATATTGATTGTTTTGAGTTCAAAGTTATTGAAAATTGTTTATTGCGCCTAGTTCATCAGGATATTGTGCAAACCATGATTGTTTTGAATTGTAATTGAAATAATTTCAGTAACTTCTCTTCGATCATATCACCGTGTCTTATAACAGCAGATTCAATATCACCGTGCCTTATAACAGAAGATTCAATGCTATCTAAACCTTTGACTCCAAGATCATTCTTAAATTTTTTCAAAGTCACATGATTGGGCTTCATTTCTAACACCATATTTGGTTGATTCAATATAGGTTGTTCCATAATAATATCAATATCATTCATTGGTCTATTGACTATTAGTATTTATGTTTGGGAATCCATTTCATTTATTAAGACATTTTCATTTATTAAAACATTAGTTTTAATTACACCTCTTGAAACCAAAAACGATCCACCAAAACCTTTGATAACCATGTTGAAGGGCAAAAACTGTAAGTTTGTCTTATTTGAAACCTTAATTTTTTCCACATTTATTGAACTCCCTGTATATAAATACCCTCTGAACGGGATATTATTTATTATAACAGTTAGTTCATATAAATCGTTTTCCAGATTCCCTAAAGTGTTGACTTCCTCGATGTTCTTTTTCTTTAACCAACAATCGTCTTCGTGGTGTCCCTCTTTATTTCAAATTGATTTGACCCAGTTTTTCGCTTGAGGCAATCCTTGCTGGTGTGGTTTGTAAGCCGGCATACTGCGCATCGTTCTAGTATTCCTTGTTTCGAAGTAGATGGTTTTTTTCGGCTCCTGCAGTCTTTCGCAAATGGTCCTAGTTTTCCACAAGCGAAGCACATTGCGTCTTTTTGGGGACCTTGGTAGTTGTCCATGGGTGCGATGAAACCTACACACAACTCGTCTGGAGTAGCTCATTGAAATGCACCGGCGATTGGCTGTAATTCTTGAGGAAGTCCACGAATTATGCACCATATCGTGGCTTCATTATCGAGCCGTCATTGTTGAGTTAGATTCAGCTTGGCATGATAATAGTGCGTCAAGCTTTCTACGGGGCACTTTCTTCGAGCGACCAGTTCTTCTGATAAAGTGGCGTAATCGACACATCTGGGAAACGCTCTGGATAATGCTGTTTTCCACTCTGCTCAAGCCCTATCGTAGTTGTCTAACCGGAAAAACCACTCGCGTCCGGTGCCCTTCAATTTCATTTCCATATATCCGGATTTTACATAATCGCTCCATCCATGAATCAGCGAAAATTGATCTATTTTGTTAAGCTAAGATACAACAGTGTGATGACGATCATCAGGATCAAACGACGGTATTATATCACCTTTAACTGATAGTTTTCCGCTGCTAACATCCATGGCAACTGCACCAGCGTCATTCTGATCAAGGTTTAAATCTCCTCAATTCGTTGAAATCGATGAGACTCTCGGATTGGCGTCGATTTTTCTTTTTGGAGCAGCTGAAATTGGTATTTGTACGTGTTGTTCAATCAAATCATCATATATCTAATTTCGACACAACTCCTCGTCGCTCAATTCCCTCACGTCACTCATTTGGTTCTGTCGAAAATCAGTTGAGTTCGTTTTCAAGCCACAAAACGAAGAAAACTGTCCTGTTAATCCCACCTCTGAATGGTTACACTGTGGTTGTAATAACACCACACTGGTCAAAATCTTATATTTTAAATAAACCACAATTGAATAATTGATCTTACAAACAGAATAATTCTTTCAAACTAATATTTATTTACAACATAAAAATCCATAGTACCTAACCATAAAAAAAATAGCATTAGTTTTCATAATAATCATGGGAACCATAACAAATGGTAATTTATATCGTAACGTATGTCATAATGTTACCGCCCTGAGACAAAACGAAATATTCCACCAGAATGAAGCGGAACATATCCCTTTCAATATGCCATACATCTATTGCAAATTCGTCACCCCAACGAAATCCAATAATGAACCCGATCGTCTGCGACTTCAGGCAGCGAATATACAACAATTTAAATTTTCAAGTGAGTCAAACACAACTTTGATCTTTTCCAATTTCAAAAAGGGTTCCATTAAATCGAAAGCTTTGAAGACTGAATTACAGCGCACTTGAGAAAACATTTACACCGATGTTTCTTTCAACTCGGCCTGCGTTCCTCCAAAACTGGAAATTTATTTTAAATTAACAGCGTAATTGATTTCTTTTCAAGTGTTCACTCGAAGAGTGGGAGTCGGGGGTTATTTTGATGAAATTAATGGACCCTTTCCGCTGCGAATGATTTCAATTATTTCTGAAAAACAATTTTCCATCGAATTTTGTACTAATTGACGTCTGTATTGTTTTTTTCATTTCGTTTAGGAATTGTTTCTGTTATGATTTCGCTGGATTTTGAAGCATTTCCATTTCTAGCAATCGTTTCCTCTGAAGTCGGGATTCGTTTTCCACTTCAGGTGTGGCTGTCAAGTTAGCACGAAGACAGGGTTGTATCGGCTGTTTTCTAGGATAATATTTTGATTTCATTAAGATGAAATGTTCCTTCATCAGTTAGTAGCACAAAGCATTCTTAGTATAAAATTACAAAATGAATTAGCAATTTCTTGGGTTGAAAAATGTCGTCGATTGGTAAGGAGAACATTATTGAAATCTATCCATTTGAATTCGTAGGTAAAGTCAGAGGTTGCACAAAGAAATATCAAACACGAGCCTATTCATTTCCGGATCTAGCCATTTTTTCGCAAAATTCGATTTTATCCATCAACATAGTCTCACCTTCCATATTGATACAATCATTCCAACGATTTTCTAAATTTTCGATGTCTTTCTGATAGAAGGATTTGTCTTTGGCCTAAACATAGGCTTCAGTTGCAGCTATAGCCTCATCATTTAGATCACATCCTACGAAAACAGGTAGAAGTCCGATCAGGTAAATATGAGGGGTGAAGAAGCAAGACGTAAATGATTCAAATTCACCATCGTTTTCGTATACTTGTGGGTCAGTGCATTATCTTGTTGAAACAGAAGTTTTTGAGCACTCGACCTACTTATCGAGGGCGATATCATTTCGTCACGATGTCTGTATGTTTTGAATTTCGTGCCGAAAACGGTCTCAATAGACAAGGTTCGACTCACTGATGACGAATCCGTCGAAAAATTCGAGTATGTCCGTCCGGCCGTAAGCACGATAACTCTCGAACGGAAAACCTAGAGACTTGAAATTTTCAGTTTAGATTCAGTTCCAAAATGCCGCGGTTGAGTGCGTTAATGGGCGAAATTTGATCAGGGATTCCGTAGATATAGACGTTCGGATCGATTCAACCGACATGAAATTTCGGACTCAAATGGACAATGACGTACTCAAGCTACATGCGAAATTTTGTCCACATCGCATGACTAGAACCATAGAAACTATAGAAAATTATAACTTTCGAACAGAAAGCCCTAGGGACTAGGGAAATTTTCAGGATAGGTGTGGATATCGAATATCGTGGTCAATTGTATATATGAGCAAAATAAGACTAGGGTTTCCAAAATCATGGTCGTTTGAAACTTAGAATTCTTGATAATTTCAAAACTACCGATTCGATCGTGACGAAATTTTGTATTTCAATGGAGAATTATGTATTCAAGCTACATTTTTTCCAGATCGCATGACATAGAAAACATAGAAAATTCAAACATTCGAACGGAAATGCCTACACACTTGAAATTTCCTCGATAGGTGTAGATCTCGAATGTCGCGGTCACGTTGATCAAGAATTAGACTAAGGGTTCCGTGAATATGGTCGTTGGAATTTAGTTTTTTTGATAATTTCGAAAATACGGATTCGATCGTGACGAAATTTTTAATTTTATTGAGAATGATATATGAAAGCTACATTTCGTCCAGATCACATGGTCAGAACCATAGAAACCATAGAAAATTATAACTTTCGAACGGAAAGGCCTAGGGACTTGAAATTCCTAGGTTAGGTTTGGATAGCGAATTTCGAGGTCACGTTCATCAATGAGCAAAATTGGACTAGGGGTTCCGTAAGTATGGTCGTTGAAAATATTTTTTTCTAATAGTTATGATGATAATTTCGAAACTACTGTTTCGATTTGAATGAAATTTCGCACATAGGTGAAGAATAATGTATTCAAGCAACGTGCGAAATTTCGTCCAGGCATCACCAAGGGCATAGATACCGTAACAAATTCTAGCGAATTATCCAAAAAAATCACCGAAAACACTGACGTGAAGTCTGGAGTTTCCCCTTAGTTTGCAAAAATTTTTGACAGCTGTCAAAAAGTTTTTGAATTTGTTTCTAAAACTGGAGAATCTACCTACAAGGTGGATGAACGAGCGCTCAAAAGCTCCTGACTTCACGGCAGTGCTTTTTATAATTTTTTATTTGTCATGTGGGGAATTTCCTTCTCGACTACATCGTCTAATCGATCCAATAACGCAATGTTGTAGTCGCTGTCAATAGTTTGACCCATCGGAGGAAAGTCAAGCAAAATTCCGTGAATGTCTCAAAATACAGCGCCAATGACTTCTTCTTCATGAGCACACATGATGAAACGGTTTGTGCTTAGCTTCCTTCGAGGAATATTCGTGAATTTTGCGATAAAACTGCATTGGTGAGAAACGTCATTTGTGGAAAAACACTCACCTAAAAGGTGTTGAGATAATTATAGAATCAAGATCAGTGACTGTGGAAATTAAATTACTTGTTTCGAGCATTAAACGGAAACAGAATATTCTGTTGAAGATTTTGTTTTGCAGAATGAACAAATACATTTGGAAAACCTCCTAATTAGGGGGGATACAACTATTGACAATAAATCTTAATTGATTGTGAATGAAGAATTAATTAATAATTAAAAAAAAATTAGTTTACTGAAATGCTTGTCTACTTGTAGTTTTTCCGAACTTTATTTGCAGACTGATGCTGATCAATGTTTTGAAACATTCATATAAATTATACAATATTATCTTGAACAATGTTGTCCAATGAAAAGGGAATCCTCTAATTCAAGAAAAAAATGGGTAAAACCGGAAATTGTAGAAAGTAAGCGCAACTTGGTGGGTCTTCATTGGGTACAAAGAAATATTGGGTCTGAGAACAGTTACGAGAGATATAAAGCGGCCAAACATCAACATAAAATATTAATGAAAAACACCAAATATGCACAGAATGATAGATCACAAGAACAAGACAATTTGGAGTATTGTGAAGAATGCAACTGGTACATCACGAAAAGCTCGGGAAACAATGTCCATTACTGGAAATAATATCTCATCCAGTAATTCCGATCAGTTAGCGGAGATATTCGCCAAACATTTTGCCACTATGGCTGAGGTAAAACTGCAGTCATGCTATGGTCGGAACCTATCGTTGTCCTGCAGTGTCACCATTAATGAGCAATCATTTTTTCTTTTATCCTGTCTCAGCAGTTGAGGTAGAAGAAACTATCAGAAAATTGAAAAATGAAAGATGTGTTGGTGTAGACTCAATCTCATCAAAGATACTGAAGGAGTGTGCTTATGTTATTAGTGGACATTTTGCCCATCTCATTAATGTATCTGTAACCACTGGAAGATTTCCTAAAGTTCCCAGAAAATCTTTAGTTATTCCAGTATTCAAAAATGGCGACGTAGAGCAGATAGCTAACTATCGCTAACTAGCTATCAATACTGAGCGTATTCTCGAAGGTATACGAAAGGGTTGTTTTTGCAAGAATGATGAATTTTTTGAAATATTTTGAACGGCCATATTTGCGAAACCCCCTAGTCTCATTTCGCTCATTGATGAACGTGACCGCAACATTCGAGATCCACACATATCCTGAAAATTTCAAGTCCCTAGGCCTTTCCATTCGAAAAGTTATAATTTTCTATGGTTCCTATTGTCCTAGTCGTCGGATCTGAACAAAAGTTTGCATGTTGCTTGAACAAGTCATTTTTCATTTGAGTGCAAAATTTCATTTCGATCGAATCTGTAGTTCCGAAGTAATCAGAAGAACAAAAATTCGATCAGCTATATCTACGGAACGTCTGGTGGAATTCTGCCCATTAACGAATTTAACCGCGACATTTAGGAACTGAACCGACACTGAAAATTTCAAGTCTTCAGGTTGTTCCGTTCGAGTTATCGTGCTTACGGCCGGCCGGACGGACAGACTTGAATTTTCTAACGGAATCGTCATCAGTGAGTCGAACCTTCGATTAAGATTAAGACTATTTACAGCTCAAAATTCGAAAAATACAGACATCGTGACGAAATGATATGGCCTTCGTGTAAGTAGAACTAGCGCTCAAAAATAAATGCAATTATTCTCCAATGCTCGAAGGGGTGAATAAATTCTGAATGGAAAATTTCGAAGAACTAGAAAAAAATCCTAACAAATGGTATATTATAGGTTTTGGGTTTGACAATGTTATCAAAGCCACTGAAAAGCAGATTCCAGTTGTTTTTCTCTAGGATTTCTCCATGCACTTCGATAGATGTCTTCACAACTACTATGGTTAAAACGGAGATATCGCACCCTCCCGTCGTAGAATAAGGAGACAACTCAAAAAAGGTCCATTTTGTGTTAGTGACGGTATTGAACTGAAAAAAAAACAGTAGAATATTCCACCACGACGGGAAAAATTGCATTAATTGAATATTGGGTGCTACCGTTATAATGTTCAAATGGATTGCTGCAGTTATTACGAATGTTCAGCGTGTTAAATTGAGTAAAGGCCGATTTACATCAGACGAGCGAATGCTCATTCTGACCCCACTCTATCAAATTATTCTAGTTTAAACAGACGTGGAACATTCTTTCGTCATTCTATCAGTGTTCTAAAAGATTCTATAGATATAGAACATTTTGAGAATGCTCGATCGCTTAATGTAAACGGCACTAGAGCGCATGATCAGTTCCTTAGAGCGTTCCTTCGTGTTCAAGGTGGGTTTAAACCAAACGAACAAAGAGCAAGAGCTAGAACAAGAACATTCTTTGTTGATCTTTTAGTGTGAACGAAAGCTTGTTTTCAGCGTTTACACCAAAATATCTGCGAGCAAAAACGAGAACAAAGAGCTAGAACACTAGAACGCTTTGAAGAGACCGCTTCGGGAAGCGAGCGCGTCTGAACACGAAAGAACGCTCTAAGGAACTGATCATGCGCTCTAGTGCCGTTTACATTAAGCGATCGAGCATTCTTAAAATGTTCTATAGAATCTTTCAGAACACTGATAGAATGACGAAAGAATGTTCCACGTATGTTCGAACAAGAAGAATTTGATAGAGTGGGGTTAGAATGAGCATTAGCTCGTCTGATGTAAATCGGCGTAAAGACACGCTCGCTTCCCGGAGCGGTCTCTTCAAAGAGTTCTAGTGTTCTAGCTCTTAATTCTCGTTTTTGCTCGCAGATATTTTGGTGTAAACGCTAAAAGATCAACAAAGAATGTTCTTGTTCTAGCTCTTGCTCTTTGTTCATTTGGTTTAAACCCACCTTAAGAATACAAAAGTATAGAACGCAAACCATAACTTCCATTAATTCCGTTCCAGAACCAAACATAAAAAACTTCAATCGATGTGACACTGAAAAAGTCAATATTGAACTCATCCGACACGTCCAACCAAAGTGCCATCACCATATCTGCGTTCATGAAAACACTATCACAATCTGTCGAAATTAATAGCTCAATGAAAAAACATAAATACTACTTACACACCGTTCCTCCTTATATATTTAAATTAATCAAGACAAAAAAGCAAATATATAGAGAAATGAAACAGAACTCTGACATAAATCTAAAACAGAAATTCAACAAGTTAAACAAGGACATACATACAATGATACAGGAATATAGATCGCATCAATGGATTACAACATGCAAAAACATAAATGACAAAAAAAGGCGCAACTATTGGCAAGAAATAAAAAAACTTTCCAAATATAATCCAGCAAGAAAAATTTCAAATTTAACTGTTAAACAATATTTCTATCGATACAGAACCAGAAATTGCTTAGGCCTTCAAATGCCAGTTCGAGTGTATATAAATATATTTTCTCAACTCGAAAAACCGTTTTTAAAAACAAACACGGGAAGACTAAAAATGAGTTTTATTTAATTACGGGATCAAATCTATCTATCTACTAACTCGTGTTGCACATTGTTCCACAAGCTTTTATAAAGTAATTATGTCTAGTAAGCATTCGGTGGTCATTGTCACCGTCTTGAGGAGTTACATCGTCTATGATTACATCTTATGAATTACATGGTGTATGATTATATATTATCTCCACCTTTTATTGAACTGAGTTCAATCTCAATGTTTGAACTCTGTTTATCTACCATCCTTTGAAATTTTATAATAAAAATCTTATACATTATAAAGAAAATCATGATTAAACTTATTATTAATAGAATGAAATAAAGGGTTGAAATGTGATTGGGGTGTAAATTCCATTCATACAATTTCAAATCTGAAATGTTTGTTGCATTCAAAGGTTCCAAAATCAAATCTTGGATTTGTGAAATATTCAAATTATCCAGATGGAATTCATGATATAAATTATCAACCTTAGATAATTGAAATGTTTTCAATCCATTGGATATTATGCAATCACTATCGATTAACAAAATTTTCTTGGGTTCATGTTCATATGATAAATGTCCTGAACAGTTTTCTTTCAAAATATCATTGAACAAGGATAGGTATTGTCCATTAGGTAACACTTGTAAATCTTCAACAATAACAGTTTGTTTTCGCGTACAATTTTCACGTTTTTCTCGCACAAATGCACTCAAACACAAAGGGGGTTTCATTAGTTTGTCTTGTGGGCACAGCATCCACTTTTCCACTTGCTGGCATTCTTCGTATAGGGACCATATGATTTCTTCTTGTTGGATGAGCAAATACTTTGGTTGATCTATTGGGTAGGTATTTAGGAAGGGAACGAATTTCAATTCAAGAGTATCATAGGGATTAGGGTTTACCAAAGGCACTTTTATAACAAATATAATCCGTGATTTTTCAACTTTTACTGATGTGAAACAGACTGAGTAAAAATCCTTCAAGTAGACTAAATTTTTCAATAAATTATCATCCTGAATATAATTCCTGAAATAATTCAACGATAATATTGACTCATGTAGTAAATGAAGTCTAGCAAAACTAACGGCTGTATTTATTTCTGAAAGAATTCTGGATATTTTGTTTTGCTCAAACTGTAGAAGGAGAACTTTATCTAAAATTTGCTGTAATTTCATGAATTTATCAATCTGTTTTATCATTATATTGGTTTGATTGTAAAATCTATCAGATATCGATTTCACTATGCTTATGACTCTATTTTGATTTATCTTCATGGTATTTGCATCATTTCGTAATGTTTGAAAATATTCCTGATAGAGAGTTTCGTCTTCATCATCTAAAGTACCAAAGAGAAATTTGGAAATTCTTCCTCCTATATTAACAAGGCCTCTTTTTTTTCTTGATTGGATTAAATCATGCAAAATTTGTTTATTCGAGAATATTTGATTTAATGTCAACTCATATAAGTATTTCGTTGCTTCATCCCTTAGTTCGTTTTTCTTAATTACATCGTTCAAAATTTCTTCATGTTTGTTAAGGATTGAAATTATTCGCGAAAGGTCATAATGATACATAAGAACGTGGTCTTTTTCTATTATGAATGTTTTAGGACCACTAAATGCAATTATGTTATTTCGTATTTCTTTTGTTTTCAGACAGAATTGGGTTTCAAGAAAAAGTAGGATTATTGTTATGCGGAAAGGGACCATTCTGAAACAGATGATTATTAATTTTTTCTTTGTTTAATTTTTTTCTTATGATACACATGTCCTTTATTTGCTTCCTTCACGAGGACATTATCCAAAATTTTGATATTTACGTTTTTAAATCGTGGTTTCAATTTGGCGTCTGCCGGTAATTTCAAAAATGCTTCTCGATTTTCATCTAAAATAACATCTTCTGATCTGTTTTCATTTTCTTTCTGCCGTCTCTCTTCATTTTTCTTGTTGTTTTCTGCTAATACTTTAGAAATTTCCTTGAGATTTTGGTTATATTGTTCAATATAATTCGTTACTTTTTCATTCACTGTGTGTTCAACAGGAAGGCTATAATTCAAATCCGATTTTATAATTTGTAGAGGGCTATATTTAAGGGTGGAATGTATAGAATTGTTATAACTCAAAAGGGCTCTATTCAATTTTTCTCTCAAACACAGATTTTTATCCTCAATTACCCTTATTTGTTCCACTAATGTAGAGTGAAATCTTTCAACAATGGAATTCGATGTGGGATTATAATTTGTCACGTAGGGCATTTCTATATTGTGAGTGCAAGCGAATTCTTGGATTATCGCGTTCTTGAATTCCGTTCCGTTATCTGTTGTAATTTTTCTAGGAGTTCCATGGTTCGAGAAATAACGAATAAGCGATTCTACAATTTCTACTGCCGTCTTACTTTTCAGAATGAAACATTGTCCGTGTCTTGAAAATGAATCCACTAATGTGAGACAGGGTATTTTTGAAATATTTATTGTATCGGCATATAAGTGTTCGAAAGGTTTTTCACCGATTGGATTTTGTTTGAATATCAATTTATTCGGTTGACGTTCATATTTTTGACGTTGGCATATATCACAACTATTCACATAGCGTTGAACTTTCAATAACATTTTTGGAAAATAGAATTTTTTCTCAATGCTTTCCACATTCTCTTGGATACCTCTATGAGTAGTTTTTGTCTCGTGATAAAGTCTGATTTTTTCGATTTGCTCTTCTTCATCTTCTATATCTTCTAATAAAATGTTTGAAATTTTGAATTTGAAGCTTCCTGAATTGAAAAGTTTCTGTGCATACTGAATAAATGGCGTTTCAATATTTTTATCCTGGAAGAAAATTCCATATGTTTTATCCGGGGATATAAATTCTTTTAAAAATTTCGTAAATTGGTTTTCTTCAGAAATAGATAAAATTAATCTGAATTTCGATTGATTATGTAATTTTATTTTGGTAACATTGAAATTATTGCTGCTTTTTATAATGATTTGGTATTGAAAAATATTAATTGCTCGTTCCGTGTGAGGGATTTCCAAAATTGGGTCTTCTTGGTTCGAATGTAATGTTTCATTATCTGAGTTATCATCTACATCTATTGAAATTAATTCGTCAAATTCTTCTTGTCTCATGTCTAAATCTAAATGTGATATCTGTGGAATAACTGAATCTAGATCCGATATCAATTTTTCTTTCTCAGTAATGTTGAATTCGTCATTTTTGATTCTAGATAGAGCATCTGCGTTATTATTCACACCTTTGCGATATTTTATTTCGAAATTGAATTCATCGAGTTTTATTCTCCAACACATCAATCTTGAAGAGGCTTCTTTTAGTGAAAATAGCCAAGTAAGAGGTCGATGATCTGTATAAATAATGAATTTTCGGCCAAACAGATAGGGTCTAAAGTACTTTGTTGCCCAAACGATAGAAAGTAACTCTTTTTCGATAGTAGAGTAATTGATTTCTGCTTTGTTTAGTGTACGACTAGCATAAGCTATAGGCAAGTCGTTCGGTGGATTTCCTTGCGATAAAATAGCACCTATTGCATATTTCGACGCGTCCGTGGTTAAAATGAATGGTTGATTAAAATCTGGGAATCTAAGAATAGGATGATTAATTAACATATTTCTGCTAATATTGAAAGATTCCAGATATTCTTGATTTTCTAAGTTTATCTTTGCATCCTTTTTTAAACATTGGGTCAATGGTTTAGTCAGTTTGGAAAAATTTGGAATGAATTTTCGGTAATAACCAATCATGCCTAAATACGATTTTATCTCTTTTGGAGTTTTCGGAATTGGAAAATTTTTTATGGCTTCAATTTTTTCAGGGTTAGGTTCAACTCCTTTATCTGAAATTTTGAATCCTAAAAACATAACTTCGTTTCTGAAAAAATATGATTTGTCTAATTGAATTTTGAAATTTTCTTCTTTCAGTACTTCCAGTACGGTTTGAATATCCGCTAAATGTTTATCGGGATCTTTGGAGAATATTAAAATATCATCCATGTATACTACGCAAATTTTTCCTAAAAGGGGTCTCAAAACATCATTCATTACTCTCTGAAATGTAGATAGGGCATTTTTGAGACCAAAAGGCATTCGCAAAAACTCAAAATGTCCGTCATCTGTAGCAAAAGCAGTTTTTTCTATGGATTCTTTATCAAGTTCAATTTGGTGATATCCTGATGCTAAATCTATAGTGCTGAAATATTTTGCTCCTTTTAAATTATCTAGAATTTCGTCAATATTCGGGATTGGGAATTTATCGTCAATAGTTTTTTCGTTGAGTTTTCTGTAATCAATTGCAATTCGCCACTTTTGTTTGCCTGATTTATCCGCTTTTTTGGGAACGATTACAATAGGAAAAGACCAGGGTGAGATACTTGGTCTAATTATATTTTTATTCAAAAGATCTTCAATTTGATTTTTCACTTCTTCTTTGTGAACTTCCGGGTATCTATAACGCTTAACGTAGACTGGGTTGTCATCAATAGTTCTAATATTATGTTTGATTTTACTTGTGAAACTTAGTGGTTCTTCGGGAAATTGTAACACTGATTTATTACTCTGCAAAATTTTTGTTAATTGATTTTTCAAATTTTTGTCTAGGTGATTTAAATCTAAAGGTAATTCTTCTCTCGGTTTCACCTGTTGTAAGTGAAGGTTATGAGAAATGATTCCGTTAGTTAAAACATTATTTTTCATATCCACAGTAAGTTGTAAATCTTTCATTAAATTATAACCGATAACACCATCATATTGGGGATGAAATTTATACACGACAAATGGGTAGGATGTATCATAGCCAAATATGTCGAGAGGAAAAAGCATTTTATTGTTACATGAATCTTTACCTGTAGCTGTTGTAAAATATGTGTTTTCTTTGTAAATTGAATTTGGAAAATAATTATAAGCAATTATTGGATCAATAATTGAAATCGAACTGCCTGAATCGACTAGTAATTTACAAGGAGGATTCTGTAATTTGATATAGGGAAGACTTGCTATTCTTTCATCATTAAAATTTAGGTCATGTGTGCTTGATAGGGACTTTCCTGAAAATTTTCCTTCTCTGTTTCTGAAGATTGAAACTCATCTGAATTTAAATATTCCGATTCATAATTTTCATCGTAGTATTCGGAAAATTGTTCCTCTGGTGGGAATTCAATTTGCTCTTCTGTGTTAGTTAATTCTTCCGATATGAAATTTGGGGTTGCTCTTGGTCTAAAAGGGTTTTCTCTAGGCTGGTAATTTGGTTTGGGTTGTCGAATACTTGATGATTCATTAGGACGTTTTTGGGGTAAAAGTCTTGTTCTTACTGACATTGGTTCTGGTTTATTGTTCGGTTTATAATTAGGATTGGGTTTGAAAACGTTTGGTGGTTTTCCAAATACTTGTTCATTTGTGAAATATTTCGGTTGATTTGTATTTTGAACGGGTTGTATGCGTATTGGTTGATTTGGGAAATTCTGATTGGGAATAAAATTGGTATGTGGGCGCGTATTTTGTTTGAAAGAATTTTGATTTGGAATGGAATAATAAGAGGAATTGTTAATTTTCTCTCTACTAGTATGAGGAGATTGTGAAAATGAATTTAAATTTGGAATGAAATTTAGTTGTTGTCTCTTTATTTCTCTATTTTCCAACATTTTGCATGTTGCATCGAAATTCCTTTCGTTATTATCCAACAAATTTCTGACATTCTCATCAACATTATTGTAAATTACTCTCTGCCCAATTCTTTCAGAAATATTTCTATAAATTAAAAGTTCATTATTATTGAATCCTTGCATCTGTAGTTGATAATCGAAATGCAATTTCAGTTGTTTTATTCTTTCTAAGAAATTTAAAAGAGGTTCTCTAAAAGCTCGTCTCATATTTTGGTATTCGTCTTGTAGAACATCAAAGTTAATTCTAAATCCGAATTTATCTATCAAAATCTGTTTCAATTCTATCCAATTATTTGGGATGGGGCCTGAATTAATAATTATCCTTGCTTCATCGATTATTCTTGATTTTATCATCGCGAAGCAGTAATAATCAATTCGAGCATTATCTGTGCGTCCAAATTTTGAAATATAATTTTCTATTTCTACTATGAATGATTGGAGTTCATTCGAATTACCGTTGAATTTTGGTAACAAATCTCCAAAAAGTTTTAAATCATTAATGTCAACTACGTTACTTTGACTTCCTGAAGGTTGAGTCATTTTTGTGTTTAGTTTTTGGAATTTTTCAATTAAATCGTCTATTTTGATTTTTGATTTTTCCAAAATCTGTTCCTTACAATATTTAATAAGAAAAAAAAATATATCAAGTATTCCTTTGGTCTAGGGAATAGAAAAACTAGGGGGTTAATAGATCAACTCACTTTTTACTTCCGGTCCTGGTTTGAAGGGCGCTACTCGATCAATCCACAGGGGTGTTTTCAGATGTTGATAAGCTCACAAGCAGACCTGAGAGGGTTCACCTTACACTTCTTTTCAGGGATTCAGCCTTTCGTCTTGGACTCTTGCTTACTCGTTGGTTCGTTGTTACTTCTTGATCGGTTTCACTTTTCGGATTGACGTCACAAACTTTTCACAACAGTTCTTCGGTTATTGCTTGAAGAAATGATTTTCACGTATTTTCTTTTTCGGAAAAACTAGCAATATCCCATCCTCGTCGCCAAATATATTTTCTCAACTCGAAAAACCGTTTTTAAAAACAAACACGGGAAGACTAAAAATGAGTTTTATTTAATTACGGGATCAAATCTATCTATCTACTAACTCGTGTTGCACATTGTTCCACAAGCTTTTATAAAGTAATTATGTCTAGTAAGCATTCGGTGGTCATTGTCACCGTCTTGAGGAGTTAAATCGTCTATGATTACATCTTATGAATTACATGGTGTATGATTATATATTAATATACAGAGAGAACCTAAATACCAACTTCGACCAACATTTTAGAAATGAAGTTGACCACTACATTACCGAAACTCTCAAAGACCAAACAGATTTCATGATGCCTGCGATTACAGACGAAGAATATACCGAGACCCTTTACTCTGGGAAAAACACAGCTGGCAGATATGATAATATACCCAGAAAAATATTTAAAGAACTTGACCCACTGATACACGACCACTCAAAGAAAATATTCAATTACTGCTTAAAAAACGGGTACTTTCCACCAGAATGGAAAATTATAAGGAAAAAATAATTTGAACGGCCATATTCACGGAACCCCTAGTCTAATTTTGCTCATTGATGAACGTGACCGCGACATTTGCATTGAAAATTTGAAGTTCCTAGCCCGTTCCCTTCGGAAGTTATAATTTTCTATGGTTTCTATGGTTCTGGTCATGCGATCTGGACAAAATGTTGCTTCAATATATCATTCTAGATGAAAAAACAAAATTTTATCTCGATCGAATCCGTAGTTTCGAAATGATCGAGAAAACAAAATTTCGAACGACCGTATTTACGGAACCTTTAGTATAATTATGCTCATTGATGAACATGAACGCGACATTTCAAATCCACACCTATCCTGAAAATTTCAAGTCCATAGGCCTTTCCGTTCGAAAGTTATGATTTTCTATGGTTTCTATGGTTCTGGTCATGCGACCTGGAGAAATGTAGCTCGAATATATCATATTCCATTAGTATACAAAATTTCATATGTAGCTTGAACGCCTCATTCTCCATTTGAGAGCAGAATTTCATATCGATCAAATCTGTAGTTTTCAAGTAATCAGGAGAACAAAACTTTGAACGGCCATATTTACGGAACCCCTGGTGGAATTTAGCCCATTAACGAAAAATACAGACATCTTGACGAAATTATATAGGGGCTTGAAATTTTCGGGGTATTTTCGTTCAAAATATTTTTTTCCCGACAATTTCGAAATTGCCGATTGGATTGAAATGAAATTTGCACATAGATGAAAAATAATGTATTTAAACTAAGTGAGTAATTCTGTCCAGATCGCATTACCAAGACCATCGACACCGTAGGAAATTCTAGCGACTTATTCAAAAAAAAATTGCCACCAAGCACTGACGTGAAGTCTGGAGTTCCGCCTTAGTTTGAACTATTTTGGAAAAACATGGAAAATGCGAATCTACCTACATGGTGGATGAACGAGCTTTCAAAAGCTCTTGACTTCACGGCAGTGCTTCTTATAATCTGTTGTTAATTAAAATCGAATAACTTCTGACGCATTCCCCCCCGGGAAATAGTGCCTAGAATAATTCAAACCGCACTTGCGCAAAATAGTTATTTTCCTAGCAACTGTGGAAAGTGACATCTAATTCAGTTTCGAAAAGTCAGATTTTACATGACGTTGTTGAATTGTCAAACGTCGTATTTTTCGAAACTGTCAGTCGGGACAAGTGAAAAAAAGTTGTGTTATATTCATTACGCAAATAGTTGTGTAATGAAAGAACCAGAAACTGATAATCTTATTCTTCGAAAATATTGAGAACACGATTATTTCATTCTGATATAAGAATTGATGAAAACTTTCGCTAATAAATATTTTTTGTCATCAGCTTCTTTTGAAAACGTTTCGAATTGCTCCCTACTGAACACTCTTTATTTTTTTGCAAGATAAACCACATGACTGCCTTTTCAATAATGCAATCAATTTGGTGTAGGTTTGAATATCAACATTTCTCAATAGTTAAGGTGTGTACAGACATGCTCCGAATATCGTACCGAACCGTGTCGCGTACCCCGCGAGAGCGAATCAAATTCACGAATTCAAATTGCACCTCTACGTGCGATGAATTTGATTCGCTCTCGCGGGGTACGCGACACGGTTCGGTACGATATTCGGAGCATGTCTGTACACACCTTTATAGTTTCGAAATATGCCAACATGACTTTTTCAGTTATAACTGTCACCTTCTCTGTTGGGCACCATTCTTCAAACTTTTGGTATGCTGCGTCATATCTAACATTACATTTTTGTAGTAGTGCTATTTCATTTAATGCCTTATTTGCCGATTTTTCTATATCAGATGGTATTTCGTCAACAACTTCTTCGTAGTTTTGGAAAATTTTACACTCATCGAAGAATATCGGTATTGTCATAACTGATTACGTAAAAAACTATTACCTACTAGCGTAAATGGGACACTTTCACAGATAGTTTTCGTCTTGCTGCTGACGGTAATGCGCTCAGCTTATAGAGAAATGTTGAAATTTTATGGTTGATGCTACTCTTTAATATTTGCGTGTGGAAAAAACCCTTGCTATTCCTTTTCCGTAATTGGTCGTCATTTTGTTTGTGATACGATCCTCACGAAATTTTACAAGACCCTTCGTGTTGTTTGTTTGCTAACTACAAAGGTTCAATTCGATCAAATCAGTATTTTTCGGAATATGGGAAAACAAGTGCAGTTGGCTTTATCCACAGAACCCTCATTTACAAACTGATTTGAAGCACTTTGACCTTGAACGTACCCTCAACTCTTCAAGACTCCAGGCCTCTTCCTCCAAACGGATGGACAGAATGTTTAGGTAAGGTTAGGTTAGCCTTTAGACAAATCATGTAACATTTTGATGGCGATTATATATTTATACTTAAGGTATCCAAACTGTCAACATTATGTATTTGATTTTCATGTTGTCAAGTTGAAGAAAATTTCTTATTCTTCATTGTGATACGATCTTCGAAAATTCGACGAATTCGACGAAATTTCACAAAATCCTTCGTGTTGTTAGTTTGCTAACTTCCAAGTTTCAGATGGCTATTTCTGCGGAAGTCCCAACATTTCAAGACTCTAGGCCTCTTCTTTCAAAAGTTATCGGACGGACAGAATGGTTTTCGACCGAGAAAAGATACGAACCGAGTATCATTCAACATCAGATTGTTCTGCGGTATCACAGCTAAGTCCACTTGTTATAAATTTATTTTGTAGTGAAAGGAAATCACTTTGGTAATAAGAATATCCTTCATCCTTGAAAACTATCCTGAAGTGTAATTGCAAGAATTTTTCGTATTGCTGAGTTCTCCAATATATTTGAAGTGATTATTTCATGAATATATTTCATGAAATAAAAAAAGCCTTTCCGTTCGAAAGTTTAATTTTTCTATGGGTCCTATGGTTCTGGTGATGCCATCTGGAAAAAATATAGCTTGAATATATCATCCTCCAATACAAAACAAACTTTCGACACGATCAAATCCGTAGTTTCTAAACTATGAACTAAATTTCAAATGACCATATTTACGGAACCCCTAGCCTAATTTTGCTCATTGATAAACGTGACCGCGACATTCGAGATCCACACCTATCCTGAAAATTTTAAGTCCCTTGGCCTTTCCATGACAAAGTTATAATTTCTATGGTTTCTATGATTCTGGTCTTGCGATCTTGACAAAATTTTGCATGTAGCTTGAACACTCCATCCGAAAGCAAAATTCACCTCGATCGAATCAGTAGTTTCGAAGTAATCGGGAGAACAAAATTCCGAACGGCCATATTTACGGAACCCCTGGTCGAATTTTGCCCAATACCGAATTCAACCGTGGCATTCGAGATTCGAACCTACCCTGAAAATTTCAAGTTTCTATGTCGTTCCGTAGGAGAGTTATCGTGTATACGGACGGCTGGACTAACGGACATACTCGAATTTCTCGACGGATTCTTCATCAGCCAGTTGAACTCGGTCGATTGAGACCATTTGCGGCTCAAAATTCGAAAAATACAGACATTGTGACTAAATGATATAGCTCTCGTGTAAGTAGAACGAGCACTCAAAAATTCTGTCCTGCATCAATCTGGCTAGTTCCAGAATTCGGTGCAGATGGATAATACAAAAAAAATTCAGAAAAGCACTGCCGTGAAGGCAGGAGCTTTTGAGCGCTCGTACATGCACCTTGTAGGTAGATTCGCATTTTCCAGTTTTAGAAATCAATTGAAGGAATTTTCGACAGCTGTCACAAAAATTCTGAAACTTAGGCCAAACTCCAGACTTCATGTCAGTGCTTTAGGTGACCAATTTTTTTTTCGATAATTCGCTAGAATTTTCTACGGTATCTATGGTCTTGGTGATGCGGTCTGGACAAAATTTTGCACGTACTTTGAATACATTATTCCACAGCTAGATGCATAATTTCATTCCAATCCGATCAGTAGTTCCAAAACTATCTGGAAAAAAATATTTTGAACGGCCATATTTACGGAACCCCTAGTCTCATTTTGCTTATTGATGAACGTGACCGCGATATTCGCGATCCAAACCCACCCTGAAAATTTCGAGTTCCTAGGCCTTTCCGTTCAAAAGTTACAATTTTCTATGGTTTCTATGGTTTTGGTCATGCGATCTGGACAAAATATTGCTTCAATATATCATTCTCGATTAAAATACAAAATTTCATCTCGATCGAATCCGAAGTTTCGAATTTATCGAGAAAACAAAATTTCAAACGACCGTATTTACGGAACCCCTTGTATAATGTTGCTCATAGATGAACGTGATCACGACATTCGTGATCCATACCTATCCTGAAAATTTCAAGTCCCTAGGCATTTCCGTTCAAAAGTTACAATTTTCTATGGTTTCTATGGTTCTGGTCATGCGATCTGGACAAAATTTCACATGTAGCTTGAACACCTCATTTTACATTTGAGTGCAAAATTTCATCTCGATCAAATCTGTAGTTTTCAAGTAATCAGGGAAACAATACTTTGAACGGCCATATTTACGGAACCCCTGGTGGAATTTGGCCCATTAACGAACTTAACCGAGGCATTCGGGATCTGAACCTACACTGAAAATTTCAAGTCTCTAAGTTGATCCGTTCGAGAGTTATCGTGCTGCCGGACGGACGGACAGACTCGAATTTTTTGACGGATTCGTCATCAGTGAGTCGAACATAGTCGATTGAGACCATTTTCGGCTCAAAATTCGAAAAATACAGACATCGTGACGAAATGATATAGCCCTCGTGTAAGTAGTACGAGCGCTCAAAAACATTGCAGAAAAATGCGAATCCTTCCAAATGTGAATTCGCATGACGTATTTTGTAACGCACAATTTTAGTCTTATGAAGCTATAAAAAATTGAGTTTGCATTTGGTTCATATTCAACTTCATTATCACAGTCTGTTGCAATTGCTGATTTTGTCCTTCTGCAGGTTGGATCCCACGGGGAAAGTATACAACTTTTTTTCTGGGAATAAGACTGTGGAAATGATTAATTAATGTTTCGGTGCACTGCGGAGATCCTTAATCATCTCCTGGCAGAAAAATCTGTTTATTCGACTTGAAATAACCAATCAGCGCGTACGAATCCTCACTTGTTCCGGATTAATCTCTTAATGAAACGATCGACAAATAAGTGACGTAGCTATTGTTTATTAAAGGGATCATCAGCTTTTGAGGACGGGAGATAAGCCCGAAACGCTCTAGGAGACAATGGTGCTAAAGTGGGAAAGTGCGGCGCTCTGAGAGGACCCCACAAGAAGTACGAGAGATCCTTCTCCAATTGCAGGAGCTGGGTTTTTTTGCCTCGCCCGAATTGTCTGCAATATCTGCATTCCACATAGTTGGGACGGGTTAGGTACGAGCAAATTGAATACAATTAGCTTTTCCGTTTCCCGCTGGTGTGTTTTGTGTACTATCCGTTCTGTTTCATTGACGGATTGATTGTTTTCATAACCCAACCATAGTGCAATTCTTGATTTTTCAGTATTGTTTTATTTTATTCCAGCTCATCTTCTCGTTTCAACCAATACAAAGTTAGGTGACACCAATGTTTATTTCCGATTAATCGTGGAAACATGGGATGTGACGTCTGAATCAAGATTATGCCATGAAAACGTATCTGTTCCTTTAGGAAAAAAATATTTAGATGAAGGATTCCCTTCGGAATATAGGTGACAAGTATGTCACGCACATGCGGACAGAAAAATTTCAGGTTTTTCATCAAAGTACTTGAATTACAAAAAAATGTCTGACCCTCTACTCTACCTACCATCATTCCTTGTTAAATGGATAAATAATGCATTTTCGTTAATTTTTGAGGAAATGACAGAACTCCAAAATTTGTATTACAGATTCAACGTTTTGATATCTTGAGGCAATGAATTAATATTTCAAAGCACGAATCTGAATTTCAAATCCAATTTTTGAAAGTATTTTCATTTCCGTTCGAAGGACATTGAAAAAAATGTGAAAAGCACTGACGTGTAGTCAGGAGCTTTTGAGCGCTCGTTCATCCACAATCATTAAAAAAATGTTTGACAGCTGTCAGAAAAATGACAACAGCTTTTTGTCAATTATGCCGAATCAGCTGGAATATAAGGATTTTTTTTTCGATAATACGCTAGAATCTTCTACGGTTTTTATTGTCTTGGTAATGTGATCTGGACAAACTTTCGCACGTAGTTCGAATACATTATTTTTCATCATTCATGTGCGAAATTTAATTCCGATAGAAACAGTAGTTTCGAAATTATCAGGAAAAAAATATTTTGAACGGCCATATTTACGGAAACCCTAGTCAAATATTGCTCATTCATGAACGAGACATTGACATTCGAGATCCAAAGCTACCCTGAAAATCTCTAGTTCCTAGGTCTTTCCGTTATAATTATAATTTTCTATGGTTTCAATGGTTCAGGTCAAGCGACCTGGACAAAGTTTCGTGTGAAGCATGTAGCACGTCATCTCCATCTGAGTGAAAAATATTATTTCGATCAAATAAGTTGTTTCGAAGTAGGTAATCAGGAAAACAAAATTTCGAACGGCCATATTTACGGAACCCCTGGTCGAATTTTCCCCAATAACTAACTTAAGCGAGACTTGAACCTACCCTGAAAATTTTAAGTTACTACTACCAGGTCGTTCTGATCGAGAGTGATCGTGTATACGACCGGACGGAAGGACGCACAGACTTGAATTTTTCTACGGATTCGTCATCAATGAGTCAAACCTTGAAAAATAATTTCTAACAACGTCAATTTCAAGAAGAAAATATCTTCAATTGTATTCTAAAACTGGAAAATGCGGGTCTCACTATAAGAGGAATGCCTAAAAGCTCCTGACTTCACGGCAGTGCTTTCTATAATTTTTTGTTCCTCAGACTGATAATTCCCAACTGAGACTATAACTTGGAACGAGATTTTTTCTATCCATTCCATATAAAACTTTCATTTTCACATGTAATATATTTCAGAAACATGATTGGCTTATTCTATTTGAATATGGAAATAGGAAGATACTGTGAATTTCGATTCTGGAAGAATTCTTGCATATTTCTTAATTTCAGGACATGTGCTGAAACAATACCAATCACGATAACAAGGGCTGTTTCCATGATCCCATGGTTGTTTTCAAGTAGCTGATTCATAGTTTTTTGGTAGAAAAGAGTTATCAAAAATTTTTGTCTTGAAATTGACGTAATTAAAAATAATTTTTTTTCACTAGCGTTTTGAAAGTATTGATTTCCACACGCATTGACGTTTGGGAAGTAGCACTTTTTCAAATGAGTGCGGAAAAAGTAATTTGCGTAACAAGTCCAGGACATACTCAACAATGTAATTTCATGTCAAATAGGTGTCAGTCGTTATTTCTATAAAAACGATGTGATTCTTTCCGGCCTAGTCCGGGAAGTACGTACTTTCCGGCCTATGCCGGACTATGCCGGGAAATACTACTTTCTCAAAGAAAAAGCGTCTGACGTAGTACTTCCCGGACGGTTTGAGAAAAAAAAAACCCTGCTATTCATTTTCCGCAGTCATATGCGTTTTCCGCACGCAAATATCAGAGAGTAACGTCAATTTCAAGACGAAAATTTTTGCTAACGTTAGTATGAAGACGTAAACTATCCGTGAAAGTGTTTCATTTACGGTAGTAGGAAAATTATTGTTGTGTATTTCGCACGTAATTTGAATACATTATTCTTCATCTTCATTCCATTTCAATCAGTGGTTTCAAAATTATCAGGAGAAAAATATTTTGAACGGCCTATTTACGTTTAATGTCTAATTTTTCTCATTGATGAAAGTGACTGGGACTTCCGTCATACGTACCCTGAAAATTTCAAGTCCCTAGGCCTTTCCGTTTGAAAATTATAATTTGCTATGGTTTCTACGGTTTCGGTTATGCGATCTGGGCAACATTTTGCATGTAGCTTGGATACGTCATTTTTCATCTGATCGCAAAATATTTCATCTGATCGCAAAATATTTCATCTCGATCGAATCTGTAGGTTCGAAGTAATGAGGAAGACAAAATTTCGAACGGCCATAATATACACATAAGATCTGTGGGACAAAGATTGGCCTGTTCGGTCGAATCTATGAATGAAAATATTGACATTTTTTTTTCTGACAGTTGGTATCTCTTTTTTCCTTTTCATTTTTCAGTTTATTTTACGGGTGTCTTGTTAAATCCGCTTTCATATTCCACAGCATTGTATGGTTTTTTCAATTTTGTCAATTTCCATTTTCTTTATTGTTATTGAGTGTTGAATTGTTTTGTATAGTTTGATATTTTTCATAAATTGTGAAAATATTCATGCTTGTATTATGTTTCTTCTTGTCATATTTCACTGATTGTATATTTACTATTCTTCAGCTTGAAGAAGGCACAATAAAGTGCCGAAACGTCGTGAAGGAATAGTTTAGTGTGATTTTGTTCCTCAGACCGATAATTCCTAAACTGAGTTTTATATGGTCTTCATGCAGTTCTGCAATATCTGAAATTATTCATGATCACAAACGCAATTACATCGGGAAAGAAGTTTAATGCACAGAAATTATTCAGATATCATTTCATGAAATGACTAGCAAACCCGGCGAACTCCGTTTCGCCACCAGATGGCTTCGTTTTATGTAACATTTCGTTTGGTGATTAAAAGATGAAGAAAAATTTTTTTTCGTTTTTTTGTTTTTTTGGATATTGTAACGCATCGTACAAACGATGTGTCTCGTTTACACGATGCATGATATTGCTTCTTCGCTGAACGACAATGTCTCGCGATTTAGTTGGATCGCCAACAATAATTGCAGCAACATCATTAACGGTGGGTGCTTTGAATCTTCGCACAAGTTCACCTGTTGGGGTACAATCCGCTCTTATGACAAATTTGTGCGTATCCGATGGCATTCGCTCCAATGCTGTTTTGAACATATTAACCACAGCATTATAAGCGTGAAAAAATGCTTGCAACTGTTCAATAATTCGTCTCTTTAACTGTTGTGTTCCCTGTATATTGCACCGCATATTCAGCTGATCCACCATCGACGAAATGAAATATATTTGCAGAAATTGATGCGGTTCATCTGGTGCTGGCACCATTGAATGCAAATGATATATTTGTCCTTGTATCTGTAATTGCAAACAATCATTTGTTGAAGAATACGGTGTAACTTCTGATCGTGTGATGGTGTAGTGTGTGGTGTATATGTAGTTGTTATGTATTGCAATTCATTGTGTTGGTGTGAGTGATTGATTATGTGTGTTGTATTTTTCACCTTGCAAGTCGGCATGAAGTCGCCTTCTCGAATGATATCAGCTCCAAAGGAAGTCATGCGAAAGCAGTTATTGTATTCAAGGATATTTTGAAGAAAATGGCTGGAATCGGGATCACTTCCATCGAACAATGGTTTCAGTGGCTGTGGTGGTGTAAGTAATGGATCCAGTTTGACTTTTCCACTTCCGCAGCACAATCTAGCCGTTTCTCTTTTGAACTTTAACGCATTGCAATATCGGCATATAGTCGTCATTAGTCCAATATCTAAATTTTCATCATCACTGTAGTTCGCAGTGGGATCATATTGGAATGCCAAGCGATTGTATGATGCCAATGATCTTCGTGTGCTCACGCGTTGTCTCAATCAGGCATTTTCTCCTATTATATTTTGTCTTTCTTCGCTTGAGTTCTGTGAATACACTTGTTGCTGGCTTGCATGTCTTGTGCGGCGGCTCTAGGCGTTTTGGGCTATGGACAGAGTGGTGAATTTAACCTCGAATGCACGATCCACATAATTTACACAGTTCAACTAACGACTTTAAAGACAAATGCCTCCTGTTGAAATTGAATAAAAATTTGCACAATATACGTTATATGTTTTTTTTACTTTTTTTTCACAATTTCACAGTGAACACAATACCGGTTTGTCACATGAAATTAACCGAGCAGAGAACAATGAGTAGCTGTCAAAAAATGTATCACGCACCGGCGCCATCTACTCAAAATGTTGGTTTGTCCTGAATTTTTCCTGAATTTTCTTTGCTATAAACCTCACGGAGCCCGAGACCTTTCCAACAAATGCAAAACCGTGGAAATCGGTTCGTGCGTTCTGGAGTTATAGCGTCAGGAAGGAAAACCCGACTTATTTTTATATAGTAGAGATAAGATATGACATTTGATTTGACATTTATTCCCAATGGTTTTTCAATGCAACTCGAACCATGCATGATATTATTCTTGTTTTCAACGTCATCATTGATGAATTATTCAATTATATACTCGAAGACTAACTTTATTCCTATGTTGAAATTACAGCCACTGTGAAAACTTCACTTTATAAACAGGGTGTCTTCTTTTGAGAAAGCCAAACTTCAGGGGGCGATAGATTTTTTGTAACAAAAAATGTCATATGGCATATATGGTCGAAATGTTGACGGTTATTCTTCAATTTAACATTTCTTGATTTCGCGGAATATTTCAAGTTTTTCCATAAAATTAATTATACTTCAATTATCCTTGTAGCCTCATCAAAGTTGACCACATATCTAGAAACATCATTGAAGTTGCTACAAGATAAGAATTTCTGTGTGCCAAAACAATTATTAATGCGGGCGTGGTAAGGCGATAAATATCACGATTCTGAAGTGAACAAAACCAGTCATATTTTTCCAATGGTTTTATCGATGAAAAATCATCAATTATGAACATGTTTTCATTCCACCACAAACTACCCCATTTAATTGGCTTTCGAAGGACATATCAACTTTTGTGCTTGCTGCTTGTCTTCTGCCCTAATATCATGGCTAACAAGATAAAGACGAAAAAGTCGAAATAAACCTAAATTTGCTCTATTTTGAAGCTCTTCATGATTGAAGTAATTCTCATTGAAATCATGAATATATCTATCGATTAAAAGAATTTGAAGGTATAAACTAAATTTCAATAATACAGATTTTATGAAAACATGTGAAGAAGACATACCACTACTACTTATAACAATTGTTGTCAACTGCCTTATTCAATACATTTACACATCGTTTTCGCATTGAATCTACAACCCTGCGAAGTTCACAACGTTTGTCACGCATTCTTTCGATCAGATCCTCTCTTGTCTGAACGCGAATTTGATATGCATACTTTTTCTTCCAAGGTGTTCCAGACATTAAAATGCGAAGGCGTATGGTCGGGGCTCCTCGGTGGCCATCTTACCGGACCTTACCTTCTAATCCATTTCACCCCAAAATATTCATTCATTACCTAAGTCCCGTACATTCCGGCTATTATGAGCTGGGCAGCCTTCCATTTGAAACCAAATATATGATCTGTTAGCATTTCATGCAATATATCCGTTGAGCTGCTTCGGATTGGTGTCATGAATTCTTCAGCGTTGAGGCGATCGGGAAGTATTACTGGTCCGAAAAGTTCACCTCTCATGACTCCCAACGCCAGAAATTGCGGGACTTGATGAATGAATATTTAGGGGTTCAATGCATTGGGATATACGGCCCGGTAAGATGGCCACCAAGGAGCCCCAACCTTACGCCTTTGGATTTTTATGTCTGGAACACCTTGGAAGAAAAAGTATATAAAATTCGCGTTCAAACTCGAGGGGATCTGATCGAAAGAATACATTTGTGTTGTGCAGAAATGCGTCAGAAACGTTGTGAACTTCGCAGGGTTGCAGATTCAGTGCGAAAACGATGTGTGAAAGGTATTGAAACAAGGCGGTGGACATTTTGAACAATTGTTACAAGTAGTAGAGGTCTGTGTTCTTCACATGTTTCCATAAAATCTGTGTTATTAAAATTTGGTTTATTCCTTCGAATTATTTTGAATCGACAGATAAATTCATGATTTCCATGAAAATTACTTCAATATTCAATCATGAATGATATCAGGGCAGAAAACAAGCAGAAAGCACAAAATTTGATATGTCAATCGAAAGCACTCTAAATGGGGTATTTTTGCTGAAAAAAAACATTCCTCTGCACCAGGTCCTGACAACATTCCTGGTAGCATCCCAAAAAACTGTGCTGAGTCTCTGACAGATCCTATTACTAGACTTCCTAATATGTCTTTTGACTCTATGAAGCTGCCTTCAGTATGGAAACGTGCCAAAGTAACGCTAGTGTATAAGAAAGGGGACAATCTTGAGGCGTCAAATTATAGGCCTATAAGCCTGCTTCCGATTGTTGGCAAGGTTGCTGGGAGATTGGTCAGTTCGAGACTTTCATCCTTTTTTGAGCATAACAACATTATCCGGTCGATTAGCATGGTTTTCTCCCGAGGAGGTCAGTCATAACCGCCCTGTTGAAGTGTCTCGATGAGTGGACTAAATCAGTTGATCGAAACATTCCGATAGATGTTGCATATTTGTATTTTTTACGTGCATTCGATCGTGTACCGCACAGAAGACTCCTCCACAAGCTCGAACATTTTGGTGTCAGGGGTGGACTCCTTCGGTGGATCTACAGGATCGCCAGTTCCAGGTGAGAGTGACTGACGTTACTTCTCAGAGTTTTGCAGTTGATAGTGGCGTGCCTCAGGGATCTGCCCTTGGCCCAGTCCTATTCCTGGCCTACGTTACTGATTTGCCGACAGGCTTGGTCTGCCGTCACTCTTCGTACGCTGATGACATTAAGATCCTCGCTGATGTCCCTTCAAGTGTTAACCTGCAGCAGGTGGCTCTTGCCATCGAATATTGAAAAATGTGCTCTTATGCACTTGGGTAGAGGAAACACCGGGCACGACTACTTCATCGATGGGCACTTGGTGCGCGTTACCAGCTCCTATAATGATCTTGGCGTTGTGGTTTCCAACGACCTCAGTTAGAATCAACATATTGGTTTAGCGAGCATAGTTGATAAACTCATCTACCTCATCAGGCGATAATTTCCTCATTGCTCAGTTCAGACCTGCAAATTACTCTACACGACTTATATTCGACCCATCCTGGAGTATGCTGGTCCTGTCTTGGCGCCTGTGCTGGTTCGAGATCGTGAAACCCTGGAGTCGGTCGGATCTCCCCCTGAAGTTTGGCTTTTTCGAAAGAAGACACCCCTTATAACATGAATAAGGCAGGTAGCGAACTAAAGTTATAATTTTGAATCTGCAGGAATGGATTTATATGCTTTAAGATTGGTGATATTTTGTTTAGAATGTTCCCTGTTTTCGTGGTTGCCTATAACATGTGAATTTTGTCTATATCATCCACTCAAAGCTTATATGGGAGTGCCAAAGGAAACTTAATGAAGTAGGCAAAAAAAATTAGGTCTCTTTAGTCTGGGTTCCTGGTCACTAAGGAATCAAAGGAAACGAAGAGGCCAATACTCTTGCTAGAAAGGGAGCACAAACGCCACCTATTGGCCAAGAACCTTTCTGTGGCATTGGTAAATGCACCTATAAGAAAGAGTTTCTGGAGAAAGAAGAGACTGAAAGGGAAGCACTCTGGAGGTACCTTCCAGGAATGGATCACTCCAAAAAGTTCATTCGGAACTTTGAAAGTTCCAGATTCAAAAAGTATTTGGATCTCAGTAAGAACAAGTTACGCCTACTCACTGGCTTCCTCACAGGACATTGTCGCCTTAGTAAGCATATGATGAGAATATGCTTAACAGAAACTGGCGAGTTTAGATTCTGTGGTGAAGAGGAGGAACCTCCTGTTCGCCTGGTTAAAGAATTCCTCGCCATTGCAAACCAGCGCAAAGAATGTCTTGTACAAGATAATTACAGGGGGAATGAGGATCTTACCTCCTTGAAGCCCTCTTAGATACTGGAATTCATTGGAGCTCTGGAGCTGGAGGGCGAGCTGTAGGTAGCGCATTTGCGAATACGGCTCTGCTGGGGGCACAATAGACCTTGACATCGCAGTGAAATGTAACCCCCTTCCTAACTATAACTATATAATATTAAACTATATATAATACCCATATAACTATAACTATATAAGAGTTTTTTGTAATTCAAGCATGCCTTTAGTCAAATTTCGGAGCATACATTTCACATCCAGATGAGAATCTATAGAATCCTCACTTTTATTTCTCTTTCCTTTACCCTTTCAAGTACTGATTTAAAAAAAAAACTACTTATTCAAATTCTACAGAGAAAATAAATAAACTTTCACAAAGCAAATTATGCCGTACGGCTCGCTCACACCAAACCCGTCATCGGCCGAATTTTGCACGGGCGACGACGGCCGAACTCGGACGATCGAATCAAACACTTGTGAAAGAAAGAGAGCGCTCACACCAACCCGACCATCATCGTCCGATGACGCCCGAAAACGGCCGATTGACTGTCGAATCCGAATTTGTTGGGATTTCTCGCCGATATCGGCCGACGTCTACAGTGCAAATTGAGTAAATAATTCATATTTTAATTCAATCGTGTTGTTATCTTTTCCTACGAGTATGGATATTGAAGAAATAATTAGTTGTGTTCATAATAGACCAACCCTGTGGGATAAACATTCAAGAAATTAAAATAATCTAGATGTTTCGAAACGGTTATGGGCTGAAGTTGCATCGGCAACGCACGATGTCGGCACAAGTACGCGGTTGCAGTGTGAGCACATACATATCCGAGTTACTCGTCCGGGCAGTTCTGTCCGCCATCGGCCGACAAAATCGGTTTTGGTGTGAGCGAGCCGGTAACTCTAACGGCTCGCTCACACCAAAACCGATTTTATCGGCCGATGGCGGACAGAACTGCCCGTACGAGTAACTCGGATATGTATGTGCTCACACTGCAACCGCGTACTTGTGCCGACATCGTGCGTTGCCGATGCAACTTCAGCCCATAACCGTTTCGAAACATCTAGATTATTTTAATTTCTTGAATGTTTATCCCACAGGGTTGGTCTATTATGAACACAACTAATTATTCTTTCAATATCCATACTCGTTTGAAAAGATATCAACACGATTGAATTAAAATATGAATTATTTACTCAATTTGCACTGTAGACGTCGGCCGATATCGGGCGGGAAATCCCAACAAATTCGGATTCGACAGTCAATCGGCCGTTGTCGGGCGTCATCGGACGATGACGATCGGGTTGGTGTGCGCGCTCTCTTTCTTTCACAAGTGTTTGATTCGATCGGCCGAGTTCGGCCGTCGTCGCCCGAGCAAAGTTCGGCCGATGACGGGTTTGGTGTGAGCGAGCCGTAAAGTTTTCGTCGTTGTCCGTGACACTTGGACGTAAAAATGTTTCCACAGTACCTGCTGTCGTTTTATCCTTACTCCTTACGTGCTGCGTGCTCCCTCTTCCTCGCTATGTACAGAAACAGCTGATTCCGGGTCGACAACCGCTGCTTGGAGGGGATTGGTTACTCGTCACACTAGCACTGCGCCTAATCCACGCTTGCTGCAACCGACATACACTGGACCGAACAAGTTGGGAAAACTTCCGCAATTTCTCCACTGAATGCTTTTTCACAATTTTTATTACGATTTCACATGCACTGTATATATTTTTGTTTCAGCAATAATCCAGCCTCGAGTTGGGCGCCAAATGCACTAGCTCAGGGGTGAAGATTCTCGCTTTCTCGTGGGAAAATTGGAATTATTGGAATCAATATAAGACTTGGTGGAAATCACTATGTACTTCTTCACTTATTATACAACCGGATGCTCGTCTAAGCACAAACTAAAGGTAATTATCGAAGTTTACACAATTTTCTAAAATGATACGCAAAATTGTGACTTACTCCGTGTGCCTGCGCAGTTATCCCCACCTAGTATAGTGGAGCAGTGGCTCGAGAAATGCGCATGTGTGCCAAGTGAACTAACGAATTTTATTATGCAGGTAGTCTAGTTCTAGATAACCTCGTATAGAAGTGATAAAAATCGAAGAAATAACTGTGTTGAGTCCAGGTTTAGATCGATGGTTCCACAGATAATTTTACATTGAAGAGACAAAAGTGAATTTAGTGAAAAGTGAAAAAAGTGTTTGAGTATTGTTTTGCTGAGTCACTCTGACAAAATGTCGGAATACGACTCTGCAAATGAGGACAGAGAATCCGACGCAGAAAACTTATCGGATGAAGAAATATCCGATATGGATATTGAAGAAGAAGAAGTTAATGATGAATCCGAAAAAGATCGGATTATAAAAGAACAGAAGGACCAGATCAACAACCTCATGAGTCAACTGAAAGTTTTGACAGAGAGTCTTAAAACTTTATCAGATGAGGTGAAATCCTTGAGAGCAGAAATGTCTCAGCCCTCGAAGCCGCGGAAACGGGCTAAGAGAAAAGAAAATGGCTTCTCCTCTGGAACAGAAGAGAGAGTGTCAACCCCCGCACCCCCAATAGAGGCCCTCATAGGACAACCCGGAAGGAGTATTATAGCTGCAGGAGAGGCAGCTAAGAAAATGACATATACTGCAGCGCTGCAAAAAGTGAATCGCCCAGTAGAAGCTTCTTCTGCACCCGCAGAAGAAATTATTCCAATTGAGCCGAGGAAAGAAAAGGTCCCACCAGTGACCTTGAAGGGCACTGCCGCCTGGACTCAAATGTCGAGAGAAATGCAAGCGAAAGGCATAAAATATCAAAGAGCGACCACAGTAAGGGACGGCATTCGTGTTGTACCTCAATCCCCCGATGACCAGAGGAAGATGACGAAATTCCTCGAGTCAAAGGGAAAAGAATTCTACACGCTCCAAAGAGAAGAAGAAAAGAAAATCTATCTATCTATCTATCTATCTAGATATCTATCGATATCTACCACTAGACGCAGATATTACCATCATCACCGAAGACTTAGCCGAGCAAGGCGTTACCGACGCGGATGTCATAAGGATGACATCCAACAAAACCAAGAAGGCAATACCCTTATTTTTGGTGAAAACCCAAAATAAGAAGGTATTCGAAGTGAAACAGCTCTACGGTATAAATTGTGTAGTAGAGCCGAAGAAAAAGAGCATTGGACCTGGCCAATGTCATAGATGTCAACGTTACGGACATGCGCAAAGTAAATGCACATTCCCATGGAGATGTGTTAAATGCTCTGGAGCGCACAATAGTAAAGATTGTACGCTAACAAGAAAAAACGAGGAGAGAAATGCTAACTGTGCGCTCTGCGGAAAAACAGGTCACCCAGCCAGCTACAAAGGATGTAGCGAGTGGAAACTGGTGACCAAAAAGAAGACTGCTACCAAAGCAAGAAAAGAAGATGAGAAAAAGATGCCTACTGTCCAACAAGAACAGAATGAAAAAGATAAGAAGAAGAAAACGCTACCACTCAAACAAGAGCAGAAGAAAGAAGCCCCAAAAAATGGAAAATCCAAGAAAAGCAACCAAAAGAAGAAATAAGAGACCAACAAGAAAGGACCCGAAACCACCGAGGATCTAGATACCTTCACCAAAAATATCATGAGCCAGCTCATGAAATTCCTGGAAATAGAGATGGACAAAAAGTTCCGAAAACTCACTAAACCCAATTAATGGAGCTAGTGACTAACGAAAATAAAAACAACCTAAAGATAGTCTCATGGAACGCAAACGGTCTACGATCCCGTAGATCTGAAATAGAAGAAATAATATCCGAGAAACAACCGGATATTATAGCCATTCAAGAAACAAGACTATCAACAAGAAATAGAATTTCATTTCCCGACCATGAAATATACAGAAATGACAGAAATTGTACAGGAGGGGGCGTAGCCCTAATAGTCAAAAGGAACATCGACCACTATTATGACGATATACTAAATAATGGGAAAATAGAAGCCGTCTCGATTTTAGTTAATACGAATCGAGGACAAATGAAAATTACGTCAGCCTACAAACCACCCCAAAACGACTTAATAGACTAATAGAGGAAGATCTGAAGAAGATGCTTGAAGGAAACTACCCGAACATCATTATTGGCGATATGAACTGCAAATCAAGAGAATGGAATAGCAGAACTGAAAACCAAGATGGGAAGAAGCTTAAAAAGTACGCCGAAAAACTAAATGCCATAGTATTAGGACCTGAAATTCCGACCTACCTGCCCAGAAGTAATGGCCTACCGGACGTATTAGATATCGTCATAATGAAAGATATTACCCATGATTTCACACTTGATACTATAGAAGAGGGCACATCAGACCACAACCCAATAGAACTCAGATTTGGACGCAGACCGATAACAGAAGAACTTCAAACGAAAGACTTCACAGACTGGCAAAAGTAGAGTGAAATACTCCAGGAGAAAATTACTGAAATTCCACAGATAAGAACCCCTGAAGATCTAGAAGATGAAGTTGAAAAATAATAAACCCGAATAAAAGAAGCCTACGAGGAAAGTACCAGAAGAATCGAAAGGCCAGCTCCGAAACATCCACATGGTGAAACCCCAAAAGCAATAAAGGAGCTTATAAAGAGGAATAGAAAACTTAGGAAGAACTACAGAACTTCACATAGAGAAGAAGACAAGAAAGAGCTGAATAAACACAGCCAAGTGCTGAAAAATGCACTGAGAGAACTGAGAACAGACAGATGGAACCAAAGAGTTAGAGAGCTAAACATCATAGACCACTCAGCATGGAAGATGCAAAAGTGCTTACGACGCGAGAAAACCGAAATTCCCCCTCTACACGGAGCTAATGGGATGGCCTACTCAAAGCTTGGAAAAGCCGAAGCTCTTGTTGACGCAATAGAACGAGAAGCCAGAATCAACTACAGAGAAGACGATGACAATGAAGACTTAGAAGAAGAAGCCGAAGGAAATGAAGAATTGATGTTGGAACCGCCGGAAGGCGATACCATCCCAAACCCAACAACACCAACGGAAATTAAAGAAATCAACAAGAAATTGAAAAACAGGAAAGCTCCAGGGAAAGACAAAGTAACAAACTTTATGTTACGGAAAGTGCCCAGAAAAGGAATAGCAGCGCTTACCAATATAGCAAACGCAGTGATGAGAACAGAATATTATCCGGAAAGATGGAAAACAGCAGAAGTAATTGTGTTCAATAAGCCAGGAAAAGATAGAAAATTCCCACAAAACTACAGTTCGATAAGTCTACTGTCAGCCCTTGGAAAAATTGTCGAAAGAGTTATTGCAAAAAGACTCAATGAAGAAACAGAAGCGCTGAATCTGATACCACCGGAACAATTTGGATTCAGAAGAAATCACTCCACAGAACTTCAATTGTTAAGGATCACTGAATATGTCACTGAAGGATTTGAGAATAAACAAGCCCCAGGATTAGTGCTATTAGATGTCGAGAGAGCCTTCGACCAAGTTTGGCACGAAGGACTTGCCTACAAGATGATGATGGCAGGCTACACCACCAAAACCTGCAAGATAATAAGAAACTACCTGAGGAACAGGAATTTTTATGTCAAAATAGACGACACATTATCTACCACCAGACAAGTAGAAGCAGGAGTGCCCCAAGGATCAGTTCTAGGACCTCTGCTTTACAACATATATATCTACGATATTCCTAAGAACCCAAGGAATCTGCTAGCCCTTTATGCAGATGTCATACACAGAAGGCAATGCAGCCAATAGCCATATAAAGAAGATTCAAGCAACAGAGAATAAACTGCTAAGAGCAGCAATGAATATGCCGTGGTTCGTAAGAAACCAACAAATCCACAGAGACTTAGAATGGGAAACTGTCACAGATTTCCTGAAAAAGAAGGCCGAGAAGATATTTGAAAAAGCAAGTCAACACCCAAATGATGAGCTAAGAAGACTAGTTGACTACAACCCCGCAGAAGATGTGGTTAGGATACCCACCTATCACAAAAGACCCAGAGATCAACTACGTAGAAACAGAAATTGAGTAATCTCAATTTAAATCATCCAGAAGAAGAAGATGAAATTGAAATTAAAATTCAAATTTCACGGCCGGTATATAACCTTGAAAGTGCCTTATAACTTATGTTCTCCAGTAACGACTTTTTGGTGTTTTTTGGCGATCTATTTTCTATTTTTATCTTCGTGAAAGTAATACTAATTCGGTATTGTCTGGGGTCAGTAGTTTTGTTTTTTTTTCATTCAGTTTCACTATCTGTCATCAAGAAAAATCGAAAAATTCGACCTCTATGTGATATCACATTTGATACATCATGCAGTCCTGTAAATGTATGTATTGACAGAATCTGTAGAGGAAAATATTTTATCTTCAGATTATGGAGTACTATACATATCTTCTCGATAATAAAAGGACGAAAAAACCGATATCAGAAAAAGATGCGCATGAAATGAATATGATTGATCGAAATTCACCAACAATTCGGATGAGAGGAATTTTGAAAACCTGAAATAGTTTCTTCGAGAATACTTGACCCAAATTCAACCTCGAAAGTTCTCTCTGAGCTCTCATTTCAAAAAGCTCCACTTCGCGAGATTTTCACGCGTCCTCAGATGCGATTCCCGAAAATTGTTCTTCATCAAAATCGCGGATTGCTCCGAAACCGAAAATAAACATAAAAATTCCGAAGAGCACTGCCGTGAAGGCAGGAGCTTTTGAGCGCTCGTACATGCACCTTGTAGGTAGATTCGCATTTTCCAGTTTTGGAAACCAATTGAGGAAATTTTTGACAGCTGTCAAACAAATTTTCAAACTGAGGCGAAAATCCAGACTTCAAGTCAGTGCTTTAGGTGACCAATTTTTTTTTCGCTAATTTGCTAGAATTTTCTATGGTATCTATGGTCTTGGTTATGCGATCTGGACAAAATTCCCCACGTAGTTTGAATATATTATTCTTCATCTATGTGCAAAATTTCATTTCAATCAAATGATGAGTTTCGAAATTATCAGAAAAAAAATAGTTTTGAACAGCTATATTCACGAATTCCCTAGTCTAAATCTGCTCATTGACGAACGTGACCGCGAAATTCGCGATCCTAACCTATCCTGAAAATTTCAAGTCCCTAGGCCTTTCCGTTCGAAAGTTATGATTTTCTATGGTTTCTATGGTTTGATCATGCGATCTAGAAAAAATATACCTCGAAAATATCATTCTCAATTTGAATACAAAATTTCCTCACGATCGAATCCATAGTTTCGAAATTATCAAGAAAACCAAATTTCAAACGGCCATATTTACGGAACCACTAGTCTAATTTTGCCTTATTCCTCATTTATAAGCAAAATTTCATTCCAATCCAATCAGTAGTTTCGAAATTATCACGAAAAAACTAATTTGAACGGCCATATTTACGGAACCCCTAGTCTCTCGTAGATGAACGTAACCGCGAAATTCGCGATCCGAACCTATCCTGAAAATTTCAAGTCCCTAGGCCTTTCCGTTCGAAAGTAATGATTTGCTATGGTTTCTATGGTCCTGATTATGCGATCTGGAAAAAATGTAGCTCGAATATATCATTCTCAATTTACATACAAAATTTCGTCACGATCAAATCCATAATAATAATATATTTATTGATCCCATAAGACATACAAAATGCATAGGACAAGTCAATTGGAAAAAAAAGAAAAATGAATTTTCCTAAAATAATTCTACAACAAGAAACTTAATTAAGCTGTGATAACATACTTGTCATCCAGATACTCCTTTACACTCTAATAACATTTGTTATGTGAAATACATTTAATATTTTTTTTGAATTTTATTTTATTGAGCAACTTAACAGTATTGGGCAGGTGATTGAATAATGTTATGGCCTGATATACTGGGGAAGTTTCATATTTGGCTGTTGCATGTGATGGGATGTACAAAGTTGCATTATTTCTGGTAGAGTAACCATGAAAACTGGTTAATGTTACCATTAAGTGTTCATGTTCCTTGATATAGGCTTAACATCTATAAATATATAGAGCAGGAAGCGTCAAAATCTTATGTTGACGAAAGAAAGGCCTACAGGAATCTCGTGGATATAGTTGGAAAATCAGACGCATAATTCTCTTTTGAATAACAAGCACCCTTTTAGAATCGATAGAGTTACCCCACAACAGAATATTATAGTTCATATGACTATATACCAAACTATAGTAAACAGCTATAACCGACTGAAATGGTAATGAATTATTTATCCAACTAATCGCATAGAAGGAACTACACAATTTTTTGCAAACAGCATCCACATGGAAATTCCACCTCAGACAACTGTCCAGTAGAATACCTAAAAACTTTATAGTATCTTTCGAGACAACATCCTGGTTTAGGCAGCGGATAACTAATCGATTATTACTAATATTTCTGATACTGAAATAAATGCATTCGGTTTTGTTTGCATTGAGAATGAGCGCATTTGAACGACACCAATTTACAAAATTGAGAATCAATGTATTGCAAAGTTTAGAGAGTTCGTCAAGGCTACGAGCCGAGATCAACACTGACTTACATCAGCAAATATAATCATTAATTCCGATATAATGTGTTCAGGTAAGTAATTAATGAACAAAAGGAATAGCAACGGACCAAGGACCGAGCCCTGAGGCACCCCTAAATTGACACTAAATTTCTCTGACCAACATGTATCTACTCTAACAGTCATCCACCGATCGGTGATGTAGCTTAAAATCCACTGGAGAAAAACACTGCGAAAACCAATGTTATACAGCTTGCTCTCGATGAATTTCCAAGGAAGAACATCGAAAGCACGCGAGAGATCAAAGAAGAGACCTGGAACATGAAGGCCTCTATCGAGACTCTTTTACACGTAATAAGTAAACGAGAATGCTGCAGTCTCTGTGGATCTACCCTCTCTAAAGCCATGCTGGCAGTCGCTTATCACATTAAAACGGTTCAGAAATGAGATCATACGACCATACACGATTTTTTCAAACACTTCAGAGAACACACTTAGAAGGGAAATGGGTCGATAATTGGCTATATTGCTGGGATCATTTTTCTTCAACACAGGTATAACCGAAGCAATTTTTAATATAGAAGGAAACTTGCCTGTGTTGACAGATAAGTTAATGAGATCAGCTAAAGGATTGGCAACAACCTCAGTCACCGCCTTCAATATGCCAACAGATACCTGGTCAATTCCTGTACTTTTCTTGTTTTTCAGAGTCTTCACAATTTGAATTACCTCTTCTCTCAGGACTAGATAAAAGAAAAAAGTCTTCATTGAAAGTGTAGATGTGGTGCAAACCTGAGTCACAGAATCACCAAAGTGATTCGATATACTGGCCTGCGCAATGGAACTGAAATAATTTGCAAATAAATTGGCAACAACAGTAGGCTCAGTATAGGTTATTCCATCTATACTCAGACCTATATTATTATTTGAGGCAGCTGTCCTACATAATTCCCTATTGACCAAGTTCCAAACTATTTCAGTTTTATTCGTGGATGAATCAATGGCATTTTGATAAAATTCACATTTTGTTTTTGTTAACAAATTCCTAGAATCAGTCTTAGCTTGCTTGTAAATTCCAAATGATTCTCTTGATCTCAAATTTTTGTTAAGCCAATTTGAATTTTTTGAATTTATACTGAGTTTCCTAATCTCATCATTTATCCAGTTCTTATTCATTTCATTTGGGGATCTAGAATGAATCATGGGACAAATTAAGTCTAGGCAATATTCAACAGTTTCAAAAAAAGCTCTGAAGCATACATCAATATCAGGGCTCAAGAAAATATTATCAAAGGATACAGTTTCCATAAACAGAGCAAGATTATTTAATGAACGAGGTGATACATTTCTGACAAATCCTCGCTCATGAACTGTTTTCTCGTTTACAGTTGCTTCATTTACATAATCCAAGACAATGACTTTGTGATCACCTAAATGACCCTCAAAAGTTCTAGAGTTGAAGGACTCTGTCGGTGCATTCGTCAGAATATAGTCAATTATGGATACAGATTTTACATTGTTAACATTAATATATACTCTAGTAGGATCTAAGGAAGTAACCCTCAAATCAAAACATTGAATTAAATCGTCAAGAAGTTGCTTACGTGGACAAGTTGACATTAAACAATTGATATTGAGATCACCACACAAAAATATAATGTCAGCTAACTTGAAACAGTGCTGCAAAACAAAGGATAATCTCTCAAGAAAGAGGTCAAAGTCACTATCTGGTACTCTATAAGCACTCATGAAACAATATTTCCTGCCAAAGCAATTCACTTTCACACCGCAGAATTCAATTTCAACGGACATTTTAGAGATGCCAACATCACACATAGTTTTGAAATTATGAAGAAAACTGAATTTCAAACGGCCATATTAACGGAACCCCTAGTCTAATTTCGCTCATTGATGAACGTGACCGCGACATTCGAGATCCACACCTATCCTGAAAATTTCAAGTCCCTAGGCCTTTCCATTACAAAGTTATAATTTTCTATGATTTCTATGGCTCTTGTCATGCTAGCTGGACATAATTTTGCATGTAGTTTAAGCACGCAATTCTCCATCTGACTGCAAAATTACACTTCGATCGAATCAGTAGTTTTGAATTGATCAGAGAAACAAAATTTTGAACGGCCATATTTACGGAAACCCTCGGCGAATTTTGCCCAATAACGAACTTAACCGCGGCATTAGAGATTCGGACCCTGCAAATTTCTAGTTTCTAGGACATTTCGTTCGAGAGTTATCGTGTATACGGACGGACGGCCGGACGCGGACGAACAGACTCGAATTTTTCGACGGATTCGTCATCAGTGAGGCGAACTCTATCGTTTGAGACCATTTTCGGCTCAAAATTCGAAAAATACAGATATCGTGACGAAATGATATAGCCCTCGTGTAAGTAGTACGAGCGCTCAAAAAATGCATTATCGTAGCGAATTCATTGAAGAAGAGGCTCATTCATAAACTGGGATTTCCTCAAAATTTTCACTAGTAATACCACTAGAGGTCAAATTATTGCCGGAAATTTTTTCGAGCTCATGAATATTTTGAAAATTATCCCGAGTCGAAGACGAGGGATAATTTTCTAAAAATATTCATGAGTGAGAACAAATTTCCGGATTTAATATGACCTCGTGTGGTATTCGGTAAGAAAATTCCACACCAAATGCTTTTATTTCCAACAACATCAATTTTCTTTTATCAAGTATAATATTCTGTCATTATAAACGTCAAAAAAATTTCCAGTATAATTCGCTGTTGGGTACCCACGAGGAAAAACTAGAATTCATCCGTTGCGATGGTGATCTGTCAGAAATACACGTTCTGATTGGTTAAAAATCACATGTGTGGAATTTTCAAGGGAAATTCGACTATTCAGTTATGTATATAACATATCAATAAATTTCGAATGTAACCTTTTTCAGTCCTTAGTCCCATATGTATCGCCTGAGTGCATGATGTATCATATTTGATACCAATGATTATGCTCGGTTCTTTTCAAGAAAATCGTAATTATAATTTTTTTTTATATTTTTCCTGCAAACTTGGGGTCAGATCAGCTCACTTGATTTTCTTCATTTATTTTCTGTCGATTTTTTAAAATTCATGCAGTTAAGGGTTGAAATAGCTCTTATACCTGGGCAAAGGACGGTTGGTATTTCTGTTTTCAACCCCCTACCCTATCAAAGACTAAGAAAATTGAAGGAGAAGGCGAATATTCGTTATTGGAAATAATGAACCAAAAAAATTCAACAAATCTTGCTTTTGTACGGTAGGGTTGATGAGGAAATCGGTAAAGAGCCCCGTACATTATGTCAGGATCGTTAGAAGAGGATGCTTCCATGCGAAGCACGTAGAGGCTCAGCATAGTTGTCATCGTCCTACCTCGGGCTCTGGAATCCTCCTGAGTGTAAAAGCCGATAGATCGTCTAATCCCTACGGTGTTGATGCGACTAAACCAGCGAAATTCAGGGTTAGTGCTTTGACAAGAAGAATATCGCTATATGTTACCGCTTATATAAAACTGAGAAATTCGAATATCGTTAAGTGAAATAGCAGGTGAATATTCAGACATAATTCACTCAGGGTGAAATACAAACGTTAATTGAAATTTCTCGTCTCATGATATGCTAACAAACAGAAAATAACACAAATTTTCCCCGAAGAAATCTGCATTCTAGTTTGCGAAGTCAGTTATATTCATCCAGATGCAGAAATCAAAACCAGCTTCAAAAAAAGCACTGCCGTGAAGGCAGGAGCTTTTGAGCGCTCGTACATGCACCTTGTAGGTAGATTCGCATTTTCCAGTTTCAGAAATCAATTGAAGGTATTTTCGACAGCTGTCAAAAAAATTCTGAAACTTAGACGAAACTCCAGACTTCATGTCAGTGCTTCAGCTGATCTATTTTTTTTCGATAATTCGCTAGAATTTTCTACGGTATCTATGGTCTTGGTGGTGCGATCTGGACAAAATTTTGCACGTAGTTTGAATACATTATTACTCAGCAATTTCATCCCAATCCGCTCAGTATTTTCGGAACTATCAGCAAAAAAATATTTAGAACGGCCATAACCCCTAGTCTAATTTTGCTCATAGATGAACATTACCGCGATATTTGCCATCCAAACCCACCCTGAGAATTTCAAGTTCCTAGGCCTTTCCGTTCAAAAGTTACAATTTTCTATGGTTTCTATGGTTCTGGTCATGCGATCTGGACAAAATATTGTTTTAATATACCATTCTCGATTAAAATACAAAATTTCATCTCGATCGAATCCGCAGTTTCGAAATTATCGAGAAACCAGAATTTCAAACGACTATATTTACGGAACCCCTAGTATAATTCTGTTCATTGATAAACGTGAACGCGACATTTCAGATCCACACCTATCCTAAAAATTTCGAGTCCCTAGACCTTACCGTTCGAAAGTTATGATTTTCTATGGTTCTGGTCATGTGATCTGGAAAAATGTAGCTTGAATATATCATTCTGCATTAGTATACAAAATTTCGTCACGATCGAATCTGTAGTTTTGAAATTATCAAGAAAACTAAATTTCAAACGACCATATTTACGGAACCCCTAGTATAATTTTGCTCATAGATGAACGTGATCACGACATTCGAGATCCACACCTATCCTGAAAAGTCCCTAGGCGTTTCCGTTCAAAAGTTACAATTTTCTACGGTTTCTATGGTTCTGGTCATGTGATCTCAACAAAATTTCACATGTAGCTTGAACACCTCATTCTTCATTTGAGTGCAAAATTTCATCTCAATCAAATCTGTAGTTTTCAAGTAATCAGGGGAACAAAACTTTGAACGGCCATATTTACGGAACCCCTGGGCGAATTTGGCTCATTAACGAACTCAACCGAGGCATTTGGGATCTAAACCTACACTGAAAATTTCAAGTCTCTAGGTTGATCCGTTCGAGAGTTATCGTGCTTACGGCCGGCCGGACGGACAGACTCGAATTTTCCGACGGATTCGTCATCAGTGAGTCGAACATAGTCGATTGAGACCATTTTCGGCTCAAAATTCGAAAAATACAGACATCGTGACGAAATGATATAGCCCTCGTGTAAGTTGTACGAGCGCTCAATAAGAATAATTTTCATTTCATTGCTAGCCTGAATTTGAAAGGCACTTGAAACTAAATGACCTAATATTCCTAATACAGAACAGAAATGTTCTCAATACGAGGTAGATCGGGAAGATCTGAAGATTACGTGGCCTCCAACTGAAAAAACGGTATGTAAAAAAAAACCTATACATAAAAGATAACCTCAATAATGAGAAATATATACAAAAATAAAAAAACAAGCCCATAGAAAAAAAATTTCACTGGAAAAGAATCTGAATTCCTCAAATAAAAATTACGAAAAGCACTGCCGTGAAGTCAGGTGCTTTTGAGCGCTCGTTCATCCACCTTGTAGGAAGATTCGCATTCTTCAGTTTTAGAAAACAATTGGAAAGATTTTGACAGCTGTCAAAGAAAATTTCAAACAAAGACGAAAATCAAGACTTCACGTCAGTGCTTTAGGAGACGATTTTGAGCGCTCGTACTACTTACACGAGGGCTATATCATTTCGTCACGATGTCTGTATTTTTCGAATTTTGAGCCGAAAATGGTCTCAATCGACTATATTCGACTCACTGATGACGAATCCGTCGGAAAATTCGAGTCTGTCCGTCCGGCCGTCCGTATACACGATAACTCTCGAACGAAATGTCCTAGAAACTTGAAATTTTCAGGGTAAGTTCGAATCTCGAATGCCTCGGTTAAGTTCTTTATTGGGCAAAATTCGCCGAGGGGTTCCGTAAATATGGCCGCTCGAAATTTGGTTTTTCTGATTAATTCGAAACCACTAATTCGATCGAGGTGAAATTTTGCACTCAGATGGAGAATTGTGTGCTCAAGCTACAGGCAAAATTTTGTCCAGCTAGCATGACCAGAACCATAGAAACCATAGAAAATTATAACTTTGTAATGGAAAGGCCCAGGGACTTGAAATTTTCAGGATAGGTGTGGATCTCGAATGTCACGGTCACGTCCATCAATGACCAAAATTATACTACGGGTTCCGTGAAAATGGCCGTGTGAAATTCAGTTTTCTTCATAATTTCAAAACTATGGATTTGATCGAGACGAAATTTTGTATGTAAATTGAGAATGATATATTCGAGCTACATTTTTCCCAAATCCCATGATCAGGACCATAGAAACCATAGAAAATCATAACTTTCGAACGGAAAGGCCTAGGGACTTGAAATTTTCAGGATAGGTTCGGATCGCGAATTTCGCGGTTACGTTCATCAATGAGCAAAATTAGACTAGGGCTTCCGTAAATATGGCCGTTTGAAATTTGGTTTTCTCGATAATTTCAAAACTATGGATTCGATCGTGAAGAAATTTTGTATTCAAATTGAGAATGATATTTTCGAGCTACATTTCTTTTAGATCACATGATCAGAACCATAGAAACCATAAAATATCATAACTTTCGAACGGAATGGTCTAGGGACATGAAATTTTCAGGATAGGTTAGGATCGCGAATTTCGCAGCCACGTTTATCAATGAGCAGAATGAGACTAGGAGTTCCGTGAATATAGCTGTTCAAAAGTATTTTTTTCTGATAATTTCGAAACTCATCATTGGATTGGAATGAAATTTCGCACATACATGAAGAATAATATATGTATTCAAACTACGTGGGAAATTTTGTCCAGATCGCATTACCAAGACCATAGATACCATAGAAAATTCTAGCGAATTATCGAAAAAAAAATTGGTCACCTGAAGAACTGACTTGAAGTCTGGATTTTCGCCTTGGTTTGAAAATTTGTTTGACAGCTGTCAAAAATTTGCTCAATTGGCTTCCAAAACTGGAAAATGCAAATCTACCTACGAGGTGCATGTACGAGCGCTCAAAAGCTCCTGCCTTCACGGCAGTGCTTTTCGTGATTTTTTTTTAATAATTCGGTAGAACTTTCTACGGTATCTATGGTCTTGGTAATGCGATCTGGACAAAATTTCCCACGTAGTTTGAATACATTATTCTATGTGCGAAATTTCATTCCAATTCAATGAGTTGTTTCGAAATTATCAGGAAAGGAATTGTTTGAACGGCTATATTCACGAAACCCCCAGTCTAATTTTGCTCATTGATGAAATTGACCGCGAAATTCGCGATCCGAAACTATCCTGAAAATTTCAAGTCTGTAGGCCTTTCCGTTCTAAAGTTATAATTTTCTATGATTTCTATGGTTCTGATCATGCGATCTGAAGAAATTTAGCTCCAATATATCACTCTCAATTCAAATGCAGAATTTCGTCACGATCAAATCCATAGTTTTGAAATTATCAAGAAAACTGAATTTCAAACGGCCATATTTTTTTTTATGTTTAGTAAGGGGAAATCCTCATGGACGAACTATCTCCGATAGATAGAACAGTGTGAGAATTCGTGTGAAGCACGACCTACTTTAACTCAACCTAACCAGCTGTTTTAGATTCCGGGCATTTATTACGTATTAACCTTTTGACTCTTCTTGTTCGTCTCTCTATCACGATCTTTGTCATGTGATAATTGTGTTGAGATGACTCAATTTCTGTTTGTACGTAGTTGATTTCTGGGTTTTTTGTGATAGGTGGGTATCCTAACCACATCTTCTGTGGGGTTGTAGTCAACAAATCTTCTTAGCTCATCATTTGGGGACTTGCTTTTTCAAATATCTTCTCGGCCTTCTTTTTCAGGAAATCTGTGACCGTTTCCCATTCTAAGTCTCTGTGGATTTGTTGGTTTCTTACGAACCACGGCATATTCATTGCTGCTCTGAGCAGTTCATTCTCTGTTGCTTGAATGTCTCTCGACATCTAATAGCACTAATCCTGTGGCTTGTTTATTCTGAAATCCTTCAGTGACATATTCAGTCAGTTGAAGTTCTGTGGAATGATTTCTTCTGAATCCAAATTGTTCCGGTGGTATCAGATTCAGCGCTTCTGTTTCTTCATTGAGTCTTTTTATAATGACTCTTTCGACAATTTTTCCAAGTGCTGACAGTAGACTTATCGGCCTGTAGTTTTGTGGGAATTTTCTATCTTTTCCTGGCTTATTGAACACAATTACTTCTGCTGTTTTCCATCTTTCCGGATAGTATTCTGTTCTTATCACTGCGTTTGCTTTATTGGTTAGCGCTGCTATTCCTTTTCTGGGCAATTTCCGTAACATAAAGTTTGTTACTTTGTCTTTTCCTGGAGCTTTTCTTTTTTTTCAATTTCTTGATGATTTCTTTAATTTCCGTTGGTGTTGTTGTGTTTAGGATGGTATCGCCTTTCGGCGGTTCCAACATAAATTCTTCATTTCCTTCGACTTCTTCTTCTAAGTCTACATTGTCATCGTCTTCTCTGTAGTTGATTCTGGCTTCTCGTTCTATTGCGTCGACCAGTGCTTCGGCTTTTTCAAGCTTCGAGTAGGCCATCCCATTAGCTCCGTGCAAAGGGGGAATTTCGGTTTTCTCGCGTCGTAAGCACTTTTGCATCTTCCATGCTGAGTGGTCTATGGTGTTTAGATCTCTAACTCTCTGGTTCCATCTGTCTGTTCTCAGTTCCCTCAGTGCATTTTTCAGCACTTGACTGTGTTTATTCAGCTCTTTCTTGTCTTCTTCTCTATGTGAAGTTCTGTAGTTCTTCCTAAGTTTTCTATTCCTCTTTATAAGCTCCTTTATTGCTTTTGGGGTTTCACCATGTGAATGTTTCGGGGCTGGCCTTCCGATTCTTCTGGTACTCTCCTCGTAGGCTTCTTTTATTCGGGTTTCTAATTTTTCAACTTCATCCTCTAGTTCTTCAGGGTTCTTATCTGTGGAATTTCAGTAATTTTCTCCTGGAGTATTTCACTGTACTTTTGCCAGTCTGTGGAGTCTTTCGTTTGAAGTTCTTCTGTTATCGGTCTTCGTCCCAATCTGAGTTCTATTGGGTTGTGGTTTGATGTGCCCTCTTCTAAGGTATCAAAGGTGAAATCGTGGGTAATATCTTTCATTATGACGATATCTGATACGTCCGGTAGGCCATTACTTCTGGGCAGGTAGGTCGGAATTTCAGGTCCTAATACTATGGCATTTAGTTTTTCGACGTACTTCTTGAGCTTCTTCCCATTTTGGTTTTCTGTTCTGCTATTCCATTCTCTTGATTTGCAGTTCATATCGCCAATAATGATGTTCGGGTAGTTTCCTTCAAGCATCTTCTTCAGATCTTCCTCTATGAAGTCATTTTGGGGTGGTTTGTAGGCTGACGTAATTTTCATTTGTCCTTGATTCGTATTAACTATAATCGAGACGGCTTCTATTTGTCCATAATTCAGTACATCGTCGAAATAGTGGTCGATGTTCCTCTTGACTATTAGGGCTACGCCCCCTCCTGTACCTACAATTTCTGTCATTTCTGTATATTTCATGGTCGGGAAATCAAATTCTATTTCTTGTAGATAGTCTCTTCTCCTGAATGGCTAATATCCGGTTGTTTCTCGGATATTATTTCTTCTATTTCAGATCTACGGGCTCGTAGACCGTTCGTGTTCCATGAGACAATCTTTAGGTTGTTTTTATTTCTGTTAGTCACTAGCTCCATTAATTGGGTTGAGTGAATTTACGGAACTTTTTGTCCATTTCTATTTCCAGGAATTTCATGAGCTTACTCACGATATTCTTGGTGAAGGTATCTAGATCCTCGGTGATTTCGGGTCCTTTCTTGTTGGTCTCTTCTTTCTTCTTTTGGCTGCTCTTCTTAGATTTTTCATTTTTTTGGGGCTTCTCCCCTCTGCTCTTGTTTGAGTGGTGGCGTTTTCTTCTTCTTATCTTCTTCCTTCTTCTGGACAGTAGGCATCTTTTTCTTTTCTTCTTCTTTTCTTGCTGTGGTCGCAGTCTTCTTTCTGGTCACCAGTTTCCACTCGCTGCATCCTTTGTAGCTGGCTGGGTGACCTGCTTTTCCGCAGAGCGCACAGGTAGCATTTCTCTCCTCGTTTTCTCTTAATAGCGTACAATCTTTACTGAGCGCTCCAGAGCATTTAACACATCTCCATGGGAATGGGCATTTACTTTGCGCATGTCCGTAACGTTGACATCTATGACATTGGCAAGGTCCAATGCTCTTTTTCTTCGGCTCTACTTCACAATTCATACCGTTTTACTTCGAATACCTTCTTATTTTGGGTTTTCACCAAAAATAAGGGTATTGCTTTGTTGGATGTCATCCTTATGACATCCGCGTCGGTAATGCCTTGCTCGGCGAGGTCTTCTTTGATAATGTTAATATCTGCGTCTAGTGGCAGATAACGTACCACCGCGTAGATTTTCTTCTCTTGTTCTCTTTGGAGGGTGTAGAACTCTTTATTTCTCGACTCGAGGAATTTTGTCATCTTCCTGTGGTCATCGGGGGATTCGGGAACAACACGAATGCCATATCTTACTGTGGTCGCTCTCAGGTATTTAATACCCTTCATTTGCATCTCTCTCTAGATTTGTGTCCAGTCGGCCGTGCCTCTTAATGTCACTGGAGGAACTTTCCCTTTTTATCTGCTCGATTGGAGCAGGGACGTCAATTTCTTCTGCGGGTGCAGAAGTAGCTTCTTCTGGGCGTTTTCCATTTTGCAATGCTGCAATATACGATTTCTTCGTAGGTGGCCCACCTGCAGCTGCATCATTAGTATTGGTAGGTTTTTTCGGGTCTTCTTTTTGGATTGGGTGGGTTGACACTGTCTCCTCTGTCCCAGAGGAGAAGCCATTTTCTTTTCTCTTGGCCCGTTTCCGCGGCTTCGAGGACTGAGTCATTTCTGCTCTCAAGGATTTCACATCATCTGATGAAGTTTTGAGACTCTCCGTCATAACTTTCAGTTGACTCATGAGGCTGTCGAGATGGTCCTTCTGTTCTTTTCTAATCCGATCTTTGTCAGATTCGTCATTAACTTCTTCTTCTTCAACATCCATATCGGATATTTCTTCATCCGATAATTCGTCGTCAGATTCTCTGTCCTCATTTGCAGAGTCGTATTCCGACATTTTGTCAGAGTGACTCAACAAACAACACTTGAACACTTTTTTCACTTTTCACTAAATTCACTTTTGTCTCTTCAATGTAAAATAATCTATGGAACCATCGATCTAAACCTGGACTAAACAAAGTTATTTCTTCGATTCTTATCACTTCTATACAAGATTCACTTGGCACACATGCGCATTTCTCAATACGTCTGCACTCCTCGAGGGTTCAGTCGCTACTGGGCCATATTTACGGAACCCCTAGTCTAATTCTGCTCATTGATGAAAGTTACCGCAACATTGAAGATCCAAACCTATCCTAGAAATTTCAAGTCCCTAGGCCTTTCCATTACAAAGTTATAATTTTCTATGGTTTTTTTTGTTCTGGTCATGCGAGCTGGATCAAATCTTGTATGTAGCTTGAACACGTTATTCTCCATCTCAGTGCAAAATTTCACCTCGATCGAATCTGTAGTTTCAGAGTAATCAGGAAAACATAATTTCGAGCGGCCATATTTACGGAACCCCTCGGCGAATTTTGCCCAATAACGAACTCAATCGCGGCATTCGAGATTCAAACCTACCCTGAAAATGTTTTTAGGACATTCCGTTCGAGAGTTATCGTGTATACGGACATACGGCCGGATGGACAGACATCGTGACAAAATGATATAGCCCTTGTGTAAGTTGTACGAGCGCCCAAAAAGAATGAATTTAAAAGCAATATCTTTATTTCGGAAGTTTATTCAAGATCGATACCCAATTTCTAGATTGAATCCTGAAATGATCTTGAATCCTTTAATGCTACTCTTTTTAACAGATAATAGCTAATTTCGATCATACCTCAACATATTCTATCAAATCTCAATAATTCTTATATTATGTATTGATTGCCTTAATGAGCTCCGGGATGATTGGAAAGTAGGAACTCAAAAATATGCAAATACATGTATGACTCGAGTGATACAGAAATACACATATATTATATGTATACTCCCGCCCCTTCTCACACCGTAATGGGCTTATTACCAGGAAACTCTGAAACATGTGTTTGTTAGATTCTGGGAAAATTTCATAGAAGTCTCCACGTTTCCAACTTCTAGAACTTCGGAGATATAAATATTCAACATGGAAAATTCACTAGCCCCGTTCAACGTTTCAATAGAATGGAATCAGGTATTTCTAGCATCATGAACTTCAATGTGAATAAGTATCAAGAAATACTCCTTGGCATAAAAATGAGAACGAGTAATGATTATCTTATTTCGATAATTTCCTATACATATTCAGTAGAGTGATATAAGTAATAGATCAAAATTTCAAATGAATCGGATAAACTCAACAAAAACAATAATGGTCAGGGCCTTCATGGTCTAGTATGGACTCATCTGTGGCATAAACCTAATGGGGTGTTCGTTTTACTTCTGCCGCTAGGCTCTGAAGTTTGTGGTAAGTTTCGTACTCAGCTAACCAAATTTTCATAGTTCCTAGCTGTCCCTTGAAGCCAGAATTCTGAAGTGGAGACAATCTTTGCTATCTTGGCACAAGACAAGAACACATCACTTTATTCGTCCTACCTGGGATTCATGAAACGAAACAGTGTCACAATACATAAAGTGAAAAAAAATACGAAAAACACTGCCGTGAAGTCAGGTACTTTTGGGCGCTCGTTCGTCCACCTTTTAGGTAGATTCGCATTCTGCTGTCGAAGAAAATTTCAAACTAAGACGAAAATCCTGACTTCACGTCAGTGCTTTAGGTGACCAATTTTTTTTCGATAATTCGCTAGAATTTTCTACGGTATCTATGGTTTCAGTAATGCGATCTGGACGAAATTTTCCACGTAGTTTGAATACATTATTCTTCATCTATGTGTGAAATCCTATAAGAAGTTTCGGAATAATCAAGAAAAAAATATTTTGAACGGCTATATTTACGAAACCCCTAGTGAAATTTTGCTCATTGACGAACGTAACCACAAAATTCGCGATGCGAACCTGTCCTGAAAATTTCAGGTTCCTAGGCCTTTCCATTCGAAAGTTATTATTTTCTATGGTTTCAATTGTTCTGATCATGCGATCTGGAAAAAATGTAGCTCGGTTATATCATTCTCAATTCAAATACAAAATGTAGTCACGATAAACTCCATAGTTTTGAAATCACCTAGAAAACTGAATTTCAAACTACCATATTTACGGAACACCTAGTCTAATTTTGCTCATTGATGAACGTGACCGCAACATTCGAGATGCAGACCTATCCTGAAAATTTTCCTAGGTCTTTCCATTACAAGGTTTCCTAGGTTTCTATGGTTCTGGGTATGCGAGCTGGACACTAATTCTCCATCTGAGTGCAAAATTTCACTTCGATCGAATCAGTAGTTTCGAAGTAATCAGAAAAACAAAATTTCGAGCGGCCATATTCACGAAACCCCTGGGCGAATTTTGCCCAATAACGAACATAACCGCGGCATTTGAGATTTGAACCTACCCTGAAAATTTCAAGTTCCTAGGAAATTCCGTTCGTATATACGGACGAACAGACTCGAATTTTTTGACGGATTCGTCATCATTGAGTCAAACATGGTTTGAGACCATTTTCGGCTCAAAATTCGAAAAACACGGACATCGTGACGAAATGATATAGCTCTCGTGTAAGTAGTACGAGCGCTCAAAAAGAACTATCAATACTATACCACAGCCGTCTTTATTAGAAGCCTGGAACGAGAGAAAACTGGCAACGTTGGACGGAGGGATATGGACCTCGGGGGCTTCGCAGTTCGCATAATCGAGTTTTCAGTTCAACAAGTCGTAATAGGTTACGCACGTGTTATTGTTTGTGTTTTTGTGAATTAAATAAGTGTAATAAAGTTCAAACTGAAGTGTAATAGTGGTTTAAGTGAAGTGAAAGTGTTGTTTTCAGTAATTTTGGTAGGTATATTTGAGATCATCTACTGAGAATCAAGATGGTACGATCGTGTTGTGTTCCAAATTGTAGAAGCAATTATTCGTATCAGAAAGATAGGAATTATGTAAGTTGTTTTAAATTTCCCAAAAATGAAGAGCTGAAGCTTCTATGGATAAAAGCTTTTCCAAGAAAAGATTTCATTCCGACCTCTTCTAGTTCAGTTTGCGAGAAACATTTCGAAGAAAGTGATATTATTAAGAATGATAAATTTTTAAAGCCAGATGGAACCATTCAATTGTTATCATTAAAATATCCTAAATTAAAAAAAACGCTATTCCCAAAGTTTTTCCAAATTTACCGAAGTATCTCACAAAATCAACTCCAAAACCGAGGACCGATCCTCAGCTTAGAAAAAATGAAATCATTTCTCGGCAGAATAATGAAATAGAAGCCTTTTTGAGTTCGGACATGATAAAAGATTTCGATGACCTAATCAATAATTATTCAATCAAAATTGATGGGAGATTAAGAAATTCGATGAAAAGATTTATTTTTATATAATTAATTTCGAAAAATCATTATCTGTGGATGTTTCAGTTCAAATAGATAGAGACCTTAGATTAAAATTATTTATTAAAAATATTCAGATCTCTCAAAATGATTTAAAATGGATTCTTCCGTACGATCTAACACTTAGTAGGTGGTCTCAAATTACAAATTTACTTTCTCGTTATAAAAATGTAAATAATGAAGATGCAGTACCTGAAGAATCTATGTCAGATTCATTGAAAAGTTCTTTAGCTTCCTTAGAGTTATTTTTAGCTGATAGAAATAATGAAAATTTTGACAAATTCAGACAGGTAAAAATCATTACAGACCAATTACGACAGGTCATAGCAAAAAGAATTAAATATTCATCAAGTACTATAGTTATGTCATTTATATTATTTTCACAGTCACCTTCATGTTATGAATTAATGAGAAAATTTTTTATTTTGCCTTCTAAAAGGTATTTGAGATCAATTTCTTCGTCATTAGAAATATCCCCTAATTCTGACAGTGGAAATAAAAACTATCTCTCAAATGTAACATTTTAAATTCACTCTGCTCCATTTTCGCGAATTTACTGCTCAAAAATTATGTGAATAATAGAAATAATGATTCAAAACTCGAGCAAATGGAAAAGAAAAGAAAACATTTAGGAGATAGCAAAAAAAAACCATTCAAGAATAAAATTCACTTTGTTATGAGTTTTTCGAAATTTTCATTACTTAATATATTTCTATATTTATTCATTTATTTGTTATGTTTGAGAGTTTATATTTATGTTGAGAATTTTATTTAAGTTTTTTTTTTGGCAAGAGATGACCTTACACCTTTCCGTGGTTCTTGCTGAACAATAAATTGAATAAAAATTCAGAGAAATATCATTTCAATTTCAACTTTATCATGAGATTATTGTGCAAAACTTACTGAGATATTCAATTTATTGACTAAGTAGGGTCTTATGTTCCTTTTTCTTTCAGCAAAAAATTAATTTGATGACTTGACTAGTGATTTGAATGTGAAATAATACTATATCTCGCGCTATCGCTCCGCACTAGTATACCTACCATTTACGTTCGGATGCGACGATGCCAGACTTCGTTCCAGGCTATCTATAAAGACGGCTGTGACTATACTATACAAATTCTTACCCTCAACCTCACCCTCGCCCTTACCCTTACCCTTACCCTTACCCTTACCCTCACCCTTACCCTTACCCTTACCCTTACCCTTACCCTTACCCTTACCCTTACCCTTACCCTTACCCTTACCCTTACCCTTACCCTTACCCTTACCCTTACCCTTACCCTTACCCTTACCCTTACCCTTACCCTTACCCTTACCCTTACCCTTACCCTTACCCTTACCCTTACCCTTACCCTTACCCTTACCCTTACCCTTACCCTTACCCTTACCCTTACCCTTACCCTTACCCTTACCCTTACCCTTACCCTTACCCTTACCCTTACCCTTACCCTTACCCTTACCCTTACCCTTACCCTTACCCTTACCCTTACCCTTACCCTTACCCTTACCCTTACCCTTACCCTTACCCTTACCCTTACCCTTACCCTTACCCTTACCCTTACCCTTACCCTTACCCTTACCCTTACCCTTACCCTTACCCTTACCCTTACCCTTACCCTTACCCTTACCCTTACCCTTACCCTTACCCTTACCCTTACCCTTACCCTTACCCTTACCCTTACCCTTACCCTTACCCTTACCCTTACCCTTACCCTTACCCTTACCCTTACCCTTACCCTTACCCTTACCCTTACCCTTACCCTTACCCTTACCCTTACCCTTACCCTTACCCTTACCCTTACCCTTACCCTTACCCTTACCCTTACCCTTACCCTTACCCTTACCCTTACCCTTACCCTTACCCTTACCCTTACCCTTACCCTTACCCTTACCCTTACCCTTACCCTTACCCTTACCCTTACCCTTACCCTTACCCTTACCCTTACCCTTACCCTTACCCTTACCCTTACCCTTACCCTTACCCTTACCCTTACCCTTACCCTTACCCTTACCCTTACCCTTACCCTTACCCTTACCCTTACCCTTACCCTTACCCTTACCCTTACCCTTACCCTTACCCTCACCCTTACCCTTACCCTTACCCTTACCCTTACCCTTACCCTTACCCTTACCCTCACCCTTACCCTTACCCTTACCCTTACCCTTACTCTTACCCTTACCCTTTGTTTCCACCCTTTGCCTCCACTCGCTCTGCCTCAACTATTCTTCAGACTCATTGTCTCGATCATTACGGACTCGTCTTGAGACACGCGTCCGCCACTAGTATTTGGACGCCTCACTGATGGCATTTTTATCAATCACAATAACTATCCCACAACACAACGATATACAGGGCGTCCCTTTCACAGGTGTGAATAAAGTATATAAAGACGAGTCAGGAATGCCTACATTTTTCTTCCTACGACGTCCCCCTGCGAAGATATGTGCCTCGAAATGGAATAATTGAGTTTTTCCTAATAACTTCCGAACGGCTCAACCGATTCTTTTAATTTTTCGAATTTGAGTCAATACAAATATCAGTAATGATTTGTTTTCAACACCTTCCCCATAAATGCTCCAGATCGCTAATAACGGACTGACCTGAGCACTCAATGGTCAGAAATTTTTTTTTGTTGAAGATATCTGCGAAATTCCTACACTTATGTATCATCAATTCTGCAAAAGAAGGTATATCGGTGCAACATCGAATAATACACCTTTTTCGAGTTACAAGCATTTCAACGATTGAATATCCAAATATTTTTTATGTCATACCAGTACATTATTGTGTTTTTATACCTTCGATACAATCTACATAATGGATTACCTACTATATGCCTGTGCGGGCATAAAGTATACATTATGGCCCGCGCGGGCGATAAACAGTTTTCGATTAACTCATTCTTCATTAACCAAATATGAATTTACATTTTATATTATTAGGTTGTATTACATAGAATTGGCAATTCTGGAAGGTTCCGCCAAATTTCCTGCTCCAAAGGTTGACCCATGATTCATTGTCTGGGTCTCTAGTTTCTGTCAGGAAATGCGAGATCTAGATGGTAAGCCTGCCAACATCCTTGAAACCTCATTTTTTGAGGATATGCTATCCTCTAAATATCCTTCAGCAACAGTGCTACTCTTCCATCCACCATGGCGCTTCAACATAGTCATACTTGCTCCAGCTTCTGCTAAAAGAGTTGCTGACGTTCGACGTAAACAATGACCAGTGTACTTCTCGGGGTTGTTCGAACCCAAATATTTTGCAATAATACTGGGAGTTTTCCCAAATGTATTTTGGGAAGGTTGTACAGTACAGCAGCCTTGTCTGTAGTTTAAGAATAGTCTCCTTTCTGAGCAGCCATGTGGCCGCAAAGAAATACAATCTCTTATAAGTTTCAAACTGTTCATTTCATCATCAGCAACAATGGTGAAAACTCGTTTTTTGTTTTATTTAGTTTCGGGCACCGTTATAACAAAGACTGATTTTCCGAATAAACTTTATTATTATTATTTATTGTGCTTTTTCAAGATATTTCCTTGCCAAACGTGTATATTTTATTTCAATGAGAGTAAGAATAGATGATAGAAACTCTTGTTTTACCACATAATGGGGGCATCGCGATATTTAATTACCGTTCTACCATTAACTATAGTGTGAAAAATTAACATCGCCTCAGGTAGCCTGGATAGCCAGGTAGCCGCAGATACAGAGCCTACAGAGAATGCAATCGACTTTACTAACTCGCACAAGCTCTGAGATTGTGACAATCTAACAGAACACAAACCTTTGATAGATTTTCTTTTCCAGGAAGAAATGAATGATATTAACAACATGAATTGGATGGGAACTTTTGGGTTCTAAACCGATAAACGCAAATCCTATTATTATGAAAATTTCGAGTTTTTTTCATAGACGAATTTCAATCAATCAATTATTCCCAATTTGATGATACCTACATCAAATAGGACAAGGGAAGACTTTTCCAGTGATAGCTGATTTGACCGCTAATTCCTATTGAAATAATGGGGTATTTTCGAGACCCGTATGCACGAAGCACCAGAAAGCTAATTTCTGAACTTACGTTACGAAATATTTGAGCAAAAACAAAAAATGGTTTTGATTATTATATGAAACACTGTCGTAGAAAGTAGATATTTAATTCATCTTGGAACTATTACATGAGGTGGCTCCATTGAAAATTAAAAAAGTTCACTCAGGGACGGGAATATTTTTTTAAATGAAGGTAACTTATGCATATATGAAATTCTACCTTCAGTAGAATGAAATAAGAAAAATCAATGAATAAAACAAACTCAATTACGAAACTAAAGCTGTTGAAAATTTTTAATTCAGGAGAAAGCCCGAGGCTCGTGAAAGTCTTCAGACATTTTTTCGCATTTACCACGACTATGAATAAGAAAGAATTAGTGCTCTTGGAATTCAAATCCAGCATTACTGCGCCATCTACGTATAAACCTCATTAGCTTTTGCTGAACTCAAGTTGGTAAGAAGGCAACGACAACGAATATTTTGAATATATCTCGTGAATGCAACTATGACATCAAGAGGTAGCTGTGTCGAAATGAAATGATAGTTATCTTTTTAATATATATTATAAATTATAAATAAATATTTTCTAAAGTCACATCATATAACATGAAAAGAATTACACAGCTCATAGATAAATAGTACTGATAAATATGCATGAATAGACATTGACTTCGAATTTCAAAGTTAGGAGAAAAATCAATTGGCACAATATCTCATTTTCAACAATATGATAATCTTAAGAATATCAATCTTTTCCTAACTATGAGGATGAAGTTTATTTTTAAATATCTCTAAGCCCTCCATTTCGGATAAAAATATCCCATATTGAATCCTTCGAATTTAAGTGAATTCTACTGATTACACCGAAAATTTTCTAAAACAAAATTCCCTTTATGACTAAGTTTTCCGGCAGATATCACTTAATTCTCAATAGAGGTAATTTTTAGGAATTTCATTTATTGGTTCTGAACACGATCCTAGATGTTTCATGTTGACCAATGCTCTAGATCTGCAGTTTTCCATTTCCAAGAAGCAGGAGTTACTGTAGGTCTTATCGTCGGTGCCGCATACTGGGTCGAAGTAGGTTGGGCATATTTTTTGGCAACCTCGGAACAAGAATCCAGCTAGGCATCTCTTCAAGGGGACGACGTAGATGTGTTTCCTGCAGGAAAAAAATTCGATGAATAACATCCCTGGTCAATTTAGGTTCAAGATCCTCAAAAATAATTGAAGAATACTACAACCGAATTATTTCTGCCTCGTAGAAGCTTTCTCATCGGATTATTCGACCACTGCAATAGTTCATTTCAGTTTGACTCAAATGAAATTGGATATAGAGATCATACATAACTTTTCGTAAAAACACCACGCATAAAAAGAGATATAAAAGGAGAGTATGTTGTGAATTGTTTCCCCGTTTTTTTATAATCTCGGCTATTGGGGAAGAAAAACATTATAGGGATAACTCGAACAGGATACTCACTCCCTGACCTCAAAATTGAGATTGTAACTTTTTGACTTACCCACAATTGTCTCTCCTCATTTCGCATTCGCTTTTATATATTTTATTGTCAGATCCACAAACGTAGTTTTTCTCATCATTACATTTCTCGTTGCAAGCAGCAGTTGTCCTACAATGATGAGGTGCCACAGCAATGACTAGTTGCCTACAAGTCTCTTTCTTCATCTGGCACATTGACCTAAAAAATTAAGGAGTAATTAAAGGTGAATACCTTATATAAGCATTTCTTATATCCCAAATGAAAAAAATTTTTTCCATTAAGAGCCTTCAAACTTCGAATTTGAATAAAACAATACTAATTTCTTTTCGATTTGAAAGAGTATTTGCGAATGGAATAAAATATCGGTAATGTATCTGGCTTGTTCCTTCTGATCGACAAGTATCCGAGACATGTTGTTTGATTGTTCTATCATATAATTCGGGGCTTGAAGCCATCAATTGTCTGTGGTTTATTTGGAAAGACGTCTGATTCAACAAAGTCAAGTTCAGCAGAAAATCCACATAAAAAGAGGCCCCTTAAAACAGCCCAACCCTTCAAGTTACAACGAAGCCCTCCAATAAGCGCACTTGAAGAGACAGCTCTCATCTACAGGGTGCCCGAAGTAATTCGATTTTTCCGCGGCTCCTTAAAAATAGGAGGATCCTCCTAGTGAATCTCAAAAAAACTCGCTGAGAGGAATATTGAATGTTTCAGAGCCATAACTGTTATAGATGGCATCGAAATATTTCCTGAACCTGAAAGTTCTATTTCCTGTGAGCTCTAAGGTTACCGAAAGCAAACGAAATTCCTGAAACTTTTCAAAAAGGAATATCTTACATTGAAATAACCGGAAGAGAAAAAACAGATATCGCTATGATTGAAGACGAAATAAATGATACGGAATCTCCATCTCCAATGTCGAAAGACTCTACAATAACCGTATTGTAGTGGAGCTCAAAAAGAGGACCTGCACAATATCACCGTTGCTAACGATATAAACACACACGCACAGGTCAAAACCTTCCTATGAATCCTATGGAGGTGTGGGAAATATTCAGGTGCATACAACACTACAGACGGTGAGTTAACAAGAGTTGGTTAAAGCCAAATATGAAGCTTGCATACTTTGAGGAGAAAAATGCCGTCCAATTTGCTACAAGGGTGTAGCAAGAACGAGCTGGCCACAAAAAGGAGAAAAAAAGAAAATAATAAAACTGAACACAGAGACAAGAGGCCGAGATTGAATTAAATAGTGTTCATTCAAATGATGTTGAAGTTTGGTGAGAGGTAATGAAGAAAACCCAAAATATAATAGGAAATCAAAAATAATAAATTAAACAAACTTACAGCAGAACACCCTCTAGTTCGTTTCATAGAATATGAACTGCTCAATGTCCCAAAAATCTTATTATATTAAATACTAGCAACAAAACAAACTGATGTTATAAACTGAAGGAAATAAACTAAACTCATTCAATAGTTATGACACTTGTTAGCACCAGAATAAGCGTCGAGTCGCTCTTATTGTTAAGCGGAACGTGAAGCATCATCTACTTCGAAGAAAAAGTGAATAAGACACTTTAAGAGGCAGTTTCAGTAAAGAATATAAATGAAGGAACCAAATTTTTGAATCTCATACTGGCTGAACCATTTGGATTCAGAAGACCGAACTGGAAATACTGAGGCTCACCTAATATGTCGCTAGAACTGTGGAGAATATCAAAGAATTACCTGAGATATGGAAACTTTCGAGTCAGAATGGATGACGCAAACTCCACCATCAGATACTTCGAGCTGATGCTGCTTCAGAGTCAGGTATTGTAGATAGAGCATAGAGGCCCAACATTTTCTTAGGTATTTGGGTATATATATATATATATACCCAAAATGTTGGGCCTCTATGCAGACGATACAGGAATAGCTATCAGAGATAGAAGTGCGGATGCCATATACCGAAGCCTGCAAAAAGCAGCCGACGAAATGAACAAATGTTGCATCAAATGGAATATCTAGATAAATGGGCAAAAGAGCCAAATCAAGGAAAAGACCATTAAAAATACATGCAAAACTATGCCAAATATCTGGGTGTTGTACTATATAAAATACTATATGCTAATGATTAAACGAATTCTGAAATGAACAGACACTATCCAAGAAGCCTTATGGAAAAAAATACCAAGCTGAATATGACAAAGACGATCGCAAGATCTGTTTGCTAATAGGTTCATAGATGAGATTGGAAAAATTCTGAAGGATATTGAATGGTGCAAATATAATGCTAGCAGAGAATCTCAATATATCAAAGAAAGTAGGCTCTTCAACGGGAATACATAATTGCTGTTGAATATAAATAAATAATATAAATAAATTGATGTGAATTACTTTCCAGTCAATGGAATTTTCATTGGTCATCCCCCTGAAACGTGAGGTATCGAAATATTCCTTTAAAATAGTCGCATGAAAGTTGAACTAACCCAAGAAGTTGACCAAACTTCTACGTGGAATGAAATTGATTTGTATGTCAGATATCTCAACCGTCCTACGAAATTCCAAAGAGAGTGAAAGGTATTAATGAATCTCTAGGTTTCCTTTCTAATAATAATATCCCTTTCAGAGAATGTGGCATAAGGTATGATTAATGCTTATAAGGAATATGAATATCTCGTGCATGGGCACAAGGCTGAAAATCTGACGTGCTCTCTTCCCAGTTACTGCGATGCACAAATCAGTTTTTATTCGATGAAACTGAAATAGATTTTCACTTCGTCATTTGAGGTCAATTAGAGGATTTCTGAATTACTTACATATTCCAGTGTTTCATTTTTCGAAATATTTCGATTTAGTGTCGATTATTATCTAGTGATCCTCGTGATAGTATTTTCTGATCGATTTCCAGTCTTTTTGAGCGCTCGTTCTTCTTACACCAGGGCTATATCATTTCGTCAGGATGTCCGCATTTTTCGAATTTCGAGCCAAAAATGGTGTCAAACGACTAGCTTCGACTCACTGATTACTGAAATTTAAGACCGTCCGTCCGGAAATCCATCAAAAAGATAACTCTCGAACGGAACGACCTAGAGACTTTAAATTCTCACAATTTTCTCCAGATCGCTCGTCCAGAAACATAGAAACCATAGAAAATTATAACTTTCGACCTGAAAGGTCACTTTCATCAATGAGCAAAATAAGACTAGGGGTTCCGTAAAAACTGCCGTTCAAAACATTTTTATCCCGATAATTGCGGAACTACTGATTGGAGTGGAATGAAATTTAGCACATAGATGAAGAATAATGTATTCAAACTACGTGAGAAATGTTGCCCAGATCACATTACCAAGACCATAGATACCGTGGAAAATTCAAGCGAATTATCGAAAAAAAATTGGTCACCTAATGCACTGACGTGAGGTCTAGATTTTCGACTTAGTTTGAATTTTTTTTTGACAGCTGTCAATTTTTTTCAATTGGTTTCTGAAACTGGAGAATGCGAATCTACCTACAAGGTGGGAGAACGAGCGCTCAGAAGCTCCTGATTTCACGGCAGTGCTTTTCATCATTTTCCATAGGCCTTTCCATTACAAAGTTATAATTTTCTATGGTTTCTATGGTTCTGGTGATGCGAGCTGGACAAAATTGCACGTAACCTGAGCACCTAATTCTCCATCTGAGTCCAAAATTTCACGTCGATCAAATCAGTAGTTTCGAAGGTATCTGGAAAATATACTTTCGATCGGCCATATTTACGGAACCTCTGGACGAATTTTGCCCAATAACGAACTCAACCGCTGCATTCGAGATTCGAACCTACCATAACAATTTGAAGTTTCTGGAACATTCCGTTCGAGAGTTATCGTGTATACGGACGGACGGACAGACTCGAATTTTTCGACGGATTCGTCATCAGTGAGTCAGACATAGTTGTTTGAGACCATTTTCGGCTCAAAATTCGAAAAATACAGACATCGTGACGAAATGATATAGCCCTCGTAGTACGAGCGCTCAAAAAGTATACTCGTTTGATCATAACTAAAATACGAGCGCTCAAAATCAGCAAAATTTCTCTAAATTTTGAATTTGTACCATCAATTTATTTTTTACCTCTTGTGATTCCAGAGGCAAGAATAGCGCAGCTAGTTTTATATAATGTAGACCTTGCAAGAGCTGAAAACTGGATGAATCTAATAGGAAAACTTTGAGAGGCATTGCAATGTGACAAATTATGGAAAGGCTCATTTTCGGTTTCTATGGATATACAGGGTGTTTCCTGAGTAGTTGGCCATACTCTAGTGGTGAATGCAGGTCATCCAGGCCTTCCAGAAAAATTGCTTGTTTTGTGTCCTAAGGCTATTAGGTCAGGAGATACAGGGTGATTCATGGAGTTTGGCAAGAATTTTCGATAGCCATAACTTTGAAATCGGAGGTCTGATTTTCATCAAATTTTATGGGTTTGTTCACTTCAGATTGTTCTTTCGAATGGCTCACAAAATATCAATATTATTATTTTCAGGGCATTACTCAGAATATCGGGGTTTATCTTATTTAAGGCCCTTTTGTGATAATATTCTTGTCTTTTGCTGAGTTTTTGTACCTCGAAGCTTGAGAGCGTTATAGTTTATGAAGTGTACCATTTTTGAAATCTAATTCGTTAATGTATTCGCACCACTACACAAATAAGTAGATATTGATATTTTTTATTCTTTTCGAAAAACTCCAGTTCATTTATTTAATTTCACAATACGAAATTGAGAAGAAAGTATCATTAAAGATGTTCGAAATGAAGTCCTTCCTTCTCGACACATTTCTTAGCTCTCAAAATCAGATTATTTATGGCCCTTCTTATCATATCGGGATTTCATTTCAATTCTATGCAAGCTTCTTTTATTCTCTGCCTCAAATGGTCTCGTGAAGTTATTTCGACGGCTTATAAATTTTCTTTCAGATTACCCCAAAGAAAATAATCCATAAGAGTTAGATCTGGGAACCTTGGGGGCCATGTTACAGGGCCACCATTCCCTATCCATCTATTTGGATAGTTGTCATTCAGATGTTGTGTGACTTCTCTGAATCTAAAATACTCACAATTGCTATACATAATTTTCTAATTTTGAATGAAAATTGGAGTAACTTTGAATTCGACAGCTATTTTTGGAGGCAAAGTATATTATTCCTTGAATTCATGTAACACAAATATTCAATGTGCGAAGAAAGCGATATCTAGCGAATTTCCTGGAGATTACAAGTCAATATTTTGTTGTTTCAAAGCATATGCACTCATTGATTATATGTTTCAAGAGGGTTTGCGCCATTTGTACCCAAATTCAATATGTTTTTTCAAAAGAATTTAGAGCTTGGCAATGCATACCTTTAATTACTTCTTCACGCAGCTTGTTACAACACTAAGTGGGTGCTGGGGGTTGAGAAAACAAAGGAGTTGGACAGGAAGTTATAAATTTCAAAATTTCAGCAAAAGACAACAAAAATTATCACGGAAGGGCCAAAAATCAGGACCGCATTTCAAAAAAATTACATCACATATAAATTCGTTCGTTCGCTACTCGCTTGTAACAAGTGTGCCATCCAAAGTGAAAATTGAATTCTTCACATTCCTTTAAGTGATGTAAACAATATACATTTTAGGCTTGAAAGATAAACCCCGATATTCTGAGTGCTGCCCTGAAAATATTGATGTTTTGTAAGCCTTTCGAAAGAACATTCTGAAGTGAACAAACCCATGAAATTTGATCGAAATCGGAACACAGATTCCAAAGTTATGGCTATCGAAAATTCTTGCCAAAATCCATAAATCACACTGTATCTCCTGAACTAATAGCCTTAAGACACAAAACAAGAAACTTTTCTGGAAGGCCTGGATGACCTGCATTCATCACTAGAGTATGGCCAACCACTCAGGAAACACCCTATATAGCGCAGCAAAATATCGAAAATATTATGCATACCTACATTGTCGTTTATTTACTACTAGAAGTAATTCCAGAAGTTCCGATTCAATTGATTTTGATGAAGCGGTCCTGCTTACTGAATAAGGAAGCATATTATTTCTAATTCATTTCAGTTGGCTAGTTCATTCATTTCTTGTAATTATTGTTTTATTTTCGTTGCTAAGAAGACGTATAAGTATACCATTGTATATTGAGCGCACCTTTTGACCTTTTAATATCTACAAAACCTCATATTTACCTGTAAACATTTCCATCTGATCCGCATACTGGCTCTTCGTATTCCTGAGCTGGGCAATCGCTAGGACAAGGAATAGTCTCCTTCAGCGAGGTACAGTTACCAACATGAGCGAACTGAACACCTTTCAAACAAGTGGCTAAGCTGAGGTGGCACAAATTCTGGTAAGTTTGGGCGTTTGTACCGCAAACGGGATCAATATCATCGCCACACCGTATTTTTCCACATTTATTTTTCTTGTTCCGACATTTATCCAAATCAGTAGATGTAACTTTTTTCACTCTGAAATGAAGTTATTATTCCAGATGAGTAGGTACTTTACACATATTTTATCATTAAAGAATTTCTCATCGGACCAAGGATTCGAAACCCAAATATATAATTCATTCAATTTCAGTGCTACTGACCCACAATTCAATAACTGCAATTCGCATTCATTGGCGTAGATATAGCCGTCAGTTCCACATGTTGGTTTCTCAATTTCATTGGTGCAGCTTGTTGGACAACTATTAGATTCACCTGCTGTTCTCTCCTGGGTACTGCAGAAGGCTAAGGGCACCTCAAATACATGTTTACTAGAAAAAAAATTGAAGATTCAGATAATCAAATTCATCCTGAATTCTGATTTTATTCTTACCCGCAGTTTTTTGCTTTCATTTTACATACATTGGCGTACATTTTTCCATCAGAACCACATGTTGGTCTTGCATTCCTCCAACAAGCCTCGCGACAATGCCTAGTTGTTTGGCAGTGCTTTTTGTTTGTTCGGACAACTCCTTGTCTATAACCAAACAAAAAATTGTCGTGAATTTTCGAAACGAGAAACATGCAGATAATATTAATTCACTGCAAGTATAAATTCTTATTCACCAACATTCTGATAAAAAAATTAATTTCTTTTTCTACATGACATTGAAGTGTGCGTCTGTTTCATTATAACTGACTTTTTCTGAATCAATTTTGTTATTTGGACCTTATCATCACATAAATAACAATTCCTTACTTTTTGTGTATCTGCAATTCCAGAGTAATAACCGAAATTTCACCGATTTTGACAAAACAATCACAGTTTTTCAGAATACCACCGTTTTTTCTTTTGTTGAAAATTGGGTTTTGAACTGCCCATTTCGGGGCCGATTATGTCCCTGTAATAAAGAGCGCGAAAAATTCTATCGGAATATAATCCGAAATGATTTCTGTAGGTAATAAAATGAAGATCAATCTGTATAACTCTTCGTTTACTGATGTTAGGGGAATTCATGCCCGCGTAATATGATGAGAGTTGCATGTATATTTATCCCCCGCGTAGGTCGAAATAATTATTTCGTTCTTTTGTTTTTGTCATTTTATCCATGTTAATCCTCGAAACCACTGAACCTATTTCGAAGGAAATTTCGAAGAAGGAAAAGGTTTCTGCAGGTGGTGAAATGTGCTATTTTTCAGTCTATCAAATATGGCATAAAAGATCACGGGAGTTACTGAATACATATCGAAATTTTGGAAACTCAACAAACTCAAGCTGAATTTATAAATTACAAATAATTAACTCAATGCTAAACCTATGGAATTCAAGTTTGAGCGACAATCTCAATGTATGTATTAGTTATGCTTTCGTTCTAAATGAGGTTTATTCTCTGTATGAATTCAGCATCGGTTTACCTAAATCTTACTCTGATGAAATCGTTTCCTCATCATACTACACATATTAAATTTTATGTCTTCCCGAATTGAAAATTTGTATGGCGTTAGCTATAGCAGAAATATATTCCGAAAGTGGACTCTTTCCAGGAAGTAAAGAATATGCGAGGCCACTCATTTTTGGAAAAAATACCACTACCCTAAGAACAGTAAGAAACGGGGTTAGACTTTTTTCCATTTTTTTGTTAAACTAGTTTTATATAAAAAGCACTGCCGTGAAGTCAGGAGATTTTGAGCGCTCGTACATCCACCTTGTAGGTAGATTCGCATTTTCCAGTTTTAGAAATCAATTGAAGGAATTTTCGACAGCTGTCAAAAAAATTCCCAAACTTAGACTTTGTCAGTGCTTCAGCTGAGCAATTTTTTTCGATAATTCGCTAGAATTTTCTACGGTATCTATGGTCTTGGTGATGCGATCCGGACAAAATTTCGAACGTATTTTGAATACATTATTCCTCAGCTAGGTGCAAAATTTCATTCCAATCAAATCAGTAGTTTCGAAATTATCAGGATGTTTTGAACGGCCATATCTACGGAACCCCTAGTCTCATTTTGCTCATTGATGAACGTGACCTTGAAATTCGCGATCCAAACCCACCCTGAAAATTTCAAATTCCTAGGCCTTTCCCTTCGGAAGTTATAATTTTCTATGGTTTCAATATATCATTCTCGTTTAAAATACAAACTTTAAGCTCAATCGAATCCGTTGTTTCGAAATGATCGAGAAAACAAAATTTCAAACGACCGTATTTACGGAACCCCTTGTATAATTCTGCTCATTGATAAACGTGAACGCCATATTTCAGATCTACACCTATCCTGAAAATTTCAAGTCCCTAGGCCTTTCCGTTCGAAAGTTATGATTTTCCATGGTTTCTATGGTTCTGGTCATGCGATCTAGAGAAATGTAGCTTGAATATATCATTCTCCATTAGTATACAAAATTTCGTCACGATCGAATCCGTAGTTTTGAAATTACCATGAGAACTAAATTTCAAACGACCATATTTACAGAACCCCTAGTATATTTTTGCTCATAGATGAAAGTGATCACGACAATCGGGATCCAAACCTATCCTGAAGATTTCAAGTCCCTAGGCGTTTCCGTTCAAAAGTTACAATTTTCTATGGTTTCTATGGTTCTGGTGATGCGATCTGGACAAAATTTCATATGTAGCTTGAACACCTCATTCTCCATTTGAGAGCAGAATTTCATATCGATCAAATCTGTAGTTTTCAAGTAATCAGGAGAACAAAACTTTGAACGGCCATATTTACGGAACCCCTGGTGGAGGAGCTGGACAAAATTTTGCATGTAGCTTGAACACCTCATTTTCCATTAGATTGCGGAATTTCATCTCGATCGAATCTGTAGTTTCGAAGTAATCAGGAAAATCAAATTTGTCATCAGTGAGTCGAACATAGTCGTTTGAGACCATTTTCGGCTCAAAATTCGAAAAATACAGACATCGTGACGAAATGATATAGCCCTCGTGTAAGTAGTACGAGCGCTCAAAAAACATCCCAAAGAATTCTGATGTGTTCTTGTACATGATCAATAGTGAAGATAGGTACCGCAGGGATTTGGACTTATGACTCAAGCTTTTACAACATTATCGGAATGTTTCTATCTTAACTCTGTGGAAATCGTGCCTGGATGTAACGTAACAAATACTGACCAACATTATTAAGTCCCAAAAAGTCGCCAAAACGCTGTTGTTTGAATGTCTAAGTACATTGGAGAGTTTGAATCGGCGTTTATCGGAATATAACATAATATATTGTAGAAAAAACGTTTTTCTAATCATCCATATGTTACAGCCACTTTTCTGAGGTACTATTGGTACTGCTATAGAATGGTGTATGAAATTATACAACAGTGTCCAAGCACGTGTCAGACCACCCACATTGAAGTGTTCGATAGCAATTGTGTTCTGCGTAGGCTCTGTTACTGTGTCCTTACGCCACCTGAGGCACAGCACTGTTAATTATTCACCCAACAGTGAATGGTGGAACCGTACTCCAGGTCGGAAACCTGGGACCTTTCGTTCACGAGCCAAACGCCTTAACCATTAAGCTACGGCCCCGTAGCGAGTTCTTCCATATTTATAGAAGGCGCCTGTCTTCTTTCATCCGTTCAGGGCCAATAGTCTCCAAGTGTCTGTGATATACGGATAGAAAAATAGACAGACAGAAAGATGAAACCCTAAGAGTTCTTTTTTTTACCATTTTGGCTTCAGAAATCTTAAAATAATGAAAACACTACATGTAACTCGTAAATGAAGAAGATTACAGTGCACATTAGTAGAGGGTATCCTTAGAAATGTTTACAGAAATGATTTATAAGTTTCGAAACCTCTTTTTTCGTCGGGTCAATAGCAATTATATGTACATTTCATTGAATTTCCGCTTTTCAAACTCACCCACAAGTGAGGATCTTCATCATACAGGTACTTTTATACACATTTCCATCACTTCCACAGACTGGACCATCCATTGGAGCTTGCTTGCAATCAACAGGACAATTTTCTCTGTGTGCGCTTATGTTATTGCATGATCCCAGATGAGATAATGCAATTCCCACCCTAAAAATGTTATTATCATTGATTTCCTACGATTTTCTGTTCCAGCAAGTACATTACCTGCAAATTTCAACCTCAAGCATACACTTGTTCAAGTAGGTTCTTCCATCAGTACCACAAACAGGATCTTTCTCCCCACCACATCGATTTTCACATTTGGAACCTTTCGCTCTTTGACATAAACCAGGATCCTCTGCTAAATTGATTCCTTGAACAAATATTCAGATTAAATACCAGATGATATTGTGTTATAATGAGTATTCTCAAGGAACTCGAAAATGTTCACAGAATATCGTCAATCCCATCAAGTCAAAAAACATTATTCAGATTCCAGGTTCACTGCTCACTGTTTCTCACAATAAAATTTTACTTTCCTCTGAAATTTTCTGTTTATAATATTTTTATTTTTGTTTTGAATTGAAACCGATTTTTCTAGAATAATTTTTTCAATGAATAAAATACAATGGACCTGCACTCAAAAAGCAAGAACCAAAGATCAGTAAGGATACAAAGATTGAGACGGAAAGGTGTAGAAGAGATTAACGAAGACGAGCAAATAACAGAAAAAGAGGTGAGGAGTGGAAACACCTCAAAAATGGCGAAGCCACAGGCCCGGAAAACATTCCCTGTGAAATTTTAAAATACGGAGAAGAAAAATAGCTGAACAGCTCATCAAATGGTACAATGAGATACTGAAGAACGCAACAACACCAGATGATTCGGAGAAGAGCTTCACAATACACTTTATCAAAGGGGAAATACATTGGACCAGACATACTATGGAATATTCCTTCATTTCTATTGAACGGTTCACTTGCATAATGTGTCAGAACATCTAACACTTTAACACATTACTTGAAGAACAACAAGATTTCCGGAGAAAACGTTCGGCGATCGACGCAGTGTTTGTCGTTAGGCAGGTAATAGAGAAGGCCATTGAATTTAATAAACCTGAGTGTCTACGCTTCAGAGATTTGACCAGAGCGTTCAACAGAGTGCAGCGACCGGACTGAAGCACAAGGAAATACACTAAAACATTATAGAAACCATTAGACCACCACAGGCAACACCGCCATAATTAAGACAAGAACGTCAATAACTGACGAAAAAAATCAACAAGTGCGAGAGAATTAGTCTTAGTCCCTTGCTTTTCAATTTGATAATGGACAAAATAAATAGACAGAACATGTGGAAGTCAAACTATGAATGAAGAATGTAAAATTAACACATATGGATCCTGTGCTATGCAGATGACGCAAAGCTGTTTACGGATAGTGAAAGTAGTTACTGCGGGCATTCAACAGCTCAGAAGTACAACATGTAAATATCTACCTCCAAAATAAAAACCATGGTGATTGCTAGGAAACCTTACTGATGCTAGCTAGAGCAGAATAACAGAATGATCGAAAACGTATCCAAATTCAGCTATCTAGGCACAATGATCTGATCATACTGAAAGGATGGCAAGCACAAACGAGATGAAAGCAATAAAAGAAAACATATTGAGAGACCAAAAAACAAGAGCAGTGAGATCAGAGAAAAATGTCGGACAGAGGTTGTAAGATCGATCCGCGCGAAAAGAAAATTTCGGAATGAATATGTGTGACGGATGGCCGATAACAGATTGGCGAAAATCGCCAAAAATTGAAAAATAGCGCCCAAAGGCTTCCGGGACTACCAACTTTCAAGAAAGAGAACTAGAAGAAAGGGATTAACAAGGGCGAAGCCTTAGTTTTCGAAAGAGGAGAAGAAGAAGAAATTTTTTACAAGCTTTTATTCGGTTTAAACTGAACTGGTGTTTAGCTGTGTGTAATCAAATCTTGCAAGCTAAATTTGACCCACATCTGATCGTTAGTTTGATTTGGAATTTGGCAGGTTTGCATAATTCCGGTAACAATTCATGTTACAAAAATTATAAAAAGCAATGCCGGGAAGTTAGGAGCTTTTGAGCGCTTGTTCATCCACCTAGTAGGTAGATTCGCATTTTCCAGTTTAAGAAACCAATTGAAGAAACTTTTGACAGCTGTCGAAAAAAAATTTCAAACTGAGGCGAAACCCCTCATTTCGCGTCAGTGCTTTAGGTGACCAATTTTTTTTTCGATAATTCGCTAGAATTTTTTACGGTATCCATGGTTTTGATAATGCGATCTGGACAAATTTCGCAAGTATTTCGAATGAATTGTTCTTCATCTTTGTGCAGAATTTAATTTCAATCCAATCAGTAGTTTCGAAATTATCAGGAAATAAATTTTTTGAACTGCCATATTTACGGAACCCCTAGTCTGATCCCGCTCATTGTTAAACTTGACTACGACATTTGAGGTCCACACCTATCCTGGAAATTTCAAGACCCTAGGCGTTTCCTTTCGAAAAATGTGATTTTCTATGGTTTCTATGGTTTTGGTCATGCGATCTCGACAAAGTTTATCACGTACCTTGAGCACGTCATTCTCCTTCTGAGTGCAAAATTTCATCTCGATCGAATGAGTAGTTTCGAAGTATTCAGGAGAACAAAATTTTGAACGGTCATATTCACGGAACCCCTGGTCAAATTTTGCCCAATAACAAACTCAACCGCGGTATTTCAAATTCAAAACTAACCTGAAAATTTCAAGTTTCTAGGTCGATCCATTCGAGAGTTATCGTATCGTATACGGACGGCCGGACGGACAGACTCGAATTTTTCGACGGATTCGTCATCAGTGAGTCGAACCTGGTCGACTGAGACCATATTCGGCTAAAAATTAAAAAAATACAGACATCGTGACAAAATGATATAGCCCTTATGTAAGTAGAACGAGCAAGTATACGAGTATACCATACTCACCAAATGACATGACTCAATCATACATTATCACGTGGTTTAGTAAACCCTTTGTTTGTCAAAGTCTTGTAGTGAAATTAATGAATCACACAAAGAAAGAGACTTTGAGGGAAGGCAAAATTGAAGCCATAGAAAAATTTTGCTGATGAAAACGGTGACCATTATGAACAGACGGGATTTCAATAGGATTTTTAACATGAGCAGAAAGAATAAATCACCTAAACAACCTGCTCTCAGGAATGATGAAGCAGGATCAATATACAGGAAAGGAAGAAAAACGATTCACCTGAACCACGCATTAGGTGAACTACAAGGATAAAATAAAAAATAAAAAAAAATTTCAAAGGCAAAACTTCTATAAAAATGCTTCAAGAAGATTACGAGTCTGTTACTCACAGAAATATTAGACAGGTGTCGAAAAAAGACAGCAGCTATTTGTCAATTATGCCGAATCAGCTGTTAAAGAAATTCATGGATATTATAGCGCTCGTAGAACTCACACGAGGGCTATATCATTTCGTCACGATATCTGTATTTTTCGAATTTTGAGCCAAAAACGATTTCAATCGACTATGTTCGACTCACTGATGACGAATCCGTCGGAAAATTCGAGCCTGTCTGTCCGTCCGGCCGACCGTAAGCACGATAACTCTCGAACGGAACAACCTAGAGACTTGAAATTCTCAGTATGGGTTGAATTCCCAAATGCCTCGGTTGAGTTCGTTAATGGGCCAAATTCCACCTGGGGTTCCGTAAATATGGCCGTTCATAGTTTTGTTCCCCTGATTACTTGAAAACTACAGATTTGATTGGGATAAAATTTTGCATTCAAATGTAGAATGAGGTGTTCAAGCTACATGTGAAATTTTGTCCAGATCGCATTACCAGAACCATAGAAACCATAGAAAATTGTAACTTTTGAAAAGAAACGCCTAGGGACTTGAAATTTTCAGGATAGGTGTGGATCTCGAATGTCGTGATCACGTTCATCTATGAGCGAAATTATACTAGGGGTTCCGTAAATATGGTCGTTTGAAATTTAGTTTTCTTGATAATTTCAAAACTACAGATTCGATCGTGACGAAATTTTGTATACTAATGGAGAATGATATATTCAAGCTATATTTCTCCAGATCCCCTGATCAGAACCATAGAAACCATAGAAAATAATAACTTTCGAACCGAAAGGCCTAGAGACTTGAAATTTTCAGGATAGGTGTGGATCTGAAATGTCGCATTCACGTTTATCAATGAGCAGAATTATACTAGAGGTTCCGTGAATACGGTCGTTCGAAATTTTGGTTTCTCGATAATTTCGAAACTACGGATTCGATCGAGATGAAATTTTGTATTTTAATTGAGAATGATATATTAAAACAATATTTTGTCCAGATCTCATGACTAGAACCATAAAAACCATAGAAAATTGTAACTTTTGAACGGAAAGGCCTAGGAACTTGAAATTCACAGGGTGGGTTTGGATCGCGAATATCGCGGTCACGTTCATCAATGAGCAAAATTAGACTAGGGGTTCCGTAAATATGGCGGTTCAAAATATTTTTTTGTTGATAGTTTCGAAAATACTGAGCGGATTGGGATGAAATTTTGCACCTAGCTGAGTATTAATGTATTCAAACTACATGCAAAATTTTGTCCAGATCGCATCACCAAGACCATAGATACCGTAGAAAATTCTAGCGAATTATCGAAAAAAATTGATCAGCTGAAACACTGACATGAAGTCTGGAGTTTCGCCTAAGTTTCAGAATTTTTTTGACAGCTGTCGAAAATTCCTTCAAATGATTTCCGAAACTGGAAAATGCGAATCTACCTACAAGGTGCATGTACGAGCGCTCAAAAGCTCCTGCCTTCACGGCAGTGCTTTTCGTAATTTTCCATTCAATTATTCGTTGGAATTCAAGATGGTTCTTATTATGCCATCTGGAAAAAATGTAGCTTGAATACATCATTCTCCATTAAAATACAAAATTTCGTCAAGATCAAATACGTAGTTCTGAAATTGTCAAGAAAACAAAATTTCGAATGGCCATATTTGCGAAACTCGTGGTTGAATTATGCCCAATAACGAACGTTCGTGAGTAATCGTATATCCGGCGGCAGACGGCCGGAACGACAGACTCGAAATCTCCGACGAATTTGTCATCAGTGAGTCGAACGATTAAGATCATTTTCGGCTCAAAATTCCAAAAATACAGACATCATGACCAAATGATATAGCCCTCGTGTAAGTAGAATGAGCGGTCAAAAAAATTTTTTTTCCTTGTTTGTAGATGTTTTTCGTTTTGAATTTTTTTTAATTTCAATTTCATCCTTGTAGTTCAAATAATGAAAGCACGTTGATCAGGGTATTCGTGTTCCCTTCTGCTATTCTTGGGAGCGTGGCGATTAATATCGAAGGTTTAATTCAATCGAAAAATTTTGATTATAGACCAACGGTAATATCCCTTCAACACCGCCCAACACGCTTCAATTGTTCAATAGATCTATTGAAAGAACAACTCCATACAAACTGTGGATACATATTTTTGAGAAGATAATAGCCTGCATTATAATATTCCTTTTAGGTGAACAGTTCGTTACGTTTTGACAAAATAAACTAGAAGTATTGAATATTACAGGGCAAGGTGTGGGTATGATCGCAGCGCTTATACAGCCGATAATTTGGAGGATTGAAAGTTTTTTATGGCCACATATGAATGGGGACTTGTAACTAGACCCGAAAAAATGTCTGGTAATATAAGATAAGATCAAAGACAGCACTGATTTGACGTGAGAATAGATGGAGGTTGATTTTGATTCTCAAATAAAATCTTCTTTACAATTGAGGTAGGTACATTTTACATTAACACTTTTTTGCCTTTATTTTTTTTTCCTTTGATTTTTAGCTTCCAAACTACAGAACTGTGAAAGTTTTAGACGGTGTTGAAATTTGAAAGATTCATCTAGAAATAATAAACAAAAATGATGAAATTTCCTTCTCATTTCAAATTCGAAACTGATTCGAAGTTCTATATGATAATTGTGGGATGCAGATCATCAGTTTCTCTTTCCCAAAATTTTGATTATACATTGAGGTTCTTGGTCTCTCTTAATTACGTGTCTTTCTTCAGCGGCAAACTAAACTGGTTTCATTCTTAATCATCAGTGGATTTAACCACAAAATCATTCGAGCCTGAACGTCATTAGAATTTCATCTTACCTTTTCCACAGGTCTTCTTCTTCATTTCACAGATATTTGGATAGATTACCCCATCAGAACCGCAGACTGGGTCTCCATATCCATGTTGGGTACATATTCTTGGACAGGAGGAACTCCTTGCACATAATATAACTGTAAAAAGACGGACAATTATTAAACACTGTGATATAAATTTAATTGCAGAGAGAAGGCATAAACTTTTTTTTTACGAAATTTTCGCACACCTGCATCGGTGTTTTTTTTTTTAAATCCATTCATGCTCGAGATGTACTTTTTTGTCTTTGGTTTCTGTGATACAACTTTCTCGTTCAAGTTTCACGGTGGCTATCAAACCTTCAATTCAATTCTGTGTAAAATCGAAAATTAGGCAGATCAACATATTGGACCTTTCGTGATTATTTCGAACCTGTTATGGTCAGTCCTATTCACAAGAATGTCGCGAATTTGGAATTGAAATATTACTATTATTCCATCTAAAGAAAGAATTTTTTAATTTCCTAATTACTAGATTCTCGCGAACGAACCGAAGTATCTATTGAATAATATCTTTATAGTTAAAAGGTACCAGTCAGCTCGGCTAATGTTGACCACGCACAACTCTTGGTCAAAATTCAAGGAAGGTGAGTGAGAGACGTTTGGTGAAGAGTTACTTAAAAGCTGTCGAACAGAAGTTGATAATAAAGGATGAGGGTTTCTTGTATGATACAGAGGAGCATAATAGCCCAACCCTATTTATATATGATTTATATCAATGAACTTCGTATGCATTTTCTCGAAGTCAACACAGGGTGAATAGAAAAAACCTATTACTGAATGTTACTACAAAATAATCTAGTTCTTACTAGATGTCATTTTTTGTCAATTAAGAGTATATAAGGTAGATTTAACGGAATATAAATGAGCGTTATTACCCGACGAGCGCCAATACCCAATTCCCCTATTACGCTTGGGTTTCAGATAATCGCAAAAAAACTTTCATTGAGAGTTCTGTAACAATGATACAATAAAAATTGGTAATCTCACTTCGCTGAGCGTCTTCTGTTGGCTGAATTTTTTGAGTCGATCGGACTAAGAAAATTCAAATCGTTCGTGAGAACATGTTGAATTATATAGCACTGTTGACTTCCAAAAAAAAAATAGGGTATAAATGACTCATTTTTTATTTGGTTTATTCCCAAATTGGATCAAAAAATTATACATCTCAACTCTGAAATTGATTTCCTACTATACAATAAGCTCCGTAATTAACATTGAAAAAAGTTGGTTAATGATAGCTATCCTAATCTAGACCACTCACCGAAATTGAGATCTACATATTTTTTTCGTACAAGACAACAGATAAAATCAAAAATATCATACTTTGAAACCCTGCAAGGCACACTTCTTCTACATCAGACATGTGAGGCGCGATGCAAATATTAATAATTACTATCATAATGACGAAGTGTCACTATCTACATCGGCATCCAGAACTTAATTGAGGCTCATTTAATTTAATCAAGTCGTTATGACTCGTTATACTGTGTAATAATGTAGCAATTATGTCTTAGTTGTTAGTAAATGGAGAAGGAAGATTTATTGCGGTAGATTTGGTTACCGCCTTCCCGTAGAATATTTGTTTTATGTTGGCTCATGAATAAACATACAACTATGATTCCAAAAATAAGTTTATGAGTGAAGAATCTAGGAGAATTCAATGGTATTGTAATTTATGATCTAGCGAATATTTTATGAGTGTTAAGCCTGCTACACTCACGCATGCATGTCGGCCAACTTGGTTTGAACAGACTAAATTGAGAGTTGCATGAGCGTGTGTAGCGGAAATTGAAGCTAGATGTTGGGCTTGTAGGTATTCGGACTAACCGATGCGGGCTTAAAGCAGGCAAACATTCACTTTTCACATCCTTTTAATCACCAGTTTTTGAACACGTCAAATAGATAGATCACACAAATTTTCAGATACCGATATCGCCATTACATGTCTTCCGTTGGTTTTATTGTCTACATACGATGAACCTTCCCTCATTAGTTAATTGAATGGAACATATTCGGCAGTTAATTAATCCAGGGAATCTCAGTTGTACCTTTTCTTCCTTTTATCATGTCATTTCCTAACATTATTACATAATGAAAATTGAAAAAATCATGGAATTACAAATTTTGTTGTCGTACGTAGAATATTTGTGCCATTTTTTAACATGGTGGTTATATTGCAATTTCATGAATCCCATTTATTTTTGAGATGTCATATCTCTAGTCAGTGCCAAAAAAATGTTCACTTCAGGTATGCACATCCAGATATATCTGCATGAGTAGGGTGTGGGGAACAATTCATTATACCTATACAATCGATTTTCTAGGAAATATTTCGGCAAGACTCCTAATTGAAAATAACTTATGCGGAATAAAATGATTGAAACATATAAGCTATATATTGGTATACAAATTTGAAACGCACGGACGTGAAGTCAGAAGCTTTTGCCTACTTATTAAAATTCATCGCCAAAGCGGTCCCCCATCCAGGTACTTCGAAATTATCGAAAATACTAGAAAATTCTCTGAATGTTCGTAAGGACACATATGATCATATCAATCTAGTTTCTATTCCTAAATCGGTATATTTCACGAAATTTTTATCCGAAATTGGAGGTGTCAGATTTTGATAAATTGCACGTGAAATTCTGGAAACCTGAAAGAAGTATTGTAAGATCATAAAATCTTTGGAAATCTTCCCTTACCACCACTTCCAACTGTAAATAACCGAAACGTTGTTTAGTGAAAAATCAACTGAACTATGATCATTCCAATTCGATCGTAGGTGTGTGGCGAGAATATCGAACAAAATATTATGAAAAGAACCACAGGTTCTGTGGATTTAACAGGTCCTAAGTGTAACAAATAACGTCATTTTTTTTTCATAAACTACAGGAGATGAGATCACAAAGTATATCAAACTTCACAAAGCTAGATCAGTTACACCCAGTTATTGTTTTTTACGTGGAAGAGCTTTCAAGCTGAATTCTTACATAAATCATTATATCGATGCCCTTTATGTAGAAATGAAATTTTGAATTTTCAAATAATTGAAAAAAAAACAAAACACATGGCTGCATTAACGAAACCATAAGGCGGAGTACACGAAATCAAACGCAGCATTCAGATCTGGAACGTACTCTAAATATTTCAAAACTTCAAGCCATTTATTTGATTCATCGTATTTGTGGTCGGACGGACTGACATAATCATGTAACAACACGAATTATATATCAGTGAGTCTTACCTTACCCTTTTAGATCACTCTTGTCTGAAAATTTTGAAATTACAGGCATTTGAACAAAATGATAACGTTCCTTTTCCTAGAAACAAGCGCGTGAAAATTCTTGTGCCAGATTAGATGATTATTCAAATAAAATCACAAATTAATGTGTAAATATGGTCGTTCGAAATTTAGTTTTCTCGATCATTTCAAAACTACGGATTTGATCGTGACGAAATTTTGTATTTTAATGGCGAATGATATATTCAATCTACATTTTCTCTAGATCGCATGGCCAGAACCATAGAAACCATTGAAAATTATAACTTTTGAAAGGGAAGGCCTAAGGAATTGAAATTTTCAGGATAGGTGTGCATCCCGAATGTCGCGGTCACGTTTATCAATGAGCAGAATTAGACTAGGGGTTCCGTAAATATGGCCGTTCAAAATATTTTTTTCCTGATAATTTCCAGATTTCGAGATGAAGAATAATGTATTCAAACTACGTGGAAAAGCAGCAGTGCTTTTTATGATATTTCTTAAATAGGAATTCTATGAATGAAGAACCGTGAATATATTGTGTCAACATTTTGACAGAAATTTCACCAAAGCAATATCCTAGGAATAACTTGTGGTCGTTATATGCCTGCATTATACTGCATACCAACAAAGATGAATAATCCCTATTGAATTCATGGATTATATTTCATTCATCAGTATGTTCTCTGAATCCTCAGCCATTGCTCTAGTCTAGTGGATGGAATAGAATTCAATAGATGGAACATTAACTCTTTTTATTCTTGGCGGGCACCACCCTGAGATATAAACGACGTGTTTAAGAACATATCGTCTTCAATACATCTAACGGAACCCATTGTTCGGGTTGTCGCGGATCCGGTGTGGTTTTACTGCCCTTTCGTTCCGTACGGCATTATGCTCACCAAAAATAAAATCAACAATGATGAGATTCAGTATTCGAAGCACACCTACCATTATATCATAATTTTATAGCAGAATGTGGGGACCGTTATTGGTAAAGGTCAATATCATTCTTGATTTCACCGATTCATTCATTGATTTTCATAATTATGTCATCAGATATGCAATTGTATTATTTTACATACCAATGATTTCTTGAACTCTGAGAGTTCAATTGGAAGATAACGACACAAGAGCTCGAGGAACGACCTCAACCTTGAATTGATTTCAATGAACCGTTTCTTCAGTAACAGGAATTTCTGGAGGTCTCTCAGCGAGAACATTATAGATCGTAAGCATTCAACGAAGAGAGCCAAAGTAGTTGGGTGCTTCCGAAAGAAAATTCGAAATGGGATATTTTTGTCTCTCAATTTCGACTCATTATTAATTATTCGTGTACATTCCGTTTTTGTAATAATTTTTCATTACTGCATTATTTAGGTTTCTTTGCATTCTGTTGACTTTTTTTCGAATTGAATTCTCAATATTTAAGCTCAAATGGATGGGTGTCTTTATCCGTTTGGAGGGTATCTGACCGATTATAAAATCAAAACATCGGATTTACTAAAAAGTCATCAGATTCTCATCTCTTAAATCACTTCCAGGGTCGCGCCATTCCGGTCTCCTATGTGTGATATTTTTTGCTTATGACCTTAATTTCTCAAGATATTCAATTTTTATTATCAGAATCCGAGAAGATTATGGAAAGCACTGCCGTGAAGTCAGGAGCTTTTGAACTTAGGCAAAACTCCAGACCAGTGACCAATTTTGTTTTCGATAATTCGCTTGAATTTTCTACGGTATCCATTGTTTTGGTGATGTGATCTGGACACAATTTCACAATTAGTTCGAATACATTATTCTTCATCTATGTGCAAAATTTAATTCCAATCCAATCAGTAGTTTCGGAATAATCAGGAAATTTGAAACGGACGTTTTTACGGAACCCCATGTCTAATTTTACTGATTGATATATGTGACCGCGATATTCGAGATCCACACCTATCCTGAAAATTTCAAGTCCCCAGGTTTGAAAGTTATAATCTTCTATGGTTTCTATGGTTCTGCTGATGCGATCTGGACAAAATGTAGGACGGCCGGACGGACAGACTCGTATTTTTCGACGGATTCGTTCTCAGGGAGTCGAACTTTGATTGAGACCATTTTCGGCTCAAAATTCTAAAAATACAGACATCGTGACGAAAAAATATAGCTCTCGTGTAAGTAGAACGAGCGCTCAAAAACATTGTGCCGCGAAATATAAAATATTCTTCAGAAGAAACATCGAGGAGAGATCAAAATGTAACCAATTCACAATAAGCTTCCTTCTAGATAACACTCATATTTTCGAATAACAACTATGTGAAAGAAATCGATGTTAGTAATATCGAGCGTTCAATGAGAAATGAAGTCAAAATAGGGAATAGCTTTGATTATGAGTATTATATTTTATGTTTCCTTGTATGGAACATTTTCTCATGCTATAAGCTAGAACATAAGTTCCAAATCTGAAGGCTAGCTCAAGCTAGCTCCGTATTGTTCTCTGTCACAGTCAATAATTCGAACGTTTCTATTAATATTTGATGATTCTGCATAAGTCAACGGATTGAAATGATTATTAAATGAATACATACCATTGATGGAAACAATACATTTCAATACTTCACTCTACTTGTGAAGACACTAAATGATTTAATTTATACCGGTTTAGAAAATAACATTGGACGTATGGGATATTCAATGCATAAGAAAGATAAATTTGACCGTCCACTCGAACAGTGCAAAAATGGAAAGAAATGCGCGTTATTATAATGAATAATCCAGTATTGAACTAAAACAGGGGTGGCCAACTTGATAAAAGATACAGACATCGTGACGATATGATATCGTGTAAGTAGAGCGAGCGAACAAAATATCTGAATATAAATGTTCCTCAAATTTGATATTGAATGTTGGATCTTCCAACATGTCCAAATAACTACAAAACGTTTGTATTTTAGGTGTGAAGACAAATCTACTGATATTGCTAAACTACAGACGTCGTGTCGCTAGCAACAAAAGATTGCTCTACACAGGCGATAATAATATCACGTTTCGGCAGGGTACTAACTAGTCATATAAATAAATGTGAGATACATACTAAAAATAATATTGCTCGTCGCCCCTTGCTAGTTACGTATTGCTCCGGTACTCGAGGCACCGCACGTTCAATTCTCATATGTATAGTCGCAAAGATCGAACTCCAGTAGCTTCCAATGAAATTACATGACTTTTTGAGAATCAATCAGGGGTCACTTCAAAAATGAAATACGAGCTCATGATTCAAGATCGCGTCAACACCTTCATCCTCAAGTAACCGGTTCGCTGAACACCTGTATAAGAAGCAACTGGTCGGCCGAACATAAACGCGAAATTTCATAAAAAGAAGTGTGTAACACTAGGAAATGCAGCTCACCGAGACATTTCTATTGTATCTGTAAATGCAAGAATAAATCTCTCGGTATTATAATATCTTATCGTGATTTATTGTCTCAGATGAATAGTTGAATAGTGAAATACAATATCCAGGAACTCGCAAGCTATTTATCTCATTGTCTCCGACAAGGAGCATGCAGTTATATAAAATGTTGTCGGAAGTGCAATCATTTTAACGTCTGCAAACAATTTACGGTTACTTCTATAGTTAAATGAAGAATGACGTTTCTTCAAAAGCGGCCGCTATCGATCATTCCCTGATCTGTAATACTGTTCTGTTTTGCAGCAGTACGCTGCCATCAAAGAGCGGTTTGGATGGAGGATAATTTATCTTAAATGGTTCACAAAGCATATCCTCTTGATTCACTATTGTGTGAGTTTGCATCCTCATAATCTTTTTTATAATGGTTCAATGCAATTGGTGCTTGCTTGCGCTTGGTTGTAGAAAGATTCCTCAGTTGACGAATAGGTTGAGTTCAATAAATCAACTTCAACCATAAGCTGTTGATTCCATATCAAGGTTCCCATTCACTGGGTGATTGGTACGGCGGATCGGTTAGACTGGTTTACATGGTATAAATAGTAGACGTTCACTAGTATACTTTCCTCTGAAATACTCTACTATGCTCATTTTGGTAGAGTAACTGTATTCAATTCACGCTTGCTAGAAAGACACACTATCATCTGCTAATATACAAACTTGCGTAGTAGAGAAGCGTGAGATTGTGGAAGTGGGGGATAGTCGAATGTACTATTCCACGCGTGCTATCCCTTTACTCTCCCCTGCACTATCAGTAGTACTCTACTCTCACTATCACAACCTGTTTACATTATTCGAGTAGGGCAATAGTAAGTACCCAACAAACCAAACGCCATCGGCAAACATTCGGCCGCCAGCCGGCACGCACGGTACTCTGGTGGCTGTCGTAACCAGATCTGGACCTCCGTCGGTCCAATTCCGGTATACCGTTCCTAAGGTACAAAGAATCGGCCCTTACTCGGCAACTTAGCGGCAAACCGAGAGCGGACTCCCGCTACCGGGCCGAAACCGATCCGCAGGATGTTTTGTCAACTATATGGTCCATCTTGCGGTCGAATTGGGCGTTGGCCCTGTCGTATCATTTAATAACTGACATCCTATCATTCAGTCAATGGCGGGCGGCCGTTATGCATGTGTCGGTTGTGTGCGTTTGGTTCATCAGTTTCCTCTTTGAATTTTTTTTATCTGCGTTGTTTGTTGTTTTTATATTAGGTGGTTTGCGTGCCGTTACAATGATGATTATCAATTATTATATTTGATAATGTTTGTGTCCCTTTGTGAAAGGCTACTGCGACGGTTAGTGTCGTATTCCGATTTCAAGAAAGCGTAGGCGGAAGGCAACAAGTAAACAACGAAAATGTTCCAGCCCCATACGTATTTATTATAATGGATATGATAAACAATACAATATTTTGTAAGCTTGTAACTAGAGTATTTTGTTTAAGTGGTTTTTTCATTTTTTACTATTAGAATCTTATATTAATTTTCAAGTACATTTGTAGCTCCCATTGACACATTCTTGTCATATTATGTGAACTACAAAAAAAAATGTATAAATATTTTTTGTTGTTATTTCAATGTATAGTTTCCAAGCCGATTATTCTATAATAATTTGTTGCTGATATTAATATAAATATAGTTTATTCTCTTGGTCAAGTTTCATAACTTTGCGCATTTTGTTCATGATGTTTACATATTTTCCGTTACTTCTCATATGTTGGGAAATATTTTTTTTTGTATTTGTTCAGGGCTGTAGATGTTGACACATGCCAGAAATGTATACTAAAAGATTAAGTTGTTATTCTGTAAATATTTAACTTTTTTCTTCGTGTGATCAATAAATGGTCTGATGTTTTATAAAAAGTGTTTTATTCAAAATTCAAGTTTATATTTTGATTCAAAAAAATTTGAGATGTATTTTTTCTCATTTTTTAGTTCCCAGAACCTTTTCCATGCATTTTTGAACTTTTTTTCTAAGTTCATAAGATTGCTGAAATAACTTCCCTGATATCTCAGTTTAATTCCAATTGTTATTTGATACATCTTCTACAAAAACCATTATTATATGATAATATTCCCAATTTTCAATATTCACCTATTTAAGCTAGAAATATCAATTGTATACATACTTTTTATATACAATTATCATTTATTTCGCTTGATGATGGTTGTTCAATAATTGTTATGGTCAAGGCCGCCTATGGATGGCAAATCGTATCTTGGCTATCAAAAATTTAGGTAATTAGTTGTCATCAAACCATACGAACGACGATGTATCAACGGACCTACGCTTAGAAATTTCAGCCAACTACGATCATATTTTATTGAACACCCGATAGAATGTTTGCCATAAGAAAAAACATATCTCAATCAAAACCAAATATTTTGGGGTGCCTGTGCATTCGTCTGGACGATAAATGGTGGCTTACAAGAGGATTGCCCCTTGCGATCCACCGATGGCCTGCCATGCATTTAGCGGCTACCGGCTATCTACCATCGGCTCGTCGTCGGTTATTCAAAGGTTTCGCCGAGGCTGACTGGTTGGCTAGCCGACTCTTAGCCACCTAACGGCCTGGCGGACATGCCCTACCTACACGCCGAGCCGGGAGCAGTAAGCGGGCCGAATGCGGAAGCTCGGCAAACCGCTTTCGTCCCATTGTCAGGCCAGCTAGTCTGTGTTTGTTGGGTACTCTACCACCGAACTCTTCTACTATTGATACCAATGTAACCCATGCTTTAGCCCCAACTCGATCGTCGAACCATCAGTTCCAATCCTATCGGATCGTTACGAGTTATTGAGCAAAAACACATGGCTTCATCGGATTTGGCCAATTAACAAACTGAACTGACTAATTCAGACCTCGAAGGTACCCTGGATATTTTTCAAAACTTAAGGTCTTTCCTCTCGAAAGTTATCGTGTTTAAGGACGGACAGAATTGAATTTTATCACAAATTTCTCGGCACTCAATGGAGAAGTTACAGACATTACGGGAAAAATTATAACGCTCCTGTTCATAGGAAAAGCGCGCAAAAATATAAACTTTTTTTGAAATTTGTGACTATAGGTTTTGAAAAACTGAAATATTGATCATCAAGGGTGGAACCTGAAATAAACATTTGAGGATTTGGTGATAGTGATCCGATGATACGTAATTATGAACCATCCAACCATCTAGGTAAATAATTATTTTCATGTTTCGCAATGTTTGCAAAAAAAAGTAACTTGGTCAGGTGAGTCTGTGATCATACCAATTTTTCGATAGATTCAAAATTTTTTGAGCAATTCTACCGACCTGAGGATAAAGGTTCAAATTCTCATTGAATTCATTCAGTTGAGCTGAAAAGGGATGATTGGTGAACTCTCAGAAGCTCAGAATTTGTTGATGTGTCCTTACTTCACCTACAGCAATTGGTGATCTAGCAGTAAATTATAATATGGTAATGAACAATATCGTTCCAAACATGTTATCGATGAAAAAGGTGATAAATCAGTTTAAAATCAATTGAAGAATATAACCTGGACACAAATATTGCCGAATTCTATTGATTTTATGAATAAATATCAAACGGGGAATTTTTGGTCGAATATAAAATTTGTTATCAGTTCTGAGAAATGAACCGGTGCAGAACACCGTTTTCGATAGAACTGTTGCAAATAATTCTTTATGAATAGGAGGTATCAGTTCACCAAATCAGATTTATAGCAGTTGGAAGTGAACATTTGCGAAACGAAACCGGCACGCGAGTCGAGAGAACAGTTTGTTCTTCTAGATTTTTAGTCATGCTTGTAGAAGTGTCCATATTAATGCTCATTTTCAAGAGAGAACGGTGAACGTTGAATTAGGATTGGAATTCGAGGATGAATGTCATACTGCATTATGTATGAATGCTTTGATCTGAAGGATATTTATAGTTTGGGATAAGCGTCTGAAGAAAGTTAATCTCTTTCTCTAGACAGTTAGCCGTGTTTTTCAGAATATAATACATACAGTTTTCATTCGAAGTATGGTCATTGAGTCGATTGGATACTATCTTTTCATTTCGAATCAAACCACTTCAACCAATTTTTCATCTGCTGTGTATAAAAATTTTCTATTAAGAAATGTGGATTTATATATGGAGGGAAAAAATAACCACCGCTATTGAAACTTCTTTTAGGTGTACTAGGTAGTGGTAGTGAACTTTTGATTTGAGATTATCTCAGAAAAACAAATTGTGGCGTCGGACCAAGTGGGAGGGGATTCATTTGTTTGGAAATACCCACTTCGATCTTCCACATATTATCCCCATGGTCCACCAAATTATTCAATTGATGAATAAATCTATTTCGTAACGTAAAAGATTTATATACAACTATTCGGATAGTTTTACTTCGAAAGATTTATTCTCATTTATGTAATCTCCATAACCGCGCATACATGAATTTAAGATATCGAATATGACCTATACACAAACATACAGATTCTCATTGTCCTAATAAACTTGTTAATGTTTTCTACTACTAGTCATATTTCCATAAAATTGATTCAATCTACTATTATAGTCATACAGTAAAATCAGAAGAAAATCACTTATTTTATCTACTCCTATTGAATGATATAGTCATTACTCAACTACTTTTGATCAAGTAATAGTATATGTAAACAAACACCGTGCTCTCTCGTATAACTCCCTATTTCTTTGATTCTGAACAAGCTGATTGGCTGAAAGGGAACAGTCCATAATTGGTATTGAGGGGAGGTCACTTGAATAATTTTGACGTTTAATCAAATTGAGTTGATACCTAATTATTATTGTGAATATTTCGCTGAAAAAGATGAATTCAGATAGTGGAGATGAATTATTATGTACACCTTCAGAAATGAGACAATCAGCTAATGTTACCATACAGAATTTATTGCCCCAAAAATACCAAAACAAATATAGAGGTGTATACAACAATTTTCAAGATTGGTGTAGGTGTGTAGGAGTAAGAATATAAAGTCATTGTTTACAGAAAATGTTCTTTTGGCATATTTTAATGAACTTACCACTAAATATAAAGCATCGCCCCTATGGACTTTCTACTCCATTCTAAGAAGCACAATCAACATAAATAATGCTTGGTTATAGGTAACTATTGAGATTTGTAAATAAAGCTCTCTTTCTCTCGCCTTCGGCAAGTGGTGCAAACTCCATCTGCGTGAGTTATGACCTACATTACCGCTCATTGAATAATCTAATATATAAAATTCTCGTGTCCACAGTGTTCGTTGCCATACTCCTCCGAAACGGCTTAACCGATTTTGATGAAATTTTTTGCGCTTATCCGGTATCTATCAGAATCGGCCAACATCTATTTTTCATCCCCCTAAATGTTAGGGGTAGTCCACCCCTAAATTTTTTTTTTTTATTTTTTAGACAAAATTTCTAATTTCTATTTTTTTATGATACAACATACAAAAATACATACAATCCCCAATTTTCACCCTTCTACGATCAACCCTTATTTTTTAATAGCCAGAACAACGAGAGGCCGAAGGCCTCGAGCAATTTTGAAATTGCGAAAAAAGGGAGAGACCGGGGGCGCGAAGCGCCCCCCGCGTTTTCGAGAGGGAGAAACGGGCTTTCCTAAGGTAAGAGAGGCCGAAGGCCTCGAGCAATTTTGAAATTGCGAAAAAAGGGAGAGATATGGCAAAACAACGTTTGCCGGGTCATCTAGTATACTATATAATTATCTATTCTGCAGTTTATCCACAGACCTGACAAAAATGAATATCAAATAAGAACTTAAGAACTACGATCTGTGTACTGTTGGAAAGTTATTTAATTTCACATAATGAACCATTTTAAAAAAAATTGCGTACTAAATTGATTACCTACTGGTGGCTCTTATTCTTGCCAGGATGTCTCTCATTGAGAACACGAAAGGTTGGATAAATCAATATCAATTTTTTGCTACGTAAAAGTTTGTTGGATAAATAACAGAAATATTCAAATAATAACTCATTTTACAAAGTTTTATTCAACTTTCAATGTTGTTATGTTTCAGTCCTATTCAGATTTGAAGTAGGTAATCATTTCACTTGATCATATATTATATTTGGCAATATCACCCACGTACTGGCATGTCAATTTTTGCCATTCGCGGCTCCGCTTGCGTAGTTACAGGAAAAATATCAGAATTTTCTATGATAGATGCACAACGAGATAATAAATAAGTATGTCATAATGCTAGAGTTCAAAACCACTTCTACCCGATTGAGGTCGTGAATTGGGGTCAACTTTGAACCAGAAAACTATTCTGGTATGATAAATCTGTATTCAGAAACATTGAGTATAAAGCAAATAGAAATTTATAGAGATTATTCAATACTGTATGTGGATTCTGACATTTTTATATGAATAATTGTGTATTTCTGAAAAGATGCCCTTACTTTGATTGTGAAATTGATCCTCAAAGTTCTATATGATTACAAAAAAATTACGAAAAGCACTGCCGTGAAGGCAGGTGCTTTTGAGCGCTCGTACATGCACCTTGTAGGTATATTAGCATTTTCCAGTTTTAGAAATCAATTGAAGGAACTTTTGACAGCTGTCACAAAAATTCTGAAACTTAGGCGAAACTCCAGACTTCATGTCAGTGCTTTAGGTGACCAATTTTTTTTCGATAATTCGCTAGAATTTTCTACGGTATCTATGGTCTTGGTGGTGCGATCTGGACAAAGTTTGGCACGTAGTTTGAATACATTATTCCTAAGCTAGGTGCAGAATTTCATCCCAATCCAATCAGTTGTTTCGAAATTATCAGGAAAAAAATATTTTGAACAGCCATATTTACGGAACCCCTAGTCTAATTTTGCTCATTGATGAACGTGGCCGCGATATTCGCGATCTAAACCTACCCTGAAAATTTCAAGTTCCTAGGCCTTTCCGTTCAAAAGTTACAATTTTCTATGGTTTCTATGGTTCTGGTCATGCGATTTGGACAAAATATTGTTTTAATATATCATTTTCGATTAAAATACAAAGTTTCATCTCGATCGAATCCGTAGTTTCGAAATGATCGAGAAACCAAAATTCCAAACGACCGTATTTACGGAACCCCTAGAATAATTCTGCTCATTGGTAAACGTGAACGCGACATTTCAGATCCACACTTATCCTGAAAATTTCAAGTCCCTAGGCCTTTCCGTTCGAAAGTTATGATTTTCTATGGTTTCTATGGTTCTGATCATGCGATCTGGAGAAATGTAGCTTGAATATATCTTTCTCCATTAGTATACATATTTACAAAATTTCATCACGATCGAATCTGTAGTTTTGAAATGATCAAGAAAACTAAATTTCAAACGACCATATTTACGGAACCCTTTGTATAATTTTGCTCATAGATGAACGTGATCACGACATTCGAGATCCACACCTATCCTCAAAATTTCAAGTCCCTAGGCGTTTCCGTTCAAAAGTTACAATTTTCTATGGTTTCTATGGTTCTGGTCATGCGATCTGGACAACATTTCACATGTAGCTTGAACACGTCATTCTCCATTTGAGTGCAAAATTTCATCTCGATCAAATCTGTAGTTTTCAAGTAATCAGGGAAACAAAACTTTGAACGGCCATATTTACGGAACCCCTGGTGGAATTTGGCCCATTAACGAACTCAACCGAGGCATTCGGAAACTGAACCCACACTGAAAATTTCAAGTCCTTAGGTTGTTCCGTTCGAGAGTTATCGTGCTTACGGCCGGACGGACGGACATACTCAAATTTTCCGACGGATTCGTCATCAGTGAGTCGAACATAGTCGATTGAGACCATTTTCGGCTCAAAATTCGAAAAATACAGACATCGTTACGAAATGATATAGCCCTCGTGTAAGTAGTACGAGCGCTCAAAAACAGAGCATACCTCCCTGGGAATATTTCGATTAATATAATATGTATTATATTCAAACTTAATATAGTTGAATGTATTTTTATGATATACACGGTCAAAAAGTCTTATTCTGCTCCAAATGAATGAAATGTCTTTCTAGCTCTTTGGGTGAACAATACCAAACAAGTTGAACACCCAATTCCTTTTACATCAAATCCTGTTTCCTGTTCCACCGCAACAATTAATCAATTTAAAGTCGCAGTGATAAAATTATTCGATATTGTCGAGGATTTGTACAACATCTTATTATTCTCCACATTTTATGTAAATCGCAGACTAAGGAGGATTATGCGTAAGATTCTTATGTCGGCATGTACCAAGACAATCCGGAAATAATCCCCAGACAAACCATGCAGTCACGGAGGCCCGCGGGGTGAATGATGATAGCCGATAATTTCCCATAACTAACCGATTATGCTCTCTCTTGTTTCCTGAATTTCTTCTTTCTGCGCCAATCAGAGATCAAATTTAAATTTACTGTTATAAAAATTAATGGCTCAATGCCTAGCAAATCATTTAATTTCCGGAAAAATATCTGGCTCAGATGAATAAAAAGTAGAGTGAGCACTAATGTTTGGTTTACCGTTCGATGGTGACCGAGTAATATCTGATTCTTGTTCTCCTCTTATTGTCTATTATGTGTTCTGATAATTTATATTTTGGATTGATCTTTACCTACTGAATAGCTGATAATGATTGAAGGTTTGTTATTTCAGGTATTTTGAACGTTCAAGAATGAAAATAAATAAAAACTCATTGTCAAGAGGTTGAAAGTTGAAATGACATATTCTTTATGATGAACAGAATTCAAACAAATTCTGACAAATAATGTCAGATGTGACATACCGATGTTTTAAAAATGATTTCGTTTGATTATTATATTGATACGATCCTCAAGCAATTCCACATAAACATTTGTGTACTCATCTTTCAACTAACTACAGAGTTTCAATTGAATCAGTCAGAAAAAAGTATAAAAGCACTGCCGTGAAGTCAGGAGCTTTTGAGCGCTCGTTCATCCACCTTGTAGGTAGATTCGCATTTTCCAGTTTCAGAAATCAATTGAAGGAATTTTCGACAGCTGTCAAAAAAAATTTCATACTTGGGCGAAACTCCAGACTTCATGTTAGTGCTTCAGCTGACCAATTTTTTTTCGATAATTCGCTAGAATTTTCTACGGTATCTATGGTCTTGGTGGTGCGATCTGGACAAAGTTTGGCACGTAGTTTGAATACATTATTCTTCAGCTAGGTGTAAAATTTCATTCCAATCCAATCAGTAGTTTAGAAATTATCGGGAACAAAATATTTTGGACGGCCATATTTTCGGAACCCCTAGTCTAATTTTGCTCATTGCTGAACGTGACCGCGAAATTCGTGATCCTAACTTCTATGAGCAGAATTAGACTAGGGGTTCCGTAAATATGCCGTTCAAATTATTTTTTTCCTGATAATTTCGAAACTACTCATTGGATTGGAATGATCAATTTTGCACATAATGGATGTTTCAATAACAGCGCAAGATTTCAGTGTTCGATAAAACATGGTTTTCTGTACCAAATTATTGGAATATTTCTTGATTTCGAAAAATACATTTGGGAATTATGTATAAAACACAATATGTATGTTGTAAATGGCCGCCACGGCTTTGCTGAAGGCCAATTCTGGTCACCAAATCGAGAAATGCCACGACCAGAATTGGCCTCTTGCGATTTAACGCTTTTAGACTTCTGGCTGTGGGGTTATCTGAAGTAACAGGTTTATGCCAATAAGCCTGAAATCACCGAAGCATTGAAAGCCGAAATTAGACGCTGTATAAATGAAACGATACATGTATTCAATAACGTTATGGAAAAATTTCTTCAAAAGGGTACGCATATGCCAGCAAAGCCGTGGCGGCCATTAACAATATGTGTTGTTTCATACCTAATTTCCAAATGTATTTTTTCTGAATCGTTAAATATTTCAACACTTTGCTACAGAAAACCATGTTTAATCGAACACTGAAATCTTGCGCTCTTATCGAAACATCCTTTCGATGAAGAAGTATTTATTCGAACAAGGCATGTGGGAAATTTTGTTCAGATCGCATTACCAAGACCATAGATACCGTAGAAAATTCTAGCGAATTATCCAAAAAAAATCACCTAACGGACGAGAATTCTGGAGTTTCGCCTTGATTTGAACAGTTTTTTCACAGCTGTCAAAACTTTTTCGAATTTGTTTCTAAAACTGGCAAATGCGAATTTATCTTCAAAGTGGATGAACGAGGATCAAAAGCTCCTTACCTCACGGCAGTGCTTTTCATAATTCTTATAATTTTTCAGAAAACGCTGATAGTTCATCTCGCTTCAGTGTGTTAGGAGAAGAAAATTGAATTCTGATAGGACGTGGTGTATATGACATCAAACCATTTTATGTACAAATTTGTACCCAACCCTGAAAAGTAGAATTCAAGAAACAAAAATTTCTAAACCTTATAATATTTTGATCGAAAACAGTAACGCTCGATATTCGCAATTCGAAGGTAAAATCCGCTTTATGATAATCATTAACCTGATGGAAAAAATCTTCTTCATCGGCATACAACAAAGAAAGAGTAGGATTTGTTTCGGTCATATCGACATCAATTTCAAGGAATTACCAAGCTGAGTGATTAAATTGACTAAAGAGCTCATTTTACAGTTCTCCTTCTTTCACAAAACCCAATGCATTGATTATAACATATAAAATGAAGGATATTGACAACACGCGTATAATTTGGAACGAATTTTACTTGATGAGGAGAGGAAAGTAGCTTGGATCATGAAAAGACGAGAAGATTCATTGAAGAACGAGAAGTTACACATGTTCTTCTTTCATTGAATCGAATTATGATATGATGATAAGGTTTATCAATAAAATAATTGATTGCGGATAAGATGAGATAAAATTTATCCATAAATTCTCTGAATCGTTATTTCTAATAGTAAACCTCGGAAATCGACTCAAAAATTCAATATGGTCATACCATAACACCAAAGTACAGGATGCAAGGGAATTTTTTCAGATATTTATAATCATTATTGTTTCAATTCAAAAGATGAGGGAGTTCGTGATGTGAACAAAAACATTCGAATAACACTGACGGTGTCAGGGCTTCTTCGTGCTTTTTTGAATTCATCGCCAGAACGGTCACCCAGCCAGATACTGATCCCGTAGAACGCTGCTTGGCTTCAAGTATCGTCAAACCGATCGGCGGTTTCTGAAAGACTGATCAAACCGTTCTCCAACTGATACAACATTATACTTGATTTTAGTATCTGAACTGTTGTTTGAAAAATTTATTGTTCTTCAATCATTTTGATTGGGCACAATATACCTTGAGGTCGCAGTGAAATGTAACCCCCTTCCTAACTATAACTATCATTTTGATTTGATATATGGAGACACTGTAACGGGGCTATCGCAGCTATCACAGATTCTGTGAATCAAACTTCGATCTGATTAATATTGTCACTTTAAATAATCCACATTTCAAGCGATGGAATCACAGAATTATATGAAATATCTCGAATATTTCGGATCAGAAAAACACAATCCCCTTTCACGTGAAACAGCCATAGAGCTGAATTTTCCTATATGGTCCATTATCAATGCCGCATATGTAGACACAAAATACCTGTTTGTTATAAGCAATGCTTTCTTTCACGTCAAATTGTTCATCCTTATATTGCACTGAAGAGGCTCAAAAAGCCGAAACCAATCTGCCGTTTCGAATGATTATTTGACTGATTATTCTGCAGAATAATGGTTTCTTCATCGTTAGTGGTGTCTTCGAACACATAGAGATTCATTTTTCAATTCCACGATTCTCCATCACTAAGTCTTGATACCTCTCTCGTTTCGGAACTCGATTATTGGGGACATTTGTGCAGACATATAACGCTCGAAAACGACGAAAACGCGAAAAGTTACCTCCAAACTATTGTATAGGCTTTTCATCCGTGGCGTCTCGAGGTCTCGAATTATCATCCCAAAGAACGCGAAGTCTCATTAAAGTAATAACAGCCCAAACACTCCGCCGGTTTACGCAAGAACTCAATTTGAAAAAGTCCGATTTTTGACACCTCGAGAAATAAATTCGGTCAATCATACAGTCATAGATATTACGTGACGTTTATCCCGAAATTGAAATAAACGCGTGACAGTTGGCAATCAACTTCACAGGAAATGCTGCAGAGAAATCGGAACTTAACAGGCGGCCACGCCTTCTATACGATGATGATGATGATGATATAACGCTCTTCTTCATAGAAAGTAGCGCGAAAAAATTTCAAAACTAAAAATACATTATTAAAATGCAAAACTCCATTTTTTCTGCACTACTCAAGTCGTTTAGGGTCTCTTTAAGATTTGGTGCGAGAGCAACTGCATTTCACGCCGATATCAGGAATGTTTTTATTGACGCTACCCATTATGTATAAGCCTTCATTGAAAATACTAGTAATGTTTATTCGAAGACAAACATCAACCCTAACATGATTTCTCCAGAACCTTAACTTTTAAAAAAAATGTTTTCAATAAGATTCAATTAATATCCAATCTGACGCTGAAATCGATTTGGTAAAAGCACCGTTGTAATGATAATCATTAACATTTCAATATTCTAATCAACTGGTACATACATGTAGTGTACAGCGTTACGTGAATGCTCTACTACAGTTCTGAGATCGTAAGCGATAAAACATATCATCGTTTGTCTACAATTCCGAATGGATCCTCTTCATTATCCATTCATTCCACAAGTTTCCAATCGTAACAACACGCTCATACATTCCATAATGGTTCTCGAAATCATTGAAAACCAACGGTACCCAAAAGAAAATACTACAGACGGAATCTCAGGTTTACACGCCAGGCCAGTAAATGACCTGTCGGCCTCGAAACTCAGGTTGCATTAAAAATAATCGCACGTCTGGTTGAACTTCTAACGAAATAATAACATCGAAATCGGAGCTGTATAATTTGGTGGATGGTCGAGCAAACTGTATAAAGTATGACTCCGAAGAATGCAAACAAACAAACGCAATAATTATTCTTTCATTCCAGTTGAAGCATGTCTGAAAATGTTGAGTTAATTGAGACATTCGTAAATTTCAATATAGATAATAATAAACCAGTTTCCCTAGTATCCCGCTTTATTTCTTCGAAGAAATCTATTTTATAATGATTATTTTCAAAAACGGTACCCAATCAATAAATGTGCTGCTTTTGTTAATTTTTTTCGGGGGTAATATCCCTAGTGCATTTAATTTTTCCGGAAAAATTCGGAAAAACGAGTTTCTAAGTAATTTGTTTTAACAAATAGCATGAGCGAGAGTGGTTTTGAAAATCCGAGTCGAAGACGAGGATTTTTCCACTTTCGCGAATGCTATTTGTTAAAACAGATTACTTAGAAACGAGTGTTCCAATTTTTCCACAGGAAAAATTAAATGCCCGAGGGATATTTGGTAAGATTATTTCCTGAGTTAAATGAACATTTTATGTGTGAATTTTCTGAGTATTTAGTGGAACACTTTTTTCAACAGCCGCATTAATTTTACTTTCGGAAACATTTCCAAACCGATTCATTTTGAGTTTCAGTTGAAAAATTAATAAATTCGTGAGCGTTGTTTGTGATCTTTGTTGTTGGTAACGGTTCATAGCAACACAGCATAGAAACCATCAAATTTGTTTTTACGAAGCAACTTGTCAAACTTGCATGAAATTTTTCCAATTTTTTTTCCGAAAAAACTGCTGACAGCTATGTTGACAGTTGTTGAGCTATTTTTCCACTTAAAATTTATATTTGATATACCAATTCTTGATAGCGATTGGTCAAAATTAATAGGAAGGAAATAATCAGTAATAAACCTTTCGAATCATTTAAGGAAATGGTATATTATTTCATAGGGAGGGAACTGTCACTCTTCATAGCGAGCCTGGGTTTACCCGCCGAACGCAATGAGCCATGAAAAGTCACTTTTCCTCCGAATGGAATATGTTATTTTTTTCTTCAACGTTTTGAAATCTGTGGACCCACCTTAAGCTTAGATTTATATTTACGATCTTTATTATTGAGTGATCAATGCAAAAGTGGCCTAGTTACGGTTGTCTTGCAATATTAATTTTGATTTTGACGGACATGAAGTATAATAATTGTTCGTAACAAATTCATCGTTTACATAGCGACACTTTTCTCTTCGGCGTAGGGAAATGTAATCCATCGTTCACATAGCAACACTTTTCTCTACGGCGGAGGAAGAGTAGAATTTTTCGATGATCCTGTCAGTCGAAATATGACATTGTGTCTGTACGTTTGAAAAAATAGTATATCAAAGTATAAGTGGATAAAAAGGTCTTTAAAACACGCGCGATTTTTCGAGCACAACGGCGAAGCCAGTGTTTTGAAGACCAGTTGTCCACGAATACTTTACGCTATTTTTTTTATTGGAGCGCTTTGAAATCATGGAAACTGGTATTATTATAATGAGAATGTAAAATGGTTGAATTCTTGATCAGTATACTATTCGTTGTCATAGTAATGAGACAATCAGAACCTAATTTGCAATTTGTCATCAAAAATGAATTGTTGTTACCGCAGTGCTTGAAAATGAATTTAAATATAGATTTTTTGAAAAGTGAAGCAGAATCGCGGTGAAACCACATTTCTATTGAAATTTAGTAATATTTTATTTGGTGTAACAAGGTACCCTTGTCAGATCTATAATCGAAAAATTGTCATTCATCAGACTTCACGTTTCTCGAGTCGTTGCCGTAAAAAATTACGAAAAGCACTGCCGTGAAGGCAGGAGCTTTTGAGCGCTCGTACATGCACCTTGTAGGTGGATTCGCATTTTCCAGTTTTAGAAATCAATTGAAGGAATTTTCGACAGCTGTCAGAAAAATTCTGAAACTCAGACGAAACTCCAGACTTCATGTCAGTGCTTTAGCTGATCAATTTTTTTTTCGATAATTCGCTAGAATTTTCTACGGTATCTATGGTCTTGGTGATGCGATCTGGACAAAATTTTGCATGTAGTTTGAAAACATTATTCCTCAGCTAGGTGCAAAATTTCATTCTAATCCGATCATTAGTTTCGAAACTATCAGGAATAAAATAGTTTGAACGGCCATATTTACGGAACCCCTAGTCTAATTCTGCTCATTGATGAACGTGACCGCGATATTCGCGATCCAAACCCACCCTGAAAATTTCAAAATCCTAGGCCTTTCCGTTCAAAAGTTACAATTTTCTATGGTTTCTATGGTTCTGGTCATGCGATTTGGACAAAATAATGCTTTAATATATCATTCTCGATTAAAATACAAACTTTCATCTCGATCGAATCCGTAGTTTCGAAATTATCGAGAAAACAAAATTTCAAACGACCGTATTTACGGAACCCCTAGTATAATTCGGCTCATTGATAAACGTGAACGCGACATTTCAGATCCACACCTATCCTGAAAATTTCAAGTCTCTAGGCCTTTCCGTTCAAAAGTTATGATTTTCTATGGTTCTGGTCATGTGATCTGGAGAAATGTAGCTTGAATATATCATTCTCCATTCAAATACAAATTTTCGTCACGATCGAATCTGTAGTTTTGAAATTATCAAGAAATCTAAATTTCAAACCACCATATTAACGGAACCCCTAGTATAATTTTGCTCATAGATGAACGTGATCACGATATTCGAGATCCACACCTATCCTGAAAATTTCAAGTCTCTAGGCATTTCGGTTCAAAAGTTACAATTTTCTATGGTTTCTATGTTTCTGGTCATGCGATCTGGACAAAATTTCACATGTAGCTTGAACACCTCATTCTCCATTTGAGTGCACAATTTCATCTCGATCAAATCTGTAGTTTTCAAGTAATCAGGGGAACAAAATTTTGAACGGCCATATTTACGGAACCCCTGGTGGAATTTGGCCCATTAACGAACTCAACCGAGGCATCCGGAAACTGAACCCACACTGAAAATTTCAAGTCTCTAGGTTGTTCCGTTCCAGAGTTATCGTGCTTACGGCCGGACGGACGGACAGACTCGAATTTTTCGACGGATTCGTCATTAGTGAGTCGAACATTGTCGATTGAGACCATTTTCGGCTCAAAATTCGAAAAATACAGACATCGTGACGAAATGAATATAGCCCTCGTGTAAGTAGTACGAGAGCGCGTGTTTGAAAGTTCGATATAAACACACTGAGGCGTTCTTGAAATAGGTAAAATGGGGCATCAATAGAAAAAAAATGTTTTATTTGCTCTCAGAATTTCCATAAATTAAGTACTGGCAGTTTGAAATCCCAAAATGCTGCAAATTTCATGCTTTATTCGTTCTGCCTAATTTCGGCAAAAATAAAGGTTTTTGAGAATCATGATGAAGTGGCTCTAACTACCCTGAAGTGCATTTCAGCACGTAGGTTGACATGAAGTTTTCTCCATATTTCTATCTGTAGAAGCACGGCCTGAAATATTTGGTGATTTGGGACGAAGTTTTTTCTTATTCCTCGGTTGAGTTCGATAGAATTCTACAAGTGGTTCCGTAAATAAAGCCATTCGAAATTTTGTCGGAACTACAGATTCGATAGAGATGATATTCTGCATTCAAATGGAGAATTGCGTGCTCAAAATTTTGTCCAGATCGCATGATCAGAACCATAGAAGCCATGGAAAATCATAACTTTCGAACGGCAAGGCCTAGGGACTTGAAATTTTGAGGATAGGTGTGGATCTCGAATGTCACGATCACGTTTATCAATGTGCAAATTTAAAATGGGGGTTCCGTGAATATGGTCGTTTGAAATTCAGTTTTCCAAAATTACGGATTCGATCGTGACAAAAATTTTTATTTTAATGGAGAATGATATATTCAAGCTACTTTTTTTCCAGATCGCATGACCAGAACCACAGAAGCCATAAAAAATTCTAACGAATTATCGATAAAAAATTGGACAAAGCACTGAAGTGAAGTCTGGAGATTCGCCTTAGTTCTTTCAAATGGTATCTGGAAAATACGAATCTACCTACAAGGTAGATGAACGAGCGCTCAAAAGCTCCTGACTTCACTGCAGTGCTTTTCATGATATTTTTTAAATGTCTTTTTTTTGTCATTTTGAGCCAAGAATAGTTTCAAACGATTTGGTTCAACTCCGGACCAAGAATTCGTGGTCAAATCAAATTCGGTCCGGCCTTCCGGCCAAAAACAATAACTGAAGATTTCAAATTTTCACGGAACTTCAGTGGTTCGAATGTGCCGGTTGAGTTCGTTAATGGGCGAGAGTGGAAGTGTTCCGTATTTGGTTTTTTTCTCAATGATTCGAAAAATGCTGATCCGGCGAATTGAATATTTGTAGTTAGTTGTAAGATGATGACACAAAGATTCTTGTGAAATTTCATGGAGATCGTATCACTACGAAAATTTTTGAAACTTCGGTATCCCAGAAACTATTCGCCATATCCTGTTAAGTGTTCGTCCCAACATAATATGTTGGGACGAACATAGATGAAATGAGTGATGAGGAAATACAGCACTTTTTTATAATTATTTTCCCACTTAACTGGCAAGCTAATAACTCTTACATTAACCAATTCTTTTTATCAAATGCCTGAATTTTGTGTCATTTATGTGTGAATTCTATTCTTGGTCGCTTGTTGTACTTATACTAGAGCTATATCATTTCGTCACGATGTCTGCATTTTTTTATTGAGCCGAAAATGGCCTTAATCGACAAGGTTCGACTCACTGATGACGAATCCATCGAAAAATTCCATTATGTCCGTCCGGCCAGCCGTAAGCACGATAACTGTCGAACAGAACTAACTATAAACTTGAAATTTTCAGGGTAGGTTTGAATCTCGAATGCCGCGGTTGAGTTTGTAATTGGGAAAAATTCCTCTAGGGGTTTCGTTAATATGGCCGTTCGAAATTTTGTTCTCCGGATTACTTCGAAACTAATGATTCGATCGAGATGAAATTTTGCATGTTCAAGCTACATGCAAAATTTTGTCCACATCGCATGACCAGAACCATAGAAACCATAGAAAATTATGATTTTCGAACGGAAAGGCCCAAGGACTTGAAATTTTCAGGAAAAGTGTGGATCTTGAATGTCGCGGTCACGTTCAATGAGAAAAATTAGACTAGGAGTTCCGTAAATATGGGCGTTCATAATATTTTTTTTCTGATAATTTCGAAACTTCTGATTGGATTGAAATGAAATTTTGCTTATAGATGAGGAATAATGTATTCAAAGTACGTGCGAAATTTTGTCCAGATTGCATCATCAGGAGCATAGATAATTATAGCGAATTATCGAAAAAAGATCGGTCACAAAGTATGGAGTTTTGCCTTAGTTTGAAATTTTTTTCGACAGCTGTCAATGTTAGTGATTGGGGAAGGTTAAGGGATGGAGGAAATTCATAACAATGTCCGCGATCGCAACGATCCCACTTTTTACCTTTCACCCTGCGTCAATGATGTTTGTCGACTTCGGCTGGATTCAGGTGTGTGAAATCTCCGACCGCCGAACGAATTTTAAGCCAATTTAAATTCAATACAAGAATTTCAACGTGTGTGAATATAATTACAAGTATTTTCGTGGCATTTCAGACTGAAAGAAGTTGAATGAATTCCGGAAAAAAATCTTTCCTAGGCGGGATTTGAACCCACGACTCCAAATTGCCGTCCCCTCCATCCCTCAAACTTCCCCAATCACTAACACTAAATTTCGGAAGAGAGACTTTCCCAATATGCGGTTGAAATACTCGATATCCCAAGTAGCTTCGATGGAAAAGCGCCAGACCGGCAATTTGGAGTCGTGGGTTCAAATTCCGCCTGGGAAAGAATTTTTCCGGAATTCATTCATCATCTTTTTGTCTGAAATGCCACGAAAATACTTGTAATTATATTCACAGACGTTAAAATTCTTATGTTAAAAGCAAGAATGTTCATCAAAGTTTACTGAAATCTTGAAGGAAAAAAACAAACTGATCCTGATTTTCCAAGAGGAACGAATTTAAAACATGCATTCAAAAATTATGGTGCCAATTTTGCATGGAGCAGATATTCGAAATTCAGAACACAAAATGTATTTTGATGATGCTCTTTTACAAAAGTGCATTCAGATATTATCTGTAATGTTAGGTTGGGTTGAATGTAATAACATGGCCGAAAATTGGGAATCGTATAAGTGAAGCATTTAATCAATGAACATTAAATTTGAAATTGGTTGCTTTTTCAGATAATCTTCGAAAACCTCTGAAATCAACAGTCATTAATATAACTCAACCATCTAGATAAGATCTACAATAATTTTGACTAGGTTTTCGACAGACACAGGGCAGACTTGAATCGTGTTGGGTTTGAATTATTCTCTTGTGCCCTTTTTTCTATAAACAAGAGCCGTATTGCCAAAAAATGTCTCTAATTTACGAATTTTCAACCGAAAATGGTCATAAGCAATTAGGTAGGACTTACATATGAAGAATTTTCGGTAACGTCCGTCCGTCCGTAAGCACGATTTTCAGCTACATTTGAGGTCCGAATGCACCGGTTATGTTCTTAAATGGGCAGAATCCGCCAAAGAGTTTTGTAGGTATAGCCATCTTAATTTTTTTTCCAATATTTCAAAAGATACCTACTTGATCGAATTGAAACTTTGCAGTTAGTTACGGCTGGACGACACAAAGGTTCATTTGAAATTTTGTGAAATTTTCATTACTAGAAAACAAAATTTTCCTCTGAATACTTCGTTATCCATGTCCTGCTGAAATTTTTGTCTTCATATTCATTTAATGAATTATTTGGAGATCTTTTCAGCCGTTACTCGATAAAAGAAATTCGAATTCTTTTGATCTGGTATATTTGGGAATTTGATTATATTTCTGTGATTTAATCTCTTGAAGATTATGAAGACAAAATGAAACTATTGTTGTCACACTGACATCTGATTTGGTTAACAGAATATGTTTCAAGAATTCGTGAAATATTTCAAAATCTGACATATCGAACTTTGAATGAAAATATCATGAGATATACTTATTTAGAGGTGAAAACTGGGTGAATCCGATTAAATTCGTCTCCTTTTGAAAATTTCAAAGTAGCAAAAATAATGTTCCTGATTCGTTAGTGAAGTGTCTGATTCGTGAGTGAAGTGAATTCGCTCTTGAACGCTCGCGCGAACTCCGCTCAGCGTGGTTCGGGTAAACAGCACTTTTCCACACTTGTTTTTTAAGGCCTTTTTCAAACAATATGAACCTAAAAAAAAGGGATTCGAACAGTTATGTGTGAAATTTATTTTTATTCTCATTCGAATATTGTTCATCTTAATAATTTATTTTCACATTTTCTATCAGTCAAAGATGAGCTCGGGGTTAAAGTATTCATTAAACAGTATTCATTAAACATAACTGACTATATTCACTAAGTAGAATGAGTTTGGTCGATAGTTGAAGGTGATGAAAGATAAAATCACATACCCACTGTTGATATGGCGAATCACCTGCAATTACCTGGAAGCTCCTTTCAAACATACCTAATACAGAAGAATATTTATTATGCTATTGACATACATTCGGTCGTTCTTCCCGAAAACCGATTATGAAATTACACTCGGATAATTTCATTTTCCTATCCAACGACAGTGGGTTAAATGCCCAATTTGCCTACATATTCTCGGCATCTAATTGAGTTTATGCCTGCGGTATGTTGGAGGTATGCTGCAAGGTTAATCTCGAAGCCGTAGGATAAAATCGTGAACGGTGTGAAAGTATTCTGTTTTTTCAATGCCAATGACGATGTTTGAAATAACAACGTATTCATGCTCTGAAAATCATGATCACCCACGATGGCATTCCTGATGCAAAATATCTGGAAGTGTGAAGGACAAAGAAAAAGTTCTTCCGTTTCTCGCCTTTCTGATTGCAAACAGATTCGAATAAATCTTGGTGAGAGTAGACAGTCTCTTTTTGTAAGGAAAACAAATAAATAAATAAATTTTCGGGCTCATGCCTTATAAAGATTGGGAATTGCCGACAGTATGGTCGTTCAGCATCAACTCTTCCGGAAATAATTAAGGACTCTGGGTCTTCATAGTTGAGCCTCTTTTGGTCATCCCTGTAGTTAAAGACCAAATTTTGTAATAGTTCAAGACAAGAAAAAAAATGTTGACGGATTTTCAATGGAATATCAATGATATCTCCTGCAATTAGATGTCAATTATTGATATTATTTCTATAATCGCACAGGGAAAGCATTGAATGGAATCAAGCGAGTTTTCTCCTATAAGGTATTGCGACTGATCAATTAGAAGTTTTCATGGATTATAATTTTCCGAAATCATTTCTGCTTTGAAAAAATATTAACCCACTGAAAATCTGATATTGAATTTATAACGAAGAAATGTTTCGATCGTACATTGGATCCAATTAAATTGGTTAATAATACCCTAGAAAACCTACCTACAATATATTATTTTCGAAGAACTGATTCAATATTCCTGTTTATATTAATTTTAAATGATCGAAAATAGTCGTATTCAATCAAATTCAACCTGTTTTAATCTGTGTATCGGAATATTTCAATATATTTTCATCCGAAATTTGAAATGCCAGATTTTGAAGATTCCACGTAAAATTCTGGAAACCTGGAAGAATAACGTGAGGATGAGAAACCTTTGAAAAACATTACTCACTTCTTATCCAACTGCAAATAACTGAAACGTTGTTTCGTTAAAAGTTAATTAATCATAATAACATTGAATTGACATGATGAAACAATGTAGCGAGACTATCGGACCATAGAATATGAAACGAACCACTATGAACCAAACCAACTGTCAGTGAACCAATGTTGTCATTTTATTCTTATACTCGTCAAGAGATGGAATTACAGATTATAACATATTTCTCCACGCCGAACATAATTTTCTTTCCACGTGAAGCAGCTGTAGGTTTGAATTTTAATATAACTTATTTTATCGATTCAGTCACAGACACATAAACACCTATTAGGGCCGGTTTCACAATGTCTGGTTATTCTTCAGGTAACTTGACCCAACACTATTCGGGTTGAAGTTTCGGTTAGCAAGAAGATTAACGGTACATTAGCCATTGGTTAGTGCCAAACAAGCCATTGTGAAACACTTTCCTATGGTAAAAGTCGTAACTTCAGGTTAAGTGTCGGTAACCAGACATTGTGAAACCGGCCCTTAGTCTCATCTCATCAATGGAATTCAGACGTTATTTTTGTTATTGTTAATCGTTGGAGTTCTTCTTTCCGGCAACTTATTACTGTTAACAATTAAGTTCCTCTGCTGAAATGTAAATTTTTGAAACTTGTATAACCCTAACTAATTTTTTGTTCGAAATGTTATTTTGCGTCAGATTGAAAAATATTGCGTCGGTACCATATTTGTTAATGAAACTTCTGCACGGCTCGAAACGCAGTATGAAATAACCAAATATGAATTTTTTGGATTCGTTTAGGAGATTTGTCGAAAATATTGAATTTAGTCCAAGAGTGAAGTTCCTTTATTTTCACATAACCGACTATTTGTTATTGATAAAAGTTTATCATCATAGACATGTTGACGGTGAAACCATTATTTTCGGATATACATATAACATAATTATGAATATAATGATTAATGATGTTGTAACCAATTCGAAAAAGTACTCAACGTCCGCTTTTCGGCTTGTTTTCGAGCAGCCGATACTTAGCCGTGGACGACTCACTTCGACGAAAGACGAAATCATTGCGATTGGAATGCGAAACAAGTGCCGTTACTGATGCATATTTCGTATTTCCTGATCCTTTGTTTTTTTACCCGCACCGAATTTAATTTTTGGCATTCGCAATGTATGCATCGTATCCCAAATCTGCGGGAGTTGATTTCAGAAAAAAAAACTAGTATTTTTGCGCCTGTGTCATTATAGCTTCTATTGCATGAGAACATTGAAAATTGAAAAACAGAATGAGAACTAAAATTCTGAAGCGTTGTTGATCATAACAAACGAGAAACATGTGGATAATGCGGTAATATTGTTTCGTGGTCACTGTTGAATTAGGACCGTTTTTTTCAAGAAATGTCTGAAAATACGTAATACATTCCGATCGCCACGTATCTTCAAAATGAAGCCGTTCAGTAATTTGTTCATTTAAAATTCTCTTTTGAAATACCGAAAAGAATCATTTCTCGTTTTTGAGCGCTCGTACTACTTACACGAGGGCTATATCATTTCGTCACGATGTCTGTATTTTTAGAATTTTGAGCCGAAAATGGTCTCAATCAACTATGTTCGACTCACTGATAACGAATCCGTCGGAAAATTCGAGTCTGTCCGTCCGGCCGTCCGGCCGTCCGTCCGTAAGCACGATAACTCTCGAACGGATCAACCTAGAGACTTGAAATTTTCAGTGTAGGTTCAGATCCCGAATGCCTCGGTTAAGTTCGTTAATGGGCCAAATTCCACCAGGGGTTCCGTAAATATGGCCGTTCAAAGTTTTGTTTCCCTGATTACTTGAAAACTACAGATTCGATCGAGATGAAATTTTGCACTCAGATGGAAAATGAGGTGATTTAGCTACATGCGAAATTTTGTCCAGATCGCATGACCAGAACCATAGAAACCATAGAAAATTGTAACTTTTGAACGGAAATGCCTAGGGACTTGAAATTTTCAGGATAGGTGTGGATCTCGAATGTCGTGATCACGTTCATCTATGAGCAACATTATACAAGGGGTTCCGTAAATACGGTCGTTTGAAATTTTGTTTTCTCGATAAATTCGAAACTTCGGATTCGATCGAGATGAAATTCTGTATTTTAATCGAGAATGATATATTGAAGCAATATTTTGTCCAGATCGCATGACCAGAACCATAGAAACCATAGAAAATTGTAACTTTTGAACGGAAAGGCCTAGGAACTTGAAATTTTCAGGGTGGGTTTGGATCGCGAATATCGCGGTCACGTTCATCAATAAGCAAAATGAGACTAGGGGTTCCGTAAATATGGCCGTTCAAAATATTTTTTTCCAGATAGTTTCGGAACTACTGATCGGATTGGAATGAAATTATACATCTAGCTGAGGAATAATGTATTCAAAGTACGTGCAAAATTTTGTCCAGACCGCATCACCAAGACCATAGATACCGTAGAAAATTCTAGCGAATTATCGAAACAAAATTGATCAGCTGAAGCAGCGACTTGAAGTCTGGAGTTTCGCCTAAGTTTCAGAATTTTTTTTACAGCTGTCAAAAATTCCTTCAATTGGTTTCTAAAACTGGAAAATGCGAATCTACCTACAAGGTGCATGTACGAGCGCTCAAAAGCTCCTGCCTTCACGGCAGTGCTTTTCGTAATTTTTTTCTAATTTTCTCTATTAGCAACCTCTATACCCAGTATAGAGGTTGCTACTTTTTAAAAGGTCAAACTTCAGTGGGAGATCATACAGGAGATTTGCAACAAAAAATGTCATATAACACATGGTCAAAATGTTGACGGTTATTCTTCAATTTAACATTTTTTGATTTCAAGGAATATTTCAATTTTTTTCATGAAATTGATTATACTTCAGTTATCCTTGTAGCGTCATCAAATTTGACTACATATCTGGATACAGCAACAAATGTGCTACAAGATTAGAATTTCTCTTTGTCAAAACATTTTGTATTGTGGGCGTGGTAAGGAGATGAATATCACGATTCTGAAGTGAACAAAACCAGTCATATTTTTCCAATGGTTTCATCAATGGAAAATGATTTATTATGGACATGTTTTCTTTCCAGCAAAAAATACCCTATTTAGTGTGCTTTCGAATGACATATCAACTTTTGTGCTTGAGGCTTGTCTTCTGCCCTAAAATCATGGCTAAAAAGATAACAACGAAAAAGTCGAAATATTCCAAACTTAAATTTGCTCTATTTTGAAGCTCTATGATTAATTATCGGAGTTATTTTCATGGAAATCGTGAATTTTTTTGTCGATGCAAAAAAATGTGAAGGAATAAACTAAATTCAAATAATACAGATTTTATGAAAACATGTTAAGAAGACAGACAACTTCTACTTGTTACAATTGTTAAAAATGTGCACCGCCTTGTTCAATACCTTTCACACATCGTTTTTGCACTTAATCTACAACCCTGTGAAGTTCACAACGTTTCTGAAGCATTTCTGCACAACACAAATTAATTTTTTCGATCACATCCTCTCGCGTCTGAACGCGAATTGGATATACTTTTTCTTCAAAGGTGTTCCAGACATAAAAATCTAAAGGCGTATGGTCGGGGCTCCTTGGTGGCCATCTTACCGGGCCGTACCTCCCAATCCATTGCACCTCTGAATATTCATTCATCAAGTCCCGCAAATTCCGGCGTTGGGAGTCATGAGAGGTGAACTTTTCGGACCAGTAATACGCCCGATCGCCTCAACGCTGAAGAGTTCATAACATCAATCCAAAGCAGCTGAACGAACATATTGCATGAAATACCCATGGCTAACAGACAAAATATCTGGCTTCAAATGGATGACTGCCCAGCTCATAATAGCCGGAATTTACGGGACTTAGGCAATGAGTGAATATTTTGGGGTGTAATGGATTGGAAGGTACGGTCCAATAAGATGGCCACCAAGGAGCCCCGACCATACGCCTTCGAATTTTTATGTCTGGAACACCTTGGAAGAAGAAGTATATCGAATTCGCGTTCAGACGCGGGAGGATCTGGTCGAAAGAATAAATTTGTGTTATGCAGAAATGCAACAGAAACGTTGTGAACTTCGCAGGACTGTAGATTCAGTGCGAAAACGATGTATAAAATATATTGAATAAGGCAGTGGAAATTTCGAACAATTGTTATAAATAGTAGTATTCTTTACATGTTTTCATGAAATCTGTATTATTGAAATCCAGTTTATTCCTTCAAATTCTTTTGAATCGACTCATTAATTTATGATTTCCATGCGAATCACTTCAATATTCAATCATGAAGAGCTTCAAAATAGAGCAAATTTAGGTTTGGGATATTTCGACCTTTTCGTTGTTATCTTGTTAGCCATGATAATAGGGCAGAAAACAAACCGCAAGCACAAACGTTGATATGTCATTCGAAAGCCAACTAAATGGGGTATTTTTGGTGGAAAGATAACATGTCCATAATTGAAGATTTTTCATCGATAAAACCATTCAAAAAATATGACTGGTTTTGTTCACTTCAGAATCGTGATATTCATCTCCCTACCACGCCCGCAATGCAAAATTTTTTGGCACATTGAAATTCTTATCTTTCAGCAAATTTAATGCTGTTTACAGATATGTGGTCAACTTCTACGAGGCCACAAGGATAACTGAAGCATAATTGATTTTATGGAAAAACTAGAAATATTCCGTGAAATCAAGAAATGTTAAATTGAAGAATAACCGTCACTATTTCGACCATGTGCTATATGACATTTTTTCTTGCAAATCTCATGTATGATCTCCTTCTGAAGTTTGGCCTTTTTAAAAGTAGACACCCTGTACAACTTTCCAATTTTTCTCAGAAAATGAAATCGTATAGAACTTTGGAAATGCTTCTTTATATAATTCTCATGGCATTCTCGTTTACTTCGTTATTATATAGAGAAACACCCATCTTTGACTTCAGAGCAAATACAAAATACTCACAATTCATTGTGGTCAAAATCGCCAACAACGCATTCAGAAACCTATGGAGAACCTGCCCTTCGGCAATTGAACATATCATATTACCCACGAGGCGTTCCGGAGCTCGAGACATTCAATGAAAATTATTGTTGAATGAAATCGTCATTGGGACAACAATTCCTACGATTGATCTAACCTAATACATCCTAGTTTGCTCTTACAAACAACACCGGTCGAGACAATTCACACCTAATTAGGTATACATCGAATATTCCACAATTGTTACGGAACGCCATTGATTTCGAACGATTTCCGGTTCCTGGTCATAACTGTTTTATATAGAAAAATAAGCTTTATCTGTCGCTACTCGCATTTTTTTGTTCAATGAATTGAAAGAATTCTAACGGAAATGAAGAAATCAACGAACTGAGGTTTAGATCTCGAATGTCGTAGTCTGGTTCATTAATGAGCAAAATTAAACCAGAGGTTCCGTAAATATGGTCGTTTGTAATTTAGTTTTCTTGATAATTCCAAAACTACGGATTTGATCGTGACGAAATTTTGTATTTCAATGGTGAATGATGTATTCAAGCTACATTTTGTCCAGATCGCATGATCAGAATCATAGAAACCAGAGGAAATTATTACTTTCGAACGGAAAGGCCTAGGTACTTCAAGTTTTCAGGATATGTGTGGATCTGGAATGTCGCGGTCACGCTTATCAATGAGCGAAATTAGACTAGGGTTTCCTTAAATAGGGTCGTTTGAAATTTAGTTTTCTGAATAATTTCGAAACAACGGATTCGATCATGACTAAATTTTGTCTTTTAATGGAGAATGATGTATTTCTGCTAAATTTCGTCCAGATCGCATGACCAGAACCATAGAAACCATAAAAAATTATAACTTTCGAACGGAAAGCCTCATGGACTTGAAATTTTCAGGATAGATATGGATCTCGAATGTCGCGGTCACGTATATGGATGAGCAAAATATGACCAGGAGTTCCGTGAATATGGTCGTTCAAAATATTTTCTTCCTGACAATTTCGAAACCACTGATTGGATTGGAATGAAATTTTGCGCATAGATGAAAAATAATGTATTCAAACTAACTGCGAAATTTTGTCCAGATCGCATAACCAAGATTATAGATACCGTAGAAAGTTCTAGCGAATTATCGAAAACAAAATGAGTCCTTAGCACCAGAGCTTCGCCGAGCACTGAATATTAGTGCTTCGAGCACTAAGCACTAAGCACTTGGAAGAAAGGGCTCCCAAGTCGCGAGCACTAAGCACCAATTTCTACAAAAGGCTCGCAATTACTAAGCACTTTGTGAAAGTAATTCGATATTTCGAGCACTAAGCCCTAAGCACTTTTTTGAGAACTGTTGAGGTGAGGTTCATTTTAATCGGAAGAAAAATTGTACCTATTTAGTTAAGCTGTTTTATGATAAAATGTGAGATATTTGGCAGGTCAGAAAAAATGTAAAGGGTGTCCCGAATTCGATGCTCACTTGGAGCATGTCAAGAGCTATATGCGTTGGATTCATTTTCACGGGACTGAATATCAATACTAGATCTCAAGGTATCAAGGTGTTGGCGTCGGTCGCATATATTCGTGTTAAAACAAGATTGAAAAGGGCTTAGTGCTTAGTAATCCGCAGAAGTGCTCGGGAGCACTTTGGGGATTACTAAGCACTAAGCCTTTTGCTGAAGTGCTCCAATTACTAAGCACTAAGCTCTATTCTCAAAAAGTGCTCGGGAGCACAGTGCTTGGGAGCACAAAAGGGCTTCGAGTGCTTTCACAAATACCAAGCACAATGCTTTGGCACAGCTCTGCTTAGCACTGACGTGAAGTCTGGAGTTTCACCTTAGTTTGAAACTTTTTTTGACGGCTGTCAAAATTTTCTTCAATTGGTTTCTAAAACTGCGAATCTACCTACAAGGTGCATATGAGGATCTAACCTCCTTGAAGCCTTCTCAGATACTGGAGTTCATTGGAGCTCTGGAACTGTAGGGCGAGCTGTAGGTAGCTTATTTGCGAATACGGCTCTGATGGGGGGCACAATAGACCTTGAGGTCGGAGTGGAACGTAATCCCCTTCCTAACTATAAACTATAAACTTTACAAGGTGCATAAACGAGAGCTCGAAAGCTCCTGACTTCAAGGCAGTGCATTTTATAATTTAGTTAGGTAAGAAGGTATTCCTCATTTTCGTGAATATCAGTTGCCGGCTATAAATATGCATCAACAATTGCATCCATTATCTGATTGATTTCAGAATATTAGATGATTCCATCCAAATGCTTCAACTTCCAGTCTCAGATATGAATTTTATTTCATTCGAGTTCTCCACTTATTTTTCGACCCCATTTTTGGAAAGAGGTAATACAATATGAATCAAATTGCTGATATATATATATGATATATTTTTCCTCTATCGTTAATTTATGCAGCCCTATATTACACAGGCTAACAGACATTTCGGTGCTAGAGAGAATGTAGCCTTTTTTCATTGATTTCGATTTGTTGATTCCAAAAATCAAAACCGTTTTGCCTTATCAGTTCCCGAAACTGAATTAGTCATGCTATACCTTGGATAGTAACGGAAGAAAAACCCTCGATATCTTATTACTTTCAATTCCAAAATGTGAGTAATAATGAAGGTAATCAATGCAATATTGAAAACAAGTAAATGTATTAATAGGTTCTTCTTCTACTATATCTTTTATGTGATCATCAAGTTCGTTCTGGTAAAATTGTTGAGGACTCGGAGGAGAACCAACGTTACCACTGTCATATTCCTCATCTGTATCATGCACATGTTTCACATGCAACGTCATCTTCAGAGACCTTTGGAAAGATATGAAAGGTCGGAATGGGTACGTCCTCTAAATGAAGAACTGTTGCAGAAAGTAAATCTGGATCAGCATGGTTTGATAACTCTCTCCCAAACATATGTACACCGAACTTGAGGGATTTTCCCTTTCCAATCTTCCATTGGCGTAAATGTTCCATACAAGTCTTACAGAGAACATTCGGAGCCCACTTCTTATCTTGGTCCATAGCTCTTACACCGAAGTAAGCTAGATAAGCTTCTTTCACGGTCGGAAATTAATTTTTTGTGAACTTCTTGAGTGTAGTCACCACATACATAGCAAAAAATATCAGAGTGATTGACACAACGCCTTCTATTCGAAGCCATTCTGTAGAAGAAAAATACGCAATAAATCCAAAGTTTTTTGTCAGGAAAAACTTGAGGTGAGGGCTGTGGAACCCCGTGATAACACCGTCTTCGTCTTCTTTTCTTTTTCTGATGCTTCCTCAGCATGTATTAAAAAAGATGAACAAATAATGTAGGTAGGTACTTACCATTGGAATGTTTTTTGGATATTTCACTGTTTGAGCAAAACTTCCATTATTCATCAGCAACATATCGTCCTTGAATCCAATTTGTTTCTTGGTACTTCAAATTCAATTAATTAAACTAAATCAAAATAAGTTTTACTGAATTCAAACGTTCCTACCTACCCGGTATCAGTTAACTTCTGACTTCAGGTCAGAGGTGCTGTATAATTAGAACGGTAGCTTATAAACAGTTTTTAGAATCAGCAGGTGAGAAACCTATAAAAACAGTTGCAATTTTTCCGGCAAAAAAATGGAAGAAAAGTCTGTTGGCCTATGTTATAGAAGGAAATAGATTCTCACACCAAGATGAATTCGGGCAAGAAAAATGCCCAGCTGAGTTGAAGAGTACATTGAAACATGTCGAATCCATTATACGCCATGAAAATATTAGAATCCTCTTCAGAATGAATTTTCATTCATGGGGAATAGTCCTCATCTGTAACACCGGGACCATCATTGGAACGAATGAAATATTATCTCAAATCTGAATGGAAACCCAATAAATATTCGAATATTTCGTATATTGTTTGTTATCGAACCCGCACTCTCTGGATCGTACTTCCGGCAAAACAATACAGTCCACTAGAATTGGGGCCTGCCTTAGAGTATAAAATAACAGGAGGGAGCATTGGCTCAAATAAGTGGATCCGGAATAGAGGCTCAATATGGCCAATTTTGAACAGTGGAGTAGGTTAGGTTCTAGGATCATTATATCATTTCGTCACAATGTCTCAATTTTTCGAATTTTGAGCCGGGAATAGCCTAAAACGATAAGGTTCAACTCACTGATGACGAATTCGTCCTCGAATTCTCAAATTCATTTCTGTCCATTCTTATATACGATAACTTTCGAACGGAAAGACCTAGAACCTCGAAATTTCCAGGGTTCATATGTCGAATGCAGCGATATGCAAATATATTTTCATTGTCTGAAATCGTTTCTAACATTAGCTAATTCAAAATTTTTGATGAATTCTCAATGGAAATAATAAACATCTCTCATTCAATAAAAAGAGGCATTGGAATAATACATATATTCTCAGAACAAACATATTCATTGTTCTTGAAATTCAATTAATTTCGTCAACATTACATCGAAATCAATCTTATTTGACTATATTATTATTGCGATACTTCTAACGGATTAATACAGTTTATTATAAATATTTTGAACTTTAAAGTTATCTCTATCTCTATAATTGAGGAAGATAGCATGTGTAATTACACATGCTACGCCAATGGACCATATCAGCAATTCTAACCAAAACAGCCATGGAACTACCAAAATAATGAATTATAAATGGAAGGTCGAGACGAACGATTTGGACCCAAGTTTTTAATGGTGGGGGTTAGGAAATACTCCTTCTTGTTATTCTGTATTCTAAGGGGCCTGCGGCCTGTTTCTATTGAGACATTTCGAGCAAGCATTCTTAATTATATTCCGAAATTAAACACTCAGTAGATTCTGTAAAACTCCCCAAAAAAGCTCTGAGTGCTAGTTGAGGCTGGTTCACTGTGCTTTTATGCCACTTGAGGAACAGGACTATTAGTTGCTGTTGCCTGCACGATAGGCACATACGCGGGATAGTGAACATTTTTATTAGTAGCTTTGATTAACTTGCATAGATGAAAACAAACCACGAACGAGAGAGCTACAGTTTCATAATAAATGCACTCTGTGTCTCACAATTGAAAGGACACACTTGATATGTGAGCCAGAAACGAACAGTGTGTCAACTGTTCCAAGACGAACCCAAACCAATAGACGTTATTTGTCCTCGAAGAAATTCCGAGGACCCTTTCCGATTTTCTTGGAACAGAAACAAAGAATAAAGGAATTCTACACCATTTCGGTAACGCTCCTCCAAGATTCGAAATCCTAAGGATTCAATGCCTAACACACTTCCCAAGATTCAATTAAAACACACCTGCTGGTAGGCCGCCTCAAATTTCCATGTTAACATTGATACCTCGTTTACGGTGAATGAATTCGCTTCAAATTTATTTAAGTTGTCAGCATGACCATTTTAACCGTTCCAAAGCAACCTCATTTCTCATTCAAATTATATGAGAATTTCAGCACAGAAGCTGAACTAAGCAGATCAACAAGGTTAAAACATGGTGCAGTCAAGTACGAATGTGTTGGAGATATCTGTCAATCTCGAAAGTTTCCCAGGACCTGATGCATTTCTCTCATTTCAGTTTATTATAGGACAGTATCATGTGTAGAATATTTTGAACGTGAGCTAAAAGCGGAAAGCATAATATAGCAACCTGTAGACAAATCACGTTTCTGCGAACGTCCAATGAAACATATTTAAGGATGATACATGCATGGAGATTTCGAGATTGTGAAACTGTAATCATGTCGTTTCATTTCCTTCACCTTGAGTTCGCTTGATAATAAACGATGAACTTTTCGAATGCTACTCGATAGCTCCTTATTTCAATGTATAAAAAAAATTGAAAAGCACTGACCGTAAGTCAGGAGCTTTCGCGCCTTTGATTGTATTCATCGCCAGAGCGTTAACCCATCTGGGTGATTCAAATTAATGAAATAACAAAAAATTATTCTATATTAAACTAACAAAACAATTCATGTTACACCACCAAATCCATCATTAGCTCCTGTAGACCGGTTTCGATTTATAGCAAATCTCATCAGTAAAGTTAGCAAATGATAATGTCGATGTAGGAAACAGATAACCTTCAAAGCATAACGCAGCGGTGATCGGAGAAAATGAACATGAATTGTTTTGTTCGCTTGCTATTAGTTTATCTAGAATATTTTTTCTTATCTCATTACTGAATTGGATAATCTCAGATAAATAGCCATTATATTATTCTAGTCAATTATTCGGACGAATGAGGTTGTAGTTCGAAGCCGAATATCCATATGTGACAATTATGCTCGTGATGTTTACGGCGATCACATTTTGGTCATTGTCCTTGGGATTTGAGAAAACCCGCTGCATTTCAAAGGTTTTCTCTTTCTCAAATCGGATTTATCATTTGCTAACGGTACTGATGAGATTTGATATGAATCGAAACCGGTCTACAGGTGCAAATGATGAATTTGTTGGTCCCTGGGGTAACATGAATTGTTTTGTTGGCTTGCTATTAGTTTATCTAGAATAATTTTTTCTTATTTCATTTTTGAATGTGATGATCTTAGATAAACAGCCATGATATTATTCTCTTCGATAATTCGAAAAATATCGATCAGATTGAACTGAATCTTAACAGTTTATAAGGAATTTTGATAGAATCGTGTCAGAAGAAAAACATCAACTTCAATCCCGAAATATATTCGCCATATTATTCTGCTGAAATTTTGTGTGTACATGAAAGGCATGAATAAAATAAGTTCTGGTGTTCCAAGGTGTTCCATGTATAAATAAACTAGGATTTTCATGATCTAATGTTGGGCGAAAACTAGAGACTGTATTGTATATTGTTAATAAATCCCGACTCTCCTAGGCCTCTGTGAGAAGCTCAGAGCTTGTGCGAGTTAGGAGACCCGGTTGTGTTCTGTGTAGGCTTTGGTACTGTGTCCTTACGCCACCTGAGGCACAGCACTGCTAATTGTTTACCCAACGGTGAATGGTGGAACCGTGCTCCCTGTCAGAAAATTTTTTTCCCGACCGGAGGATTCGAACCCGGAACCGATCAAGGAGACCGACACCAAAGTCGACTGCGCTATCCACTGCGCCACGGCCCCGTACTAGAGCTGAAGGAATTGCTATACCTTAATGCTGGGACTCAAGTTCGTTGGTGTATTTTTTGCTTAGGCAGAAGAGCCGTTACCGCAATATTTGCTCTGTCATACCTTTTACTAATATCTGAACTTTTTCCTGTACCCAGACCAGGAGGAACCGTTGCTGTGAACTGAGATGGTCATTCTTTAATAAACATCGTCAAGAATATCAATTGAACAGAATAAGATATCGGCATAGATATTATGTACCCATTAGACGAGTTTTTTCAACTGTCTAGTCGAACTATTTCAAGTTTCAACCGAACTCAAATTTGTACTGTTTTGTTCTCGAAATTTTTTTTCCTTATACATTTTATTTTATCGATGTGTTTTCCGGGTAGAAATTGTATCATGTCTTGTTTATTGTTCAGAGCTAGCACAAAGAGCGAATTAAATAAATGAGTTCTATGAATGTTCGTTGAACTAGCACTCATAGGGCCTCTCAAAGGGGTGTTCTACAAGCAGAAAAAAGGTTAGAGATTTAGATAATACACTCCCTTTTATTCACCTCGAATTTTAATATCTTCGTCAATTGTCAGCTGAATATCTTGAGAAACGCAAAGGCTATGAGAAAAAATCTTTAACTCTTGATAGCATCCAAGTAATCACAAACTGAGATTGTTCCTCCAATCTCTAATTTAGGTATATACACTTGTATACCTTATTTCAGTTGTGACGACGGACTCGAAGGACAATATTTCGAGGTTTTTGTTATCTTCCTTTCACCAAATGAAATAAATTTATCTATTCTAAACGCAATCAATGGAAAGCAGATGAATGCTTCATAATATCAACTTTCTTATGAATTTATTCATCAATGCGCTATCGTCAACCGTAAATTGGAGGTACTGTAATGTCGGCCAACAGAACTTGGCCTTGAACTTTGTAATAAAAACTACAAACCGCACCTCCAAACCATTACGGTTGAAAAGCCCTATTAGATAATGTATGCATGTCCAGTATAAGACAGGCATACCGTATTTCAATTTGTTGTTTATATTGATACTCTAAAAAAGCGAGAAATTCTTGGTAATTTAACTTCCGTTTCGTGTTTGCACAACGTTCTTCAATGTGAATTACAATATAAATATTATTTTACTCCCAGTTTACCATTCCGGTGAAATGCTGCATCCGATTAGAAATATTGAAATGATGAGGCCATTATTATAACATGAGTCTAGAAAATGTTTCCTTCGAGAATGTTCAACAATTTCAATATCTGGAAGGTATTATATATTTTTCCATCGTTTTCTTTGATGTCCCACTGTTATGACATTTCAACACATATTTTGATATGTAGGTAGCCTTATAATCGAAGTAAACATTGATTGAACGCTCCAAGTCCACAGGTCATTCGGTCAATGAATGCATAAGAAGATAAAACTCTAGTTGAACTTTGAACTCCGTCAGAAAACTGAAATATACAAGTGCGGCGGCTCTCCGCACTTCCGGAAGATGGCGTTGTCAGCCACGCCACACCGCGTTGTCTCTCACGGTTCTCTTCATAAAATGCACTAGACATGCGACATGCGGTTATTACCTTTTTCCTGACCCTGTCTAAGTCCTAGATCATCCTTCACAGAATCATTTCTGTAGTATATCTTTGAGTATTAGTTACTAAGTGTAACGATTAGCGTCTTTGAATTCTCCACCAATTATGATCTACGGTGCCATTAGAGATCATAGAATAATTGTTGAAAACAATGTGTAGAGGTAAATTTCACATTAAATATGGAAAAAATACAACAATCCTATACAGAGGGAAATGGGAAGAATATAATCTGTTCGAAAAGCATTTTATACAGACAAACCAAGAATTCCATACATACACCTTGAAAGGTGAGAGTGTTGAGGGGTCTATATAATAATCCAGATCTTGATGAAGTATGCACAGAACTCTGGGAATTTTATAAAATCCCAGTGAAAACGGTGTACAGAATGGAAGGAACCGGAATCCCTTTATATCTTGTCATCGCCGATAACCAGATAAATCAAAGATATCTGCAGAAGAATGGTAAGGTATTAACTCACACCAGAATCGAATGGGAGAGATATAGCACTGCCAAGCAAGTCATCCAAAGCCTTGGTTGCCAGCAATGAGGTCATGCAAATTCAAACTGCTATAGCAAAGCAGTATGCCTGAAATGTGCGGAGCAACACGAAACCAAGGACTGCCAGAAAGACAGAAACACACCAGCAAAGTGACCACCCAGCAAAGAGCTTGCAATATGATGTATACAATAAAATCGTAGAAAAACGCCAAGCGATGATCAGTATGACTCCAAAAAAATTCGTCCCTTCCTACAACTAACCCATGAAAAATCAGAAGAAAAGCTCTGGAGGAGAAGAACGCAAAAGAAGCCAAAAGGAACGATGAGACGAGGCAGGAAATCCCCAAACAAGCAAATCAAAAGGTAGGTTCTGGCAACAACCCTCTTTTTGAGCGCTCGTACTACTTACACGAGGGCTATATCATTTCGTCACGATGTCTGTATTTATCGAATTTTGAGCTGAAAATGTGCCGTGAGCACGATAACTCTCGGTTGAGTTCGTTAATGGGCCAAATTCCACCAGGGGTTCCGTGAATATGGCCGTTCAAAAATTTGTTCTCCTGATTACTTGAAAACTACAGATTTGATCGGGATGAAATTTTGCACTCAAATGGAGAATGAGGTGTTCAAGGAACATATAAAATTTTGTCCAGATTGCATGATCAGAACCATAGAAATCATAGAAAATTGTAACTTTTGAACGGAAACGCTTAGGGACTTGAAATTTTCAGGATAGGTGTGAATCTCGAATGTCGTGATCCTGTTCATCTATGAGGAAAATTATACTAGGGGTTCCGTAAATATGTTCGTTTGAAATTTAGTTTTCTTGATAATTTCAAAACTACAGATTCGATCATGACGAAATTTTTTATACAAATGGAGAATGATATATTTAAGCTACATTTCTCCAGATCGCATGACCAGAACCATAGAAAATCATAACTTTCGAACGGAAAGGCCTAGGGACTTGATATAGGGATAGGTGTGGATTTGAAATGTCGCGTTCGCCGTTTTTTCCTGATTATTTCGAAACTACTGATTGGATTGGAATGAAATTGCACCCCTGGCTGAAGAATAAAGTATTCAAATTACGTGCGAAATTTTGTCCAGATCGCGTCACCAAGTCCATAGATACCGTAGAAAATTCTAGCGAATTATCGAAAAAAAATTGGTCAGCTGAAGCACTGACATGAAGTCTGGAGTTTCGTCTAAGTTTGAGAATTTTTTTGACAGCTGTCGAAAATTCCTTCAATTGATTTCTTAAACTAGAAAATGTGAATTTACCTACAAGGTGGATGAACGAGCGCTCAAAAGCTCCTGACTTCACGGCAGTGCTTTTATAATTTTTGAGATTAAGAACGAATTTGATAAACTCAATAAAGACATCAATACTGAGAAATTCCTTAAATGCATAAAACAGCTCAACGCAATAAAAAAATTTGAAATATTTTTCAACTTCGTTTCTGATCTCGAACTAGCTACCTGGAATGTCAACGGTATAAAATCCAAAATTGATGAACTTTCACATTCTCTAGATTCAAACAAAATAGATATTATAACACTTAGCGAAACAAAATTAAGAACTTTCGACCAACTTGACCTAAATGGATTTCAGGAAGTTAGAAAACATCGCGAAGTTAATTCAGGTTATGGTCGAATTATGATTTATGTCAAAAATGGAATTCCGTTTACTTCAATATCCTCAGTAAAAAACTGCTCAATAGAAAATATAGGCATCCAACTTAGTAAAAAATTTAATATAATAGCCGTTTATAACAGTCCTAGTAATAAAATCTTCCGAAACTGTCAGAATAATCTCTTTTCAAAAAAAAAAGGACTATTGTTCTTGTTGACTCGAATTCGAAACATGAATACTGGAACTGCTATTCTCGTAATACTAATGGGATAACTTTGGCAAATTTCTTGGAAAACACTGAAGATCGGGATTGACGTTGAAAAAGGAACTTTGGCACGTACTCTTCGTTTTAGTTCATCACACAAATTCTCAATGGGGTTTAGGTCAGGACTGCACGGTGGCCACTCTATAAATCGAAAATCGACTGCTGCAATGTAGTCTCTGACAATTCTGGCAGTGTGTGGTCTCGCATTGTCGTGCATAAAAACAAAGGCTTCGCCAATGTTTTCGAAGTACGGTGTCACATGTTCTGCTGAAATCTCTTCAATGTACCGAGCTCCTGTCAAACCATTTCTTTGTCGACCACGCTCTCCCCTATTGATGAAAACAAGGTCCGTCCGAGCTAAAAAGCCTTCTCGAAAAATGTGTACTTTTTGTAAGTTTGTTCAAAGGTTCCCTCCAGGTAGTAATAATAATAATAATAATGTTTATTCACAAAAACGTTTCCAAGTAATGAAGTAGTAATAATAGAGATAAACACACGATTAAAGAAACAAAATAACCAGAAAAGATGGGACTTCAGTTCGACTCCTTTTGCCATTCGTTGCTACCTCGTATAAACTGAAATTGAATTCTAGACCAAAAAACCTTAGGATAACATTATTATCGAATGTTTAATCTGAAATTAAAAAAAAAGGACATCAATATCCGACTAGCGGCTCGCGTTTGATATTTGAAATTGTGTCAAGTTTAAGATGGGCCGATTTCATTGCTCCCAAGTGTATTACACAAACCCCTCCGAAATTAAAACATTGATTCAAAAATTACCCAATAACAAAGTCATGATCAAATTGATAATGAACTTATTAAAAACTTCTCGAAAAAAGTAATAGTCCAAACCAACTACATTGTAAATGCGATAATTAGTCTTCAACACAGGCCAAATAGTTGGAAAAAAGCCACAATAATTCCTATCATAATCCGGGAAAGGAAAAAACATCTCCAAATAACTACAGACCAATAATTTTATTATCAATGATCAATGAATAAATTAACAGAAAAAATCATCCTTATCAGACTAACAAAAATCAAAATATGGTGACGTACCACACGATTTGTAGGACATTATGACTGTTAAATTATATAAATTTTAACTGAGTGAAAAAAAAATCAGTTGGTTAGTAATCATTCATGATGAACTCGTTATCAATACATGTTGCAAGGAGGGGACTCTTTGATCAAACCATAGATTTTGTAGGACAAATATTTTTTCGAATAATTGAAATAATTATCTTGAGATTCAACAAAAAAATTCAGTTAGTAATAAATATTTGAAAATCATCAAATCGACATATTAGCTGTTAGCACAATCGAGAGTTTCGTACAGGAAATTGTTGGGCGTCTCATCAAAATGAAGCTACTCAGGGAAAATTAGCGTGATTGTAATCAAGTGCGAAAATGTACCATGGATCATGGACTATAACAGATTTTGACAAATTTCAAGCGAATTTCTGGAAACATGAATGTCATTGTTTAAGAGAGGTTTTCTAATTTTTCTAACAATACGATCCTCATGAATTCACAACTAACTACCAACTTTCAATTCGATCGAATCGATATTTTTTGAATAATGAGGAAAACAAAATCAAATGCCTTGATCTACCTCTGGCGGATCTTGCTCATTTACGAATCAACTGGTGCATTGTGACCTCGGACGAACTCTGAGAATTTCAGAATTAGGCTAGGCCTTTTCCTTCGATAGTCATCTTGTATATATTATATGTATCATTAACATTTTTCTAATTCTTCGAACTTCTGAATAAGCAACACAACTGGTAATGTTGAATTCATAACTATATCATTTAATAATTTGTTTTGAAATGCAATAGTAACCGGGTAGATCATTCACGTTATGTTTGACTTGGAACATGAATTGTTCTCTTTGGAGTTCGAAAAGAAAGTGACCTAATAAAGTTACAAACAGAATAATCACTCAGAAGGAATTTAAAGATTTTTTGAGTAAACTGGCTGGAGCTGACTATCACAGATATATTCAGGAATTGAGCCTTCATCTACCAGTGTAAAGTGAAACAAAATTACTTGAGTTCGAAGACTTCAGAATCATCACCATATCAGCAACTTTGACAGCTATAGAATTGTTGCCTCTTTAGATGTTGGTTTGTCATATGGCCGGAAATTCGTGTGTCTTGTGTGGACAAAAGAAGACCAACTAGTCAACCGAGGCGTACCACAAAGCGTAAAGACGCCTTTGACAATCAGCTCTATAGAACCGTTTTGCTGCTAGACCATTGATGCTTAGTACAAAAAATTTGATTTTGTTTTCTTTATCAACAAATCTGACCTATTGATGAAACGTCACCAATCAACTTCGATATTTTATGGACTCATTTTGGAATACCTTTTCATAGATTATGTTGATATTTCAACATATTCAGATATGAAACTCTTTCGAATTGACCGATGTTCCTTAGTTAGCTAGCCTCATTTCAAAAATAGATAATTTCAAAAGAACCTACTTTCAGACATTACCACTTCCACCATATATCTTTCAATCCTCTTCTGCAACACGAATATTTATTTTCAGCAGGCGACACGTGGTATCGATTTAACATACAGGACAACGAAATTGTTGGCGGCAGACAGTGTCATCTTAAAAGAAAATACATAATCCTGTGTGCCGTTGATGAATTGGAAGTTTTCTATAATCCAATAAGGGTCAATATCGCGTCAAGAATTGTTCCTATCATTGATAGAAATTGAAAAACAATAGCGATATCTACTTGATATTACAGAGTTGAACGTACTAGACGAAAAAAACAATGATTCAATTTCGAAGTCATTATTTTTTCAACCTCAAGGGAGGTCAACATCTGATGCTTTGAAAGTTGAGATGTAATAATGCTTTATTAACTATTCGATGAATTGATTGGTCTATAACTGCACATAAAATTGATTTTACAACTGTTGAATTGGCTCGTAAAATATTTATTTCTCTTGTACGGAAGAACTATAAATCTTTGTTGCTCGTGAAAAATTTATGTTTAATCTGTGTTATATGTAATTTTTATAACTACGGATAATGTCAAGGATATTAGTTCTGATTAGCAAAAATATTTAATCACAGCTGATGTAAATATAACCAATTTATCATTTATCAAATATTAATTTCTTTTTTGGGTAAAAGTTATAATATACCAGTAGTATTTTTCATATAGTATATTTCATTTGGAATTCCAGGTAATAAGAAAAATGTTCGAATTATCGTCAACCAGAAGGATATCAATCTGACAAATTATAAATCTACACATAATTACTAAAAGAAAAAATGTAATAGCATGTAAAATATCCATTTTTTTTTCAATCATACTGGCTCATAGAAATTAATCGCAAATGGATTTCGAGATGAATTTAATCCAAATCGTTCTTTTTTCAACAGAAGTGATTGTTTTGAATACATCCTCTTGAATATTCCTTTCTGAATTATAACACTAGACAATGGATTAAATAGTATATATATATATATATATGACAAAACTGCAGATTGATATAGTCCAATAACAGAACATATAATAATTATGACTACATACCAAGCAAAATACGTCTTTATAATCTGCATAATCCTGCAGATAATTTGCTCAAACCGGGTGAAAAAATTTAGTCAGTTTTCGATAAATATCAATTCTACACCTCAAAACAGCCACCTTGAACATTTTGGTTGTTTTAACAATGTACAAGCCCATTTTCATTAAGCCCTTTTCACAAACATGAAAAATCTTAAAAAAATCTTGGAAAATTTCAATTATTTTATCATGCTTATAATCAAAAAAAATTAAATCTGCTTTTTTAAATCAAATATTCAAATTGTCCCTCATTGACTTTCATACAATAATACAAATGATAGAAGAAACGTATTATAACCAGATAAACACCTTCTAAGAACAAAAATTGAAGGCAACACAAGGAGAACGGTTCATCAAAATTACGTTTTTCATACACTGTTGTAAAGAGGCTTCCAAGACTTTTCAAATGAAGTATGATTCAATCCCTCTCCCCTATTCAATTTTGAGGGCTTGAACCGCCCCCTCTTAGGGGGTTGCTCGTTCAAGCCTCAAATGTACGTCAAAAGATGTCCCCCAAACAAAATCATTCGACGTTTTTCGGGAAATTTTTCAAATCACTATGGGATAAGAAATATACGGGGTGGCTCGTCTGAGATGGAATACCCTGTATATATACAAGGTGTTTCATTGGTAACTGTACATACGTTAACCTGAGGTAGAGCTACCCTAGACGAGTCCAAAAAACTTATATGTGATAGGTCTAATCAACTTCATAGCCGAGATACAGGGTGATTTATGTATTCATCAAATATTTTCAATTGCTTATAACTTTTGAACCATCCAGTATAATCGATTGATATTTGGAACGTAAAACACACTTTCATGAGTGAATCAATTCATCTTTGAATTGATCAGAAAATCCAGATCCGTATCAGAAAAATTTGGCACTTTTCGCAAGCTGAGATTCAACACCCTGTATGAAGGAATATTGGAATTTGATTAGAATATTCGATGGGGATCAGAAGAATTCAGTGTCCCGCACGACATTTGACCCATCAAACATTTTGTCTAAAGATTTAATTCGATAGTGAAATTTCACTTACTTCAGAATAATGTCGTACATCGAGATTGAATTCGAAAAATTTTGGGTTGGACTGATGAAATATTTGTACGAATTTTTCGAATTTAATCTCGATGTTCGACATTATTCTGAAGTAAGTGAAATTTCACTATCGAATTAAATCTTTAGACAAAAATGTCGATGGGTCAAACGTCGTACGGGACACTGAAATCTACTGATGCCCATCGAAAATTTTCTGCTCTTTCCGAATATTCTAATAAAATTCCAATATTCCTTCATACAGGGTGTTGAATCTCAGCTTGCGAAAAGGGCCATATTTTTCTGATACGGACCTGGATTTTCCGATCAATTCAAAGATGAATCGATTCACCGATGGAAGTGTATTTTATGTTCCAAATATCAATCGATTATACTGGATGGTTCAAAAGTTATAAGCAATTGAAAATATTGATGAATACATAAATCACCCTGTATCTCGGCTATGAAGTTGATTAGACCTATCACATATAGGTTTTTTGGACTCTAGAGTAGCTCTGTCTCAGGTTAACGTATGTACAGTTAACAATGAAACACCCTGTATATAAATATAGCAAAATCTATGGTATGGTAGATAATTACAACAAATGACCAAATAAACAGGGGTTCCGAAAGTAGCCATGTGAAGTAATTTTTTCTACCTTTCAATGGAACCCAGTTTTGAAGTAGATAAGATGTAGGTTTCCCACCTCAAGAACCGCATGCTCCTGTTAAATATCCAAACTCATGAACATTTGAGAGCTTTTTATGAATGAAGGCTTACGATTGGATAGTTGTTTGAAAAATATATTTCCAATGTTAATCCCTTGATATTCAATTTCTATGACTCATAGATCAGATACCAATTTCTCTCGATATTGTTGGCTATAATATGTTTGATAGAACCCAAACGTTCCTCATGAAAGCTCTGAGTAGAGCTGCTCTTTTCGAAATTCATCTTATCATAAAAAGAAATCATTTATCATCTTTATTTTGTAATAAGATGAATTTGTCAAAGACCAACCCTTATCAGAGCTTTGCTGGGGACGTTACTAGTAATCAGACCGAAACGTCGAAACGTGGGAATTCCGTTGAAGAAAGAAGTAGCTTGAATAATCTTCAACCATCTATGTTTTGCCATATCAAATGCATATTTTCCGAAAAACTTTCGAAAGGTGGGTGAACAAGGCTCAAATTTTTTCATTCAATCTGGAATTCCACATGGTTTGCTAATGATAGTTACGTGCACTTTTATGATATGAATAAAAAACATTGGAAAACTCTTTTCGTAACCATTATTCGACTTCAGAAGATTGATTTTTTTCAGATAATTGAAAATGAAAGCTAAGAACTGCTAGTGTAGGAATTCTGGCATATCAGCGCAAAGATTATCCTGAAGAAAAAAAAAATTTGATTAATTTCCTCTGAACTCATATCATTTTTCCGGAATTCAGGAAATTTTTCACGTTTTTCAGGCAAATTCATTAGACACAGAAAAATGCCGAATATTCTCAGATTCATCTATTTGTTATTTTCAAAGGTTTTTTCCTTATAATACTAGATTAGATTCGAAAAATTTACATGCAAGACAATATCGCATACCTGGAAGGATCGCTCCGAATACGGCACAGACACAAAGAAGTCCTCTTCCAATCATTTCGCGATCTGAGTGCAACTAACTACAGGAAACACCGACCAGAGAGGAACGTCTCGCGACCAAAGAGTACCAGAGCACCAGTGAATTCGATCTGACCAGCCGTGCGGGACTGCGAGAGATCACAGACTGGCCTATATCCGCCGATTCTTGCACATATACCGGCTACCATCACTTTGTCCGTTCTTGCGGGCCTGATAACGAAGTTAATCAGAAGAGGCAGTGCAAAGCGGATTTTTTCCGAAATCCGCTTCCCCTTTCCTTGCCGCCTTTATGGATTTCGTTCCATTGCCATCGGGATCATTACGAGGATTCTACATTTCCTTATTGTCTCTTTATGGTTCTTCTTCGATGGATTTTGCTTTATGGCCACAATCATACCATTTTATTATTGAAAAAAATAGCTATTTAACTGGGAAGTTCGTATCAAGGACGTAGATTACTACTTCCTTCGCTTGAAGTTTTTCCATTCAACTAAACGACGTTGCTGACAAACGGGACCGTGAAAATTATTGTAACAACCATGGAAATCCTTGAAAAATTATGAATTTTATTGTTATTCCTACAATATAATTGAGTTTTAATCAAAATGACTAGGTATTCCACTTTCAGCAGTAGTATTTCAGGCTTGATATTGCAGATTATCGGCTTTGCTAATGTTGAGTGTTGCTTCAATTCAGTTTCTAATGCATTTTAAAGCAAGTCGAATTCTTTTTTGATCATCCTTTTATGCATTTCACATCTTTAATCATCATTGGCAATTTCGGGCCACAGAACATTCGACCAATTCGTTCCTACGCTCGTTTATTGGATGAGTCCCATACTCTGGATTCTTTTTGAAGCACAAGGTATACTACAGTTACTGCTCCTCTCCTGACTTCTTCCAGCCAATGAATCTCTCCTAGTAGATGCTCCATTATGATCACAAACCTTACAACACACGCGTCATCATATAATAGGAAGTGTGCGGCATATCTAACGTGTCGCGTTCTGACGTGTCGTGTTTATGTTAACACAGTAAATGAAGTTCGGCCACTTCTGAATCCAAATAGGTCGGCCGGTATACGATTCAGGAATTCGGTTTCTTCATTCAACCTCTTGGCAATAACTTTTTTCATTCCTCGGGCCAGTAATAACCTCATTGGTACATAGTTCTGTGAGAACTTTCTTTCTTTGCCGGGTTTAGTGAAACGAATCACTTTTATTTTTTTTATATTTTCGGAAAGTGCTTCTTCCGCATGATTCTCACGAAATTCCACATTAACCTTAGTTTCGTTTATTAACAACTGCATACATACAAAGTTTCAATTCGATGGGATTGGTATTCTCCAAATCATTGGTATAAAAACATTGAGCTGGCTATATCTACAAACCCTTTGGCGGATTCTGCCCATTTACGATTTTAACCTCCAAAATCAGACCGCGATGTACCCTAAAAATATTTAAAACTCCAAGCCTTTTCTTTGTAATGTTATCGGGTTTATTCACGGACGCTGGACAAATTGAATCGAATTTGACCTAAAATTCTCCACCTAATCGTTTGAACCAATCTCGGTTCAGATTTCAGAAATTACAGATATTGGTTATGATAAATCTCATAGAAACAGGGCCGTAAAAAACGAATCGATTATCCTAGCTCGAGAATCCGAAAAATGCGAATATTTGTTCGATTTTACGAATTTGGGCTTCGAATTCGAATTGAAGGATTTGGATTTGGTGTGATTAATAATTTCTTCCTTTTTTATAACACTTGAATGGTTCATTTGAGAATTGTCAAATTCTCTTTTCCTACATTCATTATGTGTCCAGATTTTTTACAGTAGTGGCAAAATGTATATGATTGAGGATGGGGATTTAATAAATTTTTGAAAGAATGATTTTGACTAGACGTCGATGGTCCTTTTGTAGAATTGAAATCATTATAATTCCATCGGTAATTATTTCGATAATTAGGATTTCTCCGAGAATTATTTTGTTGGATAGACTTCCTTTGGAAAGTATTTTGATAATAAGGATTTTTTTGGAAGTTATTTTCATAGTTAGTGCTTTTATTATAGGAATTTGGTGCATTTATTCGATTATACGAATTTGAGTTTCGATTATTTGAATTAAGGGATTTAGATTTAGTATAAATGATAATTTTTTCCTCTTGTATAGCAATGGCATATGCTTCGTTCAGATTACCCATATCTCTTGCTCTTAACATCTGACTGATTCCTGATTTAGAGTGAATTATGAATCTTCTGAGAGTTTGATGTATTGCACGTTTCGAACATGTTGTATATGAGTTGGCGACCTCCTTTATAATTTAGCATGTTGCCGATCTCCCTTCATTAGCTAATTGATCTGCTTTGTCATTAACTTCAATCTCTGAATGACTTGGTATCCACATTCCTTTTATTATTTCATTATGATTTTTTTTATACTCTGGGTGTATTTTAAGAGACTTCTTGTCTGTCGTATCCCGAATATGCTGTGATTTTTTTCATTAATATTTTTTATACCTGTTTTTGAGCGCTCGTACAACTAACACGAGGGCTATATCATTTCGTCACGATGTCTGTATTTTTTGAATTTTGAGCCTAAAATGGTCTCAATCGACTATGTTCGACTCACTGATGACGAATCCGCGAAAAATTTGAGTCTGTCCGTCCGTTCGTCCGGCCGGCCGTAAGCACGATAACTCTCGAACCGAACAACCAAGAGACTTGAAATTTTCAGTGTGGTTTCAGTTCCTGAATGCCTCGGTTAATTTCGTTAATGGGCCAAATTCCACCACGGGTTCCGTAAATGTGGCCGTTCAAAGTTTTGTTCCCCTGATAACTTGAAAACTACAGATTTGATTCAGATGAAATTTTGCAATCAAATGGAGCACATGACCAGAACCATAGAAACCATAGAAAATTGTTACTTTTGAAGGGAAACGCCTAGAGACTTGAAATTTTCAGGATAGGTGTGGATCTCGAATCTCGTGATCACGTTCATTTATGAGCAGAATTATACTAGGGGTTCCGTAGATATGGTCGTTTGAAATTTAGTTTTCTCGATAATTTCAAAACTACAGATTCGATCGTGATGAAATTTTGTATACTAATGGAGAATGATATATTCAAGCTACATTTCTCCAGACCACATGACCAGAACCAAAGAAACCATAGAAAATCATACTTTTTGAACGGAAAGGCCTAGGGACTTGAAATTTTCAGGATAGGTGTGGATTCGAAATGTCGCGTTCACGTTTATCAATGAGCAGAATTATACTAGGGGTTCCGTAAAAACGGTCGTTTGAAATTTTGGTTTCTCGATAATTTCGAAACTACGGATTCGATCGAGATGAAATTTTGTATTTTAATCGAGAATAATATATTAAAACAATATTTTGTCCAGATCGCATGACCAGAACCATAGAAACCATAGAAAATTGTAACTTTCGAACGGATAAGCCTAGGAACTTGAAATTTTCAGGGTGGGTTTGGATCGCGGCCACGTTCATCAATGAGCAAAATTAGACTAGGGGTTCCGTGAATATGGCTGTTCAAAATATTTTTTTCCTGATAATTTCGAAACCACTGATTGGATTGGGATGAAATTTTGCACCTGGCTTAGGAATAATGTATTCAAACTACGTGCCGAATTTTGTCCAGATCGCACCAAAAAAATTCTAGCGAATTATCGAAAAAAAATTGGTCACACATCTCTCCCGAATGCTAGGGAGAAATGGCCACGTGAAAAAAATAATTCACTGCAATTCGATTAAAGTATAAATTATTGTAATATGATATTTTCAAAGAGGGGTCATTTTATTTGAATGGAAGAATGAAACCATGGAAATTATAAAATTAGAATTAAGCAAGCCGGTTGGGACAATTGATAGAAACGTCAGAGTGGAGTTGGATCTTTCAGAAAGTTTTGCAGAAAAATTAGTTTCAGAGAAGAAAAGAATAGTTAATAGTATTCGGGAGTTTGTCGAGAGGATATTGAATTGTTAGAATTGATTTGGCGAGTCAACGAGATATCAGAACGGCGTGCTGGATATAAGAAGGAGAATTGGAATTGTAGTTAGTTGAACAAGGAAAGATAAATGTTTTAGAGGAATTAGGACAGGTGGACCAGCGATTGGATTCGAACAAAGTGTCCAACTAGTTGAAGAAGTATATTTGGACAAATTCTGTGAGTGCACTCAATTGGTTTGGAACGATTTATTAATTAAGAATTTTCCATTTTGATAGCATTAGTTTGTTTGAGTTTTGGTTGTTAAAAATATAAATTGTGTACAATTTCTTTCAATTGTTCACTTCAGAACCCTCATTGAGAAAGAGTCTAGGGCGAATTAATTAGAAATTGAATGAAATTCTCTTGAAATTGTTATTTGGTTTCAATTATTTTCGAAATTTAAATAAATTCCAATAATTGAACAATTGAACCATAACAGTATAGATCCTATACCTATTTCCACTCGTACCCTCAACTTACACAACATACGGTCCAGATCTTTAGGTATCATTATTTTCGTGAAAAATGTTTTCATTAGTTTTTATGTTGCTTTTTATTGCGTCTATGTTTCGAAATAACCTATTCAACTTTAATATCATTTCACGATCTTTATTATTTTCTGCTTGCTTATGTAAATCCGTTAATTAATTTCTCAATTCTACCAAATGTGCCCATGATAGTACATTTCGTGACAGATTATCAATTTTGTTTTGCCTTTGGTGTTAGGTTATCGGGATCCAATGAATCCCGGGCTATCGTTATTCATCTTGACTATTCAATAAGTTATATTGTTATCCACTCACCAGAATAGTTACCCAATACTCAGACAAACACTTAGGGCCAGTTTCACAATGTCTGGTTACCAATACTTAACCTGAAGTTAAGACTTTTACCATAGGCCATAGGTGTTTGGTCAAGTTACTTGAAGAATAACCAGACATTGTGAAACCGGCCCTAACGGTACATTAGCCATTGGTTAGTGCCAAACCAGCAATTGTGAAACACTTTCTCATGGTTGAAGTCTTAACTTCAGGTTAAGTATTGGTAACCAGACATTGTGAAACCGGAAAGAAACTTCGAACACTAGATAATACTTGACTGAAGGAAAATTGAACCAACCACTTGCTACGCTCGCTCTTTTACTTCCCTTTTCCTAATCAAGTTCACCTTCGAAATTTATGAGGCTTTCCTGATGTTGTAGATACAAAGATAAATAAAAAGTTATGTGAAAGCAGTCATTTTACATCACTTGTGCGGTTGTGTTGTTTGTGTGTTTTTATATTTTTTATTCCATAATCAAAACCAACCATTAATTCATTTGCAATGAAAAATCCATCGAATTCATTTTAAATATTCGGATATTTGTTAAAATAATATGCGTTCTTCTTGTTGACACCAATAAAGTAAATTTGAGCACATGAAAACATGAATTAATCCTCTGTTTCGATGAAGAGATTTTTTTTGGTTCCATTGAATCCCGAAAATCTCACGCTCACGAGTTCAATAACCTGTCTATACGAACCAGTAATTCGAGACAATTACGAAGAATGCAGCCTCAATACGCGGAGGCTTGGAATTGCTCGAAAAACTTGAAATTCGACATGGTTATTACAAAAATTTGGCGACGAAAGTATTTCCGCAAAAATTTATTGAAAAGAGTCAAGATCGAAGGAAATCGATACTCTTGACTAATGATCCTGTTAAAAATTAATTAATTGGTGCAATGGTTGATCTCATAACAGTAGTGCGTATTCAGTATAGAGCAATTATCTGCCCGATATTTAAGATGTTCATATGCATTGAAGAACAAGCAGAAGTGAAAAATGTTCCAGTGTGTTTTATATTTGAGTTTCAATTCCATAATAACATGTAAAATTATTTTATAGTATTAAATATTCATTGAAAATTTCCAATAATCATATTTTAGGGAGATGATGTTCGCATATCAACACCGAAATATGAGGGGAAGGTCTTGTTTAAACCATTATTTTCATGGGTTGTATCAGGATTCATTCCGTTGACAAAAAACTTGCTGATGAATATATCAAATGAAAAGTTGAAAAATCCGAATAACGTTCAGGTTTTCTCTGCAAAATTACGGATTCTGTAATTAACTATGACTACCTAAACTTTTACCTACCCATTGTGGATTTTATGTATCGACTTCATTTAAATTGAAGATGGTTTTTGAAGACCTGTTATCCATCGAATAGTCTTACAGGCTATTATTACAGCTCTTGAGCCTTCACGGTACCATGTACTTCAAATTTGTGAAATATACTATACATTGACTGGTGTTTGAATTTCAAATTAAAAATAACAACGCTAAATTCAGCTTCTCGTTCAAGGAAAAATCTTGGAAAAGTTCGGGAAAACAACTCAATGCACTTCATAATTTTGTTCACAAATCTTGAGCAATATGGATTTTTAGGACACTACAAATTTTGTTCAGATATACGTGTCGTGAAAGTAAAGGAATACGCAACAACATTAAGATATTATAGGTACCCCTTTGTACCTGTACGGGAACTTGAATATAAAAATGATATTCTTCGATGTTGTTGGTGGTCTCCTTGATGAAAAATGTTTTGGAGTATTACCATATTTTTCTATGAAAAAATGAATTTAAAGTAATGGTCCTGATTCCCAAATTCGATTTCGTCGGCTGATAATTTTTTCAAATTCAGCGTGGAACTTACCTAAAAACATGAATGCATAAAGGGGCGCCAACGCTTTGGTTATCGCGTACAACTTGTGAAATTATAAGATTTCTGCTACAAATTGTGGAGAAACTCGTCTTAAATTGAATTTTGAATTGATTCGTGACCTAGAGGCCTCATGGTCGAATCCTCTGTTCAAAAATGGAATTTTCTGAACAGGTGGCGTAAGGAAGCCCACATAGAACATAGCAAGATACCCTTACGTGAGTTTCTGAGAGAATTCACAGAAAACTAAGAAGTCCAAAATAAAAACATTAGGCAGCAAAAATATCGAAGCTATAATAATATTTCATCCCGCCGTTATAAGGACTCCATAATCCACTCATGGATGCAAGAGATGGTACTTGAAACCTATTTCGTGACATTGTTCTGAGGAGCGTACCGAATAGAAACTACTAAGTGGTCTTTTGTAACCCCCTCACTTCCAATTACCCGCTGTACTTTTAGAACACATGGCTTTTACGTCAAGAACGATGTGGGATTGTATTGTATCTGCACGATTAGGTGCAGACAAGCACCTGGTGATTGATTGCTATAATCATAAACGCCAATCGTGGAACGAGGTACTTCAGACATATTTTTGGCACTTTTCCGTTCCAGTCGAGCGTTCATTTAGAAAATACTATCACTGACCTACTGATCTCCCATGACTACGAAATAATGGAGCTATGAGACTTACGAGGTGAGTACCACAAGTAACTGGACCCAACTACATTCCATTTGAAGTTTGTGAAGTGAATTGTATCGGAGATACCGAACTTAAAAACAAAATTCATTCAACTATATCTACTAAACCCTAAACCCTCTAGTGGATTTTGCCCATTCACGAATCAAAGCAGCGAATTCAAACTTTGAATAGACCCTTAAAATTACAAAGCTGGAAATGATTGCATTTCACCACGAATTCTTCATCAGTTATTCCAACTTAATCGTTTAAGACCATTTTTGGTTCAAGATCCGAAACTTTACAGAAATTTGGGCGGCATGATAACGCTTCTGTTCGTAGAAATAAACGCGTAAAAAATTCGTATCAAATCAACTCTGTCCGTCCGGCCGACCGGGCGGCCGTGGAAACCATAACTTTCGGAGTTTCGAAATTCTCAGGGTACGTTTGAGGTCTGAATGGGTCAATTGAGTTCGTGAATGAGCAGAATCAGCCGAAGGGTTTCGCAGATATATCTGATTTTTTTCCTCAATAATTTGAAACATGCCGAACAAATCGTATTCAACTTTTTTGAGCGCTCGTACTACTTACACGGAGGCTATATCATTTCGTCACGATATCTGTATTTTTCGAATTTTGAGCCGAAAATGGTCTCAATCGACTATGTTCGACTCACTGATGACGAATCCGTCGGAAAATTCGAGTCTGTTCGTCCGGCCGTCCGGCCGTAAGCACGATAACTCTCGAAGGAGATCTAGGATCAACCTAGAGACTTGAAATTTTCAGTGTAGGTTCAGATCCCAAATGCCTCGGTTGAGTTGGTTAACGGGCAGAATTCCACCAGGGGTTCCGTAAATATGGCCGTTCAAAATTTTGTTCTCCTGAATACTTGAAAACTACAGATTTGATCGGGATGAAATTGTACACGAATGGAAAACGAGTTGTTCAAGCTACATGTAAAATTTTGTCCAGATCGCATTACCAGAACCATAGAAACCATAGAAAATTGTAACTTTTGAACGGAAACGCCTAGGGATTTGAAATTTTCAGGATAGGTGTGGATCTCGAATGTCGTGATCTCGTTCATCTATGAGCAAAATTATACTAGGGGTTCCGTAAATATGGTCGTTTGAAATTTAGTTTTCTTGATAATTTCAAAAGTATAGATTCGATCGTGACGAAATTTTGTGTACTAGTGGAGAAATATATATTCAACCTTCATTTCTCCAGATCACATGACCAGAACCATAGAAACCATAGAAAATCATAACTTTCGAACGGAAAGGCCTAGGGACTTGAAAATTTCAGGATAGGTATGGATCTGAAATGTCGCGTTCTCGTTTATCAATGAGCAGAATTATACTAGGGGTTCCGTAAATACGGTCGTTTGAAATTTTGTTTTCTCGATAATTTCGAAACTACGGATTCGATCGAGATGAAATTTCATATTTTAATCGAGAATGATATATTAAAGCAATATTTTGTCCAGATCGCATGACCAGAACCATAGAGACCATAGAAAATTGTAGCTTTTGAACAGAAAGGCCTAGGAACTTGAAATTTTCAGGGTGGGTTTGGATCGCGGAAATTTTATATTTCATATAATTCTGCGAGTCCATATAATGCCGCGATTCCATCTAATGAAGTCTCGATTTTATATTTTTGTCGATTTTATTATTTGTCTAACCAACTTCGATGAGCCTTAAAGCCAAGCAGGGGTTTAGTACCTGGATGGGTGACCGCTTCGGCGATGCAATCGATGAACTTAACGTCAGTGCTTGTAAAGAATTTTCACGTTTTCGAGTAGGTTATTTTACTGAAAATTGCTAATTTTTATTTTAGGCTAGATCATGTTTTTCAGACCTGCTATATAATCATTTTGATCATCAACTATAGTGCCCTGTGTTTGGTAGAACAATAAAGCAATCGTAATAATATGTGGGGATTCAGAATCACGAAATCAAAACTATCCAACATTCTGCAACCATCATATTTCACTATAATATTTTAAGTGCAGCGACTTAGAAACATTATACCTCTTATTCTTATCATCCATCATCAATACGTAAAAAATTCGGGAAATTCGAACCAATGATCACATAAACTTCAAACCTCCGAAGAAAACGACTCGATTTTATTTTGGGTAACTGATGACCTTCAACTAGTTCAAGCATTTCTAAAAATTCAGCCCACTTTTTCTGGAATTAATTTAACAAATGGAAGTTTCATTTTTAAATTCGCATCTTATTATGGATTTATAATGGCAATTAGTGATTTTTGAATCCTAATGACATTCAAATGAGGAGGCTGAATGTGTCTTAATGACAACGTGCTAGATTGGGCATACACATATGCATTGATTAATTTGATGTATTTTTCTACTTCTCGATATTCATATTTTGTGAATCACCGGTATAGTCTGCTTTCTCGAATTGAAAATTGGAACGTTTACTAGAATAACCAAAGAGACGAAGTATTGAATGTTATTGTGGAATAAATATTTCCGTATGCATAGATCAATAAAATCAACCGAATCTTCAATATTTCTAATCTCTTCAATTCATTTGCAGCATTAATCAAAATTCACCAAGGATTTTTTGTGGTTTATTCTGGAAAATATCCTTATTGACCCTCACTTATTTTCAACAACTTTGGTTTGAGGGGCTATTGAAAACTTGTGAGCCTCACCTCGTATATCGTATTTCTGGAAATAAGCTCAGCATATCTAATAACCAGCAGATATAGTTAACACACTTTAATACGTGTGTAATGACGCTATTATTGGCAAAACACTTTTAGATGAATTGCATAGCTTTTGGCGTGTAATAGCGTCATCTAGGGACGTCATTTTTGATTTTCAGAAGCTAATTGGAACAGGATATTATCTGCGATTTCTCTGGTCTTCCGAATACTGATTCGAAGTATTTAAATAACTGTTAGTTTCATTTTCGTTGTGTTTATTTGCCGTTTAGTACCGAATGGTTTTATACTTTTTTCACCTGAATACTGGAGTATTGTGGAGAAACGTGAGTCGTGAATTAGGAGACTAGGTTGCGTTTTTACGCATGAAGTGATGGATCCATTTCATGGCTCAATTCTCCTATGATTTTATGGTTGACTGATGGTGTTGTATACTATTCAATCACTAAGTTCTACAAAATCTGTAAGTTATTGAAGTCAAATGATTCAGTTCGAATAATTGATAATATTATATGAAAAGTTTGGAATGCTTCAATGTATTGCAAGTAGGGATTTCATATCGCAATGAAATTAGTATCATCCGAATTTTTGTTCGGATTTTCGAAAATAAAAATAAAATCTCGTGATAAACTGAGGATTTTTTGAATTGCAAGTGTGTACTGGGTAATTGTTTATATATTACTCAATAGCTATCTCTGTTAATATTGGTCCTACAAAAACGTATAAATGAACAAATATGAAGTTTTTTTCATCAGCATTCAGAGTTCAGTACTATGAAATGCAAAAAAGCATCGTAAACCTGAAAATTTCATGCAAACTGATATTTTTTGAATGCAACACCCTGTATTTTATTTTGAGGTTATTTTTGTCAGCTTTCGAAGAATGTAGATTTTTTCGTCTAAAATCCAAAACAACTGTAGAACGCCACACGTCAAAAACAGTTACAATATGTGGATTGGCAGTAACAGGACCATTCTCTGGCCTCCTAACCGTCCCGACTTGACCACATTGGATAGTTTTTTATGGGTATATTTGTTTCTGTTGATCATTGGGGAGGGAATTAACCCTCTGAAGCCCAAATTTTCTAAAATCGGGGAAAAAATTATTTTTTTGTTCATTTCTTCTGAAAAGGCTTCTATAACACAATTTCATCAATTTTTCACCCGATAACACTTTTTTTTATTGAAATTTTGAATGATGCCATATGGCATCAGTGGGCTCGAATAGGTAATTTTCGGAGGAAAATACAGTTGTTCTGACGATATCTTTATTTATCAAACACTCAATTCAATCAGTCGAAAATGGTATCATTTCTTCATTTATCGCTTATGATATGAAATGAAATTTCTGTCTTTTATAAGACAGCGATTTTACATTTGGTGCATTCCATTCTCGAATATGCCTGGGTACAATTACTCAATACATGCGTTAAAATAATCCACTCCATGGATTATTCGGTTCCAGCTTCACACTTCTTACTATCAGCTTTGAGCGCTTGTTCAACTCACATGAGGGCTATATCATTTCTTCACGATGTCTGTATTTTTCGAATTTTGAGCCGAAAATGGCTTCAATCGACAAGGTTCGACTCACTTATGACCAATCCGTCGAAAAATTCTTGTCTGCCGTCCGGCCGTATACACGATAACTCTCGAACTGAACGACCTTTAAACTTGTAATTTTCAGAAGTAGGTTCGAATCTCGAAATGCCGCGGTTAAGTTCTTTATTGGGCGAATTTCAACCAGGGGTTCCGTGAATATGGCCGTTCGAAATTTCGTTTTCCTGATTTGACGTGTTCAAGCCACATGCAAAATTTTGTCCAGATCGAATGACGAGAACCGTAGAAACCATAGAAAAATATAACTTTCGAACGGAATTGGTTTGGAAAGAAATTAAATGGAGAATAATGTATTCAAACTAATTCAAGTATGTCCGTCCGGCCGTCCATCCGTATTCACGATAACTCTCAAACGGAACGACCTAAGAACTTGAAATTTTCGGGGTAGGTTCGAATTTCGAATACCGCGATTGAGTTTTTTATCGGGCAAAATTCGACCAGGGGCGCCGTGAATATGGTCGTTTGAAATTAAGTTCTCTTGATATTTTAATTAATATTTGAGCTACCTTTTTTCCAGGTTGCATAACCAGAACCATTTTGAATTCCGAATTATTGCATAAAAAATCCTTATATTTCTGTAACAGCTGATTCAGCATAATCGACTAAGAGCTGCTGTCATTTTTGACAGCTGTCGAGAGTTTCTTCAATAATTGGATTCTAAAACTGAAAAATGAATCTACCTACAAGGTGGATGAACGAGCGCCCAAAAGCTCCTGACTTCACTGCAGTGCTTTTCTCGATGACAGGTCTGTGTATTTGGACGGTGATATCAACCGAAATTGGTTTCTTAGCCCTCTGGTCTGGTATACCTCAATATCCTGTCTGTGATAATAGGCCTACCTCAGTAAAACCAAAGATCTTGATTCCACGAAATATTTCAAGTTTTTCCATAAAATCAATTATACTTCAGTCATCCTTAGAGACTCATCAAATTTGACCACATATTTGTAAACAGCATCAAATTTTCTCCAGGTTAAGAATTTCTGTCTGCCAAAAAATTCTTATTGCGGGCGTGGTAAGGAGATGAATGTCACGATTTTGAAGTGAACAAAACCAGTCATATTCTTCCAATGGTTTTATCGATGAAAAATCATTAATTATGGACATGTTTTCTTTTCAGCAAAAACTACCCCATTAGGTGAGCTTTCGAATGACATATCAACTTTTGTGCTTGCTGCTTGTCCTCTGCCCTAATATCATAGCTAACAAGATAACAACGAATAAGTCGAAATATTCCAAACCTAAATTTGCTCAATTTTGAAGCTCTATATGATTGAATTTTGTAGTTATTTTCATGGAAACCATGAATTTATCTGTCGAATCAGAATAATTTGAAAGAATAAACTAAATTTTAATGAAACAAATTGTATGAAAACATGTGAAGAATGACGACTACTACTACTTATAACAGTTGTTCTAATACCTTTTACACATCGTTTTCGCACTGAATCTACAAACCTCCGTAGTTCACAACGTTTCTGTTGCATTTCTGTACAACACAAATTTATTCTTTCGATCAGATCCTCCCAAGTCTGAACGCGAATTTGATATACTTTTTCTTTCAAGGTGTTCCAGGCATAACAATCCAAAGTCGTAAGGTCGGGGTGCTTGAGCTTGGTGGCCCTTTTACCGGGTCGTACCTCCCAATCCATTGCACCCCTGAATATTCATTCATTAAGACCCGCAAATTCCGGCTTTGGAAGTCATGAGAGGTGAACTTTTCTGACCAGTAATACTTCCCGATCGGCTCTACGCTGAAGAATTCATTACACCAATCCAAAGCAGCTTAACGAACATATTGGAGGAAATGCCCCTGGCTAACAGACATAATGTCTGGTTTCAAATGGATGGCTGTCCAGCTCATAATAGCCGGAATATACGGGACTTGATGAATCAATATTTTGGAGTACAATAGATTATAAGGTACGATCCGATAAGATTGCCACCAAAGTGCCCCGACCATAGGCCCTTTGGATTTTAATGTTTGGAACTCCTTGAAAGAAAAAGTATATCTAATTCGCGTTCAGACTTGATAGGATCTGATCGAAAGAATACATTTGTGTTGTGTAGAAATGCGTCAGAAACGTTTAGACCAGGCAATAGAGCAGAAAAAGGGTCATTCTGTGACAAAAATCGTAGAAGAAAACCGCGAGTGGGGAGTTACGTGGGGTGGTCCGTGGATGTTCAGTGATATGTTTTCGACTCGCAAATATCATTACTTTTCTTGTAATTGCGAAGAAACGCAAAAAAAACGGTGTTTTTTTAGTTTTTTGCTGTAAAATCTGAACCAATGGAGCGGTGCTAATACTTTCAACAGACGAATTGTAGAGAATGAAAAGATGAAAAAAAATGAGTGCTAGTGTAACTCAATCAGGTCATCATTATCGGAGGAAAGCCAGAAAAACCGTGAAAATCAGCGTTTTTTCAAATCCTCATAACTCGGCCAATTTCGAAGTTGTAGCGCTAGCTTTCCAAATGAAAGTAGTGGCCAATACATACTTTGAGTGTGCATAACCCGGACGTTCTCCGATAAATAGTTTTTGCGGAATTGCGATTTGAATTATTTAAGGCACTATTTTCCGGAAGAGCTGGATGCGTCGGAAGTAGTCCGATTTCAATTTGCAAAAGGATTCTGAAAGAAGAAGTATAGTACTACAGAACGGCTAACTTGATTTTTCGTTAAAATGTTGCAGAATAGGTGAAAAATACGTGGAAACATGACCAAAACCGGCTCAGCGCCCCATCTGGGAAGAATAGTGAGGGTAGCCGGCAGACGCGGGGGCGCGAATATTTACGTATATACCCCCACTACTTGACTGTAATCGAGCATTCGGCTGATTTTGGTCATGTTTGCATGCTTTTTGAGCGCTCGTACTACTTACACGAGGGCTACATCATTTCGTCACGATGTCTGTATTTTTCGAATTTTAAGCCGAAAATGGTCTCAATCGACTATGTTCGACTCACTGATGACGAATCCGTCGGAAAATTCGAGTCTGTCCGTCCGTCCGGCCATCCGTATACACGATAACTTTCGAACGGAATGTCCTAGAAACTTGAAATTTTCAGGGTAGGTTCGAATATCAAATGCCGAGGTTGAGTTCGTTATTGGGCAAATTCCGCCTGAGGGTTCCGTAAATAAGGCCGCTCGAAATTTTGTTTTCCTGATTACTTTGAAACTACAGATTCGTTCGAGATAAAATTTTGCACTCTTATGGAAAATGAGATGTCCAAGCTACATGCAAAATTTTGTTCAGGTCGCATCACCAGAACCATAGAAACCATAGAAAATTGTAACTTTTGAACGGAAACGCCTAGGGACTTGAAATTTTCAGGATAGGTGTGGATCTCGATGGTCGTGATCACTATGATCATCTATGAGCAAAATTATATTAGGGGTTTCGTAAATATGGTCGCTTGAAATTTAGTTTTCTTGATGATTTCCAAACTACAGATTCGTTGGTGACGAAATTTTGTACACTTATGGAGAATGATATATTCAAGCTACATTTCTCTAGATCGCATGACCAGAACCATAGAACCCATAAAAAATCAAAACTTTCGAACGGAAAGGCCTAGGGACTCGAAATTTTCAGGATAGGTGTAGATCTGGAATGTGGCGTTCACGTTTATCAATGAGCAGAATTATACAAGGGGTTCCGTAAATACGGTCGTTTGAAATTTCGTTTTCTCGATAATTTCGAAACTACGGATTCGATCGAGATAAAATTTTGTATTTTAAACGAAAATGACATATTGAAGCAACAATTTGTCCAGATCGCATGAGCAGAACCATAGAAACATAGAAAATTATAACTTCCGAATGAAAAGGCCTAGGAACTTGAAATTTTCAGGGTGGGTTTGGATCGCGAATTTCACGGTCACGTTCATCAATGAGCAAAATTAGACTAGTGGTTCCGTGAATATGGCCGTTCAAAATATTCTGTTCCTGATAATTTCGAAACTACCGATTTGATTGGAATGAAATTTTGCACCTAGCCGAGGAATAATGTATTCAAACTACGTGCGAAATTTTGTTCCGATCGCATCACCAAGACCATAGATACCGTAGAAATCTTTAGCGAATTATCGAAAAAAAAAATTCTGAAGCAATGACTTGAAGTCTGGATTAGCGCCTTAGTTTGAAAATTTGTTTGACAGCTGTCAAAAATTTCCTTAATTGGTTTCCAAAACTGGAAAAGGCGAATCTACCTACAAGGTGCATGTACGAGTGCTCAAAAGCTCCTGCCTTCACGGCAGTGCTTTTCGTAATTTTTTCACCTTTTTTGAACCATTTTAACGAGAAATCAAGATTCTCGTTTTGTAGTACTATACTTCTTCTTTCAAAATCCGTTTTGAAAATTGAAATCGGACTACTTCCGACGCATCTAGTTCTTCCGGAAAATAGTGCCTTAAATAATTCAAATTGCAATTACGCAAAAACTATTTATCGGACAACGTTATGAACACTCAAGTATGTATTGGCCACTACTTCAATTTGGAAAGCCAGCGCTACAACTTTGAAATTGGCCGAATTATGAGGATTTGAAAAAACGCTGATTTTCACGGTTTTCCGGCTTTCCTCCAGTAATGATGACCCGATTGAGTCGAACTAGCACTAATTTTTTTCATCTTTTCATTCTCTACAATTTGTCTGTTGAAAGTATCAGCACCGCTTCATTGGTTCAGATTTTACAAGCAAAAACCTAAAAAAACACCGTTTTTTTTGGCGTTTCTTCGCAATTACAAGAAAAGTAATGATATTTGCGAGTCGAAAACATATCACTGAACATCCACGGACCACCCCACGTAACCCCCCACGGTTTTCTTCTACGATTTTCGTCACGAAAAAATCTCTATTGCCTGGTCTAGTTGTGAACTTCGCAGGTTTGTAGATTCGATGCGAAAACGATGTGTAAATATTGAATAAGGCAGAGGACATTTCGAACAATTGTTATAAGTAGTATTAGTCTGCCTTCTTTACATATTTTCATAGAACCTGTTTTATTGAAATTCAGTTAATTTCTTCGAATTATTTTGATTCGACTGATAAATTCATGATTTCCATGAAAATAACTTCAATATTCAATCATAAAGGGCTTCAAAATAGAGCAAATTTAGGTTTGGAATATTTCGACTTATTCGTTGGTATCTTGTTAGCCATGATATTAGGGCAGAAGACAAGCAGCAAGCACAAAAGTTGATATGTTATTCGAAAGAACACTAAATGGGGTAGTTTTTACTGAAAAGAAAACATGTCCATAGTTAATGATTTTTCATCGATAAAACCATTGGAAAAATATGACTGGTTTTGTTCACTTCAGAATCGTGATATTCATCTCCTTACCACGCCCGCAATAAGACTTTTTGGCAGACAGAAATTCTTATCATGTAGAAAATTCAATGCTGTTTCCAAATATGTGGTCAAATCTGAAGAGGCTCTAAGGATAACTCAAGTATAATTGATTTTATGGAAAAACTTGAAATATTTCGTGAAATCAAGAAATGTTTAATTGAAGAATAACTGCAACATTTCGACCATGTGTTATATGACTTTTTTGTCTTATGTATGATCTCCCCCTGAAGTTTGGCCCTTTTAAAAGTAGACACCCTGTATATAGTTCTGATGAGTTTAATATGACGGAATCGCTGACGCGTCGTGGTCGGCTGAGAGGGCGGCCTCGGCCGGTCATCGTGAACACAGACGTAGGCACGTAATAGACCCAATGAGCAAACCGATACCTTCAAGATGTTGGAGAATGTCAGTAGTGGTTGATCGCAGTACTTCCTGATAAGAATTCAACTCTTTCCAAGTCAAGTACTTGAGATTTATCCTGGATAGAGACCACAGGTCAACAGATTTTTTTATATTTGTTACCAATAAAGCTGCAACTGCTTCTGAAGGTTTTTCACCTGCTGATTCTAAAAATCAGAACCGTTTTTTTCTATCATCCCTGTTCTCAAGATACAGCACCTCTGGCTTGAATTCAGACGTTAACTGAAACCTGATATCGGTTAGGTGGGTACATTTGAATTCTGTAAAAAAATTAGTACCATTTTGTTGAATTCATTAAATTCTTGAGTAACAAGAAACAAATTGCATCCAAGAAGAGTATTTTACTAATGAATCATGAAAGTTTTGCCCAAATAGCGAAATATCCAAAAAACATTTCGGTGGTAGATACCTTTCTACCAACCCTATTTGTTGACAGGTTTACTTTCCATGCTCAATCCCTGTTATCATCATGCCTTGATTTTTTTATGTGCCCACCTTCTGGAATACATGCTGAAGAGGAAGAAAAAGAAAGAGAAAAGCTGTCAAGTTTTTCCTGAAAAACAACTTTGGATTTATTGTGTATTTTGCTTTTTTGGAATGGCTTGATGCTATCGGGAGTTGTGTCAGTCACCCTGATGTGTTTTGCTATGTATGTGGTGAGTACACTCAAGAAGTTCACAGAAAACCCATTTCCAAATTCGTAAAAAAGCTACTTTGGTGTAAGACTATGTGACCAAAATAAAAAGTGGGCTCCACATGTTCTCTGTATCACTTTTATGGAACAGTTACGCCAATAGACTGTTGGAAACAGAAAACCCCCCAAGTTTGGTTCGGAGAGAACCATTGAACTATGCTGACGATTGCTATTTTTATGCGCTCAAAGTCGAAGGGCCTATCCAGCTTTACTTTCTGCAATACGCCCAGTTCCTCATTCAGAGAAAGTACCTATTCCGACTTTTTATAGCCTTCTAGAGGTCTCTGAAGATGACGTTGCACGTGAAACCTGTGGTCCAGGTAAGGAATATGACAGGGAATACGATGGTTCTTCTTCCAGTCCTCAACAATTTGACCCGAACGCACTTGATGACCTCATAAGAAACCTTGGCCTCTCCAAAAAATCCTTTGGGCTACTTGCATGTCGACTGGTCGAAAACAATTTACTCGTCTCAGGTAGCTGTGCCGAAAACCCTGGTACTCGGAAGTCGTATAAACGTAGCTTCTAAAACATCATTTGAACACCAGTTCTTCAAGAAGCCATGTAGGAATTTGTCGATATTGCATTGGTTCCTTCAATATTTCGAATATCACTCACGTTCTGGAATTAAAACTAATAACAAAGTGAGGTTTTCATTCAGTAACCTTATTTGGGTTTGTTTCTCTTATGCAAGGTATAGCATAACTAACTCAATTTTGTGAAATGATAGGGCAAAACGGCTTCAATTTTTGGAATCATAACATCGATATCAATGAGAAAAGGCTACAACATCTATGGCACCCAAAATGCCTGTTGTCCTGTATAATTGATACCCAAACAGCATATGAACCAGTTTAGTGATGGTTGGAAAACTGTGAATATTGTTCAAGGAAATGACCGTTCCCAACAAATTTGGTCAGTATAGGTTAATGAATAAACTGGCTGTAATCTACGATTCGACGTACCAGGCATACTAGTCTTCATTAGTAATACGGCATTTTATTGAAGAAGGATGAATGCTTTCCACGCACTTTGGTTTTTTTGCAATCTTCAACTCTACAGTAAGGCGAAACTGTCATCGCTGAAACAATTTTTACACAAAATATCCCGCAAGTCTTTTGGAAAATCGGATGGCCATACCTTCACCTACCGTCCTTCTAACTCAACTCTTTCACGATAACCGCTGAGAAGTGGACTGTCAGAATTCATTGAATGAGCTGAATAAGCCTCCCAGTAGCTTATAGTCCCGTAAACTTCAGGTTTCGAAATAAGGAGAACAGGTTGACCCCAACCCTCGACCGAGCTCAGAGACTCTTCGGCTCTAAGAAAAAGCAGATTATTTTCGACCCCTCAAAAAAAAAGCAAGTCAGGAGAACCATTTCAAAATACGGTCCAATGAAAAGGCCAAATTCAAAAGCCTTTTGTCATTGCACCAGAAGATGTGGTTTTCCGGAGAACAGACGGAAAAGTGGTGATAAACTTAGCAAATGCGGTTCCAAGTTGTATTTCGTCGCCTTCAGGAGAAAATTGCGTAACTCCATTTGACAAAATTTCATAGGGGAAACAAAAAACACTTTCAAAGTCAGATTTTTGAACATTATATGTGTTGTTTTATTGAAATATAAGTAATTAAATTTATTTATTTGAAGAGGAAAAAGGGTTTTTTCAGAAAACTCATATTATTAACCATGTTGCCGAACAGATCGCACCAAAATACCATTTCCTTAAAAATATGGAGTTACGTAGTTTTTTCCGGGACACGACGATTTGTGCAATACCGGAATGAACAGAGAATAACCAGCTAATTGCAGATGTCTAAAATTCGAAAAACAAACAATACTTTCGAAGAAGAAAGACAAAGATTCGTACGTGATCTTAGCTAAATTCAAATTCAATTAAAAATATTTACTTGTTAAGTTATAGTCCCCCTGTCCCACTCTTTTCTCAGCGACCTGAAACATTAATTTATTCTTTCACTGTGTTATTTGCGATCACTATGCGATCTTAATCTGATCCATTATGTCCTCATGATTCCTCATTGGTGTCTTCTAGATATGATTCACCTCACTACGTCTGCCACACTACGAAATTTTGCCTTCAATGGTTCCGAAGGTTTTAATTTCTGCACTCCTCATTAGCTGCTTGGTTCTGGTTCTTTTCTTAGATGCATACGTGAGAACTTGTCTCATAAAGGGCTTCCAAATTTTCACTACTGCTGAACATTAGCGAACCAAGATGGTCCAATTTCATCACCTTCTGTACTGCATTCTTATCACTTATAACCGACGGATTCTTCAATTTTTAATGTTGATTTTGTCTTTTTTTATTGAGATAAGTTTCTACTTTTAATTTTTAATGTTGATTTTGTCTTTTTTTATTGAGATAAGTTTCTACCAAAAACCAGATAATGTCATCAAAACTTCAGGAAATTGAATAACAGAAAAATATGGAATACACAATGTTACACAAAAATCAGAAAACTGAAAATTTCAAATTTCTATTCACGTGGAATAGCTGAAGGACGTATAGATAAACAAGATTCCATCTGGATATAGCGAAAAATTTATGAGAGACCGAAGTTTTTGAAAAATAATTTTTGATTTCTTCTAGATGGTCAAATCTACAAAACCCTTTGGCGGTTTATTTCATTCACGAACTCGATGGTGCATTCAGATCTCGAAGGTAGTATATAGATTTCGAAACTCTAGGCCCTCTTTTTCGATAGCCAGAGCAATTTTGATGAAGTGGTAACGATCTTGTTCATAGAAACAAGCGCGCAAGGACATGTCATTGTGAAAAAACTAATCAGGACATTCTTTACATCTAAATTTACAACCATTTGATGAAAATATTCCGGCTATAATTGAAATAATTGGTATTGACTTAGGTTGAGTAGGTACTGGATCTACGTGCATCTACGTTATGAACCAACTCTTGTTGATCTAACTGAATAATTATTTATGATTCGATAATTACAACTAAACTATCTGATTTTATGACAAAGCTTTGCTGGATAATTGGCACTAATTATTACTCAATATTTTATGTGCAGAGTTCACCTGCGTTTAACGGTCCTTAATTCAACTGCGTTCAGTTTAGTGACCAACTAATGATGGATAAGATGGGATATTTATGGAAATACATTAGGTGTATTATCTAGTTTACTTTTTGGCTAGTCTAGAATCCAACAAAAGAAATCCATCCGTCCACCATCAAATGTTTTTCTCGGAAACTATAAGTGCATGGTCTAAAAATCAGTGGTATAATACTTGTAAAATAATCGTATGCATGAATATCAAACGCTTGGAATCAGGGATCAAATAATTCAAATTAAACGAGAATAAATCGTGACAAACTATCCAATATGGAATCATGGAATTCAGTGACGACTGTCTATTTATCAAGACGCAGGAGCGTGTGAAAAGAACGACATCCAATCTGAGGAGCTCACTGACAAGTCCACCAGTCGCTCCGGTACAAAACAGACATCCGTTTCTCGAGCGAAGCGCGCACCCTATTATCGGCGAGAACACACTGTATTCTTTCAATTGCCTCTATTTGCAAAAGTGCATATGCTTCACGCTCGAACGTTCTCGGTTTGTATGTCTTGTATGTAGGTACACAAATAATTTCATCAGAGTAAGGCGCATACTTCCTGAGTGGATGTACCCTAACCCAACCCTCACCCAACCCTCACCCAAAGCTAACCCAACCCTAACTCAACCCTAATCCAACCCTAAACCCAATCCTAAAGCCAACCCTAACCCAAATCTGACCCGACCCTAACCCAACCCTAACCCAACCCTAACCCAACTCTAACCCAACTATAACCCGACCCCAACCCAACCCTAAACCAACCCTAACCCAACCCTAACCCAACCATAACCCAACCCTAAACCCAACCCTAAACCCAACCCTAACCCAACCCTAACCCAACTCTAACCCAACTCTAACCTAACCCAACCCTAACCCAACTCTAACCCAACTATAACCCGACCCTAACCCAACCCTAAACCAACCCTAACCCAACCCTAACCCAACCATAACCCAACCCTAAACCCAACCCTAAACCCAACCCTAACCCAACCCTAACCCAACTCTAACCCAACTCTAACCCGACCCTAACCCAACCCTAACCCAACCCTAACTCAACCCTAACCCAACCATAACCCAACCCCTTAACCCAACCCTAACCCAACTCTGACCCGACCCTAACCCAACCCTAACCCAACCCTAACCCAACCCTAACCCAACCCTAACCCAACCCTAACCCAACCCTAACCCAACCCTAACCCAACTCTAACCCGACCATAACCCAACCCTAACCCAACCCTAACCCAACCCTAACCCAACCGTATCCCAACCCCCTTATCCAAGCCAATCCTTACCAAAACTATTAGATACATACCTAATTCAGCCTATAAATTACCTTACACCGACATCTGTTAGAATCTTACAGGTAATCATAACTCTTTTTCAGTATATACACTTAATGAAATATTGAACAGAAAATTATAAAAAGCACTGCCGTGAAGTCAGGAGCTTTTGAGCGCTCGTTCATCCACCTTGTAGGGAGATTTTTATTTTCCAGTTCTAGAAACCAATTGAAGACCTTTTTGGACAGCTGTCAAATTAAATTTCGAAATAAGGCGAAACTCCAGACTTCACGTCAGTTTTTTAGGTGACCAATTTTCTTTTCGATAATTCTCTAGAATTTTCTACGGTATCTATGGTCTTGGTGATGGAATTTGAACGAAATTTCGCACGTAGTTTGAATACATTATTTTCCATATATGTGCAAGATTTTATTCCAACCCAATCAGTAGTAGTATCAGGAAAAGAAAAATTATTGAACGGCCATATTTACGGAACCCCTAGTCTAATTCTGCTCATTAATGAACGTGACCGCTACATTCGAGATCCATCCACACCTATCCTGAAAATATCGTCTCCGTTCGGAAGTTATAATTTTCTATGGTGTATATGTTTCTGGTCATACGATCTGGACAAAATTTTGCATGTAGCTTAAACTCGTCATTCTCCATCTCATTGGGAATAGAGGTTTCGAAGTAATCAGGAGAACAAAATTTCGAACGACCATATTTACGGAACTCCTGGTCGAATTTTGCCAATAACGAACTTAACCGCGGCATTCGAGATTTGAACCTACGCTGAAAATTTCAGTTTCAAGAATTATCGAAAAAAAACCTTTTCATTTCTGTCACCGCTGATTCAGCATAATTGACAAAGAGCTGCTGTCATTTTTATGACAGCTGTCAAAAATTTCTTTAATTGGTTTATAGAACTGGAAATAACCTACAAGGTGGATGAACGGGCGCTCAAAAGCTCCTGACTTCACGGCAGTGCCTTTTATAATTTTTTTCTTTCATGGACGTATTTGTTTCTGGCATATCAAATACTTCCGAGCTTATATAAAAAAGTTCACCTCAAAAAAAAACTATTTTCAGGAATAGGTTCTGTATAGGTAGGGGAAGATTGGCTCCATTCGTACACGGGGAAGCTTCATACAGTCGATACTACAACTTGATAGAACAAATTATTCATTTCGGCTTTGCATGTGTGGGTAGAAGTGAACTATCCCTACTTGTCCACGAAGTTAGCCGCTAGTGCGGCCGCTGCGAGCAACGCGACAGGCCAAAATGTGTTTTTGCATGCTGAAAGTAAATGTTACGTCGATGTTTCCGGATGTTTCATGCTTAAGTGAAGTGTCAAATTCTATAGGGTTTTTGCGCAATCGCAAGAAACTACGATTATAAAAATAATAGTGTGCCTATTTTGTGTTTTTTTTTCATTTTTAGTTATCTGTATGTAAAAATTATTCATTTTTGTCCTTCGGGGCAGATTCGTACGCGTACTCCAGGGAAACATTCGTACGCTTATTAATGTGCCCCAGACTGTACGAATTTACCCACATGTATCAAAAGGTTTCTGTTTTTCAGGAAAATTGCAAAAATGGTGCGGAATTACAAGAAGAAAGGAACTAGATCCATAATAATTAATGAAGAAGCTATGTCTTTTGCAGTGAAAGATGTTTTAGATGAAGGATTGTCTTACAGAAAAGCAGCCGCTAAATATAACATTGAAGTAAAAAAAACAAAGAATGAAATTTGATGATACAGTGAGACCCAAAAAAATCAAGAACAACTGTTTCATTTTAGTAAAAAAAAAGTCGGTTGTCCATTACGTAGCCGAAGTTATGAGTCATTATTCTGAAGCAGAATTAAAGGTCTCGTATTTGAGAAAAAACAGGAACCTAGTCGTTTTTGTTTCCCATTATATTAAAGACGAACATAGCGTGGATATTTCTGGCGTCGCTTTGATTATTCCTAACCCGAAATCTCCAGGGGCCCCTACCGCCAGAACTTCTAAGTTATTCACATTTCCTATTAATTTTACAACGTTTAATGTGCAATAATTAGCTATTAATTAGCGTAGTGCACAATGTGCTTTTTCTCTTGAATGTTTTTTGAGCGCTCGTTCTACTTTCACGTGGGCTATATCATTTCGTTCTGTATTTTTCGAATTTTGCCGCAAGCACGATAACTTTCGAACGGAACGACCTAGAGACTTGAAATCTTCAGTGTGGGTTCAGTTCCGGATGCCGCAGTTGAGATCGTTAATGAGCAGAATTCTACCAAAGGTTCCGTGCATATGACCTTTCGAAATTTTGTTCTCCTGATCACTTCGAAACTACTGATTTGATCGAGATGAAATTTTGCACTTAGATGGAGAATGTCGTGTTCAAACAACTTCCGAAATTTTGTTCAAATCGCATACCTAAACCATTGATAGATACAGTAGAAAATTCAAGCGAATTACCGAAAAAAAAATGCGAATATACCTACGACCTTGAGGTCGCAGTGGAACGTAACCCCCTTCCTAACTATAACTATAACTATAACTACCTACAATTAGGATGAACGAACGCTCAAAAGCCCCTGACTTCACGGCAGTGCTTTTCAATTTTTTTTTTGAGAAATATATGTTTTTTCTTCATCCAAAGTTTTGTCATTTAGTTTGTTACAGGGTTGTAACTTCTGAGTCCAATCAAACAATTTTTGATGATTCATTTTATATTTTATCCCTGCGTTAAGGTACCCCATACAGTATGAATGTTTCCCTACCCGTGTACTAATGCACCCCTACAGAGGGTAGATTTGGACATTTGACTGCTCTTACCAAAAATTGAATTCATTCATTTATTTAATAAGATATTGGTGTCTTACTTTTTGACTAGGTAGCCGAATGTATGCAGAATGTTTCAATAACTGATTGAGCAATCTAACTTTGATATCCAAATTTAGAAAAATCATTTTCCAAAAAGTGTACGAATGGTGCCAATCTTCCCCTACATCCTAATTTATCGGGAGAATCAACCTTGAAATTTAGTCCAATTCACGGTTAACCTGATCACTGTTGATTCGGAAGTTTTTCTATCCTCTCCTTTCCATTCAATAAACGAACTCATTTTGTGTGAGATGAGATGAGCCTTCTCTTCCTGCTCGCATTCTATTTTCACCAGCGGCCACCGATTCAAACCTGTTTGCACTGGGATCTTGTGGGGAGAATTCTATGATCTTATTTTTATATCATAAGCCAAAGAAGTAATCAGTTCCACCCATTATGATATTTGCACTGAATTCATTCAATCATGAATATTGTATCGTTGATGATTTCAATTTATCTGTACTGAAATAGAATCACTGGCGCAGCCAGGGGGGTGAGGGCTTTGGGGCTGCAGCCCCCCCCCCCAAAGATACAAATTCTTTGATTGAATTCAAAAAATTTATATAATTATATGAAACCGATTTATAAACTGCTAACGAAATAAAAAATAAATAAATGGAAGAAGGTTAATGTCGAGAACTACCGACTCAAGATTCAGTGCCACATCGGCACTTTCTGAATGTAGTATACAGTTACTTCCGAATAAATTCATATGTCTGAAAATATTGTATACGTTACCAAGGTCAACGGCTACTCCGGAAAGGACATATTTTACCCTTAAAAGATTAAAAACGTAATTAAGGACTTAAGGAGCACAATGGGAACTCAGAGAATGACTGGACTTGCTTTGTTGAATATACAGGTTGTGTGTGATGCTTTTTTTGGCAGGTGATAGAACTCGTCAAAAGCGATCATTTCGCCGGAAGTTGATCTTATAAGATATTCAATTCGAAAAACAGTGCAAAAAATATTGGTCCCACTCTGGATTAAGATGACCATTCGTACTGATTTCACCAGTACAGTACTTACTGGTTCCCAGACATTAGTCCTGGTTAGTCATTCAACAAAACCACTACACGAATGGGTGAATTTTTGATAAAGATTTGTGAAATTTAGGAGACTGGGGACTGGTCAAAATTCATATTGTCCTGGTTTCAGGTTAGAAAAAAATTACGAAAAGCACTGCCCTGAAGTCACGAGCTTTTGAGCGCTCGTACATCCATCTTTCAGGTAGATTCGCATTCTACAGTTTAAGAAAACAATTGGAAAGATTATGACAGCTGTCAAAGAAAATTTCAAACAAAGGCTTCACGTCAGTGCTTTAGGTGACCAATTTTTTTTTACGATAATTCGCTAGAATTTTTTACGGTATCTATGGTCTCGGTAACGCGATCTGGACAAAATTTCCCACGTAGTTTGAATACAGTATTCTTCATCTATGTGCGAAATTTCATTGCAATCGAATACGTGGTTTCAAAATTATCACGAAAAAAATATTTTGAAAGGCTATATTTACGGAACCCCTAGTCTAATTTTGCTCATTGATGAACGTGACCCCGAAATTCGCGATCCGAACCTATCCTGAAAATTTCAAGTCCCTAGGCCTTTCCGTTCAAAAGTTATGATTTTCTATGGTTTCTATGGTTCTGATCATGCGATCTGAAAAAATTCAGCTCCAATATATCATTCTCAATATAAATACAGAATTTCGTCACGATCAAATCCATAGTTTCGAAATTATCAAGAAAACTGAATTTCAAACGGCCATATTTACGGAGCCCCTAGTCTAATTCTGCTCATTGATGAAAGTGACCGCAACATTAAAGATCCAAACCTATCCTGAAAATTTCAAGTCCCTAGGCCTCTCCATTACGAAGTTATAATTTTCTATGGTTTCTATGGTTCTGGTCATGCGAGCTGGACCAAATTTTGCATGTAGCTTTAACACGTAATTCTCCATCTGAAATTTCACCTTGATCGAATCTGTAGTTTCAAAGTAATCAGGAAAACAACATTCCGAGCGGCCATATTTACGGAACCCCTCGGCGAATTTTGCCCAATAACGAATTAAATGGCGGCATTCGAGATTCGAACCTTCCCTGAAAATTTCAAGTTTCTTGAACATTCCGTTCGAGAGTTATCGTGTATACGGACGGCCGGACGGACGGACAGACTCGAATTTTCCGACGGATTCGTCATCAGTGAGTCGAACATAGTCGATTGAGACCATTTTCGGCTCAAAATTCGAAAAATACAGACATCGTGACGAAATGATATAGCCCTCGTGTAAGTAGTACCAGCGCTCAAAAATGTTCACCTTACTCTGGATGGATCTCTCTGTTGGGAGCCATCCATATGCATGCGATGTTTGATTTCTCGGCATTAATTTATCGCAAAGTTGTATTTCTTCCAACTTTTATTGGGAGATTTTTTTTAAACGGTATTACTGTTAAAGTTCAAACTGAAAAGATGAAAAATTACTGATTGAAAAAGAATCTCAAACTCACCTATAAAATAAATTGATCCGAATTGTTCACAGAGATTGTTCGAAATGGCCACCATTTGTTTGATGTGTACAAAGTCTTGCCTGACGTAATTTCGAATGGTCGCCTATAGACTAATCTTTTCAAATAACCCCCAAAAAAAGAAATCACAGGGGTTAAGATCGGAAAACTTATCACGCGTCATCATACGCATCATATAAATTAATTCCCGTATACTGACCTCACACAGCTGGTAATATCTGAAAATTTGAATATCAATACGAACCTAATGAAGATCCGTGCTAGGAAATTCTCATATTTGCGGATAACTTTGATTTCGGCCCTGGAGAATATTTTATATGAACGATTTTTGGTATATCGTCTTATTTTGACGAGTTCTATTGCTGATAAAAAAAGGCTCACCTTTGAAAACATCCTGTATATTATGATTTCGAATGCAATATTTACGACGTATTAGATATATTAGGAACATCTGAAAGAAGGCTGAATATTTGATATGATCAAAAAGGTCTAACTTCGTAAGGGAACGAGAACAAAATCAATCGATTACATTACATTACATTACATTTCGAAAATTGAATATTGAGAAGTTAGGAATTCTTGAATTGGATTGTCCATTGATTCTTCGTTTTATTATTCCTTTCTTTTTCAATTTTTTTCCTTCTTTCGTATATTTTTTGTTTCATTATTAATTGTTCAGTTCAGCCCCCCCCAAAACATAATCCTAGCTGCGCCACTGAATAGAATGATTACTTTAGAACTATCAGTCTCACAGATATACATTTTTATTGCTTTTGGAACCTAATTATATCCATTTAGTCCGGAAAAACTTTCCACAAATTTCAAATAAGCAATTTATGGTGTCTTCAAAATTTGGATCCAAATTACTACATTTTGCGTGAGCATGATATAAGTATTTTATTTTTCCAGTAAATATTTTTAACAGAATACGCAGGCCTTTGTTGAAGACACTATTCTGTTACTAAGGCGGTGGTCTCCCCGAAACGCGACGGACGACCTAAGCGGAGCCGCCCCCGTCAATTTCCGAATTATATGTTCGGGAAACCACGGGCACGATCTCTCTGAAACGTCGCATGCGACGTTCAGTCAGGGCTGGCGAGATTTAAACGTTACACCGACAGCCTTCCGTATGACATCACCGCACGTCGTAGGTCGCGTACAGCGGTTCGGGGAGACCAGCGCCTTAGTAACAGAGAAATATTAAGGTGTGTACAGACATGCTCCGAATATCGTACCGAACCGCGTCGCGTACCCCGCGAGAGCGAATCAAATTCACGAATTCAAATTGCACCTCTACGTGCGATGAATTTGATTCGCTCTCGCGGGGTACGCGACGCGGTTCGGTACGATATTCGGAGCATGTCTGTACACACCTTAAGGGATCACCCATGGTCGATGGGGCAAGGCGTTCACGGAGAACAGGCGATAGGATTACATAGTTCTCTATGGATCTATAATATTTTGTTCAATATGATGTAAATGAGATGTAAATGAGAGATAGTCGGCTATAAACTTGTATAAACCTTTATATTGATACCCTAAACTTGTCTCAAAACCTACTTATCGTAGAATGTCAGCGTCTACCGAAATTCCATGGTCGAAGGTCAAAAAATCGATATTGTAGAAGATGAAATTCTCTACAACTTTTGTTCGATAAAATTTTTTATATCTTGAACCATTTTCGAGGAAAGAGCGCGCAGTGTTCAATTATTTAGACATTTAGAGAATCATTCGATTTGCATTTTTTATCAACTATTACGTTATAATTAATAATTTTTTTCAATAATTCAGTATCTTTTCATTTAATAACACTTACCTTCTCACCTACTCGTGTGATTATAAAGTTATCGAGGGAAATACTTATATTATTCGTTAATTCTAACCTTATTTAAACTCAATACTTCCTAAATAAATAAAAAAGAATAAATAAACATTTCATACATTAATGAAAGTTGAGATTGCAAAAATTCAATGATAGTAACAACTATAAGTTCTACTTTCAATTTTATTTTCCCTAAATATTCAAAACTAAGGAATGACAGTACTATTTGTAGTAGTGGGACAACAGACCTCTATTGTTATAGAGGTCCGTTACCGAACTACTCTGCAACTTTTTTCTTTGCATTTTTCAAATGAATTACGTTGCACAAAAAGCATTCAGAAATGAAAAAGGCAAAGTGAAAAATCAAGTGCAAAGAGAAAAACACTACGCAGAAATGATGTTTTGCAAAGTGTAAAGTGAAAAGTTGCAAATTATTTTGGCATTAGGCCTCAGGTTTAATTTTTAACGTTTCAGAAGAATCTATAAGTTAATCAATTGCAATGAAGATATACTTAATTATTTTCTACTTAAAATGTAATTAAAGTTTTTACATAATGACACAAGTAGGTTAGTGTTATTAAATGACTAGATACTGAATGAATGAAGAAAATTATTAATTATATAATAGTTAATAAATAAAGCAAATCATTCGCAAATATATCAATCAATATTTAATGAAGTTTATACGGCGTGTTTTCAATCGGGACTACAGGTTGGCCTCGAATGATACTCCAAATAGTTGAACACCGCGCGCGCTCTGTCCTCTATCTCGGAAATGGTACAAGATATAAAAAAATTATTCAAAGAAAAGCTGTAGAGAATTTAATTTTCCACAATTCATAATGAAAATAATCAGGAAAAAACCAATAGGAAACGAGATATTCGCAATAAATGTGTAAAAAATCGATTTTTTGACCATGGAATTTCGGTAGACGCGGACATCCTACGATAAGTAGGTTTCTAGACAAGTTTTAGGGTATCAAAATAAAGGTATATATGAGTTAATAGCCGACTATCTTTCATTCCGAGGTTGAACCCACATTTTCCTGGGCTTAAACTATAAGACAAGCTTAGTTGAAAATGAATCACTTGAGGTTCCACTATTCAGGAATAGCCATTCACAACGTTTTAAATCTTATCGTGGCACAAAATTTAGTTTTAACCCTTAAGTTTTAAGGTGCCGTCTGTTGAACTGCGCCCAAAATTATTCTATAGATTATTATGAAATGGTGCCTTCCTGGAACCATCGACTTTACCTAATTCTTGGCTTAGTTATAATCTATTTATGGTTCTATTTGCGCCCCTTTCCAGTAATACTGAGCTATCGATGACAGTTTCTCAGAGTCAGTCTGTGAGACGGCACGTTACGGTTAACCCTATAATTTATCAAGGAGGCTAGGCATGGCGGGTCAGTCTAAAGCGTAGTTTACATTGGTATTAATAGTAGTAGAGTTCACTAGCACACTTTTCTTCTGAAATACTCTACTATGCTCATTTTGGTAGAGTAACTGTAATCACGCTTGCTAGTAATCTGAGAAGATAGTTCGATAAAAAGACACACTATCCTCTTCTAAAACCAAACTTGCGTAGTAGAGAAGCGTAAGATTGTGGAAGTGGGGGTGGGATAGTCGAGTGTATTATTCCACGCGTGCTATCCACTTTACTCTCCCCTGCACTATCTGCAGTACTCAGTACTCTACTGTCACTATCACAACACAACCTTTTTACATTATTCGAGTAGGGTAAGAGGAAGTACTCTACCACCGAACTCTACTACTATTAATACCAATGTAACCCACGCTTAAACGAGTGCGTTACGGAAGTAAAACCTTTGAAGAAACTCTGTTGGGATGGTTTGATGAGATTGAGAGTGACTTTAGTGAAAAAGAAAATGTTTCAGAGAATGAAGACATTCTTGAGCTCTCGTTCTACTTACACGAGGGCTATATCATTTCGTCACGATGTCTGTATTTTTCGAATTTTGAGCCGAAAATGGTCTCAAACGACAAGATTCGACTCACTGCTGACGAATCTGTCAAAAAATTCTAGTGTGTCCGTCCGGCCGTATACACGACAACTCTCGAACGGAATGTCCTAGAAACTTGAAATTTTCAGGGTAGGTTCAATTCTCAAATGCCGCGGTTAAGTTTATTATTGGACAAAAGTCAAGCAGAGGTTCCGTGAATATGGCCGTTCGAAATTTGAATCTCCTGATTACATCGAAACAACTGATTCGATCGAGATGAATTTTGCACTCAGATGGAGAATGACGTGTTCAAGATACATGCGAAATTTTGTCCAGGTCGCATTACCAGAACTTTAGAAACCATATAATATTATGATTTTCGAACGGAAAGGCCTAAGGACTTGTCTGCATGACCAGAACCATAGAAACCATAGAATATTTCGAAGGTCGAACGGAAACGCCTAGGGACTTGAAATTTTTAGGATATGTGAGGATCTTGGATGTCGTGTTCACGTTTATCTATGAGATGAGCAGAATTAGACTAGGGGTTCCGTGAATATGGTCGTTTGAAATAAAGTATTTTTGATAATCCGAAAATACGGATTGAATCGTGACGAAGTTTTTTATTTTAATGAAGAATGATATTTTCAAGTTACATTTTTTCCAGATCGCATGACCAGAAACATATAAACCATAGAAAATCATAATTTTTGAAAGGAAAGGCCTAGAGAAGTTAAATTTTCTGAATACATATGGATCTCGAATGTCGCGTTCACGTTCATCAATGAGTCAAATAAGATCAGGGGTTCCGTAAATATGTTCGTTTGAAGTTGAGTTTTCATAATAGTTTCGAAACAACGGATTTGATCGTGACGAAATTCTGTATTTTAATGGAGAATGATATATTCAAGCTAAATTTTCTCCAGATAGCATGACCAGAACCATAGAAAATCATAACTTTCGAAAAGAAAGGCCTAAAGACTTGAAAGTTTTAGGATAGATGTGGATCTCCAATGTCGCGGTCACGTTTATCAAGGAGTAGAATAGGACTAGGAGTTCCGTAAATATGGTCATTTGAAATTCAGTTTTCTTGATAATTTCATAACTATGGATTTGATCGTGAAGAAAATTTGTGTACTAATGGAGAAATATATATTCAACCTACATTTCTCCAGATCACAAGAAGACCGTAGAAAATAGTAACTTTCGAACGCAGAAGCCTAGGGACTTGAGATTTTTAGGGTAGGATCGGATCGCGAATTTCGAGATCACGTTCATCAATGAGCAGAATTAAAAATTACGAAAAGCTCTGCCGTGAAGGCAGGAGCTTTTGAGCGCTCGTACATGCACCTTGTAGGTAGATTCGCATTTTTCAGTTTTGGAAACCAATTGAGGAAATTTTTGACAGCTGTCAAACAAATTTTCAAACTAAGGCGATAATCCAGACTTCAAGTCAGTGCTTTAGGTGACCAATTTTTTTTTTTTCGATAATCCGCTAAAATTTTCTACGGTATCTATGGTCTTGGTGATGCGATCTGGACAAAATTTCGCACGTGGTTTGAATACATTATTCCTCAGCTAGGTGCTATCAAGAAAACTGAATTTCAAAGTACCATATTTACGGAACCCCTTGTATAATTTTGCTCATTGATGAACGTGACTGTGAAATTCGCGATCCAAACCCACCCTGAAAATTTCAAGTTCCTAGGCCTTTTCATTCGGAAGTTATAATTTTCTATGGTTTCTATGGTTCTGGTCATGCAATCTGAACAAAATGTTGCTTTAATATATCATTCTCGTTTAAAATACAAAATTTTATCTCGATCGAATCCGTAGTTTCGAAATTATCGAGAAAACAAAATTTCAAACGACCGTATTGATGGAACTCCTAGTATAATTCTGCTCATTGATAAACGTGAACGCCACATTTCAGATCTACACCTATCCTGAAAATTTCGAGTCCTTAGGCCTTTCCGTTCGAAAGTTATGATTTTCTATGGTTTCTATGGTTCTGGTCATGCGGTCTAGAGAAATGTAGCTTGAATATATCATTCTCCATCAGTATACAGAATTTCGTCACAATCGAATCTGCAGTTTGGAATTTATCAAGAAAACTAAATTTCAAACGACCATATTTACGGAACCCCTAGTATACTTTTGCTCATAGATGAAAGTGATCACGACAATCGAGATCCACACCTATCCTGAAAATTTCAAGTCCCTAGGCGTTTCCGTTAAAAAGTTACAATTTTCTATGGTTCTGGTGATGCGAGCTGAACAAAATTTTGCATGTAGCTTGAACACCTCATTTTCCATTAGAGTGCAAAATTTAATCTCGATCGAATCTGTAGTTTCAAAGTAATCAGGAAAACAAAATTTCGAGCGGCCATATTTACGGAACCCCTCGGCGAATTTTGCCCAATAACGAACTTAACCGCGGCATTCAAGATTCGAACCTACCCTGAAAATTTCAAGTTTCTAGGACAATCCGTTCGAGAGTTATCGTGTATACGGCCGGCCGGACGGACGGACGGACAGACTCGAATTTTTTGACGGATTCGTCATCAGTGAGTCGAACATAGTCGATTGAGACCATTTTCGGCTCAAAATTCGAAAAATACAGACATCGTGACGAAATGATATAGCCCTCGCCCTGATAATTTCGAAACCACTCATTGGATTGGAATGAAATTTTGCACATAGATGGAGAATAATGTATTCAAAATACGTGGGCAATTTTGTCGAGATCGCATTACCAAGACCATAGAAGACAGTAGAAAATTCTAATCGAAAAAAAAAATTTCGCCTTAGTTTGAAATTTTTTTTGACAGCCGTCAAAATCTTTCCGATTGGTTTCTAAAACTGGACAAAGCGAATCTTCCTACAAGGTGGATGAACAAGCGCTCAAAAGCTCCTGACTTCACTGCTTTTCGTCATTTTTGAGCGCTCCTACTACTTACACGAGGGCTATATCATTTCGTCACGATGTCTGTATTTTTCGAATTTTGAGCCGAAAATGGTCTCAAACGACTATGTTCGACTCAGTGATGACGAATCCGTCGAAAAATTCGAGTTTGTCCGTCCGTCCGTCCGGCCGGCCGGTACACAACTATTTGTTTGTCATTTGTCTTCCAAGAAATGAGGAAAACCAACCGCCGAAGACGGATCACTCTCCACGACAATTCGAACTTGCACACATCAGCTCGAATAACTGCATTTTTGAGCACTAAAAACGTCGATTTGATTAGTCATCCGCCATACAGTCCTGACTTGGCACCGAAAGACTTCCTTTTATTCAAACGCATGCAGAAGTGTATAGATCTTAATGGGGCATATTTTGAAAAACAATAAAGTGATTATCGATGATTGGTATACGTTTTTGTTCTCTAATCCCGAAATATAAAAGGCAACCTACGTAGAAGCACAACAACAGCATTTATTGAATGGCTCAAGGAAGCCACGAATTCTCTGGATGATGGCAAAAGTTTAATGATGCTCAACTTTGACTTCGACCTTTGACAATGTTTGCATAAGAACGCTGCTGATGAAACTGAGACATTATGGATTCAGAGAGAAATTTGGGCCACTATTGCAGTCATATCTAAGACTGCACAGCAACATGCTGGCAGGGTAATACCTCGAGTCCTCTACCAAATATTCATGGAGCTCCGCAAGGGTCGATATTAGGCCCCATCCTATTCATAATATACATCACTCATATCAATGTACCACGATGTCTCCATGAGTGCCTGTACTGTGATGACAAATCACTTCTTATAGGTGGAATCTCGGTGGAAGAAGTAGAGGGGGAAAATATCGAGGCTCTAGCGTATGCAAAAGAATGGTTTACTACCACCAAGCTCAAACACAACCCTGAAAAAACAAAAAACAAAATTTATCATTCAGCAGAAGAACAAGAGAGACAGTCAATTTTCTAGGAATTGAAATTGACTCAAGGTTGGACTGGAGAAAACACATAGAGAAAACTTGCAAAAAGGTGAGCAAATCCTTATACCTACTCAGAAGACTTAAATCCGTTTCCTTCCCGGAGGTCCAAACATCTGCATATTTTGCTGTAATGCATAGTTTACTATCTATCATATGGCATTTCGATCTGGGGAATGTCACCGGAAGCGTCCAGATTGTTCATACTGCAAAAAAAAGCTATTAGAATAACGAACAACATGAAAAATCAAGATTCTTGTAGGGAAAAGTTTACATCAGAAAAAATACTCACACTGCCATCTGCGTACATCAAGGAAACCATCAAATATGTGCACATAAACAAACATCTCTACAAAACTAATAGCAATTTTCATGAGAAAAATAAAAGATATAGACAATAAGTTGCCTGAAGAGTTCAAGCTCCTTACGCCAAGAAATTTCAAAAGAAAAATAACAAATACGTTGATCAAGGGCGCATATTATTTGGTCGATGAATTTTTGAGATCAGATCTGACAATGTGAATGTTGATCTCTTTTACTGTTTGTGATATTTACCTTGGCCTCTTCTAGCATTTTTATTTTCCGTATTTTGTTAAGTTGCATATGTATGTGCATATGGGAGTTCGTAATAATTGAACTGGTCTGTTATAAATATTCTTCGATGTGTGTGATATATTTTTAGGATAAGTTATGTGATATTTTCTTGTATGTAAGTACCTGTGATATTTGATATTTTCAAAAATTTGAATCTATGACTAGTTATATAAATATTTTGATGACGTTAAATGAACAATACAAAACAACAGGATTAAATATGGCCGCTCCCGATAATTTCTGAGCATTTCCCTGTATTTTCTATAATTCCGAAGTAGGTACCTGGATGAATGACCGCTCTGGCGATGAATTTATACAAGCGCGCCAGAGCTGCTGACTTCACATAAGTGCTTTTTGAATTTTTTACTGAGACACAGACTAAGCACAAGAAAAATATATCAAAACATTAAATTCGACAAAAAGAATGATTCAAATTTTGCTTCATTCATTTCTCTCACAAACTCGAAAAAGTCTAAAAACTTCAATTCAATGACTCAGTAGATACGCCTTGACTGATGAAAGGAAAAGATTAAGCCGTTCCACAAGAAATGTATAACATGTTATGATAATCGTTCCTACAGAATTAATTTCAGATGTTTGGTACTCCCCTGTTCGACTTTTTCTAGTCGAGCTTCACAAGAAGGTATATTCTTTACCATTCCATACTCATTCATACCACGATGTTCGACATTTCCGTCAACAGTCACGTTGACGAACGAGATTATAACAGTTTATACACAACCGAAAAAAAGAACAAAACAAAGCAGGTAACGGTTGTTCCCTTCTACTGTCGTGAATTCGTACGGCTGTTGAGTAGAATCAGGTGATCAAAACCGAATTTTTAATCGAATTGGTCCGACCCATATGAACAACGCTGAAATAATTTTAAAACGACTTGGGTAATCGTTGATATAAAAGGAAAGAATCGATTTCACGAAATATTCGAGCAATTTTATTTTTCCATTTATTCCATCAGAGTATTCAATTTCTCTCTTTCGATCAGGATAAAAGAAAATTATATCAATGTCTTCGCCAGTAGCGTAGCTAGGATTACAGTTCGAATCGAGCTGAACTAGTTGCGGGAGAGAACACTTGTGCCGCAAACAAAAATATGCTAAGAATTATGCATACAATATTTATTGATACGTACGTGATAAGTTGTTTCGTAAATAAAAAAAAAATTACGAAAAGCACTGCCGTGAAGGCAGGAGCATTTGAGCGCTCGTACATGCGCCTTGTAGGTAGATTCGCATTTTCTAGTTTCAGAAATCAATTGAAGGAATTTTCGACAGCTGTCAAAAAAATTCTGAAACTCAGGCGAAACTCCAGACTTCATGTCAGTGCTTCAGCTGATCAAGTTTTTTTCGATAATTCGCTATAATTTTCTACGGTATCTATGGTCTTGGTGGTGCGATCTGGACAAAATTTTGCACGTAGTTTGAATACATTATTACTCAGCAAGGTGCAAAATTTCATCCCAATCCGCTCAGTATTCTCGGAACTATCAGCAAAAAAATATTTTGGAAGACCATATTCACGGAACCCCTAGTCTAATTTTGCTCATTGATGAACATGACCGCGATACTCGCGGTCCAAACCCACCCTGAGAATTTCAAGTTCTTAGGCCTTTCCGTTCAAAAGTTACAATGTTCCATGGTTTCTATGGTTCTGGTAATGAGATCTGGACAAAATATTGTTTTAATATATCATTCTCGATTAAAATACAAAATTTCATCTCGATCGAATCTGTAGTTTCGGAATTATCGAGAAACCAAAATTTCAAACGACCGTATTTACGGAACCCCTAGTATAATTTTCCTCATAGATGAAAGTGATCACGACAATCGAGGTCCACACCTATCCTGAAAATTTCAAGTCCCTAGGCCTTTCCGTTCGAAAGTTATGATTTTCTATGGTTTCTATGGTTCTGGTCATGTGATCTGAAGAAATGTAGCTTGAATATATCATTCTCCATAAGTATACAACATTTCGTCACGATCGAATCTGTAGTTTTGAAATCAGCAAGAAAACTAAATTTCAAACTACCCTATTTACGGAACCCCTTGTATAATTCTGCTCATAGATGAACGTGATCACGACATTCAAGATCCACACCTATCCTGAAAATTTCAAGTCCCTAGGCGTTTCCGTTCAAAAGTTACAATTTTCTATGTTTTCTATGGTTCTGGTCATGTGATCTGGAAGACATTTCACATGTAGCTTGAACACATCATTCTCCATTGGAGTGCCAGATTTCATCTTGATCGAATCTGTAGTTTTCAAGTAATCAGGGGAACAAAACTTTGAACGGCCATATTTACGGAACCCCTGGTGGAATTTGGCCCATTAACGAACTTAACCGAGGCATTCGGGAACTGAACGCACACTGAAAATTTCAAGTCTCTAGGTTGATCCGTTCGAGAGTTGTCGTGCTTACGGCTGGACGGCCGGACGGACAGACTCGAATTTTCCAACGGATTCGTCATCAGTGAGTCGAACATAGTCGATTGAGACCATTTTCGGCTCAAAATTCGAAAAATACAGACATCGTGACGGAATGATATAGCCCTCGTGTAAGTTGTACGAGCGCTCAAAAATACCTTGCGAAAAATTTCTGAAAATTTAATAGACGTTTTGATTGAAAACTTGATGAGAGCATGATAGACCAGGCAATAGAGATTTTTTCGTGACAAAAATCGTAGAAGAAAACTGCGAGTGTGGGGGTAAGTAGTTTTCGGGTGTTTTCCGACTTTTCTACGTTGATAATGACCCGATTGAGTTGCACTAGCACTAATTTTCTTCATTCTCCACAATTCTGTTGTTGAGAGTGTCAGCATCGCTCTATTGGTTCAAATTTTTCAAGCTGAAAACTGAAAAAAAAACACCGTTTTTGTGGTGTTTTTTCGAAATCACAAGAAAAGTAATAATATTTGCGAGTCGAAAACATATCACAAAACATTCATGGACCAACCCACGTACCCCCACAGGAGTTTTCCATTTCCCACATCAACATTCTGAAGTTTTTGATTTTCACAAGATGTTCCAAAATGAAGGATTTATGACTCTTGCAGGTTTTGAACCAATAACATTTTTTTTCTAGATATGAATACATGAATATGTGATCTTTTTTTGTCTCTACGCCATAACCTAATTTGAATAGTTCGAAGCAAGAATTAAATTTATGGATCATGCTTCATATTACATCGCTAATTTTTTTATTCGTTCTTGTTAAATAAAAAGAATCGGTGTTTTTATTCCATAATTTTTATAAAACAAGAACAGTTCTCTGGGTTCAATATTATCATCTTTTTTGACGAACTCGTCTCTACATCTATCATACTTGAATTATTTCTTGATGTCAATGGGAGTGCTCTCTAAAAATCTATCGGATCGGAATCTGCATGGTCTTTAGAAGGTTCAGGGTGATTGAAAGCAATGCCAGAACCACTTGGCTCCGATGAATCTGGAAAAACCTCTGAAATATTAAATAATTCAGTAAATTATTTGACTAAATTATAGTTATTTATGTATATTAAAAAAATTACGAAAAGCACTGCCGTGAAGGCAGGAGCTTTTGAGCGCTCGTACATGCACCTTGTAGGTATATTCGCATTATTCCGTTTTAGAAACCAATTGGAAAAATTTTGACAGCTGTCAAGAAAAATTGAAACAGAGGCGAAAATCCAGAATTCACGTCATTGCTTTAGGTGACCATTTTTTTTTTCAATAATTCGCTAGAATTTTCTACGGTATATATTTTCTTGGTAATGCGATCTGGACAAAATTTCCCACGTAGTTTGAATATATCATTCTCCATCTATGTGCGAAATTTCATTCCAATCCAATAGGTAGTTTCGAAATTATAAGGAAAAAAATAGTTTGAACGGCTATATTCACGGAACCCCTAGTCTAATTTTGCTCATCGATGAACGTGACCGCACAATTCGCGATCCGAACCTATCCCTAGGCCCTTCCGTTCGGAAGTTATGATTTTCTATGGTTTCTATGGTTCTGATCATGCAATTTGGACAAAATATAGCTCGAATATATCATTCTCAATTCAAATACAAATTTTTGTCACGATCGAATACATAGTTTTGAAATTATCAAGAAAACTGAATTTTGAACGACCATATTTACGGAACCCATAGTCTAATTTTGCTCATTGATGAAAGTAACCGCAACTTTCGAGATCTACACCTATCCTGAAAATTTCAAGTTTCTAGGCCTTTCCGTTAGAAAGTTTTAATTTTCTATGATTTCTGTGGTTCTGGTCATGCGAGCTGGACTTAATTTTGCATGTAGGTTGAATAAGTTATTCTTCATCTGAGTACAGAATTTCACCTCGATCGAATCTATAGTTTCGAAATAATCAGGAAAACAAAAATTCGAGCGGCCATATTTACGGAATCTCTAGGCGAATATTGCCCGATAACGAACTCAACCGCGGCATTCGAGATTTGAACGTACCCTGAAAATTTCAAATTTCTAGGATATTCCGTTCGAGAGTTATCGTGTATACGGCCGGACGGACGGACAGACTCGAATTTTCCGTCGGATTCGTCATCAGTGAGTCGAACATAGTCGTTTGAGACCATTTTCGGCTCAAAATTCGAAAAATACAGACATCGTGACGAAATGATATGGCCCTCGTGTAAGTAGTACGAGCGCCCAAAAAGAGGTTTTTTCACTTTTCATATTATAACGGTCATAAAAAAATGAAAAACGAGGTCAAGTTTGATATGAAATTGTTGTGCGGTTGATATTTTGTCTGCAAAGGTAATGCTAATATTATATAATAATAATCATAATTTGATTTAAATCAATTGTTTTTATCGCTTGTTGAAATAGTTGAGAAAACTATTATCGACCATTCATTCAAGGCCAGTAGCCGAGACAGTCCACTGAGCCAGTGCTATTTCACTGGAATGGCTTGATGACATTTAAAGGGACATTGTCTAAATTTACACAAGGTCAGTACTGTACTGTCTTGGCTAATGACTCGTGTAAATGGTTCATTATGAAAAAAAATTAATGGAATCCATATTAGAAATTTATTTTTTCAACATACCTGATTGCTCAGAATATAAATGTATCTCAGAAGGCCCTTTCACTTCAAATTTGAAAGGTACAGAATTGCGATAGAGTGTGTTCCTCTTCCCTGAGTGATAAATTGTTCAATGTTGAAAATGTTTTTCGCATACCAATTAATTCTTCAATGCAGTTGGTTCTTAATCATAAAGGAGACGATTACCACAATTCATCACCCATTCTTTGCAACGACTTGTACTCCTTCAAGAAAAGGCAGAGAATGTGAGCTCCTTATTCACAGCACGATTGTTTCTACATTCAACGTAAACACAATCCAAATAGTGTGGCATCTTCGAACAGCAAAAAACAGATAACAGTATATTATTTGATGAGCGGTAATGTAGGTCATAACTCACGCAGATGAAGTTATCAGCTGTAGTTCATCAAGTGAGTTATGACCAATACCGCAAGTTGAATACTATACTTTATCCAAGATTATAACAATAAATACTAAGAAACAAGTACAGAGAAAGAACTTTATTTACAAATCTTAGTATTTACTTATAACCATGCATAATTTATGTTGATTGTGCTTCTTAGCATAGAGTAAAAAGTCCATAGGGGCGATGCTTTATATTAAGTGCTAAGTTGACTAAAACATGACGAAAGAACATTCTTTGTAAACAATGACTTGATATTCTTACTGCAACACCAATCTCGAAAATTGTTGGATACACCTTTATATTTGTTTTGGGTTTTTTCGGGCAATAAATTCTATATGTTAACATTACCTGATTGTTTTATTTCTGAAGGTGTACATAATAATTCATCTTCACTATCTGAATTCATCAGCGAAATATTCACAATAATAATTAGGTATCAACTGAATTTGATTAAACGTCAAAATTATTCAAGTGACCTCCCCTCAATACCAATAATAGACTGTTCCCTTTCGGCCAATCAGCTTGTTCAGAAGCACAGAGGCAGGGAGTTATAAGAGAGAACACGGTGTTTGTTTACAGATATTATTATTTGCTCAAAAGTAGTTGAGTAATGACTATATTATTCAATAGGAGTAGATAAACAAACGAAATGTCCCATTCGATCCGTTACACAACGATATGAACCTTGTGAAATTTTTAAATCTTAAGGAATAATGGAAAGTCGGAACATGTAGTAAACGTTAACATCAATGCGAAATAAAACAGGCTATAATCACAGTTACACATATTCTTTGGTTGTAACATAGATTTAGCAGCTATATCTGTGTTGTTACACATCCGTCTTTGCGGCTGTGGTTGTTACTACCACGTAAGGTACCACGATCCCTGGGTGTGACCAGCTTGAACTACAATTTCGATCCCAGCACCATCTAATTTTAATTTCAATTTTTGGTCTCGTATAGTCCCGTATAGTTGAGTATCTTCCCAAAATACTTGAATCAACTCCCAAACAGTTTCGATTTTTTCAGCGAGTTCAGTGCGAGTCATGGTGGAGAAGAAGTTATGGTCATCGAGTGAAACTCAAATTTTAATTTGTTTGTTCGAAGAAAACTCGGTCCTTTGAAACCTCTTATCGCCGAATTACAAAAATAGGGATATGAAACAAGAGGCGCTAAAAATTATAGTGAGCAAATTAAATACAGAAGTCAATGAAATATCCCAACAATAACACAATTTACGCAGTCAATTTATGCAAGAATTGAAGAAAATGAGAATTAAGAAGAGAGGTAGTGGCACTAAAGAAGTGGTCGTTTTTTTCCGCATTAAAATTTATTCAACGTTCATTATATATAATGAATATATGAATTCTATCAGTAAATTTTCCAATCAAATGAGAGAATACTTAGAGTTAGTTTGATGTTACCTATGTATCCAGTTGTTCAATGGAATGTTTTTCTATTTTTGTTATAGTTTTTTTTAGGGTCTTGCTCGGTTATACACGTCTTTGGGGTTTTTTCTTGATGTGGAATTGTTATTCCACCGAATGTCAAGTCTTACTTAATTTATATACTGTATACTTTTGTAAAATTTTATCCTCGATAACAGTTTAGGGTACTGTTTAGAGGATTATGAATGTTTATTTTTTTCTGTAGTTATATAATTTCATTGAATATAACATTGAAAAAAAATATATATTGTCATGGAAATCAAAACATGGTAATATTCATCTGTTTCGAAAAGTTAAGAATAAAATAAATCAAAATTATATCACCAAACAACTTTCAAATAAAGTAAATTCAGTAAATTCGATCAACCCTCACGGAAGGTCAGCACCTTGACGTTGGTGTGGGGGCTTAAGTAGGCTGTGATGATTCTTGAGGCGATATCGACAAAACACTGTTCTGGTAGGGTCTCCCATGTCGATAAGGTTCAAGCTTGAGCAGTAAAAACTAAGACCGAACCCCACGGTGGAAGATATCGTGCCAAGGGCTTAATGGCATATGGGTAAAGTGTGTCAATAACGATTCCCTGGGGAAACCAGGTCGCATCCCCTTGTAATAAGACCTTCCCTCGGTATCGAAGCTCTGCTGAGGGTGACTTCTTATTTCTTCGTCACTCGTGGGAACTGTATGGATCCAATGAAACAAAAAACCCCACAGGGAACTAAAAACCCTGAGACCAAGGGCTCCTCTTCTGGAGGGGTTCCAGGAAAAAACCCGATGAAGGCACGGAGTGAGGTCCCTTCGATCAACGAAGGAGCTTCACAATCGGAGCTGCCAGCAGGGACCGCCCATAAAAGACGGAACCGCACAGGGGCGGAAAAAAGAAGGGCGAGAAGAGCTCGCGTGGACTTAGCCTGTCATGAGGCAGGAGAGTCGGCAGTCGGGAATTCCCCCCTTCTACGGGCAGGCGGTGCCAAAAGGAACGCCCCCGACAACAACACTCCACCCTGTGTGAGCGGCCTGCGAAGAAGGCTGATGAACTTCCGGATAGGCCCTCTTATAGGGAGGTTGCGAGCTTACCCCTGAAGGTGGCCCTCGTACACAGGGACTGGCCAGACAGGGCGCTCTCGAAGGAGGAGTGCAACATAGTGGAAATGGCGGTGACTGCTGAGATGGACAGGATCCAGACTGGCAAGGCCTTCCCGCATTTCCAGAGTCTGGAACTGAACCACCAGGGGGCAATTATAACCTCCTGTGTGGATAGCACTAGCCGGGATTGGTTAACAAATAACGTGTCCAGGCTAACACTCCCATGAGGACTTCACCTTAAGATGATTGAGGTGGAGGACCTGAAAATGCTGACTAGAGTGAGTCTGCAGGTGAAGGGGTCACATTGCTCCACGCCAGCAGACCTCATTCTTAGGCGCTTACAAATGTCAACTCCAGCCCTTAAGACAAGGAGCTGGAGAGTCTACATGAGGAGTGACGGGCCAGAAGAGGCTTAAATCATTCTGGGAGTAGACAAGACATCTCTCGAGGTCCTGAAGTAAAATAAGTACCAAGTTGGAATTGGTATGAGGATGTGCACCTTCGAGGTCCTCCAAAGTCCAGGCCGGAAAGCGGATGCTCCAGCCTCTTCGACTGCGAAGGCTGCTCCAGAAGTGAGGCCCTCCGCTGAAGGGCAGGGCGTCCGCGAGAGAGAGGAGGTGCCCTCCGACCCGACGTTGGAGTCGGGTGATTCGATGGAGGTGGACTCCGCAAAGGCTCCCATCGTACCTGTGCCTCCTACTGTGTCGCCGGAATCCCAGGAGACTGGTGAGCAGGGGGGGGGGGCGCTTGTGGATGGGGGACCACGCCGGAGCTCCACCCCACCAGATGACATACCGGTCATCTGAGGTAGATCCTCAGGGGTCTACTGGTACGACGAGACAGTCGGCGGACTGAGGATAATCATTTGTCCTCATGGCTACTGACACATATGTCACGCAAATAAACTTGCACCATTGCATAGCGGCTACCGATATTCTCCGGTTGCAGCTGGCGAAGGTGCAGACATTTCTAGCCCTGATTCAGGAGCCCTGGGTTAGAGGAGGTGAGGTGGGGCGTCTCTCCTTTCGAGGAAGTAGGCTCTTCTGCACGCCCAAGGACACAAACCCGAGGGCGTGTATACTTGCTTCCGATAATGTTGGGGCTCAATTACTAACCAATTTATGTTTCAGAGATCTTGTAGCGGTACGGTTTCCGGTCTGTAAGGAACCGCTAGAAAACTTGGTGGTATGCTCGGCATACCTCCCATACGACTCCCCGGACCTTCCGCCAACGAAGGAAATGGAGGAGCTTGTTAGGTTCTGCGAGCGAACAGGATTGCCCTTGCTCGTTAGTTGTGATGCGAATGCACACCACATTCTGTGGGGTAGCTCTGGCGTCAACCCGAGGGGCAAGGCTCTGGCCGACTTCCTGTTCTCAACCGGTCTAAACCTACTCAATAGGGGTGACGAGCCAACCTTCATCACTTCAAGAAGAAGGGAGGTGCTCGACGTCACTATGTGTAGCATCCCTATCGCCGATTATATTGAGAATTGGCGGGTAGCTACGGAGGTGATCTCTTTGTCTGATCACCGACACATCTGCTTCACCATTAAATGTAGAAGATCTTCAGGGGATCCGGGAATTTTCAGGAACCCGAGGAAAACAGATTGGTTCAGATACTTGGAGTTCCTCTCCGACAATCTGAGACGGGTTAACCTAAAACCTAGAACTACGAGAGGGTTGGACACTGCAGCTAGCAAACCACAGGAGTTCATAATCTCGGCCTACCACAGCAGTTGCAGTCCCCAGTTTCGAAGACCGAAGGGTCAGACGAAATGGTGGACATCTGAAATAAATGATGCCGCACGCGAAAGCAGGCATCTCTTCAACAAGGCAATGAGATCTGGCCTTGCAAATGACTGGGACGAATACAAAGCGGCCCTATAAATATACAAGGGACTTATAAGAAAGTCCAAAAGAGAATCGTGGAGGCGCTTTTGTAGTGACATCGAGGGCGCACCTGAAGCTAACCGGCCCAGGAGGATACTCCCTGCAGGGGGCCCTCCACGGATTGATTACTTAAAGCTCCCCACGGGGCATAAAACATGCTCAGAGGAGGAAAGCTTGAGACATCTTCTAGAGGCGCACTTTCCGGGCTTCGTTGAGAATGAAGACACACAAAGTGAGTGCCCTCGGCATGCCTCATGTGAGGATTGGAAGATGGCTTCACAAGTGGTTACATACTCTCGATTACGTTGGGCTATCAACGGCTTCGAAAGTTTTAAGGCAGCTGGGGAGGATGGCATCATCCTGGCACTTATTTCCAAGGGGCTGGACGTGCTGTCGTCCCCACTGCTCCACATGGATATGATATTTCTTGTTTTTTCTCCTTTTGACGAATGTTTCATCCTGATTACATGTATAAATGTGTGTATATGTATGATTTTTGAAAAAGAGGTTGTTTATTATTATTATTATTATTACTTGGCACTGCTTTCCACGGGGCTGGACGTGCTGTCTTCCCCACTCCTCCACATACTCCGTACGAGCCTGGCTTTAGGACACATTCCACTGTCCTGGAGGAAGGTGAGGGTTATTTTCATACCCAAACCTGGAAAACCATCGCACTTAAAAGCGAATGACTTTCGTCCAATAAGCCTCTCCTCCTTCTTAGTGAAGACGCTGGAAAGGTTGGTAGAAAGACACATCAGAGAGGTTGCTTTAGTGGCTAGACCACTGCATCCCTGCTAGCATGCGTACCAGTTAGGTAAGTCAGTTGATTCTGCTCTTCATTCGGTTGTCAACCGCATTGAGGACGGAATACATAATAAAGAGTTCACACTAGCTGTATTTCTAGATATAGAACAACACTGCTTTTGAAGTGATTCAGTCAGCATTGACCAAGCACGGTGTGGCACCTACTCTCTGTCGGTGGACGGAGCCGCTGCTTAGGGCTCGTAGCATTATTGCTCGGCTGGGTGGATCGACCATTGGTGGCGCACCAGGAAGGGGATGTCCGCAGGGCGGGGTACTGTCGCCGCTATCTTGTCCTGAATGTGCTCCTGGTCGATTTGGCGAAGGCTGGGTTCGTTGTGGTGGCCTATGCGGATGACCTTGTCCTGCTAATCAGAGGTAAGGTAATCAGTGTCATTGTGGATCTGATGCAGCAAGCTCTGCGTTTGATTGAGCGATGGTGCCTGGAAAACGAGCTCTCGGTAAATCCTGGTAAAACAGAGATGATTCTGTTTGCCAGGAGGAGAGTGCCGGGCAACATGAGACTTCCTAGTCTGTGTGGAGTTGGGCTCACTCTATCCGAACAAGTTCGATATCTCGGGGTGATATTGGACCGCAAACTCTTGTGGAACAAACACGTCGAGTCCCAAACGAATAAGGCTAATGTGATATTTTGGTCTACTCGAAGGGTGATTGGTAAAGGATGGGGCACTGGTGGATTGGTAAAGTCAGGGAACACTGAAATTCCTTTCTGACGTGAGAATTGACTCCTTGCTAGTAGGAGAATGCGAGGAGCTCTGCGTGAGCTTGGCTCAGGCAATTTCGTGAGAGTTGTTTGGTGTCCGGCTCATGCGGGGATACCTGGAAATGAGAAGGCAGATACACTGGCGAAGCAGGGGGCCCGATCAGAGTTTGTTGGTCCGGAACCCGCACTGCCAGTCTGTCGGAAATCTGTCAGGAACTTCTTCAGAAGTTGGCTGGACAGGAAGTTTTCCTCGGAGTGGAGCACGGGAGTTGGTCTCAGGCAGTCGAGGCTTCTCATTGAGAAACCTTCATCTGGACCTGAGGTCAGGAGACTCCTGGCACTTGAGAGAAGACAGCTCAGTCTGGTGACCGGTACTTTGACAGGCCACCTACTGAACAAACATTTGAAGATAATGGGACTGACTAGCTGCTCTTTGTGCCGGTGGTGCAGGAGCACAGATGAAACTGCTGAACACATTTTGTTCAGGTGTAGAGACCTCACTAATCTGAGGACAACACACCTAGGAAACCCAACACCCACTATTCCTATGGTGAAAGGGACTCCTCCTGGTCGACTTGCGGCACTTATGTCTGCTTGTCTGCGGGACTGAGTCTCTCAAGCAGTATGCGGAGGAACAATGGGCCACATGGCCTCAGTTCAGCCCGGAGTGGGCACCGCACAGAGAAGAAAAAGAGGAATTCGATTAAAGTATAAATTATTGTGATATGATATTTTCAAAGAGGGGTCATTTTATTTGTATGGAAGAATGTAACCATGGAAATTATAAAATTAGAATTGAGCAAGCGGGTTGAAAAAAATTGATAGAAACGTCAGAGTGGAGTTGCATCTTTCAGAAAGTTTTGCTGAAAAATTGGTTTCAGAGAAGATAAGAATAGTTGATAGTATTCAGAATTTTATCGAGAGGATATTAAATTGTTGGAGTTGATTTGGCGAGTGAACGAGATATCAGAAAGGCGTGCTGGATGTAGGAGCGACAATTGAAATTGGAGTTGGTTGAACAAGGGAAGATGAAAGTTTTGGAGGATGCAGGAGAGTTGGACCAGCGATTGAATTTGAAGAAGTTTATTTTGACAAGTTCTGTGAGTGCACACTCAATTGGTTTGGAACGATTTGTTAATTAAGAATTTTCCATTTTGATAGGATTAGTTTGTTTTGAGTTTGGTTGTTGTTGAATATAAATTGTGTAAAATGTTTTTAATTGTTCACTTTAGAACCCTCTTTGGGAAAGAATCTAGGGCAGATTAATTGGAATTGGATGAAATTCTTCAAAAATTGTTATTTGGTTCTCAATTATTTTCAAAAGTTGAATAAATTCATTAATTAAACAATTGAACCCATAACAATATATATGCTACTCTTGTTGAATCTTTACTTAGGTATTGTATTGTCGTATGGGATGGAGCTTATTACAATTCAATTCATACCTTAGAGGTCACACAGAATACAGTTTCGAAAATTATTCTCAGTAAACCACTACTTTTCCCAACTAAAAAACTGTAAGAGTGTAACCGATTGTTGAACTTGCGCAACTTGTATTGCTTTTGTTCTTTGATATTCTTCTTGAAAGTAGAGGATATTTTTCCGACCACGGTTACTGTACTAGAGGTAACACTAGAAGGAATTTGGTAGTCCCTTTGTTTCATAGGAACATAATTTATAGATTTCTGATTTTTTGCTACCAAAAATATATAATCATCTACCCATCGAACTGAGAGACTCTAAGAATAACAAAAAACTATACAAGAAACAACTTCGAACATTCATTCTTGATAATCCATCAGTTTTTGAGAAACTATTCTAATTTTCAGTACAACTTTTATCTCATTCGGTGACTCCAACTATCCAGTACTCAATAGTTCTCCGTTCTGCCCAGTTTTCTTTTTGAGCGCTCGTACTACTTACACGAGGGCTATATCATTTCGTCACGATGTCTGTATTTTTCGAATTTTGAGCCGAAAATGGTCTCAAACGACTATGTTCGACTCACTGATGACGAATCCGTCGGAAAATTTGAGTCTGTCCGTCCAGCCGTCCGGCCATAAGCACGATAACTCTCGAACGGAACAACCTAGAGACTTGAAATTTTCAGTGTGGGTTCAGTTTCCGAATGCCTCGGTTGAGTTCGTTAATGGGCCAAATTCAACTAGGGGTTCCGTAAATATGGCCGTTCAAAGTTTTGTTCTCCTGATTACTTGAAAACTACAGATTTGATCGAGATGAAATTGTGCACTCAAATGAAGAATGAGGTGTTCAAGCTACATGTGAAATTTTATCAAGATCGCATGACCAGAACCATAGAAACCATAGAAAATTGTAACTTTTGAACGAAAACGCCTAGGGAAATTTTCAGGATATGTGTGGATCTCAAATGTCGTCTTCACGTTCATCTATGAGCAAAATTATACTAAGGGTTCCGTAATTATGGTCGTTTGAAATTTAGTTTTCTTGATAATTTCAAAACTACAGATTCGATCGTGACGAAATTTTGTATACTAATGGAGAATGATATATTCAAGCTACTCCTTGCATCCATACGTTCCATCCATATTGCCAAAACAATTTTTTTTACAGTCTCTAGCTGCAATAAAATCGGATTCCGTGAAATTTGAAATACTTTTGTTACACTTTTGTTACATAAAATCACCAATGCCGCAACAATAGATACCTATGCGTCTTATTGCTACCATAACGCTTTTGAACTGAACTAGCTGTAAATTTGAGTTGCTCGTAGTATAAAAAGCTGTGCGAGAACTCGCAAAAGGAAGAACACGGAGAATATCCTTGACACCTAAATCGCGCGATTATTGCTCCTAATAGGGCGACAAACACGGGCGCATTTTCTGTCATATATGATTAGTGGAGCACCAAATTCGTACATATATCAGTGCGGTATGGTATCAAATCCGTCCGTTTTTGAGCGCTCGTACTACTTACACGAGGGCTATATCATTGCGTCACGATGTCTGTTTTTTTCGAATTTTGAGCCGAAAATGGTCTCAATCGACTATGTTCGACTCACTGATGACGAATCCGTCGGAAAATTCGAGTCTTTCCGTCCGTAAGCACGATAACTCTCGAACGGAACAACCTAGAGACATGAAATTTTCAGCGTGGGTTCAGTTTCCGAATGCCTCGGTTGAGTTCGTTAATGGGCCAAATTCCACCAGGGGTTCTGTAAATATGGCCGTTCAAAGTTTTGTTCCCCTGATTACTTGAAAACTACAGATTTGATTGAGATGAAATTTCGCACTCAAATGGAGAATGAGGTGTTCAAGATATATATAAAAAATTTTGTCCAGATCGCATGACCAGAACCATAGAAACCATAGAAAATTGTAACTTTTGAACGGAGACGCCTAAGGACTTTCAATTTTTAGGATAGGTGTGGATCTCGAATGTCGTGATCACGTTCATCTATGAGCGAAATTATACTAGGGGTTGTGGAATTAGGTCTTTTTATACCCTCGACACTGATGCGGCTATCCGCTTATTGCTCCTTTCCCAGTTCATTAGTTTAGTCCTAAGGCTTTCATTCTCCTATTAAGGAGATGAAGTTCGTGGAATGATATTGCTTCAGTTGGATCACTCTACAGTTTATGTCTCAACTGAGGTTTCTTCGCATTTGAAGATGATATGGGTGGCTGTTTCCTCCTCCTCATTGCATAGTCTGCATATGGGTCCGTTGTCAAATATGACCATATTATTTATTGATTTTTTTATTTATTCAATTCATACACCATTCAACAGCTGCGGCTGTGGGAGCATTAACCAGTAACTAAAACTGAAATCACATAGGTGTGTGAAATGAAAACTTGTAGTGAAAATATTAATTGATCGAAGCTGAACATGATCTACCCATAACTGGAATTTTATATGTGAATGAATAATATCATATAGTAACCACTCGAAAACCTCATTGAAGTTGCTCAAAATAACGATCGGTCTATAGTTATCAACGCTGCTGCCGTTGCCTTTTTTGAAAACAGGAGCTACCTAACCCTCTTTCCAGATAGTAGGAAAACTGAGTTTTGAAAGCGATAGATTGAAAATAAGAGCTAGTGGTCTGGCAAAAATTATCGCGCAGTCCTTCAAGAGGAAAGATGAACCTCATCCGGACCGGCCGGCGTTTTCGCTCTGCACCCCTTGAGCGATCTGAGAACAGCATCCTCGGTAACCTCAGGAACTGGAAGAGTCTAAGCACATGAGTTGGACGCGGAATCACTCTGATAGTCACACTAATCCTTAAAAGCAGAACGTAAAAATGATGCAAAGGAATCTACTATATTCTGAGGATCCAACAACTGCAATTCAAGATTTTCTTCAATTAAATTCCTCGATTTTCAGCCTTCGGAATGAAGGACAATGAGTTATTTTATTCGCTCATTAGATTCTACACTATCCAAAACATGAATTTTGAAATTTCAGAGAGGTGAAATTTATCTCTTCTCGAGTGATTTCAGAAGCTCATTATTCGAAATTATAAACTGAAAGTAGGATTTATTCTGTAATATTGATGATGTCTGTTGAAGTTCGACAAGAACTCTCCCAATAACTCTGCTTTCGTGAAGATTTTCTTGAATTGATGGGTTTTTTTTGAAGAAAAGGTCAACAACTAGTTAGTTACAGAAAAAATATAATTTTTTAAAATCCGAGCCGTTATATTCATTATGCGTAACAATAATTGAAAATCCTTGTTCCTCGGCAGTTGATATTTGAAAATGAAACAAGAGCGGACATGTATCCTTGAAGAGTGAAGATTCTCATGAAGGCAGTAAATGTTTTCACAGTCGTGACACTTGCCTTGTGTAGGGAGAAGAAACCAATCAGCCGTGGGTCGTGGACCATTCACAAGATCACGATAAGTTTATCCCTTGAAGCCGATCATGAAAAAGCTTCTTCTTGAAATTTGTGCAGTTGTTTCGAAGTAATCAGGAAAACAAAATTTCGAGCGGCCATATTCACGGAACCCCTAGGCGATTTTTGCCCAATAACGAACTTAACCGCGGCATTTGAGATTCAAACCTACCCTGACAATTTAAAGTTTCTAGGACATTCCGTTCGAGAGTTATCGTGTATACGGCCGGCCGTACAGACGGCCGGACGGACGGACAGACTCGAATTTTCGACGGATTCGTCACGTGAGTCGAACATAGTCGTTTGAGACCATTTTCAGCTCAAAATTCGAAAAATACAGACATCGTGACGAAATGAAATAGCCCTCGTGTAAGTAGTACGAGCGCTCAAAAATATATTGAGAATGTCGGAAGATCAATTTGATTTCCTTTTGAAATGCGTTTCGCCACACATTCCGACAGACACCAACATGAGATAAGCACTCACAGCTAAATTGAAACTGCGAGTAACGCTACGCTTTTTAGCTATTGAACTTCACAGCTTCATCTTCTTGTAATTTTGTTACTCGATTTCCCGGCTCACGCATTTTCACTTTTCCACTAGATACGCAAAAAACAGAATGACACTATACCTACTTCTCGCTTCCATCTACCGTACCCAAGCCTAAAAATCAAACACGTTTGATACCGATCGTGAGCTGTCGTGGAGTTTTCACGATTCGGGGGACGTTAGGGGCGAACTCACGACTCCTCGTGCTAAAAAAAACCATTTTTTATGGTTCGGATTCCTAGGAAGCGCAGTTGACCAATATTTTATGTGTACATACACTGGAGCTGAGAACGGATCCAAGTGTTATAAGGAAGTCTGGGTGACCTTGAAAGAAAATACTGTATTGACCTGGCGACAGTGACTCGCCTAGTTACCTGACTCAAACCGATGTGTGTTATTCATTTACGCCCGGTCGTAATAGAGTGCATTGAATACACAAGATTGTCTTTTTCAGTAGTTAGAATATTCCTCAAGGTATTTTCGTTTTTGTTATTCATATGGCTCCATTTGTTCATTAGAGGATTAAACTGAGTAAATGTGAAGTTATTCTACCGAATTTGCAGTTATAATATCACATGAGCATATATACAATATTCGATTATAGGGTGTTTTCAAAGGTGAGGCTTTTTTTCGACAGGTTCTAGAACTCATGGAAATAAGTCATTATACCAAAAATCGTTCATATAAAATATTCACCAGGGCCGAGTATTATGAAATCGAAGTTTCCCGATAATTTCAGGAATTCTCAGCCCAGACCTGTTTCGTATTGATATCTATATGTGTAGAATTATCAGCTGTCCGATTTCAGTATACGGGAAATCCCCTATGATGCATATGATTTCTGTAAGTTTCCTATCTCAAATTTAAATGAAAATTTATTATTCGTCTATGGCTGAAAAATACATCAGGTTGATTGACGGAACGCGTTCTACTTCAAGACATTCCACAATAGCAAAATACACAATAAATCCAATATATTTTTTCAGGAAAACTTGACCGTGTTGAGGACTGAGAATAAGTAACAAACCGAACTTTGAACTGTGAAACTCCGTGCTAACGCCGTCTTCCTCTTTTTCTTCTTCTCTTCTTCTCTTCTTCAACATGTATTTCAAAAGGTGGGCACCTCAGTGGGCACATTACAAAAATCTAGTAGTGATGATAACGGGGCTTTAGAAAGGAAAGTAAACCTGTCAACAACTAAGGTAGGTAGGTACCTACCACAAAAATGTTTTTTGGATATTTCGATATTTGAGCGAAACTTTCGTACGTTAAACGTACTTACCTACCCGATATCAGGTTTTTGTTTTTTTTTTTTGTTTATTGTTTATATCCCGACTCTCCTAGGTCTCTGTGAGACCCCTCAGAAGCTCAGAGCTTTTACTTCTTAATACTGGTCAGAGGTGTTGTCAGTGGCGGATTAACCGGTACGCTTAGTACGCTTAAGCGTAGGGCCCCGAGTTCCACATGGGCCCCCGATCGGAATCAAAATTTCTTCAGAATGAAAATTCGTCTTGCAAGTGAATATGAATAATAATGAAGAATAACGTGTAAATTTTCAGTCACACGAAATGCAACCAGACCTAGAGCAAAATTCAGCTGTCAGTAAAAAAATAACATCAAATCAAAGGTTCAGCATCCGCATGTTTTCTCCAATTATTCTTATCGGCCTGCAATAAATTCCCGCAACGGTGGCAGTAAAGTTGTCGGCATCCCTTCGAAATATAGGTACATGCCAACGTCGATATTGAAGGGATGCAAGACACTCGTTTTGCATTTCTTAGTTTTAAATATTTGTCATATTGTCATATTCATTTTATACATAACCCTGAGGAAGATAGGAATGGGATGAACGAGTTTTCTTCTTCGTTCTACTTGCTTTCATAGAAGATAGTATTGTGGTAAACTGAACAGTGTTGGTGTAAAGGAACAATTTAAGTTAAGCTTTATTGTTTCAGTTTCATGTTTTTGAAATCCCATTCTTCCATATTGTTTTAATTCCAGGATTCTCCGATTTCAAAAATAATTAAAGAATAATAATGGCTGTTTATCTGAATTGATCGAATTCAATAATGAAAATTGAAAAATTTCACTAGATAAACTAATAAGCAAGCCAACAAGACAATTCATGTATCCCAGATACCAACGAAATTCATCATTTGCAATCGTAGACCGGTTTCGATCCATGTCAGCTTATGTTTTAAGATCTTTTGTTTTATTCATCGAGTTTATCATATTGCACCACGTTACCTTATGTTTTAAGATCTTTTGTTTCATTCATCGAGTTTATCATATTGCATAGTCGTACTGATGAGATCTGACATGGATCGAAACCGGTCTACGATTGCAAATGATAAATTTCGTTGGTATCTGGGATACATGAATTGTCTTGTTGGCTTGCTTAATAGTTTATCTAGTGAAATTTTTCAATTTTCATTCTTGAATTCGATCGAAAATAATTGTTCATTCTGCAATGAAGGAATTGTTTTTTGAGAGGGGGAAAAATTTCAAAGAATCTTTCCACTATTCAGTTCTACTTTCTACTAGATATTTACTATTCCAAAGAAACAGGTATTCGAAGCCGAGTTTTGGAGTGTTTTCAGCGTTACATTTTTCAATATTCTGACTATTTTATAGTGTCTAGATCTCTACGAGAAACTAATTTTTCGGCAACCGTCCGGGAAGTACTCACTTCCCAGACGCTTTCCCTTTGAGAAAGTAACATTTCCCGGCCTAGTCCGGAAAGTACGTACTTTCCGGTCTTTTCCGTAGCAACGAAATTACGACTGACACCTATTACGTTGCTATCATTGGCTATATGAAAAATTTGGTGGGTCCGATCTCGATAAATACAATTGATACCATAGCAACGAAATGCCAACATGAAATAAGTTGCCATTTTGATTTTTGAAAGTTTGGAGTGTTTTTGGTCGCATTTATCGCAATAAAAAAATGTGTCTCATTGATTTGTTATTCTACACGGTTGCCGACAAAATTGTGTACGCAACACGTCCAAAAACAGTTTTTTTGGACTCGTAGACTTCCAGGACTCGCTTACGCTCGTCCTAGAATTTTGTCTACTCGTCCAAAAAGCAGTATTTTCCGGACTTGTTAAGTAAATTACTATTTTGGCCGAATTTTACGAACTTGATTTGGATTTTAAATAATAACTTAGAAATAAAACGAATAATTTCGGTTTAAATATATGGATATTTGCGTTTGAATTTAATATGGATAATTCGTTTAAATATTGATTACCAACAGTTTCAGTTTTCGGCCATCCACCGATAGATTGACTCACTATAGGTACCAAATGGTCTATTCATTTCTCACCATTCTTGTTATGTATCAGTTAATGTTTCGAATATTGTGAGCTCATCGGTTCGGATTTTGATGGTAAACTTTTTTAAGTTGTTTACATTGTGTTGATTTTAATTCATTTGTTTTATGTCAATTGAAGTATCTTATATTTTATCAATTAAATTTATGTTTGTTTGAAAACATTTTTTTAAAGAAAAAGTAGAGTGAGGGCCCCGAAAGTTAACAAGCGTAGGGCCCCGGAAATCGTCGATCCGCCCCTGGGTGTTGTACCTTGAAAGGAGCCCAAATTCACGAAATTTTTGACAGCTAACAAAAGATGACAGCAGTTTCTCGTCAACTATGCCAAAGCTGTTACAGAAATATAAGGATTTATTATTTAATTTAATGATTCGTTGGAAAATAAAATGATTCTGGTTATGCGATCTCGAAAAAATGTAGCTTGATTATATCATCCTTCATTAAACTACAATATTTCATCACGATATAATCCGTAGTTTTGAAATTGTCAAGAAAACTTAATTTCAAACGACCATATCAGAACCCTTGGTCGAATATGTCCAATAACAAACTTAACCGCTGCATTCTAGGTTCGAACCTAGTTATTTAATTGATAACAAGGGTTGGAATGAAATATATAACCCATAAAAAATATATATAAATCCATAAAAAATGAAATTACAATTTTGAAAGAAACAGTCACATAAAGACAACTGGCATGATACAGACATTATCTTGAAAAAGAGCACCATACATACCAACCCTGAAAATTTCAAGTTTCTAGTTCGTTCCGTTCGAGAGTTGAATTGAATTGAATTGTATATTGTTTATATACCGATCATCGACGGACAGCCGGAAGGGCCGACTTGAATTACTTTGAATCCATTATCCTTCATTTAATGTGCAAGATTTCATTCCAATCCAATCAGCAATCAGTAGTTTCGAAATTATCAGGAAAAAATTACGAAAAGCACTGCCGTGAAGGCAGGAGCTTTTGAAAGCTCGTACATGCACCTTGTAGGTAGACTGACATTTTCCAGTTTTAGAAACCAATTAGGAAGATTTTGACAGCTGTCAAAAAATATTTCAAGCTAAGACCAATTTTTCTTTCGATAATTCGCTAGAATTTTCTACGGTATCTATAGTCTTGGAAATGCGATCTGGACAAAATTTCCCACGTAGTTTGAATACATTATTTTTCATCTATGTGCGAAATTTCATGCCAATCCAATAAGTAGTTTCGGAATTGTCAAGAAAAAAATAGTTTGAACGGCTATATTTACGGAACCCCTAGTCTAATTTTGCTCATTGATGAACGTAACCGCGAAATTCGCGAACCGAACCTATCCTGAAAATTTCAAGTTTTTAGGACATTCCGTTCGAAAGTTATCGTGTATACGAACGGACGGACAGACTCGAATTTTTCGATGGATTTATCATCAGTGAGTCGAACATAGTCGTTTGAGAACATTTTCGGCTCAAAATTAGAAAAATACAGACATCGTGACGAAATGATATAGCCCTCGTGTAAGTAATACGAGCGCTCAAAAACATATTTTGAACGGCCATATTTACGGAACTGCTAGTATAATTCAGCTCATTGATTAACCTGACCGCGACATTCCAAGTCCAAACCTACGCTGAAAATTCCCTAGGCCATTCTGTTCGGAAGATATCATTTTCTATGGTTTCTATAATTCTGGTCATGCGAATTGACTTTAATTGCGCATGTAGCTTGAACACTTAATTCTTCATCTGAGAGCATTCTTCAGCTCGATCGAATGAGTAGTTTCGAAGTAATCAGGAGAACAAAATTTCGAGCAGCCATATTTACAGAACCTCTGGTAACATTCTGCCCATTAACGAACTCAACTGCGGCATTCGGGAACTGAACCCACACTGAAATTTTCAAAATTTCAAGTCAGACGGACAGACTTGAATTTTTCGCCGGATTCGTCATCAGTGAGTCTAACCATGTCGATTAATACTAATTAATTAATTAAGATTAAGACAATTTTCGTGAAGAAAGGATATAGCCCTCGTGTAAGTAGAGCTCACTGCCTCATTGCGTTCGGCGGGTAAACACAAGCTCGCCATAAGAAGTGACACTTCTCCTCCTTACCAGATAATATAATATTCATAGAGAACAGACGGAATGAATAACCTTAGTACTTTTTTTACATCTTCCAAAATAAAGAAGACCGAAGACAAACACGGAAAAGGAAGAAACTTTCTCGGGTCTTCAACAGAGGTTATGGATACATGTTGGAAAGATCCAACTTAATACGACCCCTGCGATGATGAAAAATTTTTTGTGTAATCTGTCTTCAGGTCGATCCTTCATTGTTTAGGAACTAAAGATGAGGGATTGAGCATCTAGTAGGTCGATCAGGGTAGTTGGAGAACTAGATATCAGGGATGAATTATATGGCGGAAGCCATTGGCCTTGCGCCGAAATAGTTAGGCACCTTGTAAGTGAGTAATGTGAAGTGTAATTCAATCGCTAACATTAACGTTCACGAAAAAGGTGTGAAAGCAATCGACGAAATGAAGACAAAAGATAGGGCCAGACGGCCAGAAAATTTATTGTTGCGAACTCAAATTTGCAATCGATCTTCTTGATATATATAAAACAAAGTCGGGTTTGTTCGAACACTAATAACACGAGACCAGCTGGACCAATTTGCATGGTTCTTGATTTGTTGTATTTGTCTTCGTCCAGAATAGCAGAGTAACTATTAAAAACATCAGAAAATTGACGAAGACTAGGGGTTCCGTAAATATGGTCGTATTTCAAAGGGAAATATATATTCAAGCTAGTTGACAAAGAGCTTCTGTCATTTTTTCGACAGCTGTTAAAAATTCCTTCAATTGGTTTCTAAAACTGGAAAATTCGAATCTACCTATAATAAGTTCTACTTCAACATATGGTGGAAGGATTATATAGTGTGCTACAAACGAATCTTATTTTCGTCCGTTCTTGCGCATGACGTCACTCTGGGACCAACATGGCTTGAATACAGGGAGTGGTGGGAATTATAACGGTTTTTCCAGTTTCTGAGAGAGATACGTTTGCTTTTGGAGTTTTGAGTGTATTTAAATTGAAATTGTGAATCATTTGAATTTTACTTTGATATTTATAAAGTGAAGCTGTGTATTGAACTATTATTCTGGCGTAAAAATGCCTGCCTGTGCTGTGTACGGATGCGGTAATTATTCCAGAAAAACCAAGAACACTGATGTGGGTTACTATAGCTTCCCAAAAAATGAAGATCTTTACAAGCAGTGGTTTAATGTCTTTCAGCGAAAAGAAATAAACTTTCGATAGATTCGGTAGATATTCTATATTTCAACCTAGTTGAATTCACTAACTTTTTCGGTTATTTGCAGCTCGTATTTGTTCGAAGCATTTTCATCGTTTCGCATTCATTGAAGAAATGAGACATAAATTGCTGAATTATAAGCCGAAAAATACTAGAGACCTGGAGGAAGATGTTTTTCCAACTGAATGTTCACCAAATTTGAAAAAACTTTAGCTACTTCACCAGCTGAACGACATTCGAAGAGACAGGAGAAAAAGAACAGCAAAATAATATTAGCTGAAATTTTGGAAGAAAGAGGATGTCCTTCAAACTATGATGAAGCCACAGGTCGCTGAAAACTGTGATAATCAGTTACGAGTGCCATGTCCAACTGATTAAATTTCGGAGGAATCTTCGATCACTGAATTGTAAGTGGTCAATCAAAATCGAAATTCTATGTGCCCCTAAAAATATTCCTTAATTTTTAGAAAGAGATTGGTTGAATAACTTAGAATTGAGAATTTTAAACTCGAAAAGGACAATGAAATTTTAAAGAAAGAAGCCACTTCCATGAAGAACGAATTAGACTGTATGAGAACTATGCTGACAAAAAATGTTGGTCCTGGACGAATTAAACATTTGTTAAATCGACACAAAAAATTTCGATAGACTCCACAAGATATTTCATCAGCAATATCATTAAGAAGTGTGAGCCCTAAAGCTTATAGATATTTACGTAAAACTGGAGATCTACATATCAAAGAAAATTTGCATTGACCCAAAAGAGAAACGAGTATTGGGACCTCATAAAACTTGTGGTGATAGCTCGAGCAATGTTTGCACCTTGGAAACAACCAATTTGCTATAAATTTGACTGCAATGACAACAAAAAATATTCTTGAAATTTGCATTCTGCCAATTATACAGTTGTGTCTATTGTATGTGACATGGGTGTTACCAATCAAGAACTGTGGGCAGAATTAGATATGGGCTACGAAAAAAATTGTTGATTCCAGCACACCGTTGAAGAAAATGAATCAATATTTGTGTTTGCAGATATGCCGCATTTGTTGAAGTTGACAAGGAACCATTTTCTTGATCAGGGCTTCACAGCTAACTCAAACTCCATCAGAAAATCTTGCATTGAAGAGCTTATTGCTGCTACCTCAGATGATTTGGAAATTGCGGTCAGGGTAACGGATTACTATTCATAAGTACGAGGTAGTGAAAGACAGAAAGTGAGGCCAGCAGCCTCATTATTTTCCAATACCCTGGAAAAGCCCTAGAATGGTGTGGGATGCAATCGCTTTTCAAAAATCAAACATGGGCAAAAACGAGTCAATTTCTTTTTTGAGCGCTCGTACTACTTACACGAGGGCTATATCATTTCGTCACGATGTCTGTATTTTTCGAATTTTGAGCCGTAAAATGGTCTCAATCGACTATGATCGACTCACTGATGACGAATCCGTCGGAAAATTCGAGTCTTTCCTCCGTCCGTCCGGATGTCCGTAAGCACGTAATTCTAGAACGGAACAACCTAGAGACTTGAAATTTTCATTGTGAGTTCAGTTCCCGAATGCTTCGGTTGAGTCCGTTAATAGGTCAAATTCCACCAGGGGTTCCGTAAATATGGCCGTTCAAAGTTTTGTTCTCCTGATTACTTGAAAACTACAGATTTGATCGAGATGAAATTGTGCACTCAAATGAAGAATGAGGTGTTCAAGCTACATGTGAAATTTTATCAAGATCGCATGACCAGAACCATAGAAACCATAGAAAATTGTAACTTTTGAACGAAAACGCCTAGGGAAATTTTCAGGATATGTGTGGATCTCAAATGTCGTCTTCACGTTCATCTATGAGCAAAATTATACTAAGGGTTCCGTAATTATGGTCGTTTGAAATTTAGTTTTAGATAATTTCAAAACTACAGATTCGATCGTGACGAAATTTTGTATACTAATGGAGAATGATATATTCAAGCTACTCCTTGCATCCATAGGTTCCATCCATATTGCCAAAACAATTTTTTTTACAGTCTCTAGCTGCAATAAAATCGGATTCCGTGAAATTTGAAATACTTTTGTTACACTTTTGTTACATAAAATCACCAATGCCGCAACAATAGATACCTATGCGTCTTATTGCTACCATAACGCTTTTGAACTGAACTAGCTGTAAATTTGAGTTGCTCGTAGTATAAAAAGCTGTGCGAGAACTCGCAAAAGGAAGAACACGCAGAATATCCTTGACACCTAAATCGCGCGATTATTACTCCTAATAGGGCGACAAACACGGGCGCATTTTCTGTCATATATGATTAGTGGAGCACCAAATTCGTACATATATCAGTGCGGTATGGTATCAAATCCGTCCGTTTTTGAGCGCTCGTACTACTTACACGAGGGCTATATCATTGCGTCACGATGTCTGTTTTTTTCGAATTTTGAGCCGAAAATGGTCTCAATCGACTATGTTCGACTCACTGATGACGAATCCGTCGGAAAATTCGAGTCTTTCCGTCCGTAAGCACGATAACTCTCGAACGGAACAACCTAGAGACATGAAATTTTCAGCGTGGGTTCAGTTTCCGAATGCCTCGGTTGAGTTCGTTAATGGGCCAAATTCCACCAGGGGTTCTGTAAATATGGCCGTTCAAAGTTTTGTTCCCCTGATTACTTGAAAACTACAGATTTGATTGAGATGAAATTTCGCACTCAAATGGAGAATGAGGTGTTCAAGATATATATAAAAAATTTTGTCCAGATCGCATGACCAGAACCATAGAAACCATAGAAAATTGTAACTTTTGAACGGAGACGCCTAAGGACTTTCAATTTTTAGGATAGGTGTGGATCTCGAATGTCGTGATCACGTTCATCTATGAGCGAAATTATACTAGGGGTTGTGGAATTAGGTCTTTTTATACCCTCGACACTGATGCGGCTATCCGCTTATTGCTCCTTTCCCAGTTCATTAGTTTAGTCCTAAGGCTTTCATTCTCCTATTAAGGAGATGAAGTTCGTGGAATGATATTGCTTCAGTTGGATCACTCTACAGTTTATGTCTCAACTGAGGTTTCTTCGCATTTGAAGATGATATGGGTGGCTGTTTCCTCCTCCTCATTGCATAGTCTGCATATGGGTCCGTTGTCAAATATGACCATATTATTTATTGATTTTTTTATTTATTCAATTCATACACCATTCAACAGCTGCGGCTGTGGGAGCATTAACCAGTAACTAAAACTGAAATCACATAGGTGTGTGAAATGAAAACTTGTAGTGAAAATATTAATTGATCGAAGCTGAACATGATCTACCCATAACTGGAATTTTATATGTGAATGAATAATATCATATAGTAACCACTCGAAAACCTCATTGAAGTTGCTCAAAATAACGATCGGTCTATAGTTATCAACGCTGCTGCCGTTGCCTTTTTTGAAAACAGGAGCTACCTAACCCTCTTTCCAGATAGTAGGAAAACTGAGTTTTGAAAGCGATAGATTGAAAATAAGAGCTAGTGGTCTGGCAAAAATTATCGCGCAGTCCTTCAAGAGGAAAGATGAACCTCATCCGGACCGGCCGGCGTTTTCGCTCTGCACCCCTTGAGCGATCTGAGAACAGCATCCTCGGTAACCTCAGGAACTGGAAGAGTCTAAGCACATGAGTTGGACGCGGAATCACTCTGATAGTCACACTAATCCTTAAAAGCAGAACGTAAAAATGATGCAAAGGAATCTACTATATTCTGAGGATCCAACAACTGCAATTCAAGATTTTCTTCAATTAAATTCCTCGATTTTCAGCCTTCGGAATGAAGGACAATGAGTTATTTTATTCGCTCATTAGATTCTACACTATCCAAAACATGAATTTTGAAATTTCAGAGAGGTGAAATTTATCTCTTCTCGAGTGATTTCAGAAGCTCATTATTCGAAATTATAAACTGAAAGTAGGATTTATTCTGTAATATTGATGATGTCTGTTGAAGTTCGACAAGAACTCTCCCAATAACTCTGCTTTCGTGAAGATTTTCTTGAATTGATGGGTTTTTTTTGAAGAAAAGTTCAACAACTAGTTAGTTACAGAAAAAATATAATTTTTTAAAATCCGAGCCGTTATATTCATTATGCGTAACAATAATTGAAAATCCTTGTTCCTCGGCAGTTGATATTTGAAAATGAAACAAGAGCGGACATGTATCCTTGAAGAGTGAAGATTCTCATGAAGGCAGTAAATGTTTTCACAGTCGTGACACTGGCCTTGTGTAGGGAGAAGAAACCAATCAGCCGTGGGTCGTGGACCATTCACAAGATCACGATAAGTTTATCCCTTGAAGCCGATCATGAAAAAGCTTCTTCTTGAAATTTGTGCAGTTGTTTCGAAGTAATCAGGAAAACAAAATTTCGAGCGGCCATATTCACGGAACCCCTAGGCGATTTTTGCCCAATAACGAACTTAACCGCGGCATTTGAGATTCAAACCTACCCTGACAATTTAAAGTTTCTAGGACATTCCGTTCGAGAGTTATCGTGTATACGGCCGGCCGTACAGACGGCCGGACGGACGGACAGACTCGAATTTTCGACGGATTCGTCACGTGAGTCGAACATAGTCGTTTGAGACCATTTTCAGCTCAAAATTCGAAAAATACAGACATCGTGACGAAATGAAATAGCCCTCGTGTAAGTAGTACGAGCGCTCAAAAATATATTGAGAATGTCGGAAGATCAATTTGATTTCCTTTTGAAATGCGTTTCGCCACACATTCCGACAGACACCAACATGAGATAAGCACTCACAGCTAAATTGAAACTGCGAGTAACGCTACGCTTTTTAGCTATTGAACTTCACAGCTTCATCTTCTTGTAATTTTGTTACTCGATTTCCCGGCTCACGCATTTTCACTTTTCCACTAGATACGCAAAAAACAGAATGACACTATACCTACTTCTCGCTTCCATCTACCGTACCCAAGCCTAAAAATCAAACACGTTTGATACCGATCGTGAGCTGTCGTGGAGTTTTCACGATTCGGGGGACGTTAGGGGCGAACTCACGACTCCTCGTGCTAAAAAAAACCATTTTTTATGGTTCGGATTCCTAGGAAGCGCAGTTGACCAATATTTTATGTGTACATACACTGGAGCTGAGAACGGATCCAAGTGTTATAAGGAAGTCTGGGTGACCTTGAAAGAAAATACTGTATTGACCTGGCGACAGTGACTCGCCTAGTTACCTGACTCAAACCGATGTGTGTTATTCATTTACGCCCGGTCGTAATAGAGTGCATTGAATACACAAGATTGTCTTTTTCAGTAGTTAGAATATTCCTCAAGGTATTTTCGTTTTTGTTATTCATATGGCTCCATTTGTTCATTAGAGGATTAAACTGAGTAAATGTGAAGTTATTCTACCGAATTTGCAGTTATAATATCACATGAGCATATATACAATATTCGATTATAGGGTGTTTTCAAAGGTGAGGCTTTTTTTCGACAGGTTCTAGAACTCATGGAAATAAGTCATTATACCAAAAATCGTTCATATAAAATATTCACCAGGGCCGAGTATTATGAAATCGAAGTTTCCCGATAATTTCAGGAATTCTCAGCCCAGACCTGTTTCGTATTGATATCTATATGTGTAGAATTATCAGCTGTCCGATTTCAGTATACGGGAAATCCCCTATGATGCATATGATTTCTGTAAGTTTCCTATCTCAAATTTAAATGAAAATTTATTATTCGTCTATGGCTGAAAAATACATCAGGTTGATTGACGGAACGCGTTCTACTTCAAGACATTCCACAATAGCAAAATACACAATAAATCCAATATATTTTTTCAGGAAAACTTGACCGTGTTGAGGACTGAGAATAAGTAACAAACCGAACTTTGAACTGTGAAACTCCGTGCTAACGCCGTCTTCCTCTTTTTCTTCTTCTCTTCTTCTCTTCTTCAACATGTATTTCAAAAGGTGGGCACCTCAGTGGGCACATTACAAAAATCTAGTAGTGATGATAACGGGGCTTTAGAAAGGAAAGTAAACCTGTCAACAACTAAGGTAGGTAGGTACCTACCACAAAAATGTTTTTTGGATATTTCGATATTTGAGCGAAACTTTCGTACGTTAAACGTACTTACCTACCCGATATCAGGTTTTTGTTTTTTTTTTTTGTTTATTGTTTATATCCCGACTCTCCTAGGTCTCTGTGAGACCCCTCAGAAGCTCAGAGCTTTTACTTCTTAATACTGGTCAGAGGTGTTGTCAGTGGCGGATTAACCGGTACGCTTAGTACGCTTAAGCGTAGGGCCCCGAGTTCCACATGGGCCCCCGATCGGAATCAAAATTTCTTCAGAATGAAAATTCGTCTTGCAAGTGAATATGAATAATAATGAAGAATAACGTGTAAATTTTCAGTCACACGAAATGCAACCAGACCTAGAGCAAAATTCAGCTGTCAGTAAAAAAATAACATCAAATCAAAGGTTCAGCATCCGCATGTTTTCTCCAATTATTCTTATCGGCCTGCAATAAATTCCCGCAACGGTGGCAGTAAAGTTGTCGGCATCCCTTCGAAATATAGGTACATGCCAACGTCGATATTGAAGGGATGCAAGACACTCGTTTTGCATTTCTTAGTTTTAAATATTTGTCATATTGTCATATTCATTTTATACATAACCCTGAGGAAGATAGGAATGGGATGAACGAGTTTTCTTCTTCGTTCTACTTGCTTTCATAGAAGATAGTATTGTGGTAAACTGAACAGTGTTGGTGTAAAGGAACAATTTAAGTTAAGCTTTATTGTTTCAGTTTCATGTTTTTGAAATCCCATTCTTCCATATTGTTTTAATTCCAGGATTCTCCGATTTCAAAAATAATTAAAGAATAATAATGGCTGTTTATCTGAATTGATCGAATTCAATAATGAAAATTGAAAAATTTCACTAGATAAACTAATAAGCAAGCCAACAAGACAATTCATGTATCCCAGATACCAACGAAATTCATCATTTGCAATCGTAGACCGGTTTCGATCCATGTCAGCTTATGTTTTAAGATCTTTTGTTTTATTCATCGAGTTTATCATATTGCACCACGTTACCTTATGTTTTAAGATCTTTTGTTTCATTCATCGAGTTTATCATATTGCATAGTCGTACTGATGAGATCTGACATGGATCGAAACCGGTCTACGATTGCAAATGATAAATTTCGTTGGTATCTGGGATACATGAATTGTCTTGTTGGCTTGCTTAATAGTTTATCTAGTGAAATTTTTCAATTTTCATTCTTGAATTCGATCGAAAATAATTGTTCATTCTGCAATGAAGGAATTGTTTTTTGAGAGGGGGAAAAATTTCAAAGAATCTTTCCACTATTCAGTTCTACTTTCTACTAGATATTTACTATTCCAAAGAAACAGGTATTCGAAGCCGAGTTTTGGAGTGTTTTCAGCGTTACATTTTTCAATATTCTGACTATTTTATAGTGTCTAGATCTCTACGAGAAACTAATTTTTCGGCAACCGTCCGGGAAGTACTCACTTCCCAGACGCTTTCCCTTTGAGAAAGTAACATTTCCCGGCCTAGTCCGGAAAGTACGTACTTTCCGGTCTTTTCCGTAGCAACGAAATTACGACTGACACCTATTACGTTGCTATCATTGGCTATATGAAAAATTTGGTGGGTCCGATCTCGATAAATACAATTGATACCATAGCAACGAAATGCCAACATGAAATAAGTTGCCATTTTGATTTTTGAAAGTTTGGAGTGTTTTTGGTCGCATTTATCGCAATAAAAAAATGTGTCTCATTGATTTGTTATTCTACACGGTTGCCGACAAAATTGTGTACGCAACACGTCCAAAAACAGTTTTTTTGGACTCGTAGACTTCCAGGACTCGCTTACGCTCGTCCTAGAATTTTGTCTACTCGTCCAAAAAGCAGTATTTTCCGGACTTGTTAAGTAAATTACTATTTTGGCCGAATTTTACGAACTTGATTTGGATTTTAAATAATAACTTAGAAATAAAACGAATAATTTCGGTTTAAATATATGGATATTTGCGTTTGAATTTAATATGGATAATTCGTTTAAATATTGATTACCAACAGTTTCAGTTTTCGGCCATCCACCGATAGATTGACTCACTATAGGTACCAAATGGTCTATTCATTTCTCACCATTCTTGTTATGTATCAGTTAATGTTTCGAATATTGTGAGCTCATCGGTTCGGATTTTGATGGTAAACTTTTTTAAGTTGTTTACATTGTGTTGATTTTAATTCATTTGTTTTATGTCAATTGAAGTATCTTATATTTTATCAATTAAATTTATGTTTGTTTGAAAACATTTTTTTAAAGAAAAAGTAGAGTGAGGGCCCCGAAAGTTAACAAGCGTAGGGCCCCGGAAATCGTCGATCCGCCCCTGGGTGTTGTACCTTGAAAGGAGCCCAAATTCACGAAATTTTTGACAGCTAACAAAAGATGACAGCAGTTTCTCGTCAACTATGCCAAAGCTGTTACAGAAATATAAGGATTTATTATTTAATTTAATGATTCGTTGGAAAATAAAATGATTCTGGTTATGCGATCTCGAAAAAATGTAGCTTGATTATATCATCCTTCATTAAACTACAATATTTCATCACGATATAATCCGTAGTTTTGAAATTGTCAAGAAAACTTAATTTCAAACGACCATATCAGAACCCTTGGTCGAATATGTCCAATAACAAACTTAACCGCTGCATTCTAGGTTCGAACCTAGTTATTTAATTGATAACAAGGGTTGGAATGAAATATATAACCCATAAAAAATATATATAAATCCATAAAAAATGAAATTACAATTTTGAAAGAAACAGTCACATAAAGACAACTGGCATGATACAGACATTATCTTGAAAAAGAGCACCATACATACCAACCCTGAAAATTTCAAGTTTCTAGTTCGTTCCGTTCGAGAGTTGAATTGAATTGAATTGTATATTGTTTATATACCGATCATCGACGGACAGCCGGAAGGGCCGACTTGAATTACTTTGAATCCATTATCCTTCATTTAATGTGCAAGATTTCATTCCAATCCAATCAGCAATCAGTAGTTTCGAAATTATCAGGAAAAAATTACGAAAAGCACTGCCGTGAAGGCAGGAGCTTTTGAAAGCTCGTACATGCACCTTGTAGGTAGACTGACATTTTCCAGTTTTAGAAACCAATTAGGAAGATTTTGACAGCTGTCAAAAAATATTTCAAGCTAAGACCAATTTTTCTTTCGATAATTCGCTAGAATTTTCTACGGTATCTATAGTCTTGGAAATGCGATCTGGACAAAATTTCCCACGTAGTTTGAATACATTATTTTTCATCTATGTGCGAAATTTCATGCCAATCCAATAAGTAGTTTCGGAATTGTCAAGAAAAAAATAGTTTGAACGGCTATATTTACGGAACCCCTAGTCTAATTTTGCTCATTGATGAACGTAACCGCGAAATTCGCGAACCGAACCTATCCTGAAAATTTCAAGTTTTTAGGACATTCCGTTCGAAAGTTATCGTGTATACGAACGGACGGACAGACTCGAATTTTTCGATGGATTTATCATCAGTGAGTCGAACATAGTCGTTTGAGAACATTTTCGGCTCAAAATTAGAAAAATACAGACATCGTGACGAAATGATATAGCCCTCGTGTAAGTAATACGAGCGCTCAAAAACATATTTTGAACGGCCATATTTACGGAACTGCTAGTATAATTCAGCTCATTGATTAACCTGACCGCGACATTCCAAGTCCAAACCTACGCTGAAAATTCCCTAGGCCATTCTGTTCGGAAGATATCATTTTCTATGGTTTCTATAATTCTGGTCATGCGAATTGACTTTAATTGCGCATGTAGCTTGAACACTTAATTCTTCATCTGAGAGCATTCTTCAGCTCGATCGAATGAGTAGTTTCGAAGTAATCAGGAGAACAAAATTTCGAGCAGCCATATTTACAGAACCTCTGGTAACATTCTGCCCATTAACGAACTCAACTGCGGCATTCGGGAACTGAACCCACACTGAAATTTTCAAAATTTCAAGTCAGACGGACAGACTTGAATTTTTCGCCGGATTCGTCATCAGTGAGTCTAACCATGTCGATTAATACTAATTAATTAATTAAGATTAAGACAATTTTCGTGAAGAAAGGATATAGCCCTCGTGTAAGTAGAGCTCACTGCCTCATTGCGTTCGGCGGGTAAACACAAGCTCGCCATAAGAAGTGACACTTCTCCTCCTTACCAGATAATATAATATTCATAGAGAACAGACGGAATGAATAACCTTAGTACTTTTTTTACATCTTCCAAAATAAAGAAGACCGAAGACAAACACGGAAAAGGAAGAAACTTTCTCGGGTCTTCAACAGAGGTTATGGATACATGTTGGAAAGATCCAACTTAATACGACCCCTGCGATGATGAAAAATTTTTTGTGTAATCTGTCTTCAGGTCGATCCTTCATTGTTTAGGAACTAAAGATGAGGGATTGAGCATCTAGTAGGTCGATCAGGGTAGTTGGAGAACTAGATATCAGGGATGAATTATATGGCGGAAGCCATTGGCCTTGCGCCGAAATAGTTAGGCACCTTGTAAGTGAGTAATGTGAAGTGTAATTCAATCGCTAACATTAACGTTCACGAAAAAGGTGTGAAAGCAATCGACGAAATGAAGACAAAAGATAGGGCCAGACGGCCAGAAAATTTATTGTTGCGAACTCAAATTTGCAATCGATCTTCTTGATATATATAAAACAAAGTCGGGTTTGTTCGAACACTAATAACACGAGACCAGCTGGACCAATTTGCATGGTTCTTGATTTGTTGTATTTGTCTTCGTCCAGAATAGCAGAGTAACTATTAAAAACATCAGAAAATTGACGAAGACTAGGGGTTCCGTAAATATGGTCGTATTTCAAAGGGAAATATATATTCAAGCTAGTTGACAAAGAGCTTCTGTCATTTTTTCGACAGCTGTTAAAAATTCCTTCAATTGGTTTCTAAAACTGGAAAATTCGAATCTACCTATAATAAGTTCTACTTCAACATATGGTGGAAGGATTATATAGTGTGCTACAAACGAATCTTATTTTCGTCCGTTCTTGCGCATGACGTCACTCTGGGACCAACATGGCTTGAATACAGGGAGTGGTGGGAATTATAACGGTTTTTCCAGTTTCTGAGAGAGATACGTTTGCTTTTGGAGTTTTGAGTGTATTTAAATTGAAATTGTGAATCATTTGAATTTTACTTTGATATTTATAAAGTGAAGCTGTGTATTGAACTATTATTCTGGCGTAAAAATGCCTGCCTGTGCTGTGTACGGATGCGGTAATTATTCCAGAAAAACCAAGAACACTGATGTGGGTTACTATAGCTTCCCAAAAAATGAAGATCTTTACAAGCAGTGGTTTAATGTCTTTCAGCGAAAAGAAATAAACTTTCGATAGATTCGGTAGATATTCTATATTTCAACCTAGTTGAATTCACTAACTTTTTCGGTTATTTGCAGCTCGTATTTGTTCGAAGCATTTTCATCGTTTCGCATTCATTGAAGAAATGAGACATAAATTGCTGAATTATAAGCCGAAAAATACTAGAGACCTGGAGGAAGATGTTTTTCCAACTGAATGTTCACCAAATTTGAAAAAACTTTAGCTACTTCACCAGCTGAACGACATTCGAAGAGACAGGAGAAAAAGAACAGCAAAATAATATTAGCTGAAATTTTGGAAGAAAGAGGATGTCCTTCAAACTATGATGAAGCCACAGGTCGCTGAAAACTGTGATAATCAGTTACGAGTGCCATGTCCAACTGATTAAATTTCGGAGGAATCTTCGATCACTGAATTGTAAGTGGTCAATCAAAATCGAAATTCTATGTGCCCCTAAAAATATTCCTTAATTTTTAGAAAGAGATTGGTTGAATAACTTAGAATTGAGAATTTTAAACTCGAAAAGGACAATGAAATTTTAAAGAAAGAAGCCACTTCCATGAAGAACGAATTAGACTGTATGAGAACTATGCTGACAAAAAATGTTGGTCCTGGACGAATTAAACATTTGTTAAATCGACACAAAAAATTTCGATAGACTCCACAAGATATTTCATCAGCAATATCATTAAGAAGTGTGAGCCCTAAAGCTTATAGATATTTACGTAAAACTGGAGATCTACATATCAAAGAAAATTTGCATTGACCCAAAAGAGAAACGAGTATTGGGACCTCATAAAACTTGTGGTGATAGCTCGAGCAATGTTTGCACCTTGGAAACAACCAATTTGCTATAAATTTGACTGCAATGACAACAAAAAATATTCTTGAAATTTGCATTCTGCCAATTATACAGTTGTGTCTATTGTATGTGACATGGGTGTTACCAATCAAGAACTGTGGGCAGAATTAGATATGGGCTACGAAAAAAATTGTTGATTCCAGCACACCGTTGAAGAAAATGAATCAATATTTGTGTTTGCAGATATGCCGCATTTGTTGAAGTTGACAAGGAACCATTTTCTTGATCAGGGCTTCACAGCTAACTCAAACTCCATCAGAAAATCTTGCATTGAAGAGCTTATTGCTGCTACCTCAGATGATTTGGAAATTGCGGTCAGGGTAACGGATTACTATTCATAAGTACGAGGTAGTGAAAGACAGAAAGTGAGGCCAGCAGCCTCATTATTTTCCAATACCCTGGAAAAGCCCTAGAATGGTGTGGGATGCAATCGCTTTTCAAAAATCAAACATGGGCAAAAACGAGTCAATTTCTTTTTTGAGCGCTCGTACTACTTACACGAGGGCTATATCATTTCGTCACGATGTCTGTATTTTTCGAATTTTGAGCCGTAAAATGGTCTCAATCGACTATGATCGACTCACTGATGACGAATCCGTCGGAAAATTCGAGTCTTTCCTCCGTCCGTCCGGATGTCCGTAAGCACGTAATTCTAGAACGGAACAACCTAGAGACTTGAAATTTTCATTGTGAGTTCAGTTCCCGAATGCTTCGGTTGAGTCCGTTAATAGGTCAAATTCCACCAGGGGTTCCGTAAATATGGCCGTTCAAAGTTTTGTTCTCCTGATTACTTGAAAACTACAGATTTGATCGAGATGAAATTGTGCACTCAAATGAAGAATGAGGTGTTCAAGCTACATGTGAAATTTTATCAAGATCGCATGACCAGAACCATAGAAACCATAGAAAATTGTAACTTTTGAACGAAAACGCCTAGGGAAATTTTCAGGATATGTGTGGATCTCAAATGTCGTCTTCACGTTCATCTATGAGCAAAATTATACTAAGGGTTCCGTAATTATGGTCGTTTGAAATTTAGTTTTAGATAATTTCAAAACTACAGATTCGATCGTGACGAAATTTTGTATACTAATGGAGAATGATATATTCAAGCTACTCCTTGCATCCATAGGTTCCATCCATATTGCCAAAACAATTTTTTTTACAGTCTCTAGCTGCAATAAAATCGGATTCCGTGAAATTTGAAATACTTTTGTTACACTTTTGTTACATAAAATCACCAATGCCGCAACAATAGATACCTATGCGTCTTATTGCTACCATAACGCTTTTGAACTGAACTAGCTGTAAATTTGAGTTGCTCGTAGTATAAAAAGCTGTGCGAGAACTCGCAAAAGGAAGAACACGCAGAATATCCTTGACACCTAAATCGCGCGATTATTACTCCTAATAGGGCGACAAACACGGGCGCATTTTCTGTCATATATGATTAGTGGAGCACCAAATTCGTACATATATCAGTGCGGTATGGTATCAAATCCGTCCGTTTTTGAGCGCTCGTACTACTTACACGAGGGCTATATCATTGCGTCACGATGTCTGTTTTTTTCGAATTTTGAGCCGAAAATGGTCTCAATCGACTATGTTCGACTCACTGATGACGAATCCGTCGGAAAATTCGAGTCTTTCCGTCCGTAAGCACGATAACTCTCGAACGGAACAACCTAGAGACATGAAATTTTCAGCGTGGGTTCAGTTTCCGAATGCCTCGGTTGAGTTCGTTAATGGGCCAAATTCCACCAGGGGTTCTGTAAATATGGCCGTTCAAAGTTTTGTTCCCCTGATTACTTGAAAACTACAGATTTGATTGAGATGAAATTTCGCACTCAAATGGAGAATGAGGTGTTCAAGATATATATAAAAAATTTTGTCCAGATCGCATGACCAGAACCATAGAAACCATAGAAAATTGTAACTTTTGAACGGAGACGCCTAAGGACTTTCAATTTTTAGGATAGGTGTGGATCTCGAATGTCGTGATCACGTTCATCTATGAGCGAAATTATACTAGGGGTTGTGGAATTAGGTCTTTTTATACCCTCGACACTGATGCGGCTATCCGCTTATTGCTCCTTTCCCAGTTCATTAGTTTAGTCCTAAGGCTTTCATTCTCCTATTAAGGAGATGAAGTTCGTGGAATGATATTGCTTCAGTTGGATCACTCTACAGTTTATGTCTCAACTGAGGTTTCTTCGCATTTGAAGATGATATGGGTGGCTGTTTCCTCCTCCTCATTGCATAGTCTGCATATGGGTCCGTTGTCAAATATGACCATATTATTTATTGATTTTTTTATTTATTCAATTCATACACCATTCAACAGCTGCGGCTGTGGGAGCATTAACCAGTAACTAAAACTGAAATCACATAGGTGTGTGAAATGAAAACTTGTAGTGAAAATATTAATTGATCGAAGCTGAACATGATCTACCCATAACTGGAATTTTATATGTGAATGAATAATATCATATAGTAACCACTCGAAAACCTCATTGAAGTTGCTCAAAATAACGATCGGTCTATAGTTATCAACGCTGCTGCCGTTGCCTTTTTTGAAAACAGGAGCTACCTAACCCTCTTTCCAGATAGTAGGAAAACTGAGTTTTGAAAGCGATAGATTGAAAATAAGAGCTAGTGGTCTGGCAAAAATTATCGCGCAGTCCTTCAAGAGGAAAGATGAACCTCATCCGGACCGGCCGGCGTTTTCGCTCTGCACCCCTTGAGCGATCTGAGAACAGCATCCTCGGTAACCTCAGGAACTGGAAGAGTCTAAGCACATGAGTTGGACGCGGAATCACTCTGATAGTCACACTAATCCTTAAAAGCAGAACGTAAAAATGATGCAAAGGAATCTACTATATTCTGAGGATCCAACAACTGCAATTCAAGATTTTCTTCAATTAAATTCCTCGATTTTCAGCCTTCGGAATGAAGGACAATGAGTTATTTTATTCGCTCATTAGATTCTACACTATCCAAAACATGAATTTTGAAATTTCAGAGAGGTGAAATTTATCTCTTCTCGAGTGATTTCAGAAGCTCATTATTCGAAATTATAAACTGAAAGTAGGATTTATTCTGTAATATTGATGATGTCTGTTGAAGTTCGACAAGAACTCTCCCAATAACTCTGCTTTCGTGAAGATTTTCTTGAATTGATGGGTTTTTTTTGAAGAAAAGTTCAACAACTAGTTAGTTACAGAAAAAATATAATTTTTTAAAATCCGAGCCGTTATATTCATTATGCGTAACAATAATTGAAAATCCTTGTTCCTCGGCAGTTGATATTTGAAAATGAAACAAGAGCGGACATGTATCCTTGAAGAGTGAAGATTCTCATGAAGGCAGTAAATGTTTTCACAGTCGTGACACTGGCCTTGTGTAGGGAGAAGAAACCAATCAGCCGTGGGTCGTGGACCATTCACAAGATCACGATAAGTTTATCCCTTGAAGCCGATCATGAAAAAGCTTCTTCTTGAAATTTGTGCAGTTGTTTCGAAGTAATCAGGAAAACAAAATTTCGAGCGGCCATATTCACGGAACCCCTAGGCGATTTTTGCCCAATAACGAACTTAACCGCGGCATTTGAGATTCAAACCTACCCTGACAATTTAAAGTTTCTAGGACATTCCGTTCGAGAGTTATCGTGTATACGGCCGGCCGTACAGACGGCCGGACGGACGGACAGACTCGAATTTTCGACGGATTCGTCACGTGAGTCGAACATAGTCGTTTGAGACCATTTTCAGCTCAAAATTCGAAAAATACAGACATCGTGACGAAATGAAATAGCCCTCGTGTAAGTAGTACGAGCGCTCAAAAATATATTGAGAATGTCGGAAGATCAATTTGATTTCCTTTTGAAATGCGTTTCGCCACACATTCCGACAGACACCAACATGAGATAAGCACTCACAGCTAAATTGAAACTGCGAGTAACGCTACGCTTTTTAGCTATTGAACTTCACAGCTTCATCTTCTTGTAATTTTGTTACTCGATTTCCCGGCTCACGCATTTTCACTTTTCCACTAGATACGCAAAAAACAGAATGACACTATACCTACTTCTCGCTTCCATCTACCGTACCCAAGCCTAAAAATCAAACACGTTTGATACCGATCGTGAGCTGTCGTGGAGTTTTCACGATTCGGGGGACGTTAGGGGCGAACTCACGACTCCTCGTGCTAAAAAAAACCATTTTTTATGGTTCGGATTCCTAGGAAGCGCAGTTGACCAATATTTTATGTGTACATACACTGGAGCTGAGAACGGATCCAAGTGTTATAAGGAAGTCTGGGTGACCTTGAAAGAAAATACTGTATTGACCTGGCGACAGTGACTCGCCTAGTTACCTGACTCAAACCGATGTGTGTTATTCATTTACGCCCGGTCGTAATAGAGTGCATTGAATACACAAGATTGTCTTTTTCAGTAGTTAGAATATTCCTCAAGGTATTTTCGTTTTTGTTATTCATATGGCTCCATTTGTTCATTAGAGGATTAAACTGAGTAAATGTGAAGTTATTCTACCGAATTTGCAGTTATAATATCACATGAGCATATATACAATATTCGATTATAGGGTGTTTTCAAAGGTGAGGCTTTTTTTCGACAGGTTCTAGAACTCATGGAAATAAGTCATTATACCAAAAATCGTTCATATAAAATATTCACCAGGGCCGAGTATTATGAAATCGAAGTTTCCCGATAATTTCAGGAATTCTCAGCCCAGACCTGTTTCGTATTGATATCTATATGTGTAGAATTATCAGCTGTCCGATTTCAGTATACGGGAAATCCCCTATGATGCATATGATTTCTGTAAGTTTCCTATCTCAAATTTAAATGAAAATTTATTATTCGTCTATGGCTGAAAAATACATCAGGTTGATTGACGGAACGCGTTCTACTTCAAGACATTCCACAATAGCAAAATACACAATAAATCCAATATATTTTTTCAGGAAAACTTGACCGTGTTGAGGACTGAGAATAAGTAACAAACCGAACTTTGAACTGTGAAACTCCGTGCTAACGCCGTCTTCCTCTTTTTCTTCTTCTCTTCTTCTCTTCTTCAACATGTATTTCAAAAGGTGGGCACCTCAGTGGGCACATTACAAAAATCTAGTAGTGATGATAACGGGGCTTTAGAAAGGAAAGTAAACCTGTCAACAACTAAGGTAGGTAGGTACCTACCACAAAAATGTTTTTTGGATATTTCGATATTTGAGCGAAACTTTCGTACGTTAAACGTACTTACCTACCCGATATCAGGTTTTTGTTTTTTTTTTTTGTTTATTGTTTATATCCCGACTCTCCTAGGTCTCTGTGAGACCCCTCAGAAGCTCAGAGCTTTTACTTCTTAATACTGGTCAGAGGTGTTGTCAGTGGCGGATTAACCGGTACGCTTAGTACGCTTAAGCGTAGGGCCCCGAGTTCCACATGGGCCCCCGATCGGAATCAAAATTTCTTCAGAATGAAAATTCGTCTTGCAAGTGAATATGAATAATAATGAAGAATAACGTGTAAATTTTCAGTCACACGAAATGCAACCAGACCTAGAGCAAAATTCAGCTGTCAGTAAAAAAATAACATCAAATCAAAGGTTCAGCATCCGCATGTTTTCTCCAATTATTCTTATCGGCCTGCAATAAATTCCCGCAACGGTGGCAGTAAAGTTGTCGGCATCCCTTCGAAATATAGGTACATGCCAACGTCGATATTGAAGGGATGCAAGACACTCGTTTTGCATTTCTTAGTTTTAAATATTTGTCATATTGTCATATTCATTTTATACATAACCCTGAGGAAGATAGGAATGGGATGAACGAGTTTTCTTCTTCGTTCTACTTGCTTTCATAGAAGATAGTATTGTGGTAAACTGAACAGTGTTGGTGTAAAGGAACAATTTAAGTTAAGCTTTATTGTTTCAGTTTCATGTTTTTGAAATCCCATTCTTCCATATTGTTTTAATTCCAGGATTCTCCGATTTCAAAAATAATTAAAGAATAATAATGGCTGTTTATCTGAATTGATCGAATTCAATAATGAAAATTGAAAAATTTCACTAGATAAACTAATAAGCAAGCCAACAAGACAATTCATGTATCCCAGATACCAACGAAATTCATCATTTGCAATCGTAGACCGGTTTCGATCCATGTCAGCTTATGTTTTAAGATCTTTTGTTTTATTCATCGAGTTTATCATATTGCACCACGTTACCTTATGTTTTAAGATCTTTTGTTTCATTCATCGAGTTTATCATATTGCATAGTCGTACTGATGAGATCTGACATGGATCGAAACCGGTCTACGATTGCAAATGATAAATTTCGTTGGTATCTGGGATACATGAATTGTCTTGTTGGCTTGCTTAATAGTTTATCTAGTGAAATTTTTCAATTTTCATTCTTGAATTCGATCGAAAATAATTGTTCATTCTGCAATGAAGGAATTGTTTTTTGAGAGGGGGAAAAATTTCAAAGAATCTTTCCACTATTCAGTTCTACTTTCTACTAGATATTTACTATTCCAAAGAAACAGGTATTCGAAGCCGAGTTTTGGAGTGTTTTCAGCGTTACATTTTTCAATATTCTGACTATTTTATAGTGTCTAGATCTCTACGAGAAACTAATTTTTCGGCAACCGTCCGGGAAGTACTCACTTCCCAGACGCTTTCCCTTTGAGAAAGTAACATTTCCCGGCCTAGTCCGGAAAGTACGTACTTTCCGGTCTTTTCCGTAGCAACGAAATTACGACTGACACCTTTTACGTTGCTATCATTGGCTATATGAAAAATTTGGTGGGTCCGATCTCGATAAATACAATTGATACCATAGCAACGAAATGCCAACATGAAATAAGTTGCCATTTTGATTTTTGAAAGTTTGGAGTGTTTTTGGTCGCATTTATCGCAATAAAAAAATGTGTCTCATTGATTTGTTATTCTACACGGTTGCCGACAAAATTGTGTACGCAACACGTCCAAAAACAGTTTTTTTGGACTCGTAGACTTCCAGGACTCGCTTACGCTCGTCCTAGAATTTTGTCTACTCGTCCAAAAAGCAGTATTTTCCGGACTTGTTAAGTAAATTACTATTTTGGCCGAATTTTACGAACTTGATTTGGATTTTAAATAATAACTTAGAAATAAAACGAATAATTTCGGTTTAAATATATGGATATTTGCGTTTGAATTTAATATGGATAATTCGTTTAAATATTGATTACCAACAGTTTCAGTTTTCGGCCATCCACCGATAGATTGACTCACTATAGGTACCAAATGGTCTATTCATTTCTCACCATTCTTGTTATGTATCAGTTAATGTTTCGAATATTGTGAGCTCATCGGTTCGGATTTTGATGGTAAACTTTTTTAAGTTGTTTACATTGTGTTGATTTTAATTCATTTGTTTTATGTCAATTGAAGTATCTTATATTTTATCAATTAAATTTATGTTTGTTTGAAAACATTTTTTTAAAGAAAAAGTAGAGTGAGGGCCCCGAAAGTTAACAAGCGTAGGGCCCCGGAAATCGTCGATCCGCCCCTGGGTGTTGTACCTTGAAAGGAGCCCAAATTCACGAAATTTTTGACAGCTAACAAAAGATGACAGCAGTTTCTCGTCAACTATGCCAAAGCTGTTACAGAAATATAAGGATTTATTATTTAATTTAATGATTCGTTGGAAAATAAAATGATTCTGGTTATGCGATCTCGAAAAAATGTAGCTTGATTATATCATCCTTCATTAAACTACAATATTTCATCACGATATAATCCGTAGTTTTGAAATTGTCAAGAAAACTTAATTTCAAACGACCATATATTCAGAACCCTTGGTCGAATATGTCCAATAACAAACTTAACCGCTGCATTCTAGGTTCGAACCTAGTTATTTAATTGATAACAAGGGTTGGAATGAAATATATAACCCATAAAAAATATATATAAATCCATAAAAAATGAAATTACAATTTTGAAAAAAACAGTCACATAAAGACAACTGGCATGATACAGACATTATCTTGAAAAAGAGCACCATACATACCAACCCTGAAAATTTCAAGTTTCTAGTTCGTTCCGTTCGAGAGTTGAATTGAATTGAATTGTATATTGTTTATATACCGATCATCGACGGACAGCCGGAAGGGCCGACTTGAATTACTTTGAATCCATTATCCTTCATTTAATGTGCAAGATTTCATTCCAATCCAATCAGCAATCAGTAGTTTCGAAATTATCAGGAAAAAATTACGAAAAGCACTGCCGTGAAGGCAGGAGCTTTTGAAAGCTCGTACATGCACCTTGTAGGTAGACTGACATTTTCCAGTTTTAGAAACCAATTAGGAAGATTTTGACAGCTGTCAAAAAATATTTCAAGCTAAGACCAATTTTTCTTTCGATAATTCGCTAGAATTTTCTACGGTATCTATAGTCTTGGAAATGCGATCTGGACAAAATTTCCCACGTAGTTTGAATACATTATTTTTCATCTATGTGCGAAATTTCATGCCAATCCAATAAGTAGTTTCGGAATTGTCAAGAAAAAAATAGTTTGAACGGCTATATTTACGGAACCCCTAGTCTAATTTTGCTCATTGATGAACGTAACCGCGAAATTCGCGAACCGAACCTATCCTGAAAATTTCAAGTTTTTAGGACATTCCGTTCGAAAGTTATCGTGTATACGAACGGACGGACAGACTCGAATTTTTCGATGGATTTATCATCAGTGAGTCGAACATAGTCGTTTGAGAACATTTTCGGCTCAAAATTAGAAAAATACAGACATCGTGACGAAATGATATAGCCCTCGTGTAAGTAATACGAGCGCTCAAAAACATATTTTGAACGGCCATATTTACGGAACTGCTAGTATAATTCAGCTCATTGATTAACCTGACCGCGACATTCCAAGTCCAAACCTACGCTGAAAATTCCCTAGGCCATTCTGTTCGGAAGATATCATTTTCTATGGTTTCTATAATTCTGGTCATGCGAATTGACTTTAATTGCGCATGTAGCTTGAACACTTAATTCTTCATCTGAGAGCATTCTTCAGCTCGATCGAATGAGTAGTTTCGAAGTAATCAGGAGAACAAAATTTCGAGCAGCCATATTTACAGAACCTCTGGTAACATTCTGCCCATTAACGAACTCAACTGCGGCATTCGGGAACTGAACCCACACTGAAATTTTCAAAATTTCAAGTCAGACGGACAGACTTGAATTTTTCGCCGGATTCGTCATCAGTGAGTCTAACCATGTCGATTAATACTAATTAATTAATTAAGATTAAGACAATTTTCGTGAAGAAAGGATATAGCCCTCGTGTAAGTAGAGCTCACTGCCTCATTGCGTTCGGCGGGTAAACACAAGCTCGCCATAAGAAGTGACACTTCTCCTCCTTACCAGATAATATAATATTCATAGAGAACAGACGGAATGAATAACCTTAGTACTTTTTTTACATCTTCCAAAATAAAGAAGACCGAAGACAAACACGGAAAAGGAAGAAACTTTCTCGGGTCTTCAACAGAGGTTATGGATACATGTTGGAAAGATCCAACTTAATACGACCCCTGCGATGATGAAAAATTTTTTGTGTAATCTGTCTTCAGGTCGATCCTTCATTGTTTAGGAACTAAAGATGAGGGATTGAGCATCTAGTAGGTCGATCAGGGTAGTTGGAGAACTAGATATCAGGGATGAATTATATGGCGGAAGCCATTGGCCTTGCGCCGAAATAGTTAGGCACCTTGTAAGTGAGTAATGTGAAGTGTAATTCAATCGCTAACATTAACGTTCACGAAAAAGGTGTGAAAGCAATCGACGAAATGAAGACAAAAGATAGGGCCAGACGGCCAGAAAATTTATTGTTGCGAACTCAAATTTGCAATCGATCTTCTTGATATATATAAAACAAAGTCGGGTTTGTTCGAACACTAATAACACGAGACCAGCTGGACCAATTTGCATGGTTCTTGATTTGTTGTATTTGTCTTCGTCCAGAATAGCAGAGTAACTATTAAAAACATCAGAAAATTGACGAAGACTAGGGGTTCCGTAAATATGGTCGTATTTCAAAGGGAAATATATATTCAAGCTAGTTGACAAAGAGCTTCTGTCATTTTTTCGACAGCTGTTAAAAATTCCTTCAATTGGTTTCTAAAACTGGAAAATTCGAATCTACCTATAATAAGTTCTACTTCAACATATGGTGGAAGGATTATATAGTGTGCTACAAACGAATCTTATTTTCGTCCGTTCTTGCGCATGACGTCACTCTGGGACCAACATGGCTTGAATACAGGGAGTGGTGGGAATTATAACGGTTTTTCCAGTTTCTGAGAGAGATACGTTTGCTTTTGGAGTTTTGAGTGTATTTAAATTGAAATTGTGAATCATTTGAATTTTACTTTGATATTTATAAAGTGAAGCTGTGTATTGAACTATTATTCTGGCGTAAAAATGCCTGCCTGTGCTGTGTACGGATGCGGTAATTATTCCAGAAAAACCAAGAACACTGATGTGGGTTACTATAGCTTCCCAAAAAATGAAGATCTTTACAAGCAGTGGTTTAATGTCTTTCAGCGAAAAGAAATAAACTTTCGATAGATTCGGTAGATATTCTATATTTCAACCTAGTTGAATTCACTAACTTTTTCGGTTATTTGCAGCTCGTATTTGTTCGAAGCATTTTCATCGTTTCGCATTCATTGAAGAAATGAGACATAAATTGCTGAATTATAAGCCGAAAAATACTAGAGACCTGGAGGAAGATGTTTTTCCAACTGAATGTTCACCAAATTTGAAAAAACTTTAGCTACTTCACCAGCTGAACGACATTCGAAGAGACAGGAGAAAAAGAACAGCAAAATAATATTAGCTGAAATTTTGGAAGAAAGAGGATGTCCTTCAAACTATGATGAAGCCACAGGTCGCTGAAAACTGTGATAATCAGTTACGAGTGCCATGTCCAACTGATTAAATTTCGGAGGAATCTTCGATCACTGAATTGTAAGTGGTCAATCAAAATCGAAATTCTATGTGCCCCTAAAAATATTCCTTAATTTTTAGAAAGAGATTGGTTGAATAACTTAGAATTGAGAATTTTAAACTCGAAAAGGACAATGAAATTTTAAAGAAAGAAGCCACTTCCATGAAGAACGAATTAGACTGTATGAGAACTATGCTGACAAAAAATGTTGGTCCTGGACGAATTAAACATTTGTTAAATCGACACAAAAAATTTCGATAGACTCCACAAGATATTTCATCAGCAATATCATTAAGAAGTGTGAGCCCTAAAGCTTATAGATATTTACGTAAAACTGGAGATCTACATATCAAAGAAAATTTGCATTGACCCAAAAGAGAAACGGGTATTGGGACCTCATAAAACTTGTGGTGATAGCTCGAGCAATGTTTGCACCTTGGAAACAACCAATTTGCTATAAATTTGACTGCAATGACAACAAAAAATATTCTTGAAATTTGCATTCTGCCAATTATACAGTTGTGTCTATTGTATGTGACATGGGTGTTACCAATCAAGAACTGTGGGCAGAATTAGATATGGGCTACGAAAAAAATTGTTGATTCCAGCACACCGTTGAAGAAAATGAATCAATATTTGTGTTTGCAGATATGCCGCATTTGTTGAAGTTGACAAGGAACCATTTTCTTGATCAGGGCTTCACAGCTAACTCAAACTCCATCAGAAAATCTTGCATTGAAGAGCTTATTGCTGCTACCTCAGATGATGTGGAAATTGCGGTCAGGGTAACGGATTACTATTCATAAGTACGAGGTAGTGAAAGACAGAAAGTGAGGCCAGCAGCCTCATTATTTTCCAATACCCTGGAAAAGCCCTAGAATGGTGTGGGATGCAATCGCTTTTCAAAAATCAAACATGGGCAAAAACGAGTCAATTTCTTTTTTGAGCGCTCGTACTACTTACACGAGGGCTATATCATTTCGTCACGATGTCTGTATTTTTCGAATTTTGAGCCGTAAAATGGTCTCAATCGACTATGATCGACTCACTGATGACGAATCCGTCGGAAAATTCGAGTCTTTCCTCCGTCCGTCCGGATGTCCGTAAGCACGTAATTCTAGAACGGAACAACCTAGAGACTTGAAATTTTCATTGTGAGTTCAGTTCCCGAATGCTTCGGTTGAGTCCGTTAATAGGTCAAATTCCACCAGGGGTTCCGTAAATATGGCCGTTCAAAGTTTTGTTCTCCTGATTACTTGAAAACTACAGATTTGATCGAGATGAAATTGTGCACTCAAATGAAGAATGAGGTGTTCAAGCTACATGTGAAATTTTATCAAGATCGCATGACCAGAACCATAGAAACCATAGAAAATTGTAACTTTTGAACGAAAACGCCTAGGGAAATTTTCAGGATATGTGTGGATCTCAAATGTCGTCTTCACGTTCATCTATGAGCAAAATTATACTAAGGGTTCCGTAATTATGGTCGTTTGAAATTTAGTTTTAGATAATTTCAAAACTACAGATTCGATCGTGACGAAATTTTGTATACTAATGGAGAATGATATATTCAAGCTACTCCTTGCATCCATAGGTTCCATCCATATTGCCAAAACAATTTTTTTTACAGTCTCTAGCTGCAATAAAATCGGATTCCGTGAAATTTGAAATACTTTTGTTACACTTTTGTTACATAAAATCACCAATGCCGCAACAATAGATACCTATGCGTCTTATTGCTACCATAACGCTTTTGAACTGAACTAGCTGTAAATTTGAGTTGCTCGTAGTATAAAAAGCTGTGCGAGAACTCGCAAAAGGAAGAACACGCAGAATATCCTTGACACCTAAATCGCGCGATTATTACTCCTAATAGGGCGACAAACACGGGCGCATTTTCTGTCATATATGATTAGTGGAGCACCAAATTCGTACATATATCAGTGCGGTATGGTATCAAATCCGTCCGTTTTTGAGCGCTCGTACTACTTACACGAGGGCTATATCATTGCGTCACGATGTCTGTTTTTTTCGAATTTTGAGCCGAAAATGGTCTCAATCGACTATGTTCGACTCACTGATGACGAATCCGTCGGAAAATTCGAGTCTTTCCGTCCGTAAGCACGATAACTCTCGAACGGAACAACCTAGAGACATGAAATTTTCAGCGTGGGTTCAGTTTCCGAATGCCTCGGTTGAGTTCGTTAATGGGCCAAATTCCACCAGGGGTTCTGTAAATATGGCCGTTCAAAGTTTTGTTCCCCTGATTACTTGAAAACTACAGATTTGATTGAGATGAAATTTCGCACTCAAATGGAGAATGAGGTGTTCAAGATATATATAAAAAATTTTGTCCAGATCGCATGACCAGAACCATAGAAACCATAGAAAATTGTAACTTTTGAACGGAGACGCCTAAGGACTTTCAATTTTTAGGATAGGTGTGGATCTCGAATGTCGTGATCACGTTCATCTATGAGCGAAATTATACTAGGGGTTGTGGAATTAGGTCTTTTTATACCCTCGACACTGATGCGGCTATCCGCTTATTGCTCCTTTCCCAGTTCATTAGTTTAGTCCTAAGGCTTTCATTCTCCTATTAAGGAGATGAAGTTCGTGGAATGATATTGCTTCAGTTGGATCACTCTACAGTTTATGTCTCAACTGAGGTTTCTTCGCATTTGAAGATGATATGGGTGGCTGTTTCCTCCTCCTCATTGCATAGTCTGCATATGGGTCCGTTGTCAAATATGACCATATTATTTATTGATTTTTTTATTTATTCAATTCATACACCATTCAACAGCTGCGGCTGTGGGAGCATTAACCAGTAACTAAAACTGAAATCACATAGGTGTGTGAAATGAAAACTTGTAGTGAAAATATTAATTGATCGAAGCTGAACATGATCTACCCATAACTGGAATTTTATATGTGAATGAATAATATCATATAGTAACCACTCGAAAACCTCATTGAAGTTGCTCAAAATAACGATCGGTCTATAGTTATCAACGCTGCTGCCGTTGCCTTTTTTGAAAACAGGAGCTACCTAACCCTCTTTCCAGATAGTAGGAAAACTGAGTTTTGAAAGCGATAGATTGAAAATAAGAGCTAGTGGTCTGGCAAAAATTATCGCGCAGTCCTTCAAGAGGAAAGATGAACCTCATCCGGACCGGCCGGCGTTTTCGCTCTGCACCCCTTGAGCGATCTGAGAACAGCATCCTCGGTAACCTCAGGAACTGGAAGAGTCTAAGCACATGAGTTGGACGCGGAATCACTCTGATAGTCACACTAATCCTTAAAAGCAGAACGTAAAAATGATGCAAAGGAATCTACTATATTCTGAGGATCCAACAACTGCAATTCAAGATTTTCTTCAATTAAATTCCTCGATTTTCAGCCTTCGGAATGAAGGACAATGAGTTATTTTATTCGCTCATTAGATTCTACACTATCCAAAACATGAATTTTGAAATTTCAGAGAGGTGAAATTTATCTCTTCTCGAGTGATTTCAGAAGCTCATTATTCGAAATTATAAACTGAAAGTAGGATTTATTCTGTAATATTGATGATGTCTGTTGAAGTTCGACAAGAACTCTCCCAATAACTCTGCTTTCGTGAAGATTTTCTTGAATTGATGGGTTTTTTTTGAAGAAAAGTTCAACAACTAGTTAGTTACAGAAAAAATATAATTTTTTAAAATCCGAGCCGTTATATTCATTATGCGTAACAATAATTGAAAATCCTTGTTCCTCGGCAGTTGATATTTGAAAATGAAACAAGAGCGGACATGTATCCTTGAAGAGTGAAGATTCTCATGAAGGCAGTAAATGTTTTCACAGTCGTGACACTTGCCTTGTGTAGGGAGAAGAAACCAATCAGCCGTGGGTCGTGGACCATTCACAAGATCACGATAAGTTTATCCCTTGAAGCCGATCATGAAAAAGCTTCTTCTTGAAATTTGTGCAGTTGTTTCGAAGTAATCAGGAAAACAAAATTTCGAGCGGCCATATTCACGGAACCCCTAGGCGATTTTTGCCCAATAACGAACTTAACCGCGGCATTTGAGATTCAAACCTACCCTGACAATTTAAAGTTTCTAGGACATTCCGTTCGAGAGTTATCGTGTATACGGCCGGCCGTACAGACGGCCGGACGGACGGACAGACTCGAATTTTCGACGGATTCGTCACGTGAGTCGAACATAGTCGTTTGAGACCATTTTCAGCTCAAAATTCGAAAAATACAGACATCGTGACGAAATAAAATAGCCCTCGTGTAAGTAGTACGAGCGCTCAAAAATATATTGAGAATGTCGGAAGATCAATTTGATTTCCTTTTGAAATGCGTTTCGCCACACATTCCGACAGACACCAACATGAGATAAGCACTCACAGCTAAATTGAAACTGCGAGTAACGCTACGCTTTTTAGCTATTGAACATCACAGCTTCATCTTCTTGTAATTTTGTTACTCGATTTCCCGGCTCACGCATTTTCACTTTTCCACTAGATACGCAAAAAACAGAATGACACTATACCTACTTCTCGCTTCCATCTACCGTACCCAAGCCTAAAAATCAAACACGTTTGATACCGATCGTGAGCTGTCGTGGAGTTTTCACGATTCGGGGGACGTTAGGGGCGAACTCACGACTCCTCGTGCTAAAAAAAACCATTTTTTATGGTTCGGATTCCTAGGAAGCGCAGTTGACCAATATTTTATGTGTACATACACTGGAGCTGAGAACGGATCCAAGTGTTATAAGGAAGTCTGGGTGACCTTGAAAGAAAATACTGTATTGACCTGGCGACAGTGACTCGCCTAGTTACCTGACTCAAACCGATGTGTGTTATTCATTTACGCCCGGTCGTAATAGAGTGCATTGAATACACAAGATTGTCTTTTTCAGTAGTTAGAATATTCCTCAAGGTATTTTCGTTTTTGTTATTCATATGGCTCCATTTGTTCATTAGAGGATTAAACTGAGTAAATGTGAAGTTATTCTACCGAATTTGCAGTTATAATATCACATGAGCATATATACAATATTCGATTATAGGGTGTTTTCAAAGGTGAGGCTTTTTTTCGACAGGTTCTAGAACTCATGGAAATAAGTCATTATACCAAAAATCGTTCATATAAAATATTCACCAGGGCCGAGTATTATGAAATCGAAGTTTCCCGATAATTTCAGGAATTCTCAGCCCAGACCTGTTTCGTATTGATATCTATATGTGTAGAATTATCAGCTGTCCGATTTCAGTATACGGGAAATCCCCTATGATGCATATGATTTCTGTAAGTTTCCTATCTCAAATTTAAATGAAAATTTATTATTCGTCTATGGCTGAAAAATACATCAGGTTGATTGACGGAACGCGTTCTACTTCAAGACATTCCACAATAGCAAAATACACAATAAATCCAATATATTTTTTCAGGAAAACTTGACCGTGTTGAGGACTGAGAATAAGTAACAAACCGAACTTTGAACTGTGAAACTCCGTGCTAACGCCGTCTTCCTCTTTTTCTTCTTCTCTTCTTCTCTTCTTCAACATGTATTTCAAAAGGTGGGCACCTCAGTGGGCACATTACAAAAATCTAGTAGTGATGATAACGGGGCTTTAGAAAGGAAAGTAAACCTGTCAACAACTAAGGTAGGTAGGTACCTACCACAAAAATGTTTTTTGGATATTTCGATATTTGAGCGAAACTTTCGTACGTTAAACGTACTTACCTACCCGATATCAGGTTTTTGTTTTTTTTTTTTGTTTATTGTTTATATCCCGACTCTCCTAGGTCTCTGTGAGACCCCTCAGAAGCTCAGAGCTTTTACTTCTTAATACTGGTCAGAGGTGTTGTCAGTGGCGGATTAACCGGTACGCTTAGTACGCTTAAGCGTAGGGCCCCGAGTTCCACATGGGCCCCCGATCGGAATCAAAATTTCTTCAGAATGAAAATTCGTCTTGCAAGTGAATATGAATAATAATGAAGAATAACGTGTAAATTTTCAGTCACACGAAATGCAACCAGACCTAGAGCAAAATTCAGCTGTCAGTAAAAAAATAACATCAAATCAAAGGTTCAGCATCCGCATGTTTTCTCCAATTATTCTTATCGGCCTGCAATAAATTCCCGCAACGGTGGCAGTAAAGTTGTCGGCATCCCTTCGAAATATAGGTACATGCCAACGTCGATATTGAAGGGATGCAAGACACTCGTTTTGCATTTCTTAGTTTTAAATATTTGTCATATTGTCATATTCATTTTATACATAACCCTGAGGAAGATAGGAATGGGATGAACGAGTTTTCTTCTTCGTTCTACTTGCTTTCATAGAAGATAGTATTGTGGTAAACTGAACAGTGTTGGTGTAAAGGAACAATTTAAGTTAAGCTTTATTGTTTCAGTTTCATGTTTTTGAAATCCCATTCTTCCATATTGTTTTAATTCCAGGATTCTCCGATTTCAAAAATAATTAAAGAATAATAATGGCTGTTTATCTGAATTGATCGAATTCAATAATGAAAATTGAAAAATTTCACTAGATAAACTAATAAGCAAGCCAACAAGACAATTCATGTATCCCAGATACCAACGAAATTCATCATTTGCAATCGTAGACCGGTTTCGATCCATGTCAGCTTATGTTTTAAGATCTTTTGTTTTATTCATCGAGTTTATCATATTGCACCACGTTACCTTATGTTTTAAGATCTTTTGTTTCATTCATCGAGTTTATCATATTGCATAGTCGTACTGATGAGATCTGACATGGATCGAAACCGGTCTACGATTGCAAATGATAAATTTCGTTGGTATCTGGGATACATGAATTGTCTTGTTGGCTTGCTTAATAGTTTATCTAGTGAAATTTTTCAATTTTCATTCTTGAATTCGATCGAAAATAATTGTTCATTCTGCAATGAAGGAATTGTTTTTTGAGAGGGGGAAAAATTTCAAAGAATCTTTCCACTATTCAGTTCTACTTTCTACTAGATATTTACTATTCCAAAGAAACAGGTATTCGAAGCCGAGTTTTGGAGTGTTTTCAGCGTTACATTTTTCAATATTCTGACTATTTTATAGTGTCTAGATCTCTACGAGAAACTAATTTTTCGGCAACCGTCCGGGAAGTACTCACTTCCCAGACGCTTTCCCTTTGAGAAAGTAACATTTCCCGGCCTAGTCCGGAAAGTACGTACTTTCCGGTCTTTTCCGTAGCAACGAAATTACGACTGACACCTATTACGTTGCTATCATTGGCTATATGAAAAATTTGGTGGGTCCGATCTCGATAAATACAATTGATACCATAGCAACGAAATGCCAACATGAAATAAGTTGCCATTTTGATTTTTGAAAGTTTGGAGTGTTTTTGGTCGCATTTATCGCAATAAAAAAATGTGTCTCATTGATTTGTTATTCTACACGGTTGCCGACAAAATTGTGTACGCAACACGTCCAAAAACAGTTTTTTTGGACTCGTAGACTTCCAGGACTCGCTTACGCTCGTCCTAGAATTTTGTCTACTCGTCCAAAAAGCAGTATTTTCCGGACTTGTTAAGTAAATTACTATTTTGGCCGAATTTTACGAACTTGATTTGGATTTTAAATAATAACTTAGAAATAAAACGAATAATTTCGGTTTAAATATATGGATATTTGCGTTTGAATTTAATATGGATAATTCGTTTAAATATTGATTACCAACAGTTTCAGTTTTCGGCCATCCACCGATAGATTGACTCACTATAGGTACCAAATGGTCTATTCATTTCTCACCATTCTTGTTATGTATCAGTTAATGTTTCGAATATTGTGAGCTCATCGGTTCGGATTTTGATGGTAAACTTTTTTAAGTTGTTTACATTGTGTTGATTTTAATTCATTTGTTTTATGTCAATTGAAGTATCTTATATTTTATCAATTAAATTTATGTTTGTTTGAAAACATTTTTTTAAAGAAAAAGTAGAGTGAGGGCCCCGAAAGTTAACAAGCGTAGGGCCCCGGAAATCGTCGATCCGCCCCTGGGTGTTGTACCTTGAAAGGAGCCCAAATTCACGAAATTTTTGACAGCTAACAAAAGATGACAGCAGTTTCTCGTCAACTATGCCAAAGCTGTTACAGAAATATAAGGATTTATTATTTAATTTAATGATTCGTTGGAAAATAAAATGATTCTGGTTATGCGATCTCGAAAAAATGTAGCTTGATTATATCATCCTTCATTAAACTACAATATTTCATCACGATATAATCCGTAGTTTTGAAATTGTCAAGAAAACTTAATTTCAAACGACCATATATTCAGAACCCTTGGTCGAATATGTCCAATAACAAACTTAACCGCTGCATTCTAGGTTCGAACCTAGTTATTTAATTGATAACAAGGGTTGGAATGAAATATATAACCCATAAAAAATATATATAAATCCATAAAAAATGAAATTACAATTTTGAAAAAAACAGTCACATAAAGACAACTGGCATGATACAGACATTATCTTGAAAAAGAGCACCATACATACCAACCCTGAAAATTTCAAGTTTCTAGTTCGTTCCGTTCGAGAGTTGAATTGAATTGAATTGTATATTGTTTATATACCGATCATCGACGGACAGCCGGAAGGGCCGACTTGAATTACTTTGAATCCATTATCCTTCATTTAATGTGCAAGATTTCATTCCAATCCAATCAGCAATCAGTAGTTTCGAAATTATCAGGAAAAAATTACGAAAAGCACTGCCGTGAAGGCAGGAGCTTTTGAAAGCTCGTACATGCACCTTGTAGGTAGACTGACATTTTCCAGTTTTAGAAACCAATTAGGAAGATTTTGACAGCTGTCAAAAAATATTTCAAGCTAAGACCAATTTTTCTTTCGATAATTCGCTAGAATTTTCTACGGTATCTATAGTCTTGGAAATGCGATCTGGACAAAATTTCCCACGTAGTTTGAATACATTATTTTTCATCTATGTGCGAAATTTCATGCCAATCCAATAAGTAGTTTCGGAATTGTCAAGAAAAAAATAGTTTGAACGGCTATATTTACGGAACCCCTAGTCTAATTTTGCTCATTGATGAACGTAACCGCGAAATTCGCGAACCGAACCTATCCTGAAAATTTCAAGTTTTTAGGACATTCCGTTCGAAAGTTATCGTGTATACGAACGGACGGACAGACTCGAATTTTTCGATGGATTTATCATCAGTGAGTCGAACATAGTCGTTTGAGAACATTTTCGGCTCAAAATTAGAAAAATACAGACATCGTGACGAAATGATATAGCCCTCGTGTAAGTAATACGAGCGCTCAAAAACATATTTTGAACGGCCATATTTACGGAACTGCTAGTATAATTCAGCTCATTGATTAACCTGACCGCGACATTCCAAGTCCAAACCTACGCTGAAAATTCCCTAGGCCATTCTGTTCGGAAGATATCATTTTCTATGGTTTCTATAATTCTGGTCATGCGAATTGACTTTAATTGCGCATGTAGCTTGAACACTTAATTCTTCATCTGAGAGCATTCTTCAGCTCGATCGAATGAGTAGTTTCGAAGTAATCAGGAGAACAAAATTTCGAGCAGCCATATTTACAGAACCTCTGGTAACATTCTGCCCATTAACGAACTCAACTGCGGCATTCGGGAACTGAACCCACACTGAAATTTTCAAAATTTCAAGTCAGACGGACAGACTTGAATTTTTCGCCGGATTCGTCATCAGTGAGTCTAACCATGTCGATTAATACTAATTAATTAATTAAGATTAAGACAATTTTCGTGAAGAAAGGATATAGCCCTCGTGTAAGTAGAGCTCACTGCCTCATTGCGTTCGGCGGGTAAACACAAGCTCGCCATAAGAAGTGACACTTCTCCTCCTTACCAGATAATATAATATTCATAGAGAACAGACGGAATGAATAACCTTAGTACTTTTTTTACATCTTCCAAAATAAAGAAGACCGAAGACAAACACGGAAAAGGAAGAAACTTTCTCGGGTCTTCAACAGAGGTTATGGATACATGTTGGAAAGATCCAACTTAATACGACCCCTGCGATGATGAAAAATTTTTTGTGTAATCTGTCTTCAGGTCGATCCTTCATTGTTTAGGAACTAAAGATGAGGGATTGAGCATCTAGTAGGTCGATCAGGGTAGTTGGAGAACTAGATATCAGGGATGAATTATATGGCGGAAGCCATTGGCCTTGCGCCGAAATAGTTAGGCACCTTGTAAGTGAGTAATGTGAAGTGTAATTCAATCGCTAACATTAACGTTCACGAAAAAGGTGTGAAAGCAATCGACGAAATGAAGACAAAAGATAGGGCCAGACGGCCAGAAAATTTATTGTTGCGAACTCAAATTTGCAATCGATCTTCTTGATATATATAAAACAAAGTCGGGTTTGTTCGAACACTAATAACACGAGACCAGCTGGACCAATTTGCATGGTTCTTGATTTGTTGTATTTGTCTTCGTCCAGAATAGCAGAGTAACTATTAAAAACATCAGAAAATTGACGAAGACTAGGGGTTCCGTAAATATGGTCGTATTTCAAAGGGAAATATATATTCAAGCTAGTTGACAAAGAGCTTCTGTCATTTTTTCGACAGCTGTTAAAAATTCCTTCAATTGGTTTCTAAAACTGGAAAATTCGAATCTACCTATAATAAGTTCTACTTCAACATATGGTGGAAGGATTATATAGTGTGCTACAAACGAATCTTATTTTCGTCCGTTCTTGCGCATGACGTCACTCTGGGACCAACATGGCTTGAATACAGGGAGTGGTGGGAATTATAACGGTTTTTCCAGTTTCTGAGAGAGATACGTTTGCTTTTGGAGTTTTGAGTGTATTTAAATTGAAATTGTGAATCATTTGAATTTTACTTTGATATTTATAAAGTGAAGCTGTGTATTGAACTATTATTCTGGCGTAAAAATGCCTGCCTGTGCTGTGTACGGATGCGGTAATTATTCCAGAAAAACCAAGAACACTGATGTGGGTTACTATAGCTTCCCAAAAAATGAAGATCTTTACAAGCAGTGGTTTAATGTCTTTCAGCGAAAAGAAATAAACTTTCGATAGATTCGGTAGATATTCTATATTTCAACCTAGTTGAATTCACTAACTTTTTCGGTTATTTGCAGCTCGTATTTGTTCGAAGCATTTTCATCGTTTCGCATTCATTGAAGAAATGAGACATAAATTGCTGAATTATAAGCCGAAAAATACTAGAGACCTGGAGGAAGATGTTTTTCCAACTGAATGTTCACCAAATTTGAAAAAACTTTAGCTACTTCACCAGCTGAACGACATTCGAAGAGACAGGAGAAAAAGAACAGCAAAATAATATTAGCTGAAATTTTGGAAGAAAGAGGATGTCCTTCAAACTATGATGAAGCCACAGGTCGCTGAAAACTGTGATAATCAGTTACGAGTGCCATGTCCAACTGATTAAATTTCGGAGGAATCTTCGATCACTGAATTGTAAGTGGTCAATCAAAATCGAAATTCTATGTGCCCCTAAAAATATTCCTTAATTTTTAGAAAGAGATTGGTTGAATAACTTAGAATTGAGAATTTTAAACTCGAAAAGGACAATGAAATTTTAAAGAAAGAAGCCACTTCCATGAAGAACGAATTAGACTGTATGAGAACTATGCTGACAAAAAATGTTGGTCCTGGACGAATTAAACATTTGTTAAATCGACACAAAAAATTTCGATAGACTCCACAAGATATTTCATCAGCAATATCATTAAGAAGTGTGAGCCCTAAAGCTTATAGATATTTACGTAAAACTGGAGATCTACATATCAAAGAAAATTTGCATTGACCCAAAAGAGAAACGAGTATTGGGACCTCATAAAACTTGTGGTGATAGCTCGAGCAATGTTTGCACCTTGGAAACAACCAATTTGCTATAAATTTGACTGCAATGACAACAAAAAATATTCTTGAAATTTGCATTCTGCCAATTATACAGTTGTGTCTATTGTATGTGACATGGGTGTTACCAATCAAGAACTGTGGGCAGAATTAGATATGGGCTACGAAAAAAATTGTTGATTCCAGCACACCGTTGAAGAAAATGAATCAATATTTGTGTTTGCAGATATGCCGCATTTGTTGAAGTTGACAAGGAACCATTTTCTTGATCAGGGCTTCACAGCTAACTCAAACTCCATCAGAAAATCTTGCATTGAAGAGCTTATTGCTGCTACCTCAGATGATGTGGAAATTGCGGTCAGGGTAACGGATTACTATTCATAAGTACGAGGTAGTGAAAGACAGAAAGTGAGGCCAGCAGCCTCATTATTTTCCAATACCCTGGAAAAGCCCTAGAATGGTGTGGGATGCAATCGCTTTTCAAAAATCAAACATGGGCAAAAACGAGTCAATTTCTTTTTTGAGCGCTCGTACTACTTACACGAGGGCTATATCATTTCGTCACGATGTCTGTATTTTTCGAATTTTGAGCCGTAAAATGGTCTCAATCGACTATGATCGACTCACTGATGACGAATCCGTCGGAAAATTCGAGTCTTTCCTCCGTCCGTCCGGATGTCCGTAAGCACGTAATTCTAGAACGGAACAACCTAGAGACTTGAAATTTTCATTGTGAGTTCAGTTCCCGAATGCTTCGGTTGAGTCCGTTAATAGGTCAAATTCCACCAGGGGTTCCGTAAATATGGCCGTTCAAAGTTTTGTTCCTCTGATTATTTGGAAACTGCAGATTTGATCGAGATGAAATTTTGCACTCAAAAGGAGAATGAGGTGTTCAAGCTACATGTAAAATTTTGTCCAAATTTCATGACCAGAACCATAGAAACCATAGAAAATTGTAACTTTTTGACGGAAACGCCTAGGGTCTTCAAATTTTCAGGATAGGTGTGGATCTCGAATGTCGTGATCACGTTTATCTATGACCAAAATTATACTAGGGGTTCCGTAAATATGGTCGTTCGAAATTTAGTTTTCTTGATAATTTCGAAACTACAGATTCGATCGTGACGAAATTTTGTATACTAATGGAGAATGATATATTCAAGCTACATTTCTTCAGATCGCATGATCGAACGGAAAGGCATAGGAACTTGAAATTTTCAGGGTAGGTTCGGATCGCGAATTTCGCGGGCACGTTCATCAATGAGCAAAATTAGACAAGGGGTTCCGTAAATACGGTCGGTTGAAATCTTGTTTTCTCGATAATTTCGAAACTACGGATTTTATCGAGATAAAATTCTGTATCTTTATCGAGAATGATATATTAAAGCAACATTTTGTCCAGATCGGATGACCGCATGAACGAAAATGCGGGACTTGAATTTTCAGGATAGGTGTGGATCTCGAATGTCGTGATCATGTTCGTCTATGAGCAAAATTATACTAGGGGTTCCGTGAATATAATCGTTTGAAATTTAGTTTTCTTGATAATTTCAAAACTACAGATTCGATCGTGACGAAATTTTGTATACTAATGGACAATGATATATTCAAGCTACATTTCTCTAGATCGCATGACCAGAACCATATAAACCATAGAAAATTATGACTTCCGAAGGGAAAGGCATAGGAACTTGAAATTTTCAGGATATATTTGGATCGCGAATGTCGCGGTCACGTTCATTAATGAGCAAAATTAGACTAGGGGTTCCGTAAATATGGCCGTTCAAAATAACATTTTCCTGATAATTTCGAAACTACTGATTGGATTAGAATGAAATTTCACAACCAGCTGAAGAATAATGTATGCGAACTACGTGCGATCACCAAGACCATAAATAATGTGGTAAATTCTAGCGAATTATCCAAGAAAAATTGGTCAGCTGAAGCACTGACATGAAGTCTGGAGTTTTGCCTAAGTTTGAGAATTTTTTTGACAGCTGTCGAAAATTTCTTCAATTGATTTATAAAACTGGAAAATGCGAATCTACCTACAAGGTGGATGTAGGAGCGCTCAAAAGCTCCTGACTTCACGGCAGTGGTTTTCGTAATTTTATAATGAATAAATGGTTTGATGTTTTTAATGCTAAAGCGAAGTACGGTAACCATCCAGTATCCAATAGTTTTGGTATAGATCTACAAGAGCAAATATCAATCATCAATAAAACCACAGAAGTCATGAGCCATATGAGGGTGGGAAAGCATAAATCCCTTCTACCATTCCAGAAAGGAATCAGTATGAGCCATCGAGATTTATTCTTTTATTTGAGAGAAAAACATAACCTTGATTATCTGATAACTTACAGAGTAAATAAAGATGTAATTGAGAAGTTTTTCTCCTATATAAGAGGTATGGGGGACACCAATGACCACCCAGAGCCCCCCCAAATTAAATATAGGCTTCGCTGGCACATTTTAGGCAAACATTCGTTGTCTGTGTTCACGATGAATAGAAATACAGAGGAAGATACAGAGTCTTGTTTATCTGCGGATTTTTTGTCAAAAATTTTACCAAAAGCAGAAGTGGAAAGAGAGGAAACGATGGAAACATTTGAAGAAAGTCCAATTGAAGACTATTCATTCGTTGAAGCTGATGATGAGTTGACGTGCCCTCAGGCGGATCTACATAGTTTTGACCCCAATCCTTGTGAAAATTTGCTACAAGTATAAAAACGTAATAAATTCTCAGATACTATCACCAATGAAGGCTTGAAATCTTTAGCAGGTTACATTGCATATAGGTTGAAGAAGAAATTTAAGAATTCAAATTTAGGCGAGCCAACAAAAAATCTTGTGCCCTCAAGGTGTCCAGATTGGATAGAACATCTAATCAAGGGTAATCTAATGCATCCAAGCGATCGCTTAGTGAGAAATGTGCGAATTATGTAACGCCAATTCGAAATTCTGCATGGCAATACTTGAAGCAAGGAAAAATCGATTTTTAAAAAAATAGTCGATATAGTGAACTATGATCCTGACTATGTTAGTATGAATTTGAATCACCCTTGTGAAATACTTCTCTGTATGGCACGAACAAGAACATATATTCGATTGAAAAATATGAATGAAAAAATTAGTTTCGAAAACTGTGAACGAAAAATGGAAAATAAAATGTGTAAGCTGGCCAATTATAAAAAACAAATACATATATTTTCATTTAAACAATACCCAACATATTTGTTTATAGCACTATCAAATCTATCATTTTCAAAACTCAAGATCATCAAAAATTCTTCGAACAGAAACAATTGAGTTGAGGGCTATTGCTTCAAATTTCCTCTGATTCGAATCACAAACATTGATTAATTGATAATTGGTTTTTGATGCAAATTCATCTGAGCTACATCAATATTCTTATAGAATGTACTGAAAGAATCATAAATATAGGAGAAGCAATTCGAAATTCATCGTTAAAAACGCACGTCAGTTTTTTTCTCATTAAGATGTTTATTATATTATGAACCATGGTGGAAGGATATATGGTGTGCCGATTCGCATCCATATCTCTATCCTTGTCGCTCACTGTGACGGCACTCTGGGAGCAAATTGAATCGCCTGAACCGCTCTTCAAGGAATATTTCAATTTTATATCTCATTCATGGTTACGATGGTCCTATCTGATGTGTGAATTCACATGAGATCATATAAAAATTCAATAATGACTTTGAAATTACAAAATATATCGTCGGTAAATTGACAAAGGGTTGTATCTGCAAATTTTGGTTTTTCAAGATATCCGCAACCAAAGTTCTCCTGTATACTACAAATAACCTGATTAGAATAAATTTTCAACTCCTTATTTTGTTTCTCCCACTGGTTTCCAATGAGTTTTGCGATATGAGTTTAGCAGCACTTCATAGAGACAAGAGCTATGGGTTCCAAAGTGAAGCTAACTCAGAAAATAAAAATTGGCAGATAAGCCCCTTTGTCAATTTACCGACGATATATTTTGTAATTTTAAAGTCAAAATTGAATTTTTTTATGATCTCATGTGAATTCACATGTTGAATCAGATAGGACCATCGTAACCGTTAATGAGATATAAAATTGAAATATTCCTTGAAGAACGGTTCAGGCGATTCAAATTTGCTTCCAGAGTGACTTCACAGTGAGCGAAAAGGATAGGTATATGAATGTGAATCGGCACACCATATATTCCCCCCAACTTCCCCCATGGTTCATCTTTAGCTTTAGTAACCTCGGTCTCAGAATTCGTATAACGCAATGACTGGAAATAAATACACAGACCTTAACCCAAATCAACTGAAACGCGGCGAAAGAGGTACATAGGTACGGTGAAAACTCGTTATCTCCACTACAATAAAAAATGCAGAGGTTATTTCAATGGCCCGGTCTCTGACACCATTGGTGACAACTGGAAAAGTAATTTCCTTGTGAAAATGCACTATTTGGATTACTGAAGCGCGGGGACTCCTTAGTCTATCCGCGAATAGATGATACGACAGAACCTCATCATGCAGAGCCACTATTCTTCCTGACAATCTAATGACAGGCAAAGAAGAACTCAACAATCAATTGAACATGCTGAACGGATATGAACCACTTTTCAAACATTGGCATCTAAAATTGGGGGAAATTTTTTTGTATAATTTTTTGCATGTCTAATGCCTGTGAAAGAAATTGAATGAAGATTAAATGTACAAAAATCCAGCCATAATAAATATTTGTTTTACAATTTACGAGAGGGTCCAATGTTGAAATCCCCCAATATACCAATATGACTGTAGGCTGAACTCCGCATTCGATTCAAACAGTCAGTAAATGCGGACAGGAAAAACTGAAAATTGCCCTTAGGTGGCCATAAACGCCAATCACTATTGAATTCCTATCAGTAATCACAACCCCATACACCTTCGCGTGTCAATGTTTTCGAAGCAATTTGAGTACTGGTAGAAACTAAACATTTTTTCCCAGGATAACGGCCACTTCACCATATTTACCCGCCTCCCTAGCAAAAACCATCCGCCACTACGTAGTCCGGTGAGTTAATTCGTTGCAGAATGTCGTCAGAAGTCCAATCCAATGCTGAGTTACACAGCAGACCCCATTATTCCTTTTGTCCATAAGTAGTTAGAAAACATGTCATTTCTAATATTTACTAGCAGACCCGGCCACAAGTTGCTGTGGCTAAGATATACTCTGAATTATATTGTAGTAAACTATTCAATAAGTGAAATTATTATTATTATTATTATTAACCCCAACCTAACCCTAACCCTTAGAGTATAAAATAACAGGAGAGAGCATTGGCTAAAATAAGGGGGTCCGGATTGGAAGCCCAATGTGGCCAACTTTGAACAGTGGCTTAGGTTAGGTTAGGTACTAGGGTCGCTATAACATTTCGTCACAATGTCTCTTTTTTTCAAATTTTGAGCTGAGAGTAGCCTAAAACGATAAGGTTTAACTCACTGATGACGAATTCGTCCTCAAATTCAATTGTGCCTGTCCGTATACACGATAACTTTCGAACCGAAAGACCTAGAAACTCAGAATATTCAGAGCTCGGATACCGAATGCAGCTGTATGCAAATATATTTTCATTGCCTGAAATAATTTCTAACAATAGCTAGTTCGAAATTTTTCATGAATTCTCAATGGAAATACTAAACATCTCTCATTCAATAAAGAAAGGTAATTCGAATAATACTTACCTGTTTTCAAAACAAACATATTTATTGTTCTCGAAATGAAATTAATTTTGCGAACAGATTATTGAAATTAATCTTACTTATCTCATTGATTATAATTTCACTACTTCGAACGGATTAATACAGCTCATTATAAATATTGTACAAACTTTTAAGTTTCTCCCTAGAAAAATTACACATGCTACGCCTATGGACCATATGAGCAATTCCAACCAAAATAGCCATGGAACTATCAAAATAATGAATCAAAGGTCAAGATGGCCGATTTGGGCCCGAGTTTTAATTGGTGGGGGTTACGGAATACTCCTTCCTGTTATTCCATATTCTATGCCCTAAACCTACCCTAATCCAACTCTAACCTAACTACAGTGACTAGATTAAACACAGTGGCGACAATAGTGGTTTTATTTTTGATTAAAAGGCTAAATTCGTTTGTTTGATTTCTTCGTTTACCTGAATTTTAAGTTTTATTCAGAATATAAGGCCCATTTTAGTGAGAAAGTAAAAAAATTTCATGGTTCAGAAATGTACTTGTGATATGTGACTGATACTTTTTGGCCAAGTATCCCTTCACTGTCAAAATTTTTTTTTTATTATTCTTGTGGTTATTGTTGCCTTTCATATATGAGTAAGTTTCCTACGTTTTCTTGTACCATTTGTTATTAAAATTATCCTTAAATCTTCGGTTCCTTACCTAGTTTATGGTATTGCAGCCCAAACTTCGGTATAAGAAGGGTATATATTTTTGTTTTTATTTGATGACATCCAGACATCCATCTGCTGCAATAAGCAAATTTAACACTGGTGTCTATATTGAAACGATAATATTTTTAGAAGAATTCATCAAAATATCCACCAATATGGAAGTAGGCTATAAGAAAATTTGGAAACCATCCCAAACAGGTGTTGTCATTTCGACACGATCCATTCTGGAACTCCAAGCTGAATTGTTGGAAAGAATGGGGTACCAATTTGTTTTAACAAGTCGATTTTTGCGAGATTGTTTGGGAAATTTATTCTGTGTATTGAGAAGCAAACAAATTGTACCATGTGGTAGAAGGGAACAACAATCTGAAATGATGTCTGTGTCGCAATACTTGAAGAACGCAAATAATAGCAGCTACGAAGAAGATGACAGAGTTTCTTCAGGTTTTTAGACACTCTGAAAACATCGAAGCCACCTCATGATTAAGTTATGTTGCCAGAAATGATAGAAACTTCAGTTTTTAATTTGAATCGGAGCGAGTTGAATTCTCTTTATAATATATCAGGATATATTTCAAAAACTTCTGATACCATCGAATGTGTCAGTTGAGCAGGTTCCAGAAGGCCATTGCACAAAAAATTTAATAAATTTACACGAATAAAGGGGTTCAAAGAACAATCCTTATATTTCACGTCAGAGGCAGTGTTTTGTTTTTTTTACAGATGGAAAGTATTTTCAGAAAATATCAAAATATTTTGATATCAATCAATTCATCCCAAAATATGGATCTGAAATTATTTTGTTTTAAAGAAATGTCAGATTTGAGTTCAGATCTGCCAGATTGCCATAATCTCAGAACCAAAATTATAAAAAGATATGTTTCTAGATTGAAAATTAATTCGAGAAAACTCAAGGCATCCTCAAAAAAAAATGAGTAGCTGGCAACTTATTCTGAATTACTTATGTTTCGATTACTCATTCATTGAAAGTCTCCAATTTGTTCTTTATTGTGATTTTTATCCTTTCAACGGGAATGAATGAAAGTGAAATCCAAAAGATTCTTCTCATTATAAGACTGCAATACAGTACTATAAGTCATAAAATTTATGATCTGAATATTCTAATACGTCCTTACAACCATTGACCAGTAAATATTAGGAAAAAAATCATTCTTTTTTATTATCATAAGATTTTTATTTCGATTTCCATTCAAATCTTATGGATTCACATTCAAATTTAGCCTGAATATGGCGGATGGGGCGTGGCTTATGCCTTTTGTCGCCACTGTGTTTTATCTAGTCACTGTAACCTAACTACAGTGACTAGATTAAACACAGTGGCGACATTCGTGGTCTCATTTTTGATTGGCTGCCGGCTCAGCCGCCATATTCTTCCTAAATTCGTTTGTTTACTTTCTTCGTTTAACTGCATTTTAGGTTTTATTCAAAATATACGGCCCATTTTAGTGAGAAAGTAAGAAAATTTAATGGTTTAGAAATGTACCTGTTATCTATGACTGATACTTCTTGGCCAAGTATCCCTTCACTATCAAAATTTTCTTGTTATTATTCAGCCAAAGTGGTAAGTGTTGTCTTTTATATATGAGTATTTCCTACGTTTTCTAGTACCATTTGAAATTAAAATTACCCTCAAATCTTCGGTTCTTTACCTAGTTTATGATATCGCAGCCGAAACTTCGATATAAGAATAGTATATATTTTTTTTTAGATCAATGATTTACTTGATGACATCCATCTGCTGCAATAAGAAAATTTAACACTGATGTCTATATTGAAACGATAACATTTTTAAAAGAATTCATCTAAATATTCACCAATATGGAAGTAGGCTATAAGAAAATTTGGAAACCATCCCAAACAGGTGTTGTCATTTCGACACGAACCATTCTGGAACTCCAAGCTGAATTGTTGGAAAAGAGACGGTACCAATTTGTTTTAACAAGTCGATTTTCTCAAGATTGTTTAGGAAATTTATTCTGTGAATTGAGAAGCAAACAAATTGTGCCAAATGTGGTACAAGTGAAAAACAATCTGAAATTGATGTCTGTGTCGCAATACTTGAAGAACGCAAATAATAGCAGCTGCGAAGAATTTGACAGAGTTTCTTGAGGTTTTTTAGACACTCTGGAAACATCGAAGCCACTTCATGATTAAGTCACGATACACTTACAACGGTATTCCGATGCGCATTTTCTAGCTGGGTGGGGAGTTGGGTGTGACGTCACGTTCGAGATTGTATTCAAATGGTGGAATGAAATTGAATGGAATTTTGGTCTAATTTGAAGGATTGTAGCTACCAAAATAATTTTGATTGACTAATGAATTATTTTTTTTATGATGCAGTGATTCTTTACCAATGCAAACATGTAAATTCGAGAGACATACCTAGAACAGTAAGGAAAATATAGTTTTTTCCGCGGAAGTCTATTTTTGAACATATTCATATGCTCAATATTCGTAAAAAACTAATCACATTAAATATTCGTTATGGAGATTTGTTATCAAGTCAATTGAATACCCATATGTGTTTGTGTGTGTATCGTGGATTAAGTTATGTTGCCAGAAATGATAGAAACTCCAGTTTTCAATTTGAATTGGAGCGTGTTGAATTCTCTTTGTAATATATCAGGATATCATAGTTGTTGCTTTAGTGATGCCTCTGTTTATTCATATTCTTAACTTTATAACCTAGAATGTATTTATGTTGTGAATAAACATTATTATTATTATATAATTTAAAAACTTCTTATGCCATCGAATGAGTGAATTGAGCAAGTTCCAAAAGGACATTGCACAAAAAATATAGTAAATTTACACTAATTAAGAGGTTCAAAGAACAATCCTTATTTTTCACGTCAGAGGCAGTGTTCTGTTTTTTCTTACAGATGGAAAGTATTTTCAAAAAATATTTTGATATTATTTCATCTCAAAATATAGATCTGAAATTATTTTATTTTAAAGGAATGTCAGATTTGAGTTCAGATCTGCCAGATTGCCATAATCTCAAAACCAAAATTATGAAAAAATTTATTGTTTTTAGATTAAAAATTAATTCGAGAAAATTGAAAGCATCCTAAAAAAAAAGATAGCTGCCAACTTATTCTGAATTATTTATGTTTCGATTAATCATTTATTAAAAGTATTCAATTCGTTCTATATTGCGATTTGCTCCTTCAACGGGAATAAATGAATGCGAAATCCAAAAGATTCTTTTCATTATAAGACTGCAATACAGTACTTTAAGTAATAAAATTTATGATCTGGATAATCTATTACGTCCTTACAACGATTGACCAGTAAATATTAGGAAAAAAATCATTCTGTTTAATTATCATAAGATTTTTATTACGATTTCCATTCAAATCCTATGGAATCCCATTCAAATTTAGGAAGAATATGGCGGATGGGGCGGGGCTTAGCCATATTGTCGCCACTGTGTTTAATCTAGTCACTGTAAACCTAACAATAACATAGCGCCATCTTTCAGATACTTACCTATAGTCCATTTAAGAATTATTGACATCGAAGCAGGCCATGAACGTCCAGTCGAGGCTTTATTTCTAGTTAGAAAAAAGTTACTGTTTTAATCATTGAAATAAAACATAAATATAACCTAGAAAAGTGTTCAGTATACGAATTATCGGATAATTATTAATTAAGCCGGAATATTTCGACTGCAGTTTAAAAATGGGAATTCAGGTTCAACGTTATATATATTAAGAAATGGAACCCCTAAATAGAAAACTTAAACAGGAAACTCACCACCATAATCTACACCCTCAATAGTATGAAATACCATATCCAACAAGATACATTGAAGCTCCTATACACAGCCAATTTTCAGTCAACCCTTTCATATGGCATTGTTTACTGGGGAAACAGTACATTGGAAAAACATATTTGTAACACAATCCGAGCTATGTATAGAATGAAATATAGAGAAACTTGTAGAAGTGTTTTCAAAAGCAATAAAATCCTGACGATAACAGCAATATATGTGCTGAAGTATGTTATCTTCCTACAAAGCCACAGTGAACTATTTGAACCGTTTCTGAACAACAACCCAACTTGGAAAATTGATCCTTATTGACAATTGACACTAGCACAGAATAATGTGAAATACATGTGCATGAAGATCTACGATGCGTTACCCAAACAGTTTCATTCGATATAATATCGCACCCGTCGTAGAATAAGGAGACAACTCAAAAATTGATTTTGTTGGAAAATCGTATTTGAAGTTTTGGTTTACCGAAGTTTTCGTTCTATACTTTTGTGTACTTACTCAATTTAACACGCTGAACATTCGTAATAACTGCAGCAATCCATTTGAACATTATAACTCTAGCACCCAATATTCAATTAATGCAATTTTTCCCATCGTGGTGGAATATTCCACCAAAAAATTTGAAATGTTACCTTTTTTCACGAACAGTCTCTTATGTGGCGGAGAGGCCAACTAGAGTTATTCTGATATTGCACGTAAGAAAAGGGATACTTCCTGAGTTCAATACCGTCACTAAAAAAAATGGACCATTTTTGAGTTGTCTCCTTAGTCTACGACGGGTGCGATAAATATTATTATTAAAATGAGAGAGAAACAAAAATTAAGAATCTATGTAGTACATGAAGAATGTTGACATGAAAAACTACCAATATATGAACCAATTTGTGAATTATTTATTGCTCGGTGCTGAATACTTCAAGAAAGTCAATTTTCATTTTCATTCATTAAAACTGTCCATGAATTATTGAAAATATTATAATTGATGAGCAATTATTCAGTATACTTTCGAATTGGGAACAATATAGCATGTGTATTAGCAGAGGGAATGTGAACAGGGTACTATAACTATACAGTATAAGTTTAATAAATAAACTTAAAAAATCTATGAATGATACAAGAGCAAAGATAAAAATATTGAAGACTTTGTTTCCACGTAGTGTAGTGATTTGGATGTGTTTATTAAATAAGCTGATGTAATCCTATTTATGGGCATCCTTTTGCAGGGAAGGTTTCAATATTCCAGCATTCAAAAACAAATTTGAATATCCAAATTTCATCTAGATAAATGAATTTTACGTTTTGTTCCATGTATTCTCGGTATTTATCACAATATCGTATTATTTTTATTATATTTTTCTGTTTATCAGTAAGAATTTTCCTTAGATGAACTATTTTGGTATTTGTATCCAATTTTTTTTATGATATAATATAGTGTTGACTTCGATAAATTAATCTAGGTGCTCTTTGGCCAGTTCGAAAAGAATATCTAAACTGATATATTCATTGTTTTTAATTCTAGCAAGAACAAAGTCGTTCAATGTCTCTTTGAAGGAATAATCATATCGCACAGGTTTTCTTCCATTGCTTATTCCAGGCTATAATAACATGCTAATATTCTACGGACAGGGCTTGGTGAAATCTGAAAATTTAAGAAACATTGATCAATCAGAATACACTTCGAGTCGGTGAATAACAGTTTACCTGAAACACTAGCGGAAATATATGCCAAATCTTTGAAAAACTCGAAGTAACACCGACAAACTGCCTTGCATTCTCTTGTTAGGCGCGATGTATCCTGGTCAATTCCAGCCATTTCAATAGCATAAGACAAAAAATACTCAAATTCAGAGCAAATTTTTATAATTACATAATCACCAATATTTTCGATAAAATCATCAAAACAAGATTTCTATGGGTAATGTTAGTGTTATTCCTATACCAACCTGAATTCAGAAACCCAAAATATTACTGAGTAGTCTATTACCAACTTAAATTCGATTTTTCACAGCCAACCGAGATGTCAATAATTCTTAAACGGAGTATAGTTCAGCCGATTACAGTGACTTCATACAAGACTAGTAAACCAGTAGATACACATAGAAGGTAGATCAATATATCAAGTAGATCCACATAATAAATAGAATCACAAGCAAGTAGATCCACAAAATAAATAAATCCACCGAAAGGGTAATATTGATAGGATCACATTGAAGGTATGATTATTTTTCCATTTCTATTATGGATGTTGATCATATTTATTGGGATATTGTAATATTTTATTTTAAGGGAAAGTATTATGATGGTGACATAATAAGGATAATTGAGATAGATAAACTTCCTTTTTGTGACGTTGATACAGATACACTAATTTCCTGAAAAAAATATATATTTTGTTATCGAAAATAATAAAATGAAACAATATTTATTATAAGTATTATATTTATTCAGAATGAAAATTCAATTAGCATAGTAATCCACATAGTAGTTAGATCAATATATTAAATAGATCCACGAACAGGTAAATATATAGATCCACATATTATGTAGGTCCACTTAATAAGTAAATCAACAGAATATGAGGTATTATTGGTATCACTTCGAAGGTATTGTAATGAATATTGTCCAAGTTCTACTTAAAATAATTTATTTACAATTCACTATTCGCTTATTTATTTGTAACACTCGATTTATTTACATACGCAAGCCTAATTCTCTACTAACTGACTCCCGCTCAGGCCGACGTCGTTTTATATCCCGATTCATCGTTCTCGAAGGATTCCAGTATATTCCAGAAGGCTGGCATCTTCGTTGTTGCTTGAATATTCTCGAAGAGTAGCGACCGTTCCATTTCGTTCTCGAAGCTCTGGGAGCCGCGACAGGTCCGGCTTAAGTTCGTTACATTGCTCCCTTCTTAAAGACATTTCGTCCCGAAATGTCATCCTCGGAGTGTGACGATACCTGCATGACTCTCCATATCTGCAACGTGAAGTTCGATGGAAATGACACTCCACGGTCTTCATGTTTGGTCGTGGAAGATGGTTACAGCAAACCAAAATTTCGACGCCGCTGGATTTGAATATTGCCTCCAACATACTCCTTATGATTCTCCAGTCCAGCCTATCGAGTCCACATGACAATTTTGGAATTGCTAGCTTCACCAGATTCTGGTCTACCATAGTGTCTCTCAACTTGGTGAGACTCTTCCAGACATCCTCATAAGACGGTTTACCATGGGAGTACTTCTTGGTAACTAGATAGAAGATGTTTCTTTCGCCCTTTTTCAACTGCAACACCCTTCCAACTTCTGGATTCTGCTGTCGCAGTGTTTGTAGTTGATCGAATTTCTTGGAGAACACAACAGCAATGCCCCTGGACATTCGTAGATCTTCTGCCACGCAGTGTGCTAGAGCGTAATTAGCAGGCACCTTGAAAAGGTCTCGTGGCTCCTCTCTAGTTACACATAAACTGCTGATATGTCATCTCATCCTCTGGTGGTTTGAGGGTGCGAACTTGGTCGTGATTTCCAGCGTAAGGGGCCAATCGATTGAAGTGGACGACCCTTGGTTTCCCTCGTGGTGGCTTCTGAATTCGGTAGATAGGGTCGTTTATCCTTTTTATGATTTTAAACGGACCTTCACAAGAGTTCTGCAACTTCGGAGATAGTCCACGACTACGTTTGAGGTGCAACCAAACCAGGTCACCATCCTGAAACCCTCCAGCTTCGGCCTTGATGTCGTACGTCTGCTTCATTATATCGCTGGCGCTCTGGATGTTTAACCGGACTTGTTCGTGGATATCGTCCATTCTCTGTCTCAGGTTGCTGACATAGTCCTCTCCCGCAGTGTCTTGTCCCGGTGGTATCCCAAATCGCAGGTCACATGGGAGTCGTAGTTCTCGGCTCGATTACGATACTCGCAGGGGTTTGTCCAGTTGATTCGTGTACTGCAGATCGATAGGCCATCAGAAACAAATGAAGATACTGTTCCCAGTCTCTTTGATGGTCAGAGACAACCTTGGACAAGTAACGGTTGATTGTTTTGTTCATCCGCTCCACCATTCCATCGGACTGCGGATGAAGCGCCGTGGTCCTTGTCTTGTTGATGTTCAGTAATTGACACATTTCTTGAAATACTCTGGATTCGAAGTTCCTGCCTTGGTCTGAGTGTAGCTCCAATGGAATACCGAATCGACATATCCACTCTTTCATCAAAACTTCGGCGATGCTGATAGCTTCCTGGTTGGGTAGTGCATAAGCTTCGGCCCACTTACTGAAATACCACCAGGATCCTGGGTACAACTATCTGGCGTCGGTCTTCACCACCATTTTCGGACTCCAACACACGCTTCAGTACCCCATTGTCCAGAGTGAAATAATTCCATTGGGACCAGTAGGATTTAACAGCTTGCGAGTAACCTGCAATTTCCTGCCATGATGGTCTTCGATTGCACTTCTTCCAGCAAATGACTAAACCAAGTTCTGGATCTTTCTCTTGGTCATTCTGAATATTGCTCTCATTCCAGTTGTCATCTACCGCTCTGGTTCTACAAAGTACAGCTTCTTTCTCTACGGCTCGTTGGCGATGAGAGCCGTCATCTGGGCATTTGCTACGCGCATGTCCTATTTTTCCACAATTCCTGCATTTTACCGGTCTTTTCTCAGGTAACACTCCCTTGAGCACTTTCCTTATGGCAGCTTCCAGATCAGCAGGCTTCTGTGAAACTCCATCATCCAATGGGATTTTACCATGACCTCTGCAGGACTGCTTTGCTGCCTCGAACTCCAAAGGGCGTGCCAGTGCGTCTACGAGATGTGATGGTCGGGCTAGTGTCAACGCTTGTCTAGTTTCTTGGTCACGCAGTCCATCCAAGAATGCTTGAACCGCCAATCGCTCCATTACGTTCTCCGGAGTGGCCGGATATGCGAGACGTACCAGGCGTGCAATGTCAGCTTCGAATTCTTGTAACGACTCGCCTGATTTCTGGTAACGATTTTTCAGCTGAGAGTGGTAAACGTGTTCAAAATGAGCCTGGCCAAATGTTTGATCAGCTGATCATATTCCTCCTGTTCTTGGGTGGTTAGGGTCTGCAAAATATCCGTCGCTTCTCCCCGCAATGCCAGTGTAAGTGCTACCGTTCTTTCCTCTGCATTCCATTCATTCGCTTTGGCCGCAGCTTCAAATTGACGTCGATAATTTGCCCATGGAGTTTTTCCGTCGAACTGGGGCGGCTTCATGGAAAACTTCTTGATTCCAGAATCAACCTTGAAATTCCGCATTCCCTTCTTCAGGTCCAGCATTGAATTATTGTTGACCATTCCCGTGGTTTGCGCAACATTAGCTCGATTTTCCAGCTTACTGATGGTTTTCTTTATTTTGTCTATTTCTTCCTCAAATCTAAATATGTCAGTGTTCGTTTGTTCTATGAGCTTCTCTTCCAGGTTTCTAGAATTTTCTTAGAGCTTTTCTTCCAGATTTCTAGAATTTTCCAGAAAATTTTCTTTCAGAGTTTCTTGCAAATCTTCTTTCAGGGATCTGGTAGTCTCTTGAAACTTTTCTTCCAGATCTTCCTTCAGGGATTTGGTTGTCTCTTGAAACTTGTCTTCCAAATTTCTAGAATTTTCTTCCAGGGATTTGGTAGTCTCCTGAAACTTCTCTTCCAAACTTCTAGAACTTTCTTGCAGATCTTCTTTCAAACTTCTAGAATTTTCTTGCAGATCTTCTCTCAAACTTCTCGAATTTTCTTCCAGAGTTCTTGAATTTTCTTCGAGTTTATTCAGTATCAATCTCAAATCAACTCCGGAAACTTAGAATAAAAATGTATCGGGGTCCTCACCTTGTTGTATAAGTCCTTCTGCAAGTCTTTTTCGAAGAACTACCTTTTTTCCCGTGGTTTCCAGCTCCCTTTCCTCCAGTTCCTGTTTCAACTCCGCGATTTTCAAGTCCACAAGACGCACTCTTCTCATCATTTCGTCTTTGAACGAGAAACCAACCTGTTTTACGTTGAAATTTCAGTCAGTTTATTTTCCGCGAACCAGCGGAACTTATTTATTTAAAAATCGCACTTCTGACACCAATGTAATGAATATTGTCCAAGTTCTATTTGAAATAATATATTTACAATTCACTATTCACTAATTTATTTGTAACACTCGATTTATTTACATACGCAAGCCTAATTCTCTACTAACTGACTCCCGCTCAGGCCGACGTCGTTTTATATCCCGATTCATCGTTCTCGAAGGATTCCAGTATATTCCAGAAGGCTGGCATCTTCGTTGTTGCTTGAATATTCTCGAAGAGTAGCGACCGTTCCATTCCGTTCTCGAAGCTCTGGGAGCCGCGACAGGTCTGGCTCAAGTTCGTTACAGTATTATTTATTTTCATTTCTACTGTAATGGAAGTTGAACATATTCATTGGGATATTGTAATATTCGAAGAGAAAGTATTAATAGTGGCATAATAAGGTAAAAATAGAAATATATACAGGATGTTTCATTGGTAAATGTACATACGTTAACCTGAGTTAGAACTACCCTAGACGAGTCCAAAAAACCTACATGTGATAGGTCTAATTAACTCCATGGCCGAGATACAGGGTGATTTATGTATTCATCAATATTTTCAATTGCTTATAACTTTTGAACTATCCAGTATAATCGATTGATATTTGGAAGGTAAAACACACTTCCATAGGTGAATCGATTCATCTTTGAATTGATCACACAATCCAGGTCCGTATCAGAAAAATATGGCCCTTTTCGCAAGCTGAGATTCAACACCCTGTATGAAGGAATATTGGAGTATTGTTAAAATATTCGGAAAGAGCAGAAAATTTTCGATGGACACCAGTAGATTTCATTGTCCCGCACGACGTTTGACTCATCAAAATTTTTGTCTCAAGATTTAATTCGATAGTAAAATTCCACTCTCTTCACAATGATTTCATACATTGAGATTGAATTCGAAAAGTTGTGTGTTGGACAGATGGAATATTTGTAGTTTTTTCATATTCTAATGAATAATTTGAAGAATTTTTCAGAAAAATATTGATTATGTATAATTTATTCAAAATGATCAATGGTGAAAAAATAACTAAACAATTGAGTGAACAAGACTGCATGTGGATTTTATTCAGCCCATCGATGCAAATTTCTCAAATTGAAGACTCCATCTCTCGGAAATATGGCTCTTTATGGGCGGAAGAAAATCCACACACAGTCAGACACATGAAATCCCAGTACAAATTTTCGATAAATGTATGGTGTGGAGTTTATAATAATCGATTGATTTGGTCTCACATTTTGCCAAGACGTCCTACTGGTGATATTTATTTGGATTTCCTTCGAAATCATCTGCCTGTACTACTCGACGGTACGAAGATTGCAAGAATGTATTTCCATGATGGGGCTCCCTCCATTTTAGAGCTTTTGATAGGAACTTTCTGGATCAGAACTTTCCAAATATGTGGATAGGCAGAGGTGGACCGCATGCATGGCCCCCTAGATCACCAGATTTCAATCCTATCGATTATTTCTTTCAGAGTTATTTGAAATCTTCAGTATATGCGTCTGAGATTGAGAGTGAGGATATTCTCCTACAACGAATCGAAGTTGCCTGCAAAAAGATCCGTAGTGATCCAAAAATGATCAAAAAGGGTATAAGACGTGATTTGAAAAGAGCAAGAATGTACATCGAGCAAAACAGTGGCACTTTCGAGCAACTTTTATGATTTCTTTCAAATGTATTACTTGTTTACTCATTTGTTTATTTATTAACTGACTGTTGATCATTTTGCATGTCTTAATCAAAATCTATATTTTTCTGAAAAATTCTTGAAATAATTCATTAGAACATGAAAAAAAATACAAATATTCAGTCCAACCCTCAGAGTAATAAATAAATATAGAGGGAGTAATTGTAATTTTTTACGGCACCAACATCTCTGCGTATTCTATGCGTTTGCTTTTGATCCGTCAGATCGTTCTAAATTTTTCGAACAAATAATCGATAATTCAAGATATTTACTTCCTTATTTCTAGACTCATTGTAATTCTATTCGTGATGGGAGGTTATGAGTGTGTAGTTTTTGGACGAAATGATAGTTTGGGTGTAATATCCTACCACAGGTTTGTGAATAATTTATCTGCATTTTTGTGGAATACATAGGCGTCGGTAATGTTTGCGCGAAGATCAATTTTTAATATTCATGATTTCAGTTTGCCCAATTAAACCAAGTTGAGGCAGTTTCGGCTGAAATCATTGAAGTTGGATGAGAATATGATATCAGCGAATTCTAAAATATGTTCTGGTAATTTTCTTGCCAAGGATGTTGTAACTGCAGGACGAAAAAGATTTTTATGTAGGAATGCAATTCCCTTGTTATCTTTGGAATCATCAATGTAGGTATTGTAAGTAGCAACTAATAATGATTGATTTCCTTTATTATATACGTAATTACTCAGTAGGCTTGATGAGACTTCCAACAGAGGATCAGATGGATCTTCTGTAATATATGGCGAGGATCGTGTAGTTGCTACGAATAATTTTGAAAGGTTAGTCTTCTAAATGTAATTTTCATACCATTTGAAAAATAATAATGTTAACTTGTCAGCCATCTTACATAAGCCATAATTTATCAATTATTTTTTGAGTGCTCGTACTACTTAAACGAGGGCTATATCATTTCGTCACGATGTCTGTATTTTTCGAATTTTGAGCCGAAAATGGTCTCAATCGACTATGTTCGACTCACTGATGACGAATCCGTCGGAAAATTCGAGTCTGTCCGTCCGTCCGGCCGTCCGTAAGCACGATAACTCTCGAACGGAACAACCTAGAGACTTGAAATTTTAAGTTTGGGTTCAGTTCCCAAATGCCTCGGCTAAGTTCATTAATGGGCTAAATTCCACCAGAGGTTCAGCAAATATGGCCGTTCAAAGTTTTGTTCCCCTGATTACTTGAAAACTACAAATTCGATCGAGATCAAATTTCGCGCTCAAATGGAAAATGAGGTGTTCAAGCTACTTGTGAAATTTGGTCCAGATCACATGACCAGAACCATAGAAATCATAGAAAGTTGTAACTTTCGAACGGAAACGCCTAGGGACTTGAAATTTTCAGGATAGTTGTGGATCTCGAATGTCGTGATCACGTTTATCTATGAGCAAAATTATACTAGGGGTTCCGTAAATATGGTCGTTTGAAATTTAGTTTTCTTGATAATTTCAAAACTAGAGATTCGATCGTGACGAAATTTTGTATACTAATGGAGAATAATATATTCAAGCTACATTTCTCCAGATCACATGACCAGAACCATAGAAACCATAGTCGATAATTTCGAAACCACGGATTCGATCGAGATGAAATTTTGTATTTTAATCGAGAATGATATATTAAAACGATATTTTGTCCAGATCGCATGACCAGAACCATAGAAACCATAGAAAATTGTAACTTTTGAACGGAAAGGCCTGGGAACTTGAAATTCTCAGGGTGGGTTTGGATCACGTTCATCAATGAGCAAAATTCGACTAGGGGTTCCGTAAATATGGCCGTTCAAAATATTTTTTTGCTGATAGTTCCGAAAATCCTGAGCGGATTGGGATGAAATTCTGCACCTAGCTGAGTAATAATGTATTCAAACTACGTGCAAAATTTTGTCCAGATCGCACCACCAAGACCATAGATACCGTAGAAAATTCTAGCGAATTATCGAAAAAAAATGGATCAGCTGAAGCACTGACATGAAGTCTGGAGTTTCGCCGAAGTTTCAGAATTTTTTTGACAGCTGTCGAAAATTCCTTCAATTGATTTCTGAAACTGGAAAATGCGAATCTACCTACAAGGTGCATGTACGAGCGCTCAAAAGCTCCTGCCTTCACGGCAGTGCTTTTCGTAATATTTTCTTATTTAGCTCATCCCAGGAAAAATCGACAAGAAATTAAAAAAAATTACGAAAAGCACTGCCGTGAAGGCAGGAGCTTTTGAGCGCTCGTACATACACCTTGTAGGTAGATTCGCATTTTCCACTTTTAGAAACCAATTGAAGGAATTTTTGACAGCTGTCAAAAAAATTCTGAAACTTAGGCGAAACTCCAGACTTCATGTCAGTGCTTCAGCTGATCAATTTTGTTTCGATAATTCGCTACAATTTTCTACGGTATCTATGGTTTTGGTGATGCGGTCGTAGTTTGAAAAAAATTTTGCACGTAGTTTGAATACATTTTTCCTCAGCTAGGTGCATAATTTCATTCCAATCCGATCAGTAGTTCCGAAACTATCTGGAAAAAAATATTCTGAACGGCCATATTTACGGAACCCCTAGTCTCATTTTGCTCATTGATGAACGTGACCGCGATATTCGCGATCCAAACCCAACCTGAAAATTTCAAGTTCCTAGGCCTTTCCGTTCAAATGTTACAATTTTCTATGGTTTCTATGGTTCTGGTCATGCGATCTGGACAAAATATTGCTTCAATATATCATTCTCGATCAAAATACAAAACTTCATCTCGATCGAATCCGTAGTTTCGACTTTATCGAGAAAACAAAATTTCAAACGACCGTATTTACGGAACCCCTTGTATAATGTTGCTCATAGATGAACGTGATCACGACATTCGAGATCCACACCTATCCCGAGAATTTCAAGTCCCTAGGCATTTCCGTTCAAAAGTTACAATTTTCTATGGTTTCTATGGTTCTGGTCATGCGATCTGGACAAAATTTCGCATGTAGCTAAAACACCTCATTTTCCATTTGAGTGCAAAATTTCATCTCGATCGAATCTGTAGTTTTCAAGTAATCAGGGAAACAAAACTTTGAACGGCCATATTTACGGAACCCCTGGTGGAATTTGGCCCATTAACGAACTCAACCGAGGCATTTGGGATTTGAACCTACACTGAAAATTTCAAGTCTCTAGGTTGATCCATTCGAGAGTTATCGTGCTTACGGCCGGCCGGACAGACGGCCGGACGGACGGACGGACAGACTCGAATTTTCCGACGGATTCGTCATCAGTGAGTCGAACATAGTCGATTGAGACCATTCTCGGCTCAAAATTCGAAAAATACAGACATCGTGACGAAATGATATAGCCCTCGTGTAAGTAGTACGAGCGCTCAAAAAGATAAAATGTCCAAATTGTTTGACCATTATTGAAGACGATGGGGCATTAACGAAACTGCAGATTCGGAAAACCTATGGAATCATGGTGAATGCTTCGAAATATGTCCTAGATATCTATAGAATTTCCGAAAATATGTTCAAGGTGTACTCGAATAAAAATGATGGCTTGAAGGGAAATATTACCAGGGTTCTAAATATTCTTGTTCAAAAGACCCTAACGAATTTACCTAGAGGCCTTCATATCCATTTTGCTGACCATATTTATGATGACGATCCTATTAGTAACCATTTCTTGGTTCTATCTAAATTGATAATCAAGGTATACCTAACATTGAGATTTCATCATGAATTCTCCAAGCAGGAATAATCGATAGAGAGAATTAGGTCAATTTTGACCAAAACCATTTTGTCCAAAAACCAATAGTTCTTTATTATTTTAATGCTGTGTAATTTTTATTTATAATATACGTCATATTCCTTGAAGTATTTTTGAGCGCTCGTACTACTTACACGCGATCATTTCGTCACGATGTCTGTATTTATCGAATTTTGAGCTGAAAATGTGCCGTAAGCACGATTACTCTCGAACGGAACAACCTAAAGACTTGAAATTTTCAGTGTGGGTTCAGTTCCCAAATGTCTCGGGTGAGTTCGTTAATGGGCCAAATTCCACAAGGGGTTCCGTAAATATGGCCGTTCAAGGTTTTGTTCTCCTGATTACTTTGATTACTTGGAAACAACAGATAAGATCGAGATGAAATTTTGCACACAAATGGAGAATGAGGTGTTCAAGTTACATATGAAATTGTGTCCAGATCGCATGACCAGAACCATAGAAATCATAGAAAATTATAACTTTTGAACGGAAACGACTAGGGACTTGAAATTTTCAGGATAGGTGTGGATCTCGAATGCCGTGATCACGTTCATCTATGAAAAAAATTATACTAGGGGTTCCGTAAATATGGTCGTTTGAAATTTAGTTTTCTCGATAATTTTAAAACTACAGATTCGATCGTGACGAAATTTTGTATACTAATGGAGAATGATATATTCAAGCTACATTTCTCCAGATAACATTACCAGAACCATAGAAACCATGGAAAATCATAACTTTCGAACGGAAAGGCCTAGGGATTGGAAACTGAAATTTGGCATAGATATTACAATTGAGAGTTCACACCATGTGACATACCAATTTCGATAGCAAATCTACAGGGTGGTATTTTTTCTGAAACACTGTCCCCTGCTTTCCTCCAGAACGTTTTTTTTTTGGTGAGCCACTGTTGATTTAAAAAAATGTAGAAACCAGCTTTGTTGTTATACTGAACTTTATGGTCTCTTGTAGTTTCGTCGTATCTGCTACCGATTCCGAGAAAAACATTTTAAACGATTTTCTCAAAATCCTCAAAAAAATCCAAATTGTCATAAAAATTCACCCTGTAGATTTATTATCGAAATTGGCATGGCAGCAAAATTATACTAGGGTTTCCGTAAATATGGTCGTTTGAAATTTAGTTTTCTCGATAATTTCAAAACTACAGATTCGATCGTGACGAAATTTTGTATACTAATGGAGAATGATATATTCCATCTACATTTCTCCAGATCACATCACCAGAACCATAGAAACCATAAAAAATCATAACGGAAAGCCTTAGGGATTTGAAATTTTCAGGATAGGTGTGGATTTTAAATGTCGCGTTCACGTTCATCAATGAGCAGAATTATACTAGGGGTTCCGTGAATTCGGTCATTCGAAATTTTGTTTTCTCGATAATAAACTACGGATTCGATCGAGATAAAATTTGTATTTTAATCGAGAATGATATATTGAAGCAACATTCTGTCCAGATCGCATGACCAGAACCATAGAAACCATAGAAAATTATAACTTCCGAAGGGAAAGGCCTAGGAACATGAAATTTTCAGGGTAAGTTTAGATCGCAAATGTCGCGGTCACGTTCATCAATGAGCGAAATTAAATTAGGGGTTCCGTAAATATGGCCTTTCAAAATATTTTTTTCCTGATAATTTCGAAACTACTGATTGGATTCAAATGACATTTTACACCTAGCTGATGAAAAATGTATTCAAACTACGTGCGAAATTTTGTCCAGATCGCATCACCAAGACCATAGATACCGTAGAAAAATCTAGCGAATTATCGAAAAGAAATTGGTCAGCTGAAGCACTGACATGAATCTGGAGTTTCGCCTAAGTTTTAGAATTTTTTTGACAGCTGTCGAAAATTCCTTCAATTGATTTCTAAAACTGGAGATTGCGAATCAAGGTGAATATACGAGCGCTCAAAAGCTCCTGACTTCACGGCAGTGCTTTTATAATTTTTTTTATTCAAAGTTCAAAATATGTCGACTGGTCAAAGGCACTAGAGAGCCCTCAATTTTGATTAATAGCATTGTTCAATCATACAGTAAGGAAAATATAACATGTTAAGAATTTGTACGAGAAAGTTCGAAACAATTTCGAACCGGAAAATTCATGGTTTGCCTTCCGATTCGCATGTAAAATAAGGAAGGATCCGTTCACAAAATAAATTATTTCAAGTCTCATACATGTGTAACAGAAGGAGAAAAATTCTTGTTCTTCAAATTGTATTTTTTTATAATTTCTGCCTTTGGATACTTAATTTTTTCGAAAGATTTGGTGCGAACTAAATTTTCCCAGCAACCGTCGAAAAATAATACAATTTCAGCATTTTTCTGAATTACGTTCCGCCACTGGATTGCTTTTGAATTGTCAAATTTTATGAGTCATCATGCGTACACAATTATGCTCATTGATTATGACGTATGCTCCCTCTATGTTTACTTTTTACTCCAACCCAAAATTTTTCGAATTCAATCTCAATGTACGACATTTTTCTGAAGTAAGTGAAATTTCACTATCGAATTGAATCTTTAGACAAAATGTTTGATGGGTCAAACGTCGTGCGGGACACTGAAATCTACTGATCCCCATCGAAAATTTTCTGCTTTTTCCGAATATTCTAATCAAATTCTGATATTCCTTCATACAGGGTGTTGAATCTCAGCTTGCGAAAAGTGCCAAATTTTTCTGATACGGACCTGGATTTTCTGATCAACTCAAAAATGAATCAATTCACTGATGAGAGTGTGTTTCACGTTCCGAATATCAACCGATTATACTGGATGGTTCAAAAGTTATAAGCAATTGAAAATATTGATGAATACATTAATCACCCTGTATCTCGGCTATGAAGTTGATTAGACCTATCACATATAGGTTTTTTGGACTCGTCTGGGGTAGCTAGACCCCAGGTTAACGTATGTACAGTTACCAATGAAACACCCTGTATATATGTATGTAAATCGTCGAGTTTGGGGACCATTTCCGTCACTAAATGGTCATTTTGCAGACATTTGTCAACTTTGGGGTCCGTCCCCAAACTTTTCTGTTGAAAATTGGTTAGTTTGAGGTCGGGTCCCCAAACTTTTTCATGAATTGATTAAACGGTTAGTTTGAGGACGTGTCTCCAAACTTCTTCATAAAATGTATGAACTGTAACCTTGGAGGTTTGCAGAATACTGAATATCACCCAACTGATATCCAAATATTCTTCTCAATTGGTGTAGAATTCATATGTCAAGTTTTCTACTCAATTTTTCATCTTTTAAGAAGATGTCGAGAAAAATTATATTTTTGGATAAGCTCAATGATTTTTGGCTCCGATGTAAATAACCAGCCACGTTATAGTAATTTACGTAACAAGTCCGGAAAATATTGTTTTTTTGGACGAGTAGACAAAATTCTAAGACGAGCGTTAGCGAGTCCTGGAAGTCTGCGAGTCTAAAAAAACTATTTTTGGACGTGTTGCGTACTCTATTTTTTCAGCAACCGTTTAGAATAACAAATCACACATTTCTTTATTGCGATAAATGCAACCAAAAACACTCTAAACTTTCAAAAATCAAAATGGCTACTTATTTCATGTTGGTATTTCATTGCTATGGTAATGATCAATTGTATTTATCGAAATCAGACCCACCAAATTTTTCGTAGAGCCAATGATAACAACGTAATAGGTGTCAGTCGTAATTTCGTTGCTACGGGGAACGTACTTTCCGACCTAGTCCGGAAAGTACGTACTTTCCGGACTAGGCCGGGAAATGTTACTTTCTCAAGGGAAAAGCGTCTGGAAAGTGAGTAGTCTCGGACGGTTCCCGAAAAATTACTATTTTTTTCAAACGTACATAAACAACGTCATATTTCGACTGACAGGATCTTCGAAAAGTTCTACTTCTCCTCCTCCGTAGGGAAATGTGTTGCTATGTCAACGATGGATTACATTTCCGTACGCCGTAGGGAAAAATGTAATTAACTATCAAAATCAGTTTCGCGAGACAACCGTAACTAGGCAAACTTTCTATTGATCACTCTATTATAACGATCGTAGAAATAATTCTAAGCCACAGATTTGAATGAATTTCAAAGCGTCTGAAAAAAAAATAATATACTCCATTAGGAGGAGAAGTTCCTTTTCATGGCCCGCTTCAATTACACAAGCTCGCCATGAAAATTGACACTTTCCCTCCTTATGGAATAATATACTATTTTTTTCGAAAATCGGTGACATTATTTTTGCACAATGCATCCCTTCGGAGAACCAGTCCAGGCAAATGCTAAAATGCCATGAGACAGAGTCACCTACCTAAACATCTATGATGTTAAAACCTATACAGGGTCTTTCACGAGGAACCTCACGTGTTTTACATTCTTTTTTTTTAATGATAGATATCATTAATTACATCTGCCAAATTCCTCTTTATTCAGTAGCATTTTGTGTTTATTATCTATCATTAAAAAAAAAGAATGTAAAACATGGTAAGTTTTTGCATATGGTTCATAAGGAATTATTTATTTATCACTGGAGAGAAAACCGATGGCCGATTAGTTGAAATAAAGAGGTTTCCGATACAAATTCGAATCCAAATTCGCCATCTATTTAGGAACAACCTGTAACTTTTTTCTCTCGCATATTAGGGTAGTAAAATCTAACACATGGTTTAAGTAACAGTTCCTGAAAATTTCATCTTTTTGGCGTGAAGGGAAAAGAAATAGCTGAAAATTCAAGACGAAAAACAGTTTTTTGTGAATAACTCAGAAAATATCCATTTTAGGGCAAGGGTGTGATGCATACACTAACATTATTTTTTAACGTAGATTCAATATCTGCCATAAAAAAATGGGGTTCTAATTTGAAAAAATTGATTTTTCACGATTTTGTCATCCCTAACTTTGAAAGCGATTTTTTCACCCCCTGTATCATGAATCGCGATTTCGATTTTTAAAGTGGATACATCAATCTTACATCTTGAAAAATCCCAAAAATGAAAATTTTCCATCCAAAAACCTCGAAGTTATTCTTGTTTCAGCGGAGCTCTATTTTCGATTTTTTTTTCGAATTTTCCCGCTCAGAGAGAATTTTCCAACCAAAACTGAAAAATGTTACATCGAAATAACTTGGAATTTTCTAAGGAATCTATTTCTGCAATGAAAAAATGGTGTTCTAATTTGAAAAACGGAAGTTGACGTCATTTCCGGAAAAACCCGAGGTGTTCATGCCTTGAAAATATTTTAGATTTCATCAGCATCGTGAAATACTTATAAGTGCTGAATTTCATGAAAATACGTTCAGTAGTTTCCCGTATAAATATGGGTAAGGTTCCTCTTGAAAGACCCTGTATAACAGAGAGAAATAACGAAAATCGTTATGAATTTCGAAAATAAGCAGACTTCAATTGTATAGGTAAATATGTAATGAAGGTCGTGATATTGAAAAGAGTATTTCCTATAATTCACTTCAGCCTTTGTGGAATTTTCGATATGTGTATTGTTGACGATATATAACCTTCAACATTGAGGATGGCCAGTGTAGTACAAATTTATGAAAATGAGGACATAAATGGCTATAGCTATTATTGCTAATCTCCATTTCGAAGATGCTAAAGGAGTTGTTGAAAGGTCATTTCTTGACAGAAATGATTTAATAAGTGACTCTTAGCATGGATTTCAATCTTAAAAATCTACAAAAACAGCATTAGTCGAACTAATCGAATGAAGGCTATTGGCACACCTGAATTAAAATACAGAATTTCATCGAGATCGAATACCTACGTAGTTTCGAAATTATCAAGAAAACAAAATTTCAAATGACCATATTTACGGAACCACTGGTTGAATTTTGCCCAATAACGAACTCAACCGCGGCATTCGAGATTCAAACAAACCCTGAAAATGTCAAGTTTCTTGGTAGTTCCGTTCGAGAGTTATCGTGTATACCGCCGGACAGACTCGAATTTCTTGAAGGATTCTTCATCAGTGAGTCGAACTTTGTCGATTGAGACCAATTTCAGCTCAAAATTCGAGAAAAACACACATCGTGACGAAATTATATAGCCCTCGTGTACCTAAGTAGAATGAGCATTCGAAAAACATATCAGGAGTGAAATCATGGTTGAACAGCTATCAAGTCACTACCCTTACAGACCTCTCAGGATCCTCCTTCGGAGATGTGCAACATTGTGAGTGAATAGGTAAACAACAAAATCAGGTTGACCAGATGCGGTTTATGAGAATGTTATAAACTTGGTTTGGTCTACATTTAGTTTTGATTTACTATCTATCAACACATCATCAACAATCTCATACCTCTCACAGCTTCCCCATATGCATGGTCCCAAGTAACCCCACAGAACAATATGCCCGAGTCATCCGCATAGGTATTTATTTTCAAATCAGAAATGCAAAGAAGTTCATTTATAAATACAAGGAACAACGTGGGACCAATCACCGTTCCCTGTGGTATGCTCACATTGATCTGTGAAGGCTGACTCGACACACTCCTTTTTTTAACACGTAGGATTCTGTTGTTTAAACAATTTTTCAAGAGTTTCAAACATACCCCTCTCATTTCCAGCCTTTCTAACCTCTCAATCAGTTATCTATGATCGACCGTGTCAAATGCTTTTGCCAAGTCAAGACACACTGCCCCGATTTTTTGAGCGCTCGTACTACTTACACGAGGGCTATATCATTTCGTCACGATGTCTGTATTTTTCGAATTTTGAGCCGAAAATGGTCTCAATCGACTATGTTCGACTCACTGATGACGAATCCGTCGAAAAATTCGATTAGGTCCGTCCGGCCGTAAGCACGATAACTCTCGAACGGAAAAACCTAGAGTCTTGAAATTTTCAGTATAGGTTCAGATCCCTAATGCCTCGGTTGATTTCGTTAATGGGCAGAATTCCACGAGGGGTTCCTTGAATATGGCCGTTCAAAGTTTTGTTTCCCTGACTTGAAAACTACAGATTTGATCGAGATGAAATTTTGCCCCAAATGGAGAATGAGGTGTTCAAGCTACATGTGAAATTTTGTCCATATCGCATCACCAGAACCATAGAAACCATAGAAAATTGTAACTTTTGAACGGAAACGCCTAGGGACTTGAAATTTCCAGGATAGATGTGGATATCGAATGTCATGATCACTTTCATCTATGAGCAAAATTATACTGGGGGTTCCGTAGATATGGTCGTTTGAAATTTTGTTTTCTCGATAATTTCGACACTACGGATTCGATCGAGATGAAATTTTGTATTTTAATCGAGAATGGATATATTAAAGCAATATTTTGTCCAGATCGCATGACCAGAACCATAGAAACCATAGAAAATTGTAACTTTTGAACGGAAAGGCCTAGGAACTTGAAATTTTCAGGGTAGATTGAGATCGCGAATGTCGCGGTCACGTTCATCAATGAGCAAAATTAGACTAGGGGTTCCGTAAGTATGGCCGTTCAAAATATTTTTTCCCTGATAGTTTCGAAACTACTGATTGGATTGAAATGAAATTTTGCACCTAGCTGCGAAATTTTGTCCAGATCGCATCACCAAGACCATAGATAACGTAGAAAATTCTAGCGAATTATCGAGAAAAAATTGGTCAGCTGAAGCACTGACATGAAGTCTGGAGCGCCTAAGTTTCAGAATTTTTTTGACAGCTGTCGAAAATTCCTTCAATTGATTTCTAAAAATGGAAAATGCGAATCTACCTACAAGGTGCATGTACGAGCGCTAAAAAGCTCCTGACTTCACGACTGTGCTTTTCGTAGTTTTTTCTTATCATTTAACGTTCAGTATTTTTTCAATGAGAACCTCCATAGCATACTTTGTCGGTAAACCCTCCTTGAATCCAAATTATTTAGAACTTAGTAAATTGAATTTATCAAAAAATGCCGTTAATTTAGTCTTCAAACATTTTTCAAATAATTTGGGTACAAATATTATTAATCAAAGTTATTGGACGATAGTTTTCTCTTTATTCCCAGATTTGAATGCACAAATGACATGACCGCTCTTCCACTCTCCAGGCACTATACCAGTTTCTAACACTAAGTTAAATATATACTACTAATATTTCCTCATGAGGTATTGGTTTGAGATATTATATAGAATGATTTTTCTAGTTTTTTGAAGGAGTTGAGTTACTAATGTTATCATCAATTTCTTTCCTATATTTATTATGGAATTATTAAATTCATTCGCCTTTTCTACGTCATTTCTAATTCAGTTTCCCTCCTCATCCATTATTTTTAACGGTAAAGGTACAATTTTTTCGTAAGGACCTACCATTTATTCCATTAATATTTAATTAATTAATAATTATTTTTACGGTTTTTCCGGCTTTCCTCCAGACCCGATTGAGTTGCACTAGCACTCATTATTTTCGTCTTTTTATTCTCTACAATTCGTCCGTTGAAAGTATCAGCACGGCATTGGTTCAGATTTTACAAGCAAAAAACTGAAAAAACACCATTTTTTTAGGTGTTTCTTCGCATAACAAGAAAAGTAATTATATTTGCGAATCGAAAACATATCACTAAACATCCACGGACCACCCCACGTACAACCCCCCCCCCCCCCCACACTCGTTTTTCTTCTACGATTTTTGTCAAAGAATGACCCTTTATCTGCTCTATTGCCTGGTCTATTATTGCTATTCGGCTTCCTTTCTTAAGTTTTCGGATATTGCTCTTCATTTCCACCCTGTTTAAGCTGACACCATTCGCCATGAATACTGATCTTTTATGTCTAGATTCTCCAGCTTTCCATCTCATTGACCCTTGAATAATTCCCGTAATCTGGCTTTCATCTAGTGTGTAGTTTTGTCATTTTAGTCAAGTATCTTTGTTTACTGTATCTTGACCTTCCTCTTTATAATTCGCACGGCTACAGCTAGATTTTTTTTATCGCTATTTTTTTCACTTTACTCGACTGTGCTCTGGCTTCCATGATTCTTCTTCTCGAATCTTCGATAGCTCTGTCTATTCTTTTTCGTTTTTGTCTTCGCACATTAGTGAGATAGAAGACTCCAACTGTTCTACTGAGTGGTTTATGGATGGGGCATTTTCCCTGCATATAGAAAAAACACCTGGCGTTTTTCGGAATTATTGATGCAGTTCACGAAAATCGATCTTCTCCTATCCCCCCAAGCCACCATCTGAGCTACTCTCTCAAAATCATTCGTAATTTTTGAATTAAAATCATAAACCCAATTCGCTTTACTAATAATATGAAACCTACTAGTTGGAATATGTAATGTGAGTGAAAATTCAGTCTTGAAAATAAAAAATTATTGTAATTGAGCCAAAGCCGGTGGGATAAATGACACTTCCTAACATAAAAAAATTCTTCATCAATCGAGAACAATCAAGATCTCTTTACGTATCACGTATCTCTTTATCCTACTACGATTTTATTCAACCATATAATTTCTAGGCTCAAAAACGCTACAAATCAGGTGAACAGGAAGCAATTTCTAGGCACGTCTACTTCGATATTCTGAAAGCAAACTTTCAGACAGACACTAAACAGATTTATCTCCATGGTCTGAGTATGCATTCGACATACAATTCAGTAGTATTAACAAAGGTACGTACATGTGCAGAATAGAAATGTGGACCACGTTACGTCTGAGAGGTACAGTTTTGTTTTTATCTAATTTATGCTCGCCATCCTACCTACTTTCAACGAAATCTGGGTCATACATCATCTGCTTCACGGCAATTCCTCCTATTGAACATATTCAATCCCCAGTATGATGGCTAGTTTGAATTTACCCAACGGTTGATTCTGTGTAGAAAGTAGATGTAAATGATCGTCCATTTGGGAGATGCTCATCTAAAAACATATATTCAGATTATAACCACGGATTCAGTCAGATTGTTATGTTGAACCAATTCGATATCATGAACGAAACAGAACAGAAGAATTGTAAGTATAGAACACCAGAATTTCGAGATAATGTACGAATTAAATGCACTGCCATGTGGTTCTTCGGAATTATCGAAAATACAGGGAAATGCTTCGAAGTGAAAGGAGAAGTACTTAATTGTATTCACCCAGTATTCTTTCCTAAATCGGTATTTCTCACGATATTTCATCGGAAATTCGAAATGTCGGATTTTGAGCAATTTCTTGGAAAATTCGGATCACTTTTCCATTTCCAATTTCAAATAACTGAAATTTTGTTCAGTGAAAAAGTAACCTATCCATGATCATTTGGTTTTGACAATAGGTGACACTACAACGAGACTGTCGAACCAAAGACTCAGAAACGCACCACTGATGTGTGGATCAAACCACACCGTCAGTGTGGTAGTTTGACTGTATTTTTATATGCATGACACATTTTATTGATGTTGTCCTGTCTTAATCGGTATTTTCCCGATATTTTCATCAGAAATTTGAGATGCAGAATTTGACTAGTTTAAGGAAAATTTCTGGAAATCTAAGGCTAGAAAATCTTCGAAAATCATCACTTCCATCATCTTTCTTTTATATAACTCATTTCATTGATGCCTCATACGTAGACGAAATTTCAGCATGATATGGCGAATAGTTTCTGAGATACCAAGAATTTGAATTCAATCTTATGGTGATACGGTTCTCCCGAAAATTCACACGAACCTTTATGCCCTTATTTTACATCTAAAAACAAAGTTTCAATTCGATCTGATGACTTAAAAAACCCAGGGAAAACTAAAGTCATTGAAGAATAAACACTCCTGTGGGTACAATGAGGTCTCGAAAAACAGTTCAGGAAATAATTGATGCTATGAATTACATCACCAATAAATGAAAATGAAAATTTTCCGGATGGTATGAAATAGCGATCATTGAACTGATACATAAGAAGAGTGGTGCCGATGAGAATGGAAATTACAGCCCAATCAGCATTTTTCCAAAATATTGTGAACGGCTAATTACGCGCAGTTAATGAAATTTTTGACTTGAAATTTTCAAGCATAATGAACCTAGAAAATAGATTCAAGCTGTAAATCGATTTGTATCGAAAATAGCGGACCAATCAGATCTAAAACCATGCTAACCGTTAGTAATTATATCTCCTCCCTCAACAATATGACAGTAATTAGCTATAGCACTGTCATATCCTTTTTGCTGCATGTTTTTACGAACAAGAGGGTTATCATTTTGACCAGATGTCTGTTTTTCTCCGATCGTGGGAAAAGTTACACTATTTTGACCTGTTTTCTATGCGCAAAGCTCAACATTCCAGAATAGTGGGCAGTTGCTAAGCAATTAGAGAATAACAGTGCGGTAATATTCTTACCCCACGGCTGTAGCGTGCGGTAATGTAACAAACGGATTATTACAATAAAATGGAACAAAATACATTCTCAGAAAAGGATACACTGTTGTTTTTTCTGCAAAAATCCATGAAGCGTTGGTACGCAGTTCATACTTCTCTCTGGATTTCGCCGGAAGTAAAATAAGTGAAGCCGCGTTCGCGGCTTCTACTTGTTCAGCAGGCGTGCAAGGTAACAAATAATGACTATCAGTGTTCATGTTCTATTTTTTTCTAATTCCTTATAAAATACAACGAATCAAATAAAACCGGCTTGAAAATTATTTTACTTTTGTCATATCAAAGTAATTTCCATGGTTGCCACTTCTATATTTCAATATGTACATAGAGAAACCTATTTAAACTTACTTGATTATATCTTGAATGAAATATTTTTCAAATGTAAATCAAGCATCGAAGAAAAAAATAGTATGTATAATTCGTGGGTAAGCATATTCCCAAACTAATTATCACAGTCGTTTGGGAATATTATGCTTTTCCCACTAATTATACAATATACGATTATTTCGAATTAAGGGCCAAGAATTGATCTTAGACGATTTGGTTGAGAATCGTATCAAATTTCTCAGAAACTTCTGTATTTCAGAAACTATCCGCAATATACTGCTGAAATTCTATATCTACATACATCGATTGAATGAATAATAAGGAAATTTTAGCTTAAGATTTTCTGAAATATTTGTTTTTTTGTTATATTCCATAAAATTCGGTGATTCCACCCATTGAAGTTTAAAAAATGAAATTACAGTATGCGTCATATTAACAATGAACATTAAAGTCCGTTTCCGTAAAAAAATTAGTTTTTCAGATATATTCAATATAATTCGATGATTACATCTTCTTGAGGTGTATGAAAATCAAATGACAGTACAAATTTGTCATTTTGACTTTGAACACTATAGGCCGTCTCGTTTTGGTACAAAGAAATAAGCGCTCCTGAATGCACTTCAGTGGATTCCTCGATTTTTCATAAACCGGAATCACATTTGCAAGCTCGAGACAATCCGTTAGAACTCCATAAATTACCTACTCATTGATAAAATCAACCAGGTGCTCAGAGAAAATAACGGACCACATTATAATAAATCCAACCGATACAAGGCTCAGTCCTGTATATAGGACTGAGTATACTTTTCTCATTTTTGAGTGTTTTATTACAATCAAAACTTAGTCCTCACTACAGAATAAGAAAAATTATTGGAATAGGATATGTCCTTCAAACACTACTTAATGTGCTGCCGCATTTTTTCCAATTTAGCTACATTGGAAAAATATTCCGCAAAAAAATCAGCCACAATAATTGGTTATCGAGGGCTATATCATTTCATCACAATGTTTCTCTACTTTCTTCAGTTTTCTAGTTTCCTGATTTACAATTCTTCATATCGTTAACCTTTATTGTTTGTTTCACGGCTTTGATGAAATTTCGCGAACAAGATGTTCGCAAAATCCGCAACTGATTCAGATAAATTTTTAGGAAATATATATTACTTTAAGGTTCTTTGCTATTGCTACTTTCATTGATTTCTTCCTAATTATTCAGATAGTAATCCGAATATGTGGTGTGGAAGATGAAGGGCCTGATACGTTGTGATCAAGTGAATCCACAAAATTCTTTAGTATTCAAATCCAAATCAGATATGAAATAAATGCTGTGAGTACAATTGAACATTCAAAATCATTCGTTGCATATAATCTGTAAAAAAATGTTAAAATTTGAGTGAATTAAACGATCTATATTTCTTTGAAGTAACTCGAGTGATCTGTGGGAACGTCTTGTTTTGGAAATTCCATGATCGTTATTTGACGCTAGTAACTATCATTAGGATCTGATTCAAACTCTCGATTGGACGTTGAATATTTATTTCAGAATTCATTTATATATAAGGGGTATTAAATTTACAAATTTCAAAATTCCAAATCGTGCTTCATTATATCGATGGTGCTTTAAACACCTAGATTGCTGAATAATGAATATTCTCATCCTTCTATACTTATAGTATCAAATATAATGCGTCAAAATGATATAATAGCATCAACATATTTTCTGTAATTCCACTGAAATTTCAACCAAAAAAGTAATATACAGATAAAGAAAAAAGACACGCTTAAACATGGGTATGCTATATAGGGATTCATCGGAATAGTTTCTCAATACAAAACTTATCAATTATCCATTTTGGTGCAACAACATTATAAGACCGATAAATAATAAAACTGACAAACATATTATGTTCCTACCTCGCACACTTGGAAACTTGGATGTTTGTGAACTGTACTTCCTCCATAACCATCAGTTAATATTATATTATATAATTACGAAATTATTTTCGATGATATGGGTGCACTGATGATTCCCACTTTTGATTTAGAAATGTTTATCATCATATTCTTTGCATGTATAATTCTATTATTTAAAATAAGTGGAAGTATGGATATTCTAAACCTAACTGAATATTATCAGCGAAATAGATTGCCATAGATTTCAAAACTTCAGTGTCATCTATAAATGTGATATTTTCACAGATATTTCGAAACCAAATTAGAATTTGAATTGAAAACATTGGTAAAAACCTCGAAAAATAGGCTATGCATTGATTTTTTGCAGATATTACAACATTCAAATGGGATTGTGGCTGAGAGTCTTCTCAATTAGCAGGATACATAGAAAATTCTGTGCAAAATCGAATATCCATAAAATGGATTATGAAGCAAATCAATAATCAAAATCAATGTATAATTGCGAACTCAACATATTCAAGGCAATCTTTTTTTGAGATTATTGCCAGTGGCGTTTTTGATTTTAGTGATATCTCGACAAAAAGATTCATAATACAAATTTCCATAGTACCAAGGTTTCCACATGCGAGTTGCGTACAAAAAAAAAATGATTTACATTATTTTTTGTATTAGTGCAAGGAAGCAAATATGCAAATTATCTATCGGATCATATAACCTTCTGCCATTTCCTTTGATTATAATAATTGTTGTCAATGAGTAATCTCTATAACACTCAGATTATCTCTATGGTGTTCAAAAAAAAGATAAGGAGATCAATGAACTCAAGTGTCGAGAGCCTTAGAATAAGCTATTTTCTACTTATAAATTCGAAAAATTAGTGAATGAAGGATAACTTGATGAATTTGTTCTGCGGCATTCAGATAATGATGATCAAGGAATGAGTAGGAAAATTTAGTTCTGATTTGTACTGAGAATTCCGTAGATGATTAATATTTGTTTAACTTACCCGAATTCCCGAACAATGATCAACTCCGAAATGAATAAAACTATGTTGTTCCATAAAATATTGTATATATAGTTAATTTCTGGGATATCACAACATAAGTTTTCAAATTTGCTCGAAAAAAAAAATTATTTTTACAATTTTATATTGCCTCCTCAAGAAATGTTTGTGGGTTTAAATAAAATTTTTGATTTTTATTGACTTCTCTACATTTCCATATTGTTGTGTAATCATACCTCTCCATTCTGAATCAATATTCAGATAGCAACAATATGAACATCTATCAGGTTGAAAGTAACGCTACATAGGCAGCAAGAATAGATCTTCAACTGTTACATTGTTAACCTTTTCGAATTAGTTTCCCAACTCAGAAATAATAAAAACCGAATCAGAAGAAAAAAGTTGGAGATAAGAAGAAGCAGTGAAATATACAAAAGATGTCTCTGTGAGGAGTCGATCAATAATATGTTCTGTATTTTGCTTTTACCGAATAGAATCAAATATGCATAACAGGGCTGCGACATTATTCCGAACTTAAATGAAATTCCTTGATTATTTTAATCCATAATCATTCAAATCAACAACCCCTAATGTCAAAATTTTTTTATCGAACTTCAATGTAAAAACTTTTACGTAAAATTTTTGTTTTTCTTCTGATCTTCATTTTGATGAACAAATTTTGTACTTTATGGAATATATTGTAGATGAATGTTCGATATTTCAAATGACACCCTTCATTTCTAATCAGAACTTCAAATTTGGCTTTAAATTATAGATTAACCTTATTTCATATACAATGTCTGATAGATTTTTACGCATCGGTTGTTTTCAGTCTCCCTATGTATTCATTGAGGATATAATTCAATTATTTTATTTCATAGCGAACTATCCTCTGACATCTGATCTCATTGGATTAGTGAATAGTTCTCATCAATAATTGAAGGGAATATTCATTGTTAAAAAAAAAACAGGTATGTATAAAAATGTTGTGATCTCCCATAAAAAAATCAACGCTTAACATCAACAAACAAAGGTCTCTTATCAAGTGGCGGATTTTGAGATATAGAAGACGCACTCTGCGTCAGAAATATCCCTACGAGGAGCTGAATTATATAGTTGAATGAAACTTTTTTTGCTTCAAGCTCGAAAGCTTTGATCCGCCACTGCTCACATCTATTCTACAGCACAAATAATCGTAATAAAGAACATTGGCACTTTTAAAATGGAGACATTATATGTCATGACTTTTCGACAATTATAGGAAGTTAAGTAAATACATGTATGCATTTGAAATTACACATAGAGATCAAATTGGATTATAATTGAACATGTCTTAATATTAGTAACATTCAATGATATAAATATGAATGATCTGACGCTTCTAAAAATCTCATCGCATTTATTCATCTCAGTAAGCCTCCGCAAGGCACAAAAAAATTTGGTCGATTACATACTGCCTAAGCTTTATTACACAATTTTGGGGCTATGTGAGTTCCTGAAATGATAGTTATGACCAGAACACAATGGAGATGTAATCGAATAGGTACAGAGCTGTTTTATATATCCCCTCTTAAAATAAATCGAAATATGGAAATAACTCATGAACTTATATGAGTATAAAAGAAACCTGAGAATGTTTGATGATTGAAAAACATCACTTCATTGCATTCATGAAATTTTAGAAATTGATTTATATTTATATTTTCGATGGTGAAGTTTTCGGGTACCGTTTCTTCATCCAAAGTTTTTGTATGACAAATAAAGTAAAAAATAATTGAAATTTGGTTCATCAAATCATAAGGTCTTGCTTGTCCTTCAATTTCGATAATGGCTAAATTCGGTAAATTTTGATCTTCAATATTGGTCGGCATAAAAATACCTATTGAAAATATTGCTTCAATTACGAAACTCTTCAATATTTACAGAATCTGATGCGATGTTGAATGATGAAGTCACTCTATTCAGTAACTGACACATAAGTATCATTTCGAACAACTCTATTAATTTGTGCTCAATCGAATAAAATACTATCGAACTCACCTACCACTTTCGAAATCACTAATTTATCATTTTATCATTTCATAACAATTCCGCGTGGATTTTTCAATTACACTAATATACCATTTCTATACTAATTTATCATTAAATGCGCAATAATTGCAAATTTATGGACCCATTTTTTATTTTCAAAAGTGAAACGGAGTAAACATCTACCAGTTGTCTAAGACATCTACTTTCACGTCTCTGTTTTGATAAACGTACTTGGTGTTTTTGAGTGTGTGGCCCCTCTTTCGTGATCTGAAGGACTGAAATATTCTGATATGTCGAAGAAGAAACCACTGAAATTTTTAATTCATTCATTCATTCATTATCACTCTTTGTACTGTGTACAATACAAGGAAGTATTTTTACGTTTAATCGTTACGGAACCAAGGCTGAATGTTAGTGAGCAAGGACTGTTAAAGTAAAATAGGTTATATAATAAAAGATTGTATTGAAAATACCAAAACCATGAATATAAAAATTCAATATAATATAAGAAATATAAAAAACGACATGAAAAAAGTAATATGCTAGAATTCAGGTAAAATAATTCAACAGAATCACAAAAGTGTTTGTACCTCAGTTCCAGAAACACTTCCTAATCTTTGTTTTTCCTCAATCATTTTTTTTACAATTGGGGGTCCTACCTACTGATTATCCAAACTTATCAGTAACATACTGAATTAATTTAAAATTATTGCTATAATGAGTGTATAAGGACAATTCAATATGACTGAAATTCAGAGCATTGGTTTAAAATAACATATTAACACAGCAATACTTAGCAACACAGCAATACAAATACCCTGCGTTTTATCAATAACGGACTTCTTCATTTGCTCAATGCACTCAGTGGAAATAGGCCAAAGGGTACCTACATAAATGTAACTCCAATTGGTTCGAGGGCCACTTTCATTTAGTGAAAAAGACTTAAAGTACATGTAAATTTTCACAAGACTTTGATTTACTATCTCTAGCCCATACTTTGCCTAATAAACTCCTAACTTTTAGGCTAGCTGATGTTCTGGAGCCCCTATATTTTTTCGGCGAATTTTGAACACTTCCTACAGGAGTTCCTGTAACTGAAGCGGGAGACTTGTTTCTGTTGAGGTTCTTCTTGGAGTTGCTCCTTTTTCGGAATATATCGCGCGATCTCTCAGGGTTTTCTAGTTTGAGTCTTATTTGGGACAAGATCCCTACCAGGAGCTCATCGACGTTGTGGTTGATTCCGACAGAGGTCTCTATGTACTTGCAGTCGTAAGCGGTAGCAATCGATTTGCCTTCTGAAAACAAGAAACGATTTTAACACCAGATTCAATGGAAGTTCATTGCTCCATTCAAGAGTAAGGTCGATTGACTTTTTGATCGAGAACAGATAAATAGCCTTCTCATGATATTTCGAACTGATTTCAAATTTAAAAATAATTCGGATCAAGAAATAAGGAGCAGGCGATTGTTAATATTTCCAGCTTTGATGAATATACGAATTAATGATATCCCGCCTCGTAACAAATCATTACTTTCTGTCATAATTTCAGGAAGGGTGTCCTGAGAATATTAAATCGTCCTAATAACACTTGAACGAGTGGGCCAGGAATTGCCGAAAACTTACAGTTTCAATTCATTGAGGTTTTAATTTATTCAAAGACACTGTTTCGTATCAGCTTCCCACTGAAATTTAGTGAAATCAACTCAACAGGAATAATCACCTCCGAACAGTTTCCATAATTCCAACCAGTCAAAGTTATCAGTAATTTTGAAAACAATTTGCATTGACCATATGATAAAAGCACTGCCGTGAAGTCAGGAGCTTTTAAGCGCTCGTTTATGCACCTTGTAGGTAGATTAGCATTTTCCAGTTTTAGAAACCAATTGAAGAAATTTTTGACAGCAGTCAAAAAAATTCCAAACTCGGGTGAAACTCCAGACTTCACTTCAGTGCTAAGAGACCAATTTTGTTTTCGATAATTCGCTAGAATTTCCTACAGTATCTAAAGTCTTGGTGAAGCAATCTGGACAAAATTTCGCACGTAGTTTGAATGCATGATTCTTCATCTTCATTCCATTCCAATCCAATCAGTAGTATCGAAATTATCAGGAAAAAAATATTTTGAATGGCCATACTCACGGAACCACTAGCCTAATTTTGCTCATTAATAAACTTGACGGCTACGACATTCGAGATTTACACCTATCCTGAAAATTTCCTTTCCGTTCGAAAGTTATAATTTTTATGGTTTATATGGTTCTGGTCATGCGATCTAGACAAGATTTTGCATGTAGCTTGAACACTTATTTCTTCACCTGAGTGCAGAATTTCAACTTGATCGAATCCGTAGTTCCGCCGTAATCAGGAGAACAAAAGTTCGAACGGCCATATTCACGGAACCCCTGGTTGAATTTTTTCCAATAACGAACTCAACCGTGGCATTCGAGATTCGAACCTATCCTTAAAATTTCAAGTTTCTAGGTCATTCCGTTCGAGAGTTATCGTGTATACAGAAGTATGGACAGACTCGAATTTTGCGAAGGATTCGCCATCAGTGAGTCGAACCTTGTCAATTGAGACCATTTTCGGCTCGAAATCCGAGAAATACAGACATCGTGACGAAATGATATAGCTCACGTGTAAGTAGGTCGAGCGCTCAAAAATTATTCTATACTCTAGAAAGAGCGAGAGATCGAATCATGCATCTGGCCCCTCATCCGTTAATTTGGCCTTCCGAAATTTAGTTCTCTTGGTCATTTCGAAACTATGGATTCGATCGAGATAAAATTCTGCACACATATGGAGAATGACGTGTTCAAGCTGCATGCAAAATTTTGTCCAGATCGAATGTGATCTGGAAATGGTTCTGGTAATGACCAGAACCATGGAAACCATAGAAAATTATAACTTTTGAACGGAAAGGCCTAGGGACTTGATTTTTTCAGGCTAGGTTCGGATGTCGAATGTTGCGGTCACGTTCATCAATGAGCAGAAGTAGATGAGGGGTTCTCTAAATATGACCGTTCAAAATATTTTTTTCCTGATAATTTCGAAACTACTGATTGGATTGCAATGAAATTCTGAAGCTAGATGAAGAATAATGTATTTCGAATTTTGTATAGTTTGAATTTTTTTTTGAAAGCTGAGGAAAAACTCCAGACTTCACGTCAGTGCTTCAGGTGACCAATTTTTTTCTCGATAATTTGCTAGATAATTGCAAAAATTTCTTTCTTCGACCGAACAGACATGACACATATTTGATCAGCCGCCGATGCATGTGGTCTAGATGAGTTCTCGGGTATAAATTCGCTCGCGAAATTAGGTAAAGGGGAATTCGATGAAGACTGTAGTCCGACGAGACCGCGGAAGTAGTGCCATTAAAGTAAAAACTCCAGCTTTACGCACAGCAGAACCCTGTACGTAATCTTTTCTGTTTGCAGCTACCGTCCTGTAGAATGAGGCCTACAGGACTTCTGTGGGATATCACCCACAGGACCAGAGGGTACTCAATAATTCAAACTTGATGTGGCGCCCAAGTTTCCATCTTTGAAGGTTAGGTGAGTCAACGAGATGGCAAGGAACTGCGTGGAGGACGTCACAGAAGAAATCATCATTGAGACGGCTACTTCGGGGGCTACTGGTATCCCTTTTCTCGTTGGCTTCTGGAGCTTGTCCCTTATCAAATTGGTTATGTATATTACTGAATTTCGACTGGAACGCAATTTCTTCTCAGATGGAGAATGACGTGTTCAAGATCCATGCAGTAGTCAATATAACGCGCACCCTCCAGCAGAACCGGGACTGCCGTTAATATAAACAAACAGTAAGTTTGATATGAACATTATAAACCAGGAACGACGCTGGAAGAATGGATACAGTCGTCACGGAAGCGTATACTGATTAAGTAGGTACTCTCAGTAGCGCTTAAATGATACGTAGTCGTACCCAAAATAATAATTAAGAAATAATTCGTGATATTTGATTGTTTCAGTGTTTTCCCTTAAAAGATAGTCTGGCAAACCCAGATACAGTACTATGGAGTTTGATCAACTTGGTGTTCACAATTCTTGAGAATTCCGTGTTATCCTAATGTGTTCGCATATAAACAAGTTCCCGAAAAATAAAGATTCGGTCTTCCATCAAGGGTACAGCTTGATATTCATTATTGAAAGACCCGTATCGTTCCTATTTCCTTTTCAAAACCTTAGAATATGAAATTACGGCGCGGCTTATGTCGGAGGAGCTTCCGTGCGTTTAACATTGGCAGTACTTGAATTCGTCATTCAAGCAAATCAATATTCAAGCCACTCGAGGTTCATTTCATTACTTCCTCTTTTTGAACTCGCCATATAAAAGAACTCCATAATGTAATACTGGTATTTGACGGAAAATTGAGGAATAAATGGCAGTAGGAAATCCAATTCATGCTTGCAGAGTGGGCGGTGGATAATATTGAATGTCAAAAAAAGAATTGAAGTATCAAATGAATATAGGTTACGACAACCGAAATGTATCAAATTTCGAGCAGAACTGAATAGAAAGCAGAATTGAACCCAAATCCAGTTTTTTTATCTCTTTCATATAAAAGGTGAGTCAATTATTTTTTGAGCACTTCGAAAAGAAACCAGTAAACATTGATATCTATAGAACAACAAGAGCTTTGTGAGAATCAACATTACTAGGAACAGCCCACATTATACGAAAAGAAAATATTGCCCCATAAGATGCTCTATCTCTGAGGGATATGGATTATCCTTGAGAATAATCTGTGAGAAGACGGAATAATAATAATAATTAACTGAACGAAGAGGACATATGCAGAAAATTAGGCACAATCGTCGAAACCTGTTGTCGATAGTACATTTCTCGGCCAAGGCCACGCTGGCCGTGCAACGGCGACGCCTTGGCGATTGCTTCAGATCAAACTCAAATAAACTATAGGTCCCACTCAGTCAATACCTGCCCCACTAGTTTCCTTATGCTTCCCACTATTGTAGACAGTTTGGGAAAATGGTTTAGTAAGTGGCTAATCAAACCATATCCAAAAAATAATAAAAAGCACAGCCGTGAAGTCAGAAGCTTTTGAGCTCCCGTTCGTGCACCTTGTAGGTAGATTCGCATTTCCAAGTTTTTGAAACCAATTGAAAAACTTTTTGACAGCTGTTAAAAAAAATTCCAAACTAAGTGACAAATTTTATTTTCGATAATTCGCTAGAATTCTTTACGGTATCTATGGTATTGGTGATGCGATCTGGACAAAATTTCGCACGTAGTTTGAATACATCATTTTTCATCTAATTTGATTCCAATCCAATCAGTAGTTCAGAAATTATCACGAAGAAAATATTTTGAACGGCCATATGTCCTTACGGAACCCCTAGTCTAATTCCGCTAATAGATAAACGTGACCGCGACATTCGAGGTCCTTTCCGTTCGAACTTTATGATTTTCCATGGTTTCTATGGTTCTGGTCATGCAATTTTGACGAAATTTAGATTGAATATATCATTATCCATTAAAATACAAAATTTCGATTCGGTAGTTTTGAAATTATTACGAAAACTGAATTTCAAACGACCATATTTACGCAACCCCTAGTCCAATTTTGCTCATTAATGAGCGTGACCGCGACATTCGAGATCTAAATTTACCCCTGAAAATTTCAGGTCCCTTGGCCTTTCCATTCGAAAGTTATAATTTTCTATGGTCTCAATGTTTTTGGTCATGTGATCTAGACAAAATTTCGCATGTAGCTTGAACTAATCATTATTCATTTATGTGCAAGATTTCGCCTCGATCGAATCAGTGGTTTCAAAGTAATTAGGAGAACAAAATTTCGAACCTCCATATTTACGGAACAACTTGTCGAATTTTGCCCAATAACCAACTTAACCGCGGCATTTTTTGGTAGTGCGATCTGGACAAACTTTCGCACGAAGTTTGAATACATTATTCTTCATCTATGTAAGAAATTTCATTCCAATCCAATCAGTAGTTTAGAAATTATCACGAAAGAAATATGAAAAGCCCTGCCGTGAAGTCAGGAGCTTTTGAGCGCTTGTTCTTCCACCTTGTAGGTAGTTTCACATATTCCAGTTTTAGAAACCAAGATTTTGACAGCTGTCAAAATTAATTTCAAACTAAGGCGAAATTCCAGACTTCACGTCAGTGCTAAATGACTTTTTTTTCGATAATTCGGTAGAATTTTCTACGGTATCGATGGTTTGGTAATGCAATCTAGACAAAATTCCGCACGTTGTTTGGATACATTATTCTTCATCCATGTGCTAAATTTCATTTCAATCCAATTAGTTGTTTCGAAATTATCAGCAGAAAAATATTTTGAAAGGCCATATTTACGAAACTCCTTCTCTGATTTTGCTCATTGATGAACATGACTACGGAATACAAGATCCACAACTATGCAGAAAATTTCAAGTCCCTAGGGCTTTGAGTTCGAGAGTTTTAATTTTCTTATTTTCTATGGTTCTGGTCATGCGATCTGAAAAAAATTTAGCTTGAATATATCATTCTCCAATAATACAAATTTCGACACGACAAATCCGTAGTTTTGAAATTATCAAGAGAATTAAATTTCCAACGTGCATATTTACGGAGCCACTAGTCTAATTTTGCTCATTGATAAACGTGACCGCGAAATTCGAGATCCACACCTATCCTGAAAATTTCAAGTTCCTAGGCCTAGGCCTAGACATCGTGAAGAAATCATATGCGTATAAGTAGAACGAGCGCTCAAAAAGGTGAAAGTATTTTACCACAAACTCCCCGTTAGAAGCGCAGTATGACAAGGACTCAGGCTATTTTTATCAATATCGCAAGATCGCTAGGAATTCCCTCCTATACAGGGTGTCTACTTTTGAAATGAGATTTGCAACAAAAAATGTCATAAAAAGCTTCAAAATCGAGCAAATTTAGGTTTGAAATATTTCGACTTTTTCGTTGTTATCTTGTAAGCCATGATATTAGGGCAGAAGACAGGCATCAAGCACAAAAGTTGATGTGTTATTGGAAAGCATATCAAATGGGGTATTTTTGCCGGAAAGAAAACATGCCCATAATTAATGATTTTCCATCGATAAAACCATTTGAAAAATAAGACTGGTTTTGTTCACTTCAGAATCGTGATATTCATCTCCTTACCACGCCCGCAATGAGAATTTTTTGGCACAAAGGAATTCTTATCTTGTAGCATATTTATTGCTGTTTCCAGATATGCGGTCAACTTTGATTAGGCTAAAAGGATAGCTGAAGTGTCATTGATTTCATGGAAAAACTTGAAATATTCTTTGTCATCATAAATGTTAAATTGAAGAATAACCGTCAACAATTCGACCATGTGTTATACTTATGACATTTTTTTGTGGCAAATCTCATGTAGGTATGATCTCCCCCTGAAGTTTGACCCTTTTAAAAGTAGACACCCTATATAACGAAATACTCCCCTTGCGATCAATAAAAGAAAATCATAGGACGGATGGAATGAATTCCGAATTACCCTTCATCAAGTTCCTAAGGTTCATTTGAAGGGGAACTGATTGACGGCGAATGTCAATTCGCATATATTTCTGTTTCCACATATTTCATTGAAGGCAGATACAGCAAGTGGATTAGGTTGATTGGCTCTTATGTTTTTGTACAAATAAGCGCCAAAAAATTCGACTGCAGCCTCCAGACTAAAAGCAATCCTCACTTCAAGCTACTCCTTTGCTCCTTCGAATAAATGTTTCTGATTTTTTCAAAAGATGTGTAGGTACATAGACAAATTATAAAAAGCACTGCCTGTAAAGTTTTGAGCGCTCGTTCATTCGCCTTGTAGGGTAGCAGTTTAAGAAACCAATAGAAGACATTTTTGACATTTTCGAAAAAAATTTCAAACTAAGGCGGAATTCCAGACTTCACGTCAGTGCTAAGTGACCAATTTTGTTTTCGATAATTCGCTAGAAATTTTCTACGGTATCTATAGTCTTGTTAATGCGATCTGGACAAAATTTCGCACGTAATTTACATTATTCTTAATTTATGTGCAGAATTTCATCAAAATTTAGTAAGAAGTTTCGGAAATATCAGGAAAAAATATTTTGAACGGTCATATTTACGGAACCCCTTATCTAATTTTGCTAATTGGTGAATGTGATCGCGACATTCAAGATCTAAACCTACCCTGAACATTTCAAGTCGCTAGGCCTTTCCGTTCGAAAGTTATATTTTCTTTTGGTTTCTATGGTTCTGGTCATGCCATCTAGGCAAAATGTAGCTCAATTATACCATTCCCCATTGAAATACAAAACTTCGTCACGATCAAATCCGTTGTTTCGAAATGATCATGAAAACTAAACTTCAAACGGCCATATTCACGGAACCCCTAGTCTAATTTTTCTCCATTAAAATAAAAAATTTCGTCACGATCAAATCCGTAGTTTTGAAATTATCAAGAAAACCTCGTCTAATTTTGCTCGTTTATGAACGTGACCATGACATTCAAGATCCACACCTATCCTGAAAATTTCAAGTCCCTAGGCCTTTCCATTGAAAAGTTATAATTTTCTATGGTTTCTTGGTTCTGGTTATGCGATCTGGACAAAACTTCGCATGTATCTTGAACACGTCATTCGCCATCTTAGTGAAAAATTTCACCTCAATCAAATCTGTAGTTTCGAGAAAAAATTTCGAACGGCCATATTAACGGAACCCCTGGTCGAATTTTGCCCGATAATGAACTCAACTGCGGCATTCGAGATTCGAACCTACCCTGAAAATTTCAAGTGTCTAGGACGTTCCGTTCGAGAGTTATCGTGTAGACGGTCGGCCGGACGGACAGACTCGAATTTTTCATTGAGTTGAACCTTGTCGATTGAGACCATTTTCGGCTCAAAATTAAAAAAATACAGACATCCTGACGAAATGATATAGCCCTCGTGTATGTAATACGAGCGCTCAAACAACCAAAACTAAAACGACCTAACGAACTAAAGACCTACAAGCTTAGTTTCTGCACTAGGTAAAGTAATGAAAAGGCTGATGAAACTATAGAAGATTATCAGAATGCGTAAAACCCAAGAAGATTCCTAAACACTAGATTGATAACGCAAAAACACTCGACGCAACGCAAACTGATCAGATTAACAGAATTTTTTTCGGACGTGAAGATACAAAAGTTTCCAGCCAAACTGACGAGATTAATACAATTATATTTGAGCAGCAAAAAGGGATGCTATGAGGACGAGAATCGGAAAAATTGAATCCGGTGTACTGCAAGGATCATGGATATTGATAACGAGAAGTATTATTATTATTGGCATTGGGGGTAACTAGCGCGCTGTGGCCCAAATATTAGGTTGGGGAAAAAGTAATTTCGTATTTTGCGCCCTTTTTACTCAACTAAGTATATCTCGTTCGTTATTGGTCTCATCACGTCTTACGATACGGCGTTGTAAAGGTGTGGTTTTATACTACAAATGCTTCTTTTACAGTTTTGCGCTTGATCGGTTCAATCGCGGACAATCGTGTGTCGAGTATGAAGGTTTCAAAGCAAGAAATTCGCCATATTTTGAATTTTTACTACCTGAGAGGGAAAAACGCGTCAAAAATTTGCCATGTATATGGGGCCGATACTCTTTCGGTTCTTGTAGTAAAACAGTGGTTCAAGCGATTCCGTGCTGTGGATGTGCACCACGCACTGGCAGGCCTGTAGAACCGTGAACCATAAAACCGTTTTGAACCATTTGCAGAACACTGGATTAAGAAAAAGCTCGATGTTTGGGAGCTATACGAGCTGACACAAAAAAAATCATAGACCGAATTTCCACCTGCGAATCGCTGCTGAATCGCAACAAAATCGACCAATCCTGAAGCGGATGGTGACTGGTGATGAAAAATGGGTTACTTATAACAATTTCAAGTGACACAGATCGTGGTCGAAATCCAACGAAGTGGCCCAGACCGTGGCTAAGCCAACATTGACGGCGAGGAAGGTGTTTGGTGGATAGGCAGAGAGTGCTTTAGTATGAACTGCTCCCCTATGGTCGAACGCTCAATTCTGTCCTTTTCTGTGAATAACTCAACTGTTTGAAGCTGGTGATCGAACAGAAGCGGCCAGCATTGGTGGATAGGGACAGAATGTGTTCAATCAGTACAACGCCAGGCCGCACACATCTTTGATGACGCGCCAGTAGCTTCGGGTACTAGGATGGAAAGTTCTTATGCATCCACCCTATAGTACAGACCTGGCTCCAAGTGTCTACCACCTGTTCCTGTCCATGGCCAACGCGCTTAGAGGTGAAAATTTGGCCTCAATAGGGGCCTGTAAATATTGGTTGTTTGAGTTTTTTGCGAATAGGGACAAGGACTTCTAAGCTAGGGGCAGATTAAAGTTAGATTCTTGTTGGCAACAAGTTTTCGAAGAGAACGGCGCATATTTGACTGAAATCGGATGATTGTAACACTTTTTATGAAGCATTGAAATAAAGCGAAAAATACGAAATTACTTTTTCCCCAACCTAACATATGTATATCGTGCCCTCTTTCTCGAGCTGACCAAGGTATATCCTAGGCTACAGCTCGCCATACAGATCCAGAACTCAATGGACTGTAGTACCTGGGACGGCTTGAGGAAGGGTATATCTCGATATTTGATGATTTCGTGACCCAAGCATTCTTTGCTTTGGATGACAGGATATGAAATTACCCAGTTTGCAGATAACACTGCCATCAACCACTCTAGTAGAATCCGAACACCCATGATTAGCAAATTTAGATAGATTGAGAATAACTAATGAGCTATTTCAAGAAATGTAGGTTCAAGATCAATATGGAGACAAAATTGCCGTTTACTTTGGCCGCTCGAATATAAAGAATTGAAGAGCAGAAAACGTCATGATGAAAAACTATAAGATGAAATGGAAAGATTTATCAAATTATCTGGGCGTAAGTCTAGACGAATAACTCGAATTCAACAAACAAATGGTAAACATCACAAGGACGACCAGACCACTACACAGGTACTTATCTCCGCACCTGAATTCAAACATCAAACGGTCAAATAAGATGAATATAATCAGATGGCGTAAGGACACAGTAACAGAGCCTAACAGAACACAACAAGAAACTCGAACAAGCTCTGAACTTCTCGCAGAGATCTAGGAGAGTCGGGATATAAAAATTAACCAACCATGTTAGAAATATAATCTATAAACGAAAGGATAAGACCAAAAAACATTGATAAAACACGAAAACGAAGAGTGGAGAAGGATGGTGAAGATACCTGTCAGAACGGCTGACAAGGGGGCATCCTTCTGCAAAGAAGCAAATAGACGAACAGCGGAAAAGCACTTAGAAAGAAAGGAGACATATAAGAGAATATAAGTAGATATATAAGAGAAATAAGAGCAATGCAACCAATAATTGGAAAACAGAGTGAGATATCTATCAAAAGTGTTGGCATAGTTTATTTCTTTCAGCAAACCAGTTCGATTGAACTTGATTAACTACAATAGAATATTTTTATTATCTTTCTCTGCCCTCGATCTACCTAATAACGATATTTAAAATGAGATGACTTTCATTGTGTCATTTCAACAAGTAACAATATGAATTTGTTGTCTTCCTGGAATGCAAACAGAAACAGAGACTTTTCAACTGACAGAAATACAGAATTCAATTCAGAGTTAATTGAACCAAAATCGATTAAATCCCAACAAAAACATTCAGATAAATTCTCCTCACCTCACTGCACTGGTGGTTGAAGGCATAGAATGCAATTCCACATCCATTTCCACAGCCGACTGGTTATTTCTGGGGTAAGCGTCAGGATACCGCAACCGATCAATATCTTATTCATGGAATGGTCATTGCCTTAATTGGATGATTATGGAATAATCATCATTCCCGAATAAGGTTCAAATATGAATAAAATAATCGCTGTGAATTTCATTTCATTGATATTGAAAATGATATTCCCATTCCCACGTGCCTATTATATTCTACCAGTTCATTACTCTATTGTTGATATAAGGACCTTAATTTTTGAGCGCTCGTACTACTTACACGAGGGCTATATCATTTCGTCACGATGTCTGTATTTTTCGAATTTTGAGCCGAAAGTGGTCTCAATTGACTATGTTCGACTCACTGATGACGAATCCGTCGGAAAATTCGAGTCTGTCCGTCCGTAAGCACGATAACTCTCGAACGGAACAACCTAGAGACATGAAATTTTCAGTGTGGATTCAGTTCCCGAATGCCTCGGTTGAGTTCGTTAATGGGCCAAATTCCACCTGGGGTTCCGTGAATATGGCCGTTCAAAGTTTTGTTTCCCTGATTACTTGAAAACTACAAATTCGATCGAGATTTAATTTTGCAATCGAATGGAAAATGAGGTGTTTCAGCAACATGCGAAATTTTGTCCAGATCGCATGACCAGAACCATAGAAACCATAGAAAATTTTAAATTTTGAACGGAAACGCCTAGGGACTTGAAATTTTCAGGATAGGTGTGGATCTCGAATGTCGTGATCACGTTCATCTATGAGCAACATTATACAAGGGGTTCCGTAAATACGGTCGTTTGAAATTTTGTTTTCTCGATAAATTCGAAACTACGGATTCGATCGAGATGAAATTTTGTATTTTAATCGAGAATGATATATTGAAGCAATATTTTGTCCAGATCGCATGACCAGAACCATAGAAACCATAGAAAATCATAACTTCCGGAGGGAAAGGCCCAGAAACTTGAAATCTTCAGGGTGGGTTTGCATCGCGAATATCGCGGTCACGTTCAACAATGAGCAAAATGAGACAAAGGGTTCCGTAAATATGGCCGTTCAAAATATTTTTTTCCAGATATTTTCGGAACTACTGATCGGATTGGAATGAAATTATGCACCTAGCTGAGGAATAATGTATTCAAACTACGTGCAAAATTTTGTCCAGATCGCACCACCAAGACCATACATACCGTAGAAAATTCTAGCGAATTATCGAAAAAAAAAATAGATCAGCTGAAGCACTGACATGAAGTCTGGAGTTTCGCCTAAGTTTCAGAATTTTTTTGACAGCTGTCGAAAATACCTCCAATTGATTTCTGAAACTTGAAAATGCGAATCTACCTACAAGGTGCATGTACGAGCGCTCAAAAGCTCCTGCTTTCACGGCATTCCTTTCGTAATTTTTATCATAATATTTCACGAATAAGCTTATTTCATTCGTATTCATATTGAACTGATATTTTTGAATATTGTAGTACTGAAAATTTCTAGAATGTTGTTCACCAGGAATCTTACCCCTTGTCTAGATGTTGGCAAAAGACCGTAAAAAAAAATTTAGAAAAGCATTGCCGTGAAGTCAGGAGCTTTTGGGTGCTCGTTCATCCACCTCGTAGGTAGATTCGCATTCTCCAGTTTTAGAAACCAATTGGAAAGATTTTGACAGCTGTCGAAAAAAAATTTCAAACCAAGGCGAAAATCCAGACTTCAAGTCAGTTGGACTCTCCCAAGTCCAACCTGTAGCGTCCACATCGTGGGAGTCGGTCAACGTCTTTTCGGAGGCGGCCAATAGCAGGCAATGGCAACACGGCATTAATAATGTCGATGGCGTGAGACAGGTAACGCTGTGGGCATAAGATCGAATGTTGGGCAAAGAAGGCAGCCCCTTAAAATGGCCCACTCCCACCAATGTTGGTGTCCGGCATTCAGCCTAACGAGAGGGGCATAGGGGTAATACCCCGTGTGGGTGTAGGTTAGCAGCCCTCACCTGCAAAACCACAAGTAGCTATTGATTTACGTAGAAGAAATCGGCCTGAGGGCCAACGGCCGGGCGATCGGAACCCGGCCATACTTGTGACGGACTTCGGGAGCACCCGGTCCGATACCGACGCGCAGGCACCTCGAACAACTAAGGTTGCATGTTCAATTTGCGTACCCGTACGAGTGTTTTCCTCGACGAGAGAATTGGCCAATCACATGCGCACACACCGTGCCCAAGTAACGGTTCCGAATCCTTCGAGACCTGGGCCGTCTTGGGTCTCGGTGGCCGAGCAGACTGCAAGCCACGGCTTCGTGTGCATGTTATGTGAACCGAGTAGGGAGTTCACAACAAAGATCGGCCTCGGGGTGCACAGGCAACGAGCCCATCTAGAGGCCGCGAATGAGGATATTAACATCGAACGTCATCATAGAGGAAACTCGTCCGAGGAGATGAAAATCGCCGCGGTCGAGGAGGCACACGTGATTGAGTACGGCCGAAGCAGACTGGGCGAAGAGGTCCGGTTTGTTGATGTCTTTCTGAGTCAGTTCTTTCCAGGAAGAACAATTGACTCATTTAGAGTCATGAGAAGAACTCCAACCCATAGGGTTTTGTTGGAACAGGCCATCACGGAGTTGTCCTCCTCGAGGTTCCCTAGCCCGGATTTCACTATTGGTGATCAGGAGTCACTCGGTGCCTCTATACCTGATGCGGACCAGTACCTTGAAGCGGCAAGGAGTCTATTGCCAAGGGTCAGAGTCCGAATTTCGGGCTCTCAAGCGCTGGTCGCGTTAGCAGAACAGGTCTAGGCAAGCCTAGACACGTCAGGAATGATAGGGGCCTGCCTAAAAGCCATGATAACATCATATGGCAAACAAAAACGGTGGTATACGAGAAAAAGAAGGGTTGTACCGCCTGATAATAGAGATACTAGAAGGCGTAAGGAATATGCGGACATGCAAAATCTTTTTGAAAAGAATATGTCAAGGGCCGCAAAGCAGATTCTGAACGGAGGGGATGAAACATCTAATCCATTCCTCGAGGAAATGGTGAACCACTGGGAACCAGTGTTAACCGATCCCTCGGCTCCAGTTCAGCAACATGAATCCCTGCCAGAACATCGGCAAAAATCTCCTACCGCTTCAGCGATTAGTGAAAGCGAGATCAGTACGGTGAAAATTCCATACAACTCAGCTCCTGGCATTGATGACGTAACATTCGCCATGTGGAGTAAAGTTCCACCAGCTCATAGGGCTCTCCTGTACAACCTAGTGTTGCATCTGGGATCATTTCCAGACTAGCTCTCAGCGAGCAGGAAGATATTCATCCCTAAGAGAACAGGTGGTGTAACACTCGCTGATTTTAGGCCAATCAGCATAGCGTCTGTCATAGTCCGCCAATTACATAATAAATTGGCGAGAAGTATGGGGCGGCAGGGGTCATTGATGAGAGGCAACGATGCCCAGAAGACGGTTGTGCCGAAAACATTTCGGTGTTGGCAGCCGTCCTACATCACGCCAGACAACACCTGAAAGAGCTGCATCTAGTGTCTCTAGATGTGGCCAAAGCGTATGACTCCGTCAGCCATCCGGCAATAACATCCGCCATGACAGAGGCTGTAATACCTGAAGTGCTGGTCAGGTACGTGGCCGCCACATACTCCAGGAGTACAACTGTCTCGGAGTGTGACGGTATAAGATCTCACGAGATCCCGGTAAGCAGGGGAGTTCGCCAGGGCGATCCTATGTCGGGCATTTTGTTCGCATTGGTGGTGAACAGGGTCTTGAGGGCGGTTCCTCCTCAAGTGGGGTACAGTGTGGAAGGCGATCCGATAAACGCGATCGCTCGAAGCATCCGAGCGCGTCGCCTTACAATGTAATAATTGGGAATACTTATTCAAAATTAAATGGATTATTTAAATTCAAATGCATTTCTTGAATGAAAAATTACGAAAAGCACTGCCATGAAGGCAGGAGCTTTTGAGCGCTCGTACATGCACCTTGTAGGTAGATTCGCATTTTTCAGTTTTGGAAACCAATTGAGGAAATTTTTGACAGCTGTCAAACAAATTTTCAAACTGAGGCGATAATCCAGACTTCAAGTCAGTGCTTTAGGTGACCAATTTTTTTTTCGATGATTCGCTAAAATTTTCCACGGTATCTATGGTCTTGGTGATGCGATCGGGACAAAATTTCGCACGTAGTTTGAATACATTATTCCTCAGCTAGGTGCAAAATTTCATTCCAATCAAATTGTTAATTTCGAAATTATCAGGAAAATAATATTTTGAACGGCCATATTTACGGAACCCCTAGTCTAATTTTGCTCATTGATGAACGTGACCGTGAAATTCGCGATCCAAACCCACCCTGAAAATTTCAATTTCTTAGGCCTTTCCCTTCGGAAGTTATAATTTTTTATGGTTCTGGTCATGCGATCTGAACAAAATGTTGCTTTAATATATCATTCTCGTTTAAAATACAAAATTTTATCTCGATCGAATCCGTAGTTTGGAAATTATCGAGAAAACAAAATTTCAAACGACCGTATTTACGGAACCCCTAGTATAATTCTGCTCATTGATAAACGTGAACGCCACATTTCAGATCTACACCTATCCTGAAAATTTTAAGTCCCTAGGCCTTTCCGTTCGAAAGTTATGATTTTCTATGGTTTCTATGGTTCTGGTCATGCGGTCTAGAGAAATGTAGCTTGAATATATCATTCTCCATTAGTATACAGAATTTCGTCACGATCGAATCTGTAGTTTGGAATTTATCAAGAAAACTAAATTTCAAACGACCATATTAACGGAACCCCTAGTATAATTTCGCTCATAGATGAAATTGATCACGACAATCGAGATCCACAACTATCCTGAAAATTTCAAGTCCTTAGGCGTTTCCGTTCAAAAGTTACAATTTTCTATGGTTTCTATGGTTCTGGTGACGCGAGCTGAACATTTTGCATGTAGCTTGAACCACTCATTTTCCATTAGAGTGCAAAATTTCATCTCGATCGAATCTGTAATTTCAAAGTAATCAGGAAAATAAAATTTCGAGCGGTCATATTTACGGAACCCCTCGGCGAATTCTGCCCAATAACGAACTTAACCACGTGTGTGGATGGTTTAGTTTCCAAACAGGTACAAAAGAGAAATTGCAGGCCAAGGTAGGAAAATTCAATTCAAAGCATTAACCCCTATGAATGTGAATGGTGTTATTGTGATTCCCAATATTATTGATATCTCGATCCGAAGTTGATTTGATGTACGTTCGATTTTACGTACGAAATCTGAATATTAGTTGTAGTTGATTATCTGACCCCTCGTACATTTCGATTGGTTTGTTGATTGGGAGTAACAGTTGAATTGTTTGATTTATTTACGATTGTGAGGAACTAAGTGAACGATAGATGCTTTATTTGGATGTTTTTTTGATGTTTGTGAAAATTTCGATTTTATGTACGCATTTTACCATCATTTTTTTTCTTAAATATAATATGTTCGTTTAAAATTTCGAGGTTTTCTTTCCTGAATACCTGTTCCTAAGAAGAATAAGACAAAAGACTCTCTCTTCGTGCAGAGAGCATGAATCTAGGCCTTTTCGGAAAATAGATAAGTGTACAAGGCAGTTTTCTAGTTAAACAGCTCAGGTTATAGATAGATAAAAAAATTGGTGACAGCGGAATACGAGTAATAAAGGGTAGAACACCCCAGGTTCACTACAACAACAATGGTAGAGTTTCAACCCTAATAAGTGTGTAGCGACTTCATTAGTACCATCAGGGAGAGTGCAGAAAATCAAAGTTCTCACCCGGCCACAGTTCCTGTTACAACATGGCGACCCAATCCGCCAATTCGGCCCTGCGGAAGAGTTGCGTTACTTGGGAGTTAATATAAGCCCTCAGGGACTGAGAAAGAGCAGCCCCGTAATGGGGGTGGAACGCTAAAGAGTTTCACGAGCTCTACTTGAGTCGCATTAACGCCTTAAGATCTTGCGTTGTTTTCTGGTACCCAGTTATTATCACTCGATGGTATTGTCTGGGTGCACCATGAAGGTCCTGAAGCAGCTGGACCTCCAGATTAGAGCGGCAGTAAGGCGATGGGTGGAATTGCCCAAAGATACACCGCTTGGGTATTTTCACGCCTATGTGAAAAATGGTGGACTCGGGATTCCCGCATTCGCCATCATTAGACCTGGTTTCTTCAGGGACAGACTGGCTCGCCTAAAGAAGTCGTCCTAGAAGGCGGCTAGATCTATCTCGGATACAGATTGGGCCCAACATAAGATCGGTTGGGTCGAGAAAGTCCTGTCCATAGGTGGTGACAGGATATACTCTGCAGAACAACGCAAACAGTACTAGGCTATGAGGTTCTATACTTCTAATGATGGGTATGAGCTAAGGGAGAGTGAGAACAGCCCACACGAACATAAATTGTAGGGCTGGGTGTACTAGCACCGAGACAGCGGCACACGTAATCCAGTGTTGCTTTCGCACTCATGGCGGAAGGATCATTAGACACGATGCCGTGTGCAAGACACTCTCTGGCTTTTTCAAAAATAAGGGGCTCGAGGTGCACAACGAACCGCGCCTACGAACATCAGAGGGCGTTCGTAAAACTGACCTGGTTGTCGTGAGGGAGCACGATGTGTGGGTCGTAGATACCCAGGTCTTGTCAGGCGCGCAGCCGCTTGACCTGGCCCTCAGTTTGAAGGTCGGCAAGTATAATATCGATCCGGTTAAGGACGAAGTCGCCAGGCTGACTTGTAGGCCGGCCTCATCTGTGAGGGTCACATCATGCACTCTCTCCTGGCGAGGTGTATGGTCTCAACAGTCAGCAGATATATTGACTGACGACTGGGGAATACCAATTGGGCTACTCAGTGGAATAACCACTAGGGTGTTGCAAGGGTCGTCCACGAACTGGACCCGGTGGAACCAAATAACATCAAGGGTTCCTAGTCTCAGACTCGGTGTCGGGTAGGGTGTTCGCGCGGGCAAATTACCCCTGGGCAACCTGCTCCCATGAGAGCTGAATTCGGTTGCAGGAAATCAAACCGTGCTCACTTCTTGTATCAGGAGTGGGAACAGAGGAGGTTTTAGTGAGTACGTCCCCCGTGAACTCGGGTAAAGAGTCTGCACACACCGCCGAACAGCTTTGGCGAAGGTCCGTAAACAGGATTTTAACTCTCAAAAAAAAAAAAAATTATCAATTTCTTTTTCGATAAATCGCTAGAATTTTCTACGGTATCTATGGTCTTGGTAATGCGATCTGGACAAAATTTCCCACGTAGTTCGAATTTATTATTCTCCATCTATGTGCGAAATTTCAATCCAATCCAATAAGTAGTTTCGAAATTATCAGGAAAAAAATAGTTTGAACGGCAATATTTACGGAACCCTTTGTCTCATTTTGCTCATTGTTGAACGTGACCGCGATATTTGCGATCCGAACCTATCCTGAAAATTTCAAGGGCCTTTCTGTTCGAAAGTTATGATTTTCTATGGTTCTGATCATGCGATCTGGGAAAAATTTAGCTCGAATATATCATTCCCAATTTAAATACAAAATTTCGTCACGATAAAATCCATAGTTTTGGAATTATCAAGAAAACCGAATTTCAAACGGCCATATTCACGGAACCCCTAGTCTAATTTTGCTCATTGATGAACGTTACCGCAAAATTCGCGATCCGAACCTATCCTGAAAATTTCAAGTCCCTAGGCCTTTCCATTACAAAGTTATAATTTTCTATGGTTTCTATGGTTCAGGTCATGCGACCTGGACAACATTCTGCATGTAGCTTGAACACTTAATTCTCCATCTGAGTGCTAAATTTCACATCGATCGAATCAATAGTTTCGGGGTGATCTGAAAAACAAAATTTCGAGCGGCCATATTTACGGAACCCCTGGGCGAATTTTGCTTTGATGTTGTTGCTGGACGACTAAAAAAACACGACTTGGGAAAATGCGAGGACCACCGGAAGCCATCCCTGTCCATACTTCGATTATCACCCATGCATAGCGGTCTTATCTCTCCTTTCTCCTCATAACTCCTGTCACAAAGCCGTAAACGCCTTCCAGCATCCTTCATGCTGTATCATTTTCTCTATTACCTATATTCTCAACCGGCGGTAAGCGACCTATCTTTCCAAGCAGTCCGTACCTTTCCTCCGTCCATCTGAGGGAGTGACAGAACAGCTTCCGGTCCTGCGCGTCCAATATACAGAATTTTGTCCAGCTCGCATGACCAGAACTATAGAAACCAGAGAAAACTATAACTTTGTAATGGAAAGGCCTAGGGACTTGAAATTTTCAGGATAGGTGTGGATCTTGAATGTTGCAGTAACGTTCATCAATGAACAAAATCAGACTAGGGGTTCCGGAAATATGGCCGTTTGAAATTCAGTTTTCTTGATAATTTCAAAACTATGGATTTGATCGTGACGAAATTTTGTATTCAAATTGAGAATGATATATTCCAGCTAAATTTTTTTCAGATCGCATGATCAGACCATAGAAGACCCTCCGCATCAACCACATAACCCAGATATAGGAGTTCAGGTCGACAAAAATGACACTTCTTCTCAGCAACCGTCAGATTGGCCGCCTCAAGGCGTTTAAAGACCTCCTTTAACACCTCCACATGCCTTTCAAAGGTTGCGGTAATAATGATAATGTCGTCTAAATAGACGAACACAAATGGTTCTAAATCAGGACCAAGAACTGTGTCAATCAGACGCTGAAATGTGGCGGGACTATTTGACAGTGCCATAGGTAGGCGTAGGAACTGAAATAAACCCCTATTGGGAACAGTAAAGGCAGTTAAGGGGTGAGAAGATTTTTCTAAGGGTACTTGGAAGTAGGCAAACTTGATGTCCATAGATGACAAAAACTTGGCGTTACGAAGGCGGTCCAAAGTGGAATTGATGTAAGGGAAAGGATACGCATTCTTCTCCGTACCCGTTTGGGTTCTCGGTAATCGACGCAAAACCGGTACGATTCATCCTTTTTCTTTACTAAGAGGATGGGGGACGACCAAGGGCTGGAAGATGGTTCAAATATACCTTGTTCGAGCAATTCGTCCAGCTTTGTATCAATATGACACTGCATCACAGGACTAACTGGATAGTACCTCTGCTTGATAGGTCTACAAGAGGTTTTTATCTCATGCTCCACCAGACTAGTACACCCCCGATTCAGAAAATAATAACTTTCGAACGGAAAGGCCTAGGGACTTGAAATTTTCAGGGTAGGTTCGGATCCCAAATTTCGCGGTTATGTTCTTCAATGAGAAAAATTAGAATAGGGTTTCCGTAAATATGGCCATTTGAAAATCAGTTTTCTTGATAATTTCAAAACTATGGATTTGATCTTGACGAAATTTTGTATTTGAATTGAGAATGATATATTCGAGCTACATTTCTTTCAGATCGCATGATCAGAATCATAGAAACCATAGAAAATCATAAATTTCGAACGGAAAGGCCCAGGGACTTGAAATTTTCAGGATAGGTTCGGATCGCGAATTTCGTGGTTACGTTCATCGATGAGCAAAATTAGACAAGAGGTTCCGTAAATATAGCCGTTCAGACTATTTTTTTCGTGATAATTTCGAAACTACTTTCTCGATTGGAATGACGACGTAGACATAGAAGAAGAATAATGTATTCAAACGACGAAATTTTGTCCAGATCGAATTACCAAGACCATAGATACCGTAGAAAATTCTAGCGAATTATCGAAAAAAAATTGGTCACCTAAAGCACCGACTTGAAGTCTGGATTTTTGCCTTAGTTTGAAATTTTCTTTGACAGCTGTCAAAATCTTTCCAATTGGTTTCTTCAACTGAAGAATGCGAATCTACCTACAAGGTGAATGAACGAGCGCTCAAGAGCTCCTGACTTCACGGCAGTGCTTTCCTTTTATTTTTTTCATTACTGACATTATTCTACATTCTTGATAGTTACGAAATCTATGACATTCTGTATTTGAAAATTTTCTTTCTTCAATTTTATTTTTCCGACAATTTTCCAATGTTTTCAATAATTATTCTCCTATTCGGGGCGGAGACGAATACAACAAATCAAAAACCATGAACATCGGTCCAACCGTTATCGAGCTATAAGTGTTTGAACAAACCCGACCTTGTTTTATATATTATAATAGCAGACCCGGCCACGCGTTGATGTGACTGGGGTATAAGTTGAAATAAATTGTAGTGAAATATTCAAACAGTGGAATTATTATTATTATTAACCCTAACCTATCCCTAACTTAACCTTAACCTAACCCTATCCAAACCCTAACCTAACCCTATCGTGACCCTAACTTAAACCGAACCCAACCCAATGCATTTTTTTTTTGTTTAGTCAGGGGGAATCCTCATGGACGAACTATCTCCGATAGATAGAACAGTGTGAGACTTCGTGTGAAGCACGACCTACCCTAACTAAACCTAACCTGCTGTTTCAGATTCCGGGCATTTATAACCTACTAACCTTTTGACTCTTGTTGTTCGTATCTCTATCACGATCTTTGTCGTGTGATAATTGTGTTATCTATGAATTTGAATTTCATAGGAGTCTCTTCTTCTGGATAATTTAAATTGAGATTACTCAATTTCTGTTTCTACGTAGTTGATCTCTGGGTCTTTTGTGATAGGTGGGTATCCTAACCACATCTTTTGCGGGGTTGTAGTCAACTAGTCTTCTCAGCTCATCATTTGGGTGTTGACTTGCTTTTTCAAATATCTTCTCGGCCTTCTTTTTTAGTAAATCTGTGACAGTTTCCCATTCTAAGTCTCTTTGGATTTGTTGGTTTCTTACGAACCACGGCAAATTCATTGCTGCTCGGAGCAGTTTATTCTCTGTTGCTTGAATCTTCTTTATATGGCTATTGGCTGCATGGCCCCATGCCGCCGAGCCATATGTTAGTTGGGGTCTTGCAATTGACTTGATCATTCGTAGTTTCGTGCTTTGGTTCATTTGGCTTCTTCTTCCTAGTAGTGGGTAAAGTCTACTCATTGCTGAGTTTGTTTTATCCACTGCATATTTTATATGGTTTTTCCATGTAAGCCCTTTATCTAGTTTTACTCCTAGATATTTGACTTCATTTTCCCATTTTATCTCTTCTCCATCTATCTGTAGGTTGGAATTAATTTCAAGTCTCCGCTTCTGTAGTAGAATAGCTTGGCTCTTTTTGCTATTTATTTGAATTTTCCATTTAATGAACCATTGCTCTAAATCTTCTAGTGCTTCTTGCAGTCTTCTGTGTATGACATCTGGTCGTCGATGTCTGAAGGCTATTCCCGTGTCATCTGCATAAAGGGCTAGCAGATTCCTTGGGTTCTTAGGAATATCGTAGATATATATGTTGTAGAGCAGAGGTCCTAGAACTGATCCTTGGGGTACTCCTGCTTCTACTTGTCTGGTGGTAGATAATGTGTCGTCTATTTTGACATAAAAATTCCGGTTCCTCAGGTAGTTTCTTATTATCTTGCAGGTTTTGGTGGTGTAGCCTGCCATCATCATCTTGTAGGCAAGTCCTTCGTGCCAAACTCGGTCGAAGGCTCTCTCGACATCTAATAGCACTAATCCTGTGGCTTGTTTATTCTGAAATCCTTCAGCGACATATTCAGTGATCCTTAACAGTTGAAGTTCTGTGGAATGATTTCTTCTGAATCCAAATTGTTCCGGTGGTATCAGATTCAGCGCTTCTGTTTCTTCATTGAGTCTTCTTGCAAGGACTCTTTCGACAATTTTTCCAAGGGCTGACAGTAGACTTATCGGCCTGTAATTTTGTGGGAATTTTCTATCTTTTCCTGGCTTATTGAACACAATTACTTCTGCTGTTTTCCATCTTTCCGGATGATATTCTGTTCTCATCACGGCGTTTGCTATATTGGTAAGCGCTGCTATTCCTTTTCTGGGCAATTTCCGTAACATAAAGTTTGTTACTTTGTCTTTCCCTGGAGCTTTCCTGTTTTTCAATTTCTTGATGATTTCTTTAATTTCCGTTGGTGTTGTTGGGTTTGGGATGGTATCGCCTTCCGGTGGTTCCAACATCAATTCTTCATTTCCTTCAACTTCTTCTTCTAAGTCTTCATTGTCATCGTCTTCTCTGTAGTTGATTCTGGCTTCTCGTTCTATTGCGTCAACCAGAGCTTCGGCTTTTTCAAGCTTTGAGTAGGCAATCCCATCATAGCTCCGTGTAGAGGGGGAATTTCGGTTTTCTCGCGTCGTAAGCACTTTTGCATCTTCCATGCTGAGTGGTCTATGGTGTTTAGCTCTCTAACTCTTTGGTTCCATCTGTCTGTTCTCAGTTCTCTCAGTGCATTTTTCAGCACTTGGCTGTGTTTATTCAGCTCTTTCTTGTCTTCTTCTCTATGTGAAGTTCTGTAGTTCTTCCTAAGTTTTCTATTCCTCTTTATAAGCTCCTTTTTTGCTTTTGGGGTTTCACCATGTGGATGTTTCGGGGCTGGCCTTTCGATTCTTCTGGTACTTTCCTCGTAGGCTTCTTTTATTCGGGTTTCTAATTTTTCAACTTCATCTTCTAGATCTTCAGGGGTTCTTATCTGTGGAATTTCAGTAATTTTCTCCTGAAGTATTTCACTGTACTTTTGCCAGTCTGTGAAGTCTTTTGTTTGAAGTTCTTCTGTTATCGGTCTGCGTCCCAATCTGAGTTCTATTGGGTTGTGGTCTGATGTGCCCTCTTCTAAAGTATCAAGTGTGAAATCTTGGGTAATATCTTTCATTATGACGATATCTAATACGTCCGGTAGGCCATTACTTCTGGGCAGGTAGGTCGGGATTTCAGGTCCTAATACTATGGCATTCACTTTTTCGGCGTACTTCTTAAGCTTCTTTCCATTTTGGTTTTCAGTTCTGCTATTCCATTCTCTTGATTTGCAGTTCATATCGCCAATAATGATGTTCGGGTAGTTTCCTTCAAGCATCTTCTTCAGATCTTCCTCTATTAAGTCATTTTGGGGTGGTTTGTAGGCTGACGTAATTTTCATTTGTCCTCGATTCGTATTAACTATAATCGAGATGGATTCTATTTGGCCATTATTCAGTACATCGTCAAAATAGTGGTCGATGTTTCTCTTGACTATTAGGGCTACGCCCCCTCCTGTACAATTTCTGTCATTTCTGTATATTTCATGGTCGGGAAATGAAATTCTATTTCTTGTAGATAGTCTCGTCTCCTGAATGGCTATAATATCCGGTTGTTTCTCGGATATTATTTCTTCTATTTCAGATCTACGGGCTCGTAGACCGTTTGTGTTCCATGAGACAATCTTCAGGTTGTTTTTATTCGCGTTAGTCACTAGCTCCATTAATTGGGTTTAGTGAGTTTACGGAACTTTTTGTCCATCTCTATTTCCAGGAATTTCATGAGCTTACTCATGATATTCTTGGTGAAGGTATCTAGATCCTCGGTGGTTTCGGGTCCTTTCTTGTTGGTCTCTTCTTTCTTCTTTTGGCTGCTCTTCTTGGATTTTCCATTTTTTGGGGCTTCTTTCTTCTGGAACCCAATGCATTTTTTTTTTTTTTTTTGTTTAGTCAGGGGGAATCCTCATGGACGAACTATCTCCGATAGATAGAACAGTGTGAGACTTCGTGTGAAGCACGACCTACTCTAACTAAACCTAACCTGCTGTTTTAGATTCCGGGCATTTATTACCTACTAACCTTTTGACTCTTCTTGTTCGTATCTCTATCACGATCTTTGTCGTGTGATGCTTGTGTTACCTATGAATTTGAATTTCATAGGAGTCTCTTCTTCTGGATGATTTAAATTGAGATTACTCAATTTCTGTTTCTACGTAGTTGATCTCTGGGTCTTTTGTGATAGGTGGGTATCCTAACCACATCTTCTGCGGGGTTGTAGTCAACTAGTCTTCTTAACTCATCATTTGGGTGTTGACTTGCTTTTTCAAATATCTTCTCGGCCTTCTTTTTTAGGAAATCTGTGACAGTTTCCCATTCTAAGTCTCTATGGATTTGTTGGTTTCTTACGAACCACGGCATATTCATTGCTGCTCTGAGCAGTTTATTCTCTGTTGCTTGAATCTTCTTTATATGGCTATTGGCTGCATTGCCCCATGCCGCCGAGCCATATGTTAGTTGGGGTCTTGCAATTGACTTGATCATTCGTAGTTTCGTGCTTTGGTTCATTTGGCTTCTTCTTCCTAGTAGTGGGTAAAGTCTACTCATTGCTGAGTTTGTTTTATCCACTGCATATTTTATATGGTTTTTCCATGTAAGCCCTTTATCTAGTTTTACTCCTAGATATTTGACTTCATTTTCCCATTTTATCTCTTCTCCATCTATCTGTAGGTTGGAATTAATTTCAAGTCTCCGCTTCTGTAGTAGAATAGCTTGGCTCTTTTTGCTATTTATTTGAATTTTCCATTTAATGAACCATTCTTCTAAATCTTCTAGTGCTTCTTGCAGTCTTCTGTGTATGACATCTGGTCGGCGATGTCTGAAGGCTATTCCCGTGTCGTCTGCATAAAGGGCTAGCAGATTCCTCGGGTTCTTAGGAATATCGTAGATATATATGTTGTAAAGCAGAGGTCCTAGAACTGATCCTTGGGGCACTCCTGCTTCTACTTGTCTGGTGGTAGATAATGTGTCGTCTATTTTGACATAAAAATTCCTGTTCCTCAGGTAGTTTCTTATTATCTTGCAGGTTTTGGTGGTGTAGCCTGCCATCATCATCTTGTAGGCAAGTCCTTCGTGCCAAACTCGGTCGAAGGCTCTTTCGACATCTAATAGCACTAATCCTGTGGCTTGTTTATTCTGAAATCCTTCAGTGACATATTCAGTGATCCTTAACAGTTGAAGTTCTGTGGAGTGATTTCTTCTGAATCCAAATTGTTCCGGTGGTATCAGATTCAGCGCTTCTGTTTCTTCATTGAGTCTTTTTGCAATAACTCTTTCGACAATTTTTCCAAGGGCTGACAGTAGACTTATCGGCCTGTAGTTTTGTGGGAATTTTCTATCTTTTCCTGGCTTATTGAACACAATTACTTCTGCTGTTTTCCATCTTTCCGGATAATATTCTGTTCTCATCACTGCGTTTGCTATATTGGTAAGCGCTGCTATTCCTTTTCTGGGCAATTTCCGTAACATAAAGTTTGTTACTTTGTCTTTCCCTGGAGCTTTCCTGTTTTTCAATTTCTTGATAATTTCTTTAATTTCCGTTGGTGTTGTTGGGTTTGGGATGGTATCGCCTTCCGGCGGTTCCAACATCAATTCTTCATTTCCTTCGACTTCTTCTTCTAAGTCTTCATTGTCATCGTCTTCTCTGTAGTTGATTCTGGCTTCTCGTTCTATTGCGTCAACAAGAGCTTCGGCTTTTTCAAGCTTTGAGTAGGCCATCCCATTAGCTCCGTGTAGAGGGGGAATTTCGGTTTTCTCGCGTCGTAAGCACTTTTGCATCTTCCATGCTGAGTGGTCTATGGTGTTTAGCTCTCTAACTCTTTGGTTCCATCTGTCTGTTCGCAGTTCTCTCAGTGCATTTTTCAGCACTTGGCTGTGTTTATTCAGCTCTTTCTTGTCTTCTTCTCTATGTGAAGTTCTGTAGTTCTTCCTAAGTTTTCTATTCCTCTTTATAAGCTCCTTTATTGCTTTTGGGGTTTCACCATGTGGATGTTTCGGGGCTGGCCTTTCGATTCTTCTGGTACTTTCCTCGTAGGCTTCTTTTATTCGGGTTTCTAATTTTTCAACTTCATCTTCTAGATCTTCAGGGGTTCTTATCTGTGGAATTTGAGTAATTTTCTCCTGGAGTATTTCACTGTACTTTTGCCAGTCTGTGAAGTCTTTCGTTTGAAGTTCTTCTGTTATCGGTCTGCGTCCCAATCTGAGTTCTATTGGGTTGTGGTCTGATGTGCCCTCTTCTATAGTATCAAGTGTGAAATCTTGGGTAATATCTTTCATTATGACGATATCTAATACGTCCGGTAGGCCATTACTTCTGGGCAGGTAGGTCGGAATTTCAGGTCCTAATACTATGGCATTTAGTTTTTCGGCGTACTTCTTGAGCTTCTTCCCATTTTGGTTTTCAGTTCTGCTATTCCATTCTCTTGATTTGCAGTTCATATCGCCAATAATGATTTTCGGGTAGTTTCCTTCAAGCATCTTCTTCAGATCTTCCTCTATTAAGTCGTTTTGGGGTGGTTTGTAGGCTGACGTAATTTTCATTTGTCCTCGATTCGTATTCACTATAATCGAGACGGCTTCTATTTTCCCATTATTTAGTATATCGTCAAAATAGTGGTCGATGTTCCTCTTGACTATTAGGGCTACGCCCCCTCCTGTACAATTTCTGTCATTTCTGTATATTTCATGGTCGGGAAATGAAATTCTATTTCTTGTAGATAGTCTCGTTTCTTGAATGGCTATAATATCCGGTTGTTTCTCGGATATTATTTCTTCTATTTCAGATCTACGGGCTCGTAGACCGTTTGCGTTCCATGAGACTATCTTAAGTTTGTTTTTATTTTCGTTAGTCACTAGCTCCATTAGTTGGGTTTAGTGAGTTTTCGGAACTTTTTGTCCATCTCTATTTCCAGGAATTTCATGAGCTTGCTCATGATATTTTTGGTGAAGGTATCTAGATCCTCGGTGGTTTCGGGTCCTTTTTTGTTGGTCTCTTCTTTCTTCTTTTGGCTGCTTTTCTTAGATTTTCCATTTTTTGGGGCTTCTTTCTTCTGCTCTTGTTTGAGTGGTAGCGTTTTCTTCTTCTTATCTCCTTCCTTCTGTTCTTGTTGGACAGTAGGCATCTTTTTCTCTTCTTCTTTTCTTGCTTTGGTCGCAGTCTTCTTTTTGGTCACCAGTTTCCACTCGCTACATCCTTTGTAGCTGGCTGGGTGACCTGTTTTTCCGCAGAGCGCACAGGTAGAATTTCTCTCCTCGTTTTCTCTTGTTAGCGTACAATCTTTACTATTGTGCGCTCCAGAGCATTTAACACATCTCCATGGGAATGTGCATTTACTTTGCGCATGTCCGTAACGTTGACATCTATGACATTGGCCAGGTCCAATGCTCTTTTTCTTCGGCTCTACTACACAATTTATACCGTAGAGCTGTTTCACTTCGAATACCTTCTTATTTTGGGTTTTCACCAAAAATAAGGGTATTGCCTTCTTGGTTTTGTTGGATGTCATCCTTATGACATCCGCGTCGGTAACGCCTTGCTCGGCTAAGTCTTCATTGATGATGGTAATATCTGCGTCTAGTGGTAGATATCGTACCACCGCGTAGATTTTCTTTTCTTCTTCCCTTTGGAGCGTGTAGAATTCTTTTCCCTTTGACTCGAGGAATTTCGTCATCTTCCTGTGGTCATCGGGGGATTGAGGTACAACACGAATGCCGTCCCTTACTGTGGTCGCTCTTTGATAATTTATACCTTTCGCTTGCATTTCTCTCGACATTTGAGTCCAGTCGGCAGTGCCCTTCAAGGTCACTGGTGGGACCTTTTCTTTCCTCGGCTCAATTGGAATAAAGACTCCAATTTCTTCGGCGGGTGCAGAAGAAGCTTCTACTGGGCGATTCACTTTTTGCAGCGCTGCAGTGTATGTCATTTTCTTAGCTGGCTCTCCTGCAGCTATAATACTCCTTCCGGGTTGTCCTATGGGGGCCTCTTTTGCTGGTGCGGGGGTTGACACTCTCTCTTCTGTTCCAGAGGAGAAGCCATTTTCTTTTCTCTTAGCCCGTTTCCGCGGCTTCGAGGGCTGAGACATTTCTGCTCTCAAGGATTTCACCTCATCTGATAAAGTTTTAAGACTCTCCGTCAAAACTTTCAGTTGACTCATGAGGCTGTTGATCTGGTCCTTCTGTTCTTTTATAATCCGATCTTTTTCGGATTCATCATTAACTTCTTCTTCTTCAATATCCATATCGGATATTTCTTCATCCGATAAGTTTTCGGCATCGGATTCTCTGTCCTCATTTGCAGAGTCGTATTCCGACATTTTGTCAGAGTGACTCAGCAAACAACACTTAAACACTTTTTTCACTTTCCACTAAATTCACTTTTGTCTCTTCAATGTAAAATAATCTGTGGAACCATCGATCTAAACCTGGACTCAACACAGTTATATTTTTCTTCTTCTTATCACTTCTATACGAGGTTCACTTGGCACACATGCGCATTTCTCAATACGTCTGCACTCCTCGAGGGTTCAATCGCTACTGAACCCAATGCAATCCCTAACCCATTCCTTTTTTTTTGCTTGTGGACAAAAATCTGCTGCTAGATTCAACCACGCCCCTTGTCGTGGAATATGTCTGTTTGGCTTGATGTTGATACCGACCGACTAAAAAAAAACTTCAACTTGGAAAAAGACATCCCTATCCGTACTTCGATGATCCCCCATGCATAGCGGTCCTCTCTCTCCTTTCTCCTAGTGACTCCTGTCACAAAAATGTAAACGCCTTCCAGCATCCTTCATGCTGTATCATTTTCTCTCGTATATTCTTAACTGGCGGTAAGCGGCCTATCTTTCCAACCAGTGCGTTCCTTTCCTCCGTCCATCTGAGGGAGTGACAGAACATGTGCTTCGGGTCATCTACAACGTGGCATGCATGATACATATCATCCCGTTAGCGTCCTATCTTCTTAGTCGAGGTACCATAAGATCCAGGCCTTGTCAAAAATTGAGTAAAATAGTCGTTTTATACTCACATTGGATCCACTACTCCAAATTCCTGATCGGGAAGCGGCATCTTACCCTCCATCATCCCATCTTTCCTAGCATTTCCTCAGTGTAATCCTTCCTGCCATACGTCGATTTCCCGGTAGAACTCCTCCTCTGGTATAAAGGAAACATCTTTCTGCCACCATTAGGTCAATTGGTAGGAAACCAGCAATCACTTGGACAGCCTCCGCCGACACAGTTCTGTATGCCAAAGCTACCCTTTAGAGTCCCAGTCTCTCTGCTGATTTATCCGAGAGCCATTGCATCCTCAGCGCTTCCCTTCCTTCTGGCGCCGCATATTAGATCTTCTTGGTCACGGCATCATTAATTATAATACTTACACTTCAAAACAAATCAGATACAACATTGATTAAACACTTTAGCGGGGTAAATCAATCACATAAATATTTGACAACCAATATATAAGTCAATCATTTTTCGTAACTGACATTATTCTACATTCTTGACAGTTACGAATTCTATGAACATTTTGTATTGAAAAATTTTCATTCTTTTATTTAATTTTCTCTTCAATTTTCCAATGTTTTTCATAGTTATTCTCCTATTCTGGACGGAGACGAATACAACAAATCAAAAACCATGAACATCGGTCCAGCCGTTCTCGAGTTATAAGTGTTGGTACAAACCCGACTTTGTTTTATATATTAAGAAGATATATACGATGGTTCCATGACATTGACGTTTCTGATTCATTACATGATCTTTGGTTCTATATTTTCACAACATGCGATGTACTCACTTTATTAAATTACCAAAACTCATTCTATACCGGCGCCATTGACTGAACAAGTAAAAATGATGAAAAGCACTGCCGTGAAGTCAGGAGCTTTTCAGCGCTCGTTTATACACCTTGTAGATTGATTCGCATATTCCATTTTAAGAAACCTATTGAAAAGATTTTGTTAGCTGTCAAAGAAAATTTAAAACTGAGGCGAAAATCTATACTTCACGTCGGTTCTTTAGGTGACCAATTTTTTTTTTTCGATAATTCGCTAGAATTTTCTACGGTATCTATGGTCGTGATAATGAGATCTGGACAAAATTTTCCACGTAGTTTGACTACATTATTTTCCATCTATGTGCGAAATTTCATTCCAATCCAATGGAGAGTTTCGAAATTATCAGGAAAAAAATAGTTTGAACGGCTATATTTACGGAACCCCTAGTCTAATTTTGCTCATTGATGAACGTGACCGCGAAATAAGCGATCCAAACCTATCCTGAAAAATTCAAGTCCCTAGGCCTTTCCGTAAGAAAGATATGATTTTCTATGGTTTCTATGGTTCTGATCATCCGATCTGGAAAAGATGTAGCTCGAATATATCATTCTCAATTCAAATACAAAATTTCGTCAAGATCGAATCCATAGTTTTGAAATTATGAATGGAACTGAATTTCAAACGGCCATATTTACGGAACCCATAGTCTTATTTTGCTCATTGATGAACGAGACCGCAACATTCGAGATCTTATCTGAAGATTTCAAATCCCTAGGCCTTTCCTTCACGAAGTTATAATTTTCTATGGTTTCTATGGTTCTGGTCATCCGAGCTGGACAAAATTCTGCATGTAACTTGAACACGTAATTCTCCATCTGAGTGCAAAAATTTCACCGCGATCGAATCTGTAGTTTCGAAGTAATCAGGGAAACAAACACATTTTGAGCGGCCATATTTATGGAGCCCCTGGTCAAATTTTGCCCAATAACGAACACAACCGCGGCATTCCAGATTCGAACCTACCCTGCAAGTTTCTAGGACATTCCGTTCGAAAGTTATCGTGTATACGGACGGACAGACAGACTCGAAATTTTCGACGGATTCGTCATCAGTGAGTCTAACATTGTCGTTTGAAATCATTTTCGGCTCAAAATTCGAAAAATACAGACAGCGTGACGAAATATAGACCTCGTGTAAGTAGTACGAGCGCTCAAAAATGAATGGGTAACAGGGCAGGAGTACTTGAGATTGTTCATTATTTGGGTGCAAAACGGGATATATTATATATTACTAGATGACCCGGCAAACGTTGTTTTGCCATATCTCTCCCTTTTTTCGCAATTTCAAAATTGCTCGAGGCCTTCGGCCTCTCTTACCTTAGGAAAGCCCGTTTCTCCCTCTCGAAAACGCGGGGGGCGCTTCGCGCCCCCGGTCTCTCCCTTTTTTCGCAATTTCAAAATTGCTCGAGGCCTTCGGCCTCTCGTCTCAAAATAACCTAACCTAAACCTAACCTAACCTAACCTAGCTGACCCGGCAAACGTTGTTTTGCCATATCTCTCCCTTTTTTCGCAATTTCAAAATTGCTCGAGGCCTTCGGTCTCTCTTACCTTAGGAAAGCCCGTTTCTCCCTCTCGAAAACGCGGGGGGCGCTTCGCGCCCCCGGTCTCTCCCTTTTTTCGCAATTTCAAAATTGCTCGAGGCCTTCGGCCTCTCTTACCTTAGGAAAGCCCGTTTCTCCCTCTCGAAAACGCGGGGGGCGCTTCGCGCCCCCGGTCTCTCCCTTTTTTCGCAATTTCAAAATTGCTCGAGGCCTTCGGCCTCTCTTACCTTAGGAAAGCCCGTTTCTCCCTCTCGAAAACGCGGGGGGCGCTTCGCGCCCCCGGTCTCTCCCATTTTTCGCAATTTCAAAATTGCTCGAGGCCTTCGGCCTCTCTTACCTTAGGAAAGCCCGTTTCTCCCTCTCGAAAACGCGGGGGGCGCTTCGCGCCCCCAGTCTCTCCCATTTTTCGCAATTTCAAAATTGCTCGAGGCCTTCGGCCTCTCGTTGTTCTGGCTATTAAAAAATAAGGGTTGATCGTAGAAGGATGAAAATTGGGGATTGTATGTATTTTTGTATGTTGTATCATAAAAAAATAGAAATTAGAAATTTTGTCTGAAAAATAAAAAAAAAAAAAAAAAAAAAAAAAAAATTTAGGGGTGGACTACCCCTACGATTTAGGGGGATGAAAAATAAATGTTGGCCGATTCTGATAGATACCGGATAAGCACAAAAAATTTCATCAAAATCGGTTAAGCCGTTTCGGAGGAGTATGGCAACGAACACTGCGGACACGAGAATTTTATATATTAGATTATAAAACCAAAATTGGCCCTTATGTTACATTATGACAAACTTCACAGGCCCTAAGGAAGCGGGTGTCACTACGCAAGAGCGATTCCACCATAAGACCAGATAGGTGCGCCTTGGGCTTAGAGTATAAAATAACAGGAGGAAGCATAAAATAAGTGGGTCCGGAATAGAACAGTGGCGTAGGCTAGGTTGGGTTCTAGGATCGCTATATCATTCCGTCACAATATCTTTTTTTCGAATTTTTAAACGGGAATAGTCAAAAGGAAAGACCTAGAAGCTCGAAATTTTCAGGGTTCGGACCTCGAATGCAGCGGTATGCAAATATATTTTCATTGCCTGAAATCAGTTCTGACAATAGCAAATTAAAATTTTTCTATGATTTCTCAATGGAAATAGTAATAATCTCCCATTCAATAAAAAAAGACATTAGATTAATACACATATTTTCAAAGGAAACATATTTATTGTTCTTGAAATGAAATTAATTTCGTGAACATATTATTGAATTTAATCTTATTCAACTAAATTATAATTTCACTACTTCGAACGGATTAATAAAGCTTATTATAAATATTTTAGACTTTCAAGTTCTCCCTAAAAAAATTACACATGCTACACGCCTATGGACAATATAAGCAATTCTAACCAAAACAGCCATGGAACTGCCAAAATAATGAATCACAAACAGAAGGTCAAGATGGCCGATTTAGTCACGATTTTTTAATATTGGGGGTTAGAGAATGCTCCTTCCTGTTATTCTATATTCTGAGGTCTTGGGTCAACATGTCAGACTTGCCAGAGACTCAGGCCCTCGCATCAATTTTGACATCATCATATTGGACGAGGAAGAGAATAGTGTATTTTCCTTGAAATGTGCCATATCTACAGAAACAACACAATGAACTCTAAAACCGACACTCGAACCCTCAGTAACATCTACAACTTTCTTTTGAATTGTGACCATTTCTGTTGATGATACAGGGATTGTTTCGTTCTTCATTTTATTCTTCATAAAAGTCATATGATCGTAGATGAAACACAAAAAAAGAAAAATTTCAATTAGAAATTGTGATAGGAAGTCCATTCTGTAAAAAGAAGATAATATGTAAAAAATTTTATGTTGTCATTCAAACACTTGCCTTAAGCCTAGTCACCAAGCTACATGTGTAATTTTGTCCAGATCGCATGACCAGAACCATAGAAATCATAGAAAATTGTAACTTTTGAACGGAAACACCTAGGGACTTGAAATTTTCAGGATAGGTGTGGATCTCAAATGTCGTGATGACGTTTATTTATGAGCAAAATTATACTAGGGGTTCCGTAAATACGGTCGTTTGAAATTTTGTTTTCTCGATAATTTTGAAACTACGGATTCGATCGAGATGAAATTCTGTACTTTAATCGAGAAGGATATATTAATGCAACATTTTGACCAGATCGCATGACCAGGACCATAGAAACCATAGAAAATTATAACTTCCGAAGGAAAAGGAACTCGAAATTTTCAGGGTAGGTTTGGATCGCGAATATCGCAGTCACGTTCATTAATGAGCGAAATTAGACTAGGGGTTCCGTAAATATGGCCGTTCACAATATTTTTTTCCAGGTAATTTCGAAACTACTGTTTGGATTAGAATGACAATTTACACCTAGCTGAAGAATAATGTATTCAAACTACGTGCGAAATTTTGTCCAGATCGCTTCAGTAAGACCATAGATACCGTAGAAAATTCTAGCGAATTATCGAAAAAAAGTTGGTCAGCTGAAGCACTGACATAAAGTCTGGAGTTTCGCCTAAGTTCGAGATTTTTTTTGACAGCTGTCGAAAATTCCTTCAATTGATTTTCAAAACTGGAAAATGCGAATCTACCCACAAGGTGGATGTACGAGCGCTCAAAAGCTCCTGTCTTCACGGCAGTGCTTTTCGTAATTTTGTATCCTCTTTATTGTCTCATATGCTACACTTTTTCCCAGTTCAGTCAATTGCACTAATTGTTCAACGTTTCGAAAACCTTTTTCATGCAAATATTCTACCTGTTTTCTTTTTTCTAGTTGCGACATTATTTCATAAATTGTGTACCTGTTGACAATTAACAATAATTGACAAATAGTGTTACCATGTAACTTTGGTCATAGTTGATTATCTGCACAACCTATTTCATACATTACTACTGTCTTAGAATGTTACAAAAAAGAAATATATTAAAATTATGAAAAATAATAAATTCCCGATACTTTCTTCAGGAATCTTGTAGGTTGTAGTCCTTCGTGCCAAACTCGGTCGAAGGCTCTCTCGAAATCTAATAGCACTAATCCTGTGGCTTGTTTATTCTGAAATCCTTCAGTGACATATTCAGTGATCCTTAACAGTTGGAGTTCTGTGGAATGATTTCTTCTGAATCCAAATTGTTCGGTTGGTATCAGATTCAGCGCTTCTGTTTAAGCCTCATCAAACGGTACTGCCCTTGTAGAATTTTCGTTGTCAAAAATGATGGAAGGATCTTTTCATGCCAGATTTTATATAAAAGTTTTGATGTCTATGTATTGTAAGTGTATTGTGACCTTTCAATAATGTATTTTGTGAATTTGTTTTTTTTTCAGTTATCCCTGAGGATGTCAAGATTGCTTGAGGAAATATAGAGGTTTGATACAATTGACTTTTTTGGCACATGCCCGTATAGTCGAAACACCCGTGAAAAGGAATATACCATCACAATATCCATAAATGTATATCATGTCGGCATACTCTATAGATGAATATTGGAATGGCATTATCGAATTAATTGAAGGAATTTTTCACAAAAATTGAAATTGATTGTTAGATGATCGATTGTTATTTCTTACAAGTAAAACAGAATTTGTCAAATCATGAAGATTATTCATGGACTGTTTCTCGTCCGCCTGCCGCCATTTCAACGTGTTTGCTTTTGTATTGAGAATCAATTATTTTTTAGTTGGTCATAGGACCGTATCCGATATTGTGTAACGTTTCTACGGATTCGGTCGTGACGAAATTTTGTATTTTAATGGAAAATGATATATTAAAGCTACATTTTGTCCAGATCGCATGACCAGAACCATAGAAAATTATAACTTTCCAACGGAAAGGCCTAGGGACTAGACATTTTCAGGTTAGGTTTGGATCGCGAATGTCGCACATAGATGTATTCAAACTACGTGCGAAATTTTGTCCAGATCGCTTTACCAAAACCATATATACCCTAGAAAATTCTAGCGAATTATCGAAAACAAATCACCTAAAGCACTGACGTGAAGTCTGGAGTTCCGCCTTAGTTTGAATTTTTTTTTAAAGCTTTCAAATTTTTTTTGAATTTATTTCTAAAACTGGAAAATATGAATATATCTACAAGGTAGATGAACGAGCGCGCAAATGCTCCTGACTTCACGGCAGTGCTTCTTATAATTTTATTTTTATGAATGTGGTCACTGCTTTCCACTGATCCCTGCAATTTCATCGAAAGGGCTCGAAAATGTATTCTCTGAATACCACACGAGTAAGAGCTGATGCATTAAAGGAAAATATTAACGATCTGCAAAAATAATGACCTCTAATTTTTACATGCGATGTTTACGACATACTTCATCTTTGATGCTGCTCAATGAATCCACCATCAACTAGACCAAATTTTGTTTTCCGTTGTTGATTAATGGATAACTCGAAAATAATGCGAAGGCGATGTTGCAGTAATATCAGCAAGCTACTGATTGATAAATTTTTTTCTATTGAGTCAACAGTCAACTAGAAACACGAACGCTTCAAATGAAATCGATTGATGATTACAGGACGAAATAAATTCCCGTGGAGGAAATTTCTGAATGCGAAAAAATACTCTCCAGAATAACTGCGGATGAAATAACCAAATTGAAATCTCTCTGAATGTGCTGCATGTCATACTCATCCGAAGATATCCGGATCATTGAGAGCAGGAGTTTTCGTGATTTACATAGAAATCAGATCGGATTTAGCCAGGCCGTAACAAGGGAAGGAAATTTGTTTTCCCATTAGGTCTGAAGTGGATTCTGATAGCCGTGCAGAGTTTATGAGATTCTCATTCGGAAGCGAACTAATCTGCATATTGGGTTTCAGCGTTCAATTGTCGAAGGATCTGTTGGTGTATTGTTCAGATCGTCTGGAGATATTTTAAACCCATTGCGAAGACAGGAGAATACAAAACGCTTAAGAAAAGGTTCTTCTCCGTCTCATAGAATATCTTTGTAGTATTAATGTATGTGGAATTGTTTGTGATTATACCAGAGGTTCTAGAGAACTTTGATATAAGTATACTATAATATTATATCAGGAATTAGTAGTTCCTAGTACGCAACGAGCTTATCGTTTATTGTGCTTTCATCCAGGTCCAGAGTTTCAATCAACTCGTGTAGTTAAAAGGAAGATTTTCTTCATCCTTCCAACATCATTCAAATTCGTTACTTTCGGCTAGATCTAATGTGACTAGGTGCTTTCTGGGGAAACGGAGCTCTAAAGGATCGATATATGTAAATGTCTGATCTCTGAGTATTGAAGTTCTAGAGGAACTTTATGGAATGAACCGAATCTAAAATATTACGCCTCAGTGCTTCTCTGCAAGTATTCTCTTTTCTTCTGAACTCTTCTTCATACAAGCATGTTGGAGACCCTAAGTCTCCAAAAGAATTGTTCGTACTGTGAAAGTCCCTTCGCGATATCAACTACGCTAAAGTGCCTCGTTCGGTAGAAATTCCACCATATTTTGAAAAATATTGTCTGCCAGCTAAGTTGCTCGACCTAAAGGGGATAAATTAATTTTTTCAATGATGCAGAAGCTTGAGATTTGATGACAAAAATGTATGTGATAGGTAAGTAGTCTACAGGGACCCTGTATAACGAATATTTAATACTATTTCATATTATTTATGTTTATAGCAAGTAGGTACGAGTTTATTCCGGACTAGGTTGTTGGAAGAGAACTCCAAAGTCGAAAATATTCGATTGAGTAACATCAAAATCAAGTTCACGAGAAAATCACTGGCCGGAATATGGCAGAATATGAACCATTCATTGTTTTTCGATTTTCAGTTTCTTACTACCAAGAAAATGAACTCATGAAATTTCAGGACGGTTATCTTCGTTTTTTATTGAACACAATAAACTGAAAAGGTTTCATCTTGAACTCAAGAATTCACTGTTTAAATATGTGAAACAATCCAAAATGTATGGAGTAATTTTCGAATAGATATTAATAAGATTATATTTATCTGATTTGGCCACAGAATAATAGTGAAGTAAGTATATTGAATATCCTAGTGGAGACGGAACAGCAGAACAAACATCAGCTATGGCAAACTCAAGAGCTTTCCATCAAAGCCTGTCCAAATTGATTGAATCCAACCGCACATGAAACAGATCACGTCACTAACTGAATTGCGATTATCATAATGCAAACAATATATTCATTCAGTTAGGGGAATCGATATGGAGGTCATTCAACTTCTTCATATATATAATTTGGGAAGTGCTCGAGATCCGAATTGCTCCAAATGCATCAAAAGTCTAGTTAGAAGTTATCTTCTATGCAATGCGTCTCGACCTTGACTAGCACATATTTTCGCTCTGAAACGCTACTTATTTTGTTTTGATATCTCGATACAGCATTGGGTGCATAAGAAGTAGTTAGCATCAATGAACTAGGTATCTTCAGCTACACAATAGATAGTTAAAAATCGGTATATTCCTGTTCGGAAGTATTATCATCTAAATTTCACCTCTGTTGTTTTTATATTATGTCGTGCGACGAAAAGAGGTCCTCCTGAATTTGAAATATTTCTAATGATGGCCCTTGAAACTGAAATAGCCAGCTTGAAGTCGGGTTGATAACAAAACCCAAACGTGAACTCTTTATGCACTCTTAGGTTGGCATAAAAGTTTCAAGTTGAAAGATATGATTTCATTAAATTCTCTTTTTTAACGCTTGTTCTATTTACACGAGGGCTATATCATTTCGTCACGATGAAGGTATTTTTCGAATTTTGAGCCAAAAATGGTCTCAATCAACACTGATGACGAATCTGTCGAAATATTCAAGTCTGTTCGTCCGGCCGTAAGTACAATAAACCTCGAACGGAACGATCTAGAGACTTGAAATTTTCAGTGTGGTTTCAGTTCCCTAATAATGCCACGGTTGAATTCGTAATGGGCAGAACTCCATCACGGGTTCAGTAAATATGGCGGTTCGAAATTATTTTCTCCTGATTACTTCGAAATTACTGATTCGATCGAGATGAATTTTTGCACTCAAATGGAGAATGAAATGTTCAAGCTACATACAAAATTTTGTTCAGATCGCATGACCAGAACCATAGAAAATCATAACTTTCGAATGGAAAAGACTAGGGACTTGACATTTTCAGGATAGGTGTGGATCTCGAATGTCGCGGTCACATTCATCAATGAGCAGAATTAGACTCGAGATTCCGTAAATATGGTAGTTCGAAATTTAGTTCTACGGATTCGATCGTGCCGAAATATTGTATTTCGATGGAGAATGATATATTCGAGCAAATTTTTTTTCCAGATCGCAAGACCAGAACCATAGAAACCATAGAAAATTATAACTTTCGAACGGGAAGGCCTAGGGACTTGAAATCTTCAGGGAAGCTTCGGATCTCAAATGTCGCCGTCACGTTTATGAATGAGCAAAATTGAACTAGGGGTTCCCTGAATATGGCTGTTCAAAATATTTCTTTCCTGATAATTTCGAAACTACTGATTGATGTGAAATCATACACATAGATGAAGAATAATGTATTCAAACTACTTGCGAACTTTTGTCCAGTTCGCATTATCAAGACCATAGATATCGTAAAAAATTTTAGCGAATTATCGAAAAAAAAAATGGTGACCTTTAAGCACTGACGTGAGTTCTGGAGTTGCACCTTAGTTTGAAACTTTTTTTTACAGCTGTCAATAATTTCTTCAATTGATTTCTAAAACTGGAAAATGCGAATCTACCTACAAGGTGGATGAACGGGCGCTAAAGAGCTCCTGACTTCACGGCAGTACTTTTTATAATTTTTTGAGTGGACTCCCGTCCCATTTAATGTCTTATGAACTTCTGTAGGTGTGACAGCTTCAAGAAGAAAAATTTTCTCCTTGGACCCATCTTGGCCATATGGCTATACCCTTACAATGTTGCAGAATTGAACTGGCCACATCGATTGAGGTTATACATGTGTGAGGATCCATAGTCGAAACAAATCGATTGTAAGGTAATGGTTTTTATAGAGCTTCGTCCGAAATTAATGAACTAAAACCGACACGCGAAGAAATTTCCCTCGAAATTTCCCAACCCGGAATAAAGGAAAAACAGGGCTTCATCTTCTGGTTCTAGAGAAAGAGATTGAAACTCCTTATCGAAAAAAAGGCCTGAAAGGAAATTATAACTGCAGAGAAGAACGCTGAAAGAAGCGTTGTTGAAAAATGAACCGCAATACCGGCAAAAGATGAACTTGAACCTTGACCCCTCCTTCGCGAAAAATCTCTTCTGTTGCCGAATGGGTCTTCAGTAGGAGAATGAAATCTCAAACATGCTGTATGCTATTTCGAAACATAACGTCTTTTGTTTTCTCTCATAATATTTTCATATTGAGCGCTCGTTCTACTTACACGACTGCTTTATCATTTCGTCACGATGTCTGTATTTTCAAATGGTCTGAATCGACAAGGTTTGACTCACTGATGATGAATCCATCGAAAAATTCGAGTCTGTCCGTCCAGCCGGCCGTATACACGATAACTCTCGAACGGAATGACCCGAAAACTATAAATTCTCAGGGTTCGGATCAAGATTGCCGCGGTTAATTTCGTTTTGGCAAAAATTCGATCAGGGGTTTCGTAAATATGCCCGTTCGAATTTTTCTTCTCCTGATTACTTCGAAACCACTGATTCGGTCGGGATGAAACTTTGCGTTCCAATGGAGAATGACGTGTTCAAGCTACATGCAAAATGTCTAGACGTATAGAAAGCATAGAAAATGAACTTCCGAACGGAAAGGCATTGGGAAGGTGGGGATCTCGAATGTCGCGGTGTCGTTCATCAATGAGCAAAATTATACTAGCGGTTCCGTAAATATGGTCGTTTGAAATTTAGTTTTCTTGATGATTTCAAAACTACGGATTCGATCGTGACGAAATTTTGTATTTTGATGGAGAATGATATTCATGCCATATTTTTTCCAGATCGCATAACCAGAAGCATTCTAAATTTCAACGAATTATTGAAAAAAATTCCTTATATTTCTGAAACAGCTGATTCGGCATAATTGACAATTTTGGCAGCTATGAAAAATTTCTTCAATTGGTTTCTAGAACTGGAAAATGCGAATTTACTCACAAAGTGGACAAACAAGCGCTCAAAAGCTCCTGACCTCACGGCAGTGCTTTTTATATTTTTTTTTATATTGCCCCGGTTCGTCGAATTTCTCGATATCTAGTTATTGAAAGGACATCAAATTCGAACGGATGAGGAAAATACTCATGAAAAATTGAAACCTTGCTACGCTCACATCGAACAACTCGAAAGAACTGCAAAAGTTTTGCCATTAGCTGGCGTTCACTCACTCAAATCGTTCAATTATTGTCAAATGCAGAATAGCTTCTCAACTCAATTGGAATTATGGATGTGAAAAAAGTGCCAAAGTTTATCAATTATTTTCAGGGAAAGCTAGTCTCCAACTTATTAGAGCAATAATTTTTGCAATTTTTCTCGGCAAATTGAATATCTTTGGTCGCTATACATAAGAAGGTGTTAGTTTTTTTTATGTGTTCCTCTAGGAACATGCTTAGGCACACTCACTCTGGAACTCGTTATTGATACTTATTGGCCAGGTCAATTGAACTTTACTTCAAATTACTATATGAAGAGTTACTTACACATTATGAATAACTGTTTAGTGAAAATCAAGTACCTAATTCAGAATCGCAACATCAATGTTCGCATATAACTCACCTTCAGTCGAAACCACTTTCGATCTCACTAAATCAGCCTTATTGGCTACAAGGATTACAGCTTTCATGCTGATAGTGTCCAAGGTCCACAGGGTCTGAAGGATGTTCTCCGCAGAGTTGAGGGAGGACCGATCAGCGCTGGAATATACGACGCAGAAGGCATGGGGATCTGCATATTTTGTGATGCATTGGACCGGCTGTGGAGGAAAATACATTTTTTTTCAAACGTAAGAAACAACGTCATATTTTGACTGACAGGAACATCGAGAAGTTTTACTTTTCCTCCGCCGGAGGGAAAAGTGTTGCAATATCAACGATGAATTACTTTTCCGTCCGTCGGAGGGAAAAGTGTTTCTATGTAAACGATGAATAAGTTACCATGAACAACTATTATACTTAATGTCTGTCCAAATTGGTTTTGCATGACAACTAGCCAAAGGGATCACTCAGTTATAACGATCGTAAATATAAAACTAATCTGAAGGTGGATCTCCAGATTTTTATGAATTCGAAAACGTTTGAAAAAAAATAAAATATTCCATTCGGAGGAGAAGTGTCTTTTTATGGCTCGCTTTCAATTACCCGCCACACTGCGTTCGGCGGGTAAACACAAGCTTGCCATGAGAAGTGACACTTCTCTGCCCTATGTAATAATATACTATCAGTAAGCTAGATAGTAAGATTAGATAATGCTGTTATATTCGAAAAAAAAACCTGAAATTCGCGGGATTACATAAGAATGGTTTCCCGTTTATTCGAGAATTTGCGATTTTACGATCACACTTGTGAAATGCAGCTTACATCCGTATTTCGGCTTTTATGACCACGAGAGCTGACCATCTTCTCATAGGAATTCGAGCTTTTCGTGTAAAAACGCATATTATAGGTACAGGTTCGGCAAGGATATATCTTGGTATAATAAATACCAATGTATAGGGAGTTTTGTTATGTTTGGAAAAGGAAGGGGAGAAAGTTTTATCGTTCTGTTTGACTTTCTGTATGAATTTTGCCACGCTCAGATGTATCCCTGTTACTTTTAACGATACTTATTCATCTCTTACAAGTTACTTATGTACTTATATTGATGGAACGTTACCGACCAGCTCATACGTTGAAGCATATTGTTATTTGTGATGAAGTATATTTTGTCAGCCGTAGGTACGCGAATAAAAAAATGTGGAGTCCCAAGATTTCAAATTCTTTGCGTTCTTGGTCAAATATTGGGCGGTATGAATAAAAACGAAGTGAATGCTAATGCTACACATTATTTGAGGATCTACGAAGTATTTACTCTATCGAAATGTATCTAGTCGGTTCCGTTAGTAGTTGCTTAACGTCGAAGTATTTACTACACTGCTTTTTTTGTATTTACTTTGCGTCCGTAGTATATGCTTCAACATGTGTAGCATCTATTCCACTCCGTCAGCGCGGGAGCAGGTTAAGACAAGTTTTTCTGTTCCATCGTTGTTATTCGAAATTAGCCTGGAAATCATTCAAAATGTATTATTGTGCTTGTCAGTTGAATTCTTATACTTAAGTTAGTATTGAAGTGGTAGGGTATCCGTGGATATCTAAAATGTCATAAGACGAAGAATTTCTCCAGAAAGAAGAATCCCCAACGGAAGACATACAATTACCATTTGTGATAATACTACAAGATTACATGATACTTCTGGATGAAAATATGACACCTGCCATCAAGTCTGCAGAGACGAAGCCATCAAAGAACTAATTAATAGTTAAAAGACTAATACAAACAACAATCAGATACTAAACAAGTATTGAAAAAAAATTAATGACATGAAAAGCAAAATAAAGAAAATAACGGATGTGGAAAGAACAGGAAATAAGAAAATCGACATTTTTTTGGCCTCAACATACAAAAATGGACATGAATTTTAGAATTAACCAACAGGAGACAAGCACTGTATGATTTTCTTCTGCGTATTCCATCCATTTTTCAATAAAAGTAACCGTAGAATGCCCAGTGGAGCTGCTATTACACCAACCCCACTAACGTCCAATACATACTACAAATTTCTTCTTGAATCGAAGTATCTGCGAAGTATCTTCAGTGATTTCCACCAGAGTGATACTTGGTATAGTAGCTTCAGGAAAAGTTACAAGTATCTACTTTGAAATGCAGTTCCTCCTTAGTTTTGAAGTATCTACTATGTAGCAAATTCCAATACTTCTAGCATTAGTATGTATAGGGTGTTCACGTAAGCAGGTCACTGGATTTTTTAACTTATCGTTTGGGCAAAATTGAAAAGTGACACATCAATATGAAAGCATTTTTTCAAGAGCTATCCAAATATGTTATCGGAAAAACTATCGAACCAAGGCATAAAAAGTAATCGGGAAGAAAACTTTTTTCAAAGAAAAAAAATTTTTTAATTTGACTGGTTTCCAAAATAAGGTCTAGAGACAATTTCTCACCAATTTTTTCTTCATTTGAACTTGAAACGGATTTTTTTTGCAAAATAAAGGTACTTCATGATATCTTCCCATATTTTCTGAATGCTCAATCGATCCTGAATCCGAATATGTAAATTTAATGGTACTTTTATATTTATTTCAAGTAATTTAATTCAAAATCAACCTGAGGGAATTGAGATTCCACATTAAGAAAATATATCAATGTTTAATAAATATTTTACTGTCCAATTTTGAAGTTTTAATTCTTGATTATCATATGGGTCGATTACTTTGGCTAGTGAGCGCACTTGAAAACTGCTAGTGAACTCGCCTAGTGTAATCAAGATCAATAGCCAACTAGCAGATTGTAAACAATCTGCAGGTTATTTTGAAAGCTGGGCTAGTTTACTCGCTAATCGCTGGCGTTTTGGATTGCAGGCTAGTGAACTAGCCGTGTGTAAACTATCTACTCGGAGTTGAAAAAAAGGGAAGCAGAAAAGGAAGAGGACTCTGTGAGTAAAACCATGGATAGGCAGACGAGAGATTTATGGTGCATCGGTCAGTTTACTGAAACAGTTGAAGGACGAAGACGTTTCGGCTTATAGAAATATTTTGAAATTATACTGCACCCATTTTTGAAGATTAACTGGAGATGGTGAATAGAATGCTCCAAAAAAAAAGATACGTTCATGAAAATGGCAATCCCAGTAGCAACAAAACTAGAAGTTACACTACGTTATCTAGCAACTGGTGAATCTTTTAAGTCTCTGTAGTTCTTGTCTATAGACATCTTTGAGCGATTTGATTTTAGACTTCAGTTGTTTCTCATCCATTCCACCAATTAACTGTTTTTCATTGAGTTCTTTATAAAGAAGTCGAAAATGTTCAATTTTTAATTTTGTGTTACAAAAGTCGCTGTCTTTTATATTCCATAACCAATGGTACTGCTGGTAGACATTGGAAATTTCGACAATATGATTCACGCTCCACTTCATTTTGACCGTAATTAGACACCAAGAAATGTCAAAAACGTATCCACAACGACAAAAACACGTGTTTTTAATCGCGAGCTTGTTGGCTACTGTGCGAAAGTTTTGCGTGTGATCATCACTATCGCACTTGCCTACTTGCTCGCTTCTAAACTAGTCCACTAGCAGCTTGGTAACTCGCCCAATGTAACCGACACAATAGAAAAGAAAATATAAAGCCTGAATTTTCATTGAAAGCTTTCAATATGTTTGCCCAACAATGTATATTTTTTCGGTTGAGCATACCCGAAGTGCTGAAAGAAGCTTCGTCAGTCCACAAATCCTATCGATGAATCTACTATCTACAATGGTTTCATTGTGTACTCTTCATTCTATCATATTGATAGGTCACTTTTCAATTTTGCCCAGAGGATAAGTCACAAAATCCAGTGACTCGCTTACGTGAAACACCCTGTACTTCATTTTTATTCATACGACCAATTGATTCGGTTAGAAATTGCCCAGAATTGATTCTCGTAGGCTGGGATGAACCAAGAAAATTTTTTCATGCGCAACACCGATCCATTTCTTATTGAACACGTGCTAAAGAAATATACTCAGAGACATAAGTAGATTTAGAACCAGAATAAATCATTTCTTCAACTTGATCTTTTGGCAAACATGATGGGTATATTTGAAACATGCTATGGTAAATATGACAAGGTTTTGTTTCTGATGATTTTTGCGAAACCAAATTTTATCTGAAGAAACCGGTTCATTTACATTTATGAACTGACTAGACACATTGCTTGTGGGATGATGCACTAGGTGCTACGAGCATATGTCGACCGCCTCACTTTGTCAATGCCTAGATGTGTACAGAAGATTACTCAGTTACGGGTTAGCCAAACAAATTATTATTATTTTTTCGGATCACAAATTGATGAAATCTCTTACAAATATTATCATCTCATTCTTGATGTAATACTTCCACTGTTGTTAACCAGGATACTCCCTTATTTTCTTTTCTGTGCCTCAATTCAAGGTTCGGGGTTATTATTCATGCAAAATGCTCCTCTGTTTTTTGTGGACAGAAAAGGATGTTGCGATACGTAAAGTAAAGTCGATACGAATCGAGATCGAATTCGGAAAAACAGGTTTCAACGGCTTTTGCGATTTGAAATTCCGAAAAATAATTTTAAGTTTCGACGCTGGTTGTGCGAGTTTCAAAAGTGGATGCAGAACTGATTTATGCCGTGCATGGTGATAGCGCACTCAAGGATTACGACACCATTCACAATGAACGTAAGACGTAACTCAAACGCAATTGGGAGGTAAAACGTGAAGTTGCAATATAGGCTAAAGCATGTAAGTGTCCACAATACGAAACATAATATTCACGTTAACGTGAGGCTTGCGTGCATACGTAGTCAAAACGGAAAGTTGAACTCATCTAAACTTTAAGATGCTTTCACGGTCAAATCTAGGGATAATTGCAGGGTTTTTGAAGTTGAACAGTTTGATGTTGAAAATTACCAAAGTCAAAAGGATCATGGAGATGGAATCTAAGGATTGTTCATTTGAATTCGTGGTCAAGAGTGGTATGAGATTCTACTGAGTTGAAGATTTGTGTACAAAAGTTGTGCGCAGTAGATTGGCACATCACACTAGACCACGAATTTATTTGAACGCTCGTTATATCAGGTACAAAGAAATATTATAGAATAAAATTCGCCAAAATTTGATTGTTTTAATGAAATATGCACACTTTAAACTTCTCTAGCTTAGAATACCTACAAATTTTGACAAGTCGTTGGATTACCGTTGGACCTGGGAAAATAAAAAAATAAGACAGTAAACTGAGATAATTCTGTTATTATGACCATGGATACACCTTATTTTGACATGTGGTAAGGAAAAAATGCGTTTCAAGTCACGTTCATTGTGAACACTGTAAGAATTACATAAATATTACGTTTACGTTAGAGTTACGCTTACGTTCATTGTGAATGGGCACTAAGTCTATGAATCAGAGAGCATTTCGCCGTCGAAATTGTTTTCATTTATGAGTTAAATGATATGGTACAGAGTTCGAATTACGGTTCTTCGAGAAAAAGTCTGTTTACGACAACCACATTGCCAAAAAATCAAGTTGAAGTAACTATTATATTTTCATAATTCTTCCAATAGAAAACTCTACCCTTAGCTAGTTATGGAGTTATAGCAACCTTCATCATGTCTAGATGAAAATGGATTTATTTTAATTCCCCGTTTGCTTACACTAAATCATGGTTAGATAAATTTCAATGCACAAGATAAAGTACCTTCTTAAATGTTTTGAAATTGATCAATATAATGTTACACAGAGCTAAAGCAGTATAGCGAAATACGGGTCGTGGTTAATTAAACCTCTGAGTAGCGAAAATCGTATTCTAAAGCATTAATGAATACTAAGTATACAATATGGGTTTTCATCAATTATCGGCCACATTAATTCAATACAAAAAATCTGTTGCTGAACGCCCTTGGTTATCATGTACTTACTGAAAGATCACTTGTAGAGAAGTCTAGAAAAATGAGTTCTGATTCTTCACCAGCTAATAAGACAGAAACGGATTTTTCCCCACTCTCGTCATCTGAAAGAAAAAAAAAATGATCAGCATCACTAAGCTCAGCGAAGAAAAGAACGATCTTTTTGGAGGTTGGGCAATTGGCTAATTCCTCTTTGAAGTGTGCCTCACTTCTATCTAGGCCTCACTATTGCATTTGAAATATTGACAGATCTTTCGTTCCAAATTTCTGCACAATCCGATTTTCAGAAACCCTGCTGAGACCAAATGGAGCCTCCTCAGGAGGAGAAATGTCATGGAACTGTATAAGAGTTACATATATCCGCGCGTTCAGCCGGTACACATAGTCGAAAAAATTTATGCTGTTTCTCAAATTCCCCGTGAAAACTCAAGTACCTCATGGTCCTCATGTCGTTATATATCACAAGAACTGAACACAGTTTGCTTTTCTCCGTCGAGAAACTTGCAGGAACTCCTTGGTTGCATACAAGGTCCAACCTACGAGTTCAAGCAGAATTATTCAGTTCGTTATCGCTGTTGTTAATGATCGATAAATTTTGATCGAAATTTTTTTTGGAAAAATAAACAAAAGCATAAAATGTCTTTTCCCAAAAATCCAAATCTTATGAAAGAAAAGCCAAAGCATCACAAGAAAGTAGGTACACTATAAAAGAGAAAGAACTTGCATTGCCACATATAGCCAGATGACCCCGAAGCTCTTGGAGGCCCACGAGTATGAAATCAAAACTTATTTTCGTTTGGCTATTTGCCGAATAGGGGATAGGAGGAAAAGAAAAAAGTCCATGAATGAAAGACAGAGCAGGACAGAGGTGAGATAAGAAGGTCCTAACATTTTCGGGGGCAAATGGTTAATCTTTATAATGCTTGCCAAAAAGTGATATACCTAAGACTACTTGCTGGCTACTGCGAAGTGAGATATTACCTACAAAAATAGGCAAATCAATTGAGAGTGGGTTGAATGAATGGGCGTCTGACATAATCCAGGGCTTGTACAAGCGATATAAGCCCTGGGGAAGATTTTAAATGAATCGAAACGTTGGCATTTTTTCTAAACAAGCCTTTGATGTTTTTCGACCTATACCCTTTGAAAAATAATCCTGATATAATTGAAGAAGGTCATCAAGCACTATTCTAAACAGATAATCGAGGGAAGAGTAACACCAATCAAGACTCAGATATGAACTTTACAAGCCCTGAGGAAGATTTTGAATAAATCGAAACGTTGGCATTTTTTCCAAACAGGCCTTTGAAGTTTTTCGACCTATACCTACCCGTTAAAAAAATAATTCTGATGTTATGCAAAATTTCGTCAAAAGAGAACACATATGCCAGCAAAGCCGTGGCGGCCATTTACGATATATTTTGTTTCATACATAATTCCCAAATGTATTTTTTCTAAATCAATAAATATTTCAATACTTTGCTACAGAAAACCATGTTTTATCGAACACTGAAATCTTGCGCTCTTATTGAAACACCCTTCAGTTATCACTACATAAACTATAGAATATAGAATACCAAGAAGGAGCATACGAGGCTTTTCCTTCGAAAAAGTTTGCGAAGGGAAACGGCCATATTGCAAAACCTTGTGTGACTCATCAGTTAGGTATTCTCTCAACATTTGTGTGCATTGCTGTCAAAGTGGTATGCATTGGCGTAACATAAGTAATGTCGAGATTATTTCCCGTTATATTCTTTTATTCTCGTGTTATAATACTGAAAAAAATATCGGATGTAACATTAGGAGGAAAAATTTATATTAACCATCATTTTTTCACTTTACCTTGATTTCACCTCGATAATATTTTCCTTCATTTCAGATTGCCTGAAGAAGAAAAAGAGGAGAGAAGCATGGGTTGAGTTTGTGAATGAACTTGAATGTATTCCTAAAATTACTAGCTTTTTGTGCTCTCATATGTTTTCTGAAGATTGTTCGGATCGAACATCTAAAGTTTTACTATATCCAAATGCTACTCCAACTATTGAAGTGGATCATTTATTCATTTCAAAAACTAAGTTACAAGTTCAATGATCGCCCATTCATTCTACTTGTATTCATATTACTGATTTCTGAAAACAAATGGCATTTATTGTCGCGTTATTTTACGTGAAATTGTTTTTCTGGCCTTCATGAAGTCTCATTTATTATATCAGCCCAACCTCATCTCCCTTTTTGATTATAAACATATAATTATTAAGTTGACTGACGTCAATGATGTTTAAATTTTAATATCTTCTTTGATACACAATGCTGACATTCGTTACTATTGAAAATTAAGTTTCTACCATACTACGCCACTGCTTACGGAAACAGGAGTCGGCCATATGCGAGCACCTTCTTGATTCCCAATTTCAGGTCATATGCTTCCTCCTGTCATTCTAAACTCAAAGGCGCGTTCCGCCTGTCGCTAACGAAACGTTTCGTTTGAGGATGATTGCTAGCTTCTAGCGACTTAACTCTGCATATGCCAAGAGCTATCAAGAGAAAGATTCGCGATGCTCGATAGCGAACGAATCAACTGCGCCGTTGAATAAGTAGATTTGCTGAGGCATTATTAGTCGTATGGTTATGCTCTAAGAACCAAATGGTAGCGGTGCATAAATATTATTTTCTATCCAAACGGTCTTCTTGGATGAATCCATCCCAGAAAACTAACTGATAGATGAGATGAGATCATTGGTCACTTCTTCTTTAAAAATGGGAATGGTAGTGATTTCTTCTGCGTCGACATTTTATGGGCGAAGGAAGATGATTGAGCGCTTATGCTACTACTTACACGAGAGCTATATCATTTCGCCACGATATCTGTAAATGGTCTCGATCGACATGGTTCGACTCACTGATGACGAATTCGTCGAAAAATTCGAGTCTGTCCGTCCGTCCGTCTGTATACGATAACTCTCGAACAGAACGTTCTAGGGACTTGAAATTTTCAGTGTGGTTTCAGTTCCCGAATGCCGAGGTTAAATTCCGTGAATATGGCCGTTCGAAATTTTTTTTTCTGATTACTCCGAAACTACACATTTCATGGAGATGACATGTTGCACTCAGATTGAGAATGACGTGTTGAAGCTACTTGCGAAATTGCATCTAGATCACAGGACCAGAACCATAGAAACCATAGAAAATTATAACTTTGTGATGGAAAGGCCTAGGGACTTGAAATTTTCAGGATAGGTGTGAATCTCGAATGTCGCAGTCACGTTTATCAATGAGCAAAATTAGACTAGGGGTTCAGTAAATATGGTCGTTTGAAATTTAGTTTTCTTGATCATATCAGAACTACGGATTTGATCGTGACGAAATTTTGTATTTTAATGAAGAATGTTATATTCAACCTACATTTTTTCCAGATCGCATGACCAGAACCATAGAAGCAGAGAAAATCATAATTTACGAATGGAAAGGCCTATGGAAATTTTCAGGATAGATTCGGATAGCGAATTTCGCGGTCACGTTCATCAATGAGCAAAATTAGACTAGGGGTTCGGTGAAAGTGTCCGTTCGAAATATTTTCATCCTGATTTTTTCGAAACTACTCATTGGATTGGAATGAAATTTTGCCCATAGATGAAGAATAATGCAATTCAAAGTACGTTGGAAATTTTTTCCAGATCGCATCACCAAGACCACAGATACCGTAAAAAATTCGAGCAAATTATAGAAGAAAAAATTTGTCCCCTAAAGCACTGACGTGGTGTCTGGATTTTCGCCCCAGTTTGAAATTTTGTTTGACAGCAGTCAAATTTTTTTTATTGGTTTCTTGAACTGGGGGATGCGAATGTACCTACAAGGTGGGCGAACGAGCGCTCAAAAGCTCCTGACATCACGGCAATGCTTCTCATCATTTTTCTCTTACGTACTGGGATATCAGCCTTTTCTAAGACATTCATCCAACTGAAATTGTTGATCATAAAAGATCAGAGAATCTCGGAAGTGCAGTAAATAGAAATAAAAAAAAACACGAACGATCCAGCTAAAATAAACCCATACTTCATTACTAGTTGCATTGTTGAGCGTGAGATCGAATTGATATATCATAGAAGAAAAGTATAATGAAAACTTAAAATTTCTGACAGATAGGGCATGGCCAAGAACAAAAGAGTGATGCTAACAGAAATGGAAAGGTAAAAATACGATATTTGATGTTGGTAAAATTGTAGAACACTAATATGGTTTCAGTTGGACCATAGAATTCAATCGATAAGAGACACGATCACTGGGAAATCTAGAAAGCACAAAAAGGACAGTTACCAGATGTACAGATTCTAGGGTAAACGGATTAAGATTATTATGATTGATGTCCTTATCCTGGATTTCCTATGTGTCTGTAACATCTGTATGATCTATCAGAAGCTGAGAACTTGGTTTTAAATGGTTATAGCATGAAACATATATAATCTTTTGACTGACAGTTACATAAGACAAAAAACCGAATCAAATGAGGGCACAATAGACCTTGAGGTCGCAGTTAAACGTAACCCCCTTCCTAACTATTACATAAGACAAAAACCGAATCAAATGAGAAGTGTCAGCTGAGGTAAGTACAACGTGAAACCATACAATTCTGAGTATAATACAAGAGCTCAGGAAGCAACCCCAATAGTAAAAACCCAGCCTCACCTCAATATTGAAGGACATCTTGATGACCTCCTAATTCTTCTGACAAAGAAAAAACAGAGAGAATTCTCCAAGGTATCTGAAATTCCAATCTGAAAACGAGAAGGCGAAAGCAAAAAATAAACGAATAATGATTTATAAAATGTTAAATCGATTCAAAATTGACCAATTGACCATCCATTTCAAAAATAAATCAGACTGTGTTTCAGGGATACATACAGGGTTTTCCTTTAAACTTGGCCTATCAGAAGTTTTCAGATAACAAGTGAATATTTCGTTTTGAAATTTTAGGTGGCGCCTTGGGGATGAGGGAACTCTTCGCCTAAAATATCTTCAAGTCGACAGTGTTGCCACATCTATCTTAAACGCATATCTACTTTCTTATTTCAAATGGAACTACCTATATTTTTATGAAGGTATCAATACAATACCAAATTCCAAGTACAACCTACGAAAAAAAATTTCTCTGCCATGCACTGTGATTAAGTTAAAAGGAAAAACCCTGCATATACATCCTAGCAGACCCGGCCACGCCTTGCTGTGGCTAAAGTATACGTTGAATTAAATTGTAGTGAAATATTCAATAAAGTGGAATTATTATTATTATTAACCATAACATACTCCTAACTTAAGCCTAACCCTACCCTACCCTAACCCCTTTTTTTCGGGTTGTAAAAAGAAATCTGTTGCCAGATTTAACCACGACCCGTGTCGTGGGATATGTCGGTTTGGCTTGATGTTGTTGCCGGCCGACTAAAACAAGAACATAACTTGGGGAAATGCGAGGACCACCGGAAAAGAGATCCCGGTCCGTTCTTCGATGATACCCGAGGAATAGCTCTTCATGTCTCCTGTCACAAAGCCGTAAACGCCTTCCAGTATCCTTCATGCTGTATCATTTTCTCTATTATATACTCAACTGGTGGTAAGCGGCCTATTTTTCCAACCAGTGCGTTCCTTTCCTCAGTCCATCTGATCTGAGGCAGTGCTTCGGGTCGTCTACAACGTGGCATGCATGACAGATCATCTCGTCCTATCCTCTTAGTGAAGGTACCACCATAACATCCATGCCCTGTCAAAAATTGAGTAAAATAGTACCCGGTCGTTTTATTCTCACATTGGATCCACTGCTTCAAATTGCTGATCAGCCTGCGCGTCCAAGTGGCATTTTTGCGCTTCACCATCTCATCTCTCCTGCCATTTTCTCAGTGTCCTCCCTTCTGTCATTAGGATTGCCAGATGTCCGGTTTTCGACCGGACCGTCCGGTTTTTTCCATGTTCGTCCGTACGAAAAAATTTGGGTAAACCGGACAGATGGTTGTCCGGTTTTTTAACTTCGCGCAATATCTTGCGTGGCAACCAACAATATTGTTTGTAGTTACGTAGATTGATATCGCGCACCTCACCTCCTCTACTCCTTTACTGTCCTTTGTCCTTCAAAGTGTTTTTTCTTCACTTGAAGGCAATTCCATTGATATGTAGTGCATTTTTTTTCAGAATTTATTGCAAATTGTGCAGTTTGTCTGTAGTACTCTTGTATCCTACGCTTTTGTGGAACGAATCTTGAGCGTTATGGGAAATCTATGGAATGACGAAAGGAATCGTCTCGCCGTTAACACTGTAAAAATTGAATTGTGTGTTTACTTTAATATAAAAGCTAGTTGAACTGAATTCAAGGATGCCATCTCAAGCAGCAATGAACCATTGTTGGAATCAGTTTCATCAAATGCTAAGTACATAAAGATGTAGTCTGTAAGCTTTTTTGCCATTTTCCGTAATATGTAATATGAAATGATAAAAAATAAAAATTTGTCTGTTTTTTTCCCCAAATACAACTGGCAACCCTACCTGCCATACGTCGATTGCCTGGTTGTTCTCCTCCTATGGTATAAAGGAAGCACCATTATGTCAATTGGTGGGAAGCCAGCAATCACTTGGAAAGCCTCCGCCGACACAGTTCTGTATGCCGAAGCTACCCTTATCTCTCAAGTTGGATCAAACTGCACACAGTTCGCAAAATGAAATCAATCACATATATGTTTGACAATCAATATATAGTCCATTTGAGAATTATTGACATCGAAGCAGGCCATGAACGTCCAGTCGAGGCTTTATTTCTGGTTACAAAAAGTAACTAAATTTCATCATAGAATTAAAACATAAATATAACCTAGAAAAATGTTCAGTATATCTGCAGATTGCAGTTTAAACATGGGAATTCAGGTTTGAAAGCGCAAAAATATCGTGGAATTTTTGATACTTCGCAAGCACAGGACCAAGTGATGAATTGATTGGAAAAAACGTTATATATATAATTACGTTTTTGGAGCGAAAGCCGATCTTTTAAAAAAAGAATTTATTTATTTACAACGGAAGATTATCCTATTCTAACAATAAGCTAGGAAGACATACACTTAATTATTGAATTATTCATTCGTCTGGAGAGGTATTTATAACATATCTTATCTGTAAATGAATAACACGCGACAAACAACACCCACGTCATGCACACAGTGGTATGATCTTAATGCTTAGTAATCAAAATGTAACATGTTCATATTCAAATGGAATGCAATACAGATAAGCAATTCATCTAAGGTATACAGGGTTGGCATTATGTAATTCCTCCCCACCTTGAATAAAGGTATCACCTGTAGTAGGTGTAGCTTTACAAAAAATATCTTTTCTTAAATATTTCAAAATAGAATAAGTAATTATCAATAAAATGATTATTATAAAAACAAATAGTAGGGTAAATCTTGAAGGCTGGAGATTCCATTGGTCCAGGTCTTCTATCTTGATATCCGGGATGTCTTCATCTTTCCGGGATTCTTCATTTGTGGAATTTGGGTTGAATAAAGTTATCTTGGGTAGAATCACGTATTTTTCTTCATTAAACGTAGTAGTTGGGACAATTTCTTTTCTCGTGTTGCTCACAGCACATTTGGTTCGTAGAATTGTTATAGGAGGCACAAAATAATGTCTTGTTTGCTGAAGACATTTTTCTAAAACATTTTTATTTTCGATGGATAAGATATTTCCATCTTCTAATAATTTTAAATCTGGGGAAAGTACCGTTGTCGTTCTTGGACAGTTTTCGGTGTGGTTTTTCAAAATATTTCGAAGGCATGCTGGTGATTCAGCTAAGGTGTCTTGATCGCAGAGATAATCATCCTCCACTGGATGGCAAAATTTCGTTGACCATTTCAGGGTTTCTTCTTGTGAGAGTAAATAAGGATCGGTATATGGAAGGGATAAATTGTTTTGCGGTAGATAGTAAAACTTGTATAAATCATAACTTTCTTCGTATACCGTTGGGATTGATATTAGAAATAGTAATGCTTTCTTTTTGAAAATTACTTTCGTATGACATATCTGATAATAATCTTTCAGATGATGTAAAGGTATTATCGTTACATTTTTTATTAATTCAAGGAATTTTGAATAAGGTAAAATTGATTCATGTAAAAGATGTAATCTTGCAAAACTCACTGCAGTTGCAATTTCATCTAGAATATTCTTGATATCTTTGAGTTCAAATGTCAGGAGATGCATGTATTGAATTTCTTGTATTGCTGGTATAACTTGAAGCAATTTAAGGTTTTCTGACATTTTCTGAAATTTTTCAATATACTTATTTTTAAGGTCATTTACGACTGTTGCGATCTGTTTTTGATTTTTTATCAAAACTTTTTCATTTTTCTGAATACTATCAAAATAGTTTTTATATAATTCCTCATCATCGGAATCTAACGTTCCGAATAAAATCTTTGAAATCTTTCCTCCTAAGTTAATGAGTCCTCTTTTAACTCTAATTTTTTCATTCAACAATTCTTCCATGGTATTAATATTTTATATCATTTGTGTGCTACTTAAAATTTAATGTGTGAGCAAAATTAGATTTTTACTTTATTTATTTCTCTTTGATAATTCGAAATTAATTCTCATATTTTATTTTATTCAACTGGTACATATTGGTACATATCGTCCTTTATTGGAATAATATCCAATCATAACATGATAATTATTTTTAAGGGTTCTTTATTCCTTTAAGTCTACTTGGGACTTGGAAATTTTTAAATTGAAGCTCCTTCTATGAAAAGTTTTATTCTATCGGCAGGATGTGCCTTAACACATTACTTTACTTTTTACTAATGCATTCGATTTGGGATTATAATTCGTAAAATGAATTTCAATTTTATGGATTTTACAAAAATTTTGGATTACGCCATTTTTAAATTCTAATCCAATGTCACACGTTATTTTATTGGGAATGCCGTAATGGCTAAAATACATCAATAATTTATCTACGATTTCAATTTGAAGAGTAATAGGTATGTATGACGTAGGTTTTCCTATCGTAACTCATAATACATTACTTTCGATTGTTATTTGAGACGTAAGCCTTTCCTTTCTTGATTCGTAATACATTCTCAAATAATCGCGTTATTGAGCAGGGCTGGCTCTAGTGACATCACAACTCCATTTTTAAATTCGAATATTTATTTCAATATTTAGATCAGGGGATTTCAAATTCATTTTCCATATTTAAGGAATATAGTGTATGAGGCAACATTGTTCAAAACATGTCTCAAGGAAAACACCATAATCTTTCTAATACTTTCGTTATTGCGAAGCGAATAATAATGATGATTATCAATAATATGAAACAAAGGTTTCAAACACCGTTGTTCAAAGAATGTCTGAAGGAGAATACATTAATCCTTCTAATGTTTTATGCTACTAATAAGCAAATGGAAATGAGATTTATCTCAAATAATATTTTTAAGAAATATCGCTTTTGTGCAATCCTATTAGTTAATTCGAAAATGTATTTCGTAAGACTGATATAGTCTGAATAAAAATTATCTATGTAGGTAGGTAGGTAGACCTCAGCTATATAGATGAGATATATTACGTAATTAAATATTTATGACTTTTTCCGTACTTTATAATAAGGAATAATTTTGGAAATTATTTTCGAAGATGGTGACTTTAACCTTTTCTTCGTATATGGGATTTTTAATATAGGATTATTAACATTTCGCTGGACAGTAGAACATTCTGTCTCATTTAAATTTATTTTTATTCCATCGTTTGAATTTAACCATTTCAAACATGCTTCGTATTTTTCTGTATTCATTCGATTTTTAATCGACGATGAATCTTTTTCGATTCTATTTATTTCAACATTTTCATAATTATTTATATTTGAATCATTTTCGATTCTATTCATTTCTGTATTTTCGGAATAATTTGCATCTGTGGCATTACTGGCATTTGTCGCCATTGAATCATTTTTGATTCTATTCGTATTTGCGAATTTATTCATTTTTAACATTCGATCATTATCGATCTTATTCGTCATTGCGAATTTATTCATTTTTAACATCGGATCATTATCGATCCTGTTCGTATCGAATTTATTCATTTTCAACATTCGATCATTTTTTAATTCGTTAGTATTTCCTCCGATATTCCGATTCGGTAAGGAATATACAATTATCTTTATATTAGATTCCGCAAAAATATATTTTATCATATTTGAAATAATATGCCAGTCTAATTTATCTAGACCGCATGCAATTCTGGGTAAAGCTAAGTATTTGTCATTATTATATTGACACAATTCTCTTAGATATAATATTGATTGAAAAACGGTTTCATATTTCGGTTTATGAAAATACGAATCTTTCGTGATTAAATAATAAATGTTTCGATCATTTATTTGGATCATTGCTACTTCGCCTAGTAGCTTATTTTGAGATTTTAAATTATCTATTTGACCAAATTTATTTTTAAATTGGAGTGCTATTCCTCCATCCATGTGAAAGTCACGGGAAACGCAATGTGCTAACGCATAATTCTTTGGGGCTTTAAATAAATCACCTGTTTTTTCAATTATCTTAGGGGAATCTTTAATATTTTTCAATTCATAATTTTTTTCAAAATCCTTATAAGTCAATTTATTATCTGACTCTATTATAATTCGGCTGAGAGCATCAGCATTATTAGTTGAACCTTTTTTATAACGTATTCCGTAATCAAATTCTTTCGGAACTTCAACTTGAGATAAAACAGAGCCTATCGCGAAACCTGACGCATCAGTTGTAGGAACAAATGGCTTATCGAAATCGGGGTATCTCAATACAGGGTGATTCAATAAATTTCTTTTACATATTTCGAACGCTTCGATATATTTCGGATCATCAATATTAATTTCAGAATCTTTCTTCAAACATGAAGTAAAGGGTTTCGTTATCTTTGCGAAATTAGGGATACATTTTTTATAATATCCTACGAGTCCAAGAAATGATTTTATTTCTTTAGTAGTTTTAGGAATTGGAAATTCAGCAATTGCTTTCAATATTTTTTGAATTAGGAACGATTCCTTTAGGAATATTATTATCATTTGTTTTAATTTCAGTTTTAAAAGATTGACATTTATCTGATTGAATTTTCAGATTATCCGCTTTAAATGCTTCTAAAATATTTTGGATATCTGCCAAGTGTTGGTTGATCGTATCAATTTTATGTTTTATTACATATGAAAACTCATGGTCAATTGGGATATTTTGAGGTTTTTGGCATACTTGCTGATAGTAAAAGGGGATTTGACAATAATTATTACTCAATAATTGATTTTTAAAATCTAAATTAAGTCCATATTTATTCAAAAAATCTGCTCCTATAAGACCATCATAATTCTTATGGAACTTGTATACGACAAAGGGATGAAAATCATCTATTTGAAATTCGGGGAATAAAGGTATTAAAACTTTTTCATTTGCAGTTTGTTTTTTGAAACATGCAGTTAGTGTCGTAGATTCATTAAAAATATTTTTAGGAAAATTATTATACGCGAATTTTGGATCAATAAGACACACTGAACATCCACTATCAATTAAAAGTTTACATTTAGGATTTTGGAATTGGATATAGGGGAGTTGGTTTGTGTTATCTAACGTATTATTTAAGTCAATAGGGACCTTTACACTTACGCTCCAGTCGCGCGCGATAGTCGCGCGCGAAAATCGCGAGTGATTTTCGCGCGCGACTGGAGCGTGTAAAAAATTGCCTTCACACTACGCCGTCGCGCGCGAATTTGGTCGAGCCATTCCAGTCGCGCGCGACTGGAGCGTGTGAAAAATTGCGTTCACACTACGCCGTCGCGCGCGAATTTGGTCGAGCCGTTCCAGTCGCGCGCGACTGGAACGTTAGTGTAAAGGTCCCTAATGAGTCGTTCATGGCACGATCTCGAAAATTTTCATTTAAATATTTACTGGAATTATTACGTTCTGGATATGAACGTTCGTTAAAATCACGTTTTTCGAATCTCGGGTCTTTCGAAGTAGACGCAATATTAGTTAATTCTTCAATCCTTATATTTGGATTGGGTTGATTATTAAAAAATTGTCTCTGGGGACTTTGGTGATATTGAGTAGAATAATTTGATCTCTTTTGGGGATAATTCCTCGTCTGAATCGACATTTTTTCAGGGGGAGATTGTATTCTTTGATTAGGATGAGGTTTGAAAACATTCTCGTTTTTACGTTCATTATTACCGAAGACTTGACGATTTGTCGGGAAATAAGTTTTCACTTGTTTTTGTTGGAAATTAATCGGTTGAGATGGGAATCTCGGTTGGGTATTATTTGGATAAAAATTTCTTTGATTATTTTGACTAGATTGGGGAAAATTTGATTGATTATTATGAGGAAAACTTCTATAATTATCAGTTGGGAAGTTTGCTCGATTATTATTTGGGAAATTATTTTTATTAGTTTGAGGGACATTCCTTTGATTTTGTTGAGGAAAATTCCTCTGATTATTTTGATTTTTATAGTGCATATAGGGTTGTTGATAAAAATAATAATCTTGACGAATAAAATTTACTATATCGCCATAGTTCATAATTCCATGTCCTCTAAGGGCTGTTCTTAATTCTGGGTTAATATTATAGAGCAGAACTCTAGTTGCTACTCGTGACGCAATATTCTTTTCTTGATCCTTTTCAAGAATCGGTAAATTCGACAATTCGACTTGCGAATCGTATTTATTTTTCAAATCTACTATTCTTTCGAGAAAATCTAAATCATTCTCATTACGTATTCTTTGGGCATTCTGGAGATCCCAAAACAAAACTGTGAGGCTTATTTTTTCCTCAAATCTTAACTTTAAAAATTCCTTCAAGTTAAACCAGTTATCTGTAATTCTCTCATTGGAACTTACGATTTCACTGGCATTTCCTACCAATTTACTCTTTATTATATCGATAATTGCTTCATTTAATAACGCGTCGGCAGATTGGAACCTATTATAAAATCTTTCGCAATGATTCAAAAATCGTGCGAGATTTGCGGGATTACCATCAAATGGTACAATTGACTTTGGAAATAAATCAATTAATTTTAATCTATCGAACATATTTGGTTCTGGTGCGACTGCCATCTTATTCGTATTCGTATTCTTCCGGCCTTTAAAATGCTTTACGGAAGTAATCTTGAAAAATTGTATTGTACTTAGAAAATAATTATATTCGGTTTTTTTATTTTATAAGAAACCTAGGAAAAACTCTGGTAATCGGTTTTTTGTATTAAGAAACCTAGGAAAAACTCTGGTAATCGGTTTTTTCATAAGAAACCTAGAGAAAACTCACACAAGTTTTACGCTCAAAACCGTGGGAAAAGATTGAAGACTTTGGACCAGGGTCAGTGACTGGGAATAAAAAAAGTGTTTCTAGATAGGATTCTCACCACGTTGTTTTTCTGGAGTCGTTGTAGACGCTACCCACACAATCAGGGCTCCAAACGGCTTTTCTCCTCGTTGTTGCTGGATTTGGCACCTTAACAGTTGAAACTGAAAGTTTTTGGAAGTTCTTAGCGCGGCGATAACTACGATTTCACGCTCGAAGTTTCGAAACACAGTTCTTCACGAAAACCGGCACAATCCCATACCCTCGTCGCCAATTACGTTTTTGGAGCGAAAGCCGATCTTTTAAAAAAAGAATTTATTTATTTACAACGGAAGATTATCCTATTCTAACAATAAGCTAGGAAGACATACACTTAATTATTGAATTATTCATTCGTCTGGAGAGGTATTTATAACATATCTTATCTGTAAATGAATAACACGCGACAAACAACACCCACGTCATGCACACAGTGGTATGATCTTAATGCTTAGTAATCAAAATGTAACATGTTCATATTCAAATGGAATGCAATACAGATAAGCAATTCATCTAAGGTATACAGGGTTGGCATTATGTAATTATATATTAAGAAATGGAACTCTCAAATAGAAAACTTGAACAGGAAACTCAACATTATAATCTACACCCTCAATGTTATGAAATATCATAACCGAAAAGATACATTAAAGCTTCTATACACAGCCAATTTTCAGTCAACCCTATCATATGGCATTGTTAACTGGGGAAACCGTATATCACGGAACAAAATATTCAAAACACAAAAGAAAGCGATGTATAGAATAAAATATAGAGGTGATTTCAAAAGAAATAAAATCCTGATGTTAACAGCAATATATGTGCTAATGTATGTTATTTTGCTACAAAGCCACAGTGAACTATTGAAAACCGTTTCTGAACAACAACCCAACTAGGAAAATTGATGCTTGTATATACCCGAGACAACAATTGACACTAGCACAGAATGATGCAAAATATATGTGCATGAAGATCTACAATGCGTTACCCAAATAGTTTCATTCGATAAGAAATGTTAATATATTGAAAAAAGAATTATTCAAATTTTTGCTGAATATTAAACCATACAACTTGCTAGAATGATTCGAATCTTGTGAAGCTAAATCTACATCAACTTTGTAACCAGTAACCATAACCATTGAAATTATTTGACTTATTCCCCATTATTGTATTACAATACTTCAAGGAACTAAATAAATATAACTATTATTGTAGAAATAAGAGAAAAACAAAAATTAAGAATCTATGTAGTACATGAAGAATTTTGACATGAAATTTATACTGTCACTATATGAACCAATTTGTGAATTATGAAGTGCTCAGTGTTGAATTTTCTGAGAAAGTCAAATTTCTATTTTCATTTATCAAAACTATCCATGAATTATTGAAAATATTATAATTGACGAAGAATTTTACAATTATTCAGTATACTTTTGAATTGGAACAATATAGCATGTGTTCAATGGTAGTATAAGCAGAGGGAACGTGAACAAGGTACCATATAGTATAAGTATAATAAATGAACTTGAAATATCTACGTATGATACAAGAGCAAAGATAAAAATCTCATTGAAAACTTTGTTTCCACGTATAAGTGTACATAATCCTATTGATGGGCATCCTTTTGCAGAGAAGGTTTCAATTTTTTTGATATAATTTGATGTTGACTTCGATTGATTGAAATTCAGGTGCTCTTTGGCCAGTTCATAAAGGTTATCTAAACTGATATATTCATTGTTTTTAATTTTGGCAAAAACAAAGTCATTCAATGTCTCTTTGAAGGAATAATCATATTGCACAGGTTTTCTTCCACTGATCATTCCAGGCTGTAATAACATGCTAATATTCTACGGACAGTGCTTGGAGAAATCTGAAAATTTACGAGATATTCATCAATCAGAATACACTTTGTGTAGGTGAATAACAGTTTATCTGAAACACTAGCGAAACTCGATTATTGATATCTATGAAAAACTCCAACAAACTGCAATCTGCATGGCGTTCTCTTGTTTTTAGGCGCAATGTACCCGGTAAATTCCTGCCTTTTCAATAGCACAAGACAAAAAATACTCAAATTCAGAGCTAATTTTTATAATTATTCGCCAATATCTTCGATAAAATCATCAAAACAAGGTCTCTATGGGTTATGTTAGTGTTATTCCTATACCAACCTGAATTCATCAACCCAAAATATTACTGAATAGTCTATTACCAACTTAAATTCGATTTTCCACAGCCACCCGAGATGTCAATAATTCTTAAACGGAGTATATATGTCGATCATTTTTTATCACTGAATTCTATGAACATTCTGTATTTCTTCAGTTTTAGGAAAGACCCAGAATCTTGGCATCACTCCTCGCACGATATCGCTAGGGTTGACAGATCGATGTAGTGGGGACACGATCTCTTTTCGTCGATTTGAGCCCCATGTTACCGCGTGGATAATTATCAGTCTTCGTCATGAATAATAAATAAATAATTTGCAATAAGGAAATATTGCAACTATAAATTGAGATATAAACTATCCTATCTTGTAAGTTGGATCAATCTGCAAACAGTGTGCAAAAATTTGATTGAAATCGGTTCAGTATTTTAGGAGACCATTGCGGACAAACAAAGTGACACGTAATTTTAATATATGAAGATTGAACCCCGGATGTTCCCCGCTAACGCAACTAAGGATCTCAACGGAATTCCGTTTGAGAAGCTATATATTACAACGTCCCTTACCTGTTCTTATACGAACTCGAACAGGCTATGCTTTTCCACAGGAACTCTATTGGAAGTGACAGTAATTAAATTTTTGATGATAAAATCCCATGTATTTCATTCAGATTGCCTAATTTTCTTGTCACTTTCATTCGAATTAAGGAAGATATTGGACCAAAGAAGTTTACGCGACTTCGACCTGGGGATCTTATTTACCGAAATATAGAACCAAGGCAATCAAATTTTCAAATGATAAATGAATTCTGCTTGAATTTCAACAAAAAACCTGCAGCGTTCCGAAATTCAGGGCATTTAATTGCTGATTTTAATTAATTTATGTTGAGATGGTCAGAGATAACGTCGACAGCAGGGTTTGATACCCTCAATCTGGTTGATTTAAACTTCATAACTTCGATTTGGAAATTTCTACTAAACTAGAAACAACTTAGTATTCACTAATTAACTTAATTCACGATTTTCACTAATTTAGAGTTTAACAAAACCACTACACGTTTTTCGCCATGCCATGGCTTCATGAGGTGATGAGATAAAACTGAAAAAGTTTTATTATCGAAAATCGTAGACTAAGTTAAATGGTGAATACTTAGTTAATATGGATTTTAATCAAGTATCGGCCGAATAAATCAAATTTCTTAAATTGAATTTAGGATGAGTTTAAGAAGATGACATCACTAAAGGATTAGTTTCACCCAGTTTGCTCAAAACATGCCATGATCACCTACTAGAATGTGTAAAATTCATAGTTCACACAACATTATTCCATTCCTCTTTGCGACTAGCATGTGTACTAATCAAGTACATTTTTCATAATAAGGGGAATTTTGTTAGTCTTTACACAAATTTCCGTTTTTCACTGAACAACTAGGAAAGTACTCTTGACTATTGACGGAATGACTTTCTAGTTTTACTTCACCAACTAGAGTAATTATCATAAGAGGGGCGAAACCTTCTGTAGCATGCATCATAAAATGACATTAGGTATATACTGTCATACAAAATAAGCTTCACATCGTTAAAGGCATCATATTTATACTGGACAGATTGAATTGAATCTCCTGAAAAGTCGGCTCCGTTATACAAGTCTTATAAGTTTTTAACAGACGTATCATGTAACAACAATCAATGCAGTGAAAGCCAGAAAAAGGGGGTAGCGTTTTTCACTACTATGTCGACATTTTCAACAGTCCCTACAATAAATCCTTTGTTCAGCGAATATTGAAATTACTATAAGAAATAACATGGTTGGGTCTGAATCACAAGAGACATAGACCTGCGGGCTAAGTATAAACTCAAATAAACTGGCACCCTTATATTATAGCAATTTAATTATTTTTATGCATTTTGCTGTGTATCGGGAGAAAATCACATGATTGTTTATATTTTGATTGATAAATCGACATAATATACTCGTATATATTTTGAAGTATGATTGTCGTGAACTGTGTTAATGCCAGGCTAAGAGCTCTTTAGCATTATCAGTTTTCGCAATCAATAGACCAGTGAAAAGATCGGATGAACATTCACACCTACCAACATCCGTAAAAAATACGATCCGGTACAAACGGATGGGTTTCTACTCTACCGTCACCAGACCGACGTTAACACCGGATTGTTTTCAAAAACACATGTAGGCTAATGGACTCATTCGGCCGTCCGTATTCCTTTATTCCGGTAGGAAATTTTTATGCAATTCGCTATAGTCGTTCAGTTGTGTTTTAGCTTTTATATAGTGTGCTTGACGACTGCTACTACCCAGCTTTTCAACTAGATCTAACAAATTCACCGGAGACGTATGGATGGTTATACGTGGCGGTCGCGCCGAGATTGACTGCTCCATCTGTTCACCGTTGCAGAAAATAATGTGAAAAACCTCTAATTCAAGTCTCACGCTCCAATTTTTGTGATTGTTATGTTGTAATTGAATCTTTTTTACTGACAGACGGACAAAATATTTCATTGAAGTTTTGACCCAATCCTGGTCATAAAATTAATTATTTACTCATTTCAATTCGTCCAGTTATTCAACAATCCCCGAAAAAATTTGGCTACAAATTTATATTATAGATACAAGAAAAAATACAGAGAGACAAGCAATGCTGCTCAAAGCCCAAAATGAATGCACAAACATGGTAATAAATCAGGTTCATATCGGGATATAATTTCAATAGAACTCTACATTCATTTATGAAATGACATCGATAGTACTAATGATGTTGTCCCAAGCAAGCAATTGAAAGAGAGAAAGGAAGATATGGCCGTTATTAAAAGAAGCTAGAAGAGTAATACTTAATGAAACAATTATACAATGGCGATGTTTAGTGATGTTAATAAGACTGATGAACTGCCCAATCATTCCAAAGTGAAGAAACAGATTTCAACACTATAGAAATTATGAAACAGCTTACTACTCTTGGGATACGTATGCACAATTAACTGACTCACCCTGATGGTAAAATCCTGAAGATTTGTATCTACGTCCTCCTCTAGGGACATCTACAAATGAAAGTGTTGGTGAGAGTATCGCCTTCATAAGAACAGTGTAATGGTGGTTTTGATGTAATGAGTAAAATTTATTGTGAAAATGGAATTTCTCATCGAATCACATAGAAACTCTGCAATGCTCTCGCATCACCCATCAACTAAAATCTTATATAATGAATGGTGCGTCGAGTTGTGACCAAAGTTGTACCCGTATTGTGACAATTTTAGACGCATTTCATGAATTCCCTACCCCTTCTGTTTTCGAGATATTCACAGTTTTCTCAACTTGAAGATGTGAAACAAATATTGAAATTTTAAAATTTCCTCTTTCAATGGATTGTGCCCATTTATTATGAATATTGTGTCCAAACAACATTCGAAATATTTTGAGTTTTTCCTGAGTCACCAACTTGAGCCCGTGGCCCATATATGGAAGTTTGAAATTTTTTTTTCAATCTATAAATAGTGACGTTCTTGTGTCAATTTGTGCCTCATTCAATTCATTTTGTGTTCTCCTGGTATCGAGATATTCAGAATTCATATTCATATCGACGCTATATATGGAAATTTGTGCTGTTCTAAGCACGAGTCTTCCTCATGGCATAAAATTGTATACCCCCACCCAAATATTGAGTGACCATAACGTGGAATATTATATTCAGCTAATTAGAACCTGAAATGTTGCATGGTGCATTCAGAAAGATTATAAAAAGCACTGCCGTGAAGTCAGGAGCTTTTGGGCGCTCATTCGTCCACTTTTCAAGTAGATTCGCATTTTCAAGTTTTAGAAACCAATTGAAAATTTTTTTACAGCTGTCAAAAATGGTCAAAATGAGACGAAACTCCAGACTTCACGTCAGGTTAATATTTTAAAAAAATGCCCCACCTCCAGACTTTAACATACCAATTTTGAATATAATCGGACCATAGTCATACAAACACACACATATTTTCTGGGTGATGTGTAACAATTATTGTCTTCCACATCAAGAGGAAAGTTGAATATAAAATTAGCTCATATACACATGTCATGGAACATACGTATAACATAGATTAGTGGTATAGCATACTCGTTAACCCTCTAACCTAGAAGACATCGACATTTTGTCATGAGCAAACACAATTCGACTTATTGTGGATCTACATGAAAGTGTTAAGAAAGCATACCACAGCCGTGAAAATTGTTCGCAAAATTATTGCGTGCATCGTTATTGTTTAGCTGTACTTTTCAAGTGACCGTTTCACAGATATAGGTATCACAAGGAGCACGCAGATACAAAGCTGCGATGTAGCAGAGGCGCTCATATATCCCTTAGTGAAAGCGCACGCCTACATTTCATTTCAGAAAGATTCGTTATGGAACCAATCATCAATTTTCATATCAAGAACATGTATCAGTGATAGGGCCCCAACAACATAGGATTGGGAAGTGCATTGTATTCATATAGACAATTTTGAACCGATTTTATGGGTTAGACAAAACAGTATAGTGTTGAAGAACCACTTCAATAGATTCCACCCTACAGAGAATTAGATATATTATTGAATATCAATCAGGGAATTTTAAAACTTATAATTTATATTGAAAATAATGAAATTCGAAGAAGATTGAGGAATTCGAAATTGTTGAATGAATATATTTATGGGTGCATAATTGAGTAGGCTACTGCATTGTCAGCCCAATTTTGCATATTTCGAAATATTGCAATCAAATAATACGAAACTGGTTGGGCCGAACATGAACAAATTTTATAGTGTTTCTTGGAAAACAAACTGCTGTGTATTAATAATAATAATAAAAATCATGTTAGAAAAATATTCAAGAAGATAAATACACATATAAACGATCCAGATCATCAACATTATCTGAGTGGACATGTCGACCTGTTGAAGCAAAAATTGAAACCGAAGTGAAAGCGTTTATCGAGATACATCAAGTGCACGAAAAGGAAACAACTAAACAGCACTTTCCAAAATAATCAAAGAACCTTCTTCAGACAATTAAAAACTGAAAATGTTAACATCAACAAAACAATGCCGTCCAAGCATTGTTCAGAGAATTATTGGTCCTCGATATGGTCAACGCCCAAATATCACAACGTAGACGCCAGCTGGATAAAAACTGAGAAGGAACTGTTGAGAGTTGCACCGATGCAATTCGATGAGATTTCCGTAGAAGAAATCAGAGAAGCTGTCCGAAATGCTAACAACTGGACTTCCCCGGGAGTAGACAACATCCAAAATTTCTGGTACAAGAATTTTTCCAGTGTCCACGAAGAACTAGCTAAATAATTCAACCACATCCTGCACAACTCTAAGGATATGCCATCATTTCTAACTTTTGGTTTAACACATAAGCTGTCAAAGAGTTTAAAGACGGATGACCCTACACAGTACAGACCTATCACGTGCCCACCAAAATTGTATAAGATTCTAACAGCATGCATCTCCAACAGAATATACAAGCACGCTGAGGAAAATAATATATTGGCAGAAGAACAAAAGGGCTGCACAAGAGATCACCAAGGGTGCAGAGAACAATTTTTCATAGACTCTAGTCTGTGTGAAGTTGGGCTCACTCTATTCGAACCAGTTCGATATCTCGGGGTGATATTGGACCGCAAACTCTTGTGGAACAAATACGTCGAGTCCCAAACGAATAAGGCTAATGTGATATTTTGGTCTACTCGAAGGGAGCTTGGTAAAGGATGGGGCTTCAAACCGCACATTATGCACTGGCTGTATACAGCTGTGGTGAGGCCTATCCTAACATATGCCTCAATGGTGTGGTGGCCGTCTATGGAGAAAGCCTGCAATCGCATCATGATGACGAAATGCCAGAGGAAAGCTTGTTTAAGTATTACAGGCGCTCTGAGATCCACCCCATCGGCAGCGATGGAGTGTATGTATGTAGGTATTCCACCATTACATATGCTTGTGAAGGAGGTAGCTATGAAGACAGCTCTCAGAGTCTGAAAACGGTCCAGCGTGGTGCTGGACTCTTTAAGGGGCACGCGAGGGCTCTCAAAATGGTGGAGGATGTTGACGGATCCATTCTCCATAGAGGGGACCACGCGGGCACTATTTTCTGCTTTGGCGAGCCCTAAAGGGTAGTTGTTCCTGACAGAGATCTATGGTCTTCACCAAACAGGCTTCTTTTGCCTTGGTTCACTGATTGCTCTGTGTCATTAACAGGGTCTGGTGCTGGAATTGTGGGACCTCGCTTCGCTGGAAGTTGTTTGGTGTCCGGCTTATGCGGAGATACCTGGAAATGAGAAGGCAGATACACTGGCAAACCATGGAGCCCGATCAGAGTTTGTTGGTGCGGAACCCGCACTGCCAGTCTGTCGGAAATCTGTTAGGAACTTCTTCAGAAGTTGGCCGGACAGAAAGTTTTCCTCGGAGTGGAGCGCGGGAGTTGGTCTCAGGCAGTCGAGGCTTCTCATTGAGAGATCTTCCTCTGGACCTGAGGTCAGGAGACTCCTGGCACTAGAGAAAAGACAGCCCAGTCTGGTGACCGGCACTTTGACTGGCCACCTGCTGAACAAACATTTGAAGAGAATGGGACTGACTAGTTGCTCTTTGTGTCGGTGGTGCATGAGTACGGATGAAACTGCTGAACACATCTTGTTCAATTTTGGTGACCTCACTAATCTGAGGACAATACACCTAGGAAACCCAACGCCCACTTTCCCTATGGTGAAAGGGACTCCTCCTGGTCGACTTGCGGCATTTCTGTCTGCTTGTCTGCGGGACTGAGTCTCCCAAGCAGTATGCGGAGGAACAATGAGCCACATGGACCCAGTTCAGCCCGGAGTGGGCGCCGCACAGGGAAGAAGAAGAAGAACCCAACCATCACATCACTCATCTCATACATACTCATAGTCACATTTAATCCAGGATGGAGAGAGCCTTGCATGTACAAAAACAGGTGTGTTCTATGTCAACGCTCTCAAAAATTCTCTGTGATTCCGCTTTATATACTCCGCCAATTCATGTCTCCTGTATTTTTTTTCAAATCAACATTTTTCAGAGCAGGTGGCAAGATATAGAAAAACTTTGGTCCTAAATATTTCAAACAACGCTGTAAATGACTCTTGCAAACAAATGGAACACGCAGTGATTGCACACATCGATATCTAGTAGAGAAGTTATGCTCAACGTAATTACTATTGTTTCTCATCTGATGAACTATACACTCATAACTATATAATTGTCTTATGTTCATTTTGTTGCAATCACTGAACAATAATTGAGTACTATACGTTCTATCAACCCTCATGATGATCTTCAAAATGTACTTCTGAATGATCTGCAAACCCTCCAGTGCATTATCGTATAAGCCCTCCATATGACCATTGCATATCTCACCGACTCAACTAAGGAATCGTAAACTTTCAGCAAAATGGAAGTACTTGCTACATCTCGAAGGTTGTGAAAAAGGAGAAAACCCCCAAATACTTAATATTTGAAACCCTTCCAATTGTTGGACAGGTGTATTTAGAATCATCACAGTCTGCTTCATGTACAATTAACGATGGGATATTAGGCTGTTTGTTCTTCATGAGAGAAAACGTAATGAACCGAGATTTGGTGGTGTTGAGACTCAGTAAGCTCATCGAAAACCAGGCATTTATCAACCTCATACCTTCTTCGGCTCCTCTGCGAACCCCATTCCATGAGTTCTCACTGAAAAGCAACATTATATCGTCAGCATATATGACAAAATTACACCGTTTGGGATATTCAACGACAGTAACTGATTGACGTATAATATATGAGGAACAGAACCGGCCCCAGAACAGTACCCTGTGGAATGCCCATATTCAGAATTCCTCAATCACTCAATTGCCCATTCAGTGAGACCCTGTGAACTCTAGCATGTAAATCAATTCTCAACAACTGCAAGCAGTTACCCCTTATACCGACCGTTTTTAGTCTCTTCAACAATATTTCGTGTGACACGGTATCGAAGGCCTTCGCTAGGTCCAAAAACACGGCCATACATTTTTCGACTTTGTTCATAGATTTTATCAGTGAAGAAACCAACTTTTCCATGGCGACTTGAGTTGATTCACCTTCTCGAAAACCGAATTGATTCCAGTTCAAAATATTACATTGTTCAAGAAAATGTGTTAGCCGCGATTTCAGGCATTTTTCCAATACCTTCGCGAAATAGTTGATACGTGATATCGGTCTTCAATTCGTTAGCTTGTCCCTTTCCTTCGACTTATGGACACATATAACTAAAGTTTCCTTCCATTCAGGTGGTATAATGGAGGTCTCGAACACTTAATTTATGATATGCACCAAAGGCTGCACAAGATACCCATGTATAGATTTTATAACTCTAGCACCAATGCCATCCGATCCAGAGGCAGCGTAAGTCTTAAGAGGGGATTTTACCCGTATTATTTCATTAGGATTTACTGGTCTCAAAAATATGTATTCAGAATTGACTCTAGGTTCCAATATTCTATCATTTTTTGAGCGCTCGTACTACTTACACGAAGGCTATATCATTTCGTCACGATGTCTGTATTTTTCAAATTTTGAGCAGAAAATGGTCTCAAACGACGTCGAAAAATTCGAGTCTGTCCGTCTACACGATAACTCTCGAACGGAATGTCCTAGAAACTTGAAATTTTCAAGGGAGGTTCGAATCTCGAATGCCGCGGTTGAGTTCGTTATTGGCAAAATTCGCCCAGGGGTTCCGCAAATATGGCCGCTCGAACTTTTGTTTTTCTGATAACTTCGAAACGACTGATTCGATCGAGGTGAAATTTTGCACTCAGATGGAGAATTACGTACTCAAGATACATGCAAAATTTTGTCCAGCTTGCAAGACCAGAACCATAGGAAACATATAAAATTATAACTTTGTAATGGAAAGGCCTAGAGACTTGAAAATTATTACTTCCGAAAGGAAAGGCCTAGGCAGTTGAAATTTTCAGGGTAGGTTTGGATCTTGAATGTTGCGGTTACATTCATCAATGATCAAAATTAGACTAGGGGTTCCGTAAATATGGCCGTTTGTAATTCAGTATTCTTGATAATTCCGAAACTATGGATTTGATCATGACGAAATTTTGTATTTGAATTGAGAATGATATATTCGAGCTACATTTTTTCCATATCGCATGATCAGGACCATAGAAAGCACAGAAAATCATAACTTCCGAACGGAAAGGCCTAGAGACTTGAAATTTTCGGGATAGGTTCGGATCGCGAATTTCGCGGTCGTTCACCGATGAGCAAAATAAGACTAGGGGTTCTGTAAATATGGCCGTTTGAAATTCGGTTTTCTATATAATTTCAGAACTATGGATTTGATCGTGACGAAATTCTGTATTTAAATTGAGAATGATATATTCGAGCTACATTTTTTCAGATCGCATGATCAGAACCATAGAAACCATAGAAAATCATAACTTTCGATGGGGAAGGGGTAGGGACTTGAAATTTTCAGGATAGGTTCGGATCGCGAATTTCGCGATCACTTTCATCAATTGGCCGTGAATATAGCCATTCAAACTATATTTTTCCTGATTATTTCGAAAATACTTATTGGATTGAGATGAAATTTCGCACATATATGAAGAATAATGTATTCGAACTACGAGAGAAATTTTGTCCAGATCGCATTACCAAGACCATAGATACCGTAGAAAATTCCAGCGAATTATCGAAAAAAAAAATGATCACCAAAGTACTGACGTGAAGTCTGGATTTTCGCGTTAGTTTGAAATTTTCTTCGACAGCTGTCAAAATCTTTCCAATTTGTTTCTAAAATTGGAGATTGCGAATCAACCAACAAGGTCCATGTACGAACGCTCAAAAGCTCCTGCCTTCATGGCAGTGCTTTTCGTAATTTTTGAGCGCTCGTACTACTTACACGAGGGCCAGATCATTTCGTCACGATGTCTGTATTTTTCGAATTTTGAGCCGAAAATAATCTCAAACGACTATGTTTGACTCACTGATGTCAAATTCGTCGAAAAATTCGAGTCTGTCCGTCCGTCCGTCCGTCCGTCCGTCCGTATACACGATAACACTCGAAAGGAACGACTTAGAAACTTGAAATTTTTAGGGTAGGTTCGAATCTCAAATGCCGCGGTTAAGTTCGTTATTGGGCAAAAGTACCCTAGGGGTTCCGTAAATATGACCGTTCGAAATTTTGTTCTCCTGATAACTTCGAAACTATAGATCAGATCTAGTTGAAATTTTGCACACAAATGGATAAGACGTGTTCAAGCTGCATGCAACATTTTGTCCAGATCGCATGGACAGAACCATAGAAAATTATAACTTTTTAATGGAAAGGGCTAGGGACTTGAAATTTTCAGGATAGGTGTGGATCTCGCAGTCGCGTTCATCAATGAGCAAAATTCGACTAGGGGTTCCGTAAATATGATCGTTCGAAATTCAGTTTTCTTGATAATTTCAAAACTACAGATTCGATCGTGACGAAATTTTGTATTTTAATGGAGATTGATATATTCAAGGTACATTTTTCCCAGATCGCATGATCAGGACCATAGAAACCATCGAAAATCATTACTACGTAAAGGAAAGGCCAAGGGACTTGAAATTTCCAGGATAGGTGTGGATCTCTAATGTTGCGGTAACGTTCATCAATTAGCAAAATTAGACTATGGGTTCCGTGAATATGGTCGTTTGAAATTTTGTTGATAATTTCAAAACTTTGGATTTGATCGTGACGAAATTTTGTATTTAAATTGAGAATGATATATTCTAGCTACATCTTTTCCAGATCGCATGAGCAGAACCATAGACACCATAGAAAATCATAACTTTCGAACAGAAAGGCCTAGGGACTTGAAATTTTCAGGTATTATCGCGTATTTCGCGGTCACGTTCATCAATGAGCAAAATTAGACTAGGGGTTCCGTAAATATAGCCGTTCAAACTATTTTTTCCTGATAATTTCGTAACTATTTATTGGATTAAAATGAAATTTCGCACATAGATGAAGAATAATGTATTTAAACTACGTGGAAAATTGTCCAGATCGCATTACCAAGACCATAGATACCGTAGAAAATTGTAGCGAAATATCGAAAAAAAAAATTGGTCACCTAAAGCACTGACGTGAAGTCTGGATTTTTGCCTTGGTTTGAAATTTTCTTTGACAGCTGTCAAAATCTTTCCAATTGGTTTCTAAAACTGGAGAATGCGAATCAACCTACAAGGTGGAAAAACGAGCGCTCAAAAGCTCCTGACTTCACGTCAGTGCTTTTCATCATTTTTAAGCGCTCGTACTTCGTACACGAGGGCTATATCATTTCGTCACGATGTCTGTATTTTTCGAATTTTGAGCCGAAAATGGTCTCAAACGACTATGTTCGACTCACTGATGACGAATCCTTCGGAAAATTCGAGTCTGTTCGTCCGGCCGTCCGTCCGTATACACGATAACTCTCGAACGGTATGTCCTAGAAACTTGAAATTTTCAAGGTAGGTTCGAATCTCGAATGCCGAGGTTGAGTTCGTTATTGGGCAAAATCCGCCTGAGGGTTCCGTAAATATGGCCGCTCGAAATATTGTTTTTCTGACAACTTCGAAACGACTGATTCGATCAAGGTGAAATTTTGCACTCAGATGGAGAATTACGTACTCAAGATACATGCAAAATTTTGTCCAGCTTGCAAGACCAGAACCATAGGAAACATATAAAATTATAACTTTGTAATGGAAAGGCCTAGAGACTTGAAAATTATTACTTCCGAAAGGAAAGGCCTAGGCAGTTGAATTTTGTTTTCCTGATTACTTTGACAATACAGACTCGATCGAGATGACATTCTGCACTATAATGGAAAATGAGGTGTTCAAGCTACATGCGAAATTTTGTTCAGCTCGCATCACCAGAACCAGAGAAACCATAGAAAATTGTAACTTTCGAACGGAAACGCCTAGGGGAAATTTTCAGGATAGGTGTGGATCTCGATTGTCGTAATCACTTTCATCTATGAGCTAAATTATACTAGGTGTTCCGTAAATATGGTCGTTTGAAATTTAGTTTTCTTGATAATTTCCAAACTACAGATTCGATCGTGACGAAATTTTGTATACTTATTGAGAATGATATATTCCGTCTACATTTCTCTAGATCGCTTGACCAGAACTATAGAAACCATAGAAAATCATAACTTTCGAACGGAAAGGCCTAGGGACTTGACATTTTCAGGATAGGTGTAGATCTGAAATGTGGCATTCACGTTTATCAATGTAAACGTATTTTGAACGAGAATGACATATTAGAGCAAGATTTTGTCCAGATCGCATGACCAGAACCATAGAAACCATAGAAAAGTATAACTTCCGAAGGAAAAGGCCTAGGAACTTGAAATTTTGAGGGTGGGTTCGGATCACGAATTTCACAGTCACGTTCATCAATGAGCAAAATTAGACTAAAATGTAGTCCGTAAATATGGTCACCAAGACCATAGATACCATAGAAAATTTTAGCGAATTACCTAAAGCACTTACTTGAAGTCTGGATTATCGCCTTAGTTTGAAAATTTGTTCGGCAGCTGTCAAAAGTTTCCTCAATTGGTTTCCAAAACTGAAAAATGCGAATCTCCCTACAAGGTGCATGTACGAGCGCTCAAAAGCTCCTGCCTTCACGGCAGTGCTTTTCGTAATTTTTTCAGATATCCTAGTGTTGCTCTGAGGCGACGAATATAAGGCGGTCTGTCACGGCGGGAAGCGATCTACCGCCTGACCGAATCGTTCAGATATCGCTATACGCCTTCTATGTTTTCTCCTATCCCTAAGGGTGAAATTCTGTTTAGCGTTGAATGGATTTATTTATGCCAGTGTCTCATACATCGGTTCTTCGAATGAAGTTATACATTATAACGACTTTCATACACAATTAAGCCAGAAGTAGCTAATCACGAATCACCTTGAATAGGTGATTGATTCGAATCATTCAAAATATGGTGTTTTGAGGTTCCGCCTTTTCCTATTCGAAGTTTTAATGTTGAAAACATTAAGGAAAAGTCGGAACCTCAAAACACCTTATTTTGAATGGTTCGTATCAATGCGGAAATACCTGTAACACTTTCAGCTTTATAAATCATTTCACATAGATTTTTCTTCCTTTAAACCTTTGCGATTTTTCACTCCAACGCCTGTACTGGACCGTTGATTTGATTTCGACAGGGCTTTCATCTTCGGAGTTGTATTAGCAAGGATAATGCAAAATATTCTCCTGCTGGCTGAAGGATATTAATCATAAGTATCATTGAAAGCATTGTCAAAGGCCCCTTCCTTAATATATTCTCGGTGTTGAGTAATTTATTCCACAGAGCGAATCTTTCAGTCCTCACCAAGGCGGCTAAAACAATAAGATGGAAATGTGGACCTTTGCTGAAGTCGGAGGATTCCACATTGACTTTAGAGCATCGACTACATCTGCATAAATCTGCCTGCATATGAGTTCAACCTTCGCAAATATTGGTAATGGTTATCATTTCATTTGTGTGTTTGAAATTATTTGAACAGTAGGTAACTAAGGCAACCAAGATCCGAAAAGAAAACAGAAATGAAAAACTTTAGCAGAAATTCTGGGTGTTGATATTATTTGAGGTCTAAAAAGATATAGTTATGGGTTTAGAATAACATGCTACAAAGTGTTTTGAATATAATTTCATAAATTTTTGTTGATGAAGAAATATATGCCGTCGAAATGAACTGACAATACGATTAATTGAATGCGGTTCAGGCATTCTCTGATAATTTTCCATTTGAAATACTCCGACATATTTTACACCTAGTTGAATTGAACATGTATTGATTGGAACTGGTCACGATTGTTTAATATGAAAGTCAATTATAGAAGCAGTCGAACTCGATCAAACTCGATTGCTTTCCAAAAAGTACATTAAAACTGTGTTATACATAGGGTTGAAAGTAATTTCCTGAATTTAAGTTTGAATATAAGGATAATATATTCAGGTAGAGGAATGGTCCAACATTTATTGGAAATTATGTAAAGAAATAACTACCCATATCTTCATATTACTCTATAATCATTGTCAGTCGACAGTTATGCGGTACTGATGTCGGCAAAAAAATAAGAAACTGGTCTACCTGCTACTCTTGTCGATCGATGATGACACGTTCCATTCATTTCACTTAGAATTCAGATTTTCACCAGTCCATTCATTGATTTAATCATTGTGGCCTTCAATTGAATTATAACATACTTCCACAATATTCATGATGTATAAATCCTTTAAAATTCAATTACTCAATTTTAAAACTTCCAAATTCATGCATTCCATTCTCGAGCAATGAGAATCAATAGCTGATAGCAATTAATCTGTGTACTTACCAAATTTCAGGATTCACGGATGAGCAAATTCCCGAAAAACGCTGTAAAAAATGGACGGCAGACAGACAGATTTCGATAATTGGATTCAACACTACATAGAAAATCGACTGTGAGAATTTAGGATGATGTCAGAAATTTTTTCGTAACGATGAAATGTTATATTTGTATCTTTCTCATCGTCGAGTGCTGTCCCATGTTTATACTAATGAGCAATGTAGATCAGTCTTTCATCTCGCAGAATGCAACCAAAATACTTCGAAACTTTTCATTTTGCTCTCAGTAAGTTTCCAAACACGCAGACTGAAAATTATATATATTTCTCTTGGTAACTGTTTGCCTGTTTTTCTTTGCGGAAGGAAGCTTTCGAAAAAATTCATTTTTATTACACATAATTATTTTTATGATACAAATGTCGCATTGATTTGTTTAGGAGACTTTACAAATAATTACAGGGTGTCCCGGCATCACGTGACTTCTTCTCAGATGTGAGTAAAGACGAGTCAGGAATGCTTTGTTTTTTTCTCCCTACGACGTCCCCCTGCGAAGATATGAGCCTTCAAATGGTACTCCCATAATTCAGTTTTTCTGTGATAACTTCCGAACGACTCAACCGATTCTGTTAAATTTTTAAATTTGAGTCAATACAAATATCATTGAAAATTTGTTTTCAACACCTCTTCCCCATAAATCCTCCAGATCGCCAAGAATGGACTTACCGTAGCACTTAATGGTCAGAAACTTTTTTTTGCTTGGAGATATCGGCAAAATTCCTACATTTATGTATCAAATTATTGATTTAGCAAAAGAAGTTAAATCGGGGCAACATCGAAGAATTACAACGTTTTCGAGTTACAAGCATTTCAATTATTGAATATCGAAATACTTTTTCATCAATCTTTTTATATAAAATTACGAAAAGCAATGCCGTGAAGTCAGAAGCTTTTGAGCGCTCGTACATCCACCTTGTAGGTAGATTCGCATTTCCCAGTTTCAGGAATCAATTGAAGGAATTTTCGACAGCTGTCAACAAAATTCTCAAATTCAGGCGAAGCTCCAGACTTCATGTCAGCTGACCAATTTTTTTTCGATAATTTGCTAGAATTTTCTACAGTATCTATGGGTTTGGAGATGCGATCTGGACAAAATTGAACGTAGTTTAAATACATTATTCTTCAGCTAGGTGTGAAATTTCATTCCAATCCAATCAGTAGTTTCGAAATTATCAGGAACAAAATATTTTCAACGGCCATATTTACGGAACCCCTTGTCTAATTTTGCTCATTGATGAACGTGACCGCGACATTCGTGATCCAAACCTACCCTGAAAATTTCAACTGCCTAGGCCTCTCCTTTCGGAACTAATAATTTTCTATAGTTTCTATGGTTCTGGTTCTCTGGATCTCTATGCGATCTGGTCAAAATTTTGCTTTGATATATCAATCTCGATTGAAATACAAAATTTTATCTCGATCAAATCCGTAGTTTCAAAATTATCGAGAAAACAAAATTTCAAACAATCGTATTTACGAAACCCCCAGTCTAATTTTGCTCATTTATGAACGCGCCCGCGAAATCCGCGATCCGAACCTACCCTGAAAATTTCAAGTCCCTATGCCTTTCCGTTGGGGAGTTATGATTTTCCATGGTTCTGGTCATGCGATCTGGGGAAATGTAGCTTGAATATGTCATTCTCCATTAGTATACAGAATTTCAGCACGATCGAATCTGTAGTTTCGAAATGATCAAGAAAACTAAATTTCGAACGACCATATTTTACTCATAGATAAACGTGATCACGACATTCGAGATCCACACCTATCCTGAAAATTTCCCTAGGCGTTTCCGTTCAAAAGTTACAATTTTCTATGATTTCTATGGTTCTGGTTATGCGATCTGGACAAAATTTCACATGTCGCTTGAAGACCTCATTCTTCATTTGAGTGCAATTTCATCTCGATCAAATTCGTAGTTTTCAAGTAATCAGGAGAACAAAACTTTGAACGGCCATATTTACGGAACCCCTGGTGGAATTCGGCCCATTAATGAACTCAACCGCGGCATTTGAGATTCGAACCTACCCTGAAATTTTCAAATTTCTAAGTCGTTCCGTTCGAGAGTTATCGTGTATACGGGCGGACGGACGGACATACTCGAATTGAGAACTGAACACACACTGAAAACCTCAAGTTTCTAGGTTGTTCTGTTCGAGACTTATTGTGCTTACGGACGGACGGACAGACGGACTCGAATTTCCAGACGGATTCGTCATCAGTGAGTCGAACATAGTCGATTGAAACAATTTTCGGCTCAATATTCGAAAAATACAGACATCGTGACGAAATGATATAGCTCTCGTGTGAGTAGTACGAGCGTTCAAAAATTACGTGTCACGTTGTTGTAAAATATCGAATTTTTGCACATTGTGTGCAGTTTGATCCAACTTACAAGATAGGATAGTTTATATCTCAGTTTATGGTTGTTATATTTTCTTATTGCAAATTGTTTGTTTATTACTTATGGCAAAGACTGATAATTAACCACGCGGCAACACAGGGCTCAAATCGACGACAGGAGATCGCAAGTTTCTGAGTCTTTCATGAAACTGAAGAATTTGGAACTGTTTCAAAACTAGGAAACAATACAGAATGTTCATAGTATTCGTAAATGTCAAGAATGTAGAATAATGTCAGTGATAAAAATGACGAAAAGCACTACCGTGAAGTCAGGAGCTTTTGAGCGCTCGTTCATCCACCTCGCAGGTAGATTCGCATTCTCCAGTTTTAGAAACCAATTGGAAATATTTTGACAGCTGTCAAAGAAAATTTCAAACTTAGGCGGAAATCGAGACTTCACGTCAGTGCTTTAGGTGACCAATTCATTTTTCGATAATTCGCTAGAATTTTCTACGGTATCTATGCTCTTGGTGATGCGATCTGAATCAATATAATAAGTAGTTTCGAAATTATCAGGAGAAGAATAGTTTGAACGGCTATATTTACGGAACCCCTAATCTAATTTTGCTCATTGTTGAACGTAATCACGAAATTCGCGATCCGAACCTATCCTGAAAATTTAGAGTCCCTAGGCCTTTCCTTTCGAAAGTTATTATTATCTATGGTTTCTATGGTTCTGATCATGCGATCTGGAAAAAATGAAGCTCGAATATTTCTCTCAATTTAAATACAAAATTTCGTCATGATCAAATCCATAGTTTTGAAATTCGAAAAAACCGAGCGGGACAAAATTCTGCATGTAGCTTGAGCAAGTAATTCTCCCTCACCTCGATCGAATCTGTAGTTTCGAAGTAATCAGAAAAACAAAATTTCGAGCGGCCATATTTAGGGAACCCCTGGGCGAATTCCGCCCAAGAACGAACTCAACCACGGCATTCGAGATTCGAACCTATTTTAACGAAAAATCATGATTGGCGTTTTGTAGTACTGGACTTCTACTTTTGAAATCCGTTTTGTTAATTAAAATCTTACAACTTCCGACGCATCCAGCCCTTCCGGATAGTAATAGGGAAGAGCGGGGCTGAAAGTGCCGGGGGTAAATTGTGCCGATGCTAATATCTCGAAATCAGAAAACGATTGATAAAAGATCGTATTGTATCGCGTATTGCCTAACTATCGGGCACACGTGGCTGCCATCTCAGTTGCGTCAGCGAAGTGGACCGAGTAGAATTACATGTGACTGATGTGAAGTTCCTTTAGCAGCACATCTGTAAATATTTCCGTTTCGATACTTTTTGGTCGCAACCTAGCATTTTTCGTGCTTTTAATATGAAATTATCAGTGAAATGTGTGTTATTTATCGTAGTTTGTTATGCAGTGTAATTTCAATGATTTGAGCAGAGTAATTTTTATATGTCGGACAATATATCACACTCTCATAAACGGGGCAAAATGTGCCGTTCATTTGGGGCTGGTTGTGCCGCGGCACAACCAACCCCTGTGTAGCCTATATTGTTCCATTATTTTTTGTTTGGCAGAATGAGGACATACAAGTGAAAAACACAAAGGGGAACTACAAGTCAGGATCTTTTACAAAGGGCTGCTGTTGCAGTCATCAAGGATGAATTCAAATTAAAAACAGTTGCACGTGAATTGTAAATTTGTCACACAACACTACAACGCTATGTTAAAAAAATAAAAAGTGGAGTTACTCCTGCGGTTGTGTACAAACCAAGACTAGTGTTTGATGATGAACAATACTCTACCGTCGAAGTACATCTTAAAAAGCGCTTCAATTTACTTCAGTCTTCTACCGAAAGAAGTACGACAACTTGCGTTCCAGTGTGCCGTGAAGTTCAATGTACAAAACATCCTACCCTCTTGGCATAAATATATTATTATAAAATTGACGTCTCTTAAATTCTAAATTGATTTCCATTCATGTGACACACCTAGCATTCTCAACGGCACAACCGACCCCAGCTACGGCACAACTTGCCCCAAAGTGGGGTTGGTAGTGCCTTGTCGCCGCTGTATAAAAAAATCACTTTTTCTCAAGAACTATCAAAAATGTGCAAAATCTGTAGGTAAATTCGTATTATGGAGTAAATTTGGCTAAGGATGAACCACTACTTCCAGATATAGTCCTTGTTTTATCTGAATCATATGAGGATTTGTAGAAATCGGCATTTTCAACCCCGCTCTCCCCTACCTGAAATAAATCAACTACGCAAAAAATATTTATCCGACAACGTACGGGTTGTGCAAACTCAAAGTATTTATTAACCACTACTTTCATCCGGAAAAGCCGAGCTACAACCTCAAAAATAGCCGAGTTATAATTTTTTGAAAAAACGCATTTTTTTGGATTGTCCGGCTTTTCTACGGACATAATAACCCGATTGAGTTGCACTAGCACCCATTTTTTCGTCTTTTCAATCTCTACAATTCTTTCGTTGAAAGTTTCAGCATCGCTTCATTGGTTCAGATTTGACGAGCAAAAAAACAGAAAAACACCGCTTTTTTGGTGTTTTTTCGAAATAACAAGAAAATTAATCATATTTTCGAGTCGAGAACCACATTCGCGGTTTTCATTTACGATTTTCGTCACAGAATGACCCTTTCTCTGCTCTATTGCCCGGTCTATTCCCAATCTACTTTTCTGAGCCCACAAAACATTTATGTCATGACCAAGCACAGATCGATTTTATGATTCTATGTTCACCAAAAAGTCGTCACAGTTTATTGATACTGTCAAAATTACTGAAAACTTCAAAATTTGTTTGCCGCTCGAGAAAAAAATTCATCGGTTTTCGATCTACGGTAATTTGGAATAAAAAAAATTACGAAAAGCACTGCCGTGAAGGCAGGAGCTTTTGAGCGCTCGTACATGCACCTTGCAGGTAGATTTGCATTCTCCAGTTTAAGAGACCAATTGGAAAGATTTTGACAGCTGTCAAAGAAAATTTCAAACTAACGCGAAAATCCAGACTCCACACGTCTGTGCTTTGGTGACCATTTTTTTTTTCGATAACCCGCTAGAATTTTCTACGGTATCTATGGTCTTGGTAATGCGATCTGGACAAAATTTCATTTCAATCCAATAAGTATTTTCAAAATTATCAGGAAAAATATAGTTTGAACGGCTATATTTACGGAACCCCTAGTCTAATTTTGCTCATTGATGAAAGCGATCGCGAAATTCGCGATCCGAATTTATCTTGAAAATTTCAAGTCCCTAGGCCTTTCCGTTCGAAAGTTATGATTTTTTATGGTTTCTATGGTTCTGATCATGCGATCTGGAAAAAATGTAGCTCGAATATATTATTCTTAATTTAAATACAAAATTTCGTCACGATCAAATCCATAGTTTTGAAATTATCAAGAAAACTGAATTTCAAACGGCGATATTTACGGAACCCCTAGTCTAATTTTGCTGATTGATGAACGTGACCGCGACATTCGAGATCCACACCTTTCCTGAAAATTTCAAGTCCCTAGGCCTTTCCATTACAAAGTTATAATTTTCTATGGTTTCTATGGTTCTGGTCATGCGAGCTGAACAAAATTTTGCATGTAGCTTGAACACGTAATTCTCCATTTGAGTGCAAAATTTCACCTCGATCGAATCTGTAGTTTCGAAGTAATCAGAAAAACAAAATTTCGAGCGGCCATATTTACGGAACGCCTGGGCGAATTTTGCCCGATAACGAACTTAACCGCGGCACTCGAGATTCGAACCTACTCTGAAAATTTCAAGTCTCTAGGACATTCCGTTCGAGAGTTATCGTGTATACGGCCGGCCGGCCGGACGGACGGACGGACAGACTCGAATTTTCCGACGGATTCGTCATCTGTGAGTCGATCATAGTCGTTTGAGACCATTTTCGGCTCAAAAACGAAAGAGACGAAATGATATAGCCCTCGTGTAAATAGTACGAGCGTTCAAAAAACGTGACATCCGTAGATTTTGTGCACTTGTTTCTGTGTACCCATAGATGAAAGATATTAGTTCTTATATCTGTGATTTGTTTGTATAATAGACCACCCTTCAGGAGTTGCAAATCGAATTATATTGGATATACATAGGAAAATCTCAATTTTGCTTCTACGTATAACAGCTTGAAAGCTGAAATTTCACCTAACTCTTTTTAGCTCCGTATCTGGATACTAAATTTCAAGGGCACATTCAACCGGCACATTCAAAACCCTAGGACTCTTCTTTCGAAAGTAATCATGCATACGGCCGGCCGGACGGACATCATTGGAGTTGACTTCGAATTCCTCATCTGTTAGTCGTTTGAGACCATTCTCGGCAAGAAGTTCGAAAATTACCGACATTTGGGCAAAATGACGAAGACCAGGTTCAAGGGAAAAAGCACTCAAAAACACAATAAGGTGAAACGCGCACAAAGTGCTTGGTAAGACTACGAATTTTTTATGGGACGCCTTGATCCATAGGACCTAGTAAGCTTTATCTGAGTCGTTCAAAGTTAAGAGTTCGAATATTAATTATATTATGGTAGTTCAAAGTTTTCGAAGTTAAAAAAACTAAAGCGTAGATTAGAGGATAGGTAATGAGTCAAATAAGTCAAATCAGTTACATGTAGTGAAACTAAGAAAAAATTGTTCTAGACTAAAAACAAGCCAACAAATCATTCCGTTTAACCCCAGAGAGCATCAAATCCATCATTCGCAACTGAAGACCTGTTCAGACGTACTCAAGTCTTATCAGTACAGCTCAGCGAAGATGGATTCGATGCAGGAAGCGAAATACTTTGAAACGGAACGAAGTGGAGATCTGAGAAACTTTCCCGATTCACGCCACCTGTCCGATCAAACAGCAAAAAAGCGAACGGAATCGTTTGTTGGTTCGTTTATGTTTGTCTAGAACAATTTTTCTTTAGTTTCACTACATGTAATTCGAATTTCCACCTGAAGTTTAGCCCTTTTAAAAGTAGACACCCTGTATATGATCAAATATATGATCGACTAGAGGTCATATTTTTCTGTCATTGCCATAATCCCACAAAATGTGTGTTTTTGAATAACTCTTGGAGGGCACTATCACAGAAATATTGCCAATATATTATTTCTGGGTGATAAGGCTAAGTTATTCCGGGAAATAGTCAACATTTCTCGTTGTTTCGTTAGTGAAATTACAACACGGATTTTCAATGGAGATGATAGCTGACCGTTTTTCCAGACAATATTGCTTATTCCTTGCCTATTCCTTTTGTTTGCCAAAAAATGGAGTTTCTCCTTCTGAAACATCCGGTAAGTTTATATGAAAGCATCAGTTTATATATATCGAATTGTCGAGGAAAAGTATATTATTTCATAAGGAGGAAAAGTGTCACTTTTCATGGCGAGCTTTTGTTTAGGGTAATTTTTTTTTTGTTGGGTAATTAAAAGCGAGCCATGAAAAGTCACTTCTTCTCCGAATGGAATATGTTATTTTTTTTTCAAAAGCTTTAAAATTCATTAAAATTTGTAAATTAGATTTATATTCACGATCGTTGAGTGATCAATAGAAAATTTGCCTAGTTACGGTTGTCTCGCAAAATCAATTTTGATAGTTAATTACATTTTTCCCTACGGTGTGAGGAAATGTAATTCATCGTTGACAAAGCAACCACTTTCCTACGGTGGAGGAGAAGTAGAACTTTTCGATGATCCTGTCAGTCGAAATATGACGTTGTTTCTGTACGTTTGAAAAAAAAAATATTATTTCAGCCTGGATAGCGTATTCGCTTTCGCTTGAAGCATCATTCATTCCTTCTGAGGCATGTTCATTCACATGATAGTCACGTCAGAATCCCAATTAGGGTCATTCTCAATGAGAACGTGCCTCCTGGATGTATTCAAGAAGTCTGTCCGGTCCTCCTCGATTGTGCTTTCGATCCTATGCAAATATAGAAAGGTCAGACAGAATCAAGTTCTATGGGATAGATTGTTGATTCGATGGTTCAATATTGAACTGAGTACATGAACAGGTCTATTGGGTATATATTTTATTCATCGTTGGGTTCTAGCTGAAAAGCAGACAATTCGTAGTTGCCTTCTTCTGTAGCTAGAATTATGCGGGTTCTGTTTTTTTGAAAGAAAGTCTTTAAATGTATGTAGGTACTGACTAAGTGTATTTCTTAGAAATTTCACCAAATACGAATATGATTTGCGTTTTTCTGATGTACCTATTCATCGTTAAAAACATTTTTGTTCCCAAAGATCTACTTATCTAACCAAATTGATACTCATTTTTGCGCAAAAGCGTTATCATTTTGCCGAAATGTCTATTTTTATCGAATTTCGAACCGAGAATGGTCTTGAACGATTAGGTTGGACCAATGGAGATGAAGATTTCGAGGTCAAATTCAATTCTGTCTGTCACTCCGTCTACATTTTGAAAAGATCAGGGTACCTACGTTCGAGGCCGGTTAAGTTCATAAATAGAATAAATCCACTGAAGGGTTGTACTAAGTTGTAAGACACCGATCCGAAAGTTCATGTTTATTTTGGTAAGGAAATTTTGGAAATATCCGTTTCAAAAACTTCGTTATCTGAGTTCGCTTTATTCTGAAATTATGGATTTTCATCAATTATCGGCCAAATTACGTCCATATGAGAGATACTGTGAAGATCTTTGTTGATTTGGCACTAGCTATTCCACGTGAAAATAAAATTAAGTTTTTCTCTGATGTTGAGAAATTTGATAATAAATCTTCGGTTCCATTACTTGAAGTTCATAAAAATAAAACATTTTTTCATACTCACAGCTGGTTTGGTTCACAGAATCTGTTTCCAGAATTTCACGTGAACTTTTTTTCAATATCTGACATCTCGATTTCCGGATAAAAATATCGTGAATATCATTAGATAAGTCTGCTTTCGATAATTTTAAGGCCAAGTAACTTGATTGTTGACCGCTATGGCCAAGATTTCTACCGAGCGCACGAAAGCTCCTGATTTCACGTTAGTGCATTTCAAGTTTCTTCAATCGATTTATCGTTTGTGGGGGGGCGCCGATTTCAACCTTCGAGTACATTAAGAATACGTTCTGTATTTTCAATATTTATATGCTTTATTATATTTGAAACAAATTATTCTTATTCACATGAACTTTCTAACCGGTTCCCTGGAACCAAAACCATAGACTGTCTGTAGTTATCGCTGTAAATTTTACTAGGACCTTAGTCCCTTGTTCTGATTTTCGATGAGGCCAAGAAGCTATTGCTGAGATATTTGCCATATTGCTGTGGTGTCGAAATTTGAAGCGAAATTTTTCCGGAGCCCAGACTGTAAGTGAGCTTTGCTGCAAACTAAGACAGTCACCATTTGAACATCGGCAGAGGCATCGAAAATTTTAAGCTTAATAGTCTTAGAAATTCGAATTCAAGAATGAAAATTGAAAAATTTCACTAGATAAACTAATAAGCAAGCCAACAAGACAATTCATGTATCCCAGATACCAACGAAATTTATCATTTGCAATCGTAGACCGGTTTCGATCAATGTCAGATATCATCAGTACGACTATGCAATATGATAAACTCGATGAATGAAACAAAAGATCTTAAAACATAAGGTAATGTGGTACTGAGAAAATTTCCCAAATCACGCCACCTGTCTGTTCCAAAGTCAACTGTCTCAAATATCTGTAGATCATAAAATGTCTTATCGGCTCTTCAAAAACGAAATACACATGTATGACAACGCCGTAAACATTACAAGCATAAAAAGTCACTCGTCTGAATAATTGACTAAAGAATAATAATGGCTGTTTATCTGAATTGATCGAATTCATGAATGAAAATTGAAAAATTTCACTAGATAAACTAATAAGCAAGCCAACAAGACAATTCATGTATCCCAGATACCAACAAAATTTATCATTTGCAATCGTAGACCGGTTTCGATCCATGTCAGATCTCATCAGTACGACTATGCAATATGATGAACTCGATGAATGAAACAAAAGATCTTAAAACATAAGGTAACGTGGTACTGAGAAAATTTCCCAAATCACGCCACCTGTCTGTTCCAAAGTCAATTTCCATGAATTTCCATGTGTGACTATTCATGCTTGTAATGTTTACGGCGTTGTCATACATGTGTATTTCGTTTTTGGAGAGCCGATAAGACATTTTATGATCTACAGATATTTGAGACAGTTGACTTTGGAACAGACAGGTGGCGTGATTTGGGAAATTTTCTCAGTACCACGTTACCTAATGTTGTAAGATCTTTTGTTTCATTCATCGAGTTTATCATATTGCGTAGTCGTACTGATGAGATCTGACATGGATCGAAACCGGTCTACGATTGCAAATGATAAATTTCGTTGGTATCTGGGATACATGAATTGTCTTGTTGGCTTGCTTATTTGTTTATATAGTGAAATTTTTCAATTTTCATTCTTGAATTCGATCAATTCAGATAAACAGCCATTATTATTCCTCAGAAATTCGGTTCACCCTTTATTGAATTTTCAACATTCTTGTTACATCCACTGTTAATTCGTTGAGACTAAAGAGTACATCATTATAATTTTTCTCTTATCCATGCTTTTTCTGCCGGGATAGCTTCATGCCCTGTTATTTGTACTGCGCTAGCACTAAAAAGGAACATAACGCGAAATTCATAACATTCACAATATCCATTAAATCATCAAAAATTATGAGAAGCACTGCCGTGAAGACAGGAGGTTTTGAGCGCTCGTACATGCACCTTGTAGATAGATTCGCATTTTCCAGTTATAGAAATAAATTGAAGAAATTTTTGACAACTGTCAAAGAAATGACATCAGCTTTTTGTCAATTATGCTGAATCAGCTGTTACAGAAATATAAAGGTGCGTACAGACATGCTCCGAATATCATACCGAACCGCGTCGCGTACCCAAGTGTGGACGAAGGGTAGCAACCGCGTATCGCACCTCTACGCGATCACGGTGTAACATGATGGCGTTCCGTCCGTTGTCGGTAAAGAGCTATTGCATCAAAGGAAACACGAAAGCAACGCTGTAGTACTGTGATTTCATGTCTGGACTGCTTGCGAATTTTTCGGCGTTCCAATCGCTCTAGGCTATTATTTTCAAGTTACGAGTGCATCAAGATGGAATGGACAGAAGAAAATACTCTACAACTCATCGAAAATACTTGTGAACTTGAGATTTTCATACAATTTAAGTCCAACACTAAATGATTGCCACCATATATTTTCCTGTTATGTTCGTATATTATAATTGTGTTTGCCACCATCTCCTTTTACGAGTATTTTTTGTTTTTTTTCACTGAATAACATAAATACATAAGCTGCGGCAGCAACTTTCATCATGTGGATTCTACTCAATTACTGATGGAACGACAAAATTCACAGTGCGAAGCTCAGAACGGTGTTATTTTCTCAAAGCACCCTTCAACATCGTCGCGAACTTTTGTTGATTGCGTCGGTTTAAGCGACGCAGTTCATGGCGGTTTTCGGAGCATATCTGTACCCACCTAGAGGATTTTTCATCCAATAATTCGTTGGAATTTAAAATGGTTCTGATTATGAGATCTGGAAAAAATGTAGCTTGAATATATCATTCTCCATCGAAATACAAGGATTGAATCCGTAGTTTTGAAATTATCAAGAAAACTGAATTCAAAACGACATTATTCACGGAACCTCTGGTTGAATTTTGCCCAATAACGAACTCATCTGCGGCATTCAAGATTCGTACCTACCCTGAAAATTTCAAGTATCTAGGTCGTTCCGTTCGAGAGTTATCGTGTTTACGGACAGACGGCCGGACGGACAGGCTTGAATTTGTTTGAATACATCATTCTTCATCTATGTGCGAAATTTTATTCTTATCCAATCAGCAGTTTCGAAATTATCAGGAAAAAATATTTTGAACGGCAATATTTACGGAACCTCTGGTCGAATTTTGCCCAATAACAAACTTAAGCGTGGCATTCGAGATTCGAAACTACCCTGAAAAGTTGTTCCGTTCGAGAGTTGTCATGTATGCGGCCGGATAGACAAACTCGAATTTTTCGACGGATTCGTCATCAGCTCAAAACTCGAAAAATACAGACATCGTGACGAAATTATATAGCCCTCCTTGTGTAAGTCGAACGAGCGCTCAAAAATGGATTTGGTTACATCGGCGCATATATGTCATTCTAAGGAGGTGTTTGTGCGATCAGGAAAATAATAGAGAGTGATATTTTTCGTTTGAAAGATTTCAACAGATACCACATTCGATTTGACGAAAAGATCTGAAATCAAAGTTAATCCAAACAAAACTGAAGCTTCTTTCTTAACAGTAGAAAATTATTAAACCAATCTATCAATGGCATCAACGAAATGTTCCAAATCTGCAACCCCCAATGCACAAAATCCGTAAATTATTAAAACCGAACATTAAAGATGAAAACTTTAATAATTTACATCCGATGACTCCATTGAATATGAATATTTGACAAGTAGATTTCATTTTCCTCATCTCATTTGCTTCAACGCTTATATTATGGATATCGCGATTCATTCTCTCTTCCAGTTATGGCGAAGACAAAATTTCATCATAGACGTGCATTTCCATAATTATGGATACAAGCACTAGATTCATCTCTACTCTTCAACAGACGCCTCTTTTTTAGGATTTGGTTTATGAATCAACGAGATCTATATCACTCCGTCACGATGTCCGTATCTTGAGCCCAGAAAGGTCTCAAGGTTCGACTACTGACGACAAATTCGTTGAAAAATTCTAGTCTGTTTGTCTGTCCCTCCGTCCGTCTGGCCGGCCGTCCGTAAACACGATAACTCTCGATCGGAACAACCTAAATATTTGAAATTTTCAGGGTAGGTTCAAATCTTGATTGCAGTTAAGTTCGTTAATGGACAGAATTCCACTAGGGGCTCTGTAAATATGGCCGTTCGAGATTTTCTCCTCCTGATTACTTCGATCAAGATGAAACTTTGCACTCAGAAGGAGAATGACGTGTTCAAGATACATGCAAAATTTTATCCAGATCGCATGGGCAAAACCATGAGCAGGAACCATAGAAATATATAACATTCGAACAGAAAAGCCTAGGGTCTTGAAATTGTCAGATAGGTGTGGATCTCGAATGTCGCCATCACGTTTATCAATTAGCAAAATTAGACTAGGAGTTCTGTAAATATGGCCGTTCGAAATATTTGTTTCCTGATAATTTAGAAACTACTGATTGGATTGGAATAATATTTATTTCGCACATGGATGAAAAATGTATTCAAACTACTTGCGAAATTTTGTCCAGATCGCATTACCAAGACCATAGATATAGTAGAAAATTCTAGCGAATTATGTAAGAAAACATTAGTCACCTGAAGTCACGTGAAGTCTGGAATTTCGCCTCAGTTTGAAAGTTTTGTTGACAGCTTTCAGTCAAAAATTTCTTCAATTGGCTTCTAAAACTGGAAAATGCGAATCTACCGTAGATGAACGTGCGCTCGAAAGCTCCCGACTCCACGGCGGTGCTTTTTATAATTTTTTATTGGAATACCTTGTTGACTTGAAATATGACAATTCAGTGTTTTCTTCAGTTTCCGATGCGAATTAAAGAAAACTGGTGATTTTTTTCTCTTCAACGAGTTTTGTCAGCCCATAAAAAGGTAATTTGGCCATATGAATAATAAAAAATTACGAAAAGCACTGCCGTGAAGGCAGGAGCTTTTGAGCGCTCGTACATGCACCTTGTAGGTAGATTCGCATTTTCCAGTTTTAGAAACCAATTGAAGGAATTTTTGACAGCTGTCAAAAAAATTTTGAAACTTAGGCGAAACTCCAGACTTCATGTCAGTGCTTCAGCTGATCAATTTTGTTTCGATAATTGGCTAGAATTTTCTACGGTATCTATGGTCTTGGTGATGCGGTCTGGACAAAATTTTGCACGTAGTTTGAATACATTATTCCTCAGCTAGGTGCATAATTTCATTCCAATCCGATCAGTAGTTCCGAAACTATCTGGAAAAAAATATTTTGCACGGCCATATTTACGGAACCCCTAGTCTCATTTTGCTCATTGATGAACGTGATCGCGATATTCGCGATCCAAACCCACCCTGAAAATTTCAAGTTCCTAGGCCTTTCCGTTCAAAAGTTACAATTTTCTATGGTTTCTATCGTTCTGGTCATGCGATCTGGACAAAATTTTGCATGTGGCTGAAACACCTCATTTACCATTTGAGTGCAAAATTTCATCTCGATCGAATCTGTAGTTTTCAAGTAATCAGGGAAACAAAACTTTGAACGGCCATATTTACGGAACCCCTGGTGGAATTTGGCCCATTAACGAACTCAACCGAGGCATTTGGGATCTGAACCTACACTGAAAATTTCAAGTCTCTAGGTTGATCCGTTCGAGAGTTATCGTGCTTACGGCCGGACGGCCGGACGGACGGACGGACTCGAATTTTCCGACGGATTCGTCATCAGTGAGTCGAACATAGTCGTTTGAGACCATTTTCTGCTCAAAATTCGAAAAATACAGACATCGTGACGAAATGATATAGCCCTCGTGTAGGTAGTACGAGCGCTCAATGATCATTCAAATCAAGGTTCACAAATTCATATATTATATGATAAAGAGAATTTGTTGTAAGCCTTTTTTTATCGATTCGTAAAAACTTACCTATACTGGTATCATAAGCATGGAGGTATTCTGAAGTCATGAACTGCGATACAAGGGAAGACTTTCCGACTGCTGGACCACCAAGCATGAGAACCTTGAAGGGGGTAGGACCTGGTGCACTTGTAGAAGACTCGCGAGAAGATGCCAGACTGCAGGAAGCCGATGTCCTTGCTGATCCTGCTGTTGATGTCGGCCCAGGAAGTTGTTCGGTACTGCAATGAAGAACTAGTTATAATAACAATAATGATAATGATAACGTTTGCTTGAACGAATTGATGAACGCTGCCCTAGTTATCAGGAAATATTAAGCCTCTTCGGCCTTCGTTCCTTTATGGAACGCTGTGAACGTGGCGACTGCATGGATTTTTTGGTTGTGACCTCCAACACCTTTATACCCTCAATACCAACAACCTTCGAGGTCATCCACTGGAACTTTATCACGAAAATTATCGAACGATACAGAGACAGAATTTTCTGACCAACAGGATATTCGACATATGGAACTCCCTACGAGGCCGCATTGTCAGCGCTCCTAATCTGAATGCCTTCAAGAATCGGCTGGATGCACTTGATTGCTGATTTTGGTCGATATAATTCAGCGCTTATTGTATGCATTTGAAATATGCAGGAGCCGCCACTGGTCTGGGGTTTCGCCTTAGTTTGAAATTTTTTTTGACAGCTGTCAAAAAAGGCGAATCTACCTACCAGCGCTCAAAACCTCCTGACTTCACGGCAGTGCATATAATTTTTGAGCGCTCGTACTAACGGGTGTTTTTTTCATAGTGATAGAACTGTGATTTAACAGAAGGTAGAAGCTAGGTTTTTTTGATATGTCTGTTCAGCAAGCAATGACAAATTATCATGAAAAGACTCACGCCGCAACGACGTTCACAAATTGTTGAAATTTATTTTAAAAATCAGTGTTCTATTCGCCAAACTTATAGAGCACTTCGTTACAGATCGATGATCAATGATTATTTGTTTCAAAATTTGATTGGTATCGACCCAGAATTGTTTTGGGTCCAACGAGATGGTGCTTCACCTCATGCTGCAACCGTAACAATTGATTTATTGAAAGAAAGATTTGGCGATTTGGGAAGCCAACATAACTCGTGTTATTGATTAAATAAGGCCTGAATTACTCGAAAAAGTGGTCCTGAATCGGTCTGGTCGAATGCGGTTCCTCAGAGCTAGTCGTGGTGGACATATGCCGGAAATTATTTTCGAAACAAAAATTATCTTTCAGATAAAAGAAAAATTTGGCTTCAATCTTAATTTAAATGTGTTTTATTTCAATTTGAAGTTCTATCACTTTAAAAAATTTAGGAAAGCACTGCCGTGAAGTCAGGAGCTTTTGAGCGCTCGTTCATCCACCTTGTAGGTAGATTCGCATTCCAGTTTTAGAAACCAATTGGAAAGATTTTGACAGCTGTCACAGAAAATTTCAAACTGAGGCGGAAAGCAAGACTTCACGTCAGTGCTTTAGGTGACCAATTTTTGTTTCGATAATTCGCTAGAATTTTCTACGGTATCTATGGTCTTGGTGATGCGATCTGGACAAAATTTCCCACGTTGTTTGAATACATTATTCTTCATCTATGTGCGGAATTTCATCCCAATCCTTAAGTAGTTTCGAAATTATCAGGAAAAGAATATTTTGAACGGCTATATTTACGGAACCCCTAGTCTAATTTCGTTAATTGATGAACGTAATCACGAAATCCGCTATCCGAACCTATCCTGATAATCTCTAGTCCCTAGGCCTTTCCGTTCGAAAGTTATTATTTTCTATGGTTTCTATGGTTCTGATCATGCGATCTGGACAAGATGTAGCTCGAATATATTATTCTCAATTCAAATACAAAATTTCGTCATGATCAAATCCATAGTTTTGAAATTATCGAAAAAACTGAATTTCAAACGGCCATATTTCGGAACCCCTTGTCTAATTTTGCTCATTGATGAACGTGACAGCAACATTCGAGATCCACACCTATCCTGAAAATTTCAAGTCCCTAGGCCTTTTCATTACAAAGTTATAATTTTTTATGGTTTCTATGGTTCTGGACATGCGAGCTGGATAAAATTTTGAATGTACCTTGAACACGTAATTCATGTCATTTTACTTCGATCGAGTCAGTAGTATCGAAGTAATCAGAAAAAAAAAATTCGAGCGGCCATATTTCCGTCCGGCCGTCCGGCTGTCCGTATACACGATAACTCTCGAACTGTCCTAGAAACTTGAAATTTTCAGGGTAGGTTTGATTCTCGAATGCCGCGGTTGAGTTCGTTATTGGGCAAAATTCGCTCAGGGGTTCCGTAAATATGGCCACTTGAAATTTTGTTTTTCTGATTACTGACTACTAATTTTGTCCTGCTCGCATGACTAGAACTATAGAAACCATAGAAAATTATAACTTTGTAATGAAAAGGCCTAGGGACTTGAAATTTTCAGGATTCTTAGGACATCTTGGATGTCGCGGTCAATTTCATCAATGAGGAAAATTAGACAAGGGGTTCCGTAAATATGGCTGTTTGAAATTCAGTTTTCCTGATAATTTCAAAACTATGGATTTGATAGTGACGAAATTCTGTATCTAAATTAAGAATAATATATTCGAGCTACATTTTTTCGAGATCGCATAATCAGGACCATAGAAACCATAAAAAATCATAACTTTGGAACGGAAAGGCCTAGGGACTTGAAATTTTCAGGATAGGTTCGGATCGCAAATTTCGCGGTTATGTTCATCAATGAGCAGAATTAGAGTAGGGGTTCCGTAAATACAGCCGTTTGAAATTCGGTTTTCTTGGTAATTTCAAAACTATGGATTTGATCGTGACGTAATTTTGTATTCAAATTGAGAATGATATATTCGAGCTACATTTTTTCCAGATCGCATGTTCAGAACCATAAAAACCATAGAAAATCATTAATTTCGAACGGAAAGGCCTAGGGACTTGAAATTTTCAGGATAAGTTCAGATCGCGAATTTCGCGGTCACGTTCATCAATAAGCAAAATTAGACAAGGGGTTCTGTAAATATAGCCGTTCTAACTAATTTTCTCTCGATAATTTGGAAAATACTTATTGGATTGCAATAAAATTTCGCACATAGATGAAGAATAATATATTCAGCTACGTGGGGAATTTTGTCCAGATCGCATTACCAAGACCATAGATACCGTAGAAAATTCTAGCGAATTATCGAAAAAAAATTGGTCACCTAAAGCACTGACTTGAAGTCTGAATTTTCGCCTTAGTTTGAAATTTCCTTTGACAGCTGTCAAAATCTTTCCAATTGGTTCCTAAAACTGGAGAATGCGAATCTACCTACGAGGTGGATGAACGAGCGCTCAAAAGCTCCTGACTTCACTCCAGTGCTTTTAACAATTTTTTTTTCATATGAATGTTGAGCAAGAAACTCATGGAAATTAATCTTGTCTCTAGCTTCGAATGACGTAGGAGAACTACCGTACATACAGAAGAAAGATTTTTTTTGGCATGTTTTGGACTGAAAACCTTGTTTTTTCATTGATAATACAAGATTTGGATGAACTAGTTTTGGGTGAGTTGGAGTTTCGGTGAAGCAGATAACGTTATAGGAAGACAAAACTGAAGGACCACACAATTGATCAATGATATTGGGGGAATTCAGAAAAGAGCCACGAATGTCTATCCAAGTGTGACACCCACTCACTCGAGTCCCCATGGTAACATGTCATAAAAATTAAACAATATACCCATATTCCTTATCGCTTCACTTACATGCAGATTATTTTGGTAGGTTAGCTTTTTGCCAGTGATTGCTTTCCCAATTCAGGGATAGCCTCATCAATTATACTTTTTCTTATGATGGAGCCTAGTTCTATCTCTCTTGATATATCAATTCTCGAAATATGTTTATGATCTATGAGCCAAAGACCCAGATTTTTACATTGGGACACCAATTCAATCTGAGGAAATTTGAGCTTGGTGTGGTTCCAGTCGATGTTAGTTGTTGGATGAATTGTCTTTCATGGTATTTTTGGCAACCCATCGATAAAATTCTTGTACATTTCCTCAATCGATTGTAAGAAGATGAATTGCTATTATCAACAACAAGACTATTATACATGATCATTTCAAAGGTATCAATTTCGTCAAGGGGGTAATGTGTTTTAACACCTTTTTATTCATCTTGTAGAAATGATTGGAAAATATTATTTTTCGAAAACCTCTTTCAGATTTGGCAGTTAGAAACAATGAGATCCATAAATCTCCTTATACAGGGGCCCAAACTTCAAGAGGAGATCATACGTGTGATTTGCAACAAAAAATGTTTTTTAACAAATCGTCGAAATTATGACGGTGATTTTGCAATTTAACATTTCTCGATTCCACGAAATATTTCTAGTTTTTTCATCAAATCAATTATACTTCAGTTATCCTTGTAGCCTCATCAAAGTTGACCAAATATCTGGAAACGGCATTAAATTTGCTGCAAGATAAGAATTTCTGTGTGCCAAAAAAAAACTCATTGCGGGCGTGGTAAGGAAATGAATATCACGATTTTTAGGTAAACAAAATCAGTCATTGGTTTTATCGATGAAAAATCATTAATTATGGAGATTTTTTTTTCAGCAAAAAATACCCCATTTAGTGTGCTTTCGAATGAAACATCAACTTTTGTGCTTGCTGCTTGCCTTCTGCCCTAATATCATGGCATACAAGATAACAACGAATCGAAATATTCCAAACCTAAATTTGATCGAGAAGAAGTTTAGTGTCTGTATTATATTCAAAGAAAGAATATTAATGGCGCTGCAGATCAAAGGATCGTGAGTTCGAGTCCTGCCCGAGGAGCTTCTTTTTCCGAAATTGAAAAATTTGTCTGCAGCGCCACAAATATTCTTTCCTTAAATGAAGGGTTTTTCAATAGTTACGTTCGATGTTTGACAACAGGGTATGACGAACTCGATGGTCACACAGTTCCTATCTTTGAGATCCGCATTCAGTTAGTCTCTACATTTTATTACGGAGCGTTACACTAATGAGCCTGCGTCGAAATTGTTGAAAATCATTATCAAAACCAATGTTCCATTCGACAAACATTTCGTGCACTCCGTGCAACTTATGGTGTCGACGATCGTCCTGGAGAATCCACAATTCGCCGTTCAATAAACGCAAGATCTCTTGAAAATATTGCTGCAGTTCGGACAAGTGTGCATGAAAATCCTCAACGGTCTATTCCGCGTCGGGCTCAAGAACTTTCCCTGTCTTCGACGACAACTTGGCCAATCCTGCATAAGGTCTTAGGGCTAAGGGCATAAGGTCTATGCTAACAAACCGCGGACGGTTGCCACCTTGAAGGCCACCATTAGGGGCGTATTATTGCTGAGATCGAGCCACTTTTATGCAATAGCGTCATCAAAAATTGGGTATTCAGGATGCAACAAGCCGCGGCGGACATTTACCTGACCTAATTTTCAAAACATAATGTGAACATATGTACTTTCTAATGAAAATAAAAAGAAATCACTATTATTCTCACAAATTGTTTCATTGCGTTACAAAGATTTAATGAAAAACCCTTTATAATACAGACACTAAACTTCTTTTCAATTTAATTTACGGCTCAACATTGTTCAATGGTCAGGGAATCATACCTGATTCCTGCGGAAGTCGCTGAATGTCGACGATGCAATGAATAAAGATAAATAGGATCTAAATGATCATTGAAAACAAATGAGTTTCCTTCAATCATCTAACCGTCCAATACCGTACGAACGTCACATTTCGAAAGGTGATACTAACATATTTACTAACATTGAGTTTCGGGGAAGCAGGTCCTCGATATGCAGATGTCTCCACGATAGATCAGTGGAAGAGCACTTGACCGGCAATCTGCTTAAGCCCAGATACTGGGAAATAATGAAAACAGGTTTTTCTGAACTATTTCCTGTAAATATCACAAATATTCTAATTCAAAACAAACAAAAAAAAAACATCTGAAAATCTAAAGGCTACCAGCCGAAAATTATTATTATTGTAGGTAAATCGTGTAGAATTACCCAACACAACCGAAGAAAACTCGAGGCCACAGAGATGGATGTATTTCGAAGATCACTGGGTATATCAAGAAGGGATAGAATAAGAAACGAAGAGGTGAGACAACGAATGGGAATAGATGACTCGATAATGACCGATATAGAGCGAAAACAGTTAATGTGGTACGGACATGTTCAGAGGATGGAAGAAACACGACTGCCCAAAATGGCTATGAAGTGGATACCAACAAATCGCAGAAAGAGGGGGAGACCGAAGAAAACTTGGAAGGAGGAAGTAACGAAAGCCATGAATGCCAGAGATTTGAGGGAAGATCAATGGAAAAACCGGAAAGAATGGAAGCTAGGCATCGGACAACGAAGAAAAAAGTTTTAAAACCGATATATATATATAAATCGTGTATAGGAACTACTGAAATATGAAACAACAAATGATATAAACTATTATAAGATGTATACTTCGAGATTAATAAAGACTATAAAAGCGAGACCGGCAATCAGGGGGTCGTGGGTTCGAGTCCTGCACGAAGAGCTTTTTTTTTCCGAAATTCAAAAATTTGTCTGCAGCGCAACTAATATTCTTTCTCTAAATTTGGTCTATTTTGAAGTTCTTTATGATTAAATATTAAAGTATTTCTCATGGAAATCATAAATTCATCTGTCGAATCGAAATAATTTAAACGGCAAATTTTATGAGGCTACAAGGATAACTGAAGTATAATTGATTTTATGGAGAAATTTGAAATATTTCGTGAAATCAAGAAATGTTAAATTGAAGAATAACATTTCGGCCATGTGTTATATGACGTTTTTTGTTGCACATCGCACACTTGAAGTTTCACCCTTTTAAAAGTAGATACCCTGTATATTCCAGAATGTTTCCGATACTACCATGAGAAGATGTGAATAGTTTTTGGAGCATAGGGGTAGTTAACTAATCACAATACGGGGCCGTGGCGCAGTGGTTTGTGCGTTCGACTTCGGTGCCGGTCTCCTGGATTGGTCCCAGGTTCGAATCCTCCGGTCGGGAAAGAAATTTTCTGACATGGAGCACGGTTCCACCATTCACTGTTGGGTAAACAATTAACAGTGCTGTGCCTCAGGTGGCGTAAGGACACAGTAACAAAGCCTACACAGAACACAACCGGGTCTGATAACTCGCACAAGCTCTGAGCTTCTGAGGGGTCTCACAGAGACCTAGGAGAGTCGGGATAAACAATAAACAAACAATAAACAAACAATAAACAATAAACAATATTTCACTCAGAACCAATCGAAAAGTTCGAGAATAGTTGAAGACATCGAAAACATTTCAATTGAAAGATGTAGATTACCGGAGACAAAAGTCGAAGGAAAACGCGGTGTCTACGAATCAAGCTCTAATACCATCTATTCCCACGGGTCGCTTACCGTAAATATCTGACGCTATGTCTGGAAGATCTACGGTGCATCGTAACGTCGCGACGCTCACTTCCCGATTTCCCGACACAGACTCAACAACAAGCCGGTTCACAATATACTGAGAGCGAATTGGTTCTCGCCTGAGATATTTCCAAATATATTAATGCGCAATTGGAGATGAAGACGCATATTCCTTCATCTACGTGAATCCCTCTGTGGTGCACGAGTTACAAAGGTTACTGAAACCCGAATCCCTTGACCTGAAAATCTACCTATTTAGTCAAAGTTATCGATGATCGATAAACATGCGGATTTACAGTAGGAAACCTGTCGATATTGAGTTTAGTTCAGTTCACACGCCTATCGAGAAGCAGTCATGTATGATTATTGAGTCCTTTGAGGGAGTTTCCGACAAAAAAGACAGTATTTCCCAATAGAACTCATCGGACCTCATTTTTGGGATCACGTGTCGTTTGCACATTTCCAGTATTTTCATTAACAACCGCTCGGCTGAAATGAACAATTTCATTGAGATATCAGAAATCTATTTACCATTTGTAAGAAAGGACACCGCACTCGATATCTGGGGTTTTCATCTCACTTGTCGTTTTCCCTGAAATTGAGCTTGTTAAAATCGTCTGAACCGTTCAGACAATTCAGTTATACGTCTGTCCCAGGCTTATAAATTTAAACAACTCAGTTCCAACCTTTTATTTGAGCGGAGAGTTTAAGTGCTCATCACATCTTACCACCTATTGTCTTCAATCCACCTTAGAAAAGTGTGAACTCTATGCACGCGCTTAGGTAAGCCTGCTCTAACTCGCACAAGCTTTGATCTTCCCAAAGGTGTCGAGGAGATATAGCCGGTAGAAGAACATTATAAATTAAAAAGAAATATCATGCACACGTTGGTCAAAGCTATTTACTTCAATCTATTTTCACAACAGGTTTGGAAAAATGAGGACCCCAGAGAAGAGCACTTTTCATTCAGTGGGACTGTAAACTCTGTTATGACAGTGAATTTAAATATTCAATCATATAAGTTGGGACACATAAGAGCATATTTTACAGAGAATATTATTGCCATAAAAGATGAAAACTAGAATTCGATTCGTTCTACATTTAATTTATGGAAATAAATACATTTGGCGAAAAAAACTTGATGTCCATGATTAGAATCTCCTTATCGCTGCACATAAATTTCGAAAAAGCGGCTTCACTTGGCGTAACTTTATGAAACGGAATTTATATATGGTTATCCAGGGTGGTTTTTTCTTTTTTTTCAAGAGTTCAATAGAACGCCATGGATGTTGATTGTCGATTGTTAATAAATTTTTGGAGCTCCGTCTTGAACGAAGTGAATAAAAGATACAAAGTCTTGAACTGAATGATAGATACAATTTTTTTACTGTGTAGAGTCCAGATTTCTGAACGTTGGTTCCGCATATTATTTCATATTGAGGACAAAGTGAAATGAGTGAGAAGCCAAGTGGAATTAGTGTATCATTGCTATTCGTTTAACCTTTATGACATAAATCGTCGGTATATGACTCTGCAGATGGAAACAGAGACTTCTTTGCAAAAACCTCGTAGGAAGAAGAAGAGAACTCTGATATGAATATCAAAGCGAAAGTCTGAAATAGGTAAAATGTAAGTGGTCAAGTTTCACTTTCATAATCGAGCACTCAATATCACATAGTCATATTTGGAATAGAGTTATTATTGAATGAAGCAAAACTGGATATTATAGCTTCGTGAAACACACAACTTGGTAAGAGTCGAATCTCATTCGATTTCTATGAGATTTATAGATATGACTGACCAAGCTGCACTTGGCGGGACTCTGCTCTGCTTGTTGAGCTTGTTGAGCGAACCTTGGACCTTTACTTCCGAGAAAATATATTTGAGACAAATATGGAGGCTGTTTCGATAAATGTCATGAAAACCGAGTAAGATTGAATATAAAATCGTAACTCAGAATATCTTACGGAAAAAAGACGCGAATTACTTAAAAGAAGGAATATGCCCTGAATGAAACAGCATAAGCGAAGACGTAAATGGAAGATGCCGACATACCTCCCGGATGGTAGAAGGCTTCATGATGTTTTGGATATAGTTATTTTGAAAAAATATAACCCAATAATTCGTACTAAATATAAAACATAAACATAAAAATGATGTAGCTATGATAACGACCCCATAGATTTCAACCTGGAGCATGAAACAAGACAACAGGAGATTGAAAGAAATATAATGAAATACTTCTAATTAAGATGGGTAAAAATTCGATCAATACCATCGACGATTTGGAAAGTGCTCTTGAAAACCTAGAAAACGAAATAATGAAAGCCTCTGAAAAAACTACGATAACAATAAATAAACCTGTGACGGTGCACCCTTATGCAGGAATGAAGGTTTCAATTAAGACGAATCGAATTGAGAGACAAAAAATGACGAAGAGCACTGCCGTGAAGTCAGGAGCTTTTGAGCGCTCGTTTATTCACCTTTTAGGTAGATTCGCATTCTCCGGTTTAAGAAACCAATTGGAAAGATTTTGTCAGCTGTGAAAGAAAATTTCAAACTGAGGCGAAAATCCAGAATTCAAGTCAGTGCTTTAGGTGAACAATTTTTTTTTCGATAATTCGCTAGAACTTTCTACGGTATCTATGGTCTTGGTGATGCGATCTGGACAAAATTTCCCAAGTATTTCGAATACATTATTCTTTATCTATGTGCGAAATTTCATTCCAATCAAAATAGTAGTGCCGAAAATAGTTTGAACGGCTATATTTACGAAACCCCTAGTCTAATTTTGCTCATTGATGAACCTATTCGCGAAATTCGCGAAGCTATTCTGAAGATTTCAAGTCCCTAGGCAATTCCGTTCGAAAGATATGATTTTCTATGTTTTCTATGGTTCTGATCATGCGATCTGAAAAAAATCTAGCTCGAATATATCATTCTCAATTTGAATAGAATATTTTGTCACGATCAAATCCATAGTTTTGAAGTCCCTAGGCCTTTCCGTTCGGAAATTATGATTTTCTATGGTTTCTATGGTTCTGATCATGCGATCTGGAAAAAATGTAAATCGAAAATATCATTCTCAATTCAAATACAAAATTTCGTCACGATTATATCCATTGTTTTGAAATTATCAAGAAAACTGAATTTCAAACGGCCATATTTACGTAACCCCTAGTCTAATTTTGCTCATTGATGAACATGACCGTAAAATTCGAGATCTACACCTATCCTGAAAATTTCAAGTGCCTAGGCCTTTCTATTACAAAGTTATAATTTTGTATGGTTTCTATGGTTCTTGTAATGCGATCTGGACAAAACTTTGCATGTATTTTGAACACGCCATTCGCCATCTGTGTGCAAAATTTCACCTCAATCGAATCTGTAGTTTCGAAGTAATCAGGAGAACAAAATTTCGAGCCGCCATATTCACGGAACCCCTGGGCGAATTTTGCCCAATAACAAACCTAACCGCGGCATTCGAGATTCGAACCTACCCTGAAAATTTCAAGTTTCTAGGAAATTTCGTTTTAGAGTTATTGTGTATACGGACGGACGGACGGCCGGACGGACAGGCTCAAATTTTTTGACGGATTCGTCATCAGTGAGTCGAACCTTATCGTTTGAGACCATTTTCAGCTCAAAATTCGAAAAATACAGACATCGTGACGAAATGATATAGCCCTCGTATAAGTAGTACGAGCGCTCAATGAATAGGATAATTTTCTAGTCGCATTCTTCCAGGATCTCATGGTCTTGCTTTGGCATGTACTGGATGACCTTGCGTATGTATGTGATGTTTCACGTCCTGTTTAATTTCAGTAGGTACTGGACTTGGGGATGTAATATCGGAAAACGGTGTTAAAATGTCATCGAATTCACCATTTTTGAGCGCTCGTACAACTTACACGAGGGCTATATCATTTCGTCACGATGTCTGTATTTTTCGAATTTTGAGCCGAAAATGGTCTCAATCGACTATGTTCGACTCACTGATGACGAATCCGTCGAAAAATTCGAGTCTGTCCGTCCGTCCGTCCGTCCGGCCGTCCGGCCGTATACACGATAACTCTCGAACGGAATGTCCTAGAAACTTGAAATTTTCAGGGTAGGTTCAGTTCCCGAATGGCTCGGTTGAGTTCGTTAATGGGCCAAATTCCACCAGGGGTTCCGTAAATATGGCCGTTCAAAGTTTTGTTTCCCTGATTACTTGAAAACTACAAATTTGATCGAGATGAAATTTTGCACTCGAATGGAAAATGAGGTGTTCAAGCTACATGTGAAATTTTGTCCAGATCGCATGACCAGAACCATAGAAACCATAGAAAATTGTAACTTTTGAACGGAAAGGCCTAGGGACTTGAAATTTTCAGGATAGGTGTGGATCTCGAATGTCGTGATCACGTTCATCTATGAGCAACATTATACAAGGGGTTCCGTAAATACGGTCGTTTGAAATTTTGTTTTCTCGATAAATTCGAAACTGCGGATTCGATCGAGATGAAATTTTGTATTTTAATCGAGAATGATATATTGAAGCAATATTTTGTCCAGATCGCATGACCAGAACCATAGAAACCATAGAAAATTCTAACTTTTGAACGGAAAGGCCTAGGAACTTGAAATTTTCAGGGTGGGTTTGGATCGCAAATTTCACGGTCATGTTTATCAATGAGCAAAATTGGACTAGGGGTTCCGTAAATATGGCCGTTCAAAATATTTTTTTCGTGATAGTTTCGAAACTACCGATCGGATTGGAATGAAATTATGCACCTAGCTCAGGAATAATGTATTCAAACTACGTGCAAAATTTTGTCCAGATCGCATCACCAAGACCATAGATACCGTGGAAAATTCTAGCGAATTATCGGAAGAAAATTGATCAGCTGAAGCACCGACATGAAGTCTGGAGTTTCGCCTAAGTTTCAGAATTTTTTTGACAGCAGTCAAAAATTCCTTCAATTGATTTCTAAAACTGGAAAATGCGAATCTACCTACAAGGTGCATGTACGAGCGCTCAAAAGCTCCTGCCTTCACGGCAGTGCTTTTCGTAATTTTTTACTCAACGTATGTATTATATTTTGGCTACTCGCAACAGCAATGTTGCCCGTGACATTTAATTTAGTGAGCCCATCTATTAATTTTAGTTTGTCTATTAATAAATTGAAATGATCCAAAAAATCTGCACCTATTATTGCTTTACTAGTTTGTGCTATTATGAAGGGCCATTGAAATTTTCTTCTAAGTCCTAAATTCAGTGACAATATGTCGGAATAGTTGTTCCATTTGCTGCATTTAATTTAAAATCGGCACCATCTCGTGTTTGAATATTGGTTTTATTTACCGGAAAAATTGAAACATCGTTTATTGGAAATTGCCAACCTGTTGTTTTATCTCTGACAAATAATTCGAATTGACGGAGTCCTTCTGTGGCAGTAGTGCTATCCGCTTTCCCTACTGCCGATTGGAATTTTCCGACGGCTTCCATGAACAGGAAGGTTTGCATTTTTCAGGAATGCATTTTTTTCCGTTGGGGTTATAATATTTCCTACTCCAGCGTACTAGGTGATCTACTTCTCGTCTTCTAGACTGGATTGCATCTATTTTCGCTTCCAAATTTGCAAATTTCGCGTTTAATTCAGCTATAAGACTGCTCTCATTTTGACAACCGCTAAAATTTCGGTCCGAGGATTAATTTCTAAAATTTTATCTGCCATAACAGCTAATTTTGCCAAGGTTTCATTACTGACAATAATTATATTATTGTCAGAGACTTGGGGTGGGGAACGCACATTGATGTTCTGTGTAAACAACTCAATAGTTCTTTCTTCGCTATTTGTAAAGTCAGAGACACATTATCTCTGGGGTCAATGCTTAATGTTTACTACAGTATTGTCTTACAACATTCTTCTGTGGGAAAGCTCTTCTGAAGCCAATAGAGTATTCGTATTGCAGGAGAGAATCTTGCGCATGATTTTTAAGGTGAGTCCGCGCACTTCCTGCAAGACTTCATTCTTGGAGAACGGCATCCTCACACTGCCATCTATTTTCGTTCTCAAGTGTCTCACCTACACCAAGGAGAACGAAAACAAAATGAAAAAACTATCTAGTTTTCATGGTTTTAATACAAGAAATGAGGGCACATTATTCTTCCCCAAGCATTAAGCATAAAACCACTAAGTTTGAAAAATCCCCAATGTATCAATGTATCAAAGTATCAAATTATATAGGTAACCATATGCCAGATTATATGAAATCTCTAGATTTAAGAAAATTGTTAAATCATTGATGTTGAGGAAATGTTATTATTATGTAAATGATTATCTCTGTGACTCATTTGAAACAGTTTGATTATATGTTTCTCTGACTCGTCCTATACACTTGTTTTTTCACAGGATTAATAAACTATTATTATTATTATTATTATTATTATTGCGTCTGGCAATTTGTCCAATCACAAAGTTTTTGATGCTTTATCCGTGATCTCGCAGATGTTTTCCAAGTATTTGAGTTCTATTTGTCCCACCAAGTAGTTGAATTTTGTTTCTTCTCTGATAATTCTGGCGATTTGAAACTGTGCTTCAACTTGTGAAAATCATATTTCCGGTTTTTCAACCCAGAATGAAGGGGTTCTGGTGCTGACCACTGCTTCTCTAGCTCGTTTACTTGAGGATCATTTTCGGTCATCTTGAAATTGCACTGCACTTTCGAAACTGTTTGTGAATTCATATTCCACTACTCACAATCACGTTAATAAATGTTATTGAACACACTAGTTATTATTGTTAATTCGCGATTCGATATATTCCGTTTCGTATCTGGCTTTGCCAGACTATCTTTTAAGGAGAAACACTAAACCAATCAGATACCACGAATTATTTATTAATTGTTATCTTGGGTACGACTACGTATTCTTTTAACCGCTACGCTACGAGAGGACCTAGAGTGCCTACTCAATCAGTATACGTTTCCGTGTCGACTGTCTCCTTTCTTCTAGCGTCTTTCCTGGTTTTTACCAAACTTACTCTTTGTTTATATTACCGCAGTCCCGGCTCTGCTCGAGGGTGCGCGTTATATGGCCTTAACTCATATCAGGACTATCAGGTACCTAAGTCTGCTACAAAGGGAACAAACGGGAACTTAATAGGCACAGCCAAATGAACAAAAATGCACTTAATGAACCAAGGACGAATAGATGTAACAAAAAAGTCCAGGGCCTGAGTACATGAGACGAATCTGCCTGGAAAATGCAAAAATTCATTCTAAGTGAGAACACTCAAATATCTCAACTGCATGGAGCAAATAGAACAGTATATGAAAAGACACGAGCACTTGCCGATTCTATAGAAAGGAAGTATGGAAAAACAACGAAGTGATGAATGACCTACAACAAAATGATAAAATGTTTAACTCAGCCTCACCAGGAGAAATTGAAGGGATAATCTAGAATTTGAAGGAACCAAAAGCACCAGGATGTGAGAAAATATTACCAACTTCATGCTGAAGGAAATGCCTAGAAGTGTACAGAAAAACCAAGTGATACTTTTCAAGGAGAGACAATAATGATAAATCGCTGAAAAACTTCAATACATGACACAGAAATAGAATGACAGAGTGAGGCCAAATATCTAGGTGCTCCATCAGATGAAGGCCTACGTGGAAAAGTCATATCGAATATACTGTTGGTATTCTATCCATTGATAGGCAGAAGAAGCCTTTTGAATATAAAACCAAGATGGCGATTATAAAGACGAACGCAAGACCAAAACTTCCTACAGGTCAGCCGCGTGGGCCTATGCAGTCCTCGGCAGTCGAAGATCGTCGAAGAAATGAGTTCATTCGGTTATCAATGGACGCAGAGAGTTGAAATGGGAGCCAATAACAACTTTGATGAAAAGAAGGGAAGATACTCGTAAAAACAAGTCAGCATCCAAATGATGACCCACCGGAAACGAAATGTAAGTATAACGTATATATATATATAAATATATATATATATTATTCAATAAGTATAATACAATGTCATTTATTATTCATAAGAAATCTAGACAAAATCTTTCATGTAGCTTGAACACGTCATTCTCCATCTGAGTGAAAAATTTCATCTCGATCGAATCAGTAGTTTCAAAGAAATGCTGAGAACAAAATTTCGAACGGCCATATTCACGGAACCCCTGGTGGAATTCTGCCCATAAACGAACTTAACTGCGGCATTCGAGAAGTGAATCCATACTGATATTTTCAAACCTCTGGGTTGTTTCGATCGACATCGTGACGAAATGATATAGCCCTCGTATAAGTAGAACGAACCCTCAAAAAAACATTTTTCTTCACTCGGAACAAAAATAGAGCTGAATTTCTACATAATTCATTTTATCCATGCCACAATATGAAGACGAAAAATTTCGAAACTTTCTTTTAAAAATTATCTTGCTAACGGAAGAACGGCTGAACTGAACGATAGAATTGAATTTCACCTCGAATTCTTCGTACGTGAGTCCAACCTGACCGTTTTAGGCCATTCTCGTCTCTCTTCGAAAATCACATACATACATTTGGGCAGAATGATGCTCTTTAACGGGGAACAAGTGGATAAATAAGCATCTCTAAATACGTTCGAAGACAGCAATATGAAAGCTATTCTCGAACTCTTATCAAAATTATGCAAAATGGAATCGGGAGTTTTTGTCACAGAACTGCCTGCTATTGTAGAGGATTCGGGCTAACATAGAAAGCAGATGTACCGATGATCATATATTTCAGAAAACGTTTTGAAGATGAGAAAATAGATAGGTAATTGTCATTAGTCTCTATTATTGTATGCCTGATTTCTCAGATGGTTCCTATTTGGGTTAATATGTATTATTCGAATACATTTTGAGAATATTGGTATTCAGAAAGGGTCGTTTCATGTGTTGTGAATAAACCTACAAGCAATTAAACGTTAAAAATCACCAAAAATCATATAAAACAATATTGCGAATTTTATACAATTGTTTATTATCTCCACATCACTTCATTTCTTATATTACATGAATATTTCACTAGAAATCCCAACTCATTTCTCTTAAAATCATGTCCGAATTTCGCACTTGGAGTATTGAAATCTTTGAATAACGAACCACAGGAAGGAGCATTCGACTACTCTTCTTCGTATAAAAGCGAGAGGGAAACAGCCATATCGGACGGCCCATTATGACTCATCAGTAGGGCGTTTCTTCACCAAAATCGTAAATAAATGCACATGGGCGTAGCATGAATAAGGTTGAGATTGGTTCTGTTATTTCTCAGTTCTCATCATATATAATTATAATTGAGATTGGTTTGGTATTTCTCAATTTTCATCATATAATTATTATAAATCGTATTTTGTAAATCATGAGCCGAGAATGGTCTGAACTAATAAAGTTGGAGCTGCTAGCTAATAAAGTATACGCGAAAATTTTTGATTAAATGTGTCTGTATGGCATACCCCACAACGAGAATCAATTATATTTTAATTTGTGAGGAGGTAAAAATATCAGAAATATTATACATATTTCTGATATATAAAATTAATTTTATTTGAAGGGCAATAAATGTATCTTCATATATTTTCTATTCTTTTATTCATCCTCCTCCTTTGTTTTTCATTTTATTTCATGTTTGAAACTGTTCATTGCATCCTTGCAAATGAAAATTAAATAATTAATGCAAATTAAATAATGGTTCAATTCATCTGGCTTTTGCGTGAAGTTTTATCGATTTGCGAGAGAGCTCACACAAAAATCTTTAAGAAAATTCTTTGATCAATGTTTGAAAGCATTAATAACATCGAAAATGAATGAAAGTTTTTTAGTTTTTACCCTACTAAAATACTCTAAGCCACTGCAATCCGGAAATAGGAATCGGTCATATGCAACAACCCTTTTTCAGGCCTAATTGATTGATTTTCAGCGCTGAAAATTGTTGGATTCTGTTGTCGACATAAGAGAAACTATGCCAGATGGTTTCAATGTTCATTGCTATGCGGCATTCGTCCTCCTTGCTTGAAAATCTGATCCACAAATTATATGAAAATGGAGGAATTGTTGAAGAAATTTCAATGCTTGATATTTATTCGAACATCTCTCTATTCAGCTCGAATTTTGTATATCAGTTGAAGGGTGTTGTATTCCTGGTTTAATCTTGTCAGTTATATCATTCCTTAATTAGACGTATAAAGACAGGTTCACATGCTCAAGTAATCTGGCAGTTTGTAAAACCTATATTGAAAGTGTAAATGCTGGAATGAAGTTTGCGCAAGCCAAATGAATTGGCTTGAGAAAAATCTATGGCGGACAGGAAATTTGCTTGCAGTGGATGTCTTCATATAAGCGTGTGGTCAGTCGACTAATTATTTTGCGGCTGAAAACATTGAATGATATTGCCAAAAACCAGTAATTATTCATGATTTACGAAGAGAAGAATTATGAATTTTTTGAGGAACTGCATCAACAAGAATCATATGCTCCAAACTCGTCCAGCGACGTCATGAAATGAAATTTCCGTTCAATTACGAAATGGTAGTACTGAATATCTCTCATTTTCAACCGTTTTCTGAAAAAATTCATTTAGTGAATATATATCCATGAACAGCAGCCATAACACCCGATCGAACTTGTTCAACATTTATTTGTTTACTAAGTGTCCTGTAAGAACAGAGTCGTAATAATATAATTTTTTCTACTAAAGCCTTATATAGTAATCATTGGTCGCAAGATGAAAATCTCACATTTTCTTAGTTATTGAACTTCGAAATAAAAAGAGGAAGTTTGACAATATTTTTTGGGTTTATCCACAATGGTTGAATGTAAGCAATAACAATATTACATTACCCATCAGTAGACGAAAACGTACCTCAGGACTTCAGCTCATTATATCGAAAAATAGACCATTTATTAGAACTGAAGAAACTAAAAAATATAAAAAAACGTCAATTCAAAGTTCCACGATGACTCAAAGCATGCATTTTTGAGCTTTGTCGCAGTTTTTGATCAATTCGAATGTTCTTCTGGTAAATTTATTCTTCAACCAGCTTTATTGAAATAAATCTGAGGAATTCAGATCAGGTTACCTAAGAAGACACAAAGCTGAACCCTAACGACCAATCCCGTTATAAAAGATTCACTCGCAATTCTCGCACTTGCCGACCAAAGTGTGGCACGTCGTATTGGAACTACATTCATTGAATAACGGTGAACTGAACGGTTCATCTTGTTATATTTGAACGACTCTGGGTGGGAAATTCGCCCACCTCCAGACTGGGGGCAGCTCGACAGGGCCGAAAAATTCACTTCAATCTCTTTCATGGGAAGATTAAGTGCACTGTGAAAGATTTCTAGATCTTGTTCGTGTTGGCAAGCATTTTTCTACCAAGTTATAATTTTGCCTCATACCAACCTCAGCCCTTGATGGACTAAGACTTCATTCAATCATACTTTCAAACTAAACGTGATGAGTAATGCGCCATTTCGTTGATTATAATTCAAAAAACACGATAGCCATTTTGAGATTATCTTTGAAAATACAAAAACTCTACAATCGGCCATAATCAGCAAATAAAGTAGGACATCTCAAAATCTACCTAGGTACGGTATTTTGGTTGAGCTTGAAGTATCAGGATTTCGATTTTGAGTACATATATTACTGCTAGGGTGAATAACTGAAAAGATGCGAAAATATTTATGATATATAAATACCTAGTCGGGTCCAATTTTATGTTTGATGACTGGCATTAATTCTGTGTTATATGACAAGGTGAGCACCATAACTTTAATTAGCGAGGCTCAAACTCGCAATATTCCCACCAAATAATATAAAAATAACATAACTGGGCTTTTATTTATACATCGAACTTAGCATGCAGTGGTGGTAGACGTGTATCTTCTCGCTCCTCAAGTTTTGTATATTTTTCGAGTTATATTGGCGACCAAATCATTACAAGGTGTGAATTTGTATTAAAGTGGATCAGTAAGCGAAATAGTACAAGTAGGGTTCCTGTTCTATCTGAAAAACCATGGGCACTAGAAACAAAACAATGACTGACCTTGAAAAACATTCCTGATTCAAATGAAGGGATTTGAAGAAAAATTGAATGAACTGCGAGAAGACGAAACTTCTGGACAACAGCTGAGTCATGCCAAATATATGGAAACATTGAAGAAACAATTTGAAACCTTCAAATTGGAGGTAACTAATTCGTTGAAAAATCTCAAGGACGATCTAGGACAGAAAGGTTTCTCCAAAAATATTCTAATTTATGGTGTTGAGGAGAATAACGAGGAGGAACTTTTCAACACAGTGCAGAGTTTGTTCAAAAATCACTTGGATATTGATGTAAATAAAGATCAGCTGAATAATTTTGATCGGATTGGTAAAAAACATGACAACACGAAAGTAAACATAACCTTGCCGAAACAACGTCCGATTGTTGTGGAGTTTTCAACTCAGTGGATGCGTGATGATGTCTTCTCTAGAAAATCTAGGCTTGAGGGCAGTAATGTTATGTTGGTGGAAATGCTCGTGAAAAGTAAATTGGAGCTCTTCAAATTAGCAAGAGATAGATATGAAAATAGTTGTTGGACTGTCAAAGGTATTATAAAAGTGAAAGTAAACAATAAAATCATAACGATTAATAATGTTGGACAAATCAATCGACTACTCAGGAATTTAACTAACTTGGTTTTTCTGTACACTTAATTTTTTGATGATTTGTGGGCAGATGTGTTATTTCTGTGGAATTTTCACGTTGAATAGATTTCGGGTCTCGATTCGTAATCTATATTGGGCTACTGTAGTATAGGGTTATAATTCGTTGCACTCGGTTGGGGATTTAAATATATTACTTTTTTTTTATACTTCATTCATTGATATTATTCTCTGAATTGTGTAGGGTGGGCTAGTTTTAATTTTAATTATATTTGTGTTTTTCACATCCATTTCTGTTAGGTATTTCATAAATTTTTTGTATTCAGATTTATTATAATCATGTTGTAATTAATTTTTGGGATGTGTGATTTGATCGGATTAAGATGAATATAATGAAGTTGGCACATATTAATATACGCTCAATATTTACGGGTTTTAATGAATTTTCTGAAGTGTCATTGTCAATATCGGTGTTTTTTACCGACCTCCAAACTGCAGCTTGAATCACTGTGTCGCAGATTTAGATAATATTTTATCGAGTATCTGTGTCTCACGTGGTGAGGTCATTTGTTTGGGCGACTTGAATGTTGATTTTTTTAAGATTAAGAACCCTGTCATGTATTGCTTTGAGTCTTACGGTTTTTAACAGGTTTTAAATGAGCCTACAAGAATAACTGGTAGTACTCAAACACTGCTTGATCCAATATTTATTTCAAATGCACAACTTATTACGGCAGTGGGAACCATTTCATGCGATGGTATCTCCGATCATAGAATGGCATACGCAGAGCTCAGTTTGAGGGTTGCAAACCCGAGGCCACGGTTGAGTGGTTTCAATTTTGGTGCATTTTCGACGGAAAAATTTCAACTTTCAACGGATTCATTTTGGAACTATTTAATAAACATGCTCCTCTTATTGAAAGGAGAGTTTCGAAGCCAAGGGTTCCATGGTTAACGGATAACCTAAAAAGTATCATGAAACTACGTGACAGGGCACTTCCAAAGTTCAAGCGCACTCGTTCAGAGGAGGATTGGATTTCTTATAAAGAATTGCGGAACTTCGCTGTGAAATCCACTAGAATTGAAAAGTCAGCTTATCTTGAGTCAATTTGTGCAGAAAAAAATTCGTGCAAGACATAGCGAGCATTGAAAAATATGAACATTCGTTCGAGGAAAGAAAATTTTATCTAGCAAACATCTCTCACCCGGAAGATATAAATAATCATTTCTTATCTCTTCCTCGAAATTTTTCTAATGCTAGTTCTCAAACTATAGACTTCTATTCGAATGGTAGATTTGATCCGAGTGAGAGTTTTTCGGTTTCTATGACGTCTTCAGCGGAGGTGAATCCAATTTTGAACGATCTGAAATCTGATGCTTTTGGCATCGATGGTATCAATGCAACCATGTTGAAATACTGCAGCCCATTCATTGATGCGATCATAGTAAATATTATTAATACTTGTATTGAGGAGAGCTACTATCCTGATGCGTGGAAGGTTTCTATTGGCCGACCTGTTCCTAAGAAGTCTGATGTTGTGAATTTTGATGACCTGAGGGTCATAAGCATTTTGCCAACTATTTCTAAAATTTTTGAGGAGGTGTTATACAACCAGATATACAAATTCGTGAAAAAAAAATTTAACCTCAGAGTCAGTGTGGTTTTAGAAGAGGCTTTAGTACTGCCACGGCACTGACAACTGTGTTGAATGATCTGATGGAGGTTCATGATAGGGGTATGGCAAGTGCGCTCATTTTGTTAGATTATTTTTGGGCCTTTGATACCATCGATCATGCTCTTCTCATTTCCAAGCTCATATATTATGGATTTGATGGGCCGGCTGTTTCCTTGCTTCATTCGTATCTGCAGGGACGATCTCAGAGAGTATATATTATAATAACGGAATGTATTCATCTCCCGGGGATATTCTTATAGGCGTACCACAGGGCTCTATTTTGGGTCCGCTTCTATTTATTATTTATACTGCTGATATTCTTAGGTCTGTGTCTCATTGTGAGGTGCAGGCATATGCTGATGATGTGCAATTATACATGCATTTTGATCCTTCTGATGTCGAAATTGTTAATGATCGTTCGAATGAGGTGATGGCCAATATATCTTTCGTCTCTAGGCAGCATGCACTGAATCTCAACGCGAAAAAAACCATGCTTTTATGCTTCTCCTCAAAAAATACTAGGCAATTCCTGGGGAATGCTTTGAATGTTTCGGTAGATAATACTAGGTTACCCTTGAGTGAATCAGCCAGAAATCTAGGTTTGCATCTTGATGTTGATTTGAGATTCTGTAAACATGTCAGAAATTTGTTGAGTAGAGCCTATACAAACTTGAAGCTCCTTTATTCGAATAGACATGTTTTGAGTCAGAGAATAAAAAAGATGCTTTGTGAATCACTCGTGCTATCTCACTTTACCTACTGTGATTTCTTATATGGTCCTTGTTTGCGGAGAGTGGAGAAGGATCGCATCAAGAGGGTTCAGAACAACTGTTGCCGTTTGGTGTATGGATTGCGAAAATTTGATCATATAACCGGTGCCTTGGTTTCAACGGGTTGGCTCAGCATGAAGAATAGAAGAAGGTTTCATCTTGCTGATTTCACCATGAAATTGTTGCAGTCTCCGGATTCATCTCATTATCTTCTGTGTGGTTTTGTGTCTGTGGAGTCGAGACATGGTAGGGGTACCAGATTCGGGGAAAGGTTCCTTGTTCCCCGTCATTGGACTGCCATGTTTTGTAGGTCCTTCGTTTACTGTGCTATATCACTTCTCAACTCGCTGCCACGAGATCTCAGAAATTTGAGCGTTCACAGATTCAGGGTCAGATATAAACATCATCTTCTAAATAATCAGAACACTATATAGTTATGTCAGGGAATTGTTATCATACCTGCTTTCTATATTCGGAGGGTCAAAATTTGTGATTGCTGTAATGATGTATTAACTGTCTTCGTTACCTTCTGCAACACTTTTTTTTCTTTTCTTTCCTTCTTTGGTGTGGTTGAGTTTGAATAACTTAGCTAGACTCCGCCACACAATGGAAATATTCTCATTGTCAATATCTAATGTATATTTTTGTAAACAATGAAGTCGATTTATTATTATTATTATTATTCGCACTAACGAATACGATAATGCCTTCTCGAACAGGTAGATGAGGCCTTTCGGCTTCTAAGCAATCATTCAACATGTGGCCCAGCCAGGGTTGGGCATCCTCGAGAATGTCATGTCGGCAATTAATTGTTGGTGCGTCAACTACGGCGTCGACGTCGACTTCCTGAGTGACGTCGACAATGTCAACAGAGTAGACAAATGATGCAGCACAAAAAATATAGCTGCATTTCAAGTTAAACGTTATTTATTTTTTAATAAAACTTTGGAACAAACAATCAACAAAAACAAAGAATGAACATTCACACCTAAGCACTTGAAATATAATATTATTCAGTCTTCAACTTCACTGGTCTTATTGGACGCTTAATCAGGATCCAAATTGTTTGCAATATTGTTACTCTGCAGAGTGATATATACAATATACAGGTACTTAACACTGTATTAATCAATAAAACGAAAAAAATTGCAACAAATAACAAAAACCTAACCTTGAACTGTCAACCCTTTCTTCATAGTCAACGTATTGTCGACGCGTCGAAGTCAACAATTGAAGTTGACGCGTCGACGGCCACCTCTGGGCTCAGCATCCAATTCAATAGTCGAATCAGAGACACCAACCGAAAGGTTATACCTGTGTGACGCTCCGTTATCAAAGACTAATCGTCTGTTAATGTTGCCCTGTAGTGGAAATTAATCATTTGTGAATGAGTTTTAGATAGCCTCTAGAAGTGAGTCTGGAAGTGATTAGAATTGAAGATATTACTGTGTCGAGTCCTGATCTTAGATCGATGATTCCACCGATTTCTTCACAGAGAAGAGACAAAAGTGAATTTAGCGAAAAGTGAAATAGGTGTTCAGGTGTTATTTATTGAGTCATTCTGACGAAATGTCCGAATACGACTCTGCAAATTATGACAGATAATACGACACAGAAAACTGGTCGGATGAAGAAATCTCCGATATGGATATTTGAGTAGAAGTTAATGGTGAATCCGAAAATGATCCAATTATGAAAGATTCAGCCGAAAATTTTGACGGAAAGCGTTAAAACATTATCCGAAATCCTCGAAAAAAGTAAGTCTCAGGCCTCGAAGGCACGGAAACGCGGCAAGAGGAGGGAAAGTGCTTTCTCCTCTGGGAGGAGAAAGTGTCAACCCCCACACCCTCAAAAGAAACCCCCAAAGGACATACCGAGAAGGATTATACAGCCGCAGAAGTGGAACCCAAGGCGCTCTAGTGTAGTGGTTAGCGCGTTCAGCTCGTGATTGGTCCCGGGTTCGAATCCTCCGGTCAGGAAAGACATTTCCAACCTGGAGTACAGTTCCACCGTCCACTGTTGGGTGAACAAATAATAGTGCTGTGCCTCAAGTGACGTAACGACACATTTACAAAGCCTACACAGAAAACAAACGGGTCTCCTAACCGAAGAATGAATTGAAGCCCCTACTTAAACCGAATAGAAGAAAGAAAAGGTCCCACCAGTGGGACCTTAAAAGGCACTGCCAACTGGACTGAAATCTCGAAATGGATGCAGTGAAAGGCATACGATACCAGAGACAGTGGGGGACTGCATTCGTGTTGTACCTCAATCCCCCGACGACCACAGGAAGATGACAAATTTCCTCGAGTCAAGGCAGAAAGAATTCTACACCCTGGGCCTGGCCAATGCTTTAGATGTCCACGCTATGGACATGTGCAAAGTAAATGCACATTCCCATGGAGGTGCGTTGAATGCTCTGGAGCGCAAAATAGTGAAGATTGTAAGTTAACCAGAGAAAATGACGAGCTAAATGATACCTGTGCGCTCTGCGGAAAAGCAGGCCACCCAGCAAGCTACAAAGGATGTAGCGAGTGGAAAATGGTAGCAAAAAAGAAGACTGCGACAAAAACGAGAAAAGAAGAAGAAAAGAAAAAGATGCCTACTGTTCAACAATAGTTAATACAAATCGAGGACAAATGAAAATTACGTAATTTAATAGAAGAAGATTTGAATCCTGAGATCCATTAAGAGGGTGACACTAAGAGATCAGATTAGACCATAAGAAAAGAACTCTAGATACAGAATGTGGTGCGGTTTGGCAGAGTGAGGACACGATGTTGAAGAGACCAGGAAGATAGAATGAGTTAGAACAAATGAACAGAATGGGCTACAGATCAAAAACCCAACTCCAAAAGACCATCTGGCAGACCACATAAAATATGGTTTGAAAGCTGGTCATCAGCTTCACAACTAGGACTGAACACATAAACAAGGTTCAAAAGCAGTTATAAACAATTGCCACATTTCGTCATCATAAGTAGAGCAATGTCCTCATAAGTGAGCCGTATGTGTTTTCTATATGGAAACCTCAATCTTCTGGAAAATCTGGAAATTATTATTTTCTTAATGACCATAATGAGTTGAAGAATTTTCTGTTATTGAATTTATTTAAACTTGACGACATTCTAATGACAAGGCAACGGCATGATTTATGACGATATCTAGACATAAAGGGTGTTTTTTTTTTGAGGTAAACAAGTCCAAAATGAAATAAAACACCTAAAAATAAATTTCACTATCATGGTCTTTGTTTTATTTGAAATATATTCTTATGTCATTAGTGCTTAAAATGAAATACAATTGCACAATTTACAAGTAATGTTCTGAAGTAAGTGTATCAATTGTTAAATGGCAAAACGTACTGACCACAAATATACATCAACTCCCAAATTTTCAATCACTAGAAACAGTGTTGTCAATTTAAACACCAAACATCTGACAAAACACCCATTATTAGAAATATAATAAGTGAGTTGTAAAAATATGTATATTCAATTTAATCCCACCCACCTGAAAATCTTATTGTATAGAGAAACACGTGTTATGGTTCAGTAAAACCTTCATTAGTTAAAATCGTAGTCCAATATATTTGGAAATTGCGCATTTTCATCAAGTATTGGCCGCACCCATTAGAGTAAGAATAATTATCAATGTTTTAAAGATGTTCAAATTGACTTTGAATCTTCATTGGTTATCGAAGGTTTATTATTTCTTTCGGTCACTAAAATGTGAGTGAAGTTTTGGTCGTCTTGTGATACCACCACCTGAATCTGGCTCCTGATAGTGAATAAACTTCAAACTCTCCACTTCTACCGTCCGAGCCGAAATGGAATGCAAACATTTATATCAGTTTTTTTTTGTCATGTCGAACAAGAATTCTCTATATATTATTTTCTTCCATCTGAAATGCCAGTAGAAAATCAGATTCAAAAAATGATTCATTTTTATCAGTCGAATTTTCCCTTCAGCGACTCTTGCCAGTAGGGATTGTATATGTTTGCATTTTCTGTCGATGTAAACAAAGCCAAGAGCTAGTGTACCAAATTTCGAGAATATCCCATTCGGCAAATATTGAACGTAGGTCGAATTGAACGAACGAAATTTTCAGAATTGGGTGCACGATCATTTCGTTTCATTGAAGGGGACACATGAATGCGTCACAAAAGTAGAATGCGAAAGACCCCACGCTATCCATCTGGGAACGTGCGACACCGACGTCGATATTTACCAGACTCTTTGAGTAAAGAATAACGATTATTCTATTCTATATTCTATGACCATGACTATAGACCTATGATTTTGTGGATTCCGACAGACAGCCTTCGTGTTTCATTCATTCCACAGAATATTGAAGCAACAGAAACTGACTGCAACTCTATCGGTTCATTATTTGAAATATTCGAAGAGCGCGAGGGATTTTTTTATATTGAAGCAATTTTTTCCTCTATTGAAAGTGTATTTGTTTTTCTACAAATACAATGGATTCTAGAATGAGGTGGAATTAGATGAGTCGTTCGATTTCCACTTTATTATGTAGCGATTCAGAATTAGAAAAATTTGAAATATAAGGGATGCCGGGGTATTGTGGGGTACCGGGGCATAGTGCATAGAGGGGTAGCGCCAATAGAGTTGTCTAACTACATATTTAGTAATCATTCGTATTGACATCAAGTGTTTATTATTTGTGCCACAATTCAGACGAACCTACAAGATTGAAGTGTGTTTTAGGATTGTTTTTTTATATTTAACACGGCCAATAACAACAGAACGTAAGAGTCACAGCCATGTTTGTTCTTGGTTCTTGGTCTCTGAAGCCATATTACCCTTAACTAAAGAAGTACGAAAATCGCAACGGGTTACAAAACGCAGAGGGAAAACAGCGATAATGACAGAGTCACCTTACAAAAATGAATTAGTGGAACAATAAACAACAAAAGGCAAAAATGCCTTCAAAAGAGACATAATGAAGAGTTCTGAAGGTTAATCGGATAAAATTACGGCAAAGAAAACTGAAAAATTTAAAGCAACTTCAAGGTAAATTCAAAATGTATTTTCTGACGATGACGAAGATGCTTAATGTTTGTATTGTGGGTCCTATGGTCTCAGTCCAATGAAGGTTAGATTAGGCACAGAAAGTGCAGTCTTTGGGCATATTGCTCGTGTGCCGGTGAAGACGCTAAGCTAAGCATCTTTGTGATATTATGTGTAGGTACTCAAGTTATTATTATTATATGAATTAATATAGTTGTATATTAGAATATATTTTGTGTTTTACTTTTGTTTTCATTCGTTAAGTTGATCAATAAATATATTCTTGCCATTATGTATGATTTTTTTCATTCAATAACTGATATCCCACATTGCCTCACGAACTACCCCACTTTACCCATAATGCCGGGGCATAGCGGGGTAAATGAGTTTTAACGAAAATGTTCTTTTTAATCGATTATTTGATAATGTAGCAATGAAACATCGTAGCACATAAGAAACAACACGTCAAGTAAGCGAAGAAAACTATCGAGACATTTTTTCATTAATAGGATACCGCATTAATTGAAGATGAATCTGATGGATGTTAAGTACCCCACAATGCCACGCTCTCCCCTATATCTACGGAATCCTTTGTCGGATTTCGCCCATTTACAAACTTGGACTGGCGCATATATATACAGGGTGTCTCATTCAAAAGTGTCCACCCTCAATAACTCAACAACGAATCAGAATTTGTGAGAACACTCAGACAGTTTGATTTTTGATGACAGGGGGACATGATCTGGGATACAAAGCTTGTTACTACTAGCAACCCCCTGGAGCGGGTTGCAACCCCATCAGGAATTTTAATAGGGAAAGTGGGTAGTTTTGTAGCACAAATGTATGCATGGATTCAAATCTGTATGAACCTGCAGTTTGTGTTCCTATAATTTCTATTGAAAGAAATTTTTTTTAACAAATAGTATTAGTGAAAATTTACGGCCAATGCTCAAAGTGCTCGCCATTGAATTGCATGCAGCGATAAAACCGTGATTATATTTTGTTCGAAGACGAAGGAGTTATGCTTTCAGCAGGGCGGAGCTCCGCCGCACTTTGAAGAACGATTGTATCGCTGCATGCCATCTAATGGCGAGCACTTTGAGCATTGGCGGTAAATTTTTACAAATATGTACATACTGTTGTTGTTTGTTGAAAATATTTTTCTTTCAATAAAAATTATTCGATCAGTTAGAACATCTCTGTTTCATTTAGTTTTATCGGTACCATAATTCCATAAAAAACACCCTGTTACTTTGTGAATATTCACTTAGAAGAACACAAACTGCAGGTTCATACAAATTTGAATCCAAGCATACATTTGTGCTACAAACTTTCCCTATTCAAATACCTGATGGGGTTGCAACCCGCTCCAGGGGGTTGCTAGTAGAAACAAGCTTTGTATCCCAGATCAGTCCCCCTTTCATCAAAAATCGACCTGTCAGAGTGTTTTCACAAATTCTGATTCGTTGTTGAGTTATTGAGGGTGGACACTTTTAAATGAGACACCCTATATATATATCGATCGCACGCTGAAAATTTCAAAAGTTTGGCACGAAGGACTTGCCTACAAGATGATGATGGCAGGCTACACCACCAAAACCTGCAAGATAATGAGAAACTACCTGAGGAACCGGAATTTTTATGTCAAAATAGACGACACAGTATCTACCACCAGACAAGTAGAAGCAGGAGTACCCCAAGGATCAGTTCTAGGACCTCTGCTCTACAACATATATATCTACGATATTCCTAAGAACCCAAGGAATCTGCTAGCCCTTTATGCAGATGACACGGGAATAGCCTTCAGACATCGCCGACCAGATGTCATACACAGAAGACTGCAAGAAGCACTAGAAGATTTAGAGGAATGGTTCATTAAATGGAAAATTCAAATAAATAGCAAAAAGAGCCAAGCTATTCTACTACAGAAGCGGAGACTTGAAATTAATTCCAACCTACAGATAGATGGAGAAGAGATGAAATGGGAAAAAGGAGTCAAATATCTAGGAGTAAAACTAGATAGAGGGCTTACATGGAAAACCCATATAAAATATGCAGTGGATAAAACAAACTCAGCAATGAGTAGACTTTACCCACTACTAGGAAGAAGAAGCCAAATGAACCAAAGCACGAAACTACGAATGATCAAGTCCATTGCAAGACCCCAACTAACATATGGCTCGGCGGCATGGGGCCATGCAGCCAATACCCATATAAAGAAGATTCAAGCAACAGAGAATAAACTGCTCCGAGCAGCAATGAATATGCCGTGGTTCGTAAGAAACCAACAAATCCACTGAGACTTAGAATGGGAAACTGTCACAGATTTCCTAAAAAAGAAGGCCGAGAAGATATTTGAAAAAGCAAGTCAACACCCAAATGATGAGCTGAGAAGACTAGTTGACTACAACCCCGCAAAAGATGTGGTTAGGATACCCACCTATCACAAAAGACCCAGAGATCAACTACGTAGAAACAGAAATTGAGTAATCTCAATTTAAATTATCCAGAAGAAGAGACTCCTATGAAATTCAAATTCATAGATAACACAATTATCACACGACAAAGATCGTGATAGAGATACGAACAACAAGAGTCAAAAGGTTAGTAGGTTATAAATGCCCGGAATCTAAAACAGCAGGTTAGGTTTAGTTAGAGTAGGTCGTGCTTCACACGAAGTCTCACACTGTTCTATCTATCGGAGATAGTTCGTCCATGAGGATTCCCCCTGACTAAACAAAAAAAAAAAAAAAAATTTCAAAACTTTAGGCCTATTCATTCGACACTTGCATTGTTAACGGTAGGGCGGCAGGCGGGGAGAAAGGCATAATTAAATTTGACCACGAGTTCTTCACCCGGTAGCATAGTTTCCGTTTTAGCATCTTTCAGGCTATTTTTAGCATATTTACGTCACAGATAGCTTTTAAAATTCGAGTTTAGCATATTGCATGTTTTGGCCTCCTACCTAGAATGGAATATTTTCGATCTACGACTGATACACAGGCATGCGCAATGAATAATTATTGAAATGGATTTTAAGTTTTTACAATTGTAATTATAAATACTTTCCAACTATTTGGCATATTTTCTGGCCTTTCAATAATTGTTATTGAAATAAATTTCAAGTTTTTATAATTGTAATAATAAATATTTGGCATTTTTTTAGCATGCCAATTTGGCATATATTCAGCATATTTTCCAAGCGAGTTTAACATATTTGTCAGGAACGAAAACGGCAACAGTGCACGGTAGTCCAACCTAATCATTTAAGATATTATAGACTCAAAATTCGGGGAGAATTGAAGATATTCGGCAGTTATATTTCTGTATGAATCAAAATGCTCCTACTTTTATTATAATATAATATACACTCTACGGGCCTTGATCAAATAGTTCGCCCCAGGTATTACATTTTCCATCGAAATATTGGACATAACTGAAATATGCTGAAAATCTCAAGCGACAACAGTATGAATGCATTCAAAAGGCTGGTGTAATGAAGCCCTTGAGCTCAGTAGATGAAAATCGCGTGAGGCATTGCTCGTGTATTATCACCTTTTTTTGTCACTTCGCTGGAATAGTGAAACACTATTACACCCGCCATTATCACGTAAGCTCAGAAAACCAGATCAGACCAGGCTAGCGGAGTTATCAATCTTTCTCAGTCAGGAGTGAATCAAGGAGATCACAATAGCAATGTGGTCTCCGTAATAGGAAGAAAGGCAAATGCCCAAGGTAATAAAACGAATAGGTTTCATTACGAACAATAAATAACCAAATATTCATGGGGAGGAGGTGAAGAGCGAAAAAGAAGCTCACAGTTGGGATTGACCACCTATCATGTGAGACCATAAAATTGTAATGCTCGTTTCATTATCGTTCCAGGTGGAATATATTTTTAGAAAATTATCCCGAGTCGAAGACGAGGGATAATTTTCAAAATATTTATGAGCTCGAAAAAATTTCCGGAAATAATTTGACCTCTAGTGGTATTACTAGTGAAAATTTCAACACTATTTTGAGCATAACGCAAATAACAACAGCACTAGACATTTGTTACCATACCACTATCTTCACAAGCAGGCACTCATGCAAACACATCCTAACTATATGTCTATCAAACTCTACAATGCTTTACCATGAAATTTCCAACGGATTGAAGAACTAGAGAGTTTCAAGAAAGAAATTTTTGAGTTAATTCTTAGCTGCGAGCCATATTCATTGATTGAATTCTTTGATTGCTGTAACAATTCTATAGAATAGTTGTTTTTGTTTTGGCTCAATTCTATTTTGTTACAATTGTTGAAGTAAATAAATTTAGTATTGTAACGAAGTTAAGCCGGACCTGTCGCGGCTCCCAGAGCTTCGAGAACCGAATAGAACGGTCGCTACTCTTCGAGAATATTCAAGCAACGACGAGATGCCTCGACAGCCCTCTGGACTGTTCCCTCCCACTATAAAAGCGACGTCAGCCCGAGCGAGCAGTAATACAGTATTGGGCTTATAGCGCGTGTGGAAATAAATGATTGAGTGTTGGAAATAAATTAGTAGGGGAGAGCGGGGCTGAAAGTGCCGGGGGTAAATTGTGCCGATGCTAATATCTCGAAATCAGAAATAGATTGATGAAATATCGTATTGTATCGCGTATTGCCTAACCATCGAGCACACGTGGCTGCCATCTCAGTTGCGTCAGCAAAGCGGACCGAGAAGAAATACATGTAACTCATGTGAGGTCCCTCCAGCAGCACGTCAGTAAATATTTCCGTTTCGATACTTTTTGGTCGCAAGCTAGCATTCTTCGTGCTGTTAATATGAAAGTTGCAGTGAAATGTGTATTATTTATCGTAGTTTGTTATGCAGTGTAATTTCAATGATTTGAGCAGAGTGATTTTTATATGTCGGACAAAATATCACAATCTCATAAACGGGGTAAAATGTGCCGTTCATTTGGGGCTGGTTGTGCCGCGGCACAACCAACCCCTAAGTAGCCTATATTGTTCCATTATTTTTTGTTTGGCAGAATGAGGACGTATAAGCGAAAAACACAAAGGGGAACTACAAGGCAGGATCTTTTACAAAGGGTTGCTGATGCAGTCATCAAGGATGGACCCAAATTAAAAACAGTTGCACTTCACTACAACGCTATGTCAAAAAAATAAAAAGTGGAGGTACTCCTGGGGTTGTATACAAACCAAGACTAGTGTTTAATGAGGAAAAATGCACTACTGTCGAAGTACATCTTAAAAAGCGCTTCAATTCACTTCGGTCTTCTACCGAAAGAAGTACGACAACTTGCGTTCCAGTGTGCCGTGAAGTTCAATGTACAAAACATCCCACCATCTTGGCATAAATATATTATCATAAAATTGACGTCTTTTGAATTCTAAATTGATTTCCATTCATGTGAAACACCTAGCATTATCAACGGCACAACCGACCCCAGCTACGGCACAACTTGCCCCAAAGTGGGGTTGGTTGTGCCTTGTCGCCGCTGTATAAAAAAATCACTTTTTCTCAAAAACTGTTTGAAATGTCAAAAATCTGTAGGTTAATTCGTATTATGGACTAAATTTGGCTAAGGATGAACCACTACTTCTAGATATAGTCCTTGTTTTATCTGAATCATATGAGGATTTGTAAAAATCGGCACTTTCAACCCCGCTCTCCCCTATTGGTGTAATTAGTGAACTGTAAATAAATTATTTAAGAAAAACTTGGACAATATTCATTACAGGGGTGTCAGAAGTGCGATTTTTAAATAAATAAAATCTCGCGTAGCGAATTGCTGGTTCGCGGAAAATAAACTGACTGAAATTTTAACGTAAAACAGGTTGGTTTCTCGTTCAAAGACAAAATGATGAGAAAAGTGCGTCTTGTGGACTTGAAAGTCGCGGAGTTGAAACAGGAACTGGAGGAAAGGGAGCTAGAAAAGGGAGCGGGAAAAAAGGGTAGTTCTTCAAAAAAGACTTGCAGAAGGACTTATACAAGAATGTGAGGACCCCGAGACTTTTTATTCGAAGTTTCCGGAGTTGATTTGAGTTCGCTACTAAATAAACTTCAAGAACTCTGGAAGAAAATTCGAGAAGTTTGAAAGAAGATCTGCAAGTAAGTTCTAGAAATTTGGAAGAGAAGTTTCAGGAGACTACCAAATCCCTGGAAGAAAATTCTAGAAATTTGGATGAAAAGTTTCAAGAGACTACCAGATCCCTGAAAGAAGATTTGCAAGAAACTCTGGAAGAAAAGTTCCTGGAAAATTCTATAAATCTGGAAGAAAAGCTCCAAGAAAATTCTAGAAACCTGGAAGAGAAGCTCCTGGAAAGCACGGAAGGCCTAAAGCAGGAACTATGTAGTCCATCAAGTAGAAGAAAGAATAGAGACAGAAATGGACAGCATTAGGGAACAAATGATCACAGACATAGTTAGATTTGAGGAAGAAATAGACAAAATAAAGAAAACCATCAGTAAGCCGGAAAATCGAGCTAATGTTGCGCAAACCACGGAAATGGTCAACGATAATTCAATGCTGGACCTGAAGAAGGGAATGCAGAATTTCAAGGTTGATTCTGAAATCAAGAAGCTTTCCATGAAGCCACCCCAGTTCGACGGAAAAACTCCATGGGCAAATTACCGAAGTCAATTTGGAGCTGCGGCCAATGAATGAATGAATGGAATGCAGAGGAAAGAGCGGTAGCACTTACACTGGCATTGCGTGGAGAAGCGACGGATATTTTGCAGACCCTAACCGCCCAAGAACAGGAGGACTATGATCAGCTGATCAAACATTTGGAACTACGGTTTGGCCAGGCTCATTTTGAACACGTTCACCACTCCCAGCTGAAAAATCGTTACCAGAAATCAGCCGAGTCGTTACAAGAATTCGAAGCTGACATTGCACGCCTGGTACGTCTTGCATATCCGGCCACTCCGGAGAACGTAATGAAGCGATTGGCGGTTCAAGCATTCTTGGATGGACTTCGTGACCAGGAAACCAGACTAGCATTGACATTAGCCCGACCAGCATATCTCGTAGATGCACTGGCAAGGTCACTAGAGTTCGAAGCAGCAAAGCAGTCCTGCAGAGGTCAAGGTAAAATCCGAGTGAATGATGGAGTTTCACTGGAGCCTGCTGAGCTGGAAGCTGCCATAAGGAAAGTAATCAAGGAAATTTTACCTGAGAGAAGACCGATAAACTGCAGGAGTTGTGGAAAAAACAGGACATGGGCGTAGAAAATGTCCAGATGACGGCTCTCATTGCCGACGTGCAGAAGAAAAAGTAGCAACACTTCGTAGAACTAGGGCGGTAGATGACAACTGGAATGAGAGCAATATTCATAAAGACCAAGAGAAATATCCAGAACTTGGTTTAGTCATCAGCTGGAAGAAGTGCAATCAAAGACCATCATGGCAGGAAATTGCAGGTTACTCGCCAGCTGTTAAATCCTACTGGTCCCAATGGAATTCTTTCACTCTAGACAATGGGGTACTGGAGCGTGTGTTGGAGTCCGAAAATGGTGGTGAAGACCGACGCCAGATAGTTGTACCCAGGATTCGAAGACAGGAAGTGCTTCGTGAAATCCATGACTGGGTCGCCGAAGGACATCTGGGGGTGAAGAAGACCTTGCAGAAAGTGAGGCAACGGTTCTACTGGGTTAGTTGCCGAGATGATGTTCAGGACTGGTGCAGAAAGTGCTCTGTATGTGCTGCTAGCAATGGACCTCGAATACGACCGAAGGCTTCCATGCGTCAGTAAAATTTTGGGATACCACCGGGACAAGACACTGCGGGAGAGAACTATGTCAGCAACTTGAGACAGAATGGACGATATCCACGAACGAGTCCGGTTAAACATCCAGAGCGCCAGCGATAGAATGAAGCAGACGTACGACATCAATGCCGAGGCTGGAGGGTTTCAGGATGGTGACCTGGTTTGGTTGCACAATCCAAAACGTAGTCGTGGACTATCGCCGAAATTGCAGAACTCTTGGGAAGGTCCGTTTAAAATCATGAAAAGGATAAACCACCTTATCTACCGAATTCAGAAGCCACCACGAGGGAAACCAAGGGTCGTTCACTTCAATCGATTGGCCCCTTACGCTGGAAATCACGACCAAGTTCGCACCCTCAAACCACCAGAGGATGAGATGACATACCAGAAGTTTATGTCCTTGTATTCAAACGGTCAGAAAGTGCTGCATGGTGTTACTAGAGAGGAGCCACGAGACCTTTTCAAGGTGCCTGATGATTACGCACTAGCACACTGCGTGGCAGAAGATCTACCTCCCTGTCCAGGGGCATTGCTGTTGTGCTCTCCAAGAAATTTGGTCAACTACAAACGCTGCGAGAGCAAAATCCAGAAGTGATGCTACAGTTGAAAAAGGGCGGAAGAAACATCTTCTACCTAGTTACCAAGAAAAACTCCCATGGTAAACCGTCATATGAGGATGTCTGGAAGAGTCTCACCCAGTTGAGAGACACTATGGTAGACAAGAATCTGGTGAAGCTAGCAATTCCAAAATTGTCATGTGGACTCGATAGGCTGGACTGGAGAATCATAAGGAGTATGTTGGAGACAATATTCAAATCCTGCGGCGTCGAAATTTTGGTTTGCTGTAACCATCTTCCACGGCCAAACATGAAGACCGTGGAGTGTCATTTCCATCGAACTTCGCGTTGCAGATATGGAGAGTCATGCAGGTATCGTCACACTCCGAGGATGACATTTCGGGATGAAATGTCTTTAAGAAGGGGGCAATGTAACGAACTTAAGCCGGACCTGTCGCGGCTCCCAGAGCTTCGAGAACCGAATAGAAAGGTCGCTACTCTTCGAGAATATTCAAGCAATTACGAGATGCCTCGACAGCCTTCTGGACTGTTCCCTTCCACTATAAAAGCGACGTCAGCCCGAGCGAGGAGTGATACAGTATTGGGCTTATAGCGCGTGTGGAAATAAATGATAGAGTGTTGTAAATAAATTGGTATAAGTGTAATTAGTGAACTGTAAATAAATTATTTGAGAAGAACTTGGACAATATTCATTACAGTATTGTTATTATTTCGTTGTTGGTGCTACCAAACTCAGCTCAAAGCTGGTATCATTGGCCTATCCCGGGTACGAAGTACCAAAGAGATTAGACTCAATTTACATTGAACTTCCGTACTGTATGACAGGTGTTCAATATAACAGCCTTTTGGAAGTCTGTATAGGTGTTTTTAGGTAGTCCCATTTCAGCGATATATTCGTGCAGAGTCTTGGGCACCACTCCGGTTGATGATATTATCACTGGAACGATTTCCACTTTCTCGCAACGCCACATTTTTTTGATTTCGATGGCTACTTAGCCATCTTCTCCTGATATTTATTGATAATGTTGTGAGTGTTCGGAACCGCTACATCAACGAGGAAGACCGTGTTGACTCTTCTATCCAATACCACAATATCTGGTCTGTTATTCGTACCTGTCTATCGGTGATAATGGACCTATCGTAGTAAACTCTGAAATTGTCATTCTCGAGAACCATGCGTGGCTGATACTTATAGTAGGGTGTATAGGTGTTGAGAAGACCGAACTTGTTCGCCAGTTTCTGGTGGACGATGTTGCACACTTGATTATGTCTATGCAGATAATCAGTATAAGTCAGCGCGCTACAGCCAGATGTTATATGCTGTATAGTCTCTGATTTTTGTTGACACTTCCTACGTTTGTCGGATTGGGTATTAGACCAGGCAATAGAGATTTTTTCATGACAAAAATCGTAGAAGAAAACCGCGAGGGGGAGGTTACTTGGGGTGGTCCGTGGATGTTTAGTGATATGTTTTTGACTCGCAATCATTATTACTTTTCTTGTAATTGCGAAGAAACACCAGAAAAAACGGTGTTTTTTCAGTTCTTTGCTTGTAAAATCTGCACCAATGAAGCGGTGCTGATACTTTCAACAGACGAATTGTAGAAAATGAAAAGACGAAGAAAATGCGTGCTAGTGCAATGCAATCGATGTTTATTTTTACCGGGTAAAGCCGGAAAAACCGAAAAAATCAGAGTTTTTTCGAAACTCCATAACTCACCCAATTTCGAAGTTGTAGCGCTGGTTTTCCGGATGAAAGGAGTGGCTAATAGGTACTTTGAGTGTGCACAATCCGGACGTTGTCGGATAGATAGTTTTTGCGTTATTGCTATTTGAACTATATGAGGCACTATTTTCCGGAAGAACTCGATGCGTCGGAAGTTGTCCGATTTTCATTTACAAAACAAATTTTGAAAGTAAAAGTATAGTACTACAAAACTAAAATCTTGATTTTTCGTTGAAATGTTGCAAAATAGGAGAAAAAAACGTGCAAACATGACCAAAATCAGCCGAATGCTCGATTGCAGTCAAGTAGTGGGGGTATAAATGTAAATATTCGCGCCCGGCCTCAGCGCGATTTTCGTTCCCCGCGTCTGCCGGCTACCACCACTATCCATCCCAGATGGGGCACTGAGCCGGTTTAAGTCATGTTTCCACGTATTTTTCACCTATTTCGAAACTTTTCGACAAAAAATAAAGATTGCCTTTTTGTAGTATTATACTTCTTCTTTCAAAATCTGTTTTTGAGCGCTCGTACTACTTACACGAGGGCTATATCATTTCGTCACGATGTCTGTATTTTTCGAATTTTGAGCCGAAAATTGTCTCAAACGACTATATTCGACTCACTGATGACGAATCCGTCGGAAAATTTGAGTCTGTCCGTCCGTCCGGCCGTCAGCACGATAACTCTCGAACGGAATGTCCTAGAAACTTGAAATTTTCAGGGTAGGTTCGAATCTCGAATGCCGCGGTTAAGTTCGTTATTGGGCAAAATTCGCCGAGGGGTTCCGTAAATATGGCCGCTTGAAATTTTGTTTTCCTGATTACTTTGAAACTACAGATTCGATCGAGATGAAATTTTGCACTCTAATGGAAAATGAGGTGTTCAAGCTACATGCAAAATTTTTTTCAGCTCACATCACCAGAACCATAGAAACCATAGAAAATTGTAACTTTTGAACGGAAACGCCTAGGGACTTGAAATTTTCAGGATAGGTGTGGATCTCGATTGTCGTGATCACTTTCATCTATGAGCAAAATTGTAGCAGAGGTTCCGTAAATATGGTCGTTTGAAATTTAGTTTTCACGATAATTTCCAAACTACAGATTCGATCGTGACGGAATTCTGTATACTAATGGAGAATGATAAATTCAAGCTACATTTCTCTAGATCGCATGACCGGAACCATAGAAACCATAGAAAATCATAACTTTCGAACGGAAAGGCCTAGGGACTTGAAATTTTCAGGGTGGGTTTGGATCGCGAATTTCACGGTCACGTTCATCAATGAGCAAAATAAGACTAGGGGTTCCGTAAATATGGCCGTTCAAACTATTTTTTTCCTGAGTTTCGAAACTACTGATCGGATTGGAATGAAATTTTGCACTCAGCTGAGGAATAATGTTTTCAAACTACGTGCAAAATTTTGTCCAGATCGCATCACCAAGACCATAGATACCGTAGAAAATTCTAGCGAATAATCGAAAAAAAATTGATCCGCTGAAGCACTGAAGTCTGGAATTTCGCCTAAGTTTCAGAATTTTTTTGACAGCTCTCGAAAATTCCTTCAATTGATTTCTAAAACTTGAAAATGCGAATCCACCTACAAGGTGCATGTACGAGCGCTCAAAAGCTCCTGCCTTCACGGCAGTGCTTTTCTAAATTTTCTTTTTAAATTGAAATCGGAAAACTTTCGACGCATCCAGCTCTTCCGGAAAATAGTGCCTAAAATAATTCAAATCGCAATTACGCAAAAACTGTTTATCCGACAACGTCCGGATTGTGCACACTTAAAGTACCTGCTAACCACTACTTTCATTCGGAAAGCCAGCGCTACTACTTTATAATTGGCCGAGTTATGAAGTTTTGAAAAAACGCTGATTTTTACGGTTTTTCCGGCTTTCCTCCGGTAATGATGACCCGATTGAGTTGCATTAGCACTCAATTTCTACCTTTTTCCATTCTCTACAATTCGTTTGTTGACTGCATCAGCACCGCTCCATTAGTTCAGATTTTATAAGCAAAAAACTAAGAAAACACCGTTTTTTTAAGTGTTTTTTCGCAATTACAAGAAAATTAATCATATTTGCGAGTCGAAAACATATCACTAAACATCCACGGACCACCCCAAGTAGCCCCTCACTCGCGGTATTCTTCTACGATTCTTGTCACAGAATGACCCTTCATCTGCTCTATTGCCTGGTCTATATTAGGATCCTTAATGATGAACTTCTTGTAATTATTCCTCATTATTATTATTATTATTACTCCCAGAACATCCTATATAGTTGAAATAAGTTTTTGAACGACAACGCATCGGAAAATTATTCATCTCTACTCCAGAAAACACTCTGTACGTGCATCAAAAGAAACTAGAAGCTACGTTCGCTGGAAATCGATATACGTGCTCCCACCCCATCCTTTACCACAATGCAAAACAACACGACTGAAACTGGAAATTGTTTCGAATGAATCATTCCCATTTATCAGGAATATGCCCAAGAAAGATTTCAGGAATATATTCTGCCTGTTCAGTATATCGTAACAGCATTTCTGTTCGTGTTTGTCCTGACTATTGTATCGCTTTCCTCTTGTCGCGGTTAAATTGAATTCATTCCACAGAAAGCTTCGCTATAGTGCTGACACAGTTCCCTGTTCCCTCCGCTATTGTTTTCCATCTGATTGGAGGATCGCGCTCCGGCAAATGGTCTTTTAGTCAGTTAAAGTGGTATTTGATTTCAAGATAGGCAACAACAATGGGAGTTAGGATGAATGAAGGAGTGAAGGTGCACAAATCAACAACAAAAATTACGTGTCACGTTGTTTGTCCGGGATGAACTCCGAAAATACTGAACCAATATCAATCAAATTCTGCACACTGTGAGCAGTTTGATCCAACTTGAAAGATAGGATAGTTTATATCTCAATTTATAGTTGCAATATTTTTTTATTGCAAATTATTTGTTTATTTTATATGACAAAGAGTCATAACTACCTACGCGGCAACCTGGGCCTCAAATGGACAGCAGGTCATCGCGTCCCCACTACAGCCGATCACTCGACAAGACCGATAACGTGCGAGGAGTGATGCCAAGTTTCTAGGTCTTTCCCAAAACTGAAGAAATTTGGAACGGTTTGAGAACTGGGTTGAAACTTTAGAGAAATCAAGGATAGGGTTAGGGTTGGGTTAGGTTAGGGTTAATAATAATAATAATTTCACTGGTTCGAATACTTAAGCCACAGCAACGTGGCCGAGTCTTCTAGAATAGTATATTAACATTCACTAGAGGATTTGCGTTACAAAGCTTTGCATCACAAGAACATATACAGGGTGTTTCCTGAGTGGTTGGCCATACTCTAGTGGTGAATGCATGTCATCCAGGCCTCTCAGAAAAGTTGCTTGTATTGTGTCCTAAGGTTATTAGTTCAGGAGATACAGGCTGATTTATGGATTTTGGCAAGAATTTTCGATAGCCATAACTTTGGAATCTGAGGTCCGATTTCGATCAAATTCATGGGTTTGTTCACTTCAGAACGGCTCACACAATATCAATATTTTCAGGGCAGTACTCAGAATATGGAAGTTTATCTTTCAAGCCTCAAAATTTATATTTTATACATCACTCAGAGAAATGTCGTTATTCCCAAAAAAAAAACACATAAATTAATCTGAAGAATTGAATTTTCACTTCGGATGGCACACTGGTTACAAGCGAGTAGCGAACGAACGAATTTATATTTTATGTAATTTTTTTGAAATGCGGTCCGGATGTTTGGCCCTTTCGTGATAATATTCTTATCTTTAGCTGAGTTCTTGAACCTCAAAGCTTGAGAGCGTTATAACTTATGAAGTGAACCATTTTTCAAAAGTAATTCGTGAGTGTATTCGCTCCACAACACGAATAAGTAGATATTAATATTTTTAATTTTTTTCGAAAAACTTCAAACAGATTTACATAATTTCACAATACAAAATTGAAAAGTGAGTGTCATAAAAGATGTTCGAAATAGAGTCCCTCCATCTAGACACATTACCTAGCTCTCAAAATGAGATTATTTATTGCCGTTCTCATCATATCGGGATTTCGTTTTAATTCTGTGTGAGCCCCTATCGTCGACCACAAATGGTCTTCAACGGCATAAAAATTTTCTTTCAGATAAAATCACAGAAAATAATCCATAAGAGTAAGATCTGGGAACCTTGTTACAGTGACGCCATTCCCCATCCATCTATTTGGATAGTTGTCATTCAGATGCTGTGTTACTTCTCTGAATCTAAAATACTCAAGATTGCTATACATAATTTTCTGATTTTGAATGAAAATTGGAGTTACTTTGAATTTGACAGCTATTTTTGGAGGCAAAGAATATCATTCCTTGAATTCATGTAACACAAATATACAATGTGTAAAGTAAGCGATATCTAGCAAATTTCCTGTAGAATACAAGTCATTATTTTGTTGTTTTAAAGCATATGCACTCATTGGTTACATGTTTCAAGAGAATTTACGCCATTTGTACCTAAATTCAATATGTTTTTACAAAAAATTTCAGAGCTTGGCCATGCATACTTTTAATTACTTCTTCACGCAGCATGTTACAACACTAAGTGGGTGCTGGGGGTTAAGAAAACGAAGAAGTTGCACAGGGAGTTATGAAATTCAAAATTTCAGCAAAATACAAGATTATCACGAAAGGGCCAAAAATTAGGACCGCATTTCCAAAAAATTACATAAAATATGAATTCGTTTGTTCGCTACTTGCTTATAAAAAGTGTGCCATCCAAAGTGAAAATTGAATTCTACAGATTAAATGATGTATTTTTCATGGCAATAACGACATTTCTTTGAGTGATGTAAAGAATATACATTTTGAGGCTTGAAACATAACGGCCGTGAAAAGAGCGGCTAAACTTGGCAGACCAAATCTCCGGGAATACCCGATCGACCAGTGGCGTGCCGAAAAAATATTTCTATGTACTATTACGATAATTATAAGTTCTTTTTCGGGACTAATGGAAATAATTCATTAATTATTTACCAAGATAACATTTAACATGAAATATAAATGGAAATTATTTATAATGGTGAATAATACAAGAAATGTTAAGCCGAGTGGCCGATTCTTAAACAGCTCGACATTTGAAAAATTCTTTTCACATAGAAGCCGTGGTTCTAGCATCACCAGATTTTCACAGGATGTTTCTTATTGCAATACTAGTATTTCGTGAAAAAATTGTTGACTTCTCTTGGGATCCAGGGGTTGAAATTTCAACCCTTACATTTAAAAAATTCTTTTCATATAGAAGCCTTCGTTCTAGCATCACCAGATTTTCACCCTATGTTTCTTATTGCAATATAAGTATTTCGTGGAGAAATGGTTGACTTCTCTTGGGATCCAGGGGTTGAAATTTCAACCCTTAAATTTCAAAAATTTGTTTTATATAGAAGCTTTCGTTCTAGCATCACCAGATTTTCACAGGCTGTTTCTTATTGCAATATTAGTCTTTCGTGAAAAAATGGTTGACTTCTCTTGGGATCCAGGGGTTGAAATTTCAACCCTTAAATATCAAAAATTATTTTTATATAGAAGCCTTCGTTCTAGCATCACCAGATTTTCACAGGATGTTTCTTATTGCAATACTAGTATTTCGTGAAAAAATGGTTGACTTCTCTTGGGATCCAGGGGTTGAAATTTCAACCCTTAAATTTCAAAAATTTGTTTTATATACAAGCTTTCGTTCTAGCATCACCAGATTTTCACAGGCTGTTTCTTATTGCAATATTAGTCTTTCGTGAAAAAATGGTTGACTTCTCTTGGGATCCAGGGGTTGAAATTTCAACCCTTAAACTTCAAAAATTAATTTTATATAGAAGCTTCCGTTCTAGCATCACCATATTTTCACAGGATGTTTCTTATTGCAATACTAGTATTTCGTGAAAAAATGGTTGACTTCTCTTGGGATCCAGGGGTTGAAATTTCAACCCTTAAATATCAAAAATTATTTTTATATAGAAGCTTTCGTTCTAGCATCACCAGATTTTCACCCTATGTTTCTTATTGCAATATAAGTATTTCGTGAAAAAATGGTTGACTTCTCTTGGAATCCAGGGGTTGAAATTTCAACCCTTGAATTTCAAAAATTTGTTTTATATAGAAGCTTCCGTTCTAGCATCACCATATTTTCACTCTATGTTTCTTATTGCAATATAAGTATTTCGTGAAAAAATGGTTGACTTCTCTTGGGATCCAGGGGTTGAAATTTCAACCCTCAAATTTCGAAAATTTGTTTTATTTAGAAGCTTTCGTTCTAGCATCACCAGATTTTCACAGGCTGTTTCTTATTGCAATATTAGTCTTTCGTGAAAAAATGGTTGACTTCTCTTGGGATCCAGGGGTTTAAATTTCAACCCTTAAACTTCAAAAATTAATTTTATATAGAAGCTTCCGTTCTAGCATCACCATATTTTCACAGGATGTTTCTTATTGCAATACTAGTATTTCGTGAAAAAATGGTTAACTTCTCTTGGGATCCAGGGGTTGAAATTTCAACCCTTAAATATCAAAAATTATTTTTATATAGAAGCCTTCGTTCTAGCATCACCAGATTTTCACAGGATGTTTCTTATTGCAATGCTAGTATTTCGTGAAAAAATGGTTGACTTCTCTTGGGATCCAGGTGTTGAAATTTCAACCCTTAAATTTCAAAAATTAGTTTTATATAGAAGCCTTCGTTCTAGCATCACCAGATTTTCACCCTATGTTTCTTATTGCAATATAAGTATTTCGTGAAAAAATGGTTGACTTCTCTTGGGATCCAGGGGTTGGAATTTCAACCCTTAAATTTCAAAAATTTGTTTTATATACAAGCTTTCGTTCTAGCATCACCAGATTTTCACAGGCTGTTTCTTATTGTCTTAATCTGTTGATGCTAGAACCGCAAATTCCATATGTAAATAAATTTTGAAAATTCCAGTGTTGAAATTTCAACCCCTGGATCCCAAGAGAAGTCAACCAGTTTTTCACTAAAGACTTATATTGCAATAAGAAACATCCTGTGAAAATCTGGTGATGCTAGAACGAAGGCTTCTATATAAAAATAATTTTTGATATTTAAGGGTTGAAATTTCAACCCCTGGATCCCAAGAGAAAACAACCTATTTTTCACGAAATACTTATATTGCAATAAGAAATATCCTGTGAAAATCTGGTAATGCTAGAACGAAAGCTTCTATATAAAACTAATTTTTGAAGTTTAAGGGTTGAAATTTCAACCCCTGGATCCCAAGAGAAGTCAACAATTTTTTCACGAAATACTTATATTGCAATAAGAAACATCCTGTGAAAATATGGTGATGCTAGAACGGAAGCTTCTATATAAAATTAATTTTTGAAGTTTAAGGGTTGAAATTTCAACCCCTGGATCCCAAGAGAAGTCAACCATTTTTTCACGAAAGACTAATATTGCAATAAGAAACAGCCTGTAAAAATCTGGTGATGCTAGAACGAAAGCTTCTATATAAAACAAATTTTTGAAATTTAAGGGTTGAAATTTCAACCCCTGGATCCCAAGAGAAGTCAACCATTTCTTCACGAAATACTTATATTGCAATAAGAAACATAGGGTGAAAATCTGGTGATGCTAGAACGAAGGCTTCTATATGAAAAGAATTTTTTAAATGTAAGGGTTGAAATTTCAACCCTTGGATCCCAAGAGAAGTCAACCATTTTTTCACGAAATACTAGTATTGCAATAAGAAACATCCTGTGAAAATCTGGTGATGCTAGAACCACGGCTTCTATGTGAAAAAAATTTTTCAAATGTCGAGCTGTGTAAGAATCGGCCACTCGGCTTAACATTTCTTGTATTATTCACCATTATAAATAATTTCCATTTATATTTCATGTTAAATGTTATCTTGGTAAATAATTAATGTATTATTTCCATTAGTCCCGAAAAAGAACTTATAATTACCGTAATAGTACATAGAAATATTTTTTCGGCACGTCACTGGTCGATCGGGTATTTCCGGAGGTTTGGTCTGCCAAGTTTAGCCGCTCTCTTCACGGCCGTTGAAACATAAACCCTGATATTCTGAGTACTGCTCTGAAAATATTGATATTTTGTGAACCATTCGAAAGGACATCCTGAAGTGACCCATGAACCCATGAAATTTGATCGAAACCGGACCACAGATTCCAAAAATATGGCAATCGAAAATTCTTGCCAAAATCCATGAATGAGCCTGTATCTCCTGTACTAATAGCCTTAGGACACAAAACAAGCAACTTTTCTGAAAGGCCTGGATGACCTGCATTCACCACTAGAGTATGGCCAACCACTAAGGAAACACCCTGTATATATTGAGAAACGTTTCTGGAGTACCGGCACTGCTGTCAAAAGTAAATGAGCGGGATATTAATTTATGACACCAACGAATGGATCATTTGAACTTCACTGACAGTGCTGAAGGGGTAGAATTTTCCAAAAAAATTAATCAGGTTGAAAATATAGGAACTAGAGATTCTGAACCTCTCCAAGTAATCCACTCTGATCTATGTGGTCCGATGGATACTAGATCTTTGCGAGGTGCTAGAGCTAGATATTGGGCTGTAGTCATAAAAAAAAATTACGGAAAGCACTGCCGTGAAGTCAGGAGCTTTTGAGCGCTCCTTCATCCACCTTGTAGGTAGATTCGCATTCTTCAGTTTTAGAAAACAATTGGAAAGATTTTGACAGCTGTCAAAGAAAATTTGAAACAAAGGCAAAAATCAAGACTTTACGTCAGTGCTTCAGGTGACCAATTTTTTTTCGATAATTCGCTAGAATTTTCTAAGGTATTTATGGTCTTGGTAATGCGATCTGGACAAAATTTCCCACGTAGTTTGAATACATTATTCTTCATCTATGTGCGAAATTTCATTTCATTCCAATAAGTTGTTTCGAAATTATCAAGAAAAGAATGGTTTGAACGGCAATATTTACGGAACCCCTAGTCTAATTTTGCTCATTGATGAACGTGACCGCGAAATTCGCGATCCGAACCTATTCTGGAAATTTCAAGTCCCTAGGCCTTTACGTTCGAAAGTTACGATTTTCTATGGTTTCTATGGTTTTGATCATGCGATCTGGAAAAAATTTAGCTCGAATATATCATTCTCAATTTAAATACAGAATTTCGTCACAATTGATTCCATTGTTTTGAAATTATCAAGAAAAGTGAAATTCAAAAGACCATATTTACGGAACCCCTAGTCAAATTTTGCTCATTGATGAAAGTGACAGCAACATTCGAGACCCACACCTATCCTGAATATTTCAAGTCCCTAGTTTCGAAATTATCAAGAAAACCGAATTTCAAACGGCCATATTTACGGAACCCCTAGTCTAATTTTGCTCATTGGTGAACGTAACCGCGAAATTCGCGATCCGAATCTATCCTGAAAATTTCAAGTCCCTAGGCCTTTCCGTTCGAAAGTTATTATTTTCCATGGTTTCTATGGTCCCCATCATGCGATCTGGAAAAAATGAAGCTCGAATATATCATTCTCAATTCAAATGCAAAGTTTCGTCACGATCAAGTCAATAGTTTCGAAATTATCAAGAAAACTGAATTTCAAACGGCCATATTTACGGAACCCCTGGTCTAATTTTGCTCATTGATGAACGATACCGCGACATTCGATATTCACACCTATCCTGGAATTTTCGAGTTCCTAGGCCTTACCATTACAAAGTTATAACTTTCTATGGTTTCTATAGTTATGGTCATGCGACCTGAACAAAATTTTGCATGTAGCTTGAGTACATAATTCTCCACCTGAGTGCAAAATTTCACCTCGATCGAATCAGTAGTTTCAAAGTAATCAGAAAAACAAAATTTCGAGCGGCCATATTTACGGAACCCCTGGGCGAATTTTTCCCAATAACGAACTTAACCGCGGCATTTGGGATTCGAACCCACTCTGATAATTTCAAGTTTCTAGAACATTCCGTTCGAGAATTATTGTGTATACGGACGGACGGACGGACAGACTCGAATTTTTTAACGGATTCGTCATCAGTGAGTCGAACATAGTCGTTTGAGACCATTTTCGGCACCAAATTCGAAAAATACAGACATCGTGACGAAATGATATAGCCCTCGTGTAAGTAGTACAAGCGCTCAAAAAGGATATGCCTATTCTTGTGAAAAATGAAGGATATCCTTTTTGAGCGCTCGTACTATTCACACGAGGGATATATCATCTAGTCACGATGTCTGTATTTTTCGAATTTTGAGCCGAAAATGGTCTCAATCGACTATGTTCGACTCACAGATGACGAATCCGTGGGAAAATTCGAGTCTGTCCGCCGGCGGTAAGCACGATTACTCTCGAACGGAACAACCTAGAGGCTTGAAATTTTCAGTGTAGGTTCAGATCCCAAATGCCTCGGTTGAGTTTGTTAATGGGCCGAATTCTACTAGGGGTTTTGTAAATATGGCCGTTCAAAGTTTTGTTCTCCTGATTACTTGGAAACAACAGATTTCATCGAGATGAGATTTTGCACTCGAATGGAGAATGAGGTGTTCAAGCTACATGCGAAATTTTGTCCAGATCACATGACCAGAACCATAGAAATCATAGAAAATTGTAACTTTCGAACAGAAACGCCGAGGGACTAGAAATTTTCAGGATAGGTGTGGATCTCGAATGTCGTGATCACGTTCATCTTTGAGCTAAATTATACTAGGGGTTCCGTAAATATGGTCGTTTGAAATTAAGTTTTCTTGATAATTTCAAAACTACAGATTCGATCGTGACGAAATTTTGGAGAATGATATATTCAAGCTACATTTCTCCAGATCCAGAACCATAGAAACCATAGAAAATCATAACTTTCGAATGGAAATTTCCAGGGTAGGTTCGGATCGCGAATTTCGCGGGCATGTTCATCAATGAGCAAAATTAGACTAGCGGTTCTGTGAATACGGTCGTTTGGAATTTTGGTTGGTATTTCAATCGAGAATGATATATTGAAGCAATATTTTGTCCAGATCGCCTGACCAGAACCATAGAAACCATAGAAAATTGAAACTCCCGAAGGAAAGAGCCTAGAAACTTGAAATTTTCGGGGTAGGTTTGTATCGCGAATTTCGCGGCCACGTTCATCAATGAGCAAATCTAGACTAGGGGTTCCGTGAATATGGCCATTCAAAATATTTTCTTCCTGATTATTTCGAAACTACTGGTTGGATTGGAATGAAATTTCACACCTAGCTGAAGAATAATGTATTCAAACTACGTGCGAAATTTTGTCAAAATCGCATCAGCAAGACCATAGATACCGTAAAAAATTCTATCGAAAAAAAAAATTGGTCACCTGAAGCACTGACATGAAATCTGGAGTTTCGCCTGAGTTTGAGATTTTTTTGACAGCTGTCGAAAATCCCTTCAATTGATTTCTAAAACTGGAAAATGCGAATCTACCTACAAGGTGGATGTACGAGCGCTCAAAAAGTCCTGACTTCACGGCAGTGCTTTTCGTAATTTTATTTAGAGTAAAAGGAGAACTTTATGAATAACCAACAATTTTTTTGTGAAGGATATGCTTCTACTCCATAAGTATAAGGTTTTACTAGGAATATTATGAATCCGAGCTAAAGAATTTTCTTCATTTTTTGCAAGTATAAGCATTACCTTTTTGTGCGCACGTACTACTTACTCGAGGGCTATATCATTTCGTCACGATGTCTGTATGCTTCGAATTCTGAGCCGAAAATGGTCTCAATCGATAGAGTTCGACTCACTGATGACGAATCCGTCGGAAAATTCGAGTCGAGTTGAGATCACGTTCATCAATGAGCAAAATTAGACTAGGGGTTCCGTGAATATGGCCGTTCGAAATTCTGTTTTCTTGATAATTTCGAAACTATGGATTTGATTGTGACGAAATTTTGTATTTTAATTGGGAATGATATATTCAAGCTACATTTTCTCCAGATCGCATGATCAGAACCATAGAAACCATAGAAAATTATAACTTTCGAACGGAAAGTCCTAGGGACTTAAAATTTTCAGGGTATGTTCGGATCGCTAATTTCGCGATCATGTTAATCAATGAGCAAAATCAGACTAGGGTTTCCGTAAATATGGCCGTTCAAACTATTTTTTTTTGATAATTTCGAAAGTATCCATCGGATTGGAATGAAATTTCGCACATAATGTATTCAAACTACGTGGGAAACTATGTCCAGATCGCATCACGAAGACCATAGATACCATAGAAAATTCTAGCGAATTATCGAAAAAAAAATTGGTCACCTAAAGCACTGTCGGCAGTGCTTTTCTAAATTTTTTTAATGAATACGGCCCATTATGTCACATTTATAGATGACTAGCAGACCCGGCCATGCCTTGCTGTGGCTAAAGTATACTATCACGTTGAATTAAATTGTAGTGAAATATTCAATGAAGGGGAATTATCATTATTATTAACCCTAACCTACTCCTAACTTAAGCCTAACCTAACCTTTTTGAGCGCTCGTACTACTTACACGAGGGCTATATCATTTCGTCACGATGTCTGTATTTTTCGAATTTTGAGCCGAAAATGGTCTCAATCGACTATGTTCGACTCACTGATGACGAATCCGTCAAAAAATTCGAGTCTGTCCGTCCGGCCGTCCGTCCGTCCGGCCGTCCGGCCGTCAGCACGATAACTCTCGAACGGATCAACCTAGAGACTTGAAATTTTCAGTGCTGGTTCAGATCCCAAATGCCGGTCAAGTTCGTTAATGGGCAGAATTCCACCAGGGCTTCCGTCAATATGGCCGTTCAAAATGTTCTCCCGATTACTTCGAAACTACAGATTCGATCGAGATGAAACTTTGCACTCAAATGGAGAATGAGGTGTTTGAGCTACATGTGAAATTTTGTCCAGATCGCATGACCAGAACCATAGAAACCATAGAAAATTGTAACTTTTGAACGGAACCCCCTAGGGACTTGAAATTTTCAGGATAGGTGTGGATCTGGAATGTCGTGATTACGTTCATCTATGAGCAAAATTATACAAGGTGTTCCGTAAATATGGTAGTTTGAAATTTAGTTTTCTTGATAATTTCAAAACTACAGATTCGATCGTGACGAAATTTTGTATACTTATGGAGAATGATATATTCAAGCTACATTTCTCCGGATCACATGACTCGAACCATAGAAAATCATAACTTTCGAACGGAAAGGCCTAGGGACTTGAAATTTTCAGGATAGGTGTGGATCTCGATTGTCGTGATCACTTTCATCTATGAGCAAAATTATACTAGGGGTTCCGCAAAAACGGTCGTTTGAAATGTTGGTTTCACGATAATTTCGAAACTACGGATTCGATCGAGATGAAATTTTGTATTTTAATCGAGAATGATATATTAAAACAATATTTTGTCCAGATCTCATGACCAGAACCATAGAAACCATAGAAAATTGTAACTTTCGAACGGAAAGGCCTAGGAACTTGAAATTCTCAGGGTGGGTTTGGATCGCGAATATCGCGGTCATGTTCATCAATGAGCAAAATTAGACTAGGGGTTCAGTAAATATGGCCGTTCAAAATATTTTTTTGCTGATAGTTCCGAGAATACTGAGCGGATTGGGATAAAATTCTGCACCTTGCTGAGTAATAATGTATTCAAACTACGTGCAAAATTTTGTCCAGATCGCACCACCAAGACCATAGATACCGTAGAAAATTCTAGCGAATTATCGAAAAAAAATTGATCAGCTGAAGCACTGACATGAATTCTGGATTTTCGCCCAAGTTTCAGAATTTTTTTGACAGCTGTCGAAAATTCCTTCAATTGATTTCTGAAACTGGAAAATGCGAATCTACCTACAAGGTGCATGTACGAGCGCTCAAAAGCTCCTGCCTTCACGGCAGTGCTTTTCGTAATTTTTTTTTTCGGGTTGTGAAAAGAAATCTGTTGACAGATTCAACCACTACCCGTGTCGTACTGGCTTGATGTTGTTGCCGACCTACTAAAAAAAACACAACTTGGGGAAATGCGAGGACAACCGTAAAAGACATCCCGGTCCGTAATTCGATGATACCCGATGAATAGCGGTCCTGTCTCTTTTCTCCTCATGTCTCCTGTCACAAAGCCTTAAACGCCTTCCAGTATCCCCCATGCTGTATCATTTTCTCTATTATATACTCAACTGGTGGTAAGCGGCCTATCTTTCCAACCAATGCGTTCCTTTCCTCCGTCCATCTGATCTGATTCAGTGCTTCGTTGTTTACAACGTGGCATGCATGACACAGATCATCCCGTTCTATGTTCTTAGTAAAGGTATCATAAGATCCATGCATGGTCAAAATTGAGTCAAATAGTACCCGATCGTTTTATGCTCACATTGCATCCACTGCTCTAAATTCCTGATCCGCCTGCGCGACTAATCTGCATTTTGCCCTTCACCATTCCATCTCTCCTGCCATTTTCTCAGTGTCATCCTTTTTGCCATAGGTCGATTGCCTGGTAGTGCTCCTCCTATGGTATAGAGGAAGCATCTTTCCGTCACCATAAGGTCAATTGGTGGAAAGCCAGCAATCACTTGGACAGCCTCCGCCGACACAGTTCTGTGTAAGCTACCCTTATCTCTCAAGTTGGATCAAACTCCACACAGTCCGCAAAATAAAATCAATCGCATAAATATTTGCCAACCAATATTTATTTATTTATTTATTTATTAAATAAACAAAATCCGAGGTAAAACTCCACCTAGAATAGGTTCACACTTGGCGCACACACAACATCACTTGGTAGGTAGTCTGTTAGAAATATGAAAAACTCTATTCGAAAAATGTGTTCACGTGAAACCGATCGGAATGCTTCCCTTTAAAGATTATAACGGTGTCCCCGAAGACCCGCACCTGTGTTCATGCGGAATAAATGGGGCAGGTCCACAACTGAGTACCCATGCAGAATCTTGTAAGTCGTGATAAGATCTCCCCTCAACCGTCTAATTTCAAAGGTGGGCAGGCCGAGGATGCGCATCCTATCTTCATAGCCAGGTCAGATGTATCCATAGGGCATTCGGGTAACTCTCCTCCAGTGGTGCTCCCAGAGATTGAGTCTGGGAGGGGTAGTGACCGTATTTTCTAACCAGAGATTGAGCCTGGGGGTGACCGTATTTTGGAATTTTGAAGGAAGTAAAGTATGTATTGAGTGCTGCAAATACGTTCTTGGGGGGGGGGGGGGGAGTTGGTAATTACCCCCAGTACCCCCCGGAGCGCGCCTGCTCTCCTCTATATTATCTCCAGCCTGTCTGAGTCACTTCGAAAACGGGTATCCCAGACCGGTCCTGCTTACTAGCTCGTCGATAAAGGATAGTGTCCAAAAACTCGTTCGAACAAATAGAACCTCTGCGTTATTATGTCAATCATTTTTTATCACTGATATTCTAGACATTTACGAATTCTATGAACATTCTATATTATTTCCCAGTTCTCAAACAGTTCCAAATTTCTTCAGTTTTAGGAATGACTCAGAAACTTGGCATCACTCCTCGACAGATCGGTGTAGTGGGGACGCGATCTCCAGTCGTCGATTTGCGCCTCATGTTGCCGCGTGGATTATTATCTGTCTTTGTCATAAATAATAAACAAATAATTCGCAATAAGAAAATATTGCAACTATAAATTGAGATATAAACTATCCTGTCTTGTAAGTTGGATCAAACTGCACATAGTGTGCAAAAATTTGACTGAAATCGATTCAGTGTTTTAGGAGACCATTCCGGACAAACAACGTGACACGTAATTTTTATATATAAAGATTTAGGTAGGAAAGTGTATGTACGAACGTATTAAATGAATTGAAGTATTACGATCAGATAATGGGAAAGAATATATTCATCAGGAATTTGAATCATTCAAAAAAATTTGGTAACAACTAATCCTTATACTCCAGAACAGAATGGACTGGCGAGTGATTGGACACTTGTGGAAAAAGCTGAATGTTTGATTGTGAATTCCAGATCAGAAAAGGTATTTTGGGCAGAGGCAGTAGCTACAGCTGCTCATATAATCAACCGTTCACCAATCAGAGCTCTGACTACAAGACAACAGCTGAAAAGTGGACTGGTAAGAAGACGAATATTGGAAATATCGAGATTTTTGGTTGCCAAACTAGAGTTCATATGTCTAAGGAAAAGAGGTAAATGTGGGCTTCCAAAGCAGTCAAAATGATATTTGTCGGTTATTGTGAGTACACTAAAAAATATAGATTTCATGATTTGAATAAGAAACGAATATATAAAAGTAGATATAGTAATATAGTAATGTTATAGCGTCATTGGAACAAAATAAATCGGGAGACTCCTCAAAACCAGATGAGAATTATAGTAAATCCTTATCTAACTCACCTGATACATCGAGTTCAGAGAATATAACTCTGAGTGATTCTATGAAGAAAGAGCAGATATTTGATGATATTGAAGATTGTCATTCTTACAAAGATGAGAATGAGTATATACCAGATAGAAGAATTATAGTTATAGTTATAGTTAGGAAGGGGTTACGTTCCACTGCAACCTCAAGGTATATTGTGCCCCCCATCAGAGCCGTATTCGCAAATGCGCTACCTACAGCTCGCCCTCCAGCTCCAGAGCTCCAATGAACTCCAGTATCTGAGAGGGCTTCAAAGAGGTTAGATCCTCATTCCTCCTGTAATTCTCTTGTCCAAGACATTCTTTGCGCTGGTTTGCAATGGCGAGGCATTCTGTAACCAGGTGAACAGGAGTCTCCTCCTCTTCACCACAGAATCTACACTCGTCTGTTTCTGTCAAGCTCATTCTCATCATATGCTTCCTAAGGCGACAATGTCCTGTGAGGAAGCCAGTGAGTAGACGTAACTTGTTCTTACTGAGATCCAAATACTTTTTGGATCTTGAACTTTCATAGTTCCGAATGAACCTTTTAGAGTGGTCCATTCCTGGAAGGTTCCTCCAGAGTGCTTCCCTTTCGGTCTCTTCCTTCTCCAGAAACTCTTTCTTATAGGTAGAAGAATTAGTGATGTATCACCTTGTTATATAACGCTCAGGTCAAAAAATAATAAACCATATACATTACAGATTGGTAAGGAATTTAAGTAGAGACTAAAAAGTAAATTCAATATGAAAGAACTTGGTTTCATTAATCATTTTGTTGGTTGGAGGATTGAACAGAAAGTGTCAAGGGATAAAATTTATATTGACAAGACATCGTATATTGAAAAAATTCTTGACAGGTTCAAAATGAGTGAGTGCAATCAGGTCAATTCACCATGTGATCCTGCGGTTGAGTTGATTAGTAGTACTGGCGATGAGAGGAATATATTAACAAATATACCATATCAAAAGGCATTTACTTGTCCCAAAGTACTAGGCCGGACATATGTTTCATGGTTAATAGGTTGAGTAGTTTCAACAGCAAACCGACTAGCACTTAAAAGAGTGCTAGGATATATAAAGATTACAAATTGATGTTTAGACAAGACAATGAAAAAAGGAGGGTGTTTGATCACTGTGATTTCGATTGGGATTCAGATATCAACAGCCGGAGATCTTGCTCTTGTTACAATTTTTCGTTTCAGGGCGCAGCTATTGGGTTTCTAGAGGTCAAAATACTGTTGCTTTATCAACCATGGAGGCGGAGTATATGTCACTTGCTACTGCTATACAAGAGGCATCGTGATGTTGAAAATGCGCCAACTCTCATATTTTTTACTGTGACAATAAGAATACCATCAAATTTGCAGGTACCGATTCTCACTGTGCAGCAAGCACATAGACATTCGATAACATTTTCTGCGAGAGAAAGTGGCAATGAAGGAAGTTGAGGTTCGCTATGTCAACGCCGAGAATATGGTAGCGGACATCCTTAAAAAATCTTCGTCGAGTGTGAAGATTGTTAGATTTTCCAAAGGAATGGGTTTGCGTTTAAAGGGAGGATATTGACATTATCAAACGCTAAATATGATTAACAGATATGTGTTGCCTACTTATCACTTTGTGATCTAATTGACACAAGGAATTGATTTACTGTGCTCATAATATTATGTGTCAATATATTGTAGATGAGGTTAAAGTTAATACATGTACTACCAGTGTTTTATTTAGTTTCAATAATCTTTGTATGATTATCCAAAATAAGAGTATAAAGCAATGAGAGGTACGTTGTCGGATGAATAGTTTTTGCTCAATTGCGATTCGAATTATTATAGGCACCATTTTCCGGAAGGCCTGGATGCGTCGGCAGTTGTCCAATTTTAATTTACAGAACGGATTTTGAAAGTGAAAGTATAGTGAAACAAAACGTCAAACTTGATTTTTCCTTAAAAGGTTGCAAAATAGGTGAAGAAAACGTGCAAACATGACCAAAACCGGCCGCATGCTCGATTGCGTTCCAGTAGTTGAGGTATCAATGCGAATTTTGAAAAAAAGCAGATTTTCACGGTTTTTCCACGGTAATAATGACCCGATTGAGTTGCATTCGGTTCCCATTCTACAAGCAAAATACTGAAAAACACTGCCGTGAAGTCAGGAGCTTTTGAGAGCTCGTTCATCCACCTTGTATGTAGATACGCATTTTTCAGTTTAAGAAACAAATTCAAGAAATTTTTGACAGCTATCACCAAAATTTTCAAACAAAGGCGAAACCCCAGACTCGCTAGAATTTTCTACGGTATCTATGGTCTTGATGAGGCGTTCTAAACAAAATTTCGCACGTATTTTGAATACATTATTCTTCATCTATGTGCAAAATTTCATTTCAATCCAATCAGTAGTTTCGAAATTATCAGGAAGAAAATATTTTGGACGGCCATATTTAAGTAACCCCTCGTCTAATTTTGCTCGTTGAAGAACGTGATCGCGACATTTGCGATCCGAATCTGCCCTGGAAAAATACAATTTTCTATGGTTCTGGTCATGCGATCTGGATCGTCACGATCGAATCCGTAGTTTTAAAACTATCAAAAAAACTAAATTTCAAACGACCATATTTACGGAACCCCTAGTCTAATTTTGCTGAAAGATAGACGTGACCACGACATCCGAGATCCACAACTATCCTGAAAATTTCAAGTCCGTAGGAATCTCCGTTCGAAAGTTATAGTTTTCTACGGTTTTTATAGTTTAGGACATGCGATATGGAAAAAATGTAGTTTGAATATATTAGTAGGTATACGAAATCCGTAGTTTTGAAATTATCAAACGGCCATATTCACAGAACCCCTAGTCTAATTTTGCTCAAAGATGAACGTGACCAGGACATTCGAGATTCACACCTATCCTGAAAATTTCAAGTCCGTAGGTCTCTCCGGTCGAAAGTTATAATTTTCTATGGTTTATATAGTTCAGGTCATGCGATCTGGAAAAAATGTAGCTTGATTATATTAGTATACGAAATTTCGTCACGATCGAATCCATAGTTATGAAATTATCAGGAGAACAAAATTTCAAACGACCATATTTACGAAACCCCTAGTCTAATTCTTCTTATAGATAAACTTAACCACGACATTCGAGATCCGTTTGAAAGTTTTAATTTTCTATGGTTTCTATGGTTCTGGTTATGCGATCTGGACAAAATTGGAGAAAGTGGAGAAATTTTTTCCGATGGTCGCTGTGTTTTGTTGTTCGGGCATCCTGTTTATGACATCGACTTTATTATCAGTAGCTATACTGACGAGATTTGATATGAGTCGAAACCGGTGTATAGATGCGAATGATGGATTTGGTGTTCTCTTTGGTTACATGGATTAATTTGTTGGCTTATTTATTAATTTATCTAGAACAATTTGCCTTGTTTCATTAATGTATGTAATTGAAAACTTCAGATAGACAGCCAGTATATATACGTTTATATTAATCTTGAACTCTACTCTTTTTCATATCAAAACGATCAAAAAGGAAAAATACCAAACAAAATTCGTGTCGATTTAAGAAGAACATTCAAAATCTCCGAAGCTACGTATCTCATGCATCGAACGAAGCAATACGTTTTTTTCTGAAACTAATTGAATTGTAACGTAACCAATCACTGCAGTTTGCGGTTCGCGCTATTGTCAAACTATTGGTATATTAGTAATGTTCTTTCGTACTGAGCGAATTGATTTATGTAAGTTAAATCACATAGATCAGTTTAAGCGATCGTTCTTTCGTTTTCAATCAGTTCCCCCTTCCACAACTACAAAGTGATTGCAAGTGATTATTCTGATCGCGAAATTTCTTATTTCAATCAGATCACATTGGTAAAGTCAGAATTTGAAGTTTGACGTTATAGAATTTTATATACATAGAAGTGAGCGCGTTCTTTCGGGCTTTAAGTGAATGAATGTGTTCTGATTGCAAAATCGCTTTCACCTAAGTCACATAAGTTCCATCAGTTGAATCAGTACGAAAGAACACTACTATTATTATCATGTTTATTCAACTGAAATATCTAATTCGAACAAATATTATTATTATTATTGATATTATTTTTATTGGTATTAGTGGGTCCATGGCCCATGGAATTTCTACGTTCCAATGTTTAGACTGACCGTTTTTAAGGCAGCCGCCAAAAGAATATATCGAACCTAAGCGGCACAAAAAACCGAATATTTATGAATGACAATACATCAATCAAGTTGAAGTAACTGATATAATATTATAATAATAAACTTTATTCTGTAAATCAACATACAGTAGTTGTTCTCCCAGAAATATTATATTAATCAGCTATATAATCCACTACAAGTCCAAGTATATTACCACATTAACTATACAGGGTCTTTCACGAGGAACCTCACCCATATTTATACGGGAAACTACTGAACGTATTTTCATGAAATTCAGCACTTATAAGTATTTCACGATGCTGATGAAATCTAAAATATTTTCAAGGCATGAGCACCTCCGGTTTTTCCGGAAATGACGTCAACTTCCGTTTTTCAAATTAGAACACCATTTTTTGAGCGCTCGTACTACTTACACGAGGGCTATATCATTTCGTCACGATGTCTGTATTTTTCGAATTTTGAGCCGAAAATGGTCTCAATCGACTATGTTCGACTCACTGATGACGAATCCGTCGGAAAATTCGAGTCTGTCCGTCCGGCCGTCCGTCCGTCCGTCCGTCAGCACGATAACTCTCGAACGGATCAACCTAGAGACTTGAAATTTTCAGTGTAGGTTCAGATCTCGAATGCCTCGGTTAAGTTCATTAATGGGCCTAATTCCACCAGGGGTTCCGTAAATATGGCCGTTCAAAGTTTTGTTTCCCTGATTACTTGAAAACTACAGATTCGATCGAGATGAAATTTTGCACTCAGATGGAAAATGAGGTGTTTCAGCTACATGCGAAATTTTGTCCAGATCGCATGACCAGAACCATAGAAAGCATAGAAAATTGTAACTTTTGAACGGAAATGCCTAGGGACTTGAAATTTTCAGGATATGTGTGGATCTCGAATGTCGTGATCACGTTCATCTATGAGCAACATTATACAAGGGGTTCCGTAAATACGGTCGTTTGAAATTTTGTTTTCTCGATAAATTCGAAACTTCGGATTCGATCGAGATGAAATTTTGTATTTTAATCGAGAATGATATATTGAAGCAATATTTTATGCGATGTCCAGATCGCATGACCAGAACCATAGAAACCATAGAAAATTGTAACTTTTGAACGGAAAGGCCTAGGAACTTGAAATTTTCAGGGTGGGTTTGGATCGCGAATATCGCGGTCACGTTCATCAATAAGCAAAATGAGACTAGGGGTTCCGTAAATATGGCCGTTCAAAATATTTTTTTCCAGATAGTTTCGGAACTACTGATCGGATTGGAATGAAATTATGCATCTAGCTGAGGAATAATGTATTCAAAGTACGTGCAAAATGTTGTCCAGATCGCATCACTAAGACCATAGATACCGTGGAAAATTCTAGCGAATTATCGGAAAAAAATTGATCAGCTGAAGCACCGACATGAAGTCTGGAGTTTTGCCTAAGTTTCAGGATTTTTTTGACAGCAGTCAAACATTCCTTCAATTGATTTCTAAAACTGGAAAATGCGAATCTACCTACAAGGTGCATGTACGAGCGCTCAAAAGCTCCTGCCTTCACGGCAGTGCTTTTCGTAATTTTTTATTGCAGAAATAGATTCCTTAGAAAATTTCAAGTTATTTTGATGTAACATTTTTCAGTTTTGGTTGGAAAATTCTCTCAGAGCGGGAAAATTCGAAAAAAAAATCGAAAATAGAGCTCCGCTGAAACAAGAATAACTTCGAGGTTTTTGGATGGAAAATTTTCATTTTTGGGATTTTCCAAGATGTAAAATTGATGTATCCACTTTAAAAATCGAAATCGCGATTCATGATACAGGGGGTGAAAAAATCGCTTTCAAAGTTAGGGATGACAAAATCGTGAAAAATCAATTTTTTCAAATAAGAACCCTATTTTTTTATGGCAGATATTGAATCTACGTTAAAAAATAATGTGAGTGTATGCATCATGGATATTTTCTGAGTTATTCACAAAAAACTGTTTTTCGTCTTGAATTTTCAGCTATTTCTTTTCCCTTCACGCCAAAAAGATGAAATTTTCAGGAACTGTTACTTAAACCATGTTTTAGATTTTACTACCCTAATATGCGAGAGAAAAAAGTTACAGGTTGTTCCTAAATAGATGGCGAATTTGGATTCGAATTTGTATCGGAAACCTCTTTATTTCAACTAATCGGCCATCGGTTTTCTCTTCAGTGATAAATAAATAATTCCTTATGAACCATATGCGAAAACTTACCATGTTTTACATACTTTTTTTTTAATGATAGATATCATTGATTACATCTGCCAAATTCCTCTTTATTCAGTAGCATTTTGTGTTTACTATTAATTTGGTGATAATTCGTATTAAGTTATAAAATCGATCACTATGCCTAATTTTACCAATGAAGATTATTTAAATCTCATTCTACTTCATGGAGAATGTAATAAAGTTGTAGATAGAACGATTCGACTGTTCATTGAGAGGTTTCCTGACCGACCCAGACCAACGAGAGATACCATTAACAGAACCATGACAAACTTGAGAAATGTCGGATCTTTCGTTAAGAAAACTATACACAGAGAAAAAAGTGTAGTAGAAGATGAGAACAACGAAATTACAGTTCTTGCATATTTTCGTGTGAATCCTCAAAATTCTCTCAAAGATGCCGAGATTGATCTGGGATTATCTCAATCGAGTGTTTGGAGAATATTAAAAAAACATAAAATGCACCCATATAAATTCAATAGGGTACAGCATTTGAAGGAAACTGATTTCGTCAGGAGAACAGAGTTTTGCGAAGCTATGATGATTCGATTTCAAGAGAATGAAAACTTTTTGGACTGTATAATTTGGACAGATGAATCTAAATTCAGAAAGAATGGTTCTTTCAATAGGCATAACAGTCATTATTGGGATGAAGAGAACAACCACCACTTCAGACAATGGAACTTTCAAGAGACCTGGAGTTTCAATGTTTTTTGCGCCATCAAAAATAATGCAATTCTCGATGTTCACATTTATGATGAGACTTTAACTGGTAAGATAGAACACTACACATGTTTCCATTATTTAAAGAATGTTCTCCCTTAGGAGATAGATATTCTGACATATTGACTCAAATAATTGAGCCGCTAGTACAGAACCATAATGACTTATGGTATCAACAAGATGGCGCGCCTCCACACAATTCACTCAATGTGTCAAATATCCTCTACAGGCTATTTGAAGATCGATGGTTGGCGAACAATGGTCCACATCTTTGGCCACCACGTTCTCCCGATTTAACTCCTTTAGACTATTATGTTTGGGGTAGGATAAAAAATATTGTCTACTCAACTCCCCTGACTGATAAAGAGGACTGCATAGAACGAGTCAGAAATGCGTTCAGGTTTGTTTAGATTTTTAGATTCATAGTTTCGAAACTCAATTTGGTTTTTAAACACTTTTGCAGATCTCTTCCTCCCGATGAAATAAGAAGAGCAACGCACGAAGCATTCCTGAGACGTATAAATAAATGTCTAGAAATTAACGGTCAAAACTTTGAGCATCTTCTCTAGTTATAACTGCGAGAGTTTGCCATGGTTCTCCTAATAGTAACTTGAAGTCGGTTTCAAGAAGGGGTGAAAAATCTACAGCATGGTTCAAATAACAGTTCCTGAAAATTTCATCTTCTTGGCGTGAAGGGAAAAGAAATAGCTGAAAATTCAAGACGAAAAACAGTTTTTTCTGAATAACTCAGAAAATATCCATTTTAGGGCAAGGGTGTGATGCATACACTCACATTATTTTTTAACGTAGATTCAATATCTGCCATAAAAAAATGGGGTTCTAATTTGAAAAAATTGATTTTTCACGATTTTGTCATCCCTAACTTTGAAAGCGATTTTTTCACCCCCTGTATCATGAATCGCGATTTCGATTTTTAAAGTGGATACATCAATCTTACATCTTGGAAAATCCCAAAAATGAAAATTTTCCATCCAAAAACCTCGAAGTTATTCTTGTTTCAGCGGAGCTCTATTTTCGATTTTTTTTTCGAATTTTCCCGCTCAGAGAGAATTTTCCAACCAAAACTGAAAAATGTTACATCAAAATAACTTGAAATTTTCTAAGGAATCTATTTCTGCAATAAAAAAATGGTGTTCTAATTTGAAAAACGGAAGTTGACGTCATTTCCGGAAAAACCGGAGGTGCTCATGCCTTGAAAATATTTAGATTTCATCAGCATCGTGAAATACTTATAAGTGCTGAATTTCATGAAAATACGTTCAGTAGTTTCCCGTATAAATATGGGTGAGGTTCCTCGTGAAAGACCCTGTATACCATATTTATCACCGTCATCAAAAAATCACACAATCACTTGCTCGAAATGTCCCCCGCGAAGTAGACGATCTGATGGTTCTGGGTAGTGTGTTATAGAGTTCTACAGCGGCATAGCTAGGTCTTCTTCTTCCATAGTTTTGGTGTTCTTATCTAGATTGAATCTGTCCCTGTTTCTCGTATTAAGGTGTGTACAGACATGCTCCGAATATCGTACCGAACCGTGTCGCGTACCCCGCGAGAGCGAATCAAATTCATCGCACGTAGAGGTGCAATTTGAATTCGTGAATTTGATTCGCTCTCGCGGGGTACGCGACACGGTTCGGTACGATATTCGGAGCATGTCTGTACACACCTTTATATTGATGAATTATGTTGTTTTCCACAGTTAGGTCATTTTTGAGCGCTCGTACTACTTACACGAGGGCTATATCATTTCGTCACGATGTCTATATTTTTCGAATTTTGAGACGAAAATGGTCTCAATCGACTATGTTCGACTCACTGATGACGAATCCGTCGGAAAATTCGAGTCTGTCCGTCCGGCCGTCCGTCCGGCCGTCCGTCCGGCCGTCCGTCCGTAAGCACGATAACTCTCGAACGGATCAACCTAGAGGTTTGAAATTTTCAGTGTAGGTTCAGATCCCAAATGCCTCGGTTAAGTTCGTTAATGGGCCGAATTCCATCAGGGGTTCCGTAAATATGGCCGTTCAAAGTTTTGTTCCCCTGATTACTTGAAAACTACAGATTTGATTGAGATGAAATTTTGCACTCAAGTGGAGAATGAGGTGTTCAAGCTACATGCAGAATTTTGTCCAGCTCGCATAACCAGATCCATAGAAACCATAGAAAATTGTAACTTTTGAACGGAAACGCCTAGGGACTTGAAATTTTCAGGATAGGTGTGGATCTCGAATCTCGTGATCACGTTCATCTAAGAGCAGAATTATACTAGGGGTTCCGTAAATATGGTCGTTTGAAATTTAGTTTTCTTGATAATTTCAAAACTACAGATTCGATCGTGACGAAATTTTGTATACTAATGGAGAAATATTCTCTTAAATATAGCCTGTGTATGGGCAGAACAGGATAATTACTGTACAGTGATGAAGTAGGTATATCAAATGGCAACTTGAATAGAAATTTCACCATTTTGTTTTGTGATCGTTGTAACCTATTTGTGTTGAACTTAGTGGTATTGACCCAAATGACTAGAAGATAAGTTAATACGCTGTTTATCTGTGCGTTGTAGAACATACGTTTTTCTTAATCTGACAGGTAGTCACGTATATGTGAAATAGGGCCCATGAAACTACTGATTTTATTCATAATTGTGTCAACGTGGTTGTTCCATCCAAGTTCATCATCAACAACCAACCCCAAATATCTGTAGGAGTTCACACGCTTAATTGGACTTTCGTTTATCCTCAGTGGGATATCTTTTTTTTTTTTCATTTTTTATGGAGCTAAACAACATGTAGACTGTCTTTTCTTCGTTAATTATGAGTTTGCAACACAACCATTTATAAAAAGTAAGCAGAGCATTATTCGCTATTTTTTCGAGTTCCTTCAGGTCCCTGTGGAAAAGTATTAGAACTGTGTCGACTGCAAACATATTTTACCTTCCTGGCAGATTCACCTTGGATAAACTTTCAACATACAGCAGGTATAACAGAGGTCCAAGGACCGATCCTTGCGGGATACCGGTTTTGACTTTTCTTTTTTCACTTTTTGTTCCATTGATTGTAACATATTGAACTCTGTCCAGTAGAAATGGATTTTATAAGTTTCAAGACCGGTCCTCGTATTATATCGATTTTGTAATGAACGAGCCCACCTCTGTGCAGCCATAGAGACGGACGATGTAATTAAATCGTAGCGTTGAAACGTGGAGTTTCCAAAGACGACGGAAATGGCCAAAATAATTTCATATTCAGCTTGGCCATATTCATACTGAAAAAACAATTCGACACCCCAAAACCCTTGAATGAGTGAATTTCATCTAGGTGACAATTATGTCAATGGTGTCTTTTTGAGTTCAATAATTGCATTGCTTTTAATTTAACATATAACTGAATGGATCGGGTTGAGATCCTCTATTTTCGAGCGGTAAGTTTTCACGCCTTCGTTCAATCGTGAACGCAAAATGATAAAGTAAGCGGTAAGCGGTCTACATCCTGAAAACAAATTAATGAAAAACGTTTCAGAATCACGCTATACCACCATTCACGAACATGGAATCATGCCATACGGAGGAGTAATCAGGTCTTGATAGAATTATATCGATAATGATTACCGAGTGAAATACAGGGTTAGCGAATTGATAGACAAATGACGAAAATTTTTGAATTGACATAGAAAGCAATATCTCACGAATTGTTATCCATGATAACACCTCACCTCTGTTCACAACAAAAACAATAGTTGATTGATATTAAGTGCATTATAAAGTGTTTGTCTGGAATTTCAAATTTTGTTATAAATAAAATGATAATTCGAATTCGAAATCATGATGAAAAATAACGAATGTAAACCTACACAAAGCTACTTTTCTTCGAATTTGATTTTCTTGTGAATCTAAATTGTTGTTTTTATTCAGGATACTTTCTTATTGAAACTTTTTTCGAACAAGTTTTCGGTTTCTATTTCAGATTCCTATAGAAACTGGATTGAATTAGAAAATTTTGTGATAACGTAGATGTTTATGCTCGAAATACATTTGCCATGAATTTCACAATATACACAATTTGGTTTTCATTGAAGTATCCATTGTGCTGGTTATGACTACAAAGAATGTCCCATTTAAAATGGAACTTCCCTAACTCGAATCTCCAAGGGACAGTACTTTCACTTCGAGTCACGGAAAATTCGAATTACGGAAAAATCCACTAAATTGAGGGGTTTTTGAATTCACATATTTATGTATTGCAGACGCAGAGGTATTACCAAAACACGGTTCCATATACATTATGTAATACGTAATACTGATACTTTGCTTACGTGTAATGAAACAAATTTTCCGAAGAAAAATTGTTATATATAAGCTAATATGTAGGCCAAAAAATCAATTCATGTAGCCCCAGAGGACATGAAATTCCTCATTCGCAACTATAAACCGGTTTCGACTCAAGTCTCATCAGTATAGTTTAGCGATGATAAACCTAATGTGAGGGACGGAATGCCTTCAAAACGAAACGCAGCGGACGATCGGGGAAAATTTCCCAACTGTCGGCTACTCTCCAACCGGAATTCCCCGAAGTCGCAGTGGGTGTTTCTCAAAATGTTCGAGTTATGCTTGGTTGCCGCCTCGGTTATAGCCAAATTTCAGTTCGAGATTTAGAAATATTCGAGTTATGGAGTTATGGAAATTCGACTTATGAAAAAAAGAATACATGTTGATATTGTAAAAACGTCTTTGTTTGTGAAGAAAATTCGACATGGAGAATTCTTCGAGTTAAGGAAGTTCGAGTAAGAGGAGTTACACTTTATAATCCTCTAGCTTCTTCAAATTTTCGTCTCGGAAATTTTCCGCTATGTGCGAAAAACATGGAGGAAGGATCTTCAAAGGGGCGATTCCAGTGTCGGCTATTATAATTCGTTCGGAGGACCTGCCCACATGATATTCCAAAAATATTGGAAATACAAATTAAATGGATTAGTTTGCATAATTGTCAAGTCTTGGTTCATTTTGACAGAACTATTACAGCTTATAATTTTTTTTTCAGTCAGGGGGAATCCTCAGAGACGAACTATTTCCGATAGATAGAATGGTGTGAGACTTCGTCTGAAGCACGACCTACTCAAATTAAACCTAACTGCTGTATTAGATTCCGGGCATTTATTGCCTATTGATCTTTGGATTCTTCTTGTTTGTATCTCTTCACGATCTTCGTCATGAGATAATAAATTGTGTAACCTATGAATTTCATTGGGGCCTCTCCTTCTTTATATTTATTTTGAAATTGAGTTTGCTCAATTTCTTTTTCTACGTGGTTGATCTCTGGGTCTTTTGTGATAGGGTTATCGTGAGCACATCTTCTGCGGGCTCGTAGAAAACTAGTCTTTCTGAGCGCTCGTACTACTTACACGAGGGCTATATCATTTCGTCGAGATGTCTGTATTTTTCGAATTTTGAGCCGAAAATGGTCTCAAACGACTATGTTGGATTCACTGATGACGAATCCTTCGAAAAATTCGAGTCTGTCCGTCCGTCCGGCCGTATACACGATAACTCTCGAACGGAATGTCCTACAAACTTGAAATTTCAAGGTAGGTTCGAATCTCGAATGCCGCGGTTGAGTTCGTTATTGGGCAAAATTCGCCCAGGGTTTTTTAGGATAGGTGTGGATCTCGAATGTCGTGTTCAAGTTCAACTTTGAGCAAAATTAGACTAGGGGTTCCGTAAATATGGTCGTTTGAAATTTAGTTTTCTTGATAATTTCGAACAACGGATTCGAACGTGACGAAATTTTGTATTTTAATCGAGAATGATATATTAAAGCAATATTTTGTCCAAATCGCATGACCAGAACCATAGAAACCATTGAAAATTGTAACTTTTGAACGGAAAGGCCTGGGATTTTGAAATTTTCAGGGTGGGTTTGGATCGCGAATATCGCGGTCACGTTCATCAATGAGCAAAATTAGACTAGGGGTTCCGTCGAGATGGCCGTTCAAACAATTTTTTTCCTGATAGTTTCGAAACTACTGATCGGATTGGAATGAAATTTTGCACCTAGCTGAGGAATAATGTTTTCAAACCACATGCAAAATTTTGTCCAGATCGCATTACCAAGACCATAGATACCGTAGAAAATTCTAGCGAATTATCGAAAAAAAATTGATCAGCTGAAGCTTTGACATGAAGTCTGGAGTTTCGCCTAAGTTTCAGAATTTTTTTGACAGCTGTCGAAAATTCCTTCAATTGTTTTCTGAAACTGGAAAATGCGAATCTACCTACAAGGTGGATGTACGAGCGCTCAAAAGCTCCTGCCTTCACGGCAGTGCTTTTCGTATTTTTTTCCATATCGTATGACTAGAACCATAGAAACCATAGAAAATTATATCTTTCGAACGAAAAGGCCTAAGGACTTGAAATTTTCAGGTTAGGTTCAGATGGTTAATTTTGCAATCACGTTCATCGATGAGCAGAATTAAACTAAGGGTTCCGTAAATATGGCCGTTCAAAATATTGTCTTCTTGATAATTCCGGAACCACTCATTGGATTTGCACATAGATGAAGAATAATGTATTCAAACTACGTGGGAAATTTTGTCCAGATCGCATTACTAAGACCAAAGATACCGTAGAAAATTCTAGCGAATTATCGAAAAAAAAATTGGTCACCTAATGCACTGACGTGAAGTCTGGATTTTCGCCTTATTTTGAAATTTTTTCTGACAGCTGTGTCGAAATATTTTCAATTTGTTAGTAAAACTGGAGAATGCGAATCTGCCTATAAGGTGGATGAACGAGCGCTCAAAGTCTCCTGACTTCACGGCAGTGCTTTTCGTCATTTTTGAGCGCTCGTATTACTTACACGAGGGCTATATCATTTCGTCACGATGTCTGTATTTTTCGAATTTTGAGCCGAAAATGGTCTCAAACGACTATGTTCGACTCACTGATGACGAATCCGTCGAAAAATTCGACTCTGTCCGTCCGGCCGTCCGTCCGGCCGTCCGTATACACGATAACTCTCGAACGGAATGTCCTAGAAACTTGAAATTTTCAGGGTAGGTTCGAATCTCGAATGCCGCGGTTAAGTTCGTTATTGGGCAAAATTCGCCGAGGGGTTCCGAAAATATGGCCGCTCGAAATTTTGTTTTCCTGATTACTTCGAAACTACAGATTCGATCGAGATGAAATTTTGCACTCTAATGGAAAATTAGGTGTTCAAGCTACATGCAAAATTTTGTTCAGTTCGCATCACCAGAACCATAGAAACCATAGAAAATTGTAACTTTTGAACGGAAACGCCTAGGGACTTGAAATTTTCAGGATAGGTGTGGATCTCGATTGTCGTGATTACTTTCATCTATGAGCAAAATTATACTAGGGGTTCCGTAAATATGGTCGTTTGAAATTTAGTTTTCTTGATGATTTCCAAACTACAGATTCGATCGTGATGAAATTTTGTATACTAATGGAGAATGATATATTCAAGCTACATTTCTCTAGATCGCATGACCAGAACCATAGAAACCATAGAAAATCATAACTTTCGAACGAAAAGACCTAGGGACTTGAAATTTTCAGGATAGGTGTGGATCTCGAATGTCGTGATCACGTTCATCTATGAGCAAAATTATACTAGGGGTTCCGTAAATATGGCCGTTCAAAATATTCTGTTCCGGATAATTTCGAAACTATCGATTTGATGGAATGAAATTTTGCACCTAGCTGAGAAATAATGTATTCAAACTACGTGCGAAATTTTGTTCAGATCGCATCACCAAGACCTTAGATACCGTAGAAAATTTTAGCGAATTACCGAAAAAATTGGTCAGTCTGGATTATCGCCTCAGTTTTAGAATTGGTTTGACAGCTGTCAAAAATTTCCTGTTTCCAAAACTGGAAAATGCGAATCTACCTACAAGGTGCATGTACGAGCGCTCAAAAGCTCCTGCCTTCACGGCAGTGCTTTTCGTAATTTTAGCTCATCATTTGGGTGTTGACTTGCTTTTTCAAAAATCTTCTCGGCCCTCTTTGGGAAATCTATAAAAGTTTCCCATTCTAAATCTCTATGGATTGGTAACGAACCACGGCATATTCATTGCATTTTTTGTTGCTCGAATCTTCTTTAAATGGCTATTGGCTGCATGACCTCATGCCGCCGAACCATATTTTAGTTGAGGTCTTGCAATTGACTTGATCATTCGTAGTTCCGTGCTCTGATTCATTTTGCTCTTTCGTCCTATCAGTGGGTAAAGTCTACTCATTGCCGAGTTTGTTTTATCCACTGCATATTTCATATGGGTTTTCCATGTAAGCCCTTTCCTAGTTCCACACCTAGATATTTGACTTCATTTTCCCATTTTATCTCTTCTCCATCTATCCTTAGGTTAGAATTCATCTCAAGTCTCCGCTTCTGTAGAAGAATAGCTTGGCTCTTCTTGCTATTTATTTGAATTTTCCATTTAATGGACCATTCCTCTAAATCTTCTGATGCTTCATGCAATCTTCTATAAATGACATCTGGTCGTCGATGTCTGACGGCTATTCCTGTGTCGTCTGCATATAGAGCTAGCAGATTTCTTGGGTTTTTAGGAATATCGTAGTTGTAGAGTAGAGGTCCTAGAACTGATCCTTGGGGAACTCAATAAAAGCAGAAAACGAACGCACATGGCAGCACGTACTAGCATGTACTTTTCTAGTACGCGTGCCATGTTCTTCTATCTGAGCGATGTTGAAAGGGAAATTCTTGTTCTCGCCTATATAATGCTACCTATGTCTTTGACTTCACTCACCTAATAAGATTTGCCATCAACTTCCTGTGATTGAAATTCACTATACATTCTAGATTTATTGCCAAACCTTTATATGATTCTATAGGATGAGGAGAAAATGACCTCTATTATTTGTATCGGTCCATAATTGAAATTGAAATGAAAATTAATAAAAATTCATGTTCCTTCAGCTAAGTTCGAGAGACATTAAGTTGATTGAAATTCATTCTGCAATATTGTGAGCGAAAACCCCTCTGATAATTTGAGATCTCCCGCATTCGTCATATTATGTATTTATTGATTCACTGCCAAGAACGGAATGTTTCAGGTGGCAATTAATTAAAAAGTTTAATTACGGCAGCGAGAGCGAATGCTGCTTGTTACACTTGTTTCCATCTTCACTCGGAATTTCATGCCTTCCTTTCTCACGCCATAGAAAAATTCATTTGAATGAAATGATTCAGTTTTATACTGAAGTATAAATTTCTTTCTTCAATTAATTTCAGACAATTCAGGAATTAAATAAGTACAATCATGGTACGATTATATGGTCGAAATAATGATTCCAAAATTTAGTAGATAAAAGTTCCAACTTTATTGAGTTTCAGTTCGACAAATCTCGTAAGGATCGTATCACTAGAACAAGAAAAGTTTCTCTTGAAATATATCTACCATATAGTGCTGAAATTTTTTTTTTACGCGTTGGACATCGATGAAATGCGTTCTATGAAAATTCAACTTACCAGCGGTGCCACGTGAAAATAAAATTGAATTTTTTCTGAAATATTCAATACAATTCGGTGATCCTTCTTCAGAATTTTATAGGAATGAAATTTCTGGGTTTCATTCTTAATCTTGGGTTTCTCTCTGCTTGGGTTTGTTGTGATGCAGCTTTCAAAGCTTCTTCAGAGATTCAATCTGAAAAGGGTGGCGCATAAGCTGTGTTCGGTCAGAAATTACCAGATTCTCTTATATTTGATATTCTCGATCCTCTAGATATCTGAGACTAGATTTATGGGATCTTTCATATATACCTAGGCGTAAAAGTTGGTTCTCATGGTAAGGATGATGCAAATGGATGCTGGTCTGTGTAGCTCATCAAATATTTACCTGGTGGTATATTATTCTGTTTGGATATACCAGCCCAAAACATGATAATGACTCTCATCATGATGTCTTTCCATGATAGTATTTTTGGATTAAAACCCCAAGAGTCCGAAGTTGGGCGTCGACTTCGATTGTTGAGTTCGGCGCGTGGACAATACGTCGACTATGAAGCAAGGGTCGACAATGTCAACAATGTCGGTCGCAGATCGCAAAGTCGCAAGTTTAAGGTTATGTTTATGTTATTTGTTCCAATATTTTTTTTCGTTTTATCAATCAATACTTAAGTACAGCGGATATTGTTTATATCTCTCTACAGAATGACAATATCGAAGAAAATTTGGATCCTGATTCAGCGTCCAATACAACCAGTGACGTAGAACACTGAGTAATATTATATTTCAAGTGCTTCAGCTGTGAATGTTCTTTTTTTGTTTTTGTTGATTGTTTGTTTCAAAGTTTCATTGAAAAATGAATAACGTCCAACTTGAAATGCAGCTATAGTTTTTCTGCTGAACCAGTTATCTACTTTGTTGGCACTGCCGACGTCACTCAGAAAGTTGACGTCGACGCCGTAGTTGACGCGTCAAGAGTTGATTGTCGACATAACATTCTCGACGTTAACCAACCCTCTCCAAGACTCAATAATTTGCTCATTCGAGAGAAGCTTGATATCCAGAGTTGTTTCCGGATATTCGACTTCTAACTTCAGCTCTATAATGTCTCCGTTAAGTGGAAAGGGTTGAAAGTTTTCTTATCGATCGAATGGTATAATTTTACTTGGTAGACGCACTAATAAATACCATTGCTTTCTGATAAGGAGGAACTCTTGTATAAGGTCACGGAGGAAGTGTTTTAACTTTCCTCTGACTATTATGACAATGTCGAGTAAAAAATTTTTCTTATGCGATTCTCCTGTCATAAAAATCTGACATATGAAGACAACAGTCTCGGAGGAAAATGGAGGACAGCTATCCAGCCAAAAACAGAGGTCCCAAATGTAGCTCTGTGGCCGCTTTTTAGGGTATCGCCTTTTGTAATTTCTCTGCGAGCTCTTGATCTGCTCCAAATGTCCATAGCGATATCCCACGTGGAAATTCTCAAACTGTGTTCTTCGAGAAATTTCAATTTACTGCCCATGTCGATGTCTCTGCTCGCGAGCTAGCTATGTGATCATCGCAGGCAATGCCTGAGATCAGTGTGTGGGAACAACAACTGTTTTTGTTAGATCAATGTGAGGTTGCTTTGAGATATTAGGTTTCTCCGTTCGTTTTTTTCAATTACTGACATAAAATCCCCAGGCTTTATTGAACAAAATTTCAATAAGCAATAAACCTGGATAATTTGTTATCATGCATTCCCATCTAATAATTCAATGCTGTCCTCAAATTCTTCGAATTCATTCTCAGGGAATACTATCGTAAAACTAAATTTGATTTCGTCTTTTTCCAAACTAATTACAATCTCACGAACGTTTATATAAATATTCTATCGTAAAACATTCGAAGAATTTATTCAATTGCTGAATCCTGTAACTATCATTCCACTAATTAAAGAAGTATTTTCTTGTTAATAATTTTGTAATGTTGTATATTTACAATAAACCTTCATCAATATCAAGCTATCTTCTAGGAGCCCTTTCTTCTCTTTCTTCACGTCCAACTCCACGCTAGCGGATGTAATTAACATCTGACGGAGTTTTATTATGCCAATATATTTTTTGCATGACTCTCCGAATAAATGTACAGTTTTATCGCATTATAAATGTATCGTTTATATTCGCATAATCAACCGGGCCATTTTATTTGTCAGTACTTTGATCGGATCCAAGTATGAGAAGTGTGTTGGTATAGGCATGTGGCTCTTATAGTCTTATATTCGAAGGAAAGTTAATTTTTTTTATTGAAGACGATGATTTTGAATAAATATTCATGTCATATATAATTGAAATCTGTAAGAGATTACTGCAAATGGGATTTGAATTCTATTGAATTCATTTATGAGTAATATATTCAACACTACGCCAGGTTTTCAATGAAATAATTTTCAGAACTCAGATAAATTGTAGGAGTACCTTGAATCTAACTAAGAAAAATGGAGTAAGAAGAAGTAGCTCTATTGATTGGAGAAGGAGATCGATTCACTTCGGGATGAAGTTGGGATTTTAAAGAATGAAAATTTTGATATGGGGGCGAAGTTGGATCGTCAGGAACAATTCTCCCGAAACTGTAACATTCGTATTTCCGGCCTAAAACTTGATCCTAGTCAAAAATGCACCAAATCATTTGTAACGGAATTTTTCAAAAATAAACTGAAGGTGAAGGATGTAAACAATGAAGATATCTCCCGATGTTATGTTGTTAGGACAAAACAGATGACGGAAGATAGGAGTCCCGCTATGCTAGTAGAATTTCATGATGTCAACATGCGAACCAAAATATTGAAGGAAAGGAAGAATCTGAAGAATTCAGGTATCATTATAAGGGAGAATCTAACCGCTCTTCGTAATTTATTGTACAAGTCTGCTGTCGGAAAGCTCACAACCAAGAAAGTATGGACGTCATTTGGAAATGTTTTCATCAGTCATGGAGGAAAAACTAAGAAGGTCAATTCCCTGGATGATCTGAATGATATCAAGTAGTTATGTGTATGTACCTTCACTACTGTATACTCTCTCTCATATATAAGTTTATTTCTTCCATAGCATGTTTATGTTTTGTATTGGCTTCAATTAGCATGACTCAATTATTATTTTTATATTTTATCAGTATAGTCTACATTTTCTGAGTTCGGTTGAAGGTTCCCATCTCGAGCTAGAATTGTATTCGAATATTTTTTAATTTATATATATTTTTTTTTTTTGTATTCGGTGATGATAGTTCTGAGGAAGTGCTTGCACCAATACTTTCTGACTATTCCTTTCTTTGATTTCGTCTAGCTGATAAATGTTATATGGGTCCTTTATATAAAGTTAGAGAAAACTTTCAAGTTTTTCTACCAATATTCTACCTGTTTTTGATTTAGCTTGATTGATAGGATGCTTGGCGCATGTCTGTCATTTTTTTTTGTGTTGCTTGATTGTCTGCTGTTTCTTTATCTCTATTTTCCTGAGAATTTGTTTGTTTCCTCCTTTCCCAATTCCTCAAATCCTATATGAACTTAACTGTCGCAAATATCAATACCAGATCTCTTTTAGCCAATTTTTATGCCTTCCAGGATCACATTCTCGCTATAGAGGATGATATTGTAGGTGTTACGGAGACCTGGCTGCGTTCTGATGCAACTATGGTAGGTATAAACTCCTATAACTTCTTTTACCACAATCGAGTTGGCAGGCGTGGCGGTGGGGTTGCTTGTTATATTAAGGAAAATATCGGGGCTGAGGTGTTGTCTTCCTCCTCTGAGGATTACGTTGAGAATTTGTGAATTAAGCTATCCACTGGGACTGGTGGAGAGGTTTTTGTGTTGGGCATTATATACAGGGTCTTTCACGAGGAACCTCACCCATATTTATACGGGAAACTACTGAACGTATTTTCATGAAATTCAGCACTTATAAGTATTTCACGATGCTGATGAAATCTAAAATATTTTCAAGGCATGAGCACCTCCGGTTTTTCCGGAAATGACGTCAACTTCCGTTTTTCAAATTAGAACACCATTTTTTTATTGCAGAAATAGATTCCTTAGAAAATTTCAAGTTATTTTGATGTAACATTTTCCAGTTTTGGTTGGAAAATTCTCTCTGAGCGGGAAAATTCGAAAAAAAAATCGAAAATAGAGCACCGCTGAAACAAGAATAACTTCGAGGTTTTTGGATGGAAAATTTTCATTTTTGGGATTTTTCAAGATGTATGATTGGTGTATCCACTTTAAAAATCGAAATCGCGATTCATGATACAGGGGGTGAAAAAATCGCTTTCAAAGTTAGGGATGACAAAATCGTGAAAAATCAATTTTTTCAAATTAGAACCCCATTTTTTTATGGCAGATATTGAATCTACGTTAAAAAATAATGTGAGTGTATGCATCACACCCTTGCCCTAAAATGGATATTTTCTGAGTTATTCACAAAAAACTGTTTTTCGTCTTGAATTTTCAGCTATTTCTTTTCCCTTCACGCCAAAAAGATGAAATTTTCAGGAACTGTTACTTAAACCATGTTTTAGATTTTACTACCCTAATATGCGAGAGAAAAAAGTTACAGGTTGTTCCTAAATAGATGGCGAATTTGGATTCGAATTTGTATCGGAAACCTCTTTATTTCAACTAATCGGCCATCGGTTTTCTCTCCAGTGATAAATAAATAATTCCTTATGAACCATATGCAAAAACTTACCATGTTTTATATTCTTTTTTTTTAATGATAGATATCATTAATTACATCTGCCAAATTCCTCTTTATTCAGTAGCATTTTGTGTTTACTATTAATTTGGTGATAATTCGTATTAAGTTATAAAATCGATCACTATGCCTAATTTTACCAATGAAGATTATTTAAATCTCATTCTACTTCATGGAGAATGTAATAAAGTTGTAGATAGAACGATTCGACTGTTCACTGAGAGGTTTCCTGACCGATCCAGACCAACGAGAGATACCATTAACAGAACCATGACAAACTTGAGAAATGTCGGATCTTTCGTTAAGTAACTGCGAGAGTTTGCCATGGTTCTTCTAATAGTAACTTGAAGTCGGTTTCAAGAAGGGGTGAAAAATCTACAGCATGGTTCAAATAACAGTTCCTGAAAATTTCATCTTTTTGGCGTGAAGGGAAAAGAAATAGCTGAAATGTGTGTGTGATGCATACATTCACATTATTTTTTAACGTAGATTCAATATCTGCCATAAAAAAATGGGGTTCTAATTTGAAAAAATTGATTTTTCACGATTTTGTCATCCCTAACTTTGAAAGCGATTTTTTCACCCCCTGTATCATGAATCGCGATTTCGATTTTTAAAGTGGATACATCAATCTTACATCTTGAAAAATCCCAAAAATGAAAATTTTCCATCCAAAAACCTCGAAGTTATTCTTGTTTCAGCGGAGCTCTATTTTCGATTTTTTTTTCGAATTTTCCCGCTCAGAGAGAATTTTCCAACCAAAACTGAAAAATGTTACATCAAAATAACTTGAAATTTTCTAAGGAATCTATTTCTGCAATAAAAAAATGGTGTTCTGATTTGAAAAACGGAAGTTGACGTCATTTCCGGAAAAACCGGAGGTGCTCATGCCTTGAAAATATTTAGATTTCATCAGCATCGTGAAATACTTGTAAGTGCTGAATTTCATGAAAATACGTTCAGTAGTTTCCCGTATAAATATGGGTGAGGTTCCTCGTGAAAGACCCTGTATAGGCCGCCTAATACTTATTTAAATGATTTTATCACGCATATGGAAAACACCTTATCCGAAATGTACTTAAAGCACGGAAGCATAATCTGCTTGGGAGATTTTAACATTAATCTATTGGACTCGATTTCTATAAGCAGTGCTTCACTGAGCTCTTTATTTTCAACCTTTAATATGACGCAAATGAAAAGTGAACCAACTCATTTCTCACAACAGTCTATCTCGTTAATTGATCTTATTTTCACCAATATTGAAGAAATCTCGGATTCGAGAGTTGTAGATACTCGCCTATATTAGACTAAACATTCAAAAGTTCGAAAGCCTACAGAGTTTGAATAAAATTGACCTTCAGTCGTTTACTGGGTGTCTGCAGGCTCTCGATTGGCATCGGCTGCTTCATCTTCCTATTGTTGATGAAAAACTGGAATATTTCAATTGATTGATTATTCATGTTTTCGACATTCATGCACCGGTTGAACACATTCGTAAGAAAAAGACCACACCTCATTCACCCTGGATCACTGACAATATTGAACTCCTACAGAGATTGAGAAAGAAGGCTCTTGATAAATTCGTCAACTCTAGTAATGGAGATAAATGGCAACTACTACGAAACATGAATATTCTGAAAGGGAAAAAGTGTGATCTTCCTGAGGATCTAAGGCATCCAAATGAAATAAATAATCACTTCATCAATTTTGGAAATCACGATATGAGATTGAATACTAGCGTGTTGGATTTTTATAAGAATAATACCTTGGAGGGGGTGGATCAGTTATTTGAGTTCAAGTTGGTGGGTCCGAACGAGGTGAGCGAAATAGTAAACAATATCAGGTCGAATGCTGCTGGTCACGATGATATAAATGTGAGGATGATCAGACTCTGCTGTCCATTCATCATTCTCTACATAACACACATCATTAATGAATGCATACTAAATTCGTATTTCCCTAGTCTATGGAAAATAACCGACGCGTGTCCGCTATTCAAGGTCAATAACCCTACTGATTTTGACCAACTTAGATCGATAAGAATATTGTCCACGCTCTCTAAAATTCTTGAGAGAGTCATGAAACAGCAGATTAAAGATTTTCTGTCTAGACATGATATCCTGCCAAAGTATCAATCAGGTTTCAGAAATAATCATAGTTGTGAGACAGTGTTGGCAATTGGAGTTGACGACCTGTTGAAAGCTGCGAATGATGATATGATCACAGCTCTTGTTTCACTAGATTTCAGCAAGGCATTCGACTCTTTATTGCATTTGTGGATGCATGAAATCCTGCACTACGTCGGTTTTTGGCAGGGCGCTAGGGGTATGATCCGGTCTTTTCTGACGGGGAGATCTCAGAGGGTGCTTCTTTGTGAACAGCGTTCGACTCCTTCAGAACTGGAGGCTGGCGTCCCTCAGGGGAGTATTCTCGCTCCTCTGTTGTATATTATGTACACCGTCAACTTTCAAAAGCACCTGAAGTAATGCGAAATCAATTGTTATGCTGATGATACCCAACTCTACCTTTCCTTTCATTTGAACCAGATCTCTTTGGCTACGAATCTCATAAATTCGGATTTAGATTGCTTCTACACGATGGCTAACGATCACTTTCTGAAACTGAATCCGAGTAAATGCAGTGTTGCGGTGTTTGGTGATGACAGGAGTTTGGAGACGGTTGAAGAGTCATTGAATATCAAAATAAATGGTATGGCTGTTCCGCCTTCCCCGTCATGCAAGATCCTCGGCCTTGTTATGGACTCAAAACTGCGCTTCAAAGAACATGTCAACAACAAAATTCGGTCAACCTATTACTCACTGAGACTTATTTATCCCCTACGAAGTTGTCTCTCTCAGGACAACAAGAAGCTGATTTGTGACACTCTTGTACTGTCACACTTCAACCACTGTCTCTGTGTCTATTATCCCTGTTTGGAGAGCGCAGATAGGAATCGTCTTCAGAGGATGCGAAACAGCTGCTTAAAATTCATTTATGGGGTTAGAAGGAGAAATCACATCACTCCTTTTCTAAACGATTAAATTGGTTGAATATGTCATCCCGATATAAACCTCATCCTGCTTGTCTTGGTTTCAAAATTCTGAAGTACAAGGAACCTCGTTACCTCGTTGATAGAATCCAGTATATGGCATGGTTTTCTTTTGACTATCCCACGACATCGGATGGAGGTTTATAAGAGGTCTTCTTATACCGTTTCGGATTCGCTCAATTCTCTGGGATATTTGGACCTCCACGAAACTACCTCCTCCTTCAGAAATCGTCAACGGAAACATTTGCTTCGGTTGCAGCGATAGGTTTTCACTAGGTGTTGCTCCTGGGCCGTAGTTTTTTTTTTTCGAGTGATATAAAGGCAGTAATCTCCTAGCATCCTTTCCTCTCCTTACTTCTCTCCTTTGACACAATATGTACATAAATTGTCTATTTTTTTTTATTACTTTTGCGCTACTGCCATATAAGTATATGTGATATTAGATGTAAGGCTGTAACAGATTCCATTGCGGGAAATCTGAAACTTAATGCCTATTGTTACCAACAGTGTACCATTGTAGTGGCAATAAAGGGCTTTTATTATTATTATATGTGGAATTGAATAATATAGTCCATGGCAGCATCAATAATTTCTCAATTAATCAACATCAACAACATAGAACATAATATATATAATCAAATGAATAACACAAAAATGTCCACCTGGGAGTTACGATTACGTTCATTGTGAATCAATCATAAGTGTTCGTACTTTGAATAGGGCAACATAGACGGGTGGATTATCCGTACAGTTCTGATACGTAGAGATTTGATTTGACAGATCCAGATGTATGATCTTACACCAATAACGGACGGATTTGATTCCATACACGCACTGATAATTTACGAATTTGGCTCGCCAAGTATCAGATATGACAGATATTCCGGTGGTGTATGTAGCCCTAATGCCAAGCGCTACTTATCATTGTTTAGGAATTATTTACATCAAGAGGCTGTGGAAAAGCGGAATTAAGTTGGTCATAGATTGCCCTTTACATGCTGTATGTCTAAAAGGATCAATAAATTTATTATAATTATTATTAGTATTCAATGAGAACAATTTTGAAGATTTATATTGGAAAGATAGATTTCAAGGGGGGTTCATGCCCTGTGACCTTGAGGTCTATTGTGGTTGTGTTCTGTTAGGCTTTATTACTGATTTATGTTAGTTCATCCTTTTAAACATATATTGATTTCATTTTTGTTTGACACGGTCTACACCTGTATGGTACCTTGATCAAATGAAAACTATGTCTCTATCTATCCATCTGATATTTATCCTCAATAATTCGAAAAATCCTGATCCGATCGGATTGAAACTACGCAATTGAGTGTATGATTACGACACGACACAAGGACCAACCATCCATTCCTTAGTAGGACCTTGGCGAAAATATTTCAAATAACTTTCAATTATCTTTGAACTCCAATTCTTTTTGAATTGATTGGATTGAACCCTATTATTTTCAGCAGAGTATCATTCCCCCTAATTGGAAACAAGATATAAATCGTGCGAAATAATTGAGGGAGGTGAAAACTTCCTCGAAATTTATCGTTTTATATTTCGCATACCCGGACTTTATAACACCAATCCCTAGCACATAATTCAAAATAAAGCTTTCGGAAGTCAAAAACACATAGCCATTCGTTCTTTAAGTTTAATTTTCACGAAAATTGCATACTCAACATATTTACGGAACGTTTCGTCTACTCTTCTGACAGCTCCACCGTTATTTTATAACCCCGAGTTCACAGTGCTGCACCTATTTGTTGTGTCATCTTTAGGCTGTTCAAACCTCATTCTTTTTGCAATAACGGATGACGAAAATACGATGACCGTTGCTCAAGTTATTGAAATACGTTTCTGGTCCCTGAATCCGATTTCTTCAATTTCTCGGAAGAGTTTGTGCATAAAGAGGGTGGAATTTTGTTTCTTTGAAAAGCTTTCTTCCTCGTGTTTCCTTAAGTTTACTTAGTGTAAATATCCCATTCACGTGAGACCCCGCGGAAGCATAGAGTTATGTGAGTTGAATATCATCCCAAGACTGACTTCAAAAGCAAAAATGAAACTTCTGAGAATATTTCGACACATAATATTTCTACAGTTATTGATTTGAATCGTTACACAGATAAGTGAGCGAAAACGATAACTGAAAGGTGAATATAAAAGATTTTGGTCGAGAGGAAATTCTGGAGCGAAAATGCGAACGCCTTCGGAGTTATGATTACCTAAGGAGACTAGAACACTTCCATATAGTTAGTTATATCATAATGCCAACATGGCATTCATGGAGAGCTTAAGGTGGCTGAGTAGTCTGATTGTGTAAGATATGAGATTCAGTATTTCGTTGCTGGCAACTTCTCCTTGATGTTCTCTAATAAGTACCCTAATGATATACACATACCCACAGAGTGGAGCGGCGAACAGAGAGTAAAGAGACTAAATGATACGAGAAAAACTCCACGCTCCATTATACGCGCTCTTTTTTGTTTAGTCAGCGGGAATCCTCAAGGACGAACTATTTCCGATAGATAGAACAGTGTGATACTTCGTGTGAAGCACGATCTGCTCGAACTGAACCAAACCTACTGTTTTAGATTCCGGGCATCTATTACCTATTAACCTTCTGACTCCTTTTGTTTGTATCTCTTTCACGATCTTTGTCGTGTGATTTTTGTGTTATCTATGACTTTCATAGGAGAGTCCCTTCTTCTTGATATTTGAAATTGAGTTTACCTAATTTCTGTCCTACGTAGTTGATCTCTGAGTCTTTTGTGATAGGTGGGTATCCGAATCACATCTTTCGCAGGGTTGTAGTCAACAATTCTTTTTAGCTCATCATTTGCATGTTGACTTGCTTTCTAAAATATCTTCTCGGCCTTCTTTTTTAGGAAATCTGTGATAGTTTCCGATTCAGATTTGTTGGTTTCTTACGAACCACGGCATATTCATTTCTGCTCTCACCATTTTATTTTCTGATTATTGAATCTTCTTCATATAACTATTGACTGCGTGGCCCCATGCCGTATAAACATATGTTGGTTGAGGTCTTGCAATAGACTTGATCATTCGTAGTTTCCTGCTTTGGTTCATTTGACTCATTCTTCCTGGCAGTGGGTAAAGTCTACTCATTGCTTGGTTTGTTTTATTCACTGCATATTTTATATAGTTTTTCTATGTGAATCTTTTATTTACTTTTACTCCTAGATGTCATTTTCCCATTTTATCTCATCTCCATCTATCCTTAGTTTGGAATTCATAACAAGTCTTTGCTTCTGAAGTAGAATTTGCTTGGCTCTTCTGGCCCTCAATTGTAATTTTTCATTGAATGAATCAAGGAACCATTCATTTAAAACTTCTAGTGCTTCTTTAAACCTTCTTTATATGACGTGAGGTCATCGATGTCTGACGGCTATTCCCGTGTCGTCTGCATATAAGGCTAGCAGATTTCTTGAGTTTTGAGGAATATCATAGATATAGCGCTTTTCTTCACCTACTTTATTCGTCGATTTGCTCTTTGCTTGTCCTTCCAATCAGTAGGGGCACATACAAAGTGCAGCGGCGAAAATAGGTCAAAGATCAAAGTGACAGAAAAATACACGAAAAACTGGACGCTCCACTATATGCGCTTCCGACAACCACCCATCTTTAATTTTGTCGCTTTGCTTTTTGCTGTCTGCTCACCTTTTCACTATATAAGTACCGTTAGTACCCTCAGGATACGTACAGAGTAGAGCGGCGAGCTGAGAATAAGTGACTAAAAATCACACGGAATCACACGGATCTTGGCGCTCCCCTATGGGCACTTCCCTTTTCCTGATGAGTTTTATTTCTTCGCTTTGCTCTTTGCCCGTCGCTTCACTCAGTGAGGAAACTCACAGAGGGCAGCGGCGAGCAGAAAGCAAAGATCAAAGTGACAGAAAAGTACACGGAGAACTCGACGCTCTGGAAAAATTCTCATGGTAGCTCCATGACACAAGGCCAATGACTAAAAGCTCATCTTCGAAGAGCAGTAGTACAGCAACTTTTAACAATAGATATTCCACGTCGTATATAGTAATGCGATTGGTGTCTGCGTAATCTCAACGAGGAAAGATTGTTGAACCTGAGTTTTTAATTGATGAGGCTTATTTTCGTTTGTCAGGGTATGTGAATCCTCAAAACTACAGATTCTGGATATCTGTGAATCCCCACAATTTAATTGAGACTCCACTACATTCAAATAAAATTTGTGTGTGGCTAGCAATTTCCTTTCATCGAATATATGGACCAGTTTTATTTCAAGATACCATCAATGTTGAAAGGTGCGGAAGAATAATGCTGGAACCATTCATAAAACAATTAGGTGATGAAGAAATACAGTAGTTTTTTCTCAACGAGATGGCTTAACACCCCACACTTCTCGTGCAAATCTGAGCTATTCGTAGGAATTTTTAACAACCATGTTATATGTCAAAGACTCCATTATTTTCCAACACGGTCTCCCAACTTGACTCCTTTGGATTCTTTCATTTTCCCAAACCTTAGAGATGATTTTTTCAAAAGGACCTATAATAATCTTGAGAAGCTGCTGTAACGTACCCAGCTAGGGTAGGTTCGCTCAATCGTTATGCAGTCGAGGGATGGTGAATAATACACTAATCACTCGTCAAAGGTTTATCCTTACATCTAGAGTAGACTCTCATCTAAAGACTCTGATCTCTATAGCAAAATGTTAGTGTTTATATATTCATATGATAGTTACATGTTTAATCGATTGTATCAAAACAACCTCGAGAATCGATAACATGATTGATAACATTACATATTGTAGTAAACAGCAGTTTACGTTTCGGGCACGCTTTGGCGACAAAGCAGGTTAACAGATATTGCATCTCAAGATCGTTAATATACAGAGTGTTCATACTGATACATACTACACTGCAAGCGGTAATAACAATGTGGTGCCAAAATATTGACCCAGAAAATTCAAAGAATATATTTGACAACAACCGAAGGAGAATTCATGAATGCCTAGAGAATAACGGAGCATATTTTCAACATTTAATATGGATTTAATGAACTATTTTCAATAAATTATTTTCGGTTTTTGTATTGTTTCATTGTCTACTGTCGAACATTCGAATTCTCTGATTTTTTCTGTGAATGAAATCATTATTAATAATCAAGTCCCATCATATGAAACCATGAAACAAGAAAGTATGACTGCCTTGAATCTAGTTGTGAATTAGATGGCATCGAGTTTTCTTTGCGGTGCTGAATTCATATTCGTATTTACATATTTGACTCATTCGAAAATTATAAAATCTGAACGTTGACTATTGATTTTTCAATTTTAATCATTCATTCTGCTGAAAAAATTAAACCATCAAAACAAAGTTTGATTCTTATCTATTTCCAGATTTAAATATCATCAATAAGTAAGTCTCTTGCCCCATTCAAAATGAAATGATGAGCATTTACTTCTCTTAAAATAAAAAGTATACGGCTCTGCAATCTGCAATTATTATTATATAGTTTGATGGTTATCGCCTGAATATGATTCAAAGAAAAATTCATCTTTCATTCATTCGTTGAGAATGAATCACCTACATAAATTGAAAAGTTAGTTCAACTGTTACATTGAGCGCTCGTACATCCACCTTGTAGGTAGATTAGCATTTTCCAGTTTTAGGAATCAATTGAAGGAATTTTCGACAGCTGTCGAAAAAATTCTATAACTTAAACGAAACTCCAGACTTCATGTCAGTGCTTCAGCTGACCAATTTTTTTTGGGATAATTCACTAGAATTTTCTACGGTATCTATGGTCTTGGTGATGCAATCTGGACAATATTTCGCATGTAGTTCGAAAACATTATTCCTCAGCTAGGTGCAATTTCATTCCAATCCAATCAGTTGTTTCGAAACTATCACGAAAAAAATATTTTGAAGGACCATATTTACGGAAACCCTAGTCTAATTTTGCTCATTGATGAACGTGACCGAGACATTCGCGATCCAAACCTACCCTGAAAATTTCAAGTTCCTAGGTTTTCCTTCGGAAGTTATAATTTTCTATGGTTTCTATGGTTCTGGTCATGCGATCTGGACAAAATATTGCTTCAAAATATTCTATCATTCTCGATTAAAATACAAAATTCCATCTCGATTGAATCCGTAGTTTCGAAATTATCGAGAAAACAAAATTTCAAACGACCGTAATCACGGAATCCCTAGTATAATTCTGCTCATTGATAAACGTGAACGCGAAAATTTCAGATCCACACCTAGCCTGAAAATTTCAAGTCCCTAGGCCTTTCCGTTCGGAAGTTATGATTTTCTATAGTTTCTATGGTTCTGGTTATGTGATCTGGAGAAATGTAGCTTAAATATATCATTTTCCATTAATATACAAAATTTCGTCACGATCGAATCTGTAGTTTTGAAATTATCAAGAAAACTAAATTTTAAACGACCATATATACCCTAGTATAATTTTGCTCATAGATACCACAGTCATCATGCAGACCTTTGTTAATGGAAAAAGGTATCTTAACGTTATCCTCCATTTTTATTTTGAAGGCTCTTCTTCACGCGAAGGAAAATGAAAATGTGATGGTCAAGTTAACTAGCTTCCATGCTTATAATACCAGAAATCAGGGAATATTGTACATCCTGAGACATAATACAAAGAAGTTCGAGTTTTCTCCCATGTACCAATGCATAAAATTGTACAATCGCTTGTTGTTGAGGAAGTGCTACTATTCGGTTCGCGATTATTTTTCTGATGTTGTCATTGGTAGTTGGTATTGTTGATTATATAAAAGTTGTTTCTTGACTTGTCCTATACATTTAATTGTCAAAAAGGATCAATAAATGAATATGAATTTGGATATGGATAAACGTGATCACGACATTCGAGATCCACACCTATCCTGGAAATTTCAAGTCCCTAGGCGTTTCCGTTCAAAAGTTACAATTTTCTATGGCCTCTATGGTTCTGGTCATGCGATCTAGACAAACTTTCACATGAAGCTGGAACACCTCATTCTCCATTTGAATTCGAAATTACAGCTCGATCAAATCTGTAGTTTTTGAGTAATCAGGGGAACAAATATTGAACGGCCATATTTACGGAACCCCTGGTGGAATTTGGCCCATTACCGAACTCAACCGAGGCATTAGGGAACTGAACCCACACTGAAAATTTCGAGTCTCTAGGTTGTTCCGTTCGAGAGTTATCGTGCTTACGGCCGGACGGCCGGACAGACTCGAATTTTCCGACGGATTCGTCATCAGTGAGTCGAACATAGTCGATTGAGGCCATTTTCGGCTCAAAATTCGAGAAATACAGACATCGTGACGAAATGATATAGCCCTCGTGTAAGTAGTACAAGCGCTCTAAAAGAAATAATTTTCAACGCGTGTGGGCTTGAACTTCTATTTCCGTCAATTAAGTATAAAAATGATTTAAATTTATTGTTCTTTTCCCAGAATGAAATATTTCGAACTAATGCCTAACTATCGATGCGATGAACCTTTCACGATGTTTTCACAGGATTGATTTGTTATTTCAAGCTGTCAGGATATTCAAACATTCATCTTTCTAGTAGCTGGTTAACAAATCGCGAATGTTCTTTCTATATCAGTATAAATCAAGGTTATGACCACTATTTTGGTTGCTCTTGAAATCTATTGCTTTCGCCACCCTGACATAAAGTACTCATAAATCGCTATTGTTCTATTTCAGGGGAAATATCAGACTGAAACAAATGTTGGCTATGGCCATGAATTTCAAGCGTTTCGTTAGCTGATTGATTTCTTCATTGCTATAAATTACCGAAACTATCCAACCAATCCAATTAATGTATACAAAATCATAAAAGCACTGCCGTGAAGTCAGGAGCTTTTGAGCGCTCGTTCATTCACGTTGTAGGTAGATTCGCATTTTCCAGTTTCAGAAACGAATTGAAAAATTTTTGGTACAGCTGTCAAAGAAATTCTCGAACTAAGGCGAATCTCCAGACTTCACGTCAGTGCTTCAGCTGACCAATTTTTTTTTTCGATAATTCGATACAATTCTCTACGATATCTATGGTCTCAGTAACGCGATCTGGACCAAATTTCGCACGTTTCGTAGTTTGAATACATTGTTCTTCAGATAGATGCGAGTAGATGCAAAATTTCATTTCTATCCAATCGGTAGTTTCGAAATAATCAGGAAATAAATATTTTGAACGGCTATATTTACAAAACCCCTGTTCTAATTTTGCTCATTGATGAACGTGACCGCGACATTCGCGATCCAAACCTACCCTGAAAATTTCAACTTTTCAGGGCTTTCCTTCCGAAAGTTATTATTTTTTATGGTTCTAGTCATGCGACCTGGAGAAAATGTAGCTTTAATATATCATTTTCTATTGGAATACAAAATTTTGTCTCGATCGAATCCGTAGTTTCGGAAATTATCGAGAAAACTCAATTTCAAACGACCGTATTCACGGAATCCCTAGTATAATTCTGCTCATTGATGAACGTGAACGCGACATTTGAGATCCACACCTATCCTGAAAATTTCAAGTCCCTAGGCGTTTCCGTTCGAAAGTAACAATTTTCTATGATTTCTATGGTTCTGGTCATGCGATATGGAAAAAATGTAGCTTCAATATATCATTTTCCATTAAAATACAAAATTTCGTCACGATCGAATCTGTAGTTTCGAAATTATCAAGAAAACTAAATTTCAAACGACCATATTCACGGAACCACTAGTATTATTTTGCTCATAGATACACGTAAACACGACATTCGAGATCTATCTCTTCACCTATCCTTAAAATATCAAGTCCCTAGACGTTTCCTAAAGTTACAATTTTCTATGGTTCCTATGGTTCTGGTCATGCGATCTGGACAAAATTTCACATGCAACTTAACACCTCATTCTCCATTTGAGTGTGAAATTTCATCTCGATCGAATCTGTAGTTTCCGAGTATTCAGGAGAACAAAATTTTGAACGGCCATATTTACGAAACTCCTGGTGGAATTCTGCCCATTAACAAACTCAACCGCGGCATTTGAAAACTGAACCCACACTGAAAATTTCAATTCTTCAGGTTGTTTCGTTCGAGAGTTATCGTCCACGGTTGGACGGACAGACTCGAATTTTCCGACGGATTCGTCATCAGTGAGTCGAACATAGTCGATTGAGACCATTTTCAGCTCAAAATTTGAAAAATACAGACATTGTGACGAAATGATATAGCCCTCGTGTAAGTAGTACGAGCGCTCAAAAAACAACATCAGTTTTTTCTTTGCATGTTTAGATTTTACCAAATCTTATTGGATTGCACAGGGACTGTTCCAAAACAATAGATGTGACGCTATCTTTCTGCTTATAAATTAGAGTTAAAAAAATTATAAAAAGCACTCCCGTAAGCCTTTGACTACCCGTTCATCTGCTTTGCAGATAGATTCACATTTTTCAGTTTTAGAAACCAATTGAAGAAATTTTTAAAGCTGTCAGAAAACATTTCAAATTAAGGCGAAACTCCAGACTTCACGTCAGTGCTTTGGGTGACCAATTTTATTTTCGATAATTCGCTAGAATTTTCTATGCTATCCATGCCTAGGTAATGCGGCCTGGACAAAATTCCGCACGGAGTTTGAACACATCATTTTTCATCTATGTGCAAAATTTCATTCCAATCCAATCGGTCATTTCGGAATTATCAGGAAAAAAATATTCCAAACGGCCATATTTACAGAACCCCTAGTCTAATTTTGCTTATTGATGAACGTGACCACGACATTCGAAATCCAAATGTACCCTGAAAATTTCGAGTCCCAACGCCTTTCCGTTCGATATGAAAGTTATAATTTCCTATGATTTCTATGGTTCTGGTCATGCGATCTGGATGAATTGTTGCATGTAGCTTGAACACGTCATTTTCTATCTGAGTGCAAAATTTCAGCTCAATATTATCAGTAGTTTCGAAGGAATCAGGAAAACAAAATTCCAATATTTACGGATAATTGCCCAATAACGAACTCAACCGCGACATCCGAAATTTGAACCAAGTTTTTAGGTCGTTTCGTTCGAGATTTATCGTGAATACGGCCAACTGGCCAGCCGGCCGGACGGAAGGACAGACTTGAATTTTTCGACAGTTTCGTCATCAGTGAGTCGAACATAGTCGATTGAGACCATTTTCGGCTCAAAATTCGAAAAATACAGACATCGTGACGAAATGATATAGCCCTCGTGTAAGTAGAACGAGCCCTCAAAAACTGGTAATTTCAGTATAAAAACTGATACACCTATGTCAAAATCACTCGTATGGAAGGTGCTTGCGTTGAGTGTTGGCCATACAAATCAGTGAAATAAATCGAAAAATTTATAGGATTTACTCACCTTGAGTTACTAGATGCTACTGAATTATTTGATCTTGATCTTCTACTCTTCAAGCTGTCACCTCTATTGACAATTCCTTTGCCAGTAATGGAAAAGTGCCTTAACCTATAATATTCCTCTTCAACTCCTGTGTTGGGCATGGAAGCCACTCTGGATCTTTGTTGTGGAAGGCATAAGTAATTTGGTCTACCAGAAGATCTGCCAGGAGTCTTGACAGACTGAGATCTATTATGATGAGGACTTCCATACCTGAATGAGATGAAATACAAATATCAAAAAAATTATAAAAAATGACGAAGAGCACTGCCGTGAAGTCAGGAGCTTTTGGGCGCTCGTTCATCCACCTTGTAGGTAGATTCGCATTTTCCAGTTTCAGAAACCAATTGGAAAGATTTTGACAACTTTCAAAGAATATTTCGAACTGAGGCGAAAATCCAGACTTCACGTCAGTGCTTCAGGTGACCAATTTTTTTTTCGATAATTCGATAGAATTTCCTATGGTATCTATGGTCTTGGTAATGCGATCTGGACGAAATTTCCCACGTAGTTTGAATATATTATTCTTCATATATGTGCGAAATTTCATTCTAATCCAATGGGTAGTTTCGAAATTATCAGGAAAAAAATAGTTTGAATGGTCATATTTACGGAACCCCTGGTTTAATTTTACTCATCGATGAACATGATCGCGAAATTCGCGATCCGAACCTACCCTGAAAATTTCAAGTCCCTAGGCCTTCCCCGTTCGAAAGTTATAATTTTCTATGCTTTCTATGGTTCTGATCATGCGATCTGGAAGAAATGTAGCTCGAATATATCATCCCCAATTCAAATACAAAATTTTGTCACGATCAAATCCACAGTTTCGAAATCATCAAGAAAACTGAATTTCGAACGGCCATATTTACGGTACCCCCAGTCTAATTTTGCTCATTGATGAAGGTGACCGCAACATTCAAGATAGATAGATAGATAGATATGAGTTTATTCAACATTTTACAAAATGAGATAAACTCTGAGATAAAACTGTGAGTTACAAGTAACTGTTTACAGTTGTAAAAAAAAATAAAATTGATTATAACGACCTATGCATTTAGTATAATACAATATACAAAAATTAAAATAATATTCTGTCTATATGGCATTCTTCGTTACAGTCGGCTTACTCCAGTCTTCATCGGGCATCCAGTCGCATTCGGGAATTTTAGTCGCAATTCGGTGTTTTATTTCGTCTCGTCCGGGATTTTTTGTCACAATCAGTAATTTATGTTAAATTTTTCATGAAGAGTCGATCAATCTATGAATCAAAGATCGATCTTCGGCAATCAACCATTTTTTAATTTCTCTTTTGAATTTTTTTATACTTTTCAAGTTTTTCATACTATTGGGTATTTTTGGGTAAAGTCTTGAAGCCAGATATGTGCAGCTTCTCTGGCCCAGTTTCTTATCCGCTTTCGGTCTTTCATAGTTGTCCCTTTTTGTTCTTGTCGAGTAATTGTGTTCTTTCAATACCAAGGTTATCTTCTTCTGTTTGACGCTTGTTATTATCTTACTCGCAAAAATCTGTCTTATATCTAATGCTTTCGATATCTCATAAATCTCTCGACTAGGGAATGTATACTCTTTTCCATACATAATTTTCAAGATGTATTTTTGCATAATATCTAACCCTTTTTTATGACCTATCCTGAAAATTTCAAGTCCCTATGCCTTTCCATTACAAAGTTATAATTTTCTATGGTTTCTATCGTTCTGGTCATGCGAGCTAAACAAAACTTTGCATGTAGCTTGAACACGTCATTCTCCATCTGAGTGCAAAATTTCACTCCGATCGAATCAGTAGTTCCGAAACGATCAGGAGAACAAAATTTTGAACGGTCATATTCACGAAACCCTTCGGCGGATTTCACCCAATAACGAACTCAACCGCGGCATTCGAGATGCGAACCTACCCTGAAAATTTCACGTTTCTAGGACATTCCGTTCGAGAGTTATCGTGTATACGGACGGGCGGACGGACAGACTCGAATTCGTCATCAGTGAGTCGAACTCTATCGATTGAGACTATTTTCGGCTCAAAATTCGAAAAATACAGACATCGTGACGGTATGATATAGCCCTCGTGTAAGTAGTACGAGCGCTCAAAAACACTGCCGTGGAGTCAGGAGCTTTTGAGCGCTGGTTCATCCACCTTGTAGGTAGATCCGCATTTCCCAGTTTTAGAAACAAATTCAAAAAATTTCAAACTACGGCAAAACTCCAGACTTCACGTCAGTGCTTTAGGTGATTTTTTTTTTCGATAATTTGCTAGAATATTCTATGGTATCTATGGTCTTGGAAATACGATCTGGACACAATTTACCACGTAGTTTGAATACATTATTCTTCAGCTATGTGCGAATTTTTATTCCAATTGAATGTGTAGTTTCGAAATTATAAGGAATAAAATATTTTGAGCGGCCATATTCACGAAACCCTTTGTCTTATTTTGCTCTTTGATGAACGTGACCGCGAAAACCGCGATCCGAACCCACCCTAAAAATTTCAAGCCCCTAGGCCTTCTCGTTCGAAAGTTATAATTTTCTATGGTTTCTATGGTTCTGGTCATGCGATCTGAAAAAATGTGTTTCGGTCATTCCGAGAAAGGCACAATCACACTCTTGTTTAAAATCATGTTTTGGTGCCACCTGTATGATGAATGTTCTGGTTCAATAAATATATCTCACAAAAAGTATATAATATGTTCTCACTTTCTCATGTTATATGTTCAGTCCTGTTAGCACCATAGTATTTTTCAAATGAATCATATTTTTGCTGCTCCTGAAAAGTTTTCATGACTGGACTCGGGCCCTTCTCGAAATGACAGGTTCAATTGTAATATCGGTGCGAAACTTTATACAGAGTGTCTACTTTTGAAAGGGCCAAACTTCAAGAGAAGATCAAACATAAAATTTGCAACAAAAAATGTCATATAACACATTGTAATGAATTGAAAGACTTGATAACATTTCGGTAAATGCAGAATTAATTTAAATAGACGGGAATAGAGAATTATTTCTTTTGGCCTAGTCGATACAAGAAAAAATCGATATCGTGAGAGCGCCTAGCAAGCCATCTGTTTAGTTTTATTCGTTGAAATGTCGATAAGCAAACTCATATGTTTTAGGGACCCATAAATATAAATGCCTTATCGCGCATATCTTTTTCCATCTGTTTAGTTTATTCGACAGTGTTAAAATGTCGATAAGCAAACTCAAATGTTTTAGGGACCCATAAATATAAATGCCTTATCGCGCATATCTTTTTCCATCTGTTTAGTTTATTCGACAGTGTTAAAATGTCGATAAGCAAACTCAAATGTTTTAGAGACCCATAAATATAAATGCCTTATCGCGCATATATTGACCAAAAAAATGAAGCGTTGGGAGATTTATAATTCTCCCTCATCGATTCCACGAAACACTTGATTAGGGTTTAGATGGAAAAATTTCACACCATACCACCATACCATGCGATAGGTGATTGGTTCAGAATTTTCAGACCAATAATTGCCGATGGTTGGTTTACGAACCGCCTTAAAAAAGATGATTGAAGGGGGTGATTGGTTCAACGAAAACGAAAAAATCATTTGGAACCACCTAGAATGGTAGGGTTGAAAATTTTCTTTAGACGAAAAAAGATCGGAGTAAGTCAGTTGGTTCGGGGAACCCGGTAGAAAAAGTTGGTTCGGGGAACCCGGTAGAAGCAGTTGGTTCGGGGAACCCGGTAAAAGAAGTTGTTGTCGATCGAGGGTCGGTTGTTCGCGAGTTGGTTCGGGGAACCCGGTAAAAGAAGTAGAGAGTTCAGGGAACTCAGTCGAAGCGGTAGTTTTTCTTTTCGGGACTTGGTCGAAAAAGGTTTTTGGGAGACTCTATCAGGAGTGGATTCGGGAGAATCGGACGAAAAAGGTTGTTTCAACAGAAAAGAATTCGTAATTCGGGAACTTGTTCGACTTGAGTATTCATTTATCGGCAGTTAAGAAGTGGGTAAAATCATATCGAAAAGCCGAAATAAAATACGGGTGTGTTCTGCGCAGTGAACTCTCGGCTTTATTAGGTGCGAACAATACAGTGACAGGATTAAACCCTCCAGTGGCGGAGCATGAGAAAAGGTAATTCTAAAATTACGCATGGTTTTATTTCAGTTCTCACTAGTCCCGAGTCTTGAAATCTCCCACACAAGATTGAATTAGGTACTCTTGAAATTCAGTTTCTTTTAGATAATTGTTATTCTGAGATAATTAATCAAACCTTAATTTGACAGTTTTTTTTTTGTGATAAATTTGTCGAGATTTATTCATTCTGGTGAAGATTGAATGCGTGTGTTGATGCATTGGTGTATATATATATACTTTGTAAAGAATAATTTACTTTTTTTTTTAATATATATTTAATGAAAACTCATCACTGTTTCATTTATATTCATTAATTGGGGTTTTCAAGGAAAATTCAATAAACTCGAAGTCCTTACTTTGCTCAAGGCTCGAATCCAAGGCCCTATCCAATTAACCGCTCGATTGGATTGGGGTTAGAATCCCACAAAAAGTTTATGGATGATTATTTTATTTTTGTTTTTTGTTTAGAAGTAACGAGATATCGCGTCTGCGTATTACAAATGGTGACAGCGGTGTGGGATGTGTTTATTGTATTTTCAGGGGAGAACTCTAGTAATTTTTTTTTGATTAATTAGCCAGAATTTGATTTGGGCAACTCTGAGGTTGCGGAATTTCCGTGTATTCCTATGTTAGGGAGATTTCTAGATGAAGGAAAGTTGCTAGGAAGTGTATTTGGAATTGAATAATTTTGTGTGAAAAAATATCGATTTTTTTTGCAAGATTTCGAAAAGTTATTCGATCGAGAAAATTTTCATTTTATATTTTGATAAATAAAGTACTTCAAAAATAATTAGAGCAAATTAAATTTTTGTTTTGTTTCGTCAGAGATCATAGGTTGTGGGGAAAAGATAATACTTTTCTCCCTTGTGGATAATTGTGGTTCGTATATGGAATAATTTTTTTGTTTTAGGTATTTCAACTTTTTTCTCCAGGAGTGTCATGTTTCGAAAACCGTGATTTAGTTAATTTTGGGGAATTAGTCCCGCCCGGAATGGTATTTTTTCATATCATTGGAGATTGACGGCTCCACGGTCCGAGTTCTGGTTCATAGGTAAAGTTGAGGGAGCCTGTGAATCAGCCCAGCTCTGAATTTCCCTTGTTTGAATTCGAATTTTGTTTCCGGTCGAAATTAGAAATGTTTATCCGACGAAATCACCCTGTATATGTTTGTTTACTAATGGAACTCGTGTTAAAGGTCACGAACAGCCGATAAAGTATAGCAGATAAGACATATTTCGGGGGCTCGTTTTTATTAGGTAGGTCATTATTGACGCGTGGGTGACCCGATACTTTCTTTGACAGAAGGTACCGAAGGCCCTTCGGGTAGACGCCAGATGGAGCCCAGTGGCGGCTCGAGGAAGAAAGCGGAAGGTTGCTCCAATTGATATTTGTTTCAGGAAAATTACGAGAAAATTACGAGTAAGGAGGGAGGTTAATTTACTTCACGTGTATGCAGAGCCCAGTGGCGGCACGACGGACACGCAGAAATTTGATCAAATTGATGTTTTCTTTCAGAAAAGTCAAGAATTGAGACGGAGATGAATTTTTGTTTAGTTTTTAATCATAGGGATTTGAGTAGCAAAACCTGAAACGTAGAAATAAAGACGTTGTGGTCGTCAACGAACACACTCCCTCGTACAAACGTTCAATGGCGAGCACAACGCTACGTAAGCGCATAGGTGGTATGTTCCAATAATTTTTGTTGTTCGAGTGTTAATGTATAATTTTTTTTTATTGTCTTACTGATTTTTTTTGAATCGTTGAGTTTATTTTCAAAGGCGAATATTTTGTATTGCATATTTTTAATTTTTTTTTGAGTTTTACTCCCAATTGTGATGAGAACGATTATCGAACATTATTTTACTCACATCTATGATTGATTATGATTGTGGAATTCTTATTTATAAGAAAAGAACAGGGGATCCTAGTCAACCACCACCAATGGAGAAGAGACCGACCTACTCTGGTGGGATAACCTTTCCATTGATAATAACGAGTGTTGAAGCGTTGATAGCGTATGATTGTATGAAAAAAAAAAAGTGAAATGAACATGGTATCGATACGCGATGTCGCGGAGTGCTCTACCTTAGAGACTACGAACAAACGTGAAACGTTTAAAGTGAATGTACTCTAAAAAGAAAGCAGTGGAAAATATCATCGTCAGAAGAGTAGCAGAGATGGAGACGTCAGACCAAGGATTTTCGACAATGAGGAAGAAGGTTCAATCCAAATGAGATGAAAGAATTAGTAAACCATACCAAACGACAAGTGTGGAAATGGTTCACTGGTATTTGGCTTTTCATGAATGGACTAATGAGATTTTATGCAATTTTCTGGATGATAAAAATAAGCTATAGGAGTATCACTGAATGGGCTACACCTATATGAAGTTTTTGGTTGTGGAATAACGATACTGGTGAGTTTTTGGAAAACTCTTACCATGTGTGTGATGAATCGACATAAACCAGAACAGGACAACCAAAGGATAAATAGAGAGGCAGAAGCAAAAGTATTAGAGAAACCCAGAAGGTCTACGTTATACCCCACGTTAACCGCGAACGCACCACACTGGAAAGAAGAGACAGGTACCGACGTTGTTGTAAGTCGTGAACCCGGATTGAAGCCAGGGACAATTCGCGAGATATTAAGAACATTCGGGCATGTACCGAAAATATTGTGTTTGAACACGGAGTGCGATACGCTGAAAAGACAGAAAGGGTCGTTATTTATCTCTGAAGGTTATTCTCAAGGTGAAGGTCACGGTCAGAGGAGGTCCATATGGAGATGTATTATATGGTACCAGAGGAGGAGACTTGTGAGTGTTCGAGAAAGTGAAATTGAATTCCGAAAAATGCACATTCCATTTAGGGATTATCTAGGTTTCTATAAATGAGCTTTTAGTGTTATTTTTTCCTTTTTTTTTGCTTTTGCGATTTCCTTTTGTGTGGTCACGTATTGATGTGTATGTTGACCCATTATTTTTTGTGAACTTATACTTATTAGCAGTGTGAGGAAAATACCACCTGAATAGTTTAAGAAGGATTTTTTTTCCTTTAATTTTTAATTTTTTTTTGAGGGATTAGTCGATATTGATGAATGGTGCATGTGTGCAAATTGAATAAAAGTTTGTAGGATCACTAATTGATATATGGGAGACGATGGACTAGTGGATTACTAAGAACGATGATAGGGAAAAGTTATGGCAACCGATGCCAAAACTTTTTCAAAGGGGGAAGTATTGTAATGAATTGAAAGACTTGATAACATTTCGGTAAATGCAGAATTAATTTAAATAGACGGGAATAGAGAATTATTTCTTTTGGCCTAGTCGATACAAGAAAAAATCGATATCGTGAGAGCGCCTAGCAAGCCATCTGTTTAGTTTTATTCGTTGAAATGTCGATAAGCAAACTCATTTGTTTTAGGGACCCATAAATATAAATGCCTTATCGCGCATATCTTTTTCCATCTGTTTAGTTTATTCGACAGTGTTAAAATGTCGATAAGCAAACTCAAATGTTTTAGGGACCCATAAATATAAATGCCTTATCGCGCATATCTTTTTCCATCTGTTTAGTTTATTCGACAGTGTTAAAATGTCGATAAGCAAACTCAAATGTTTTAGAGACCCATAAATATAAATGCCTTATCGCGCATATATTGACCAAAAAAATGAAGCGTTGGGAGATTTATAATTCTCCCTCATCGATTCCACGAAACACTTGATTAGGGTTTAGATGGAAAAATTTCACACCATACCACCATACCATGCGATAGGTGATTGGTTCAGAATTTTCAGACCAATAATTGCCGATGGTTGGTTTACGAACCGCCTTAAAAAAGATGATTGAAGGGGGTGATTGGTTCAACGAAAACGAAAAAATCATTTGGAACCACCTAGAATGGTAGGGTTGAAAATTTTCTTTAGACGAAAAAAGATCGGAGTAAGTCAGTTGGTTCGGGGAACCCGGTAGAAAAAGTTGGTTCGGGGAACCCGGTAGAAGCAGTTGGTTCGGGGAACCCGGTAAAAGAAGTTGTTGTCGATCGAGGGTCGGTTGTTCGCGAGTTGGTTCGGGGAACCCGGTAAAAGAAGTAGAGAGTTCAGGGAACTCAGTCGAAGCGGTAGTTTTTCTTTTCGGGACTTGGTCGAAAAAGGTTTTTGGGAGACTCTATCAGGAGTGGATTCGGGAGAATCGGACGAAAAAGGTTGTTTCAACAGAAAAGAATTCGTAATTCGGGAACTTGTTCGACTTGAGTATTCATTTATCGGCAGTTAAGAAGTGGGTAAAATCATATCGAAAAGCCGAAATAAAATACGGGTGTGTTCTGCGCAGTGAACTCTCGGCTTTATTAGGTGCGAACAATACAGTGACAGGATTAAACCCTCCAGTGGCGGAGCATGAGAAAAGGTAATTCTAAAATTACGCATGGTTTTATTTCAGTTCTCACTAGTCCCGAGTCTTGAAATCTCCCACACAAGATTGAATTAGGTACTCTTGAAATTCAGTTTCTTTTAGATAATTGTTATTCTGAGATAATTAATCAAACCTTAATTTGACAGTTTTTTTTTTGTGATAAATTTGTCGAGATTTATTCATTCTGGTGAAGATTGAATGCGTGTGTTGATGCATTGGTGTATATATATATACTTTGTAAAGAATAATTTACTTTTTTTTTTAATATATATTTAATGAAAACTCATCACTGTTTCATTTATATTCATTAATTGGGGTTTTCAAGGAAAATTCAATAAACTCGAAGTCCTTACTTTGCTCAAGGCTCGAATCCAAGGCCCTATCCAATTAACCGCTCGATTGGATTGGGGTTAGAATCCCACAAAAAGTTTATGGATGATTATTTTATTTTTGTTTTTTGTTTAGAAGTAACGAGATATCGCGTCTGCGTATTACAACATGGTCGAAATGTTGACGGTTATTCTTCAATTTAACATTTCTGGATTTCACGAAATATTTCATGTTTTTCCATAAAATCAATTATTCTTCAGTTATCCTTGGAGCCTCATCAGATTTGACCATTAAATTTTCTACAAGATTAGAATTTCTGTCTGCCAAAAAAATTCTTATTGCGGGCGTGGTAAGGAGATGAATGTCACGATTTTGAAGTGAACAAAACCTGTCATATTTTTCCAATGGTTTTATCGATGAAAAATCATCAATTATGGACATGTTTTCTTTTCAGCAAAAACTACTCCAGTTGGTGTGCTTTCGAATGACATATCATGTTTTGTGCTTGCTGCTTGTCTTCTGCCCTAATATCATGGCTAACAAGATAACAACGAATAAGTCGAAAGATTCCAAACCTAAATTTGCTCTATTTTGAAGCTCTTTATTATTGAATATTGTAATTATTTTCATAAAAATCATGAATTTATCTATCGAATCCAAATAATTTGAAGAAATAAACTGAATTTTAATGATACAAATTTTAAGAAAACATGTGAAGAAAGACGACTACTACTACTTATAACAGTTGTTCTAATTGTCCACCTCCTTGTTCAATACCTTTTACCCATCGTTTTCGCACCGAATCTACAAACCTTCGAAGTTCACAACGGCTGCTAAGCTCATAATAGCCAGAATGTACGGGACTTAATGAATCAATATTTTGGAGTGCAATGGATTGTAAGGTAAGGTCCGGTAAGATTTCCACCAAGGTAACCCGACCATAGGCTTTCGGATATTTATGTCTGGAACACCTTGAAAGAAAAAGTATACCAAATTCGCGTTCAGACTCGATAGGATCTGATCGAAAGAATAACTTTGTGTTGTGCAGAAATGACTCAGAAACGTTCTGAACTTCGCAGGTTTGTAGATTCAGTGCGAAAACGATGTAGAAAATGTATTGAATAAGGCAGTGGACTTTTCGACTGATTGTTATAAGTAGTATTAGTCTGCCTCCTTTACATAATTTCATAGAATCTGTATTATTGAAATTTAGTTAATAACTTCAAATTATTTTGATTCGACAGATAAATTCATGATTTCCATGAAAAAATCTTCAATATTCAATCATAAAGAGCTTCAAAATAGAGCAAATTTAGGTTTGGAATATTTCGACTTAGTCGTTGTTATCTTGTTAGCCATGTTATTAGGGCAGAACACAAGCAGCAAGCACAAAACATAATATGTCATTCGAAAGCACACCAACTGGAGTAGTTTTTGCTGAAAAGAAAACATGTCCATAATCAATGATTTTTCATGGATAAAACCATTGGAAAAATATGACAGGTTTTGTTCACTTCAGAATCGTGACATTCATCTTTTTACCACGCCCGCAATGAAAATTTTGTTGGCAGACAGAAATTCTTATCTTGTAGAAAATTTAATGCTGTTTCCAAATATATGGTCAAATCTGATGAGGCAACAAGGATAACTGAAGTATGATTGATTTTATGGAAAAACTTGAAATATTTCGTGAAATCAAGAAATGTTAAATTGAAGAATAACCGTCAACATTTCGACCATGTGTTATATGACATTTTTTGTTGCAAATCTTATGTATGATCTCCCTCGGAGGTTTGGCCCTTTTTAAAAGTAGACACCCTGTATAGATGAAACCGATAACGAATGACAGCGTGGGGCCATATCTGAGTGTATACGTACTAGATGAAGGACTCGCATAACAATCCATATCAAATATGCAGATCATGAAACAAAGTCGGCAATGCGCAGACTTCATCCATTAATAAAGCAGGTGGAGCCTTATGGATAAAAATACCAAGCTGACTATGATCGAAAGATGCGAACTACCTAAGGGATATGCAGCTTAAAGCCATATCAAAAGTTAACTGAGCTAGTGTTTATTCTTTGCTATGGACGCCCTCTGTTTCATCAAAGACAGACAACTTTCAAGAGAAGAGAAGCAGATAATACATTCGAAAAAGCAAGTCAAACTCAGAACTTCGATGGACTAAGTGCGGCCCTGCAAAAGATGCAGGAAGAATGACAATATATGGCAGAAGATCCAGGACGCAACTACCGATGATCGAAATATAAGTGGTGGTCACTAAATTAATTTCATAGATTTTTTGGAAGAAGCGGAGACCTTTATCTGTATTCTAAAAATTAACTACTAGCTAATGCTGACGTTTCAATGTTTTTGAGCGCTCGTACTACTTACACGAGGGCTATATCATTTTTCACGATGTCTGTATTTTTCGAATTTTGAGCCGAAAATGGTCTCAATCGACTATGTTCGACTCACTGATGACGAATCCGTCGGAAAATTTGAGTGTGTCCGTCCGTCCGGCCGTAAGCACGATAAATCTCGAACGGAACAACCTAGGACTTGAAATTTTCAGTGTGGGTTCAGTTCCCGAATGCCTCGGTTGATTTCGTTAATGGGCCAAATTCCACCAGGGGTTCCGTAAATATGGCCGTTCAAAGGTTTTTCCCCTGATTACTCGAAAACTACAGATTTGATTGAGATGAAATTTTGCACTCGAATGTAGAATGAGGTATTCAAGCTACATGTGAAATTTTGTCCAGATCGCATGACCAGAACCATAGAAACCATAGAAAATTATAACTTTTGAACAGAAACGCCTAGAGACTTGAAATTTTCAGGATAGGTGTGGATCTCAAATGTCGTGATCACGTTTATCTATGAGCAAAATTATACTTGGGGTTCCGTAAATATGGTCGTTCGAAATTTAGTTTTCTTAATAATTTTTTATACTAATGGAGAAATTTATATTTAAGCTACATTCATCCAGATCACATGACCAGAACCATAGAAAGCATAGAAAATCATAACTTTCGAACGGAAAGGCCAAGGGACTTGAAATTTTCAGGATCTGAAATGTCGCGGCCACGTTCATTAATGACCAAAATTAGACTAGGGGTACCGTAAATATGGCTTTCTTGATAATTTCGAAACTACTGATTGGATTGCGAATTTTGCACCTAGCTTAGGAATAATGAATTCAAACTACGTGCCAAATTTTGTCCAGATCGCACCACCAAGAGCATAGATACCGTAGAAAATTCAAGCGAATTATCGAAAAAAAATTGGTCACCTAAAGCACTGACATGAAGTCTGGAGTTTTGCCTAAGTTTCAGAATTTTTGTGACAGCTGTCGAAAATTCCTTTAATTGATTTCTAAAACTGGAAAATGCGAATCTACCTACAAGGTGCATGTACGAGCGCTCAAAAGCTCCTGCCTTCACGGCAGTGCTTTTCGTAATTTTTTTCATGTTTTTCCGTGATCGGTTTGAAGAAAGTTCACCTTTTCCATTTGTATATCGGTCTGTTATCTACGTACGAGAAAAATCGACGGACGAATAAATTCATACAGATTTTTTCGCTAAAGAGTACACTAAAGAGTATTTTGTCCGTAAAAATAGGATACTACACGGCTTCACTGAGGAATCTATAGAGATTCACCTCCTCTTGGCACACCATCTCAGAACCAAAAAAAAATCTGGAGTCGTCGGTTGGGGTCAAAATATTCATTTCGTTCCCTTAAAACTTCTCATTATGTATTTACATCGAACAACGCAGTATTAATTTATCGTAGTTATAACTTTCATTATTCAGACATACATTCTTGGGAAATGAGTATCAATTCATGACTTCGAATATTCGACATCAATATTTTTTCATTCAGGTAAGAGATAACCTTTTCGATATTCCTGCCATGGTCATATCAGCGTATTCATAATTCAAGGGGGTGATCAACCTGAATTTTGAAATATCAGGTCATTTCCCTGCTACATAACTTCGGTGCATGTTCGACAAGACTTTCCGATTCATTAACCCCAAATCACATCAAAGAAGCGCTACTTTCCAGAATAAGGTCGTTGCCTTGAGTAGGCCAACAAAGAAATAAGGTCTCGTGTGAGGTTCGCTTCGAAATAGGTGCATATAGTCTAATAATAGAGCTGTGCGTATTCGCCGAAACTATTTTAGAAAGATAGTAAAAATAGTTCCACTGCAATTCTGCCGCTTTTATTTTTAGCTATGCAAGTTTATTTCAAATGAGGCGTGAACTGTATCGTGGGTCCAGTGAAGTGTTTTGCGGAGAAACTGTTCGATTCATGAAAATGAAAATCCATTTCCTTCTTTTTCCTATAATAGAAGTCGAAAAGAGCTGATATTGAATTCAATAAAAAGAAGTGAGGACTTTCAAAGCAAATGACTAAAGTATGTGAAATATGGTAATTCAACTGTAAAACAACTGTTGGATTTTGCGTACGGCAAGGATCCATGTTGAGACCTATTCTGATTGTGTGAATACTTGCCTTTTCTTTGAAGACACATCACTATCATTAAAAAGTGAGAATATTGACGATATGTAAAATAAGAAGGGAAGTATTGTAGAATATACTGAGAAATGGTTTACTAGAAATTGAATACAAGTAAACTACAAGAGAAAACTTCTCATTCTTATGCCAAAGTAAAGCATATCAAGTTTTCGGAAATAATGCTTCAAACTCAATTAAAATGTAGATGAGATCTGCAGGAAATTTTCAAGTCCAGTGGATATTATCAGGCAACAATCCTCTTTTGGGGACAGTTATCATAAAATATCTTAACAGGGACAAAAGCCTATAAGAGCCTTACAAGAAGTGGGAGAAAGAGCTGCAGAGAAATGTATTCCCTAGCGGAAAAGAACACTTACTGTACCTTCAATATCTATCAGGGAATATTTGAAGCACATGCACAAACACAAGAAGGCAATTAATTCAAATCGAGATCAACATGATCTTCTACAGTCTACAGCATAGAATAATATTTGAGTTCAAATTTCTTTTGTGAATGATTTGACGTAATATGTAAAAATTCCATGTTGAATAATCTACTTTTACTGTAACTTCATCGAGTGAGACAAGAACTGGATTATTCATTATCATTTCTTTCTATTGCCCCACTGTTCGACAGGACGACCAGGTTTTTCTTTCTTATGCACTGAATATCCTATACGTCCAATGTAATTTTCCAGACAGGTATAATATGTTTTTCGTATACGTATACAGATGGAAGTAGCTCAAAATGAAATATGATCTGATCCTCGCTCCTTTTTTCATAGAAACTGAAAAACAGATGAACATAGTATTCAAGTTTCACCTCGTTAAATAATGCAAAATATATTCAAACGATAATCAACTGAAAAATTCCATTGTCACGCTATATGTACCATGGTTCTTTTTAATAGAAATAAAAAAGTTACTTCTGTTATTATTTTGTTTTTCGAAAACGGTTCATTTTATCGACAATAAACAAGAGTACCTTCTCTTAAGCTCAATGTTCAAGGTATCCAAATTTGTTTTTTTTCAACCCCTCATCATTAAAAATGTAGGCATTAAAATGTACAACCTAGTCCGCCCCTGGTTAACTCAACAAGCTAATTTAAATTCAGGGGCAGTATTTCGAGAGGTCCTTACTACTGTTTATCATATCAAATTTTCATTACATTACATTGAGTAGTTCAAAATTTATTCCAGTAAAATGAATTTCCAGTGGCGTCATTTAGAAGGCCGTATCTCCGTAGAGAGGGCCGCTAGAAAAAAAAATATGGAAACTTGTCATCTTATTTTTTATGTTTTATCTGAATCCGAGAGATTTTCCACATTTTCCCGGACACCCTGTGTAGCTCAAAAAAAGAATTTAGTCACGTTAACAACTTTATCACCTACCCAATTTTCCTACCTAGGACTGAACATCATCACACATTGCTAAGAACAAATGAGTCGATAAATTCCCGAAACTATGATGAAACCAAGAAAAACTAACCGAAAATAATGGACCTCTTTACCTAGTCCCAATACAATTTATTTCTAAACTGACCGTACCCATCGTTCTCTTTTTTCGGCATTATTGCTACGTTTCCGAAAGTCGCCTCTTCCTAGGCTAACTTTTCTGATGGGGATGGAAAACGAAATTCCTGGAAACCAGACCCCAGTTCTTCATTTTGTTGCAACAGTACTCTACGAGGTCGCAGTTTTGGTTTCACATGGAATGCCCAGACGCGAGCTCAACGCTCTTTGAGCCCATACATTGTAACTCCCTTTGAAACTGGTCATTCAGAGCCGCGACGGAATTTTTGAAAATCAGATAGGTAACCATATTTATCTGGCAAAAAATTCTATGAATAATTGATCTTTATTCGTCAATGAATTTAAATTTTGAAGTAAAGCATACAGTTAGAAATTCAAAAAAGTGCAGAAAGCAATACGATATTTCTCGATTATCGGCAAAAAATTATCAATTATAAGGACACAGAAGAGAATACTTGAAACTACACGAGTGAAAATGAATTTTTGAGAAGAAAAAATGTCATTATAACTCATGTATAAAAAAAATTCTAAAGAACACTGCCGTGAAGTCGGGAGCTTTTGAGCGCTCGTTAGTGCACCTTCTAGGTAGATTCGCATCTTTCAATTTTAAAAACCAATTGAAAGAATTTCTGACAGCTGCAAAATAAATTCTTAATCTGGGGCGAAACTCCAGACTTCACGTTAGTGCTCGGTGACCAATTTGTTTTCGATAATTCGCTAGGATTTTCTACGGTATCTATGGTCTTGGTGATGCAATCTGGAAAATTCCGCACCTAGTTTGGGTATATTATTCCTCATGTGCAAAATTTCATTTCAATCCAATCAGTAGTTTCTAAATTATCAGGAACAAAATTTTTTGAACGGCCATTTTAACGGAACCCATAGTCTGATTTTGCTCATCAATATACGTGACCGCGCCATTCCAGATCCGGATCTGGAAAGTGGCCACACCTATCCTGAAAATTTCAAGTCCCTAGGCCTTTCCGTTCGAAAGTTATAATTTCCTATTGTTTATATGGTTCTGGTCATGCGATCTGGACGAAATTGAGCTTGAATATATGATTCCATTCCTATCCAATCAGTAGTTTCGAAATTATCAAGAAACCTTAATTTCAAACGACAATTTTCACGGAACCTCTAGTCTAATTTTCCTCATTAATGAACGTAACCGCGACATTCGAGATCTGAACCTACCCTGAAAATTTCAGGTCCCTAGGCCTTTCCATTCTAAAGTTATAATTTTTTATGGTTCTGGTATGCGATCTAGACAAAATTCCGCAAATAGCTTGAACACGTCATTCTCCATCAGAGTAGTAATTGTGAGAACAAAATTTCGAACGGCCATATTGACGGAACTCCTGGTCGAATTTTGCCCAATATCAAACTCCGGCATCCGAGATTCGAACCTACCCTGAAAATTTTCAAGGTCGTTCTGTTCGAGAGTTATCGTGTATACAGCCGGCCAGACGGACAGACTCGAATTTTTCGACGGATTCGTCATCAGTGCGTCGAACCTTGTCGATTGAGACCATTTTCGGCCTCAAAATTCGAAAAATACAGACATGTGACGAAATGATATAGCGCTCGCGTGAAGGGTCGATTAAAGGTCGATTACATGGAGCGAGTTCACAAGCTGCTAGTGAGCGAATTTAGTAGCTGCTAGTGAACTCGCCCGGTGTAATCAGGTTCACTAGCCAACTTGCAAATTGTAAACAATCTGCGAGTAAAGTTGAAAGCTGGGCTACTTTACTCGCTAATCGCTGGCGTTTTGGATTGTAAGCTAGTAAACTAGCCGCGTGTAATCATAGTTTCTAGTGAACTATCTACTCGGTGGTTTCGGCAACGTCAAAATCGCGTGTTTTCATTCGCGAGCTGGTTGGCTTGTTAGCGAGTGGAATGTTTTGCGTGTAATCATGACTATCGCTCAAGGCGACTCGCTCGCTTTTGAATTCGCTCACTAGCAGCTTGTAAACTCGCTCCATGTAATCGACCCTTTACATTGAGCGAGTTTACAAGCTGCTAGTGGGCGAGTTTAGAAGCGAGCGGGACGGATTGTGCGATAGTAATGATTACACGCGAAACTTCCCACTTGCTGAAGGGTCGATTACATGGAGCGAGTTTACAAGCTGCTAGTGAGCTGATTCAAAAGCGAGCGAGTCGGCTAGTATGATAGTGATGATTACACGGAAAACATTCCACTCGCTACTTACTCACTTACTGAAGTGTCGATTACATGGAGCGAATTTACAAGCTGCTAGTGGGCGAGTTAAGAAGCTAGCAAGTCGGCTCGTGCGATAGTAATGATTACACGCGAAACTTCTCACTTGCTAACAAGCCAACGAGCTCGCGAATAAAACACACGTTTTTGTCGTTGTGGATACGTTTTTTGACATTTCTTGTTGTCTAATTACAGTAGAAATGAAGTGGAACGTCAATTATATTGTGGAATTTTGGAATATCTACCAGCAGTACCATTTGTTATGGAATATGAAAGGAAAGGGCTATTGCAACACAAAATTAAAATTTTGTTTTCGGACATTTTCGACGTCTTAATGAAGAACTAAATGAAAAACAATTAATTGGAGGAATGGATGAGCCGAAACGTCTTCGTCCTTCAATTCTTTCAGTGAACAACATGATGCACCATACATCGCCCATATGCCTATCCATGGTTTCACCCACACAGGCCTCTTCCTTTTTTGCATTTTTTTTGAACTCTCTCTTGAGGGCATTAGCTAAAATAATTACTCCGGCACGAACTATTCCTAAATTGAAGGTACAAACGGAGAGAGGTGATTCCACAAGTTAATTCAAGGAAAAAAAGTCCCATAAACATGGAGTCGCAAACGTTTCGTTTTCGAGATACAGGGTGTTGAAGTTTGAATTTTTTTCAAGTTTTTTTCTCATAGTATCTACACCTCACAATATATTCAGCTGAAAGAGTTTAATTTGAGGTGTCAAAATCAACAATGAATCAATTCACCACAGCTAACAGAATTTTTATGACAATTTGGATTTTTCTGAGGATTTCGAGAAAATCGTTCAAAATTTTTTTCTCGACATCGGTAGCTCATACGATAAAACTAGAGAAGACCATAAAGTTTAGTTAAACAACAAAGCTGCTTTTCACATTTTTTCAAATTGACAGTGGCTCACCAGAAAAATGTTCTGGAGGAAAACAGGAGACAGTGTTCCAGAAAAAATATCACCCTGTAGATTTGCTATCAAAATTGGCATGTTACATGGTGTGAACTCTCAATTGTAATATCTATGCCAAATTTCAGTTGCATATCTTTTGAAGTGTAGATACTATGAGGAAAAAACTTGAAAACAATTCTAACTTTAACACCCTGTATCTCGAAAACAAAACGTTTGCGATCCCATGTTTATGAGACTTTTTTTTCTTCGAACTACTTGAGTAATCTCCCCTCTCTGTTTGTACCTCCAATTCAGGAACACCCAACTAGACAGTTAAAAGCCGGAACCACGAGTAGATAGTTTACTAGAAACTATGATTACACGCGGCTAGTTTACTAGCTTACAATCCAAAACGCCAGCGATTAGCGAGTAAAGTAGCCTAGCTTTCAACTTAACTCGCAGATTGTTTAAAATCTGCTAGTTGGCTAGTGAACATGATTACACCGGGCGAGTTCACTAGCAGCTTCTAAATTCGCTCACTAGCAGCTTGTAAACTCGCTCCCTAGCAGCTTGTAAACTCGCTCCATGTAATCGACCTTTTAGTAGAAAGAGCCCTCAACAACCTATGCAATTGTAATTTGAATAGATTTAGAACACTTATATTTAGCTTTCCAAACGAGCCGAATTTTAAGAGATGTCGAATGGAAACTTTTTTTACCCCTGATCATGGTGAATTTTTTTCTACTCAACAGTAAATACCAGCGGTTATTTTCAACCCTCTTCAGAAAAAATAGGTCGTCTAAAAATCGTTCCATTCGAGTAGATAGTGGATTCATCCTTTTATGCTTTTATTCGAATCGGGAAATAAAATGAATTATCCACGTCTCTTTCTTCGTATTGTTCATGTCTAGGTTAGAACGAGGCTGTTGGCCCCATAAATTGCACAATGAAACGGCCCGCCAAGCTCTTCCCGACCTTTTCTCAGACGAAAATGGAATTGGGGACTGAGTTGGCTATATAGATCTGAGTTATTGACTTTCTTTCCGTAAACGGTCTTTGTTTCCAGAAAACTTTCCTCCGGGGTGTGAGAAGTTATTCCTTTTCCGCAAAAAAATACAGTCACATATGGGGAGAATCAGTTATTTTTTCGAATTGCTAGCAACGAAACAGCGATGAATAATTTTTTGAGTTCATTGTTTGAAATGAACTTCTCCCAACAATGAGGACCTGAAACAAATCCCAATGATTGTTTCATCTAATTCTGCAAGAAACGGACGGATCTGTGAACGCCACGAACGAAATTTTTTTCTTCAATAGATTGCAGTTTAACTCCATGCAAGTGAGGCAATTGTACGCTGCATACTGAATGGTGTTACTGAAAGAATTAGAAATACGACATCAACAAGCAAATAAGAAAAAACCGCTTCATTATCATCGCAGCATGAAATGATGTAGGTTGAAACGGAAATTGTTTTTCAATAAGACTAAGAGTTTGAAAGGGACTTGAAGGATTCAAACTTATCTGGTAAATAAGTTCAACTGTTTAGAGGTGGATGTCTAAAGGTGCGTACAGACATGCTCCGAATATCGTACCGAACCGAGCCGATTCCATTTGATTTCTGAATCTGGAATAGGTTAATTTAGTCCAGCCGAAAGCTGGGATAGTGTATAGGTCACAATTATTATGATAATAATCATGATAATATATGTATATTGTTGGGGACTGAAAACAATATTCCAAATGAAAACGGTCGAGCACAACCGATTTTATATTTTGTAATGGTCAATTGTAGATTGTAGGCAATCACAGTAAACTTATTGGATATCGATATTCCTAAGATTTTGTTGAAATAGTTAGTTGTTCCTTTCATCTTGATAGATAATTGGAAATAAGAATGATTGATCTCGATTGAATTCAATAGGTTATCTCTGAGATTCCAGAGTCGTTCAGATTTTCTGTTAGAACATGTACACGAAAAACGTAACCTGCCTTCTTTATAGCATATTCATGTTAAAGTCTTGAACATTGATTGCCAGGAAAAATGGCGAGTGTAAATAACCTGTTGAGAACATCTTCTCTAGTATATTTGTACTATATTTCATAAGTATGCGTTGTTAACTCCAGCCTTTCAATGAATCTCTCCTACCTCATTATTTCTTCTCACTTCCTCGAATTCCTTCGTATACTCTTATTTTTTTGGAGTCGTTAACCTAGAAAGAGAAGATTCCTTTGATCTTCCTTATAAAACGCATTTTACATAACTCATTACGAAACACAGCATTGGAGCGCGTTGAACTCGTGTCTAACCCGCTGGTCTCCTCGAAACGCGACGGACGACCGACGAGGAGACGCCTCCGTCAATTTCCGAATTATATGTTCGGGAAATCATGAGCGGTCTTTCTGAACCGCCAGGGCGGGCGAGATTTCAAAGTTACACCGTATGACGTCACCGCACGTCGTAGGTCGCGTGCGAGCGGTTCAAGGAGACCAGCGCCTTAGGCGCTGGTCTCCCTGAACACCCGCGACCGACGACTTCCGCGGATCCACCGCTGTAAACCTCCGAATGATATGTTCGGGAAACCACGGGCACGGTCTCTCCCAACCCTCGCGTGCGACGTTCAAAACCGTGCCCGTGGTTTCCCGAACACATCGTTCGGAGGTTTACAGCGGTGGATCCGCGGAAGTCGTCGGTCGCGGGTGTTCAGGGAGACCAGCGGCCTCACAGATGAATAGTTTTCATCAGCAATTATTCTTGTCAAAACATTTACTCTATAACAAATTTGCTGAGAAAAAGTTTGTTATGAGTACTTATCCCATCGACAATGACGCAGCATACAAATATGACACAATTCTTGAGCGCTCGTTCTATTTACACAAGGGCTATATCATTTCTTCACGAAGGTTCGAATCACTGATGACGATATCTTTCGAACGGAAAGATCTAGAGACTTGGAATTTTCAGTGTAGGTTCAGTTCCTGAATGCCGCAGTTGAGTTTGAGTGGGCAGAATTCCACCAGGGGTTCAGTAAATATCGCCGTTAGAAATTTTGTTCCATTTTAAATTCCGACGAATGATTGAAAATTCCTCATATTGCTGTAACAGCTGATTCGGCATAATTGAGAAAAAGCTGTCATTTTTTGACAGCTGTCAAAAATCTCTTCAATTGGTTTTTAAAACTGGAAAATGCGAATCTACGGTGGTGGATAAACAACGCTCAAGAGCTCCTGACTCCACGGCAGTACTTTTCATCTTTGTTTTCTTCCATATTCAAATCCATGAAACACATATTATTCAGATATACTATTACAACATTTGAAGAGTACTTAAGTGAAATTATGAACTTTGATCCGTTGTTTCAACTCATCGACAGAGAATTCACCCATTTCTAAAATCACTAATTACTGCTTAATTACTAATTATCATTAATTTGACATGAGGTGATAATCTAGAACGACTCTAGAACTCATAAAACGGATCACAAACGTTGATGTTACGAATAATTTCATTATATTTCCATAGAATTCAAGAATCAAATATTCACAACACCATATCGATACATTTTTGCCAAATTATCGTAAGCCTCAACGTAGTACCTTGCGGCTTACGATACTTTGGCAAAAATGTATCGATATCAGAAAAACTGAATTTTTTTCACGTGGACACCTGAACAGATGAATTTCAGTATAACTCTATTCACCATGCCTGGGTATGTACACATCAAAATTCAGCAGCGATATTTTATCTGTATTCTTCCAGTGATACTAACCTTACAAAATGTCAAAGGAACCTCCGTCGTTATTATATAACTAACTACAAAGTTTCAATTCGCTGGGGTGGGTATTTATCGAATTATTGAGAGAAAATGCTCTTGTTAACAGAAACAAGCGCGCAAAGAAGGAGCCAGATCGAATTGTATTATAACTTGAATTGTAATTGTTACTGAATTCAGCGAATTTAAAAAATTCACTCTATTTCTATTAGAAACGATTATTCTTAATAATAATCGTCCCCAAACAAGCACGTAAAATAGTCAACCTAAGTAACCTTGGAAAACATCAAAATAATCATTTGCATTTGCAGAGTTCTTTCAGCTCAAAACCATGCCGTCATTTCCGTCAAATTCGTCATCGCGACACTGCTCTTATGAGGCTAAAGAAAGCCGAAACGGTATGAATTGCTGAATGATAATTTTGACATTCTCTGGGGTCACTTAGCTTGAAAATTTTCCCGTTTCAGAATAGGGAATAATATCGTCAAAAACGGTTCAAAATGATCTCATCTTTAACCCTTTTTCGAATATTTATCGGTAAACCAAAAATCCATATTTAAAATTCGACAGCATCGGAGGATCAGTGCCGTTTCTAGGCCGTGGCAAAAGTGGCACTTTCCACAGGCAAAAGGTCCGCAGGGGAGCCACAAAATATCGGAAAAGGAAAAAAAAAAGCGCCAAGCAAAATAATTCGGAAGATCATAACACTGTTCTCAAAAAGCGATGCTGAGGAATAGACGAGTACATTCGATGCGCCTTGCGGTATCTTAGGCTTAATTCTCATGTTTTTCAGGTAGTTGTGTTGTGACAACTAGATTTTAGTAAGCAAGTGCCATAAACAATAAAATGCAGTATTGAGGAAAGTTTTTTTGACTTTATTGATACTTGCGAAAAAACAGAGCTTGCAAGAGAAATCTTGGAAGAGTCGGTCGCCGATTGCTTGGATATTAAAAATGTAAGGGCATGTAATATGTCTGGAAAATACAATCTAGAATTTCGATGTTAAATGATAATATAAAATGTATCCCTTACACTTTCCATAGTCTAAATTTAAGGCTGCTGAAGTAACGCCACAAATGGAACATTCCTTGCAACTCTTCAGCAAATATATAATTTTTTGGTTGGATCTTCTTCAGAGTGGGAATTACTCAAATATATAACTAAACCTCAATCTTAATGGTTTTTGCGATACACAATGGTCCTCAAAAGCCAACGCTGTGCTTTCCTCGAAGTCAAAATTAGGTAAAAATATCAAAATTCTTCGCGAGCTCAAATAATCGTCCCTGGTAAATTTGATAACAACTTATGAATTTATCATATATCTCAACTTCTGGGATATTCTGTTAGGTAGAACAGAGTCAACTTTTAGTCGAAAAATATATATTATATTAGGTAGATTTATTTTTCGCATTTCATTCGAACTGTGTATTTCAATGTTTTGAATTAAAATAAAAAATATATATATATATAATATTGTGTATTATTTCAAAACTGTGAACAAAATATATGATCAGAACCATGAAATAAAACTATAAGAAAATATAATGGCTGAAAAAAATCTACGCAAATAATTGCTAATATATTCATTGTCACAGGCGCAATAGTACCTAGATACGGCTCAGGGAAGAATAAATGCTCAATTCTATTATTAATGTTGAGTAACTCCCTCGAAATGATCCAATTGCAATTTTCTACGTTTCAATTTGTCACCAATATTCTTGATATTGGTATTATTGAAAGCGTATCACTTATGAGGCTCAAGAAAGCCAAAAACCGGTGTGAATTATCGAATGATAATTTTGTTATTCTCTGGGGTAACTCAGCTTGACAATTTGACCAGTTCATAATAGTATATAATATCGTCGAATAGGTTCAAAATGATCTCATCTTTTACCCCTTTTCGAATATTTATGGGTGAACCAAAAATACTGTATTCAAACAGTAGCGATTGAACCCTCGAGGAGTGCAGACGTATTGAGAAATGCGCATGTGTGCCAAGTGAACCTCGTATAGAAGTGATAAGAAGAAGAAGAAATAACTGTGTTGAGTCCAGGTTTAGATCGATGGTTCCACAGATTATTTTACATTGAAGAGACAAAAGTGAATTTAGTGGAAAGTGAAAAAAGTGTTTAAGTGTTGTTTGCTGAGTCACTCTGACAAAATGTCGGAATACGACTCTGCAAATGAGGACAGAGAATCCGATGCCTAAAACTTATCGGATGAAGAAATATCCGATATGGATATTGAAGAAGAAAAAGTTAATGATGAATCCGAAAAAGATCGGATTATAAAAGAACAGAAGGACCAGATCAACAGCCTCATGAGTCAACTGAAAGTTATGAAGGAGAGTCTCAAAATTTTATCCGACGAAGTGAAATCCTTGAGAGCAGAAATGTCTCAGTCCTCGAAGCCGCGGAAACGGGCTAAGAAAAAAGAAAATGGCTTCTCCTCTGGGACAGAGGAGACAGTGTCAACCCCAATCCAAAAAGAAGTCCAGAAAAAACCAACCAATAATAATGATGCAGCTGCAGGTGGACCACCTATGAAGAAATCGTATATTGCAGCATTGCAAAAAAGGAAACGCCCAGAAGAAGCTACTTCTGCACCCGCAGAAGAAATTGAAGTCCCTACTCCAATCGAGCAGAAAAAAGGGAAAGTTCCTCCAGTGACATTAAGAGGCACGGCCGACTGGACACAAATCTCGAGAGAGATGCAAATGAAGGGTATTAAATACCTGAGAGCGACCACTGTAAGAGACGGCATTCGTGTTGTTCCCCAATCCCCCGACGACCACAGGAAGATGACAAAATTCCTCGAGTCGAGAAATAAAGAGTTTTACACCCTCCAAAGAGAAGAGGAGAAGAGAATCTACGCGGTGGTACGTTATCTGCCACAAGACGCAGATATTAACATCATCACAGATGATCTCGCCGAGCAAGGCATTACCGACGCGGATGTCATAAGGATGACATCCAACAAAACCAAAATGGCAATACCCTTATTCTTGGTGAAAATCCAAAATAAGAAGGTATTCGAAATAAAACAGCTCTACGGTATAAATTGTGTAGTAGAGCCGAAGAAAAAGAGCATTGGACCTGGCCAATGTCATAGATGTCAACGTTACGGACATGCGCAAAGTAAATGCACATTCCCATGGAGATGTGTTAAATGCTCTGGAGCGCACAATAGTAAAGATTGTACGCTAACAAGAGAAAACGAGGAGAGAAATGCTACCTGTGCGCTCTGCGGAAAAGCAGGTCACCCAGCCAGCTACAAAGGATGTAGCGAGTGGAAACTGGTGACCAAAAAGAAGACTGCGACCAAAGCAAGAAAAGAAAATGATGCCTACTGTCCAACAAGAACAAAAGGAAGAAGATAAGAAGAATAAAACGCCACCACTCAAACAAGAGCAGAAGAAAGAAGCCCCAAAAAATGGAAAATCCAAGAAGAGCAGCCAAAAGAAGAAAGAAGAGACCAACAAGAAAGGACCCGAAACCACCGAGGATCTAGATACCTTCACCAAGAATATCATGAGTAAGCTCATGAAATTCCTGGAAATAGAGATGGACAAAAAGTTCCGTAAACTCACTAAACCCAATTAATGGAGCTAGTGACTAACGCAAATAAAAACAGCCTGAAGATTGTCTCATGGAACACAAACGGTCTACGAGCCCGTAGATCTGAAATAGAAGAAATAATATCCGAGAAACAACCGGATATTATAGCAATTCAGGAGACGAGACTATCTACAAGAAATAGAATTTCATTTCCCGACCATGAAATATACAGAAATGAAAGAAATTGTACAGGAGGGGGCGTAGCCCTAATAGTCAAGAGGAACATCGACCACTATTTTGACGATGTACTGAATAATGGGCAAATAGAAGCCGTCTCGATTATAGTTAATACGAATCGAGGACAAATGAAAATTACGTCAGCCTACAAACCACCCCAAAACGACTTAATAGAGGAAGATCTGAAGAAGATGCTTGAAGGAAACTACCCGAAAATCATTATTGGTGATATGAACTGCAAGTCAAGAGAATGGAATAGCAGAACTGAAAACCAAAATGGGAAGAAGCTTAAGAAGTACGCCGAAAAACTAAATGCCATAGTATTAGGACCTGAAATTCCGACCTACCTGCCCAGAAGTAATGGCCTACCGGACGTATTAGATATCGTCATAATGAAAGATATTACCCAAGATTTCACACTTGATACTATAGAAGAGGGCACATCAGACCACAACCCAATAGAACTCAGATTGGGACGCAGACCGATAACAGAAGAACTTCAAAAGAAAGACTTCACAGACTGGCAAAAGTACAGTGAAATACTCCAGGAGAAAATTACAGAAATTCCACAGATAAGAACCCCTGAAGAACTAGAAGATGAAGTTGAAAAATTAGAAACCCGAATAAAAGAAGCCTACGAGGAAAGTACCAGAAGAATCGAAAGGCCAGCCCCGAAACATTCACATGGTGAAACCCCAAAAGCAATAAAAGAGCTTATAAAGAGGAATAGAAAACTCAGGGAAAACTACAGAACTTCACATCGAGAAGAAGACAAGAAAGAGCTGAATAAACACAGTCAAGTGCTGAAAAATGCACTGAAAGAACTGAGAACAGACAGATGGAACCAAAGAGTTAGAGAGCTAAACACCATAGACCACTCAGCATGGAAGATGCAAAAGTGCTTACGACGCGAGAAAACCGAAATTCCCCCTCTACACGGAGCTAATGGGATGGCCTACTCAAAGCTTGAAAAAGCCGAAGCACTGGTCGACGCGATAGAACGAGAAGCCAGAATCAACTACAGAGAAGACGATGACAATGAAGATTTAGAAGACGAAGTCGAAGAAAATGAAGAATTGATGTGGGAACCGCCGGAAGGCGATACCATCCCAAACCCAACAACACCAACGGAAATTAAAGAAATCATCAAGAAATTGAAAAACAGAAAAGCTCCAGGAAAAGACAAAGTAACAAACTTTATGTTACGGAAATTGCCCAGAAAAGGAATAGCAGCGCTAACCAATATAGCAAACGCAGTGATGAGAACAGAATACTATCCGGAAAGATGGAAAACAGCAGAAGTCATTGTGTTCAATAAGCCAGGAAAAGATAGAAAATTCCCACAAAACTACAGGCCGATAAGTCTACTGTCAGCACTTGGAAAAATTGTCGAAAGAGTCATTGCAAAAAGACTCAATGAAGAAAAGGAAGCGCTGAATCTGATACCACCGGAACAATTTGGATTCAGAAGAAATCATTCCACAGAACTTCAACTGTTAAGGATCACTGAATATGTCACTGAAGGATTTCAGAATAAACAAGCCACTGGATTAGTGCTATTAGATGTCGAGAGAGCCTTCGACCGAGTTTGGCACGAAGGACTTGCCTACAAGATGATGATGACAGGCTTCACCACCAAAACCTGCAAGATAATAAGAAACTACCTGAGGAACCGGAATTTTTATGTCAAAATAGACGACACATTATCTACCACCAGACAAGTAGAAGCAGGAGTGCCCCAAGGATCAGTTCTAGGACCTCTGCTTCACAACATATATATCTACGATATTCCTAAGAACCCAAGGAATTTGCTAGCCCTTTATGCAGACGACACGGGAATAGCCTTCAGACATCGCCGACCAGATGTCATACACAGAAGACTGCAAGAAGCACTAGAAGATTTAGAAGAATGGTTCATCAAATGGAAAATTCAAATAAATAGCAAAAAGAGCCAAGCTATTCTACTACAGAAGCGGAGACTTGAAATTAATTCCAACCTACAGATAGATAAAATGGGAAAATGAAGTCAAATATCTAGGAGTAAAACTAGATAAAGGGCTTACATGGAAAAACCATATAAAATATGCAGTGGATAAAACAAACTCAGCGATGAGTAGACTTTACCCACTACTAGGAAGAAGAAGCCAAATGAACCAAAGCACGAAACTACGAATGATCAAGTCGATTGCAAGACCCCAACTAACATATGGCTCGGCGGCATGGGGCAATGCAGCCAATAGCCATATAAAGAAGATTCAAGCAACAGAGAATAAACTGCTCAGAGCAGCAATGAATATGCCGTGGTTCGTAAGAAACCAACAAATCCACAGAGACTTAGAATGGGAAACTGTCACAGATTTCCTAAAAAAGAAGGCCGAGAAGATATTTGAAAAAGCAAGTCAACACCCAAATGATGAGCTAAGAAGACTAGTTGACTACAACCCCGCAGAAGATGTGGTTAGGATACCCACCTATCACAAAAGACCCAGAGATCAACTAAGTAGAAACAGAAATTGAGTAATCTCAATTTAAATCATCCAGAAGAAGAGACTCCTATGAAATTCAAATTCATAGGTAACACAAGCATCACACGACAAAGATCGTGATAGAGATACGAACAAGAAGAGTCAAAAGGTTAGTAGGTAATAAATGCCCGGAATCTAAAACAGCAGGTTAGGTTTAGTTAGAGTAGGTCGTGCTTTACACGAAGTCTCACACTGTTCTATCTATCGGAGATAGTTCGTCCATGAGGATTCCCCCTGACTAAAAAAAAAAAAAAAAAAAACTGTATTCAAAATTCGACATCATAGGAATAAAGACAGCTCAATTCAATTACTAACGTTGAGTAACTCCCTCCAAATGCTCTTATTGCAATTTTCTTTGGAGCTATGTATCGTATCACTTGATATCTATTGTGAAAAAATTATAAAAAGCACTGCCGTGAAGTTGGGAGCTTTTGAGGGCTCGTCATGCACATTGTAGGTAGATTAGAGTTTTCCAGATTTAGTGCTCAAAAATTTGAAAAGCACTGACGTGAAGTCAGGTGCTTTTGCGCGCTTGTTTCTGTGTACCAAAACCGCCTTCATTGTTCAGTGCGAGAAAGACATTTACTGTTATTCTATTTCTGGTTTATAAAATCCAAAAATGTCCCCGGTAAAACTCGGTTTTTTTCTGTATATCAAAACAAAGTTCAGTTATCATTGTCAGTATAAAAGGTACTATCATTTCATTTTTTCATACTTACAAAGATGAAATCCTCAAATTTTTTGAATGTATCAGAAGAACTAATTATTTTTTTCTGTGTACCAAAATAGCCTTCAGTGTTCCTTGTCAGTATGAAATATACTGCCATTTGAGTTTCATAAACTTCAATAGAAGAAATCACCGAATTATATTGAATATATCAGGAATACTGAATTTTTGTTTGTATTGGAACTGCCTGAGTGTTCATTGTCAGTATGACAATTTTTGAGCGCTCGTACTACTTACACGAGGGCTATATCATTTCGTCACGATGTCTGTATTTATCGAATTTTGAGCTGAAAATGTGCCGTAAGCACGATAATTCTTGAACGGAACAACCTAGAGACTTGAAATTTTCAGTGTGGGTTTAGTTCCCGAATGCCTCGGTTAAGTTCGTTAATGGGCCAAATTCCACCAGGGGTTCCGTGAATATGGCCGTTCGAAGTTTTGTTCTCCTGATTACTCGGAAACTACAGATTTGATCGGGATGAAATTTTGCACTGAAATGGAAAATGAGGTGTTAAAGCTACATGTGAAATTTTGTCCAGATCGCTTGACCAGAACCATAGAAACCATAGAAAATTGTAACTTTTGAATGGAAACGCCTAGAGACTCGGAATTTTTCAGGATAGGTGTGGATATCGAATGTATACTTTGTATACTTATGGATAATGATATATTCAAGCTTCATTTCTCCAGATCGCATGACCAGAACCATAGAAACCATAGAAAATCATAACTTTTGAACGGAAAGGCCTAGGGACTTGCAATTTTCAGGATAGGTGTGGATCTGAAATGTCACGTTCACGTTCATCAATGAGCAGAATTATACTAGGGGTTTCGTAAATACGGTCGTTTGAAATTTTGTTTTTTCGATCATTTCGAAACTACGAATTCGATCGAGATAAAATTTTGTATTTTAATCGAGAATGATATATTAAAGCAACATTTTGTCCAGATCGCATAACCAGAACCATAGAAACCATAGAAAATTATATCTTCCGAAGGAAAAGGCCTAGGAACTTGAAATTTTCAGGGTAGATTTGGATCGCGAATGTCGCGGTCACGTTCATCAATGAGCAAAATTAGAATAGGAGTTCCGTGAATATGACCGTTCAAAATATTTTGTTCCTGATAATTTCGAAACTACTGATTGGATTGGAATGAAATTTCACAACTAGCTGAAGAATAATGTATTCAAACTACGTGGGAAGTTTTGTGTAGATCGCATTACCGAGGTCATGGTTACCGTAGAAAATTCTAGCGAATTATCGAAAAAAAATTGATCAGCTGAAGCACTGACATGAAGTCTGGAGTTTCGCCTAAGTTTGAGAATTTTCTTGATAGCTGTCGAAAATTTCTCCAATTGATTTCTAAAACTGGAAAATGCGAATCTACCTACAAGGTGGATGTACGTGCGCTCAAAAGCTCCTGACTTCGCGGCAGTGCTTTTCGTAATTTTTTTTTACATGGAACGGCTAGAAAGCTTACATACCTCATTTATATACGATGCCTCATATGTAGCAGGATATAGTGAATACTTTCTGAGATATCGAAATTTTGAAAGGAAAATTTTTTTTTAATCTTCTCGTGATATAATCTTTCTTAATCTTCTAACCATTCACCATAAATTTACATCTCGATCAGTTTGTTATTCCTCGACTGATTAAAAAAAAAAACAGATGGCCATATCTACAGAATTCTTCGACGGATTTTGTCCATTAACAAACTCAACCGGCGCATTTTGACCTCGAACGAACCCTGAAAATTTCAAAACTCAAGGCTCTTTTCTTCTAAAATTATCCAATTATCCATCTGTGAGTCAAATTAATCGTTTGACATTTGGGCGAATTAATTCGCTGTTTATAGCCGTCAGTTCGAGTCATTAATATTTTCCACTTAGATTCAAATTGCGATTTTATACTTTCAAAATTCAGTTGAAGTTTGGATGAATCTGATAATTAAATATCCCACTTTTTGCCTTCAAATGTAAAAGTTACCAATAAAATCATCGAATTTTCACTATCATACTATCAGTGAAAGTATGAAATGAGAATATCTGATATCACGTGACAACAATATTGTTTTCATTATATAATAATATTACACCACCCGCTGTAAAGATGCGCCTGAAGTAGACATAGATTTTTTTGAAAAATTCCATCAACTCACTGTGTTTCGAATACCTCCAAATGCACACTTTCTTCTTCTCCATCCCTCTTGTTAGGGCTGAAGTAAAATCTTAGATTTCTACGTAGCTCTTCCATCAATTAATTTCGAGAGACTTTTCACCTCGCACTCAGGAACAAACCATACGTGTTTATTCTAATTTGATGTTTTTCCGTGTGTGTGTAATTTTACTGACAAACGCATATGGCCGAAAAAGCGAGGAAATTCGAGATAGCCATATTAATATCAATGCATTTCATCAGAGTTTATAGCAATAATAACATTTATAAAAATGGAACTCAAAAACTTTTTGTAACTACTAAGTATTTGTTTGCTATCCAGAATTTGAAACATTGATATTTACTGAAAGATGAACTGAGAATCGGAAAAAAATCAGCTGTTTTGATTGAATATAAATATGTACTCGGTTGGGGAATTCAATAATTGTTGTATACATGGGACAGGGGCGGCTCGTAACAGTAAAAGGTGGTGAGGCACATCAGAAAGGAAAATATGGTTATTATAATATAATATTGTCAGTCGCAATATTTTCAGAATTTCAATAATCATTCAAATTATTACATTAAAATTTTTATATTCTGTTCGAACAAGTTGCTTCTATGAAATCAGGCCAATGAATATGTTATCTCAATATGAAGCGTCTTCGAGGCGTAGTAAAGGTCTTGTCGTCACTTAACAAGAGCATTGACATGAATCGCCTACTATGTTCATTGCTAGAATGACAAAAACTGTCTTCTAATTATAAACTTCAGAATATTTAACCAGCGAACTGAATAGAAGAGAACGTCAATTTATATTTTTCAGAATTTTAAACAAAATGTCAGGCCTATTCAGGGAAAAAGTCTTAAGATAACAAAGTTTTAAAATTTTTTTTATCTTCAGACATACAATCTTCTCTAAATTTCACATGAACCTTTCACAAAAAAGTTTCAATTCATCGAATCAGTATTTTCCGAATTATTGAAGAAAAAATTCAGATGACTATATCTACGGAACCCTTCTACGGAACCGTTGCTTTTAGACCTCAAACGACTCTGAAAATTGCAAAACTCTAGGCCTCTCTTTTCGTTCAGGAACAGCTAGACATAATTGAATTTGACCACAGACGGACGGACATAATTAAATTTGAGAAAAAATAATTCATCTGTGAGTCCAACCTACTCATTAAAAACCATTCTCGGCTCAAAATTCGAAAATAGCAGACATTTAGACAAAATGATAACGCTTTTGTTATCATCGCCCTAGGAACAAGGGCGAAAAATAAGACTGCTATATAAGTGACTTTCCAGCCGGGTGCGTGTTACTCTGGGGCCTGACGCACTGGAGCTTCACGCCCTCGCTATCACGGGAACATGCCAAAACCAAACTGTCAAAAAAACATAAACAGAAAAGCAAAAATGACGAGTGGCGTAAATTTGGGTGGTGCACCAGGGGAAAGGGGAAGGTAGTGCGATTGTTTAACGATCCGGTGCTGGAACGTTCAAACTTCGGGGTGGTGCACTCCCGACACGCACCGGGTGCGCCCCAGACGGTCTGAAATCCTGTTGGTGTGTCATCGTTGGGTCACCACTTTCTCAAAAAGGAAAAGTTTCAAATGTTTTTCGATCAATATTTTCAAAAGAACTATTCTAGGGCACTCCGAACTCGAAATATTTTGTAAGATTCATTTTAATTCTCTAGGACCTTTGGGTCACACTTATACCTATATTTTCAATGCCTCCAAAATCTGATTACTTACACGAGGGCTACATCATTTCGTCACGATGTCTGTATTTTTTGCATTTTGAGCCGAAAATGGTCTCAATTTACAAGGTTCGACTCACTGATGACGAATCTGTCGAAAAATTCGACTCTGTACATCCGGTCTGCCGGCCGTATATACGATAACTTTCGAACGAAACGACCCAAAAAAGACTAGGGGTTCCGTCAATATGGCCGTTCAAAAAATTTTTTTCCTGATGAGTTCGAAACTACTGATTGGATTGAAATGAAATTTTACACATAGATGAAGAATAATGTATTCAAACTAGTTCAAGTCTGACCTTCCGGCCGTCCATCCGTATACACCATAACTGTCAAACGGTACGACCTAGAAACTAGAAATTTTCAGGGTAGGTTCGAATCTCGAATGCCGCGGTTAAGTTCGTTATTGGGAAAAATTCGACCAGGAGTTCTGTAAATATGGTCGCTTGAAATTCTTGGTAATTCCAAATACGGATTCGATCGTGACAAAATTTTGTTTTTTAATGGAGAATGATATATTCAAGCTACATTTTTTCAAGATCGCATAACATTTTTAATTCCAACAAATTATTGAATAAAAAATCCTTATATTTCTGCAGATTCTACCTACAAGGTGGATGAACGAGCGCTCAAAAGCTCCTGATTTCACGGCGGTGCTTTTTATAATATTTTTGACTAATTCTACGATTCTATACAGACAAATAAGGGAATCTTGAATTGTCCCATTCTCTATTTTAGTGGTTGCGCCGTATATTTTTGTGGATCTTGCGAAATGGAAGGAAGGAAATATTACCTAGATTTTCATTGTGCTTTTTTCATTGATTTTTATTCTGAAGCCATGATCTTCATTGAAAGAGGGGTTTTTTGAACATCTCATTATGAGAATTATACCTTAATTACCTAAGAAAAATCAATTCACATTAACTAATTTCAATCGAAAACTTTCCAGGGTATAAAACTTTGTTTCACTCCATTTCGTTCGCCTTGATTATATAATCACAAAACCAATTAAAATTCGAAACTTCGTTGGGGAAACTCGCATATTATAGTTGATCGCAAAATGGGAATGTTCCATGCACGAATGTAACGTATCTAACCCACGTGTGCTATGGAAACGGTTCGATTAATCCGTTTGAATCTAATTCAGCATCTCTGCGAGTGAAATTTCCAGAACAACAAACGTGGATGAAAAGCTGATGAATTGCTCAATTGCGGCAAAATATACTTCAAAGATTCACCTCGGGTATTCTATTCAGCAGGTGAACCGTAGAAGCCAAAAAGTTGTCAAGTAAATAGTCAACCACTCGTAGTATGAGGGGTTCCTTGATAATGCGAAAATATGTCTTATACAAACCATTTCTTGTTGGAAGTGCTTCAGAGTTCTTTACCCTAAATTAATTCAGAATTTGTTCAAAAGTTGAAGCGGGAATTCCTTTACGAATTCATGAACTCCTATTTCAGCAAATAATAAGAAATCCTTTTTTGTTCATTGGCTTCGGGACCACGAAACACTGGAAATTTTATAAAAATTTAGTATTCACTCGAGACTCTTAAGTTCCGATTGATTTCATGGTTTGAAATTTCGGGTTTTAGTAACGAAATGGAAGCGGACATGTACGGTGCACAAAAAAGAATATGGAAACTGTTGATAGGCATGAAAAAAAACACGAATGAAACAATACAACTGAAAACAATCACCAACGAAATGTGGGAAAAAATCTTTAAAATCCTTTACGCAGAACCAGAAAATAAGGAAGACCTACCAGGAGAAGACCCACAAAATAATGCTATAAACGAACAGGCAAAAATCACGACAGAGCAGGTAAATATGGCAGTAAAAAAGCTCAGAAACAGGAAGGCGCCAAGCGAAGATAGAATAACAAATGAAATGATAAAATATGGTGGGGACGCCATAAGAGAGGAATATACAAAACTGTTCAACATTCTAATTCAACACGGAAGAATACCGGAAGAGTGGAAAAGGAGTATAACGATACCTATCTTCAAAAAAGGAGACAAAACCAATCCCGCTAACTATCGTGGGATAACCCTGTTGAGCACTTCACTCAAACTGTTTACGAAGATTCTGGCTGACGAAATAACGACACTAATGCCAATCAGCGAAGAGCAACAAGTATTTAGAAACAACCGCTCCACCATCGATGAATTATTTATAACAAGGCAATTAATAGAGAAGTCCCTCGAGTATAACATCCCTGCATACCTCTGTTTCATCGACCTAACGCAGGCCTTCGATAAAGTACAACTGAAGGATGTAATCAATAGGCTGAAAAACAAGAATGTGCCCAAAGAGTACATAAACCTCATCAAAGATATGAACACAAACACAACAACGCAAATACGAGCAAGCTACACCCTAACGCAACATCTACGAACAAGGATAAGGACAAATAATAATCGGAGACAAAACTGGTAATCGCTAGAATTGAAGACGAGAATAAAAAATTTGAAAAGCACTGCCGTGAAGTTAGGAGCTTTTGAGGGCTCGTATATCCACGTTGTAGGTAGATTCGCATTTTCCAGTTTTAGAAACCAATTTGCTTGTACACATCCTTCTCCATTCGAGTGCAAAATTTCATCTCAATCGAATTAGTGGTTTCGAAGTAATCAGATGAACCAAATTGCGAACGGCCATATTCACGGTGGAATTCTGCTAATTAACGAACTAAATCGCGGCATTCTCTCTAGGTCTTTCCGTTCGAAGGTTATCGTGCTTACGGCCAGCCGGCCGGCAGGACAGACTCGAATTTTTCGACGGATTCGTCATCGGTGCGTCGAACTTCTTCGATTGAGGCCATTTTCTGCTCAAAATTCGAAAAATACAGACATCGTGACGAAATGAATAGCCCTCGTGTAAGTACAACGAGCGCTCAAATAGAATAAAAAAATATGCTGAAAAACAAGATGCTTTGTTGCTAGTACCAGATGTTTCGACATAACTTTCAAGTAGTAGCTACTTGATTCAAAAAAGTGTTCACAACAATTCAATAGAACTCAATACTCAATTGGGATCCAGAAAAGAAGGAACTCGAATACTGGGAGGAATATAATAAGTTACTTCAACAGAAATCGTCAATCAAGACACCTGATTACCTACACAGAACCGACGAAATGTTAAAGAACATAATCCTACAATGAAAAAAAATGACATAATAGTTACGAAATCCATTTATCCCATTACATTACTTGATTGACATATGGCTTATTAAATATTTATTCACCTTAACCCAATCATTAGTTCGAAACTTGCAAATAAATATTGCTTTAATGCTACTTTCCATGTAATAATGAGTGTAGTTCCTCTAAGTTCCTATAAAATTATTATGTCCTGATATCCGGGCAGGAATTGGAATAGAACGAAGTTATATTTGTCTGGCCAGGTGTGTTTTGACTAATAGAAGAACAAAGTGAAGCATCATCTCGGATGTTGGAAGCAACAGGAACCAAAGTATCGACTCTCAGCTGCTCAGCCAACCACCTGAGTATAGTCATGGTTCACGACTATCTGTTTAATATTGAGCAACTCTCTAGCAATATCAAGTGGCAAACTGAATAAACGGCGAAAGAGGAAATTGAAAGACGCCAATTTATTTGAGTAATGATGGAAATAATCCTGAGGAATCAAATGATTGGTCTGAGTAGGCTTCCTAAAAATATCGAACTCAACCCCGTCATCCGATCAGATCAACTCTATATCGGGAAAATTCAACACAGAATCCTTTTCAACCTCAATAGTGAACAAAATGTTGACATGCAGACCATTGAGCCAAGTCAAAAAATAATCATCACCCATAGCTCGGCGTTTGGAGTACACCTGAGGGATACGGGACACCACTTTGATCAATCCATCAATTCAAAGATCTTACATCGCTGTAATTTTGGTGTCAAACAGATGATTTTGGAGAAGATGTACGTCAATAAGTGTTCAAAAGATTCCGATGTTGACTTTTTGAACCGAGCTGGTATGTAACAGACTGTTGATTCCATATTGTTCTCTCTCATATATCTATTCATTCATACTATAATAATTGTTTTATCAGTAGCAAAATATTCACAATTTTATAAAATTTGGTTTGAATCGTTTTCTGAAGAGTTTGGAAAAGTCAGCTATCTGCAATGAAAATCATGAAGAATCTAGGTGAAGACATACATTCAATTAGACCCAATGTGAAAATTGAAGGGAATTAAGCGCTGTTTCACACGAACATAGCTTTCGAACCGTTTATCCAAATTTGAAACATTTCATTTAAGACCAGGCAATAGAGCAGAAAAGGGTCATTCTGTGACAAAAATCGTAGAAGAAAACCGCCAGTGGGGAGTTACGTGGGGTGGTCCGTGGATGTTCAGTGATATGTTTTCGACTCGCAAATATCATTACTTTTCTTGTAATTGCGAAGAAACAGCAAAAAAAACGGTGATTTTGAGCGTTCGTACTACTTACACGAGGGCTATATCATTTCGTCACGATGTCTGTATTTTTCGAATTTTGAGCCGAAAATGGTCTCAATCGACTATGTTCGACTCACTGATGACGAATCCGTCGAAAAATTCGAGTCTGTCCATCCGTCCGTCCGTCTGTCCGTAAGCACGAACACTCTCGAACGGAACAACCTAGAGACTTGAAATTTTCAGTCTGGGTTCAGTTCCCGAATGCCTCCGTTAAGTTCGATAATAGGCCAAATTCCACCAGGGGTTCCGTAAATTTGGCCGTTCAAAGTTTTGTTTCCCTGATTACTTGAAAACTATAGATTTGATCGAGATGAAATTTTGCACTCAAATGGAAAATGAGGTTTTCAAGCTACATGTGGAATTTTGTCCAGATCGCATGACCAGAACCATAGAAACCATAGAAAATTGTAACTTTTGAACGGAAACGCCTAGGGACTAGACATTTTCAGGATAGGTGTGGATCTCAAATGTCGTGATCACGTTCATCTATGAGCAACATTATACAAGGGGTTCCGTAAATACGGTCGTTTGAAATTTTGTTTTCTCGATAAATTCGAAACTACGGATTCGATCGAGATGAAATTTTGTATTTTAATCGAGAATGATATATTGAAGCAATATTTTGTCCAGATCGCATCACCAGAACCATAGAAACCATAGAAAATTGTAACTTTTGATCGGAAAGGCCTAGGAACATGAAATTTCAGGGTGGGTTTGGATCGCGAATATCGCGGTCACGTTCATCAATAAGCAAAATAAGACTAGTGGTTCCGTAAATATGGCCGTTCAAAATATTTTTTTCCTGATAGTTTCGAAACTACTGATCGGATTGGAATGAAATTACGCACCTAGCTGAGGAATAATGTATTCAAACTACGTGCAAATTTTGTCCAGATCGCATCACCAAGACCATAGATACCGTAGAAAATTCTAGAGAATTATCGAAAAAAAATTGATCAGCTGAAGCACTGACATGAAGTCTGGAGTTTCGCCTAAGTTTCAGAATTTTTTTGACAGCTGTCAAGAATTCCTTCAATTGATTTTTAAAACTGAAAAATGAGAATCTACCTACAAGGTGCATGTACGAGCGCTCAAAAGCTCCTGCCTTCACGGCAGTGCTTTTCGTAATTTTTTTAGTTTTTTGGTTGTAAAGTCTGAACCAATGGAGCGGTGCTAATACTGTCAACAGACGAATTGTAGAGAATGAAAAGATGAAAAAAATGTGTGCTAGTGCAACTCAATCGGGTCATTATTACCGGAGGAAAGCCGGAAAAACCGTGAAAATCAGCGTTTTTTCAAATCCTCATAACTCGAATTTCGAAGTTGTAGCGCTGGCTTTCCAAATGGAAGTGGTGGTTAGAAGATACTTTAGGTGTGCATAATCCAGACGTTGTCCGATAAATAGTTTTTGCGTAATTGCGATTTGAATTATTTGAGGCACTATTTTCCGGAAGAGCTGGATGCGTCGGAAGTAGTCCGATTTCAATTTACAAAACGGATTTTCAAAGAAGAAGTATAGTACTACAAAACGGCAAACTTGATTTTTCGTTAAAATGTTGCGAAAAAGGTGAAAAATACGTGGAAACATGACCAAAACCGGCTCAGTGCCACATCTGGGACGGATAGTGGTGGTAGCCGGCAGACGCGGGGAACCAAAATCGCGCTGAGGCCGGCGCGAATATTTACGTATATACCCCTACTACTTGACTGCAATCGAGCATTCGGCTGATTTTGGTCATGTTTGCATGCTTTTTTCACCTATTTTGAAGTATTTTAACGAAAAATCAATATCGCCTCTTTGTAGTTCTATACTTCTTCTTTCAAAATCCGTTTTGTAAATTGAAATCGGACTACTTCCGACGCATCCAGCTCTTCCGGAAAATAGTGCCTTAAATAATTCAAATCGCAATTACGCAAAAACTGTTTATCGGACAACGTCCGGGTTATGCACACTCGAAGTATCTATTGACCACTACTTTCATTTGGAAAGCCAGCGCTACAACTCCGAAATTGGCCGAGTTATGAGAATTTGAAAAAACGCTGATTTTCACGGTTTTTCCGGCTTTCCTCCGGTAATGATGACTCGATTGAGTTGCACTAGCACTCATTTTATTCATCTTTTCATTCTCTACAATTTGTCTGTTGAAAGTATTAGCACCGCTACATTGGTTCAGATTTTAAAAGCAAAAAACTAAAAAAACACCGTTTTTTGGTGTTTCTTCGCAATTACAAGAAAAGTAATGATATTTGCGAGTCGAAAACATATCACTGAACATCCACGGACCACCCCACGTAACTCCCAACTCGCGGTTTTCTTCTACGATTCTTGTCACGAAAAAATCTCTATTGCCTGGTCTAGATAACAACCGTAAATGTTCCATTTACGAAAAATTCTATTCGTGAATTATTCTCGTATCAAGCTTATTACGTGAACGTGACAAACGCTATTACCACTTCCTATTTCCCCTCAAATAGAATATGGAGGTGACGAATGAGTTTCATTCATAAACAGGAAATATAATGACCCGTTCAATTTTTTTCATAGTTTCAATCTATTCTAATATTTTGAATTAATACAATTGTCAACTATACGAGAGAATCAATGCTCAACGATAATAATAAATATCATTACTGGAAAACGGTATTTTTTTCGGTGTAGTCAGCAGGGGCGTAGCAAGTCTTACCCTCAAATATTTTTGAGTTCTTGATGTGGAAGGGGTTTTTTAGTTGAGTGAATATATACTCAGAGATTTAGTCTGGACAAAGGTCAAGGACTAGAAACCTAGGAAATCTGTGATAATAATAAGGTAAAAAATTACTAAAAGCACTGCCGTGAAGTCAGGAGCTTTTGAGCGCTCGTACATCCACCTTGTAGGTAGATTCGCATTTTCCAGTTTTAGAAATCAATTGAAGGAATTTTCGACAGCTGTCAAAAGAATTCTGAAACTTAGGCTAAACTCCAGACTTTATGTCAGTGCTTCAGCTGACCAACTTTTTTTCGATAATTCGCTAGAATTTTCTACGGTATTTATGGTCTTGGTGAAGCGATCGGGACAAAATTTGTAGTTTGAATACATTATTCCTGAGCTAGGTGCAAAATTTCATTCCAATCCGATCATAAGTTTCGAAACTATCAGGAAAAAATATTTTGAACGGCTCAAAATACAGACATCGTGACAAAATGATATATTCCTCGTGTAAGTAGTATGAGCGCTCAAAAATTAAAAGTCATAACTTTATTACATGGAATAAAATATTATTTTTTGGGCGCTCGTTATACTTACACGAGGGCTATTCATTTCGTCACGATGTCTGTATTTTTCGAATTTCGGGCCGAAAATGGTCTCAATCGACAAGGTTCTACTCACTGATGACGAATCCGTCGAAAAATTCGAGTCTGTCTGGCCGTCCGTCTGTAAGCATGATAACTTTCGAACAGAACGACCTAGAGACTTGAAATTTTCAGTGTGGGTTCAGTTCGTGGTGGCCTCTATGCTGGTAATGTTCGCCGATGATTCTTCGATCGCTATTAGAGCCTAGAGTTGGCAGGAATTGAAGTCGCTGTGCGAAACGATAGTACAATGTTTCACTAGTAATGTTCTTTCGTACTGAGCGAAGTGATTTATGTAAGTTAAATCACATAGATCAGTTTAAGCGATCGTTCTTTCGTTTTCAATCAGTTCCCCCTTATATAACTCCAAAGTGATTGCAAGTGATTATTCTGATCGCGAAATTTCTTTTTTCAATTAGATCACATTGGAAAAGTCAAAATTTGAAGTTTGATGTTATAGAATTTTATATACATAGAAGTGAGCGCATTCTTTCGGGCTTTGAGTGAATAAATATGTTCTGATTGCAAAATCACTTTCACTTAAATCACATAAGTTCCATCAGTTGAATCAGTACGAAAGAACACTACTATTGATTGGTGCCACAGAAACGCTCTTATTCTGAATCTGACGAAGTCGGTAATAGTCAGGTTTCGGAATTAAGATAATCCGAGTGTTGATCCTCTTGTTATAAAACACAAACAAGGCGAATTGAAGGCGACTGACGCGACGTCGTGAAATTTCTAGGCGTATGTGGACGGGAACCTTAGGTGGCATCTACACATTGATCATGTTTGTTAGAGGCTCAACAGTGCTTACTAACCCTTATTACGTCTCAGGAGTTCTCTTCCTGTCGACGAACTACTGACCATTTATTACAGCATGGTTTACAGTCATTCAAATTACAATGTAGTTTTTTGGGGCTCCGGAGCAGGGGCTAATCGACTGTTCATTTCTCAAAAGCGTATCGTACGACTTATTTTCAGACTTCGGCCATGCGATTCATGTCGTCCGATTTTCGGTCAATTTGGTATTCTTCCTTTCCCATGTATGGGAACTTCCTTAATTATATCCACCTTAACATCAGTAAATACAAAAGATGCTCTGACTTTCATGGGTATGAAAGACGTCACACTGATACCATAGCCTTCCCCAGACATCGTACAGCTAAATACGAGTCCTCACCAAGCTTTATAGGTATGAAATTCTACAATCATTTGCCTAATAGGTTGAAGTCAATGAATGGAAGGTCTTTCAAGCGAGAACGAAGTGTCTGTTAATTAGCGGATGCTATTATAGTGTTGATGAGTTCCTTGAGGACTCCATTCAGTAAAATTGTTTTTTTTTGAGCGCTCGTACAACTTACACGAAGGCTATATCATTTCGTCACGATGTCTGTATTTTTCGAATTTTGAGCCGAAAATGGTCTCAATCGACTATGTTCGAAACCGTCGAAAAATTCGAGTCTGTCCGTCCGTCCGGCGTCCGTCCGGCCGTCCGTAAGCACGATAACTTTCGAACGGATCAACCTAAAGACTTGAAATTTTTAGTGTAGGTTCAGATCCCAAATGCCTCGGTTGAGTTCGTTAATGGGCCAAATTCCACCAGGGGTTCCGTAAATATGGCCGTTCAAAATTTTGTTCTCCTGATTACTTCAAAACTACAGATTCGATCAAGATGAAACTTTGCACTCAAATGGAGATTGAGGTGTTCAAGCTACATGTGAAATTTTGTCCAGATCGCATGACCAGAACCATAGAAACCATAGAAAATTGTAACTTTTGAACGAAAACGCCTAGGGACTTGAAATTTGCAGGATAGGTGTGCATCTCGATTGACGTGATCACTTTCATCTATGAGCAAAATTATACTAGGGGTTCCGTAAATATGGTCGTTTGAAATTTGGTTTTCTTGATAATTTCAAAACTACAGATTCGATCGTGACGAAATTTTGTATACTAATGAAGAATGATATATTCAAGCTACACTTCTCCAGATCACATGACCAGAACCATAGAAAATCATAACTTTCGAACGGAAAGGCCTAGGGACTTGAAATTTTCAGGATAGGTGTGGATCTGAAATTTCGCGTTCACGTTCATCAATGAGCATAATTATACTAGGGGTTCCGTAAATACGGTCGTTTGAAATTTTGGTTTCAAGATAATTTCGAAACTACGGATTCGATCGAGATAAAATTTCATATTTCAATCGAGAATGATATATTAAAGCAATATTTTGTCCAGATCGCATGACCAGAACCCTCGCCAGAACCATAGAAACCATAGAAAATTGTAACTTTTGAACGGAAAGGCCTAGAAACTCGAAATTTTCAGGGTGGGTTTGGATCGCGAATTTCACGGTCACGTTCATCAATGAGCAAAATTAGACATATGGTTCGTTAAATATGGCCGTTCAAAATGTTCTATTCCTGATAATTTCGAAACTACCGATTCGATTGGAATGAAATTTTGCACCTAGCTGAGGAACAATGTATTCAAACTACGTGCGAAATTTTGTCCAGATCGCATCACCAAGACCATAGATACCGTAGAAAATTCTAGCGAATTATCGAAACAAAATTGATCAGCTGAAGCACTGACATAAAGTCTGGAGTTTCGCCTAAGTTTCAGAATTTTTTTGACAGCTGTCGAAAGTTCCTTCAATTGATTTCTTAAACTGGAAAATGCCAGGTGCATGTACGAGCGCTCAAAAGCTCCTGCCTTCACGGCAGTACTTTTCGTAATTTTAACTTTGTTGATTTCAGGAAATTGATTGTCAATCTGACGTTTAATCCTCTGTGTCGAAAACACCAAACTGAAAACACCACATGTTGGGTATTATCGCTGTAATCCATAGGTGATTGGATGAAATTTGACACATGACTCTAAATTGAGTAATTTGATTCGACTACTATAGTTAGTAAAAAATTATCATGGAAAGACTCACGCCGCAACAATGTTCACAAATTATTGAAATTTATTTTCAAAATCAGTGTTCTATTCGCCAAACTTATAGAGCACTTCGTTACAGATCAATGATCAATGATTATTTGTTTCAAAATTTGAATGGTATCGACCCAGAAGTGGTCTGGTTCCAACAAGATGTTGCTACCTCATGCTGCTACCGTAACAATTAATTTATTGAAAGAAAGATTTGGCGAAAACATTATTTCGAGAAATGGTCCAATTAATTGGCCTCCAAGATCAGGCGTCATAACTCCACTGGATTATTTTCTTTGGGGGTATGTCAAGTCATTGGTTAATGCTGATAAACCAGAAACAATAGACGCTTTGGAAGCCAACATAACTCGTGTTATCGATGAAATAAGGCCTGAACTACTCGAAAATGTGGTCCAAAATTGGTCAAGTCGAATGCGGTTCCTCCGCATATGTGGTGGACATATGCCGGAAATTGATTTTTGAAACATGTCATGAAATTATTTTCCACATAGAAAAAATTTGGCTTCAATCTTAATTCAAATGTGTTTTATTTCAGTTTAAAGTTCTATCACTCTAAAAAAATTACGAAAAGCACTGCCGTGAAGGCAGGAGCTTTTGAGCGCTCGTACATGCACCTTGTAGGTAGATTCGCATTTTCCAGTTTTAGAAACCAATTGAAGGAATTTTTGACAGCTGTCAAACAAATGTCAAAAAAAAATTCTGAAACTTAGGCGAAACTCCAGACTTCATGTCGCTGCTTCAGCTGATCAATTTTGTTTCGATAATTCGCTAGAATTTTCTACGATATCTATGGTCTTGGTGATGCGGTCTGGACAACATTTTGCACGTACTTTGAATACATTATTCCTCAGCTAGATGCATAATTTCATTCCAATCCGATCAGTAGTTCCGAAACTATCTAGAAAAAAATATTTTGAACGGCCATATTTACGGAACCCCTAGTCTCATTTTGCTTATTGATGAACGTGACCGCGATATTCGCGATCCAAACCCACCCTGAAAATTTCAAGTTCCTAGGCCTTTCCGTTCAGAAGTTACAATTTTCTATGGTTTCTATGGTTCTGGTCATGCGATCTGGACAAAATATTGCTTCAATATATCATTCTCGATTAAAATACAAAATTTCATCTCGATCGAATCCGAAGTTTCGAATTTATCGAGAAAACAAAATTTCAAACGACCGTATTTACGGAACCCCTTGTATAATATTGCTCATAGATGAACGTGATCATGACATTCGAGATCCACACCTATCCTGAAAATTTCAAGTCCCTAGGCATTTCCGTTCAAAAGTTACAATTTTCTATGGTTTCTATGGTTCTGGTCATGCGATCTGGACAAAATTTCGCATGTAGCTAAAACACTTCATTTTACATCTGAATGCAAAATTTCATCTTGATCGAATCTGTAGTTTTCAAGTAATCAGGGAAACAAAACTTTGAACGGCCATATTTACGGAACCCCTGGTGGAATTTGGCCCATTAACGAACTTAACCGAGGCTTTCGGGATCTGAACCTACACTGAAAATTTCAATTCTCTAGGTTGATCCGTTCGAGAGTTATCGTGCTGACGGACGGACGGACGGACGGACAGACTCGAATTTTCCGACGGATTCGTCATCAGTGAGTCGAACATAGTCGATTGAGACCATTTTCGGCTCAAAATTCGAAAAATACAGACATCGTGACGAAATGATATAGCCCTCGTGTAAGTAGTACGAGCGCTCAAAAACACCCGATATTATTATTCGTTTCAAATTAATTGAATTCATTCGCATGAACGTTGAAGGTGATTCTTTTTCTGAGCGCTCGTTCTACAACTATATCATTTCGTCACGATGTCTGTATCTTTCGAATTTTGAGCCGAAATGGTCTTAACCTTTAACTACTCGAGCCGGTGTATAGATACACCACCCGAACTAAAATTGCTCTTGTTCTTATTAATTACCGATTTTGTCTCTACGTAACCTTTTAATGGAGTATCTACTAGAGAAAGTTGGAAATTATAAATGCAATTCGATTGATTTCCTTTTCTTGAAAAGACTTTCCAACTGTTGCGAAATTAGCAGTATTGCACTTACCGCATTTCGAAATCATGTATCTCCTCCAGGGTCAAGTTGTTGGCCACGTCCAAAAGCTGCTTCATATTTTCTTCCCTCTGTTTCTGGAACTTTCCAATATTCTCAACGTTTGACACGAAATCACTACCGTTCTTCAGCAAAATAGTCGACACATTCGTATGATCCAAACTCAATGACGGCTGCTGTACCACGATAGTCGCTTGAGGTGTTTTTCTTCCGAAATGTACTGAGTTGTCCAACGGATTCGTAGTTACATTTATAGGAGATGGAGATATAGTTGATGCGTCGAGCTTTGCCCCCACCTCTCTAAGACATTTGTTCAAGCACACGCTTCCTCGCTTTTCCGTGGACACCGGCGCGTGCAATGTGTTGGAGATTCCGTTTCCTTGGCACTTGTCCATTGATTCTGTGAAGAAATCTATTCGTAAGTCAGGTGGTGTCATCTTAGCTTTATCTCGGTATTTCGCGACCTGTTGTTCGTCATAACTGAATTTGTCACGATGCTTGGGAGAGTGGTGTCTCCTGCTTGATTTCTTATGTCTGTGTTTTGGTCGGGGTGAATCAGTTTCGTTTTCCGAAGACGAGTGCATGGGAATCTCGGCTCTCCTTTTCGGCGACGTTCTCTGCCTCTCCTCACCTTCGACCTCCAGTTTCCTCCTGAAGCTTCTTCTGTGTTCCTTTGTTTCTCTCTTTAAACTATCCTCAGAATCCATTGTCTCGATACTGTCAAAATCATTTTGTGCTGCTTTGTAACTATTCCGCCGTCTAGCTTCTAACTTGAGCGCTTCGATCTGGTGCTCCATCAGCCTTTCCACATTTATCCTATCCCCTTCACTATCGTACTTCTTCTCATCGTAATTTGTCATAATGGTTGGGGTCATACTTCCTTTCGGAGTATCTCCTGATTCACTTTCTTGTGTAGTATCTATCGAAGACTGGATCTCGAAATTGAATCTCGATTCCTTTTTGGCAGTAGGAGGGGTCTGCTGAAGTGCTGTCGCCGGTGTTTTCGGTGTAACTGGCAAAGGCTGAAGTATCTGATTCGAAAAATTTGGGTTATCTATTATATTTTCCGAATTGAGGTAATCCACTGGTTCGGTTATATCTAAGCTGTCCTCGGTGTTGTCCCCGTCTGTCGCTGTCATTGTTGTAACTATCGTATTCGAGCTGTCGGTGCTTGTATTGATTGTGGTCTCTGAAGCGGAGCTTGAGCCCATAACTACCACTTTGGGGACGGCAGTAGGATCCTGAAATCGGGAAGGTATTAATTAGTTTTGGTTAATTTCGAAGCCGATGTCTCACTACATTTATTTCAATCAGATAAGATTCGGTTTATTTGTTAGAAACTGAGAACCTATCTTAATCATTCGGACCAGCGTTCTATATACAAAGAGAGAAGATGGCTGATTGAGATTCAATAATTGGATCAATAACGGATGCGGTCGTTCAAGAAATAAAACATTGAACATCAAGGTTCACAAATAATTTAAAATACAAAGTGGTTAAGAAAGTATTTTTATACGCTTTAGTACCAAATGTATATTGTGAAGCTGCTTAAAGGTTAGGCGCGACAGCCGCGCAAGATATGTACGAGCGCAGCCGATTTATCATCTGCCGTGCGAGTTATCTATGCATGAACTTCTGTTCAGACCGCTGATCCTGCGCGGTAAGCGATTCAAATTAACTGCAATGAAACAACGGTTCAAATTGCGCGCGGTTTATTCACTGGGGTTCCTTCGCCGCGCACCTAAAAACCGACAGATTTCGTTTCAGCCCGCGGCAATTTTTGAGGTTGCTTGGGCGGCAACAGGAAATTCACTGAGTTCTGCTGCTGCGCAAACCAATATTCGAAGGTTTGCCGTGCGTAACCGAAACGCGCTTTTACATTTTCACATTTACGTCATTACATGTTCAACTCTAGAGTATATAGGAAGTGCATACATAGGGAGTGTTGATGTTCTGTGAACTTATTTTTCAATTAAATTAATTGTCAAAACTCAAGAAGAATCGTTGTAGGGATTATGGAATCATGAGCAGACAAGCTCCCGGAAATTTGTACATTTGGACAAAAGAGTCTCAGTATACAGGGTGTTTCATGAGTGGTTGGCCATAGCCTAATGGTGAATGCAGGTCATCCAGGCCTTTCAGAAAAGTTGCTTGTTTTGCATCCTGAGGCTATTAGTTTAGGAGATACAGGGTGATTTATGGATTTCGGCCTAAATTTACGATAGCCATATCTTTGGAATCTGAGGTCCGATTTTGATCAAATTTCATGGGTTAGTTCAATTCAAGAAATCGTTCCGAATGGCTCACGAAATATCATTATTTTCAGGGCACTTATCAGAATACCGTGGTTTATTTTCCAAGCTTCATAATCTATAATTTCTAATCTAAAAAAAAAACCTAATTCAATCCGAAAAATTAATATTTCATTTCAAATGGCCTACTTGTTACAAGCGAGTAGCGATTGAACGAATTCATTTTTCAAGTAATTTTTTTGAAATGAGATCCTGATTTTAATCCTTTCTTGATAATATTTCTTGTCTTTTGCTGAGTTTGTGAATTTCAAAGATAAAGATCGTAATAACTTATAAAGTAGGTGAACCATTTTGTAAAATGTAATCCGCAACTGTATTTCTTTCACAACACAAATAACTAGATATATATTTTTTATTTTTTTCAAAAACTTGAAAACTAATTATTTCACTCCACAATACAAAATTGAAAGACCACTATCATGAGAGATGTTCTAAAGTCCTTCCAACTCGCTACATTTCCTAGCTCTCGAAATGAGATTATTCATTGCCCTTTTCATCATATCGGGATTTCGTTTTGATTCTGCGTAAGCTTCTTTTATTTCGGATTGGATAAATCGATCAACTGCGTCGATTACTGGGATTAGAGTTGTATAAGGGAGATATCAATGATTGTTATAGACTTGGAGGGAAGAAACTTTCCCTATCAAGTAAGTAAATTAAATATGTAGTTTCGAAAAAATCCATAGCTCGATTAAGCATACTTTTAATTACTTCTTTACGCAGCGTGTTACAACACTCAGTAGGAGCTGGTTTAGAATACAAAGGAGTTGAACAGAAAGATAAAAAATTCAAAATTTCAGCAAAAGACAGGAAATATTAACACGAAAAGACTAAAATCAGGACCGGATTTAAAAAAAAATACATAAAATATTAATTCGTTCAATCGCTACCCGCTCATCCAAAATGAAAATTGAATTTTTTAGACTGAATAATGTATTTTATCTACTCCGATTGAATAATATAGTCAATACTCAACTACTTTCGATGGAGTAATGATATATGTAAACAAACACCGTGAGTGTTCTCACTCACTCCTATAACTCTCGTGTGTGATTGGCCGTAAGGGAACAGACCATTATTAGTATTGAGGGGAGGGTCACTTGAATAATTTTGACGTTTAATCAAATTGAGTTGATACCTAATTATTATAGTGGATATTTCGCTGAAAAAGATTAATTCAGATAGTGAAGATGAATTATTATGTACATCTTCAGAAATAAGACAATCAGCTGATGTTACCATAAAGAATTTGTTGCCCGAAAAATACCAAAACAAATATGAAGGTATATACAACAATTTTCAAGATTGGCGTAGCAGTAAGAATATCAAGTCATTGTTCACAGAGAATGTTCTTTTGGCATATTTTAGTGAACTTAGCACTAAATATGAAGCATCGCCCCTATAGACTGTCTACTCCATGCTAAGAAGCACAATCAACATAAATAATGCATGGTTATATGTATCTATTAAGATTTTTAAATAATGTTCTTTCTCTGTACTTGTATCTTAGTATTTATTGTTACAATCGTAGATAAAGTATAGTATTCAACTTGCGGTAATGGTCATAACTCACTTGATGAATTACAGCACTCGCCTCCGGCTCGTGCTGCAAACTTCATCTGCGTGAGTTATGACCTACATTACCGCTCGTTAAATAATATACTATTTTCATCGCAATAATGACATTTCTCTGAGTCATAAAAAATATATGGATTTTGAGCCTTGAGAGATAAACCACGATATTCTGAGTACTGCCTTGAAAATATTGATATTTCGTGAGCAATTCGGAATGACTTCCTAAAGTGAATAAATCCATGAAATTTGATCCAAATCGGATCTCAGATTCCAAAGTTATGGCTATCGTAAATTCAGGCCGAAATCCATAAATCACCCTGTATCTCCTAAACTAATAGCCTTAGGATACAAAACAAGTATCTTTTCTGAGAGGCCTTGATGACCTCCAATCACCACTAGGCTATGGCCGACCAGTCATGAAACAACCTGAATAACACTTCGAGGTATTCTTCTTAAATTCCTCTGCTTAGCTTCTTTCTTTATTGGAGTAAGTATAATAATACTTTTTTACTCGTTCAATCGATATTTAGTGTATTGATGTTGGTTTGTAATTTGTTCGTTCCACCTTTAGGGTTACAGTGCATTCTACTGGTTCATGACCAATCGAGGTCTTTTTATAGTGGGAGGTTATTCAGAACCCTCATTTCCATTTCATTGGTCGTATCTGACAACTAATTGTATTAATCCTGAGTTCTAATCTAGTATTTCATTCCTGGTGTACCAAGTAGTATTTTTCTATGTGAGATTTCATTGAGTGCTCGTTTTACTTACACGAGGGCTATATCATTTCGGAACGATATCTGCATTTTTCAAATTTTGATCCGAAAATAGTCTCAATCAACAAGGTTCGACTCACTGATGAAGATTCCAACGGAAAATTCAAATCTGTCCGTTCGGCCGGCCGTAGGTACGATAACTCTCGAACAGAGCAACTGAGAGACTTGAAATGTTCAGTATGGGTTCAATTCCCAAATGCCGTGGTTAAATTCGTTAATGGGAAAAATTCTACCAGGGGTTCTGTAAATATGGCAGTTCGAAATTTTTTTCTCCTGATGACTTCGAAACTACCGATTCGGTCAAAATGAAATGTTGCACTCGAACGGAGAATGACGTGTTCAAGCCAAATTTTGTCCAGATCACATAAACAGAACCATAGAAAGCATGGAAAATTATAACTTTCGAACGGAAAGGCCTAGGGACTTGAAATTTTCAAAATAAGCGTAGATCTCGAATCTCGCGGTCACGTTAATCAATGAGCAAAATTTGACTATGTTCGTTTGAAATTCAGTTTTTTGACAAACTCAAACCTATGAATATGATCGTGACAAAATTTTGTATTTAAATTGAGAATGATATATTCGAGCTAAATTTTTTCCAGATCGCATGATCAGAACCATAGAAACCATAGAAAATCATAACTTTCGAACGGAAAGGCCTAGGGACTTGAAATTTACAGGATAGGTTCGGATCGCGAATTCCGCGGTCACGTTCATCATTGAGCATAATTAGACTAGGGGTTCCGTAAATATAGCCGTTCAAACTTTTTTTTCCTGATTATTTAGAAACTACCCATTGGATTGGAATGAAATTTCGCACATAGATGAAGAATAATGTGTTCAAACTACGTGGGAAATTTTGTCCAGATCGCATCACGAAGACCACCAAAAAAATAATTTTTCCCCGATTTTTGAAAATTTGGGCTTCAGAGGGTTAAAGCCCTGGTTTCAAATCCCTAGGCCTTTCCATTACAAAGTTATAATTTGCTATGGTTTCTATGGTTCTGGTCATGCGAGCTGGACACAATTTTGCATGTAGCTTGAACACGTAATTCTCCATCTGATTGCAAAATTTCACCTCGATCGAATCTGTAGTTTCGAAGTAATCAGGAAAACAAAATTTCGAGCGGCCATATTCACGGAACCCTTTGGCGAATTCTGCCCAATAACAAACTCCACCGCGGCATTCGAGATTCGAACCTACCCTGAAAATTTCAAGCTTCTAGAACATTCCGTTCGAGAGTTATCGTGTATACGGTCGGACATACAGACTCGAATTTTTTGACGAATTCGTCATCAGTGAGTCGAACATACTCGTTTGAGACCATTTTCGGCTCAAAATTCGAAAAATAGAGACATCGTGACGAAATGATATAGCCCTCGTGTAAGTAGTACGAGCGCTCTAAAATGGTATCATTTCTTCATTTATCGCTTATGAAATGAAATAAAACATTTTTTTTCTTTTGTAAGACAGCTATTTTACATTTGGTGCATTCCATTCTCGAATATGCCTGGGTACAATTTCTGCAGCGTTTTTTTTGGCTCGATATGGCCAGGCCAGTGACCAACCCCATCATATAGAATATCGTTTGTTTCACCAAATCTATATTAATAACAGAGGATCTATGGTTTACGTATGTAAAAGCATCACGTTCAAACGACTGCACCAAATTTGATAATTCTTTTTCAGTTGTGTTCATTATTATCACGAAAAACTGTATACAACGAAATATTCCCGAAAAAAACCGTACGGAAAAGAAAAAAAGGCTTTCTTTTTTCCTCCGACCAATGCGAACAATCATAGATTACTTATATTTCATGAAAATTTTGACACTTGTGTGAGTGAAGTTTATCGTGTTTCTAGAAATTGCTTAGAAGTTTATCACTGTGTTTGGTATATTATATCGTTGTGTTGTGGGCGAGTTCGTAATGATCGAGACAATGAGCAAAGAGAATGAGAGGTTCTCAATCAAAATCTGCCCCAGCTCCGGAAGAATCGATATTATCGATCTCAGGCAAGATACAACAAAATATAGAATCCAATGAAATGATCAACTTTGAGAGTTTGGCATTTAGATATGATCCCACATTCGATTATGCTAGCAATATATTGGTGGCTTTTGGAAATACTGCAATGCTCTGAGATATCAACACGAACCCCCAAGATTATGTTGTTTGAATGGAAAAATCAAATTGCAACAACTGACAACGCCACCCGAACCTTTGAATTCGTTACTTTCAGGACAAGAACCTCTATCTAAACATTCTATGACATAATTTGGTTCAAACATAATTGAGGGAGGAGGTTTCAATCCAACTTTTGAGGTATTTTTTTTCTATATCGCACATCTCACACATTGATCATAACATATACCTACCTACGAATATGAAAATTCTTTTGAGGCCCATAAATAAGGCTGAGGATAAAGGTAAGGGTGAGGGTTGGGTAAGGTTAGGGTTAATAATAATCCAACGTATACTTTAGCCACAGCAACGCGTTGCCGGGCCTGCTAGTTTCCTATAATTTCATCATCAAAAAACATTTTGAAGTACTCTAGCGGTGTCAATAACTCATTAGACCCTTCGAAGAGTATATTGCAAGTCGTGTCTGTTTTGTCTATATCCTTCTTTCTCCATAAGAGACGTGTGTTCACATTTCTTTCCTGAAGCACTAAGTTCGATAAAGGAAGGAGTTCCTCCTTGTCCCATTCATATTCACTGTCTGCATCATTGGAAACCTCTTCTGGGGGTTTCGAAAGAAAATTTCCGTTCATAGGATCCAATAATTTTCCCAAATTTTCTAGTCTAGTTGAGTTTCTCTTCCTTTTTAGAAAAACCAACTCTACTCATCTGAAAAAGAATGAAACAATATTTATCTCTTCCAAAATTATGTACAAAATAACTCTTGACGCCCACTGACGCTAAATGGAATCATAGTTTTTCACACTCGTGAAACGTAGTATATCATCAAAAATTGCTGATATTATTAATTGAATGCCTAAGAGGAACTATTGTTTTTACACGCATCTTAACAAAAATATGAAAAGTTACTCACCTTGATGGTAGATATACACTCAATAACAGTAAACAATGAAATGCCTATCACTAGAAAATTGCACGTGCGAAACTAACAGCCTACTTATCTCGCTGAAACTCAAGATAACAACGAACCAAACGGCACAGAAAAGATTAGAATCGGACTCAAGTATTTTGCGCATGACTGTTGAAACATCGAAATGCCATATGGCATCATCGGGCTGGAAAGGGTTGAACCCAAATTTTTTCATTGAAATTTTTTTTCTCATCCTCCAGTCTCTTCAAACCTAGACTCGCAATGTCTAGCGAACAAAGAAAACAATTTCGAGGTAAGATGAGGCTTTTACATATTTCAATAACAACCTCATTCTTCCTGGCTTTAGGAGAATATTTTAGTCGAATTACGCTGGCAGTTCTTTGAGATGGATGTTTGTGAACTTAATTTCCAATTGCAGTTTCTCTGAATCAGTAATTTCCATTTTTTTTGAGTTTGGCATACTAAGATTTCGAAATGCTTTTCTGCTCTCGGAATTTATATCATCGTCAGAAGTTATATTGAGGCTGAATTGGGTTGTTCCAGTCTCTCTGCGAATGTGTTCGCTTTGACTTCGTTCGTGTTCACCTTGTGGCGATAGGTGAGTTCTGCTATGCCTTATAGTGATTAACTTGTTCAAATGCCATAGTGGGTTGTAGTTAAAACTTTTTGGTCACATCCTTCATTGAATAACTCTTGGTGTATATTTCCCTTTCGAATTCTATCGCTTTTCTGGAATTCTTTCCGGAGAAGGCGGCTGAAGCCACACCCTAGGTTAGAAATTGTGTTTATTCAACTATGCAAGGAACAAACACCTTTCCATGTTCAACTCAAGGGAAATAAGGGAAATAGAGAAGATAAAATAGAAAATTTTCAAGAAATCATTTACCTGCTTGGTAGAACTTCTTGTGGCATTCCGTCCAGTTTTGAAATGTAGACGTCTGAGGGCGGAGGTGGCAGTGGTGATAAGGTCGTCAGGTGGTCGGGGTGATCGGGGGCCCGACTGCGAGTTCACGGTCATTCTAGAGGGGCGTGGACTTGAATTTGTACTGGAACAAGGGCTAGCAACGCCGCTTCCGTCAGACGTCACAGTCTGAAACGATAAATGCAGGAATTCAAGTCACGTTTAATTTTGTTTTATTGTTTATAATAAGTACTTCATTCATTAGCAGATATCCTTCCTACATCTTCTTGATTTTGTGCCATAATTATAATGAAATTCTATCATTTTTATTCCAGAAAACACAATTTCTTACCCACGTTATAATTTTTATTGTTTTACGTTTTTGGAAATACGTAAATCGGAAATCATCTGGAACTTCGAACTAAATCAAATCGAATCGACCAGCAAATAAAAATGACCATAAAATATTGATAGAAGGATTCCTCAGTAGCTCATTCAATACTCGAAAGAAAAAGAATGAAGCAAACGCAGCAGTGAATCCAAATGAATTGAATCTTCTTCACATCGAGTTATTTCTTCCTCTAGATCACGGTGGTGAACTAGTTCCGTACTGCAGTACCCAGTTGTATCTTAAAAAAAAACTTCATTTCGTTTCTTGAGCTCATATTTTTTTTCACAGGAAGCTGTCAAATTTCACGTAAAAAATGCAAATCCCAGAATCGTCATGCAGTCTGGTTCTATACACAAAGATTTGAACTATCAAAATAAGAGAACTTTCAACTTTCACGATAATGAAAGTAACAAAGATATTCGAAAAGGCAAGTAAGTTAGCACAGGAGCTCAGAAAAGTGGATTATGACCTCGCAAAAAATACACAAATGATGACAATCTACCGTAGAGGACCCTAGAACCAATTACCGGGAAACGGAAGGTGAGTGAAAAAAAAATTAGAAAAGCACTGCCGTGAAGTCAGGAGTTTTTGAGCTCTCGGTCATCCACCTTGTGGGTAGATTCGCATTCTACATTATAAGAAACCAATTGGAAAGAATTTGACAGCTGTCAAAGAAAATTTTCAAAATACAGACTTCAAGTCAGTATGAATAATAATGGCTGTTTATCTGAATTGATCAAATTCAAGAATGAAAATTGGAAAATTTCACGAGATAAACTAATAAGCAAGCCAACAAGACAATTCATGTATCCCAGATACCAACGAAATTTATCACTTGCAATCGTAGACCGGTTTCGATCCATTTCAGATCTCATCAGTACGACTATGCAACGTTATAAACTCGATGAATGAAACAATAGGTCTTAAAACATAAGGTAACGTAGTACTGAGAAAAATTTCCCAAATCACGCCACCTGTCTGTTCCAAAGTCAACTGTCTCAAATATCTGTAGATCAAAAACTGTCTTATCGGCTCTCCTGATACGAAATACACATGTATGACAACGCCGTAAACATTACGTGCATTAATAGTCACACATGGAAATTCAACGGATTCAAGCTGAAGCCTTATTCGTCTGAATAATTGACTCATGAATAATAATGGCTGTTTATCTGAATTGATCAAATTCAAGAATGAAAATTAGAAAATTTCACGAGATAAACTAATAAGCAAGCCAACAAGACAATTCATGTATCCCAGATACCAACGAAATTTATCACTTGCAATCGTAGACCGGTTTCAATCCATTTCAGATCTCATCAGTACGACTATGCAACGTGATAAACTCTGTTCCAATGTCATACTGACTTTGGAACAGACAGGTGGCGTGATTTGGGAAATTTTTCTCAGTACTACGTTACCTTATGTTTTAAGACCTATTGTTTCATTCATCGAGTTTATCACGTTGCATAGTCGTACTGATGAGATCTGAAATGGATCGAAACCGGTCTACGATTGCAAGTGATAAATTTCGTTGGTATCTGGGATACATGAATTGTCTTGTTGGCTTGCTTATTAGTTTATCTCGTGAAATTTTCCAATTTTCATTCTTGAATTTGATCAATTCAGATAAACAGCCATTATTATTCATAAGTCAATTATTCAGACGAATAAGGCTTCAGCTTGAATCCGTTGAATTTCCATGTGTGACTATTAATGCACGTAATGTTTACGGCGTTGTCATACATGTGTATTTCGTATCAGGAGAGCCGATAAGACAGATTTTGATCTAAAGATATTTGAGACAGTTGACTTTGGAACAGACAGGTGGCGTGATTTGGGAAATTTTTCTCAGTACTACGTTACCTTATGTTTTAAGACCTATTGTTTCATTCATCGAGTTTATCAGTAGCGATTGAACCCTCGAGGAGTGCAGACGTATTGAGAAATGCGCATGTGTGCCAAGTGAACTAACAAATTTTATTATGCAGGTAGTCTAGTTCTAGATAACCTCGTATAGAATCGAAGAAATAACTGTGTTGAGTCCAGGTTTAGATCGATGGTTCCACAGATAATTTTACATTGAAGAGACAAAAGTGAATTTAGTGAAAAGTGAAAAAAGTGTTTAAGTGTTGTTTTGCTGAGTCACTCTGACAAAATGTCGGAATACGACTCTGCAAATGAGGACAGAGAATCCGACGCAGAAAACTTATCGGATGAAGAAATATCAGATATGGATATTGAAGAAGAAGAAGTTAATGATGAATCCGAAAAAGATCGGATTATAAAAGAACAGAAGGACCAGATCAACAGCCTCATGAGTCAACTGAAAGTTTTGACGGAGAGTCTTAAAACTTTATCAGATGAGGTGAAATCCTTGAGAGCAGAAATGTCTCAGCCCTCGAAGCCGCGGAAACGGGCTAAGAGAAAAGAAAATGGCTTCTCCTCTGGAACAGAAGAGAGAGTGTCAACCCCCGCACCAGCAAAAGAGGCCCTCATAGGACAACCCGGAAGGAGTATTATAGCTGCAGGAGAGCCAGCTAAGAAAATGACATACACTGCAGCGCTGCAAAAAGTGAATCGCCCAGTAGAAGCTTCTTCTGCACCCGCCGAAGAAATTGGAGTCTTTATTCCAATTGAGCCGAGGAAAGAAAAGGTCCCACCAGTGACCTTGAAGGGCACTGCCGACTGGACTCAAATGTCGAGAGAAATGCAAGCGAAAGGTATAAATTATCAAAGAGCGACCACAGTAAGGGACGGCATTCGTGTTGTACCTCAATCCCCCGATGACCACAGGAAGATGACGAAATTCCTCGAGTCAAAGGGAAAAGAATTCTACACGCTCCAAAGGGAAGAAGAAAAGAAAATCTACGCGGTGGTACGATATCTACCACTAGACGCAGATATTACCATCATCAATGAAGACTTAGCCGAGCAAGGCGTTACCGACGCGGATGTCATAAGGATGACATCCAACAAAACCAAGAAGGCAATACCCTTATTTTTGGTGAAAACCCAAAATAAGAAGGTATTCGAAGTGAAACAGCTCTACGGTATAAATTGTGTAGTAGAGCCGAAGAAAAAGAGCATTGGACCTGGCCAATGTCATAGATGTCAACGTTACGGACATGCGCAAAGTAAATGCACATTCCCATGGAGATGTGTTAAATGCTCTGGAGCGCACAATAGTAAAGATTGTACGCTAACAAGAGAAAACGAGGAGAGAAATGCTACCTGTGCGCTCTGCGGAAAAACAGGTCACCCAGCCAGCTACAAAGGATGTAGCGAGTGGAAACTGGTGACCAAAAAGAAGACTGCGACCAAAGCAAGAAAAGAAGAAGAGAAAAAGATGCCTACTGTCCAACAAGAACAGAAGGAAGGAGATAAGAAGAAGAAAACGCTACCACTCAAACAAGAGCAGAAGAAAGAAGCCCCAAAAAATGGAAAATCTAAGAAAAGCAGCCAAAAGAAGAAAGAAGAGACCAACAAGAAAGGACCCGAAACCACCGAGGATCTAGATACCTTCACCAAAAATATCATGAGCAAGCTCATGAAATTCCTGGAAATAGAGATGGACAAAAAGTTCCGAAAACTCACTAAACCCAACTAATGGAGCTAGTGACTAACGAAAATAAAAACAAACTTAAGATAGTCTCATGGAACGCAAACGGTCTACGAGCCCGTAGATCTGAAATAGAAGAAATAATATCCGAGAAACAACCGGATATTATAGCCATTCAAGAAACGAGACTATCTACAAGAAATAGAATTTCATTTCCCGACCATGAAATATACAGAAATGACAGAAATTGTACAGGAGGGGGCGTAGCCCTAATAGTCAAGAGGAACATCGACCACTATTTTGACGATATACTAAATAATGGGAAAATAGAAGCCGTCTCGATTATAGTGAATACGAATCGAGGACAAATGAAAATTACGTCAGCCTACAAACCACCCCAAAACGACTTAATAGAGGAAGATCTGAAGAAGATGCTCGAAGGAAACTACCCGAAAATCATTATTGGCGATATGAACTGCAAATCAAGAGAATGGAATAGCAGAACTGAAAACCAAAATGGGAAGAAGCTTAAGAAGTACGCCGAAAAACTAAATGCCATAGTATTAGGACCTGAAATTCCGACCTACCTGCCCAGAAGTAATGGCCTACCGGACGTATTAGATATCGTCATAATGAAAGATATTACCCAAGATTTCACACTTGATACTATAGAAGAGGGCACATCAGACCACAACCCAATAGAACTCAGATTGGGACGCAGACCGATAACAGAAGAACTTCAAACGAAAGACTTCACAGACTGGCAAAAGTACAGTGAAATACTCCAGGAGAAAATTACTCAAATTCCACAGATAAGAACCCCTGAAGATCTAGAAGATGAAGTTGAAAAATTAGAAACCCGAATAAAAGAAGCCTACGAGGAAAGTACCAGAAGAATCGAAAGGCCAGCCCCGAAACATCCACATGGTGAAACCCCAAAAGCAATAAAGGAGCTTATAAAGAGGAATAGAAAACTTAGGAAGAACTACAGAACTTCACATAGAGAAGAAGACAAGAAAGAGCTGAATAAACACAGCCAAGTGCTGAAAAATGCACTGAGAGAACTGCGAACAGACAGATGGAACCAAAGAGTTAGAGAGCTAAACACCATAGACCACTCAGCATGGAAGATGCAAAAGTGCTTACGACGCGAGAAAACCGAAATTCCCCCTCTACACGGAGCTAATGGGATGGCCTACTCAAAGCTTGAAAAAGCCGAAGCTCTTGTTGACGCAATAGAACGAGAAGCCAGAATCAACTACAGAGAAGACGATGACAATGAAGACTTAGAAGAAGAAGTCGAAGGAAATGAAGAATTGATGTTGGAACCGCCGGAAGGCGATACCATCCCAAACCCAACAACACCAACGGAAATTAAAGAAATTATCAAGAAATTGAAAAACAGGAAAGCTCCAGGGAAAGACAAAGTAACAAACTTTATGTTACGGAAATTGCCCAGAAAAGGAATAGCAGCGCTTACCAATATAGCAAACGCAGTGATGAGAACAGAATATTATCCGGAAAGATGGAAAACAGCAGAAATAATTGTGTTCAATAAGCCAGGAAAAGATAGAAAATTCCCACAAAACTACAGGCCGATAAGTCTACTGTCAGCCCTTGGAAAAATTGTCGAAAGAGTTATTGCAAAAAGACTCAATGAAGAAACAGAAGCGCTGAATCTGATACCACCGGAACAATTTGGATTCAGAAGAAATCACTCCACAGAACTTCAACTGTTAAGGATCACTGAATATGTCACTGAAGGATTTCAGAATAAACAAGCCACAGGATTAGTGCTATTAGATGTCGAAAGAGCCTTCGACCGAGTTTGGCACGAAGGACTTGCCTACAAGATGATGATGGCAGGCTACACCACCAAAACCTGCAAGATAATAAGAAACTACCTGAGGAACAGGAATTTTTATGTCAAAATAGACGACACATTATCTACCACCAGACAAGTAGAAGCAGGAGTGCCCCAAGGATCAGTTCTAGGACCTCTGCTTTACAACATATATATCTACGATATTCCTAAGAACCCAAGGAATCTGCTAGCCCTTTATGCAGACGACACGGGAATAGCCTTCAGACATCGCCGACCAGATGTCATACACAGAAGACTGCAAGAAGCACTAGAAGATTTAGAAGAATGGTTCATTAAATGGAAAATTCAAATAAATAGCAAAAAGAGCCAAGCTATTCTACTACAGAAGCGGAGACTTGAAATTAATTCCAACCTACAGATAGATGGAGAAGAGATAAAATGGGAAAATGAAGTCAAATATCTAGGAGTAAAACTAGATAAAGGGCTTACATGGAAAAACCATATAAAATATGCAGTGGATAAAACAAACTCAGCAATGAGTAGACTTTACCCACTACTAGGAAGAAGAAGCCAAATGAACCAAAGCACGAAACTACGAATGATCAAGTCAATTGCAAGACCCCAACTAACATATGGCTCGGCGGCATGGGGCAATGCAGCCAATAGCCATATAAAGAAGATTCAAGCAACAGAGAATAAACTGCTCAGAGCAGCAATGAATATGCCGTGGTTCGTAAGAAACCAACAAATCCACAGAGACTTAGAATGGGAAACTGTCACAGATTTCCTAAAAAAGAAGGCCGAGAAGATATTTGAAAAAGCAAGTCAACACCCAAATGATGAGCTAAGAAGACTAGTTGACTACAACCCCGCAGAAGATGTGGTTAGGATACCCACCTATCACAAAAGACCCAGAGATCAACTACGTAGAAACAGAAATTGAGTAATCTCAATTTAAATCATCCAGAAGAAGAGACTCCTATGAAATTCAAATTCATAGGTAACACAAGCATCACACGACAAAGATCGTGATAGAGATACGAACAAGAAGAGTCAAAAGGTTAGTAGGTAATAAATGCCCGGAATCTAAAACAGCAGGTTAGGTTTAGTTAGAGTAGGTCGTGCTTCACACGAAGTCTCACACTGTTCTATCTATCGGAGATAGTTCGTCCATGAGGATTCCCCCTGACTAAACAAAAAAAAAAAAAAAAAAAAAAAAAAAAAAAAAATCGAGTTTATCACGTTGCATAGTCGTACTGATGAGATCTGAAATGGATCGAAACCGGTCTACGATTGCAAGTGATAAATTTCGTTGGTATCTGGGATACATGAATTGTCTTGTTGGCTTGCTTATTAGTTTATCTCGTGAAATTTTCCAATTTTCATTCTTGAATTTGATCAATTCAGATAAACAGCCATTATTATTCATAAGTCAATTATTCAGACGAATAAGGCTTCAGCTTGAATCCGTTGAATTTCCATGTGTGACTATTAATGCACGTAATGTTTACGGCGTTGTCATACATGTGTATTTCGTATCAGGAGAGCCGATAAGACAGTTTTTGATCTACAGATATTTGAGACAGTTGACTTTGGAACAGACAGGTGGCGTGATTTGGGAAATTTTTCTCAGTACTACGTTACCTTATGTTTTAAGACCTCTTGTTTCATTCATCGAGTTTATCACGTTGCATAGTCGTACTGATGAGATCTGAAATGGATCGAAACCGGTCTACGATTGCAAGTGATAAATTTCGTTGGTATCTGGGATACATGAATTGTCTTGTTGGCTTGCTTATTAGTTTATCTCGTGAAATTTTCCAATTTTCATTCTTGAATTTGTTCAAGTCAGTGCCTAGGTGACCAATTTTTTTTTGATAATTCGCTAGAATTTTCTACGGTATCTCAGTCTTGGTGATGCGATCTGGATAAAATTTCCCACGTAGTTTCAATACATTATTCTTCATCTATATTCGAAATTTCATTCCAATCCAATAAGCAGTTTCGGAATTATCAGGAAAAAAATAGTTTGAACGGCTATATTTACGGAACCCCTAGTCTAATTTTACTCATTGATTAAAGTAATCGCGAAATTCGCGATTCGAACCTATCCTGAAAATTTCGAGTCCCTAGGCGTTTCTGTTCGAAAGTTATGATTTTCTATAGTTTATATGGTTATGATCATGCGATCTGGAAGAAATTTGGCTCGATTATATCATTCTCAATATAAATACATAATTTCGTCACGATCACATCCATAGTTCCGAAATTATCAAGGAAACTGAATTTTAAACAGTCAAATTTACGGAACCTCTAGTCTAATTTTGCTCATTGATGAACGTGACCGCAACATTCGAGATCCACACCTATCCTGAAAATTTCAAGTCCCTAGGCCTTTCCATTACAAAGTTATACTTTTCTATTGTTTCTATGGTTCTGGCCATGCGAGCTGGACAAAATTTTGCATGTAGCTTGAACACGTAATTCTCCATCTGAGTGCAAAATTTCACTTCGATGGAATTAGTAGTTTCGAAGTAATCAGAAAAACAAAATTTCGAGCGGCCATATTTACGGAACCCCTGGGCGAATTTTGCCCAATAAAGAACTCAACCGCGGCATTCGAGATTCGAACCTACCCTGGAAATTTCAAGTTTCTAGGACATTCCTTTCGAGAGTTATCGTGTATACGGACGGACGGCCGGACGGACTTGAATTAGTTTGAATACATTATTTCTTTTCTATGTGCAGAATTTCATTCCACTCCAATCAGTAGTTTCGAAATTATCAGGAAAAAAATGTTGAACGGCTATATTCACGGAACCCACACTATAATTTTGCTCTTCAATAAAAGTGACCGCGACATTCGAGGTCCACACCTATCCTGAAAATCCCTATGCCTTCCTTTTCGAAAGTTATAATTTTCTATAGTTTCTATGGTTCTTGTCATGCGATCTGGACAAATTTTGCATGTAGCTACCATGAAAATTTCGAGTTTCTAGGTTGTTCCGTTCGAGAGTTATCGTGTGTACGGCCGGACGGTCGGAAGGACGGTCAGACTCGAATTTTTCGACGGACTCGTCATCAGTGAGTCGAACCTTGTCGATTGAGATCATTTTCGGTTCAAAGTTCGAAACATACAGACATCGTGACGAAATGATATAGCTCTCGTGTATAGTCCATTTAAGAATTATTGACATCGAAGCAGGCCATGAACGTCCAGTCGAGACTTTATTTCTAGTTACAAAAAAGTTACTGTATTAATCATAGAAATAAAACATAAATATAACCTAGAAAAGTGTGGAGTATACGAATTATCGGAATTATCGAATAATTAAGCCGGAATATATCGATTGCAGTTTCTACATGGGAGTTCTGGTTTGAAAGCGCAAAAATATCGTGGAATGCTTTCATATGAAATTATCTCATATAAAAGTCAACCATGGAAAATTGAAGATCATTCAAATAAATCTTTATCACTCAGGACCATGCAATATTTATTGGTATTGGAAATCTTGCAAAATTCTAACCATATAACTATAAGAGTACCATTTTATGTCAGGATTCAAGAAGGATAATTAACGGAATTCTAGCATTTTTTGGATACTTCGCAAGCACAGGGCCAAAAGAATGGATTCGAAAAATTGTTATAATGTATCAAGAAATAAGAGAGAAACAAAAATTAAGAATCTATGTAGTACATGAAGAATTTTGACATGAAATTTGAACCGAACTATCTATATATGAACAAATATGTGAATTATTTATTGCTTGAATACTTCAAGAAAGTCAATTTTTATTTTCGTTCATTAAAACTGTCCATGAATTATTGGAAATATTATAATTGATGAGCAATTTTACAATTATTCAGTATACTTTTGAATTGGGAACAATATAGCATGTGTATTAGCAGAGGGAATGTGAACAGGGTAGGTACTATACAGTAAAAGTATAATAAATAAACTTGAAATATCTATGAATGATACAAGAGCAAAGATAAAATGATCAAAAACTTTTTTCCACGTAGTGTAGTGATTTGGATGTGTTTATTGAATAAGCTGACATAATTCTGTTGATGGGCATCCTTTTGCAGGGAAGGTTTCAATCTTTCAATAACCCATTTATGAAATAATTCACCATTCATAGTAATCCTTATCATTAATACCACTGTCAAGAATCGGATCACATCCAGTTAAAAATCCATCAATTGTTCCAGCATTCAAAATAGTCCACCTTCTGCCTTTACCCTTGAATATACTCGGCATACCTTCTGAATTATTTTCTAGTGTCCACTGACAAATTTGAATATCCAAATTTCATCGAGATAAATGAATTTCACGTGTTGTTCCGTGTATTCTCGGTATTTATCACAATATCGTACTATTTTTATTATATTTTTCTGTTTATCAGAAAGAATTTTCCTTCGATCAACTTTTTTGTATTTGTATCCAATTTTTTTTATGATATAATATAATGTTGACTTCGATCAATTGAAATCTAGGTGCTCTTTGGCCAGTTCGAAAAGGATACCTAAACTGATATATTCATTGTTTTTAATTCTAGCAAAAACGAAGTCATTCAATGTCTCTTGAAAGGAATAATCGTATCGCACAGGTTTTCTTCCACTGCTGATTCCAGGCTATAATAACATGCTAATATTCTACGGACAGGGCTTGGTGAAATCTGAAAATTTAAGAGACATTGATCAATCAGAATACACTTTGAGTCGGTGAATAACAGTTTACCTGAAACACTAGCGGAAATATATGCCAAATCTTTGAAAAACTCGAAGTAACACCGACAAACTGCCTGGCGTTCTCTTGTTAGGCGCGATGTATCCTGGTGAATTCCAGCCATTTTAATAGCATAAGACAAAAAATACTCAAATTCAGAGCAAATTTTTATAATTACATATTCACCAATATCTTCGATAAAATCATCAAAGCAAGATTTCTATGGGTAATGTTAGTGTTATTCCTATACCAACCTGAATTCAGCAACCCAAAATATTACTGAATAGTCTATTAGCAACTTAAATTCGATTTTTCACAGCCAACCGAGATGTCAATAATTCTTAAACGGAGTATAAGTCAAAACGAGTGCTCAAAAAGGAGATGCTCTACTGTACTAGACGATATATGGAAAATAGGAATATCTAAACTTTTTCATACTGCGAGAGTACATCATGAGGTAACTGGTTTGAAAGCTTTCAATCCCTATTCCTTCAAAAATGTGTGCCTAGCTTTCAACTTCACTACCAGATTCTTCAAGATCTGCTAGTTCGCTAGTGAACATGATTACACTGGGCGAGTTCACTAGCAACTTCTGAACTCACCAATTAGTAGCTTGTAAACTCGCTCAATGTTATCGACCCATAAGTGAAATTCTGACATTACCTGGCTTCACTAGGTTTCTATGAAGATTCATCGCTTATGGCAAGAAAAAAAACATTATCTTCAATAGCGTCTTCCACCAACCAGATAGATGGACTGTTGGGCTTGCCGACGACGACAAAATTTACGGTAATCCGTTCACCGGGACAAAAGCTCCATAGAATGACATCGATGCTATTCTGGGATTGGCCCATACATGGATGATTCTTCTCAATATAGAGATATAGAGAAATGCAACGTAGACAACATGGTTAAAAATAATCCAACCTAACTTATCCTTTCATCCTATATCCTCATGTAGTATTCTGAACACAACTTTTATTCGACCTATCCTCGAATTTGCCGGTCCTGCCTTATGCACCTGTCCTATCCCTTCATAGGTGTCTACTTGAAGCAGCTCAGCGAAAAGCCACCAGGATTCCGAACGATGTTGTGAAATCTACTTATGACAAAAGACTGTCTGTGATGCACCTCACGTCTTTTAAAACTCGCCGTTTTAGGGGACCTTATAATGGCACATAGGGACCTCCACCACTTGTTTCAATTCTATCAATCACTTGAGAGGCAATAATCTGAAATTGGCAAAGGAAAAGTTCAGGACTACTGGAAGGAAACACTTCTTACCGAACAGGGTTTTTGACTCATGGAACGCATTACCGACTGCCGTGGTGAACGCTACTTGTTCTAGGGTGTTTAGAAAAATGTGCACACTTCCCAAGCATGTCCTATAAATATTCAATACAACCAACTTTCTAGTTCTACTTTTTTTTCTTCTCTGTGCGGTGCCCACTCCGGGCTGAACTGAGACCATGTGGCCCATTGTTCCTCCGCATACTGCTTGAGAGACTCAGTCCCGCAGACAAGCAGACATAAATGCCGCAAGTCGACCAAGAGGAGTCCCTTTCATCATAGGAATAGTGGGTGTTGGGTTTCCTAGGTGTGTTGTCCTCAGATTAGTGAGGCCTCTACACCTGAACAAAATGTGTTCAGCAGTTTCATCTGTGCTCCTGCACCACCGGCACAAAGAGCAGCTAGTCAGTCCCATTCTCTTCAAAATGTTTGTTCAGTAGGTGGCCAGTCAAAGTACCGATCACCAGACTGAGCTGTCTTCTCTCTAGTGCCAGGAGTCTCCTGACCTCAGGTCCAGATGAAGGTCTCTCAATGAGGAGCCTCGACAGCCTGAGATCAACTCCCGTGGTCCACTCCGAGGAAAACTTTCTGTCCAGCCAACTTCTGAAGAAGTTCCTGACAGATTTCCGACAGACTGGCAGTGCGGGTTCCGGACCAACAAACTCTGATCGGGCCCCCTGCTTCGCCAGTGTATCTGCCTTCTCATTTCCAGGTATCCCCGCATGGAAATGAGAAGGTTCTACTTGCAATACATGATATTTCTATTTCACATTCAATACTTAAATCCTTAATAAATGATACTTCTTCGAAACCATCCAAGGAATCCCTTATTAATATGATCGAACCCCCATGAATGGACTCTTCACGTGTGTAGCAGGATTTTAATTGATAATTTTCCAACTGCAACATATCGACTTCATATTTATTGAGCCAGTGCTCGGTTATACACAGCAAATCGGTGACCTTTTCTAGAGATTTTGAATATACTTCCAGTTCTGGGATTTTGTTTCTAATACATTGGATGTTTTGATGCAGTATATTGATGAATGTATTTACTTCTCCCGGTTGAGATGTTGTCTTAGATGGAGAAAATGGTTGATACTAATATCTTTGCCCCATTTGTTTGGATCCATTACACTTTCCTTTTATTCATGTGGAACATAAAGTTTGTAAGAACTTTTGTATATGTCCTTTTTTGTTTTCATTTCTTTACATGAAACATCTATGTTGAATGTTTCGGTAATATAATTTTTTACTTATTCTACTGTTGTTCTCGGTTTCAACCCAGTAAGGAAGAGGCAGCTTAGTTGTTTGGCAGCCATTAATCTAGTTGTTTCTATTTCTCCTTTGACAGGTTGTGGCCTTTGTTTTGTAGAATATTGCCTCCTGTTTCTTCTGTTTTCCAGTTAGGATCTTCATTCAATTTAAGGTTTTTCATTTGTTTACTCATTATAACAGCTTCACTTGCATCATTATCATTAATTTTTGGAATGTTATCGTTACTTTCACTCGTTATTTCAAGATATGTCTTGCCCTACGCTTGCGCTTGCGCTTGTCGGTGGTACAGAATTTTCTTCTTCGGTAGACATATTGTCTACAATACAATTGTCTGTAGGTATAATGTCGGATTTTCTTTGAGTTGGCCAATTTAAGTTGGTAGTGTTGGTTAAATTCTTCACCTGTTGGTAGTTGGTTGATGAGCTGGGAGTTATCAATAATTCATCTTTGTTCACATTTTTTTTGTAGTTTTCTCATCTTTTGATCCGTAAAGTCTAATTTTTGCTTCCATAAAAGCAATTTTCTCGAAAAGTACCTCATTATATATATTCCATTAGGATTTTATTTTTACTCACGATTTCTTGAAAAAGCATATCTTCCAGAATGTTACTGGACTCTGAGACTCCACATGCGATTTCATTTCCATCGTCGATCAAGTGTTGACAATCGTTGTTTTTATTGGTATTGCCTATTTCGCACAGCCAGGGTGAAAACTTGCTTTACACTTCTTGCACTTGAGTTTTTCTGTCACAATTACTCGTTTGCAGAATTAACACGGTTTCTGACTATCTTCATTTTCACTTTCATCGACGGACTCGGCGTCGGAGCGACCTACACCGCCCGCCATATTATATAAGCAAATCATGAAAGCTTAGTCCTACTTTGAAGGGTTCATAGCACTCTTGACCTGTTTTTTTCTGCGCAAAATACATATAACCACTGAATTATTCATTGGAACATCATGAGCACAACGCGGTAACAATGGAAGCATAAAGAAGATAGCGTCTCAGAAAATGTCATTCGCTGCTTCGAAGGCATTAAACGAAATTCAATCCATTTAAATGATCGTTAAATCACCTATTTCTCGTAAAGTCCATAAATGTGGATGGTGCGAACATTTTATATTACATCGTTGGAAAATCCATTCAGGTCCCGTTTCAATTTAGTTTTATTGGAAAAAACGTTTTGACTGAAATAATCAGATTAGTAAGCATGAAATGTTTAATGCCCGAAGTTTTTTATTGCGATGCAATATCTGTATATATATATATATATGTTACGGGTAAAGTTAGATTGACGAGTAAACCTAGGTTTACCTGGGTAAACTGCGCAATACCTAGGAAACGTGGGTAAAGTTCTAAATATAACTGAAATTTTACATGTTTCGCGCTTTACTCGGGTAAACCGCGTTCCAACCATTTTCACTTGGTTAAAGTTGGGTGTAACAAAAAGAACAAGGTCAGAAATGTTTGAAAAGTTCATTTCTGAAAAGTCAATTTACCAATATAGGTGAAAACATAAAAACTGTGTTCAATCAAAGTGAAGAATACTATAATTCATCTGTTCGAGCAAGATAAGCTGCCATGGCATTTAGATTTACAAAAAATTGCACTAGCTCTACACTTACATTTGTTAGTGATGCATTTTGCTTTGCATTTACAACGTTTATAACCTTGACCTCCTTAAAGTGACTCATTTGCAAGCTGTCGTAAATTTCTTTTTCCGATGAAACGATTTCCAGATCTATAAAATTCTCACTACACGCAGAAAATTCATTCCAGGAGAACATTTCCTCGATAGTTCCTGTCTTGTTTCTCAGTTTATAAAAACGGTCGTCAGTTTCCTCGATAACTGTCATGAGAATGTTTCTGAAATCGCCCCTCCCTCGATCAACATCTGAAACTTTCACTCTGACTGTTTCTCCAACGGAACATGGACGGAATTTTGATTCAGATAAGGTTTTCATTTTTTATGTTTGATTTTCAAATTTTTGCTCTAGTCTGTTTGAATAGTAATTTACGTAACCAGTCAAGAACGGTTTTTTTTGGACGAGTATACAAATTCTAGGACAAGCCGGAGGCAAGTCCTGGAAGTTTGCGAGTCCGAAAAAACTGTTTTTTTCGGCAACCGTGTACAATAACGAATCAATGAGACATATTTCTTTATTATATTTCTTCGTAGAATAAAATTTCGAACTTTCAAGAATCCAAATGTCAACTATGTATGAAATTTCATGTCAAATAGGTGTCAGTCTTCATTTCCTTAGCAACGATGTGATTCTTTCCGGCCTAGTCCGAAAAGTACGTTCTTCCCGGACTAGGCCGGGAAATGCTACTTTCTCAAAGAAAAAGCGTCTGGGAAGTGAGTACGTCCCAGACATTTGCCGAAAATAGGAATTTACGTGGCAAGTCCGGAGAATACTGTTTTTTTGGACCAATAGACAAAATTCTAGGACGAGCGTTAGCGAGTCCTGGAAGTCTGCGAGTCAAAAAAAACTGGTTTTGGGCGTGTTGCGTACACTATTTTTTCGGCAACCGTGTAGAATAACAAATCAATGAGACACATTTCTTTATTGCGATAAATGCGACCAAAAACACTCCAAACTTTCAAAAATCAAAATGGCAACTTATTTCATGTTGGTATTTCGTTGCTATGGTAATGATCATTTGTATTAATCGAAATTAGACCCACCAAATTTTTCATATAGCCAATGATAACAGTGTAATAGGTGTCAGGTGTCAGTAGGCTTAGTCCGGAAAGAACGTACTTTCCGGACTAAGCCAGGAAATGTTACTTTCCGGACGGTTGCCGAAAAAGTATTTTTTTTTTGCACGAGCAGAGTTCACACCTAACTGATTTACATGGCTCATCACAATCTGCACATTTGGTCTGATTTTCTGAAGTTTCTATATTATTTGCGTTTTCTCCATTATTTTTGTCGATATTTTCTTCTTCATAGTCACCTTCAGTAATATCTTCGGGCAGGTTGTCAGTGTTGTCACTAACTGCACGTTGTGAGAGATGGTAATTCCTACACCCAACTTTGACCAAGTGAAAATAGGTGGAACGCGGTTTACCCGGGTAGAGTCAAACCCATTAAATTCATACCGTTAATTTACAGAACAGCGTTGCCTATTGCTCTGAATGCCAGACTAGACGTTGTATATATAACCCTAAATATACAGATAATATAAAGGATCAGCTTATTACAAAAATACAAGAAGCTAGCAGGAAAATAAAGAACAATCCGAATCTTATTCGCAAATCAGTTCGGGATATCAAGGGTGATATCTAAGGTGCCACAGATATTGATAATTTCACCTTGCTCATTCTCTTGGACTATAGAAGAGCCTTTGACAGTCCTTATCGTTCTATATTGTTGGCAGTTCTTCATTAAATAGGCCTAAATGAGAGCGTGGTTGCCTTTTGCAGTAGTTACTTTGAAGGAAGGACGAAAGAGTCATGATGGAAGGTGTTCTATCCGAGGAGTTGTCTGTGACTAAGGGTGTCACCAGCTGAGACATTGGTGGTCGATCAGACCATCTCTGTCAAAACCACTCGTGGAACCACTCAAGGGGGAGTAATATCTCCCCTCCTTTGGAGTCTGGTAGTGGATGAACGACTCCACAGGCTAACGGAGCTTGGCTTCGAATGTATAGGCTATGCCGATGACATAGTCCTAATAGTAAGAGGTAAATTTGAGGGTTCCCTCTGTGATTTGTTACAGAATGACCTCAAAATGATCGAGCAGTGGTGCTTGTCAGTGGGGCTCAACATCAACCCAGCCAAGACAGCAGTAGTTCCCTTTACTCGGAGAGGAAACCTTCCAGCTATGGAGCCCATCTCGGTGAATGGAGATAACGTCGGATAGAATTCTGAAGTCAAATATCTGGGAATTACCCTAGACCGTAAGCTTATATGGAACAAGTATGTTAAAAATACTGCTAGTAAAGCGACAAGGGCTCTAATGGCGTGCAGAAGCCTATCCGGTAAAACCTAGGGCTGTAACCCTAAAATACTGCGATGGATGTACGTCATGATTGTGAGACCAATAATAACTTATGGGGCAAAAGTCTGGTCTGCTAAAACAGGGCAGACAAGTACAAGGAAAATACGCGACAAGATACAAAGGCTTGCCTGCGTTTTTATCACTGGAGCTATGAGAACGTGCCCGACAAGAGCACTCGAGGTCATCACAGATTTCACTCCTCTACATCTAGTGATCAATGGGGTAGCCCATGAGGCTATATTTAGAATATATAGGGAAGGTACAGGGAATGAGAGAATTAAAAGTCGGGGAGCCTGGTCCATTCTGAACAAGTACACCTCATCAGCGAACCTGCCTATTGATATTATGATTGAAAAAGTAAGCATTGAGAAGAACTTCAACACCATTCGACATTCGGGATCCACACCTATCTTGAAAATTTCAAGTCCCTAGGCCTATCCGTTCGAAAATTATAATTTTTTATGGATTCTATGGTACCTACTGGTCTAGCGATCTAAACAAAATTTCGCATGTAGCGAATCAGTATTTTCGAAGCAATTTAGAAATCATAATTTTGATCGGCCATATTTATGGAACCTCTGCCATTCTGGCCATTAACGAACTCAACTGCGGCATTCAGGAACGAAACCCACTTTAGAAATTTCAATTCTCTAGGTCGTTCCGTTTGAAAGTTATCGTGCTTACGGCGAAATTCGAAAAGTACAGACATCTTGACGAAGTTATATAGCCCTCGTGTAAGTAGAACGAGCGCTCAAAAAATATTTTGTGTTGTTTCGATATTCAAAACTAAACGGTTCGCCGCAAACCACGCCTCCACCTCATCCATCCGACTCTCCAATTCAAATTTCAATGACAGTTGAGAGTCACCACAGAGCTTTCGTCAGAAAATATCAGCACACCAAGGAGTTCCAAGTCATTTATGAAAATGAGGAACGGGAGAAGTCCCAAAATCGACCCCTGAGGCACTCCCGTTTTTATGTTTGCACTAGTCGACCATCGTTTCTGCCAGTATATTTTCTGTGTTCTACCACTCAAGTAGCTCTCTATAAAGTTCAATAGCACACCTTTTATACCGTAATGGTGCAGCTTATTGAACAGGATAGTGTGGTCCAAAAGATCGAAAGCTTTGGTCAGTTCGCATCAAATTAGCTGACATAGTTGGTGATTTTCAAAGGCGTCCACTTCTTGATCAATGAGATGAAAAAATTGCGTCAGAAGAATATGGTTCGAAAAGTGGCTCGACCAAAAATATTCGAGAAGCTGAGATCAAAAATGCTCATGGCTTCATTGCTTGGAGCAGGCTGTAAGTCAGAAATCGTCCGTTTGCAAACATGAACGGTACAATCCTGATGATAGCAACGAAATTATTGAACTTAAAAATGAGAACAATATTCTGAACATCGAGATATCCCTCCTTAGAATGTTGCGAAGTACAAGAAAAGAATAACATACTGAACATAGCTATGGGGGACAAGGAAACAGTTGTACACCCGTCACCAAAATTCCTGAGCCTCTATATCGATGATGATATGAAGTGGGAAACTCACTGCTCAGTGAACGTTTGTATTCGGTTATATATTCACTGAACGTTTTGAAATATCGTTTGAATGTGCCAATCCCCAAAGTGATATATTCTGCGAACTTCGAATCTCAGATTTCATATGGTATCATTTTCTGGGAAGGAGTTCTTTATTAGATAGAATATTCCGGGATGAGGAATGGGCAATTCGAACCATCTATGAAATGAAAAAAACAGATAGTTGCCGTGGTGTTTTCAAGAAGAGTTTGATAATTTTAACTGGTTTGTATATACATATATTGTTATCGTTCAATTTAGATATTAATAATTTTAAATTTCAATTTTGAGATTTTGTGAAAAAACCACTAACAATTTTCAAATAATTTTGTTTTTCAATTTTTTTTTTATTTTTCCCGCGACTCTTTTTAAGGGAAGTTTCTTAAGGTGTACAAATAAAAATAATTTTTGTTTACAACAACTTATAATCTAAATTCAATAAACTAATTCTAAAAAAAAGAAAATTTTAAATTATAACTTTTGAATAAGATATAAATAAAAACTCACACAGAACAGCTTAGTCTGAATAAAGTTCCTCAACTTTCCCTGCCTTGTCTGTAGTTGATTTTAAAATGCCAATATTATGTTGATCTAGTCTCTTTCAGCTTCCTCTTTTCCTCCAATCAAGTTGATACTTCCATCAAACATCGGCATAGATTCGGGGTGCCAAATTCACGAAGCATCTCTGTCCAATTCGTTTTTCAGCTCTTGGTCTGTACAATCCATTTCCCCTACTTCTCGTTTCGTATTCAATTTCGCTTAACTGTAGACATATTTTTCCTCTATGTACTGGCTGTAATATTTCCAACACAAATAGTGGTTGAGGATTTAGAACCTGAGACAAGTCATACAACTCTCCCGATGGAAACATCATGGGTTTTTTATAGATCACTCGAAGTATCCACTTTTGAGTTACCTACACTCTTTTCATATGACACTTGTATGCACCAGTAAATTCGCTAGATATCGCTTTCTACCCACTTTGAATATTTATGTTAATTGAATTCAAGAAACGAAATTCTTTGATTTCAAACATAGCGCTCAAATTCATAAGTTCTCCAATTTTCAGTCAGAATTCGAACTATTCACACCATTCGTGAGTATTTCGATATGATATATTTCTCTATGGCTTTACAGTAATGGAAATTCAAGAGCAGCAGTGCGAGCATATCGTCACAGATTTCCAAACAGGAGAAAACCCCTGTAGCATGGCCCCCAAGGCCCACAGATCCAACTCCTATGGATTATTTCATGTGAGGTTATCTGAAAGAAAATGTATATGCAGTTGAAATAACATCACAAAAGCATTCGAGGCAAGGATAGAAGAAGCTTACACAGAATAAAAACGAAATCCCGATATGATGAGAAGGGCAATAAATAATCTCATTTTGAGAGCTAGGTAATGTGTTGAGAAGAAAGGACTTCATTTGAAACATCTCTCATGATACTACCCTCTCGATAGTGTATTGAAAAAAACAAAACCCAATTTATTTTATTTGGACATAAAATTACAGCCTCATCTCCTACAATAAACATACTACAACACACTATCACACCTACACCGACAGTTAAATACCTAGGAATAACACTTGACAACAAACTCAACTTCAAACATCACACACAAATCACGAAGAAAAAAATTATCTCACGTTCCAGACACTTCAGATCACTCACTTACAAACAGGAAGGTATCAACTATAAGACAGCAACAAACATCTATAAAAAGATTTGCAGACCAATCATAGAATATGGTCACCAACTATGGATAAACGCTAGAAACCCTACATTGAAAAATATAGAAGTGGCAGAGAAAAGCAGCTTACGAACAATTACGAAAATGAGGCATCCTAGAAATCCACTTCATAATCCATCAAATACATTTCTTTATGAAAAAATCAAAATTGAACCAATAGCGACAAGATTCCACAAACTGAATATAAAATTCGCAAACAACCGCAGCAACATGGAGATTCTTCAACCGGTGACGACAAACAATCACGCCCAAGACAACAGAAGAATTTATCCAGCGAAAATTCTCATTTCGGAATTGGAGGAACTCAGAACATGAATATTTATTTATTTTTTCAATTGAACTTACTTTTTACTCTTCATATAGAATTATTATATTGTTAAATGTTGAATAATCTTAAGGGGCAGAAAGACCTCGGTCGATTGCCCTTTGGTTGATCCAATAAATATTTTATTATTATTATTATTATGTATTGTGCAATGAAATAAATAGGTTTCAAGTTCTTCGAAAAAAATATTGTCTAGTTATTTGTGTTGTGAAGCGGCTAGACTTACGGATAACATTTTCAAAAATGATTCACTTTATAAGTTATAACGCTCTTAAGCTTTGAGGTTCAACATGTCAGCAAAAGACAAGAAATCATATCAAGAAAGGACTAAAATCAGGACCGCATTCCAAAAAAATTACAAAAAATATGAATTCGTTGGATCGCTACTCGCTTGTAACAAGTGTGCCATTGAAAGTGAAAATCGTACTCCTTAGATTGGATCATGTTTTTTTATGGCAATAACGACATTTTTCTTAATGTTGTCAAAAATATAGATTTTGCGGCTCGAAAGATAAACCACGATATTCTGAGCACTGCACAAAATAATATTTTGAACGGCCATATTTACGGAACCCCTAGTCTAATGTTGCTCATAGATGAACGTGATCACGACATTCGAGATCCACACCTATCCTGAAAATTTCCCTTGGCGTTTCCGTTCGAAAGTTACAATTTTCTATGGTTTCTATGGTTCTGGACAAAATTCCACATGTAGCTTGAACACCTCATTTTCCATTTGAGTGCAAAATTTCATCTCGATCAAATCTGTAGTTTTCAAGTTATCAGGGAAACAAAACTTTGAACGGCCATATTTACGGAACCCCTGGTGGAATTTGGCCCACTAACGAACTCAACCGAGGCATTCGGGAACTGAACCCACACTGAGAATTTCAAGTCTCTAGGTTGTTCCGTTCGAGAGTTATCGTGCTTACGGTCGGACGGACGGTCGGACGGACGGACAGACTCGAATTTTCCGACGGATTCGTCATCAGTGAGTCGAACATAGTCGATTGAGACCATTTTCGGCTCAAAATTCGAAAAATACAGACATCGTGACGAAATGATATAGCCCTCGTGTAAGTAGTACGAACTCTCAAAAATCACCTTAAGCCTGACATGCAGTCTGGAGTTTCGCCTTAGTCAGAATTTTTTTCGACAGCTGTCAAAAATTTTTTTATTTTGTTTTCAAAACTGCAAAATGCGAATCCATCTACAAGGTGGATGAACGAGCGCAGTGCTTTTTATAATTTTAACGTACTATCCCCTCTATAACCACATTAAAATCACTTGCCACAATTACCCTATAGTCCTTCAACTGGCACAATTAATCGATATCGATATAGTAAATTATTGGGACAGCACATGATTATCACCGCTACGAGAAAGTTCTCCATTATTGAACATCTAGTGGTATTAGATTTATTGATTACCAATATATTCTATATGGTCTGAGTTGATTGAGTTGGATTTACGCAGGATATAATAATATAATACATAGGCAACAAATTGGATATCACTGAGGTCACTTTGTCCTCAGGCGTTCTTCAGGAACAAGGGCGTTCTACGTTGAATAAGAAAGAACTGATCCAATTAGTATACCTTTGCCACGAGTTCTTCCTGAATTGGAAGACACGATCTGGGAGTTCTCTTGAGAATATCCCGATATATCCCGAAATATAAATCAGGGTATAATAATTAGTCAACAAAAATTGACGAAGAATCATGAACTGTTTTAATCAGCAGGTTGTGGTGTTATTCTAAAAATCGAAACCAATATAAAATTGATAGATAATTAACTCTTTCCAGTGGCTATGAATTAATTATTTGGCTTTTACCAAGATGTGAGTGACAACAATGATAATCGTTCCGAATGAAAATTTTTTTGGTTTTCCAAAAATAAATGGAACAGAGAAAGGAGAGGGGTACTCACGTGAAAACGTGAAGGAGCTTTTGCGCGCTTGTTTTTATGTACCAGACTTGCCAGTGTTCATTATCCGTATGACAAATACTGTAATTTCATGTTATAAACCTCAAAGAAGGATTCGACGAATTATTTAGAATATATTAGAATAGTAGAAGACTCGGCCACGCGTTGCTGTGGCTGAAGTATTCAAACCAGTGAAATTATTATAATTAACCCTAACCTAACCCAACCCTACCCTAACTTTAACCCTATCCTTGATTTGTTAGAAGTTTCAACCCAGTTCTCGAACAGTTACAAATTTCTTCAGTTTCGGGAAAGAACCAGAAACTTGGCATCACTCCTCGCACGTTATCGGTCGTGTCGAGTGATCGGCTGTAGTGGGGACGCGATAACCTGCCATCGATTTGAGACCCAGGTTGCCGCGTAGATAATTTTCACTCTTTGCCATATATTAATATAATAAACAAATAGTTTGCAATAAAAAAATATTGCAACTATAAATTGAGATATAAACTATCCTATCTCTCAAGATGGATCAAACTGCACACAGTGTGCCAAATTTGATTGAAATCGGTTCAGTATTTCAGGAGTTCATTCTGGACAAACAACGTGACACGTAATTTTTATATATAAAGATCTCAATTTTCTTCACGTGAAACAGCTAGAAAGCTGAATTTTCACATAAATGATTTTATCGATGCCCCATATGCAGACAAAAATTTGCACAGGGCGCACCGAAGTTTTCGATCATCTAGTAATACGAAGTGTCACATAAACCTTCATGTCATCTTACAACTAACCAACAAGTTTCAACTCGTTTATTTTTCGAATTATTGAAAAAAATACAGGGTGTTTCATGAGTGGTTCGCCATAGCCTAGTGGTGAATGCAGATCGTCTAGGCTTTCAGAAAAATTGTTTGTTTTGTATCCTAAAGCTATTCATTTAGGAGATACAGGGTGATTTATGGATTTTAGCCGGAATTTACGATAGCCGTAACTTTGGAATCTGCGGTCCGATTTTGATGAAATTTCATGGGTTTGTTGAATTCAGAAAGCCTCTTCGAATGATCCACAAAATATCAATATTTTCAGGCAGTACTCAGAATATCGTGGTTTATGTTTCGAGCTTCAAATTCTATATTTTTTACATCACTTAGAGAAATTTCGTTATTGCCATAAAAAAAATACATAATTCAGTCTGAGGAATTCAATTTCCACTTTGAATGGCACACTCGTTACAAGCGAGAAGCGATCGAACGAATTCATATTTTATGTAATTTTTTTGCAATGCGGTCCTGATTTTAATCCTTTCGTGATAATCTTTCTTGTCTTTTGCTGAGATTTTGAACCTCAATGCTCGAGAGCGTTATAACTTATAAATTGAACTATTTTAGGAGACGTAATCCTTTAGTGTATTCTGAATTAATAGAGTAGTATCATAAGAGATGTTCGAAATTTATTCCTTTCATCTTGACATTATTTCCTAGCTCTCAAAATGAAATTATTTATTGCCCTTCTTATAATATCGGGATTTCGTTTTAATTCTGTGCAAGCTCCTCCTATCCTCTGCCTCAAATGCTCTCGTGAAGTTATTCGAACGGCATATAAATTTTCTTTCAGATAACCCCACAGAAAATAATCCATAGAAGTATGATCTGGGGACCTTGGGGGCCATGCTATAAGGTGTTCTCTCGTTTGGAAATATGTGACGATATTCTTGCACTGCTACTCTTGAATTTCAATTGCGAAAGCCATAAACAAATATCATATCGAAATACTCACAATTGTTGTGAAAAGTTCGAATTTTGAATACAAGGTGGAGTACCTCTGAATTTGACAGCTATATTTGGAGGCACAGAATGTCGTTCCTTGTTCAGTAACACAAATATTCAATGTGTAAAAAGAACGATATCTAGCGAATTTCCTGAGGAATACAAGTCAATATTTTTTGTTTTAAAGCAAATGCACTCATTGATTACGTGTTTCAAGAGGGTTAACGCCGTTTGTGCTGAATTCAATATTTTGTTTCAGAAGAATTCAAGACTTGATTATGCATACTTTTAATCACTTCTTTACGCAGCATGTTACAACACTTATACAGAGGAGTTGAACAGAAAGTTATAAAATTCAAAATTCCAGCGGAAGACAAGAAATCTTATTAAGAAAGGACTAAAATCAGGACCGCATTTCGAAAAATTTCATAAAATATGAATTCGTTCAATCCCTACTCGCTAGTAAGTGGTGTGCCATTCAGAGTGAAAATTGAATTCTTTAGATTGAATTATGTATTTTTAATGGCAGTAACGAAACTTCTCTGAGTGATGTAAAAAATATAGATTTTCAGGCTTGAAAGAAAGACCATGATATTCTGAGTGCTGCCCTGATAATATAGTTATTTTGTGAATCATTCGAAGAGATTTTCTGAAGTGAACAAACTCATAAAATTTCATCGAAATCGGAGCTCAGATTCCAAAGTTATAGACATCGTAAACTCAGGCCGAAATCCATGAATCACCCTGTATCTTCTAAACTAATAGCCTTAGGATACAAAACGAGCAACTTTTCTGAAAGGCCTGGATGTCCTGCATTCACCGCTAGGCCATGACCAAACACTCATGAAACACCCTGTATACTGAACCGTTCAGCGTATTTCGCCCATTTCGCCCATCAACTGGAGCATTCAGAGTTTCAACATACCCAGAAAATCTCTTTTTTCTTTCGATAATTCTTGTATTCACGGCCGGACTGCAGAATGGACGAATATAATTGAATTTGACCATGAATTCTTGATCTGCCAGTCTAAACTAATCTCGAAGGAACATCCCCAGCTCACAATTAGAAACTACTACCATATGGTAGATTGATAACTCTCTTGTAAAGGGTCTTTCAAATTGAGTACGCGCCAGTGTAACACTCTTCAAACATCGAACGCACCCATATCATATGACATTTTGACAGCTGATGGTTTTCCATTCATAAAAATGAAGTCGTATTCATTACAACAAAGTATTGGGATTATTCAATTTTTTTTATGGAAAATAGTCAAATTGTGAGTAATGTATTTCGCAAATTACGCGATGTTTATGGTGATACAATTGTCCAACTGTGTAACAAATTTGTAATATTGTGCGGAAATTTAAGGAAACTGGTGCAGTACAAGATGGAGATAGACGTCATTATGCTCATGCTGGTCATTTGGAAGAAAATGGTACTGTTGGTGATAGTGCTGCAGCTGACCTCAACATGTCAATTTCCCGAAGTTCCCAACAATTGAGACTTTCTGAGTCGACTGTATAGCGTATTATGCGCAAAGATTCAGCGTTGAACGGTTGAAGATCTACAAAGTTCAATTGACACAAGAATTGCTGCCAGAAGGTCATTCCATGCGTCGGGACTTTGACAATTGGAATTGGATATAGAAACAAAACGAAGATTTTTCGAAACAATGTCACTTTGTCGCTTATAAGCGACTAAATAGTAAAAATTTTAAAAGCACTGCCTTGAAGTCAGGAGCTTTTGAGCGCTCGTTCATCCACCTTGTACAGGGTGTTTCAGTGGTAAACGTTCATACGTTAACCTGAGCTAGAGCTACCCTAGACGACTACAAAAGATATGATAGGTCTAATCAACTTCATAGCCAAGATACAGGGTGATTTATGTATTCGCCAATATTTTAATTGCTCATTACTTTTGAAACATCAAGTACAATCAATTGATATTTGAAACGTAAAACACACTTCCATAGGTGGATCGATTCATCTTTGAAATAATCAAAAAATCCAGGTCCGTATTAGAAAAATATGGGACTTTTTGCAAGCTGAGTTTCAACACCCTGTATGACGGAATATTGGAATTTGATCAGAATAATCCGAAATAGCAGAAAATTTTCGATGGGGATCAGTGGATTTCAGTGCCCCGCAAGATATTTGACCAATCAAAATTTTCGTCGAAAGATTTAATTCGATAGTTAAAAATGTCGCTCATTGAGATTGAATTCGAAAAATTGTCTGTTGGACTAATGGCAAATTTGTATTTTTTTCATATTCTAATGAATAATTTCATGAACTTTTGCAGAAAAAATATGGATATTGATTAACTTATTCAGAATGATCAACAGTGAGAAAATAACTGAACGAATGAGTAAAGAAGACTGCATGTGGATTTTATTTGGCCTATCGATACAGATTCCTCAGAAATATGGCTCATCGTCACAGAAACCATACACGAACAATAAAACAACATATCAACATATTAATTTGTGTTGAAATCCACTAGCTTTCATTCGAGTAGGCTACAACAATTTTCCAGTGCTCGGGAGGGGGGTGGGGGGCGGGGGGTTAATTACCCCCGTTACCCCCCCCCCCATAGGACCGCCCTTGCTCAGAGTATGCAATGACAACGAGTAAATGACATCTTTCATTTGAGTGAAAAATGTCCTAAATAATAGTTCGTATGTGAGCTTGAAGCTGCAAAAATTGAAGAAGAAAATGATTATAGTGATTTTTCATGTACATTACATGAAATTGAAAGCGCCGCTGAAGTCGCGATATTAAACCTTTTGCCAGGAAAGTCGCGAGGGAAGTATGAATAGCAGTACGAACACTTCATCACTTGGTGTAATTCAAGGAAAGTAAGAAGGTACACTGAAAACGTAATGATGGCTTACTTTCGTGAAAAAGCTGAAACTATGAACTTTGCTGTGATAAAAAATTGTAAAAACTGTACTTTTCATTTTCATTCATCAAATTAAATGAATTTTTGGAAATATGTGAAGTGCTCGATTGTAGAAAAAAATCTTGTGTGTAATTCGAGCGCAAATTCATTGTCGATTTCAAGAGATTGCCGCGCGACGAAGTCTCTTTCAATCGACAATATATCATTTTGCGCTCTTAATACACAATAGCTTTTTGTGTAATCTCTTAAAATCGACAATGAATTTGCGCTCGAATTACACACAAGGTTTTTTTCTACAATCAAACAGTTCACATATTTCTAAGAATTTATTCAATTTGGGGAATGAAAATTAAGAGTACCATTTTTACAATTTTTTATCACAGCAGCGTTCATATTTTTGGCTTTTTCACTAAAGTAAGCCATCATTACATTTTCAGTGTACGTTTTAACTCTCCTTGAATTACACCATGTGATGAAGAGTTCGTATTGCGTTTCATACTTCCCTCGTGACTTTTCTGACAATAGGTTTAATGTCGCGACTTTGGCGGCGCTTGCAATTTCAGGTGGTGTACATGAAAAATCACAACAAAAATTTTCTTCTCCCATTTTTGCTGCTTCACGCTCACATACAATTATTATTCAGGAAATTTTTCACGCAAATGAAAGATGTCATTTAGTCGTTGCCATTGGATACTTTGAGCAATACATATTTCATTTAGAGTTGATAATTGAGAAAGCGAGCGTTTTTTTCATTTTGTCGCTCATAAGCGACAAAGTGACATGCCTCGAAAATGATTAAGTTTGCGTTGTCAAATAAGAGCGCAAATTCCTACTTTGGATATCGATCGTAGAAAAATAGCTATTTCGTACGAGGCACATTTCGAGATCGGTGGCTACGTAAATAAACTAAACTGCCGTTTTTGGGAAGAGGAAAACTCTGGCGTGATCTGAAAGAGGTCAACGCATCTAAAAAGATTCACTGTTTGGTGTGCATTGTGGTCTGGTGGTGTGATTGGTCCGTACTTTTTCTTGGATGATGCTGGAAGAGCCATAACCGTTACCGGTACTAGATATCGCGACATGATCACAACTTTTTTGTGGCCAAAACCGGAGAATATCGAAACTGAGGACATGTGGTATTAACGCGATGGAGATACATGTCATACAGTCAGAGAAACTTTGCAATGACTGCATACAAAGTTCCCAGGTCTTGTTATTCCCAGATTCGGTGACGTGAATTGGGTTCCAAGATCCTGTAATTTGACAACGTAAGACTTCTTTGTCTGGGGCTATGTCGAAGTACAGGTCTACAAGGATAATCCTCGAAACGTTGAAGCATTGAAATCAGAAATTATTCGAGTTAGTGGTGAGATAGAGCCGCAACTATACCAGAATGTGATTGAAAATTTTGATGAAAGAATCAGCTACTGTAGAGACGCATGAGGTGGTCACATGGAATATATTATTTTAAGAGTATAAATGGCAAGCATTGTTTTTCAAAAATTAATGAGAACTTTTTCAGTTTCGATTTGAATTCTATGTCTTTTAATTATTCAATTTTTAAAACTCAATTTGGAGGACCCTATATATAAAAACCAATTGCGCAATAACCTAAAATGGCCGAGCCCCAGAAGATACGTACATCAGACGTACAAGGAAACAAAAATACAGTAAAAAATCAATCAAGACAGAAATGAATAGGATATGGCGAAGAAATGACTGGGCGGTAATGCATACATCGGAGGAGAAAATGTTCAGAAATATGGGATTTCATCGAAGTTTCAAATAATCGAAGTAAACATGAGGCTCACATACGAATTATAGATCTAGAACAGTGGCAGAAATTCTATCAGAAATATACACCTACAGAGAAAGGAAAACTATTCATCTCTTCTTTCAGTAGAATATAGGGGGTTTGTACAGTTACTTGCATTCTTCAAAACTGCTTCTAGTTGGGTCCCATTGACAATTCCTTCAAGGTATTGACTCATGTTCTAATTGACAAATGCGGCCACAGTTCCTACGGTGCTATTTGGTCTAGCGTGTTCATAGATTTCATCGTTATTGAATTAAATCGCAAGCCTATAATATCAGGTTGCTCACCTATGTATAGAAGCACTAATTCACAGAAAGATTACATTTCCAATCTGAAAACGTTGCGCATAAAATTAAACAATGAAACCCCATTCCCTCCGAAGTAGTAAGCCTACAGAAAATCGAAGTTCTGGAACCTGTATCTAGAGCACCATTCGCACAGAATTCGTAGGAATGCCAAATGGCGTTGTTTTGTGAACAGCAATCAAGGCGCGAAGTTATAAACGCAGGAGGATAAGACCTCGAGGATGTTCCTCTCTGAAGTTCTGAAGTGGAAATATCGAGACTCGGGAAATTAATGAAGATTTTCTGGAACGACATTCCGTTGAGAAGAATTTTCATCTTTTATCTAGGATAGACAGAGAAGTATGCTATGAATGAGTTGTGGCGTCAGTGATGCCAGTCGTGAATGTTATTCATTTTATCATTTGTTTTATAACGATCCGCAGAAAATCAATGCAAACAGAACATTGCTTACTTCAATATTTATTAACAACGAATGAAACTCACAAAGTTCCATAATCTATTATATCTATGCTTGTGAATAACAATGTATATTTTAGAAGCTTTTTAATATTCACTGAAACCAAATTGATAATTACTTGTAAAATCGTGATTACTAAAGGTTAGGTTAAAAATCATGAAAATATGCCTTTGGGAAGGGACACCACAACTTATATGAAAAAAAAATCTTTGTAACATTTGGTGCACGTATTCCTAAGAGTACCCTTGAGGGAAACTATTGAAGAATTATCAATGTAACCCAAAATGCCAATTACTTCTCAAAAATAAGGACCACTGAAAACACTATCTTTATATATGAAAATTACATGTCACGTTGTTTGTCCGGAATGGTTTCTTAAAATACTGAACTGATTTCAATCAAATTTTTGCACACTTTGTGCAGTTCGGTCCAACTTACAAGATAGGATAGTTTATATCTCAATTTGAAGTTGCAATATTTTCTTATTGCAAATTATTTGTTTATTATTCATGACAAAGACTGATAATTATCCATGCGGCAATATGGGGCTCAAATCGACGACAGGAGATCGCGTCCCCACTACACCGATCTGCCGACCCTAGTGATATCGTGCGAGGAGTGATGCCAAGTTTCTAGGTCTTTCCTGAAACTGAAGAAATTTGGAACTGTTTCAGACCTGGGGAATAATACAGAATGTTCATAGAATTCGTAGCTGTCAAGAATGTAGAATAATGCCAGTGATAAAAAATGATTGACATATATATTGGTTGTCAAATATTTATGCGATTGATTTTATTTTGCGAACTGTGTGCAGTTCGATCCAACTTGAGAGATAATGGTTGCTTCGACATACAGAACTGTGTCGGCGGAGGCTGTACAAGTGATTGCCGGCTTCCTACCAATATACCCAATGATGGCGCAAAGATGCTTCCTTTATTTTATAGAATAGGAGGAGCACTACCGGGCAATCGACGTATGGCAGGAAGGAAGACACTAAGTAAATTGCAGGAAAGATGGGATGGTGGAGGGCAAAATGGCGCTTGGACGCGCAGTCTGATCATGAATTTGGACAAGTGGATCCAATGTGAGCATAAAACGACCGGGTACTATTTTGCTCAATTTTTGACAGGGCATGGATCTTATGGTACCTTTATCGAGAGGATAGGACGGGATGATCTGTCATGCATGCCACGTTATAGACGACACGAAGCACTTCCTCAGATCAGATGGACGGAGGAAAGGAAAGGAAAGATAGGCCGCTTACCACCAGTTGAGTATTTAATAGAGCATAAAGGATACTGGAAGGCGTTACGGCTGTGTGACAGGAGACATGAGGGGAAAAAAGACAGGACCGCTATTCATCGGGTATCATCGAAGTACGGACCGGGATGTCTTTTCCGGTGGTCCTCGCATTTTCCCAAGTTGGGTTTTTCTTTAGCAGGCCGGCAACAACATCAAGCCAAACCGACATATCCCACGACATGGTCGTGGTTGAATCTGGCAACAGATTTCTTTTCGCAACCCGAAAAAAAAAGGTGGGGATAGGGTTAGGTTAGGCTTACGTTAAGAGTAGGTTAGGGTTAATAATAATAATAATTCCGCTTTAATGAATATTTCACTGCAATTTAATTCAACGTATACCCTAGCCACAGCAAGGCGTGGTCGGGTCTGCTAGTCTACTATAAATATATAGTTCTATATAAATTCAATATACGTGTGAATTGACATTATGGGAAGAAGTTTAGGTATTCGATCGGCGTACATTCTAGGAATACGGTTGAGGAGTCTGAGAGATTTGTGGACAAAACAAATAATAATATTCATAAGTATAATTAATAAATAGCATTTATAATGTAGAATTTCTGGAGGTGTTGTTGAGGAATATGACTGAAGTCTTAGGAAACGTACGAAGAATTAGACAAATAATCAATTTTTTCTGTTGAAAATTTTCTATTTATGTTAAAACATTCTCTAAGCAACTTCTTACGTACAATTCAATGACGTTAATTGAATTTTCAGCAAACTGATACTCTATAAGATATCGCTATGGAAATATTGTTTTCAAAAAGGACAGCCCCGTATATTTTTACATATTTCGATAAAGCTTGAAATAACCATTCCAAAATATAACATAATTGATGTTTTTCTGGGGTCATGTTCGAGATATTGAATTCTAAAATTTCATCTCTTGGATAAATTACAACCAAAAGTGTGACTCGTGCCCTTTTCGAAATGACGGGTTCAATTAGATTAGGGGTCAAATATGGTCGTTTGGAATTTAGTTCTCTTGATAATTTCAAAACTACGTATTCGATCGTAACGAAATGGTATGATGGTGATCTCAGAGAGATGCGTGAGAGACTGAATCTGATAAAAGATCCATACAACATAATTGAATCGGAATATAGAGAAGCAGTTAATAATGCTAAAATTGAAAGTAATGATAACTTCATTATTGAATACTCAAATAAAGTATCTTCAATGTAGAAGCTCATTAATTCTAAGAGGAGGTATTTCCCCAAAAGATCTGACACCTGAGAGATTTGCAGGTTATTTTGATGCAATACCCCATAATGTTGCCGAGAGCATTTCACACATGAGCTCGGTTAATGACTTGTTTCCTCAAGGCTGTTGGTTCGTTTTTCAGATTTGTGGAGGTCGCGTCGGGCCTTTTCGGGTGAGGGATGTGGTGAATGGACAGAAGACTAGTAGGTCTAAGGACTTCTATGAAATATCCACTGTTGTATTGAAGAGAAATATTAGTGGTATTATAGGGCCACTGACTTCCTTGATCAATAGATGTTTGAATAAGGGTGCATTTCCTGATTTTATTAATGTTCCAAGTCAATTCGTATTTTTAAGGGAGGCGTCGTCGGTTGTTGTAGGCCAATATCGCTGCAACCAGATAGTGGAGAAGTTGACGGCTGACCAGATAATTATGCACTTCGAAGGTAATGGTCTTTTTTTTTAGTTAGTTTTAGTTTTAGAATTTACAAATGATGTATCATCATGTTTTGAGAGGGGTCTATTTAACGTGTCACTTCTTCTTGATTTAACCAATACTTTTGTTTGTGTGCCGCATGACCCACTCTTGAGCAAACTCATAAAATATGGTAGTGGCAGTGATAAAATATGTGTTCTTAACTTTTTTGAATTTATATCCATGATCTACCGGATTATCTGGAAAAAATGAGTTGCATTTTTTTTCGCGGATGATTCAACAATTTATGTCTCATCAAATGATCCTGCTCAAGTATAGGTGTTAGCAATCGCAGAGCGCAGCAGCTGCGAGAGCTTTGTAGTGGTTTCCACTGAATGGGTTCAGCATGAACCATGCAAAGATTAAAAAATTAAATTTCAGCCTGAGAAATATAGAGAAGAGCTCGTTTAGGTTCTATGGCTTGCATGTCGATTCTGGTCTTGGGTTGGATGTTCACGTTGGGCATCTGGCAAAACTAAACACTAAGTAGAAATATTTCTGTTCTGAGACAGTTGTCTGCCTCAAACCATCAAAGCTGCTTATCATTCCCTTGTCGAGTCAAGTCTAAAATGCGGTATCCTATTGTGGGGCAATTGTTCGACGGAACATAGAATTTTCAGATTACAAAAAAGGCGATTAGAGTATTAGCTAATCTGAATTATAGAGCTTGTTGTGAGGGTACCTTTAGGAAGCTGGGCTTATTGAAATTGCCTGGTTTATTCTAATTGGAATATCTCTTTTAAGCACACAAGGAATCCGCGAAAAAATAGAAGAGATCTGAAGTGCACTCCTATGATACTAGGACAAATAATGATCTCTGTGTACCATATTGTAGATTGGGGAGGTCGCAGAATGGCCCAGAATATTTCTGTTTTGAATTGTATAATATGATCATTAGTCCCAAAAGATTTTAAATTTGAAATAAAGAGGTTACTAGTTAATTTAGAACCATATAATGTTGAATTTTGTTATAATGTCTATGTTTAAATGTTCCTTCTCTTTACAACTGACTTGTGTGAACATTGTACAGACCGTCTCGAAAGTATCCGGAATTTATTATTTTTCATAATTTTAATGTATTTCTGTTGATGAAAAAATTAATAATGAAAATTATTGTGACTAATCGATTTTTTCCTTGAAACGGCGCATGCTTTATATCCAGAGGGGTGACGTTTTCTGTAGAATAATGCAAGATGCCATACTTCGGCCTATACTGAAGCTTGGATGCAAGGACACCAAGTGACAACCATTGCAGCTGCACCAGATCTTAGCCCCATTGAAAACATATGGGGACTGATGAAGATTGAAGTTGAACGAGCAGCGCCACGAAATAAAGATGATTTAATTCAGTCGGTTTTACAGTCCTGGACTACCATCACCGAGAATTATGCCAGTGGTCTAGTTCTCTACGGTATCTATGGTCTCGGTATGCGATCTGGACAAAATTTCGCACGCAGTTTGAATACATTATTCTTCAGCTATGTGCAGAATTTCATTGCAATCCAATCAGTAGCTTCGGAATTTTCAGGAAAAAAATATTTTTAATGGCCATATTTACGGAACGCCTAGACTGCAATATTTGCGATCCAAACCTACCCTGAAAATTTGAAAGTCCCTAGGTCTTTCCCTTCGGAAGTTATAATTTTCTATGGTTTTTATGGTTCTGGTCATGCGATCTTGACAAAATAAAGCTATAATATACAATTTCATATGGTTTCTATGGGTCTGGTAAAGGTAAAATACAAAATTTTAACTCGATCGAATCCGTAGTTTCGAAATTATCGAGAAAACTAAATTTCAAACGACCGTATTCACGGAACCCCTAGTATAATTCTACTCATCGGTAAACGTGAACGCGACATTTCAGATCCACACCTATCCTGAGAATTTCAAGTCCCTAGGCCTTTCCGTTCGAAGGTTATGATTTTCTATGGTTTCTATGGTTCTGGTCATGCGATCTGGAAAAATGTAGCTTGAATATATCATTCTCCATTAGTATACAAAATTTCGTCACGATCGAATCTGTAGTTTTGAAATTATCAAGAAAACTAAATTTCAAACGACCATATTTACGGAACCCCTAGTATAATTTCGCTCATACATAAACGTGATCACGACATTCGAAATCCACACCTATCCTGAAACTTTCCTAGGCCTTTCCGTTCAAAAGTTTCAATTTTCTATGGTTTCTATGGTTATGCGATCTGCACAAAATTTCACATGTAGCTTGAACATCTCATTCCCCAATCGAGTGCAAATTTTCATCTCGATCGAATCTGTAGTTTCGAAGTTATCAGGAAAACAAAATTTGAACGGCGCAAGAAATTTTCTAGCCCTCGAAGCCGCTTCAAACACTTGGGAAAAAATTTAGAAAAGCACTGCCGTGAAGGCAGGAGCTTTTGAGCGCTCGTACATACACCTTGTAGGTGGATTCGCATTTTACAGTTTTAGAAATCAATTGAAGGAATTTTCGAAAGCTGTCAAAAAAATTCTGAAACTTAGGCGAAATTCCAGACTTCATGTCAGTGCTTCAGCGGATCAATTTTTTTTCGATAATTCGCTAGAATTTTCTACGGTATCTATGGTCTTGGTGATGCGATCTGGACAAAATTTTGCACGTAGTTTGAAAACTTTATTCCTCAGCTAGGTGCAAAATTTCATTCCAATCCGATCAGCAGTTTCGAAACTATCAGGAAAAAAATAGTTTGAACGGCCATATTTACGGAACCCCTAGTCTTATTTTGCTCATTAATGAACGTGACCTCGAAATTCGCGATCCAAACCCACCCTGAAAATTTCAATTCCCTAGGCCTTTCCGTTCGAAAGTTATGATTTTCTATGGTTTCTATGGTTCCGGTCATGCGATCTAGAGAAATGTAGCTTGAATATATCATTCTCCATTAGTATACAGAATACCGTCACGATCGAATCTGTAGTTTGGAAATTATCAAGGAAACTAAACTTCAAACGACCATATTTACGGAACCCCTGGTATAATTCTGCTCATAGATAAAAGTGATCACGACAATCGAAATCCACACCTATCTTGAAAATTTCAAGTCCCTAGGCGTTTCCGTTCAAAAGTTACAATTTTCTATGGTTTCTATGGTTCTGGTCATGCGAGCTGAACAAAATTTCGCATGTAGCTTGAACACCTCATTTTCCATTAGAGTGCAAAATTTCATCTCGATCGAATCTGTAGTTTCAAAGTAATCAGAAAAACAAAATTTCGAGCGGCCATCTTTACGGAACCCTTCGGCGAATTTTGCCCAATAACGAACTCAACCGCGGCATTCGAGATTCAAACCTACCCTGAAAATTTCAAGTTTCTAGGACATTCCGTTCGAGAGTTATCGTGCTTACGGACGGCCGGACGGCCGGCCGGACGGACGGACGGACAGACTCAAATTTTCCGACGGATTCGTCATCAGTGAGTCGAACATAGTCGTTTGAGACCATTTTCGGCTCGAAATTCGAAAAATACAGACATCGTGACGAAATGATATAGCCCTCGTGTAAGTAGTACGAGCGCTCAAAAAAGGAACATTTCTTCTGAGACAGAAGAGTAAGAGCCTACTCCGCTAATTGAAACTCCTCATCAGGTAGAAACCCCCAAAGAAAACTTCGAAAGGAATATTACAGCTGCAGAAAAGCCAGCAAGAAAAATCGAAGTCGAAAAATAAACAGCAGTTTCGTCTAACATGAATTATTTCGAAGCTCTCAGATAGGAAAGAATTGCTTCCGTTATCATCATAAGAACCGTAGAGTTCCAAAAAACGTGCTGCGGCATCAAACGCCCTGAGAACTCCGAGGTTTACATACAACCCAACCTAACCTAACAAAGTTAGTAGAGATCTATGAAAAAAAAATATCTACCAGGATACTAAACCAAACTGTGCGGAATAATGAGGAATTATCTAAAAACTATAAACTTTTATAACAGAACAAAAATTACGAAAAGCACTGCCGTCAAGTCAGAAGCTATTGAGCGCTCGTACATCCACCTTTTACGTAGATTCGCATTTTCCAGTTCGAAAAATCAATTGAAGCAATTTTCGACAGCTGTCAAAAAATATTCTGAAACTTAGGCGAAACTCCAGACTTCATGTCACTGCTTCAGCTGACCAATTTTTTTTCGTTTTTCGCTAGATATTTCTACGGTATTTATGGTCTTGGTGATGCGATCTGAACAAAATTTCGCAAGTAGTTTGAATACATTATTCCTCAGCTAGGTGCAAAATTTCATTCTAATCCAATTTTTCGTAACTATCAGGAAAAAAATATTTTGAACGGCCATATTTACGAAATCCCTAGTCTAGTTTTGCTCATTGATGAACGTGACCGCGATATTTGCGATCCAAACGCACCCTGCAAACTTCAAGTTCCTAGGCCTTTCCGTACAAAAGTTACAATTTTCTATGGTTTCTATGGTTCTGGTCATGCGATCTGGACAAAATATTGCTTATAATATCATTCTCGATTAAAATACAACATTTCATCTCGATAGAATCCGTAGTTCCGAAATTATCGAGAAAACAAAATTTCAAACGACCGTATTTACGAAACCCCTACTATAATTCTGCTCATTGATGAACGTGAACGCGACATTTCAGATCCACACCTATCCTGGAAATTTCAAGTCCCTAGGCCTTTCCGTTCGGAAGTTATGATTTTCTATGCTTTCTATGGTTCTGGTCATATGATGTGAAGAAATGTAGCTTGAATATATAATTCTCCATTAGTATACAAAATTTCGCCACGATCGAATCTATAGTTTTGAAATTATCAAGAAAACTAAATTTCAAACGACTATATTACGGAACCCCTAGTAGAGTTCTGCTCACAGATGAACGTGATCACGACATTCGAGATCCACACCTATCCTGAAAATTTCAAGTCCCTAGGCGTTTCCATTCAAAAGTTGCAATTTTCTATGGTTTCTATGGTTCTGGTCATGCGATCTGGACAAAATTTCACGTGTAGCTTGAACACCTCATTTTCCATTCGAGTGCTTAATTTCATCTCGATCAAATCTGTAGTTTCCAAGTAATCAGGGGAACAAAACTGCGAACGGCCATATTTACGGAACCCCTGATGCAATTTGGCCTATTAACGAACTTTACCGAGGCATTCGAGAACTGAACCCACACTAAAAATTTCAAGTCTCTAGGTTGTTCCGTTCGAGAGTTATCGTGCTTACGGACGGACGGACGGACCGACTCGAATTTTCCGACGGATTCGTCATCAGTGAGTGGAACATAGTCGATTTAGATCATTTCCGGCTCAAAATTTGAAAAATACAGACATCGTGACGAAATGATATAGCCCTCGTGTAAGTAGTACGAGCGCTGAAAAAGGACGAACACTCCACCATTACATACTCATACAAACTCTACCATTACATGCATCAGGAAACAGTCCTAGACCCTCTATTGATTAACATAATATATATCCATGATAATGTAGTATGTATCAGTAGGAACACTCTGTATATTAGCGATCTTGAGATGCAATATATGTTACCTCCCTATTCGTCACACACGTGAGAACGGTGATGACAATGATGTGTAATATTTTGTTGTTTAATATTAGTTGTTTAATATTATATCAATTATGCTATCGATTCCCAATGTTGTTGTGAATACAGCCACGCGGAACATCATAAACAATCTGGAATATGTAAACACTAACATTTTGCTAGAGAGATCAGAGTCTTCTCTAGGTGTTACGAATAAACCTTCTTGACGAGTGGAAAGTGTTTTATTCACCATCCCTCGACTGCATAACGATTGAGCGAACCTACCCTAGCTGGGTACGTTAAATGGCGATCCTGCCAGTCCTTTGCAGTCAGAGGGATGGCGGTTTTTCACCGCCAAGCCGAGATGAGCAGAACAGTTGTAACGTTATAATTTCACATCATTGTTTATTTCCACCATGCACTATGGAAAATTGCGAAATCCTACCTAACGCTATCTTTTCTATTTTCAATGTTGGAATTCCTTCCTCTTTGGTACATTATATATATTTATCATCTCGCTAATGTAATGTGAATTTCCTGAATCTCCGTGTTTGAATTGGCGAAATTCGTTCCCTTCTGTTTGTTTTGTTTTGGAATTTGTGAGGTTTACTGTAGCGTCCGTCCTTGTCATTCCGTTATCTTTTATGTCACGGGTAAGATTTTTGGCCTCTAAGTATGATTTCCGGACTTATAGTCGTTACCATGCATTTGAATTTGCAGAGTACCTTGTTCAGTATATACAAGTAGAACATCTCAATGGGAATGGACGAATAGCATTATCAAATAATTTTCGATTTCTTTTATTCTTTTTCTTGGTTGTCAAATTCGACAGTTGGTATCCCTGTGGGAACTTTGGGAATGAGGTGTCAATGCGATGTTCTGTGAACGGTGATATTGTTGGTTAAGATATTGAAGAACGTGGAGATTTTTGAATTGAAGAAATTGTGATCTTGGATCATCCTTGTTATAGGCGATTATAACTTCAATTTGAAGCATTCCTGTGAGGTTTACTGGAATATTTCTGGGATTAACGTTTGATATTTTTCCACTGTTCTTACAAATTAACTCTTGGACATCTGAGAGGTATGAATATCCTTTTGTTCCTTGAACCACTGTCTGAACATCTTTTATTAGGTTTCGATTGCGACTGTGTTGAGAAAGAATTTTCTGTTTTCACGAAGAACTGAATACATCTTGCTTCAATTCCCTCGAACAACAACTAAGAGATATGAGATCATTTTTATAGTAAGAACCATGTCTTATATCTCTTTATTAGGGTTCAATTGTACGGCATTCACGTGTACGGCGGAGGCTGTAATTCACGTGTACGGCAGAAGTTCAAGTGTAGGCTGTTCAAGTATGCGACTGCCTTTCGGATCAGCTATTCGAAGTATCCAAGCGTCTCTTCGTACAAGCATTGTTTGGGTGCTGGCACTGCACTGTGAATTCTACGTGGGAACTGGCTTATGGGTTAAGGTAACCAGTGCTCAGCACTGGCACTACGATCATTAACTGTCACTTTCAATAACGTGTAATTAAGGTAATCAGTGACTTGAAGATCATACCGCTTATCGGTTGATAACTTATAATTAAGTGATATAATTTTTTTGGTTGGTTATAGCTATTGTAAGCTTGTTAGCGGTTATAGTGGGATGCACTTCACGAATTGCGTTTGGGTACCAACAATGGTACCAGTGTATCCCTTCGAATTTTTTAGAGTATAGTCGTGTTAACCAATTCTTTTGGTTATATTGTGTTATTGAACTACTGTTATTGGTCTGTCATAGTAACAGAGTTATAGTTGAACTTAGCCTAGTTAGGCTGATTAAAGTTTTGTCAGTACCGATTAAGGTGCAAGTTAGTATAGGTATTAGGGTAGTGATCGAGAGTCCGTCTGGCTCCCGATTTGACGATTTGCATTGTTATTTTATTTTCTACGCCTTGTACGCATCAACCACTGCATTTTATTTTTATTAAATCATAAAAATTAAACCTTTGAGTGATTTTGTTTACTGCTACTCTGGTAGAGGGGTACGTAGCTTTGTTTCCTTTTCAATAGGCAGGCATATCTCTACCTGGCGCCCTTTTCCATTTCCTTATTTACTCACTCCCATCTTCCCTGAGTGTAGCCGCGAGCCTAATTGCCTTGTGACCAACTCCATCAAAGTTAACGTCACACACTCCTATGCAGTCGAGGTCTAATGGTTTTCAAGATGGCAGGCCCTAGAAGACAGGCAACAAGAAGCCCAACGCCCTAGCCAAGGCACCCCAAGAAGACAGGCAACAAGAAGCCCAACTCCCTACCCGAGGCACCCCAAGAGGACAGGCAACAAGAAGCTAACGTCCTATTCAAGGCACTCCAAGAAGAAGGTGCAGCTGGAAATCAGAAGAAGCCACCAGGATTGAGTGTGAACCAAACCGTAAGATTTTTTTCTCTTTGGTTATGTCTGATTGTCCAGAGAATATTATGAACTAATTACCGACTTAAGTGATGAAATTGTCAAGTCAGAACCAAATTTCCTCAAAGCATTAAGTCCTCACCAAAGAATCATAGAATATTCACTTTTAGAATCGAGGAAATGGCTTCAATAAACCGAGAGATATTATAATCGTCTGCAGATGACACAGAAATAACTGCATCGAAATGCAGATGTCATATTCCGGAATCTGCAAGAAGCAGTAGACCAAATGAAGGCATGGCGTATGAAATGGATAATCGCGAACGATGAGCAAAAGAGCAATGTCATACTGTTGCAAGAAGATCAAAAATCGATGAAAAACTATCAAAATATTACGCAGAGATGAAATGCAAAAGTGAGGCCTAATATCTGGAGAAGGTTTTCCTCCTCTTGATGAAAGGAAAATTCATATGTGGTGGCTCTTATGGATGGAAGTATGGAGGATATGGTGTTTATGGAAATGGCAAAATATTGAGTTGAGTTGGACCCACTGTTTGAAGAAGATGGAATTCTGAGCTTCCACCAGCTCTAGCGTCCACTTTTCGAACGAGGGAATGAGGAGTAGTAAAATCCCTGTAGGATAAAGTGGGGTGAGATGGCCAGCCGGGAGAGATGGCCAACAGCTAAAATCTCCAGAACTAGTCGTTCTATGGCGCTGCTTTTCCTCCCCAGCGATCTTCTTCTATGTATGAGCAGGACCCTTGTGTTTCCGAATACGTCAAGGTGATATTAGAGCTGTCAGAAAATAAAAATACTAGGGCGTCCTTGTGAAATTATTTAATGGTTTCTTACTCTCTACTACTGTGATTGTGTGAAAGTAAATTTATCGGGGATTTCGACGTATTGGGTGAGTACGATGTTCATTCTATAAGTTTTACCTCCAAAACTTGTTAGAAGAATGCAGTGAATTTTTTTTTACGTGGCCATTTCTCCCTAGTATTCGGGAGAGATGGCTACCAAACTGTAGGGATAGATAGCCATTTAGTTTTTATGTCTATTTCTTTATAGTTTTTCGTCTCTTCTTGTTTACTGCGCAAAAATGCCAACGAAGTATAACAGAAAGAACTCAAATCATGGAAACTATACTTCAAGAGAAAATCGAAGGCTAGCAATAGAAGCGTCAGAAACGGATCTTCTGTAACCGGAGCCTCAAAAATTTATGGTATTCCTAGAAAGACCCTAGGGAGGAAGGTGAAAGAAAACCAAACAAGAAAAAAGGGCGCTCCAACCATATGGCCAACTAACCCCACTGAACTGGGATAGATGGCCACATAATACTTTTTTTTTATAAATTATTAAATGAAAATACTAAAAATAATTTGACCCGATTTATTTATCTACCTGTCGTGGATGATATTTGAGCTCTTCAAATAAAAATAGGATATAATCCTAAATTTGAAAAAAAACTAGCAGGGGCATACATAGCATAATAAAAGACAAAACGAACATAATTGACATTATTGTATGTCTGTCTTGCTGCCTATACGTTTGTATGTAAAGCAAAAACAACTGAAACGAATTTGCGAGCGCTCGTTCTATTTACACGAGGGCTATATCATTTCGTCACGATGTCTGTATTTTGCGAGTTTTGATCCGAATATGGATTCAATCGACAAGGTACGAGAATGACATGTTCAAGCTACATGCAAAATTTTGTCCAGTTCGCACGACCAGAACCATAGAAACCATAGAAAATTATAGCTTTCGAACGGAAAGGCCTATGGACTTGAAATTTTCTGGATAGGTATGGATCTCGAATGTCGCGGTCACGTTTATCAATGAGCAAAATTGAACTGGGGGTTTCCTGAATATTGCCGTTCGAAATATTTTTTTTCTGATAATTCCGAAACTACTGATTGGATTGGAATGAAATTTTGTCAAATAGATGGAGAATAATGTATTCAAACTCACGATGTCTGTATTTTTCGAATATTGAGTCGAAAATGACAAGGATGGACTCACTGATGACGAATCCGTCGAAAAAGTTTGTCTGTCCGTACGTATACTCTCGATAACTCTCGAACGGAACGACCTAGAATCTTGAAATTTTCAAATCTGGGTTCAAATCTCGATTTCTGCAGTTGGGTTTGTTAATAGACAGAATGTCACTAGGGGTTCCGTGAATATGGTGATGTTGTGATGGTTCGATGATTACATTCCCTGTATTAACCCGAAGATTTTGCAAGATTAACGAAAATTTAATTATGACATTTAATTATGAAATGAAAAGGTTTTAACGGCTGTGTATCATTCCATCACGATGCTGTATTTTTCGAATTTTGAGCCGAAAATGGTCTCAATCGAAAGAGTTCGACTCACTGATGACGAATCCGTCGGAAAATTCAAGTCTGTCCTTCCGTCCTTAAGCACGATAATAACTCTCGAAAGGAACAACCTAAAGACTTGAAATTTTCAGCGCTCAAAAGCTCCTGACTTCACGGCAGGGCTTTTTATAATTTGTTTTGATTGCGAAAAAGTTTAAAGTGTTTGTAAATATTTCAAGAATCAAAGTATTATATGGTCTTTTACCCATAACAAGGATGTGAACGGAGCTTGAACGTTGATTGCTTTCGAGTGCTGGTTCTACTTACACGATGGCTATTATCATTTCGTCACGATGTCTCTATTGACTGAATTTTGATCCGAGAATGCTGTCAATCGACAAGGTTCGACTCAATGAGGACGGATCCTTTCCTCCCGTCTGTTCGGTCGTCCGGCCGTATACACGATAACTCTAGAACCTAACGACCTAGAAACTTGAAATTTTTGGGGGTAGGTTCGAATCTTTATGCCGTGGTTGAGTTCATTAATGGGCACAATTCAACTCGGGGGTTCCGTAAATATAGCCGTTCGAAATTTTGTTCTCCTGATTATTTCGAAACTACTGATTCGATCGAAATGAAATTTCGCCCTCCGATGGAGAATTCAAGCTACGTGCAAAATTTTGCCCAGATCGCATAACCAGAACGATAGAAACTATAGAAAATCATAACTTATCTCAAGAGTTTTCCGCAGTTTCAAAAAGCAGTGAGCTCGGAAATATTCCTATTTTGCTACTTCATATGCATACTTATAACACTTGCAATTCCAGCCACATAATTCATTTTTGCACGAATGACATACATAACCTCACCTCATTATTCATTTACGGTAGCCATATACCGTATGAGTCGGAACATTGAGTGTGGAGCGGCAAACAATAATACAAAGCCGACTGTGATGTCACAATCATTTATAAAGTCCCTCTAACGATATTTTTTTCGCCACCACGATACATCAGAAAGTGACCACCTGTACAACACTTCTAGTTCGTGAAATATGATTGCCTTCAAAAACCACACTTCTCATTCAGTAAAACAACGTTGGCAACATCCGCAGTTCCTTATTGGAGGCACATTCCACGAAACACTTTGTGCGTAAACGATTATTCTAGGAACATTAACTTCTCGTGAATCCGAGACCGCGATAATTTTCATGGCATAAAACTAGGCCGTTTATCAGATGGCAGTTGTTGGAACCACAGCAGAGTCAAAACCATTGATCTCCTTAATTAAAGTCTTTCTCCTCTATTTATACAATACACCCGTAGTGTGTATTACTCTTAGTGAATACACATGTTTAGTCAGCGGTTGGAGAGAAAAAAGAGTTCGAATTAGTCAGTCGGCAAGAATAGAATACATCCCACATCCCACAGTACGACCCGATGTGACCGGACTTCGAAAAACGCATTCTAAAATTGACACAACTTTTGGTTATTCAACACCAGATACGGGCATGCCAGAAAACAGTGATAAAAGAATATATTATATTTTGATCAGTTTATCTGCGCAGTTCATCACGTACGACGTCATGTCTGGAAGTTGGCCTGTGCAAAAATTTCTACTTTACACTAAAAGACTGTCCGGTTTCCTTAGAGAATCTCACAGTTTGGTCAGTTCTTATCAAGTGTACGTCACCCATCCCCCGTTGTGCCAAAATGAACAAGAAAAAATTATAGAAAGCACTGCCGTGAAGTCAGGAGCTTTGGAGCGCTCGTTCATCCACCTTGTAGGTAGATTCGTATTTTCCAGTTTTAGAAACCTAATAAAGAAGTTTTTCATTGCTCTCAAAAAAAATTTCAAACTAAGGCGAAACTCCAGACTTCACGTCTGTTCTTCAGGTGATCAATATTTTGTCGATAATTCTCTAGAATTTTCTACGGTATCTATGGTCTTGGAAATGCATTTTGGACAAAATTCCGCATGTAGTTTGAATACATTATTCTTCATCTATGTGCCAAGATTCATTCCAATCCAATCAGTAGTTTCGAAATAATCCGGAACAAAAAAATTTTTTAACGGCCATATTTACGGATCCCCTAGTTCAATGCTCATTGATGAACGTGACCGCGATATTCGAGATCCACACCTATCCTGAATAGTCCCTAGGTCGTTCCTGTCGAAAGTTATAATTTTTATGGTTTCTATGGTTGTGGTCAAAATTTGCACGTAGCTTGAAGACGTCATTCTCCATCTGAGTGCAAAATTTCATTTCGATCGAATTAGTAGTTTCGAAGTAACCAGGAGAACAAAATTTGGAATTGGTTGAACTTTGCCCAATAACGAATTTGAGAATCGAATTTTTCGACAGATTCGTCATCAGTAAGTCGAACCTTGTGGATTGGGACCATTTTTGGCACGAAATACGAAAAATATGGACATCTTGACAAAATTATATAGCCCTCGTGTAAGTAGAACGAGCGCTCAAAAAGATGTCGTTTCGTCCTTCATTAGGGGCAAAGCTGCGCCGAGCACTGAATATTAGTGCTTCGAGCACTAAGCAACAAGCACTGCCGTGAAGTCAGGAGATTTTGAGCGCTCGTTCATCAACCTTGTAGGTAGATTCGCATTCTCCAGTTTGAGAAACCAATTGGAAAGATTTTGACAGCTGTCAGAGAAAATTTCGAAGAAAAAGAGAAAATCAAGACTCTCGTCAAGACTTCACGTCAGTGCTTCTTCATTATTCTTTATCTATGTGCGGAACTTCATTCCAATCCAATAAGTAGTTTCGAAATTATCAAGAAAAAAATAGTTTGAACGGCTATATTTACGGAACCCCTAATCTAATTTCACTCATTGATGAAGGTGACCGCGAAATTCACCAACCGAACCTATCCTGGAATTTTCAAGTCCCTAGGCCTTTCCGTTCGAAAGTTATGATTTTTTATGGTTTCTATGGTTCTGATCATGCCATTTGGAAAAAAAGTAGCTCGAATAAAGTCCCTAGGCCTCTCCATTACAAAGTTATGATTTTCTATGGTTTCTATGGTTCCGGTCATGCGAGCTGGACAAAATTTTGCTTGTAGCTTGAACACGTGATTTTTCATCTGAGTGCAAAATTTCACTTTCATCGAATGAGTAGTTTCGAAGTTATCAGAAAAACAGAATTTCGAGCGGCCATATTTACGGAACCCCTGGGCGAATTTTGCCCAATAACGAACTCAACCGCGGCATTCAAGATTCGAACACAGACCGGGACCTTTTTACGGGCACAATCCCAACTTGAAGCTTCCGGAGGATAAATTCTTGTTGGGCTGTGTCTTCGTGGTGGCTGAAGTTGAACCGTTACTTAAGAAAATGATGCCGAATTTTAAGCGAAGACCCTGAAAATTTCAAGTTCCTAGGACATTCCGTTCGAGAGTTATCGTGTATACGGACGGCCGGAGGAACGACTCGAATTTTTTTGACGGATTCGTCGTCAGTGAGTCGAACATAGTCATTTGAGACCATTTTCGGCTCAAAATTCGAAAAATACAGACATCGTGACGAAATGATATAGCCCTCGTGTTAGTAGTACGAGCGCTCAAAAAAAGTGCGCAAAAAGGTTCGATTAATAACAAAGTATAGGTTTCTGTTGGAAACTTTTCTCCATTTTACTCGAATTTACCTATTGAAACATTTTCTACGTTCAAGCATATCGATATTTACAAGTCAGTGCATTTTCGATTGAGTGCCATATCAAATGAGGATAGTTTAAAGTGTTTTAGAAAATTGAAGTATATTTTGAATACTCAATTTTGTGAATTTTTTTAAATTTTTTTAATTTTTTCTTTTAAGAAAATGATACACACGAAACTTGTTTTTATGATTCAATATCACGAAATAATTCTAGTTTAAAAATAATATGGGCCTTATACTATGCTGCAGATACATTACTGAAAATTATTGAATATAACTACATAATTGGTGTCGAAGTTGAAGATGGGTAGCGGTTATTTTGAAATCACTGATAGCAGATCCTGACAATGGATTGTTTCAATAAATTTTCAGATTGGGTGCTAAGAATGTCTTCGGAGGACTTCAAATATTTGATATTGGCAATGATAAAATTAGAAGACATCCATGGATGTTGCAAGATCCTTTTCCCGAATGCAATTGAATAATGGAATAATCAATTCAACTCAATCAGATCATATTTCACAATCTCTTAAAATCCACGGAACACCAACAGATTAGACAATGGATATGTCGGAAAATGCCCGATCAGAACGTTCGATCATCTTTCCAACGAATTTTTAAACTGGGTCGACCGTGCACAAGGATTTTATTTTAGTAAATAACGAAGTAATGCTGTTGTGAAATCGGACGCTTTTGATGTCACCGCTAATGTTGCCATCGTAAACATCATTTGGCGTAGTCGAACAGAGATATGAAATCATTTCGGAAAGGTTATTGAACCCGAACGCACAGGACTATGCAAGGAATGGATATTGTCAATCGTTGCAAGGGGGTTCGAGACACTTGGCTCATACATTATAATATAATACAGCTTGGAGAAGTTCAATTGACTTGGCGGGTAATTATTGAATTATCAAAATGGTAATTCCATGAGATGCGATCATTGCGATCTGAGAATACCGAATGGTCTTGTCGTATTGAAGCAGTTGTTTTCCTGGATCTGGACTACCAACTCGGAGCCCTTCCTGCCTCCGATGCATATAACTGGTCAATTGTGTGTCATTCTTGAAGTGAGCAGAGAAAATAGCTGATGAATTGAACTTGGAGCTGCGGCTTTTCCTAGCTGCAGATCGCGAAATCTACTTTAGTATACTGTATTCATATACGTAGACAAAATGTGCTACGGTTAGCCCTCGCCCACAGCTAGTTCCCACATTTCAAAGGGCTGGAAAAGTGTAATACCTCTGTACTTCCACTCGTCCGTACTTTCTGGAACACCCTGTATAGTATGTATATATTTTCGAATTTGAAGCCAAGAATAAATTCAAACGATCAGGTTGGTCTAAAGCATGCTATACACACTCATGCATGTTGGCCAACTTGCCGTGAACAGACTAAATTGAGAGACTTGCATGAGCGTGTGTAGCGGAAATTGAAGCTAGAAATTGGGCTTTTAGGTATTCGGACAAAGCCGATTGCGCAGAGTTGTGAAATGAGGACATGAATAATCGAAAACAAAATTTGTCACTCCGCACTGTCGTGAAGTCTGGAGTTTCGCCTTAGTTTAAAATTTTTTTTGACAGCTGTCGAAAAATTTTCCAATTTGTTACAAAAACTGAAAAATGCAAATCTACCTACAAAGTGCATGAACTAGCGCTCAAAAGCTCCTGACTCCACGGTAGGACTCTATAATTTTTGTTAGGTGTAATAAAATGAGGTTACCTTTCTGAAGAACTTTTCGAACAATAAAGAGATGGATAACATTGTTTGGAGGACGATTGCCAATATTAAATAATAATAACGGGTTTCGGAAAAGTTATTGCGTCTAGGAGCTCATGACTCAGATAGACCAGACTAATTATGCGATAATTCCACTTGAATCTTGCAAAAACTCGATTTATGAAATGTTTCATTCAAAAACTGAAAAAAACAATTATCAATTTAGTAAATTACTTAACTGTTAAAACTCAGCAGTTTGAATATTAGCACCAAGCAGTCACAACCGTTAATGTGCTCTGAGTGTTATGAATATTGGCACCGAAAAAATAAAGGCATACAGGTAGATTTTCCCATTATCAGGCAAGAATATACATATAAAAGTTTGTGTTGAAAGGAGCTTCAATTCGTTCAACTAGAAATCTAATCCAATTCACCTTCCGGAATATCCCGTCCTTACCCAATAATAATTCTGTTGGCAGTATGACATAACACAAGTCGTAGACAACACGACAAATAGACCGATAAATCACTAACGATGTCGATGCACGTCGCCCAACTGACGAATGCGTCCATTGCCAATATCAATGCGTTATATTCGAACTTAGAACTAGCAGACTGGGCCATGAGTTGCTGTGTTTGAGGTATACAACTAATTATAGTATAGACATTGTACACACATCGAAAAAGTCTAGGGATATTCGTACAAAGTCATACAAGCGTCAAAAGAAACTTTTTTTATTGTTTGAACTGTACTACCAACTTACTGTTCGGTTCATTTGCCCCATTTGAATACGCATTTTTTCAGAAAAAATGTGAAAAATATAAGGATGAAACTTGACAAACATGATAGAGGGAAAAAGTAAATTTTATAAGTACTGAGTATTTCGATTCAATTCTGTCTATAGTGTTCCTCAATAGTATTGTTGCATTGAAAATATTGTGTTTTACTATGGAACGACGACCTTTGTCTTCAGACGAGATGAATCTAGCAGTAGGCCTTCTTCAATCTGGCCTGCGACAAGTCGAAGTAGCTGAGCGGATGGGTGTTTCCCAAAGAGTCATAAGTCGTTCATGGCGGAATTTCAGGGAAACTGGAAGTCCGGCTGAACAAAACCTAGAACGTAGACGCTGTACAACTGCAAGTCAGGGTAGATTTTTACTGCAAAGTGTTAGAAGACACCTTACAATAACAGCACCTGATTTGTTCATCGAATTTCAGCTAGCGCATAACATAACCGTTGGGCGAGATTATGTAAGAAATCGTCTCCACGAAGTCAATCTTCATATTCGAAGACCAATTTTTTGTCCATCTCTCTCTAGAGGCAAAGAGTAGAGTCGTGCGAAGAATATCAAAATTGGGATGCAGATGATTAGCCAACAGTTTTGTTCACTGATGAATCCAGATTTGGATTTCATCCAGATTCTCATTCGACACGAGTGTGAAGGCGATCCAAGAACCTGAAACGTTTAGGAAATGTTCAGGAAGTTCACAAATACAGAGGCGGTACAATAATGATATGGGGCGGAATATTGTGCATTGTGCCTTTATTTGCTTGTGCTGTTGGTACAAACTTTCGCCTAATGTATGATAATGCTCGTCCCCATACCTCTGCTATTGTGACGGGTTGGAAAACGAGGGAATTGAAGTATTGCCATGGCCCGCACAATCCCCGGACATTAATCCGATTGAGGATGTATGGGACATGCTTCAACGTAGAATTACTCCCATTTTGGGCAATATCCAAAATGCTCTTCAATTCCGAGAGCTTCTAACCACAGAATAGGCAAGTATACCTCAATCGTGAATTGACAATGTCATTTTGACTATGAAAATAGGTGTAAAGCTGTTCTGAACCAACGTGGAAGCCATACTCTTTATTCAGTTGATTTTTTGCATACTTGATCATTTTTTTATATAGCTCGTGAAATTATCGTTTATACTTTATTTTTTTCAAATCTTGTGTTCGTTTCAAGCAAAAGATTGATTTAATTTCTCATTACTCTCGAATTTCAGTTTCTCCCTTGATCAACTGAAAATAATAAAAAATTACGGAAAGCACTGCCGTGAAGGCAGGAGCTTTTGAGCGCTCGTACATGCACCTTGTAGGCAGATTCGCATTTTCCAGTTTTAGAAATCAATTGAAGGAATTTTTGACTGCTGTCAAAAAAATTCTGAAACTTAGGCGAAACTCCATACTTCATGTCGGTGCTTCAGCTGATCAATTTTTTTCCGATAATTCGCTAGAATTTTCCACGGTATCTATGGTCTTAGTGATGCGATCTGGACAAAATTTTGCATGTAGTTTGAATACATTATTCCTGAGCTAGGTGCATAATTTCATTCCAATCCGATCAGTAGTTTCGAAACTATCAGGAAAAAAATATCTTGAACGGCCATATTTACGGAACCCCTAATCTAATTTTTCTCATTGATGAACGTGACCGTGAAATTTGCGATCCAAACCCACCCTGAAAATTTCAAGTTCCTAGGCCTTTCCGTTCAAAAGTTAGAATTTTCTATGGTTTCTATGGTTCTGGTCATGCGATCTGGACAAAATATTGCTTCGAAATATCATTCTCGATTAAAATACAAAATTTCATCTCGATCGAATCCGCAGTTTCGAATTCATCGAGAAAACAAAATTTCAAACGACCGTATTTACGGAACCCCTTGTATAATGTTGCTCATAGATGAACGTGATCACGACATTCGAGATCCACACCTATCCTGAAAATTTCAAGTCCCTAGGCGTTTCCGTTCAAAAGTTACAATTTTCTATGGTTTCTATGGTTCTGGTCATGCGATCTGGACAAAATTTCACATGTAGCTTGAACACCTCATTTTCCATTTGAGTGCAAAATTTCATCTCGATCAAATCTGTAGTTTTCAAGTAATCAGGGAAACAAAACTTTGAACGGCCATATTTACGGAACCCCTGAAGGAATTTGGCCCATTAACGAACTTAACCGAGGCATTTGGGATCTGAACCTACACTGAAAATTTCAAGTCTCTAGGTTGATCCGTTCGAGAGTTATCGTGCTGACGGCCGGACGGACGGACGGACAGACTCGAATTTTCCGACGGATTCGTCATCAGTGAGTCGAACATAGTCGATTGAGACCATTTTCGGCTCAAAATTCGAAAAATACAGACATCGTGACGAAATGATATAGCCCTCGTGTAAGTAGTACGAGCGCTCAAAAACTCATATTCATAAAAATATCCCTAGACTTTTTCGATGTGTTTAGTACAGTATTCAAACCAGTGGAATAATTATTATTATTAACCCTCACCTAACCTAACCCTATCCTTGATATTTTAAAGTTATAACCCAGTTCTCAAACACTTCCAAATTTCTTCAGTTTTGGGAAAGACCCAGAAACTTGGCATCGGTTGTAGTTACACACAATCGATATCTTTTCATTAAGTTTCCGAGTCGTAGTTATTATTTCTGGTTGGTTGTTGAGATTATCAATTCCTTCTTTCATTCTGATTTCAATATCTTCAATATTTCGAGAATGGTCCATATAAACTTTAGATTTTAAATACATATCCTCATAAGAAAATATCCAATGGGGTCAAGTCAAGAATGTTAGGAGGCCAGAAAATGGTTCAGTTTCCGCCAAACCATATATTATGATTTTGTTTTGACTTGTGGCGTTCTTCAGCCTCCTCAGATTTAGACGGAAACATCCATTTTTTCCAAAACTGACAAAGTAAGCCTCAATAATGTATATATATTTGAAATCAGAATAAAGAGCTCTACCGATTAGCAAATTGAAATACAGGGTGTTCCACTTGAAAAATACAAGTTTAAATGAAATTTTTAGGTTTACCATGCGTTTTTGCTTTCTCTAGTACTGGATTCTAAATTCCCATGAAAAATACTTCATATTTGCCCATTTAAACGTTTTTGTAGGAGTTAAAGGACCAATATTAACCGAGATAGCTATTGAGTAATATATAAACAATAACAAGGTATAATTGAAGCAGAGCTGTTTCTAACTATCAAATTCAGGACAATATGGGCAGAAAATTCGATTCTATCACTTTATCACGTTATAAAATTACCGAAGAAAAGTTGAGAAACCCAATCTTTAACTCTAAAAGAATCTATGAATTCTCGTCCTTGTTTGAAAATGTGCTCTAATTCAATCAGAAAACATTAATCGTTTTCCTTGTTTTTAAAAGTGGATCAATTTCTTTGAGGCTTGTATATATATGGTAAACTGAGATAAATGTAAATAAATTGTTTTTAGTTGTGAATGCAGTTAGTCTCTTCATTCACCTTGTTATTATTATTCCTGCCAGAAGTCACATTTTAGAATTTGAAAATTGTGAATTGACTATTTTTATTGTCTATATAACTTGTATTGTCCTTTATTTGCTTTATTATTTCCTCCTAGTTTTGTAAGTCTTCATCTATTGCTGTTGTACTCCTTACTCTTTGAATATGGAGGAAGTTTCCTTCAACAATCTAATATAATATTAGGTTGGGAAAAAAAGTATTTTGCGCCCTTTTGTCTCAACTAAGTATATCTCGTTCGTTATTGGTCTCAACACATCATACAATACGGCGTTGTAAAGGTGTGGTTTTATACTACAAATGCTTCTTTTACAGTTTTGCGCTTGATCGGTTCAATCGCGGACAATCGTGTGTCGATTATGAAGGTTTCAAAAAAAGAGATTCGCCATATTTTACATTTTCACTACCTGAGAGGGAAAACGCGTCGAAAACGACCAAAAAAATTTGCCATGTATACGGGGCCGATACTCTTTCGGTTCTTGTAGCAAAACATTTGTTCAAGCTATGCCGTGCTGGTGTAGTGGATGTGAAAGATGCACCACGCACTGGCAGGTTTGTCGTCGAAAATGTAGATAAAATCATGGCAAATATCGAGATCGACCGTCATGTTAGTCGTGGTAGCATCGCCCAGGAGCTGAACACCGATCATAAAACCTTTTGCAGAACACTGGATTAAAAAAAAGCTCGATGTTTGGGCCCTACACGAGCTGACGCAAAAAAAAATCATAGACCGAATTTCCACCTGCGAATCGCTGCTGAATCGCCACAGAATCGACCCATTTCTGAACCGGATGGTGACTGGTGATGAAAAATGGGTTACTAATAACAATGTCAAGCGACACAGATCGTGCTCGAAATTCAACGAAGTGGCCTAGACCGTGACCAAGCCAACATTGATGGCCAGGAAGGTGTTTGGTGAATAGGCAGAGAGTGCTTTAACATGGACTGCTCCCCTAGGGTCAATCGCTCAATTCTGCCCTCTACTGTGAATAACTCAACTTTTTGAAGCTGGTGATCGAACAGAAGCGGCCAACATTGGTGGATAGGAACAGAATCATGTTTAATCAGGACAACGCCAGGCCGCACACATCATTGATGACGCGCCAGTAGCTTTGGGAGCTAGGAGTGAAGTTCTTATGCATTCACCTTATAGTTCGGACCTAGCACCAAGTGTCTACCACCTTTTCCTGTCCATGGCCAACGCGCTTAGAGGTAAAAATTTGGCCTCAATAGGGGCCTGTAAAAATTGATTGTCTGAGTTTTTTGCGAATAGGGACAGGGGCATTATGAAGTTAGATTCTCGTTGGCAACAAGTTTTCGAATAGAACGGAGCATATTTGACTCAAATCGGACGATTGTAACACTTTTTATGAAGCATTGAAATAAAGCGAAAAATACGAAATTACTTTTTCCCCAACCTAATATAATACTAGCAGACCCGGCCACGCGTTGCTGTGGCTAAAGTATACGTTGTATTATTATTAACCCTAACCTTACCTTAACCTAACCCAAACCTCACCCTTACCCTCATCCTCAGCCTTGTTTATGAGTCTCAAAAGAATTTTCATATTCGTTGGTAGGTATATGTTATGATCAATGTGTGAGATGTTCGATATAGAAAAAAAATCTTCTTCAGGTTCTTGTCCTGAAAAAACGAATTCAAAGGTTCAGGTGGCGTTGTCAGTTGTTGCAATTTGATTTTTCCACTCAAAAAACATAATCCTGGGGATTCGTTTTGATATCTCAGAGCATTGCAGTATTTCCAAAAGACACCAATATGTTGCTAGCATAATCGACTCTGGGATCATAATATCTAAATGCCAAACGCTCAAAGTTGATCATTTCATTAATTCATTCTGTATTTTGTTGTATTCCGCCTGAGATCGATTATATCGATTCTTCCTCTCATTCTGTTGCTCATTGTCTCGATCATTACGAACTCGCCCACAACACAACGATATATATCCAACACAGTGATAAACTTCCGAGCAATTTCTAGAAACACGATAAACTTCACTCACATAAGTGTCAAAATTCTCATGAAATATAAGTAATCTATGATTGTTCGCTTGGTCGGAGAAAGAAAGAAAGCCTTTTTTTCTTTTCCGTACGGGTCTTCTGGAATATTTCGTTGTGTAAAGTTTGTCGTGACAATAATGAACACAACTGAAAAAGAATTATCGAATTTTGTGCAGTCGTTTGAACGTGATGCATGGACATATAGTCCATTTAAGAATTATTGACATCGAAGCAGGCCATGAACGTCTAGTCGAGGCTTCATTTCTAGTTACAAAAAAGTTACTGTTTTAATCATAGAAATAAAACATAAATATAACCTAGAAAAGTGTTCAGTATACGAATTATCGAATAATTATTAATTAAGCCGGAATATTTCGACTGCAGTTTAAGAATGGGAATTCAGGTTCAACGTTATATATATTAAGAAATGGAACCCCCAAATAGAAAACTTGAACAGGAAACTCACCACCATAATCTACACCCTCAATAGTATGAAATACCATATCCAACAAGATACATTGAAGCTCCTATACACAGCCAATTTTCAGTCAACCCTTTCATATGGCATTGTTTACTGGGGAAACAGTACATCGGAAAAAAATATTTAAAACACAAAAGCAAGCAATCCAAGCTATGTATAGAATGAAATATACAGAGACTTGTAGAAGTGTTTTCAAAAGGAATAAAATCCTGACGTTAACAGCAATATATGTGCTGAAGTATGTTATCTTCCTACAAAGCCACAGTGAACTATTTGAACCGTTTCTGAACAACAATCCAACTTGGAAAATTGATCCTTATATATACCCGAGGCAACAATTGACACTAGCACAGAATAATGTGAAATACATGTGCATGAAGATCTACGATGCCTTACCCAAACAGTTTCATTCGATATAATATCGCACTCGTCGTAGAATAAGGAGACAACTCAAAAATTGATTTTGTTGGAAAATCGTATTTGAAGTTTTGGTTTACCGAAGTTTTCGTTCTATACTTTTGTGTACTTACTCAATTTAACACGCTGAACATTAGTAATAACTGCAGCAATCCATTTGAACATTATAACTCTAGCACCCAATATTCAATTAATGCAATTTTTCCCATTGTGGTGGAATATTCGACTGTTTTTCCAAAAAAATTGAAATGTTACCTTTTTTCACGAACAGTCTCTTATGTGGCGGAGAGGCCAACTAGAGTTATTCTGATATTGCACGTAAGAAAAGGGATACTTCCTGAGTTCAATACCGTCACTAACACAAAATGGACCTTTTTTGAGTTGTCTCCTTAGTCTACGACATATATTATTATTAAGATAAGAGAGAAACAAAAATTAAGAATCTATGTAGTACATGAAGAATTTTGACATGAAATTTTACAATTATTCAGTATACTTTTGAATTGGGAACAACATAGTATGTGTATTAGCAGAGGGAATGTGAACAGGGTACTATACAGTATATAAACTTAAAATATCTATGAATGATACAAGAGCAAAGATTAAAATATTGAAAACTTTGTTTCCACGTAGTGTAGTGATTTGGATGTGTTTATTGAATAAGTTGACATAATCCTACTGATGGGCATCCTTTTGCAGGGAAGGTTTCAATATTTCAATAACCCATTTATGAAATAATTCAGCATTCATATTAATCCTTATCATTAATAATACTGTCAAGAATCGGATCACATCCAGGTAAAAATCCATAAATTGTTCCAGCATTCAAAATAGTGCTCCTTCTGCCTTTACCCTTGAATATACTCGACATACCTTTTGGATTATTTTTTAGTGTCCACTGACAAATTTGAATACCGTTTTTGAATATCCAAATTTCATCTAGATAAATGAATTTTGCGTTTTGTTCCATGTATTCTCGGTATTTATCACAATATTGTACTATTTTTATTATATTTTTCTGTTTATCAGTAAGAATTTTCTTTTTTGTATTTGTATCCAATTTTTTTTATGATATACATAATATAATGTTGACTTCGATCAATTGAAATCTAGGTGCTCTTTGGCCAGTTCGAAAAGGATATCTAAACTGATATATTCATTGTTTTTAATTTTAGCAAAAACAAAGTCATTCAATGTCTCTTTGAAGGAATAATCGCACAGGTTTTCTTCCACTGCTAATTCCAGGCTATAATAACATTCTTCTACGGACAGGGCTTGGTGAAATCTGAAAATTTAAGAGACATTGATCAATCAGTATACACTTTGAGTCGGTGAATATCCGTTTACCTGAAACACTAGCGGAAATATATGCCAAATCTTTGAAAAACTCGAAGTAACACCGACAAACTGCCTGGCGTTCTCTTGTTAGGCGCGATGTTTCCTGGTGAATTCCAGCCATTTTAATGGCATAAGACAAAAAATACTCAAATTCAGAGCAAATTTTTATAATTACATATTCACCAATATCTTCGATAAAATCATCAAAGCAATATTTCTATGGGTAATGTTAGTGTTAGTGTTATTCCTATACCAACCTGAATTCAGCAACCCAAAATATTACTGAATAGTCTCTTACCAACTTAAATTCGATTTTTCACAGCCAACCGAGATGTCAATAATTCTTAAACGGAGTATACATAAACCATAGATCCTCTTTTATTAATATAGAATAATAATAGCCTGACGATTTAAGGAAAAAAATAACTAGAGTAATTAATTGGGCTGATCAAAATTTGCAGCAAGAATCAAATCCAAAAGTCTGGAAGAGATATCTCGAATATCTAGACTCTGCTTTCAAAAATCATAAAGATGTTAATGAATAAATAGTTTTTTTCTTTTAAAAACTTGGCTTTCTATTTCAAGAACATAATTGGCCACGAGGATGGGGTTGTGCCGGTTTTCGTGAAGAAAAGTGTGTTGCAACTAAGCGACGTAGTTATTGCCCGCTAAAAAACTTCCAAAACTTTCAGTGTTAACTGTTAAGGTGCCAAATCCAGCAACAACGAATAGAAATCCGTTGAAGACCTGATCGTATGAGGTAGCGCCTGCGACGACTTCAAGAAACAACGTGGTGAGAATCCTTCCTAGGACACTTTTCTATTCCCAGTCATTAACTTGGCCCAAAGTTAATCAATCTTTTCCCACGGTTTTGAGCGTAAAACTTGTGTAAGTTTTTTCTAGGTTTCTTATGAAAACCGATTACCGAGTTTTTCCTAGGTTTCTTAATACAAAAAAAACGATTACACGAGTTTTTCCTAGGTTTCTTATAAAATAAAAAACCGAAGACTATTATTTTTGAGTATAATAATAATTTTTCAAGATTACTGTAAAGCATTTTAAAGGGAGGAAGAATACGAATAAAATGACAGTCGCACCAGAACCAAATATGTTCGAAAGACTTAAGTTAATTGATTTTATTTTCGAAGTCAATTGTACCATTTGATGGTAATCCTGCAAATCTCGCAGGATTATTGAATCACTGCGGAAGATTTTATAATAGGTTCAAATCTGCCGATGCATTGATTAATGAAGCAATAATAGACATAATCAAAAGTAAATTGGAAGGAAATGCCAGTGAAATCGTAAGTTCAAATGAGAGAATTACTGATAACTGGAATAATTTGAAGGAAATTCCAAAACTGAGATTTGAAGAAAAAATTAGTCTCACAGTTTCATTTTGGGATCTCCAAAATGCCAAAGAATACGTAACAAAAATAATTTAGATTTTCTTGAGAGAATTGTTGATTGAAAAAATAAATACAATTCGCAAGTCGAATTGTCGAATTCACCGATTCTTGAAAAGGGTCAAGAGAAGAATATCGCGTCACGCGTAGCAACTAGAGTTTTGCTCTATAACAGAATTAAGAACAGCCCTTAGAGGTCACGGAATAATGAATTATGACGATGAAGTAAACTTTATTCGACAAGTATATCAGGTTAACAGGGTGATAGGACTTTTTGGTGATTGAAACACTTTCTCTAACTTAGCCAACGTTTCGTGGACATATTTCCACTTCCACAGGGCTGAAATTCATTCAATAAATATATAAACAAAATGGGTCAAAACATCAAAATTATATAAGTAAACTTCACGAAAAGAATAAAAAAATGCCGACAACACACATGACACAAACCAAACCCTGTTAACCTGATATACATGTTTTTACAAGGAGGACGTGAAAATGTTTAGTTTATTCGTCAAGATTATTACTTTGAGCAACAACCATACATGCATTATAAAAATCAGAATATTCAAAGGAATATTCCTCAACCAAATCAAAAGAATTTTCCTCAAAATAATGAAAATAATTTCCCAAATAATAATCGAGCAAACTTCCGAAATAATAATTATTGAAGTTTCACTCAAAATAATCAACATTGGGGAAAATGTCAATCTAGTCAGAATAATCAAAGAAATGTCAACCCTAATAATTCCCAACAGAGATTCCCATCTCAATCAATCAATTTCCAACAAAGACAAGTGAAAACTTATTTCCCGACAAATCGTCAAGTCTTCGGTAATAATGAACGAAAAATAGAAAATGTATTTAAACCTCATCCTAATCAAAGGATACTATCTCCCCCTGAAAAAATATCGATTCAGATAAGAAACTATCCCCAAAAGAATTACAGACAGGAAGGCAGGAGCTTTTGAGCGCTCGTACATGCACCTTGTAGTTGCCGCTCCGCGTCGTTCGGTCAACTGCAGTATCTTGCGGAAAAGTATTACTTTCCACACTTGTTAGGAAAATATCCATTTCAGTATGGATTTCACATCTTTATATATAAAAATTACTTGTCACGTTGTTTGTCCGGAATGAACTCCCAAAATACTGAAACGATTTCAATAAAATTTTGCACACTCTGTATGTGCATTTTGATCCAACTTGAAAGATAGGATAGTTTATATCTGAATTCATAGTTGCAATATTTTTGTATTGCCTAATTTGTGTTTATTATTTATGACAAGGAGTGATAATTATCTACATGGCAACGTAGGTCTCAAAACGACTGCAGATCATCGCGTCTCCACTACACCCGATCACTCGAAAGAGCGATAAAGTACGAGGAGTGATTCCAAATTTCTGGGTCTTTCCCAAAACTGAAGAAATTTGGAACTGTTTGAGAAGTCGGTTAAAACTTCAAATAAATCAAGGATAGGGCTAGGGTAGGGTTAGGTTAGGTTAGGGTTAATGATGATAATTAATCCACCGGATTGAGAACTTTGCTACAATATAATCAGACGTATACCTTAGCCACAGCAAGGTGTGGCCGAGTCTGCTGGTATATATATCTTTATACAGGGTGTTAGGTAAACATGCGGCAAAAATTAAAGAGGTTATTCCGTGGACTATTTTAAGGATATTTTATCTCTTGATTTTTTTTGAAAATCACTTTGTTGCGAAGATAAATGGCGTAAAAGATTTTCAACAAATCCAACTCTGTACGAAGTGATCACATATACAGAGTAAGAAAAACAAATTTCCTGCATTCTATGCACCTTCGTGGTAGACAGTTCTGTACGCCATTATTCTATTTGGTGCGTAAGTGTTAGCATAGTTGACGTGTAAACGATTGTTAGTGAAGTCCTCTATTATGGCTCGCTATACGAATTCCTAGAAGGCTGATATGCGTTTTATGTATGGACTTGCTGATGGCAATGCATTAGAAGCTAGGCGACTGTACGTTGAACGATTTCCTAACCGAATTGCACCCGATAGGAAAATATTTCAAAGTATTCATCAACGTCTTCGAGAAACGGGAACATTGAAGCGAAGTGGAGGACCAGGAATGCCAAGGACTGTAAGAACGGTAGAAGTGGAAGACAATGTGCTGGACATGATAGAAGAAGATCCAGATACGTCAACGCGAAAACTTGCAAACAGATTGAATGTAAGTTATTGGACTGTTTGGAAAATTCTGAGAGATAATCTGTTGTACCCATACTACATTCAACGCGTTCAGGCACTTCTTCCTGCGGATTTTGCTCCACGTTTTGCATTTTGTCAATGTCTTTTGCACACAATGGTTGAAATCCTTCACCTACTCACACTGATTCTTTTTACCTATTAAATCAGTTTCGCACGATATCCAATAAAGAATTTCCACAATAACTAAAGTCCACATAAGATTTGTAAAGATCGGTTTCAACATCAGTTCTCTTTGAACGTTTGAGTTGGAATTGTGGGTGACTGGCTAATTGGACAGGTATCTCTACCAGGAAGACTTACCGGCGAAGTATACCGTAACTTATTGGAACAACCGCTAGCTCAGTTTGTGGAGATTGTACCATTGGCTACAACACAGGCAATGTGGTTTATGCATGATGGTGCACCAGCTCATTTTAGTGTAGTTGCTCGAGAGTTTTTAACAGCAACATACGGAGATTGCTGGATTGGTCGAGGTGGACCTCACGTATTGCCTGCTCGATCCCCAGACTAAAACCCCCTGGATTATTTCCTATGGGGCCATCTGAAGTCATTAGTTTATACAAGGCCCGTGGAAGATGTGGACGATTTAAGAGATCGGATAATTGCTGGGTGTAACTCAATCAGGGACGACCCTTTTGAAAGTGTTCAGCACTCTATGAGGAGAAGCTTGGATGGTTGCTTCTGAGCTGGAGGTAGCCATTTTCAAGAATTGTTATAGGTAAAGAAATGTTACATGTAATTTTTGGTAATAAATTGTAATTTGTTGAAAATTTGTTTCGTCCAATATCTTCGAAAGAAAGCGCTTTCTCGAAAATAATCAACGAATAAAAAATCCCTAAAATAGTCCAAGGAATAACCTCTTGAATTTTTGCCGCACGTTTACCTAACACCCTGTATATAAAAATAACGTGTCACGTTGTTTGTCCGGGATAAACTCCTATGGTACTGAAGAGATTTTAATGAAATTTCGCACACTGTGTGCGGTTTGATTCAACTTATAAGAAGAGATAGTTTATATCTCAATTTGAAGTGGCAATATTTTTGAGCGCTCGTACTACTTACACGAGGGCTATATCATTTCGTCACGATGTCTGTATTTTTCGAATTTTGAGCCGAAAATGGTCTCAATCGACTATGTTCGAGTCACTGATGACGAATCCGTCGGATAATTTGAGTCTGTCCGTCCGCCCGTAAGCAGGATAACTATCAAACGGAACAACCTAGAGACTTGAAATTTTCGGTGTGGGTTCAGTTCCCGAATGCCTCAGTTAAGTTCGTTAATGGGCCAGATTCCACCAGGGGTTCCGTAAATATGGCCGTTCAAAGTTTTGTTCCCCTGATTACTTGAAAACTACAAATTTGATCGAGATGAAATTTTGCATTCAAATGGAGAATGAGGTGTTCAAGCTACATGTAATTTCGAAACTACTGATTCGATGAAGATGAAATTTCGTATTTCAATCGAGAATGATATATTAAAGCAATATTTTGTCCAGATCGCATGACCAGAACCATATAAACCATAGAAAATTGTAACTTTTGAACGGAAACGCCTAGGGACTTGAAATTTTCAGGATAGGTGTGAATCTCGAATGTCGTGATCACGTTCATCTATGAGCAAAATCATACTAGGAGTTCCGTAAATATGGTCGTTCGAAATTTAGTTTTCTCGATAATTTCAAAACTACAGATTCGATCGTGACGAAATTTTGTATACTAATGGAGAATGACATATTCAAGCTACATTTCTCCAGATCACATGACCAGAACCATAGAAACCCTAGAAAATCATAACTTTCGAACAGAAAGGCCTAGGGACTTGCAATTTTCAGGATAGGTGTGGATCTGAAATGTCGCGTTCGCGTTCATCAATGAGTAGAATTTTACTAGGGGTTCCGTAAATACGGTCGTTTGAAATTTTGTTTTCTCGATAATTTCGAAACCACGGATTCGATCGAGATGAAATTTTGTATTTTAATCAAGAATGATATATTAAAGCAATATTTTGTCCAGATCGCATGACCAGAACCATGGAAACCATAGAAAATTGTAACTTTTGAATGGAAAGGCATAGGAACTTGAAATGTGGATCGCGAATATCGTGGTCACGTTCATCAATGAGCAAAATTAAATGTGGTAAATTTGGCCGTTAAAATATTTTTTTCCAGATAGTTTCGAAACTACTGATTGGATTGGAATGAAATTTTGCAACTAGCTGAGGAATAATGTATTCAAACAACGTGAGGAATTTTGTCCAGATCGCATATCCAAGACCATAGATACCGTAGAAAATTCTAGCGAATCATCGAAAAAAAATTGGTCAGCTGAAGCACTGACATGAAGTCTGGAGTTTCGCCTAAGTTTCAGAATTTTTTTGACAGCTGTCTAAAATTCCTTCAATTGATTTCTAAAACTGGAAAATGCGAATCAATCTACAAGGTGGATGTACGAGCGCTCAAAAGCTCCTGACTTCACGGCAGTGCTTTTAGTAATTTTTTTTATCGCAAATTATCCACGCGGAAACACGGGTCTCAAATCGACGAGAGGACATCCCTTCCCCTCTACGTCCGATCTCTCAACCATAGCGATAACGTGCGAGGAGTGATGCCAAGTTTCTTGGTCTTTCCCAAAACTGAACCAATTTGGAACTAATTGAGAACAAGGAAATAACTTTAAAAAAATCAAGGTTAGGTTAGGGTTAGGTTAGGTTTAATACTAATTCCACAGGTTTGAATGGTTCACTACAATATAATTAGACATATATCTTAGTCACCTCAACGCGTGGCCGAGTCTGCTAGTATATATATTGTTATGGAAATCAAAAATGGTCATATTTCTTAACATTTCAAGAAAATAAAATAAAAAATAAATTTAAATCATATCACCTAAAAGTCCAGAACCTTCAAAAAATTCAGTAAATTCGATCAATCTCTAAATTATTGTAATATGATATTTTCAAAGAGGGTTCAGATTATTCAAGAATATTCACAAAAAAAATAAGAAAAATGTGTATTTGTTCAAATGATTCATTGTTAATAGTTTAGTTTAGTTAGTTATGTTTAGATTATAGAAAGAATGTATCAAGAATGTTACTATGGGAATGAGGTATTGAATATTATGGATGAGAGAGCAGGCGAAGGAACAATTGAGGAGAAACTTCAAAGTAGAAAGATCGAGAATTTTCAAAAAATTGGCAAAAAGATTGATTTTGTGAGAAGAAAGATATAATGAATGGTTATTGGAAGTTGGTCAAGAGTGGATTTTCGTAGATTGAGTTGTTGGAGTTAATTTGGCAAGTAAAGGGGAGAAAGAGAAATTGGAAACGGCGTGCTATTTTGAAGAAGAAAAATAAAAAATTCCATATAGTGAGTGCACTCACCAATCGAACATTATTTTAGAGTTTAGAAATATTAGTAACAGGTTTTTTGGATAGTTGGGGTTGGTTTTTCAGTATAAGATTGCTGATTATATGTTGTTATAAAAAAATGTCTGTGTTTGTTCACCTTCAGAACCCTCCTTGAAAAGGAGTCACGGGAAAAATAAAAATTGAAACAAAAATTCTTTGGATATTGTAAGTGGTTTTCGTGAATTTCAAAATTACATATTAATATTAACTTCTTGGCAGATTATAAAAAATCTTACTAAGAATAAAACTAACTGTGAAGTTCCTTTCAAACCGACTGAACCATCAAAGCTGGCAAATGATTTCAATAATTTTTTTGCTGAGATTGCCTCATCCTTAACTCAGAATGTCACTAAGTCGACTGTGCCTCCCACGGTCCCTAAACTTGACAATTCTTTCTATATGTTTGAGATCTCCCAGGGGGAGGTTATATCTGTTGTGCGTTCTTTGAAAAATAAGGTGTCGTACGGTCATGATGAGATCCCTATCAAGGTCATTAATTCATCATTAAATCATCTATTGATCTGATAGTCGAACCTCTCACCCCAGGTAATGAATCGCTCTTTCACAGAGGGCATCTTTCCTGACAACCTTAAGATAGCCACGATCAAACCTATTCATAAAAAATTACGAAAAGCACTGCCGTGAAGTCAGGAGCTTTTGAGCGCTCGTACATGCACCTTTTAGTTGAAAACTCCAGACTTAATGTCAGTGCTTCAGCTGACCAATTTTTTTTCGATAATTCGCTAGATCTTTCTACGGTATCTATGGTCTTGGTGATGCGATCTGGACAAAATTTCGCACGTAGTTTGAATACATTATTCCTCAGCTAGGTGCAAAATTTCATTTCAATTCAATCAGTAGTTTCGAAACTATCAGGAAAAAATATTTAGAACGGCCATATTTACGGAACCCCTAGTCTAATTTTGCTCATTGATGGAAGTGACTGCGATATTCGCGATCCAAACCCACCCTGAAAATTTCAAGTTCCTAGGCCTTTCCTTCAGAAGTTTCAATTTTCTATGGTTTATATGGTTCTGGTCATGCGCTCTGGACAAAATATTGCTTTAATCTATCATTCTCGATTGAAATACGAAATTTCATCTCGATCGAATCCGTAGTTTCGAAATTATCAAGAAAACAAAATTTCAAACGACCGTATTTACGGAACCCCTAGTATAATTCTACTCATTGATGAACGTGAACGCGACATTTCAGATCCACACCTATCCTGAAAATTTCAAGTCCCTAGGCCTTTCCGTTCGAAAGTTATGATTTTTTATGGTTTCTATGGTTCTTGTCATGTGATCTGGAGAAATGTAGCTTGAATATATCATTGTCCATTAGTATACAAAATTTCGTCACGATCGAATCTGTAGTTTTGAAATTATCAAGAAAACTAAATTTCTTAAGATCATATTTACGGAACTCCTAGTATAATTTTGCTCATAGATGAACGTGATCACGACATTCGAGATCCACACCTATCCTGAAAATTTCAAGTCCCTAGGCGTTTCCATTTAAAAGTTACAATTTTTTATGGTTTCTATGGTTCTGGTGATGTGATCTGGACAAAATTTCACATGTAGCTTGAACACCTCATTCTCCATTTGTGTGCAAAATTTCATCTCGATCGAATCTGTAGTTTTCAAGTAATCAGGGGAACAAAACTTTGAACGGCCATATTTACGGAACCCCTGGTGGAATTTGGCCCATTAACGAACACAACTGAGGCATACGGGAACTGAACCCACACTGAAAATTTCAAGTCTCTGGGTTGTTCCGTTCGAGAGTTATCGTGCTTACGGACGGACGGATGGACAGACTCGAATTTCCCGACGGATTCTTCATCAGTGAATCGAACATAGTCGATTGAGACCATTTTCGGCTCAAAATTCGAAAAATACAGACATCGTGACGAAATGATATAGCCCTCGTGTAAGTAGTACGAGCGCTCAAAAGGGAATGTTGAAGATCCAAATAATAGCAGGCCTATAAGCATCCTTTCATCTTCCTCTAAAATTTTTAAAAGGATCCTCCACAACAGACTTTCAGAGTTTTTCCACAAATTCAATGTATTTCCAAAATGCCAGCACGGATTTGTTACCAATAGAAATATAGAAACTGCTATCTTCGAGCTCACTGATGAAATTATTATTACACTTGACAAGGCGAGATCCCAATTGGCCTCTTTTCAGATCTATCAAAGGCATTGGATTGTGTGGATCATAAAAAATTGTTGGAAATATTGGATAACTGCGGAATTAGAGACAACCAGTTGAAGTTAATCCAGAGTTACTTAACGTCCAGAAATCAGAGGGTAATTGTGAAGGTTGGAGATGAAACCTTCACTTCTGAAGACAGAGTTACCACAATTGGTTTACCACAGGGTAGTATACTGGGCCCTTTGTTGTTATCTATCTGTGTTTATTGTATCTTATATATAGAAAAATGCATTGTAAGGCTGTGACGTTTGCAGATGACATAAACTATATAATTAAATTGCGAAATTTATCAGTAGTAAGTGACTGTTTGAGTGATTAATTGAAACTTGTAGAACAGTGGTTTGGGGATCATAACTTAATTTTAAATGTCCATAAGACCGATTGTGTTATTTTCCATACTGAACATTCTAGAATGGACTATCCTCAATGTGTGCATGTTGATGATGTTGACATTAAGGTTGGAAATCATGTAAAGTTCTTGGGTCTCAGACTTGATAAGCACTTGAAATGGAGTGTGCATATTGATCACTTAAAGAACAGACTGAATTGTGCTTGTTATTCGGTCTTCATGTTAAGGAACCAAGTTAATACAAACATTCTTAGGTTGGTTTACTTCGCAAATTTCCATTCAGTTTTATCTTATGGTATTATATTCTGGGGGAGTTCTTCATATGTAGAATCTATTTTTATTATTCTGAAGAAAGCACTAAGAACTATGCTCAGAATGGGCTACAGGGTTTCATGTAGATGTGTCTTTTAAAAGAGCAATATACTCACTGTTTATGGTTTATATATATATAAAGTTTTGATATTTTTGTTAAACACCACCACTATTTTATATTTTACGGAAATGTAAATAATACAAGAAGAATCTATCCCTTTAATGTACCAGCTCATACAACAACTTTGAGAGAAAAAAGTGTTCAGTATATGGCCATAAACTTGTTCAATGCTTTACCGCCTAGGTTGAGAGAATTTACTCAATGCAGTTCAAGAAGAGGTTTGTATGATCTTATATTGAATTGTGAACCGTATTGTGTACAAGAATTCAGGAACTTTTGTAGAAATTATTTTGAATGAGTAAACGGATTGGACATGCTCCATGTTTTATGCTTGTATTGTGTAATTTTTTGTAGTCAATAAAAATACTATTACTACTATTACTATATCTGGAACGAACCATTACAATATAATATATATGAATGCACTATGTTGGTTCCGGATTGGACCGCGTCTAATGTAATGCAATTCCTGTATTTTCGATAATTTTGAAGTACCTGCGTGAACACTATGGCAATTTAAAGAACGCCAAAGTTCCTGACTTCACGTCATCGATTTGTTCTTTGCTCCTAGACTTTTGAAATCTGTAAAGTACGTTCGAGGTCAAAATGCGCCCATTTATAAATTTGAATGTGTATTCCTTTAAATTATGGATTTCAAGTGCCTCAGAAATAATTTCAGATACGTTCCTTCTCATAAGAGTGAGCCCAATGATTCGTGATCCGACAGATAAATTGATGATTTCCATGAAAATAACTTCAATATTCAATCATAAAGAGCTTCAAAATAGAGCAAATTTAGGTTTGTAATATTTCGACTTATTCGTTGTTATCTTGTTAGCCATGATATTAGGGCAGAAGACAAGCAGCAAGCACAAAAGTTTATATGTTATTCTAAACTGAACACTAAATGGGTTAGTTTTTGCTGAAAATAAAACATGTCCATAATTAATAATTTTTCATCGATAAAGCCACTGGAAAAATATGACTGGTTTTGTTCACTTCAGAATCGTGACATTCATCTCCTGACCACGCGCGCAATATGAATCTTTTTGGCAGAATGAAATCCTTATCTTGTAGAAAATTTGATGCTGTTTCCAAATATGTGGTCAAATCTGTAGAGGCTCTTAGGATAACTGAATACGGCTCTGATGGGGGCACAATAGACCTTGAGGTCGCAGAGGAACGTAACCCCCTTCCTAACTATTAACTAGGATAACTGAAGTATAATTGATTTGAGGGAAAAACTTGAAATATTTCGTGAAATCAAGAAATGTTAAATTGAAGAATAACCGTCAACATTTCAACCATGTGTTATATGACATTTTTTGTTGCAAATCTTATGTATGATCTCCCCCTGAAGTTTGGCCCTTTCAAGAGTAGACACCCTGTAGAATACTTGTGAAGGATTGTATTACACATTAGCATATTTAGGCGTTTTTTATAACTCTAGTATGTTGTGATAAATTTAAAATATTTTGTGAGCTTACTCAATGTTTTCTCTTTATTCAAATTGAACCTATTCAGTTTCCACTTCCTAAAATTCTGAAAGAAAATATCATCCATATAATTCTTTTAGGTGTAGACTACTTGCGTAGAACTCATTATACAATATTTTTCAAGCATTCAACTAGTAAAGTACACATGGTTCAAATACTCATCATAATCACATGCATTTTTAGTACTTCTTCAAATTATTCTCGTCTCTTGCATTCTAAGTTCGGTTAGTAAGAAAAATACAGATTCTGTATTGTCTACAGTTTTGACAAGTACTCCCCAACTCATCTCTGCCCCATCCAATTGATACAGAAAATAGAGGAAAAAAAATTTCAAATTTTGACTCTCAAAACTGAATGAAAATTTTGTCTGCATCGACATGAGGAATTATTAATTCTGCATGAAAAGAGAATTTCGCTTTGGCTAAATTTGAAATTCTGATGAGGCATCGAAGTTCCGCGAACTGGCGATTCTCATCGAAAGGCAATATAACAGTTATTACTATTTACCCAGATCGTAAACCACTCGATCCGACTGTTTGTTTATACAAACAAAATTGTAGCAACTTTTATTGTTACCAACACACAACCTGCTCCTATTCTACCGCATTTCGAACTGGAACAAGGTCATTTCATCCAGCTCAATCCGAGATACGAGATGATGCTCGCCAGATGGAACTCCCCCAGCACGACATAAATGAGAAGATAATTGAGGAAATTAAATAGCGAACATCCACTCGTTGATTGTGGATTTTCCAAATGATTGTGAGCACGTTTGAATGAAAACGGTAGGCTTCAGCGTTCTTTTTTTAGTGTTTAGAGGACCCTAAGAGGGGTAAATAGTTTAGTTACCATTATTCATTCAGGTTACATTGGCGTATGTGAGGCATCCTGCTGAAGAAAATTCCAAGGAAAGGAACAGCAGCTCTCACGAATATAGTGGCATATAGAGGGTGTTCCTTCTCAGACGAGCCACCTCGTATATTTCTCTTACCCCAAAAATTTCCCGAAACACGTCGAATCATTTTGTTTGGGGGACATCTTTTTACGTACATTTGAGGCTTGAACGAGCAATCCCCTTAGAGGGCGCTTAAAGCCATCATAATTGAATAGGGAAGAGGGTTTGAGTGATACTTCATTTGAAAGGTCTTGGAAGCCTCTTTACAACGGTGTATGAAAAACGTGATTTTGATGAACCGTTTTCGCTAAAAATCAAGTATTCAGCTCAAATGAGCAACCTTGAATATTATGGTTATTTTTACAATGTACAAGCCCATTTTCACAAACTTAAAAAATCATGAAAAAAATCAGATTCTTGAAAAATTCAATTGTTTCAACATGCTTCCAATAAAAAAAATAATTCTTCGTTTTCAAATCAAATGTTCAAGTTGTCCTCCATTGATTTTCATACAATAATAAAAATGCACTAAGGGGGTACAACAGACCACTCTATCTGAAAAATTCGAAAATTTCATCGGCGAGTAGAGACTTGTCTACATGCCTCCACTTTCCCAGAACAAGTAAAATACCAAATTCAATATATAAAAGAACAGAAGCACATGCCAATACTTTTAAAGAGAAGCCAGGATCATTTCAGCGAATATGATGATGATGATGAAGAGCAAAGCAAGCAAACGTAAAGGAAACCGGAGAATTGATGGGAGACCCACCAGAAGACGATTAAATTCAAAATCCAACCGACCTCTGCAATGGGAAGACTCTATTCATTGATAGGCAGGAGGAACCGTATAGATAAAAATAAAAAGCTTAAGATGCTGAAAACAAACGCAAGACCACCAATGACCTAAGGGTCAGCAGCGAGGAGCTTTGCAAACAAAAGCAATTGAAGGAGATCTCAGTCAACAGAAGATAAGTTCATTCGGTGGGAAATGGGCGCTCCCTGGTTTGTGAAAAACAGACAAATTGACAGATACTCAAAATGTGTGCGACTCATTACTTTCATGAGAAGAAAAGCAGAAAAGAGATTCGAAGAATTAAGTCAGCACCCAAATGAGGAGCTCAGAAGAAAAGACTTCGCAGGTTATGCAGAAGGGATGACAATATATCGCAGAAGACCCAGGAAACAACTCCCGGGAAACGAAATGCTAGTATAACATTAGGATAATTTAATTAAATTTGAAAAATTCTTCATTAAAAGTCAAGCCTTTCACCTTCATTTTAAGGTATGTGAAAACTAAGAATATCTACACGCATATATCGTGTGAGAGTTTATAATCATGAGATAATTTTTTTTTAGGCTTTGCTGCAACCTTTCAATCTCCAGAAGAGGATATTAGTCAAAAGAAATTGGACTCTCGTCGAAGAAGATTTTCCTCTTCTCAGCCCAATGAAATAAGGCAGTCGTTCAACATTATCATCAACATCGTCTTTCACCAATCGCGTTGACCAAATAAGTTAATGGTCAGTAGGACCTTAAGGGTGGCCTCTAGAGTGAGTTCATGACCCGTACCTATTGAAGCAGCAAAACTTCTAAATAACGTCAACCTTGAAGTTATTCTGAATTACAAAAAAAATGTCAATCTGATTTTGAAAGAAGTGCTGGCCGACCCCGGAAAGGGTATTTTTGAATAAATCACATCGTTTTCATAAGGCCTTCCGTCGTTTTGGATTCAATTCAAATGAGAAGATAGCTCTAGGGATGCAATGGCGTTGCGAATTAGCATCGCAAGTCCGCTTCCCGCCAGCCCTCGTTAATTACCGTCAGGGATTGACCGCGTGATGACTGAGAATTTGGGATGGTCGGATCACCTACTTCACGTTACTAATAAAGTAAATCTTTCATTATTTTAAATCCAGAAAGCATTCGGGCGGTGTGATCCCTCAACCTGTGCTACAATGTACAAGATGTATGTCGGGCCTATTTTGGAGTATGCTGGCCCTGTGTGTAGTCCGGTGTTGAGACATGACATGTCATTACTGGAGAACATTCAGCGCTGGGACACTCAACTCCCATATAGTTTCCTTCGTCCTTCCTACGCCGAGAGATCTCTATTATGGAGCTGCCCACTTTTGCCGATAGAAGGACCCGGGGTAATCTTATCTTCACCTTTCGAGTTCTACAATACTTTCTAGGTGTTAGTCTGAAACACCTGTTTGAGATTAATGCTGACCAACGGCTGCGTGGACATGCTTATGAGTTGAAGAAGGAGAACTTCAAGAACGTGCAGAGACAGCATTTTTTAGCGAGTCGTGTGTTTGATCTTTGGAATGATTCGCCATCACGGTGGTTGGTTCTGTGTCTGTTTTTTTGAGCGCTCGTACTACTTACACGAGGGCTATATCATTTCGTCACGATGTCTGTATTTTTCGAATTTTGAACCGAAAATGGTCTCAATCGACAAGGTTCGACTCACTGATGACAAATTCGTCGAAAAATTTGAGTCTGTCCGTCCGTATACACGATAACTCTCGAACGGAATGTCCTAGAAACTTGAAATTTTCAGAGTAGGTTCGAATCTCGAATGCCGCTGTTGAGTTCGTTATCGGGCAATATTCGCCGTGGGGTTCCGTGAATATGGCCGTCCGAAATTTTGTTCTCCTGATTATTTCGAAACTATGGGTTCGATCCAGGTCAAATTTTGTACTCAGCTGGAGAATAACGTGTTCAAGCTACATGCAAAATTTTCTCCAGCTCCCATGACCAGAACCATAGAAACCATAGAAAATTATAACTTTCGAACGGAAAGACCTAGAGACTTGAAATTTTCAGGATAAGTGTAGATCTCGAATGTTGCGGTCACGTTCATCAATGAGCAAAATAAGACAATGGGTTCCGTGAATATGGTCGTTTGAAATTCAGTTTTCTTGATAATTTCGAAACTATGTATGTGATCGTGACGAAAATTTGTATTTAAGATGAGAATAATATATTCGAGCTACATTTTGTCCAGATCGCATGATCAGTACCGTAGAAACCATATAAAATTATAACTTCCGAACGGAAAGGCCTAGAGACTTGAAATTTTCAGGATAGCTTCGGATCGCGAATTGTGCGGTCACGTTCATCAATGAGCAAAATTAGACTAAGGGTTCCGTAAATATAGCCGTTCAAACTATTTTTTTCCCGATAATTTCGAAACTTCTTATTGAATTGGAATGAAATTTCGCACGTAGATGAAGAATGAATGATGTATTAAAACTATTCAGACAATAGATACCGTAGAAAATTCTAACGACTTATCGAAAAAAAAAATTGGTTACCAAAAGCACTGACGTGAAGTCTGGATTTTCGCCTTAGTTTGAATTTTTTTTTGACAGCTGTCAAAATCCTTCCAATTGGTTTCTAAAACTGAAACATGCGAATCTACCTACAAGGTGCATGTACTGTACGAGCGCTCAAAAGCTCCCGCCTTCACGGCAGTGCTTTTCGTGATTTTTTTTTTTCAGTCAGGGGGAATCCTCTTGGACGAACTATCTCCGATAGATAGAACATTGTGAGACTTTGTGCGAAGCACGACCTGCTCACTAAACCTAACCTGCTGTTTTAGACTCCGGGCATCTATTACCTACTAACCTTTTGACTCTTCTTGTTCGTATCTCTATCACGATGTTTGTCGTGTGATAATGGTGTTATCTATGGATTTGAATTTCATTCTGGATAGTTCAAATTGAGATTACTCAATTTCTGTTTCTACGTAGTTGATCTCTGGGTCTTTTGTGATAGGTGGGTATCCTAACCACATCTTCTGCGGGGTTGTAGTCAACTAGTCTTCTTAGCTCATCATGTGGGTGTTGACTTGCTTTTTCAAATATCTTCTCGGCGTTCTTTTTTAGGAAATCTGCGACAGTTTCCCATTCCAAGTCTCTGTGGATTTGTTGGTTTCTTACGAATCACGGCATATTCTTTGCTGCTCTGAGCAGTTTATTCTCTGTAGCTTGAATCTTCTTTATATGGCTATTGGCTGCATTGCTTTATGCCACCGAGCCATATGTCAGTTGGGGTCTTGCAATTGACTTGATCATTCGTAGTTTCGTGCTTTGGCTCAATTGGCTTCTTCTTTCTAGTAGTGGGTAAAGTCTACTCATTAATGAGTTTGTTTTATCGACTGCATATTTTATATGGTTTTTCCATGTAAGCTCTTCATCTAGTTTTACTCCTAGATATTTGACTTCATTTTCCCATTTTATCTCTTCTCCATCTATCTGTAGGTTGGAATTAATTTCAAGTCTCCCGTTCTGCAGTAGAATAGCTTGGCTCTTTTTGCTATTTATTTGAATTTTCCATTTAATGAACCATTCTTCTAAATCTTCTAGGGCTTCTTGCAGTCTCCTGTGTATGATATCGGGTCAGCGATGTCTGAAGGCTATTCCCGTGTCGTCTGCATAAAGGGCTAGCAGATTCCTTGGGTTCTTAGGAATATCGTAGATATATATGTTGTAAAGCAGAGGTCCTAGAACTGAACCTTGGGGTACTCCTGCTTCTACTTGTCTGGTGGCCGATAATGTGTCGTCTATTTTGACATGAAAATTCCTGTTCCTCAGGTAGTTTCTTATTACCTTGCAGGTTTTGGTGGTGTAGCCTGCCATCATCATCTTGTAGGCAAGTCCTTCGTGCCAAACTCGGTCGAAGGTTCTCTCGACATCTAATAGCACTAATCATGTGGCTTGTTTATTCTGAAATCCTTCAGTGACATATTCAATGATCCTTAACAGTTGAAGTTCTGTGGAATGATTTCTTCTGAATCCAAATTTTTCCGGTGGTATCAGATTCAGCGCTTTTGTTTCTTCATTGAGTCTGTTTGCAATGACTCTTTCGACAATTTTTCCAAGGGCTGACAGTAGACTTATCGGCCTGTAGTTTTGTGGGAATTTTCTATCTTTTCCTGGCTTATTGAACACAATTACTTCTGCTGTTTTCCATCTTTCCGGATAATATTCTGTTCTCATCACTGCGGTTGCTATATTGGTAAGCGCTGCAAATCGTTTTCTGGGCAATTTCCTTAACATAAATTTTGTTACTTTGTCTTTCCCTGGAGCTTTCCTGTTTTTCAATTTATTGATGATTTCTTTCATTTCCGTTGGTGTTGTTGGGTTTGGGATGGTATTGCCTTCTGGCGGTTCCAACATCAATTCTTCATTTTCTTCGACTTCTTCTCCTAAGTCTTCATTGTCATCGTCTTCTCTGTAGTTGACTCTGGCTTCTCGTTCTATTGCGTCGACCAGTGCTTCGGCATTTTTGAACTTTGAGTAGGCCATCCCATTAGTTCCGTGTAGAGGGGGAATCTCGGTTTTCTCGCGTCGTAAGCACTTTTGCATCTTCCATGCTGAGTGGTCTATGGTGTTTAGCTCTCTGACTCTTTGGTTCCATCTGTCTGTTCTCAGTTCTCTCAGTGCATTTTTCAGCACTTGACTGTGTTTATTCAGCTCTTTCTTGTCTTCTTCTCTATGTGAAGTTCTGTAGTTCTTCCTAAGTTTTCTATTCCTTTTTATAAGCTCTTTTAATTCTTTTGGGGTTCCACCATGTAGATGTTTCGGGGCTGGCCTTTCGGTTCTTCTGGTACTTTCATCGTAGGCTTCTTTTATTCGGGTTTCTAATTTTTCAATTTCATCTTCTAGATCTTCAGGGGTTCTTATCTGTGGAATTTCAGTAATTTCCTCCTGGAGTATTTCACTGTACTTTTGCCAGTCTGTGGAATCTTTCGTTTGAAATTCTTCTGTTATCGGCCTGCGTCCCAATCTGAGTTCTGTGTCTGTGAACGCTTCCAAAAATAGCTATGACAGTTGGTTCCATCGTGTATGAGTTCATGTTAATTAACTTTTCTTTCTATTCGAATTGCACTCTCTAATGTATGTATATATTGGGTTATGCATAATGTTATTATTGCGAGCTTATAGGTAGGTATTGCCTGAACTCTTATCCTATTTGTAATATTAATTATAGTTCGAATTTGTTAAACAAAACTGGCATTTTCTTACTCAACACGTTGCCTTCCATTTACGAGATGAGTCGTATTTTGCGTTCTCTTATGGGACGCCGACTACGAGTTATCTCGTACTGTAGCCATTTGTATCCAGCCACGATTGAGCTTTTGCAATTTAATTTTTGTCGAAACTGGTTCGCTTATCTTATGATTGAGCGAAGCGACAGGTCGAAGCGTGTCTGCGTCCGAATTCTCGTAGTTCGCTTCCGCGAAGAGATTTGTGTTACAGAAGTAAACTACGAAATAATTCGTAAGATCTTTTTTTCAAAAAAATACATTTTTCAGGCTTTTTGATGATTACTATGCACTAGAAATAGGGTTTTGAATAATATAATGTGATAAAATCAAATTGTCATTTTGGCCAGATTTCTGAAAATTGCCGTGGCAGTCAACGTGTTAACATAAGACACAAAATTCACATCACAGAAGCAGCATTCGCTTCCCGTGCGCTGTGCTTCAGCATACGATCCCTGCTGTTTTCACTTTTGCTTAGTCAAAGGGAATCCTCATGGACGAACTATCTCCGATTCATATTATACCCTCTACTGGCTTTGGAAATTTAGGCGCAAAAACTTGCTGCGAACATCTGGCAAAATTCACCGCATGACTGAGACCGCGACTATGTGCATCGGGGCATATGCTCTAATTTCTTATCGCATGCGGAAAGAAGAAGACGCTAGAAGATGCCACATCTTGCGTCTATTAGACGCACGTGTACTGCGTCACTATTTCGGAATATTTATAATGAATATGTTAAAATGCCGTTGTTTTTTTATCCTTCTTCTAGCTTGCTGTAAAATTTGCAGCGCATCTTTATTATGTGAGATGTAAACATTTGTGAATTTTTTTTTTCATCAAAATTGGATACACTAAAATGCTGCATGGAATGAATCTTCGAAAATTGGTGAATGCTCAAAAATTTTTCATCAACTTTCTGAGGTGTGTTGCTACAATAAGCTTTCGGAATCTGTTATAAAATTTTTTGAGCAGCATTCATGAAATTGCTTCGGTTATTACAAGTAAAAACGAAAAACCAACAATATAACTCATTAGTAAGAACCTGTCTGAAAATACTTATTTTTATTACTATTTATGTTCTTCCATTTTTCGTTCATGACTCCCCTGAACCCTTTCATTTGAAAGAATTTAATTACAGAATACATTTATAATATGCGAATTTCATAACATGAATATTGTCATTTATCACTCGCGTCGACTAATTTGAATAATATGCAGAATTGGAGCTTTCAGGCGTATACATTCTCCTTCATACTTGTTCACAAACGATGAAGATAAATTTGCTGACGATGGAAGCGCTTCATAGGCTGTAATTAATAACCAACTGTACCGAAATCTGATAATTTGGCACATTTTCAAGCAGCCACACATAGGAAACAAACTCAATAGATGAAATCATACTTGTTTGACTAGCACGTATATACGATAGGTAGAGTTAAATTACCCCATTGTAGCTGAGAGAGCAGAGTTTAATGTTTGTTTTGTGGTTACTATTTTTCGAAGTGCAGCAGCCTCATATAGAGGAAATACGTGTACCTAAGGACACTATAAATATCGGAACACTGCGTTAGTTTGAAACTATTCAAAATGCACTCTCCGCCACTTTTTCTACAACCGAAAATATTATACGTGTGCGTCTATCATATTGTTGATGTTGGTGTAGCCCAAAGTTACAGCAAGGATTTCAGAACGAAAAGTGTGTCCGGAGGTACAAACATCCTAAGGTACACGTCTGTCCCCTATATATAATTCACCTTTTCAGCGCTCGTTCTACTTACACAAGGGCTATATCATTTCGTCACGATGTCTGTATTTTTCGAATTTTGAGCCGGAAATGGTCTCAATCAACAAGGTTCGACAGAGTGATGACGAATCCGTCGAAAAATTTGCGTCTGTCCGTCCGTCCGGCCGTGCGGCTGGCCGTCCGGTCGTATACACGATAACTCTCGAACGGAACGACCTAAAAACTTGAAATTTGCAGGGTAGGTTCGAATCACGAATGCTGCGGTCAAGTTCGTTTTTGGGCAAAATTCGACCACGGTTTCCGTAAATACGGTCGTTTGAAATGTTGTTTTCTAGATAATTTCGAAACTACGTCTTGATGAACATGTCGTAATTTTGTATTTTGGTAGAAAATGATATATTCGAGCAACATGAAAAATTTTGTTCAGATCGCGTCACCAGAACCATTGAAAATCATAACTCTCGAACGAAAAGGCCTAGGGACTTGAAATTTTCAGGATAGTGTGAATCTAGAATGTCGCGGTCACGTTCATTAATGAACAGAATAAGACAGGGAAGTTCCGTAAATATGGACATTCAAAGTATTTTTTTCCTGATGATTTGAAAACTATGGATTGGATTGGAATGATGCAGAATAGAATTATTTCTCTACACACCTTAATGTATACCTGGATCTTCCTCGGAATTATTCTCAGAAAAGCGTGTGCATTGATGTTTAATAACAATGAAAAGTTACTCAAATAGGTCCAGACTCACGTGATAAAAATCGGTATGAAGTTTTCTTCAAAATGACGACAATTTGGTGATGTATTAACGAGTGTGTTCAGTTGAATAATTTTGTCAATTTGTTCAACAATTCAGATCTGAAGGCATGGACTGAAAATTTCGTGCTCGAAATGCTTTGCCTTCTGGTTCATTGGTTGGGAAAACCTAGAATTTTGATTTTGTAGATGCGTATACATTGACGTTCTGCATATCATTGTGGATAGATTTTTGTATTTCGAAATTCTGCCATTTCTCTGTTAATAGATGTTTTGTTGGTGTTTTATGTTTTTATCCCGACTCTACTAGGTCTCTGTGAGACCCTTCATAAGCTCAGAGCTTGTGCGACTTGGGAGACACGGTTGTGCTCAGATACTAAACTATTTGCCATGCATACAATATTCTTCAGTAGCGTCATCTCCAAGTATTGAAATCTTTTAGTCGATTCTCCCGACATTGAGATGTACCATGATTGGCATTAATTATTTCTTATAAGCACATAGGCACGTGATGATTCCTGGCCCCCAAATCTCAGAATCTGGGTTTTATTCCCACCTAATTATAAAATCATTTGCAGAGAACTACCCCTGTGCAGCTAGCATAGACATTGAAGACGCATCTCTCAGTATCCCCCACTTAACCGGCTCTGTTAAACATATCGTCAGCATAGCGGACAGTTGCACTGACTTGGACATTTTGAGGTAGATCATTTGTGTATATATTGAATAACACCGGTCCCAAAATTGAGCCTTGCAGAACCCCAAGCTCAGCATTGGATGTTGTTTTTTCACCTTTCCGATCAACCATAATTCGCTGCCTAACTATTACAAGGTTGTATGATACAAAAACAGGAAAATGAGAAAAACGACTTTAAATGTTTTGAACAATAGATTTTATAATCTAATCAGTATGTTTGCCTCGGTTTCATAGTCAAGAAGTGAAAAACTGCTGTAAAAGAAAATTTTTGATAAAAGAAGACATCATTTTCAATTTTTACATTTTTTCATTGGAAAAACAAAATAGCATAGAACTTTGTGACTCTTTTAAAAAACCATGTTACATGAACATGTAACATAAACCAAAGTTACAGTTTCTTTTAATGAATCATATCCATTTTTTACTTTTTATTTTCTGAAATTTCGGAAAAAATGTGAGCATAACAGTTTTATCCACTTCTGGCATCCACCTGTACATATATTTTAACTTTGTTCTGCGTTAGGTGGATTTTAGTATCATATTTCATTATTATCATTAGTACCTATTTCTTCAGTTTCGGCAGTAACGTCGTGTCTTCTCACAGTCAAGTCCGTTGCCTTGAATTGTTGATTTCATATTCATGTTCGTTGAAAGACGTTCGGAATCGAATTTCGTGAAATTATTTAGTGAATTGTAGAGAAACCACCTTTGTAAACGGAACTGCACTGTTTATACACCAGAAGAGTAAAAGCACTGATGAAGTCTGAGCTGAATGCAGGTCACTTAGTACAGGCAATCAACACATATGCCATTCCATTTTTAACATACTCTTTCGGAATACTCAAATGGACAAAAACTGAATTGGATGCTATTCAGAGGTCCACAAAAACAATGATGAAAAAACCAACAACCACCATCCAAAATCATCCACTATAAGAACGACACTACCTCGGAAGGAAGGAGGAAGGGGGTTTATTGACCTCATCAATCTGCACAATCGACCGGTCCAGAAATTACGCGAGTTCTTTTATAAGAAGGCCGAAACCTCCGATCTTCATCGGACTGTGACTAGAGCGGATAAGGTTTACACGCCCCTGAACCATGCGTTGCTGGAGGCAGATTTTGGAGTAGTTTCAGATGCGGAGAAACAAGAACAATGGTCGCAAAAGGCATTGCATAGCCGACACCACCACGAACTCAATCAGCAACACATTGACAAGGAGGCTTCAAATAGATGGCTCACTAACGGAAACTTATTTCCAGAAACTGAGTGCTTTATGATCGCTATTCAAGATCAGGTCATCAATACGAATAATTACAAGAAGTTCATCATTAAGGATCCTAATACCCAATCCGACAAATGCAGGAAGTGTCAACAAAAATCAGAGACTATTCAGCATATAACATCTGGCTGTAGCGCGCTGGCTAATACTGATTACCTGCATAGACATAATCAAGTGTGCAACATCGTCTACCAGAAACTGGCGAACAAGTTCGGTCTTCTCAACACCTATACACCATACTATAAGTATCAGCCACAGATGGTTCTCGAGAATGAAAATTTTAGACTTTACTACGAAAGGTCCATTATCACCGATAGACAGGTGACGAATAACAGACCAGATATTGTGGTATTGAATAGAAGAGTCAACTCGGTCTTCCTCGTTGATGTAGCGGTTCCGAACACTCACAACATTATCAATAAATATCAGGAGAAGATGGCTAAGTATGCGGATCTCGCCATCGAAATCAAACATGTCGTTGCGAGAAAGTGGAAATCGTTCCAGTGATAATATCATCAACCGGAGTGGTGCCCAAGACTCTGCACGAAAGTATCGCTAAACTGGGACTACCTAAAGACACCTATTCTGACATCAAGAAGGCTGTTATATTGAACACATGTCATACAGTACGGAAGTTTACAATGTAAATTGAGTCTAATCTCTTTGGTACTTCGTACCCGGGATAGGCCAATAATACCAGCTTTGAGCTGAGTTTGGTAGCACCAACAAACGAGATAATAATAATAATAATCCCTCAGGGGCTCGTGGACTTGTTCCGGAGTACGGGCATGGCAAACCCGAGGTACCCTAGCTGACCCTGGCAATAGGGATAAAATGCAAAATCTTGATGATGTACAATTTAAGGAGTAAAATGACGAGTATGACTACTGCGAATCCCACCACTGGAGAGGACGTTAACGCCTATAGTTCTCAACCACATAACTGTTGTTCCCGATACAACAGCTCAACCAGTGTTGCTCGATAAAGTGCTCTTCGAACTGAGCAAATCACTGGCAGAATTTGAGGGCACTAATCCGATCCGTCGACCAAAACTGCCAAAACTGAGGACCAATAGAGAAACCAGTAATATTATTGCAGCTGTGAATTCAACACTGGAAAGATACAGCAAAGGCTACAATTCTCTCGAGCAGCTCCATTTGCTCATTTACTGTGGGGCCGTATCAGTGCTCCGAATGCACAACCAGGAAGTATATGCACCAACTGTACGTGCCAAAAATACCAGCAAAAAACCGTGGTTGCAGCAACGACTGGAGCATGCTATCAACGATATAAGAACTGAGCTTGGACGACTAACAGAATATTAGAGCAATAGAGAACCTTCAAAACTCTTGAAAAATCATGTCAGAAAAATATTCAAGAAAATAAATACACATATCAACGATCTAGATCATCAACATCATCTGAGTGAACATGTAGACCTGTTGAAGCAAAAATTGAAAGCGAAGTCCAAGCGTTTATCGAGATACATCATGAGAAACAAGAACAATGGTCGCAAAAGGCATTGCATGGCCGACACCACCACGAACTCAATCAGCAACACATTGACAAGGAGGCTTCAAATAGATGGCTCACTAGCGGAAACTTATTTCCAGAAACTGAGGGCTTTATGATCGCTATTCAAGATCAGGTCATCAATACGAATAATTACAAAAAGTTCATCATTAGGGATCCTAATACCCAATCCGACAAATGCAGGAAGTGTCAACAAAAATCAGAGACTCTTCAGCATATAACATCTGGCTGTAGCGCGCTGGCTAATACTGACTACCTGCATAGACATAATCAAGTGTGCAACATTGTCCACCAGAAACTGGCGAACAAGTTCGGTCTTCTCAACACCTATACACCATACTATAAGTATCAGCCATAGATGGTTCTCGAGAATGAAAATTTTAGACTTTACTACGATAGGTCCATTATCACTGATAGACAGGTGACGAATAACAGACCAGATATTGTGGTATTGGATAGGAGAGTCAACTCGGTCTTCCTCGTTGATGTAGCGGTTCCGAACACTCACAACATTATCAATAAATATCAGGAGAAGATGACTAAGTATGCGGATCTCGCCATCGAAATCAAACAAATGTGGCCTTGCGAGAAAGTGGAAATCGTTCCAGTGATAATATCGTCAACCGGAGTGGTGCCCAAGACTCTGCACGAAAGTATCGCTAAACTGGGACTACCTAAAAACACCTATTCAGACATCCAGAAGGCTGTTATATTGAACACCTGTCATACAGTACGGAAGTTCACAATGTAAATTGAGTCTAATCTCTTTGGTACTTTGTACCCGGGATAGGCCAATGATACCAGCTTTGAGCTGAGTTTGGTAGCACCAACAAACGAGATAATAATAATAGTACTCTTTATTTCAGAATCGTTTCAAATTAAACATGAAAGAAAATAAAATGGTGTCAATACAGTTGTTTGGACGTTTCCTAAATAGTCTTCCAGGTTATAGGGTTCCACATCCACTAATGTCGAGAATATTTTCTTCTCGAATACTTTGTAATTTGCGATGTTCTTTGTTTCATCTGGTAGGTGGTTGTATAATAGTGGGCATCTGTATTCTGCTTGTTGTTGTGTCGTTGTTAGTCTATATTTGGGATAGTTATAATTTTGTGTTCTCGTTTTATATCTTTCTTTTAAATTTTTGAATTGTTCAAATAAATGTTTGTTCTTGTATATAAATAGAATGCATTCTTGTATATACAAGCCAAATAGCGTAAGTATCCCCATTCTGCGGAAGGAGCCCCTGCATGACTGGTTGTACCCTAAGTTGCACATAATTTTCATAGCTATTTTTTGTTGTCTAAATAAAGATTGTATGTTTCCAGAATCATAGAATATCTGTGCATATCTTAATTTTGCCTCTATCATGGTATAGTAGACGGTTTTCATTATTTTAGGAGTCATATATTTAGCTGTTACTCTGAATGCATATAGTGATGATGCCATTTTGTCTTCCAGGTTTGTTATATGTGTTCTCCATTTCATGTCTCCATCGATGTTTATACCTAAAAATTTTGTATGTTCCGATATTTTGTATTCTTGGTCCTTGATGTTGATTTGTATGATGATGTATTGGTTGGAATAATATCATATTGATTTTCATTTTATTTAGTATCAAGTTGTTATTCTGTGACCACTCTTTAGTGTAGAGCATTATATCATCAAGGAGCTTTCTAAGATCAGGCCATAATGGCTGTACTGCTAGTATGTTCCTATCATCTACATAGTAAACACTTGTTACCTTTTCCTGGTCCCATTCTATGGATGAGTCTCGGAATACGTCCGAGTTGCTGCTATTAATTGGGTGACTTTGGCAATGCAAAATAGTTGAAATAGTTGAAAGAGTTTCGATTAGAGGAATTAGACCAAAATCATTAATATAAATTAGGAACATTGCTGTTCCTGCTACGCTGCCCTGTGGTATTCCCAGCTGCATCTGCCGTTCTTTAACCTAATATCTGTTTCATTTATGCGTATTTTTGTCAGTTGTGTTCGTCCATAGAAGTATGACTTGATCCATTTTAAGGTGTTCCCCTGTATTCCATACTGTTTTAGTTTTCCGTAGAGGATTTCTTGGTCAAGACAATCATAGTCCTTGGATGAGTCCAAAAAAATATCCAGTGCCAGTTCACGATCTTCAAAAGCTTCCATAATTCTTCTTATGAATTGGAATATTGCTGTTTGTGTGGATTTCCCTTTTACGCATCCATGTTGATTTGCACTAAGTTATTTTTTTGATATAAAGAATTCCATTAGTTGCTGACAGAATGCCTGTTCAAACAATTTGGCAAATGATGGTATTATACTAATGGGTCTGTAGTTTCCATAATCTTCGGGGTCACCAGTTTTGTATTTCGGTCGAATTTCTGCAGTTTTGAGTAATGTAGGGAAAGTTCCTTCGGTGAGTGAATTATTGATGATATCATTGGCGGCTGGTGGACATTTATCGTGGGTCGGCAGATATATATAGATTTATTCGACCGCCTACACAGACCCAAATCGATATACTCTACCGACTTTTCAGTCCAAAAGTGACGTTGTCAGACCCGGCTCCGGGTCTGGTAACGTTTGACCATATAATCTTGCTGAGGGAAGTGAGGGGATGCCAGGGGTAAATTTTTAGCCGGGTGTGAAAAATCGGTGAAACATCATAACAAATACAGAAAACTTCAGGGTTCGACCAGTGCGAGGGCGCCTCCGTCGACATCAACACGCTGTATATAATTGATATAGTCAATCAACTCCTCCAGTCCCTAAATATGACAACGCTGTAGATTGTATATAAACCTGAAATTCATACTTCCCACAGCTTATACAAACCCGGTATATAGAGCCGTCGTCAAGAGAAATGTTTTTTTAATTGTCCTCATGCAGCTCGAAAATTGGATATTTCATCTTTCTGATATATGAATCTACAAACCATACTTTACGAAGCTTATACAAACCCGGTACAGGGAACCGTCGTCATGAGAAAAAATGCTTCCGAGTCTACCGAATGTAGTGGAAGAAGCATTGTGGTCTCCGATTCCAAAATTTCCACTCGCAAAATGCATTTCAGACGATTACGAACAACTTTGGTTTCGTGCCTGTCTGTCGGTCTGTATGTTCGTTAATGGACAGGATAACATCAGGGTTCCGTAAACATAACCATTCGTAATTTTGTTCTCCCGATTACTTCGAAACTACTGATTCGATCGAGATGAAATTTTACACGAAAATTACGTGTTCAAGCTACATGCGAAATTTTATCCAGATCGCATAACCAGAACCATAGAAACCATAGACAATTATAACTTTCGAACGAAAGGGACTCTGAATTTTCAGGATAGGTGTGGATCGCGAATGTCGCAGTCGCGTTTATCAGTGAGTAAAATCAGACTAGGAATTCCGTAAATATGGCCGTTTGAAATTTAGTTTTCATGAAAATTTCAAAACTACTGATGCAATCGTGACGAAATTTTGTATTTCAATGGAGCATAATATATACAAGCTACATTTTTTCCAGATCGCATAACCAGAACCATTTCAAATTCCAACGAATTATTGAATAAAAAATCCTTATATTTCCGTAATTGCTGATTTGGCATAATTGACAAAGAGCTGCTGTCATATAGACCAACTACAGTATACAGGCCCGAGCTAACAGCAAATTGAACAATAACATTCCTATAAATAATGGTATTCGACAGGGTGACTCTCTGAGTCCATTACTATTCAACATAGTAAGGAACGCAATATTTTGAAATTTTTAAATAAGCTCTATGTGATCAATAAAAAATATATAAATCAGCGCTGTACCAATTATAATTTGTAATATAAAGTAAATAGTATGTATTCAATCGATTTTTTCCATTAGAAAATTACTCACGTTACATTGAATTATTCGAAAATTACATGAATGTTTCTATGCTTCCGTACTATGTCATCATTTCTTCTGTCCCTTCTCCCTTATATCAAAACAAGTATGTATAGGTACTTATAGGGGTGTCATGAAAAACATCTGTTACCGATCGCTCTCCTTGCCACCCAGCCAGATTGAAATGCAAGTTTATTTTATATTTATCTCGTTCATCCGTACGAAATCCCTATTTCGTTGAAAAAATGCGAACAGAAGTTAAAAAACACTTCGATGAATTAGCTTCTGATCACAGATTTCGAAGAAGAGATGAGATATTCAGAATAAATCAATAAATATTGTCTACAAAGTATTAGATAGAATAACAATTGAAAGCACGTTTCGATCATATGATTTCAGTCAGTAAAATTTTCAATATTCTATCACCATCATTTTCACTAGATGTAGATGAAAAAACTATAATTAAAAGGTGTGACCAATTTCGAAGTATACATCCTGAAATAATAGGCTCCAACTTTTACCTTCAATTCCTCAATATTTACCACCTATTTCTACCCGAATTAAATGAGGCATGGACAATTCACGAAGTTTGCATGAAAATAATTACGAAATACGGAATGCTGGAATGCGTCCTAACAGAAGTATTGACAGCAATATTACTGTTCCATACAATTCCTGTCACCTCTGCGGAAGCTGAAGGATCATTCAGCAAACAAAAAATTCTAAAAAATTATTTGAGAAATAGTATGGGACAAGCCCGACTGCGACATTTACCGCTATAATATCAATCGACAACGAAGCAGCATAAAGTCTAGATAGTCATTGATTCTTTGGCGAAAAATAAGGCTAGAAAGAAGTTGTAAATTAGTTAACCTTTGTTGTGAATCAAATGTATACATTGTTTTCAATGTTTTATTTTTATCCACAATTGAATATTTTATATGAATACATAATTTAACCTTCCGATTCATTTCGTTTCTAGAGAAAAACAAAATTTATCTTTGGTTTAGAGTCCAATTGAATAGATTTAACGCGTATTGCATGTAAAGGTGTGTACAGACATGCTCCGAATATCGTACCGAACCGTGGCGCGTATCCCGACGCGATCAGCGAGAGCGAATCAAATTCATCGCACGTAGAGGTGCAATTTGAATTCGTGAATTTGATTCGCTCTCGCTGATCGCGTCGGGGTACGCGACACGGTTCGGTGCGATATTCGGAGCATGTCTGTACACACCTTAAAGCTGAAATGACAGGCAAGTCGTTCCACTATTCACCCTTATCAACACAAAATTTTATCGACATCTGACAAATATTTTCTATCATTTCAAATTTTTTCTAACATTTATTTTTGATTTTTTGGCGGAATAATCCATACTAAACCTGCACATTTCATCGATCTATTGCAGTGCAAGTGATTCCCAAGTTTCCATTTATTGGATTGATAGGTTTCGAATCACTGAGGAAATAAAATCTCAGCATTTTTTTTTTAACTTCGAATTCAAGCAATAACGAAATACTGCGAGATTCTCGGATTATTAAGCTACACTGGAAGTTTCAAGCTTATTCTTCTTGAAATTTTTCGTGTGAAAAGGCAGAATCGGTTTTTACCTCAGATTCTGTAAGGATTCGAATCCACTCGTTTGAGATCATTTCGACTCGATATTCGAAAATAACGGACATTCTGGCACAATGGCGGATTTACGGAGGGAGTATAGGGGGTAATAACCCCTCATGAGTATCAAATTTACGCAACGTGATGCACAAAAAATATTGTATGCAATAAAAAATTTTATTTACGTATGTTTTTTGTTTTATTTTGATTTTTTCTTGTATTTGAATTTGAAAGGATGTTTATTTCGAAATTGATAAAAAGTGATTGAATGTTGTGAACCTGATCTATGGGTTCCCAATCGTTATTACCCCTTCCATGAAAAAAAGTTATATCCGCCCTTGTTCTGACAAATTGAATTATTTTTATTCATCCAAAATGAGAGTTGAGATTAATTCTATGAAAATAAACACATTTCATGCAATAGCACGCTGGGCAATTGGAAAAAGCGCAATATTCTCTTTCCTTTTTCACTTCTTCACAATACTTATACAAATATAACAATAACGCCCCCGACGAGATCGATCCCAATGATCTGACAACACCGCTGGGATCGAAAAGGTTGGCCGTATGTCTCTGCCCAGTATATGTGGGAATGTAAAGTCGGTGGAACGTTTCGGGTCTCAAAAATAGAGTCGAATATATAACTTTTTTGAATGGAAATTTTTGTTTCCCCTCTTTAGATGCCTGAGGAGTTATATTTTCAAACAGCTTATTTTTCATTTATATACTTGTGGAAAACACCCGGATCACATGGGTCTTAGGTAGCCTGCCAAGTATACCGGGACTGAATACGTCTGTTGGATAAATATATATATATATATATATATATATATATATAAATCGCGGAAACCCATCCGAACACACATATAAAAAAATTTCGAAAAGCACTGCCGTGAAGGCAGGAGCTTTTGAGCGCTCGTACAGGCACCTTGTAGGTAGATTCGCATTCTCCAGTTTTACAAACCAATTGGAAAGATTTTGACAGCTGTCAAAGAAAATTTCAAACCAACGCGAAAATCCAGACTTCACGTCAGTGCTTTGGGTCCATTTTTTCGATAATTCGCTAGAATTTTCTACGGTATCTATGGTCTTGGTAATGCAATCTGGACAAAATTATACACTATTCTTCATATATGTGCGAAATTTCATTTCAATCCGATAAGTATTTTCGAAATTATCAGAAAAAATATAGTTTGAACGGCAATATTTACGGAACCCCTAGTCTAATTTGGCTCATTGATAAAAAGGATCGCGAAATTCGCGATCCGAACCTATCCTGAAAATTTCGAGTCACTAGGCCTTTTTGTTCGAAAGTTATGATTTTCTATGGTTTCTATGATTCTGATCATACGATCTGGAAGAAATGTCGCTCGAATATATAATTCTCAATTTAAATTCAAAATTTCGTCGAGATCGAATCCATAATTTTGAAATGATCAAGAAAACTGAATTTCAAACGGCCATATTTACGGAACCCCTAGTCTTATTTTGCTTATTGATACACGTTAACGCTACATTAACGATCCACACCTATCCTGAAAATTTCAAGTCTCTAGGCCTTTCCATTACAAAGTTATAATTTTCTATGGTTTCTATGGTTCTGGTCATGCGAGCTGGACAAAATTCTGCATGTAGCTTGAGTACGTAATTATCCATCTGAGTGCAAAATTTCACCTCGATCGAATCAGTAGTTTCGGAGTTATCAGAAAAACAAAATTTCGAGCGGCCATATTTACGGAACCCCTTGACGAATTTTGCCCAATAACGAACTTAACCGCGGCATTCGAGATTCGAACCTACCCTGAAAATTTCAAGTTTCTAGGACATTCCGTTCGAGAGTTATCGTGTATACGGCCGGACGGCCGGACGGACAGACTCGAATTTTTCGACGGATTCGTCATCAGTGAGTCGAACATAGTCGATTGAGACCATTTTCGGCTCAAAATTCGAAAAATACAGACATCGTGACGAAATGATATAGCCCTCGTGTAAGTAGTACGAGCGCTCAAAAATATACATATATAGGTATAATGGTGAAAAAAATGGCATGTTTTTCAAAAGTAGCCTATCCTCGTATGATAAATTTTCAATCCCACCATTTAAAAATTCACTTTGTCGGAGTTTCACAAGAAGCAACATATTCTCTAACCGGATTTATGGCCATTTTGCTCACGTAAGAATCACTTACCCTTTATGAGCCAAACAAACGGAAAAACTTAACGGTTTATTAATAACAAAAAATTTTGCGACTTATTTAAGGGCGAGAAACAAACACAAATTTCGAACCTCGGCTCTCGAGCTGCAAATGATAGGATTCGGCAAATTGACGATTGCCGTACCCAGGATATATAGGGCCAACAATATGAGTTTAATTTTGGCCGCTCAACATTCTTTTTCTTTCAAGAAATGTTTGAAACTTGTCGGAAACATGTGCAGCATGCACGTCTATGGAAAATATTAAATACGACAAAAAATCATTTTAAGCAACAATAATCTCTTGTAATTATTATGTCATTTGTTATGTGAAACAAAAAATATCGGATATTCGATAAATATAAACCGTAATATTCATCATTTTCTGAATAAAATTCCAACAGGAATAATTCAACTTTGAACAAATTCGATTCATTGTTATTTACGCTCCGTCGAAAGATATCTAGATAGGGTCGGCAAGATGAGGAAAGATGTACCTCAACGTTCTTCGTGTATTCGAGATGGGCCTATTTTGTCTACGGACCGAGTATACGATGCGGGATTGGACTTGGAACAGCGTAATATTCTCAAGAAGTTGCACAGGTATCACGTACCTGATTTTTTTTAAATTTTATAAAATGGATCGGGACTATTGGGAGTCATGTATATAGCGGTAATTTGACAGAAGTGAAAATTTGCATTTTTGCTGATCGAGATTTTTAGGGTCGGCAGTGCCTGCCGTCCCTGACGAGTCGCCACTGGATGATATATGTTAATACTATTTCCTTTATGTTATGTTTCATTGTTCTGTTTGAAATTTCATCTATTTCACTTGTGGTTTTATTTTTTAGCCTTTTGACAATGTCCATTACTTGTTCTTCATCGAGTTTTTGTGTTGAGAATATATGTTTTGGTTTGGTGAATGTGATTGGTGGTTCCTTTTTGTTTATGTTTTTATTAAGGCTAGCAGCCGTATGTAAAATGTAATCGTTAAATTCATTTGCTAAATTTTCTATGTTTCGTTTCCTGGGGATTTGAGTATCCTCATCTCTTTTATGTAAGGAATTTACAATGGACCAGATTGTTTTGTTTTTATTGTCTGAATCTTCTATCAGTTTTTCAAAGTTGTCAGCTTTGTTTTTTATGAGTAGTTTATCATATTGCTGTTTTGCTATTTTATATTCATTTTTGAATTTTTCATTTATAATACTCAGTGGGAATAGTATATCTAACCTGATTTTCGTTTGTTGAATTTGTGTATTAGTGGGTTTTGGTTTGTGTTTTTTGGGTTTTATTGGAATTTTTATGTATGGACAATTGGTATTGAAGTGTTCAAGGTATATACCGTGAAATAAATTAAATTGTTCATCAATGTCTCTTACATCACATTCATATACCGATGACCAGTTCTGTTGAGATCCAAACATCCAAACATCCAAACTCCTCCTGAAGAATAGAACGAGTTGAATGTGGAAATATAAGTCCGGTCCTTGAGTATCGAAATAATTAATTTCTCGTTCTATTGATATCAACATGTGTCAATAACCTCCTGAATTTCAATACATTTCGTCGATTAGTTCAATTTAATTGATAGCTATAGCATTACCATGAATTCAAAAAATCACCCTGTAGATTTCTGAGGAAATGCAGAAATCCATTGTTTACGATCAATCCGTACTCACAAAGTCCTACTCTACCTTCAGTTAGAGTATATTCCATTGAATTATTCGGTTAAATATAATTATCTGATTTTCGTTGATATTTCCAGTAATTTATTTTTAGACCAGGCAATAGAGCAGATAAAGGGTCATTCTGTGACAAAAATCGTAGAAGAAAATATGATAACCCTTCTTGTAATTGCGAAAAAACACCTAAAAAAGAGGTGTTTTCTTAGTTTTTTGCTTATAAAATCTGAACTAATGGACTAATGGTGCTGATACTTTCAACAGACGAATTGTAGAGAATGAAAAGAGGAAGAAATTGAGTGCTAGTGCAACTCAATCAGGTCATCATTACTAGAGGAAAGCCGGAAAAACCGTTAAAATCAGCGTTTTTTCAAAACTTCATAACTCAGCCAGTTATGAAGAAGTAGCTCTGGCTTTCCGAATGAAAGTAGTGGTTAATAGGTACCCTAAGTGTCCACAATCCGGACGTTGTCGGATAGAAAGTTTTTGCGTAATTGCGATTTGAATTATTTAAGGCACTATTTTCCGGAAGAGCTGGATGCGTCGGAAGTTTTCCGATTTCAATTTACAAAACGGATTTTGCAAGAAGAAGTATAATACTACAAAACAGCAATTTTTATTTTTCGTTTAAATGTTTCGAAATAGGTGAAAAATACGTGGAAACATGACCGAAACCATTGCCCCATCTGGGACGGATAGTGGGGGTAGCCGGCAGACGCGGGGAACGAAAATCGCGCTGAGACCGGGCGCGTATATTTACATATATACCCCCACTACTTGACTGCAATCGAGCATTCGGCTGATTTTGGTCATGTTTGCACTTTTTTTTCACCTATTTTGCAACATTTTAACGAAAAATCAAGATTGTTGTTTTTTAGTACTATACTTTTACTTTCAAAATTCGTTTTGTAAATGAAAATCGGACAACTTCCGACGCATCCAGCTCTTCCGGAAAATAGTGCCTCAAATAGTTCAAAAAGCAATTACGCAAAAACTATCTATCCGACAACGTCCGGATTGTGCACACTCAAAGTACCTATTAGCCACTACTTTCATCCGGAAAACCAGCGCTACAACTTTGAAATTGGCCGAGTTATGGAGTTTTGAAAAAACTCAGATTTATACGGTTTTTCCAGCTTTCCTCCAGTAATGATGAACCGATTACATTGCACAAGCACTCATTTTCTTCGTCTTTTCATTTTTCTACGATTCGTCTGTTGAAAGTATCAGCACCGCTTCATTGGTTCAGATTTTACAAGCAAAAATTGGGAAAAGCACTGCCGTGAAGGCAGGAGCTTTTGAGCGCTCGTACATGCACCTTGTAGGTGGATTCGCATTTTCAAGTTTTAGAAATCAATTGAAGGAATTTTCGAAAGCTGTCAAAAAAATTCTGAAACTTAGGCGAAATTCCAGACTTCAGTGCTTCAGCGTATCAATTTTTTTTCGATTATTCGCTAGAATTTTCTACGGTATCTATGGTCTTGGTGATGCGATCTGGACAAAATTTTGCACGTAGTTTGAAAACATTATTCCTCAGCTAAGTGCAAAATTTCATTCCAATCCGATCAGCAGTTTCGAAACTCAGGAAAAAAATAGTTTGAACGGCCATATTTACGGAACCCCTTGTCTTATTTTGCTCATTGATGAACGTGACCGTGAAATTCGCGATCCAAACCCACCCTGAAAATTTCAAGTCCCTGGGCCTTTCCGTTCGAAAGTTATGATTTTCTATGGTTTCTATGGTTCCGGTCATGCGATCTAGAGAAATGTAGCTTGAATATATCATTCTCCATTAGTATACAGAATTCCGTCACGATCAAATCTGTAGTTTGGAAATTATCAAGAAAACTAAATTTCAAACGACCATATTTACGGAACCCCTGGTATAATTTTGCTCATAGATGAAAGTGATCACGACAATCGAGATCCACACCTATCCTGAAAATTTCAAGTCCCTAGGCGTTTCCGTTCAAAAGTTACAATTTTCTATGGTTTCTATGGTTCTGGTGATGTGAGATGAAAAAAATTTTGCATGTAGCTTGAACACCTCATTTTCCATTAGAGTGCAAAATTTCATCTCGATCGAATCTGTAGTTTCAAAGTAATCAGGAAAACAAAATTTCAAGCGGCCATATTTACGGAACCCCTCGGCGAATTTTGCCCAATAACCAACTTAACCGCGGCATTCGAGATTCGAACCTACCCTGAAAATTTCAAGTTTCTAGGACATTCCGTTCGAGAGTTATCGTGTATACGGCCGGACGGACGGACGGCCGGACGGACGGCCGGACGGACAGACTCGAATTTTTCGACGGATTCGTCATCAGTGAGTCGAACATAGTCGATTGAGACCATTTTCGGCTCAAAATTCGAAAAATACAGACATCGTGACGAAATGATATAGCCCTCGTGTAAGTTGTACGAGCGCTCAAAAAACTAAAAAAACACCGTTTTTGTTGGTGTTTCTTCGCAATTACAAGAAAAGTAATAAAAACTGCGAGTCGAAAACATATCATTAAACATCCACGGACCACCCCAAGTAACCCCCCACTCGCGGTTTTCTTCTACGATTTTTGTCATGAAAAAATCTCTATTGCTTGGTCTATTTATGCACCAGTAATAATGAAAAAACAACATTCACTTGTTGGTTTCCAATTCCAATCACATTTATTGGATATGGCTATCCTGAAGAAAGTTGAATTAACGCTATAGCATATTCTGAGGAGTATCCACATGCGTTTATCAGATCACCTCTTCGAAATTCCTGTTTTTTTTTTTTGTTATCATACTTTCCTTCAGTTCTTAAATTAATACCATTTCCCTAAAATTCTCCAACTTTGGGCTGAGAATGTTCTCAAACGATTAGGCTGGACTCACATATGGAGAAATCGAGGTCAAATTCAATTCTGACGGCCTGGCCGTCCTTCCGTAAACACGAAAACTTTCAAAACAGAAGGACTAGACTGACTAGAGTGTTGAAATTTTCAGATTACTTCGAGGTTCGAATTCACCGCTTGAGTTCGTCAACGGGCAAAATACACCGAAGAGTTTCGTAGAGACCTAGGAGAGTCGAGATATAAACATAAAGGAAGATAGGTATTGCCATCGGAATTTATTTTTCTCAATCTGTCATGAAATATTCATCCGATCGAATTGAAATTTTGACGTAAAATAACGACAGAAAGGTTCATGTGAATTTTTGTGATGATCGCAACACTAAAATATAATTTTTTTTCCAAAAACGGTATTGTAGAAGCTCTTCGCCATTTCTTGATGAAATTATGTATGTACAGGGTGTCCGGGAAAATGTGGGAAATATCTCGGATTCAGATAAAACATAAAAGAATAAGATGACAAGTTCCCATAATTTTTTTTCCTAGCGGCCCTCCCTACGGAGATACGGCCTCCTGAATGACGCCACTGGAAATTCATTTTACTGGAATACATTTTAAACTACTTGATATAATTTAATGATAATTTGATATGATAAACAAAAGTAAGGACCTCTTAAAATACTGCCCTTGAATTTAAATCAGCTTGTTCAGTTTACCAAGGGCGAACTAGGTTGTAGGTTTCAATGTTTACATTTTTAACACCCTGTATGATACGGAGTTGAACAAAACAAATTTGGATACCTTGAACATTAGGCTGAAGTAAAGGTACTCTTGTTCATTGTCGATAAAATGAGCCGTTTTCGAAAAACATAATAATAAAAGAAGTAATTTTTTCTTTTCTAGTGAAAAGAACCATGAATTCTATTTTTTTTTGTCTGCAACAGAGTGTGATACGAAATTTATTCAAGGAACAAAAAAATTTAAGTTTACGTTATTGAATGCGACAAAATTACAGAGATTCTTAACAATGCAGTTTTGGCCCAGAAAGGCACCCTAACTCAATAATAATAATAATAATAATTAGAATTTATGCTACTTTTCAATAGAAATATAAAAATAAATATTTCAAGAGGTCCTTACTACTGTTTATTTGATCAAATTTTCATTAAATTATATCAAGTAGTTTAAAATTTATTCCAGTAAAATGAATTTCTAGTGGCGTCATTCAGGAGGCCGTATCTCCGTAGGGAAGGCCGCTAGGAAAAAAAATAATGGGAACTTGTCATCTTATTTTTCTATGTTTCATCTGAATCCGAGAGATTTCCCACATTTTCCTTGTATATATGAGCCATAGATGAAATGAGTTATGTAGAAATACAAAATTGATCATAGATCAGTCATGGGTGATCTCTGTGGCGTTCAACTCGAGCGATTGAAAGAACTGATTGAAGATTTTCTCCAACCAAATTCGGAGGATAATTGAAAATAATAAACCTGAAATCGGAAGAATTCATTTCCGAACTTAAACTTCTTATCGGAATGAATTCAATGCAGCATTGAATCCGTATTCGGATATTCTCATTCCTTCCATCCTCTTTTCTGAAAGCATTATTCAATCTCAGACTCATCAAGTGCCATCTCGAAATTTCTCGGGAAGAATAATTGGAATTTAACTGAAGTAACAGACGACGGAATTATTGTGCAAGTTGGGAAATCTAGAGGATGAATCCCTCGGGATTTCGGGAATCCTGGTGTGTTATAGAAATTAATTTGATATTTTCGTATCGAAATTTTCAATATTAGTAGATGATGGACATTTCGTCGCGATTGATTATCTTCGAAAGTTAAAATCGAGTTTAAAAATTCTAAATTTACTGTGCGAGCCTTGCGTTCCAGAAGAAAATAAGTCAAAATAATTTACAGGGATAACGCAGTTCCAGAAATTTTTGGCCATTTGTAATATGTCTCAAGACCAGTCTTTCGGTTGGTCGAACCAGAAGCATGGACATATTGATATGATTGTATTATGATTGATATGGGTAATATCAGCGACAAGCTAGCTTACTCGACTCGGCTGCATATCACAAGTATTTTGCTTCCCAAAGAAATAAAATATTGGATTTCAAAGGAAACGGATTTTGAGTTTTTATCAGGATCAATTTTTTCATGGACTACCATGAATGGCTAAGCTGTAAAAATTATTGGACTACTTCATAAAAAATTTATAAAAAGCACTGCCGTGAAGTCAGGAGCTTTTGAGCGTACGTTCATCCACTTTTAGATAGATTCGAATTTTCTAGTTTTAGAAACCAGTTGAAAAAATTGTGACAGCTGTCAAAATATTTTTCAAGCTGAGGCGAAACTCCAGAATTCACGTCAGTGCTTTCGATGATCAATTTTTTTTTCGATTATTCGCTAGAATTTTATACGGTATCCATGGTTTTGGTAATGCGATCTGAACAAAATTTCGCGCGGAGTTTGAGTATATTATTCTTCATCTATGTGCAAAATTTCATTCCAATCTAATGAATCTCAGGAAAAAATATTTTGAACTACCATATTTACGAAACACCATGTATAATTCTCGTTATTGATGAACGTGACCGCGACATTCGAGATCCACACCTATCCTGAAAATTTCAAGTCCCTAGGCCTTTCCGTTCGTAAGTTATGATTTTCTATGGTTCCTATGGTGCTGGCCTTGCGATCTGAAAAATTTTTTGCATGTAGTCTGAACCCGTCATTCTCCATATGAATGCAAAATTTCATTTCGATCGAATCTGTAGTTTCGGAGTAATAAAAAGAACAAAATTTCGAACGGCCATATTTACGGAACCCCTGGTGGAAATCTACTCATCAACGAACTTAACCGAGGCCTTTTGGGACTGAACGCACACTGAAATTAATAACGAACTCAACCGCGGCACGTCACAAACAAATTGAGCTGTGATAGCCTAGAAGGTATTAACTTCTATGCTCCTCATAGAAACCTAAGGCGTAAGGATCTTTTCTTTATTCCTTTAAGGAGAACCAATAGTGCCATTAATTCAGCACTATGTAGGGCTATGGCAACGGTGAATAGTTGCCTGATTGATTTTGATTCGTTCGCTGATGGTACTGCTAAAATTAAGAAAACTCTTAAAAGAGGTTTGTTTTTGTGAATTTCAGTGAGTTGAATTGTTTTTTTTTTGTTTTGAAGATGTTTTATTTTGTTATAGTTTAGGTTAGCACTTTGATACTTTATTTGTGAATACTCTTCATGGAATTTATCCTGTTTTTGTTTCTCTCACTGATAAATGAATAAATAAATAAATAAATTCGAGATTCAAACCTACACTGAAAATTTCAAGTCTCTAGGTAGTTCCGTTCGAGAGTTATAGTGCTTACGGCGGACGGACGGACAGTCTTGAATTTTCCGACAGATTCGTCATCAGAACTCTGCCAATTGAGACCATTTTGGGCTCAAAATTCGAAAAAAAGAGACATCGTGACGAAATGATATGTAATTAGAACGAGCGCTCTAAAATTTACCTATGCAGGGTGTCTACTTACCACAGACTATCGAGTGAATTACTGAAAGACGATTTATATTACTCAAGACTTGACAGAGACCATACCGTAACAACAGAACGAGAGGCGAACAAACTGATCCTGACTTTGTCCACGACAGGCATCATCACCCAAGAACATGAGGGAACTCACACAATAAAACTCTGTGTTTCCAACTTACTATGGACTCCCAAAAATTTATAAGGAACAACTCAAGTTACGACCCATTTATTATATCATCAATTGATGCTCCGACAGAGAAGATAGCCAAGTGGATAACAAACATCTTAAATAGTGCCTATAACAAGGAAAATAAATATTCTATAAAGGAAGTAGCAGAATAGTAATAATAATAATTTTATTGATCCCTTTAGACGAATACATTTTTTTGTATAGGACAGGTCAAACGAAAAAAGTATACTTATTCTAAACACTATACAAAATAGCGAAAAACAATAAACTTTCTGGATGAAAATAAAAACCCAATTCAGTAATAGAACTAGAAAAACAACAACAAACTCCTAATGGTACTTTTGAAACATCTGTACTCCAAGATTCTCAATCTGTCAGGCAGATGATTGATCAGTTTAATACAAAGGTGAATGTTGAAAACTTGATATTGATCTGCTTTGGGATACAGATAGTTTCTTTGTGTCTTGTGTTATATTCATAATACTGAGAGCATTTTTTCAGTGACTGAATATTTTTCCAAGATGGAGTAAGAAGGTAAATATGTACACTGAAGGAAAACAAATTATTTTATTTTGTATAAAACTAGGTCTACATGACTCCCTGGACTTCAAACCGAAAAACAGCTCCACTTTTCGAAGAATTTTCCCACAGGATCACAGTATAATTCAGGTGGGCAAGGGAGAAGTTCACATTTATTAGCGTTTCTACAAGTAAAACAGATTTCAAACGTCGCAGAGCAAAAAATGCACTACTCAACTTCCTGCATACAGAATCACTATGATACTGCCATTTAAGAGCCTCGTCAACCTGCAAACCCAAAAACTTAACAGAAAAAGAATACTCCGAATAGAAGATTCAGAATCAACCGATGATCTGAATCTCTCAAACTAAAGAGGATTTAGTCTGTCTTATCCACATTCAATATGAGTGAATTTCTAAGACACAAGTCTGAGAAACACTTCACTAATAACTCACACCTGGCCTTTAGTTCTTCGATAGTATTTGCAGAAATAACAGAAGAATTGTCATCTGCAAATCATCATATACTTTTGACAATAATGAAGAATATTCTACAATAATAGTCGGTAATTCATTAACAAAAATTATGAATAATAAAGGCCCCAAAACGGATCCCTGGGGTACACCCATCATCACTGGATGCTTGGTGTATTACTGCTGACCAACTTTAGCATACAACCATCGATCGGTCAGAAAACTTTCAACCCATTCAAGAAAAAGTCCTCTGAAACCTAGGTTGTATAGTTTACTTGGAATAAACTCAAAATTCAAGACGTCAGAAGCACGAGATTCATCAAAGAACAAACCCGCGACACAAATGCCATCATCCAAACAGCCATGAACGAAATTTACTAACTCGCATGCTGCGGTCTCCGTTGATCTAATACGGAAACCATGTTGGCAACTTGTGATAATCGAATATTTGTCCAAGTAACTCACCATCCTTTCGTATATCACCCGTTCTAAATCTTTGACAAAGAACTTAATGAAGATATGGGACGATAGTTTGCTATATTATCAGCACCATTTTTTTGTGAACAGGAATGACCTTTGCGGTTTTGAGTACAGCGTGAAACCTTCCTGAAGTCACCGATAAATTAATAAGATGGGCGAGATGCTTGGAAATGTAAGGAGCCAGAAGTTGCAGGACTTCCACTGAAATCATATCCTGCCCACTACTATTTTTTATTGTTGTGTTTGTTTATGATGAGTGAACTTCCTGTGCTACCACAGGAAACAGAAGAAATTATGATCTGAGCGCGGCGGCGTTGAACACGAAGTAGATACGTTTCTACCAAAATGGTTGTTAACATTCAGTCCATCAATATTTGCAAAATATTCACCGAAGACGTCGGCCACTGCTGTTCTTGTTGTCGGAACAATCAAGGATATTTCCAAAAAAATTAAAAAGCACTACCGTGAAGTCAGGAGCTCTTAAGCGCTCGTACATCCACCTTGTAGGTAGATTCGCATTTTCCAGTTTTAGAAATCGATTGAAGGAATTTTCGACAGCTGTCAAAAAAATTCTCAAACTTAGGCGAAACTTCAGACTTCATGTCAGTGCTTCAGCTGACCAATTTTTTTTTCGATAATTCGCTAGAATTTTCTACGGTATCTATGGTCTTGGTGATGCGATCTGGACAAAATTTTTCACGTAGTTTGAATACATTATTCTTCAGCTACGTGTAAAATTTCATTCCAATCAAATCAGTAGTTTCGAAATAATCAGGTAAAAAATATTTTGAACGGCCATATTTACGGAACCCCTAGTCTAATTTTGCTCATTGATGAAGGGAACGCGACATAGGCGATCAACACCTACCCTGGAAACTTCAAGTTCCTAAGCCTTTTCCTTCGGAAGTTATGATTTTCTATGGTTTCTGAGGTTCTTGTCATGCGATCTGGACAAAATTTTGCTTTGATATATTATTCTCGATTGAAAACAAAATTTAATCTCGATCGAATCTGTAGTTTCGAAATTATCGAGAACACAAAATTTCAAACGACTGTATTGACGGAACCCCTAGTATAATTCTGCTCATTGATTAACGTGAACGCGACATTTCAGATCCACACCTATCCTGAAAATTTCAAGTCCCAAGGCCTTTCCGTTCGAAAGTTATGATTTTCTATGGTTTCTATGGTTCTGGCCATGCGATCTGGAGAAATTTAGCTTGAATATATCATTCTCCATTAGTATTCAAAATTTCGTCAAGATCGAATCTGAAGATTTGAAATTATCAAGAAAACTATATTTCAAACGACCATATTTACGGAACCCCTAGTATAATTTTGCTCGTAGATAAACGTGATCACGACATTCGAGATCAACACCTATCCCTAGGCGTTTCCGTCCAAAAGTTACAATTTTCTATGGTTCTGATCATGCGATATAGAGAAATGTTGCTTGAATATGTCATTCTCCATTAGTATACAAAATTTCGTCACGATCGAATCTGTAATTTTGAAATTATCAAGAAAACTGAATTTCAAACGACCATATTCACGGAACCCCTAGTATAATTCTGCTCATAGATGAACGTGACCGCGACATTCAAGATCCACACCAATCCTCAATTTTCAAGTCCCTAGGCGTTTTCGTTCAAAAGTTACAATTTTGTATGGTTTCTAGGGGTTCTGGTCATGCGATCTGGACAAAATTTCACATGTAGCCTTGAACACCTCATTCTCCATTTGAGTCCCCGATCAAATCTGTAATTTCCAAGTAATCAGGAGAACAAAAGTTTGAACGGCCATATTTACGGAACCACTGATGGAATTTGGCCCATTAACGAACTGAACCGATGCATTCGGGAACTGAACCCACACTGAAAATTTCAAGTTTCTAGGTTGTGATATAGCCCCCGTGTAAGTAGTACGAGCGCTCAAAAAACCGCATTCATTAGACTTCAACAATAATTCTGAATATTCTATTTTTGCTAACAAATAAGTATTGTTTTCTAGCTTCTTCAGATTTTAAATTCCGTTTTAACCAATGAAGGTTTTTCAGATGTCTGCTCGTCAGTCTAACCTCATCGGTAACCCAGACGTGTTTCCGTTCATGTGAAAATCGTCTTGTTTTTATTGGACAGAAAAAATCTAACATAAAGACTAATAAAGGGTGTTTCAATACGAGCGCAAGATTTCAGTGTTCGATAAAACATGGTTTTCTGTAGCAAAGTATTGAAATATTTATCAATTTAGAAAAAATACATTTGCGAAATATGTATGAAACAGAATATGTTGTAAATGGTTCTGTAGACTCCCCTCCGACAAAGATCTAAACGTTTGCACAACAGTATCCCCGGAATAATTCATTTTACAAAAACTATAAGTTAGTATAATAGCTCTGTGATCCCCTATATCAGCATCAACCACTCTGCTAGTTACAAAATTACAAGGAATATTAGTTAGGATGTAGTCTATTATAATAGTGGTAGTCACCCCATGTTTGTTGGTGAATACTCGAGTGAAATCTTCAGAAGTTATGATCAGATCAAATTCCAAAAGCAATATTCCAAACAGCTGTGTGAACCAAAATAATCGATGTTAAAATCACCGCATATGAAAATCGATTTGGATCCTGTGAGGCAATGGTCCAAAACATAAGACATCATCCGACCAAACAATTCCAAACCACCACAAGGAGGCCTGTAAAAACTAATAATGCAGATGTTATCTGACAAATGCTTCAAATTGATTGCACAAAATTCACATTGCATTTCTATTGAAAATTTGTTTATATGGTTTAACTGTTCCAATAGATATTTAGATTTTATATATATTGCTGTACTTCCATGATGTCTTACTGGACAACAGTATGAAGTAGCCATCACATAGTCCCCAGATTCAAAGAAGTTATTTCATCAGGATTGCACCTATATTTTGCAATGCCCAGCATATCTGGATCCTCAAGATGAAGAATAGCCAATAACACGAGGTTAGAACATAATGAGGTCCTCGTTAGTCTGGATGTGGTATCTCTATTCAGTAATATATCAAAGGAGAGAGAAGTCAGCATAATAAGAAAACATGAAGAAAGAATTACTCAGGTTTGCCCACTCACAATTGACCAGTTCATAGAACTATTGGAGTTTGTTAACGACAATACATATTCTGCATATTATAATGACACCTTTTACAAAGAAGTGTTCGGTACACCAATGTGATGGATGATGTGTTGGACGATTGACTCCAAAAATTATATTTCGTCCCTACATTGATCGAAAAGTTTGTAGATGATATTATTTGTAGCATACCTGAGGAGAAACAAGATGAAATCCTGAGGGTTTTCAATGAATACGACCAAAAAAAACACATCCAATTTACCATGGAAAAAGAAAATCCCGCGAAAAAAAGTGTCCCCTTCCTAGATACTCTGTTCATGAGATCTGATACAAATTCATTAATATTAGATTGGTACCAAAAGCCTACAAGCTCAGGCAGATATACAAATTATCATTTCAACCACACATACAAGATGAAGACAAACTTCTCGAGTGAATCCTTCCATACACACGTCCGAGAATACTCAAGTTGGTACTAGCTGGGGAGTAGGCAGATTGAGGCCCCGGCGAAATATCAACAGCTTTTGAAAATGGCTCCAAAATCGGATCCGAAACGTCGAACACGACTAAACATTTTTGTTTGGGTGTTAAATAGTAATATCAGTTAAATTATACTTTTATAGATCTTTGCTGAATTATTGGTATCTGTTTCATCATTGATTGAATTTCTATTTTTCTGAATTTGGTACATTTTCCTGTAAAACAGATACCAATAATTCAGCAAAGATCTATAAAAGTATAATATAACTGATATTACTATTTAACACCCGAACAAAAATGTTTAGTCGTGTTCGACGTTTCGGCTCCGATTTTGGAGCCATTTTCAAGAACTGTTGATATTTCGCCAGGGCCTCAATCTGCCTACTCCCGATCGGCCTGCTGGAGAGCGCTTATTTCCAAGTCCCACCAGGATACCACTCGAAACGATCAGACAGACGACGGTCAGGCGAATAAAATAATCACGCATCTCGAGGAGAGGGGACAAACGCAATCCAATCAGTCATCAAGGTACAATCTCCGGCGACGAAGACAAGTCCACTCCAGCATCTATTTAGTACGCTTTCACATCTTGAGAAAGACCATTGTGATATAGGTCGAAACGTCGAAATAAATTCGTAAAAATGAATTCATGTGTTTCAGTTCAAACACGGAGCAATCCCAGAAATAATAATTCAAATAATTCCATCCGTGAAAACCTCAAAAATAATATATACATATATCGCGGGGTGGTATTGAGCCATCGGGGAGGGATGGGGGCAACTGCGGACCGAGCGGCGCAGACCCCCGAGATGGCACCGCAAGACCAAATCCCCCTCAGTTTTCAACTGATGGAGCTCTAAGCTTGGCCGAAGCATCTGTTCGGTCCGCTGACGAGACCCGGAGGCGGGATGGAAGAACACGATGGACTGATGAGGAGAATGTCCTTCTGATGCGTGTTCACTTCATAGCAGAAGATTTGCAACAGAGAACGGATGACACATATAGAAGCTTGCTAACCAAGACCTGGAATGAAATCAGACCTGGAAAGCAATCATATGCCGGCCTACTGGCCAACAGAGTGAGGCGGCTACAAGAAAGGGAAAAGTTCACCCTAATAGAACTAGATACAATCCGAGACAGCTACTTCCCTAGAGGTTCGACCCAAGACCACAGTACTGATTATCCTGAAAATATCACGACCAATAGCTCGGAGGTGAGAGTTAGCGTCGGCGGATTTTGAGAGCAAGATCATCATGGCCTATCTCATGTATGCGGGCATACCACCACAAAATGGACCCAGAATAACAAAAATGAAAGGTTCAAAGAACATGTTAGAGAAGGTTAAACAGCTTGATGAGATAATGCAACGTCATATAAACCTTACCTACACCCTCCAAGATATCACAGATTATGTCTATGGTGGCGCGATAACTGTTTGCACTGAGATGGGTATGAAGATCCAAGTTGCACAAACGCGTGCAGAAAGTATGCTCCCGCCATAGAAATGTCGCCTGGAGAGAAATATCAGTGAGATCAGAAAAAAAATCGGTTTATTACAAGCTTACATTGACACTGAGAAGCCTTCTGCGAGAGTGCGAAAGTTGGCTTACTTTATAGCGTCAAAATTCAGGATAAAAGCTCCAAACGGACCCTTCATGCAGCAACTGACTGTCTTGAATGATAAGCTGAAACAGAAAATAAATATATTAGGTAACCGCATCGGACGTTACAATGAAATATTGAAGAGGTATAGAAACAACAGATTGTACCATAGAAATCAACAGCAGTTCTTCAGGAGTCTTGAGGTGGAGCCCGTGTTGGAAGGAAAACCACCAACAAAGGAAGACATGCATGCGTTTTGGAAGGGAATATGGGAGGAGGAAAGAACGTATGATAGCCGAGCTCAGTGGATAAGGGAGGCTGAAAAAAAATCATCAAAATACCACATGGAAGATGTTAATATCTTGGAAGAAGACATTAAATCGGTCTTGAAGAAAACGAGTAACTGGTCAGCCCCAGGTGTAGAGAAAATTCACAATTACTGGTGGAAACATTTCACTGCAACACACCGACTATTAGCTGACAGATTCCGAGAGGCCCTGAAAGATCCAACCAAAATACCTGAGTTTCTCACTCTTGGAACCACGATCATGCATCTCAAGGGCGAAGATACAACAGACCCCATGAAATATAGGCCGATCACCCGCCTACCAACGCTTTACTGAATACTCACAGCAGAACTGACACATTACATCTGGAAACACGTGAACAAAAATAATTTATTAGCACGCGAACAAAATGGATGCCGAGGAAAATCCGGGGGTCTAAGGAGTTGTTGATTATAGATTACATCATCACCAAGCAAGTAAAAATAAAGCAAAGAAGTTTATCGGTCGCATGGGTGGATTACCGCAAAGCATTTGACTCTGTACCACACACATGGCTCATAAAAGTACTGAAACTCTTTGGAATATCGAGACCGATTACTGATCTTCTGGAACACCTGATGCGAACCTGGCGCACCAATCTGGTTTTGAACACAAAGGATGAACACTACACAACAGACACAATCAACATCCAAACAGGAATTTTTCAGGAAGACACACTTAGCCCTCTTTGGTTCTGTTTGGCAATGAACTTTCTGAGCTGGCTTATCGCGAGACAATGCAATGGATACATTGTGGAAAAAATAGAAAACATCAAAATAAATCATCAGATGTATATAGATGACCTGAAATTGTACACAGCCAACAAGGAACAAATGCAAAAACTAATGAAAATAGTTGAATCCTCCACCAAAACTATCGGTATGAAGATGGGCCTGGACAAATGTGCGGTGGTTCATGTAAGGAGAGGGTAAATACAGGAAGGCGAAGAGATGCTGGTGACGGAAGACGTGACAATACCGGGGCTGAGCGCGCAAGATCAATATAAATATTTGGGAGTACAGAGTACAAAGGAAATGAAAAACATCTTCCGTGAAAAATACTTTTCCAGGCTCGAAAAAAATACTCTTATCTAAACTCAGTTCGAAGGCCATGTTCACATCAATCAACGTATGGGCCCTTCCATGTATCGCGAACTTCTTTAGAGTCATTGGATGGACTGCCTCGGAATTCGGAATCTCGACATAAAAACCCGCGAACTTCTTACCAAGCAAGGTATTCATCACCCACACGCATTATGTAACAGTGTACGTTCAAAGACAGGAAGGAGGGCATGGACTGCAAAATGTCGAAATCACGCACAACAAGACAATCAGTAACATGCGAGAATGTTTTAGGTCTAAACACTCACCTTTTGTCCAGTCTGTGTGCAGAGTAGATGATAACTTCAGTCCTCTAAACTTAGCAGGCGAACTGAATCCGAACAGAGGCGTGACACTCAAACAGCTTACTCAGAAATGGCACAGCAAAGCTCTTCATGGATGCTACCCTGGAAGTTTGCGAAAAAGTAATATAGATAGGAGGGAATCACTTACTTACCTCAGGGCAGGATACTTGTTTCCGGAAATGGAGGGCAGACTTGTAGCCATTCAGGACTAGGTGATTTCCACAAGAGCTCACATAAAAAACATCACTGGAAGAAACAAACTTACCGACAAATGTCGAAGATGCTCACAAGCAACAGAATCTGTACAGCACGTCACGTCCTCCTGCCCCATGCTGGCACCAACAGACATAATGCAATGGCGAAGGTCTACCACCAAGCCATTGCAGCGAAGGCGGGTCTTATCGATAAAATCAAGAAATTATTCGAGTATGGACCATGCACCGTACTTGGAAACAACAACTTTAGGCTTTAATGGGATGTGACTGTTGTGACTGATAGGCCAACACCGCCCAACAGACCAGATTTGGTTTTAATCGATAAAAAAGAGAAACATGTCAAAATTATGGATATTTTTAATCCATCTGACGACAACATGACCAGAGCGTTCACCGATACACTGACGAAGTATCAACAACTGGCCTTTCAAGATAAAGAGCACGCAAAATCTCTGGTCCGCGACGATCCACCCTCTAATAATTTCCACTAATGGGCTGGTTGAAGAGAACCTTATGCAGATCACTCTCAGCCTGGGCCTGGAGAAAGAAATTATAAGTGCTGCACAAAAGGGGGTTATACTGGGAACTACAAGAATAGTTCGGAAGTTCCTTGCAACATGCTGAAACTACCTTGGCCTCACCGAGGTCCGGTAGTTCAGAGATGCCTTCCCTATATGGTGATTGAAAAAAATATATATATATTCACTCCATAATTTGTGTTGAATATCGACGTAGATGATAACCTTAGCTTTCAGTAGCGATTAAATACAACGAAATTCTCATTCTTGACAATTTAAGGTTGAGCAAGTTTAGTCCATAAGTTTTTCAATTTCTGTGGCCATCAAACACGCCTTATATCAACGGTGATGAATAAATTGAAAATTCAAACTTTAATGCGTCAAGCTAAACCTTCTGTGAGGAGATTGCGTCGAAGACATTGTAATGAAGTTCGATTTTTGACAATCGAAATTCATCTAAAGATCAATCCGGAACGCCGGTGAACCCCGCAACCGAACATACACCCTCCATGATCGTGTGTGGTATCCTCTAAAGGCAGCGCACTGGGTTTCGAAAAGGCCAGTGCGACGTTTTTTTTTGAACCCATATACTGCGAGAAGAAAGAATTGGGAAAAGATGTTCCCTCCCGAAGAATCAATCGTGTTCAGAGAGTCTAATGAGTCGTACTGAGAGAGTTCAGAGAATCGTGTTGAGAGTGTTCAAGAAGCAACAGTAGCGAGAAACCGTGCGAAAGAGGAAATAAAAAAATAACAGTGTTGTGGAGAAGCCGTTCCGTAAGACTAAGGTACAGTACCTAAATTTTCTCCAAGCATCATACCGTACTTGCTCAACTCGAAATCACCCAAAATCCGTCAAACTGATATAGCATATTTTTTTGACATTGCCATCTTGTATATAACCCCATACTCAGTGTAAGCTGTAGAAATCGTCTCTTATTTTTTTTTGTATGAAGCAATAAATCTTCAGTCAATTTTCTCCTAGTAATTTTATTTCCATTCAATCTATGTTTTTTTCCTCTGATAGACTCGAGTTTAAAATAACCATTCTTATCGTTACCATCGCAGATAAGCCGAACTCTGTCTCCGGCTTTAGCAGCTACCTGGTGGTTTGCTATAATTTTCCACTTTTAAAAATATAGCTGGCGCCTGAGAAAACTTAAAAAAAGGGGAATTTATCGTAATTCAAAATTATCAGAAGATCACCAAATGGCGGAGAAAACCCCGTTACAAAATGGCGCCCGAGCAGGGACCCTTTGAATTCGAGTATTTCAGCTGATTCCGTTTTACGCCATTTTCCGTTGGTCATAATTCTCGTTTTTTTCAGACAACAGAGAACTGATTAAGTGATGAACCGGGGTTGTCGAATATCGATCTGATCCAGGACTTTTTTTTTTTGTTAGATAGCAAGAAATTATTAATATTATTATTTTTCTCTCGAAAATTTTTTTTTTTTATTTAGGTAGGTAATTTTTATTTTTTTTCAAAATTTTTTTATCAAACAATATGTTTTCTTTTTCAAACAAATTTTTTTTTCCTCAAACAAAATTTCTTTTTTTCAAACAAATTTTTTTTTTAAAGTTATTTCATTATTTTTTCTCAAATAATTTTTTTAACTTTTTTCAAGGAACTTTTTTTTTATCCTATTTTTTTTTTTTTTCTCAGTCAAAGTTTTTTTTCTGTTTCTTGCTGCTACCGTCCCTTACAAGTCTCTCCGTTCCCGTCTTAATTATTTTATTGTTTATTATTTTGTTTTGATACAATATGTGGACCATGGATGTAAACTGGCTGCTTAGCGACGAGTTGACATACGAGCTCCAACTGAGGGGACAGCCCCTTTCCGACCACCGTGATGACCAAGCGGAGTTTGTTACGCCAGGGGCTGCACGTAGAACATCAGCTACCACCTGTGAAGACGACCCATCCCATGCTGGAAGTAGAGATCTGCCAAAACAAGATCACCGACCTGGTGGAAGCCATTCAGCAACCGGAAACCGCAGTCACTGGCACACCAGGCAAGTAGATCCCTTCTAGATATGGAGATTCCCGAGTCACCTGGGGTGTCTCCCATCCGACCGCCGGGATCAACGAGGGTGGAGACATCGTTGATCGACCTGTAAGATGGAATCAACCCACCGCCGATGCTTGGGGCTCCGCCCGCTGGTACCCCGACGAGGAACCAGGAGCTAGCAAAGGTCATGAACGACACCCGCCGAACCTGTAGAACTCTGCTACAACAGCTACCTGCCATCCCAGTGTCACCCGTTGTCCGTCCTGAAGCCGCACGACCCGAAGAAGACGTCCCAGACCTCTAGATAAGTCCTGTCCGTAAAATATCTTTTCCTGATTCACCGAAAGCGTTATGGAACCAAAACCTAATGATGAACCGAAGCGTCGCGCTCCCAGAACAAAAACCCCGACCGTTACGATTTACAAGTGGACCATATCCTTCGAGGGCACTAGCAGCGTTACCGGCTTTATAGAAGAGGTGGAGAGACTGGCCGAATCCCGTAAAACCTCCCTGGAACAGGTATTCGAATCCTATGAGTTACTCTGTAAGGATGCCAGAGATTGGTTCATCCCCCAAAGAGGTACATTCCAGGACTGGGATGATTTCAAGACAAAACTGAAAAAAGCTTTCCTGCTCGTCAATTATGAGGAAAATCTGTTAAAGGAGATAAAAAGGCGAATGCAGGGCCCTGATGAAAAATTGCTACTTTATGTCACCAGGATGCAAAATTTGTTCCAGAAACAGACTTATGCTAAGCTGACCGAAGTCGAACAAATCCGCCTGATCCGACAGAGACTGCTACCGTCCTTGCAACAAGCCTTGACCTTTCAGAAAACCCACAGTTACGATGAACTGCTGCAAAAAAGGAAAAGGTTTTCGAGTTGGTACAGTGGCAGATGAGCCAACATACCACGCCACCTTCGAAACCAGGCCTCATCGATGAACCACTCCTGACGCACCAACCCCGACAGCAAAACCGTTATCCTTCTAGCTGCTTGCTAGAGACCGAGAGTCAGGTGCATTCATCAACCCTATCTCAACACAGGGAATTCGTCCATCCAAACCCGTCCGGCTCAACTAGTAAGAAAAACACCCCAGCACAGCCTTATCCACCGAGAGAAAACCGTCCAAAGCCGAAACCACTGACATCATCCAAAACGGAGTTATGCCGGCCGTCTTCAGAGAACCGAACCGAACAACCGCCAGGACGAAGAGTGTCCTTTCCGACCCAATGTTTCCGATGTGGAAAATATGGCCACATGCGTCGAGAGTGTCGAGCCATATCTTCAGGAATTTTGACTCCATTGGCACCGAAAAACTCCAGCGAAAACCGTCCGTTATCATATGTCCGAATCGCCGGAAAAACCTTCAGAGCACTGATAGATACCGGAGCTACCAAGTTTCTGCAGCCAAAGAGTGGCAGATAAGTGTGGAAATGAGGAAATCAAGGGAGAAACCGTCGATAACCGTTACCTGGTGACGGCGAACGGAAAATAGTTTTAGTGCTCTACCACTTAACCCTTGTAGTATACAAACAAACAAAAAAAATACATTTGAATATACATAACTCAATCAGAAACAGAAATATAAAGGAATCAATAGAAAGTGAAAAAAAAAAAATAAAAAAAAAAGAATCCACCGTCGCACCAGAGCTGTCCGACTTGAAGTTCTTGTTGGTACCGAATCTACAGGTCGACATTATTAACATTGCGAAATATGTCCGAAACTGCACCTCCTGCCACCGATATAAAGTTTCACAACCGAAGACCTCTGGGAATGGGCAACCACGCCGAAAGACAGATTCACCGTTTAGAGAAGGACCGTTGCCACGCTCCAAGAAGGAAAATTCCTACACAGCGGTGATGCAGGACCGTTCCACAAAATGGACAGAGAGCCGTCTGTTGCGGAAAGCCACCGCCAAAACCGTTTATTCCGGATCCCCACCCGTAAGGGAATCCACCGTTCAAATGTCCGGCAATGTGCCAGACAGTTCATTCCGGATTCCCACCCGTAATCGAGTCCACCGTTCAAATGTCCGTCAATGTTCCACCGCCAAAACCATTTATTCCGGATTCCCACCCGTAAGGGAATCCACCATTCAAATGTCCGGCAATGTGTCACCGCCAAAACAGTTCATTCCGGATTCCCACCCGTAACGGCTCGCTCACACCAAAACTGATTTTGTCGCCGGTGGCGGACAGAACTGCCCGGACGAGTAACTCGGATATGTATATGCTCACACTGCAACCGTGTACTTGTGCCGACATCGTGCGTTGCCGATGCAACTTTGGCCCATAACCGTTTCGAACAGTGGCGGCTGGTGGACATTTATCGTGGGTCGGCAGATATATATAAACCGCAAAAACCCATCCGAACACACATATAAAACAAATATACATATAAAAGTATAATGGTGAAAAAAATGGCATGTTTTTCAAAAGTAGCCTATCCTCGTATGATAAATTTTCAATCGCATCAATTAAAAAATTCACTTTGTCGGAGTTTCACAAGAAGCAACATATTCTCTGACCGGATTTATGGCCATTTTGCTCACGTAAAAATCACTTACCCTTCATGAGCCAAACAAACGGAAAAACTTAACGGTTTATTAATAACAAAAATTACGAGAAGCACTGCCGTGAAGGCAGGAGCTTTTGAGCGCTCGTACATGCACCTTGTAGGTATATTCGCATTTTCCAGTTTTGGAAACCAATTGAGGAAATTTTTGACAGCAGTCAAACAAATTTTCAAACTAAGGCGATAATCCAGACTTCAAGTCAGTGCTTTAGGTGACCAATTTTTTTTCGATAATTCGCTTAAATAGTCTACAGTATCTATGGTCTTGGTGATGCGATCTGGACAAAATTTCGCACATAGTTTGAATACATTATTCCTCAGCTAGGTGCAAAATTTCATTCCAATCAAATTGGTAGTTTCGAAATTATCAGGAACAGAATATTTTGAACGGCCATATTTACGGAACCCCTAGTCTAATTTTGCACATTGAAGAACGTGACCGTGAAATTCGCGATCCAAACCCACCCTGACAATTTCAAGTTCCTAGGTCTTTTCCTTCGGAAGTTATAATTTTCTATGGTTTCTATGGTTCTGGTCATGCGATATGGACAAAATGTTGCTTTAATATGTCATTCTCGTTTAAAATACAAAATTTTATCTAGATCGAATCCGTAGTTTCGAAATTCTCGAGAAAACAAAATTTCAAACGACCGTATTTACGGAACCCCTAGTATAATTCTGCTCATTGATAAACGTGAACGCCACATTTCAGATCTACACCTATCCTGAAAATTTCAAGTCCCTAGGCCTTTCCGTTCGAAAGTTTTGATTTTCTATGGTTTCTATGGTTCTGGTCATGCGATCCAGAGAAATGTAGCTTGAATATATCATTCTCCAGAAGTGTACAAAATTTCGTCACGATCGAATCTGTAGTTTGGAAATTATCAAGGAAACTAAATTTCAAACGACCATATTTACGGAACCGCTTGTATAATATTGCTCATAGATGAAAGTGATCACGACAATCGAGATCCACACCTATCCTGAAAATTTGAAGTCCCTAGGCGTTTCCGTTCAAAAGTTACAATTTTCTATGGTTTCTATAGTTCTGGTGATGCGAGCTGAACAAAATTTTGCATGTAGCTTGAACACCTCATTTTCCATTAGAGCGCAAAATTTTATCTTGATCTTATCTGTAGTTTCAAAATAATCAGGAAAACAAAATTTCGAGCGGCCATATTCACGGAACCCTTAGGCGGAATTTGCCCAATAACGAACTAACCTCGGCATTCGAGATTCGAACCTACCCTGAAAATTTCAAGTTTCTAGGACATTCCGTTCGAGAGTTATCGTGTATACGGACGGACAGACAGACTCGAATTTTCCGACAAATTCGTCATCAGTGAGTCGAACATAGTCGTTTGAGACCATTTTCGGCTCAAAATTCGAAAAATACAGACATCGTGACGAAATGATATAGCCCTCGTGTAAGTAGTACGAGCGCTCAAAAAATATTGCGACTTATTTAAGGGCGAGAAACAAACACAAATTTCGAACCTCGGCTCTCGAGCCGCAAACGATAGGGAGCAGAACGAGGTATTCCGAACCATCCTCGTGAATCGAGATACAGCGGTACCGGGTCGGCAAATTGACGATTGCCGTACTCAGGATATATAGGGCCAACAATATGAGTTTAATTTTGGTCGCTCAACATTTTTTTCCTTCGAAAAATGTTTGAAACTTCTCGGAAATTCATGAGTATTACATAAATGTGCAGCATGCACGCCTATGAAAAATATATAATACGACAAAAATTCATTTTAAGCAACAATAATCTCTTGTAATTATTATGTCATTTGTTATGTGAAACAGAAAATATCGGATATTCGATAAAAATAATGCTTGATATCCATCATTTTCTGAATGAAATTCCAACAGGAATATTTCAACTTTAAACTAATTCGATTCATTGTTATTTACGCTTCGTCGAAAGATATCTAGATAGGGTCGGCAAGATGAGGAAAGATGTACCTCAACAAACGATGTTCTTCGTGTATTCGAGATGGACCTATTTTGTGTACGGACCGAGTATACGATGCGGGATTGGACTCGGAACAGCGTAATATTTTCAAGAAGTTGCACTGGTATCACGTACCTGATTTTCTAAAATTTTCATAAAATGGATTGGGACTATTGGAAGTCATGTATATAGCGGTAATTTGACAGAAGTGAAAATTTGCATTTTTGCTGATCGAGATTTTTAGGGTCGGCAGTGCCGTCCCTGACGAGCCGCCACTGGTTTCGAAACATCGAGATTATTATAATTTCTTGAATGTTAATCCCACAGGGTTGGTCTATTATGAACACAACTGATTATTTTTTCAATATCCATACTCGTTTATGAAGATAACAACACGATTGAATCAAACCATAAATTATCTACACAATTTGCACTGTTGACTTCGGCCGATATCGGCGAGAAATCCCAACAAGTTCGGATTCGACGGTTAATCGGCCGTTTCCGGGCGTCATCGGACGATGACGGTCGGGTTGGTGTGCGCGCTCTCTTTCTTCCACAAGCCGTCGTCGCCCGAGCAAACTTCGGACGATTTTGGTGTGAGCGAGCCGTACGGGAGTCCACCGTTCAAATGGCCTCCGCTGTGCCGACAGCCAGGGCCTCCGCAGCCCCAGAAAATTGTGTGCCTATAACCAACCTTATTCAAGATGTCTCAGTGGAAACGCTGTCACGAACCAACACCACTGTCCGAGGAGAAAATAGCTGTACAGCCTCAGAAGTATGGAGAAGTCAAGACACTGTCAAGACACTGTCACGCACCGGTTAGAAGTTCCTCACCGATGGACAGGCCAGCCCGATCTTCACCAGCCCCGACTGCTGGAAACCACACCTGCCACCTCCATTAGGATGGGGTAAGGTAATGCCTGTGGACAGCGCCGCTTCTTACGTTTTTTGAGCGCTCGTACTACTTACATGAGGGCTATATCATTTCGTCACGATGTCTGTATTTTCGAATTTTGAGCCAAAAATGGTCTCAAACGACTATGTTCGACTCACTGATGACGAATACGTCGAAAAATTCGAGTCTGTCCGTCCGTCCGGCCGGCCGTCCGTATACACGATAACTCTCGAACGGAATGTCCTAGAAACTTGAAATTTTCAGCGTAGGTTCGAATCTCGAATGCCGCGGTTGAGTTCGTTATTGGGCAAAATTCGCCGAGGGGTTCCGTAAATATGGCCGCTCTAAATTTTGTTTTCCTGATTACTTTGAAACTACAGATTCGATCGAGATGAAATTTTGCACTCTAATGGAAAATGTTCAAGCAACATGGGAAATTCTGTCCAGATCGCATCACCAGAACCAAAGAAACTATAGAAAATTGTAACTTTTGAACGGAAACGCATAGGGACTTTTTTTCTTTTTCAGGATAGTTGTGGATCTCGATTGTCGTAATCAATCTATGAGCAAAATTGTACTAGGGGTTCTGTAAATATGGTTGTTTGAAATTTAGTTAGTTAGTTAGTTGAACCATAGAAACCATAGAAACCATAGAAAATCATAACTTTCGAACGGAAAGGCCTAGAGACTTGAAATTTTCAGGATAAGTGTGGATCTTAAATTTCTCGTTCACGTTTATCAATGAGCAGAAGTATACTAGGGGTTCCGTAAATACGGTCTTTTGAAATTTTGTTTTCTCGATAATTTCGAAACTACGGATTCGATCGAGATAAAATTTTGTATTTTGAACGAGATTGATATATTAAAGCAACATTTTGTCCAGATCGCATGACCAGAACCATAGAAACCATAGAAAATTGTAACTTTTGAACGGAAAGGCCTAGGAACTTGAAATATTTAGGGTGTGTTTGGATCTCGAATTTCACGGTCACGTTCATCAATGAGCAAAATTAGACTAGGGGTTCCGTTAATATGGCCGTTCAAAATATTTTTTCCTGAAAGTTCTGAAAGTACTGAGCGGATTGGAATGAAATTTTGCACCTAGCTGAGGAATAATGTATTGAAACTACGTGCGAAATTTTGTCCAGATCGGAACAGCAAGACCATAGATACCGTAGAAAACTCTAGCGAATTATCGAAAAAAAATTGATCAGCTGAAGCACTGACATGAAGTCTGGAGTTTCGCCTAAGTTTCAGAATTTTTTTGACAGCTGTCGAAAATTCCTTCAATTGATTTTTAAAACTGGAAAATGCGAATCTACCTACAAGGTGCATGTACGATCGCTCGAAAGCTCCTGCCTTCACGGCAGTGCTTTTCGTAATTTTTTTTCATTAGATTACATGGCAGGCAGCCCATTGGTGAATGGAGGTCTACCACCCGGATACTGTTCCTGACACCGGAATCGGTGGAGAGTCCCACCGAAGACCCACTGTACCATGGAGGCCGAAGACCACCTTCACCGGATTGCCGACCAGTCGATGGAATGGTGCGCCGTCCCTCCGAACACCTGGAAGACCGCTCCGCCACCTAGGTTTATAATGTAAGGGGGATTTCGAGGCTACTGTAGAGTCACGGTTGTTTGCTTTCCGCGAGTAGGGAACCTCCGAAGTTCAACTCGCTATTTCACCAGCGAGTTGAGCTTTCCGAAGTAGGGGGGTGTAATGAAGTTCGATTTTTGACAATCGAAATTCATCTAAAGATCAATCCGGAACGCCGGTGAACGCCGCAACCGAACATACACCCGCCATGATCGTGTGTAGTATCCTCTGAAGGCAGCGCACTGGGTTTCGAAAAGGCCAGTGCGACGTTTTTTTTTTAACCCATATGCCGCGAGAACCAAGAATTTGAGAAGAGATGTTCCCTCCCGAAAAATCACTCGTGTTCAGAGAGTCTAATGAGTCGTACTGAGAGAGTTCAGATGAAAACAATAAACAACAACAACAATAGCAATAATCGTGTTGAGAGTGTTCAAGAAGCAACAGTAGCGAGAAACCGTGCGAAAGAGAAAATTCCGTTTCCGTAAAAAAAAAAGTAACAGTGTAGTGGAGAAGCCGTTCCGTAAGACTAAGGTACAGTACCTAAATTTTCTCCAAGCATCATACCGTACTTGCTCAACTCGAAATCACCCAAAATCCGTCAAACTGATATAGCATATTTTTTTGACATTCCCATCTTGTATATAACCCCATACTTAGTGTAAGCTATAGAAATCGTCTCTTAATTTCTTTTGTATGAAGCAATATATCTTTAGTTAATTTTCTCCTAGTAATTTTATTTCCATTCAATCTATGTTTTTTCCTCTGATAGACTCGAGTTTAAAATTGTCATTCTTATCGTTATCATCGCAGATAAGCCGAACTCTGTTTTCGGATCTAGCAGCTACCTGGTGGTTTGATATAATTTTCCACTTTTGGAAATACAGCCTGAGAAAACTGAAAAAAAATTACGAAAAGCACTGCGTGAAGGCAGGAACTTTTGAGCGCTCGTACATCCACCTTGTAGGTGGATTCGCATTTTCCAGTTTTAGAAATCAATTGAAGGAATTCTCGAAAGCTTTCAAAAAAATTCTGAAACTTAGGCGAAACTCCAGACTTCATTTCAGTGCTGACCAATTTTTTTTCGATAATTCGCTAGAATTTTTTACGGTATCTATGGTCTTGGTGATGCGATTTGGACAAAATTTCGCACGTAGTTTGAATACATTATTCTTCAGCTAGGTGTAGAATTTCATTCCAATCCAATAAATAGTTTCGAAATTATCAGGAACAAAATATTTTGAACGGCCATTTTTACGGAACAGCAAATTTAGACTAGGAAATTTGCTCATTGATGAACGTGGCTGCGAAATTTGCGATCAAAACCTACCCTGAAAATTGCAAGTTTCTAGTCCTTTCCCTTCGGAAGTTATAAGTTTCTATGGTTTATATGGTTCTGGTCATGCGATCTGGACAAAATGTTGCTTCAATATATCATTCTTGATTGAAATACAAAATTATATCTCGATCGAATCCGTAGTTTCGAAATTATCGAGAAAAAAAATTTCAAACGACCGTATTCACGGAACCACTAGTCTAATTTCGCTCATTGATGAACATGCCCACGAAATTCGCGATCCGAACCTACCCTGAAAATTTCGAGTCCCTAGGCCTTTCCGTTCGAAAGTTATAATTTTCTATGGTTTCTTTGGTCCTGATCATGCGATCTGAAAAAAAGTAGCTCGAATACCTATATCATTCTCAATTTAAATACGAAATTTCGTCAAGATCAAATCCATAATTTTGAAAATTATCAAGAAAACTGAATTTCAAACAGCCATATTTACGGAACCCCTAGTCTAATTTTGCTCATTGATACACGTGAACGCAACATTCACGATCCACACCTATCCTGAAAATTTCAAGTCCCTAGGCTTCTCCATTACAAAGTTATAATTTTCTACGGTTTCTATGGTTCTGGTCATGCGAGCTGGACAAAATTCTGCATGTAGCTCGAGTACGTAATTATCCATCTGAGTGCGAAATTTGACTTCGATCGAATCAGTTGTTTCGAAGTAATCAGAGAAACAAAATTTCGAGCGGCCATATTTACGGAACCCCTGGGCGAATTTTGCCCAATAACGAACTCAACCGCGGCATTTGAGATTCGAACCTACCCTGAAAATTTCAAGTTTCTAGGACATTCCGTTCGAGAGTTATCGTGTATACGGCCGGACGGACAGACTCGAATTTTTCGACGGATTCGACATAAGTGAGTCGAACTCTATCGATTGAGAGTTGAGACCATTTTCAGCTCAAAATTCGAAAAATACAGACATCGTGACGAAATGATATAGCCCTCGTGTAAGTGGTACGAGCGCTCAAAAAGGGGAATTTATCGTAATGCCAAATGGCGAGGAAAACCCCGATACAACATTCCCTGAATCCGAATCAGTGAACTTCCATCTAATGTTACGCAAAGAAATTGACAAATAAGGATATCAAGACCTGATGTTAATTTTCCATTAATTTCGTAAATTCGATAGAAGTTTCTTTGGAGGCTGAAATTCTCATTAAATCCATGAAATTATTTACCACGAACAATGTACACGACGAACTACGGAAAACGCGACCTTCATTTTCTAGGGAAATTCAAAGAAAACAAATTTGAAGGATAATGTCAACCAGTCCATAGAACGAGTTTTCAATTTTGCTTGAAACATAATTGAGTTTGAGATATGATTCGGTAGACTCCGTCGCAATTTACAATTTGTGTATGCCAAAATTCAAGGCTATGCGGAAAATGGAGAAAATTTGAAAAAAAGTTAGTAGTTGGTTGGATTAAATAACTTAGCGTTCGCGATATTTAAATTACGAGGAGAACCTCGAATACAAAAAAAAAACTATTTCTAGTTTTAGGTAGTCAAGTTTAGATATCCAATATGAAATTTGAATGAATGTAGACTTTGATTGAAAACTCGCTCAAAATCGAAATGGAGTGACGGATCAAGATCAAAACAAAAATAGCAAAATGATAAAATATTGTCGATTGTCGATTGAAAGAAACAGTTGCCGCGCGAAGGAGCGTGGCAATCTCTTGAAATCTACAATGAGTTCGAGCACGAATTAAACACAAGATCTTTTCTACATTCGATCAGATCACATATTTCCAAAAAGTTATTTGATTCGATGAATGGAAATTAAAAGTGCAGTTTTCACTATTTTTATGACAATTCCAGCCGCTGAAGAAAGTCTAGATGACTTTGCAATTGTATGTTCCGCAATTGTTACTGATTCAAAAATTTGAACTTCAGATGATTCACCTTTACCCAAAATTGTCTGTGCTGTTTCAATTTTATTTTTAATGCCTGCTTCAATGTATCTCTCGGCTTTAGAAGAAATTTTTCAATCCCCATGACGTTTCAGTTGGATGATATCACCTCCTCCATCAACAAAAAGAGTAGCTGACGAGCAACGAAAACTGTGGCCGGAATACAGGTGTCCCGGCACTACGTGACTCTTTCTCAGGTGTGAATGAAGTATATAGAGACGAGTCAGGAATGCTTCCATTTTTTTTCCTACGACGTCTCCGTGCCAAGATAGGTGCCTCCAAACGGTACTCCCATAATTCAGTTTTTTCCGAACGACTCCACCGATTCTGTTAATTTTTCGAATTTGACCCAATACGAATATCGGTAATGATTTGTTTTCATCACCATCCCCATAGGTTCTTCAGATCGCCAAGAACGGGCTAACCCTAGCACTTAATGGTCAAAAATTTTTTTTTCGTTGATGATATCGGCAAAATTCCTACATTTATGTAGGTATTTTATCATTGATTTTGCAAATAAAAGTTATACATCGAAAAACTGCACCGTTTTCGAGTAATAAGCATTTTTCATGATTGAATATCCAAATATATTTTCATCAATCTTTATACAGGGTGTCTACTTTCAAAAGGGCCAAACTTCAAGGGGAGATCAAACATAATATTTGCAACAAAAAATGTTATATAACACATGGTCGAAATGTTGACGGTTTTTCTTCAATTTAACATTTCTTGATTTCACGAAATATTTCAAGTTTTTCCGTAAAATCAATTATACTTCAGTTATCCTTAGAGCCCCATCAGATTTGACCAAATATTTGGAAACAGCGTTAAATTTTCTACAAGATAAGAATTTCTGTCTGCCAAAAGAATACTTATTGCGGGCGTGGTAAGATGATGAATGTCACGATTCTGAAGTAAACAAAACCAGTCATATTCTTCCAATGGTTTTATCGATGAAAAATCATCGATTATGGACATGTTTTCTTTTCAGCAAAAACTACCCCATTCAGTTTGCTTTCGAATGACATATCAACTTTTGTGCTTGCTGCTTGTTTCTGCCCTAATATCATGGCTATCAAGATAACAACGAATGAGTCGAAATATTCCGAACCTAAATGTGCTCTATTTTGAAGCTCTTAATGATTGAATATTGTAGTTATTTTCATGGAAATCATGAATTTATCTGTCGAATCAAAATAATTTGAAGGAATAAACAAATTTTTCATGAAAACATGTGAAGAAAGACTACTATACTACTTTAAACAGTTGTTCAGAATGTCCACCGCCTTGTTCAATACCTTTTACACATCGTTTTCGCACTGAATCTACAAACCTTCGAAGTTCACAACGTTTCTGACGCATTTCTGCGTATTGTGCGAATTTATTCTTTCGATCAGATCCTCTCGAGTCTGAACGCAAATTTGATATACTTTTTCTTTCAAGGTGTTCCAGGCATAACAATCCAAAGTCGTAAGGTCGGGGCTGTTTGGTGGCCATCTTATCGGGTCGTTCCTCCCAATCCATTGCACCCCTAAATATTCATTCATTAAGTCCCGGAAGTTCCGGCTTTGGGATTCATGAGAGGTGAACTTTTCTGACCAGTAATACTTCCCGATCGGCTCAACGCCGAAGAATTCATTACATCAATCCAAAGCAGCTTAATGGACATATTGGATAAAATGCCCCTGGCTAACAGACAAAATGTCTGGTTTCAAATGGATGGCTGCCCAGCTCATAGTAGCCGGAATGTACGGGACTTAATGAATCAATATTTTGGAGTGCAATGGATTGTAAGGTACGGTCCGGTAAGATTGCCACCAAGGTGTCCAGACCATAGGCCTTTGGATTTTTATGTCTGCAACATCTTGAAAGAAAAAGGATATCAAATTCGAGTTCAGACTCGATAGTGTAAGTGGTACGAGCGCTCAAAAAGGGGAATTTATCGTAATTCAACATTATCAGAAGATTGCCAAATGGCGAGGAAAACCCCGATACAACATTCCCTGAATCCGAATCAGTGAACTTCCATCTAATGTTACGCAAAGAAATTGACAAATAAGGATATCAAGACCTGATGTTAATTTTCCATTAATTTCGTAAATTCGATAGAAGTTTCTTTGGAGGCTGAAATTCTCATTAAATCCATGAAATTATTTACCACGAACAATGTACACGACGAACTACGGAAAACCCGACCTTCATTTTCTAGTGAAATTCAAAGAAAACAAATTTGAAGGATAATGTCAACCAGTTCATAGAACGAGTTTTCAATTTTGCTTGAAACATAATTGAGTTTGAGATATGATTCGGTAGACTCCGTCGCAATTTACAATTTGTGTATGCCAAAATTCAAGGCTATGCGGAAAATGGAGAAAATTTGAAAAAAAGTTAGTAGTTGGTTGGATTAAATAACTTAGCGTTCGCGATATTTAAATTACGAGGAGAACCTCGAATACAAAAAAAAAACTATTTCTAGTTTTAGGTAGTCAAGTCTAGATATCCAATATGAAATTTGAATGAATGTAGACTTTGATTGAAAACTCGCTCAAAATCGAAATGGAGTGACGGATCAAGATCAAAACAAAAATAGCAAAATGATAAAATATTGTCGATTGTCGATTGAAAGCAGATCACATATTTCCAAAAAGTTATTTGATTCGATGAATGGAAATCAAAAGTGCAGTTTTCACTATTTTTATGACAATTCCAGCCGCTGAAGAAAGTCTGGATGACTTTGCAATTGTATGTTCCGCAATTGTTACTGATTCAAAAATTTAAACTTCAGATGATTCACCTTTACCCAAAATTGTCTGTGCCGTTTCAATTTTATTTTTAATGCTTGCTTCAATGTATCCCTCGGCTTTAGAAGAAATTTTTCAATCCCCAGGCATAACAATCCAAAGTCGTAAGGTCGGGGCTGTTTGGTGGCCATCTTATCGGGTCGTTCCTCCCAATCCATTGCACCCCTAAATATTCATTCATTAAGTCCCGGAAGTTCCGGCTTTGGGATTCATGAGAGGTGAACTTTTCTGACCAGTAATACTTCCCGATCGGCTCAACGCCGAAGAATTCATTACATCAATCCAAAGCAGCTTAATGGACATATTGGATAAAATACCCCTGGCTAACAGACAAAATGTCTGGTTTCAAATGGATGGCTGCCCAGCTCATAGTAGCCGGAATGTACGGGACTTAATGAATCAATATTTTGGAGTGCAATGGATTGTAAGGTACGGTCCGGTAAGATTGCCACCAAGGTGTCCAGACCATAGGCCTTTGGATTTTTATGTCTGCAACATCTTGTAAGAAAAAGGATATCAAATTCGAGTTCAGACTCGATAGGATCTGATCGAAAGAACAAATTTGTGTTGAGCAGAAATGCGTCAAAAACGTTGAGAACTTCGCAGGGTTGTAGATTTAGTGCGAAAACGATGTGTGAAAGGTATTGAACAAGGCGGTGGACATTTTGAACAATTGTTACAAGTAGTAGTAGTCTGTTTTCTTCACATGTTTTTATAAAATCTGAAATTTGGTTCATTCCTTCAATGTAATTTGAATCGACAGATTATTTCATGATTTCCATGAGAATTACTTCAATACTCAATCATAAAGAGCTTCAAAAAAGGTCAAATGTAGGTTTGGAATATTTCGACTTATTCATTGTTATCTTGTTAGCCATGATATGAGGGCAGAAGACAACCAGCAAACACAAAAGTTGATATGTCATTCGAAAGGACACTAAATGAGGTAATTTTTGCTGAAAAGAAAACATGTCCATAATTAATGATTTTTCATGGAACCTTTGGAAAAATATGACTGGTTTTTTTCACTTCAGAATGGTGACATTCATCTCCTCACCACGCCCGCAATAACAATATTCTTATCTTTCAGAAAATTTAATGCTGTTTTCAAATATGTGGTCAAATTTGATGAGGCTCTAAAGAAAACTGAAGTATAATTGATTTTATGGAAAAACTTGAAATATTCCGTGAAATCAAGAAATGTTAAATTGAAGAATAACCGTCAATATTTCGACCATGTGTTATATGACATTTTTTGTTGCAAATCTCATGTTTGATCTCTCCCTGAAGTTTGGCCCTTTTAAAAGTAGACACCCTGTATATAAAAATTACGTGTCACGTTGTTTGTCCGGAATGGTCTCCTAAGATACTGAACCGATTTCAATCAAATTTTTGCACACTGTGTGCAGTTTCATCCAACTTACAAGATAGGACTGTTATATTTTCTTATTGCAAATTATTTGTTTATAATTCATGACAAAGACTGAAAATTATCCACGCGGCAACATGGGGCTCAAATCGATGACAGCAGATCGCGTCCCCACTCCACCGATCTGTCAACCCTATCGATATCGTGCGAGGAGTGATGCCAAGTTTCTGGGTCTTTCCTAAAACTGAAGAAATTTGGAACTGTTTAAGAACTGAATAATACAGAATGTTCATAGAATTCGTAACTGTCAAGAATGTAGAATAATGTCAGTGATTGACAGTCAAATATTTATGTGATTGATTTTATTTTGCGAACTGTGTGCAGTTTGATCCAACTGATAGATCAGGGTAGCATCGGCATACAAGAAGAAAGGAGACAATCGCCACGGAAATGTATACTGATTAAGTAGGTGCTCTCAGTAGCGTAGCGGTTGAAGAATACTTAGTCGTACCCAAAATAATAATCAATAATTAATTCGTGGTATCTGATTGTTTTAGTGTTTCCCCCAAAAAGATAGTATGGCAAAGCCAAATACATTGGTGACCCCTGACAAGATAATCCTCAAAGACTTTTCTAACGGAGTGAAACCGAAACGGAATATTTCGAATCGCGAATTAACAATAATAACTAGTGTTTTCAATAACATTCATCAACGTGACTGATTGTGAGGAGTGAAAGAAAAATTAACAGTTTCGAAAGTGCAGTGCAATTTCAAGATGAACGAAACCGATCCTCAAGTGAACGAGCTAGAACAAACAGTGGTCAGCATCTTCCAGCATCTCCATTCTGGGTTGAAAAACCGGAAATATGGTTTTCACAAGTTGAAGCACAGTTTTTAATCGCCAGAATTACCAGAGAAGAAACAAAATTCAACTATTTGGTAGGACAAATAGAACCCAAATATTTGGAAAACATCTGGGATATTATTAAAGGTAACGCTTCAAATAAATATTCGTTACCCAAAGCACGACTTGTCGGTATTTTTAAAATCAGTGACGTTGAGCAGCGCTCAAAGTGTTATTGACGGGAATTGAACTAGAAGATATGAAACCTAGTCAGTTGTTGAGGAAAATGCAGAAGCTTGCAGGTGCTGAGATCACGGATAAAGCATCAAAAACTTTGTGGTTAGACAAATTGCCAGACACAATAAAAAATATAATTAGAGTCAATAATGAAACCTTGGACAAATTAGCTGTTATGGCAGATACAATTTTAAAAATAAAAGAAGAGGCTACCGAAAAACCAACAATTTCTGCAATACTCGCCCTTGTCGAAATACGATGAGCATCAAAAACAAAGGGAATCGTTCTATAATCATATTATTATTTTACCTCTAGTGAGAGGTTCATTGTAGCGATAAAACTAATTTTGCAAGTATCACAGTAGAGAACAGACAAATACACGAATATTGACAGGTATTGAGGCCCCAGAAATGTAAACATCCGGAAAGCACCAACGTGAAATCAGGATACTTTGCGCCCTTGTTTTTGTGTACCAAAACAGCCTTAAGTATTCATTGTCTACATTATCCGAATAACAAGTACTGACATTTTATTTTATGAACTTCAAAAGATATTTTATATTTTATGAACTCCGAAAGATATGTTATGAACTCCAAAAGATAGAATCACTGAAATATATTACTTCCCCTCTTCCCAAACGAGCCTCGTGATTTAATTTCGTCCTCAATTCTCCATGAGTCCACACGTGTATGAACTTGAAGATTTCGAGTATTCGAGATTCCAAACTTGCAACCCACCATTTCCAACTTCAGCACATCAGTTGCTCAACTCAAATTATGATTTTTGCAATAATTGGAACAATCGAAGTTGACGATCAAACCAATTTAACTTTGACCAAGATCGATGAAGAAAGTTCGCCGTGGAAATCATTAAATTTTCAGTTCAATTATGCCGCATATACGGTATGACCCAGATTATAGAAGTTGCACATAATTTCGATAGAACATGACTTCATTTAGGAATATTCTGATTGAATCGATATTTATTACGTCTTTTTGAGCGCTCGTACTACTTACACGAGGGCTATTACATTTCGTCACGATGTCTGTATTTTTCGATTTTTGAGCCGAAAATGGTCTCAAACGACTATGTTCGACTCACTGATGACGAATCCGTCGAAAAATTCGAGTCTGTCCGTCCGTCCGGCCGTCCGTATACACGATAACTCTCGAACGGAATGTCCTAGAGACTTGAAATTTTCAGGGTAGGTTCGAATATCGAATGCCGACGTTAAGTTCGTTATTGGGCAAAATCCGCCCAAGAGTTCCGTAAATATGGCCGCTCGAAATTTTGTTTTCCTGATTACTTTGAAACTACAGATTCGATCAAGATGAAATTTTGCACTCTAATGGAAAATGAGGTGTGCAAGCTACATGCAAAATTTTGTTCAGCTCGCATCACCAGAACCATAGAAACCATAGAAAATTGTAACTTTTGAACGGAAACGCCTAGGGACTTGAAATTTTCAGGATAGGTGTGGATCTGAAATGTCGCGTTCACGTTCATCAATGAGCAGAATTATACTAGGGGTTCCGTAGATATGGTCGTTTGAAATTTAGTTTTCTTGATATTTTCCAAACTACAGATTCGATCGTGACGAAATTTCGTATACTTATGGAGAACGATATATTCAAGCTACATTTTTCCAGATCGCATGACCAGAACCATAGAGACCATAGAAAATCATAACTTTCGAACGGAAAGTCCTAGGGACTTGAAATTTCCAGGATAGGTGTAGATCTGAAATGTGGTGTTCACGTTTATCAATGAGCAGAATTATACTAGTGGTTCCGTAAATACGGTCGTTCGAAATTTTGTTTTCTCGATAATTTCGAAACTACGGATTCGATCGAGATAAAATTTTGTATTTCAAACCAGAATGACATATTAAAGCAACATTTTGTCCAGATCGCATGACCAGAACCATAGAAACCATAGAAAATTATAACTTCCAAAGGAAAAGGCCTAGGAACTTGAAATTTTCAGGGTGGGTTTGGATCGTGAATTTCACGGTCACCTTCATCAATGAGCAAAATTAGACTAAGGGTTCCGTAAATATGGCCGTTCAAAATATTCTGTTCCTGATAATTTCGAAACTACCGATTTGATTGGAATGAAATTTTGCACCTAGCTGAGGAATAATGTATTTAAACTACGTGCGAAATTTTGTCCAGATCGCATCACCAAGACCATAGATACCGTAGAAAATTTTAGCGAATTATCGAAACAAAAATTGGTCACCTAAAGCACTGACTCGAAGTCTGGATTATCGCCTTAGTTCGAACATTTGTTTGACAGCTGTCAAAAATTTCCTCAATTGGTTTCCAAAACTGGAAAATGCGAATCTACCTACAAGGTGCAAGTACGAGCGCTCAAAAGCTCCTGCCTTCACGGCAGTGCTTCTCTAAATTTTTTTTTGTTTCTCTCTTATTTCTTAATACATTATAACGTTTTTTCCAATCCATTCTTTTGGCCCTGTGCTTGCGAAGTATCTTAAAATTTTTTTCTGTTGCACCACTAGCTACCTGGTAGAATTCCATTAATAATCCTTCTTGAATCCTGACATAAAATGGTTCTCTTATGGTTATATGGTTAGAATTTTGCAAGATTTCCAATACCAATAAATATTGCGTGGTCCTGAGTGAAAATAAATAAATAAATAAAATAAATAACTGTATTTGAGGCCATTGACCTAAGTCCTTCAGCCCCGAAAATAAATATTTATTTGAATGATCTTCAATTCTCCATGGTTGACTTGCGAATTTACCTACAAGATTCATGAACGAGCGCTCAAAAGCTCCTGCCTTCACGGCAGTGCTTTTCGTAATTTTTTCTTCTATTGTCTTATCCGGTTACAGACGCTGGTTATCATCATAGCTATGTGGATCTTATTGGCTGCGCATCGAAACAGTTCAGTAGATGTTGTTCCAAACCATTTTCTCAAGTTAGCCAGGCAAGTAATTCTTCTTCTTCCAGGTCCTCGCTGGCCATCAACTTTGCCCTGAACTATGTTTTGTAGAATTCTGTACTTGCTATTCCTCATGATATGGCCAAAATACTCTAATTTTCTTCGTTTTACCGTTGGCATGATTTCAGATTCACATCCCATTCTTCGGAGTACTTCTTCGTTGGTAATTCTTTCCATCCAGGAGATTCTGAGAATTCTCCTGAAGATCCACATTTCAAAAGCACGAAGCCTCCCCTCGGTAGCGTCCAGCGAGTGTCCAAGCCTCAACACCGTATGGAAGCGTGGAGTATATATAAAACTTGACCATTCTCTTTTTGGGCTAGATTCAAATCTCGACAGTGCAGTAGCGGTTTCATTCGCGCAAACGTATTTCTCGCTATTTCAATTCTACGTTTCATCTCCTGTGAGAGTTTTCGTTTAACGTGCATCCTAGATAAGCGAAATTTGGCTTCCTTTCTACTGACCTACTTTTTATGTACAAGTTTTCTGGTTGAATAGGATTTTTAGTAATCACCATACATTTCCTTATTCACATTCAATCTCCCATACTCCTCACTAATTTGAGTAACTTCAATAACTCTTGTAGCCCCTCTATACTGTCAGCTAGCAAGACGGAGTCATCAGCATAGCGGATATTATTGATGATTTCTCTGTTAACTCTTATGCCTTGATTTATGTTTTCTAGAGCATCTCTGAAAAGCTGTCTGAATAACGACTGAACAGGAGGGGTGACAGTATGCAACCCTGTCTCATACCTTTTCAATGTTAATGAGTTTTTTATAGATGTTTTATAGGCGGATTTAGAAAATTGCAAGATGACCGCACTTATCACTCAGAGTCACTTCCAGAGGACTGAGTTGGCGAAGCTCAAGAAGATGATGAACCTGTCGGCCTAGAGGTTTGCGCGACACCCACCGGATCCCCGCCGATCTACCCCTCACTGACGTACGTTGAGGTGTAGACCCACAAGTTGGAGGCTCCGATGAGACAGAGGGCGGAGAGGGTCGTGGGTCCGTCGAAAGGACTTTCTCTTCCGGGTGGAAAACGGAAGAGGACGGAATGGCTGCAGAGGTTAGGTGGAGGATCGTATGGTGCCGCCCCCCGCATGTGTGACAGCACTGACCTGAGCTGCACTTGGCAGTGACGAGGAAAGACGACATGCAATTTTTGCATCATCGCCTCTCAATCACGAACTCTAGCCGCTGACGAATGTTTGTTGCCTTGAACTCACGATATTGGCGGGTGGAGTGATTCGCCGAGCAAAACACACAGGCGGAGGACGAACCAGACGACATGAAGGGCGTGAACCAGTGTAAGCCGGACGGCGAGAGGACAGACCAGAGGTTGACGGCACAGATGGAGAAGGGGCAGACACTGAGCATGCTGGTGATTGAAGCCTGAACGAATTTCTCGGCACAGACGCACGGGACTAGGTGACAGAAGTGCTTTCCAACACTCGCAACTGCTTATTGGTGAACTCGAGCAGTTGAGCGAGAACGGGAAAGTCATCAGAGGATAACTGCCCCTCGAACAACTGACGAGATGACAAGTCGAGGTTGCGCAAAGCTAGGGAAAATGAAAGATAGTCAGCCAAGTCTGAGATGGGCAACGCTTTTATGGCATTGATGGCGTTCTGGCAAGAGAGGACACAGATGTGAGCCGTGAACCCAGAATCTGGTTTGAATAAAGATCCGCCAGCCGACGAGGGTTTTGGTAGCGGGAGTTAAGGGCTTGAAAGGCCAGAGGGTAGTTGACCGAATTCAGTTCGAACCCAGAGACCACAGATGCTGGCTCACAGGAGAGAGCAGACGTCAATAGATGAAACTTTTGCACTGGTGCCAGAGAGTTGATCTGGTGCACCAGGGCATCGAATAGTGCAATGAATCCGGGCCATTCCTCGATTTTGCCATAGAAGCAAGGCAGATCAACCCGAGGAATGGGCAGATCGACCAAAGAGGAAGTAGGCACCTTAGCGGAAGAAAAGGCAGTCAGACGTCTATGGGGGGCACGTATATGCAGGCAAATGTCGAAGACTGCCGCGAATTTTGAAGATTGATGTGTGATGCGTCCCACTCGGTTCCGTCCAACTGAGAGTTAAGCTTCACGATCAACTCATCAGCTGTTTTAAAAGTCTCTTCCACTTGGATCAAGTCCGCCAGGAACATGTTAGCCACATCAAATTTCACTGTCAACCCCTTTCAGGTTGAACAGCGTAAATGCCGCAGAAGATGCGTGCTCGCGTTTGACAATACCTTCGGCGATAGATGCCCTCAATTTATCCACCGACGGCATTTTAAATTTCCGGGCGACCCCGGTATGCCAGGAGATCAACATTTTTTGCGCAGATTCCAAAGATAAACAGACGATTTTTGACTTGTCGGTAGTAATCAGATGACAAATGTATTCTGAATAAATCTCGGCATAAAAAATCGACGTATGCAATTCTTAAAAAGAATTGAATGCGAATGAAATTCATTTCGTTGAATAAATGACCCTCGTTATCAATACATGTTGGAAGAAGGGGACTCTTTGACCAAACCATAGATTTTGTAGGGCAAATATTTTTTCGAATAATTTAGATAATTATCTTCAGATTTAACAAAAAAAAAATCAGTTAGTAATAAATTTTTGAGAATCATCAAATTGACATATTTTATCCTTGCTACCTCTGTTAGCCACCACACTTGAGAGTTTCGTACAGGAAATTGTTGGGCGTTTCATCAAAATGAAGCTACTCACGGAAAATTAGGTTGATAGTAATCAAGTGCAAAAATGTACCAGGGATCCTGGACTAATATGTTTACGGAAGGCAGTCCAACCTCGTTAATCGAGACAATTTTCGGCTCGAAATTCGAAAATAACAGACATTTGGGCAACATTATAACGCTCTTGATCATAGAAATGACCGCGCAAAAATGATTGCTACCACATTTTAATTGAAGCATTCGATCAAGATTGTCTTGACGATCTATTTTTGCTACCTTCGCTTTCATGGAGTAGGGAACATCAACCCAGATATTGCGCGCTCGTTTTATATACTCGAGGGCTGTATTTTTCGAATTTTGAGCCGAAATGGTCTCAATCGAACCGGTTCGACAAACTGATGACGAATTCGTCGAAAAATGCGAGTCTGTCCGTCCGGCCGACCCTTATACGATAACTCTCGAAGGGAAAGACCAAGAAACTTGAAATTTTCAAGGCAGGTTGACTCTCGAATGCTGCGGTTAAGTTCGTTAGTGGGCAAAATTCGACCAGGGGTTCCGTAAATATGGTCGTTTGAAATTCAGTTTTCTTGATGATTTCAAAACTATGGATTTGATCGTGACGAAATTTTGTATTTCAATGGAGAATGATATATTCAAGCTACAGTTTGTCTAGATAGCATGACCAAAACCAAAGAAACCATAGAAAATTATAAGTTTCGGAAGGAATGGCCTAGGGATTTGAAATTTTCAGGGTAGGTTCGTATCGCGAATGTCGCGGTCACGTTCATCAATGAGCAAAATTAGACTAGGGGATCCGTAAATAAGACCGTTCAAAATACTCATTTTCCTGATACTGAATGGACTGAAATTCTGCACATAGATGAAGAATAATGTACTCAAACTACGTGCGAAATTTTGTCCAGACCGCATTACCAAATCCATAGATATCGTTGAAAATTGTTGTGCCTCAGGTGGCGTAAGGACACAGTAACACAGCCTACACAGAACACGAGAGACTAGGAGAGACGGGATATAAATGAATCGTCACCCAAAGCACTGACGTGAAGTCTGGAGTTTCGCCCGAGTTTGAATTTTTTTTTGACAGTTGTCAAAAATTCTTTCAATTGGTTTCTAAAACTGCGAAATGCGAATCTACCTGAAAGGTGTATGAACGAGCGCTTAAAGGCACCTGACTTCACGGCTGTGCTTTTTATAATTTTTTTATACATAAAACCCATGGTCGAAATGTTGACGGTTATTCTTCAATTTAACATTTCTTGATTTCACGAAGTTTTTCCTTGAAATCAATTATACTTCAGTTATCCCTGTAGCCTCATCAAATATGACAACATATCGATACCTTTTTGCCAAACCATCGTAAGCCTCAACGTAGTACGTTGAGGCTTACGATAATTTGGCAAAAAGGTATCGATATCTTGAAACGGCATTAAATTTGCTACAAGATAAGAGTTTGTGTGTGCAGAAATTTTCTTCTGCGGGCTTGGACAGGAGTTGAATATGAACAAAATCAGTTATATTTTTCCCATGGTTTTATCGATATAAAATCATTTATTATAGTCATGTTTTCTCATAAGCAAAAAATACCCCATTCAGTGTGTTTTCGAACGACATATCAACTTTTGTGCTTGCTGCTTGTCTTCTGCCCTAATATCATGGCCAACAAGATGACAACGAAAAAGTCGAAATATTCCAAACTTTAATTTGCTCTATTTTGAAGATTGAATATTGAAGTAATTCTCATGGAAATCAAGAATTTATCTGTCGAATCGAAATAATTTAAACGAATAAACCAAATTAATCGGACAGTTTTCATGAAAAAATGTAAAGAAAACCGACTACTACTACTTTTAACAATTGTTATATACACCATATCAGTTGAACTATGTACATAATTCGAAATCAGTAAGTTATTGGTCTCATAGATTCTTGATGAATGAAAATTATTAAATAATATTATTATAACTGTCATCATTATATTATCGTTCTTAGATTCATGGTCAGTAGCTTGTCTTACTGCACATTCAAGTGTAGAATCACCCTTTGTATTTCTATAATCCGGATGATTCATCCCATACCTACCGCTCGACGCATTGTTCGATGTGAAGTTCCAAAAACTGGGACAAAACTGACCTCACAAGATAATTAATGAACGTAATATTCAATATAAATTCTCTCACAAGAATGACCACGAGATATGACATCCATCTCTTGTTATAATGGAGCTTGATTATTGCAATTTACCAAACAATGGAAGCGATTACACTAATTAATGGCATAATCGAGTGTTCCCGTGCCAACTTGATCCAGTTCATCGTTCCGTGAATGGACGCCATATCGTTTCGAGCTTTTCTGGATGGACATTATCATTCGACGTTTCAATGGACGAATCGTTGTTCGGCATACAATTTAATCGGGAATTTATTTTACTCCGTAACATTATCAGCCATACCAAGATTAGTACTACCACCCTGCGAATGAATCAAAATGATCTTAATGAAAAAGATGCTTGAAGGAAACCACTCAATCATCATCCTTGGCGATATAACATTATGAACTGCAAATCGAGAGAATTGAATAGCAGAACCCAAAACCAAAATGGAAAGAAGCTCAAGAAGTATGCCGAAAAACTGAATGCCATATTATTAGGGAGTCCAGAAGTAATGACAAACCAGACGTTCAAGATATCGTCATAATGAATATTACCCAAAATTTCACACTCGATACTATAGAAGAGGGCACATCAGACCACAACCCAATAGAACTCAGACTGGTACGCAGCACCAGAAGAATTTCGAACGAAAGACTCCACAGGCTGGCAAAAGTACAGTGAATTACTCCAGGAGAAAATTATTGAAATTCCACAGATAAGAATCTTGAAGATCAAGAAGATGAAGTTGAAAAATTAGAAACCCGAATAAGGGGCCCCGATGCAACCACATGGTGAAACCCCAAAAGCATAAAAGAGCTTGTAAAGAGAAATAGAAAACCACAGAATTTCACATAGAGAAGAAGACAACTGAGAACAGACAGATTGAACCAAAGGGTTAGAGAGCTGAACACCACAGACCACTCAGCATGAAAGATGCAAAAGTGCTTACGACGCCTAAAAACCGAGTAAAAACGGAGTAAATGGGGTGGCCTACTTAAAGCATGCAAAAGCCGAAGCACAGGAAGACGCAATAGAAAGAGAAGCCAGAATTAAGTATAGAGAAGACGATGACAATGAAGACTTAGAAGAAAAAAATTAAGAATTGATTTTGAAACCTCCGGAAGACGATGCCATCCCAAATCCAACACCAACGGATATTGAAACAAATCATCAAAAAACTTGAAAAGAGGAAAGCTCGGGGGTAAGACAAAATAACAAACTTCATATTACGGAAAATGTCCGAAAAAGGAATAGCAGCGCTTACAAATATAGCAAACGCAGTCATGAGAACAGAATGCTATGTGATTAGAATACCCACCTTTCACAAAAGACTTAGAGATCGACTCTCCTATGAAAGTCATGGGTAATAGAATAAACACATGACAAAGATGGTGGAAGAGATACAAACAAAAAGAGTCAAAAGGTTAATAGGCAATAAATGCCCGGAATCTAGAACAGTAGCTAAGGTTTAGTTCGAGCAGGTCTTGCTTCACACGAAGATTCAAATTATTCTATCTATCGGAGATAGTTCGTTCATAAGGATTGTCCCTGAATAAACAAGAAAATACTTTTAGGGTTTATAAGTTTATTATCGCCGCCAGTCCGATTTTGTTCATTCATTATTTTCCTTCATCTATCCGCTTTGCCACCCTGTGATTTATGTATTCGTCATCGGTATATTACGCTTATCCCATGTTTTCGGTTTTTTTGTATCATTCTCGTCATGCAATTTGCGTGACGAATTTCAATAGTGCATTTCAAATTATTTTCAAAGAACTCTGATTTATTCGCATCGAGAAATAGTCTGTGCTGTGTTGTATAATTAAATGTGTTTCATTTGAAATGCAATCTAATTTCGAGGACATTAGTTATGAGATGACTATATAACGAGATGCAAACAAGAAGAGTCAAAAGGTTAATAGGTAATAAATGCCCGGAATCTAAAAAGGTAGGTAAGGTTTAGTTAGAGTAGGTCGTACTCCACACGAAGTCTCACACTGTTCTTTCTATCGGAGATAGTTCGTCCATTATTTATGGAATAATGTAGAAGATAAACCATTCCACTTATATAGAACCTCAACCTGATACATGGCGAGCCTAATTCGTACATATATCATTGCGTTAATGGTATCAAATCCGTCCGTTATTGGTGTAAAATCCCACATCTGGATTTGTCGAGTCGAATCTCTACGTATCAGAAATGTACGGATAATCCGTCTGTGTATGGGGCCCTTTTTGTCCGAATACCGCCGCGAACCGCGTCGCGTACACCGACGCGATCAACAAAAGTTCTCGACGATGTTGCAGGGTGCGCTGAGAAAATAACACCGTTCTGAACTTCGCACTGTACATTTTGATGTTCCATTAGTAATTGGTAGAGATGGACGTTGATGCCGCAGCCTATATATTTATGCATTATTCAGTAAAAAAAAACCGAAAGAAACCCGGAGATTATATACAAACAGGATAATATTATGGTGGAAATCATTTACTGTTGGACCTAAAATTTCAATCGATCAGTGGATTGTATAAAAATTTCACAAGTATTGTACAAATATGACATCTGCGCAACGCTAGTTTATATTTATTTACAGTAATCTACTGGGGATTGAAAATCTGAGAAGTGTTCCTAACCTCGAAGTGAAGAGCTCTCGTCTGGCTTCTCTTGGTTTTTTGAAGTTCTACAGTGATATCTTATCTTTTCAAAGGTGAAACAGGTTTGGTTTGTGGGTAAGTTGATCTTAAACCCTCGAGGGTGGTAGAGATACTTTGAGTTTAACATGTGAGTAATAACATATTCATAATAACAACGTTATCATTATTCATATACAGGCTTCTCCTAACTTTCTACATTTTTATTCAACGGTTTCTATTACTTACCCTATGCGTTATCTCATGTAATTACCTTCGATTCACAAGACCTTTATTTGCTTCTACTCAACGTTAGTTGTCCCTAACTGAGGAACTATTGCAATTCATAGGATAACGTATTTTACCATGTTTATTTGCTTCTTGTGTATTGTTTTGTATCCATTTTCATACTTTATTATCGAATCTATTCAATATTATTTAATGACATATCTGGGTTATGCAATATTCATTAAATAATAATATATGTGATCGTTATAGTTTTCAGCAAATATTAAGGATATTCATAAGCACCAGTGTCATCATTATGTTCAGCATCTTATCTTGATTGAAAACTTTAAATCCACTCTTCACTCATCATTATCAGTTATTGTTTGTTTATTGTTTACTGTTCACATTGTTTACCGAATACTTGATGGGATTATTGCCCAGAGAGAAAGCTATCGTAGACGCAACCTAAATATATACTTACTCATCGTTGGAAATATATACAGGCTGTTTCATTTGTAAATGTACATACGTTAACCTGAGGTAGAGCTTTCCTTGACGAATCCAAAAAACCTCCATGTGATAGGCCTAATCAACTGCATAGCCGAGATATAGGGAGATTTATGTATTCGCCAATATTTTCAATTGCTTATAACTTTTGAACCATCCAGTATAATCAAATCATATTAGGAACATAAAACACACTTCCATGGGTTGATCGATTTATTCTTTAACGGATCAAAAATCCAGGTCCGTATTAGAAAGATATGGTACTTTTAGCAAGCTGAGATTCAACACTCTGTATGATGGAACATTGGAATTTGATTAGAATATTCCGAAAGAGGAGAAAATTTCCGATGGGGATCAGTAGATTCCAGTGTCCCGCACGACGTTTAACCCATCAAAATTTTTGTCGAAAGATTTAATTCGATAGGAAAATTCCACTTACTTCACAATAATGTCGTAGATTCAGATTGAATTCGAAAAATTGTTTGTTGGACTGATGGAATATTTGTATTTTTTTTTATTCTAATGAATAATACCAAGAATTCTTCAGAAATATATGGATTTCGAATAATTTATTCAAAATCATCAATGGTAAAAAAATAAATAAACACATAGGTAAACAAAACTGCATGTGAATTTTATTCAACCCATCGATGCAAATTCCTCAAATTGAAGACTTCATACCTCGGAAATATGGCTCATCGTCACAGGAACGAACAGTCGAACAACATAACAGCATATCGATTTGTGTTGAATCCCCACTAGTTTTCATTCAACAACAATATTAAGACATTTTGACAACTGGTTTCGACAGTATTGTGGTTTGTACCCTTATTCTTTGTAAATAGCTAAACTGAAATTTTACAATCGAATCGAATCGTTCGACAAAAAATTTGATGGGCAAACCGTCCTGCGGGACACTGAAATCTACTTATCCCCACCGAAAATTTTCTGATCTTTCCGAATATTATTATCAAATTCCAATATTCCGTCATACAGGGTGTTGAATCTGAGCTCGTGAAAAGTCCCATATTTTTCTAATACGGACCTGGATTTCTTGACCCGTTAAAAAATAAATCGATTTACCCATGGAAGTGTGTTTTATGTCCCAAATATAAATTGATTATACTGAATAGTTCAAAAGTTATAGGCAATTGATAATATTGATGAATACATAAATCACCTTGTATCTCGGCTATGAAGTTAATTAGACCTAGCACATATAGGTTTTTTGGACTCGTCTAGGGTATCTCTACCTCAGGTTAACGTATGTACATTTACCAATGAAACATCCTGTATAACAAGGATCCTTGGTCGCATTCCCCTCTCCTTGCACCGTGGGAGATCATCAATCATCAAATGATATATAGTTGAATCCCTGCGAAGAATAACTCACAAGTTTCTCACATCATCGCCTTTTAAGGTTAAGGAATCATTAGTGCAGCATTTAATCTACTCAACAACATATGAAAGAATTCCCACCAGTCAACCTGTTGCTGTTTATGAATATCCCTTGTTTGTGGGTTAATGTTATTTGAACGAGATAAAGAGAGAGGTCTCTGGGTTTCAATTTTAAGATCTACCTATTGCTATTCATTGTACATTGTACAGGTCTTCTCGCAGGTTTTTCCTGATTCTTATTCTCCGACCTGAAGTTGGGGAACCGTCCCCAACAGCGCCAATAAACTTGTTAATTCCCTGTTTTGGGTGCTAAAAATATGTGTTTTGAATTTCCTATTGAATCTCTTTCATTGAATCAAGCGTCATTTGGGTTCCATACACAACGTAGAGTCCTTTAAACCACTATGCGATCACGATCTTTGCCAAAGATTATCTATAGTAATATTTTCACTTCAAAAAGAACTCATTTAAGGTAGAGTTCTAGTTCTTTGTAGTTTTCAATAGAAAACAGTAATATCGGTAAGAGTTTCATCCCTTGAAAGTACCAAAACAGTATAGTATGTCTCCTTATGACTTCGAATTGTTGATTAATTCAGTTGGACCAAAAATTTTTCGAAAAGATACCAGCTATTTCTCTTCAAGAACGATTAGCGGTAACTAATGCGCTTACTGGCAACTGGAGATTCTTACACTAGTTCACAATACTTTTTCAAAGTTTTTTCGATCAGCTGTAGAGCATTTTCTTCCATCCATTCCATCTTGATGCACTCGTAACTTTAAGATATAGTCTAGACCGATTAGAACGCCGAAAGATTTGCAACCTAGTCCAGACATGAAATCACAGTGCAACAGCGTTGCGTTCGTGTTTTCTTTGATGCGATAGCCCTCTACCGACCACAGACGAAACGCCCTCATGTTAAACCGTGATCGCGTAGAGGTGCGATACGCGGTTGCAACCCTTCTTTCACACTTGGGCGTACAAACTATTTTTTCCCGAAAACTCAATCTATACAGGGTGTCTACTTCAAAAGGGCCAAACTTCAAGGGGAGATCATACATGTGATTTGCAACAAAAAATGTCATATGAGACATGGTCGAAATGTTGACGGTTATTCTTCAATTCAACATTTCTTGATTGCACGAAATAATTCAAATTTTTCCATATAATCAATTATTCTTCAGTTATTCTTGTAGCCTCATCAAATTTGACCACAAATCTGAAAATGGCATTAAATTTGCTACAAGGTAAGAAAACATTCTTATTGCGAGCGAGGTAAGGAGATGAATATCACAATTCTGAAGTGAACAAAATCAGTCATATTAATCCAATGGTTTTATCGATGAAGAATCATTGATTATAGACATGTTTTCTTTTCAGCGAAAAATACCCCATTTGGTGTTTTTGAGCGCTCGTACAACTTACACGATATATATCATTTCGATGTCTGTATTTTTCGAATTTTGAGCCGAAAATGGTCTCAATCGACTATTTTCGACTCACTGATGACGAATCCGTCGGAAAATTCGAGTCCGTCCGTCCGTAAGCACGATAACTCTCGAACGGATCAACCTAGAGACTTGAAATTTTCAGTGTAGGTTTAGATCCGAAATGCCTCCGTTGAGTTCGTTAATGGGCCAAATTCGCCCAGGGGTTCCGTAAATATGGCCGTTCAAAGTTTTGTTCCCTGATTACTTGAAAACTACAGATTTGATTGAGACGAAATTTTGCACTCAAATGGAGAATGGGGTGTTCAAGCTACATGTGGAATTTTGTCCAGATCGCATGACCAGAACCATAGAAATCATAGAAAATTGTAACTTTTGAACGGAAACGCCTAGGGACTTGAAATTTTCAGGATAGGTGTGGATTTCGAATGTCGTGATCGCGTTCATCTATGAGCAAAATTATACTAGGGGTTCCGTAAATATGGTCGTATGAAATTTAGTTTTCTTGATAATTTCAAAACTACAGATTCGATCGTGAAGAAATTTTGTATACTTATGGAGAATGATATATTCAAGCTACATTTCTCCAGATCACATGACCAGAACCATAGAAAATTGTAACTTTTAAACGGAAAGGCCTAGGAACTTGGAATTCTCAGGGTGGGTTTGGATGGCAAATATCGCGGTCACGTTCATCTATGAGCAAAACTAGACTAGGGGTTCCGTAAATATGGCCGTTCTAAATATTTTTTTGCTGATAGTTCCGAAAATACTGAGCGAATTGGGATGAAATTTTGCACCTAGCTGAGTAATAATGTATTCAAACTACGTGCAAAATTTTGTCCAAAATTGGTCAGCTGAAGCACTGACATGAAGTCTGGAGTTAACAGCTGTCGAAAATTCCTTCAATTGATTTCTGAAACTGGAAAATGCGAATCTACCTACAAGGTGCATGTACGAGCGCTCAAAAGCTCCTGCCTTCACGGCAGTGCTTTTTGTAATTTTTTCGAATGACATATCAGCTTTTGCGCTTGCTGCTTGTCTTCTGCCCTAACATCATGGCTAGGTCTCTGTAAGACCCCTCAGAAGCTCAGAGCTTGTACGAGTTTGGAGTCCCGGTTGTGTTCTGTGTAGGCTTTGTAACTGTGTCCTTACGCCACCTGAGGCACAGCACTGTTAATTCTTTACCCAACAGTGAATGGTGGAACTGAGCTCCATGTCAGAAAATTTCTTTCCCGACCGGAGGATTCGAACCCGGGACCGATCAAGGAGACCTATTCCGAGACGACCGCGCTGACCACTACACACCGGCCCCGTTGAAGAAAATAAATTGAATAAAATAAAAAAAAATAAATAAACTTAATTTTAATGATACAGATTTTATGAAAAAACGAAAGAAAACAGACTACTACTGATACTCGTAACAATTGTTCGAAATTCCCAATATGTTCAAAATATTTTACACATCGTTTTCGCACTGAATCTTCAACCCTGCGAAGTTCACAACGTTTCTGATGCATTTTTTTTTGAAAAAAATATCCAACAGTTTTATCATAAAATATGACCAGTATTTCATTATGTATGATTTTTCCCAAAAAAAATGACAACAGTTATTCATACGGTTTTCTGTATTGATATTTTCATGAGGAATATTTTAGGAAGGAACTGAAGAATTTGATTTATTTGTGAGCGTGTTCACACAGAAACGCAACGTGGTGTAGTAGAAACAATTAAAAAAAAAAAAATTACGAAAAGCACTGCCGTGAGGTCAGGAGCTTTTGAGCGCTCGTACATCCACCTTGTAGGTAGATTCACATTTTCCAGTTTTAGAAATCAATTGAAGGAATTTTTGACAACTGTCAAAAAAATTCTCACACTTAGGCGAAACTCCAGACTTTATGTCAGTGCTTCAGCTGACCAATTTTCTACGGTATATATGGTCTCGGTGACCTACCCTGGAAATTTCAAGTTCCTAGGCCTTTCTCTTCGGAAGTTATAATTTTCTATGGTTTCTATGGTTCTGGTCATGCGATCTGGACAAAATGTTGCTTCAGAAATCATTCTCGATTAAGATACAGAATTTTATCTCGATCGAATCCGTAATTTCGAAATGATCGAAAAAACAAGATTTCAACCGACCGTATTCGCAGAACCCCTTGTCTAATTTTGCTCATTGATGAACGTGCCCGCGAAATTTGCGATCCGAACCTACCCTGAAAATTTCAAGTCCCTATGCCTTTCCGTTCGGTTATTCTCGATTAAAATACAGAATTTATCTCGATCGAATCCGTAGTTTCCAAATTTCCATCGTGACGTGAAGAAATGAAATAGCCCTCGTGTATATATTTTTTGATCTCTCGCGAGCATTCGATAGTCTATCATTTCAGTTTAGGTTTTCGTGGTGTATTTTTAGATTGGCTCCGAAGCTTTCTTGAGAGTAGATCTATTTTTGTAAAAGTTAAAGGCTGCCTATCTGAGGAACACGATCTGAGTCTGGGAGTGCCACAAAGATCCGTTCTTGGGCCTCTTCTGTTTTTGCTTTTCGTAAATGATCTCCCTGTTAATTTAAGAGCGATGTTTCTGAACTCACTCACATGTAGACGCTTTTCGTCAATGATAGGGAAGTTCTTGTTGAGTCTGTTCGCTGATGATGCCTCGGTAGTGGTTTCGTCCCCAACATTCGAGGAACTTCAGCAGCGGCGGCTCGTGAGGTTTAGATGCGATTAGGCGACAAACAGATTCTCAATTACGTATTTATGAAATGTTCCAGAAATATCCTATTTCACCAACCCCCCACTTTTCTATAAATGGACACATACGAAATTTTATGGACAACTAAATTTGAGTCTTATGGTTTAAATTAATACGCCTATCTTTTAATAAACGAACTTATTTATGTAAGTTAATAGTAATAACACTCAGGATGGTGAACGAAATCGTTTATTTCACAATAATCTGATGTCGGAGAAAGCACGTGGACGTGGAACTGTTTACACACAGTTACGTTCTAGTTCAGGTTACAAGTAACAACGATAATGGCGGCAAGCAAAGTGACGCTTAGCTCTGGAGATGGACCATAGATCCTATAGATCTGCGCATGACATTTTAGAGTAGAGAATAGATCTACGCTTGACTGGAGTACATGGTCTCAGCCTGTTATAATCATAACGTCAATTTATAGGGGTATCAATTTTAAGAATTGCTTACACGGCCATACTGACCCTTGAAACGACCGCGTTTCATATACATAGCAAACATTAACACTTTTCAGTTTACATAAAGCATTGTTCGAATAACTTTCGAACGATTAACAATTGAATCTTTGTCAAGGCATACAATTGGTGAAACATAGAATTGATTTTGTGAAGCATGGCTATGTTTGAAGCGCTGGCTCAACGCTGCGGTTTTATATTTCAGGGGGAAAAAAGAGCCAGACAAGAAAAAACCTCCACCGCTCACATGCTCACTAATCAAGATTTAGAACTAATTAGCCAAGAACTGAATGGCAGCTTCTGCTGATTACTACAATCTTAATCTGCGACAAAAATTATTCAGGGATCACATTATGGGATGACAGCCAGACAAAAAGATCCGGGTAACACATCCTAGATGATTTGATAATTTCTCTCTATCATCGGCCAAAAAAATATAGTTCAGGGATCAAGCTCAGGGGATGACAGCCAGACAAAAAGATCCGGGTAACACATCCCAACTTGATTTGACTAAAGCCATGATCAACAATGAATTAAATGAACCAATATTTCGAGGCTACATAGTTCTGAGATTCTTGAAAATTACTCATTTCAAAATTTGCATAATGTTATATCAAATACTACAGTGACAAAAGGATTATCTTCTCATTTAAATTTCAATAAGTCAGGCTATATACACAAAGCCATAAAAAAAAAACAAAACAATCACTCCAAAAGTGATTAGATTCAAACCAGATAATCAGCAAAATTACGAAAAGCACTGCCGTCAAGGCAGGAGCTTTTGAGCGCTCGTACATGCACCTTGTAGGTAGATTCGCATTTTCCAGTTTTGGAAACCAATTGAGGAAATTTTTGACAGCTGTCAAACAAATTTTCAAACTAAGGCGATAATCCAGACTTCAAGTCATTGCTTTAGGTGACCAATTTTTTTTTCGATAATTCGCTAAAATTTTCTACGGTATCTATGGTCTTGGTGATGCGATCTGGACAAAATTTCGCACGTAGTTTGAATACATTATTCCTCAGCTAGGTGCAAAATTTCATTCCAATCAAATCGGTAGTTTCGAAATTATCAGGAACAGAATATTTCGAACGGCCATATTTACGGAACCCCTAGTCTAATTTTGCTCATTGATGAACGTGACCGTGAAATTCGCGATCCAAACCCACCCTAAAAATTTCAAGTTCCTAGGCCTTTTCCTTCGGAAGTTATAATTTTCTATGGTTTCTATGGTTCTGGTCATGCGATCTGGACAAAATGTTGCTTTAATATGTCATTCTCGTTTGAAATACAAAATTTCATCTCGATCGAATCTGTAGTTTGGAAATTATCAAGAAAACTAAATTTCAAACGACCATATTTACGGAACCCCTAGTATAATTTTGCTCATACATAAAAGTAATCACGACAATCGAGATCCACACCTATCCTGAAAATTTCAAGTCCCTAGGCGTTTCCGTTCAAAAGTTACAATTTTCTATGGTTTCTATGGTTCAGGTGATGCGAGCTGAACAAAATTTTGCATGTAGCTTGAACACCTCGTTTTCCATTAGAGTGCAAAATTTCATCTCGATCGAATCTGTAGTTTCAAAGTGATCAGGAAAACAAAAATTCGAGCGGCCATATTTACGGAACCCCTGGGCGAATATTGCCCGATAACGAACTTAACCGCGGCATTTGAGATTTGAACCTACCCTGAAAATTTCAAGTTTCTAGGACATTCCGTTCGAGAGTTATCGTGTATACGGCCGGACGGACGGACAGACTCGAATTTTCCGAAGGACATGTATGATCTCCCCTTAAAGTTTGGTCCTTTTAAAAGTAGACACCCTGTACAATAATAATAATCTTCCTCAATTATTTATTTTGCCCTCATTTATTAAGAAAGTGCATGCTAGGCATTTCAAGGAGTGTTTCACATGCGGACGATCAGGAAAATAAAAGTGTGTAGTATTATGTTTCAACTACTCATAATAGGTGATCGGAAACTGTTGCTTTTTACACTCAGCTGGTGAGTTGTTGAGATTATTTATTTATTCAAAATACATCCAATAGGCCAAAGCCCAATTACAGGTGCATACAATAATGAATAAAAGATACATGATACGCCATCAAAATAAAAACAAACAAAAACTATATGAAAAAATTGAAATAATTTCGCCACAAACGAAAGAAACAAAACATACTATCTAATTTCTGAGTAATCGTTTAACCGAGTTCCTATATTAAGACAATGAAAGAAAAAATATATTTTAATTTCTCATAATGTTGTAGCTTTCACATATTGTGGCAAGTGGAAAATAAAAGCCACTTTGATTACTTTATTCGAGTTCCCCCATGAATGAATGAGCTAACTCTCTTGAAAAAAAGAAAGTTTGCTAACTCTTTTTGAGCGCTCGTACAACTTACACGAGGGCTATATCATTTCGTCACGATGTCTGTATTTTTCGAATTTTGAGCCGAAAATGGTCTCAATCGACTATGTTCGACTCACTGATGACGAATCCGTCGGAAAATTCGAGTCAGTCCGTCCGTCCGGCCGTCCGTCCGTAAGCACGATAACTCTCGAACGGATCAACCTAGAGACTTGAAATTTTCAGTGTAGGTTCAGATCCCAAATGCCCCGGTTAAGTTCGTTAATGGGCCAAATTCGCCTAGGGGTTCCGTAAATATGGCCTTTCAAAGTTTTGTTCCCCTGATTTCTTGAAAACTACAGATTTGATTGAAATGAAATTTTGCACTCAAATGGGGAATGGAGTGTTCAAGCTACATGTGAAATTTTGTCCAGATCGCATGACCAGAACCATAGAAACCATATAAAATTGTAACTTTTGAACGGAAACGCCTAGGGACTTGAAATTTTCAGCATAGGTGTGGATCTCGAATGTCGTGATCACGTTCATCTATGAGCAAAATTATACTAGGGGTTCCGTAAATATGGTCGTTTGAAATTTAGTTTTCTTGATAATTTCAAAACTACAGATTCGATCGTGACGAAATTTTGTATACTAATGGAGAATGATATATTCAAGCTACATTTCTTCAGATCAGATGACCAGAACCATAGAAACCATAGAAAATCATAACTTTCGAACGGAATGGCCTAGGGACTCGAAATTTTCAGGATAGGTGTGGATCTGAAATGTCGCGTTCACGTTTATCAATGAACAGAATTATACCAGGGGTTCCGTAAATACGGTCGTTTGAAATTTCGGTTTCTGGATAATTTCGAAACTGCGGATTCGATCGAGATGAAATTTTGTAATTTAATCGAGAATGATATATTAGAACAATATTTTGTCCAGATCGCATGACCAGAACCATAGAAACCATAGAAAATTGTAACTTTTGAACGGGAAGGCCTAGGAACTTGAAATTCTCAAGGTGGGTTTGGATCGCAAATATCGCGATCACGTTCATCTATGAGCAAAATCAGACTAGGGGTTCCGTAAATATGGCCGTTCAAAATATTTTTTTGCTGATAGTTCCGAAAATACTGAGCGGATTGGGATGAAATTTTGCACCTAGCTGAGTAATAATGTATTCAAACTACATGCAAAATTTTGTCCAGATCGCACCACCAAGACCATAGATACCGTAGAAAATTCTAGCGAATTATCGAAAAAAAAATTGATCAGCTGAAGCACTGACATGATGTCTGGAGTTTCGCCTAAGTTTCAGAATTTTTTTGACAGCTGTCGAAAATTCCTTCAATTGATTTCTGAAACTGGAAAATGCGAATCTACCTACAAGCTGCATGTACGAGCGCTCAAAAGCTCCTGCCTTCACGGCAGTGCTTTTCGTAATTTTTTTTCATATTCATGGAAAATCCATAATTATTGCTCCAGTTGGAAATAACTAGTAAGGATTGTGTTTCAATATGTGAAAAAAAAAATTTTTCCACAATATTGATGTCTCCCGCGCGCTTTTTGAGCGTTCGCTCTACTTACACGAGGGCTATATCATTTCGTCACGATGTCTGTATTTTCGACTTTTGAGCCGAAAATAGTCTCAATCAACAAGGTTCGACTCACTGATGACGAATCCATAGAAAAATTCGAGTCTGCCCGGCCGGTCGTAAACACGTTAACTCTCGAACGGAAAGACCTAGAAACTTGAAATTTTCAGGGTAGGTTAGAATTTCGAATGCCGCGGTTGAGTTCGTTAATGGGAAGAATTCCGTAAATGTAGCCGTTCGAAATGCTGTTTTCATGATTACTTCGAAACCACTGATTCGATCGAAATGAAATTATTCACTCAGATAGAGAATGACGTGCTCAAGGTACATGCAAAACTTGTCTAGATCACATGACCAGAAACCATAGAAAATTATAACTTTCGAACGCAAAGCCCTAGGACTTGAAATTTTCAGGATAGGTTTGGATCTCGAATGTCTCGATCACGTTTATCAATGAGCAAAATTCGACTAGGGTTTCTGTAAATATGTTGATTCAGAATAATTTGAAGAAATAAAACAAATTTCAATAAATTAGATTTTGTGAAAACATGTAAAGACTACTACTACTTGTAACAATTGTTCAAATTATCCATCACCTTGTGCAATACACATCGTTTTCGCACTGGATCTACAACCCTGCGAAGCTCACAACGTTCCTGACGCATTGCTGCACAACACAAATTCATTCTTTCAATCAGATCCTCTCGGACCGAACACGAATTTGATACACGTTTTCTTCCAAAGTGTTCCAGACATAAAAATCCAAAGGCGTGTGGTCGACGCTCCTTGGTGTCTATCTCACCGGGCCGTTCCTCCCAATGCATTGCACCCCTTGGGAGTCATGAGAGGTGAATTTTTCGGACCAGTAATACTTCCCGATCGCCTCAACGCTGAAGAATTCATTACTTCAATCCAAAGCAGCTTAACGAACATATTGCATGAAATGCCCCTGGCTCACAGACAAAATATCTGGTTTCAAATGGATGGTTGCCTAGCTCACAATAGCCGGAATGTACGGGACTTATGGATGATTATTTTGGCGTTCAATGGATTGGAAGGTACGGTCTGGTTAGATGGACATCAAGGAGCTCCAACCATACGCCTTTGGATTTTTATGTCTGGAACACCTTGAAAGAAGAAGTATATCGAATTCACGTTCAAACTCTAGAGGATCTGATCGAAAAAATAAATTTGGGTTGTGCAGAAATGCGTCAGAAACGTTGTGAATTTCGCAGGGTTGTAGATTCAGTGCAAACAATATCTCTGAAATGTATTGAATAAGGCAGTGGAAATTTCGAACAATAGTAGTAGTCTGTTTTCTTTAACTACATGTTGTCATATAATCTGTTTTATTGAAATTTAGTTTATTTCTTCAAATTCTTTCGAATCGACAGATAAATTCATGATTTCAATGAGAATTACTTCAATATTCAATCATGAAGAGCTTCGAAATAGAATATATTAAGGTTTGGAATATTTCGACATTTTCGTCGTTATCTTGTTAACCATGATATTAGGGCAGAAAACAAGCAGCAAGCACAAACGTTGGTATGTCATTCGAGAGCCAACTAAATAGGGCATTTTTTGCTGGAAAGAAATCATATCCATAATTGACGATTTTTCATCGATAAAACCATTAGAAAAATATGACTGGTTTTGTTCACTTCAGAATCATGATATTCATCTCCTTACCACGCCCGCAATACGAAATTTTTTGGCCCACAAAAATTCTTATCTTGTAGCAAATTTATTGCTGTTTCCAGATATGTTGTCAACATTGATGAGGCTACAAGGATAACTGAAGTATAATTGATTTGATGGAAAAACCTTAAATATTGCTCGAAATCAAGAAATGTTAAATTGAAGAATAACCGTCAACATTTCGACCATGTGTTATATGACATTCTTTGTTGCAAATCACATGTATGATCTCCCCCTGAAGTTTGGCCCTTTTAAAATGCATTTGTGGCGAAGACCACGTGCTCTAATCAGGTACCCATAAAGAGGTAGGCCGAGAAGCTTAGGAACAATGTAGTAATGTGAATTTTGTGATAATTCCAAAAATATAAAAACATAAAAATTGAGAAAGAAATAAAAAAAAAAATTTTGAAACTTTGGTATGTCTGAAAAGACAGACTTCGAAAGACATGACTTCGCTTCCTCTACAAATTTTGTAATTTTCATTTCATTGCATCGTAGAAACCTAATTCCTCTACCTCATTTCGAAATTGGCCAAGCAAAACTAATTACAGGCCTCGCTTGGAAATTTCCACCTTTTGCGTTCCTTACACTGGAACAATAATTCATTTTGTGATAACAATTAGAAGACAAAGCTTTATCTCAACAAACCAGTCATATTCCTTTGATTTGACTATCGTCTTCCTCCAGTGCGGATTCCTATGCCGAATAATTTCGTTCATTAATATTTCAATTTAGTTGTGAAGATATTCAATTAGTTCCGTTTCATTATTTTCAATTATTCATGTTCGACAACTTTTTTTGTTAGCTTTTTGCAGTTCCCGTTTTGGCAAGTCTAAATTATTGAAATTAAAAATCATAAAAAGCACTGCCGTGAAGTCAGGAGCTTTTGAGCGCTCGTTCGTTCACCTTGTAGGTAGATTCGCATTTTTCAGTATCAAACACCAATTGAAGAACTTTTTGACAACTGTCAAACAAAATTTCAAACTAAGGTGAAACTTCAGATTTCACGACATTGCTTTAGGTGACCATTTTTTTTTAGATAGTTCGCTGGAATTTGCTACTTTTTCTTCTTCTTCTATGGTGTTGGTAATTCGATCAAATTTTGCATTTAGTTTGAATATATTATTCTCAATCTATGTGAAAAATTTCATTTCAATCCAATCCGTAGTTTCGAAATTATCAGGAAAAAAATAATTCGATTGTTATAATTTTCTATGGTTTCTATGGTTTTGGTTATGCGATCTGGACAAAATTTTGCGTGTAGCTCAATCTCTATCTGATTGCAAAATTTCATCTCTATCGAATCAGTAGTTTCGAAGTAATAAGGAGAACAATAATTCGAACGGCCATATTTACGGAACCTCTTGTCGAATTTCGCCCAATAACAGACTCAACCGCGGCATTCTAGATTCAAACCTACCCTGAGGATTTCAAGATTCTAGGTTGTTCCGTTCGAGAGTTATCGTGTATACGGACGGACAGAATCGAATTTTTCGACGGATTCGTCCTCAGCGAGTCGAACCTTGTCGTTTGAAACCATTTTCGGCTCAACATTCGAAGGATATAGACATCGTGACGAAATGATAAAGCCCTCGTGTTAATAGAACGAGTGTCAAAAAGACTCATCCTTAAATCTATGTACCTATATGCAATACAGAGATCATTAAGAATCTTACAATTGAACATGAATTCTTTGTGTTTTCGATTTCAAAATTCCACCAAGTCCAGAGCTCTTCGCGGAAACTACGAAGGCTGTGGCACAGAAAGCCAAAAGGTTCGCTGTGGCATTTTATTATGCCTCACGAATCATCACTAGAGATGCTTTCAGACTAATTATTATTATTTTATGTGAGATGAGTTATCCCCAATCACTTCTTCAATTTGTTTCGTTGCATTTTTGAGCTAGAAACATAAATGCTTGAAAGCACTCGACATTTCCACCAAATATCTATTATGCGACAAGGTATAATAGTAAGTATCCGAGGAAAGCACTGGTCGGCCAACCGAAAAATTTTTCCAACTTAATTCTCAGGTTTCCAAACATGCTCTATAACAATTTCTGAAGGCTCAAATTTTGATCAATGAATCGATTTCTCTCATTTGATTCACGGAAGGTTAATATGGAGTCTTCATGAAATATTTTCAGGTTTTCAGAAAAATGCTTTTGAATTATCAAGGGGCATATGTATCGTTTAACCGATCTGTGATTGTTTTTCAAAAGAATATAGATTTTTATTTTATTTGCAGATGTGGTACTCACATGGGGTGGGGACTGGTGCAATGGGGACTGACTTCCAGGGGTGGATGATTTTTGTCGCAGTCGGGCCAGTGCCGTACGCAGCCCTTCCGTTATCGATCTGCCTTCATAGACACTGAAATTAAATGATGTTAATCAATTGTCCTGCATGAAATATTTTTAGTAGGTATATGGTAAAATTCAAGCATTAGACCTTCAGTAGTATTCTCATCCCATAGCAGAATTATTTTGTTAACTTCAGGAAAAATTTAACGAAACTGAACTGGATTTCCGTTTACACGGATCTGCTTGCAGTTTCTTCCTGGTTGCATCGCGAGCATCTCGGGCTGGTTTAAATACAATATTTTCAAACAGGTCAATCATAATGTTATATTCATTTTAGTACTTTTCTTGTGAGGGTTTGCACGAAACGTTCCACATTGTCTTCACAGTCTTTTTTTCTCAAATTGACCGCCAAATATCTTAGTATCAACGCCAATTCTTCTACGCTTCTGTGTTCATTTGATTCATATTTTCGTTCGCAGAAAAATTCCATAAATATTCTCCAAATATATTCTTGACTATAGGTTGTATTTCTGGGAATTGTTTCTTCGATTAGCGCCTTTATACTTCCAACATTCGCATTGCCAAAACATTTTGAAATTTATTTGGAATGAAGTTGTCAAACTCAATCGTGTTGTCCATAGTGATTGATAATAAATTGTACTGAATGCAATTATCAGTAGTAATACCCCTAGGGTCTTGATAATACCGAGATAATTTTGTCATAGAGAATGCTGAAAGCGTGTTGCTTGATAATAGCACGAGGCCGAAGGCCGATGGCTATTATCCTTGAATATATCATTCTCCATTAGAATACAAAATTTCGTCACGATCGAATCTGTAGTTTTGAAAATATCAAGAAAACTAAATTTCAAAACGACCATATTTACGGAACCCCTAGTAAATTTTGCTCATAGATGAACGTCATCACGACGGACAGACTCGAATTTTCCGACGGATTCGTCATCAGTGAGTCGAACATAGTCGATTGAGACCATTTTCGGCTCAAAATTCGAAAAATACAGACATCGTGACGTAATGATATAGCCCTCGTGTAAGTAGTAAGAGCGCTCGAAAAGCTTTTCCATGAAAATACAAAATTTCAGACAAAAGAATTCTACACTTCGGTGCAATGAAATCGGCCAACCTAAAATTCGGCACAATTTCAAATAAGTATTTCTCGGAATCCGCTAGTCGGATTTTGATAATCTTTTTTTTCAATTGTAGGCCAGCAGCAACGAATGCCAAATGGAATCGGACTGAAGTATCATCTCTTCTGGTCGTTTTGTTCTTTTAATCATGTATTTATCTCTATTATTACGGAAATTACAGTTTCAAAACTGAGCTGATACCTTGGAAGCCCACAAATTCTCAATGGGGTTTAGTTCAGGACTGCACGGTGGCCACTCCATAAATCGAAAATCGACTGCTGCAATGTAGTCTCTGACAATTTTGGTAGTGTGTGGTCTCGCATTTGTCGTGCATAAAAACAAAGGTTTCGCCAATGTTTTCGAAATACGGTGTCACATGTTCTGCTAACATCTCTTCAATGTACCGAGCTCCTGTCAAACCTCTTCTTTGTCGGCCACGCTCTACCCTAAACTAAGCCTTCTCGAAAAATGTGTACATTTTGTGAGTTTGTTTTGAGGTTTTTCTCCAGGTAGTAATAATAGAGATAAACACACGATTAAAAAAATAAAATAACCAAAAAAGATGGGACTCAAGCCCTTTTTTGCCATCCGTTACTGCGGCTCTTTGTATCCACAGGGTGTGTCAAAGTTGAAGGAAAAATCTTCTTATCAATCTTGCACCTCGTATATACTGAAATCAAAATGAAGACAAGAATATCTTAGGATAACGTTATTATCGAAGGTTTAACCTGAAATTTAAGGAAAAGGACATCAGTATCCGACTAGCGGCTCGCGAGATAACCATGTTCGAAATTGTGTCAAATTACATGTGCGCCGCTTTCATTGCTCCCTAGTGTATTACATTGTATTAAACATCCAGAACATTCGAATACTCTGATGCCACATCGTTTAATGCCTTGCTGCCAAGCACAGTAAAAGAGAGAGAAGAAGAAGACATCGTGTAATAAAAGACGTTATCAAATGTTACTTCCACATGTACCTGACATGTAATGAACACTTTCAAATATATCTTCAAGGAAAAATTCGAAGGCCTTCGGTAATCTTCGAAATGCGCGTAGCACGTCTTACGATTCAATTAATGTTAACACAAAATGGAGCAACTGGTTTGTCAAGCATTCGAGTTGGACAGAATACCTCGATAGCGTAATATACATTTTTCACTACAGCTTCCAAAATGGTATTTATTGAGATGATAATAATTTTTAATCTTATTCTTATTAATATTCCATTTCGATTTCAATATGTTATTTATTTGGTTGATTTTGTTGAATTTCAATTAGATGAATTTGCAATTTCCAAGCGTTTTTCCTTCGGTTTTTCCAATCTATATATTTCGCAAAATTGAGAAAATTACATCAATGAATAATATCAATTTTGTTATTAGCGGTAAAGGATGGGACACACTATACCATCAGTAACGTTCCATGCTTGAATATTTCTTTCTCTTTCTCTGAACAGAGATTTCGCAATGGTTGAGGGTGTGCAACGCCGGGCAACTCGATTACCATATGGCATCATACGTCCCAGTTATGAGGAGATACGTTCCCTCGTGGGCTTGCCCTCATTTGCTGACCGGAGGATTCGTGGCGATCTCATAGTCACCTATCGTACTCTCCGAAATGTGTTTGAGGCTGATCTTGGATATCTTTTTATTGGCGGAAGTCGACTCCGTGTCGTTCCTTCAAGCTGGCGAAGGTGAATTTTGAATCAAGGCTTCTTGACAAATCGCATTTTCGGTGTGTGGAATGGCTTGCCTTCATGTGTTGTGAACTCGTTGTCAGTGAACACTTTTAAGAACAGCGTCGATAGCTGATGCCGTCGCGCGCAATAGTGTCACTCGTGGTTATATACTTTCTTATAAACATTTTTTTTCTCTATATGCCTTGTATGCACTTTTTTTTCTTTATGCATCTATTGCTAACTTTTTTTTTCTTTTTTTCCAAATATTCAATATTTGAGTTTATATGCCCTGCCTGAACTCTTGATCTCATAATAATAATAATAATAATAATTTCTTGTTTGATGTTGAAATAATAAACCTTCGTATAAAATTTGCAGCGGTTCTTTCCTTTCAATTTTTGGATTTTAAACTACCCAAACTGTGAATGAATGGGGTTGAAAAATCATTTTCCTAGAACGATTCGTTCATTATACGATATGAAACCAAAAGCTCAATGTCAAATTTGATCGATTTTTGCTGAATATTTCAATATTATTGTGTTTATTCCTTGTTTCAGAATCATGGCTCGGAATTGAAAACTTCCTAGACAGATTTCGATTCATTTGCATTATCTTGCAGAAAATAGAACTTACTCGAATTTTACAATATTGATAGTCATTTTCAGTTCAAGGAAGATCTTCAAAGTCACTGGTGCTGGTGAAACACATCAAAGGGTTCAGATTTAACAGAACTGTTCCAGAAATTGATTGCAGCCTACTGTGTTCAGTAGAATGTGTGCTTTGATGTTCATTACATCCTGTCATTGTCTCATGTACGACAAGCTGCTATCGTACACATATCTCACAAGGTATGTTAATTATCTGGCTCCGACAATTAAGCTTGCTGTAGCTCATGGACATCTTCACTACACATGGGAAATGATTGCAATTAAGACAATTTGGGAACACCACAGCAAAGGAAAATACAGACTACTGGTCGTTGATAGAGTATCATTTCTTCAAATCAATTAAGGAAATGGTTATGTACGTATAGGACGACTATTTGATGTCGGGAGTCGGTACATTTTTTTTTTTAATTGACGCTTCTTTCTTTTTATGTTCATTTTTTCATTTGCACCCTCCTTTTCATAATGAATATTCTGAGTTGTATGATTTAAACAATCTTTCAGAATTGGAACCAAAAAAATACTGGGCAAGCACTGTGAAGTACTACGGAAGAAGTAACATAGCAACTGAAACCTCGCATGCGATGTACCAAAAACATCGTCCCTCGCTCGCTTGCAGCGAAATGTTCGCGTACACCTCCCAAATAGAAGTAGCAATTTAAATTTCTCAAAATAGTCACAAAAATAGCATCCGAGGTAACTTTCTGAGACAATAAATTACTTTTTTTAACCACATTGAGTCGATTCATGAGAAGGGTCTCTGAGATATCTTCATTTCATTCCTATAATGTGTGAACATTAGGTATACCAGTTTCTATGGATAGTTCATTTGTGATTTAATTTCTGTATTATTTCTTTCCTCAACGATGGATTCGAAGCCAGGATCTTTCGGTCAAGAGCCAACTTTAGCATACTGCAATGTTGATTAAATAGTCCTTTTGAGACTGTATGGATGATAGGAACTAATATACGAAGGTCCTATAAGACAGAGAATTGAATAAACAGGGTGGTTCATTGGAGAATGTACATACGTAGAGCTACCCTAGAAGAGTCCAAAAACCCATATTTGATGGTCTAATCAACTCTACAGTCGAGATACAGGGTGATTTATTTATTCGTCAATATTTTCAATTGCTTATAACTTTTGAACTATAATCAATTGATATTCGAAACGTAAAACACACTTCTATGGTTTCCATGGTTCTTCTTTGAGCTGATCAAAAAATCCAGGTCCGTATTAGAAAAATATGGGAGTTTCCGCAAGCTTAGGTTCAACACCCAGTATGAAGGAATATTGGAATTTGATTAGAATATTCGGAAAAAAGAGAAAATTTTCGATAGGAATCAGTAGATTCAATTGTTCCGCACGAAATTTGACTCATCGAAATTTTTGTCGAAAGATTTAATTCGATAGTGAAATTACACTTACTTCACCAAAATGTCGTCCATTGTTTTTTGTTTTATAAGAAACCTAGGAAAAACTCAGAAATCGATTTTTTTACAAGGAACCTTGAAAAAACTTACACAAGTTTTACGTTCTAAACCGTGGAAAAAGATTGGATTAACTTTGGGCACGGTTTATGACTTGGAATAAAAAAAATTACGAAAAGCACTGCCGTGAAGGCAGGAGCTTTTGAGCGCTCGTACATGCACCTTGTAGGTAGATTCGCATTTTCCAGTTTTAGAAACAAATTGAAGGAATTTTTGACGGCTGTCAAAAAAATTCTGAAACTTAGGCGAAACTCCAGACTTCATGTCAGTGCTTCAGCTGATCAATTTTGTTTCGATAATTCGCTAGAATTTTCTACGGTATATATGGTCTTGGTGATGCGGCCTGGACAAAATTTTGCACGTAGTTTGAATACATTATTCCTCAGCTAGGTGCATAATTTCATTCCAATCCGATCAGTAGTTCCGAAACTATCCGGAAAAAAATATTTTGAACGGCCATATTTACGGAACCCCTAGTCTAATTTTGCTCATTGATGAACGTGACCGCGATATTCGCGATCCAAACCCACCCTGAAAATTTCAAGTTCCTAGGCCTTTCCGTTCAGAAGTTACAATTTTCTATGGTTTCTGTGGTTCTGATCATGCGATCTGGACAAAATATTGCTTCAATATATCATTCTCGATTAAAATACAAAATTTCATCTCGATCGAATCCGTTGTTTCGAATTTATCGAGAAAACAAAATTTCAAACGACCGTATTTACGGAACCCCTTGTATAATGTTGCTCATAAAAGAACGTGATCACGACATTCGAGATCCACACCTATCCTGAAAATTTCAAGTCCCTAGACATTTCCGTTCAAAAGTTACAATTTTCTATGGTTTCTATGGTTCTGGTCATGCGATCTGGGCAAAATTTCGCATGTAGCTGAAACACCTCATTTTCCATTTGTGTGCAAAATTTCATCTCGATCGAATCTGTAGTTTTGAAGTAATCGGGGAAACAAAACTTTGAACGGCCATATTTACGGAACCCCTGGTGGAATTTCGCCCATTAACGAACTCAACCGAGGCATTTGGGATCTGAAACTACACTGAGAATTTCAAGTGTCTAGGTTGATCCGTTCGAGAGTTATCGTGCTTACGGCCGGACGGACGGACGACCGGACGGACGGACAGACTCGAATTTTCCGACGGATTCGTCATCAGTGAGTCGAACATAGTCGATTGAGACCATTTTCGGCTCAAAATACAGACATCGTGACGAAATGATATAGCCCTCGTGTAAGTAGTACGAGCGCTCAAAAAGAGTTTGTCCACGACCATCGAATAACATATGTATTTCGAATGCTTTTGATGAAGGAAAATGACAGTCATTAATCGAGCCCGTGGATAATAGGCGTGTATAATGAATATTATTCACTCCATGCATAGATAATCTGACCATCGATTTGCTGGTTTTTTTATTCAATCTGACAGATTGAAAAGTATCTGAGACGTTCGAATTGTGCGGCAATTTTATTATAAATTATAAATACTTCATCGAAAATAAGTAGATTATGCAGATCGAAAGTGATGATGAATTGGTCAGTACTCCACCTGACATCAGAGGTGCTGCAAAAATCACTGAAATCTATACCTCTCAGTATTCAATAATTTTATGGATTGGAGTGCGGCAAATATAATTGGATCATTTTCGGAGTCAGTTTTACTTGTAAATTTCTCAAAATTATCAGCGAAATACAAATCTTCAACATTATGGTCACATTATTCCATGCTCGTGAGCACGCTTGCAATACATGAAGGAATCGTTATTGAAAAATATAAGACTGCGTTCACTTCTAAAAAGTAAATCAGAAATGAGTAGAATCGGAATCAAGTTTTGAAGTTTCTCGTAAGCTTGACAATTTCCAGCAATCACAGAAAATGAAGTTGACAACTCTATTTTAGGTATGTTGAAAATGCAGAATTATTCCAATTCTACCAATGAAGTCGTGGACAAAGTATAGTATTTAACTCGCATATAATTGCTATTATTCACTTGGGTGATTTGCGACATTCGCCTGCGGCTCGTGTCGCAAACTTCACCCTCGTGAATAATGGCAGTCATTATATGCTCATTGAATAATATACTATTTTGGATTTTTCACCACGTTGATCACTATCGATCAGGGCTTCTGGCTTTCTCTTCGTTGTTGTTGGAGGGACCGTAACAGTTGGAACTGAAAGTTCTGGAAGTTCTTCGCGGGCGATAATATACGTTGTTCACACAATGAATTTCGACACACTTTCTCCACGAAAACCGGCACAATCCCTTCCTCGTCGCCAATTATATTTTCGAAATCGAAAGCCAAGTTTTAAAAAAACTATTTATTCACAACAGACGATTATCCGACCTATCTAGTACACAGTTAGATACAAACTACTTTTAATTATTGACGCTTGCTCGTCTTCAGTGGTATTTATAACATAATCTTATCTGGAAGTCTAGATGGAAAATAACAAACAATGAACACCTGCAATGTGCGTCATTGGTAATTGAAAGCTAATCAAAATTAAACATAGTAATATAAATCTCAAATGAATAATAGATTAATGTTTCATCTGAAATATATAGGGTCGGGATTATTTTTATATCTGAAAATTTCGTGTAACGTTGTTTGTCCGACATGAACTTGAGAGATAGGATAGTTCATATTTCAAGTTATAGTTGCGATATTTTTTATTGCAAATTATTTGTTTATTATTTATGACAAAGAGTGATAATAATCCACGCGGCAACACGGGTCTCAAATCGACGGCAGGATATCGCGTCCCCACGGAATCCGATCACTCGACAAGAGCGATAACATGCGAGGGGTTATGCCAAGTTTCTGGGTCTTTCCCAAAACGGAAGAAATTTGGAACTATTCGAGAACTGGGCAATAACTTTCAAGAAATCTAGGTAAGGGTTCAAGTTTGGTTAGGGTTCATAATAATGATAATATTTCCACTAGTTCGAATAGCTAACTAAAATTCAATTAGACATAAACCTTAGCCACAGAAATGCATGGCCAGGTCTGCTAGTGTAATTATATATTCTAACAATGATGAGAGATGGTTAACATCCTAAAATTGTTATATTTGATATACATATTTCATGACAATGTATTCCGTAGAGGAGCACCAAAAAATTTTCTTATCTTATATCATCTTATCTCTCAAAATTTAGAGCCAAATGGTCTTCGTTGAGAGTTGAAGTTCCAATTCAATTATTTTCGACCGGCGGTCGTTCGGAAAACACAATTACTTTCGAAAGAAAAGGCCCAGATTTATGGATATTGCAGGCTACTTTCAAGGTCTTCATGGTTAAGTTTGTTAATGATATGGCCATCTGAAGTTTTTTTCAATACTCCAACAAATACCGATCTGATCGAGTTGAAACTTTGAAGTTCGTTGTTAAATAACGAGACGGAGGTTCATGTGCACTGGAAGATTTCGAATGAATTCTCTTTCGAAACTTTGGTATTTCAGAAACTATTCGCCATATACTGCTGAAATTGTATGTTTCATGTCATGCATTCATGTTATAAGTAAGCGTAAACAGGGGCTATTTTGACATAGTTTGCAGATTTTCAATACCGTGTAACTTTCATTTCATAGAATCAACCAATTTGCGTTTGCCTGAACCAATTGACACCTTGGCAACATTCCCTTCAACGGACAACATGTCAAAGTAAATCTTTTATACGAAAAAAAATATTATTTTGGTGTCAAAGAAGTCTCACGGTCGGGGCTTTTTTAACACGGCACTTCGTGAAAACCACCAATAAGTAGTTAATAGTTAGGAAGGGGGTTACGTTCCACTGCGACCTCAAGGTCTATTGTGCCCCCCATCAGAGCCGTATTCGCAAATGCGCTACCTACAGCTCGCCCTCCAGCTCCAGGGCTCCAATGAACTCCAGTATCTGAGAGGGCTTCAAGGAGGTCAGATCCTCATTCCTCCTGTAATTCTCTTGTCCAAGACATTCCCTGCGCTGGTTTGCAATGGCGAGGCATTCTGTAACCAGGTGAACAGGAGTCTCCTCCTCTTCACCACAGAATCTACACTCGTCTGTTTCTGTTAAGCTCATTCTAATCATATGCTTCCTAAGGCCACAATGTCCTTTGAGGAAGCCAGTGAGTAGACGTAACTTGTTCTTACTGAGATCCAAATACTTTATAAAAAAATTATGAAAAGCACTGCCGTGAAATTAGAAGCTTTTAAGCGCTCGTTCATCCAACTTGTAGGTAGATTCGCATTTCCCAGTTTTTGTAACCAATTATTGGAGAAATTTTTGATAGCTGTCAAAAAAATGACATGCTATTTGGAAAAAATATAGCTTGAATATATCATTGTCCATTGAAATACAAAATTTCGTCACGATCGAATCCGTGGTTTTGGAATGATCAAGAGAACTAAATTTCAAACGTCTTCATTTACGGAAACCCTAGTAGAATTTTCCCCAATAACGAACCGCTGCAACCGAGAATCGATTTACACCTATCCTGAAAATTTCTTTCCTTTCGAAAGTTATAATTTTCTATGGTTTCTATGGATCTTGTCATGCGATCTGGACAGAATCAGCATGCATCTTGAAGACGTCATTCTCCATCTGAGTGCAAAATTTCATCTCGCCCGAATCAGTCGTTTCGAAGTAATCAGAAGAACAAAATTTCAAACGACCATATTTACGGAACCCCTGATCGAATTTCGCCCAATAACGAACTCAACCACGGCATTAGAGATTCGAACCAACCCTGAAAATTGCAAGTTTCTATGACGTTCTGTTCGAAAATTATCGTGCTTACGGCCGAAAAAACAGACTTGAATTTTTAGACGGATTCGCCATCAGTAGGCCGAATCTTGTCGACTAAGACCATTTTCGGCTCAAAATTCGAAAAATACAGACATCGTGACGAAATGATGAAGCCCTCGTGTGAGTAGAACGAGCGCTCGAAAAACAAAAATAATATTCTTCCAAAAAGATATTTTACAATTCTCGTTACAGTTCAAGTGCCGTGAAGGACCTATAGTCCATTTAAGAATTATTGACATCGAAGCAGGCCATGAACGTCCAGTCGAGGCTTTATTTCTAGTTACAAAAAAGTTACTGTTTTCATCATAGAAATAAAACATAAATATAACCAAGAAAAGTGTTGAGGATACGAATTATCGGAATTATCGAATAATTAAGCCGGAATATTTCGATTGCAGTTTCTACATGGGAGTTCAGGTTTGAAAGCGCAAAAATATCGTGGAATGCTTTGATATGAAATTATCTCCTATAAAAGTCAACCATGGAGAATTGAAGATCATTCAAATAAATATTTATTTTCGGGGCTGAAGGACTTAGGTCAATGGCCTTAAATACAGTTATTTATTTTCACTCAGGACCATGCAATATTTATTGGTATTGGAAATCTTGCAAAATTCTTACCATATAACCATAAGAGTACCATTTTATGTCAGGATTCAAGAAGGATTACTAATGGAATTCTAGCAGGTAGCTAGTGGTGCAACAGAAAAAAATTTTTTGGATACTTCGCAAGCACAGGGCCAAAAGAATGGATTGAAAAAAACGTTATAACGTATTAAGAAATAAGAGAGAAACAAAAAATAAGAATTTATGTAGTACATGAAGAATTTTTACATGAAATTTGTACCGAACTATCAATATATGAACCAATTTGTGAATTATTTATTGCTCCGTGTTGAATACTTCAAGAAAGGCAATTTTTATTTTCATTCATTAAAACTGTCCATGAATAATTGAAAATATTATAATTGATAAGCAATTTTACAATTATTCAGTATACTTCTGAATTGGGAACAAACATAGCATGTGTGAACAGGGTACCATACAGTATAAGTATAATAAATAAACTTAAAATATCTATGAATGATACAAGAGCAAAGATAAAAATATTGAAACCTTGGTTTCAATGTAGTGTAGTGATTTGGATGTGTTTATTGAATAAGCTGACATAATCCTATTGATGGGCATCCTTTTGCAGGGAAGGTTTCAATATTTCAATACTCCATTTATGAAATAATTCACCATTCATAGTCATCCTTATCATTAATACCATTGTCAAGAATCGGATCACATTCAGGTAAAAATCCATCAATTGTTCCAGCATTCAAAATAGTGCACCTTCTGCCTTTACCCTTGATTATACTCGGCATACCTTTTGGATTATTTTCTAGTGTCCACTGACAAATTTGAATACCGTTTTTGAATATCCAAATTTCATCTAGATAAATGAATTTTACGTTTTGTTCCATGTATTCTCGGTATTTATCACAATATCGTACTATTTTTATTATATTTTTCTGTTTATCAGTAAGAATTTTCCTTCGATCAACTTTATTGTATTAGTATCCAATTTTTTTTTATGATATAATATAATGTTGACTTCGATCAATTGAAATCTAGGTGCTCTTTGGCCAGTTCGAAAAGGATATCTAAACTGATATATTCATTGTTTTTAATTCTAGCAAAAACAAAGTCATTCAATGTCTCTTTGAAGGAATAATCTTATCGCACAGGTTTTCTTCCACTGCTAATTCCAGGCTATAATAACATGCTAATATTCTACGGACAGGGCTTGGTGAAATCTGAAAATTTAAGAGACTTTGATCAATCAGAATACACTTTGAGTTGGTGAATGACAGTTTACCTGAAACACTAGCGGAAATATATGCCAGATCTTTGAAAAACTCGAAGTAACACCGACAAACTGCCTGGCGTTCTTTTGTTAGGCGCGATGTATCCTGGTCAATTCCAGCCATTTTGATAGCATAAGACAAAAAATACTCAAATTCACAGCAAATTTTTATAATTACATATTCACCAATATCTTCGATAAAATAATCAAAACAAGATTTCTATGGGTAATGTTAGTGTTATTCCTATACCAACCTGAATTAAGCAACCCAAAATATTACTGAATAGTCTATTACCAATTTGAATTCGATTTTTCACAGCCAACCGAGATGTCAATAATTCTTAAACGGAGTATAGATATACTCCGTTTAACCTCCCCTGCAAAAGGATGCCCATCAATAGGATTATGTCAGCTTCTTCAATAAACACATCCAAATCACTACACTACGTGGAAACAAAGTTTTCAATGATATTTTTATCTTTGCTCTTGTATCATTCATAGATATTTTATGTTTATTTATTATACTTATACTGTATAGTACCCTGTTCACATTCCCTCTGCTAATACACATGCTATATTGTTCCCAATTCGAAAGTATACTGATTTATTGTAAAATTGCTCATCAATTATAATATTTTCAATAAATTCAATAGATTCTTAATTTTTGTTTCTCTCTTATTTCTCAATACATTATAACGTTTTTTCCAATCCATTCTTTTGGGCCTGTGCTTGCGAAGTATCCAAAAATTTTTTTCTGTTGCAGCACTAGCTATCTGCTAGAATTCCATTAATTATCCTTCTTGAATCCTGACATAAAATGGTACTCTTATAGTTATATGGTTAGAATTTTGCTAGATTTCCAATATCAATAAATATTTATTTGAATGATCTTCAATTTTCCATGGTTGACTTTTATATGAACGATAAGTTCAGATAATTTCATATGAAAGCATTCCACGATATTTTTGCGCTTTCAAACCTGAATTCCCACGTTTAAACTGCAATCGAAATATTCCGGCTTAATTATTCGATAATTCCGATAATTCGTATACTCAACACTTTTTTAGGTTATATTCATGTTTTATTTCTATGATTAAAACAGTAACTTTTTTGTAACTAGAAATAAAGCCTCGACTGGACGTTCATGGCCTGCTTCGATGTCAATAATTCTTAAATGGACTATACTTCAACATACAACGTTGAAGTATCTAGCTGCTTCACGGCATGGTATATTTGATATTCTGTGATTCCATCTTTTGAAGTTGAAAATATATGTCACATGGACGTTCGTTTTTTGTTTCATGATCTTCGGTTGTATTCTGTCTATAAGGTATTGATGCATCGGTTGAGTTCAGAAATGGGCAAAATCTGCCTATTTTTCTTTCAAATTATTTGAAGAATACCGATTCGATCGAATTGAAACGTCCTGGGTAGTTGCAAAATGACGACACGTAGGTTCATGATATTCATGATAGGGATCGTATCACTAGAAGAAGAACAAGAAAAAATATTATCAAAAACTTCGGTATCTCCGAATTTATTCGCCATATCCTACCTGTCTACATAATAATATGTGGCATCGATAAAATGGGTGATATAAAAGAATTCATTTCACAGCCGCTCCACGCGAGAAGAAAATTGAGTTTTTGTGATCTTGTGTTGAAGAATTTCATATATTCCATATTATGCTGAATTTCATCTGTTGAAGTGTCGATTTTATAAAATGAAATTTTTCGTTACACTGATGGCCGGTTTCCTTCAAAGAATTTGTGGTTCTAAATTTCCCAGTTTCTGAATCTTCGGCTCGATAGTCTCGGAACGTCGGAACAGTGTGTCCTAATGTCAAATGAAAATACTTTTATCATACTTAATTTTTTACTAACAACATTTCAGAAACCCAAATTGATTGTTGTGTTGTTGAAGTTAATGTTGTGTCAGTTGAACTACATTTTGATCAGTCTTTCACAAATCGGGGCTTAATTTGATGAGACTGGACGCCCAGCAGCCTTGTGCGGGTTCAGATGGGCGAATGGATGAATAAAAGAAATTACGAAAAGCACTGCCGTGAAGGCAGGAGCTTTTGAGCGCTCGTACATGCACCTTGTAGGTGGATTCGCATTTTCCAGTTTTAGAAATCAATTGAAGGAATTTTCGGTCTGGACAAAATTTTGCACGTAGTTGGAAAACATTATTCCTCAGCTAGGTCCAAATATTTACGGAACCCCTAGTCTAATTTTGCTCATTGATGAAAGTGACCGCGATATTAGCGATCCAAACCCACCCTGAAAATTTCAAAATCCTAGGCCTTTCCGTTCAAAAGGTTCAATTTTCTATGGTTTCTATGGTTCTGGTCATGCGATTTGGACAAAATATTGCTTTAATATATCATTCTCGATTAAAATACAAAATTTCATCTCGATCGAATCCGTAGTTTCGAAATTATCGAGAAAACTAAATTTCAAACGACCATATTTACGGAACCCCTAGTATAATTTTGCTCATAGATGAACGCGATCACGAAATTCGAGATCCACACCTATCCTGAAAATTTCAAATCCCTCAAAAGTTACAATTTTCTATGGTTTCTATGATTCTGGTCATGCTATCTGGACAAAATTTCACATGTAGCTTGAACTCCTCATTCTCCATTTGAGTGCACAATTTCATTTTGATCAAATCTGTAGTTTTCGAGTAATCAGGGGAACAACACTTTGAACGGCCATATTTACGGAATCCCTGGTGGAATTTGGCCCATTAACGAACTCAACCGAGGCATTCGGGAACTGAACCCACACTGAAAATTTCCAGTCTCTAGGTTGTTTCGTTCGAGAGTTATCGTGCTTACGGCCGGACAGACGGACGGACAGACTCGAATTTTCCGACGGATTCGTCATCAGTGAGTCGAACATAGTCGATTGAGACCATTTTCGGCTCAAAATTCGAAAAATACAGACATCGTGACGAAATGATATAGCCCTCGTGTAAGTAGTACGAGCGCTCAAAAAGGCGCGCACATTCTTCCGACTTCACGTTAGTGCTTTTCAATTTTGTTTACATTAAGACGATTCTAGACGGATGTAATGTAACGCGTAATGCTTCGTTTGGCCAAACGAAGAATTCGCATTACCGATATAATGACTGTTTATCTGAAATTATAAAATTCAGTAATGAAATAAAAAAAAATTATCATTTGCACCTGTAGACCGGTTTCGATTCATATCAAATCTTATCAGTACGATTAGCAAAATGATAAATTCAATGTAAGAAACAGAAAACCTTTAAAACATAACACAGCGGTGATAGGATAAAATTTCTCCAGTCTCGCCACTTATCCGTTCCAAAAGCAACTGCCTCAAATATCTGCTGGCCATGAAATGTTTTCCCAACTCCCCTAGACAAAGACACAATGTGTGACCCGCCGTAAACATTACGAGCATATTGTCTTACATGGAAATTACAGCTATAACCTCATTCGTCTGAATAATTGACTAGAAAATATCGTCGGTAACCATAGCTCTTATGAAGTGCTGCAACCCACAATCAGTGGAAGAAACAAAATAAGGGGTTGAAAATTTTCAGGTGACTAATTTGTTATATACCTGAAAGCGTTCATCGCGAATATCTTGAAAACCCAACCGGTCTACAGGTGCAAATGATGAATTTGGTGATCTCTGGGGTGACATGAATTGTTTTGTTGGCTTGCTATTAGTTTATCTAGAATAATTTTTCTTATTTCATTACTGAATTTGATACTTTCAGAACAGCCATTATATTATTCTAGTCAATTATTCAGGCGAATAAGGTTGTATACTCGTAATGTCAACGGCGCACAGTGGTCCAGAATCGTCAAAAAGCGCTTGAAACTTGATTTTTTGAAGTATTTTTTTTGGTCTAGCTAGTACCTAATATGTGTTCACAATGACCTGACCATAACATTTCCTGAGTATCAGAGAGTCAAGATGGTTTGAGATCCGTAGGGAATTTTTACAACATGAACAAACGTGTAAAATGCTCAAAATTCACCTTTACTATTTCTTCAATTTTCTTTGATCTTTTCAAATAGAATGAACTGGAGTGTTTGTTATTCATCGATGTGTGATTCCAAAAGCAAGTAAATTATTTTTCTAGAATTTTTAGACAACATTAATAGATAGGAAGAGTTAACAATTGCCGAATTTTAGAGTATCAGGATTTCATTAAGCTCTACAGCTTTTGTGCATCCTTATGCACCGCTCATTTCAATGTAGAATCATTCGTTGTGATGTGAATAAACATACCCAACCTCATTTAGCTGCAGGAACTTGCAGGTTTGGGGGCTAGAGCTTGAGGAATGCTGGAAACATAGACTATTCCTATGGTGAAAGGGACTCCTCCTGGTCGACTTGCGGCATTTATGTCTGCTTGTCTGCGGGACTGAGTCTCTCAAGCAGTATGCGGAGGAACAATGGGCCACAAGGCCTCAGTTCAGCCCGGAGTGGGCACCGCACAGAGAAGAAGAAGAAGAAGAAACATAGACAGCGCACAGAGAGAGTTGTGAGTCTCAACCATCGAACCAGGTGAGAAGTGTAATTACATGAAGCTGATCACCAGTTGTCATTCGATATTCATTTACGAGCAGTTTTTAGAAGGTATAAAATTGAAAATGCTTTCTATAAAAGTTATAAATCGTGTTTTAGTGGAAGTGTTGTTCGAGTCGCGAGACAAAAGGGCAAATAATTTGCTCCATTTCCTCGACAGTGAATTTTCGATTGTTAATGACAATCGAGAGGCAATTGAGAGGGCATTAACCATGACTTTTCTGAAAAATTTTTCAAAAAAATGGGTCAAATGCCACCGAATCAAACGCGATTTTTTCAGAAACAATGTATTTTGGCTCGATAACTGTTTTTTTGAATGGGCTCCAATATCACCTGATCCCAGTCAAGTGCAATCCAGGGGAGGGGGCCGGCCACAAAAAGATTTTGTTAATCTGAGTGAAAGCTCTAAAAGACGAAGGGCCCAACTAGTTAATGGAAAATACTCCATCAATGAGCTGCAGTTTGCGCAAATGAGTGCTCTGCGAGCCAGTGGCAAAAAACATGTCGCTGATGCCATTGGTCGTTTGTTGGAAGATGGAATTGAGGGAGTTGAAGGAAACGATGGCGATGATTCCACTGTAACAACGTTCACCAAAGAGGAGGCTTGTGCTCTGTACTACGATTTAGGGCTGACCAAACGTCAGTACGCAAAGCTTCGCGAAGCCTTAAGCAAGAAACAATGCAGCGTACTTCCTTCCTATCACCGACTCTTGGAAGCTAAAAGCGATTGTTACCCCGATCTTTCCATTACTGAAGGCGAAGTCCGCATTCCGCTGCAAAGTCTGGTGGATTTGACAACATCTAGACTGCTACCCACGTTAGCCAGAGACCAAAAACCGCCAAGAACGAATCCTACTTTGTTGTGGAAATGGGGTTGTGATGGCTCCTCTAATCAAAGTGCTTACAAGCAAACCTTCAACGACCCTGAACTTAGTGAAGAAAGTGTCATCATGAGTTCTTCCGTTCCACTGCAGCTCACAGATTCTGGGGATCACACCATTAAATTTTAGGTTAATCCTCGCCCGTCTTCCACGAGAATGTGCCGTCCAATTTCCTTTATTTTTGCCAAGGAAACCGCGAAAAGAGTTTCAGATGAAGTGAAACGCATACAAGATCAGGTCGACGCACTTCATTCCACTCTGGTTACAATCAATGGGGCGAAATTTACCGTCCCCCACAAATTCCTTTTCACAATGATTGATGGAAAAATTAGACAAATCATCACCAAAACAACCTCTTCAGCCTGTTGCTGTATCTGCGATGCAAAACCATCTGAGATGAATGACCTATCATTAGTGAGTCAAAAGGCAATAAAGGTTGCTTCTACTGATTACGGCATGTCTACCCTTCATGCCTGGATCCGATTCATGGGGTGCATTCTCCATATCGGCTACCGTCTTCCTTTCAAAAAGTGGGCTGCAAGGTCAGACGAAGAGAAAGAAGTCATGAAAAACAGAAAAAAACTCATTCAGGGAACCTTGAGAGAGAAAGTAGGAATTGTAGTGGATGTTCCTTAGCAGGGGACAGGGTCGTCAAACGATGGAAATACGGCTCGACGTTTTTTCAGGAATTGGCAGATGGCTTCCGAAGCAACAGGCGTGAACCAACATTTAATACACAAGTTCTACGTGATCCTGCAAGTGCTTGCCAGTGGTGAACCTATCGACGCATCCAAATTCGAAATATACAGTCTCGAAACCTACGAGCTATTCGTCCGCCTTTATAGCTGGTATTATATGCCGTCATCCGTGCATATGATACTACAGCATGGAAAAATTTCGATAGAGTCTGTTATCATACCAATTGGGTGGTTGTCAGAGGAAGCCCAAGAGGCAAGGAATAAAGACTTTAGGAGATTTCGGCAGAATAATTCGAGGAAATGCTCTCGTCTTTCGACCAATGAGGACATCGTTCACAACCTCTTGGTATCGTCTGACCCGCAACTCTCTTCTTTCCGGCCTCAGTGGCAATCACAACAAGCTTTAGAACTGGAATCTGAAGCCAAACTTCTCCTCGCAGCATCGGCATCAGAAGTTGAGAATGCTGCTGTCGATAATCATGGGCTACCAAGTGAGGATAAAACCGATAGCGATGACACCTTGGACGTTAAAGAACCAGCTGCCCTCGATGTCATGGAGGTTGATTAGGTGAAGGCAAGGCGTTTTACGTTTTACCAGATTTGCAGAAGAATAATTGTCCCCAGGAAGCTTTTTATTTTATGGCCAATAAAGAAATTTGATTTTTTCAGCAGTTTCGCATAAGTTTTGAATTTTAGATGATGGATAACGCCAATCTAGAAGAAATTTGATTTTTTTAGTTGTTTCAAATTTTTGAATTTTTTTTATTCGACATTATTACCTTCATAAAAATGTTCAACTTCGATAACATTTGATTGACTTGTCAATACCTTCATTGTGGTTATGAGACTGATAAATGTACGAAATTTCAGGATTCTAGCCCAACTACTTCGAAAGTTATTGAGTTTCGAGCGCTTTTTGACGATTCTGGACCACTGTGCGGCGGGTAACTCATTGTGTCTTTGTCTGAAAGAATTGGGAAACTTTTCATGGCCTGCAGATACTCGAGACAGTTGCTTTTGGAACGGACAGGTGGCGTGAACGAAGAAATTTTCTCTGATCACTGCTGCGTTATGATTTAAAGGTTTTTTGTTTCTTACATCGAATTTATCATTTTTATAACTGTACTGATGATATTAAATATGAATCGAAACCGGTCTACAGGTGCAAATGAAGGATTTGGTGTTGGCCTGCTATTATTCAATCTAGAATAATTTTTCTTATATCATTCCTGAATTCGATAATTCGCATTACATTACGAGTTGCATTACGCGTTACATTACATCCGTCTGGACTCGGCTTTAAGTATTGTACCAGCTTGCCAGTTATGCTTGCACAATTCGCAATAACTCTGTTGTATTGTGTTGAAATGTGGGGCTTCAAATATTTGAATAGATTGACACCAAAAAACTGACCCATAAATGTACTTCCGGTTTCTCATATGAATATATATGAAAGTTGAACGTTGTGTTAATATTCATGATTCAGCTATTTTGCTGTGAAAATTAGGCTCAGGTGGGATATGATCCCAAACCTGTGTCCTTCGAAGATTACCTACCTACTATTTTTTGCGTTAGAATTAAGCAGCCCGAAATTATATTATAGTTTATTGTGATTAAAATCAATATTTTTATTCATCAAAATAACGACGTAACGAAGGAAGGAAGAAACTTCTATCAAAATAATAAAAAGTGGTAAATCTAACGCAATTAGTGTACCTCTCTCCCACCTACTAATTCCTAAAAGTTTCTATCAATTGAAAAATATGTACCATAGCTGAATAGAAAAACTTGATCACATCGTTTTAAATAAATCTCAAAAACTGTACTTGCAATAATTCATTCAATTTCAATCACGACTTAATAAAATTTTCTGAAATAGAGTTGTTGACGAGAGTTTCATCGATTTGGTCGGTTACGTTTCGATGTGACAGACACCTGGAAAAAAAAGTACGATTGTTTCTCGGAAACGTCATTACATAAAAGCTGAAATATTCTGTTCGGATCGGAAAATCTTGATTTGACGCAATCGAGATGAGGGTTTTTATTAAATATTGAATTAGACGGTAATTCCTTAGCCGATGATTGGGAAATTTCAGCCCACTATCGAATCACGCGAACAACTTGAATTTTGTATTGGTAGGAATCCGACTATTTCTATCAACAGTTTACCTTTTGAATCGTTCGCGGGGGGTTACACAGTTTACGTTTTGGGTAGTGTAGATTTTAAAATTGAAAAAGAGAATCTATCTGACCATGATCTTGTAGCGTAGCTACATCTCCGTGTGCACACGATGTGCTAGAGGCTCATGATAAACTGCAGGTAAATAATACTCCATATCTTTTCGCTCTTCTTCAACCAATAGTGACTTCAAAATGTCCGAAGAAATCTATTCCTGTATTCACAAATGCTCTTTGAGGCTGTGGTTTCTTCAACCTGAAAACAGGTAACTGACCCATTTGTGCTACTTGAGGTGTTGCTCTTCTTATACAGCAAATTGGACAATATCTCATCGTTCTTTCGAATTCCTTCAACGGATTTCTAGCACCTTGAAAATATGTGGCATTATGACTGAATATTATAGAAGGGATTCCTCGACGGGAAATGAACCTTTTTAAAATGAGTAAGAACGACTCTGTACTCAAACTTGAAACAAGTTCGATGTGAACTACTCGAGTTGTCATACACACAAAAACTGGTGGAGATATGCCTGCCTATTGAAGAGAAAATGAATTTGCGTACCCCTCTACCAGAGTAGCAGTGAACAAAATTACTCAAAGATTTAATTTTAATTGTTTGATTAAAATGAAATGCAGTGGTTGATGAGTACAAGGCGAAGAAAAGAAAATAAACACTCTCGATCACTACCCTAATACCTACACTAACTTGCACCTAAATCGGTAATGACAAAACTTTAATCAGCCTAACTTGGCTAAGTTCAACTATAACTCTCTGTTACTATGACAGACCAATAACGGTAATTCAATAACACAATATAACCAAAATAATTGGTTAACAACGACTATACTCTAAAAATCCTGAAGGGATATACTGGTACCGTTGTTGGTACCCAAACGCAATTTGTGAAGTGCACCCCACTATAACTGCTAACAAGCTTACAACAGCTATACCCAACCAAAAATTATATCACTTAATTACAAGTTATCAACCGATATGCGGTATGATCTCCGAGTTAAGTTATCGTTAGTTACAGTCAATGATCTTATTGTCTGTGCGGAGCACTGGTTACCTTAACCCATAAGAGAGTTCCCATGTAGAATTCACAGTGCAGTGCCAGCACCCAAACAATGCTTGTACGAAATGGGCTCGTACACTTCAACAGCTTACACTCGAAATACAGACTGAATTACAGCCTCCGCCGTATACGTGAACCCATATACTTGAATGCCGTATACTTGAACCACAGCTTCCGCCGTATACGTGAAACCTCTTGAACTTTCGCCGTATACGTGAATTACAGTATCCGCCGTATACGTGAAACCTCTTGAACTTCCGCCGTATACGTGAACCCTAATAAAGAAATATAAGACATGGTTCTTACTATTAAAATGATTTCATACCTCTAAGTTGTTGTTCGAGGGAATTAAAGTGAGATGTATTCAGTTCTTCGTGGAAAGTCCAACAGAAAATTCTTTTTCAACAACAATTGTCGCAATCGAAACCTAATAAAAGATGTTCAGTCAGTGGTTCAAGGAACGAAAGGATATTCATACCTCTTATATGTCCTAGAGTTGATTTGGAAGAATAGCAGTCCTTGTGGAAAAATATAAAACGTTAATCCCAGAAATATTCCAGTAAACCTCACAGGGAATTCTTCAAATTGAAGTTATAATCGCCTATAACAAGGATGATCCAAGATCACAATTTCTTCAATTCAAAAGTCTTCTCTCCGTTTTCAATATACTCAACCAATATGACAGTCACACAGAATATCCCATTGACACCTAATTGCCAAAGTTCACATAGAGATACCAACTGTCAAACAGAAATTTGACAACCAAGAAAAAGAATGAAAAGAAATCGAAAATTATTTGATAATGCTATTCGACAATTCCCATTGAGATGTTCTACCTAGTATACACTAAATAAGGCATTTTGTAAATTCAAATCCATGGTAACGGCTATAAGTCCGGAAATCATACGTAAAGGCTAAAAAGATCTTACCCGTGACATAAAAGGGTAACGGAATGACAATGACGGACTCTACAGTTAACCTCACAAATTCCAAAACAAAACAAACAGAAGAAACGAATTTCAGCAATTCAAGCATGGAGATTCAGGAAACATCACATTACATTAGCGAGATGATAAATATATAACGTGCCAAAGAGGAAGGAATTCAAACATTGAAAATAGAAAAGATAGCGTTAGGTGGAATTTCGCAATTTTCCATGGTGCATGGTGGAAATAAACAAGGATGTGAAATTATAACGTTACAGAGCCCATCTAGCGGCCAATATTTTTGTCGAACATTTGAAAGTGTGTTCTGAGGACCGGCATGCAAGAGCGTCAAATGCTCTGATTTTAGAATAAGTGTTGAAATATGATTTCTGGAGGGAAGTAACATAGGGAACTTTTGATTGTATGGTATGTTAGCATTCGAAAGTCTACCACTTACTCTCAAGAGTCCAGATGAGTCAAGAAAAGGATTCAGTTTTTGTACAGCTTTATTTTTTAGAATTTTTCTCTTTTGAATGTTTTCAATTTCACTGGAAAAATATTTTTGTTGACATATTGAACAAGTTTATTTTCTGCCGAGACCAATTCAGAAACAGAAAGCGAACCAATAAATTTGTTAATGAATCGCAAACAATATGCTATTAATCTTTTTAGGCGAAATAATTCAGCAAACGGCGTGAATACATGATCTGCCTCATTTTGAATAAGATGGACTGTTTTTATTTGTTCAGGGAGATCTGCAATGATTTTTCCGAATTCAAACTGTGTCAGATCTAGATTTGATTGAAGGAGAAAATCGGGACCGTGCCACCATAAATCTGAGGCAAGTAATTGTGATGGCAATGAACCTCTAGAGAGTACGAGGTTTGCCTTTTATACAGGGTGTTTCATTGGTAACTGTACATGCGTTAACCTGAGGTAGAGCTACCCTGGACGAGTCCAAAATACATATATGTGATAGGTCTAATTAACTTCATAGCCGAGATACAGGGTGATTTATGTATTCATCAATATTTTCAATTGCTTATTACTTTTGAACCATCCAGTATAATCGATTGATATTTGAGACGTAAGACATACTTCCATGGCTGAATCGATTCATCTTTGAGTTGATCAGAAAATGCAGGTCCGTATCAGAAAAATATGGCCCTTTTCGCAAGCTGAGATTCAACACCCTGTATGAAGGAATATTGAAATTTTATTAAAATATTCGGAAAGAGCAGTGAATTTTCGATGGGGATCAGTAGATTTCAGTGTCCGCACGTCGTTTGCCCCATCAAAAATTTTGTCTAAAGATTTAATTCGATAGTAAAATTTCACTTACTCCAGAATAATGTCGTACATCGAGATTGAATTCGAAAAATTTTGGGTTGGACTGATGAAATATTTGTATTTTTTTGCATATTCTAATGAATAATTTCAAGAATTTTTCAGAAAAATATGGATTTCGATTCAGTCATGCGAAATGATCAACAGTCAGTTAATAAATAAACAAATGAGTAAACAAGTAAAACATTTGAAAGAAATCATAAAAGTGTCTCAAAAGTGCCACTGTTTTGCTCCATGTACATTCTTGCTCTTCTCAAATTAAGTCTTATAGCCTTTTTGATCATTTCTGGAACACTACGGATCTTATTGCAGGCAACTTCGATTCGTTGTAGGATAATATCCTCACTTTCAATCTCAAACGCACATACTGAACGAAATAATTGATAGGATTGAAATCTGGTGATCTACGGGGCCATGCATGCGGTCCACCTCTGCCTATCCACATATTTGGAAAGTTCTGATCCAGAAAGTTCCTAACAAAAGCTCTCAAATGGAGGGAGCCCCAGCATGGAAATACATTCTTGCAATGTTCGCACCGTCGAGTAGTACAGGCAGATGATTTCGAAGGAAATCCAAATAAATATCACCAGTAAGACGTCTTGGCAGAATGTGAGGCCAAATCAATCGATCATTATAAATTCCACACAATACATTAATTGAAAATTTGTACTGGGATTTCATGTAGCTGACTGTGTGTGGATTTTCTTCCGAAGAGCCATATTTCAGAGGGATGGAGTCTTCAATTTGAGGAATTTGCATCGATGGGCAAAATAAAATCCACATGTAGTCTTGTTTACTCATTTGTTTAGTTTTTCACCATTGATCATTTAGAATAAATTATTCAAAATCAACATTTTTCTGAAAAATTCTTGAAATTATTCATTAGAATATGAAAAAAATACAATTATTCCATCAGCCCAACAAACAATTTTTCGAATTCAATCTCAATGTACGACATTATTGTGAAGAGAGTGGAATTTTACTATCGAATTTAATCTTCAGACGAAAATTTTGATGGGCAAAGGACGTGCGGGACACTGAAATCTACTAATGCCTATCGAAAATTTTCTGCTCTTTCCGAATATTTTGATAAAATTCCAATATTCCTTCATACAGGGTGTTGAATCTCAGCTTGCGAAAAGGGCCATATTTTTCTGATACGGACCTGGATTTTCTGATCAACTCAAAGATGAATCGATTCACCCATGGAAGTGTGTTTTACGTTTCGAATATCAATCGATTATACTGAATAGTTCAAAAGTTATAAGCAATTGAAAATATTGATGAATACATAAATCACCCTGTATCTCGGCTATGAAGTTAATTAGACCTATCACATATATGTTTTTTGAACTCGTCCAGGGTAGCTCTACCTCAGGTTAACGTATGTACATTTACCAATGAAACACCCTGTATTTCGGGATTGGAGAACCCTAGTGTTGCAATCTGGAAACTGACCACTCTATCGTAAAGTTAGACTCTTCTTTGTTATACGTACTTAGAACGTTTTGAAATACGACCGCTATTTGTTTTATTTACATTAACTTGAAAGATTCATCTCGACCAAAAAATGGAATTTAATCGTGAACATTTTTGTACGATTTTTTGTTACCACTTTCGACGTGGATTAACTCAGCAACAGTGCATCGATGAACTTAATCAAATTTTTGGCGATGAATCTCCATCAAGGACCAATGTTTATCGATGGTATGATGAATTCAATCGAGGTCGTAGTCCACTTCAAGAAGAATTTCGTGAAGGTCGTCCAAAATCAGTTGTTCTTCCGGAAACCATTGATGTTGTGCGCGATTGTGAAAGATCGATATGATCTATCGTGAGATTGAGACAACCTTAGGCATTAGCGGGACCAGCATACACTAGTGATGTTTTTTTGTACTGAGCGAAGTGATTTATGTCAGTTGAATCACATAGATCAGTTTAAGCGATCGTTCTTTCGTTTTCAATCAGTTCCCTCTTCCACAACTCCAAAGTGATTGCAAGTGATTATTCTGATCGCGAAATTTCTTATTTCAATTAGATCACATTGGTAAAGTAGTAATTTGAAGTTTGACATTATAGAATTTTATATACATAGAAGTGAGCGCATTCTTTCGGGCTTTAAGTGAATGAATGTGTTCTGATCGCAAAATCGCTTTCACTTAAATCACATAAGTTTCATCAGTTGAATCAGTACGAAAAAACACTACTATTCAATATTGCATGAACATTTGACTGTCGAAAAATTTGTTCGCGTTGGATCCCACAAAATTTACCAATCGTTCAAAAAAAGGCTCGTGTCGATTGGTCGGAAGAAATGCTCGAAAAATACGATCGCGATGCTTCAAAAAACAACTATGAGATCGTGACAGGTGACATATCGTGGATTTACGCGCATTAACCCGAAAGTAAATAGCTGTCGACTTTATGGTTGTTTCAAGATGAGCCAAAGACCACAAAATTTGTTCGGGCACGAAGGACTTCCAAGCAAATGGTCACCTGTTTTTTAGGAAAAACTGGACATGTTGCAACCGTACCACTAAAACAACGCAGAACAGTCAATTATGAGTGGTACACAACCATTTGTTTGTCCGTTGTCTTCCAAGAAATGAGGAAAACCAACCGCCGAAGACGGATCACTCTCCACCACGACAATTCGAGCTTGCACACATCAGCTCGTCAACTGCATTTTTGAGCACTCGAAACGTCGATTTGATTAGTCTTCCGCCATATAGTCCTGAGTTGGCACCGAATGACTTCTTTTTATTCCTGTACGGAAAAATAAACTGAGAGGTCAACGTTTTTCGACACCTGCAGAAGCGGTTCATGCGTTCAGAATGCATGTTTTGGAGATACCTCAATAAGAGTGGCAAACGTGCTTCGACGAATGGATCAAACGCATGCAAAAGTGTATAAATCTTCATGGGGGATATTTCGAAAAACAATAAAGCGATTTTCGATGATTAGTATTAGTTTTTGTTCTCTTATCCCGAAATATAAAAAGCAACCTACGTATATCCGCAGGATTCAGCTTCGATCTAATATGTCGCCAAGTAGCATCTTTGGAATTGTCTTGAATTAGAACTATTCTATTCGAAACAAATACAGACCAACATGATGGATGAGATCGAATCCACGCTAATACTATTTCCGAATCAGACCAAAGATTTATGGAATCAATATTTCGTAAGTGAGTTTACAATAAAGTTGATATTTTTGAAACGAGGGTTGATAGAAGTAGTGCGCCCATTAGTTCGAGTTTAGTTATAGACTAGAGTTTAGGTATAGACAAAATTTTAAAAGGTGCAACACGACTTTCAGCTGTAATTAGATGTGAAGTTATTGAATTATCTGCGTAGGGTGTACGTAAATAAACACAAGCTGCGTACGCCTGAGAACTGGAATCACAGAATCCATGTATTTCATATTGAACGACATTGGAATGAAACTGTAGAATAGTTCTAGGAATTTCTAATTTAGAAAGCATTGAAAGATTTTTCAAGAATGTTGATCATTCAGAAAGAATTTCGGAGTCTTTACTTTCGTCCCAACCAGTTTTTGCGATCCAAATTTTCTGCATAAGGATTTTTACACTTACCACAATGGGATTTGTCAATCCTATAGGGTCATAAATTGATGCGATTATTGAAAAAACTTCTCTTTCACTATAAGACTCTTTTATAGAAATAGTAGGTAATGAAATAACGAATTTATCAGAATGAGAGTTCCAAATAAAACCTAGAATTTTATTGGATGAATTTTCGGGATTTATAACATAATTGTGTTGTTGAGAATTCAACGAAATACTATTTGAGAATTCTTGCGAGTTGGCTCCCTATTTATGGAGAGATATACAGGCTGATTGTAAGCATTGGGTGAGTTGATTGTGTGCCTCAAATAGAGTAGGTATATCATGACAACCATGAAGGATATCATCTACGTAGCAAGCCTGCAGAAGTGCTTCACTTGCCAGAGGAAATTTGACTTCATTGTAAATTGTTAATTCTTTGAGACATCTTGTGCTAATGAAAGGAGCAGAATTTGTGCCATAACTAACTGTTTGTGATTCTATGCACTTCAGTTGATCTTAAGGATTCCCACGCCAGAGAATGTTTTGCAAAAATGTGTGATTTGAATTAATTTGAATTTGTCAGAACATTTTCTGAATGTCAACAATTAGGACATATCGTCGTGTTCCGGAGAAAACTACGTAACTCCACATATTTCAAGAAATGGTATTTTAGTGCAATCTGTTGGGCAACATAGTTACTAATATGCTTGCAAATTACAAAACTCTCAAAATGATCGGGTATAATTTAAATTCAAAAAATTACGAAGAGCACTGCCGTGAAGTCAGGAGCTGTTGAGCGCTCGTACATCCACCTTGTAGGTAGATTCGCATTTTCCGGTTTTAGAAATCAATTGAGGGAATTTTCGACACCTGTCAAAAAAATTCTGAAACTTAGGCGAAACTCCAGACTTCATGTCAGTGCTTCAGCTGACCAATTTATTCTCGATAATTCACTAGAATTTTCTACGGTATCTATGGTCTTGGTGATGCGATCTGGACAAAATGCACGTAGTTTGAATACATTATTCCTCAGCTAGGTGCAAAATTTCATTCCAATCCAATCAATAGTTTCGAAACTATCAGAAAAAAAATATTTTGAAGGGCCATATTTAAGGAACCCCTAGTCGAGATACTAACCTACCCTGAAAATTCCAAGTTCCTAGGCCTTTCTCTTCGGAAGTTATAATTTTCTATGCTTTCTATGGTTCTGGTCAAGCGATCTGGATAAAATTTCACATGTAGCTTGAACACCTCATTCCCCATTTAAGTGCAAAATTTCATCTCGATCAAATCTGTAGTTTTCAAGTAATCAGGGGAACAAAACTCTGAACGGCCATATTTACGGAACCCCTGGTGGAATTTGGCCCATTAACGAACTTAACCGAGGCATTTGGGATCTGAACCTACACTGAAAATTTCAAGTCTCTAGGTTGTTCCGTTCGAGAGTTATCGTGCTTACGGACGGACAGCCGGACGGACAGACTCAAATTTTCGTCGTACTACTTACACGAGGGCTATAGCATTTCGTCACGATGTTTGTATTTTTCGGATTTTGAGTCGAAAATGGTCTCAGACGACTATGTTCGACTCACTGATGATGAATCCGTCGAAAAATTCGAGTCTGTCCGTCCGGCCATCCGTCCGGCCCTCCGTCCGGCCGGGTGGCTAGCCGTATACACGATAACTCTCGAACGGAATGTCTTAGAAACTTGAAATTTTCAGGGTAGGTTTGTATCTCGAATGCCGCGGTTAAGTTCGATATTGGGCAAAATTCGCCGAAGGGTTCCGTAAATATGGCCGCGCGAAATTTTGTTTTCCTGGCTACTTTGGAAATACAGATTCGATCGAGGTGAAATTTTGCACTCAGGTGGAGAATTACGTGTTTAAGTTGCATGCAAAATTTGGTCGAGCTCGCCTGACCAGAACCATAGAAAACAGAAAATTATAACTTCCGAAGGAAACGGCCTAGAAACTTGAAATTTTCAGCATAGGTTTGGATCTTCAATGTTGCGGTCAATTTCATCAATGAGAAGAATTAAACTAGGGGTTCCGTAAATATGGCCGTTTGAAATTTAATTTTCTTGATAATTTCAAAACTATAGATTTGATCGTGAAGAAATTCTGTATTTAAATTGAGAATGATATATTCGAGCTACATTTTTTCAGATCGCATGATCAGAACCATAGAAACCATAGAAGATCATAACTTTCGAACGGAAAGGCCTAGGGACTTGAAATTTTCAGGATAGGTTCGAAACGCGAATTTCGCGGTCACGTTCATCAATGAGCAAAATTAGACTAGGGGTTCCGTAAATATAGCCGTTCAAACAATTTTTCTCCTGATAATTTCGAAACTACCTATTGAATTGGAATGAAATTTCGCACATAGATGAAGAATAATGTTTTCAAACTACCAGGGTAATTTTGTCCAGATCGCATCACCAAAACCATAGATACCGTAGAAAATTCTAGCGAATTATCGAAAAAAAAATTGGTCACCGAGGCACTGACTTCAGGTCTGGATTTTCGCCTTTGTTTGAAATTTTCTTTGACAGCTGTCAAAATCTCTCCAATGGGTTTTTAAAACTGGATAATGCGAATCTACCTACAAGGTGTATGTACGAGCGGTCAAAAGCTCCTGACTTCACGGCAGTGCTTTTCTAAATTTTTTGTTTCTCCTGTGAAATTTTGTTACAGTTGGTTACGCAATTTTCTGCTGAAGGCTGTACCTTATTACCTTCGAGCATAATGTCATTGATAGAAAAACCCGATGAAGATTTCATCGAACCATCGAAAACTACTCGGAGTTTAGTTGTCAGGCTTTGCTCACGCATTACACAATGATGAGAAAACAAATAATTGTTATGGAATAGTTCATTTTTTAATGCTAAGGGTACATATTTTGCATGTCCTAGGGATATATAATTCTTTATGAAATCCGAATACTGATATTTCAGTTCCTGAGTATTTTGAAGTTTTTTTTCGAGATTCAAGAATCTTCATGGTTCGTTTGGAGTTTTGAATGCTGGGTCAACTTGAAATCTACCAGATGGTAACCGAATGGTTGTGTTTTTGAATATTTGTTCAGCTTGTTCTTCTGCTGAAGATAAAATGGGTTCATATTGATTTGGTATCTCTTCAATCTCCCAGAACGTAGTAAGAATATTATATAATGTATCTTATTGGTTTTTGATCGAATTTGAAGATTGGACAATTGCTAAGTGAGTAGCGCGAGACATGTAGGATGACTGTGGGATTTTTCCTGCAATTAGATATCCTAAGTGTGAATTTCGAAGAACAGGTAGTCCAGGATCTGATCCAATAATACCATCGATAATTATTTCAAAATAAATATCTGCACCTAAAAGAATATCAATGTTGGAAGGAGTATTGTATTTAACATCTGCTAATTCAATATCAATAGGAATTGGAAGATAACACAAGTTGATATGTGACTGTGGTTGTTTGCAAGATATATTTCTGAGGATAGCACAGGAAACCTTAAACTTTCGATCAGGACTAGACATTTTCACGTCCTCCTTTTAAAAACATGTGTATCAGGTTAACAGGATGATAGGACTTTTTTGATGATTGTAAACACTTTCTCTAGCTTAGATAGAGTTAACCTGATACACATCTTTCGATCAGGGTATACTTACGAATGAATTGTTAGATCAATCATTCTATTTGACATAGAACAACTTTGTGAGATGCAAGAAATCTGTATAGTTTGATTGTAAGATTTGAGATTGAGTCTGTTGACCAGATCTTCGGTAATAAAAGATCTTTGACTGGCGGAGTCCGTCAAACAACGAACTATGACTTGCTTGTTGTGCGAACCATGCAATTTTACAGAGGCAGTAGCTAGAAAGACTTCGTTTTAAGAAGAAAGAGCTGAAAGACTAGACATATTTTGAACTGGACTAATTTTTCATTACGGTTTGGAATAAATGGTTGAGCACTAGTGGACAAATAAATGAGTAGCTGCTTGCTATTGATTCCGAAATTGTGAATGATTATTTGATCTGAATGAGTCATTATTAGATCTTGAAATAGGAGCTGTATTAAAATAATTTCGAATTGAACTCTTATTGAAATGGAGCAAGCTATGATGCATTCTATGGCAATTGGAACATGTGTGTTGACTAGAACACGATTATATATTATGGCAATTTAAACAAGCATTCTTTTCTTTCACTACAATGTGGCGATCGTACAAGAATTTTCTGCATGAATATATTCTATTTTCTTCAGTATTACACATAAAACATTTGAAGAATATACTTCTGTTCGAAGTGTTAGCATGATGAGAACTAGTATGAGCATATTTTGGGGAAGTTTTGAGTTTTGACTGTCCAGTTGGTTCGGTTGAACCCAAATTTTCGAGTACCTTATATTTATTTTCTAAAAAATCAATGAATTCTAGGAGCGTTGGAAAATCTGAAGTATTCCTCTTTTCTGCAAAATCTTTTGTGTGAGCAAAATCCAATTTCTGGGTAAAAATTTGTATAAGAATTAAATCAGTTAATTTCTCCGATAAATTATAAGTTTTTAGAGCTGCAATATTGGTCTCTATTTGAGTAATGAAATCTCTTAACCAGTGTTCGTTACTTTTCGTCAAGGAAGGGACACTCAATAGTTTGCAAATATAAGCACTGACAATAAGATATGAATTATCATATCTGTCTTTTAAAGTATTGATTGCAATGGAAAAATTTAAACCGACAACTTCCAAATTTTCAATTAGGTGTAACGGTTTTTTGGATACAGCTGATTTCAAATACATCAATTCTGGAATATCAGACAATTTTTTCATTATCTGTTATGAGAGCATTGAATAATTCAAAGAAACTTTGCTATTGTTTGATGTCACCCGAGAAATTAGTTATTGAAATTTCCGGCAACTTAATGCTAGAATGAGATATTGAGGACTTATTAGGTCTTTGTCTTCGAACTGATTCATAATTTTAGTTGCAACAGACATTGCATTATAATATTGGGTTTCAAAAATGTCCCTGTCATCTCCATATGATTCAGAATCAATTAAGTACAACTGATTTTGAAGTTCATCATAATTTTTGAAGATTTGCACTAATTGATCTTTACGAATTTACGGAACCAATTGTCCATTCTAGTTAATTCACCTTTGACCAAATTATCAACTTCAGTCATTTTGACAACAAAATAATTCAGAAAATAAATGAAAAATAAAGTTATAGTTCATTTAAGAATTATTGACATCGAAGCAGGCCATGAACGTCCAGTCGAGGCTTTATTTCTGGTTACAAAAAAGTTACTGTTTTCATCATGGAAATAAAACATAAATATAACCCAGAAAAGTGTTGAGTATACGAATTATCGAATAATTAAGCCGGAATATATCGATTGCAGTATCTACATGGGAGTTCAGGTTTGAAAGCGCAAAAATATCGTGGAATGCTTTCATATGAAATTATCTCATATAAAAGTCAACCATGGAAAATTAAAGATCATTCAAATAAATATTTATTTTCACTCAGGACCATGCAATATTTATTGGTATTGGAAATCTTGCAAAATTCTAACCATATAACTGTGAGAGTACCATTTTATGTCAGGATTCAAGAAGGATAATTGATGGAATTTTAGCAGGTAGCTAGTGGTGCAACAGAAAAAAAATTGTCGATACTTCGCAAGCACAGGGCCAAAAGAATAGATTGGAAAAAACGTTATAATGTATTAAGAAATAAGAGAGAAACAAAAATTAAGAATCTATGTAGTACATGAAGAATTTTGGCATGAAATTTGTACCGAACTATGAATATATGAACCAATTTGTGAATTATTTATTGCTCGGTTTTTAATACTTCAAGAAAGTCAATTTTTATTTTCATTCATTGAAACTGTCCATGAATTATTGAAAATATTATAATTGATGAGCAATTTTACAATTATTCAGTATACTTTTGAATTAGGAACAATATAGCATGTGTATTAGCAGAGGGAATTTGAACAGGGTACTATACAGTATAAGTATAATAAATAAACTCAAAATATCTATGAATGATACAAGAGCAAAGATAAAAATATTGAAAACTTTGTTTCCACGTAGTGTAGTGATTTGGATGTGTTTATTGAACGAGCTGACATAATCCTATTGATGGGCATCCTTTTGCAGGGAAGGTGTCAATATTTCAATAACCCATTTATGAAATAATTCACCATTCATAGTAATCCTTATCATTAATACCACTGTCAAGAATCGGATCACATCCAGTTAAAAATCCATCAATTTTTCCAGCATTCAAAATAGTGCACCTTCTGCCTTTACCCTTGAATATACTCGGCATACCTTTTGGATTATTTTTTAGTGTCCACTGACAAATTTGAATACCGTTTTTGAATATCCAAATTTCATCTAGATGAAGGAATTTTACGTTTTGTTCCATGTATTCTCGGTATTTATCACAATATCGTACTATTTTTATTATATTTTTCTGTTTATCAGTAAGAATATTCCTTCGATCAACTTTTTTGTATTTGTATCCAATTTTTTTATGATATAATATAATGTTGACTTCGATCAATTGAAATCTAGGTGCTCTTTGGCCAGTTCGAAAAGAATATCTAAACTGATATATTCATTGTTTTCAATTCTAGCGAAAACAAAGTCATTCAATGTCTCTTTGAAAGAATAATCATATCGCACAGGTTTTCTTCCACTGCTAATTCCAGGCTATAACAACATGCTAATATTCTACGGACACGTTGAGTCGGTGAATAACAGTTTACCTGAAACACTAGCGGAAATATATGCCAAATCTTTGAAAAACTCGAAGTAACACCGAAAAACTGCCTGGCGTTCTCTTGTTAGGCGCGATGTATCCTGGTGAATTCCAGCCATTTTAATAGCATAAGACAAAAAATACTCAAATTCAGAGCAAATTTTTATAATTACATATTCATCAATATCTTCGATAAAATCATCAAAGCAAGTTTTCTATGGGTAATGTTAGTGTTATTCCTATACCAACCTGAATTCAGCAACCCAAAATATTACTGAATAACCTATAACCAACTTAAATTCGATTTTTCACAGCCAACCGAGATGTCCATAATTCTTAAACGGAGTATAACTCATCAGTCGACAGCGGCCACCCCTTACAGCTTTGAGCGCGTGATCGGCGTTTTCCAAAATGTCCGCTTCAGTCACGTGGGTTCTTTGGTACTTCAATTTTTGAGCGCTCGTACTACTTACACGAGGGCTATATAATTTCGTCACGATGTCTGTATTTCTCGAATTTTGAGCCGAAACCGAATCCGAATCCGTCGGAAAATTCGAGTCTGTCCATCCGTCCGGCCGGCCGTATACACGATAACTCTCGAACGGAATGTCCTAGAAACTTGAAATTTTTAGGGTAGGTTCGAATCTCGAATGCCGCGGTTGAGTTCGTTATTGGGCAAAATCCGCCTAAGGGTTCCGTAAATATGGCTGCTCTAAATTTTGTTTCCCTGATTTCTTCGAAACTACTAATTCGATCGAGATGAAGTTTTGCACTCTAATGGAAAATGATGTGTTCAAGCTACATGCAAAATTTTGTCCAGCTCGCATCACCAGAACCATAGAAACCCTAGAAAATTGTAACTTTTGAACGGAAACGCCTAGGGACTTGAAATTTTCAGGATAGGTGTGGATCTCGATTGTCGTGATCACTTTCATCTATGAGCAAAATAATACTAGGGGTTCCGTCAATATGGTCGTTTGAAATTTAGTTTTCTTGATCATTTCCAAACTACAGATTCGAACGTGATGAAATTTTGTATACTTATGGAGAATGATATATTCAAGCTACATTTCTCTAGATCGCATGACCAGAACCATAGAAACCATAGAAAATCATAACTTCCGAACGGAAAGGCCTAGGGACTTGAAATTTTCAGGATAGGTGAAGATCTGAAATGTGGCGTTCACGATTATCAATGAGCAGAATTATACTAGGGGTTCCGTGAATACAGTCGTTTGAAATTTTGTTTTCTCGATAATTTCGAAACTACGGATTCGATCGAGATAAAATTTTGTATTTTAAACGAGAATGACATATTGAAGCAACATTTCGTCCAGATCGCATGACCAGAACTATAGAAACCATAGAAAATTATAACTTCCGAAAGAAAAGGCCTAGGAACTTGATATTTTCAGGGTGGGTTTGGATCGCGAATTCCACGGTCACGTTCATCAATGAGCAAAATTAGACTAGGGGTTCCGTAAATATGGCCGTTGATTTGATTGGAATGAAATTTTGCACCTAGCTGAGGAATAATGTATTCAAACTACGTGCGAAATTTTGTCCGGATCGCATCACCAAGACCATAGATACCGTAGAAAATTTTAGCGAATTATCGAAAAAAAAAGTGGTCACCTAAAGCACCGACTTGAAGTCTGGATTATCGCCTTAGTTCGAAAATTTTTTGACAGCTGTCGAAAATTCCTTCAATTGATTTCTAAAACTGGAAAATGCGAAACTACCTACAAGGTGCATGTACGAGCGCTCAAAAGCTCCTGCCTTCACGGCAGAGCTTTTCGTAATTTTTTTTGATTCTATTCGTTATTGTGATTTCATTAACATTTCAATATTTCCTTATGCGGTTTCGTACTCAGGTTTATGATGATATGAATCTTTAGCAATTAGATAATAAATATTTCTACCATTTCTTTGGATTGTCGCTACTTCTCCTGATAATTTATTCTGGGCTTTCAAATTATCTGTTAGTCCAAATTTCTGTTTAAAATCAAGGGTTATTCCTTTATTCATATAAAATCTTTTGAAACGCAATGTGCTGAAGCATAATTCTTTGGGGCTTCAAATGAATCACCTGTTTTTTCCGTTATTTTAGGGAAATCTTTGATATTTCGTAATTCAGAATTTTCCATAAAATCTTTTGAAGTCCATTTATCATTTGATTCTAAAATAATTCACAAAGGGCATCAGCATTATCTGTGAACATTTTTTTATATCATATCTCGTAATCAAATTTTCTAATTTTATTCCCCATCGCATGAAGCGGAAATTCGGTTCTTTTAACGAAAATAACCAAATTGAAGATTAATGATCCGTATGAATCGTGAATTTCCTACCGTATAGATATGGTCTGAAATATCCACATGACCACACAACTGATGAAAGTTATTTTTCTATTGTTCTGTAACGAGTTTCAGCAGAAATAAATAATCGGCTTGCGAATTCTATCGGAAGGTCATTCGGAATATCACCTTGAGATAAAACGGAGCCTATCGCGAATCCAGACGCATCAAAAATCAGAGTATCTCAATACAGGTTGATCCAAAAATTTTTTTTTGCATATTTCGAATGCTTCAATATATTTCGGATCACGAATATCAATTTTGAAATCTTTTTTTGAACATGAAGTTAAGGGTTTGTAATCTTGGCAAAATAAGGGATGAATTTCCTATAACATCCTACAAGTCCAAGAAATGATTTTGTTTCTCTAGAGGTTTTTGGATTTGGGAATTTATTGACTGCTTTTAAAGGTGTGTACAGACATGCTCCGAATATCGTACCGAACCGTGTCGCGTATCCCGACGCGATCAGCGAGAGCGAATCAAATTCATCGCACGCAGAGGTGCAATTTTAATTCGTGAATTTGATTCGCTCTCGCTGATCGCGTCGGGATACGCGACACGGTTCGGTACGATATTCGGAGCATGTCTGTACACACCTTTATATAACGTCGTGTTCCGGTGAAAACTACGTAACTCCACATTTTTCAAGAAATGATATTTCGGTGCAATCTGTTGGGCAACATAGTTACTAATATACTTGCAAATTACAAAACTCTCAAAATGATCGGGTATAATTTTAATTTTAGAAAATGAAATCTACGTATCTCCTACCGCGTTTGGGAAAAATGCGTAACTCCCGTATTTCCCATACTAAATCAGTCATACTAACAGGTCGAGTTCTGACGTTAAAAGTGTTTTTTGTTTCTCCTATAAAATTTTGTTACATGGAGTTACGCACCTTTCTCCTGAAGGCGACGATATTGGGATTAGATTAAGGTGTAACATTATCACTCGTTCTAATTTATGTTTTATTTCATTCGAAAACTTAGGTTCAATTGGAATATATGTGAGTTTCTGACATTCAATATAAAGGAGTTGATTTGTCTTATCTAACGTAGTATTTGAGTGAATGGACCGTTCATAGCTAGTTCTCGAACATTTTCTTTCAAATGTTCACTTAAATAATATTTTGGATATTAACGTTTATTAAAATCATATTTTTAAAAATTTCTTTGATTTGAAGGCGACCATATGTTGGTTAATTCTACAATTGCAATATTTGGATTTGGATTATTATTTGAGAATTGGGTTTGGGAATTTTGTTGATATTGTGTAAAATACTTCGATCATTTTTGGGGATAATTTCTTATCTGAATTGACATTTTTTCTGGGGGTGTTAGTATTCTTTGGCTTGGATGTGGTTTAAAAAAAATTATCTTTACAATTTACGACGTTCATCAAAAGGTGTATTTTGATTATGACCAAAAATTTGACGATTTGTCGGTAATGAGTATTTATTTGCCCTTGTTGGAAGTTAATTGTTTGAGATGGAAATCTCGGAGGGGTGTTATTCGAATAAAAATTTCTTTGATTATTCTGACTAGGTTGGGGAAAATTTCCTCGATTATTCTGAGTAAAGTTTCTATGATTATTATTTGGGAAATTTGTTCGATTTTTATTTGGCAAATTTGTTCTACTATTTTGGCGGAAATTTTTTCGATTAGGTTGAGAAAAATTCCTCTGATTATTTTGAGTTTCATGATGCATATGGGGTTGTTGTAAGTAATAGAAATTTTGACTATGTCGTCATAATTCATCATACCATGACCTCTAAGGACTGTTATTAATTTGGAATCAATATTGTACAATAACACTGTAGTAGCAACTTGCTTCTTGATCTTTCTTTGAGATCGGTAACTTAGCTAATTCAACTTGTGAATTATTTATTCTTCAAATCTACTATTCTTTCAAAGAAATCTAAATCATTTCCATTTGTAATTTTTTGAGGATTCTGAAGATCCCAAAACAATACTTTTATGCTTATTTTCTCTTCAAATCTTAATTTCAAAGATTCCTTCGAATTATTCCAGTTTTCTGTTATTCTTTCATTACAACTATTTCGCTGGCATTTCCTATCGATTTACTTTCAATGGTATCAAGAATTGCTTCATTTATTGATGCATCTTTTGATCTGAATCTATCATAAAATCTTTCGCAATGATTTATGAATCGTGCGAGGTTTGCAGAATTACCATCAAAGGGTACAATTGACTTCGAAAATAATTCAATTAATTCAATTCTATCAAAAATATTTGCTTCTTGTGCAACGGCCATTTTTATTTTAGTACTTCAATGACCTTCAAAATTTTTAATCGAAGTAATCTTGAACAATTATCATCCACTTTAATTTCACTTTAAAGTCATAGTTTGCGGTTTTTTATTTTATAAAAAACCTATAAAAATATCTTGTAGGACTTAATGGTTATCTAAGTCTTATTTTGGTGACTAGGATTGGTGATTAATAACACTGATTAACACTGAACTCTATTTATTTGCTTATGCACAACTCTGAATCAACTCGTAACTCAAACTCTTAGGTTATACGATATACTCGCAAAGCTTGCTAGTAATCGACTAACTTTACCCTCGCGACCTTAGCTTACATCCACCCCGGTACTTGAGATAAGAGGCCGGCGCTATAGGTCTAATATGTGTCGACAAAGCTTATTCTTTACAACTCTTTTGATTAGTTTTCAGAGAGAAAAACCTAGAGAAAACACAAGTTTTACGCTCAAACCCTTGGGGAAGGATTAGATTAACTTTGGGCAAGGGGAATGACTTGAAATAAAGAAAGAGTATAGGAAGGATATCCTCACAACGTTGATCAGAAGTCGTCGAAGGCGCTACATTGTCGATCAGAGCTTCAGGCTTTCTCTTCTGTTGTTTTTCAGTTTCACCTTAACTGTTGGAACTGATAGATTATGGAAGATTTTCCGCGGGCGATAATTCGGTGTTCACGCAACGAATTCGACCAACTTTTCTTCACGAAAACCGGCCCAATCGCATCCTCCAATTATATTTTTGAAATGGATTATCAAGTTTTTAAAAGAAAACTTCATTTACAACGGATGATGATCAGACCTATCTATGATACAGTTAAGAGATCAAAATACAATTTTTATTGATGTATTAATATTTGAATAGGTATTTATAACCTAGCCTCATCTAAAAGGGAATCAATAAACAAATAATCTGAAGGTTGAACACGTGCTAAATACGTAGATGCATTTTGCAAACTTCCATAATGTTACATTTTTAAAAGCGTTCTAAATTAATATGAGATAAATGGCTCATCTGAGAATGAAGCAAGGAATGGGTAGAATTTGTTTCCATTTGTGTATTTCCACACGTGTTACTGAGAAAATATTATCGCTCGAGCTGCATAAGGTAGAGAGACGTACCCACTCATTGAAATCTGTAATTCCAGCCATAAGACACTAGACTCTTCCATAAAAATCAAGAACCAGATTCATCAATGCAATTCTTCGAACACTTGGGATTGCAAATGAATTGAATATAACCAAAATTCGAAAATCAACGGCGACGAAGTTGTAAAACATTTGGGTAACGATGTCAAGTTCTTTGCCTATAATAATGATAATTTTCACACATTCATTCTGTTATTACAAAAAAAAATCAGAAATTAGGTCGAATACAGATCAATGATTCACATTACCAGAAGTTCCTAAAACCAATAAAAAAATCATCAAGTGAATAAGGTGCTAACTAGGAACCGGTATACTTTCTTCTCATAGGCATTGAATTCTTTAATTATTTTCAGACTTTCAGGAAGTGAGTTTTATAACTTCAAACACATATAATTACCATTGTTCTGAGCTAGACTGATAGAATGCTTTGGAAATGAGTAAGGTACTGTGCGTCTTGTGTTGTTAACCTTTGAATATTCTGCAAAGAATTCAGGATACTTTTCAATAAATAACATACCTCTATGTATATAGAGCCGACAACAGGTAACATGTTATCTCTCTTGAACAATACCCTACAAGTTTCGCGGAATTTCATTCTGTTGATGACCCTTATGACCAACCAATGACAACTGGATACTATTGCTCCAAGCTACAATACCATAAGTAATCGCAGATTGAAAGTTAGAACAATACAAAACCATCAGTACATTCCTGTATACATGTTGTTTAAGTACATTAAAGGTATAAATCACTTAACATAAGCAATCTTTCTACGGACACAGCAACAAATAGCTTTATCCATGAAATTATTTCCGGATTCGAAAGAGAAAGAGCATATTATACTGTATTTCTTGACCTAAGCCTTTGAGTCGGTTCTCCGCGAAATCCTTCTGAGGAAACTGGAGAGATTGGAAGTGACAGGAAGCGCACTCAAGGTGTTTAAATCCTGTAACTGATTATTTTCCATCAGAATCATTTTTGCTGTTCGATTCATCTAGGAGAGCTCTGATGTATGAAAGTTGTATTTGAAGACATTTATTTTCCATTTTTAGTTGAGATTGTTTCTCATTGCCTCTGTGATAACCCACTTCGTGAGGGCAGGTAGTTGCTTTCCTGCTGGCTGCTTTCAGTAAACAGGATGGATGAAAAACTTCCTTGCACTTGGTGCACTGGACTGACAATAATGTTCTTTCGATTATATCAACGATTGAGTCCGAATTATCGGAACAAACCGACAACACGTCCTCATCCACCGACATATTGTCATAGTTATTATGAAAAACAAGATGAATATTTGTAAAAGGTCGAAGTGACTTGAAAAGGTAATTGGAATCACTGAGTATTGAAGGCAATTATCATTATTATTATTCTTTGTCGCTGGAAATTGTAACTCAAACTATGGGTACCAGTGGCGGCTCGTCAGGCAGGCACTGCTGACCCTAAAAATCTCGATCAGCAAAAATGCAAATTTTCACTTCTGTCAAATTACCGCTTTTTACATGACTCCCAATAGTTTCAATCCATTTTATAAAAATTAAAAAAATCAGGTACGTGATACCTGTGCAACTTCTTGAAAATATTACGCTGTTCCAAGTCCGCATCGTATACTCGGTCCTTAGACAAAATAGGCCCATCTCGAATACACGAAGAACGTCGTTCGTTGGGGTACATCTTTCCTCATCTTGCCGACCTTAACTAGATACCTTTTGACGAAGCGTAAATAACAATGAATCGAATTAATTCAAAGTTGAATTGTTCCCGTTGGAATTTTATTCAGAAAATGATGAATATTAAGGTTTATTTTTATCGAATATCTATTTCTATTTCGCTATTTCTGTTTCACATAACAAATGACATAATAATTACTAGAGATTATTGTTGCTTAAAACGAATTTTGTCGTATTCAATATTTTTCATACACGTGCATGCTGCACATATATATGTAATACTCATAATTGTCCGACAAGTTTCAAACATTTTTTGAAGGAAAAAAAATGTTGAGCGACCAAAATTGAACTCATATTGTTGGCCCTATATACCCTGGGTACGGCAATCGTCAATTTGCCGACCCGGTACCGCTGTATTTCGATTCAAGAGGATTGTTCGGAATACCTCGTTCTGATCCCTATCGTTTGCGGCTCGAGTGCCGAGGTTCGAGATTTGTGTTTGTTTCTCGCCCTTAAATAAGTCGCAATATTTTTTGTTATCAATAAACCGTTAAGTTTTTCCGTTTGTTTGGCTCATAAAGGGTAAGTGATTTTCACGTGAGCAAAATGGCCCTGAATCCGGTTAGAGAATATGTTGCTTCTTGCGAAACTCCGACAAAGTAAATTTTTTAATTGATGCGATCTGAATTTATCATACGAGGATAGGCTACTTTTGAAAAACATGCCATTTTTTTCACCATTATACCTAAATATGTATATTGAGCGCTCGTACTACTTACACGAGGGCTATATCATTTCGTCACGAAGTCTGTATTTATCGAATTTTGAGCTGAAAATGTGCCGTAAGCACGATAACTCTCGAACGGAACAACCTAGAGACTCGAAATTTTCAGTGTGGGTTCAGTTCCCGAATGCCTCGAATAAGTTCGTTAATAGGCCAAATTCCACCAGGGGTTCCGTAAATATGGCCGTTCAAAGTTTTGTTCCCCTGATTACTTGAAAACTACAGATTTGATTGAGATGAAATTTTGCACTCAAGGGAGAATGAGGTGTTCAACCTACATGCGAAATTTTGTCCAGATCGCATGACCAGAACCATAGAAACCATAGAAAATTGTAACTTTTGAACGGAAACGCCGAGGGACTTGAAATTTTCAGGATAGGTGTGAATCTCGAATGTCATGGTCACGTTCATCTATGAGCAAAATTATACTAGGGATTCCGTGAATATGGTCGTTTGAAAATTAGTTTTCTCGATAATTTCGAAATTACAGATTCGATCGTGACGAAATTTTGTACACTAATGGAGAATGATATATTCAAGCTAGATTTCTCCAGATCGCATGACTAGAAATACAGAAACCATAGAAAATCATAACTTTCGAACGAAAAGGCCTAGGGACTTCAAATTTTCAGGATAGGTGTGGATTTGAAATGTCGCGTTCACGATTATCAATGAGCAGAATTATACTAGGGGTTCCGTAAATACGGTCGTTTGAAATTCTGTTTTCTCGATAATTTCGAAACAACGGATTCGATCCAAATAAAATTTTGTATTTTAATCGAGAATGATATATTGAAGCAACATTTTGTCCAAATCGAATGATCAGAACCATAGAAACCATAGAAAATTATAACTTCCGAAGGGAAAGGCCTAGGAACTTGAAATTTTCAGGGTAGGTTTGGATCGCGAATGTCGCGGTCACGTTCATCAATGAGCAGAATTAGACTAGGAGTTCCGTGAATATGGCCGTTCAAAATATTTTTTTCCTGAAAATTTCGAAACTACTTTTTGGATTGGAATGAAATGTTACCCCTAGCTGAAGAATAATGTATTCAAACTACGTGCGAAATTTTGTCCAGATCGCATAGCCAAGACCATAGATACCGTAGAAAATTCTGGCGAATTATCGAAAAAAAAAATGGTCAGCTGAAGCACTGACATTAAGTCTGGAGTTTCGCCTGAGTTTGAGAATTTTTTTGAGAGCTGTCGAAAATTCCTTCAATTGATTTCTAAAACTGGAGATTGCGAATCTACCTACAAGGTGGATGTATGAGCGCTCAAAAACTGACTTCACGGCAGTGCTTCTTTAATTTTTTTTTTGAGCGCTCGTACTACTTACAAGAGGGCTATATCATTTCGTCACGATGTCTGTATTTTTCGAATTTTGAGCCGAAAATGGTCTCAATCGACTATGTTCGACTCACTGATGACGAATCCGTCGGAAAATTCGAGTCTGTCCGTCCGGCCATCCGTCCGTCCGTCCGGCCGTCCGGCCGTAAGCACGATAACTCTCGAACGGATCAACCTAGAGACCTGAAATTTTCAGTGTAGGTTCAGATCCTAAATGCCTCGGTTGAGTTCGTTAATGGGCAGAATTCCACCAGGGGTTCCGTAAATATGGCCGTTCAAAATTTTGTTCTCCTGATTACTTCGAAACTACAGATTCGATCGAGTTGAAACTTTGCACTCAAATGAAGAATGAGGTGTTCAAGCTACATGTGAAATTTTGTCCAGATCGCATGACCAGAACCATAGAAACAATAGAAAATTGTAACTTTTGAACGGAAACGCCTAGGGACTTGAAATTTTCAGGATAGATGTGGACCTCGAATGTCGTGATCACTGTTATCTATGAGCAAAATTATACTAGGGGTTCCGTAAATATGGTCGTTTGAAATTTAGTTTTCTTGATAATTTCCAAACAACAGATTCGATCGTGACGAAATTTTGTATACTCATGGAGAATGATATATTCAAGCTACATTTCCCCAGATCACATGACCAGAACCATAGAAACCATAGAAAATCATAACTATCGAACGGAAAGGCCTAGGGACTTGAAATTTTCAGGATAGGTGTGGATCTGAAATGTCGAGTTCACGTTTATCAATGAGCAGAATTATACTAGGGATTCCGTAAATACGGTCGTTTGAAATTTTGGTTTCTCGATAATTTCGAAACTACGGATTCGATCGAGATGAAATTTTGTATTTTAAACGAGAATGACATATTAAAGCAACATTTTGTCCAGATCGCATTACCAGAACCATCGAAACCATAGAAAATTATAACTTCCGAAGGAGAAGGCCTAGGAACTTGAAATTTTCAGGGTGGGTTTGAATCGCGAATTTCACAGTCACCTTCATCAATGAGCAAACTTGAACTAGGGGTTCCGTAAATATGGCCGTTCAAAATATTCTGTTCTTGATAATTTCGAAACTACCGATTTGATTGGAATGAAATTTTCACCTAACTGTGGAATAATGTATTCAAACTACGTGCGAAATTTGGTCCAGATCGCATCACCAAGACCATAGATACCGTAGAAAAGTATAAGATGGAAATTCGCAAGTGCACCACACCTTCAAGACAGCTAACGAATGGAGATGTTATCGCATCCACTAATATTGGTTCTGATAACACAAATAAAATAGTTTACTCTTCTATTCCACTAATAAATGGCATGACGAATGCTCTAATTAATCTCTTAAAGACCACCACTGTAAGGTTGATTGCCAGATCGTATTTTAAGATTGACAGATTATACAGTCGAGTGAAAGACAGGATGAGTGTTGGGAATATGAGTGGTGTAATTTACTGTGTCCTTGCTCGATGCGCAATGAAAGCTTCTGAAAAGAAGAATTACCCAACATACAAGAGCGACGTCAATATCCCTAGTAACCCTATGAACTTCCACCAAGATCCTGGATTGTGAAGTTTATGGAAAGAAGAGGAGTTTCATGGAAATGTACCACATCAAGCGCCAACCAACCTCCATGAATTTTAGAAGAGATGTTAATTGTTGAAAATTTTGCGTATTGTCATCTATTGACTTGTGTTTTTGCTATTGCAATCAAGATCTTATCTACCACTATATTTCGGTATGAATTTTAATATGTACTGTGTGCCATATCTTATGTTTGTCATTTTAGAGTCATGAAGAAGGTCCCAATCGGGGTCGAAACGTCGACATAATGAAATAAAGAAGAGTGGGAATATGAACACTTGTTGAATTTCCCACACCACTAACTATTGTCTGTCCATTGTGTGAGATAGGGATTTTTCATCACTGTTATGTATATATACATTGAACTATGATTTTCTCAACAACACATCGTTTCCTCTAATTTTGTTTTACCTCAAAATATAGTACGTCTCTACTGAATACTAGAGGTGGCCGGTTGTAAAGTGCACGAGGGCAGGTGCCCACCCAACCACCATGACAAGCGGAGAGAAACTCAGAAGTTAGCATTGCATTTAGAGCACGATTTTACCAACATTACGTTGGTAAAATCGTTGGTTGAAATTTCAACCCTCGAATTTCAAATATTATTCTTATATAGAAGCCGTGGTTCTAGCATCTCCAGATTTTCACAGGATGTTTCTCATTGCAACACACATCATATCTTGAGAAAATGATTGACTTCCCCTAAAATCCAGGGGTTGAAATTCCAACCCTCGAATTTCAAAAATTATTTTAATATAGAAGCCGTGGTTCTAGCATCACCAGATTTTCACAGGATGTTTCTCATTGCATTACTATCATTTTGTGGAAAAATGGTTGACTTCCCTTCGGATCAGGGGTTGAAATTTCAACCCTCGAATTTGAACAATTATTTGTATACAGAAGCCGCCGTTCTAGCATCACCAAATTTTTACTGGATGTTTCTCATTGCAATTCTAGCATTTCGTGAAAAAATGGTTGACTTCCCTTGGAACCCAGGGGTTGAAATTTCAACTCTCGAAATTCGAAATATATTTTTATATTATAGAAGCCGCAGTTTTAGCATCATCAGATTATTGCAGGATGTTTCTCATTACGATACAAATAATTTTTGAAGTTCGAGGGTTCAAATTTTAACCCCTTGATCCCAAGGGAAGTGGACCATTTTTTCATGAAACGATAGTATTGCAACGAGAAACATTCTTTAGAAAACTGGTGATGCTAAAACCACGTCTTCTATATGAAAATGATTTTCGAAATTCGAGGATTGGAATTTCAACCCCTGGATACCAAGGGAGGTCAACCATTTTTTCACGAAATGATAATATTACAATGAGAAACATTCTTTAGAAAATTGGTGATGCTAGAACCACGGCTTCTATATGAAAATGATTTTCTAAATTCGAGGATTGGAATTTCAACCCCTGGATACCAAGGGAGGTCAACCATTTTTTCACGAAATGATAATATTACAATGAGAAACATTCTTTAGAAAACTGGTGATGCTAGAACCACGGCTTCTATATGAAAATGATTTTCTAAATTCGAGGATTGGAATTTCAACCCCTGGATACCTAGGGAGGTCAACCATTTTTTCACGAAATGATAATATTACAATGAGAAACATCCTGTATAAATCTGGTGATGATAGAACCATGGCTACTATATAAAAATAATTTTTGAAATTCGAGGGTTGAAATTTCAACCCCTGGATCCCAAGGGAAGCCAACTTTTTTTCACGAAATTAAAGTTTTGCAATGAGAAACATCCTGTAAAAATGTGGTTATGTTAGAACCACGGATTATATATAAAATTTTTTTTTGAAATTCGAGGATTGAAATTTCCACCACTGGATGCAGAGCGCTCAAAATAGGCGACAGTGGGCAAAGATGGGATGCAGTGGATGCAGAGGGCTGATTGATTATGATGATGATGATGGATCCGAAGGTAAGTCAACCATTTTTTCACGAAATGATAGTATTTCAATGAAAAACATCCTGTGAAAATCTGTTGATGCTAGAACCACGGCTTCTATATGAAATATATGGTATATATGATATATATGGTGATGATGCTAGACCGGCGGCTTCCATATGAAAATATTTTTTGAAATTCGAGGGTTGAAATTTCAACCCCTGGATCCCTAAGTAAAGTAAAGTAAAGTAAGTCATTTTTCTCTCGAAATGATAGTAATGCAATGAGAAACATTCTGTGAAAATGTGGTGATGCTAGAATCACGGCTTCTATTTAAAAATTATATTTGAAATTCGATGGTTGGAATTCCAACCCCTGATCCCAAGAAAAGCCAAACATTTTTTCACGAAATACTAGTATTTCAATGAGAAACATCCTGTAAAAATTTGGTAATGCTAGAACCACGGTTTCTATATAAAAATGATTTTTGAAATTCGAGGATTGAAATTTTAACCACTGGATCCGTAGGGAAGTAAACCATTTTTTCACGAAATGATAGCATTGCAATGAAAAACATCCTGCTAAAATTTGTTGATGCTAGAGCCACGGCTTCTATATGAAAAGAATTTTTCGAATTTCGAGCTGTGGAAGAATCGGCCACTCGGCCTAATATTCCTCCTATTATTTACCATTATAAACATTTTCCATTTTTATTTCATGTTACATCTAATCTTGGTAAATAATAAACGTATTATTTTCATTAGTCCCCAAAAAAAACTTATCAATTATCGAAAGCTCAATTTTATCATAACTCATTCAATCGATGCCTCATACATGTACACAAAATTTCAGCAGGACATTACGAATTCGTTATTTATAAATGAGTAAATAATTGAACTCGATGACGGGACCCTCTATACTTTGCAGTTTGCTGATGACCAAGCGGTTATATCCGGTGATAAAGATAATATGGAATACATGATGCGCAAGCTGCTTGAAGAATACGAAACGTGGGGTTTAAAAGTCAACTTAGAGAAGACCAAATGCCTTTGTGTTGGTGGGGAACCTGGTGATCTAACATTGAATAGTGATGAAATAATAAGCCACTCCCGGAACTATAACTATCTCGGAGTGATTTTCGACTCGACTGGAAGGGACAACAAGGAAATAGAGAGAAGAATAATAACGGCGGAAAAAGCAATATCCTGTCTCAATGGAATACTATGGAACAAAAATATCACAAAAAAAAGAAAATTCAATATATATGAGACGTTAGTAAAGTCCAGTCTATTATATGGGTCTGAGAATTGGAGATTAAATGAGAAATATAAAAGGAGATTAGAAGCGGTTGAAATGGACGCAATTCGTAGGTTACTGATGGTTTCGAGGAGAGATAGGATTAGGAATGATACCATCAAGGACATGATGGGTATTGAAGGAACCATAATAGATGATATTGAAAAAAGGCAGCTAACTTGGTATGGCCACATACAACGTATGTCAGAAGCAAGACTCCCGAGGCAGGTAATGAACTGGCAGCCAACGGAACGCAGGAGAAGAGGGAGGCCGAAAACTAGTTGGAAGCAGGGTGTAGTTAAAGCCATGAGTACAAGAGACCTGCATGATTTGGATTGGGAAATTAGAGAAAGATGGAGGCAAGGCGTCGGACAACGTCGAAAGATGTTTTAAACCGGCCCATATATATACAGGGTCTTTCACGAGGAACCTCACCCATATTTATACGGGAAACTACTGAACGTATTTTCATGAAATTCAGCACTTATAAGTATTTCACGATGCTGATGAAATCTAAAATATTTTCAAGGCATGAGCACCTCCGGTTTTTCCGGAAATGACGTCAACTTCCGTTTTTCAAATTAGAACACCATTTTTTTATTGCAGAAATAGATTCCTTAGAAAATTTCAAGTTATTTTGATGTAACATTCTTCAGTTTTGGTTGGAAAATTCTCTCTGAGCGGGAAAATTCGAAAAAAAAATCGAAAATAGAGCTCCGCTGAAACAAGAATAACTTCGAGGTTTTTGGATGGAAAATTTTCATTTTTGGGATTTTTCAAGATGTAAGATTGATGTATCCACTTTAAAAATCGAAATCGCGATTCATGATACAGGGGGTGAAAAAATCGCTTTCAAAGTTAGGGATGACAAAATCGTGAAAAATCAATTTTTTCAAATTAGAACCCCATTTTTTTATGGCAGATATTGAATCTACTTTAAAAAATAATGTGAGTGTATGCATCACACCCTTGCCCTAAAATGAATATTTTCTGAGTTATTCACAAAAAACTGTTTTTTGTCTTGAATTTTCAGCTATTTCTTTTCCCTTCACGCCAAAAAGATGAAATTTTCAGGAACTGTTATTTGAACCATGCTGTAGATTTTTCACCCCTTCTTGAAACCGACTTCAAGTTACTATTAGGAGAACCATGGCAAACTCTCGCAGTTATAACTAGAGAAGATGCTCAAAGTTTTGACCGTTAATTTCTAGACATTTATTTATACGTCTCAGGAATGCTCGTGCGTTGCTCTTCTTATTTCATCGGGAGGAAGAGATCTGCAAAAGTGTTTAAAAACCAAATTGAGTTTCAAAACTATGAATCTAAAAATCTAAACAAACCTGAACGCATTTCTGACTCGTTCTATGCAGTCCTCTTTATCAGTCAGGGGAGTTGAGTAGACAATATTTTTTATCCTACCCCAAACATAATAGTCTAAAGGAGTTAAATCGGGAGAACGTGGTGGCCAAAGATGTGGACCATTGTTCGCCAACCATCGATCTTCAAATAGCCTGTAGAGGATATTTGACACATTGAGTGAATTGTGTGGAGGCGCGCCATCTTGTTGATACCATAAGTCATTATGGTTCTGTACTAGCGGCTCAATTATTTGAGTCAATATGTCAGAATATCTATCTCCTAAGGGAGAACATTCTTTAAATAATGCAAACATGTGTAGTGTTCTATCTTACCAGTTAAAGTCTCATCATAAATGTGAACATCGAGAATTGCATTATTTTTGATGGCGCAAAAAACATTGAAACTCCAGGTCTCTTGAAAGTTCCATTGTCTGAAGTGGTGGTTGTTCTCTTCATCCCAATAATGACTGTTATGCCTATTGAAAGAACCATTCTTTCTGAATTTAGATTCATCTGTCCAAATTATACAGTCCAAAAAGTTTTCATTCTCTTGAAATCGAATCATCATAGCTTCGCAAAACTCTGTTCTCCTGACGAAATCAGTTTCCTTCAAATGCTGTACCCTATTGAATTTATATGGGTGCATTTTATGTTTTTTTAATATTCTCCAAACACTCGATTGAGATAATCCCAGATCAATCTCGGCATCTTTGAGAGAATTTTGAGGATTCACACGAAAATATGCAAGAACTGTAATTTCGTTGTTCTCATCTTCTACTACACTTTTTTCTCTGTGTATAGTTTTCTTAACGAAAGATCCGACATTTCTCAAGTTTGTCATGGTTCTGTTAATGGTATCTCTCGTTGGTCTGGGTCGGTCAGGAAACCTCTCAATGAACAGTCGAATCGTTCTATCTACAACTTTATTACATTCTCCATGAAGTAGAATGAGATTTAAACAATCTTCATTGGTAAAATTAGGCATAGTGATCGATTTTATAACTTAATACGAATTATCACCAAATTAATAGTAAACAGAAAATGCTACTGAATAAAGAGGAATTTGGCAGATGTAATTAATGATATCTATCATTAAAAAAAAAGAATGTTAAACATGGTAAGTTTTTGCATATGGTTCATAAGGAATTATTTATTTATCACTGGAGAGAAAACCGATGGCCGATTAGTTGAAATAAAGAGGTTTCCGATACAAATTCGAATCCAAATTCGCCATCTATTTAGGAACAACCTGTAACTTTTTTCTCTCGCATATTAGGGTAGTAAAATCTAAAACATGGTTTAAGTAACAGTTCCTGAAAATTTCATCTTTTTGGCGTGAAGGGAAAAGAAATAGCTGAAAATTCAAGACGAAAAACAGTTTTTTGTGAATAACTCAGAAAATATCCATTTTAGGGCAAGGGTGTGATGCATACACTCACATTATTTTTTAACGTAGATTCAATATCTGCCATAAAAAAATGGGGTTCTAATTTGAAAAAATTGATTTTTCACGATTTTGTCATCCCTAACTTTGAAAGCGATTTTTTCACCCCCTGTATCATGAATCGCAATTTCGATTTTTAAAGTGGATACATCAATCTTACATCTTGAAAAATCCCAAAAATGAAAATTTTCCATCCAAAAACCTCGTAGTTATTCTTGTTTCAGCGGAGCTCTATTTTCGATTTTTTTTTCGAATTTTCCGGCTCAGAGAGAATTTTCCAACCAAAACTGAAAAATGTTACATCAAAATAACTTGAAATTTTCTATGGAATCTATTTCTGCAATAAAAAAATGGTGTTCTAATTTGAAAAACGGAAGTTGACGTCATTTCCGGAAAAACCGGAGGTGCTCATGCCTTGAAAATATTTTAGATTTCATCAGCATCGTGAAATACTTATAAGTGCTGAATTTCATGAAAATACGTTCAGTAGTTTCCCGTATAAATATGGGTGAGGTTCCTCGTGAAAGACCCTGTATAATATTCGAAATTAATTTTTTGAATAATATTTATTCTCAAGTATAATAACAATTCAGTTTTAAATACATTTATAATATTAAATAAATATTGCAAGGTTGACTGAAAAGTGTTTGATCCTACCACAAAAAAATCGAATAATAATAAAATGAAGAACTCCATGCTTGAAATTTTAAATTCAAAATTTTTGAAATCTCAACTTATTCCCTGATACGGATTTTTTTTTAAACCGAAATTGGAATGAAGGTTAGAATCGAACAAAGACGCTGTGAAGTTTTCTAGGTTCAAATTCAGAAAATGTGTTACGATATACCGAGCGGTATACGCAATAACTAAAATGTCTACTTATATATGTAACGTTGCCAATCTTTCTTCATGTGAACTCGCTTCGCTTCGTAACGTTATTGTCTTCGTTTGCTAAAATAACAAATTTTACGGAACCTACCCCTGTGCTGCTTCCTGTCAAATTAAGATTGCATATTGTACAATTGACTCTATCAGTGCGTGATATATTCAGGTGCGATCTATCCAAAGAATCCTTTCAGTGCATCAAATATTGTTAAATAATTATGATTATTTATCGCTGCAGGGATATAATCTGTTTTTAATACATTACAATGACAAGCATCAGCCCCAAGACTATCTAAAAATACCGATGATACCTATTTTCTGAACATTTATTCTAGTTCACTAGGAAGTTTTCAACGTCTATATCCTCTGTGAGAAAATCGAAGGATGTGTCATCTCCTGACAGAAGACTACTGTTCTGCTGTAGAGATATGGTTTTACTTTAGTGGGGTGTTTTTTAGGCAGACAGTTATTCGAGTCTTTGCAGGATTTCTCGAAGCACCAGTTGTCGAGAGCCTTTCTAGAAGGAAAAGATGAACATAAATTCGAAATATTTTTATGAATTGCTTGAAATGTTTTTGGCAGATATTGATAGGAAACAGAAGGCTTATTTGCGACAACAAGGGGCTTCTTTCATTATCATAAGACTCAAATTATTATTTCCGGTGGACTCCCACAAGGTTAAATTATGACATAATCATAAAACATTGAATGCCACTGTTTCATGTTCATTGTCCTTTTGCAGTAGGCATTTGGAAACCAACATTTTTTGATTCTTCAATATTTTTTGAATCTCGCCTCTTTTTGAGCGCTCGTACTACTTACACGAGGGCTATATCATTTCGTCACGATGTCTGTATTTTTCGAATTTTGAGCCGAAAATGATCTCAATCGACAAGGTTCAACTCAATGATGACGAATCCGTCGAAAAATTCGAGTCTGTCCATCCGGCCGACCGTCCGGCCGTATACACGATAACTCTCGAACGAAACAACCTAGAAACTTGAAATTTCTGGGTAGGTTTGAATCTCGAATGCCACGGTTAAGTTCGTTATTGGTCAAAATCGAACCGGGGATCCATATGGCCGTTCGAAATATTTTTTATGACTTTCGAAGGGACTTATCTATTGATCGTATAATCTCTATTGAAAAAAAAATAATTTCAACAAACAGTATTAGTAAAAATTTACCGCCAATGCTCAAAGTGCTCGCCATTAGATGCCATGCAGCGATACAATTGTTCTTCAAAGTGCGGCGGAGCTCCGTCCTGCTGAAAGCATAACTCCTTCGTCTTCGAACAAAAAATAATCACGGTTTTATCGCTGCATACAATTCAATGGGGAGCACTTTGAGATTTGGCGGAAAATTTTTACTAATACGGTTTGTAAAAAATATTTTAATTTTCAATAGAAATTATACGATCAATTAAAACATCTTTGTTTCATTTAGTTTTATCGGTACCATAATTCCATAAAAAACACCCTGTAACTTTGTGAATATTCACTCAGAAGAACACAAACTGCAGGTTCATACAAATTTGAATCCATGCATAGATTTGTGCTACAAAACTACCCACTTTCCCTCTTCAAATTCCTGATGAGGTAGCAACCCGCTCCAGGGGGTTGCTAGTAGAAACAAGCTTTGTATCAGATCATGTCCCCCTGTCATCAAAAATCGACCTGTCTGAGTGTTTTCACATATTCTGATTCGTTGTTGAGTTATTGAGGGTGGACACTTTTAAATGAGACACCCTGTATAAAGATACTCCTAAAGAGTATTCAATAATATCCATTTCATTAAATAGTTGAAATTTTGTATTTGTTTCATGAATACATTTCCGTATTAGCTATCTTCATGAGATATTCCAATTTCTACACAATAAATACGTATATAACCATAGACTTATAATAAAATATTATTTTTAGTCTATAACATGTATACATGTATAACGTATACAACAAATCGAAATGTGAAATAACTCATGTAGATTTGGCAAGATACATCTTGGTACAAAATATCGATGCCAGGAACCGAGAAGAAAATTGAAAATTTATTAGGTGAAAAATGTCCCCTTCCAACATTTCTTAGAGGAAAGGTAATCGGCACGCTTATTTCCGTACCGGTGTGAAAGGAGCGGCCAACGATAGCAGACCAAATCTCCGGATATTCCACCAGTGGTGTGCCGCAAGAATATTTCTATGGACTATTTTTGAGCGCTCGTACTACTTACACGAGGGCTATATCATTTCGTCACGATGTCTGGATTTTTCGAATTTCGAGCGGAAAATGGTCTCAAACGACTATGTTCGACTCACTGTCTGTCCGTCCGTCCTTCCGTATACACGATAACTCTCGAACGGAATGTCCTAGAAACTTGAAATTTTTAGAGTAGGTTCGAATCTCGGAAGCCGCGGTTGAGTTCATTTTTGGGCAAAATTCGCCGAGGGGTTCCGTATATACGGCCGCTCAAAATTTTGTTTTCCTGAATACTTTGAAACTACAGATTCGATCGAGATGAAATTTCGCACTTTAATGGAAAATGAGGTGTTCAAGCCACATGCGAAATTTTGTTCAGCTCGCTTCACCAGAACCATAGAAACCATAGAAAATTGTAACTTTTGAACGGAAACGCCTAGGGACTTGAAATTTTCAGGGTGGGTGTAGATCTGAAATGTGGCGTTCACGTTTATCAATGACCAGAATATTACAAGGGGTTCCGTAAATACGGTCGTTTGAAATTTTGTTTTCTCGATGATTTAGAAACAACGGATTCGATCGAGATAAAATTTTGTATTTTAAACGAGAATGACATATTAAAGCAACATTTTGTCCAGATTGCATGACCAGAACCATAGAAACCAAAGAAAATTATAACTTCCGAAGAAAAAGGCCTAGGTACTTGAAATTTTTAGGATAGGTGTGGATCTCTATTGTCGTGATCACGTTCATCTATGAGCAAAATTATACTTGGGGTTCCGTAAATATGGCCGTTCAAAATATTCTGTTCCTGATAATTTCGAAACTACCGATTTGATTGGAATGAAATTTTGCACCTAGCTGGGGAATAATGTATTCAAACTACCTGCGAAATTTTGTCCAGATCGCATCACCAAGACCATAAATACCGTAGAAAATTTTAGCGAATTATCGAAATAAATTGGTCACCTAAAGCACTGACTTGAAGTCTGGATTGTCGCCTTAGTTTGAAAATTTGTTTGACAGCTGTTAAAAATTTCCTCGATTGGTTTCCAAAACTGGAAAATGCGAATCTACCTACAAGGTGCATGTACGAGCGCTCAGAAGCTCCTGCCTTCACGGCTGTGCTTTTCGTAATTTTTTTTTTTTATATCCCGTCATTCCTAGCTCTCTGTGGGACCCCGTAGAAGCCCAGAGCTTGTGCGAGTTAGGAGACCCGGTTGTGATCTGTGTAGGCTTTGTTACTGTGTCCTTACGCCACCTGAGGCACAGCACTATTAATTGTTTACCCAACAGTGAATGGTGGAACCGTGCTCCATGTCAGAAAATTTGTTCCCCGACCGGAGGATTCGTTAATTGATGAGTTTTTTTAGAGGACTTATGAAAACAATACGTTTATTATTTACCAAGATCACATGTAACATGAAATAAAAATGGAAAATGTTTATATTTGGTAAATAATAAAAGGAATGTTAGGCCGAGTGGCCGATTCTTCCACAGCTAGAAATTCGAAAAATTCTTTTCATATAGAAGCCGTGGTTCTAGCATCAACAGATTTTCACAGGATGTTTTTCATTGCAATATTATCATTTCGTCAAAAAATGGTTCACTTCCCTTCGGATCCAGTGGTTGAAATCTCAATCCTCGAATTTCGAAAATAATTTTTATATAGAAACCGTGGTTCTAGCATTACTAGATTTTCACAGGATGTTTCTCATTGAAATACTGGCATTTCGTGAAAAAATGGTTGGCTTTCCTTGGGATCCATGGGTTGGAATTCAAACAATCGAATTTCAAAAATTATTTTTAAAAAGAAGCGGTGATTCTAGCATCACCACATTTTCACAGGATGTTTCTCATTGCATTACTATCATTTCGAGAGAAAAATGGTTGACTTCCTTTGGGATCTAGGGGTTGAAATTTCAACCCTCGAATTTCAAAAAATATTTTTATATAGAAGCCGAAGGTCTAGCATCAGCACCATATATACCATATACCATATATTTCATATAGAAGCCGTGGTTTTAGCATCAACAGATTTTCACAGGATGTTTTTCATTTCGTGAAAAAATGGTTGACTTCCCTTCGGATCCACCATCATCATCATAATCATCAGAACAGAGGCCCCTATATAGCAATAATTTTTGAAATTCGAAGATTGCAATTTCAACCACTGCATCCGAAGGGAAGTAAACCATTTTTTCACGAAATGATAATATTGCAATGAAAAACATCCTGTTAAAATCTGTTGATGCTCGAACCACGGCTTCTATATGAAAAGAATTTTTCGAATTTCGAGCTGTGGAAGAATCGGCCACTCGGCCTAACATTCCTTTTATTATTTACCAAATATAAACATTTTCCATTTTTATTTCATGTTACATGTAATCTTGGTAAATAATAATAGTATATTATTTAACGAGCGGTAATGTTGGTCATAACTCACGCGGATGAAGTTTGCCGCACGAGCCGAAGGCGAGTGCTGTAATTCATTAAGTGAGTTATGACCATTACCGCAAGTTGAATAATATACTTTATCTACGATTATAACAATAAATACTAAGGTACAAGTACAGAGAAAGAACTTTATTTACAAATCTCAATAGTCACCTATAACCATGCATTATTTATGTTGATTGTGCTTCTTAGCATGGAGTACAAAGTCCATAGGGGCGATGCTTTATATTTAGTTCATTAAAATTTGCCAAAAGATCATTCCCTGTAAACAATGACTTTATATTCTTACTCCTACACAGCTACACCAATCTTGAAAATTGTTGTGTACACCTTTGTTTTGGTATTTTTGGAGCAATAAATTCTGTATTGTAACATTAGCTTATTGTCTTATTTCTGAAGGTGTACATAATAATACTTCATCTTCACTATCTGAATTCATCTTTTTCAGCGAAATATTCACAATAATAATTAGGTATCAACTCAATTTGATCAAACGTCAAAATTATTCAAGTGACCTCCCCTCAATACCAATAATGGACTGTTCCCTTTCTGCCAATGAGCTTGTTCAGAATCACAGAAATAGGGAGTAATAAGAGAGAGCACGGTGTTTGTTTACATATATTATTACTTGATCAAAAGTAGTTGAGTAATGACTATATCATTCAATGGGAGTAGATAAACGTATTAATTTCATTTGTCCTCGAAAAAAACTTATCAATTATCGAATCCTCCGGTCAGGGAACAAATTTTTTGACATGGAGCACGGTTCCACCATTCATTGTTGGGTAAACAATTAATAGTTCTGTGCCTCAGGTGGCGTAAGAACACAGTAACAAAGCCTACATAGAACACAACCGGGTCTCCTAACTCGCACAAGCTCTGGGCTTCTGAGGGGTCCCACAGAGACCTAGGAAAGTAGGGATATAAAAAAAAAAGTCCATAGAAATATTCTTGCGGCACGACACTGGTCGAATATCCGGAGATTTGGTCTGCTATCGTTGGCCGCTCCTTTCACACCGGTACGGAAATAAGCGTGCCGATTACCTTCCCTCTGAAAAATGTTGGAAGGGGACATTTTCACCTAATGTGATTTGCCTTCAATTTTCTTCTCGGTACCTGGCATCGATATTTTGTACCAAGATGTATCTTGCCAAACCTACATGAGTTATTTCACATTTCGATTTGTTGTATACGTTATACATGTATACATGTTATAGACTAAAAATAATATTTTATTATAAGTCTATGGTTATATACGTATTTATTGTGTATAAATTGGAATATCTCATGAAGATAGCTAATACGGAAATGTATTCATGAAACAAATACAAAATTTCAACTATTTAATGAAATGGATATTATTGAATACTCTTTAGGAGTATCTTTATACAGGGTGTCTCATTTAAAAGTGTCCACCCTCAATAACTCAACAACGAATCAGAATATGTGAAAACACTCAGACAGGTCGATTTTTGATGACAGGGGGACATGATCTGATACAAAGCTTGTTTCTACTAGCAACCCCCTGGAGCGGGTTGCTACCTCATCAGGAATTTGAAGAGGGAAAGTGGGTAGTTTTGTAGCACAAATCTATGCATGGATTCAAATTTGTATGAACCTGCAGTTTGTGTTCTTATAAGTGAATATTCACAAAGTTACAGGGTGTTTTTTATGGAACTATGGTACCATTAAAACTAAATGAAACAAATATGTTTTAATTGATCGTATAATTTCTATTGAGAGTAAATAGTATGTTATTTAACGAGCGGTAATATAGGACATAACTCACGCAGATGAAGTTTGCAGCACGAGCCGGAGGCGAGTGCTGTAATTCATCAAGTGAGTTATGACCATTACCTCAGGTTTTGGAACAAATAGACCGATCCGAGGGCTGAAACGAATATATATATTTTTCCCTACTAGCGTTTTGGAAGTATTACTTTCCACACGCATGGATGTTTGGAAAGTAGCACTTCTGCAAATTTCGACATGTCTCTATGAGAATAATTTATGGCTGTTTATTTGAGATTATCAAATAAGAAAAATCATTCTAGATAAACTAATAGCAAGCTTACAAAACAATTCATCTTACCCCAGAGACCACCAAATTTATCATTTGCACCTGAAGGCCGGTTTCGATTCATATCGAATCTCATCAGTACAGTTAGCAAAATGATAAATTCAATGTGAGAAACAGAAAACCTTCAAAACATAACGCAACGGTGATCGGAGAAAATTTATCCAATCGCGCCACCTGTCCGTTCCAAAAGCAACTGTCTCAAATATCTGAAAGACATGAAGCGCTTTCCCAACTCCCCTAGACAAAGACACATGTGTGACCTGCCGTAAGAATCACGAGTCTCTATAATCTGAGCGCACAAAAAATAATTTCAAAACGAAAATTTTTGCTAACGTCAGTATCAAGACGAAAATTATCCGTGAAAGTGTTTCACGCTATTAGGAAAAATATTGTTCCCAACTCGAGTAGAAAGTGCCTCTTGAACTGGCCGAACTCCGCCCCGCGTCGTTCTGCAGTCTCTTGCGGAAAAGTATCACTTTCCACACTTGTTAGGGAAATAGCTATATTATTACACATGTATAAAGTATTCAATCCTTCCATTGTGTATGAATTTTCAATAAAATAATTGTAGTTCACTTTTTATTCCTTGAGTTGTTCGATTCATTGTATTGATTACAGCTATTGTTATTGTTATATTTCCTGCCTATACACGAGTTTAGAATGGATGAAAAAGCGATCCACGCACAACCATACAAGTTTCAGTGGAGGGTCCACTCGTTTATTCTTTATTATTAAGTCTGAATTTTTATAACTGAAAATGTATCTTGAATCATCCCAAATAAACTATACTCCGTTTAAGAATTATTGACATCTCGGTTGGCTGTGAAAAATCGAATTTAAGTTGGTAATAGACTATTCAGTAATATTTTGGGTTGCTGAATTCAGGTTGGTATAGGAATAGAACTAACATTACCCATAGAAATCTTGCTTTGATGATTTCATCGAAGATATTGGTGAATATGTAATTATAAAAATTTGCTCTGAATTTGAGTATTTTTTGTCTTATGCTAATCAAATGGCTGGAATTGACCAGGATTCCAGGATACATCGCGCCTAACAAGAGAACGCCAGGCAGTTTGTCGGTGTTACTTCGAGTTTTTCAAAGATTTGGCATATATTTCCGCTAGTGTTTCAGGTAAACTGTTATTCACCGACTCGAAGTGTATTCTGATTGATCAATGTCTCTTAAATTTTCAGATTTCACCAAGCCCTGTCCGTAGAATATTAGCATGTTATTATAGCCTGGAATTAGCACTGGAAGAAAATCTGTGCGATACGATTATTCCTTCAAAGAGACATTGAATGACTTTGTTTTTGCTTGAATTAAAAACAATGAATATATCAGTTTAGATATTCTTTTTGAACTGGCCAAAGAGCACCAAGATTTCAATTGATCGAAGTCAACATTATATTATATCATAAAAAAAATTGGATACAAATACAAAAAAGTTGATCGAAGGAAAATTCTTATTGATAAATAGAAAAATATAATGAAAATAGTACGATATTGTGATAAATACCGAGAATACATGGAACAAAACATTTATCTAGATGAAATTTGGATATTCGAAAACGGTATTCAAATTTTTCAGTGGACAGTGGACACTAGAAAAGAATCCAAAAGGTATGCCGAGTATATTAAAGGGTAAAGGCAGAAGGTGCACTATTTTGAATGCTGGAACAATTGATGGATTTTTACCTGGATGTGATCCGATTCTTGACAGTGGTATTAATAATAAGGATTACTATGAATGGTGAATTATTTCATAAATGGGTTATTGAAAAATTGAAAGCTTCCCTGCAACAGGATGCCCATCAATAAGATTATGTCAGCTTATTCAATAAACACATCCAAATCTTTACACTATGTGGAAACAAAGTTTTCAATGATATTTTTATCTTTGCTCTTGTATCATTCATTGATATTTTAAGTTTATTTATTATACCTACTTATACTGTATGGTACCCTGTTCACATTCCCTCTGCTAATACACATGCTATATTGTTCCCAATTCAAAAGTATACTGAATAATTGTAAAATTGCTCATCAATTAAAATATTTTCAATAATTCATGGGCAGTTTTAATGAATGAAAATAAAAATTGACTTTCTTAAAGTATTCAACACCGAGCAATAAATAATTCACAAATTGGTTCATATATTGATAGTTCGGTACAAAGTTCATGTCAAAATTCTTCATATACTACATAGATTCTTAATTTTTGTTTCTCTCTTATTTCTTCATACATTATAACGTTTATTCCAATCCATTCTTTGGGTCCTGTGCTTGCGAAGTGTCCAAAATTTTTTTCTGTTGCACCACTAGCTACCTGCTAGAATTCCATTAATTATCCTTCTTAAATCCTGACATAAAATGGTCCTCTCATGGTTATATGGTTAGAATTTTGCAAGATTTCCAATACCAATAAATATTGCATGGTCCTGAGTGAAAATAAATATTTACTTGAATGATCTTCAATTTTTCATGGTTGACTTTTATATGAACGATAAGTTCAGATAATTTCATATGAAAGCATTCCACGATATTTTTGCGCTTTCAAACCTGAATTCCCATGTTTGAACAGCAATCGAAATATTCCGGCTTAATTATTCGATAATTCGTATACTCAACACTTTTCTAGGTTATATTTATGTTCCATTTCTATGATGAAATTTTGTTACTTTTTAGTAACCAGAAATAAAGCCTCGACTAGACGTTCATGGCCTGCTTCGATGTCAATAATTCTTAAATGGACTATACATATTCTAATTTTATACCATTCGAAAATATTCCTACATTTTTTCTATGAATAATTAATTTCTGCCTTCTGACTACGGATTCATGATTTCTGTGCTAAAATTTAGTTTTCCTGTCAATAGAACAGTTATTCCACCTTGTATTATTGAAATGAGTAAATACCACAAAACTTTCATATCGATTGGAATTTGGGGCTTGTTCACGGAAATTCCGCCTATGGGGAATTCCAATGAAGCAGCGCGAAGTTATTATTATCAGGAACAAATCCCCAAACAGACGACCGTTTACTTTGGGGAAGGAACAATCTAGCCTAAGTTAAATTCTGGCTTCTATCTCCAAATCAAGAATGTCTGTGAACTTATACAGCATTTCGAAACAGTTTATATCTGCTAAAACATTTTCGTCCCAGGCAAAAAGGTTGATATGGCTTTAATAACGCAAGTAATGCTATGCGCTCGAAATAAGTTGTGAAATGAGTTGATGCATTGCGTGTTTCCGGATGTTAAATATCGATATTTCTTAATAAAGGGTACAATAATTTTAGGGTAATACACAGAGTAATATGTTCACAGTTCGTCAAACTTATTCACATATTATTCATTTATATTTGTTATCCACATAATACATGTTGAATTTATTGAGATTTCCATCGAAAAAGAAATTTCTTCTTCGGATTCAATTTCATTAACGAGAGACTCTGAGGTTTTCCGAAAATAAAATCTCGAAAAGAAATAAATCGAGAAAAGCACTGCCGTGAAGTCAGGAGCTTTTAAGCGCTCGTTCATCCACCTTGTAGGTAGCTTCGCATTTTCGGGTTTTAGAAACCACTTGAAAAAATTTTCAAGTGACCAATTTTTTTTTTTCGATAATTCGCTAGAATTTTCTACGGTATCTATGTTCTCGGTATTGCGATCGAACGTCGTTTGAATACATTATTCTTCATTTATGTGCGAAATTTCATTCCAATCCAATCACTAGTTACGAAACTATCAGGTTGAAAATATTTCGAACGGCCATATTCACAGAACCCCTGTTGGAATTTTGCAAAATAACGAACGCGGCATTCGAGATTCGAACCCACCCTGAAAATTTCATGTTTCGAGGTCGTTCGAGAGTTATCGTGTATACGGCCGGCCGGACGGATGGAAAGACTCGAATTTTTCGACGGATTCGTCATCAGTGAGTCGAACCTTGTCGATTGAGAACGTTTTCGGCTCAAAATTCGAAAAAAACAGACATCGTGACGAAATGATATAGCCCTCGTGTAAGTAGAACGTGCTCAAAAAGTAATGTAAATTATTCAATATCCAATTTTTGAGTTGCAAAATAAGAGTTTCATTATATTTCCATTTATCAAACAATAACTCTCTATTCCATTGATTTAGAGATAGGAGCATCTTTCCAAACACTGAAATTTTCAACGGACTAATTTGGTCCAGATCGAATCACAAAGGACATAGATACTGTAGAAAATTCTAGCGAATGCACTGACATTAAGTTTCTAAAACTGGAAAATGCGATACTACCTACAAGGTAGATGAACGAGCGCTCAAAAGCTCCTGACCTCACGGCAGTGCTTTTTATAATTCTCTCCAAATGGAAGTCAGCAATTCCTTAAATATTTTTCCGAATATTTGCTGACAAAACTGGAGGTATTAGCCCATCAGAGTTTTTTTTTAAGTTGCAAGAAGTGGAAAACCATTCAGACGGCGATATCTAGCCATTACTGAATATGAGACAGACAGATAGAAAGAAGCATTTCTGGTCATGCGTGAAAGAGAAAGATTTCATTTCATTAATAGAGGTACCCATAAAATTTCCGAATTAATATCAAATAATTTTAATGTTCAATAGACCTAGTACGTTATAAATTATTCAATGTTCGTTTTCACCTCTGAGAAATCGATGAACCAACTTATTCAGCTGTTGTTTTCATTAAAAGCCAACAAGGATATTCCATTTAGCTTGCGTTAACACTTCAACTGTTATCAGGAAATTTTATAAAACCTGCAATTTGAATTCAAGCTACATTATTGTTATTCAATATTTCACTGCATTATTCATGAAAGATATAAAGATACTAGCTCTTCGGCGAAAACTTCTGGAAAATAATTATTTGCAGATACGAAAAATTTCTGCTCACTTGTTCGTCCCTACCTAGCGAATATTGAAATTTTAAATTTCAAATTGAATTTCTGATGAGGTAGACTCGTATGTAAAACTAAGAAGTCTGAAATTCATCAAACCTTCATGAATTTATTGCTTCGGTGAAAAATGAGAGGATATTAGGTATAAGAAAAATTTCTCAGTTTGTCAAAACTAAGAAAATTCATTCGTTTATTCGAGAACAGATAAATACACTGGATCCTGATAGCTATGATGTACTGAAACAATAGCACCTACAAAAATAGCTATAATGCTACATGCATGACCAACATTATGCCTACCACAAGGAAGCGAAAATAGGTCTTATTCCAGAATATTTTCCATCATTGAATACAACTTAGAATTTGTTTTATCATAAAAAAAATTGATGAAAAATACTGCCGTAAAGTCGGGGCTTTTGAGCACTCGTTCATCCACCTTGTTTAGAAAACAATTGAAAATTTTGTTGACAGCTGTAAAAAAAAATGTCAAACTGAGGCAAAACTCCAGACTTCACGTCAATGCTCTAGGTGACCAAACGGGTATCCCACACCGGTCCCGCGTACTCAAGAATGAGTCTTATAAAGGATCTGAGCAGTTGGTAGCTCGTCGATACAGAACAGTGTCCAAAAACAACAAATAGCACCTCTGCGATAGTATGTCAATCATTTTTTATCACTGACATTATTCTACATTCTTGACAGTTACGAATTCTATGAACATTCTGTATTGTTCCCCAGTTCACAAACAGTTCCAAATTTCTTCAGTTTTAGGAAAGACCCAGAAACTTGGCATCACTCCTCACACGATATAGCAAGGGTAGACAGATCGGTGTAGTGGTGACGCGATTTCCTGTCGTCGATTTGAGCCCCATGTTGCCGCGTGGATAATTTTCAGTATTTGTCATATATAATATACAAATAATTTGCAATAGGAAAATATTGCAACTATTAATTGGGATATAAACTATCCTATCTTGTAAGTTGGATCAAACTGCACATAGTGCGCAAAAATTTGATTGAAATCGGTTCAGGATTTTAGGAGATCATTCCGGACAAACAACGTGACACGTAGTTTTTATAATATATAAAGATTTATAGTTGCAATATTTTCTCATTGCAAATTATTTGTTTATTACTCATGTCAAAGACTGATAATTATCCACGCGGCAACATGGGGCTCAAATCGACGACAGGGGATCGCGTCCCCACTACACCGATCTGTCGACCCTAGCTATATCGTGCGAGGAGTGATGCCAAGTTTCTGGGTCTTTCCTAAAACTGAAGAAATTTGAAACTGTTTGTGAACTTCGGAATAATACAGAATGTTCATAGAATAAAAACAATATACAATACAATACAATATACAATTCGTAACTGTCAAGAATGTGGAATAATGTCAGTGATAAAAAATATTGACATAATAACGCAGAGGTGCTATTTGTTCGAACGAGTTTTTGGACACTGTTCTGTATCGACGAGCTACCAACTTCTCAAATCCTTTATAAGACCCATTCTTGTAAACGCGGGACCGGTGTGGGATACCCGTTTTCGAAGAGACTCAGACCGACTGGAGAGAATACAGAGGAGAGTTACCCGAGTTGCCCTATGGATACAGCAGACCTGGCTATGAAGATAGGCTGCGCATCCTCGGCCGGCCCACCTTTGAAATTAGACGGTTGAGGGGAGATCTTAACACGACTTACAAGATTCTGCATGGGTACTCAGGTGTGGACCTGCCCCATTCATTCCGCATGAACACCGGTGCGGGTCTTCGGGGACACCGTTATAAGCTTTATAGGAAATCATTCCGATCGGTTTCACGTGAACACTTTTTCTCGAACAGAGTATTTCATATTTGGAACAGACTACCAAGTGAGGTTGTGTGTGCGCCAAGTGTGAACCAATTCAAGGTGAAGTTTGATGACTGGTGTAGGACTAATCCAATTTGTTTTAGTATGTGAATGCTTTTGTATATTCTTCTTTGTTTATTTTGGTTGAAAAATTTATTTGTACCTTTTTTGAATTTCCGTTACTTTTTACTGCGTTTTGCGCCCATTCTGATTATGTTTCTCTTTGTATTTAATTCGTTTTCGAGCCACATAGGTTTTACCTCGGCTTTTGTTCATTTAATAAATAAATAAATAAATACATTTATAATGGTTGTCAAATATTTATGTGATTGATTTTATTTTGCGAACTGTGTGCAGTTTGATATAACTTGAGAGATAAGGGTAGGTAGCTTCGGCATACAAAACTGTGTTGGCGGAGGCTGTCCAAGTGATTGTTGGCTTCCCACCAATTGCCTAATGGTGGCGGAAAGATGTTCCCCTTATACCATAAGAGGAGCACTACCAGGCAATCGACGTATGGCAGAAGATATGAGATGGTGTAGTGCAAAACGCCGCTTGGACGATCAGGAATTTTAAGCAGTGGATCCAATGTGAGAATAAAACGACCGGCTACTATTTTACTCAATTTTTGACAGGGCATGGATCTTATGGTATCTTTACTAAGGGGATAGGACGGGATGATCTGTCATGCATGCCACGTTGTAGACGACCCGTGTCACTGCTTCAGATCAGATGGACGGAGGAAAGGAACGCACTGGTTGGAAACATAGGCCGCTTACCACCAGTTAAGTATATAATAGAGAAAATGATACAGCACTGGAAGGCGTTTACGGCTTTGTGACAGGAGACATGAGGAGAAACGAGACAGGACCGCTATTCATCGGGTATCATCGAAGTACCGGGACCGGGATGTCATTTCCGGTGGTCCTCGCATTTCCCCAAGTGGTGTTTTTTTTGGTAGGCCGGCAACAACATCAAGCCAAACCGACATATCCCACGACACGGGTCGTGGTTGAATCTGGGGACAGATTTCTCTTCCCTACCCGAAAAAAACGGGTAAGGATAGGGTTAGGTTAGGCTTAAGTTATGAGTAGGTTAGGGTTGAAAATAATAATAATTCCACTTTATCGAATATTTCACTACAATTTAATTCAACCTATACTTTAGCCACTGCAAAGCGTGGCCGGGTCTGCTAGTTGAGATATAAACTATCTCATCTTGTAAGTTGGATCAAACTGCACACAGTATGCAAAAATTTGATTGAAAGCGGTTCAGTATTCTAGGAGACCATTCCGGACAAACAACGTGACACGTAGTTTTTATATATGTATAAAGATTTGCTTTATCGACTTCGAAAAAGCATTCGACCAAGTCAAACACACAAAATGTTTCCTATGTCTAAAATCATACAGGGTGTTTCATTGGTAACTGTACATACGTTAACCTGAGAAAGAGCTACTCTGGACGAGTCCAAAAAACCTATACGTGATAAGTCTAATCAACTTCATAGCCGAGATACAGGGTGATTTATGTATTCGCCAATATTTTCAATTGCTTATAACTTTTGAACCATCCAATATAATCGATTGATTTTTGAAACATAAAACACAATTCCATGGATAAATCAATTCATATTTGAATTGATCAAAAAATCCAGGTCCGTATCAGAAAAATATGGCACTTCTCGCAAGCTGAGATTCAACACCCTGTATAAAGGAACATTGGAATTTGATTAGAATATTCGGAAAAAGCAGAAAATTTTCGATCAGGGTCAGTAGATTTCAGTGTCCCACACGACATTTGACCAATCAAACATTTTGTCTAAAGATTTAATTCGATAGTGAAATTTCACTTACTTAAGAATAATGTCGTACAATGAGATTGAATTCGAGAAATTTTGGGTTGGACTGATGAAATATTTGTATTTTTTTTCATATTTTAATGAATAATTTCAAGAATTTTTCAGAAAAATATGGATTTTGATTAAGTCATGCAAAATGATCAACAGTCAGTTAATAAATAAACAAATGAGTAAACAAGTAACACATTTGAAAGAAATCATAAAAATTGCTGAAAAGTGCCACTGTTTTGCTCGATGTACATTCTTGCTCTTTTCAAATTACTTCTTATAGCCTTTTTTATCATTTCTGGATCACTACGGATCTTATTGCAGGCAACTTCGATTCGTTGTAGGAGAATATCCTCAATTTCAATCTCAGACGCATATACTGAAGATATCAAATAACCCTGAACGAAATAATCGATAGGATAAAAATCTGGTGATCTAGGGGGCCATGCATGCGGTCCACCTCTGCTTATCCACATATTTGGAAAGTTCTGATCCAGACATTTCCTAACAAAAGCGCTAAAATGGAGGGAGCCCCATTATGGAAATACATTCTTGCAATGTTCGTACTGTCGAGTAGTACAGGCAGATGATTTCGTAGGAAATCCAAATAAATATCACCAGTAAGACGTCTTGGCAGAATGTGAGGCCAAATTAATCGATCATTATAAACTCCACACCATACATCAATTGAAAATTTGTACTGGGATTTCATGTGTCTGACTGTGTGGATTTTCGTCCGCCCATGAAGAGCCATATTTTCGAGGGAAGGAGTCTCCAATTTGAAGAATTTGCATCGATGGGCTAAATAAAATCCACATGAAGTCTTGTTTACAGATTTGTTTAGTTATTTTTTCACCATTGAACATTTTGAATAAATTATTCGAAATCAATATTTTTCCGAAAAATTCTTGAAATTATTCATTAGAATATGAAAAAAATACAAATATTCCATCATTCCAACACACAATTTTTCGAATTCAATCTCAATGTACGACATTATTGTGAAGTGAGTGGAATTTTACTATGCAATTGAATCTTTAGACAAAATTTTGATGGGTCAAACGTCGTGTGGGACACTGAAACCTGCTGATGCCCATCGAAAATTTTCTGCTCTTTCCGAATATTTTGATAAAATTCTAATATTCCTTCATACAGGGTGTTGAATCTCAGCTTGCGAAAAGGGCCATATTTTTCTGATACGAACCTGGATTATCTGGTCAATTCAAAGATGAATTGATTCACCCATGGAAGTGTGTTTTATGTTCCAAATATCAATCGATGATACTGGATAGTTCCAAAGTTTTAAGCAATTGAAAATATTGATGAATACATAAATCACCCTGTATCTCAGCTATGAAGTTAATTAGAGCTATCACATATAGGTTTTTTGGACTCGTCTAGGGTAGCTCTACCTCTGGTTAACGTATGTACATTTACCAATGAAACACCCTGTATAACGTAGACTATTATGATATCGATACCTTTTTGCCAAATTATCGTAAACCTCAACGTACTACGTTGAGGCTTACGATAGTTTGGCAAAAAGGTATCGATATGCGCCTTTTGATAAACCTAAGAACGTAAGATACGCAGATGACACTGCCATCATTGCAGAGAACATGGAAGACTTACAAAAGCTGCTGGATGGAGTGCACGAGGCTGGTTGAAGATGGGGCATCAATGTAAACATCAAGAAAACAAAATCGATGATCGTGGGTAAAATAAACATAGAACCAATTCCGATTACAATCAACGGACACAACATTGAACCAGTACCACATTTCAAATATTTGGGTAGTTGGCTAAACAATGAAATAACATGCGACAAAGACGTAAAAGCGAGGATTGAAACGTAGGACATTTAACAAATGGAAACCAACTCTAACTGACAGAAACCTCACAGTTCAGACGCGGCTAAGAACACTCCGCTGTTACGTATGGAGCATTCTCTTGTACGGATGTGAGACATGGACGCTTAAAGTTGACACCATGAATAAAATAGAAGCATTTGAGATATGGTGCTACCGGAGAATTCTCAAAATGCCTTGGACTGCACATACCAGTAATGAAGAGGTACTCAGACAGCTGAATCAAAATCGAGAACTTCTGAACACCATAAAAATAAGAAAGGTCAGTTATTTCGGACACATAATACGAGGCCCCAAATATCACATCTCTCGCCTGATTATCCAGAGAAAGGTTGAGGGCAGAAGATGGATAGGTCGCAAAAAGATATCCTGGTTGCGAAACATTATAAATTGGACAGGATTATGGGAGTGGAACAGCTATTCCGAGCAGCGGAAGATAGAGACCAATTTAATCAAGTTGTCATAGAGATAGCCTACGCCTGAAGACAGGCACGGCACCGGAAGAAGAAACTGGTTCCTTCATTCTTCGTCGGACATTGTGATCAACTGGTGTCGAAGATCTTGCGAACTATTATATTCATCCATTTTCGTATTTGACCAAATTTATCATTCAAAAATCCCCTCAATTTTTTCTGATTATGAGCAGGACAACCATAATGTTGATAAATCATATCTGCTCTTACATCTTATGGCACTTCCAAATACCGGTTGAATAAAACTTCTTAACCAATTTTTCCATTCAAATGATCTGGTAAAAAAATATGGTCCTATTATACCAACCCAAATGTTCACATTAAATTTGTGTTCATATGAAAGTTTCCTCTTTATATAGGTGTTTTCCACAGTTCAATGATGTAGGTTGTGGAAGTAAGTTATCCGATCACGGGATAATTTGGATGAATCGATTAATCCATCCAAAAAAACCTTCAATGGCCTGGCAGATTCCCGGATCTGACTCGAGTTGACTATCATGTGTGGAAAAGAATGAAAGAATATAATTTTTTTTATTGATGCCCCATTTTACCTATTTTCAGAACGCTTCAGCGTGTTTGAATCGAACTTTCAAAAACGCGCTTTTTTAAAGTCACCATGGCAACGGCAGGGATTCTAGAAACGTGAAATATAAATGACAATTTTTCGATTATACCGGGTGTTTCATTGGTAAATGTCCATACGTTAACCTGAGGTAGTGCTACCCTAGACGAGTCCAAAATACCCATATTTTAGGTTGGGAAAAAAGTAATTTCGTATTTTTCGCTTTATTTCATGCTTCATAAAAGGTGTTACACTCATCCGATTTGAGTCAAATATGCGCCGTTCTGTTCGAAAACTTGTTGCCAACAAGAATCTAACTACATAATGCTCCTCCCTCAGAAGCCCTTGTCCCTATTCGCAAAAAACTCAGACAACCAATTTTTACAGGCCCCTATTGAGGCCAAATTTTTACCTCTAAGCGTGTTGGCCATGGACTGGAACAGGTGGTAGACACTTGGTGCCAGGTCCGGACTATAGGGTGGATGCATAAGAACTTTCCATCCTAGCTCCCGAAGCTACTGGCGCGTAATCAAAGATGTGTACTGCCTGGCGTTGTCCTGATTAAATACGATTCTGTTCCTATCCAACAATGCTGGCCGCTTCTGTTCGATCACCAGCTTCAAACAGTTGAGTTGTTCACAGTAGAGGGCAGAATTGAGCGTTTGACCATAGGGAAGCAGCTCATAGTAGAGCACTCTCTGCCTATCTACCAAACACCTTTCTGGCCGTCAATGTTGGCTTGGTTACGGTCTGGGCCATTTCGTTGCATTTCGACCACGATCTGAGTCACTTGACATTGTTATAAGTAACCCATTTTTCATCACCAGTCACCATTCCTTTCAGAAATGGATCGATTTTGTTGCGATTCAGCAACGATTCGCAGGTGGAAATTCGGTCTATGATTTTTTGAGCGCTCGTACAACTTACACGAGGGCTATATCATTTCGTCACGATGTCAATATTTTCCGAATTTTGAGCCGAAAATGGTCTCAATCGACTATTTTCGACTCACTGATGACGAATCCGTCGGAAAATTCGAGTCTGTCCGTCCGTCCGGCCGGCCGGCCGTCAGCACGATAACTCTCGAACGGATCAAGCTAGAGACTTGAAATTTTCAGTGTAGGTTCAGATCCCGAATGCCTCGGTTAAGTTCGTTAATGGGCCGAATTCCACCATGGGTTCCGTAAATATGGCCGTTCAAAGTTTTGTTTCCCTGATCACTTCGAAACTACAGATTCGATCGAGTTGAAACTCAGATGGAAAATGAGGTGTTTTAGCTACATGCGAAATTTTGTCCAGATCGCATGACCAGAACCATAGAAACCATAGAAAATTGTAACTGTTGAACGGAAATGCCTAGGGACTTGAAATTTTCAGGATAGGTGTGGATCTCGAATGTCGTGATCACGTTCATCTATGAGCAACATTATACAAGGGGTTCCGTAAATACGGTCGTTTGAAATTTTGTTTTCTCGATAAATTCGAAACTTCGGATTCGATCGAGATGAAATTTTGTATTTTAATCGAGAATGATATATTGAAGCAATATTTTGTCCAGATCGCATGACCAGAACCATAGAAACCATAGAAAATTGTAACTTTTGAACGGAAAGGCCTAGGAACTTGAAATTTTCAGGGTGGGTTTGGATCGCGAATATCGCGGTCACGTTCATCAATAAGCAAAATGAGACTAGGGGTTCCGTAAATATGGCCGTTCAAAATATTTTTTTACAGATAGTTTCGGAACTACTGATCGGATTGGAATGAAATTATGCATCTAGCTGAGAAATAATGTATTCAAAGTACGTGCAAAATGTTGTCCAGACCGCATCACCAAGACCATAGATACCGTAGAAAATTCTAGCGAATTATCGAAACAAAATTGATCAGCTGAAGCAGCGACATGAAGTCTGGAGTTTCGCCTAAGTTTCAGAATTTTTTTGACAGCTGTCAAAAATTCCTTCAATTGGTTTCTAAAACTGGAAAATGCGAATCTACCTACAAGGTGCATGTACGAGCGCTCAAAAGCTCCTGCCTTCACGGCAGTGCTTTTCGTAATTTTTTTGCGTCAGCTCGTGTAAGCTCCCAAACATTGAGCTTTTTTTTGTCCAGTGTTCTGCAAATTGTTCAAAACTGTTTTATGATCGATGTTCAGCTCCTGGGCGATGCTACGACGACTAACTTGACGGTCGATCTCGATATTCGCCATGATTTTATCCACATTTTTGACGACAGGCCTGCCAGTGCGAGGTGCATCTTTTACATCCACTACACCAGCTCTGTATCGCTTGAACCACTGTTATGCTACAAGAACCGAAAGATTATCGGCCCCGTATACACGGTAAATTGTTTTGGTCGCTTTAGATGCGTTTTTCCCTATCAGATAGTAAAAATTTGAAATATGGCGAATTTCTTTCTTTGAAACCTTCATACTCCACACACGATTGTCCGCGATTGATCCGATCAAGCGCAAAACTGTAAAAAAAGCATTTCGTGGCCTAATTCGTTAACCTGCTAAGTCCATTTTATGGTCCATTTTACTTTTTGAGCTGATCATAAAGTTCAGACGATTACCTACCTTATGGCATAAGAAATAGGTCGATATCAATATTCAATGTGGTAGAAAAGCCGTGCACGAAAACTGCTTTGTACTCAATAGCAAATCTACACATAAAAAACCTGCTAAATCCCATTGGGGCCTCAGTTTTGTACTGACGCTCGAAGTTTGACAATGTTTTGATCGAGTTTTCATTTGCATAGTGTTAGTGAAGGCCAAAATTATAAACAAGTTAAGTCTCTTTTGTTCTATCATTTAAGATATACACTCCCGTTCAAGAAAAAAACCAACAAGTTAATATTTTTTTGTGAAATTGAGGTCTCGTAGTTTCTTTATTTTCAAACCAATTTTCAAATTTTTTCAGCAAACTATGGATAAATTTATTAATTTCATCTTGGTCATTTATTCTTTTGTTGAAAGCTGGCTTATAAGTCATTATACAGTGTTAATTAGAAGTTTGGTGTTGAACCCTAATTTTGAAACATCGTGTGGAATAATTTCTTGGTCAAATCCTTTCAAAATACCAATATTTTTTGAGAACTATTCCTTTCCAACATTTTTTTTATTCATGCCTTTGGGTGCTTTAGTTCATTTTCAAGAACGAAATGAACTTGTCATCAAGAATTGTAGTTTTTTGAAGAGATGAATTGGGGGAGGAAAATTGCACAAAGGCTGTTGCTCTTGTTGAAGATGAACGTAATTATGAAAATGTTGCAAGAATTCTTCATGTTCATCGCTCTACCGTCAAAAGAGTAGTCGAAGCTTGCAGACCAGTAACTGGACCCAAATTACTTCAGCGTCATCAAGTAGCTTGACTGCAATTTGCTACTGAACATTTACATTGGACTTACGGCAACGAATCCAGATTCACATTCTCCAGGTGGATGGAAAAGAGTATGGAGGAACGGAGAAAGATTTTTTTTTCTTAAAATTGGGTTAACTGTTGTTCGGAGTTCATTTCCCTCTTAAAAATCAACTTGGTGCACCTGAAGACATGAACCAAAAAAAATATGTTGAAAATGAATGGTTCTTAACCTAAATTGGAATTTTGAAAGAATTTGACCACGAAATTATTCCACAGAATGTTTTGAAATTAGGGTTTAACAATAAACTTTTAATCAACCCTTTATAATAACTAATAAGCCAGCATTTTACAAAAGACCGAATGAGCGAGTTGAAATTAATAATTGTATCTACAGTTTGCTGAAAAAATGTTAAAAATTGAACAAAAATAAGGAAAATACACACGTGAGTATATTTTCATTCAGTGTTACGTTATGAAAGCAATAGATCTATTCTCTATAAAACTTTTTATAAGGATGACTGGCAACTTTTACCGCAGAGAAGCAAAAGCACTCTTCGGAAAAACTGCTCTATCCTCAATCGAATGTAAACTTCATAACGAAAAGCTGCTAAGTATTTATTTTCCTGAATTTTCGAACTATGCTTAAGATATTCTAAAATTGAAACTTACAAAATAACTAAAATCATTATAGGAGCCATAGGGATTTTCAGAATCTTTACATGTAAAATAGAAAAGATTTCTTTCAGTATTTTCTCTCTCCTGTAACCTAGTCCGAAATGGACTTAGCAGGTTAACGAATTAGGCCGACGATTTGTAGTATAGTTTATAGTTTATAGTTAGGAAGGGGTTACGTTCCACTGCGACCTCAAGGTCTATTGTGCCCCCCATCAGAGCCGTATTCGCAAATGCGCTACCTACAGCTCGCCCTCCAGCTCCAGAGCTCCAATGAACTCCAGTATCTGAGAGGGCTTCAAGGAGGTTAGATCCTCATTCCTCCTGTAATTCTCTTGTCCAAGACATTCTTTGCGCTGGTTTGCAATGGCGAGGCATTCTGTAACCAGGTGAACAGGAGTCTCCCCCTCTTCACCACAGAATCTACACTCGTCTGTTTCTGTCAAGCTCATTCTCATCATATGCTTCCTAAGGCGACAATGTCCTGTGAGGAAGCCAGTGAGTAGACGTAACTTGTTCTTACTGAGATCCAAATACTTTTTGGATCTTGAACTTTCATAGTTCCGAATGAACCTTTTAGAGTGGTCCATTCCTGGAAGGTTCCTCCAGAGTGCTTCTCTTTCGGTCTCTTCCTTCTCCAAAAACTCTTTCTTATAGGTGTGTTTACCTATGCCACAGAAGGGTTCTGGGCCAGTAAGTGGCGTTTGTGCTCCCTTTCTGGCAAGTGTATTGGCCTCTTCGTTTCCTTTGATTCCTGAGTGACCAGGAACCCAGACTAAAGAGACCTTATTTTTCATGCCTACTTCATTAAGTTTCCTCCGGCACTCCCATATCAGCTTTGAGTCGATGATATAGGAGTTCAGTGCTTTGATAGCAGCTTGACGACGATTTGTAGTATAAAACCACACCTTTACAACGTCGTATGGTATAATGTGATGAGACCAATAACGAACGAGATACACTCAGTTGAGTAAATAGGGCGCAAAATATGAAATTACTTTCTCCCCAACCTAATATATGATTTATATAAAATTCTCGTGTCCACAGTGTTCGTTGCCATACTCCTCCGAAACGGCTTAACCGATTTTGATGAAATTTTTTGTGCTTATCCGGTATCTATCAGAATCGGCCAACATCTATTTTTCATCCCCCTAAATGTTAGGGGTAGTCCAACCCTAAATTTTTTTTTTTATTTTTTAGACAAAATTTCTAATTTCTATTTTTTTATGATACAACATACAAAAATACATACAATCCCCAATTTTCACCCTTCTACGATCAACCCTTATTTTTTAATAGCCAGAACAACGAGAGGCCGAAGGCCTCGAGCAATTTTGAAATTTCGAAAAAAGGGAGAGACCGGGGGCGCGAAGCGCCCCCCGCGTTTTCGAGGGGGAGAAACGGGCTTTCCTAAGGTAAGAGAGGCCGAAGGCCTCGAGCAATTTTGAAATTGCGAAAAAAGGGAGAGACCGGGGGCGCGAAGCGCCCCCCGCGTTTTCGAGAGGGAGAAACGGGCTTTCCTAAGGTAAGAGAGGCCGAAGGCCTCGAGCAATTCTGAAATTACGAAAAAAGGGAGAGATATGGCAAAACAACGTTTGCCGGGTCAGCTAGGTTAGGTTAGGTTAGGTTTAGGTTAGGTTATTTTGAGACGAGAGGCCGAAGGCCTCGAGCAATTTTGAAATTGCGAAAAAAGGGAGAGATATGGCAAAACAACGTTTGCCGGGTCAGCTTGTGATTTATGTATTCGTCAATATTTTCAATTGCTTATAACTTTTGAACCCAGTATAATCAATTGATAGTCGGAACGTACAACACACTTCTATAGGTGAATCGATTTCTTTGAACTGATCAAAAAATCCAGGTCCTTATCAGAAAAATATGGGACTTTTCGCAAGCTGAGATTCAACACCCTGTATAAAAGAATATTGGAAGTTGATTAGAATATTCGGAATGAGCAGATAATTTTCGATGGGGATCAGTAGATTTCAGTGTCCCGCACGACATTTGACTCATCAAAATTTTTGTCGAAAGGTTTAATTCGATAGTGAAATTACACTTACTTCGCAAAAATATCGAGCATTGAGATCGAATTCGAAAAAATTTCGAGAATTTTTCAAAATATGGATTTTGAATACTTCATTGGAAATGATCAACAGCGAAAAAGTGGATAAACAAATGAGTAAACATAACTGCATGTAGATTTTATTGAGCCCATCCATACAAATTCCACAAATTGAACTCCATCCTTCGGAAATATGGCTCATCGTCACAGGAACCATAGGAATTTCTTGAAATGATAAAGGCACATGCATAAATACAGCACATGTAGAATTTCCCATGCTCTGAATGTGTCGCATGTTATAGTTATAGTTATAGTTAGGAAGGGGGTTACGTTCCACCTCAAGGTCTATTGTACCCCCGATCCGAGCCGTATTCGCAACTGCGCTACCTACAGCTCCAGAGCTCCAACGAACTCCAGTATCTGAGAGGGCTTCAAGGAGGTTAGATCCTCATTCTTCCTATAATTCTCTTGTTCAAGACATTCTTTGCGCTGGTTTGCAATGGCGAGGCATTCTGTAACCAGGTGAACAGGAGTCTCCTCCTCTACACCATGGAATCTACACTCGTCAGTTTCTGTTAAGCCCATTCTCATCATATGCTTCCTAAGGCGACAATGTCCTGTGAGGAATCCAGTGAGTAGGCGTAACTTGTTCTTACTGAGATCCAAATACTTTTTGGATTTCGAACTTTCAAAGTTCCGAATGAACCATTTAGAGTGGTCCATTCCTGGAAGGTTCCTCCAGAGTGCTTCTCTTTCGGTCTCTTCCTTCTCCAGAAACTATTTCTTATAGGTGCGTTTACCTATGCCACAGAAGGGTTCTGGGCCAGTAAGTGTCGCATGTAACTGTATGGCGGAAATTGGAGAAAAACAATCTTTACCCCTTCAAACGATACAAAATTAGAGCCAGGTGATGAAATTCGTGGAATTCGTTTTATTCGGTGGCAATGAAAGAATGACGAACAAAGTTTTATTTACCGATGAAGCCATATTTACGAGAGATGGAGTCTTCAATTTGAGGAATTCGCATGATGAGCTGAAGAAAATCCACACGCAGTCAGACACATGAAATCCCAGTACAAATGTGCAACACCAACACCATACGTTAGGTGTGGAGTTAATGATAATCGATTGATTAGTCCTAACATTCTGCCAAGACGACTAACGGGTGATATTTATTTGAATTTCCTTCCAAATCTTCTGCCTATGTACTTCTCGATGGTACGAACATTGGCGGAATGTATTTACAGCATGATGGGCTGCACCTCATTTTGAAGTTATTGCAGGAACTTTCTGTATCAGCACTTTTCAAATATGTAGATAGGCAGGCGTGCACCGCATACATAGCCCCCTTGATCACCAGATTTCAATCCTACCAATTATTTGGTTTGGGGATATTTGAAATCTTCAGTATATGCGTCTGAGATTGAAAGTGAGGATATTCTCCTACAACATATCGAAGTTGCCTGCAATGAGATCCGTTATGATCCAGAAAAGATCAAAAAGTCTATTAGAGATAATTTGAAAAGAGAAAGAATGTGCATAGAAGAAAACGGTGGCACTTTTGAGCAATTTTTATGATTTCTTTCAAATGTTTTACTTGTTTTACTCAATTGTTCATTTATTTTATCACTGTTGATCATTTTGAATGAATTATTCGAAATCAATATTTTTGTGAAACATTCTTGAAATTATGCATCACGAAAATATAAAAAAAAAAACAGATTTTCCATCAGCCCATCTAACAATTTTTCGAATTCATTCTCAATGTACGAAATTTTTGTGAAGTAAGTGGAATTTAATCTTTCGACGAAAATTTTGATGGGTCACTGAAATCAATTGATTCACATCGAAAATTTTCTTCTGTTTCCGAATGTTTCAATCAAGTCCCAATATTCCTTCATACGGGGAGGGAGTTGAATCTCAGCTTGCGATAAGTCCCATATTGTTTTAATACGGATCTGGATTTTTTGATCAGTTCAAAGATGAATCGAATAGGGTGACATACACGGGCGCATTATCTGTCATATCTGATACGTGGCGAGCCAAATTCGTACATATATCAGTGCGTGTATGGTATCGAATCCGTCCGTTTTTGTTGTAAAATCTCACTTCTGGATCTGTCAAGTCGAATCTCTACATATCAGAACTGTACGGATAATCCGTCCGTGTATTGTGCCCTATTCACCTATGGAAGTGTGTTTTACGTTCCGAATATCAATTGATTATACTGGATGGTTTAGAAGTTATGAGCAATTGAAAATATGGACGAATACATTATGAAGTTGATAAGACCTATCATATATAAGTTTTTTGGACCCGTCTAGGATAGCTCTTCTTCAGGTTAACGTATGTACATTCACCAATTAAACACCCTGTATAATGAATGAAACTGAGCTCTCTGTTGTAAAGTACTTCAATATTCTTTCAGTATAGAAAAAAGCGAAATTAACTAATCGAACACATCAACACATTGAAAAATTATTCAACCCCCGGAAAAGACGAAATAACATCAAAAATGATTAAAAACATCCATATTAGCATTTTAAAATTTTTGATATTTGAAATTCAGTTCCCCCCATTTTTTTTAGGAAATCTGTGACAGCTTCCCATTCTAAGTCTCTGTGGATTTGTTGGTTTTTTACGAACCACGGCATATTCATTGGTGCTTTCAGTAATACATTTTCTGTTGCTTGAATCTTCTTTATATGGCTATTGGCTGCATGACCCCATGCCGCCGAGACATTTTATTTCAGTTGCCCTTTGCAATTGACTTGATCATTCGTAACTTCGTGCTTTGGTTCATTTGGCACCTTCTTGCTTTTCATTGCTGAGTTTGTTTTATTCACTGCATATTGGTTTGCAAATGGTTTTTCCATTTAAGCCCTTCATCTAGTTTTACTCCTAGATATTTGACTTCATTTTCCCATTTTATCTCTTCTCCATCTATACTTGGGTTGGAATTAATTTCGAGTCTCCGCTTCTGTTGTAGAATAGCTTGCCTATTTTTGCTATTCATTTGAATTTTCTATTTAATGAACCATACTTCTAAATCTTTTAGTGCTTCTTGCAGTCTTCTGTGTATGAAATCTGGTCGTCGATGTCTGAAGGCTATTCTGGTGTCGTCTGCATAAAGGACTAGCAGATTTCTTGGGTTTCTAGGAATATCGAAGATATATATGTTGTAGAGTAGAGGTCCTAGAACTGATCCTTGGGACACTCCTGATTCTACTTGTCTGGTGGAAGATAATGTGTTGTCTATTTTGACATAAAAATTCCTGTTCGTCAGGTAGTTTCTTATTATCTTGCAGGTTTTGGTAGTTTAGCCTGCCATCATCATCTTGTATGCAAGTACTTCGTGCTAAACTCAGTCGAAGGCTCTCTCTACACCTAATACCACTAACCCTGTGGCTTTTTATTCCGAAATCCTTCAGTGACATATTCAGTGATCCTTAACAGTTGAAGTTCTGTGAAATGATTCCTTCTGAATCCAAATTTTTCCGGTGGTGTCAGATTCAGCGCTTCTGTTTTTTCATTGAGTCTTTTTGCAATGACTTTTTCAACATTTTTTTCAAGTGCTACAATAATGTATTCAAAATAGTTATGACTTGCTAGAATTTGATCTCAAAAATTATGAATAGATAACCCTTCAACTACGATTCGATCGATCTTTATGAATACTATAAAATACTGAGAGTTAGGAATCAATCTGTTCAAGTTCTTATAAATTATATAATTTAAGTAGATCAAATCCAATATGAGAATCGATTTTATATCACGAGACATGTCGATCAAACTAACTTGTCGATGCCTATGATGCCAACTGATTTATGTCGAGGATTTTTAACGTATTATGGACCTAAATTATTCAATAAACTGCCAAAAGATATAAAAGCTCAGTCAAACTCAAAAGGATTCAAAACTATCTCCAAGAAATTCTTCACTTCAAAACCAGAAATACTTCAGTGATATCTTTTGAAATTAGAAACTAATAATGTATGTTTATGTTGGATTGTTCCCTGCTTGCCTACCATACTCTTATCTGGCCTTATGGCAAATATCTGCAGAGTTTTTTCAACACTTAGGATAATGTGGGGTGAGATGGCCAACAGCTAAATCTCCATAACGCGTCGTTCTATGGCGCTGCTTGTCCTCCCCAGCGATCTTCGACTATGTGTGAGCAGGGCCCTTGTGTTTTCGAATACGTCAAGGTGGTATTAGAGCAGTCAGAAAATAAAAATACTAGCGCGTCCTTGTGAAATTATTTAATGTTTTCTTACTTTCTACTACTGTGACTGTGCGAAAGTAAATTTATCGGTGATTTCGACGTATTGGGTGAGTACGATGTTTATTCTATAAGTTTCACCTCCAAAACTTGTTGAAAGAATGCAGTGAATTATTTTTTCCACGTGGCCATTTCTCCCTAGCATGCGGGAGAGATAGCCACCAAACTGTAGGGATAGATGGCCATTTTGTTTGTATGTCTATTTCTTTATAGTTTGTCATCTATTCTTGTTTACTGCGCAAAAATGCCAACGAAGTATAACAAAAATAACTCAAATCACGGAAACTATACTTCAGAAGAAAATCGAAGGCTAGCAATAGAAGCTGTCAGAAACGGATCTTCTGTAACCGGAGCCTCAAAAACTTATGGTATTACTAGAAAGACCCTTGGGAGGAAGGTGAGAAGAAGATCTGTAAAGAAAACCAAACAAGAAAAAAGGGCGCTCCAATCATATGGCCAACTAACCCCACTTAACTGGGATAGATGGCCACATGACACTTATATTTATAAATAATAAAACGAAAATTCTAGTATTTTGACCCTATTCATTTACCTACCTGTTTGGATGATACTTAAGCTGTTGAAATAAAAATATGATATAATCCTAAATATAAAAAAAAACTTGCAGGCGTATACTTTGCAAAACGGTGGCCATCTCACCGGACTTTACTATAATGCAACGGAATAAAATACCGTTGATGACATAGTTCAAACATGCTGTGTTTCAAACAACTTTTTGATTGGGGCCTGGAGATCGGTTCTCGAGTTCGCTTTTCTGGATTCCGAGAACCCAACACTTTTCCGACTCTACCACAACCTGGCAATCAGATGGGTCGGCGAGATGTTGTATTACCAAAACGGATCGGTGGGCGCAAAGTTTGACTAGTTTGTGGGCCTTGCCGGCTAGAGAATCCAACTCGAGCCCAAATCGTATCTGCGGAATGGAAGCGAACAGAATATAGAAAAAAACCTATGTGATAAAGTGCGCATGGGCCAATAATTGAAAATTGCTATGTATTCCCGAACGCTAATATCATTCCCGGTTGTGACATCTCCGGTATCAATATTAGGTGTTTGCCAGAATGTATTTGCTGCTTTTGCACCGTAAAAAGTCATTTGAAACAGGCATTTGAACAATATCATCAAGGGTTGTTAATTTAGAAGCAACATGTAAACAAAAATTTGAATATATTTTCCATAAACCCCAAAAGCATTTTCCATAACATGTCTTGGACGGCAATGTCCATAATTATATCATATTTCTCCATAACCAATTGAACGTGATTTATGGTCTCATAAAGTTCATCAGGCAGAATGCTTCATCTCCTATGAAAATATAAGACACCAACTTCAACTATTCGAATCTCATCTTGTAGGCAAGTCCTTCGTGCTGAACTCGATCGAAGGCTCTTTCTTCATCTAATAGCACCAACCCTGTGGCTTGTTCATGCTGAAATCCTTCAGTGACATATTCAGTGATCCTTAACAGTTTAAGTTCTAGGAAATGATTCCTTCTGAATCCAAATTGTTCCGGTGATATCAGATTCAGCGCTTCTGTTTCTTCATTGAGTCTTTTTGCAATGACTCTCCCAACAATTTTTCCAAGTGCTTTCTTTCCTGGCTTATTGAACACAATTACTCCCGCTGTTTTCCATCTTTTTGAGCGCTCGTACTACTTACACGAGGGCTATATCATTTCGTCACGATGTCTGTATTTTTCGAATTTTGGGCCGAAAATGGTCTCAAACGACTATGTTCGACTCACAGATGACGAATCCGTCGAAAAATACGAGTCTGGCCGTATACACGTTAACTATCGAACGGAATGTCCTAGAAACTTGAAATTTTCAGGGTAGGTTCGAATCTCGAATGCCGCGGTTAAATATCGTTATTGGGCAAAATTCGCCGAAGGGTTCCGTAAATATGGCCGCTCGAAATTTTGTTTTCCTGATTACTTTGAAACAACAGATTCGATCGAGATGAAATTTTGCACTCTAATGAAAAATGAGGTGTTCAAGCTACATGCAAAATTTTGTTCAGATCGCATGACCAGAACTATAGAAACCATAGAAAATTGTAACTTTTGAACGGAAACGCCTAGGGACTTGAAATTTTCAGGATAGGTGTGGATCTCGATTGTCGCGATCACTTTCATCTATGAGCAAAATGATACTAGGGGTTCCGTAAATATGGTCGTTTGAAATTTAGCTTTCTTGATAATTTTCAAACTACAGATTCGATCGTGACGAAATTCTGTATACTAATGGAGAATGATATATTCAAGCTACATTTCTCCAGATCGCATGACCAGAACCATAGAAACCATAGAAAATCATAACTTTCGAACGGAAAGGCCTAGGGACTTGAAATTTTCAGGATAGGTGTAGATCTGAAATGTGGCGTTCACGTTTATCAATGAGCAGAATCATACTAGGGGTTCCGTAAATACGGTCGTTTGAAATATTGTTTTCTCGATCATTTCGAAACTACGAATTCAATCGAGATAAAATTTGGTATTTTAAACGAGAATGATATATTAAAGCAACATTTTGTCCAGATCGCATGACCAGAACCATAGAAACCATAGAAAATTATAACTTCCGAAGGGAAAGGTCTAGGAACTTGAAATTTTCAGGATGGGTTTGAATCGCGAATTTCACGGTCACGTTCATCAATGAGCAAAATTAGACTAGGGGTTCCTCAAATATGCTCGTTCAGAATATTCGGTTCCTGAAAATTTCGAAACTACCAATTTTATTGGAATGAAATTTTGCACCTAGCTGAGGAATAATGTATTCAAACTACGTGCGAAATTTTGCCCAGATCGCATAACCAAGATCATAGATACCATAAAAAATTCTTGCGAATTATCGAAAAAAAAATTGGTCATCTAAAGCACTGACGTGAAGTCTTGAGTCTCGCCTAAGCTTGATTTTTTTTTCGACAGCTGTCAAAAATTTCTTCAATTGGTTTCTAAAACTGAAAAATGCGCATCTACCTACGAGCGCTCAAAAGCTCCTGCCTTCACGGCAGTGCTTTTCGTAATTTTTGGATAGTATTCTCTTCTCATCACTGTGTTTGCTATATTGGTTAGCGCTGCTATTCTGGGCATTTTCCATAACATAAAGTTTGTTACTTTGACTTTCTCGGGAGCTTTCCTGTTTTTCAATATCCTGATGATTTCTTCAATTTCCGTTGGTGTGGTTGGGTTTGGGATGGTATCGCCCTTCGGAGGTTCCAACATCAATTCTTCATTTCTTTCCACTTCTTCTAAGTCTTCATTGTCATCGTCATCTCTGTAGTTGATTTTGGCTTCTCTTTCTATTAGGTCGACCAGTGCTTCGGATTTTTCAAGCTTTGAGTAGACCATCCCATTTGCTTCGTGAAGAGGAGGAATTTCGGTTTTTTCGCGTCGTAAGCACTTTTGCTTCTTCCATGCTGAGTGGTCTATGGTGTTCAGCTCTCTAACCCTTTAGTTCTATCTGTCTGTTTTCAGTTCTCTCAATGCATTTTTCTGCATTTGACTGTGTTTATTCAGCCCTTTCTTGTCCTTTTCTCTATGCAAAGTCGTGTAGGTCTTCGTAAGTTTTCTATTCCTCTTTATAAGCTCTTTTATTGCTTTTGGTGTTTCACCATGTGGATGCTTCGGGGCTGGCCATTTGATTCTTTTGGTAATTTCCTCGTAGGCTTCTTTAATTCGGGTTTAATTTTCATCAAAACTTTTTCTTCTAGATCTTCTGGAGTTCTTATCTGAGGAATTTCATTAATTTTCTCTTGGCTTATTTTACTGTATTTTTGCCACTCTGTGAAGTACTTCGTTTGTAGTTCTTCTATTATCGGTCTGCGTCCCAATCTGAGAGTTTAATTGGGTCGTGATGTGCCCTCTTCTATAGTATCAAGTGTAAAATCTTGGGTAATATCTTTCATTATGACGATATCTAATACGTCTAGACCATTGCAGGTCTACCTTGGGCAGGTAGGTCGGAATATCAGGTCCTAATACTATTGCATTTAGTTTTTCGGCATACTTCTTAAGCTTTTTTCCATTTTGGTTTTCGGTTCTGCTATTCCATTTTCTTGATTTGCAGTTCATATCGCCGATAATGATGTTCGGGTCGGTGGTTTCCTTCAAGCATCTTTCTCAGATCTCCTTCATTTGGATAATTTTGAGCTGGTTCGTAGGCTGACGTAATTTTCATTTGTCCTCGATTTGTATCAACTATAATCGAGACAGCTTCTATTCGCCCATTATTCAGTACATCGTCAAAATAGTGGTCGATGTTCCTTTTGGCTATTAGGGCTATGCCCCCTTCTATACAATTTCTGTCATTTCTGTAAATATCTTGGTTGGGAAATAAAATTCTGTTTCTTGTAGAAAATCTCGTCCCTTGAATGGCTATAATATCCGGTTTCTGACATATTCAATAATAATTCGATGATTCCATCATTAAATTGATGTTTATAAAAATGAACTGACAATTTTTGTCATACTTCCAATTAAAGCTGACCACTTGGGTGCCAAAAAACAAGCGTGCAAAATCTCCGGATTTCCCATTAGTGCTTCGTTTTTTTTTTATTATTCGAACAATATAATGCACAAACCGTATCTTCTTGAGTTTCGGATTACCTTTAAGAAATTTTCCTTTTCACTGGCATATAAATGCGTCAATTATGAGATATTCTGGAACATGAAATCAAAGTCAATTAAACATCCCTTTTCTTTCAAATTAATATGCCATCTCAAAATTCATTCGACCAATGGTTTATTGAAAATGAGTGCTAAAAGCCATTTCCTGACATTCCAAGGATATCAGATATTTCGCTTTCCGACGAATGGGCTTGTGAAAGGTTGCTGGATAGCTTAACCTTTGTAGTTCTGTCAGATTGAAGTTCTCTGAAGGACACTTCTCCCCCATAGCTTTGGAATAGAATCTCAATGAAAACTTCGCATTTCGTATTTGGAATGCGTTAAGTTCATGGGGAAAGCAGGTCGTTATAATATCATTGAGTATATGAAATCAAAAGAACCAATAATAAGGACTTCGAGTTCGCTGATTTCCGGAGATTAATATGACCATTATTTCATACGATTATCAGTAAGTACGGTTTCGAAAAAATTAATTGTTTGCGGATGTGGGACGGAATGAGATGTCAATTGCATCTTAAGTCCTTAGAACTAGTTGAAATTGAAGTGAACCAAATTGAACATTTGTTCATATCGCACATTCGTGCCACCAATTTTATTTGAGTAAGTGAAGAAAGAGTGTGAGGAGTGTTTGTGAGTAATGAATACGAACATCAATTGCAAAACTTGATTATGAAATTTTTTGTTACAGAAAATAGCATCATGATAGTTCGAAAAGCGTCATCGACATCGTGGAAGTAATTTTGAAGGAAGGAAATGAAATGCTTATTTCTACGAGTAGAAAATGAATTTTCAGCGTTACAGAACGACATATAAAAATAACGAAAAGCACAGCCGTGAAGGCAGGAGCTTTTGAGCGCTCGGACATGCACCTCCGTTTGAGAGTTATCGTGTATACGGCCGGCCGGCCGGACGGACGGACGGACAGACTCGAATTTTCCGACGGATTCGTCATCAGTGAGTCGAACATAGTCGATTGAGACCATTTTCGGCTCAAAATTCGAAAAATACAGACATCGTGACGAAATGATATAGCCCTCGTGTAAGTAGTACGAGCGCTCAAAAATTACGAAAAGCACTGCCGTGAAGGCAAGACTAATTCACATATTCAATCGTTAGAAGAATTGTGACTGGAGCCCCGCGATTAGCTGAACTATCTCAGAACCGTCATTGAGTTCAATTACTCCTCACGAAAGATTATTTGCTTCTCTCCGATTTCTGGCAACTGGATGATTTTTCGCATTCATAAGTATATGAATGAGCTTAGTTTAGATGTTGTAAATGAAAAATTACGAAAAGCACTGCCGTGAAGGCAGGAGCTTTTGAGCGCTCGTACATGCACCTTGTAGGTGGATTCGCATTTTCCAGTTTTAGGAATCAATTGAAGGAATTTTCGACAGTTGTCAAAAAAATTCTGAAACTCAGGCGAAACTCCAGACTTCATGTCAGTGCTTCAGCTGATACATTTTTCATCGAGTAGGTTGATTACATTATTCCCCAGCTAGGTGCTTTTATTCCAATCCGATCAGTAGTTTCGAAACTATCAGTAAAAAAATATTTTGAACGGCCATATTTACGGAACCCCTAGTCTAATTTTGCTCATTGATGGACGTGACTGCGATATTCGCGATCCAAACCCACCCTGAAAATTTCAAGTTCCTAGGCCTTTCCGTTCAGAAGTTACAATTTTCTATGGTTTCTATGGTTCTGGTCATGCGATCTGGACTAAATATTGCTTTAATATATCATTATCGATTAAAATACAAAATTTCATCTCGATCGAATCTGTAGTTTCGAAATGATCGAGACAACAAAATTTCAAACGACCGTATTTACGGAACCCCTAGTATAATTTCGCTCATAGATGAACGTCATCATGACATTCCAGAACCTCACCTATCCTGAAAATTTCAAGTCCCTAGGCGTTTCCGTTCAAAAGTTACAATTTTCTATGGTTTCTATGGTTCTGGTCATGCGATCTGGACAAAATTTCACATGTAGCTTGAACACCTCATTCTTCATTTGAGTTCAAAGTTTCATCTCGATCGAATCTGTAGTTTCGAAGTAATCAGGAGAACAAAATTTTGAACGGCCATATTTACGGAACTCCTGGTGGAATTCTGCCCATAAACGAACTCAACCGAGGCATTTTAGATCTGAACCTACACTGAAAATTTCAATTCTCTGGGTTGATCCGTTCGAGAGTTATCGTGCTTACGGACGGCCGGACAGCCGGCCAGCCGGATGGAGGGACAGACTCGAATTTTCCGAAGGATTCGTCATCAGTGAGTCGAACATAGTCGATTGAGACCATTTTCGGCTCAAAATTCGAAAAATACAGACATCGTGACGGAATGATATAGCCCTCGTGTAAGTAGTACGAGCGCCCAAAAAGCACTGCCGTGAAGTCAGGAGCTTTTGAGGGCTCGTTCATGCACCTCGTGAGTACATTTTGTTTTCGCTCGAATTTTTTACGGTGATGCGATCTCAACAAAATTTCGCACTTTATTTGAATACATTATTCTTCATCTATGTGCAAAATTCAATTCCAATCCAATCAGCAGTTTCGTAATTATCAGGAAAAAAATACTTTGAACGGCCATATTTACGGAACCACTAGTCTTATTTTGCTCATTGATGAATTCGACCGCGATATTTGAGATCTTAACCTACTCTGAAAATTTCAAGTCTCTACGCTTTTTCGTTCGAAAGTTGTAATTTTCTATGGTTTCTGTGGTTCTGGTTTTGCGATCTAGACGTCACGATCAGATTCATAGTTTTGAAATAATCAAGAAAACTAAACTTCAAACGACCATATTTACGGAACCCCTAGTCTAATTTTGCTCATTGATGAACGTGACCACACGAGATCCACACCTATCCTGAAAATTTCAAGTCTCTAGATCTTTCCATAACAAAGTTATAATTTTCTATGGTTCTGGTCATGCGATTTTTACAAAATTCTGAATTCTGCATTCTGCAACTTGAAAACGTCCTTCTCCATCTGAGTGCAAAATTTCACCTCGATCGAATCAGTACTTTCTAAGTGATGAGGGAAACAAAACTTTGAACGGCCGTATTTACGAAACGCCTGGTCGAATTTTGCCCAATAACGAACTCAACTGCAGCATTCGAGATTCGAACCTTCCCTGAGAATTTCAAATTTCTAGGTCATTCCGTTCGATAGTTATCGTGTATACAGCCGGAGGGACGGACAGCCGGAAGCGCAGATTCGAATTTTGAGTGGGTCGAACCTTGTCGATTGAGACAATTTTCGGCTCAAAATTCGAAAAAGACAGACATCGTGACGAAATGATATAGCCCTCATGTGAGTAGAACGAGCGCTGGAAAAGTACTGCAGTGAAGTCAGGAGCTTTTGAGTGCTCGTTCATCCACTTTGTAGGTAGATTCGCATAATTTTTTTCGATAATTCGCTAGAATTTTTAACTTAATCTTGGTCATGCGATCAGGAGCTTATTGCAACAATAAACCTCGCCACTTTTCACTTTGCATTTTATCAAATTTGTAAAGTGAAAATCAATTCTGTTGCACAACATTTTCCCCAAAACGTTGTTTCTTTTATTTCTGCGGAGTGCTTTTCACTTTGCACTCGACATTCCACTCTGCACTTTTCAATTCTGAAAGCTTTTCGTGCAACGTATTTTATTTGAAAAATGCAAAGTGAAAAGTTGCAAAGTAGTTTGGTGCAATAGGACCCTGTCCAAATTTTCGCACGTAGTTGGAATAAGTTATTCTTCACCTATGTGCAAAATTTCATTTCAATCCAATCAGTAGTTTCAAAATTATTAGAAAAAAAATATTTTCAACGGTCATTTTCACGGAACCCCTAGTCTAATTTTGCTCATTGTTAAACGTGACTGCGATTTCGAGATCCACACCTATCCTAAACAGTTCAACTTTCTAGGACGTTCCGTTCCAAAATTATAATTTTCTACAGTTTTTATGCTTCTGGATGTGAACAAAATTTCAATGGAGCTCTCCATCTCAATGCAAAATGTCGAATTTTGCCGAATAACGAACTTCGCGTCTTTTCCTGAAATACCCTGAAAATTTCAAGTCTCTAGTTCGTTCCGTTCGAGATTTATTGTGTGTACGGACGGCCGAACGGACTGACTCGAATTTTTCGACGGATTCGTCATCAGTGAGTTGAACCTTCCTGCATTTAGACCATTTTCGGCTCAGAATTATAAAAATATAGACATCGTGACGAAATGATATAGCCCTCGTGTAAGTAAAACGAGCTCTCCAAAACAGGTGAGCAGCATAAAAATACATATTTAATATCAGTTCTTACCCAGTATGAAGGCCAACGAATTTCTCAGGAGCATTTTCTAACGTGAACTTATCTTCTTCGAAAACCCTATGGAAGCTCGTCTTTGAAAACTAAATAAGCACAGTTGAATAAACTAAAAACTGGAAACTCATTCTCGAACCAATCTCAGGCAACTTGTCGTTGAAACAAATTTAACAACATTCCAGTTCTATGCAACACTTGTGAGAGATTGTTTTTCATTATCGAGTCTTATGCCATTCGGAGTTCACATGGTGCGTAGCGTTTTAATCTTGAGGGACGTTCTCCACCGCATCCCTTTCGCCGAGCACGATTTTCCGCAAGAACTGAGAACCGTCTAGGAATTTTTCCGCTATATAAGGAAGGCCGCGCATGCGTTGCACGGAAAACGTGAGAGTGCGCTAGGTTTACGAACTCATTGTCATTTTTATAACTTTTGCCTTCTTGTCTCCTTGTGGAAAAAACACCTGATTGAAACTTCAGGTCACTAAAATATATGATTAGGTTTTGCGCCCACTTACAGCAGAGTATGAAGATATTGAATTCGGGAATTGAGGATATAGAAAGTTCGGAGGGCGAAATAGATTTCCACGTGGACCTTAACTGTTTTGACGCTTTTGTTCATTCAGGGTGGTTCTTTGACTTGTACTTGTACACATATTTGAATAGATTCTCGAGTTCGGAGTGCACCTTTGCTTTATTTGGCTTCGATGTGAATCAGGTTATAGCATTGGGGGACAAGGGGAAATGGAGGTGAGAGCGGCTCTTGTCCCAGGGACCCTGGTCGAAGAGGTTCCCCAAATCTCGGAATTTGTTTTCTAATCCAACTCCAAATAAGGCCAACATATGACGCCGGAATTGTTAGTCGTATTTCTATATGAATAAAACATGAAAAGGATCCATTCGAATATTCAATAATTAGAAGAAAACTCACTCTATGTATTGATGTGAAAATAAACTCCACCTTCAAATCAGATTATGGAGTGTTGAAGGTTTCTCAATATTGTACTGGTGCTCCTTGAAATACCTATGATTCATTATGAACAGTAAAACAGATATACATTATATATCCCTATACAAGATGTTCAACACATATAAACTCAAAACACATCAGCCATCCGAAATAGTTGCTCCATTTATCTTAATCGAAAAATTACGAAAGGCACTGCCATGAAGTCAGGAGCTTTTGAGCGCTTGTTCATCTACCTTGTAGTGGAATTCGCATTCTCAATTTTGACTAACAAATGAAAAATTTCGGGACAGCTGTCAAAAATTTTCCAAACTAAGGCGAAACTCCAGAATTCATGTCAATACTTTCAGTGATTTTTTTTTCGATAATTCGCTAGAATTTTCTACGGTATATATGGTCTTGGTAATGCGATTCGGACAAAATTTCTCACGTAGTTTGAATACATTATTCTTCATCCATGTACAAAATTTCATTTCAATCAAATGAGTAATATCGGAATAATCAGGAAAAAAATATTTTGAACGGCCATATTTACGGAACCCCTAGTCTTAATTGCTCATTGATGAACGTGCCCTCGAAATTCGCAAAAACCTACTCTGAAAATTTCAAGCCCCTGGGCCTTTCCGTTCGAAAATTATAATTTTTATGGTTTCTATGGTTCTTGTCATGTTATCTGAACAAAATTCTGCTTGTTGGTAGAACACGCCATTCTCCATCTGAGTGCAAAATTCCACCTCGATCGAATTAGTAGTCTAAAGTAATCAGGAGAACAAAATTTCGAATGTCCATATTTACGGAACCCCTGGTCGAGTTTTGCAGAATAACGAACTTAACCGCGGTATTGGAGATTCGAACCTAACCTGAAAGTTTTAAGTTTCTAGGTTGTTCCGTTCGAGAGTTATCGTGTATACGGCCAGCCGGACGGACGTACGGACTCGAATTTTTCGGAGACCGGCACCCAATTCGAATGCACTAGCCACTGACCCAGTCAGGACCCCTGTATAACGAATGTGGGATTCTACGAAAAATGCCTCATATGCAGTAGCGGCTCGTCAGGGTCAGCGCTGCCGACCCTAAAAATCTGATTAGCAAAAATGCGAATTGTCACTTCTGTCAAATTATCACTATATATAGAAATTCTAAAAATTACATACCTCCCAATAGTCGCAATCCATTGTATAAAAATTGAAAAAATCAAGTAGAAAAAAATCAAATTGAAAATGCGCTGTTCAGTCCAATCCCTCATCGTATACTCGGTCCGTAGACAAAATATGTTCATTTCGAATACACGAAGAACGTCGTTCGTTTAGGTACATCCTGCCGACCCTCTGTCGCAAGTAACTTCCTAGTCTATCTGCACCTTTAAAATAATGATCTGACGATTACTCATTCATATAATTTGTGTATATGTCATAGAAAAACCCATAAGTTAAGCAGCATAATATAATATACAATAAAATTACCAAAAAGTAATGAATAATTAAACGTGTTTATTACGTTTATTAGAACCAAGAATATGTCGATACAATATGTTTCAATGATCCTCGAATTAAGACTAACTGTATTGCCAGATGCAATTTGATTTGTGCATATCGAAACATGCGCAGGAATTCGGAAGATATAACAATTCCCCTGTAAATATGAAATTTACAATTCAATGAATATTCAAAGTCGATAACAATCTCAAAATATCTCAAATGAATGTCTATACATAAAAGATCTCTCAATGATTCCCTAAAACTATGATTCTGATAATTTCATAAAATAAGTTCAATTACATTTTCTGAAATATAATCCTATGCTATCTGTACAATTATAATTACAAACATATACATATCGATGTGTATATTTTATTATTTTCATTCCAACAATTCTTCAATTCGTGAAGATCGTCTCAGTCGATCATTATTGGATGAATAAGTAAAATCATGTTTATTAATATTACAGCTGATTGAATTATTATTGAATTTGAGCATTTGATCTAGATGCCTCTTATAGATCAAAGCTGTATCTGTTTTGATACGAAAAGTAACTGGAGATAATTGATCTATTATTATTCCTTTCACACGTTTATATCGTGCAGAACTCGGAAAATCATCAACCATCACAATATCTTCCACCTCAAAATTTCTTTCCTTACTTTTTGAATTATCAACCGATGTTTTAAACTGATACATATCGACATTATCTAAATGATTAGGTTTCAACAGATCGAATCTTGTTTTTATTTCTCTTCCATACATGAGAAAACTCGGAGATCTACCTGTTGATGAATGTTCAACCCTCCTAAAGTCAAAAAGAAATGATCAATCGCATACTTCAGATCAATCGCATACTTCAGATTTCTGCCACTTTTCACAATTTTCCCTACTTTATCTTCGAAAGTTTCGACAAAAGCATGCAGCCCCATGGATGTCTAGGAGGTGATATCGGATGAACTATATTATTAGTGGATAAAAAATTTTCAAAACTTCTGTTTATGAATTGAGGACCTCCATCTTTCACTATATGATTACATAATCCGAATCTGACGAAAAGATCTTTGAAATAATTCACAATTTTATCAGCGTTAGTGTTAATTCCAAAATCATGAACTTCCGGACACTTACTATAAGCACCTACAACAATTAAGATCATCCGTCCAAACCAAGGTCCCAAAAAATCGAAATGAATATGAGACCATGCTCTATTCGGATAAGGCCAATGTGCACTTAAAATTTTCGTTGGATTTATTCTATTAAAAATACAAATTTCGCAACTTGTACTTATTTCCTCAATCTCTGAGTCAAGATTTGGCGACCAAAAATATGAACGTGCCAACTATTTCATTTTACATATACCTAAATGTGACGCATGCAGCTCTTTCAAAATTTCAGATTGGAGAGATTTAGGAAAAATTATTCTGATTCCCCGAATACCTGCGCATGTTTAGATATGTACTAATCAAACTGCATCTGGCAATGCAGTCAGTCTTAATTCGATAATCATTGAAACATACTGTATGCGTCATATTCTTGATTCTAATAAACGTAATAAACACGTTTAATTATTCATTACTTTGGTAACTCATAAGAATACAACAATGTGGCGACGAGGATGGGATGGTAATGGTAATGTGAATGTAAATTTCCTTCGCAGTAGTCAGAAGCAAAGTTATCAGGACCGAAGCATGACAGATGTGAAGGTAATATTAAAACATCAAGTAATAATTCGTACAAGAATAAAAATGAATTTTCTTATTTTTGCTGCGGCCTCAAAAATAATCATTACGCCAATCGGTGTTGATATAGATTTCAAAAATGTACTTTTTGTGATATCAAAGGTAATTTAGTATCAGCTTGTTTGAAAAAAAATAAAAATCAGAAATTCAATGGTAAAGTTAAAGCTAATGAATAAAGAAAAAAATACTGATTCGGTATGTGCTGATGAAGAAAAGTATGATTAGGATTTTTTTAATATCAATACTGTAAAGAATAGTGATGTAAGCGCAGATCCAATTATTTTGAATTTGAAACTCAATTCAGTACCGATTAAAATGTTGGTAGACACAGGGTCATATATCACAGCAATTTCTGAATACACGAAAAATTCTATTTTTCCTGGAGAAAAATTAGATTAATCAGATCTAACTTCGATGACTTATGGTAAACAGAATTTGAAACCACTAGGGGTCATAAATAACATGATATGTGAATTGAATAATCTTAAAATTTCATGTTTGAAGTGCCATGTTTTCCAGGCTCATATCCTTCTTTGATTGGACGATGCTGGTTGAAGAAATTCAATTTCTGGCCTGTTTATTTTAATACAAATGAAAATTCAGTATTCTTATATTTTGATCATAATTCTATTATGATATCTATGAAAGAGAAATTTATTTTCTGAAGGTGAAGGTGAATATACAGGAAGGAAAATTCAATTGAAATTTGAAGAAGGAAGTAAGCCGATTCAACTGAAGTCTTATAAAGTACCGTTCGCTTCAAAAACTGAAGTTTCCGATTAAATAAATCGTTCAATTAGTTTAGGTAATATGGAACCTGTAAAAGTTAGTGAGTGAGCAACACCAATAATAATAATAATAATAATAATAATAAAACCCTCAGGGGCTCTCGGACTTGTTCCGGAGTACGGGCTTGGCAAACCCGAGGTACCCTAGCTGACCCTGGCAGTAGCGATAAAATGCAAAATCTTAATGATGTACAATTTAAGGAGTAAACGGGTGAATCGGCATTGTACCACTTTAACCTCTTGTCGCGTTCAGGATTTGGGTAGAGGGTCCTGTTCGAAAAATGAGTTGCAGTCTCCCTCGGATAGCGGCGGGCGCAGCGCGATGACGAGTATGGCTACTGCGAATCCCACCACTGGAGAGGACGTTAACGCTCATAGTTCTCAACCGACTTTAAGTGTTTCTACGGCGACGCATGTCAATGTGCCTGCGACCACTAAAGCCGGACTGCCTAGAAAGCGAATGAAATGGACCACAGAGTTGAATTCTTTCATAATGCGCTCCTATTTTACAGTTACGAAGATGGAAACTGACCTGACTACGTACCGTTATGCTCTTCACCGTAGTTTTGTTGAAAGGTACCCAGAATTGCAACACATAACAGAGCAACGAATAGCTGACCAGAGAAGAGCTATTTCAAGGAACAAATTGCTTCCTGATCCGATCTTAAAGCAAATCCGTGGAGAAGTTCTTCATGAGCTGCAGATAGTAAATATCCCACCTGAAGCACGAGAAGTAGTAAACAGTTCTCACAGAGAAGATCACACTGACAAAGACGAAATAGCTACTATAGACCACATAACTCTTGTTCCCGATACAACAGCTCAACCAGTGTTGCTCGATAAAGTGCTCTTCGAACTGAGCAAATTACTAGCAGAATTTGAGGGCACTAATCCAATACGTCGACCAAAACTGCCGAAACTGAGGACCAATAGAGAAACCAATAATATCATTTCAGCTGTGAATTCAACACTAGAAAAATACATCAAAGACTACAACTCTCTCGAGAAGCTTCATTTGCTCATTTACTGTGGAGCCGTATCAGTGCTCCGAATGCACAACCAGGAGGTATATGCACCAACTGTACGTGCCAAAAATACCAGCAAAAAACCGTGGTGGCAGCAACGACTGGAGCATGCTATCAACGATATAAGAACTGAGCTTGGACGACTATCCGAATATCAGAGCAATAGAGAACCTTCAAAACGCTTGTAAAATCACGTTAGAAAAATATTCAAGCAAATAAATACACATATCAACGATCCAGATCATCAACATCATCTGAGTGAACATGTAGACCTGTTGAAGCAAAAATTGAAAGCGAAGTCCAAGCGTTTATCGAGATACATCAAGTGCACAAAGAGGAAACAACAAAACAGCACTTTCCAAAACTATCAAAGAACCTTCTTCAGACAATTAAAAACTGAAAATGTTAACATCAACAAACCGATGCCGTCCAAGCATTGTTTAGGGAATTATTGGTCCTCGATATGGTCAACGCCCAAATATCACAACGTAGACGCCAGCTGGATAAAAACTGAGAAGGAACAGTTGAGAGTTGCACCGATGCAATTCGATGAGATTTTCGTAGAAGAAATCAGAGAAGCTGTCCGAAGTGCTAACAACTGGACTTCCCCGGGAGTAGACAACATCCAAAATTTCTGGTACAAGAAATCTTCCAGTGTCCACGAAGAACTGGCTAAACAAACTAACTTTGGGTTCAACACATATGCTGCCAAAGAGTTCAAAGACGGATGACCCTACACAGTACAGACCTATCACGTGCCTACCAACATTGTATAAAATTCTAACAGCATGCATCACCAACAGAATATACAAGCACGCCGAGGAAAATAATATATTGGCAGAAGAACAAAAGGGCTGCACAAGAGATCACCAAGGGTGCAGGGAACAACTTGTTATGGACTCTGTTATACTTCGACAAGCCCAGAAGGGTCACCGGAATATACACACAGCTTTTGTCGATTATAAGAAAGCATTTGATAGTGTACCCCATTCTTGGCTTCTCGAGGTGTTGAAAATCTACAAAGTCCACCCGCTATTATAGGTTTTCTTTCAACAACAATTAGAGATTGGCGAACAAACTTGCATGTGCATATCGGTCAAAACTTTATTAACAGCGAAGAAATACCGATCCTTAGGGGAATCTTCCAGGGTGACTCCTTGAGCCCACTATGGTTCTGCCTCGCAATGAATCCCCTCTCCACTATGCTCAATAATACGAAATACGGCTTCAACATCAAAGCTAATAGAAATATAAATTTTAAAATTTCACACCTTCTATTTATGGATGATCTTAAGCTATATGCGGCGAACAAGCATTAAATTGAACGTCTTCTAGAGATAGCACATGGATTCTCCAGTGATATGCATATGGAATTTGGTCTATCCAAGAGCAAAATCCTTCATATCGAAAAAGGCATTGTCATAGACGGAGATATAAAACTTCCAAACGGAGATATCATAGAGGCAATGGAAAACGGAGAATCTTACAAATACCTGGGATTCCAACAGGCCAGGTTGCTGGAACACAAGCAGGCTAAAGTAAGAATTCAGGAGCAATACACCAGAAGAGTAAAAGCACTGATGAAGGCTGAGCTGAATGCAGGTCACTTAGTACAGGCAATCAACACATATGCCATACCAGTTTTAACATACTCTTTCGGAATACTCAAATGGACAAAAACTGAGTTGGATGCTATTCAGAGGTCGACAAGAACAATGATGACAAAAACCAACAACCACCATCCAAAGTCATCCACTATAAGAACGACACTACCTCGGAAGAAAGGGGGAAGGGGGTTTATTGACCTCATCAATCTGCACAATCGACAGGTCCAGAAATTACGTGAGTTCTTTTATAAGGAGGCCTAAACCACCGATCTTCATCCAAGGGCGGTCCTACGGGGGGGGGTAAAGGGGGTAATTAATTTTATATTTCTATGGATGTTTAGAAGAGCCAATCCTACCAATCTATCTTGGTGCATGCTTGAACGGAGCCAAGTTTTCAAACGTTTCAGCGAAGAAAAACTACGTTCGGCTGAAGAGACACTAACTGGTAGCACTGAAATTATTTTGAGGGATTTTTTTAATAAAGGAAACACATCCGCATCACAAACAGAATATGCTTTTACAGCAGTGTCAGGAATGCCTCCTTCGTTATTAATCCACTTCATTATCCAAAGTCTTAGTTCCGAAATTAGCTTCATCGTGAGCATGGATTTATCTTCTTTCAAAATTGGTGCAAGATTTTCTGCCACATCTTGTCCTAATTGTTGCAACTCACCTTCATTATTTGCTTTTATCACAGAAATCGTTGGAATCAATTGATTATATTGTAGATATTCGATGAATCTATCAGGAAATCTGAATTTCAAATCTTCAATAACATTCTCTAATAATGGGATGTAAATGCTTATTCTGTGATATTCCTTAGCATCATTTGTCAGCACATTTGTTCTATTGGTTTGTCTTCCTACCCTTCTAGGCAGAGAAATTGGAATATCCAATAACCTGTGAGTTTCTTCAATGTCTTTATACAATGTGTTGAAAGATGACTCTGCATTCAGCCTGATTTCTCCGAGTACATATATAATATCAGAGACCAGCGATTTTGCCTGATGTTGATCAATTGATTTTTTTTGTAATATCCTGCTCAAATTGAATGTTATCGACGATAATGATGAGAGGCAATGAATCGATGAAATAAAATTTGTTGTAGTCAAAGAGTTTATTAGGCATTGCGCTTTGGACGAAGATTATCGATCTTGCCAACTCGATATTATTTGCAGAGACTCTAAAACTCCCACTAGATTTATTTTGAATCTGAGAACTGATTCGTGTCGCTCAGTCCATCTCGTTTCACATAACTTCTTGAGCTGTTCAGACGTGTTTTTTAATATAGTGTTCCTTTTTGAGGATGCATTGAAAAATGCGATCACTTCCTTCATTATTCCTACGCTATTCCGTACATCTTGCACGGAATTAGACTTAGAAATAGACAGATTCAGAGAATGACTATAGCATGGACATTTCATGGAGTTTGGCAAAGATTTTTGTAGTTCAGCTACGGCACCTTTTTGCTCAGAAAGCATTACACTACACGTATCGGTACACCATTCATGCCACCCAACCTTGCAAAAATTACGCAATATTTGCAGAATACTCCATTCATTATTCTGGAGAATGAAAGCTATTTGAATGTATCGAAGTGCTTCTGTGACAGATAACATTTGACCATCTTATTTTTTTTATTATGTGTCGAGAACGGAAATTCAAAACTTGCGTCCGGAACGAAAGCGTGTTTTAAAGCATTATACCTCTCAATATCTGTCCATTCCCTAGCTCCGTCTTTTTTCAAGTATATACCTATATCCACCTTCAAATAGGAGGATCTAATGACGGTGCCACTGAATCATCTCGATGTTCTGAACCTGATTGATCCTGAACGGGAGTGCAACCGTTCGCACTTGTTGATGTTGATGCCGTCTGTTCCTCATTGATTTTAGCCCTTTTTACGAATGAATCTAATGTGAACTGCTTGCGCTTATTTGAACTCATGGTTCCTCTGAAAATGTTTATAAGCTGTGAATCACACGAGAACCAAGTATGGTTAACTTACCTGATAAGATCTAGAACTAGTATTTTTCTTTGTGTAGAAAACACTACCCAAAGTAAAACTTGATATACCGACGAATATACTCGACACCAATGAAACCGCTTGATGACTAGATTGACTAGACTGGATTATCACCACTGAATTGGATAAAACCGACAACTTAGTCCACACCGAAGGCGCAAGCAGTATTTTATCCGACACGCCGTATTCGACATCGCCGCGCATGCATTGTAGCCGAAACAACAAGATGCCACGTCGACGGTCGGATACGCACAAGCGCAGCGATAGCGTGATTACTTCTTACAGCAGTGGCGCAGGCCGAGATTCTGTTGGAGGGCTACCTGATTATTTATGGCAAATAGGATATTATTTACCGGGTAGGTAGGAATGGTAGTAGGAATAGGTAGGAATGTGACATACTATTTTTTTGCAAATCATTTAAAATTCGACAGATATTATGATTAATCTTTATATATATATATAATTACATAATGCCAACCCTGTATATTGCAGATGAACTCCTTATCTATTCGTATTCGAATATTCATATTACTTTGTTACATTTTGATGACACATCATTTTGAACACGCCACGTGTGTGGGTGTATGTTTGTCCCATTGTTCGATACTGATTGTCGTAATTAATTTGAGATAAGGAAGGTTATAAATACCTCTCAAGACGAAAGGATCGTCAATTAATTAAGTGCATTTCTTCCTAGCTAATTGTTAGAATAGGATAATCTTCCGTTGTAAATAAATCTTTTTTTAAAAGATCGGCTTTCGCTCCACAAATATAATTATTACTGAGAATATGAAGGTAAAGTAGTTAATACGCAGAAAATATTTTGCGTGAAGGGGAGAGGGGAGGAGGGGAAGGGGGATTGTGCACTACCCCAGAAAATACAATTGTTCATTCAATTACCCCCCCCAGAAATTCAGCCTAGGACCGCCCGTGTCTTCATCGGACAGTAACTAGAGCGGATAAGGGTTACACGCCCCTGAACCTCGCGTTGCTGGAGGCAGATTTTGGAGTAGTTTCAGATGTGGAGAAACAAGAACAATGGTCGCAAAAGGCATTGCATGGTCGACACCACCACGAACTCAACCAGCAACACATCGACAGGGAGGCTTCAAATAGATGGCTCACTAGCGGAAACTTATTTCCAGAAACTGAGGGCTTTATGATCGCTATTCAAAAACAGGTCATCAATACGAATTACAAGAAGTTCATCATCAAGGATCCTAATACCCAATCCGACTAATGCAGGAAGTGTCAACAAAAATCAGAGACAATTCAGCATATCGTCGGCCTAATTCGTTAACCTGCTAAGTCCATTTTTTGATCAATTTTACTTTTTGAGCTGGTCATAAAGTTTGGACGTTTACCTACCTTGAGGCATACGAAATAAGTTAGATATCAATATAAGAAGAATCATTAAAGAAACCAAAAGGATTTTCAGAATATTTATATGTAAAATAGAAAAGATATCCTTCAGTTTTGTCTCTCTCCTCTAAAATATGCAAAATGGACTTAGCAGGTTAACGAATTAGGCCGACGATATAACATCTGGCTGTAGCGCGCTGGCTAATACTGATTACCTGCATAGACATAATCAAGTGTGCAACATCGTCCACCAGAAACTGGCGAACAAGTTCGGTATTCTCAACACCTATACACCATACTATAAGTATCAGCCACAGATGGTTCTCGAGAATGACAATTTTAGACTTTACTACGATAGGTCCATTATCACCGATAGACAGGTGACGAATAACAGACCAGATATTGTAGTATTGGATAGAAGAGTCAACTCGGTCCTCCTCGTTGATGTAGCGGTTCCGAACACTCACAACATTATCAATAAATATCAGGAGAAGATGGCTAAGTATGCGGATCTCGCCATCGAAATCAAACAAATGTGGCATTGCCAGAAAGTGGAAATCGTTCCAGTGATAATATCATCAACCGGAGTGGCGCCCAAGACTCGCACGAAAGTATCGCTAAACTGGGACTACCTAAAAACACCTATTCAGACATCCAGAAGGCTGTTATATTGAACACCTGTCAAACAGTACGGAAGTTCACAATGTAAATTGAGTCTAATCTCTTTGGTACTTCGTACCCGGGATAGGCCAATGATACCAGCTTTGAGCTGAGTTTGGTAGCACCAACAAACGAGATAATAATAATAATAATTTATTCCTCCTTTGAGACATCATACAAATGTATAGGAATTGTCATCGTGAAGAAAAAATTAAACAACACAGATACAAGCGAACAAATGAAAGTACCAATATAACACAGTTGACAATAGCAATGAAAAAAGAAAACTTAAACGATAGGACTAGCAAAAAACTCTTGAATACTATAAAAGCATTTTTCAATCAGTATTGATTTTACTTCTTCTTAAATTGCTTTTCAGCAATTCCTTTATAATGTTTAGGCAAGTGATTATAAAATTTCATTCCTGTGAAGGTAGGAGACGACTCATACTTTTAGTTCTGTGCTTGGGAATACATAATGTATCCTCATGCCTAGTATTATAATTATGAAACTCTGTACATGTTTTGAGTTTTTTCAAATTCTGGCGAACATAAATTAGGCAATTCAATATGTATATAGAAGGAAACGTTAGAATTTTATTTACCTTGAAAATAGGGCGGCATAAGTCTTAAGGTCTAAGGTTGAATATAAGTCGAAGTATTTTTTTTTGTGCAACAAACACACGACCAACTTCTGGAGATGAACCCCACAGAACGACGTTGTAGCAAAGGTGACTATACACGCTGCTAAAATACACCCCAACCAGAGAATCTAACGATAGTGAACTCTTGAGGCGAGCAATAGCAAAGTAGGATTTACTGATTTTACCACATATGTGGTCGATGTGAAAGGACCATCTCAACCTGTTGTCCACGCGAACTCCCAGAAAACAAACACACTCCGATGATCTGAGGCTGCAGTCCGAAAGGTTCACAGTGAAATCAAGACCGTCCCTGATCCGAAATTTGGTGATCTTGGTTTTCTCCAAATTCACAATCAAGGAGTTCCCTCGGCACCAGACAATGAAGTTCCGGATAAGTGATTCACAAATCATTCTCAGCTCATCAAGATTACGAGCCTTAATTGCCAAGGATGTATCATCAGCAAAGAGGACCACAATGCAAGCTACAATATACTGAGGAAGCTCGTTGATAAACAACAAAAAAAGAAGTGGCCCCAAGACTGAACCTTGGGGGACACCCAATTTAGTGTAATATCTACGGGAATGGGAGTCGCCAAGCTTAACCACGATAGACCGGTTTGAGAGAAAACTGCGAATCCAATCGAGGAATACTCCTCGGAAACCCATTTGATACATTTTCTCGATAAGAAATCCGGGCTGAAGGCAATCAAATGCGCTAGTTAAATCGAAAAATACTCCCGCAACCTCCACCCCATCATCTAACGAGGAATAAACAAATTCAAGAAATTCGCAGCAGGCACTTTGAGTGGATCTTTCAGCTCTAAAGCCATGTTGACAACTAGTCAGGATGGAAAATTTAGATAGATAATCATACATTCGACGGTAAACAATCTTCTCGAATACCTTCGATAGCTGACTCAATAAAGAGATCGGACAGTAATTTTCTAAAACATCAACACTACCTTTTTGAGCGCTCGTACTACTTACACGAGGGCTATATCATTTCGTCACGATGTCTGTATTTTTCGAATTTTGAGCCGAAAATGGTCTCAATCGACTATGTTCGACTCACTGATGACGAATCCGTCAGAAAATTCGAGTCTGTCCGTCCGTCCGGCCAGAAATTTTCAGTGTAGGTTTAGATCCCGAATGCCTCGGTTAAGTTCGTTAATGGGCAAAATTCCGTAAATATGGCCGTTCAAAGTTTTGTTTCCCTGATTACTTGAAAACTACAGATTCGATCGAGATGAAATTTTGCACTCAGATGGAAAATGAGGTGTTTTAGCTACATGCGAAATTTTGTTCAGATAGCATGACCAGAACCATAGAAACCATAGAAAATTGTAACTTTTGAACGGAAACGCCTAGGGACTTGAAATTTTCAGGATAGGTGTGGATCTTGAATGTCGGGATCACGTTCATCTATGAGCAACATTATACAAGGGGTTCCGTAAATACGGTCGTTTGAAATTTTGTTTTCTCGATAAATTCGAAACTACTGATTCGATCGAGATGAAATTTTGTATTTTAATCGAGAATGATATATTGAAGCAATATTTTGTCCAGATCGCATGACCAGAACCACAGAAACCATAGAAAATTCTAGCTTTTGAACGGAAAGGCCTAGAAACTTGAAATTTTCAGGGTGGGTTTGGATCGCAAATTTCACGGTCACGTTCATCAATGAGCAAAATTAGACTAGGGGTTCCGTAAATATGGCCGTTCAAAATATTTTTTTCCTGATAGTTTCGAAACTACTGATCGGATTGGGATGAAATTATGCACCTAGCTCAGGAATAATGTATTCAAACTACGTGCAAAATTTTGTCCAGATCGCATCACCAAGACCATAGATACCGTGGAAAATTCTAGCGAATTATCGAAAAAAAATTGATCAGCTGAAGCACCGACATGAAGTCTGGAGTTTTGCCTAAGTTTCAGAATTTTTTTGACAGCAGTCAAAAATTCCTTCAATTGATTTCTGAAACTGGAAAATGCGAATCTACCTACAAGGTGCATGTACGAGCGCTCAAAAGCTCCTGCCTTCACGGCAGTGCTTTTCGTAATTTTTTATGAACTGGTTTAATAATTGCCTGTTTTAATACTGTAGGAAATTGACCTGAGGAAACAGAGATATTAATCAGATTTGAAAAATGCTCCGCAATAAGAGGAGAAATATATTTGAGCAATTTCGAAGAAATATTATCGGGTCCAGACGCACCACTATTTTTCAAACTAGAGACCACAGATACGATTTCCTCGGGAATGACTGGAAAAAAGTAGAAGTTGGAGTTGACTAATTTTTGGGTGGTGCAACAGTTCGAAATTGAATTGCCATATTCACTACGTAAAGCGAGCTCCCCCATATTAGAGAAATAGCTAGCAAATGCGTCAGCGACCTCATCGGGAGCAGAAATAGACTGTTCATTAATTGTAAGCGTGATACCTTTACTGCGACTTTTGTTCTTAGTACCCAATTCCATGTTTACAAGGGTCCATAAAGTTTTATTGGGATTGGCTGACTCAGAAAGAATTTTTCCATTATAATTAAGTTTAGATATCTTCAGTAATCTATTGTAAGCAGTTTTAGCTTTCTTATAATTAATGAAAGCATCTTGGGATTTCAAGTTCCTAAAAACCCAGTGGAGATTCTTCAAGTGGTCCTTTGCTTCAAGTATGGAGGAATTTATCCATTTCGGCCGACACCGAGAAGAAGAAGGCAATGACCTTAAGGGGCAAGTAACTTCAACCGAAGAAGTTACCAAGTCCACAAACCTCTGAAATCTGGTGTCAAATGAATCGCAGGTATACAAAACTTGAAAGTTAGTATTGGAAATCATGGAGGAAAGGTTCTTCAAACTTGAGTGCGATATACTTCTGAAAGTTATAAGGTCATTTTCCACCTCAAGTTCGTCATGGGAAAGATAGTCGAGAATGATAGCTTTATGATCACTAATGAAGGGTTCGTGTACAGCCACCGCAATGCTTCCCCTGTTCGCATTAGTAGCTATATAGTCAACCTTGCTAGACGAGGTTTTTCCGTGTTTATTTGTAAAGACTCTCGTAGGCTCGAAGGAACCTTCTGATAAACCAAAAGAAATAAAAAGTTCATCAAGAAGTTTCTTCCACGGGTCTCTAACCGAGAGGAAGTCAATATTCAGATCACCACATAAAAACAAAATTCCTGAAATAGAAATACAGTAGTTGAGAACATATTCCAATGTTTTCAAGAACAGAGGAATATCATCTGACGGAGGTCTATAGACACTTAACACACAGTAGGTAGTTTTTTTTTGACTTGATCTTAATGGCACACACTTCGCAATGCATCTCAACAGAGAACTTATCGATATTCAGGCGTTGCACTTCACATCCCGACTTAACATAGATAGCACTGCCACCATGTTCGCGGCAAGGTCTACAGTAAAATGAAGCGACCTGATAACCAGGCAAAGTCATATATTCCATGCGATCCAATGTGCACCAGTGTTCCACGATACTAACACAATCAGGATCTGAAGAACTGAGGAAGAGCTCCAAGTTATTTAATTTATTTGGAAGACTTTGAACGTTAAGTTGTAAAATTTTTATTGAATTAATTTCTCCGACAGCGTGGTATACTGAAGACAGAGGGTTACCAGAAGACAAATCATCTATGTGATCTTGGGATTCACCGTTCTTCGTCTTAAAAAAAAATTATTGATCATTATACCTTCTGGCCAGAGCTCAGGATCCATGAGTTTGGTTTCGTACTCAGAAGGAAAAGATATCTTAAATGATGAGTATATATCAGGCTGCTTAGATTTGAGTTTTTCACATGTCGAATTTGAAGCGATATCACTGAGAAATTTACCTATATCTTCAACAGATGTCTAGAAATATGAACATGTGATAACCGCTTTCTTGGGGCACTCTGAAGAGCAGTGGAGTTAGAGGAACCGATAATTGGCCTGATATAGTTACCTTGTTTTGAAGCAGTAGGTTTTATTTGATTATCATTACTCTTAGTTTTCTTTCTTAGACAGGTTTTTTTGCTATTCTCGACTACAGTCCACTCAGAAGGGACATTAAGAGGTAACTCCAGGGCGTGATCCACAGCAGTGTTTTCTTGGGTTGTAGTATTCGAAACAGCATATTCCAGTGGGGAAGAATTAATCGAAGCACTCACGTCCGGTGGAATCACCTTCATGTGTTCCGCTACCTTATCAACAGGGGAAGACCGTTGGGAACTCCGATCAGATGTTTTTGTTGTGTGGTAGTTTTTACTTCCTTGCATATGATGGATTTTATCGATAAGGGAATTAATTTGTTTATTTTGTGCAACCACTAAATCTTTCAGGTTGAATATTTCTGAAAGAAGTGGTGCTAATGCCTTTTCTACTGCAAGTTGAACCTTAGAATCAAATTCACCTGATTCATCCTTCAATTTCTCTTGATAAGACGATGTTGAATCATGGGAATCGGGGGTTAATTCACAATTTTCACATATCCACTTATTTAGCGATCCATCCTCACGCATTTTACGAAAATTTTCGACAGAAATATTCGAGCACTTGTTATGAAAACTTTTAAAGTAGTAGTACCTGTTCTTAAATCGAATGGGTCAGTGCGTATCTGTGGTAATTTTAAAGTAACTGTCAACCCATCTTTAATTATTAAGAGAGCACCGGTTCCTAGTAAAGAAGAAATTATTTCAAGTCTTCAATATGGTAAGAAATGGTCGCAAATTGATTTAGCACATGCTTTTATGCAATTTCCTGAAGATTAAAAGTACTGTAATGCTTTAACAATTATTACAGATGATGGGCTTTTCAGATATAAAAAACTTCCTGAAGGAATAGCATCGAGCCCAGGAGAATGCCAGGGAATTCTTTGTTAAAATCTCAAAGGCATTCCATTTGTTAAAATGTATATAGATAACATATATTGCACTGCTAAAACTGATGAGGAACATTTGAAAATTTTGAATAAAATTTTTAGTAGGTTAGAAAATGCCGGGTTAAAAGTGAATGCCCAAAAGTATGATTTTTTTCGAAGTGAGGTTGAAATTTTAGTTTTTTTATTAAACGAAAAGGGATTGCATCCGTCACCGACAAAAACAAAAGCAATTATTGAAGTACCATGAGCACAAAATTCAAAGCAATTGAAAGCTTTTCTTGGGTTAATTAACTATTATCATTCATATTCATGTAATAGCGCTCAGAAATTGAAATGCCTTCATGAACTCCTGAAAAATAACACTGGTTGGAATTGGACTAAAGAATGCGATGATGCTTTTCTCTGGATTAAAAATGAGTTGACATCCCCGGAAGTTTTGACGTTGTATAATCCTGAAGAACAAATAGTTTTAGCATGTGATGCTTCAGATTTTGGACTTTCTGCTATTTTGTCTCATAGGTATTCGGATGGTCCTGAGCGTCCCATAGCGTTCGCATCAAAAATTATTCCATTTAATGAACGCTATAGAGCCATAATCGATAAAGAAGCAGCGGCAATAATTTTTGGTTTCAAAAAGTTTTATCAATATATTTGTGGTAATGAGATAATTTTGAAAACTGACCACGAACCATAAGAATTCATTTTCGGTTCTGATAGAAATGGAAGTGATATAATTCAAAACCGTTTGCAAAGATGGGCTTGCTTTTTATCCATCAATAATATAGTTCATACGCTATCACCTCCTAGACATCCAGCATCTGGTGCTGCGGAAAATTTTGTCGGAAATTTCGAAGATAAAGTAGGGAAAATTGTAAAATGTCTAAGAATGTCACTGCCTGTTTTGACACAGAAAATTCGCGATTAATTTCTTCGCAAAACTCCTGCCTTCGGCTACTCAAAGTGGACTGTATTAAATGAAACACACCTAGTTTGCAAATGGACTATATACCAAGTACAAACAATTATTAAAACTTCTCAAAATCGTTGATATAATCAAAAGGTATGTTCACGTAGCGGCTTACTTTGCGAGAATGATAAAATGAATATATTTTTTACGGTCTAAGCTGCGACTCTTGAGGCCCTTGACAAGGATCGGCGTTGCCAGTTCTCAATATATCAGCCAATTCATTGCGTGATACCTAACATACCGCCGGCCTTAAAATAACATGTCAATCAAACTGATGGAAAAACAACAAAGAATAAAAAAAATCAAATATAATTGTTTATACGTTGGGAGATTAGCCCTCACACTTGCAGTTGCCCTAGCACTGGCCGCTTCTTCTCATCTCACGTCTTTCCTTACGTGAGCCGCAACTGAAGCTCTTTCCTTACCGCATGTTCCCGTTTCTTCGTGTGTGCCTCCGCTGTGTAATAAAGAATTATGAAATCTGTTGCAAATTCTACAACCCCTTTTAACGCATTTTTGGCCTTCATGTTTGCCAAAACAATTGAAATACAATTTATTGTTCTTAACCTGTGTTTTTCTTTCAGAAATATCCGATTTCAGGAAATCAGAACATTTAAATATCGAATGTGCACCTTTACAGTAATAGAATGCAAAATTGACATTTGAACCTGTTACAAACGAACTTACTCTTTTCTGCCTACTCGCACCTTTTCGGAATTTTCTGATTTTTCATTATCAAAGCCTAATTTTTCTAACATTTCACATCTATTTTTCAGGAATTCATACTTTTCATCCATACTTGAAAGTTCGCCGTCTATTTGGAAACCTCCCCAATCTCTACGTGTACGTTGATCGAACTTCGATGTCAACAAAAAAAAATGATTGTAATAATTGGGAAATACTTATTCCAAAGTACATGGATTCTTTAAATTCAAATGCATTGCCTGAATGGAAAGAAAATACTTCATCTACATTGTATTAATCTGCAGGTGTTTGAACGGATGTCGTTTATTTTAATGATCATGATAAGTTCGACGAAAAGACCACCCATGGGCTCGATAAGTAACGTCTAAAAAGCAAAGTTGTCCATTTGCAACATTGTAGTGGCTGAAATTGTTTATGTCTACGGTAGATAGGGCCAGTTGAGATTAAAATTCATGGGAAACATTTTCGAAGCAAGAATTGCTGTATAAGCGTCTGGACGCCCACTCTGGAGCTGTAGATTCTTTTTGAAAGAGGGGGAGAGTTTACTTTTGGAGATCAAGGAAAAATGAGAGTCAGTTACTCGGCGGGAGTGGAGTTACTCGGAAAAAAGGGAGTTCCTCGGCGAAAATGGGACCCACGAAGGGTAAAGTCGGACGACGGTTTCGAGGGCGGTGTAGGAAACTAGTGTTGTAATTTTTCAGTAGAGGATTTCTGTTAGATTTCGGTTTAAGGGGGTAACTGTGTTAGATCGTACAAACAAGTGTTTAAGAAGTTTATTTTAAGTAGAGTTAAAAAGCCGTAGGTTGTGTTTCGAGTGCGAGTAAAAATAAAGGCCAATATCGTGTGTGGGTGGTTTAGTTTCCAAACAGGTACAAAAGAGAAACTAGGTGGTTTGCAGACCAAGGTAGGAAAATTCAATTCAAAGCTTTAACCCCTATGAATGTGAATGGCATTTATGTAATTCCCAATATTATTGATATCTCGATCCGAAGTTGATTTGATGTACGTTCGATTTTACGTACGGACTTTGAAGATTAGTTGTAGTTGATTATCTGACCCCTCGTACATTTCGATTGGTATGTTGATGGGAAGTAACAGTTGAATTGTTTGATTTAATTACGATTGTGAGGAACTAAGTGAACGATAGATGCTTTATTTGGGTGTTCTTTTGATGTTTGTGCAAATTACGATTTTATGTACGCATTTTACCATCATTTTTCCGTAAATATAATATGTTCTTTTAAAATTTCGAGGTTTTCTTTCCTGAATACCTGTTCCTCAGAAACTATAAGACAGAAGACTCTCTCTTAGTGCAGAGAGCACGAATCCAGACCTTTTCGGAAAATAGATAAGTGTACAAGGTAGTTTTCTAGTTAAACAACTCAGGTTATAGAAGATGGTGACAGCGGAATATAGAAAATACGATTAAATAAAGAATAGAACACCCCAGTTTTATTACATGATCAAGGTGTCCCAACATCATCATACCAACATTATTTTCAACAATAATTCTTTTATTTTCATATCGTTCATGTAATATATTCAATGCGATTTTATAATTGTCTCTTATTAAAGGAATTGATTCAATGATACTGGCAGCTTCACCTGTTAAGCATGACTTCAAATAATAGAATTTTTGGACGTTATCCAGAGATTCATTCTTTTCTACCAAGGACTGAAACATGTCACGAAACTCAAGCCACTTGTCAATGGAACCGTTAAAAGACGGTTATTTTGAAATGGGTAATCTTGCCGTATTATTCTACGTGCATTTGTCGTTGCTGCCGCCCACACTGCTTCTATTTGAATTTGAATTTTCATTGACCTTATTGCAATCACGGAACTTTTCAATCGCATATTTAGCATGTGCTGTAATATTGTAATACTAAGTTTCAAATTCTGATCGTTCTGGATCCTTTACGTATTAATTGTCATCATTTACTTCCATTGAACTGTATTCAACCAATTCAATTTCTGGTTGATACGTAATGAATTCATCAAATGAAGCTTCTACCCTAATTTTACGTATCTCTAATTCTGCGACCTATTTTTGAGCGCTCGTACTACTTACATGAGGGCTATATCATTTCGTCACGATGTCTGTATTTTTCGAATTTTGAGCCGAAAATGGTCTCAATCGACTATGTTCGACTCACTGATGACGAATCCGTCGGAAAATTCGATTCTGTCCGTCCGGCAGTCCGTCCGGCCGTCCGTCCGTCAGCACGATAACTCTCGAACGGATCAACCTAGAGACTTGAAATTTTCAGTGTAGGTTCAGATCCCGAATGCCTCGGTTAAGTTCGTTAATGGGCCAAATTCCACCACGGGTTCCGTAAATATGGCCGTTCAAAGTTTTTTTTCCCTGATTACTTGAAAACTACAGATTCGATCGAGATGAAATTTTGCACTCAGATGTAAAATGAGGTGTTTTAGCTACATGCTACATGTCCAGATCGCATGACCAGAACCATAGAAACCATAGAAAATTGTAACTTTTGAACGGAAATGCCTAGGGACTTGAAATTTTCAGGATAGGTGTGGATCTCGAATGTCGTGATCACGTTCATCTATGAGCAACATTATACAAGGGGTTCCGTAAATACGGTCGTTTGAAATTTTGTTTTCTCGATAAATTCGAAACTTCGGATTCGATCGAGATGAAATTTTGTATTTTAATCGAGAATGATATATTGAAGCAATATTTTGTCCAGATCGCATGACCAGAACCATAGAAACCATAGAAAATTGTAACTTCTGAACGGAAAGGCCTAGGAACTTGAAATTTTCAGGGTGGGTTTGGATCGCGAATATCGCGGTCACGTTCATCAATAAGCAAAATGAGACTAGGGGTTCCGTAAATATGGCCGTTCAAAATATTTTTTTCCAGATAGTTTCGGAACTACTGATCGGATTGGAATGAAATTATGCATCTAGCTGAGGAATAATGTATTCAAAGTACGTGCAAAATGTTGTCCAGGCCGCATCACCAAGACCATAGATATCGTAGAAAATTCTAGCGAATTATCGAAACAAAATTGATCAGCTGAAGCAGCGACATGAAGTCTGGAGTTTCGCCTAAGTTTCAGAATTTTTTTTTGACGTTTGTTTGACAGTTGTCAAAAATTCCTTCAATTGGTTTCTAAAACTGGAAAATGCGAATCTACCTACAAGGTGCATGTACGAGCGCTCAAAAGCTCCTGCCTTCACGGCAGTGCTTTTCGTAATTTTTCATTTACATTATCTAAACTAAGCTCATTCATATACTTATGAATGCGAAAAATCATCCAGTTGCCAGAAATCGGAGAGAAGCAAATAATCTTTCGTGAGGAGTAATTGAACTCAATGACGGTTCTGAGATAGTTCAGCTAATCGCGGGGCTCCAGTCACAATTCTTCTAACGATTGAATATGTGAATTAGTCCGCCTTTTCTGTTACCAATATTTCGTCCACCGTGACCGTTTTTTCGGTTTTGATTTCACATATAATGCAACAGCTGTAGCATAGGTATCATATTAGTAGAGCCGAAGAAAAAGAGCATTAGACCGGGCCAATGTCATAGATGTCAACGTTACGGACATGCGCAAAGTAAATGCACATTCCCATGGAGATGTGTTAAATGCTCTGGAGCGCACAATAGTAAAGATTGTACGCTAACAAGAGAAAACAGGGAGAGAAATGCTACCTGTGCGCTCTGCGGAAAAGCAGGTCACCCAGCCAGCTACAAAGGATGTAGCGAGTGGAAACTGGTGACCAAAAAGAAGACTGCGACCAAAGCAAGAAATAAAGAAGAAAAGAAAAATATGCCTACTGTCCAACAAGAACAGAAGGAAGAACATAAGAAGAAGAAAACGCCACCACTCAAACAAGAGCAGAAGAAATAAGCCCCAAAAAATGGAAAATCCAAGAAGAGCAGCCAAAAGAAGATACCTTTACCAAGAATATCATGAGTAAGCTATGGCTCCCATGGTCGAATTTTGTCCAATAACCGACTCAAGCGCGGCATTGGAGATTCGAACTGACCCTGTAAGTTTCTAGGTTGTTCCGTTCGAGAGTTATCGTGTATACGGATGGCCGGACGGACGGACAGACTCGAATCTTTCGACGGATTCGTCATCAGTGAGTAGATCCTTGTCGATTTAGACCATTTTCGGCTAGAAATTCGAAAAATACAGCCATCGTGACGAAATGATATAGCCCTCGTGTAAGTAGAACGAACGCTCAAAAAGAATCTTTTATTGATTGAGTATTTGAGTATGATATCATCATAAGACTTCCCCACTCGTCCAGCGACTTATTTTCCTGAGAAGAACGGTACCAATCACTTCAATTTCTGCGATTCGAAAGTGTTTCACTGAGTTGTAATCAATGTTTCATATTTCCTAGTGCTAGCAATTCGAAATTCAGAGAATAGCTCTATACTTCGATACACAGTTAACTGCTCTAATTAGATTGATGGAGACTCCATTGGCCATTAGGAACACCATTTCCGGTGCAATGGATATCAAAGTAAATGGAAAGTTAGATAATATTGAAATTAAGGTCATGCCGAACTTCGTTCCAATAGCATCATTTCATTCAGAAAGAGAGTGATAAAACAAGTAGAATTTTCAGTTCGTTTCTTGTTATTTTTTGTATTTGAATATATTTTTTTAATTATCCATTGTTTTCTCATATTTCATTTTACTTCATCGAATATTCCAGGTGGTTTCAAAATGCTTGAACTTCCTATGAGGAAATGATTAGGGGTTAGACTTTCTTCATCTTCCGGATATGAGGATACATAGGTCAGAGGACGACTATTCACTATATGTTCAGCTTCTGCCATAACTGTGTGGAACACTTCTTGGCACGGTACTCTCTCTTTCAGTGTTATTCTCAGAGCCGTTTTCATAGATCGAATCATTCTTTCCCAAGCACCTCCCATATGTGGACTTCCTGGAGGTATGAACTTCCACTCTATACATTCAGCGCACAATTTCTGCTTTGTCACCTCGGAGTTTACATCTTTGTAGGCTCTTCTAAGTTCTTTCTCTGCAGCGTGAAAATTAGTTCCATTGTCCGTGAGAAACATCTTCGGTTTTCCTCTTCTTGGCATGAAACGTCTTATAGCCATTATAGTACAGTCTGTATTTAAGGTTTCAGCAATCTCAATGTGTATAGCTCTTACTGACATACAGGTAAATAATACTCGATATCTTTTCTCTCTTCTTCTTCCAATAGTATCTTCAAAGTGTCCGAAGAAATCTATTCCTGTATACACAAATGCTCTTTGGGGCTGTGGTTTCTTCAACCTGAAATCAGGTAACTGACCCATTTGTGCTACTTGAGGTGTTGCTCTTCTTATACAGCAAATTGGACAAATTCTCATCGCTCTTTTAATTGCTTTCCTTGCTTGGAGAACCCAAAATTTTTGACGAAGTTCATTAAGCACAACTTCTGTACCTTGGTGACCGATAGTTATATGATAATTTAGAATCAATAATTTAACCACAAAATGCCGGTTATCCAAAATAATTGGACTTTTTGCCGTGTCTGTTGAATAATTCGTTCTACCTCCTACGTATAAATAGTCATTTCTCAAATATGGTGTTAACTAAAATAATTTGTTCTTCTTATCCAAAGTTTCTCCCCTTGTTAAAGTCGCGATTTCTGTCTTGAAACAGTCATTTTGTATCCTTTGGTCCTTTGGAACCAAATTTTCTCATGTTCTTCGATATCCTCAGGTGTTATTGATTTTTCCTTCTCCTTTTTGAGCGCTCGTATCTGTATTTTTCGAATTTTGAGCCGAAAATGGTCTCAAACGACTATGTTCGACTCACTGATGACGAATCCGTCGAAAAATTCGAGTCTGTCCGTCCGGCCGTATACACGATAACTCTCGAACGGAATGTTCTAGAAACTTGAAATTTTCAGGGTAGGTTCGAATCTCGAATGCCGCGGTTAAGTTCGTTATTGGGCAAAATTCGCCGAGGGGTTCCGTAAATATGGCCGCTCGAAATTTTGTTTCCCTGAACTACAAATTCGATCAAGATGAAATTTTGCACTCTAATGGAAAATGAGGTGTTCAAGCTACATGCGAAATTTTGTTCAGCTCGCATCACCAGAACCATAGAAACCATAGAAAATTGTAACTTTTGAACGGAAACGCCTAGGGACTTGAAATTTTCAGGATAGGTGTGGATCTCCATTGTCGTGATCACTTTCATCTATGAGCAAAATTATACTAGGGGTTCCGTAAATATGGTCGTTTGAAATTTAGTTTTCTTGATAAATTCCAAACTACAGATTCGATCGTGACGAAATTCTGTATACTAATGGAGAATGATATATTCAAGCTACATTTCTCTAGATCGCATGACCAGAACCATAGAAACCATAGAAAATTATAACTTCCGAAGGGAAAGGCCTAGGAACTTGAAATTTTCAGGGTGAGTTTGGATCGCGAATTTCACGGTCACGTTCATCAATAAGCTAAATAAGACTAGGGGTTCCGTAAATATGGCCGTTCAAACTATTTTTTTCCTGATAGTTTCGAAACTACTGATCGGATTGGAATGAAATTTTGCACCTAGCTGAGTAATAATGTTTTCAAACTACGTGCGAAATTTTGTCCAGATCGCATCACCAAGACCATAGATACCGTAGAAAATCCTAGTGATTTATCGAAAAAAAGTTGATCAGCTGAAGCACTGACATGAATTTGGAAGTTTCGCCCATGTTTCAGAATTTTTTTGACAACTGTCGAAAATTCCTTCAATTGATTTCTGAAACTGGAAAATGCGAATCTACCTACAATGTGCATGTACGAGCGCTCAGAAGTTCCTGCCTTCACGGCAGTGCTTTTCGTAATTTTTACTACATAGTTCAATGAATTTGAATACCATTGCAGTACTTTTCATCAACGATGTCCAACGTGAACATTTTTCTGCTTCTGGTAACACTTCAGTTGAATAAGATGTGATCAGACATACTACCTGTCTTTTTAATTCGTTTGATGATTCATTATCCAGATTTTGTTGTTTATTATCTTCTTCTGGCCAAAGTTCAGAGCTGAGGTATAAGAATTCCGGACCCTTGAACCATCTTTATGAAGTTGTAAGCTTTATATCTTCTTGATCTCTAGTCAGGTCGTCAGCCACATTCAACTGAGTTGGTATCCATCGCCATTCTTTTACTGAAGTTTTTTCTTGAATCTCTACCACCAGATGAGCAACAAACATCTTGAAATTCCTTGTTTCAGATCTTATCCTACACAAAACTATTTTTGAGTCGCTCCAGAATACTGTCTTTTGAATTTTTTTGAAGCCATTACTGCAGCTGTCTCGGAATAGACAGAGTTTTCAATGGGCTCACTTGGATTTTTGACATACTTAAACTTACATGTTTTTTTCCTTGCATCTCAAATCTTAAATGACAGAGAAGAGAAATTATGGTATCGGGCTTTACCCAAAATAGAAAATGATTTGAATTCGACAGTAAACAGGTCGACAGAATATGCTCCGATTGTTTTGATGACTAACTCGAATAAAAGACTTTCATCCACTATTAATTTGCTAAGTGACATACCGATAATGCAAATTGATGTTGATAAGGATGCCCTCATTGAGAAACTGGACGTTTCGGCGGAGGAAACAAGAAGGAAATTTGACATGACTCGAAAACCAGGTTACCCGTTCGAGGTCAATCAGAAAGTTGTAATGGAAGTTACGCAACTATCCAATGGTGGCAAACTGAAACCAAAGTTCATTCATCATAGGTCCTGGTTTTTGAAAAGGACTGAAATTTACTTCCCTTCGCCTTTAATATAATTTTTCCTTTTTCCTTCTATTGATTACTTGGAGAGGTCCTCCTCTCTTCTGCGTGGTTCTTGGCTATCCGTCATTGGCTTCTTTGCAAGAGATATTTCCTCTCGTCTGTGGTTCTGACTGGTATCATTACCATCCTTCTTATTTCTTTGTTTTCGTGTTCTTTCATCGTTTCGATTGTCTTTTTGGTTTGTTTGTGAATTATTTCCTCGATTATTGGTATTTTCAATTCTTCTCTTATTTGTTTATTGCTGACGTACCATGGGGCACCTACAGCTATCCTTATTATTTTATTCAACGTACTTTGTAGATCTTTTTTTTTGCAACTTTCGACATTGAACCAAACTACTCCTGCGTACGTTATGCTTGGTATTAGCACTGCCCTGATTATCTTCATCTTGTTTTCCAGCGTTCATATCTATTATAAATTGAGGTTCCATTTTCGTTAGTTGTAAGTTTGTTCGTCGTAGTTTTTCTTATCTTTTTCAAAGCGGGTTGTCCTTCATTGAATTTTTCTTCTTCTTCTTTACTTTTGTTGCTTTTCCTTGTTTTCCTCGCATCTTTCAGTTTTTTCGAAATTTCCAGGAAAAAATCATCCATATCGTTGTCTGATAGTTTTTGGGCCATAGAACACATTTGAGCAATATATTTCTCCATTGCGGAACCAACGATCGTTTGATCTGGACTCAACGCAATACAATAAAATTCGTTAGATTCAACTCACTTGGTACACATGCGCACTTCGCAATACGTCTGCACTACTCGAGAGGTCAATCGCTACTGACCAAAGTTCATTGGGTCTTTTGAAATTAAGGCTGTCTTGCCAAACGATCGCTATGTCTTGAAGCGAATAGGAGGCCAAAATAGAACAACGACAGTTGAGAATATGGCCTGAAGATACTGATCAAGTTTTTTTTAATGATGTGATACAACGTTAATGTGGTGGTGCTTTTAGAGCACAGAGATAGCTGTGATTTAGTGAAGTCGCTTTGTTTTTTTTTATGCTAAGAGAATGTTATTTTTGCTGATTATCTGGTTTGAATCTAATCACTTTTGGAGTGATTGTTTTGTTTTTTTTTGGTGGCTTTGTGTATATAGCCTGACAAATTGGAATTTCAATGAGAAGACACTTTGTAACTGTAGTAGTTGATATAACATTATGCAAATTCTGAAATGAGTTATTTTCAAGAATCTTAGAACCATGTAGCCTCGAAATATTAGTTCATTTAATTTATTGTTGATCATGGCTCAAGTCAAATCAAGTTGAAATGTGTTACCCGCATCTTTTTTGTCTGGCTGTCATCCCATAATGCGTGATCCCTGAATAATTTTTGTCGCAGATTTAGATTGTAGTAATCAGCAGAAGCTGACATTTAGTTCTTGGCTAATTAGTTCTGAATCTTGATTAGTGAGCATGTAAGCGGTGGAGATTTTTTTCGTGTCTGGCTCTTTTTTCCCCCTGAAATATAACACCGCAGCGTTGGGCCAGCGCATCAAACATAGCCATGCTTCACAAAATAAAATCAATTCTGTGTTTCACCAATTGTATGTTTTAACAAAGATTCAATTGTTAATTGAACAATGCTTTTTGTAAACTGTAAAGTGTTAATGTTTGCTTTATACATGAAACGTGGTTGTTTCAAGGGTCAGTATGGCCGTGTAAGCAATTCTCAAAATTGATACCCCTAGAAATTGACATCATGATTATAACAGGCTGAGGCCCTTTACTTCAAAGTCAAGCGTAGAGCTTTGTCTATGATCTATAGGATCTATGGTCCATCTCCAGAGCTTAGCGTCACTCCGCCATTGTCATCCTCTTTTAGATCTCAACCTGAAACTAGAACGTAACAGGCGTCTTTGTGTGTAAAACCACGTACTTATCTCCGACATTAGATTATTGTGAAATAAACGATTTCGTTCACCATCCTGAGTGTTTTCACTATTAACTTACATAAATAAATATAAATGTGTATATTTATTGTTCAAACAAGGAGTCGACAGGTTCTTCAAAATTTCAAGATCTTGGTTTGAAATCAAGACATCAAGAAGTAATTTCAGATTTCGATACAGGACAAGAAATTTTATGTCACTATCAAGATATCTTGTCAAGAAAACTTGTAATATCTCGACTAACTAATGATAACGTTAAAACATATTTATTTGTGAAATTCTCTGAATAGAGCACAAAATGATAGAAAACTCCAGCAAAAAGCTGAAAAATCTATTCAGTAGTCACAATCACCACCGACAATCCGTGAGTGGGAGTTGTTTTTTTTCTATATGAAAGACTTAAGGATATTTGAAGTTTATCCGAGATTCTATGCTTATTGTTTGTGTTATGAATTTATGTTGCCTTATCCCACTCATCGCATATCAGATGGCAATGTGAATATCTCATACATGCCGATATAGATAAGATTAGGCATTCCATACACTATAGGATTTCGAAAGCTGTACTCCTGTGCTCTCTGTTCCTCTGTTTTTTTACCTCACTTGGCCTGGACCTTCCTGTGTTCGTTTTTAACTAAAGTCTCCCTGGTCGGTCTCAGTGGAGTGAAGCGTGTGTCCCTCGTTTTTCTTTATCCTCCTCAAATATTACGAAATATTGCCGTTCTTACTTATAAAGATATATAATGCCAAACCAAGAGGTGGAAGAGGTTACTTTAAGACAGCTTCTAGAAAAGATTCGGGACACCAGAGTCGAACTTAAAAATTGCATATCTGCAGCAGAGGTGAGGCTTCTATTGGAAATACAAGAGCTGAGGAGCAGAAATGATGCTTTAGAGGGGGAAAATGAAGAGCTGAGGAGGGGGCTCGAGAGCGCTAGACGTCTGGGAAACAAGAGGAATATTGTCCTTTTTTGTTTGGAAGTGGATTCCAAACTGACACCAGATCTTCTCTGCTTTGAACTGAATAGATTGCTGGGCACTCAAATTCAAACGCCGGAAATAAGTGATTGCTACACGCTGAGACAAACACTAAATTGTCCTATAAAAGTGGAATTTGTGTCATACCAAACGAAGAAGAATATTTTCAATCACGTGAAGAACTTGAAAGGTACCACGGTATCGATTTCAAATGACCTAACACCGAAGCAGCTCGAGAATGATAAGAGGCTCAGGTCATTTTTGTCGAAGGCCAGAGCAAATTCTGCGGAAAAATCTTATATCAAAGGAAATAAACTGGTGGTTGGACAGGCTATCTATGATTTGGAAGACCTAGAGAGTTCTGAGGAAGAAAATAAGCCAAATAGTGCTCCAGGTACTCCTACACCTAGGGATGTCAACAACACACTGGTGAAAACTGGACCTGAACTTGGCTAACTCCATCATTACTGAAACTAATAAACAAAAAAAATAATATGTACATAGAACTTAAAAGAAACCCAGAAAATCTACAAAAAAGGAAACAATATTCTGAACTAAAAAATCAAATAAAAAATCTTTCTGAAGACGCAAAAAAACGAGAATTAGGAAAGTGTATGGCAAAAAAACCATTCAGAGACAAAGGCCATCTGGGATTATGTTAAGAATATATGTGGCGAGGCTGCACCTGCAACAAGAATAGGTCATATTAGGACGCAGTGTGGTTTGACTGAGAATAAAACGACTATTGCAGAAGCATTTAACGAATACTTTAGCACATTAGGACAACAGTATGCAGATAATATACCAGATATTGAAGATTACAGAGAAACTGACACTTGGCAAAATACAACCTTTTTTCTTACTCCTACAGACCCACAAGAAGTACAAGATATTATCGAAAAACTCGGAGCAGGAAAGTCACCCGAGATTGATGGATTGCGAGCAGAAACATTAAAACAAATAAAAGTAGAAATTTCCGAACCTTTGAGTCATATCATAAACCATTGCTTCCAGAATGGCACTTTCCCGAATATTCTAAAGAAAGGCCTTATTAAACCACTTCATAAAACTAGCGACGAAACTGAAATGAGCAACTTCAGACCTATGTCATTAATGTCCACGATTTCGAAAATTGTTGAAAAAGTTTTAAAGAAAAGAATGATTGATTATTTAGAGAAAACCAATTCTTTAAGGATGGTCAGTATGGGTTTAGGAGTGGGAGGTCGACGGAGGATGCAATAAGGGAACTAACTAGAAAAATATATGAATCTTTGGATGAAAAGATTCCTAGCTGGTGCATTTTTGTCGACCTTGCAAAAGCCTTTGATACCGTATGCCATGGGAGACTTCTCGAGAAATTATGGAGATTCGGATTTCGTGGAACTGTTTATAAATTGCTTGAATCTTATTTATCTAACAGACAACAAATTGTGGATATAAACGGAAATCAAAGTTCTCCAAAAAAAAATGCTTACGGTTTTCCCCAGGGCACGGTGATCGGTCCACTGCTATTCCTGATCTACATTAACAGCTTGTTGAAATCCAGAAGCACAGGAGACATACTTAGCTTTGCAGATGATACAGTTATTTACTACAGAGCTCCTACATGGCATGAGTTGAAAACGATTTTCATAGATTGGGAAAATGGTTTCGAGCAAATAAATTCACACTAAATTTGAAAAAAACAAAATACATTCCATTTTCTTCCTATGCTTCGGATCTGCCATCGATGGGAGATCTTGAGATAAATGAACTTGTGACGATACCAGAAACAAAATCAATAAAATATCTTGGAATAATCATTGACAATAACCTAAAATGGGATCAACACATAATGAATACGGTGAGAAAATTGAGAGGACTCCTATATAAGTTAAGGTAAATATTCTGCGAAATAAATACCTCTGCAATTTTTTATGTTTATTTTGAATGAGCGGATATTATTATATTATTATTATTATAATTCGAAGGTAGGGTAGAAGGTACAGTTGTTGACACCCTATCAGTGATTGACACCCTCATTTTCATATTTGAATTATAAGAATTGGATGGAGGCCTTAAAAACATGGAGCTTTGAAAAAAATATTCCAATTTTTCAAGTTTGGACTGTTAGTATTAATTTGGGTTAGGTTTGCATTCCTAATTCACCATGAACCTATGAAGAAGATCTCAAATTATGTGATAGAATAGACGGGTGTGCCAAAAAAAATAAAAAAAAAATTATTTCAAACATAAAGCTTGATGATGAAATTCATGAAACAGTCCAATATGGACATGGATTGTACATCTGAAGACACAATCTGTGATAACAATGAAAACCATGTTGCTATAAACGGCTACTGGAGAACCAACTGCCAGGGCTTGTGTCCTATTTGCAAAAAGAATTTGGATTTAAATGGTATTAAATAATTAAATGCATTTCCTGTGCATGAAAATTCCTTGTTTAATGTTTATTGAAATATGTCTTCATAGAGAAGGTTTCCATTTCGAATATTTTTCAATGCAAAACTTATAAATAAATCGTATAATGAACGATCCATTACTTAGACCAGGCAATAGAGATTTTTTCGTGACAAAAATAGTAGAAGAAAACGGCGAGTGGGGAGTTACGTGGGGTGGTCCGTGGATGTTCAGTGATATGTTTTCGACTCGCAAATATCATTACTTTTCTTGTAATTGCGAAGAAACACAAAAAAAAACGATGTTTTTTTAGTTTTTTGCTTGTAAAATCTGAACGAATGGAGCGGTGCTAATACTTTCAACAGACGAATTGTAGAGAATGAAAAGATGAAGAAAATGAGTGCTAGTGCAACTCAATCGGGTCATCATTACTGGAGGAAAGCCGGAAAAACCGTGAAAATCAGCGTTATTTCAAATCCTCATAACTCGGCCAATTTCGAAGTTGTAGCGCTGGCTTTCCAAATGAAAGTAGTGGTCAATAGATACTTTGAGTGTGCATAACCCGGACGTTGTCCGATAAATAGTTTTTGCGTAATTGCGATTTGAATTATTTAAGGCACTATTTTCCGGAAGAGCTGGATGCGTCGGAAGTGGTCCGATTTCAATTTGCAAAACGGATTTTGAAAGAAGTACAGTACTACAAAGAAGCAATCTTGATTTTTCGTTAAAATGCTTCAAAATAGGTGAAAAAAGCATGCAAACATGACCAAAATAAGCCGAATGCTCGATTGCAGTCAAGTAGTGGGGGTATATACGTAAATATTCGCGCCCGGCCTCAGCGCGATTTTCGTTCCCCGCGTCTGCCGGCTACCCCCACTATCCGACCCAGATGGGGCACTGAGCCGGTTTTGGTCATGTTTCCACGTATTTTTCACCTATCTTGCAACATCTTAACGAAAAATCAAGTTTGCCGTTTTGTAGTACTATACTTCTTCTTTCAAAATCCGTTTTGTAAATTGAAATCGGACTACTTCCGACGCATCCAGCTCTTCCGGAAAATAGTGCCTTAAATAATTCAAATCGCAATTACGGAAAAACTATTTATCGGACAACGTCTGGGTTATGCACACTTGAAGTATCTATTAACCACTACTTTCATTTGGAAAGCCAGCGCTACAACTTAGAAATTGGCCGAGTTATGAGCATCTGAAAAAACGCTGATTTTCACGGTTTTTTCGGCTTTCCTCCGCTAATGATGACCCGATTGAGTTGCACTAGCACTCATTTTCTTCATCTTTTCATTCTCTACAATTCGTCTGTTGAAAGTATTAGCACCGCTCCATTCGTTCAGATTTTACAAGCAAAAAACTAAAAAAACATCGTTTTTTTTGGTGTTTCTTCGCAATTACAAGAAAAGTAATGATATTTGCGAGTCGAAAACATATCACTGAACATCCACGGACCACCCCACGTAACTCCCCACTCGCGGTTTTCTTCTACTATTTTTGTCACAGAATGACCCTTTTTCTGCTCTATTGCCTGGTCTAACTATATATTATACCTATCCAAATCCTTGTTCAGCTGATTGAAAATATGAGAGACAACAGTATGTCAATAACTGTATCAGGTGGTGTCAACAATAGATTTTACAGTGTCAATCACTGAAAATTGACACATGATGTTAACGATGTGTTTTAAAGCTTCTTCTGAAAAGGTTTTTCCACTTTCGGTTGTTAATTTGAATCGAGTATAAACCAACACATAACCTCGAAAAAGAAATATTTTCATTTCACACCCAAATAACAAATTATTTATATTCTATTGGGACAGTTGGCTTAAGGTGTCAATAACTGTAGTGTTTACCCTAAATACTGAAAAAACACAAAGGCTGGTAATAACAACAAAACGTTATGATATGGAGAGTTCTCTTTACTCGCGATTTGCATCAGTGGAAATTTGACTTGGACTGAGCATGTGACTGGGTTATGTAAGAGGCTTTTCACATCATTATTCGCGTTAAGGCAAATGCAGAATATGCCCACAGACAAAGAAGCACTCCTCACCTATCACGCTCAGTTCCATGGACGAATGACCTACGGTATTGTCCTGTGGGGTCAGTGGCGACTCGTGACCTCTTCAGCTGGTGAGGCGATTATATGAAAAAAATCTGATATATAATATATATATATATTTTTTTCCACCGCCTTTCGCGGGCTTATCATCTTAGTCATCTGTCGGACGAAGCGTCGTCAAGACAGAATGCTGCAGCTACGGGGTCTCCAGAAATTTCCGCACTATCCTCACAAAGATAGGTATTTATAGATATAAATGTATAATGATTGACTAAAAATAATTGGTTAGCAATTTTATGTGGCATAATAACGATGGTTTCTCCATGAGAAGATACTCAGAGGGATACTCTATGGAGTAGAATTTTCATTATCGGATTTATTGTAGAAAAAAAATACGAAAAATTATAATTTGGCAAATGCGCTATAGGTTCACTTTTAATGAATCAAATTTATTCGTTTATATTTCAAAGCCGCGCATTTGTCAATAATGTTCTCAAAAAATTGACCATTATTATTATGGCGTCATTATTGAATCGTGCACTTGATTCATACCGGGTATCAACACGTTACACGAACACACTCAATTAAACCACAACGAAAGTAAACTCAGGTTATTCAAGGAAATACTAATCTAATGTTCGTAAAAACTCAAAGGAGCATGAGCAAACGAGGTTACAGGTGGACCAGGAGTTTCATAACATCATAAACAAATCGGGTGATCGCCGAGAGGCGATCTCAGATTCGCCTCTCGGATCCGAAAAATAGCGAAACCTATCGGTCGTCCGCCGTCGTTCGGGGGGTCAATTCTCGAGATCACTCGTTCGATGAACGTATACGTTCGTGACGTCATGAGCGTAGATTTCTGGAAATTGCAATTCTCGGGGAACGACTCAATGAACTATTCGTTCAAAATAATAGTTCAAACGTTCGTTCGACAACGAGTGATCTGTTTCATACGTTCGTTGTGAACGATTCGTTGACGTAGCACGCATTTTGATGTTTGAAGTTTCTGTTGTAGTTATTATTGTTATAAATCGTGTTTTGAATTATTCGAAAATGAATTTAGAAATGTCATGCCAACTCTAGAAAAATTACATTAAGATTATATAAAAATATATGCAGCAAGATCTATTTTACATACCTTTCTCCACTCCTTCCATTCTTTTGACGCACCCGAAGTTGCATTCAAAATATTTGTTATATCCTTCCATATGGTTATCGAGTCCTGCCGAATAAAAGTATTCGAAAATTTTCCTGTCAATTGCGGATTTAAACTCATGAATTCTATCAGAATATTTTTTTGTTCAACTGACATGGGTTTATTCCTTTTATCCATTCTGATTTCTTCACAACTATGTTTGATATAAAACCAAATTTGCTTCGACGTATATTCAAATTCAGAATTATCAGAAGCATAGACCGATTAATATAATAGTTCTTATTCTTCCCTTCCTTTCATGTGCCTGGTAACTGAGACTGAGACCATCCACACATGCGCATTGCGAGTAGTTACATTATTATTAAAGGTCTATGATGAATTTTGACACGTTGCCAAGTTTATCATCCGTTCGAAATGAACGTATACTTTCGTCGGAACGAGTAGTTGGCGATATGCTCGAGAATTGACTTAATTCGAACTATACGTTCGATTTCATTCGTTCACGAACGTATACGTTCATCGAACGAGTGATCTCGAGAATTGACCCCCGGATATCGTCGTCCCCTTCGAATTAGCTCTGGACGGAGGCGCATAGATTGTCGCCTCTGAATCCTCAGGAGGCCGTAGAGCATTGGCGCCGAATAAAAGTATTGTTGATTTTGATTTGTTCTGATGAATATTTTAACATTCTGGTGATTGCTCTCTATTTTTTTTTTATTCCTCTGTGACTGAGGAAAATGATGAAATAATAGGTGAGGCGCCGCCTCAGTTGCCTCACCCGACGAGCCGCCACTGTGTGGGGTGTGTCATCGGATAAACTCAGGGACTTTCTGAAACAGAAGAAAGCGATAAGACTGATAGCCGAAGTTAATCAAATGACCAGTTGCAGGTCACTCTTCAAAAAATACGAATTACTTACCGTCCTTCGTTGCTACATACTTGAGTCCTCTACGTTCATGGAAAGAAAGAAACTCTTCCCAGAAACTCAAATGTGCATCTTACGCGATCTAGGAATATAATTTAGACTCCCAGCCACCGCATTGGTGAAACGAAAAAACCGTACATCTTTAATGGCATAAAAATGTGTGATATAAAACCCCACCACGTGACATCACTTCGCGAAGCGTCCTTTGAAAACCTCATGGAGTATCTGCTTGTGGAAAATGTCTTTTATTCCATCGAAGAATTCATGAACCACCAGTTCTAGTCATTATATTAAACGATAGATTTTGAGAATGTGAGTATACTTTCAAAAGTGCCAAACTTCAAGGGGAGATCATACATGTGATTTGCAACAAAAAATGTCATATAACACGTAGTCGGAATTTTGACGGATATTCTTCAATTTAACATTTCTTGATTTCAGGAAATATTTCAACTTTTTCCCTTGAATCAATCATACTTCAGCTATCCTTGTAGCCTCATCAAATTTGACCACATATCTTGAAACGGCATTAAATTTGCTACAAGATGAGAGAATCTATATGCCAAAAAATTCATATTGCGGGCGTGGTAAGGAGATGAATATCACGATTCGTAAGTGAACAGAATCAGTCATATTTTACCAATGGCTTCATCAATTAAAAATGATCAAATATGGGCATGTTTTCTCTTCAGCAGAAAATAACACATCCATCTCGAATGACATATCAATTTTTGTGCTTGCTGCTTGTCTTCCGCGATAATAACATGGCGAACAAGATAACAATGACAACGTCGAAATATTCCAAACCTAAATTTGCTCTATTATGAAGCTCTTCATGATTGATTATCAATAATATCAATCAATAGCAATTCTCATGGAAATCATGAATATGATTTATGTGTATATATGTCAATAATGTAGGTTCAGTTTTGTGATAAATGAACGAGTATGAGTATGAGTATCGACCTTACTAAAAGCTTTTTCGGACCTGCTTTTCGGACATCAACGTTCTGCGTAACCTGCAGAACAAGACCGAGGATTTCACTTGTGTTTCTACTTTAGCTGTTTATGAGTATTTCCTCGTTTTTCGGAATCGTGGGAATCCCTGTGATTACAAATATGAATGTTATAAAGAAATCTCACTTTCATAAAGTCTAATAAAATGGCTACTTTCCTGAAGTTCTCTGTGGTATCAACATGGATGATAATCCGCCGTTATTAAAGACTAATCGTCTGTTGATGTTGCCACCCTGTGAGGGAAACTAAGTAATAAGTGATAAGAATCGAAATTTACGGAGTCAAGTCCTGATCTTAGATCGATGGTTCCACAGGGTATTTTACATTGAAAAGACAAAAGTGATTGAAGTCAAAAGTGAAATAGCTATTCAAGTGTTGTTTGTTGAGTCATTCTGACAGAATGTCGGTTTATGATTCTGCAAATGAGGACAGAGAATCCGTCGCAGAAAACTCGTCGGAAGAAGAAAACTCCGATTTGGATATAGAAATAAAGTTAACGAAGAATCGGTGAAAAATCGGATTATAAAAAACCAAAAAGAAGAGATCAAACTACTCAGGAATCAACTGAGATTGTTGACGGACAGTGTCAATTTATTGTCGAAAGAGGTGAAATCCTTACGAGAGGAAATGTCCCAACATTCGAAGCCGCGGAAACGCGCTAAGGGAAAAAGAAATGCCTTCTCCCCTGGGACAGAAGAGACAGTGTCAACCCACTCAATCCCAAAAGACGACCCCAAAGAACATACCGAAAGAGGTAATACAGCAAGAGAGCCACCTACAAAGATGTCGTATACTGCAGCCTTGCAACAAGCAAAGCACCCAGTAGAAGCTACTTCTGCACCCGCAGAAGAAAATGAATTCCCTGCTGCAATCGAGCAGAAAAAATTACGAAAAGCACTGCCGTGAAGGCAGGAGCTTTTGAGCGCTCGTACATGCACCTTATAGGTGGATTCGCATTTTTCAGTTTTAGAAATCAATTGAAGAAATTTTCGACAGCTTTCAAAAATATTCTGAAACTTAGGCGAAACACCAGACTTCATGTCAGTGCTTCATCTGATCAATTTTTTTTTCGATAATTCGCTAGAATTTTCTACGGTATCTATGGTCTGGGTAATGCGATCTGAACAAAATTTTGCACGTAGTTTGAATACATTATTCCTCAGCTAGGTGCAAGATTTCATTCCAATCCGAACAGTAGTTTCGAAACTATCAGGAGAAGAATATTTTGAATGGCCATATTTACGGAACCCCTAGTCTAATTTTGCTCATTGATGAACGTGACTGCGATATTCGCGATCCAAACCCACCCTGAAAATTTCAAGTTCCTAGGCCTTCCCGTTCAAAAGTTACAATTTTCCATGGTTTCTTAGGTTCTGGTCATGCGATCTGGACAAAATATTGCTTTAATATACCATTCTCGATTAAAATACAAAATTTCATCTCGATCGAATCCTTAGTTTCGAAAATATCGAGAAAACAAAATTTCAAACAACTGTATTTACGGAACCCCTAGTATAATTCTGCTCATTTATGAACGTGAACGCGGCATTTAAGATCCACACCTATCCTGAAAATTTCGAGTCCCTAGGCCTTTCTGTTCGAAAGTTATGATTTTCTATGGTTTCTAAGGTTCTGGTCATGTGATCTGGAGAAATGTAGCTTGAATATATCATTCTCCATTTAAATACAAAATTTCGTGACGATCGAATCTGTAGTTTTGAAATTATCAAGAAAACTAAATTTCAAACGACCATATTCACGGAACCCCTAGAATAATTTCGCTCATAGATGAACGTCATCACGACATTCCAGAACCTCACCTATCCTGAAAATTTCAAGTCCCTAGGCGTTTCCGTTCAAAAGTTACAATTTTCTATGGTTTCTATGGTTCTGGTCATAGGATCTGGACAAAGTTTCACATGTAGCTTGAACACCTCATTCTCTATTTGAGTGCAAAGTTTCATCTCGAGCGAATCTGTAGTTTCGAAGTAATCAGGAGAACAAAATTTTGAACGGCCATATTTACGGAACCCCTGGCGGAATTCTGCCCATTAACGAACTCAACCGAAGATTTGGGATCTGAACCTACACTGAAAATTTCAAGTCTCTAGGTTGATCCGTTCGAGAGTTATCGTGCTTACGGACGGCCGGACGGACAGACTCGAATTTTCCGACGGATTCGTCATCAGTGAGTCGAACATAGTCGATTGAGACCATTTTCGGCTCAAAATTCGAAAAATACAGACATCGTGACGAAATGATATAGCCCTCGTGTAAGTAGTACGAGCGCTCAAAAAGAGAAGATCCCTTCAGTGACCTAAGAAGGCACTGCCAACTGGAGATGCAAGTGAAGGGTATTGAATACCTGAGAGCGGACACAGTGAGGGACGGCATTTGTGTTTTACCTCAATCCCCCGACGACCACAGAAAATTACGTAACCTGCCACTAGACTGACTAGACGCAGATTAAAACCTCACCACAAGCCGAGCAAAGCATTATCGACGCGGATGTCATAAAAAAAGATGAAGGAAAGAAAAAATGCCTACTGTCCAAGAAAAACAGAATAAAGAAGAATACGACACCACCCAAACAAGGGCAGAAGAAAGTAGCCCCAAATAATGGAGAATCCAAGAAGAGCTCAGATATGCCCGCTTGATTTTCGGTTAGAGAATGAAATAAATTCTTCATCAATAACTAGAGCAGTAAGGTGAAAATTTTACGCAGATTTCTCATGGTATAGATTTATCATTCGTCCAAATGGAAATTCTTAATCAATTAAAATTATTTTATCATAATTGGGACACTGCTAGCTATACTAAAACTTCACCCAAATGCTGCCCTGGTCGCCCGTTTTCGAAGTTTATTTTTTATATTGATTCTATTGACCCATGGATACCGCCAGTTCTAGTCTCCACTGTACTTCCGGAGAACGCAAAATGTGTGCATATAGAACCATTTCAAATATATCCAGAGATGTCCGCTAACCCCGCTAACAATATATTCCACTCTCGATTCCACCCTTGAGAAAAGCTTCAAATATGACTGCCTATCTTCGAAACACATACTCTACAAACCTCCATCGCTATATTCATTGTAATCGCATCTGAAAGAACGTAGACTTGCTCAACACAACCAAATCATAAATAGCGCATCACGGCGCCTTCTTTGCAACGCATGCGCATCTCCATCGATTCGGCGTGGTGACGGCGACGTTGAAGCTTCAGACTACACCGAAAATGTCACTCAAATGTTATGGAAATCGAACAAATGTGAGGAAAAATGTTAGATAGTACGATGTCAGTTCTTAATGTAAGTAATTCCTCATCTCCAGCATGTTTCTGTTTGTGTCCGACGCTTCAACTTGTTCGTATGTCACCAAGTGCTTTGAAAAGAGGGAACAATTTCAGGTGAGTGTTTTATGTTTTTCATCGGAACAAAGGCATTTTCATGTGGCGAATCTGTTATTCCTTCTTATCAACTTCATAAGGGGGAGTTTCTTTACACTGATAATTTGAATTAGTTCGAATTGTTCACGAATGGATCCGCGTTTCCTGTTGCATCTGCTCGACAGGGCAGTTCTCTATTGATTACTCGTTCACTTTATTATTTCCGATGAGGACATACAACTTCCATTGAGGAAATAGTAAAAATCCCATTTGGTGTTATGTATCGGTAACCTTTCATGGGAGAAAAAATTAACATCGTTTCTAGTAGGATATTTAATGTCAATCTTATACCTTCAATTCAACTAAACTAACTATATAGGAACTATTGCCATGGAGGCAGAAATTGCAGAGATATAAACAAAACTTCGTTAATTCTTGTTCTTAACACAAATTTTCTGCCCGAAAAAAGCACATGTTTCAGATAATGATAAACTTACATCTGTATCCATTCCTTGATGCTATTGTTATAACGATACACGTGTAGTGGTTCATTACAGTGAAAATTATGTGATTCGTTGGATAATTATAAAAATTGTTATTTCAGAATAGCCTAAAAATTAAATACACAATAGTCCTGATACCCAATAAAATAACGTCACATTCGAACCATAATTTCAATGGTCTGGCAAATCCCTCTCCCAGTTTGGTTTCAGTTCTGAAAGTTAAAGATTCTACGTCATTCAATATGAAAGACATCATTCAAACCACATTCATGTGTACCGAAGGGCAGACTGCGAATCATATCAGACTGAGACATAAAAAATAATTAAATCACGTGACTTCGTGACCTTGTACCGCAAACACAAACATAGTTCAGATAAAGGTATATTTTTATTATCTTTGAAATATTTATGTATGTGTCATATCAAAAGAACGTAGAAGTTTATATTTCAAGGGTTCTGTTCCATGCAAATTTCAACGCAATGGGCAAATAGAATGATATATTTTCAGTCTGCTTGGTTTCAAAGAGAATAAATTCAATGAAAATGCTCCACGGGACGTGAAACTGTGAAAGGTACTGTGAGAGCCTTATTTGATATTTTGAATTCGTCATCTTCTGTTCGAGTTTGACAATTCCTGAGAATTTGATGGTTGGCACTTCGTTAAACGGCTAGGAAATTGATTAAAAATGTAAAACCAGATAAGCATGAAAAATAATTTATAAAGAGTGGCATTTTTGTTTTCATAAAAGTGAGTATTAACCACATTTTATACAAGATGAGATCCTTCAGATTGTACGGGATCAAGTTTTGTTTTAATTTAACTGGATTAATATATCTTACGCTATCTGACGCACAGCACTATGAATTGTTCATCTCAGAGAGAAACTCAAGAGAAAAATATTTATGCAGATCCGAAAACTTATACGCGCAATAAAGGATTAACAATCCTTTGGACTATGCTCCGCCAGTAGACTAACAAAAAATATAACAGATATACGCGAAGGGTTATCAAGTATTCAAGTAGATCCGCTGTATGCGGATGAATTTCATATTCATGAATAAGTGTCTGACATAAATATAGTGCAATAAGTGTAAGATGTAAACTCACCAAGACAGATTATCATATTTACACATTTGATTCCTGATATCATTTGTTGGACCAATTCATTGCGTGATAATTGCTCCTACAATCCACACTTCAGCCTGATGGACAGTTAAAGTATCATTTGTCGGATCATATTATGGCACAGAGATTCGAAATACGGGGATCCCCCTTTCGAAAACAGAATTATAAGATGGCTCGGAAGACGAATAAAGATAATGAGAACGATTGCATGACGTCGACTGGGGTGTTGTTCGTATTGGCTCGGCGCGCGATTCAATCATAAAGATCCACCAAATTATAACACAATGTTACGACCAGTGCGTCTCTGAAAAAACGTGAAAGTAGTTGATTCGCTTGGAAAAATTATAAAAAGCATTGCTGTGAAGTCAGGAGCTGTTGGGCGCTAGTTCATGCACCTTGTAGGTAGATTTGCCTTTTCCAGTTTAGAATCCAATTGAAGAAATTTTTGACAGCTGTCAAAAAAATTTCAAACTGAGGCTAAATTCCAGACTTCACGTCAGTGTCACTGACCAATTTTGTTATCGATAATTTGCTAGAATTTTCTACGGTATCTATGGTCTTGGAAATGCGATCTGGACAAAATTCATTCATTTCAATCCAATCAGGAGTTTCGAAATTATCAGGAAAAAAATATTTTGAACGGCCGTATTGACGGAACCCCTGATCTAATTTCGCTCATTGATGAACGTGACCGCGACATTCGAGATCCACATCCACATCCTGAAAATTTCAAGTCCCTAGGTCTTTCTGTTCGAAAGTTATAATTTTCTATGGTTCTGGTCATGCGATCTGGGCAATGTAGCTTGACCACGTCATTCTCCATCTGAGTGCAACATTTCACCTCGATTGAATCAGTCGTTTCGAAGAAATCCGGCGAACAAAATTTCGAACGGCCATATGTACGAAACCCCTGGTCGAATTTTGCCCAATAACGAACTCAACCGCGGCATTTGAGATTCGAACCTACCCTGAAAATTTCTAGTTTCTAGGTCATTCCGTTCGACAGTTATCGTGTATACGGCCGGTCAGACAGACTCGAATTTTTGGATCAAAATTCGAAAAATCCGGACATCGTGACGAAATGAAAAGTTGATTTTAAAAAAAAAATAAGATGCACCCTACATAAGTAATAAGGTGAAAAAATTATGAAAAGCACTGCCGTGAAGTCAGGAGCTTTTGAGCGCTTGTACATCCACCTTGTAGGTAGATTCGCATTTTTCAGATTTAGAAATCAATTGAAAGAATTTTCGACAGCTGTTAGAAAAATTCTCAAACTCAGGCGAAACTCCAGACTTCATGTCAGTGCTTCAGCTGACCAATTTTTGAGCGCTCGTACAACTTACACGAGGGCTATATCATTTCGTCACGATGTCTGTATTATTCGAATTTTGAGCCGAAAATGGTCTCAATCGACTATGTTCGACTCACTGATGACGAATCCGTCGGAAAATTCGAGTCTGTCCGTCCGTCCGTCCGTCCGTAAGCACGATAACTCTCGAACGGATCAACCTAGAGACTTGAAATTTTCAGTGTAGGTTTAGATCCCAAATGCCTCGGTTGAGTTCGTTAATGGGCCAAATTCGCCGAGGGGTTCCGTAAATATGGCCGTTCAAAGTTTTGTTCCCTGATTACTTGAAAACTACAGATTTGATTGAGATGAAATTTTGCACTCAAATGAAGAATGAGGTGTTCAAGCTACATGTGAAATTTTGTTCAGATCACATGACCAGAACCATAGAAACCATAGAAAATTGTAACTTCTGAACGGAGACGCCTAGGGACTTGAAATTTTCAGGATAGGTGTGGATCTCGAATGTCGTGATCACGTTCATCTATGAGCAATATGGTCGTTTGAAATTTAGTTTTCTTGATAATTTCAAAACTACAGATTCGATCGTGAAGAAATTTTGTATTCTAATGGAGAATGATATATTCAAGCTACATTTCTCCAGATCACATGACCAGAACCATAGAAACCATAGAAAATCATAACTTTCGAACGGAAAGGCCTAGGGACTCGAAATTTTCAGAATAGGTGTGGATCTGAAATGTCGCGTTCACGTTTATCAATGAACAGAATTATACTAGTGGTTCCGTAAATACGGTCGTTTGAAATTTTGGTTTCTCGATAATTACGAAACTGCGGATTCGATCGAGATGAAATTTTGTAATTCAATCGAGAATGATATATTAAAACAATATTTTGTCCAGATCGCATGACCAGAACCATAGAAACCATAGAAAATTGTAACTTTTGAACGAAAAGGCCTAGGAACTTGAAATTCTCAGGGTGGGTTCGGATGGCAAATATCGCGGTCACGTTCATCTATGAGCAAAATTAGACTAGGGGTTCCGTAATAATATGGCCGTTCTAAATATTTTTTTGCTGATAGTTCCGAAAATACTGAGTGGATTGGGATGAAATTTTGCACCCAGCTGAGTAATAATGTATTCAAACTACGTGCAAAATTTTGTCCAGATCGCACCACCAAGACCATAGATACCGTAGAAAATTCTAGCGAATTATCGAAAAAAAAAATAGATCAGCTGAAGCACTGACATGAAGTCTGGAGTTTCGCCTAAGTTTCAGAATTTTTTTGACAGCTGTCGAAAATTCCTTCAATTGATTTCTGAAACTGTAAAATGCGAATCTACCTACAAGGTGCATGTACGAGCGCTCAAAAGCTCCTGCCTTCACGGCAGTGCTTTCCGTAATTTTTTTTCGGTAATTCGCTAGATTTTTCTACGGTATCTATGGTCTTGGTGATGCGATCTGAAAGAAATTTCCCATGTAGTTTGAATACATTATTCTCCATCTATTTGCAAAATTCATTCCAATCCAATCTGTAGTTTCGAAATTATGAGGAAAAAAATATTTTGGGAGGCCATATTTACGGAACCCCTAGTCTAATTTTGCTCATTGATGAACTCGACCGCGACATTCGCGATCCAAACCTACCCTGAAATTTTCAAGTTCCTAGGCCTCTGCCTCCGGAAGTTATAATTTTCTATGGTTTCTATGGTTCTGGTTATCCGATCTGGACAAAACTTGGCTTTAATTTATCATTCTCGATTAAAATTCAAAATTTTATCTCGATCGAATCCGTAGTTTCGAAATTATCGAGAAAACGAAATTTCAAACGACCGTGTTTACGGAACCCCTAGTATAATTCTGCTCATTGATGAAAGTGAACGCGACATTTCAGATCCACAGCTATCCTGAAAATTTCAAGTCCCTAGGCCTTTCTGTTCGAAGGTTATGATTTTCTATGGTTTTTATGGTTTTGGTCATGCGATCTGGAGAAATTTAGCTCGAATATATCATTCTCCATTACTATACAAAATTTCGTCACGATCAAATCTGTAGTTTTGAAATGATCAAGAAAACTAAATTTCAAACGACCATATTTACGGAACTCCTAAAAAAATTTGCTCATAGATATGCGTCATCACGACATCCGAGATCCACACCTATCCTGAAAATTTCAAGTCCCTAGGCGTTTCCGTTCGAAAGTTACAATTTTCTATGGTTTCTATGGTTCTGGTCATGCGAGCTGGACACAATTTTGCATGTAGCTTGAACACGCGAAATTTTCCATCTGAGTGCAAAATTTCACCTCGATCGAATCTGTAGTTTCGAAGTAATCAGGAAAAAAAAATTTCGAGCGGCCATATTTACGGAACCCCTGGGCGAATTTTGCCCAATAACGAACTTAAGCGCGGCATTCGAACCTACCCTGAAAATTTCAAGTTTCAAGGACATTCCGTTCGAGAGTTATCGTGTAGACGGACGGAAAGACTCGATTTCTTTGACGGATTCGTCATCAGTGAGTCGAACATAGTCGATTGAGACCATTTTCGGATCAAAATTCGAAAAATACTGACATCGTGACGAAATGATATAGCCCTCGTGTAAGTAGTACGAGCGCTCAAGAAAGTATTGCAATGCTCGGAGTATTAATGAGCGCAAATTTAACATGGGTGAAACAGTATAGACGATTTATGCCAAAAGCTCTCGACGGCTCTATTTGATATACGGCAAACAAGAAAACTTTGTCAGTTTTTTTTTTTTTTTGAAGCACGACCTACTCTAACTAAACCTTACCTGCTGTTTTAGATTCCGGGCATTTATTACCTATTAACCTTTTGACTCTTCTTGTTCGTATTTCTATCACGATCTTTGTCGTGTGATAATTGTGTTACCTATGAATTTGAATTTCAAAGGAGTCTCTTCTTCTGGATAATTCAATTTCTGGGTCTGGGATCTCTGGGTCTTTTGTGATAGGTGGGTATCCTAACCACAAATTCTGCGGGGTTGTAGTAAACTAGTCTTCTTAGCTCATCATTTGGGTGTTGACTTGCTTCTTCAAATATCTTCTCGGCCTTCTTTTTTAGGAAATCTGTGAGAGTTTCACATTCCAAGTCTCTGTGGATTTGTTGGTTTCTTACGAACCACGGCATTTCCTTGCTGCTCTGAGCAGTTCATTCTCTGTTACTTGAATCTTCTTTATGGCTGCATGGCCCCATGCCGCCAAGCCATATTTTAGTCGGGGTCTTGCAATTGACTTGATCATTCGTAGCTTCGTGCTTTGGTTCATTTGGCTTCATCTTCCTAGCAGTGGGTAAAGTCTACTCATTGCTGAGTTTGTTTTATCCACTGCCTATTTTATATGGTTTTTCCATGTAATCCCTTTATTTAGTTTTACTCCTAGATATTTGACTTCATTTTCCCATTTTATCTCTTCTCCATCTACTTGTTGGAATTGATTTCAAGTCTCCGCTTCTGTAGTAGAATAACTTGGCTCCTTTTGCTATTCATTTGAATTTTCATCTAATGAACCATTCTTCTGAATCTTCTTGTGCTTCTTGCAGTCTTCTGTGTATGACATCTGGTCGTCGATGTCTGAAGGCTATTCCCGTGTCGTCTGCATAAAGAGCGAGCAGATTCCTTGGATTCTTAGGAATATCGTAGATATATATGTTGTAGAGCAGAGGTCCTAGAACTGATCCTTGGGGCACTCCTGCTTCTACTTGTCTGGTGGTAGATTATGTGTCGTCTATTTTGACATAAAAATTCCGGTTCCTCAGGTAGTTTCTTATTATCTTGCAGGTTTTGGTGGTGTAGCCTGCCATCATCATATTGTAGGCAAGTCCTTCGTGCCAAACTCGGTCGAAGGCTCTCTCGACATCTAATAGCACTAATCCTGTGGCTTGTTTATTCTGAAATCCTTCAGTGACATATTCAGTGATCCTTAACAGTTGAAGTTCTGTGGAATGATTTCTTCTTACATTTGCTTCTATTACATCTATGACATTGGCCAGGTCCAATGCTCTTTTTCTTCGGCTCTACTACACAATTTATACAGTAGAGCTGTTTCACTTCGAACACCTTCTTATTTTGGGTTTTCACCAAAAATAAGGGTATTGCCTTTTTGGTTTTGTTGGATGTCATCCTTATGACCTCCGCGTCTTCTTCGGTGATGATGGTAATATCTGCGTCTAGTGGTAGATATCGTACCACCGCGTAGATTTTTTTTTCTTTTTGGAGCGTGTAAAATTCTTTTCCCCTTGACTCGAGGAATTTCGTCATCTTCCTGTGGTCATCGGGGGATTGGGGTACAACACGAATGCCGTCCCTTACTGTGGTCGCTCTTTGGTATTTTATGCCTTTCGCTTGCATATCTCTCGACATTTGAGTCCAGACGGCAGTGCCTTTCAAGGTCACTGGTGGGACCTTTTATTTCCTCGGCTCAATTGGAATAGAGACACCAATTTCTTCTGCGGGTGCAGAAGAAGCTTTTACTGGGCGATTCACTTTTTTCAGCGCTGCAGTATATGTCATTTTCTTAGCTGGCTCTCCTGCAGCTATAATACTCATTCCGGGTTTTCCTTTAGGGGCCTCTTTCGGGGGTGCGGGGGTTGACACTCTCTCTTCTGTTCCAGAAGATAAGGCATTTTCCCTTTTTTGAGCGCGTTTCCGCGGCTTCGAAGGCTGGGACATTCCCTCCTTCAAGGATTTCACCTCACTCAATAAAAAACACTAGAACACTTATTTCGCTTTTTACTTGATTCACTTTTGTCTCTTCAATGTAAAATAATCTGTGGAACCATCGATCTAAACCTGGACTCAACACAGTTATTTCTTCGATTCTTATCACCTCTGTACGAGGTTATCTAGATCTCATTAAGAAACAATTTGTTTTCCGTAATAAAATTCGTTAGTTCACTTGGCACACATGCGCATTTCTCAATACGTATGCACTCCTCGAGGGTTCAATCGCTTCTGACTTTGTCAGTAAAAAAGAAGCAATGCTTATATATCACGCACAGTTTTTCTTAGTTTTATGACATACAGCATTGTCCCATGGGGCGCATCTTCAGAGGCGGAGAGGGTGTTCCTGGAACGGAAGAGGGCTTTGTGGCTGGTAGCAGGTGTAGACCAATTCACGAGTTGTCAGAGTTGTAGACCTATTTTCAGAAAATTTGGTGTACTTGCTGAAGAGGACGCAAAATTCGCACATCTTCAATAAAACAAAGATGTATATTAGTCTACCACAACATCTGACGTCACTGAATAGCGCGGTTTTCAAACGTAAGGTCAAATCGATGCTGAAGGAACATGCATTTTACTAGATGGATGAATTTATGATGTACCAGTTTTAGTCACTTACGTTTTCGTAATTGTGATTATGTTTTGGAGTTAGTTATTCAAATATAGATGTTTTTAATTTTATTATCATTTTATTATCACCGAGTACTATTTATTATGAAAGATTGTGTATATATAATTATATTCTCGTTTTGACATTCCCTGTAACGATTTGAGGGTAATTAATGAATTTGAATGTGACTACTTAGGTAACATTGTTGAAAGCACTCGGACAATTCTTCTCCATGTAAATATCGGTCGGTTATATTCTCAGTTGTTATGTATTTTTCGCAAACAAATTCTGTACTTTTAACTTTTACTAAGATGGAGAACAGGAACATTGAAACTAATATTTGATTTTCATATCACTGGCTAGCTCGATCGCCTCTATCTGACTGCTCGAACTCCCAGTCATTAGGTGTTTATTTCTTATTATCACATGTGGACAACTAATGCTACTCATACACTATATTTCTTTCTTGTGAACAAATTATTTATTTTTTCAAAAGTTTTTCAGTTTAATATAATATCAATTGAACATAATAATAACTTCAATTCAGTGAATACAAAAATTAACAATTATACCTAATAATATAGACCAGGCAAAAGAGATATTTTCATGACAAAAATCGTAGGAGAAAACCGCGAGTGGGGGGTTACTTGGCGTGGTTCGTGGATGTTTAGTGATATGTTTTCGACTCGCAATTATTATTACTTTTCTTGTAATTGCAAAGAAACACCCAAAAAACGGTGTTTTTTTAGTTTTTTGCTTGTAAAATCTGAACCAATGAAGCGGTGCTGATACTTTCAACAGACGAATTGTAGAGAAAACCGTTAAAATCAGAGTTTTTTCAAAACTCCATAACTCGGCCAATTTCGAAGTTGTAGCGCTGGTTTTCCGGATGAAAGAAGTGGCTAGTAGGTACTTTGAGTGTGCACAATCCGGACGTTGTCGGATAGATAGTTTTTGCGTAATTGCTATTTGAACTATTTGAGACCCTATATTCCAGAAGAGCTGGATGCGTCGGTAGTTCGATTTTCATTTACAAAACGAATTTTGAAAGTAAAAGTATAGTACTACAAAACGACAATCTTGATTTCTCGTTGAAATGTTGCAAAATAGGTGAAAAAAAACGTGCAAACATGACCAAAATCAGCCGAATGCTCGTTTGCAGTCAAGTAGTTGGGGTATAAATGTAAATATTCGCGCCCGGCCTCAGCGCGATTTTTGTTCCCCGCGTCGCCCGGCTACCCCCACTATCCGTCCCAGATGAGGCACTGAGCCGGTTTCGGTGATGTTTCCACATATTTTTCACCCATTTCGAAACATTTTAACGAAAAATAAAAATTGCCGCACTTCTTCTTTCAAAATCCGTTTTGTAAATTGAAATCGGAAAACTTCCGACGCATCCAGCTCTTCCGGAAAAAAGTGCCTAAAATAATTCAAATCGCAATTACGCAAAAACTATTATCCGACAACGTCCGGATTGTGCACACTTAAAGTACCTATTAACCACTGCTTTCATTCGGAAAGCCAGAGCTACTACTTCATAATTGGCCGAGTTATGAAGTTTTGAAAAAACGCTGATTTTTACGGTTTTTCCGGCTTTCCTCCGGTTATGATGGCCTGATTGAGTTGCACCAGCACTCATTTTTTTTGTCTTTTCATTCTCTACAATTCGTCTGTTGAAAGCATCAGCACCGCTCCATTAGTTCAGATTTTACAAGCAAAAAACTAGGTGTTTCTTCGCAATTACAAAAAAAGTAATCATATTTGCGAGTCGAAAACATATCACTAAACATCCACGGACCACCCCACGTACCCCGTACTCGCGGATTTCTTCTACGATTTTTGTCACAGAATAACCCTTTATCTGCTCTATTGCCTGGTCTAATATGACAATGAAACAAATAATAATTTGAAGTTATGAATTCAATTCCAAATTCATTTCTTTCTTTAGATACGACCTCCCATTCTCCTTCTACCTTTTTAAAGTGAACGACATTTTTTGTCTTGCCTTGGCTCTTGCCTCGTTTCATCATTCCGAACCTGAACATCGCATTTTTCTTTCACCAAAGTATAAGGCGTTCCATTAAAATTTGGTGTGAGTTTAATTTCTTTTGCCAAATTGCTTATATACACTTCGTCCCCCAATACTAAGAGGCTTTCCTGAGCTTTTCGTTTATTTCCACTGTAATTATTTCTCTATCTCTTATTTCTTCAGTAGCGATGTGATTTTCATAATTTGTTGTCATCGATGGAAGTTCATCTCGAAACTGCCTACGGAAAAATAGTTCAGCCGGAGTTTTTCCTGTCGTAGAAGGCGGCGTTGAATTATCATAATCATATAATCTAGCAAATTCTGTTTCTAATCGGTCTTCATCGCTTGAACAATTTTAAGTGTTTTCAGGATGTCTCTGTTTTGGCGTTCCATTTCGCCGTTTTGTTGCGGCCAGTAAGGAATGGTGTTGAATAATCGTATTCCTGTTTCTTTGCAGAATTGTTCAATCTCCTCGCATACAAACTGTCTACCATTGTCACTTCGTCGGTAAATTGACAAAGGGGCGTATCTGCAAATTTTTCAGAGTTAGCTTCACTTTGGAACCCATAGCTCTCGTTCCTATGAAGTGCTGCTAACCTTATGTCGCGTAACTCATTGGAAACCAGTGGGAGAAACAAAATAAGGGGTTGAAGATTTTAATCAGGTTATTTTTAGTACACCGGATAAATTTGATCACGAATATCTTGAAAAACCAAAATTTGCAGATTCGCCCCTTTCTCAATTTACCGACGACTTGTCATGGATTTTGGATATCCGAGGCGACAGAAAATTTCTTTCAGTATATTGACCGCATTTTTTCCACGTATCATTATTTTGATTTCTTTATACCGACTGAAGTAGTCTATGATCACAAATAGATAATGGCAGCTCGGTGAAGGTCCTAGGAAATCTAGAGCCACATCTACCCATGCTTTCAATAGAAGCAGTCGCCGTTTCATTGTTTCAGGGGGATTCGGTGCCGACACTTAGGTACATTCTCTACAGCTTCGAACTATTTTTTCGGCGTCGGAATCTATTTAAGGCCACCAAACCTTAGTTCTCAGTCGATTTTTCATGTCTACAACAACTGGATATCCTTCGTTAGCCGCGCTAAGTACAGTGCGACGTAAGCTGGGTGGTATAACTATTTTATTTTCTCTCATTAGGATCTTTTCATGGAAACAAAGTTCTGGCAAAAATGCGTGATGAGGCTTGATCGAATCATAAATTTCACTTTCATGAAACCATCTATACACATTTATTATTTCCCCGTCTGATCCCGAATACCTCTTGATATCTAATAAGGTTACTTCCACTGGTCGAGAATATTCCACTGATTGATATATGTTTTCTTCGCTGTCGAATGCTTTTTGGTTATTACCGCTACACAACCTAGATAGAGGATCTGATATGTTTGTTTTGCCTGGTCGGTACATCACTTTGGAGTTATATGCCTGTTATCATAATACCCATCTTTCTATCCAGCACAGGGTTCTGATTTTGTGCCTAAAATCACTTCTAAAGGCTTATGATCAGTAATTAGTTCAAACTCATATTTTCTGAAAGGGTGAATGTGAAAATGTTCAACTGCCCAAACAAGTGCTAGGACCTCTTTTTCACAATCTGTAAAGCTTTTATTGCCATGAGCTACTATTCGGGGTTCATTTGCATCATATTGGATTAATATCGATCCTAATCCAACTGGGCTTGCGTGCGCAATAACCTGCGTTCTATCTTTTGGGTCGTAGTACCCAAGTGATTTTATTATGCTCAAAGACTCCTAGAGTTCGGAGAAGGCATTTTGTTCTTCTTTTTTCCGAAATCTACCTATTTGGGCATGCTTTCCCAATTTCACTCTTGAAAGTTCTCTGAATGGTTCGGTTAAGGTGGCTAAATTAGCTATCCCTTTTCCGATGTAGTTCACGAGTTCCAAGAAGCTTTGAAGTTCATCAATGGTGCTTGGTGATCGAAAAGATTGGATAACCAAGACATACTTATCCAGAGGCTGCCTTGTGGAGATAACTCATGGCCAAGGAATTGTATAACAGATATATTATATGAACATTTTCAGTATTTAGGAGCACATTGTTTTCTTTGAGGATTCTAAGTGTGAATTGGAGACGTTGCTTATGTTCGACTCCATTTGTTTCATGTACAAGTATGTCATCTATAAAATCTGAACCAATGAAGCGATGCTGACACTTTCAACAACGGAATTGTGTAGATAGACCAGGCAATAGAGATTTTTTCGTGACAAAAATAGTAGAAGAAAACGGCGAGTGGGGAGTTACGTGGGGTGGTCCGTGGATGTTCAGTGATATGTTTTCGACTCGCAAATATCATTACTTTTCTTGTAATTGCGAAGAAACACCAAAAAAAACGATGTTTTTTTAGTTTTTTGCTTGTAAAATCTGAACCAATGGAGCGGTGCTAATACTCCCAACAGACGAATTGTAGAGAATGAAAAGATGAAAAAAATGAGTGCTAGTGCGACTCAATCGGGTCATCATTACCGGAGGAAAGCCGGAAAAACCGTGAAAATCAGCGTTTTTTCAAATCCTCATAACTCGGCCAATTTCGAAGTTGTAGCGCTGGCTTCCCAAATTAAAGTAGTGGTCAATAGATACTTTGAGTGTGCATAACCCGGACGTTGTCCGATAAATAGTTTTTGCGTAATTGCGATTTGAATTATTTAAGGCACTATTTTCCGGAAGAGCTGGATGCATCGGAAGTAGTCCGATTTCAATTTGCAAAACGGATTTTGAAAGAAGAAGTATAGTACTACAAAAAGGCAATCTTGATTTTTCGTTAAAATGCTTCAAAATAGGTGAAAAAAGCATGCAATCATGACCAAAATAAGCCGAATGCTCGATTGCAGTCAAGTAGTGGGGGTATATACGTAAATATTCGCGCCAGGCCTCAGCGCGATTTTGGTTCCCCGCGTCTGCCGGCTACCCCCACTATCCGACCCAGATGGGGCACTGAGCCGGTTTTGGTCATGTTTCCACGTATTTTTCACCTATTTTGCAACATTTTAACGAAAAATCAAGTTTGCCGTTTTGTAGTACTATACTTCTTCTTTCAAAATCCGTTTTATAAATTGAAATCGGACTACTTCCGACGCATCCAGCTCTTCCGGAAAATAGTGCCTTAAATAATTCAAATCGCAATTACGGAAAAACTATTTATCGGACAACGTCTGGGTTATGCACACTTGAAGTATCTATTAACCACTACTTTCATTTGGAAAGCCAGCGCTACAACTTAAAAATTGGCCGAGTTATGAGGATCTGAAAAAACGCTGATTTTCACGGTTTTTCCGGCTTTCCTCCGGTAATGATGACCCGATTGAGTTGCACTAGCACTCATTTTTTTTCATCTTTTCATTCTCTACAATTCGTCTGTTGAAAGTATTAGCACTGCTCCATTCGTTCAGATTTTACAAGCAAAAAACTAAAAAAACATCGTTTTTTTTGGTGTTTCTTCGCAATTACAAGAAAAGTAATGATATTTGCGAGTCGAAAACATATCACTGAACATCCACGGACCACCCCACGTAACTCCCCACTCGCGGTTTTCTTCTACTATTTTTGTCACAGAATGACCCTTTTTCTGCTCTATTGCCTGGTCTAAGAATGGAAAGACAAAGGTCATTACCGTAGAAAAGTCAGAAAAAGCCTGAAAATTTATAACTCGGTCACAGAAGCCTACGGTTATATTGACCCGATCGAGTTGCACTCTTTTTCTTCGTCTCTTCATTCACCATAATTCCGTTGTCGAAAGTGTCAGCATCGCTCCATTGGTTCAGATTTTACAAGCAAAAAACTAGAAGAAACACCGTTTTTGTGCTGTTTTTTCGAAATTACAAAAAAAGTAATGATATTACGAGTCGAAAACATATCACAACATCCACGGACCTCCCCACGCATCTCCCCACTCGCGGTTTTCTTCTACGATTTTTGTCACGCAATAATCTCTATCAGGGCGACATACACGGGCGCAGTATCTGTCATATCTGATACGTGGCGAGCCAAATTCGTACCTATAGTCCATTTAAGAATTATTGACATCGAAGCAGGCCATGAACGTCCAGTCGAGGCTTTCTTTCTAGTTACAAAAAAGTTACTGTTCCAATTAATCATAGAATAAAACATCAAAGAATGTCAAACATAAATGTAACCTAGAAAAGTGTTTAGTATACGAATTATCGAAATCGAATAATTACGCCGGAATGCAATTTGAACATGGGAATTCAGGTTTGGGAGCGCAAATATGGAATGCTTTAACATGAAATTATTATAACTTCCAAGCAAGCAATGCTGAGATATCATTCATATAAAAGTAACCCATGGAAAATTGAAGATCATTAAAACAAGACCATGCAATCTTCATTGGTATTCGAAATTTTGCAAAATTCTAACAGAGACCTAGGAGAGTCGGGATATAAATAAAATATAACTCCATTTATAGTACCATTTTATGCCAGTATTCAAGAAGGATAATTAGTGAAATTCTAGCAGGTACCTATAAGGAGGTGCAACAGAAAATATTTTTTTATATTTTGCAAGCACTGGGCCACGTGGATAGATTGGAAAAAAATTATTATTTAGAAATAAGACAGAAACAAAAATTGAGAATCTATGTAGTATTAGGTGTACAACTTTGCTTCCGCCGTTTTTTCCCGAAATTCGAGGCTTTATTGTAAAAAACTGGTTAAACATTTATGATTCTAAGTATTGTCCATCGCTGGCCACTACTTTCAGGCAGCATACGAATCCTGCTCTGAAAAAACTGGTCATCTTCTGAATAGATCCACGAATTGATCCAATTTTTTACTTCTTCATAAGACCGGAAGTGCTGGTCAGCCAGGCCGTGTGCCATCGATCGAAACAAGTGAATTTCGATATGAAATTTGTACTGTAACTAACAATATATAAACCAATTTGTGAATTATTTAGTGGAAGGTGTTGAATACTTCAAGAAGGTCAATTTTTATTTGTATTAATTGAAACTGTCCATGCATTATTGAAAATATAATCGATTAGCAATTTTACAATTATTCAGAATTCTTTTGAATTGTGAACAATATAGCTTGTGTTCAATGTCAGTATTAGCAGAGGGAATTTGAACGGGGTACTATACACCTACGTTATATACATAAATATATATTATATTCTTTTGATTAAGAGCAAATACATAATACAAATCAAACAAACACAATTAGCTGAGGTTGGTGCAACAGGGAACCATACAATTCTAAGTATGATACAGAGCTCAGGGAAAAACCTTAGCTGAAAAAACCCTGCCTCCCTGAGAGTATAATAAATAAACTTAAAATTTAAAATATCTACAAATTATACAAGAGCACAGATAAAAGTGATTTTGATGGGTTTATTGAATAAGCTGACATATTCCTATTGATGGGCTTCCTTTTCCTTTAAACAATCGTTTTTCTTCTATTCCATTTCTATTGACGAGGTATCTTGAAATGAGTACTGAGATCTGAAACAAAAGCAGAAAAACCAGAAAAAAGCATTGAATAATATATCATTGACTGAATTATTTAGAAGATCACTACAGTAATTGGAACACTCAAAAGTTAATCAATACATAACTTGTATGTCAGTTAAAATCCCTTCAATTTCCAAAATAATAGTATTCTGCTTCCTCTTGCATCTGGGGGCTGGTTTTCCATTTCATGCAATCTTAGCTAATCCCTCATTGCCCATTCTGGACACATATTCATTCCATTGTCTTCTTCTTGCACATGTTCACCTCACCACGTCCAAAATTTCACATTCGTTCTTACTTGTTTCCTATTTCGTGCATTCGTCGTCTGCGTTAATCAGTCCGGTTCCAAGGCTTTTGTGATTGCTCTATGAGCCCTCTTTTGTTTTTACAAAAGGCAAGTAGCTGGCCTTACCTTTAAACCCTCCTCGTCAATCCGGGCTTGGGACCGGCAGAGTTTTGTTTGAGCTACTCAATCCACCCACCCACAACTCAGGCGGAGTCAAAATCAATAACCATAACTGTTATTATTTCCTCCTCTGGACAGAACTCTTTAAACCGCCCTCCTTTAACTGGGCTGGGGACCGGCAGAGTTGTGTTTGAGCTACTCAATCCACCCCTCCACAACTCGGGCAGAGTCAGAATCAATAACCATAACTGTTATTATTTCCTCATCTGAACATAACTCTTCGCAATCATCTTCAGAATCAGAATCATCAGGACTTGTATTTATGATGAAAGGTGGTATGTCTGAAACATCATGATATCCCATATATTTTGTCCAATCTTCTCTTTTTTCTTTCTCAACGTGCTCTACGTAAGCTTTCCATTTATCAGCTGTACACTCTTGAAGTGCCTCTTTCCAAAGACATTTCACTCGTTCCTTATCTTCTAACTTCCCCTGTATTCTTCGATTATAATACATTTTACAAAAACTCCAAGCCAATTCAATAGGGTTATACTGACAATTGTATGGAGGCAATCTGAGGACTTCGTGTCCAGCATTTTCTAGTACTTGATCAATATGGTACTTTTTAAAGTTTGGATCGTCAGAAAATGGTTTTATCAAACTTAGAAGTTTAGTTTTAGTGAAACTCGCTTCAAATGGAATATTATGTTCTTGTAACCATTGTTGAATTACTTCTTTACGAGCAGCAGTTGTTGGTAATTTATCAACTTTAATCGAATGATATGGTGCATTATCCATGATAACCACACACCTTGTATCAAGTAATTGCAGGGAAGGTATCAATTTTTCAATGACCCATTTATGAAATAATTCACCATTCATAGTTTTATGGTAATCCTTATCATTAATACCACTGTCAAGAATCAGATCACATCCAGGTAAAAATCCATCAATTGTTCCAGCATTCAAAATAGTGTACCTTCTGCCTTTACCCTTGAATATACGCGGCATACCTTCTTGATTACTTTCTAGTGTCCACTGACAAATTTGACTACCGTTTTCGAATATCCAAGTTTCATCTAGATAAATGAATTTTACATTTTGTTCCATGTATTCTCGGTATTTACCACAAAATCGTACTCTATTTATTATATTTTTCTGTTTATCAATAAGAATTTTCCTTCGATCAACTTTTTTGTATTTATATCCAATTTTTTTTATCATATGATATAATGTTGACTTCGATTAATTGAAAACTTGGTGCTCTTTGGCCAGTTCAAAAAGGATATCCAAGCTGATATATTCATTGTTTTTAATTTTAGCAAAAACAAAATCATTCAATGTTTCTTTGAAGGAATTATCATATTGCACAGGTTTTCTTCCACTGCTAATTCCAGGCAGTAATGACATGCCTTCTTCTTTTTTCGCTAATATTCTTCGAACAGTGCTTGGAGAAATGTGAAGATTTAAGACACATTGATCAATCAGAATACACTTTGAGTAGATGAATAACAGTTCACCTGAAACACTAGCGAAACTCGATAAATGCTAGCGGAAATATATGCCAAATCTTTGAAAAACTCGAAGTAACACCGACAAACTGCCTGGCGTTCTCTTGTTGTTAGGCGCGATGTGTCCTGGTCAATTCCAGCCATTTCAATAGCACAAGACAAAAAAAGACTCTAATTCAGAGCTAATTTTTATAATTATTCACCAATATCTTCGATAAAATCATCAAAGCAGGTCTCTAATCTCTATGGGTTATGTTAGGGATATTCCTATACCAACCTGAATTCAGCAAACCAAAATATTACTGAATGGTCTATTACCAACTTAAATTCGATTTTTCACAGCCTCCCGAGATGTCAATAATTCTTAAACGGACTATATATCATTACGTTAATGGTATCAAATCCGTCCGTTTTTGGTGTAAAATGCCACATCTGGATCTGTCAAATCAACTCTCTACGTATCAGAACTGTACGAATAATCCGCCCGTGTATGTTGCCCTATTGCCTGGTCTATAGTTGGGTTTTTTAATGACGCAGAACCATTGCAATAGGTTATATAGCTGCAAATTAGTAGGTATTTTGCCTTCTGAGCTCATGATTTATGGTACGCAGATTCATAATTTATTCAAATCGAAGTATAACATTCACCTTTTTCACAACACATACAGTAAACTGCTTCTGTGCTATCCGATTAAACACCGTTTTCGAACTCGTCGCACGATTTGTAATCCTCGCCTGTGGCCATCATCACGATATACATGTATAGGATCACCGCTCTGTGTCGCCACGTCCTTATATCCTTCTTTCTTCTACCATCTTGAGCTCTCTGTTTGTCCATATAATCATTGAATTCATTCGGTGCATGACATTTTGTAGTGTAGGTTTCCTTCTAAACAAACAAACGCTCCTCAGTTATCCTGCATTTGGACGAAAATCATGAGCAATGTCTTTAATGATTTTGATTATATTCATGTGAACCTATATTAATTAAAACAGGAATAAATATTGGTGGTCTAGCGATGACGATCAGTCATCGCGTTCGGTTGTTTGGGTAGCTTGTTTGCCACATCGAGTTGATTCTGAGCTAGCTGTACTGACGAGCCGTAAACGGCGAAACCGGTCTACAGATACAAAGGATAAATTTCGATGTTGCATGGGGTTACGTGTATTGATTTGTTGGCTTGCTTTGTTAGTCTATCTAAAACATATTTTCTTGTTCCATTGTTGTAATTTGAAAATAAAACAGGATCACCTATGTCCGGGCATCATGTTCAAACGACTGCACCTCATTCGACCATTCTTTTTTAGTTGTGTTCATTATGGTCAGGATAAGGTTTATACAACGAAATATTTCCCAAAAACTCGTACGGAAAGGAAAAATGGCTCTCCTTTTTGCTCCGACCAACCGAACAATCATAGATTACTTATATTTCATGGGGTTTTTGACACTTAGACAAAAAGTGGAGTTGTATCGAATGAATCGTACTGCCACAGAAAACCTTCAACGTAATTTACTGCGATGAAATTTGCTTAGATGGAACGTGTTTCTAGAAATTGCTCAGAAGTTTATCACTGTATTGCTTATGTGTGTGTTGTGTGTAAGTAAGGCTTTCTGAACACGGAGCGTATCGTCATAGACCCGTACAAGGTGGGGGTGATGTTGAATGTGATGGTGAGGGTGAGGGTGAAGGGTAAGGGTGAGAGATGAGAGTGGGGGTGAGGTTGAAGGTAAGACCAAGGGTGAGGCTAAGGTTGAGGCTACTACAGCCACAGCAACGCGTGACCAGGGCTGCTAGTTTATTTGAAACCAAATACGTGGAAGAAAGTTAGTGATAGTCATCGTGAACTTTTTTGGGGTGCGGTAATATTTTGAGCTAGAATATTCAAATTTTTTGCAATCGAACAGAGATATACTATATATTATGAGGATACTATGGATAGTCGCAGATATCGAAACGATATCCTTAATTATATTGTTTGGAATGTGCAATTAAAAAAAAATTACGAAAAGCACTGCCGTGAAGGCAGGAGCTTTTGAGCGCTCGTACATGCACCTTGTAGGTAGATTCGCATTTTCCAGTTTTAGAAACCAATTGAAGGAATTTTTGACAGCTGTCAAAAAAATTCAGAAACTTAGGCGAAACTCCAGACTTCATGTCAGTGCTTTAGCTGATCAATTTTGTTTCGATAATTCGCTAGAATTTTCTACGGTATCTATGGTCTTGGTGATGCGGTCTGGACAAAATTTCGCACGTAGTTTGAATACATTATTCCTCAGCTAGGTGAATAATTTCATTCCAATCCGATCAGTAGTTCCGAAACTATCTGGAAAAAAATATTTTGAACGGCCATATTTACGGAACCCCTAGTCTCATTTTGCTCATTGATGAACGTGACCGCGATATTCACGATCCAAACCCACCCTGAAAATTTCAAGTTCCTAGGCCTTTCCGTTCAAAAGTTACAATTTTCTATGATTTCTATGGTTCTGGTCATGCGATCTGGACAAAATATTGCTTCAATATATCATTCTCGATTAAAATACAAAATTTCATCTCGATCGAATCCGTAGTTTCGAATTTATCGAGAAAACAAAATTTCAAACGACCGTATTTACGGAACCCCTTGTATAATGTTGCTCATAGATGAACGTGATCACGACATTCGAGATCCACACCTATCCCGAAAATTTCAAGTCCCTAGGCATTTCCGTTCAAAAGTTACAATTTTCTATGGTTTCTATGGTTCTGGTCATGCGATCTGGACAAAATTTCGCATGTAGCTAAAACACCTCATTTTCCATTTGAGTGCAAAATTTCATCTCGATCGAATTTGTAGTTTTCAAGTAATCAGGGAAACAAAACTTTGAACGGCCATATTTACGGAACCCCTCGTGGAATTTGGCCCATTAACGAACTTAACCGAGGCATTTGCGATCTGAACCTACACTGAAAATTTCAAGTCTCTAGGTTGATCCGTTCGAGAGTTATCGTGCTTACGGACGGACGGCCGGACGGACAGACAGACTCGAATTTTCCGACGGATTCGTCATCAGTGAGTCGAACATAGTCGATTGAGACCATTTTCGGCTCAAGTTCGAAAAATACAGACATCGTGACGAAATGATATAGCCCTCGTGAAGTAGTACGAGCGCTCAAAAATAGAAATCCATATTTTCGGATGATTTATACAACCAGTCAGATCAACGGACCTTGGTCCCATAGCAAAAAGCTATCAAATCCTAATCCATCCAAGTCATTACGAGTATCCTTTACCTCTTTCCTAACTCTCATCAAAACGAAAGAAAAGCTTATGTGGCACGTTACAGCACTACTCTTCTTGTACGCATGTCGTGTACTAAAATTATCTAAGGGATGATATGAAGGGAAGTCGATAGGGAGAGGATTCGCCATTACTCTCCTTCTGTCCTCGCATTGACTATTCACCATTTATCTGTGTCCTCGCTTCTTCTTCTTCTTCTCTGTGCGGTGCCCACTCCGGGCTGAACTGAGGCCTTGTGGCCCATTGTTCTTCCGCATACTGCTTGAGAGACTCAGTCCCGCAGACAAGCAGACATAAATGCCGCAAGTCGACCAGGAGGAGTCCCTTTCACCATAGGAATAGTGGGTGTTGGGTTTCCTAGGTGTGTTGTCCTCAGATTAGTGAGGTCTCTACAACTGAACAAAATGTGTTCAGCAGTGTGTCCTCGCTTAATATATATAATTTCACAAGATTATAAATAGCCATAATCTTGTGGTAGTATATGTCTAGGCCTATGCACGACCACCATATGTGAATATCAATATTTTTTAGATTTTGATGAATTTCGTCATTTATGGAGATTTACAATAGTTATTTACACTATAAGGAAGGCAAGGGACACTGACCAGACGAGGACGTAGTTTGCGCCGGAGCGATAACGAGGGCAAGCAATGAAGTCCGAGGCTGGTCAAGAAACTTGCCTCCTGAGTTGTGTATTATAATTTTTCCACTACAGAAGTTGATTCTCAATCAATTATTTTTTGATGAATTAAGTTTGGAATTTATTTACGTACCTACAAAAAAATATCGGTTTGACTGATCGGATGAAATTCAAGAAGCAGCCAATGCTGCATGTAAATTCCTTTTACCGGAGAAGTCTAAGAAACGTTACCAAGCAGCATATAGTTAACTGTAAGTTCGAAAATTGTACATAAATATTATTAAAATATGAAGTTCTGATTCAATTTTTACTTACATCCTTAGGGAAGTAAGTTTTCACTTACTCCCCGTTGTCAATAGTAACCCAAGCTACCTCGGTAAATACTACTTACTTCAATCAAATTCATGTCGTAACAGACTACTTACTATGTCAGTAGTGGAAAAACCATTTTTCCAATTTTTACTGTATAATTTCCATTCATAACTATATGGTTTTCAGCAAATCATTTCATTCCAAAATTAATGTGCACCAGAAATTGCTCCATTATCATTTTAATATGAAAAAAACTTTTATTGCAGTCGGACAGTAGGAAGTTTCTGTTCAGGAACAGCGTCTCATGACGAAAAAATAACTCATCGTTTCTTCATACATATCGCCTCGGCCCACACAGGATCAGCTCCAGCAGAATTCGTCGTCGTCGTTTGAAGGATGGGAAGTACTTCCTCGAAATTCAAGAAATACCTTCAGCATGGAGACGAATACGCCGCCATGCAGCTTTACCAGAGTTCTCTGGAGCTCAGAAGAAACATTGATCCCAATTTGAGCTACGGCGAGAACCACAATCACAACACTGCTCTACATTATGCTGCCAAACATGGTAAATATCCGTTTTTGAGCGCTCGTACTACTTACACGAGGGCTATATCATTTTGTCAAGATGTCTGTATTTTTCGAATTTTGAGCCGAAAATGGTCTCAATAGAAAGAGTTCGACTCATTGATGACTAATCCGTCGAAAAATTCGAGTCTCTCCGTCCGTCCGTCCGTACGTATACACGATAACTCTCGAACGGAACGACCTAGAAACTTGAAATTTTCAGGGTAGATTCGAATCCCGAATGCCATGGTTGAGTTTGTTATCGGGCAAAATTCGCCAGGGGTTGCGTAAATATGGCCGCTCGAAATTTTGTTCTTCTGATTACTTCGAAACTAATGATTCGATCGAAGTGAAATTATTCGATAGTAAAATTCCACTTACTTCACGATAATGTCATACATTGAGATTGAATTAGGGAAATTGTCTGTTGGACTGATGAAATATCTTCAAATTTTAATAAATAATTTCAAAAATTCGCCAGAAAAATATGTATTTTGTATAATTAATTCAAAATGATCAATGGTGAAAGAATTAATAAACAAATGAGTAAACAAGACCGCTAACGGATTTTATTTAGCCCATCGATACAAATTCCTCAAATTGAAGACTCCATCCCTCGGAAATATGGCTCATCGGCACAGGAACCATACACGAACAGTCAAACAACATATCAGTATATTAATGTGTGTTGAAACCCACTAGTTTTCATTCAAGTAGGCTACAACAATATTGAGACATACATTTTACAGGAATGTATTCCTAGCATGATGGGGCTTCACCTCATTTAAGAGTTATTGTTAGGAACTTTCTGGATCAGAACTTCCCAGCTCGCTTTCCAGATATGTGGATAGGCAGAGGTGGACCGCATGCATGGCCCCCTAGATCACCAGATCTCAATCCTATCGATTATTTCGTTTAGGGATATTTGAAATCTTTGGTATATGCTCTGAGATTGGAAGTGAGGATATTTTTCACAACGAATCGAAGTTGATTGCAATAAGATCCGTAATGATCCAGAAATGATCAAAAAGGCTATTAGACCTAATTTGAAAATATCAAGAATGTGCATTGAGCAAAACGGTGGCACTTTTGAGCATTTTTATGATTTCTTTCAAATAAGTCACTTGTTTAATCATTTGTTTATTTATTTTCTGTCTTGACCATTTTGAATGAATTATTCAAAATCCATATTGTTCTGAAAAATTCTTGAAATTATTCATTCGAATATGGAAAAAAAATACAAATATTGATTAGTCCAAAAGAAAATCTTTCGAATTGAATCTCAATGTACGACCTCATTGTGGAGTAAGTGGAATTTTACTATCGAATTGAATCTTTTGACAACAATTTTGATGGGTCAAACGTCGTGCGGGACACTGATATCCACTGATCCCCATCGAAAATTTTCTGCTCTTTCCGAAAATTCTAATGAAATTCCAATTTTCCTTCATACAGGGTGTTGAATCACAGCTTGCGAAAAGTCCCATATTTTTCTAATACGGACCTGGATTTTTCGTTCAATTCAAAGATGAATTGATTCACTCATGGAAGTGTTATTCAAGTTCCAAATATCAATTGATTACTGGAGGGTTCAGAAGTTATAGGCAATTGAAAATATTGACGAAAACATAAAACACCCTGTATCTCGGCTATGAAGTTGATTAAACCTATCCCATATATGTTCTTTAGACTCGTCTAGGGTAGCTCTACCTCAGGTTAACGTATGTACATTTACCAATGAAACACCCTGTATATAAATTCATATATGACCGTTGATTATTCTTCCTGTGTTCCATAATCGTTAGTTGTAAATTCCGTTTCTTTGATTTCATGATCATCAATCCGAAGAAATAATTCAGTTGAGTCAGTACTGTCCTAGATTATCCGAGATTAATTCCGACTTGTGTCATCCGGCTCTTTCGCAGGAGTTACAGCCGGTTAGATTTTTTTTGTTCTCTTTTTCCCGAGTTTAAGTCCGAGTTTTTTTTAGTGATTTACTCAGTAGTTATTCAGTTGAGTCATTCGCTGTTCTAGATTATCCGAGATTCAGTCCGACTTGTGTCATCCGGACCTTTCACAATAGTTGCAGCCGGTTAAGTCTTTTTTTTTTTTGTTCTCATTTATTCGAGCCTTAGTCTGAACTAGTAAGCCAGGAGATCCACATAATAGGTAGATTCGACTTTTCCGATAGATTCACTTTTTCGGGTAGATCCACATTTTCGAATAGTTCGGTGGAGCCAGAAGGGCCAAAACGGTCCTGTCCTAACATGTCAATCGAAGGGGGCGGGGCTTAGCTTATCCACGAAATACGTTCCGAAATTTCCTCGAAACCACCGAAAATTCATGAAAATTGATTTTGAAATATCGAAAGGAAAGTTATTCAATTATATTCACCGAATATTTTCCTCAAAATCGGTTTATTTCATAATATTTCCATTGCAAATTCATAATAATTCTCCAACGTCAAATATTTCATTCAAAATTCCACATTCCTTCATTAATTTTTATTAAATTCATCAAAGAGGCACAGATTCCATGTTTCATGCCTGACCGATCAAAATATCTCTCTCTTGAAAGTAACCAAAGATGTTTGAAAACCTACAAAACAGGTGTGAGGAAGGGTTGCCAGAGATGATTTTCGTTCCTACCTATGCCATCTTTTTCCTTAAATTCGTCAAAAAGGCTCAGATTCCATGTTTCATGCTGACCGATCAAAATATCTCTCTCTTGAAAGTAACCAAAAATTTTTGAAAACCTACAAAACAGGTGTGAGGAAGGGTTGCCAGAGATGATTTTCGTTCCTACCTATGCCACCTCTTTCCTTAAATTCGTCAAAAAGGCTCAGATTCCATGTTTCATGTCTGACCGATCAAAATATCTCTCTCTTGAAAGTAACCAAAAATTTTTTATAACCTACAAAACAGGTGTGAGGAAGGGTTGCCAGAGATGATTTTCGTTCCTACCTATGCCACCTCTTTCCTTAAATTCGTCAAAAAGGCTCAGATTCCATGTTTCATGTCTGACCGATCAAAATATCTCTCTCTCGAAAGTAACCAAAGATGTTTGAAAACCTACAAAACAGGTGTGAGGAAGGGTTGCTAGAGTTGATTTTCGTTCCTACCTATGCCATCTCTTTCCTTAAATTCGTCAAAAAGGCTCAGATTCCATGTTTTATGTCCGACCGATCAATGAACATCATGAACTTTATACTTTGAGGAGAGGGGTCAACTTCTTTTAGTTGCCTGTCACAAACTCGAGTCCCAGTTCGGTGGCAACCGTATTTCAAATCCCGATTTTTCTCCTTTGGTGGACTTGCCTATATTTCCCGACCAAGGTTTCGTTTTGGTGAATACCTCACCACCTATCCTGACTGACCCACCAGGGGTGGCATAGGTCAAATAATTGAAACCATTATTTTAACCGAATATTTCATGTACCGTGGCAGCGTGGAGTATCATTAATTTGTGCTTCAATGTCCCTCAAGTGAAGCTCGGACGCTGTCGCTCATTGTGGCCTAGCCTTATGGGGGACCTAGATGGACTTTATACTTTGAGGAGAGGGGTCAACTTCTTTTAGTTGTCTGTCACAAACTCGAGTCCCAGTTCGGTGGCAGCAGTATTTCAAGTCCCGATTTTTCACCGTTGGTGGTCTTGCCTATTATGTTTCCCCGACCAAGGTTTCGTTTTGGTGACTACTTCACCACCTATTTCGAGTTACCCACCAGAGGGGGTTTTGGTCAAAGAATTCGAACGATTATTTCAGCCAAATATTTCTTGTACCCTGACAGCGTGGAGTATCATTCATTTGTGCTTCAATGTTCCTCAAGTGGAGTTCGTACGTTGTCGCTCATTGTGGCCTAGCCTTATGGGAGATCTCAGATGAACTTCATACGTTGAGGAAAGGGGTCACTCTCTTTAATTAGTCTTTCTCAGAATCGAGTGTCATTTTGGTGGATGCGCCATTCAGTATTTCAGCCCCTCCACCATAAATCTCCTTGTATAAATTCCCCCGACACCAGTGTCATTTTGGTAGATGCGCCATTTCTCATTTCAGTCCCTCCACCATAAATCCACTTGTATACATTCCCCCGACAAATGTTTCATTTTGGTGTATGCGCCATTTCTCATTTGAGCTTCTCCACTGTAAATTCCCCTGCCAAAAGTTTTTATTTTGGTGGATGCACCATTTCTTATTTCGGCTCCCCCACCATAAATAACATCGCACAAGTTCCCCTGACACAATTTTCATTTCTTGTTTTGGCCCCTCCACCGTGAATATCAAAACCAGGTTCTCCCGACACCAGTTTCGTTTTGGTGGATGCGCCTTTTCAAACCTGAGTTTATCGATCATCCCCACCATAGTCTACATCATCCTGACTTGAATTCAGTCTTGACTTACATCTCACCCCTGTGCTTAAACACTGTCTAGACAGAGCCGTATCACAGCTAAACGTTACCAATCTCGATAATAATAATAATAATATATAATAATAATGTTTATTTGTACATACAGAAAAACAATTACACAAATAATCGGACAAATAAACAAAAGGAAACTGCAAAGGCTAAAGGCTGTCTGCAGATAGTGTATACAATTAAGATAAGTGTTTACAATCATCACAATATTACTTTAAAACATATCAAGAATGATCAGCACAAATTCCCAAAACCGCAAAGCCAAGGGGCTGTCTACGTTGGACTCTTGGGAACTGTGCGGAACATTATCTAACAATCGGCAACAAGTTTGGTGCAGCACATCATGGGCTCAACCAACAGTAAGTGTATGCCCATCAGTACAAAATTTAAGAAAGCCCCAAGAATTCAAGAAAGCCTGGAGGCTGTCTGCCAAACAATTTGTTTCGAGTACGGATCTCACTTAGAGTATGAACATCAAGTTCTATATTCATTTTCAATACCAACAAAGACGCGATCAACAAACATAAGCAGAAAGTCAAATATGAAATTTCAAGTGCTACTCATACGTTCAGTTTATTCTCTATTATATGATGTATTTTTCTTCTGCCTTCCATCAAAATAAACTGCTTAAGCTTTGATTTGAAAAAATCATAACTAACTATACCTTTCAGGTGCTGGGGAAGGTAATTGAATACTCTAGGGGCAAGAAAGCTGTAACATTTTTGACCAACAGTTTTCTTAGAAGTTGATAGAACAAATTTTTTGTTTGTTTTATCTCTAGTCTCATGAAAATGGGAAGCAAGCAAGAACTTATTCTTGTTTTTTTGACAATACAATGCTATTTTATAAAAATAAATATGACGTGAGTCAAGTATTCGCTTTCTTCATAGAGAGCATCACTTGAAAAGTTACGGTCCTTTTTCAAAATAATTTTCAGAAAAAATTTTTGCAGTATATTGATCCTTTCCAGACTTTATGAAGCGAGTCCTCCCCATCCTAATATACCATAACTTATCCTAGAGTCGACAAGGGCAAAATAAACCATTTTCAACTGCGGAACTCTCATTACCCTAGTAAGACACTTGAACTTATATATCATTGTCCGAAGCGTATTACTGACTTGTTCAATGTGAACATTCCATCTCAAGTGGCGATCTATTGTGACACCTAAATATTTCATTTCATCTGTTAGTTTAATTTCAATAACTTGGTTGTCGTATGGAATATCCAGTGTATCGAAGTCAGGCAATCCATTCACGTAGCTTGAAAGTGGAAGTGCCATGGTTTTTCTGAAATTGATGGTCAACAGTTTGTGATTGAACCAGTCTATAAATTTAGCGAAATCATTCTCAGTTTTCCGTTTCAGATCATTCCATGTGTCAGCGGTATAAAGCACCGCAGTGTCATCAGCAAAACTAAAGATTTCTCCGTTGGTATTGACATTTAGTAAGCTATTTATGTAGATTATAAATAGTAGTGGACCTAAAACGGTACCTTGTGGTACTCCACATTCCACTTCCTTAGCACTACTGATATTGTCATTGATTTTAACAATTTGTTTGCGGTTCGAGATATAACTTTCAAAAAGTTCGTGAACCCGCCCTCTACATCCCATATTTTGCAAGGCCTCCAATAATTGTGAATGGTCTACGGTGTCAAATGCCTCAGCAAGATCAAGAAAAATACATAATGCAGGTTTGGTGTTATCGAGGGCTTCATACATTCTAGACGTCAATGCTAAAATTGCATCCTCCGTTGATCGGTTCTTTTGAAATCCAAATTGATTTTACGTGGAACACAGGGTAGTTTGTCACCTCGCCAAAACTCTGGACTGTGAACTGTTATACAATTACCTTCTTGTATGTTTTCACACTTGTCCACATTTTTACGTATTTACTATTGCTTTCGACATTTACCCTGTTTACCGCTTTGTAGTATTTTATACACGCTGCTTGCTCACCTCACCCGTTCCTCGTCCGCTTGCCGCCAACACTTTATATTTACTTTGGTATTGAGAATTATTTTTCTGTTGATCATAGGACTGTGTCCGCCAATGTGTTATCTTTATCCATCATACTGTACATAACAGATAAGTGTAGAAAGTTAGATCAGCATTACATTATAGCGTAATTTTACTTACTATATCCACAGCCTCCTCCTCCTCACCGGCAGAAGAAATCGATTCTTGCCAATCGCTACCACCTCATATTGGATCGAACTTTGTCTTCAACTGTGTAAAAGCTACCCGAGGTTAGACACAGCAAGTGTCATAAGGCATTACCTTATGAAACCTATCGCAATTGGCGCCCGAATTAATTGGTAAATAAGATTAAAGGCATTATTCTCATCCCGGAGAAAAACGCCGTTACAACCTTAAGATATCAAAAAATATGACCGTGCTAGAATGTTTTTGGTTCAGATTCAAAATGAAATTTTCGATCAATCTTAGGGTCTGCGATTCTAATGTATGTATAGCTTCGAACAAAAAATTATTCCGAAGGCATCAAATTCCTTTCTCGATCATAATAAATAAGAACATCAGAGAAGATTTCAAGATAGTTGGGATAATTACCCAAATCTGACAGAGACCCCTTGAAGATCTGAAAAAATAAGACAAATGTCATCGAACCTTTAGATTACTGCAATTATGAGCCATCTATCATCTCCTTTGAAATTCAAATTCATAGGTAACACAATTATCACACGACAAAGATCGTGATAGAGAACAAGAAGGGTCAAAAGGTTGATAGGTAACAAATTCCCGGAATCTAAAACAGAAGGTTAGGTTTAGTCAAGCATCATTGCATTAATGTGAAGTTACACACTCAGAAATATATCTAATAAAAACTGAAAAATGAATAATCAATAGTGAAGAAACATTTTTAGAAACAAGCTTCTTCCATTACGAGTCTATTACTTGTTTTGATCCAAGCAGAAATATGTTACGCCTTCCCACATACTTCGTTACGAGACACTTCTGCCTCTGAAAGCCTCTTGTGGAATGAGGTTCAGTAGAAAACGACGAATTTAGATTATGTGGAGAGGAGGACGAAACTCCTGAACACCTAGTGAGCATGCCTTGCCATTGGAAGCCAATACAAATAATGCTTGGCCAAAAAAATCTTCGAAGATGAAGACGTATCGTCCCTGAAGTCGTATCAGCTAGTAGAGTTCTACAGAATTCTGGAACTGTATGGCGATCCATAGCCTAGATCTAGAATATACACCAGTCAGCTCAGGAAACAGAACAATAGATCTTTTGATCAAGACAAAATTCTGTATGTAGTTTGAAGACGTCATTATCCATCTGAGTACAAAATTTCACCTCGATCGAATCCGTTGTTCCGAAGTAATTAGGAGAACAAAATTTCGAACGGCCATTTTTACGGAACTCTTAGTCGAATTTTGCCCAACAACGAATAGTAGGGTTCAAACGGAGCTCTATCTTGTCACCCCGTGTGAACTTCATTGCTAAAATGTATGAACCACTTAGTATCATTCCCTTCATCATAACAATGCAAAATCACTTTGTCGTCAAAAATCGTCCTGTGCAGGAAGTGGAGGCGGGCATTTTTCCAAAAATTGACAGATTTTTTTCTTCGTTTATAATTATCTACACTCAATGACTTATATTCAAACAAATTTCCATCGAAATATACGATTCAGGAAAATATTTTATTTTAATTATCAAAGAAGTCAGATACAATGCGCTTATATGGAGTTCCTTAGGATATAATCGCTTGCCCTGCAAAGGCATATTCACCATTATGTTCCGTTTCATTTTACTCGGAAACTGTCGCGAAAATCAAAAAAGTAGTTTATATAAGGGGTCTTCCTCATAAACCGACGATTCAGATGGTTTTTTCCGAATTTCAATTGGCCTAATAATTTCCTCAAAAAATAAAAAAATCTGCTATCACATCCGGTTAGCCGCGACTGACCGTGGAGATGCGAGTAAGGCTCACTTTGATGAATGAACGCTTGTCGGGGCAGAAATAAACGACCTTATAGATCGTGCGTTCAAAGGATCGTTTTTCGGTTGGACCAGGCCATATTCTAATTGTTCGTGCATTCTGATGATGGATAGAATGTTTGATTTGATTTCTTTCAACTTGTGGATTGAAGAACAAATAGGGACAAACATATATTTGTTAATTTACAATTACTTATTGAGTTCAGTTTGGTATTTACATTCGTCCTGAAATTATCGCTCATTTGCATTTGTACTTAACCCTTTACCGCATGGTGTGCCATATATGGCACAAAACGGAAATTTTTTTTTTTATTTCGGCAAAATTTTTCCGTAACTGCATAGAGCAGCCCATATCTGGCACATTCATAGGAAGCTGTGTGATACACGCCGAAACGCTGCGATAGGCAAAATGCATACAATACGCGTTTACTTGTCCATTCTTGATGAATCTTGTTTATTCGGCCCTACGATATTTTTGTGCGTGCTTATTATCTCTAAAAAGTGTTTTTTTACGGCGAAAAAAATCGCTTGGTTTTATAAGTGATTTCAAGTTCCTATTTAGGTAAGTTTTAATCATTTTGATCATCAGAAAATTATGACAGGCGCTGGGTGGATTGAGTAGCTCAGCGTCATGGTCATAGCCGGTCCCAAGCCCGGAAAAAAAGGAGGGTTCCAAGTGAGGCCAGCGACCTGCTTGGGTAAAAAATACAAAGTGCTCCTAGAACCAATGGTATAGCCTCGGAATTGACTGGATTAAATGGTAACGACCTGGCAAGAATAAGGAAACGTATAAGGAAACTGATCTCACTCAGAATTGGATGTTGGAATGTAACATCATTCAACAACAAGGACCAAGAAATCGTACTTGAAATGAAAAGACACAAACTAGACATATGTGCACTCTCAGAGACGGAGAAGAAGGGCAACGGAAAAAGCAAATATGGAAACTATATACTGATATACAGCGGCAAGGATAAAAATGAAAGGGCAACATCAGGAGTTGGCATGATGCTTCATGAAAGATTCGTAAGCCAAGTCAGCAATACAAAATACATCAACGACAGATTATTACAGGTTACACTCGAACTAAATAGATCAAGACCAGCACACATAATAAGTATTTACGCACCTGATACTAGAAAACCACAGGCAGAAATAGACCTATTTTACCAGACCTTACAAACAGTTTTAGACAACATACCTAATCAGGACGAAATAATAATTTTGGGGGATTTTAATGCGAGAGTTGGCAATGAAGTTATTCCTGACATAAAAAAGCGATTTAACGAAGAAACAATAAATGAAAGCGGAGAACAAATGATACAACTCTGCATGCAAAATGAACTAAGAATCAATAACACCTTTTTTCCCCATAAACCGCAACATAAATATACTTTTGAGAATACACGAGGACAAAGATCAATGAAAGATTACGTTGTCACAAATAAAAATATCCACCCGAGAAGAATACAGGACGTGAGAACTTTAGCTTTTGCCAATGCTGGAATGAATCACCATCTTGTTATAACAAAAATATGAACAGTCATGCAACAACTTCATAAAAAACCCACGGAGGAAATAAGTAAACTCAACGTAGAATCCCTATCCGACGACTCAACGAAACATCTATACCAACAAAGGCTTAGAGGAAAGATATCTGCTAATAATATACAAGAATTGGACAACATTGAAACGTCATGGACAAAACTAAAGGCTAATATATTGGAAGCAGTGGAAGAAGCATTAGGAAGGAGGACTATAAAGAAAGGGGGAAGACCAAATACAAAACCTTGGTTCAAACAAGAAATTAAGACATTGGCCGAAGAGAAGAGAAAATCTTATCTACAATACAGATCCAATGCAATAACATATAATGACTACAAAGTTGTGAGAAATAGGGTGAATGAAAATATTCGAAAAATAAAAAGAGAGCATTGGGAGAAATTTTCAAATGATATCGAACGTGACCTGTATGGAGGACAGAGGAGAATTTGGAACCTACTGAGAAATAAAAAAAAACAATAAATGAGTATATACAGAAAACGTGAATTACGTCGGAAGAATGGGAGAAATATTTTGAGAAACTTTACGGTTCAACAGGAATCAACACATCAACACAAGAAATACTTCAAGAGGTCGAAAACGCCAACCAAACCCAAAACAAGACATTTCCATTGGATAAAATACAAGAAAAGGTAGCGAAACTAAAGAATAGAAAAGCTCCAGGCATCGACGAAATAACGAATGAGATGATCAAATATGGAGGTGACGCACTACACGAAGAACTGCAGAGTTTCTGCAATAGAATACTTGAACTCAAAGATATACCTTCTGAATGGAAAGGAAGCATTTTAGTACCAGTTTTCAAAAAGGGAGAAAAAAGCGACCCACACAACTACAGAGGTATAAGCTTGATGAGTACGATTCTGAAACTTTTCACTGAAATCTTGGCAGAAGAAATAATATCATCAGGGTTTAGTGAAGAACAGCAAGGTTTAAGACATAATAGATCTGCTATAGATGCCATATTTATAATCCGTCAAATAACCGAAAAAGCCATAGAGTTCCACAAGACAGCTTTTATGTGTTTTATTGATCTCACTCAGGCATTTGATAAAGTAAGACTAATTGATGTTATAAACATCCTAAAAAAAAGAAACATACACCCCGACATGATAAAAATCATCGAAAAACTGAACACCGAAAACTACTCATATGTGAGAACGTCAGATAAATTGAGTAAGAAAATACCTATGACAACCGGGATCAGACAAGGAGACAGCCTAAGCACAATCCTGTTCAACATCATAATGGATGAAAGCATCAGCGAAGTAAAGCAAGCTGGAAGAGGCTACCGAGTGGGAGATAGGGAGATAAAAATAATGTGCTATGCCGACGACGCAGTAATCATCTCAGAAGACGAAGATAACTTGCATAGGCTTCTGTATAAGTTTCAACAAATAGCAAAAGCGCTGAACATGGAAATATCCCTGAAAAAAACAAGATCATTAACTGTAGCTAGAGAACCGCGGAGATGTAAACTCGCCATCTACGACCAGAGTGTAGAACAAGTGATGTCATTCAAATATCTTTGGGCGACTACAACAAGCAACAGAAATCTGAAAGAGGAAGTGAAATCCAAAACAACAAAGTCATCATTAATATCAGGCTACCTAAGAGATATAATTTGGCGTAATAAACACATGAGTACAAGCACAAACACTGAGCAAAGTCAGAATATATAAAACATGCGTGAGACCGATTATGACGTATGCAATAGAGACCAGAGCCGAGAACACAGTAACCAAACGACTTTTAAGGACAACAGAAATGCGAACACTAAGGTCAATAACAGGACATACGTTATTTGACCGGAAGAGAAGCGAGGAAATAAGGGAAATGTGTGAGATTCTGGACGTAGTAAGATGGGCAAGAGGCCGAAGAAGAGAATGGAGAGACCATGTGGATAGAATGCCGGATGACAGGTTAGCTAAGATAGCAAAAGAAAAAAAAACCAATACACGTAGACCACCTGGACGACCACCTATAAGATGGTACGAAAGCTGGTCTTCATCATCCCAATAGCGCCTTGGAAAACCATTGATCCAGACACAGGACCAAGTCCTAACGTAAGGGGAAGAAGAAGAAGAAGAAGGAAAAAATATGAAAAATGACAAAAAACAGTTTGTCCCATATATGGAACATCATGCAGTTATGGAATCTGAAATAACTAGCATATTTTTCGTAGATATGGATCCAAAACAATTTTACGGAAGAATTAATAAAAATCAGGTCCAAAAAATTTTATTTGCGCATATTTTTCCATTTTAATGACATGACTGTGGTGAATATCTGGTTACTAGCTAGAAGAGCTGGAAAATTCAATATGCCTCCTCTTGATACGAAACTGGCTATAGCCGACACTCTATGTAAATCAGGAAAAGCTCCAAGACAGGGCCGGGGAAGACCAAGTGGAAACGTTCAACAGTTATATGAAAATAAAAGGAGAAAAGGACCAACAAAGGAAATCCCCCAAGAAGACGTGCGTAGGGATGGGGTTGATCATTTACCTCATTGGCAGGAAACTGATAGCGTTCGATGCAAATACCCGGGATGCTTGGGAAAAACTTATGTCATATGTTTTAAATGTCAAATGCCATTATGTCTAAACAAAGATAGAAACTGCTGTATGCGTTTCCATACTGAATAAATTTTTCCGATACGCTCTATTATTATTTCCTTGTTGCATGATGTTCCATATGTGGCACAATAGTATATTATTCAATGAGCATATAATGACTGCTATTATTCACGAGGGTGAAGTTTGCGACACTCGCCTCCGGCTCGTCACCCAAGTGAATAATAGCAATTATATGCGAGTTAAATACTATACTTTGTCCACGACTTCATTGGTAAAATTGGAATAATTCTGCATTTCAACATACCTAAAATAGAGTTGTCACTTCATTTTCTGTGATTGCTGGAAATTGTCGGGGTTACGAGAAACGTCAGAACTTAATTCCGATTCTACTCATTTCTGATTTCCTTTTCAGAAGTGAACGCAGTCTTTTATATTTTTTGATATCGATCCCTTCATGTATGGCAAGCGTGCTCTTGAGCATGGAATAATGTAACCATAATGTTGAAGATTTGTATTTCGCTGATAATTTTGAGAAATATACAAGTAAAACTGACTCCGAAAATGATCCAATTTTATTTGCCGCTCTCCAATCCATAAAATTATTGAATACTGAGAGGTATAGATTTCGTGATTTCTCCGGAAGAAGTTCCATTTCAGTGATTTTTGCAGCATCTCTGATTTCTGGTGGAGTACTGACCAATTCATCATCACTTTCGATCTGCTTATTTTCGATGGAGTATTTATAATAAAATTGCCGCACAATTCGAACGTCTCAGATACTTTTCAATCTGTCAGATTGAATGAAAAAACTAGCAAATCGATGGTCAGATGATCTATGCATGGAGTGAATAATATTCATTATACACGCCTATTATCCACGGGCTTGATTAATGACTGTCATTTTCCTTTATCAAAAGCATTCGAAATACATATATTATTCAATGGTCGTGGACAAACCAATTTTTGAGCGCTCGTACTACTTACACGAGGGCTATATCATTTCCTCACGATGTCTGTATTTTTCGAATTTTGAGCCGAAAATGGTCTCAAACGACTATGTTCGTCTCACTGATGACGAATCCGTCGGAAAATTCGAGTCTGTCCGTCCGGCCGGCCGTAAGCACGATAACTCTCGAACGGATCAACCTAGGGACTTGAAATTTTCAGTGTAGGTTCAGATCCCGAATGCCTCGGTTAAGTTCGTTAATGGGCCAAATTCCACCAGGGGTTCCGTAAATATGGCCGTTCAAATTTTTGTCCCCCTGATTACTTGAAAACTACAGATTTGATTGAGATGAAATTTTGCACTCAAATGGAGAATGAGGTGTTCAAGCTACATGTGAAACTTTGTCCAAGATCGTATGACCAGAACCATAGAAACCATAGAAAATTGTAACTTTCGAACGAAAACGCCTAGGGACTTGAAATTTCCAGGATAGGTGTGGATCTCGAATGCCGCGATCACGTTCATGTATGAGCAAAATTATACTAGGGGTTGCGTAAATATGGTCGTTTGAAGTTTAGTTTTCTTGATAATTTCAAAACTACAGATTCGATCGAGATGAAATTTTGTATATTAATGGAGAATGATATATTCAAGCTACATTTCTCCAGATCACATGACCAGAACCATAGAAACCATAGAAAATCATAACTTTTTAACGGAAAGGCCTAGGGACTTGGAATTTTCAGGATAGGTGTGGATCTGAAATGTCGCGTTCACGTTCATCAATGAGCAGAATTATACTAGTGGTTCCGTAAATACGGTTGTTTGAAATTTTGGTTTCTCGATAATTTCGAAACTACGGATTCGATCGAGATGAAATTTTGTATTTCAATCGAGAATGATATATTAAAACAATATTTTGTCCAGATCGCATGACCAGAACCATAGAAACCATAGAAAATTGTAACTTTTGAACGGAAAGGCCTAGGGACTTGAAATTCTCAGGGTGGGTTTGGATCGCGAATATCGCAGTCACGTTCATCAATGAGCAAAATTAGACTAGGGGTTCCGTAAATATGGCCGTTCAAAATATTTTTTTGCTGATAGTTCCGAAAATACTGAGCTGATTGGGATGAAATTTTGCACCTAGCTGAGTAATAATGTATTCAAACTACGTGCAAAATTTTGTTCAGATCGCACCACCAAGACCATAGAAACCGTAGAAAATTCTAGCGAATTATCGAAAAAAAATTGATCAGCTGAAAGCACTGACATGAAGTCTGGAGTTGAAGTTTCAGAATTTTTTTGACAGCTGTCGAAAATTCCTTCAATTGATTTCTGAAACTGGAAAATGCGAATCTACCTACAAGGTGCATGTACGAGCGCTCAAAAGCTCCTGCCTTCACGGCAGTGCTTTTCGTAATTTTTTCGATTATTTCCTTCCTATTAATTTTGACCAATCGCTATCAAGAATTGGTATGTCAAATATAAATTTCAAGTGGAAAAATTACTCAACAACTGTCAACTTAGCTGTCAGCAGTTTTTCCGGAAAAAAAGATTGGAAAAATTTCATGCATGTTTGACAAGTTGCTTTGTAAAAACAAACTTGATGGTTTCTTCCCTGTGTTGCTATGTATCGTCTCCAACAACAAAGATCACAAACAACGCTTACGAATTTATTAATTTTTCAACTGAAACTCAAAATGAATCGGTTTGGAAATGTTTCCGAAAGTAAAATTAATGCGGTTGTTGAAAATAGTGTTCCACTGAATACTCAGAAAATTCACACATAAAATGTTCATTTAACTCAGGAAATAATCTTACCAAATATCCCTCGGGCATTTAATTTTTACTGTGGAAAAATTGGAACACTCGTTTCTGAGTAATCTGTTTTAACAAATAGCATTCGCGAAAGTGGAAAAATCCTCGTCTTCGACTCGGATTTTTAAAACCACTCTCGCTCATGCTATTTGTTAAAACAAATTACATAGAAACTCGTTTCTCCGAATTTTTTCGGAAAAATTAAAAATCATGCGGTAAAGGGTTAAAAGATTTCGGCAACTCCGGAATCTTGGACTAGAAATCATATTCAAATCTGCAAAGGAGCATAGTTGTTATCTATGCTTTCTAGTTCCAAAATATATCTTATATGTCATTATAAATCCGATTCGAATATAACTGTCAGATGAAGAATGTTCAGCAGGATGGAATTTGGACAATTTTTTGTTTCTTTTATTGCCACATGCAATTGGGCCAAACATTCGCAAGAGCCAATACAAGAAATTTTTTTTCTCTTACAGGAACACATAGGTCCGGTGCAATCTGGTATAAAAATGCCCATGTTATGAATAATAGATATTCATCACATATTCGATATACAGGATGTTTCATGAGTGGTTGGCCATCTCTTAGTGGTCAATTCAGATCATCCATACCTTCCAGCAAAGTTGCTTGTTTTGTATCCCAAGGCTCTTAGTTTAGCAGATACAGGGTGATTTATGGATTTGGCCTGAATTTACGATAGCCATAATTCTGAAATCTGAGGTCCGATTTTGATAAAATTTAATGGGGTTGTTCATTTCAGAAAGTCCTGTCGAGTGGCTCACGTAATATCAATATTTTCAGGACATTACTCAGAATATCGTGCTTTATTTTTCGAGCCTCAAAATCTATATTTTCCACATAACTTAGAGGAATTTCGTTATTGCCATGAAAAAATACATAACTCAATCTAAGGAATTCAATTCTCACTTTGAATGGCACACTTGTTACAAGCGAGTAGCGAATGAACGATTTTTTGACGACAAAGTGATTTCGCATTGTTAGGATGTAGGGAATCTTTCTAAGTGGTCCATACATTTTAGCAATGAAGTTCACACGAAAATCTGTTTTAGAGCTCTTTTCATGCCTCGCGAACTCTACTAGAACTCAACTGCGGCATTCGAGATTCGAACCCACCTTGAAAATTCCAAATTTCTATGTCGTTCCGTTCGAGAGTTATCGTGTATACGGCCGGCCGGACAGACGGAACGACGGACAGACCCGAATTTTTTGACAGATTCGTCATCAGTGAGTCGAACCATATTGATTGAGACCATTTTCGGCTCAAAATTCGAAAAATACAGACATCGTGACGAAATGATATAGCCCTAGTGTAAGTAGAACGAGCTATCAAAACAAACTTTGTGATACTCAAACAGTACGAACATTTCAGGAATGAAGCACCTGCTGAGGGCTTTCCTGAATGACTTAGGTGGAAATCCAAATAAGAAAAATATTCTTAATGAAACCGTCCTGCACGCAGCCTGTCAATTGAATCAAACAAAAAGTTTTAGTGTTCAAGAACGGAAAGCCAGTTGCGTGCAGTTGCTTCTCTACTGGAAAGGAGTCACGCTAGCAGGAGGTCAAAAAGAGAAAGTTGACTTAGCGGCTCAAGATAAGGTAAGGCTTTCAGCTAATATTAATATCAACTATTTCAATGACTCAAACCGCCTACGACATATATTAATTAGAATTTTTCAAGTTGAGTAAGCTATCACATCTAAAAATTCAATTTGTGATAAAAGTAGTGTTCTTTCATACTGGGCGAAGTGATTTATGTGAGTTAAATCACATAGATCAATTTAAGCGATCGTTCTTTCGTTTTCAATCAGTTTCCCCTTCCACAACCCCAAAGTGATTGCAAGTGATTATTCTGATCGCGAAATTTCTTATTTCAATTAGATTACATTGGTAAAGTCAAAATTTGAAGTTTGACTTCGGGATTTAACTGAATGAATGTGTTCTGATTGCAAAATCACTTTCACTTAAATCACATAAGTTCCATCAGTTGAATCAGTACGAAAGAACACTACTATTAGTAATTTGCTTTCGTACTGAGCGAAGTGATTTATGTGAGTTAAATCACATAGATCAGTTTAAGCGATCGTTCTTTCGTTTTCAATCAGTTCCCCCTTCCACAACTCCAAAGTGATTGCAAGTGATTATTCTGATCGCGAAATTTCTTATTTCAATTAGATCACATTGATAATGTCAAAATTTGAAGTTAGTTATAGAATTTTATATACATAGAAGTGAGCGCATTCTTTCGGGCTTACGATCAGAATAATCACTTACAATCACTTTGGAGTTGTGGAAAGGGGAACTGATTGAGAACGAAAGAACGATCGCTTAAACTGATCTGTGTGATTTAACTTACATAAATCACTTCGCTCAGTACGAAAGAACATTACTAATGATCATGTTGTCTGTCTTCGATAAATCAATATTCAAAACAAAATTGAATCTGGAATTTACGAAAAATCATACAGGATTTGGGATTTGGGATTATCAGAACTCACGTATAGAGTTTTTTTCGTCAACTTTTCAATAAGCATGTTTCCCAACAGGATGAAGTAAAGATAAAATGCCGTTCTGTCGATTGTATTCTCATTCATTTTTTCTAGGATGGAAATACTGCCCTCCATTGGGCAGCCAGTAAGGGGCTGAAACGATGTGTAGAATTACTTTTAGCCCATGGTGCTCCTCTGTTTATCGAGAACAATGATAAACTTACTCCTTGTGACTTGGCTATGAGAGGATCTCATCACGATATAGCCAGACTTCTAGAGAGTAGGATGGTGTTTGTAAGTAACGTTTATAATACATTTCTAGAGAAAACACTTTTGGGACAATTAGACTATAGTCTTCTTATAGTCTAAGTCTATTACACGCGAATGCTTCAATCAGTCGACTCCCACAATCAAGAATTATAATGACAGATGGAATGATAGCATAATCCTACTAATGTTAGGTCTTCGAGAATACAGGGTCTTTCAATGTAAAGGAGCCACCATAAATGTTTTTTCACTACCGGGATTGGAGAAATTTCTTAGAACAGATCGATTTATTTTTCTTGGTTGACATGTTCGTTGAACATTTCAAGCTCAAACGAGCAACCCCAGGAGCCACCCCATAGAAGGAAAAGCTTCAACACCTCCAGATCGAATAAGAAAAATTACGAAAAGCACTGCCGTGAAGGCAGGAGCTTTTGAGCGCTCGTACATGCACCTTGTAGGTAGATTCGCATTTTCCAGTTTCAGAAATCAATTGAAGGAATTTTCGACAGCTGTCAAAAAAATTCTGAAACTTAGGCGAAACTCCAGACTTCATGTCAGTGCTTCAGCTGATCAATTTTTTTTCGATAATTCGCTAGAATTTTCTACGGTATCTATGGTCTTGGTGGTGCGATCTGAACAAAATTTTGCACGTAGTTTGAATACATTATTACTCAGCTAGGTGCAAAATTTCATCCCAATCCGCTCAGTATTTTCGGAACTATCAGCAAAAAAATATTTTGAACGGCCATATTTATGGAACCCCTAGTCTGATTCTGCTCATAGATGAACGTGATCGCGATATTTGCGATCCGAACCCACCTTGAGAATTTCAAGTTCCTAGGCCTTTCCGTTCAAAAGTTACAATTTTCTATGGTTTCTATGGTTCTGGTCATGCGATCTCGACAAAATATTGTTTTAATATATCATTCTCGATTGAAATACAAAATTTCATCTCGATCGAATCCGCAGTTTCGAAATTATCCAGAAACCAAAATTTCAAACGACCGTATTCACGGAACCCCTGATATAATTCTGTTCATTGATGAACGTGAACGCGACATTTCAGATCCACACCTATCCTGAAAATTTCAAGTCCCTAGGCCTTTCCGTTCGAAAGTTATGATTTTCTATGGCTTCTACGGTTCTGGTCATGTGATCTGGAGAAATGTAGCTTGAATATATCATTCTCCATTAGTATACAAAATTTCGTCACGATCGAATCTGTAGTTTTGAAATTATCAAGAAAACTAAATTTCAAACGACCATATTTACGGAACCCCTAGTATAATTTTGCTCATAGATGAACGTGATCACGACATTCGAGATCCACACCTATCCTGAAAATTTCAAGTCCCTAGGCGTTTCTGTTCAAAAGTTACAATTTTCTATGGTTTCTATGGTTCTGGTCATGCGATCTAGACAAAATTTCACATGTAGCTTGAACACCTCATTCTCCATTTGAGTGCAAAATTTCATCTCAATCAAATCTGTAGTTTTCAAGTAATCAGGGGAACAAAACTTTGAACGGCCATATTTACGGAACCCCTAGGCAAATTTGGCCCATTAACGAACTCAACCGAGGCATTTGGGACCTGAACCTACACTGAAAATTTCAAGTCTCTAGGTTGATCCGTTCGAGAGTTATCGTGCTTACGGACGGCCGGACGGATGGCCGGACGGACGGACAGACTCGAATTTTCCGACGGATTCGTCATCAGTGAGTCGAACATAGTCGATTGAGACCATTTTCGGCTCAAAATTCGAAAAATACAGACATCGTGACGAAATGATATAGCCCTCGTGTAAGTTGTACGAGCGCTCAAAAAGGGGTCTTCGAATCCTCTAGTACAGACAATATAGCAAGAAAAAAATATAGAAAGCACCGCCGTGAGGTGTCAGGTGCTTTCGAGCGCTCGTTCATCCACCTTGTGGGTAGATTCGCATTTCCCAGTTTTAGAGACCAATTATCGAAGACATTTTTGACAGCTGTCAAGAAAAAGACAGCAGCTCTTTGTCAATTATGCCGAGTCAGCTGTTACAAAAATATAAGGATTTTTTATTCAATCATTCGTTGTAATTTACAATGGCTCTGGTTATGCGTTCTGGAAAAAATTTTGCTCGAATATATCATTCTCCATTAGAATACAAAATTTCGTCACGATCGAATCCGTACTTTTGGAATTTCAAACGACCATATTCATGGAACCCCTGGTCGAATTCTGCCCAATAACTAACTCAACCGCGGCATTCGAGACTCGAACCTATTCTGAGAATTTCAAGTTTCTAGTTCGTTCCGTTCGAGAGTTATCATGTATACGGACGGACAGAGTTGAATTTTTGGACGGGTTCGTCATCAGTGTCATCGCTCAAAAATTATAAAAAGCATTGCTGTGAAGTCAGGAGCTTGGTTCTGGCTATGCGATCTAGACGAAATTTTGCAAATAGCTTGAACACGTCATTCTCCATCTGAGTGAAAAATTTCACATCGATCGAATCAGTGGTTTCGAAGTAATAATAATAATAATATTTTAATAATAATTATATTTATTTGCACACAATTAATGTTCACAATACATGTACAAATATCCACCATCAATAATTTACATGGCCTGTCAACGAAATACACCAACATAATATGCAGGTATAAATGAATATAAAAAAATTACGAAAAGCACTGCCGTGGAGGCAGGAGCTTTTGAGCGCTCGTACATGCAACTTGTTGCTGGATTCACATTCTCCAGTTTTAGAAACCAATTGGAAAGATTTTGACAGCTGTCAAAGAATACTTCAAACTTACGCGAAAATTCAGACTTTGGTAACCATTTGTTTTTCGATAATTCGCTAGAATTTTTTACGGTATACAGGGTGCCCGGGAAAATGTGGGAAATCTCTCGGATTTAGATGAAACTTGAAAAAATAAGGTGACAAATTCCCATAATTTTTTTTCCTAGCGGCCCTCCCTACAGAGATACGGCCTCCTAAATGACGCCACTGGAAATTCATTTTACTGGAATAAATTTCAAACTACTTGATCTAATTTAATGAAAATTTGATATGATAAACAATAGTAAGGGCCTCTCGAAATACTGCCCTAAAATTTAAATTAGCTCGTTAAGTTTACCAGGGGCGGACTAGGTTGTACATCTTAATGATTACATTTTTAACACCCTGTATGATAAGGAGTTAAAAAAACAAATTTGGTTACCTTGAACATTACGCCAAAGAAAAGGTAGTCCTGTTCATTGTCGATAAAATGAACCGTTTTCGAAAAACAAAATAATAAGAAAAGTAATTTTTTTTTTGTATTGAAAAGAACAATGAATTCAAATTTTTTTTTGTCTGCAACAAAGTGTGATACGAAAGTTATTCAAGGAATAGAAAAGTTTTAGTGTACGTTATTGAATCCGACAAAATTTGTTGAATCCACTTATGAAGTTTTTAATTGATTATCTTCACTTTATCAATGAGCAAAATTAGACTAGGGGTTCCGTAAATATAGCCGTTCAAACTATATTTTTCCTGATAATTTCGAAAATACTCATTGGATTGAAATGAAATTTTGCACATATATGAAGAATAATGTATTCAAACTACGTGTGAAATTTTATCCAGATCGCATTACCAAGACCATAGATGCCGTAGAAAATTGTAGCGAATTATCGAAAAAAAATTGTCACCAAAGCTCTGACGTGAAGTCTGGAGTTTCGCGTTAGTTTGAAATTTTCTTTGACAGCTGTCAAAATCTTTCCAACTGGTTTCTGAAACTGGAGAATGCGAATCTACCTACAAGGTGCATGAACGAGCGCTCAGAAGCTCCTGCCTTCACGGCAGTGCTTTTCGTAATTTTTTATGTTTTATCTGAATCCGAGAGATTTCCCACATTTTCCCGGACACCCTGTATATGGTCTTGGTAATGCGATCTGGACAAAATTTCTCACGTAGTTTGAATACATTATTCTTCATATATGTGCGAAATTTCAAGTCCCTAGGCCTTTCCGTTCGAAAAATATGATTTTCTATGGTTCTGATCATGCGATCTGGAAAGATGTAGCTCGAATACATCATTCTCAATTTAAATACAAAATTTCGTCAGGATCAAATCTATAGTTTCGAAATTATCAAGAAAACCGAATTTCAAACGGCCATATTTATGGAACCCCTAGTCTAATTTTGCTAATTGGTGAACGTAACCGCGAAATTCGCGATCTGAACCTATCCTGAAAATTTCAAGTCCCTAGGCCTTTCCGTTCGAAAGTTATTATTTTCTATGGTTTCTATGGTCCCGATCATGCGATCTGGAAAAAATGTAGCTCGAATATATCATTCTCAATTTAAATGCAAATTTTCGTCACGATCAAATCCATAGTTTTGAAATTATCAAGAAAACTGAATTTCAAACGGCCATATTTACGGAACCCCTAGTCTAATTTTGCTCATTGATGAACGCGACCGCGACATTTGAGATCCACACCTATCCTGAAAATTTCAAGTTCCTAGGCCTTTCCATTACAAAGTTATAATTTTCTATGGTTTCTATGGTTCTGGTCATGCGAGCTGGACAAAATTTTGCATGTTGCTTGAGTACGTAATTCTCCATCTGCTTGCAAAATTTCACCTCGATCGAATCAGTAGTTCCAAAGTAATCAGAAAAACAAAATTTCGAGCGGCCATATTTACGGAACCCCTGGGCGAATTTTGCCCAAGTTTTTAGGACACTCCGTTCGAGAGTTATTGTGTATACGGACGGCCGGACGGACGGACAGACTCGAATTTTTTGACGGATTCGTCTTCAGTCAGTCGAACATAGTCGTTTGAGACCATTTTCGGCTCAAAATTCGAAAAATACAGACATCTTGACGAAATGATATCTCTCTCGTGTAAGTAGTACTAGCGCTCAAAAACACATGTCCGCATATGAAATCGATACAAACGATACTAATAATCATGTAAATATACAATTGAAAGCCAAAATGAAATTTAGTTAAAATTCGTTCAACCCGTATATTGTTTATGATCGCTCGTACAAACGATACATATAATCTTGTAAATATATAATTAAAAGCCAAAATGAAATTTAGTTAAAATTCGTTCAACCCGTATATTGTTTTTGAGCGCTCGTACTACTTATAAGAGGGCTATATCATTTCGTCACGATAACTCTCGAACGGAACGTGCTAGAAACTTAAAATTTTCAGGGTAGGTTCGATTCTCAAATTCCGCGGTCGAGTTCGTTATTGGGCAAAATTCGCACAGGGGTTCCGTAAATATGGCCGCTCAAAATTTTGTTTTCCAGATTACATCGAAACTACAGATTCGATCGAGATGAAATTTTGCACTCAAATGGAGAATGGGGTGTTCAAGCTACATGTAAAATTTTGTTCAGATCGCATGACGAGAACCATAGAAACCATGGAAAATTTTAAATTTTGAACGGAAACGCCTAGGGACTTGAAATTTTCAGGATAGGTGTGGATCTCGATTGTCGTGATCACTTCCATCTGTTTGAAATTTAGTTTTCTTGATGATATTTTAAAGCAACATTTTGTCCAGATCGCATGACCAGAACCATAGAAACCATAGAAAATTATAATTCCGAAGGGAAAGGCCTAAGAACTTGAAATTTTCAGACTGGGTTTGGATCGCGAATTCCACGGTCACGTTCATCAATGGGCAAAATTGGACTTGGGGTTCCGTGAATATGGCCGTTCAAAATATTTTTTTCCTGATTTCCTGAATTTCGAAACTACTGATTCGATTGGGATGAAATTTTGCACCTAGCTGAGGAATAATGTATTCAAACTACGTGCGATCCAGATCGCTTCACCAAGACCATAGATACCGTAGAAAATTCTAGCGAATTATCGAAACAAAATTGCAGAATTTTTTTGACAGCTGTCGAAAATTCCTTCAATTGATTTCTGAAACTGGAAAATGCGAATCTACCTACAAGGAGGATGTACGAGCGCTCAAAAGCTCCTGACTTCACGGCAGTGCTTTTCGTAATTTTTTTGTAACAGTTAATCTTTAACTCTTCTATTGAAGGCAATCTGGTTAAGCTTCTCGAAGCACCGAAAGTTTATTGTACAACCTGACACACGTGTAGTTTGGGCCCTGCTGTGTTCTCTTTATTCGTGAATATGGTACAGCAAACATAGCTTTCTGTCGCGTGTCATATCCATGGAAATCGGAATTGCTGGAAAGTTTTTCCTGGTGTTGATGGGCATAGTTTAGACAAGCTAATATGAAAACCGCAGTGACAGTTAAGATTTTTTTCCCTTTTGAAGACCTCCCTGCAACTGTCAGAGCTTCGCATCTGAAAAATTGCTCTTATAGCCTTCTTCTGTTGGCGAAGGACACGATCCACTTTTGCACTCTGACCCCACAAAAGAATACCGTACACGGCCAGACTATGAAAAGATGAATAATAGGTCAGTTTAGCAACTTCAGTACCGGCAATTTTGCTCATTCTCCTGATCAAAAAGATTGATGTTGATAATTTACTGCACAGGTTGGTAATGTGGTTCTTTCAGCTCAAGTTTGATTCAAATTCTACTCCCAAATACCTTATTGGCGTGTTTATATCAGGTTTGTTTGTGAAAATTATTTTCTGTGTTTTGGAGTTATTCATAAGAAATCCGTTGGCTGAAAACCATTCTTGCGCATCTCTCAAACAATCTTCGTTTCTTTCAAGGAGAATTTTCCGTGATAGAGCCTTATTCAAAAAGGAGGAGTCATCTGCGTAGCCGCACACCATATCTGATGATATATTATGGAAAAAATCATTCATGGATACAATAAATAATATGGGCCCAAGAATTGACCCCTGAGGGACACCACCCCGTGCATATCCGAAATTTTTCCATTCCACTTCACTGATTGAAATCTATCCGACAGATATGATCTAAATACCTACCTGCAATGCCGTCCCTCGTATTCCGTAATATTCCAGCTATCCACTATTCCACTATCAAACGCCTTGCTCAGGTCCATACACGTCATCTCCAGTTCCTCAGACCCATGGAAAGCCTCCAGAACATATTCAAGAACTTCGATCATGGCCGTAATTGTGGATTTAGATGCCATGTTGACCAGTATGAATCAGCAATCCCTTTTTCTTCGGTGATATCGATTGTTGTGGATTGTTCACAAATATTTTCATCGGAAGTTGTTTCGATGTTATTTCGAGATCTTAGAGAATTAATGACAGTATTTTTTGCAATTTGTGAGTGAGATGTTTCTTCAACAATATTTTCTTTCTTCCGACGGTGTCACAGTTTGGATTTTTCTGTTTAGGCAAAGTCGAAGTTGGTAAGTTTTTCTCAAGAAGAGACGTATATTTTTTTAGCACCTCTATAAGAGACGTATATTTCTTCAGCACCTCTATTTTGTCATACAACAGGGTTGTTTTTTCTGTTAGGAGCACATTCAGGAATCTTATTTCAGACGTCCCGTTGATTGCCTGTGTATCAGCTTCATGTTCTTCATTTTGAATTTCCGAACAAAGTCCGGGTCCGGGGATTTCCTCGTTACTCTCCACAATGGTGGTGCGTTGGGTTAATGAATTTTCGAGACACGATTCATTTAAATGCAAAAGACATGATTTCAGTTCCGTTATTTCCTCTTCCTTTGTTTTACACTCTCATATTTTGGATTTCAAGGTTAGGTTATCACAACACAAAACATTTCCTTCCTCATTCGTATAAATTCCTGCAATCTTCAAAATGCAACTTGGGTGATATTTATCGAAGCATTTAAAACATGTAACATAATTTTTATCTTTTTTGAACACCTTTTGCAGATGATTTCTGCAGTAACATTATTGCGTGGCGCCATTTTGTGAAACTTTCGAACGGAAAGTGAGATCAGGAGAACAAAATTTCGAACGGAACCCCTGGTCGAATTTTGCCCAATTACGAACTTAACCGCGGCATACAAGATTCGAACCTACCCAGAACATTTCAATTTTCTAGGTCATTTTGTTCGAGAGTTATCGTGTATACGGCCGGCCGGACGGCCGCACTTACAGACTCGAATTTTTCGACGGATTCGTCATCAGTGACTCGAACCTTGTCGATTTAGACCATTTTTGGCGCAAAATACGAAAAATACAGACACCGTGACGAAATGATATAGCCCTAGTGTAAGTAGAACGATTGCTCAAAAAGGTAGCTATCCATGCATCGATCTGTTTTTTGACTTCTTCGTCATTGGATAAGTACTGATCAGCGAGAACATGTTGCATCGTTCGGAAGAGATGGTTATCTGAAGGAGCAATATCTGGGCTTTGCGACGGGTAGGGTATAACTTCCCAGCGTTTCTAGGTATATTTTAACGGGCGACGCGACATGTGGCCGAGTATTATCATGCTGTAGAATAACTTTGACGTGTCTATCGGCGTATTGCGGCCGTTTTACTTGCAATGCTCGGCTCAACCTCATCAATTCTCATCTTTTCTTGTAGTTCTCGTGTTTGTGTTTATTCAGTGAGCAGAGGGTAGAATCCTGAATCAGAATCGCACGGAGGCTCTGAGATTCGTTGAATTCGTGATCAAAGACAAACGCGATTCCTGCACACTAAATGGAGAGTACGATTCTTTCGGCTATGTGAATCGACTCAGTTATTGAGTCCAAATTAGTAGAATCATTGACTATGACTTCTCTCTCAGTGGCCAATTCTACTCCCCACAGTTTCAACTCACGTCAAATGATCATAGAGATTAGTTATGGGTGACCGCTCTGGCGATGGATTGAAAAAAGCCCGCAAAAACTCGTGACTTCACGTTATACGCTTTACACTGATGCACGTCGCTTGTAGTATGCAGCCACCACTTATAATTAATAAGTGACAGAATCGCTGTCGCCAAACCAGTGTGACCTCTCCCTAACATGGGCACGCCGTGTCCGAGCTTAGTGACCGCACCTTACTTGTAGCATTTGAGTTTTTCGTTTTTGCCTAGCTAGCATCTTCCTCGTCGTCTAAGACGAAGTATAATATTATGTATTCTCACGTATTCTTCACGAAAAGTAAAATACGTGCAATGAATTCGAAGTCGAAATAGAAAACCTCAAAAATCGACTCAAATTATTTTTTTTCAGGCTGACAATACAGATACAATTAATGAGGATGAAATGGTTCAGGAACAGGATGAAGTTTATAGCGGATTGAGAAGCCAAGATTTACAGGAGGCAAAGGATCAACTTCTTGTAGATACATCCGATATGCTTAAGATACCTTTATTCACTGCCGAAGCCCTTCTTAGAAATAACGGTAAGAAGTGTGAGAATGTTTGCTTTTCAATATAATCTTCAGAGTTGTTTCTATGAAACATTAGAATTTTCATATTGAATCGATGAAAATCCATAATTTACTTAGTATTCACCAATCGACTAAAATTTTCACTAATTTAGAGTTTTACTAAACCACGACTCTGCGGTGATTACATGTTATATTGCAGTATATCTTATCACCTGAAGAAGCCACGGTTATGGCGAGACACCTGCCGTTGTTCAGTTAAACTCTTGATGAGTGAAAATCGTAGTCTAGTCGATTAGTGAATACTAAGTGAATTGAAATTCTGGTTTGAATTTTCTAACTTGTTTATTATTGATATACAGGATGTTTCATAAATCTTGCGAACAATTTCAGGATATAGTTCTCTGAGTTATTTGGGGTCCAACAGGTCGACACAGTATCTTCGATTCTTATCACTTCTTTACGAGGCTATCTAGAACCCATTGAGAAACGATTTGTTTGTCTCTACGAAGCAACATTAATAGACGATTAGTCTTCTATAACGGAGGGTCACACAGGTACAATATACCCTGTCGGTGTCTATGACTAGACTATCTGCATAGATAAAGGAATGTATAGATGGGACACTGGCCTCGTAAACGGTCGGTTCGATTTGAATCCTGGTGTTTATATCCAGTACTAATAACTTGTCGGTAATGCAGTTTCCTGCTTTACCGAGTGCCTTGGTTGGTGCGATATTTGAATTTTTCAGTGGGGTATTCTGTACAGCATAATAATATCACCCATTCTGTAAAATATCTAGATAATCCTTCGAATATGTTAACCTCTGAAAGTAACTTGATGAATTCATACAAATTACCAAAGGAAAAACATTCTAAGGTATATCTAAATATTTCAGCTCATGAGTGATATAAATTATGCCCTTGTACAAAGAAATAATACAATAGTTTGAGATAGTTCAATATAATTCTGTATTGAAATTGAAATTATAATAAAGTTCTTTAGTGATTACAATGCCAAATGAAGGAGTATTTTAGAAAGATTAATAACAAAAAAGGGTGCAAATGAAAATAGAACCTATAAATTTAAATCAATTGAATATATGAGACAATAGTAGTATTCATTAATGACCCCAAATGCATTGACAAAAACTAAACATGACATTAAATGAATAAATCGAAAAAAAAAATAAAATTATCAGAATCTCACAGAAAAACCACTACTAGTCACAGGGACTGTACATAACATTGAAAAAAATTTATACTATGAAGAAACGATAATTGAATGCACTATTGACCACAAGGACAATACAATAACATTCAACAAAAAAAGCACTATTTTTCATATTAAACCCCACTTAACCTTCTTCTTTTTGAATCAAATTTCTGTTTCGTATGAAGTTTAATCTGATCTATGAAGTCGTTTTCTGGATTTGTTGATAAAAATTTCGAAATTTTTTATCAGATCTTTTGATTCACTATTATGAGCTAGTAAGTTATTCCTACAAAGTTTGCATGTTTTGAATGACTCATTTTTCAAAATTATTTTGCATATTGCACCACTCATGTAAACAAGGGTGCACCTGGTGAGGTTTGATTTCCTATTCCATGCAATCTTTTCAGGAAAACTATACTTGGTATAAAAAGCACATTCTCTTGGGCCATTGTCAAAAAAGATTTCAAGTTGTTTAGCAACCTGTTGTTAAATCCTCTTAACAATCAGATATCTGGCTTTTGATAAACTGATACGTTGGCTAATTGCAGCATTGATGAAAATTATCCGTTGACATCATGTGTTCTGCCTCAGCTAACCGTTCTTGGTAAGAACAAATCCTACCTCTGGCCTGGTATAACATTTTGCCTTGCTACTGAAACACTTCCTCCCATGACAACTTGACAACTGCTCCCAACATCTCAGTACTAGAATTTCCAGTATCTAAAAAAAAAAAAGGTTATTAATAATCATTAATTATGGTTTTTCAACACGGTTCCTATATCAATCCTATATTATCATTCGTACATACATAAATAAAAGCATAACCTACTTGGAATACCAATAGTGGGAACTGTGAGACCTCTTCTGCTTCCGGGTAAATGAACCTCTACTGAAAAATGTGCATGGCAAACTCTACTTTAAGAGTAAATTTTTGTATCCATCATTTTTTGCCAATCATCCGGAAAGTTGATTTTCATCCACACTTCAGCAGACTGTACATCTTTGGGAACGGAATGTATCGTTTTACTTTTATTGTCACAACCTTTTACACGACACTTTTTCATTTTGAAGCACTATTCAACAACTGAAAAAGTAAATAATGATTAAAATGGACGCCGGACGGTAAACGTAAATGTCAGCCGAAAATAGCGACGGTGGCGGAGCTTGTGTCTTTATCCAGAACTCGAAATGTGTCCTTAGGTGGGGGTAGGGAAGTGTCCCATCTATACATTCTTTTATCTATGACTACCTGCGTAATAAAATGTGTTAGTTCACTTGACACACATGCGCATTTCTCAGTATGTCTGTACACCTGGAGCGGTCAATCGCTACTGATAAATTCGATCTCCATCATAGGTCCTGGTTTTTGAAAAGGACTGAAATTTACTTCCCTTCGCCTTTAATATAATTCTTCCTTTTTCCTTCTATTGGTTACTTGAAGAGGTCCTCCTCTCTTCTGCATGGTTCTTGGCTATCCGTCATTGGCTTCTTTGCAAGAGATATTTCCTCTTGTCTGTGGTTCGGACTGGTATCATTACCATCCTCCTTATTTCCTTGTTTTCGTGTTCTTTCATCGTTTCGATTGTCTTCTTGGTTTGTTTGTGAATTATTTCCTCGATTGTTGGTATTTTCAATTCTTCTCTTATTTGTTTATTGCTGACGTACCATGGGGCACCTACAGCTATCCTTATTATTTTATTCAACGTACTTTGTAGATCTTTCTTTTTGCAACTTTCGACATTAAACCAAACTACTCCTGCGTACGTTATGCTTGGTATTAGCACTGTCCTGATTATCTTCATCTTGTTTTCCAGCGAAAGTTTGCTGTTTGCATTTAGGAGCGGATATAAATACCCATGTAGTTGCCTGGTCTTCTTTTTGATTTCTTCCATTTGTTTGTTAAATTTCAGCTTTTCGTCTAGGGTCACGCCCAGATATTTCGCTTCATCTTCCCAGTCTATCTTCTGGTTTTCTATCATGACGTTCCCTGCTTTTTCCTTCTTCAGTTTTGTGCCGCCGAAGTATATGGCAACTGTTTTCTTCGCATTTGTCTTGAACCTCCATTTCTTGAAATAGCTCATCAGTTTGTCTACGTCTATCTGGAGTTGCTTCGTTATCGATTTCCTCATTCTGCTGGAATAGTATACAGCAGTGTCATCTGCGAACTGGGCAATCTTACATCTTCCCATTTTTGGTATGTCTGACATATATATGTTGAACAGCAATGGTCCTAGGACCGATCCTTGAGGTACGCCGGCTTCAATTTTCCTGGTGGTTGACCTCGTACCATCTATGTTGATTTTGAATTTTCTTTCCTTCAGGTATGCTTGTATCAATCTAGTCAGTTCGGCTGGAAACTTCCACATCTTCATATCAGACCTTGGTGCCACATCTTATCAAAAGCCTTTTCAATATCCAGGAAAACGGCTCCGGTGTCTGTAGATAGGTTCATCTTTTCTTTTATTTCTTCTGTTAATCTGACCAGTTGGTGTACCGTCGAATGTTCCGTGCGGAAACCGAACTGGTGGTCTGGAATTATTTTCTTCATTTTCACGAAATCTGCTATTCTTTTGTATATAACCTTCTCTATCACTTTGCTCAGTGCAGGAAGTAGGCTTATAGGTCTATAGTTGGTTGGGTCGTTTTTGTCCTTCTTCCCTTTTTTCCATATCAGTATTGTGTCGGATGTCTTCCATTTTTTAGGGTAATGTCCTGTTCGTAGCATAGCCCTGGCTATTTCTGCTATTTCTTCTTGCGCTTCATCTGGTAGGTTTTTGAGAGCCTGGTTTTGGATTCCGTCGATTCCGGGGGCCTTTCTGTTTTTCAGTTGTCCAATAATTTCTTTTATTTCGTCTCTGGTTAGTTCATTAATTTCTTCTTTTGTTCCATAGAGGTCGGTGGCTGGTATATTACCAATTTCTACTACTGATTTGTTGAACTTGTTGTCGTTGTTCTTCGGATTCGGCTTGAATTGTTGCTCTAGCGAGTCGGCGAACATTTCAGCTTTTTCTTCGTTCGTAATTGCTGTCTGACTTCCTTTTGTCAGTTTTGGAATCTTTGTTTTCGTTTTCTTCCCGGTTAATGCTGATGCCATTTGCCATAAGGATCGATCTTCTGTATCTAGATTCTCTAGCTTTTTGTCCCACTCTTCCGTAAATAATTCACGGACTCTGGCTTTTACCTCGTTGGTTAGTTTATTTAGTATAGTTTTGTCATTTGGGTGTAGTGTCCGTCTATACTGTTTCTTGGCCTTCCTTTTTTCCTCCAGTAAAATTTGGACGTCTACAGGTAAAGGACTTTTCTTCGGTATTTGTTTAGTTTTACTTGACTGTGTTTGGGCTTCGATGATTCTTCTCTCTAAATCTTCGATTGCTTTATCTATTTCTTCTTCGTTGTTTATCTTCACACTTCTGGATTTGAAGACTTCTTTGAATTTCCTCCAGTTTATTGTTTTCCTATTGGTAGGTGATCTGTCAGTTTCTATTTCCAAAGTCAGGATCACAGGGCAATGATCCGATGATAGATCCATCTTGGTTTCGATTTCGTAATTTTTTCTTACGTTCTTCATTATTGCTATATCCAGGACATCCGTTGTTCCTGTTGCGACATGGATGTGTGTGGGGTCATCTGGGCCGACCACTAGTAAATTATGTTTGTCGGTGATTTGTTTAAGTTTATTCCCTTGACTATTTACTCTTCTGCTGTTCCAGTCTGGGTGTTTTGCATTCAAGTCTCCTGCTACTATACTATACTTTTGTTCTGGAAGAAGGCTGTGATATCCTTTTCTTCTAGGTTGCTTTGTGGGGGCCTGTAAACAGAATAAATGTTAATTTTGCCTTCGCGTGTTTGCACACTTACCCCTTTTTCCTCAATGTTGTTTCCTTGAACATCTGGTAATTCAGTATGGCTTATTCCTCTTTTCACTAGGACAGCTGTTCCACCTCCTCTGCCGGTTAGCCTGTCTCTTCTATAAATCTCGTAATTTCTTATTTTCATCGTCATTGTCGGTTTCAGATGGGTTTCGCCCAAAAGGAGAATATCTATTTTGTTATTTTCAAAAAAGAGTGTAAGTTCCTGTCTTTTTGGAATGATCGAATTTGCGTTCCAAAACGCAATATTTAAATTTTTGAAGGGCTTATCGTTCATTTCTGCTGAATAGTCTTATCAATTTGTCCTGCTCTTCAATGAAGGAGATCTTTTGTTCCATGGTCGCGTTTGTTGAGCATAACGTTAGAGTCATTCTTCCTAGAATGACGGCTAATTCGTCTTCGTCTTTTGATTTTTGCTTGGGTGCATCAGGTTTTTTGTGTTTTTTCTCTTCTTTTTTCTCAGGAACTTTTTCAGGTATTTTTACCTTGGCCTCTTCTCTCTTGGCCAATTCCTTTCTCCTTTCTTCTGTGCGTTTCTGCCATACGTTCTCTTTGGGGAGCGGGGCTTCTTTATATTTTGGGCTTTTTATGTCCGGGTTGTTCGGATTCTTAGTACATTTAATGTAGGTCGACAGATGATCGCCTTCACAATTCGCACATTTTGGTACTGTTGTCACTGGTTTTTTACATTCAGCGGTAACATGTTCTTCTCCACACTTCATACATTTGTATGCAGCATGACAAAACTTCTGGGAGTGTCCATACAATTGACAGCGGTAACATTGGATTACCCCTGTTTTGATCCTCAAACTTTCGACTGTGATTGATATTCCACAGCATTTCTCCAATTTTGTGAAGATTGCCTTATAAGCTTTATCAATCTCCACAAGTACAAGGGGGGTTGGGAATCCCTTCTTTCCTTTCATTCTGGTTACTTTAGTCACCCGGTAACCTTGCCTTGTCAAATCTTCCTTTATTTCGTCTTCATTGGATTCAATAAGTACTCCTCGGAGTACTACCTTCAGTTTTTTCTCACTTTTTAGTCCGTAAGTGTGGAATTCTTCATTTTTTTCTCTAAGTATCTTATAGAGAGTGCGGTAATCGGTTTCAGTTTTGGGCTCGATTTGTATTCCCTGAGATACTAGTTTCACCCTTTTGCAGTCAATATTTGCTGTTTTGATCATTTTATTAATTTCGTTCCACCTTGATTTATTCCTCAAAATCATGTTAGAAATCATTTCAGTTTTCTGGATCGGCTGTTGTTGAGTTGGGGCTTCTTTTTTCTTCTTATCGGGTCGGTTCTGATTCATTTCTGGTCCAGTGATAATAGATTTTTCTTCTTCTTCCTCTTGTTGTACGATATCCTCGATGTCCATTTGATTTTCCTCATCGCTGCTTAAAAGTTCATATCTGTTATAAATTGGGGTTCCATTTTCGTTAGTTGTCAGTTTGTTCGTCGTAGTTTTTCTTATCTTTTTCAAAGCGGGTTGTCCTTCATTGAATTTTTCTTCTTCTTCTTTACTTTTGTTGCTTTTCCTTGTTTTCCTCGCATCTTTCAGTTTTTTCGAAATTTCCAGGAAAAAATCATCCATATCGTTGTCTGATAGTTCTTGGGCCATAGAACACATTTGAGCAATATATTTCTCCATTGCGGAACTAACGATCGTTTGATCTGGACTCAATACAATAAAATTCGTTAGATTTAACTCACTTGGTACACATGCGCACTTCGCAATACGTCTGCACTACTCGAGAGGTCAATCGCTACTGATCTGATGATAAATTCGATGCAGAAAACGAAAGACTTTAAAACGGAACGCAGGGACGATCTGAGAAAATTTCCCCGTTCACGCCACCTGTCTGCTCAAAAAGCAAACGTCTTCTAATCTCTGTAGGCAAACGAAAAGACTTCCTAGCTTCCCGACAAAAAAAACGTTACCGGTTTCAAAATATGTGATTATGTCGTCAAGCGGGAAAGTCAACGCGAGCGTTTGCTCCTCAACTTGATGTTTCTGAATAAGAATAGAATAGTAAAGTCGTAGTGTGGTGTTTTTTCAACCTAGATGTGGCGTGAAATTTGAAAATTGTTCCAACGAAGAAGGTAATCCATTCCGTACTTTTGAAGCAGGGAATGATGATTGTCGGAAGGCAAGAGTTATAATTCAAGATTCTACGACCAGTGATATGATGTTAAAAATAATCAAAGGGCTGGAAGCAGAACATCGAACGTTAATTTAAAATACATCGCTCTTGAAATTTAAAATCGCTGGTATAGAAAGTGAAATGAATGAAAAAGATAAGCAGATCATTGCACCGAATGAAAAACTAGATGATGAAAGTAATTCCCGGACTAGGACGGGAAATGCTACTTCTCAAAAGAAAAGCATCTGGTATGTGAGTAAGAAAAATTATAATGAAGAAATGTGTCGCATTGATTCGTTTATCTACACGGTTGCCGAAAAAATAGTGTTCGCAACACGTCCAAAAACAGTTTTTTTTTTTGACTCGAAGACTTCCAGGAATCGCTCACAGCTCGTCCTAGAATATTGTCTACTTGTCCAAAAAAACAGTATTGTAACGTACCTAGCTAGGGTAGGTTCGCTCAATCGTTATGCAGTCGAGGGATGGTGAATAATACACTAATCACTCGTCAAAGGTTTATTCTTACATCTAGATAAGACTCTCATCTGAAGACTCTGATCTAGCCATTGTTTTTATATATTCATAAGATAGTTACATGTTCAATCGATTGTATCAGAACACCTTCGAGAATCGATAACATGATTGATAACATTACATATTATAGTAAACACATCTGTTTTACGTTTCGGGCACGCTTTGGCGACAAAGCGAGGTAACAGATATTGCATCTCAAGATCGTTAATATACAGAGCGTTCGTACTGATACATACTACAGTATTTTCCGGACATGTTACGTAAATAACTATTCCTATAAGGAGATTGAATTCTGGTATTCCAAATGCCGAGGTTGAGTCGCCTGAATTAAAGGAATTGATAGATCTTGTCGGCTTCTCTGGAGGATTAGCCAAGCAGAACGAGGGTTTTAGGGATTATTATAGGTTTTATAATCAAACTCACAGAAAAAAAATTTTGAAACACGTATTGTCCAGTATGATGCTGAAATAGCTGTATCGAGCAAACTGAAACAACATGGCAACTCATTAGAAAACAGAAAAATTTAATGAACATAGAATCGATATCATGAAAAATCAGGTCAAAATTCCTGAGATCAATGCTGCTGAAAATTTCAATGTGTATTCCTCTAATAATCGCCTAATATCAGATGAATTCGATAGATAATATTATATAGAATTCGATGCTGAATTCAATGAAAACATGAGTCCTGTATGCGAGGGGAATATATTATTGCTATTGATTGCCCAGCTCATATCCAATACAATTCTGAAAAAATGTAACTTTGCAATGCATTGCCTTATCTTCTGAATATGTCACTGGGAAGGGGTTATTTCCGGATAAACTTAAACTTGCTATCATATAATATCACTTCTCTAATAAGCGAGGTGGCACTAACTTCTATGATAGATATCGTGCAATCAGCATTCTTTCCAGTATATTCGAGATTTTTGAGCGCTCGTTCTACTTTCACGGGGGCTATATCATTTCGTCATGATGTCTATAATTTTCGATTACTGGGCCGAAAATGGTCGAAATCGATAAGGTTCGGCTCGCTGATGACGAATCCGTCGGAAAATTCAAGTCTGTCCGTCCGGCCATACGTAAGCACGATAACTCTCGAAAGGAACAACTTAGAGACTTGAAATTCTCAATATGGGTTCAGTTTCCAAATGACGCAGTTAATGGGCAGAATTCAACCAGGAGTTCCGTAAAAAGGGCCGTTCGAAATTTTGTTCTTCTGATTACTTCGACACTTCTGATTCGATCGAGATGAAATTTTGCACTCAGATGAAGAATGAGGTGTTAAAACTACATGCAAAATAGAAAATAGAAACCATAGCAAATTATAACTTTCGACCGGAAAGGCCTAGGGTCTTTAAAATTTCAGGATAATTTTGGAACTCAAATATCGCGGTCACGTTTATGAATGAGCAAAATTAGATTGGGGGTTCTGTGAATATGGTCGTTTGAAATTTAGTTTTTTCGATAATTTCGAAACTACAGATTCGATCCTGACGAACTTTTGTATTCGAATGGAGAATTATATATTCAAGCTACCGTTTTCCCAGACCGCATGACTGGAACCATTGAAACCATAGAAAATTATAACTTGCGAACGGAATGGCTTTGGGACTTGAAATTTTTGATAATTTTTTCCTTATAATTTCGCAACTACTCATTGGATTGGAATGAAACTTTGCACAGAGACGGAATAGTATATTAAAGTATAAGTGGATAAAGAGGTCATGCCACAAATTATGTGGTACAAACCGTGTACCGTCCGTATACACGATAACTCTCGAACGGAATGTCCTAGAAATTTGAAATTTTCAGGGTAGGTTCGAATCTCGAATGCCGAGGTTGAGTTCGTTATTGGGCAAAATCCGCCTAAGGGTTCCGTAAATATGGCCGCTCGAAATTATGTTTTCCTGATTACTTTGAAACTACAGTTTTGATCGAAATGAAATTTTGCACTCTAATGGAAAATGAGGCGTTCAAGCTACATGCAGAATTTTGTTCAGCTCGCATCACCAGAACCATAGAAACCATAGAAAATTGTAACTTTTTAACGGAAACGCCTAGGGACTTGAAATTTTAAGGATAGGTGTGGATCTCGATTGTCGTGATCACTTTCATCTATGAGCAAAATTATACTAGGGGTTCCGTAAATATGGTCGTTTGAAATTTAGTTTTCTTGATAATTTCCAAACTACAGATTCGATCGTGACGAAATTTTGTATACTTATGGAGAATGGTATATTCAAGCCACATTTCTCCAGATCGCATGACCAGAACCATAGAAACCATAGAAAATCATAACTTTCGAACGGAAAGGCCTAGGGACTCGAAATTTTCAGGATAGGTGTAGATCTGAAATGTGGCGTTCCCCTTAATGAATGAGCAGAATTATACTGGGGGTTCTGTAAATACGGTCGTTTGAAATTTTGTTTTCTCGATAATTTCGAAAATACGGATCCGATTGAGATAAAATTTTGTATTTTAAACGAGAATGACATATTAAAGCAATATTTTGTCCAGACCGCATGACCAGAACCATAGAAACCATAGAAAATTATAACTTCCGAAGGGAAAGGCCTAGGAACTTGAAATTTTCAGGGTGGGTTTGGATCGCGAATTTAACGGTCACGTTCATCAATGAGCAAAATTAGACTAGGGGTTCCGTAAATATGGCCGTTCAAAATATTCTGTTACTGATCATTTCGAAACTACCGATTTGATTGGAATGAAATTTTGCACCTAGCTGAGGAATAATATATTCACTACTTGCGAAATTTTGTCCAGATCGCATCACCAAGATCATAGATACCTTAGAAAATTTCAGCGAATTATCGAAAAAAAAATGGTCACCTAAAGCACTGACTTGAAGTCTGGATCATCGCCTTAGTTTGAAAATTTGTTTGACAGCTGTCAAAAATTTCCTCAATTGGTTTTCAAAACTGGAAAATGCGAATCTACCTACAAGGTGCATGTACGAGCGCTCGAAAGCTCCTGCCTTCACGGCAGTGCTTTTCGTAATTTTTTACTAGATAATCTATATGCGAGTTCCATTTGGGGTGATTATCAATCACTATACCAAGATACTTCTGCCGACAGAATGGTGAAGTTATTACCTATAGAAATTTGATTGAAGTGTGGTGAACAAGTTTTATTGCTGCTGAAAGGTAAATAAATGGTTTTCCCGAAATTAATTGACAGCAATCTATAATACAGCCATTTAATTATATTGGGAAAGTCATTTTCGGTTGTATGTTTTAACTCCTGCCAGTCACTTACATAGAACAAGACAGTATCGTCCGCAAAACTTATTATTTCACATTCAGCTCCTGTGCAGAATAGATTGTTCAGACAAACAGTAAAGAGTAAGGACCCTAACACGGTACCATGCGGTACACCACTCGTAATAATTTGTTCCTTACTAATGTGGTTTTGAATTCGCACTTGCTGTTTTCTTCCAGTTAAATATGATTTCATAAGATTGTATACTGTACCTCTTATACCCATATCCTTCAAGGTTTGCAATAGAATGGAGTGATCAACAGTATCGATCAACCAAATCTACGAATACTCCGATGGAAGGTTTTTTCAAGTATATAGCCTCGTATATAGCCTCGTATTTCCGTTATATTTTGTTAGTTTTATAGTTTTATAGCATCCAGAGTTGATTTTCTTCCTCTGAATCTCAATTGTGAATCAGACAAAATGTTGTATTCATTCAGGAATGAATTCAGTCGTTTCTTTATTATTTTCTCAATGATTTTATTGAAGTTAGATATCAATGCTATGGGTCGATAGTTAGACATCTCGGTTCTATTACCATTTTTGTGAACTGGAACAACTGTAGATAGTTTGAATGCTGTAGAAAATTCAACAATATCAAATGATTTATTGATGATATAATGTAAGCGGAATCTTGATGAAGTCCACTATAATTTTGATTGTTTCTGATTTCAAATCGTCGGGTCTAGACGATTTTTTATTCTTTAGCTCTGATATAACACTTTTCATCTCTGAAGGATTTGTTGGGAAGAGAAAAAGTGAATTTTCATCAATTTTTTTAATTTCTCTATAGCCATCTTCTTTATTAATCTTTTTTGCCAATTCCGAACCTACATTCATAAAGTAGTCATTGAAGTTTTAGGCTATTTCTGTTGGTTTTGTTGACACATACTTATCTTTTGAACTGAACTCTAAACTCTTGTTGAAGGATTTCATTATTCGGATCTTTTTTTTAATTCATGATACATTTGATTTTTTTTATTTGTAGCTTCTACCAACGATTTTGCTATCCAATTCTCCCGTTTTCTTTCACAACTTTTTATTTTGATAATACTTCGTGGACTTTTCTACCGTGTTCTGTACGAGACCTATAAATTTATCAGTGGCTTCTTGAAGATTTTCTGTTTGAAGGACCTCGTTCCAATTTACTTTTTCTATATTTTCCAGCAATTTCTTGTCATCCAAAATTGTATGGTATCTGGAATGCTCTTTGAAATTGGAGTTTTTCTTTAGATTCGAAGAAACTATCTGAAGCAAAATTGTGAAGTGATCGGTGACGCATGTTTGTATTGTCATTGCAGAATTTTGTCATAACAGTTGTTTTTTGCGTGTATGAAAATATGATCATCATTATTGACCAATAGGTCTATATTCATGTCTCCCACGAAAACCATATAGGTTTTTTGGCCTTTTTTCAAGAGTGTTTTGAGTTTATCTACGAATGAATCAGTTGGGGTACTTGGTGATTTTTAAAAACTAAACGGCACTGAGTTGTATCATTTTTGTTCCACATATTTCTTTTAGTTCATGGGAGCGATACAATTGAGTTTTAATAAAAATTATTAGAGCTTTAAATGTATGTAGAGACTACGCCATCATTCTGATTCAGGTTTCCAGAATTGTATATTGTCTTGTACCCTTTTATGTTGAATATTGTATAGGCTGGTAATTTTTTGATATGCTTCTACTGTTATTATGGATTATTGTGAAATTTAAATGGTTGTTATTGATTTTCAGAATTTGTTTGTTTTCTGATGCATTTCTGAGTTCAAATGTTTCCAGTTTATCCATAGTGAAATCCCGTATATATGGATCCATGATTATTGAGAGGGTTATAGGTTACTCACCTAGTTCAAAAGCAATTTTTTGCGCATTGGAGTATACTTTTTCTGGAGTAACCACCCAGAACATCAGTGGGTCAATACTCACCACCGAACACCCAACAGAGCTAGAACAGCATTCCCGGTAGAACATGAAAGAGGAAACAATTTAGAAAGACTGAAACAAAGCTGCCAATCTAAATCACTGCACGGTATATTCTATGGTAGTCTGCAACAAGAAGAAGTTGACATAACACAAACGAACACTTACCTTACTCAAGGTTATTTATATCTACTAATGGTCATACAAGACCAGGTGGTGTCAGGTGTACATTAAGCATATAATGAAGCTGCAGATCGGATTAACTAGGTGCCGATTGCGTAACAATTTCGAAAAGACAATTCGACATCTCGCATCAGGATGCTCACAAATTGCTGGAATAAATTACCTGTCCCAGCATAATGATATGGGAAAGGTGTTTCATCAGCAGATATGTCTTCGAGAAGGACTTCTTCAACGCTTCACTCCTTACTACTTAAATACCCCACAAGCGTTATTAGAGAATGACAACATCAAGGTCTACTGAGATTTAACGGTGGTGACCGACAGGGGAGTGGAGCATAATCGGCCGGATATGGTAGATGGTGTGGAATAAGGTTAAAAAAAACCGCCCAGATCATCGACTTCGATGTGCCGTTGGATAATAACTTGTCCAGATCGTATGGAGAGAAGAAAGCGAAATACGAGGCACTTGCACGACAAATTAGGGACATATGGGAATTAAAATCCGTCAAAATAATACCCTTGATCATAAGCGCCAATAGACTGGTTCACCGAAAGACTTCTGTACATGTTGAAGAACTAAACCTGCCTTCAAACACAATAACGTGGATGCAGAAGGCCGTAATACTGGGAACAGTTAGCATAATCCGGCAAATTATCTTTTCCGTATTGACTTGAAGATTGTTCTTGGCTTGCTTATCAGCCCGGGCAATTTAGTAATCCCACGAAAATATTTATTCGAAATCTTCCACATAGATTTTTGCCACTGTTGGAGCGCCAACCTTACCCTTAATGTTTTATGTTGATATCCCGACTCTCCTAGATATCTATGAATAAATCCGCTTTTGAATCTGCATGCAACGAAACCGGAGATCTGAGGAAACGATGAACGATATTTTTATTGTGGAACATTTGGAAAACCCAGAAGCGATGCATTTGATCTATATCAGCACCTCAGAGGTAAGGTGTGTTAAGTCACATTTTTTCCAGAGACGAGTTATCTACACAATTGGATTTATATTATTAATTCTATCTAGTGGAAAACAGATTTAACTCCCTAGTTAGTTGCATATATATTATATCCAACTAACTAGGGAGTTAAATCTGTTTTCCACTAGATAGAATTAATAATATAAATCCAATAGTGTAGATAACTCGTCTCTGAAAAAAATGTGACTTAACACACCTTACCTCTGAGGTGCTGATATGGTATTTTTCCAAAAGAATTTATGCCGCCTGCCAGAAATTGTACCAGATTTAATAACCAAGATTGTGTTGAGTTTATGAAGAAGCAAGCTCCATCTTTGTTGAAGTTTTTTGTTTTCGATTAGTTTTTCATGTTATGCCACATTATCATGAAGATCATATTTATATTATGCCAAAATTCTCGGTTTTTTGGCATACAACTGAACATGAATTAATAACATGCTGCGTTCACTCATACCTAGGAAACCCTTTGTTCATTATTGTTGATATAGATATACGTTTATTAATTTTCATTCAAATAAAAATAAACAAGCCACAGAGATATGAAGTACGTGAATTCACATTATCGAAATCTTTTCAGAATGGTCAAGAGAACTCCTTCTTGAAAAATGGATGAAAGATCCCATCAACTGCTGCCAGTTAGCTGGAGTCCAAGCACCTTCAAACGTTCTCAACCACGCTGGTTCTTTCGATTCCAGCGTTTCGACTTCAGAAAACACAGAGGAAATCAATGAAATAAATGTGAGAGTTGGAACCTTTCATAATATATATAATTTTAAATTTCTCACAACCTCGTCGCAGATGCGAGTTAGTTCGAATTGTGTCAGACATAGCTGAATTATTTGCATAATAAATCTTTTTACTTAACATGGACAATTACCTTTACGACATTATACAGTCCAGGTATTCTCGTGTTGCGTCAAGAATCTACATCTTTCAATTTATTATTTCACTTCGACCAAAATATTACCATTAGCAGAATAACTTCATCCGAATGGTGTTGAAATACTTTCGACAGTGTTGGGAGTGAACGGAGGTTGAACACCAATTTCATTTAAAAATCTAAACATGGAGAAGTTGAGCATTGAACAACTTGCGGAAGTAATTGAAGCATATTACGGCATTCAAACACAAGTTCATTTCGCGCTCTTCGTGATGTTTTCGCCTAGTATAATCAACCAACCGAGTGTGCTGGGAAAATTTCAAGAAACGCGTCTGGGACAGATTTGACGCAGCCAGTGCTTGCTAGTATATAGCATTCGGCCGAAAACATTGCATTTCCTGTTTTTCAATTTCCCGATGATTTATTTAATCTCCTTTGGTGTTGTTGGGTTTGGGATGGTATCGCCCTCCGGAGTTTTCAACATAAATTCTTCATTTCCTTCGAAATCTTCTTTTGAGTCTTCATTGTCATCGTCTTCTCTGCAGTTGATTCTGGTTTCCCTTCCTATTGCATCGACCAGTGCTTCGGCCTTTCCAAGCTTTGAGTAGGCCATCCCATTTTCTCCGTGTAGAGGAGGAATTTCGGTTTTCTCGCGTCGTAAGCACTTTTGCATCTTCCATGCTGAGTGGTCTCAGTGCATTTTTCAGCACATGACTGTGTTTATTCAGCTCTTTCTTGTCTTCTTCTCTATGTGAAGTTCTGAAGTTCTTCCTAAGTTTAGTATTCCCCTTTATAAGCTCTTTTATTGCTTTTGGGGTTTCAGCATGTGAATGTTTCGGGGCTAGCCTTCCGATTCTTCTAGTTCATTCCTTGTAGGCTCCTTTTATTCGGGTTTCTAATTTTTCAACTTCTTCTAAATCTTCAGGGGTTTTTATCTGTGAAATTTCAGTAATTTTCTTCTGGAGTATTTCACTATACTTTAGCCATTCTGTGAGTTCTTTCGTTTGAAGTTCTTCTGTTATCGATCTGCGTCCCAGTCTGAGTTCTATTGGGCTGTGGTCTGATGTGCCCTCTTCTATATTATCAAGTGTAAAATCTTGGGTAATATCTTTCATTATGACGATATCTAATACGTCTGGTAGGCCATTACTTCTGGACAAATAGGTCGGAATATCAGGTCCTAATAATATGGCATTCAGTTCATCAGCTCACTTCTTAAGCTTCTTTCAATTTTGGTTTTCGGTTGACCTGTTCCATTCTCTTGATTTGCAGTTCATATCGCCGATAATGGTGTTCGGGTGGTTTCATTCTAGCATCTTATTCAGATCTTCTTCATTTGGATCATTTTGAGGTGGTTTGTAGGCTGACGTAATTTTCATTTGTCCTCGATTTGTATTAACTATAATCGAGACAGCTTTTACTTGTTCATTATTCAGTACATCGTCGAAATAGTGGTCAATGTTCCTTTTGACCATTAGAGCTACGCCCCCTCCGGTACAGTCATTTCTGTATTTTTCATGGTTGGGTAATGAAATTCTATTTGTCTCTTGAATGGCACTTGCGTACGTTATGCTTGGTATTAGCACTCTCTTGATTATCTTCATTTTGTTTTCCAATGACAGTTTGCTGTATGGATTAAGCAGGAGTTATAAATGCTCGTGCAGTTGCGTGGTCTTCATTCTGTTTTCTTTCATCTGTTTATTGAATTTGAGTTTTTAGTCTAGAATTACGCCCAGATATTTCACTTCATCTCTACAGTCAATCTTTTGGTTTTCTATCATGACGTTTCCTGCTTTTATGTTCTTCATATTTGTGCCGCCGAAGTATATGGCAACGCTTTTCTTCGTCTGTCTTGACAACAGCTCCTGTGTCTGTAGATAAGTTCAATTTTTCTTTTATTCTTCTATTATTCTGATGCGTTGGTGTACCGTCGAATGTTCAGTCCGGAATCCAAACTGGTGGTCAGGAATTATCTTCTTGGCCTTCACTTTGCTCAATGCCGGAAGTAAGCTTATGAATCTGTAGTTAATTGGGGCGTTTTTGCCCTTTTTTCCTTTCTTCCATATTAATATTGTGTCCGATGTCTTCCATTCGTTAGGGTTGTATCCTGTTCGTAGAATAGCCCTAGCTTTTTCTGCAATTTCTTCTTGTGCTCCGTCTGGTATATTCTTGAGAGCCTGATTTTGGATTCCGTCGATTCCGGGGGCTTTTCTATTTTTGAGTTGAGCAATAATTTCTTTTATTTCATTTTTGATGAGTTCATCCGTTTCTTCTTCTGTCCCATCAAGATCGGTGGCCGGTGTATTTCCTATTGTTTTTACTGACTTGTTGAACATGTCGTCGTTGTTCTTCGGATAAGGCTTGAACTGTTGTTATAGTGAGTCTGTGAACATTTCTGCTTATTCCTCACTTGTTATTGCGGTCTGGCTTCCTTTTTCAAGTCTTGGAATATTGGTTTTCGTTTTATTCCCGGTTAAAGCTGAAGCCATTTGCCACAACGATCGGTCTTCTGTGTCTAAATTCTCTAGCTTTCTATCCCATTCGTCCGTAAAATGGTTCTCGGACTCTGGCTTTCACCTCGTTTATTAGTTTATTCAGTATAGTTTTGTCACTTGGGTGTAGGGTCCGTCTTAACTGTTTCATGGCTTTCCGTTTTTCCTCTACTAAAATTACAGGTAGAGGACTTTTCTTCAGTATTTGTTTGACTTTACTCGACTGTGATTGTTCTTCGATAATTCTTCTCTCTAGATCTTTGATTGCTTCATCTATTTCTTCTTTATTTTTATCTCCACACTTCTGGATTTGAAGACTTCTTCCAGTTTATTGTTTTTCTGTTGGCAGGTGATCTGTCTGACTATAATTATAATGTCAGGATCACGGGGAAGTGATCCGATGATAGATCCATCTTGGTTTCAATCACGAAATTTGTTCTTACGTTCTTCATTACGGCTATATCCAATACATCCATCGTTCCTGTTACTTCATGGATGTGTGTGTAAATTATGTTTATCGGTGATTTGTTCGAGTTTGTTTCCTAGACTATTAACTCTTCTGCTGTTCCAGTCTGAGTGTTTTGCAAAAAGGCAGTGATATCCTTTTCTTCTAGGTTGCTTTGCCTGGGCCTGTAAACAGAATAAATGTTAATTTCACTTTCGCGTGTTTTCACACTTACCCCTATTTCCTCAATGTTGTTTGGTGGTAATTCGAGATGACTAATACCTCTCTCTACTAGAACAGCTGTTTCGCCTCCTCTGCCGGTTTTTCTGTTTCTTCTATGCACTTCATAATTTCTCAATTTCATAGTCTTTGTTGGTTTTAAATGAGTTTCTCCCAAGAGAAGAATATTATTATTATTATTATTTTCGTAAACGTCAGCGTCATTCTTCCTAGAATGACAGCTAATTCATCTTCATCTTTCACTTCTTGTTTTGGTGCATCATTTTGTTTTTTTGATGCTGTTTTCTCTTCCTTCTTCTCTGGAATTTTTTCTGGGGCTTTGACCTTAATATCTTCTTTCTTGGTCATTTCTCTTTTTCTCTCTTCGGTCCGTTCTTGCCATACATTTTCCTTAGGCAGCGGGGCTTCTATGAATTTGGGTTTCTTTACATCCGGGTTGTTCGGATTTCTTATACAATTTGCACAAAAGGGTACTGTCGTCACAGATTTCGGACATTCTGCGGTCACGTGTTCTTCACCACACTTCATTCATTTGTAGACGGCATGGCAGAATTTCTGCGAGTGTCCGCACAGTTGACAACGGTAACATTGGATTATTTCTGTTCTTTGTCTTAAGCTTTCAACTGTGATGGATATCTCACAGCAAAATTCGAATTTTTTGTAGGCTTTGTCAATCTCCACTAGTACGAGAGGGATGGGCAATCCCTTCTTTCCTTTCATTCTGGTAATTTTTGTCCTTGCTTTGCTAAGCCTTTTTCAATTTCTTCTTCGCTTGATTCAATAAGTACCCGTTGGAGTACAACCTTCAGTTTCTTCTCACTCAAGCCGTAGGTATGAAATTCCTCATTTTGTTCTCTAAGAGTTTTATAGGGAGTGCGATAATCATTTCCGGTACTTGGTTCGATTTGTAGCCCTTGCGAAACTAACTTCACATTTTTACATTTTATATTTTGGTTTATCATCATTGTGTTGACTGCATTCCAACTCGATCTGTTCCCCAAAACAAGGTTTGCAATCCTTTCGCTTTTCTGGTTTGGCCGTTGATAGGGGCTTCTTTCTTCTTCTTCTGAGGCTCAGTCTGGTTATTTTCAATTACAGTCTTGTTCATAACATATTTTTCTTCATCTTTGGGTTCTTTAACATCATCGGTGTCCATTATTTCATCGTCGCTCAGAATTTCATAATGATTTGATATTTTTATTTCATTCTCGGTTACCTTCCTATTTTCACCAGTTGTTTTCGTTTTTTTCACCATTTTTGATGCTGGTTGGCCATCCTCAAATTTATCTTCTTCTTTGTTTTGTTTGCGGTCAATTTTCATCGTCGTCTTCTCTATTTTCTTCGATTCTTTCAGTCTCTTTGCAATTCTTAGGAAGAAGTCGTCGATATCATAATCGTTCTCTGCTGAAACTTGGGCCATTGAACATATTTGTTCCATATATTTCTCCATTGCGGAACCAACGATCGTTTGTCCTGGACTCAACACAATGCACTAAAATCCCTTAGCTTCTACTCACTCGGCACGCGTAATATTGTCCTGACTCGTATTACGTACTTACGTCTACTACAAATTCTTTATTTTAACCGCAAGAAGACAACCTGAAATAACAGATCCTGACTGTTTACAATGTAAGCATTTCCTCTTCTTAGAGAATCGAGATTTAGTTACCATCCATATTCTTATATCACAACAGTCTGTGGACGATCTCGGAATGCAGAAACCTTTAGTCACGCTCAGGATGTACATACCTATTGTCTATAGAGTGTATTATGAAGAGAAATCAAAATTGGCGGGAAAATAGATCTCTTCCTTTGGAGGAACTGTTGGTGAAAAAACTATTCTTCAACGCATGACAATGATATTCTAAAAATATATCGAAACTTCGCATTCTTTAGAACCTTGAATCCGATTGCATATGTTTGGAACATGCTTCGATGAAAGAATTCACCCCAATAGGACATAGACAATCTTATTTTATTTACAACCATATGTGTAATGCTGTCATTATTAACGTACTTGAAGGTTGGGAAGTGTCACATTACACACCTCTACTTCCCAACCTCACTTCCCGCCCTCATTTCTCACCCCCATTTCATCTATTCTAAATGAATATTTTTTATAGTTGAAAAAATAACACATTTTTTTGACAAATTTTATAATACCTATTTCATGGCAAACAATAAAAAACAACAATGAACTAAAATACAACAAACTACTTATTGATATTAATCGTGAATTATTGTAAGCATTTATTGAAATATTTAGGCCTGTACCAGCGCTGGACCCTCTAACAGTTGTCTCTTTGGGCGACAAATTAATTCCATGTGTAATGCCTGAGGTTTGTGAACTACTTGCAATAGCTACAGAAGACGTGGCACATTGAGACAGCATAGTGGCAGTTTTCGTTTTATTCTCTATTGAACCATCCACATAACCTTCTGCCACAGTACTAGATTTCCATCCTCCCAGCTTTTTCAATTGGAGTACACTTGCCCACTGTTGGCAAGTAACGTAGCGGCGGTTCTTCTGAGTGCGTGTCCTGTGAAGCCTTTCCAGTTCTCTAAGTTCAAAAAAGTAGCAATTTTTTGGGGAAAATTAGCTATTGTATTGTGTCCAATTGGTTGATTTCTTGCTATTCCTCCTCTGAGCTGAACAAAAAATCTATCGATTTCTATGTTTTTTCTTAAATTTATGTAGTCTCGAATAATCTTCACCCATACTGGATCAGTAATAAGAAATGATCTATTTGTATGTGTTTTAGAATCTGGAATCTCAACCAAAATTTTTCTTCAAAAAAAAAACCACATCCAACATTTTCATTTTCAATAATTCGTCCGTCCGACAAGCTCCAGATACGCCTATTATTAATGCTACCTAAAACAATAAGGAAAGATTAAACTAGAAAAGTACTGACGTGAAGTCAGGAGCTTTGAAAGAATCACAAATAACTTACCTTTATCGATAGAAGATTATTTGGAGCTTTATTTAAAAAATCCTCTATATTCTTCCTCGAAAATACGTTCGATTTCTTGGGCCTAAAGCCCACATTTTGTCGTTTTAGGAAGGCTAGCAATTTCCCATGTTTCGAAATATCAGTTTTTTCTTCAATTTATAGCATCGTTCGTATCATACTGTACATTGCCCACAAAGTAGACGGCTTCTTTTGTCTGGTATGTTCTCCAAAATATGCCAAGAGTACACTTTCGGAACCGATATTTTTAACCTTTTTTTCTTCGCACCACTTCCTATATAATTCAATGGCTTTTAGATACCGATGCTTACTTTTCTCTGGCACCAAACCCTGAACTGCTGCGTGAGCACCCTGTAGCAGGCGCGCTCCCACGGGGGGGGTACTGGGGGTAATTACCCCCCCCCCAGGACCGTATTTTCAGCACTCAATACATACTTTACTTCCTTCTAAATTCCAAAATACGGTCACTACCCCCCCCAGGCTCAATCTCTGGTTAGAAAATACGGTCACTACCCCTCCCAGACTCAATCTCTGGGAGCGCCACTGCCCTGTAGTACTTCTGGTGGGGTACAATCCATAAATTCTTCGTCGGAAGACATGTTTTTCAATTTATTATTCGCGAATTTAATATCCGACTTTATTTGACATTTATTTATATTGGTGACAACTGTATACCCCGTAGTCCCGGTAACAATATATCTACTTGATTATTCTGAGAAAACCGCGTTCTTGGTAATTTGTCGTTAACTGTAATATTTTAGGTATGTTCAGAACGAAACAGAAATGTATTAATTTTAATTGAAATATGATGGTTGTAAATAAAATAGTATACAAACCTCGGTAGGAAGTTTCATTCCTGTCTCGAGATCATAGCTAACCTCGACGCTTTGCGTCTCGGTTAACTAACTAATCTCACGACAGGAATGAATCTCTTCCCACCTCGGTGTGTAATATACTATTGTCGATTTCGAACAGTAGGTGTAGAACTTTGAGTTATCAACGAAGTAGAGGGATACTCTGTATCAATCTTGATTTCGTAGTTTTGAGGGGATTTTCTAATAATAATCTCACGAACCAAACATTTCTTATGATTCTTTGCCTCCACATTTTTGAGCGCTCGTACTAATTACACGAGGGCTATATCATTTCGTCACGATGTCTGTATTTTTCGAATTTTGAGCCGAAAAGGGTGTCAATCGACTATGTTCGACTCACTGATGACGAATCCGTCGGAAAATTCGAGTCTGTCCGCCCGGCCGTCCGTCCGTAAGCACAATAACTCTCGAACGGATCAACCTAGAGACTTGAAATTTTCAGTGTTGGTTCAGAACCCAAATGTCTCGGTTGAGTTCGTTAATGGGCAGAATTCCACTAGGGGTTCCGTAAATATGGCCGTTCAAAATTTTGTTCTCCTGATTACTTCGAAACTACAGATTCGATCGAGATGAAACTTTGCACTCGAATGGAGAATGAGGTGTTCAAGCTACATGTGAAATTTTGTCCAGATCGCATGACCAGAACCATAGAAACCATAGATAAAATTGTAACTTTCGAACGGAAACGCCTACGGACTTGAAATTTTCAGGATAGGTGAGGTTCTGGAATGTCGTGATGAAGTTCATCTATGAGCAAAATTATTCTAGGGGTTCCGTAAATATGGTCGTTTGAAATTTAGTTTTCTTGATAATTTCAAAACTACAGATTCGATCGTCACGAAATTTTGTATTTAAATGGAGAATGATATATTCAAGCTACATTTCTCCAGATCACATGACCAGAACCATATAAACCATAGAAAATCATAACTTTCGAACGGAAAGGCCTAGGGACTTGAAATTTTCAGGATAGGTGTGGATCTGAAATGTCGCGTTCATGTTTAATAATGAGCAGAATTATACTAGGGGTTCCGTAAATACGGTCGTTTGACATTTTGTTTTCTCGATAATTTCGAAACTACGGATTCGATCGAGATGAAATTTTGTATTTTAATCGAGAATGATATATTAAAGCAATATTTTGTCCAGATCGCATGACCAGAACCATAGAAACCATAGAAAATTGTTACTTCTGAATGGAAAGGCCTAGGAACTTGAAATTTTCAGGGTGGGTTTGGATCGCGAATATCGCAGTCACGTTCGTCAATGAGCAAAATTAGACTAAGGGTTCCGTAAATATGGCCGTTCAAAATATTTTTTTCCTGATAGTTCCGAAACGACTGATGGAATTGGAATGAAATTTTGCACCTAGCTGAGGAATAATTTTTTCAAACTACGTGCAAAATTTTGTCCAGACCACATCACCAAGACCATAAATACCGTAGAAACTTCTAGCGAATTATCGAAAAAAAATTGACCAGCTGGAGCACTGACATGAAGTCTGGAGTTTTGCCTTAGTTTCAGAATTTTTTTGACAGCTATCGAAACTTCCTACAATTGATTTCTCAAACTGGAAAATGCGAATCCACCTACAAGGTGCATGTACGAGCGCTCAAAAGCTTCTGACTTCTCGGCAGTGCTTTTAGTAATTTTTTCTGTATTTTACCAATTTCTCAAAGTATTGCCTTACCTTTGAACATTCAATGAATTGACATATACATTCTTAGAGTGTTTCTATGCAAAAAATCGTTATCATTTGGCCTAAATGTCTTTAATTATCAAATTTAGACCCGACAATAATCTCAAACGATTAGGCTTGACAAACAGATGAAGAATTCGTGGTCAAATCCAATTCCGTCCTTCTGTAAACACGATAACTCTCGAAAAAGGCCACGATTTTTGAAATTTGCATAGTAAGTCCGAGGTCTCAATGCACTGAGTTCGTTCATGGGTGGAATCCGCTGAAGGGTTCCGTAGATGTTGACATACATAAGGATGTTCGATCAAGAAAAATTCAGTGATACGCTTATATGTTATCCCGGCAAGCCTTGTTACCCTTCTCAAGGATCTGCAATATATGAAAAATGATGTTACAGAACACTAAAGTACATATAACGTAGTTTCCTTCCTTCCTGATAGTTCAAGCAGCGAAAATTTTTCGATAATTCAATTAAGTAGGAGTATATACTATTTAGATTGCTGGTATCATGCTTGTTATTTTTAGCATTATCAGTCACTGCTATTGATAACATCTCCAAGTACAGTATTTTATGGTTATGAGGTTCCTTAGAGTGTTCATTACCATAAAATACTGTTCTTTGAGATTTTACCAATAGCAGTGACTGATAATCCTATAAATAACAAACATAATTCCAGCAATCTAAATAGTACTCCTACTTGATTGAATTATCGAATAATTTCGCATCCACCAATTCGCAGTCTAAACACTACGCACATTTGCATTCAATATTAACAGAAGTTTTCAACTAGACCTATCATGTCCTTTTTGGTCCAATACCTCCAACTATTTCTATTTCATTCCACCTGTAATAAAGAAAAACTGTATAATAGGGCTACATACACCAGCGGAATATCTGTCATATCTGAAACGTGGCGAGCCAAATTCGTTCATATATCAGTACGTGTATAGTATCAAATGCTTCCGTTATTGGATTAAATTCGCAGATCTGGATCTGTCAAATCAAATATCTACCTATCAGAACTGTACGGATAATCCGTCCGTGTATGGTGCTCTAATAGACTAAGAAAATAGCAATGATACTTACAGGAGTAACCCGTCACGGTATTGGTCAAATATTAACATTCTGACGATTGTAAATCTCATATTGAATGCAATTCGAAATATTGCAGTGCGAAATTTGCTTATCTACCATAACCAACATCGAGCAACCAGTCAAAATGTCTTGTAAGCACTGCTTCTGCAAAATATGCTGGGAAAGCTACCTCACCACCAAAATACAAGATGGCGACGCACATAATATTCTCTGTCCTGCTTATCAGTGTCATATATTAGTTCCTGTGGAATTCATAGAAAAATTAGTCAGTCCTGACATGGCTAGAAGGTATTTGCAGTTCGATATCAAGGTGAGTTTGAAACTTTATTCATGGAAATATTGTAAATCTAGACAGAATTTTTCGTAGGCTTTCGTTGAAAGCAACAAATGCATCAAATGGTGTCCTATCCCAGGCTGTGGAAGAGCAGTTCGACTTCCAGAAGCTGAACAAATATCTCGACGAAGTTTTAGTAAAACAATACCAATCACATCCCATGCTGTTGATTGTGGAAACAGCCACTTCTTCTGCTGGGAGTGCTTAGGTATTTTCATCATTTGAATACAAAAATCAAAACTTGACCGTTCCAGTGTCAGTAGAAATGGATCAATTGGTTAATGTTTCAATATTTTTATGCCGGATCTCTGAGGCGTCTGTGAGAGAAGCACAGAGCGGAAAGGGCGAATAATAGTCCTAACCTACCCCATATATTTTGTCCGAATGTACCCCATGTGTACATAGTCGAGTTTTATCGACAAAATTTTCTCAGATATTTAACAATCCCTATAGGGCGTACAGGAATGAAAGTAAATTTTCTTTCTGATAGACTCATCATTTCTTATCTGAATTTCATTCCTTGAGATGAACGACCTTACTAGTAGATACCTCAACCTTCCTATTTACCTTGTTTCTCATTACAGGTGAAGCTCATGCTCCCTGTGGTTGTAGTGAGTGGCAAGACTGGATGATGAAAACGAAAGAAGTTAAACCGGAAGAACTCAAAGCTTCATGCAGTGGAAGTGAAGACGCTGCAAATTTTTTATGGCTAGTGACTAATTCCAAACCATGCCCCAATTGTAAGAGTCCAATTCAGAAAAATGAAGGTTGTAACCACATAAAGTGTTCAAAGGTTAGTATCATAGAGAAAGCTATGAAATTTTGATTCATCCTCACCTATTTCTTCAACCAATGTAGAGGAAAATATTGCGAAAATTATGTACAAGACGTATTTTTCGAATTTTCAGCTGAAAATGTTCTCAATCGAGTCTGTCCGTCCGGCCGTTTGTATACACGCAAACTCTCGAACCGAACGACCTAGAGACTTGAAATTTTCAGTGTGGGTTCAGTTCCTGAATGCCACGGTTAAGTTTGTTAATGGGCAGAATTACAGCAGGTGATCCGTAAATAGGGTCGTTCGAAATTTTGTTCTCCTGATTACTTTGAAACTACCGATTCGATCGGGATGAAATTTTGCAAATGACGTGTTCAAGCTAAATGCGAAATTTTGATCGCAGATCGCACGACCAAACCATAGAAAATCATAACTTTCGAACGGATAGGTGTGGATCTCGAAAGTCGCGGTCACGTTTATCAATGAGCAAAATTAGACTAGGGGTTCCGTAAATATGGTCGCTTAAAATTTAGTTTTCTTGATAATTTCGAAACTACGGATTCGATCCTGAAGAAATTTTGTATTCTAATGGAGAATGATATATTCAAGCTATTTTTTTATCAGATCATATGACCAGAACCATAGAAATATGAGAAAATCAACTCGAAATTTCAGGATACGTGTGGATCTCGAATGTCGCGGTTGCGTTTATCAATGAGCATAATAAGACTAGAGGTTCCGTTAATATGATCGTTTGAAATTCAGAATTCTCGATAATTTCAGAACAACTGATTCGATCTTGACGAAATTCTGTATTTTAATCGAGAAATATATATTCAAGCTAAATTTTGTCCAGATCGCATGACCAGAACCATAGAAAATTATAACTTTCTAACGGTAAGGCCTAGTGACTTGAAATTTTCAGGGTAGGTTGGGATCTTGAATGTCGCGGTCACGGTCATCAATGAGCAAAATCAGAATAGGGGTTTCTTGATTAGGGCCGTTCAAAATATTTTTTTCCTGATAATTCCGAAACTACTGCTTGGATTGGGATGAAATTTTGTCCAGATCGCATCATCCATAGATACCGTAGAAAATTCTAGCACTGACATGAATTCTGTTGTTTCGCCCTAGTTTGTTTTTTTTTTGACAGTTCTCAAACATTTTTTCAATCGGTTTCTGAAACTGGAAAATGCGTTTTACCTACAAGGTGGATGAACGAGCGCTCAAGAGCTCCTGACTTCACGGCAGTGCTTCATTTAATTTTTGAGCGCTCGTACTACTTACATGAGGGCTATATCATTTCGTCACGATGTCTGTATTTTTTCGAATTTTGAGCCGAAAATGATCTCTATCGACTATGTTCGACTCACTGATGACGAATCCGTCGGAAAATTCGAGTCTCTCCGTCCAGCCGTCCGTATACAAGATAACTCTCTAACGGAATGTCCTAGAAACTTGAAATTTTCAGGTTAGGTTCGAATCTCGAATGCCGCGGTAAAGTTCGTTATTGAGCAGAATTCGCCCTGGGGTTCCGTAAATATGGCCGCTCGAACTTTTGTTCTCCTGATTACTTCGAAACTACAGATTCGATCTGCACTCAGATGGAGAATTACGTATTCAAGCTACATGCGAAATTTTGTCCAGCTCGCATAACCAGAACCATAGAAAATTATAACTTTGTAATGGAGAGGCCAGGGGACATGAAATTTTCAGGATAGGTGTGGATCTCGAATGTTGCGGTCACGTTCATCAATGAAAAAAATTAGACTATGGGTTCCGAAAATATGGTCGTTTGAAATTGAGTTTTCTTGATAATTTCCAAACTATGGATTTCATCGTGATGAAATTTTGTATTTGAATTGAGAAATATATGTTCGAGCTACATTTTCCCCAGATCGCATGATCAGAACCATAGAAACCATAGAAAATCATAACATTCGAACGAAAAGGCCTAGGGACTTGAAATTTTCAGGATAGGTTCGGATCTGAAATGTCGCGTTCACGTTTATCAATGAGCAGAATTATAATCTAGGGGTTCCGTAAATACGGTCGTTTGAAATTTTGTTTTCTCGATCATTTCTGAACTACGGATTCGATCGGGATGCAATTTTGTATTTTAACACGTTGAGCCCCGCGTGCCATCTAAGTCGTACCTCACTCACTCAATAGCTTTGGACAGCGTGCGATCAACCTAATGCCTCAGAGCTGTTCGCAAGTTTAGATCCTGTGATTGTAAAACGATGCCTCACTGCTATGCATTTCACATGATAATCGTGAAACGGCGGTCCAAGGAGCCCGACTGCCTATGCTGACTGGTGTTCCATTGGGAATTTTGATGAGAATGAACGTGTATTCATAAAAAAATATTTTTTCGTTATAATAAATGAAAAATAACAATGAAACCGTTTTTATACTCCATAGATATCGAAAAAAAATTCGTCACCCAAAGCACCGACGTGAAGTCTGGATTTTCGCCTTAGTTTAAAATTTCTCAATCTTTCCAATTGGTTTATAAAACTGGAGAATGTGAATCTACCTACAAGGTGCATGTACGAGCGCTCAAAAGCTCATGCCTTCACGGCAGTGCTTTTCTCAATTTTTCTTACCCACTATAAGGACATGGATACGTAAAATGGGCCTCTATTAGTTCTCAAACGTCGCTTTTCGCGGTAAAATCAACAAGATTGATGTGGTATCAAATAAAACCTCGCGGTCCGAGGACATTGTGGACTGCGTGGTATGGAAGTGACGCCTCATTTTTTTCGTGAGAAAAAATGACTTTTAAGATAATATTTTTCCAAATTTGGGATAGGTATGTGAACTATTGATAAAATGAAGCATTTCTAATGAAAAAAATTACGAAAAGCACTGGCGTGAAAGCAGGAGCTTTTGAGCGCTCGTACATGGTTTTTTCTATTGTTTCTATGGTTCTGGTCATGCGATCTGGACAAAATATTGCTTCAATACATCATTCTCGATTAAAATACAAAATTTCATCTCGATCGAATCCGTAGTTGCGAATTTATCGAGAAAACTAAATTTCAAACGACCGTATTTACGGAACCCCTTGTATAATGTTGCTCATAGATTACCGTGATCACGACATTCGAGATCCACACCTATCCTGAAAATTTCAAGTCCCTAGGCGTTTCCATTCAAAAGTTACAATTTTCTATGGTTTCTATGGTTCTGGTCATGCGATCTGGACGAAATTTCACATGTAGCTTGAACACCTCATTTTCCATTTGAGTGCAAAATTTCATCTCGATCAAAGCTGTAGTTTTCAAGTAATCAGGACAACAAAATTTCAAACGGCCATATTTACGGAACCCCTGGTGGAATTTGGCCCATTAACGAACTTAACCGAGGCATTCGGGAACTGAACCCACACTGAAAATTTCAAGTCTCTAGGTTGTTCCGTTCGAGAGTTATCGTGCTTACGGCCGGCCGGCCGGACGGCCGGACGGACAGACTCAAATTTTCCAACGGATTCGTCATCAGTGAGTCGAACATAGTCGATTGAGACCATTTTCGGCTCAAAATTCGAAAAATACAGACATCGTGACGAAATGATATAGCCCTCGTGTAAGTAGTACGAGCGCTCAAAAAAGTCCGGTCTATGGGACCGAAAAAATTTGTTATACAGCGGGGCTCAACGCGTTAATCGAGAATGATATATTAAAGCAATATTTTGTCCAGATCGCATGACCAGAACCATAGAAACCATAGAAAATTGTAACTTCTGAACGGAAAGGCCTAGGAACTTGAAATTTTCAAGGTGGGTTTGGGTCGCGAATATCGCGGTCACGTTCATCAATGACCAGAATTAGACCAGGGATTCCGTAAATATGGCCGTTCAAAATATTTTTTTACTGATAGTTTTGAAGTTGGATACTACTGATCGGATTGGAATGAAATTTCGCACCTAGCTGGGGAATAATGTATTCAAACTACGTGCAAAATTTTGTCTAGATCGCATTACCAAGACCATAGATACCGTAGAAAATTCTAGCGAATTATCGGAAAAAAATTGATCAGCTGAATCACTGACATGAAGTCTGGAGTTTCGCCTAAGTTTCCGAATTTTTCTGACAGCTGTCGAAAATTCCTTCAATTGATTTCTAAAACTGGAAAATGCGAATCTGCCTACAAGGTGCATGTACGAGCGCTCAAAAGCTCCTGCCTTCACGGCAGTGCTTTTCGTAATTATTTTAAATTTATACTCAAACAGAATTCTATAAATCTATTTATAATTTTATTTTTCGATGTATGGCAATCTGGTAAATCAATGACAAGGAAGGGCGTTTCTTCAGAATTAAATTTTTTCAAATTAATATTTCCAATCCGATGTTGATGAATTAGCCAGATCAGAAGTTCACGTGTATGTGACTGATGTACACTGTGGCTCTGTTGATGCTTTTGTAGAAATGTGTGGTTCATTCGGGGCTTCAACTATTTGAACTTGTAGGTTTTCCTAAAACAATTTGATGGTACCCACTTATTTCTGTCAAACCAAAGTGATATAGGTGATATTTTGTTATACAGGGAGTCCCAGAATGAATGGATAATTCTGTAACACTGTATAGAAGAGCTATTGGACTCTCTGAAACAAATACAAAAAAAAATCTGTCCCCACTAGAAATATTTTTCTTCCAAAATAATAATTGCTTGCACATAACGCTGCGTTTCTGTGTATCACGCTCACAAGTGGATCAAATCCATCAGTTTCTTCATGGTGAACTATTCTTTATTGAAATACCAATAGATATGCAGAAAACCGTATAAATATCTGTTGTAACTTTTTTGGAAAAAAAATATCCAACTTCAAAATTCATCATAAAATGTGATGAATAGTCCATAATGTGAAAGTTTAACCGTTCATGGTAGAAATAAAATTCGAGAAAGCCTGTATGGCCAACTCAAAAAAAAATATGCGCCTTTCATGTAAATTTCAAAATGGTACATTACATCTTCATAACTTATGTAAATACGAAGTTATTTCTATTAGTAAACAGAAGGAGCAAATTCGACTGAATAATAAAATATTGAAGGTTCGATACTTTCACCTCTCAGTCTGTACCTGATGATAAGGGCTTCATAAAGACAACGTTACATAGTAATATCATATTCATAGAAGTTAAAATCAAATAGTTTTTTTCACACTGTTTTGAGAAGTTAGTCATTAAGAATTCGTGAGGAAGAACTAATAATTTAATATGATCTTCAGTATGTGCAATGTCCACATTATTATAACAAATGTTCGAATTGTCTGCCACCTACTCTGATACATGATACGAATGAACGCTCTCTTCAGACCTCGCGCTTGACACTGATAGGAAATCTTTGAAGCAGCTTGCTGGACACGGCGACGTAACTCTTCAAGAGTTCTGATTGGCACCGAATAGAACTCGTCTTTTAGGCAACCCCAGTAAAAAAACACTAACGAATTCAGGTCCGGGGAACGTGGAGGCCATAAAATGGGACCCATTAGGGACCTTTACACTTACGCGCGCGATTGGAACGACTCGACCAAATTCGCGCGCGACGGCGTAGTGTAAAGGCAATTGTTCGCTTGCGACTGGAGCGTATAAAAATTTGCACATCCTTTCGCCAGCAATTAGCTTGTGTCGTTTCTATAAAGGGAGTTTGCGTTTTCGCGCGGGATTTTGAAAGTGAGGTAGGTATTTAGAATTCCTCATAAGGTATGTAGTGTCATGGAAATCCAAGAATGAAAAATGAATTCAAAATATATCACCAAACAAAATTCGATGAGTGATTAAAATATGAATTTTCTTTCTCAAGTGGGTTCAGATTATTTAAAATGTTACCATAGAAATTGTTGTAAAATGATTAGAATTAAGGAAGCTGATTTTTGACGGGAGAGAAATGTCATAATAGAAATAGTTTTTGAGCGCTCGTACTACTTACACGAGGGCTATATCATTTCGTCACGATGTCTGTATTTTTCGAATTTTGAGCCGAAAATGGTCTCAATCGACTATGTTCGACTCACTGATGACGAATCCGTCGGAAAATTCGAGTCTGTCCGTCCGGCCGTCCGGCCGGCCGTCCGGCCGTAAGCACGATAACTCTCGAACAAAACAACCTAGAGACTTGAAATTTTCAGTGTGGGTTCAGTTCCCGAATGGCTCGGTTAAGTTCGTTAATGGGCCAAATTCCACCAGGGGTTCCGTAAATATGGCCGTTCAAAGTTTTGTTTCCCTGATTACTTGAAAACTACAGATTTGATCGAGATGAAATTTTGCACTCAAATGGAAAATGAGGTGTTCAAGCTACATGTGAAATTTTGTCCAGACCGCATGACCAGAACCATAGAAACCATAGAAAATTGTAACTTTTGAACGGAAACGCCTAGGGACTTGAAATTTTCAGGATAGGTGTGGATCTCGAATGTCGTGATCACGTTCATCTATGAGCACTATTATACAAGGGGTTCCGTAAATACGGTCGTTCGAAATTTTGTTTTCTCGACAAATTCGAAACTGCGGATTCGATCGAGATGAAATTTTGTATTTTAATCGAGAATGATATATTGAAGCAATATTTTGTCCAGATCGCATGACCAGAACCATAGAAACCATAGAAAATTGTAACTTTTGAACGGAAAGGCCTAGGAACTTGAAATTTTCAGGGTGGGTTTGGATCGCAAATTTCAAGTTCATGTTCATCAATGAGCAAAATTAGACTAGGGGTTCCGTAAATATGGCCGTTCAAAATATTTTTTTCCTGATAGTTTCGAAACTACCGATCGGATTGGAATGAAATTATGCACCTAGCTCAGGAATAATGTATTCAAACTACGTGCAAAATTTTGTCCAGATCGCATCACCAAGACCATAGATACCGTGGAAAATTCTAGCGAATTGTCGGAAAAAAAGCTGAAGCACCGACATGAAGTCTGGAGTTTCGCCTAAGTTTCAGAATTTTTTTGACAGCAGTCAAAAATTCCTTCAATTGATTTCTAAAACTGGAAAATGCGAATCTACCTACAAGGTGCATGTACGAGCGCTCAAAAGCTCCTGCCTTCACGGCAGTGCTTTTCGTAATTTTTTTCAAAAAGGTTTATTAAAGTTGAGATTTGAAAATGAAAGATTATCGAAGATTTATGCAGCCTGACATCATGAAAGAGATACCAGAATCAAACTGCATTGCCGACTTCACAGTTTAGAAGAAAACTGTGGGATAAAACTGAATCCGAGGCAATACATCTTATAAAATCCATCACTAAATTCCAAGATATTTTCTACGAAACGGAGGAGAAATTTGAAGCATTTTGATGAACTATATTTAGAGTAAGCTGTTCAATGTGAGTTTTTAATTTAGATTTTGTTCAAAAGGAGTAATAGTTTAGAATTTATAAAATTATTAGAATTAGTTTATTGAATTTAAATAATAAGTTGTTGTAAACAGAAGTTATTTTATTTGTGCACCTTAAAAACCCTCATTAAAAAGAGTAGCGGGAAAAATAAAAGAAAAATTGAAAAAAAAATTATTAGAATATTGTTAGTGGTTCTTTTACAAAATTTAATATTATTAATATCAAAAATTGAACCATAACAGTAGCCAACCTCTCGCGTTTATTGAGTAATTTCAATTCGGGCACTCTAAGCACACGCCAGGACTGCGCGAAAAACCGTTGCAAAAAAAAATTACGAAAAGCACTCCCGTGAAGTCAGGAGCTTTTGAGCGCTCGTACATCCAGCTTGTAGGTAGATTCGCATTTTCCAGTTTTAGAAATCAATTGAAAAAATTTTCGACAGCTATCAAAACAATTCTCAAACTAAGGCGAAACTCCAGACTTCATGTGAGTGCTTCAGCTGACCAATTTTTTTTCGATGATTCGCTAGAATTTTCTACGGTATCTATGTTCTTGGTGATGCGATCTGGCCAAAATTGCGCACGTTGTTTGAATACATTATTCTTCAGCTAGGTGTGAAATTTCATTCCAATCAAATCAGTAGTTTCGAAATGATCAGGAACAAAATATTTTGAACGGCCATAGTTACGGAACCCCTAGTCTAATTTTGCTCATTGATGAACGTGACCGCGACATAAACCTACCCTGAAAATTTATTAGGCCTTTCTCTCGGAAGTTATAATTTTCTATGGTTTCTATGGTTCTGGTCATGCGATCTGGACAAAATTCCACATGTAGCTCATTCTCCATTTGAGTGCAAAATTTCATCTCGATCAAATCTGTAGTTTCCAAGTTATCAGGGGAACAAAACTTTGAACAACCATATTTACGGAACCCCTGGTGGAATTTGGCCCATTAGCGAACTCAACCGAGGCATTTGGGAATTGAACCCACACTGAAAATTTCAAGTCTCTAGGTTATTCCGTTCGAGAATTATCGTGCTTACGGCACATTTTCAGCTCAAAATTCGACGAATACAGACATCGTGACGAAATGATATAGCCCTCGTGTAAGAAGTACGAGCGCTCAAAAATGTACATGCTCCAGTCGCGCGCGAAAATCACTCGCGATTTTCGCGCACGACTGGAGCGTGAGTGTGAAGGTCCCTATACCGCCAATCCATTTATCCGGATCACCATAAATGAAATGCATATTCGCATATTCCTTGGATGTGTAATTATTTCGTGGCATGTTCAGAGTTGAGATGAAGACCAAATCGTAACGAAATCACTAACATTTCGAAGTAAAATCAGTAAGCGAAACGATTATGTTGAAACTGAGATTATTTGACAGCCAAACATTTTTCAGCGCCTCATGGCAACCGCATTATTTCATTGGTCGAGAACCGCGCGAATTACGTTTTAGTGGTGAACAACTGGGTTTTTTAAAATGAGTTTATTTAAGATTTACAAGGATGGAAAATGTCGAACGATTCGTACATAAATTCACGATCCCGATTATGTCAAGACTAACTAAAGTTCTCCAGTGGTCCCCTTTTATGTATCATGTAACATAACACTCAGCATGGTTGGAATGTCCCTGTCAGCATGATTGGTGTTGGGAACTCCTGGATGAGAACGTATAACACGCGCCAACTATTCGAATTTTTGTATTTCTGTATACAAATAGCAATAAGTTCGCATTTACATGAGTTATGAAGATGCATTGTACCATTTTTGAATCTGTAGGAAAGGCGCATATTTAGTTTCAAGGCCACTCAGGCTTACCCACCTTTTTTTTTCACCATGAACGATTAAACTTTCACATAATGAAATGGTCACATTTTATGATGAAATTTGAAGTTGGATATTTTTTCCCCAAAAAGTTACAACAGATATTTTTACGGTTTTCTGTATATCTGATGGTATTTTATTGGAGAATATTTAACGATAAAGAATCTGATTGATTTGATTTATTTGTGAGTGTGTTACACAGAAACGCAACGTGATGTGCAAGAAATCATAATTTTGAAAAAAAAATTATTTCTAGTGGGGATAAATTTTTTTTTGGATTTTTTTCAGAGAGCCCAATAGCTCTTCTATACAGTGTTACAGGATTATCCATTCATTCTGGAACTCCATTATATATCTACTAATTTTTATTGGTTGAAACTTTTTTCTGAAATAAACTATTTTAAGGAAGAAATATTGATGATAATTCAAAATATGGTTTAAAATTGTCCAATAAAGATGACTTACTTTGAAAGGTTCGATTTCCTCGAGGATTGTCACTTCTGTGCGATTAGGGAGTTTTCTTGGTGGTTTGTTTCTTGAAAATTACGAATAGCACTGCCGTGGAGTCAGGAGCTTTTGAGCGCTCGTACATCCACCTTGTTGGTAGATTCGCATTTTCCAGTTTTAGAAATCAATTGAAGGAATTTTCGACAAATGTCAAAAAAATTCTCAAACTCAGGCGAAACTCCAGACTCCATGTCAGTGCTTCAGCTGACCAATTTTTTTTCGATAATTCGCTAGAATTTTCTACGGTATCTATGGTCTTGATGATGCGATCTGGACAAAATTTTGCACTTAGTTTGAATACATTAATTTTCAGCTAGGTGTGATATTTCATTCCAATCCAATCAGTAGTTTAGAAATTATCAATATTTTGAACGGTCATATTTACGGAACCCCTAGTCTAATTTTGCTCATTGATGAACGTGACCGCGACATTCGCGATCGAAACCTACCCTGAAAATTTCAAGTTCCTAGTTCTATCCCTTCGGAAGTTATAATTTTCTATGCTTTCCATGGTTCTGGTCATGCGATCTGGACAAAATGTTGCTTTAATATATCATTCTCGATTGAAATACAAAATTTTATCTCGATCGAATCCGTAGTTTCGAAATTATCGAGAAAACAAAATTTCAAACGACCGCATTTACGGAACCCCTAGTATAATTCTGCTCATTGATAAACGTGAACGCGACATTTCCGATCCCCACCTATCCTGAAAATTTCAAGTCCCTCCGCCTTTCCGTTCGAAAGTTAAGATTTTCTATGGTTTCTATGGTTCTGGTCATGCGCTCTGGAGAAATGCAGCTTGAATATCATTTTCCATTAGTATACAAAATTTCGCCACGATCGAATCTGAAGTTTTGAAATTATCAAGAAAAGTAAAATTCAAACGACCATATTTACGCGACCCCTAGTATAATTTTACTCATAGATAAACGTGATCACGACATTCGAGATCCACACCCATCCTGAACATTTCCAGTCCCTAGGCGTTTCCATTCAAAAGTTACAATTTTCTATGGTTCCTATGGTTCTAGTCATGCGATCTGGACAAAATTTCACATGTAGCTTGTACACCTCATTCTTCATTTGAGTGCAAAATTTCATCTCGATCAAATCTGTAGTTTCCAAGTTATCAGGAGAACAAAACTACAAACGGCCATATTCAAGAAACCCCTGGTGGAATTCGGCCCATTAACAAACTCAACCGAGGCATTCGAGAACTGAACCCACATTAAAAATTTCAAGTCTCTAGGTTGTTCCGTTCGAGAGTTATCGTGCTTACGGCCGGACGGACGGACAGACTCGAATTTTCCGAAGGATTCGTCATCAGTGAGTTGAACATAGTCGATTGAGACCACTTTCGGCTCGAAATTCGAAAAATACAGACATCGTGATGAAATGATCGTGTAAGTAGTACGAGCGCTCAAAAATGAAAATATAGTGGGCATAGCCTCCATCTTCACTTTTCGAGTTCCATCCTCTTGAGTTTTCTCTCACATATCAGCAGCAAAGGAAACCTGCAATCGAATTATTTTGATGGTATACACCATCAATTTTTCTTCAAACATACCTCACATAAATATGAGTTGTCTGTTAGGTCCATTAATCCCTCCTAGTTTTAATTTGCCACTACTTTTCCTTTTTGGATTCGCTGGGAAACGTTTCATAAGGAACCCTTTTACAGAATAATTGCTGCTCAACATGGTATTTTGCTTTGTTATCAATATTTCGAATGCAATGTACTGAGATGGATATTACGTATCCTTGTTTGAAAATAGTCAAATAAACGTTTATCTTCGAGAAAACCAAGATAAATGCACAAATTACTGAGTAAACAACAAATATTTTGACGTGGAATGGCGATTTATACCACGTGACGGGGACAACCAATCGAAAAGTGGACATCTATTGTCGCCAGTGGCTTGTATAAAGTCACTGAAACATAAACGAGAGAGTTTCAACGAGTCGGCAACGAAAAGGCCTAGGGAATTGAAATTTTCAGGGTAGGTTCAGATCTCGAATGTCGCGGTCACGTTCTTTAATGAGCAAATGTAGAATAGGGGTTCCGTAAATATGGTCGTTCGATATTTAGTTTTCTTGATAATTTCAAAACTACGGATTCGATCGTGACGAAATTTTGTATTTGAATTGACTAGCTTGTAGATTTTAATGCTTACATTTTCAACACCCTGTATGATAAGGAGTTTACAAAAAAAATGTGGATATCTTGAACATTAAGCTTTAGAAAAGGTACTCTTGTTCATTGTCGATAAAATGAAGCATTTTTGAAAAACAAAATAACGAACGGAAAAGCCTAGGGACTTGAAATTTTCAAGATAGTTGTGAATCTCGAATGTCGCGGTCACGTACAGGGTGTCCGGGAAAATGTGGGAAATCTTTCGGATTCAGATAAAACATAAAAGATAACAAGTTTCCATAACTTATTTTCCTAGCGGCCCTCCCTACGGAGATACGGCCTCCTAAATGACGCCACTGAAAATTCATTTTACTGGAATAAATTTCAAACTACTTGATATAATTTGATGAAAATTCAATATGATAAACAGTAGTAAGGACCTCTTGAAATAATGCCCTTAAATTTAAATCAGCTCGTTAAGTTTACCAGCGGCGGACTAGGTTGTACATCTTAATGCTTATATTTTTAACACCCTGTATGATGAGGAGTTAAAAAAAAAACAAATATGGATACCTTGAACATTAAGCTGAAGAAAAGGTACTCTTGTTCATTGTCGATAAAATGAGCCGTTTCCGAAAAACAAAATAATGAAAGGAGTAACTTTTTTATTTCTATCAAAAAGTACCAAAAGAACAAGAGTACCATTTCTTTAGCTTAATGTTCAAGGTATCCAAATTTGTTTTTTTAACTCCTTATCATACAGGGTGTTAAATATGTAAGCATTAAAACGTACAACCTAGTCCGCCCCTGGTAGACTAAACAAGCTTATTTAAAATTAAGGGCAGTTTTTCAAGAGGTCCTTACTATTGTTTATCATATCAAATTTTCATTAAATTATATCAAGTAGTTAAAAATTTATTCCAGTAGAATGAATTTCTAGTGGCAACATTTAGGAGGCCCTATCTCCGTAGGAAGGGCCGCTAGGAAAAAAAATTATGGGAACTTGTCATCTTATTTTTTTATGTTTTATCTGAATCCGAGAGATTTCCCACATTTTCCCGGACACCCTGTATATCAATGAGCCAAGTCGGACTAGGGGTTCCGTGAATATGGCCGGTCGAAATATTTTTTCCTGATAATTCCGAAACAACTGATTGGATTGGATTGAAATTTTGCACATAGATGAATAATAATATACCGGGTGATTATATTTTACTCAATGGCTATCTCTGCTGATATTGGTCACACAAAAACGTTCAGATGGGAAAATATGACGAATTTTTTATGGGCATTCAGAATTCAGTACTAGGAAATGCAAAAAAGCATCTTAAACCTAACAATTTTATGTAAACTGGTATTTTTCAAATGGAACATCCTGTATATTATTTTCCTGATCGGTTTTCCTTCTGATTTCAAATATAAATACTTTATTGAGGTTATTTTTGTAGTTTTCGAAAAATATAGATAATAGAATTATTATAGAATCTGAGCCAGCTGTAGAACGCTACACAACAACAAGAAATTACAATATTTGAATTGGCAGAAACGGAACCATTCTCTGGCCTACTTACATTTCCGACTTGACCCTTTGGACACTTTCTCATGGGGATATTTCAAATTAAAAGTTTATATGGACCGTTCTCAAAATATTGAAGATATTCCAATCAGAAAAGTGGAAGGGAATTGATAATATCAACAACCAGCCAGAAACATTTAGAAGAACCCTCAAAAACTCAAACTCAAAAAGATATCGGTTGTGTTCAGAAGCGGATGTGGTCCATTTTGAACACTTAATTCAAATTTTTGTTAATAAAAAATTAAACAAATGCCCGTTGTTTTATTTTTACAGCTATTTCGATATAAAGAAATCGCAGTTTTATTGTGTGGCGTTCTGCAGCTGCCTTAGATTAAGACGAAGAAAATCTATATTTTCCGAAAATGGACAAAGAAAACCTTAATGAAGTATATATTTTTGAAATCAGAAGGAAAAGCTCTACCGATTAGGAAGATAAAATACAGGGTGTTCCTTTAAAAAATTTCAGTTTACATAAAATTCTTAGGATTACGATGCTTTTTTGCATTTTCTATTAGTGAATTCTGAATGCTCATAAAAATATTTCATATTTGCTCATTTGAACGTTTTTGTAGGGCCAATATTAACAAAGCAATTGTGTAAAATATAAACAATCCCCCGGTGCATGTGCAATTTTGGCCAGATCGCATCATCAAGACCATAGATACCGTATAAAATTCTAGGGAGTTATCGAAAACAAAATTGGTCACTTAGCACTGACGTTAAGTCTGGAGTTTCGCCTTAGTTTGAATTATTTTTTTGACAGCTGTCAAAAATTTCTTCAATTGGTTTCTAAAACTAAGAAATGACAGAGTGCATGAACGAGCGCTCAAAAGCTTCCGACTTCACGGCAGTGCTTTTTATAATTTTTCTGCAAATCATTTGGGTTGATTTTTCAAATATCTCCTCGGACTTCTTTTTTAGGAAAACTGTGACAGTTTCCCTGTTCTGAGTATCTGTGGATTTGTTGGTTTCTTACAAACCACGGCATATTCATTGCCGCTCTTAGCAGTTTGTTTTTTTCTTTTGCTTGAATCTTCTTTATATAGCTATTGGCTGCTTGGCCCCATGCCACCGAGCCATGATACATTTTTGCCAAATTATCGTAAGCCTCAACGTACTACGTACTACGTTGCGGCTTACGATACTTTGGCAAAAATGTATCGATATGTTAGCTGAGGTCTTGCAATTGACTTGATCATTCGCAGTTTCTTGCTCTGGTTCATTTGGCTCTTTCTTCCTAGCAGTGGGTCAAGTCCATTGCTGAGTTTGTTTTTTCTACTGCAAATTTTATATGTTTTTTCTATGCAAACCCTTGATCTACTTTTACTCTAGATATTTGACTTCATTCTCCCATTTATCTTTTCTCCATCTATCCTTAGGTTGGAATTTATCTCAAGTCTCCGCTTTTGTAGTAGAATAGCTTGGCTATTTTTGCTATTTATTTGAATTTTCCATTTGATGAACCATTCTTCCAAATCTCCTAGTGCTTCTTGCAGTCTTCTGTATATGACATCTGGTCGTCGATGCCTGAAGGCTATTCCCGTGTCGTCTGCACCACCAGATATATGAAAAATAGAAGAGTAATTAAACTTCAGTTCGACAGCAAAGAGCAGAACCAAATCTGATAAGTGCCAAACCATAGTTCTTATACATCTCTCTGAGCACAAATCATCTGCCAGCTATCAAAATGACTGTCATCAGAAAACTATATCCTGTAACCAACTCAGATTGAAAATTCAATACAGTTGAAAGCATGGGTAATAATTATAATGTAAGTAATGAGTGTACTCTTTATGTCGGTAGCATAAAGAGATTATTTGACTTATTCCCCATTATTGTATTACAATAATTGTACGAACTGAATAAATATTATTATTATTATAAAATTGGCGTTCAAAGTAAACGCAGGATATAACGAAGATTTCTTTCATTACGCTTTACGCTTGACAAGCTTAGCACTGTCCATCTTATTCGAATGGTTTCAGAGAATCTGAGCACAAACCTCAAGAGACGTATCGTAAAGAACGGCATCCCCCGAGTGGCGAAGAAATCGCATCACATCGCCGAATTCATTTGATAATCATTTCATTTTTAGTGCAAATTCGACTTCTGCTGGGTGTGTCAAGAATCGTGGAAAAGACACAGCTCGGCGACAGGAGGATACTTCCGTTGTAACCGATTCGAATCTGTTCATAAGGCCGACGAAAAACAGTGTTCCCTAATTACCGAAGCCTTGGATAAAAACAATCAATTACAAGAAACATCGCGATTCCTTCATTTCTATACAAGATTCAAGAATCACGAGAATAGTCAGAAACTTGAAGAACCATTGCTCACTAGTGTGAAGCAGAAGATGGAGGTATTGGCTAGTAGTTTGGGGCTGAAGAGAGGTGAAGGTGAGCATTTTGTGATCATAACATAATTACCTTTCAGATAACCACTTGAAAAAATTACAATCTTATAATAATATACATGAGCTATTCTTGTATGTATATACATTACATAGATATCATGATAATCTTTACAATTTAGTGTTTCAAATATTCTGCTATTGAAACATAATTACCTATTCGTGAAATCATACAGGGTAAATTAGACGTGAACCTTAAAGGACGTAATAGTTTCACTCATTTGCTGTCGTTTGAGCCATATTTATCGATAACCAAATATCAACAGTTTCCGAGATATTTGAGTTCTTGTGTTTTTTAGAAAAATTCTATTTCATTTCGTCACGATGTCTGTATTTTTCGTATTTTGAGCCGAAAATGGTTTCAATCGACTATGTTCGACTCACTGATAACGAATCCTTCGGAAAATTCGAGTCTGTCCGTCCGGCCGTCCGTATACACGATAACTCTCGAACGGAATGACCTAGAAACTTGAAATTTGCAGAGTAGGTTTGAATCTCGAATATCGCAGTTGAGTTTGTTATTGGGCAGAATTCGCCCTGGGGTTCCGTAAATATGGCCGCTCGAAATATTTTCCTCCTGATTACTTCGAAACTAAAAATTCGATCTAGTTGAAATTTTGCACTCAAATGGATAATGACGTGATCAAGCTACATGAAAAATTTTGTCCAGATCGCATGACCAGAAACCATAGAAAATTATAACTTCGTAATGGAAAAGCCAAGGGACTTGAAATTTTCAGGATAGGTGTGGATCTCGAATGTCGCAGTCGAGTTCATCAATGAGAAAAATTAGACTAGGGGTTCTGTAAATATGGCCTTTTGAAATTCAGTTTTCTTGATAATTTCGAACCTATGGATTTGATCGTGACAAAAATTTGTATTCAAATTGAGAATGATATATTCGAGCTACATTTTTCCAGATCGCATGATCAGGACCATAGAAACCATAGAAGATCAAAACTTTCGAACGGAAAGGCCTAGGGACTTGAAATTTTCAGGATATGTTTGGATCGCGAATTTCGCGGTTACATTCATCAATGAGCAAAAGTAGACTAGGGGCTCCGTGAATATGGCCGTTTGAAATTCGGTTTTTCAATTTCAAAACAATGGATTTAATAGTGTATTCAAATTGAGAATAACTTTCGAACGGAAAGGCCTAGGGACTTGAAATTGTCAGGATAGGTTCGGATCGCGAATTTCGCGTTCGATCTGTTCAAACTATTTTTTTCCTAATAATTTCGAAACTACTTATTGGATTGGAATGAAATTTCGCACATAGTGTGTCCAGATCGCATTACCAAAACCATAGATACCGTAGAATATTCTAGCGAATTATCTAAAAAAAAATTGATCACCTAAAGCACTGACTTTATGTCTGGATTTTCGCCTAAATTTGTTTGACAGCTGTCAAAAATTTCCTCAATTGGTTTCCAAAACAGGAAAATGCGGATCTACCTACAAAGTGCATGTACGAGCGCTCAAAAGCTCCTGCCTTCACGGCAGTGCTATTCGTAATTTTTTTGGATTATTTTCATCAAAAAAGGATATTATGATATGTATGAAAAAAGCAAAACTATCCTGTATTAGATGTTAAAAAAGAATTAGTATGATTTGAAAGTTGATATATGAAGGAAATAAAAATCAATTGCTAATATCAATTTGCCTGCGACTTTCGAATTCCACAATTCATGTATGAAAAAATTTTTTCAAAAACTTGCCAAATTTCTTTTTTTTTTCCTAAAAAAGTTTTCCGTCAGAATGCAGGCACTAATTATCTCTATGGCTAGTTTATGTTCATTCAAATGAAAATGAATAAATGAAAAACTAGTTTCAGCAGATTTTGATTCTAAAGGGGGTATAAGCCAAAAGAGGAAAGTAACGAATGAAATATTTTTTATTGCAATTGAACTCAAAATTCCATCAAAAAATTCATTCATAAATAATGTTCGAAATGTTCTCCACCATTCCTTATACAAGAACTCTTTCTTATTTCTCCAGCCCTGAAATTTACGCTCAATCTTCTCGCTGCTCCGTCTCCGTTGTACACGTGTATGAATTCCCCTTTCATATGCTATTTTTTTCAAACTGCCCCAAACATGAAAATCTAACGGTGTGAGATCCGGACTTCTCGCTGGCCACGAAATAGCTTTTCCCCTTCTTTGTCAACATCTTTTACAGTATAGTTTTGCTTTTTCATACATATCATCTCCTTTTCTGATGAAAATAATCCAAAATTATAATCAAATTTGGTCAACGTAGAAAAAGTTGAGGAAAAATGAAGTGAGGTGAGAAATATTTCGAAAATCAGAAGAACTCAAATAACTCCTACACTGTTGATTTTTGGTTATCAATAAATATGGCTCAAATGACAGCAAATGAGTCGTACTAACACGTCCTTCAAGTTTCACGTCTAATTTGGAAACACCCTTTATATTATTCCCCATATCTTATCGACAATTATTACTTTGTATGGAGTGTTCTGTATACTTCTCCATTTCTCCTTTCACAGACGTTGGGGAAAAGAGTACAAAATTTATAGAAGAAGGTGTTCGGGAATTACTGAAAGCAAGGAGAGTTTTATGCGGATCCTACGTATATGGATACTATTTGATAGATGATGGCTACAATAAATCCATATTTGAATTCATGCAGGTGAAGTGATAATTTTTGACCAATTATTTCTTGAATATCAACCGAATTTTCAGAATGAATTAGAAGAAGTCACCGAGAAACTCAGTGAAATGATTGCTAGATCATATCTCAGAACTCCCAAAACCATGATAGTGCAGACAACGGCATTGGCACGACGAAAACGCCATGAATTTGTGAGAGCGGTTGCTCAAGGTCTTATACCTCCAGAAACACCTCCTCATCAACGAAAAAGGAAAAGGAAACACTTAGATGTGAGTACAGAGATAATATCATGGCTTCTTCTTGATAAGTTTTCTTGGGGTAGAATCAGTGTAGCGTTTTTTTAGATTCTTAGAGCTGGATTCTTCCACTTTGGCACATCCAGGTTCATATAAACGAAATTTCATTTTTAACTTCAACTAACCTATTCTATAAATCAAGTACTGTCACTTTCAGATGGCGAAAATATTGGCTTTCCGTAGAAAACTACACTTCGGAGCAATGAAATCGACCCACCTTAAACTTGACACAATTCCGTAAATGAATATCTCGCGAGCCGCCAGTCGGATTTGGATGTTCTTTATTGAGCGCTCGTACTACTTACACGAGGGCTATATCATTTCGTCACGATGTCTGTATTTTTCGAATTTTGAGCCGAAAATGGTCTCTATCGACTATATTCGACTCACTGATGACGAATCCGTCGAAAAATTCGAGTCTGTCCGTCCGTCCGTCCGGCCGTATACACGATAACTCTCGAACGGAATGTCCTAGAAACTTGAAATTTTCAGGGTAGGTTCGAATCTCAAATACCGCGGTTAAGTTCGTTATTGGGCAAAATTCGCCTAGGGGTTCCGTAAATATGGCCGCTCGAAATTTTGTTTTTCTGATTACTTCGAAACTACTGATTCGATCAAGGTGAAATTTTGCACTCAGATGGATAATTAAGTACTCAAGCTACATGCAGAATTTTGTCCAGCTCGCATGACCAGAACCATAGAAACCATAGAAAATTATAACTTTGTAATGGAAAGGCCTAGGGACTTGAAATTTTCAGAATAAGTGTGGATTGTGAATGTAGCTTTCACGTGTATTAATGAGCAAAATTAGACTAGGGGTTTCGTAAATATGGCCGTTTGAAATTCAGTTTTCTTGATAATTTCAAAATTATGGATTTGATCTTGACGAAATTTTGTATTTAAAATTTAAATTGAGAATGATATATTCGAGCTACATTTTTTCCAGATCGCATAATCAGGACCAACTTTCGAACGAAAAGGCCTAGGGACTTGAAATTTTCAGGATAGGTTCGGATCACGAATTTCGCGATCACTTTCATCAATGAGCCAAATTAGACTAGGGGTTCCGTAAATATTGCCGTTCAAACTATATTTTTTCTGATAATTTCGAAAATACTTATTGGATTGAAATGAAACTTCGCACATATATGAAGAATAATGTGTAATTTTGTCCAGATCGCATTACCAAGACCATAGATACCGTATAAAATTCTAGCGAATTATCGAAAAAGAAAATGGTCACCAAAGCACTGACGTGAAGTCTGGATTTTCGCCTTGGTTTGAAATTTTCTTTGACAGCTATCAAAATCTTTCCAATTGGTTTCTAAAACTGGAGAATGCAAATCTACCTACAAGGTGCATGTACGAGCGCTCAAAAGCTCCTGTCTTCACGGCAGTGCTTTTCGTAATTTTTTAATTTTAGGTTGAATTGTTGATGATAATGTTATTTCAAAATACTTCTGTCTACATTTTAATTTCAGCATATACGGGGTGCAAGATTAATAAGAAGATTTTTTCTTCAACTTTGGCACTCCCTGCGGATAAAAGGAGCCGCAGCAACGAATGGCAAAACGAGTAAAACAGAAGTCCCATCTTTTCTGGTTATTTTCTCTTTTTGATCATGTGTTCATCTCTATTATTACTTCCTGGAGGGACTCTTTCAAACAAACTCACAAAAAGTAAACATTCTTCGAGAATTGTCAGAGACTACATTTCAGCAGTCGATTTTCGAGTTATGGTGTGGCCACCGTGCTGTCCTGACCTAAACCCCTTCTAGAATTTGTGGGACGAACTAAAACGAAGAGTAGGAGCTAGAGTTCCTTTTCCATCGTCGATCCCGGAGCTTTGTTTTTTGTTAATTTCACAACTTTCAGATTTGAGAAAATTAAAAATCTTTATATATAAAAGTTTCGTGTCTCGTTGTTTGTCCGAGATCAACTCCTAAAATGCTGAACCGATTTCAATCAAATTTTGCACACTGTGTGCAGTGTGATCCAACTTGAAAGATAGGATAGTATATATCTCAATTTATAGTTTCGATATTTTTTCATTGCAAATTATTGGTTTATTATATGACAAAGAGTGATAATTATCTACGCGCCAACGCTGGTCTCAAATCGACGGCAGGAGATGGCGTCTCCACTACAGCCAATCACTCGACAAGAGCGATAACGTGCGAGGAGTGATGCCAAGTTACTGGGTCTTTCCGAAAACTGAAGAAATTTGGAAGTGTTTGAGAACTGGGGAATAACATTTGAAAAATCGAGGTTTGGGTATATATATTGATAATAATTCCACTGGTTTTAATAGTTTACTACAAAATGATTAGACGTATACCTTTGCCAGAGCAACGCGTGGCCGGGTGTGCTAGTATCTCAATAAACTTGGGTTTATGTTGAAGATTATTAAATGGTTTTCGAACACAACTTTCTTTCGATCTGGAGGATGGTTTCCTACAGAAGCAATCAAAGCCGAAAAGTATAATTTCTTTGCATTGTTTTCTGGACTTCCACGACATCAGCTCAGAGTTTGAAACAATGTACTTTCCCTGATAATAGAGATAACTACATGATAATAAAAACAAAATGACCAGAAAAGATGGTACTTCAGTCCGATTCCATTTGGCATTGGTTGCTGCGGTTCCTTTCATCCACAGGGTGTGCCAAAGTTGAGGAATAAATCTTCTTTTCAATCTTGCACCCCGTATATGCTGAAATTCAATTGCAAACAAAAGTATCTTAACACAACATTATCACTGACTGTAAACCTACAATTTAAAAAGAAGATCATTGAAATCCGAAAAACGGTTTCCGAGAAATACTCATTTGAAATTGTGTCAAATTTTAGTTCGGCCGATTTCATTGCACCGAATTGTATATATGTGCCTCTTCAATGAGGGTATATGTATATAACAGCTGACACGACAGAGCGAGCTTTTAAAAACCATTGTCGAGTCATTTGAATAGTTCATTTCAAATTTATAACTAGGCATTGTCGTGTGTTTTCCGCTTTTGTAAAGAAAAAGGAGAACATGTGAGCGTATTTGACCACAGCAAAGGAGCATACCGAGTGCGCGATTCTGAGTAACTCTACCATCGATCCATCTTTTCAATCCACTTCACTTTAAGTGAAAATAACTGACGTGCTATTTTTTGCTCCGCCCCTACCCTAAAGACTGGTAACTTCTCAATTCCATCGTCTTGTATTGCCATTCTTCTATTTTTTCAGTTGTGTTAATTTTCAGAGTGATTTAACGCAAACTAGCGTATGGTTGAAAGACTGCGAGTGGCCTGAGTACGACTCCGATGACGAAAATGAATTGTCTCATAAACACTTAAACACAAGAAGTTCCACACCTAGAGACAAAGACCATCAGTGTGGTTTGTTATGTACACATAGCAATTGTCCACGTGAGTAATGATGATTATTGTTGATTATTGGTTATTCGTATGGGGATAATAAATTTTTGGATATACAGGGTGTCCACTTTGAAAAGGGCTGAACTCAAGGGGAATACCATACATGAGATTTGCAACCAAAACTGTCATATAACAATAGTCGAAATGTTGACGTTTATTCTTCAATTCAACATTTCTTGATTTCACGGAATATTTCGAGTTTTTCCATAAAATCAATTATACTTCAGTTATCCTTATAGCCTCATCAAATCTGAATACATATCTGGGAACAGCATTAAATTTGCTACAAGATAACAGTTTCTGTGTGCCAAAAAAATTGTTATTGCGGGCGTGGTAAGGAGATGAATATCACGATTCTGAAGTGAACAAAACCAGTCATATTTTTCTAATGGTTTTATCGATGGAAAATCATGAATTAAGGACATGTTTTCTTTCCAGCAAAAATATCCCATTGAGTTGAATGACATATCAACTTTCGTGCTGCCTACTTGTCTTCTGCTCTTATATCATGGCTAACAAGATAACAACGAAAAAGTCGAAATATTCCTAACCTAAAATTGCTCTATTGTGAAGCTCTTTATAATTGAATATTGAAGTTATTCTCATGAAAATCATGAATTTATCTGTCGATTCAAAAGAATTGGAAGGAATTAACTTAATTTAAAAAAAACAGATTTTATGAAAACATGTAAAGAGGACAGACTACTACTAGCTCAAGCATATTAGTTAAATCTGGGCAAGAATCATGGAATGAGAAATAGACGGCTATAGACTTCAACCTTTATTTTGATACTCTAAAACTTGATTCAAAACCTACTTATCGTAGGGTATCCGCGTCTAGGAAAACTCCATGGTCGAAGGTCAAAAAATCGATTTTTTACACATTTATTGCAAATATTAGGTGTTCAACTTTGCTTCCGCTGTTTTGCAATAGCTGGCTGTAGCGGTAAGTGGTAGTTAAAATAAATAGATCGTAGATGTCGTACAATAATAAGCATAGGTATTTGTAAACATAACGCCATCGAAATATTAGTCGATTTGTACCTGCATCATGAAGTTTTTCTCGATTGAACATGTCAGTTTACGAGCCGAATTCTCGTCATTTGCGGAAGTTTTTAATTTTCTGCTTCAATTTAAAGAAATCTGCGGCTGAGGCTCATCTAATGCTCCCAAATACCTAAGGTGAGGCCACTATTAGTGAAAGAACGTGCCGAGAGTGGTTTCAACGCTTCAAGAACGGCGATTTTAACGTCGAAGGCCAGCATGGCGGTGGAAGAGAGAAGTTTTTCGAATATGCAGAATTGGAGGCATTACTTGATCAAGACAATCACAGGCGATCGTTATCGAGAGCAATTAATGCGTTTGAGCCAAGCATTGAAAGACAAATGGCCGCAGTACAACGAGAGACATGCTTGAAAACTTTCAAATGGGAAGTCCTACCCACCCGCCGTATTCTCCAAACGTTGCTCCCTCGGACTATCACTTGTTTCGATCGATGGCACACGGCCTGGCTGACCAGCACTTCCGATCTTAGGAAGAAGTGAAAAATTGGATCAATTCGTGGATTGATTCAAAAGATGACCAGTTTTTTCAACGCGGGATTTGTATGCTGCCCGAAAGATGGGAGAAAGTAGTGGCCAGCGATGGACAATACATACAATCATAAATATTTAACCAGTTTTTTACAAAAAAGCCTCGAATATCGGGAAAAAAAGGCGGTAGCAAAGTTGTACACCTAATATCTCTTTTCCTATTGGTTTTATGCGAATTATTTTCATCATAATTATTGTAGGAGATTGAATTTTCTACAGCTTTTGTTTGAATAAATTTTTTATATCTTGAACCATTTTTGAGATAGAGGACAGAGCGCGCGCTTCAGTGTTCAACTATTTAGAGTATCATTCGAGGTCAACCTGTTACTACAGGTTGACAGCGCCGTATAAAGTTTACAACTATTGACTAATATACAGGGTGTCCGGGAAAATGTGGGAAAACTCTCGGATTCAGATAAAATATGAAAAAATAAGATGACAAGTTTCCATAATTTTTTTTCCTAGCGGCCCTCCCTACGGAGATACGGCCTCCTAAATGACGCCACTAGAAATTCATTTTACTGGAACGAATTTTAAACTACTCAATATAATCAAATGAAAATTTGATATGATAAACAGTAGTAAGGAGAGGCCTCTTGAAATACTGCCCTTAAATTTAAATTAGCTTGTTTAGTTTACCAGGGGCGGACTAGGTTGTACGTTTTAATGCTTACATATTTAACACCCTGTATTATAAGGAGTTGAAAAAAACGAATTAGGATACCTTGAACATTAAGTGTGGAGAAAAGGTACTCTTGTTCATTGTCGATAAAATGAACCGTTTTCGAAAGACAAAATAAAAAAGAAGTTATTTTTTTATTTCTAGTGAAAAGAACCATGAATTCTAATTTTTTTGTCTGCAACAAAGTGCGATACTAAAGTTATGCAAGGAACAAAAAATTTTAAGTTTACGTTATTGAATCCGATAAAATTACAAAGATTCTTAACAATGCAGTTTTGACCCAGAAAGGCACCTTAACAAAAATAATAATAATAATGATTAGAATTCATGGTTCTTCTCAATAGAAATAAAAAAGTTATTTCTTTCATTATTTTGTTTTTCGGAAACGGCTCATTTAATCGACAATGAACAGAAGTACCTTTTCTTTAGCTTAACGTTCAAGGTAACCAAATTTTTTTTTTTTAACTCCTTATCATACAGGATGTTAAAAATGTAAGCATTAAGATGTACAACCTAGTCCGCCCCTGGTAAACTTAACGAGCTAATTTAAATTTAAGGGCAGTATTTCAAGAGGCCTCTCCTTACTACTGTTTATCATATCAAATTTTCATTTGATTATATTGAGTAGTTTAAAATTCGTTCCAGTAAAATGAATTTCTAGTGGCGTCATTTAGGAGGCCGTATCTCCGTAGGGAGGGCCGCTAGGAAAAAAAATTATGGGTACTTGTCATCTTATTTTTCTATGTATTATCAGAATCCGAGAGATTTCTCACATTTTCCCAGACACCCTGTATAATTTTGAATGATTTTTTTGCATCAACTATTAGGTTATAATTAATAATTTTTGTCAATAATTCAGTATCTATTCATCTAATAACACTTACCTACTCGTGTAATTATAAATTTCTTAGGGGAAATATTCTTTAATTATTTAATAATTCTTACATAATTTATACCCAATACTTCCTAACTGAATAAAAAAAAATAACGAAAAGCACTGCCGTGAAGTCAGGAGCTTTTGAGCGCTCGTACATCCAACTTGTAGGTAGATTCGCATATTCCCGTTTTATAAATCAATTGAAGGAATTTTCGACAGCTGTCAAAAAAATTCTCAAACTTAGACGAAACTCCAGACTTGTCAGTGCTTCAGCTGACCAATTTTTTTTCGATAATTCGCTAGAATTTTCTACGGTATCTATGGTCTTGGCAATGCGATCTGAACAAAATTTCGCACGTAGTTTGAATACATTATTCCTCAGCTAGGTGCAAAATTTCATTCCAATCTCGATCGAATCGGTAGTTTCGAAGTAATCAGGAAAACAAAATTTCGAGCGGCCATATTTACGGAACCCCCTCGGCTAATTTTGCCCAATAACGAACTTAACCGCGGCATTCGAGATTCGAACATACCCTGAAAATTTCCAGTTTCTAGGACATTCCGTTCGATAGTTATCGTGTATACGGACGGCCGGCTGGACTGACAGAATCGAATTATTCGACGAATTTGTCATCAGTGAGTCGATTGTCGATTGAGACCATTTTCGGCTCAAAATTCGAAAAATACAGACATCGTGACGAAATTATATAGCCCTCGTGTAAGTAGTACGAGCGCCCAAAAAGAATGAACCAATTCATACATTATTGAAAGTTGAAATTTAAAAAATTTAATAATAATAACAACTACATATAAGTTCTACTTCCAATTTTCTTCTTCCTCGTCATCCAGTAGCTGTAAAATTTCAAATTCTTCAGTCTTTTCGTCTTCAATGACATTTGTCCCCAGTTCTTCCAGGATTTAGGGGTCAAAATTACCGTCTTAAAAGTTTTTGCATAATTACTCGAGTAGGTAAGTGTTATTGAATGAATAGATATTGAATTATTGAAAAAAATTATTTATCATTATATAAACGCAATAGTTGATAAAGAATGCAAATTATTCGGAATTATATATTAATTGATAGTTAATGAACTTCATTCGGCGTGTCTTCAATCGGAACTACAGGTTAACCTCGAATGATACTCTACATAGTTGAACACTGCGCGCGCTCAGTGCTCTATCTCGAAAATGGTTCAAGATATAAGAAATTTATTCAAACAAAAGTTGTAGAAAATTTAATCTCCTACAATATTTATAATGAAAATAATCAGCATAAAACCAATAGCAAACGAGATATTCGCAATAAATCCATTCTTGGACCTTCCATCATGGAATATCGGTAGACACGGACACCCTACGATGAGTAGGTTTTGGGGCAAGTTTCAGAATATCAGAATGTAGATTTAAACAAGTTTATAGTTGACTATCTCTCATTACGAGGTGAAACCCCTAATTTTCCTGGGCTATACTACTTATAACAATTGTTCGAAACGTCCACTGCCTTGTTTGATACACTGCACACACCGTTTTTGCACTGGATCTATAACCCTTCGAGGTTCGCAACATTTTTGACGCATTTATGCACAACACAAGTTTATCCTTTCGCTCAGATCCTCTCGGGTCTGAACGCGAATTGGATATTCTTTTCCTTTCAAGGTGTTCCAGACATAAAAATCCAAAGGCGTATGGTCGGAGCTCCATGGTGGCCATCTCACCGGACCGTACCTTCCAATCCATTGCACCTAAAAATAGTCCCGTACATTCCGGTTATTATGAGCTGGGCAGCCATCCATTTGAAACCAGATATTTTTTTCTATTAGCGAGGGGCATTTCATCCAATATGTCCGTTAAGCTGCTTTGGATTGATGTAATGAATTCTTCAGCGTTGAGGTGATCGGGACGTATTACTGTTCCGAAAAGTTCACCTCTCATGACCCTCAACGCCGGAATTTGCGGGATTTGATGAATTGCTATTTAGAGGTTCAATGGATTGGGAGGTATGGCCCTGTAAAATGCCAACCAAGGAGCCCCGACCTTACGCCTTTGGATTTTTTTGTCTGGAAAACCTTGAAAGAAATTATTATTATTATATATCAAATTCGCGTTCAGACTCGAGATGATCTGATCGAAATAATGGATTTGTGTTGTGCAGAAATGCGTCAAAACTTCGCACTGAATCTACAAACCTGCGAGGTTCTGACGCATTTCTGCGGTGGACATTTTGAACAATTTTTATATGTAGTAGTAGTCTGTTTTCTTCACAAGTTTTCATAAAATCTGTATTATTGATCTTTGGTAAATAAATGAGTTTCATGCCATTAAGGTTAGGCCTACCAAATTGAATCCAATGAATGGACTGGTGGAAATCCAAATTAAGAAGTGAACTAATGGAACGTGTCATCATCGAACGACAAGAGTAGCAAGTAGACTAGTTTCTGGCTTTTTAGCCGTCATCGATGATGACACGTTCCATTAGTTCACTTCTTAATTTGGATTTCCACCAGTCCATTCATTGGATTGATATTTGGTTTATTCCTTCAAATTATTCTGAATCGACAGATAAATTCATGGTTTCCATGAAAATTACTTCAATATTCAATCATAAAGAGCTTCAAAATAGAGCAAATTTAGGTTTAGAATATTTCGACTTTTTCGTTGTTATCTTATTGTTAGCCATGATATTAAGGCAGAATACGAGCAGCAAGAACTAAAGTTGAAATGTCACGCGAGAGCACACTAAATGGGGTATTTTTTGCTGAAAAGAAAACATGTCTATAATTAATGATTTTCCATCCATAAAACCATTGGAAAAATATGACTGATTTTGTTCACTTCAGAATCGTTATATTCATCTCCTTACCACGCCCGCAATAAAAATTTTTTTAGCACACAGAAATTCTTATATAGGAGCAAATTTATTGCTGTTTCCAGATATGTGGCCAACTTTGATGAGGCTGCAAGGATAACTGAAGTATAATTGATTTCATGGGAAAACTCGAAATATTCCGTGAAATCAAAACATGTTGAATTGAAGAGTATCCGTCAACTTTCCGACCATGTGTTATATGATATTTTTGTTTGCAAATCTCATGTTTGATCTGCCATTGAAGTTTGGCTCTTTTAAAAGTAGACACCCTGTATCATATGTACTTGAGATGAATTCATACAATGGAATAATGTTACATTACATAATGGGTCGATTACATTGAGCGAGTTTACAAACTGCTAATTGGCGAGTTTAGAAGTTGCTAGTGAACTCGCCCATTGTAATCATGTTCCCGAGCCAACTAGCAGATTGTAAACAATCTTCACCCATAAGCAGCTTTTAAACTCGCCCAATGTAATCGATCCTTAACATCAGCTGAAGCATAGAAGAGCATGAAAAATTAACTGAACTGACTTGCTTGTAAATATTCATAGAGTCAAATAGTCAAATAATATAAAAATAAGGAGAAAAATATAAGTCCGGTGGTAAGAACAGATCACCAGGGTTCCCAATCTATATGTTATTCCCGAAACTTCGTAGTATTACAACTCGATTACGGATATTATGCGGATTGGCACTATGCCAATAATTCTATATTTATTTATATAATAATTTTGCTATTTATTTATTTACCGATAGCTTAAATACACACAGTATCGATTTTGGGGCGATAAAGTCCTAAACACCTTCAGTTTATCTGCAAAGTTATCTGTACTAAACATATATGTAAAAGTCTATCCGATTATCTGAACCCAAGGTCCTCAGCATGCCTTCAATTTTTCACTTAGTTCTTTCCTTGTTTTAATCATTTCTCTCTTCAGTTTCGACAGGTTCAGTTTTGCACAACAATCAAAAATTCCGATTTTTGCACGCTTGTTTCTATGAACGAGAGCGTTATAATTTTGCCCAAATGTCTATGATATTCAACATCGCCGAGAAAGGTTACGAAGGATTAAGTTGGACACACCTATGAAGAATCTGTGGTCAAATTCAATTATGTCCGTCCGGCTGGCCCCCCCTGCCCGTAAATAAGATAACTCTCAGAAGAAGGGGGGCCAGTTGAGTTCGTTAATGGGCGGAGTTCGGAGGATCATATAACTAGTAGATTTTTGAAAAATAACGAAAAGCACTGCCGTGAAGGCAGGAGCTTTTGAGCGCTCGTACATGCACCTTGTAGGTAGATTCACATTTTCCAGTTTTAGAAATCAATTGAAGGAATTTTCGACAGCTGTCAAAAAAATTCTCATACAAAGGCGAAACTCCAGACTTTGTCTGTGCTTAGGCTGACCAATTTTTTTTCGATAATTCGCTAGAATTTTCTACGGTATCTATGGTCTTGGTGATGCGATCTGGACAAAATTTCGCACGTAGTTTGAATACATTATTCCTCTACTAGGTGCAAAATTTCATTTCAATCAAATCGGTATTTTCGAAATCATCAGGAACAGAATATTTTGAACGGCCATATTTACGGAACCCCTAGTCTAACTTTGCTCATTGATGAACGTGACCGTGAAATTCGCGATCCAAACCCACCCTGAAAATTTCAAGTTCCTAGGCCTTTCCCTTCGGAAGTTATAATTATCTATGGTTTCTATGGTTCTGGTCATGCGATCTAGAAAAATGTAGCTTGAATATATCATTCTCCATTAGTATACAGAATTTCGTCACGATCGAATCTGTAGTTTGGAAATTATCAAGAAAACTAAAAAAAAACTAGGCTTTTCCGTTCAAAAGTTACAATTTTCTATGGTTTCTATGGTTCTGGTGATGCGAGCTGAACAAAATTTTGCATGTAGCTCAAACGCCTCATTTTTCATTAGAATGCAAAATTTCATCTCGATCGAATCTGTGGTTTCAAGGTAATCAGGAAAACAAAATTTCGACCGGCCATATTTACGGAACCCCACGGCGAATTTTGCCCAATAACGAACTCAACCGCGGCATTCGAGATTCGAACCTACCCTGAAAATTTCAAGTTTCTAGGACATTCCGTTCGAGAGTTATCGTGTATACGGACGGACGGCCGGCCGGCCGGACGGACAGACTCGAATTTTTCGACGGATTCGTCATCAGTGAGTCGAACAAAGTCGATTGAGACCATTTTCGGCTCAAAATTCGAAAAATACAGACATCGTGACGAAATGATATAGCCCTCGTGTAAGTAGTACGAGCGCTCAAAAATTCAGAAACTATCGGCCATATTTTGCCAAAATTTTGTGTCTACATTTCGTCGCCTCAGATTATGAGATAATGATGATAATAAGAATAATAATGAGTTTACTTCGTGTATAAACAGTTTAAAATCGCAGAGGTATCATACATTTACATATATAACCTGTATGTAACATTAACATAATTAGAAATTCTGAAATTTGATCCGCGAAGGCAAAAAAAAACGAAAAAAAAAAACAATTACAATATCAGGGGAAGAAACAAAAATACCACTCATGCATCCTTTCTGATCAATTTCACATCCAGTGCCGGAAAAAAACTGCATCAGTCGGGTTAGAAACAAAGTCATTATTTTCATGTATGATAGGGAATTCGACGAAATAGGTTGGAGAAAAAAAACTGCCTCGCTCGACCGAAATAATTGCATATTCGGTATCGCAAATAATGCCTTTACTTGACGTAACACTAAGATATCTCAAATTCACCCTAATATAAAAAAACACATGGGTCACATATGGCCTAAAGTTAATTTTCAGTTAGTGCAACACTAGGTTAAGTTAACTCATTCTAGTGTTTCATCGAATATTTCACTCTTAACCTCTATAATAGTCTATAAGCTACGCGCGCGCAAATCTTGTCGCGGCGGCTTATATAATAAATAATGTTCGCGTATTGAAAGGATTCTTCTTGTCAGTAGGTATAAGGGCGAATAAAGAGTGATGTATTAAAGTTAATGCGAAAGGGTATAATGTTTTTCAGTTTCTAAAAAAGTATGCTCTAGGAAAAAAGGTTGTATTTTACACTGATAATGGAACAGCTCAAAATAAAATAAGTTTTTGATGGCTATGTATTATACACTGTCGAAAATTATGGGATAGAATAAATTAATCACAAATACCTTATCATTGGTGACACGGAAAATTAAGGAATGCATTGAAAAAGGAAGATCAAGAGTACTTAAAAATGGGCCAATTTATGTTCCATCTGAACTAGTGACAATTTCCAAATCAGCTAAAAAGAAGAGAAACCCATATAACAAAGTCAATGAGATTTCCACTGAAGATTTTCTTGAATAAAAAAGGAACTAAATCAATGGGAACGAACTTCAATGTTGAATGGAAATGTTTAATTTAATGACATAAAAATAATTGAAGTGAAGAAAAGTGAACCGAATAAAATTTTTGATCTACCCCGATTGAATAATATAGTCAGTATTCAACTACTTTCGATGGAGTAATGGTATATGTAAACAAACACCGTGAGTGTTCTCCCACTCACTCACTCCTATAACTCCCCTGTGTGATTGGCCGTAAGGGAACAGTCCATTATTAGTATTTAGGGGAGGTCACTTGAATAATTTTGACGTTTAATCAAATTGTTGATACCTAATTATTATTGTGGATATTTCGCTGAAAAAGATTAATTCAGATAGTGAAGATGAATTATTATGTACATCTTCAGAAATAAGACAATCAGCTAATGTAACCATACAGAATTTTTTGCCTGAAAAATACCAAAACAAATATAAAGGTGTATACGACAATTTTCAAGATTGGCGTAGCAGTAAGAATATCAAGTCATTGTTTACAGAGAATGTTCTTTTGGCATATTTTAGTGAACTTAGCACTAAATATGAAGCATCGCCCCTATAGACTTTCTACTCCATGCTAAGAAGCACAATCAACATAAATAATGCATGGTTATATGTAACTATTAAGATTTTCAAATAAAGTGCCTCCGGCTCGTGCTGAAAACTTCATCTGCGTGAGTTATGACCTACATTACCGCTCGTTAAATAATATACTATTTTTTTCAAACGTACAGAAACAACTTCATTTTTCAACTGACAGGATCATCGAAAAGTTCTACTTCTCCTCCGCCGTAAGGAAATGTGTTGCTATGTAAACGATGAATTAGGAACCATGAACCTAAAACCTAAAAAATTCTGAATCAAACGTCATTTTTATTCACTAAATTCACATTGAATGTGCAATTGGTCAATGTTGCATTTTGAAAATTGAAACCATGTAGTAAAATACGGGAAGGATTCTGTTCGGAAGCTGATGACTCAATGGGGTCATGTGAGTTGCTGGTTCCAGGAAATTCTTCGACGTTCAATATTCTACTAGCAGCCGAATAGAAAACTTTCGAACTGCTCCTTAGAAAAACTCTTGATTTCTTTGCATGATATCCTTCATTTGATTTTCTCGAAAACGCGCGTAACTTCAAAGATTTACCACTATCTATTTCATGTTTGATCGCTTGTTGAGACTAGCCATTGTATTGAAATATGTTAGAAGTACATTCTCATGAAAAACTGCCACACTTTTCGAATTGCACCAATTCACGAAGTATGCTGCAGAATATTTTTCACTAGACTTTGATGGCCCAAGGAAAGAGACTGCTTCATTGGCCAAAGCCTCAATTTCTGAAGACATTTTCACGTTTCACCAGCTAGCAAGTGATAACTATCAATTATTTTACTTCTGTCAAAATGAATTTTTCATGACAATCGTAACTAGGCTATTTTTCATTGATATTTCAATTATCACGATCGTAAACATAAATCTTATTCAAAGGTGGGTCTCCAGATTTGTATGAATTTCAAAACGTTTGAAAAAAAAATAACATATTCCATTCGGAGAAAAAGTGTCTTTTCATGGCTCGCCTTCAATTACCCGCCTCACTACGTTCGGCGGGTAAACCCAGGCTCGCCATAAAAAGTGACACTTTTCTTCCTTATGAAATAATATACTATTGTCCTCATACAAATTGTTTCATGAACTTCTTGTCTCGTTTTTTCTTGTTCATGCTGCAAAAGCAAAAAAATTGGTCAGCAAGAAAAGACAAAAGATTTCGAGCCAACAAATTTGCAAGAAGCAAAAATTCTTGCTTTTTGGATTCAAATCTGCAATGTTTCTAAAAAAAACCTGAGAAAATGTTTTGCTGTAGATAATCCACTGAAAGACATGTGATAATTATTCAACATTTAATTCAAATAATATATAGGTACAAAATTTCAATTTGAAATTTACTGGATATTTTGCTTGCAAATGCCATTTTAAACCACCCGTATTTCTGTTTTTCATTTTTATGGTCACCGTTTCTTACACTTGAGACAAGAAGCAATCTGGTCTTTTTTAACGCTTGTATCGTAAAGAACAAAACAATCGCCCATTTCATTTTTCTCAGCTTTTTTTCTGTAAAATCAAATGATATTTAATTAGTTAGCAGACAAACGCAATCACAAACCATAACCAAACATATTTTTTTTTCAAAGAAATTGTGCATCCTATGTACCGTTACATAGAATTAATTTGTGAATTTTAATTTCAGATTTCCAAGCAGTTTTGTTTTAAAATTTTTCTAGGATGTCTTATGCAACCTAATTTGTATTTCGCATTGCCATTTGCAGAAAGAAGAGCTATTCCGAGATCCCCAATAAAGAATTGGGTTTGCCATTGAAAAAATAAAAGAAAATAAAAAATTATCAAAAGCACTGCCGTGAAGTCAGGAGCTTTTGAGCACTCGTTCATCCACCTTGTAGGTAGATTCGCATTGTACAGTTTTAGAGACCAATTGAAGAAATTTTTGACAACTAAGACGAAAATCCAAACTTCAGGTCAGTGCTTTGGGTGACAAATTTTTTCTTGGTCTTGGCAATGCGATCTAACTCGCGTAGTTTGGTAGTTTCAATACGTTATTCTCCATCTATATGCGAAATTTCATTCTAATCCAATCAGTAGTTTCGCAATTATTGGGAAAAAATATTTTGAACGGCTATATTCACGGAACCCTTGATCTAATTTTGCTGATTGATGGGTGACCGCGACATTCGAGATAGAAACCTAACCTGAAAATTTCGAACTTCTGGGCCTTTTAGTTCGAAAGTTATAGTTTTCTATGGTTCTGGTCATGCGATCTGGACAGAATGTACCTTGACTATATTACTCTCCATTAAAATACAAAATTTCGTCACGATCGAATCCGTAGTTTTAAAATCATCAAGAAAACTAAATTTCAAACGACCATATTTACGGAATCCCTAGTCTAAATTTGCTGATTGATGAACACAATATTTGCATGTAGTTTGAACACGTCATTCTCCATTTGAGTGTGAAATTTCATCCCGATCGAATCAATAGTTGCGAAGTAATCAGGAGAACAAAATTTCGAACGGCGATATTTACGGAACCCTTAATGGAATTCTGCCTATTAACGTACTTAACCGCGGCATTCGGAATCTGAATCCACACTGAAAATTTCTAGTCTCCGGGTCGTTCCGTTCGAGATTTATCGTGCTTACGGCCAGACGGCCGTCCGGCCGGACGGAAAGACTTGAATTTTTCGATGGATACGTCATCAGTAAGTCGATTGAGACCATTTTCGGCTCAAAATTCGAAAAATAGAGACATCGTGACGAAATGATGTATTCCTCGTGTAAGTAGCAACAAAAATGAGCCGGGGATTTCCCAAGCTAGCAAAAACTGAAAATAGGAAAAAGAAGACAAGAAGTAAGCCAGCAAGAAATTAGCAAGAACAAGAAGAAAATACTTCTTGCCTTGCTGAGCAAATACAAGACAAGAAGTTGACAAGCAAGACAAGAAATCTTGCTTTGTTCATCCCTACTTATACAAACAAATAGAATTAAACAGTACAAACATTAGAAAACAAACAAGAACTCGGAAGGCAAATCTGACTTCAATCCCTGCTTTTGACGGAGCACCACCAATACCAATCAACAAAAAAAAGACTTGGTTGGTTTTTGCAATGATGATTCAATACCAAGGAAATATTGATGATTTTTATAGATCACTGTCAGCACCCGCTAGTACCACTATTTTTGATGATTCAGATTAATTATTTCGGATGTTTGCCAATTTTTTCCCAAGTTTTGTGTTAAATACATAGTTGTTTCTTCACCCTAAGTTATGTTTTTCATTGTTTATTGAAAATGTATTTCGTATAATTTTTGAGCGCTCGTACTACTTACACGAGGGCTATATCATTTCGTCACGATGTCTGTATTTTTCGAATTTTGAGCCGAAAATGGTCTCAATCGACTATGTTCGACTCACTGATGACGAATCCGTCGGAAAATTCGAGTCTGTCCGTCCGGCCGTCCGTCCGGCCGTCCGTCCGGCCGTCCGTCCGGCCGGCCGTCAGCACGATAACTCTCGAACGGATCAACCTAAAAACTTGAAATTTTAAGTGTAGGTTCAAATCCCGAATGCCTCGGTTAAGTTCGTTAATGGGCCAAATTCCACCATGGGTTCCGTAAATATGGCCGTTCAAAGTTTTGTTTCCCTGATTACTTGAAAACTACAGATTTGATCGAGATGAAATTTTGCACTCGAATGGAAAATGAGGTGTTCAAGCTACATGTGGATTTTTGTCCAGATCGCATGACCAGAACCATAGAAACCATAGAAAATTGTAACTTGTGAACGGAAACGCCTAGGGACTTGAAATTTTCAGGATAGGTGTGGATCTTGAATGTCGTGATCACGTTCATCTATGAGCAACATTATACAAGGGGTTCCGTAAATACGGTCGTTTGAAATTTTGTTTTCTCGATAAATTCGAAACTACGGATTCGATCGAGATGAAATTTTGTATTTTAATCGAGAATGATATATTGAAGCAATATTTTGTCCAGATCGCATGACCAGAACCATAGAAACCATAGAAAATTCTAACTTTTGAACGGAAAGGCCTAGGAACTTGAAATTTTCAGGGTGGGTTTGGATCGCAAATTTCACGGTCACGTTCTTCAATGAGCAAAATTAGACTAGGGGTTCCGTAAATATGGCCGTTCAAAATATTTTTTTCCTGATAGTTTCGAAACTACTGATCGGATTGGAATGAAATTATGCACCTAGCTCAGGAATAATGTATTCAAACTACGTGCAAAATTTTGTCCATATCGCATCACCAAGACCATAGATACCGTGGAAAATTCTAGCGAATTATCGGAAAAAAATTGATCAGCTGAAGCACCGACATGAAGTCTGGAGTTTTGCCTAAGTTTCAGAATTTTTTTGACAGCAGTCAAAAATTCCTTCAATTGATTTCTGAAACTGGAAAATGCAAATCTACCTACAAGGTGCATGTACGAGCGCTCAAAAGCTCCTGCCTTCACGGCAGTGCTTTTCGTAATTTTTTTAATATGAAATAATAAAAAAGATATCAATCACTGAATTCCGCCAGATCTTTATTTGCATTTATCTCGAAACCAGTTTTTTTGCATATCTTACTGTTGCTCTGAGGCGGCGATACTTATAGTTATAGCTATAGTTAGGAAATGGGGTTACATTTCACTGCGACCTCAAGGTCTATTGTGCCCCCCTATCAGAGCTGTATTCGTAAATGCGCTTCCTACAGCTCGCTCTCCAGCTCCAGAGCTCCAATGAACTCCAGTATCTGAGAGGGCTTCAAGGAGGTTAGATCTTCGTTCCTCCTGTAATTCTCTCGTCAAAGACATATGACATATGACCACTTTGCGCAGGTTTGCTATGGCGAGGTATTCTGTAACCAGGTGAACATGAGTTTCCTCCTCTTCATCAAAGAATCTACTCTCTACAGTTTCTGTTAAGCCCATTCTCATCATATGCTTCCTAAGGCGACAATGTCCTGTGAGGAAGCCAGAAACTTATTCTTACTGAGATCCAAATACTTTTTGAGCGCTCGTACTACTTACACGAGGGCTATATCATTTTGTCACGATGTCTGTATTTTTCGAATTTTGAGCCGAAAATGGTCTCAATCGATAGAGTTCGACTCACTGATGACGAATCCGTCAGAAAATTTGATTATGTCCGTCCGGCCGTCCGTAAGCACGATAACTCTCGAACGGAACAACATAGAGACTTGAAATTCTGAGTGTGGTTTCAGTTCCCGAATGCCTACGTTGAGTTCGTTAATGGGCCAAATTCCACCAGGGTTTCCGTGAATATGGCAGTTCAAAGTTTTGTTCTCCTGATTACTTGAAAACTACAGATTTGATCGAGATGAAATTTTGCACACAAATGGAGAATGAGGTGTTCAAGCTACAGGTAAAATTTTGTCCAGATCGCATGACCAGAACCATAGAAACCATAGAAAATTGTAACTTTTGAACGGAAACACCTAGGGAAATTTTCAGGATAGGTGTGGATCTCGAATGTCGTGATGACGTTCATCAATGAGCGTAATTAGATCAGGGGTTCCGTAAATATGGCCGTTCAAAATATTTTTTTCCAGATAATTTCGAAACTACTGATTGGATTAGAATGGCATTTTACACCTACCTGAAGAATAATGTATTTAAACTACGCGCGAAATTTCGTCCAGATCGCATCACCAAGACCATAGATACCGTAGAAAATTCTAGCGAATTATCGAAAAAAAGCTGGTCAGCTGAAGCACTGACATGAAGTCTGGAGTTTCGCCTGAGTTTGAGATTTTTTTGACAGCTGTCGAAAATTCCTTCAATTGATTTTCAAAACTGGAAAATGCGAATATACCTACAAGGTGGATGTACGAGCGCTCAAAAGCTCCTGACTTCACGGCAGTGCTTTTCATAATTTTTGAATCTTGAACTTTTTGGAGTGATCCATTCCTGGAAGATACCTCCAGAGTGCCACTCTTTCAGTCTCTTCTTTCTCCAGAAACTCTTTCTTATAGGTGCATTTACCTATGCCACGATATGCGACGATATAAGGCATCTTATGAGTTATGTGGAAATTGAGCTTTCTAGGTGTTCCATGTGAAAATTGAATTGTTTTTTTTCTGATATATGCAATATAATTCGGCGTTCCATCTATTAATGTTCATAAAGATTAAATGATATTTGACTGACAATGAACACAGAAGAACGTTTTGGTACACAAAAGAAAATAAATTTTTTTGATAAATTCAATATAATTCGGTGATTTCATCTCTTGAAGTTTATATATAGAAAATAAAAATGGCAGTATTTGTAAATCCGACAATGAACAAGTAATTCCGTTCTGTCATTGCTTTCTGAGTCAAAATAAAATAATAGTATTCGTCATATTGATAATGAGATATGAAGTCTGTTGTTGCACAGAAAGTTTTTCTTTGAATATTCAATGCAACTCGGTTATTCCATCTCTAATGGGTCCCATACATACTGAAACATGTTGCGATGCAAGTATCGACTCTAATGTTTCAAGATACAAGTTTCAGTGTGTGTGGTTCTGAATCACGTATCTGGTATCAGTTGCAGTTTCAAGCGATACAGAGTCTGGAAACCCATTCGGTACGGCGAGCGACGAGGCAGAATCGACGATACTGATGCAAGTTTCAGTGTGTATGGGTTTGCATAGATGCGAATACGAGAGACGATATTGTTAAGGTTACTATGATTATTATGCCAACTATTGCTATTTGTTGTGGTTACTATGGATTTAGATGATGTCAACAAATACATATTTTTATCATTGATGTGATTTGTATCGAGTCCATTCAGGCATCGCAACAAGTTTCGATGTTAGTGGGCGCTAATGCAACTGATGCAAGTTTCATGATTCCTGGAGTCGAAACAAGGTATCGCAGCATGTTTATGCGTGTGTGGGCCGTTTTATGGGGATCAGAGAACTACGTTGTAGCGATGTGGTTTAAGAATATTTTTTTGATATCAAACATCTCAGACTCTTCATAGAGAGCATCACTGGCGTATCTGTTGTTTCTGAAAAATATCATTCTTAGGAATCGTTTCTGCGTAATGGGGCCCACACACACTGAAACATGTTGCGATGCAAGCATCGACTCTAATGTTTCATGATACAAGTTTCAGTGTGTGTGGTTCTGAATCACGTATCTGGTATAAGTTGCGGTTTCAAGCGATGCAGAGTCTGGAATCCCATTCGTGTCGGCGAGCGACGAGGCAGAATCGGCGATACTGATGCAAGTTTCAGTGTGTATGGGGTTGCATCGATGCGAAGTCGAGAGACGATATTGTTAAGGTTACTATGATTATTATGCCAACTATTGCTATTTGTTGTGGTTACTATGGATTTGGATGATGTCAACAAATACATATTTTTGAGCGCTCGTACTACATACACGAGGGCTATATCATTTCGTCACGATGTCTGTATTTTTCGAATTTTGAGCCGAAAATGGTCTCAATCGACTATGTTCGACTCACTGATGACGAAGCCGTCGAAAAACTCGAGTCTGTCCGTCCGTCTGTCCGTCCGTCCGTTCGTCCGGCCGTAAGCACGATAACTCTCGAACGGAACAAACTAAAAATTTGAAATTTTCAGTGTAGGTTCAGATCCCAAATGCCTCGGTTGATTTCGTTAATCGGCCAAATTCCACTAAGGGTTCCGTAAATATGGCCGTTCAAAGTTTTGTTCTTCAGATCACTTGGAAACTACAGATTTTATCGAGATGAAATTTTGCACTCAAATGGAGAATGAGGTGTTCAAGCTACATGCAAAATTTTGTCCAGATCGCATGACCAGAACCATAGAAACCATAGAAAATCATAACTTTCTAACGGAAAGGCATAGGGACTTGAAATTTTCAGGATAGGTGTAGATCTCGAAGTGTCGTTTGTCTATGAGCAAAATTATACTAGGGGTTATGTGAATATGGTCGTTTGAAATTTAGTTTTCTTGATAATTTCAAAACTACAGATTCGATCATGACGAAAATTTTTTGTATACTAATGGAGAATGATATATTCAAGCTGAATTTCTTCAGATCGCATGACCAGAACCATAGAAACCATAGACAATTATAACTTCCGAAGGAAAAGGCCTAGGAACTTGAAATTTTCAGGGTAGGTTTGGATCGCAGATGTCGCGGTTACGTTCATCAATGAGCAAAATTAGACTAGGGTTTCCGTATATACAGTCGTTTGAAATTTTGTTGGCTCGATAATTTCGAAACTACGGATTCGATCGAGATAAAATTTTGTATTTTAATCGAGAATGATATATTAAAGCAAAATTTTGTCCAGATCGCATGACCAGAACCATAGAAACCATAGAAAATCATAACTTTCGAACGGAAAGGCATAGGGACTTGAAATTTTCAGGATAGGTGTAGATCTCGAATGTCGTGATCACGTTTGTCTATGAGCAAAATTATACTAGGGGTTATGTAAATATGGTCGTTTGAAATTTAGTTTTCATGATAATTTCAAAACTACAGATTCGATCATGACGAAATTTTTTTGTATACTAATGGAGAATGATATATTCAAGCTGAATTTCTTCATATCGCATGACCAGAACCATAGAAAGCATAGACAATTATAACTTCCGAAGGAAAAGGCCTAGAAACTTGAAATTTTCAGGGTAGGTTTGGATCGCAAATGTCGCGGTTACGTTCATCAATGAGCAAAATTAGACTAGGGTTTCCGTATATACGGTCGTTTGAAATTTTGTTTGCTCGATAATTTCGAAACTACGGATTCGATCGAGATAAAATTTTGTATTTTAATCGAGAATGATATATTAAAGCAACATTTTGTCCAGATCGTATGACCAGAACCATAGAAAGCATAGAAAATTATAACTTCCGAAGGAAAAGGCCTAGAAACTTGAAATTTTCAGGGTAGGTTTGTATTGCGCATTTCGCGGCCACGTTCATCAATGAGCAAATTTAGACTAGCGGTTCCGTAAAACTGGCCGTTCAAAATATTTTGTTTCTGATAATTTCGAAAGTACTGGTTGGATTAGAATGAAATTTCACACCTAGCTGAAGAATAACAAACTACGTGCGAAATTGTGTCCAAATCGCATCACCAAGACCATACATAACGTAGAAAATTCTAGCGAATTATCGAAAAAAAATTGATCAGCTGAAGCACTGACATGAAGTCTGGAGTTTCGCCTAAGTTTGAGAATTTTTTTGAAAGCTGTCGAAAATTCCTTCAATTGATTTCTAAAACTGGAGAATGCGAATCTACCAACAAGGTGGATGTACGAGCGCTCAAAAGCTCCTGACTTCACGGCAGGGCCTTTCGTAATTTTATTATTGATGTGATTTGTATCGAGTCGATTCAAAAATCACAACAAGTTTCGATGTCAGTGGGCGCTAATGCAACTGATGCAAGTTTCATGAATCCTGGAGTCGATACAAGGTATCGCAGCATGTTTCAACGTGTGTGGGCCGTCTAAGAGTTTATAATTAGAACTGATCGAACTGTGCGAATAACAGAGTTAACTGGTCAGTTTATCGAAGAAAAGTAGAAATTTTTGGGCAGGTCAACGGTCGCAGTCAATTCAAGAATTACAAGAATTACGCAGTTTGCTCAGTTCTCAGAAATGACCTCACCCGTGATAGACTGCGCGAGTGCGTGAGCATAAGCATAAAATTAATGCAAATTCCCTACAAATTTGATGTGTTCGAGTTCGACTTATGTAAACACAATCTTTGAATACTCTATACAGGTGGTCCAGGGTGTAGTGTGGTTGAACAACTCCAACAGTCCATAGAATAGTTTTCCAAATAACTGATAGCAAAGCGTATTCTGATGACAAACCTTTCGTATACATTTTTGGTATTGCTGTGACATTTTACACTGCTTATGAAGTATAGTAGGCTGGGCGTACAAATGGAAGTTGTTTTTGTTTTTTCACTTATTCTTATTTCTGAAAAAATAGTGATTTGACCGGGGGCCCCTGTGGACCTCGGAGCCCCACGCTTAAAAGTACTAAGCATACCGTTGAATCCGCCACTGCAATCTGGCCGCCACTGTGAAAAATAATGTCATTTTATAAAAACCACACTTCAAGAGATGGAATCACAGAATTTTATGAAATATATCAAATTTTCTCAACAAGATCAGAAAAACTCCATTTTTGAGCGCTCGTACTACTTACACGAGGGCTATATCATTTCGTCACGATGTCTGTATTTTTCTAAATTTGAGCTGAAAATGTGCCGTAAGCAAGATAATTCTCGAACGGAACAACCTAGAGATTTGAAATTTTCAGTGTGGGTTCAGTTCTCGAATGCCTCGGTTGAGTTCCTCAATGGGCCAAATTCCACCAGGGGTTCCGTAAATATGACCATTCAAAGTTTTGTTCTCGTGATTACTTGGAAATTAAAGATTTGATCGAGATGAAATTTTGCACTCAAATGGAGAATGAGCAACATGTGAAATTTTGTCCAATTCGCATGACAGAACCATAGAAACCATAGAAAATGGTAACTTTTGAACGGAAACGCCTAGGGACTTAAAATTTTCAGGATAGGTGTGGATCTCGAATGTCGTGATGACGTTTATCTATGAGCAAAATTATACTAGGGGTTCCGTAAATATGGTCGTTCGTAGTTTAGTTTTCTTGATAATTTCAAAACTACAGATTCGATCCTGACGAAATTTTGTATATTATCTGGAGAATGATATATTCAAGCTACATTTCTTCAGATCGTATGACCAGAACCATAGAAACCATAGAAAATCATATTTTACGAGAAGGCCTAGGGACTTGAAATTTTCAGGATAGGTGTGGATTTGAAATGTCGCGTTCACGTTTATCAATGAGCAGAATTATACTTGGGGTTCCGTAAATACGGTCGTTTGAAATTTAGTTTTCTCGATAATTTCGAAACTACGGATTCGATCGAGACAAAATTTTTTATTTCAATGAAGAATGATATATTCAAGCTACATGCTGTTCAGATCGGAGGACAAGAACCATAGAAACCATAGAAAATCATAACTTTCGAACAGAAAGGCCTAGGGACTTGAAATTTTCAGGGTAGGTTTGGATCGCGAATGTCGCAGTCCCGTTCATCAATGAGCAAAATATATTCAGGCGTTCCGTAAGTATAGCCGTTCAAAATATTTTTTTCCTGATCATTTCGAAATTACTGATTGGATTCGAATGAAATTCTGCACATAACTGAAGAATAACTATGTGCCAAATTATGTCTAGATCGCATTACCAAGACCAAAGATACCAGAGAGAATCTTATCGAAAATAAATTGTTCAGCTAAAGCACTGAAGTCTGGAGTTTCGCCTTAGTTTGAGAATTTTTTTGACTGCTGTCAAAAAAATTTCAATTCGTTTCTGAAACTGGAAAATGCGAATCTACCTACAAGGTGGATGTACGAGCGCCCAAAATCTCCTGACTTCACGGCAGTGCTTTTCGTAATTTTTTTTTCAATGGTACTGCTGTGAAGCTGAATTTATCGATGCCCCATATGTAGACAGAAAATTTCAGCAGGATATGTTGAGAGATCCAAAGATGACGAAATTTTGAAAAAAATTACGAAACTCGCATGAACTTTCGTATCGTCCTTTTACAACTTACTATAAATTACCAATTCGATCGAATCGGTAGTCAGATGGATATATCTACAGGAACCTTCAGCTAATTTTGCCTTTTCACCCACTCAAGCAGCGCATTCAGACCACAAACGTACCGTGAAAATTTTGAAATTCTAGGCTTACTCTTTCGAAAGTTATCGTTTTTACGGTCAGGCGGCCAGACGGTCGGAAAGAATTAAATTCGACCAGGAATTCTTCATCTGTGAGTTCAACCTAATCGTTCGAGACCATTCTCGGCTCAAAATTCGGCAACTACACACATATGGGCAAAATGTTTATAGAAACAAGTGTGCAAAAACGAAAAAATCTGGAAAATTGAACACCCTGTAGCTTGGTTATGAAACGTTTGCAGGTCTATGTTTATAGGAAATATTTGTTATTCCACATAAAAATGGACCACTCTGTAAACACACATGCATGTTGTATAATGGGAAATAATCGAGTGCCGATATAGGTACCATATTAATTATTAGCTTTGACTGTCCTTGTAACCGAGATATACATTGTTTTATGAATTTTGCTCATTTCTTTTTGAGGTCATAACAAACAAACCACTCGATATTTTTTCCTAACATTTGGCCACACATTTTTCTTAATGAAAGCGCAAATGAATCTAAACTGAATGAATGAATGAAACTGAATAACCACAAGGAAAATCCAGGACCAGGTTAACACAAAATTATGGAACGTTTGTATCCTTGAAACAACATCCTGTATATCGCAAATTTGAAAATCTGTTCTCATGAAATATTTCAAAGAATGACAAAAAACCAAACTGAAACGTATGCTTTACATTTTTGCGCAGACAGTTCTACTCCACAAATTTTCTAACCAAAATTGAAATTTTTGAGAACGTGTATACTGTATACCAAAGAACCACTCTTTGGTATACACGTGACTTTCAATAATAGATTATCAAAACTATTGAATCCATAATTAAGTTGAACTATGAAAATATAGAAAATCAAAATTGTCAGGATAGGTGTAGATCTCGAATGTCGCGGTCTAGGGACTCCGTAAATATGTTCAATATATTTTTTTCCTTATAATTTCGAAACTACTGATTGGATTGGAATGAAATTTTGCACATAGATGAAGAATGATGTATTCAAACTACTTCTTTTGGAAAAAATTTACTTCGAATGAAATAGAGAAAAACAGTGTTTTTTAACACTCGGAAATAATTCTACATCACACACCGAGCAGCTCCAGCGAGACTTATGCGGTTGCGCTCGAATACTGCAGAGGGCACATCTTCATGTTTTTTTGAGATGATTCGGCATATGTGCAGCCTTGTCATACCTCACCTCCATGGGAACATTCTTTTCGAACTGATTGTTCTCTGAAGAAGCAGCAAATTCTCTCTTCCTTCCCTTTCTAGGCATTTCAGGCTTAGCTCCTATCAGCCCAAGGATAACTGAAATCCTGAAGATTTTCAAAGACAATGTTGCTGATTCATACCTTGTTTTCAAAATCAGATAAGAATTCACTAATGAAACGTCCCAAAAATACCAAAATATATGATATTATTATTATATATATATATATATATTTGTTTTCTCTAAAGGGAAAATGAAAAAGGTTACCATTTGCCTTGTGTCCCTAAGGCGAGACCACTAAGATTCATGCGAAAAATAGAATTATTTTGAGGTTCTATTCACCTTTGCTCATAAACATGATAATTTATAATAAATTTTCGAATATTTCCCGAAAAAAAAGGTACCTTTCATTCTTTTATTCACATCGAGAGACGAAAGAATAGTTGTAGACCAGGCAATAGAACTTTTTTCATGACAAAATCGTTACTTTTCTTGTAATTGCGAAGAAACACCAAAAAAAACGGTGTTTTTCAGTTTTTTGCTTGTAAAATCTGAACCAATGAAGCGGTGCTGATTCTTTCAACAGACGAATTGTAGGAAATGAAAAGACGAAGAAATTGAGAGCTAGTGCAACTCAATCGGGTCATCACTCCCGGAAGAAAGCCGGAAAAACCGTAAAAATCAGTGTTTTTTCAAACCTCCATAACTCGGCCAATTTGAAAGGTGTAGCGATGGTTTTTTGGATGAAAGTAGTGGCTAATAGGTACTTTGAGTGTGCACAATCCGGACGTTGTCGGCTAGATAGTTTTTGCGTAATTGCTATTTGAACTATTTGGGGCACTATTTTCCGGAAGAGCTAGATGCGTCGGAAATTGTCCGATTTTCATTTACAAAACGAATTTTGAAAGTAAAAGTATAGTACTACAAAACGACAATCTTGATTTTTCGTTAAAATGTTGCAAAATAGGTGAAAAAAACGTGCAAACATGACCAAAATCAGCCGAATGCTCGATTGCAGTCAAGTAGTGGGGGTATATATGTAAATATTCGCGCCCGGCCTCAGCGCGATTTTGGTTCCCCGCGTCTGCCGGCTACCACCACTATCCGACCCAGATGGGGCACTGAGCCGGTTTTGGTCATGTTTCCACGTATTTTTCACCTATTTCGAAACATTTCAACGAAAAACAAAAACTGCCGTTTTGTAATACTATACTTCTTGTTTCAAAATCCGTTTTGTAAATTGAAATCGGAAAACTCCCGACGCATCCAGCTCTTCCGGAAAATAGTGCCTAAAATAATTAAAGTCGCAATTGGGCAAAAACTGTTTATCCGACAACGTCCGGATTGTGCACATTCATAGTTCCTATTAACCACTACTTTCGTTCGGAAAGCCAGAGCTACTTCTTTATAATTGGTCGTGTTATGAAGTTTTGAAAAAACGCTGATTTTTACAGTTTTTCCGGCTTTCCTCCGGTAATGATGACCCGATTGAGTTGCACTAGCACTCAATTTCTTCCTCTTTCCATTCTCTACAATTCGTCTGTTGAAAGTATCAGCACCGCTCCATTAGTTCAGATTTTATAAGCAAAAAACTAAGAAAACACCGTTTTTTTAGGTGTTTTTTCGCAATTACAAGAAAAGTAATTATATTTGCGAGTCGAAATCATATCACTAAACATCCACGGACCACCCCAAGTAACCGCTCACTCGCGGTTTCCTCCTACGATTTTTGTCACAGAATTACCCGTTATCTGCTCTATTGCCTGGTCTATTGCTTGATATAGGTAGTTCGCCATTTCTTTTCATCTAATGCGCTTCCGTACGAATCAGCGATAAAGTTCGCGCTCTTATTGATTGTGACGATATTTACGCGAACTAAACAATATGTGGTTATACGGTAGGCGCACTAGGCGTCTGAGAAAAAAATTAAGTCATTTGTGTCCCCACAGTGTGATCACTAGGACACAAAAGTTTATTATGATCTCAAGAATAAATTAGCAAAATTCATAAAACATCCTTTATCTCGGTTACAAAGACAGTCAGAGCCAATAAATGTGGTATATCTAGATCCACTTCGGGGCCCTCTATCCGCATTTCCGTTTCCCAATGAAACACCCTGTCGCTCGCAGTGGCAGCACTAGCGGCTAACTTCGTGGACAAGTAGGGATAACTCACTTCTACCAACACATGCAAAGCCGAAATAAATAATCTGTTCTATCAAGTTGTAGAATCGACTGTATGAAGCTTCCCCGTGTACTAATGGTGCTAATCTTCCCCTATAATTCGCATACATAATCAGAAACAAATGACCTATTCACAATAATATAAAACTTTGGAATTGGAAAACAAATTAAAAAAATATAAACACGCTTCAATGTATACCTTGTAGTGATTTGCAAATCAGGTTCTGGGTCACATTTGACCATGAAACGAGGTTGCATTAAGGATCCCACAAACCAACGCAGGAAAATCCGCGCCGCTTGCGAATGTTCACACCGCATCCGATCTGCAACTTATTGTTTCTACGTCGCCTAGTAGACCAGTTCAGACGGTTTTTGTCATTTGGATTGCGATTTGTCAACGTATTTCTCCGCGCGGAATCTGAGTTCGTATCCAGACGCGTTTTTATTCATGCCCGCACCGAAAATATACTAACTTAAAAAGAAATTGCAACACCCAGAAGGAACTGTTCAAATTTTTTTTTTGGTAAAACATAGTTAGTATAGCAAGGAGTAAATGATCAAAATTTGGAGAAAAAATCGTGAAAGTTTTTTGATGTGAACATTTTTTGTTACTTAAATATTGTAATAGTTTTTTGTAAATTTTTTGAATTTTACAATAAACCAGCTGTTTGAGGAGATCCAAAGTCGATGTTTATTTGTTCTTAAAATGCCTAGAGCACGTGTACGCGGAATTTATCGCCAGCTGAGTGAATTCGAAAGAGGTCGAATCATTGGTCTACGGGAGGGGGGGTTGTCATTTCGAGAAATCGCTAACCGTACGAACAGAAATTCAACTACTATTATGAGATGTTGTCAAGCGTGGTTTGATAATGTCAAAAATCGGAGAAGAGTAGGCACCGGACGTCGAAGGGGCACAAATGAAGTTCAAGATCGACGTCTCAGACTTATGGCTATTAGAGACCGATTTACGACAACTGGGTCTTTGGCTGATGAGTGGTTAGGAAAACAAGGCCATCCTGTAACTGTCCGAACGGTTTACTGCCGGATAAGGTCTTTTGGACTGCAGCATTATCGACCCCATCTTGAGTTACCTCTGACGGTTGAGCATTGCCGGCAACGATTACAGTAGTGCAGAGAACAGCAACATTGTGGAATGTGGAATGGCATCAGGTCGTCTTTTCTGATGAATCTCGATTCTCCTTGGGTTCATATGATGGCCGAAGAAGAGTTAGTCGACGTCGGGGAGAAAGAGGTGAACCTCAGTTTGATTTTGAGCGTCATGTACACCGGACCGTAGGCGTTATGGTATGAGGTGCTATTGCACATGCAAGTAGGTCACCTTTAGTCTTTATTCGAGGTTACATGACAGCGCTGCGTTACTTCCAAGAAATAGTGGAGCCATATGTTCTCCCTTGCCTCAACCGGCTCGAGAATCCAATATATCAGCAAGATAATGCTCGACCTCATGTTGCCAGAGTTAGTTTAAACTTTTTTGAAGAGACCCATGTGAATCTTTTGCGATGGCCGCCTAGATCCCCCGATCTTTCGCCCATAGAGCATGTTTGGGGCATCATGGGTAGAAGGTTTGAAAATTTACCCCAGCCCCTATGGACTTTGGCGGCTCTGAGACATGAACTACAGCTAGCTTGGGATAGTACCCCTCAAGAATAAATAGACCATCTTATTGCATCAATGCCAAGACGTGTTGGGGAGTGTACAGATGATCGCGGTGGACAAATACATTATCAAAAAATTTTTTGTAAGAAAATTGTAAACCCTTGTTCAATGTTTTGTTATAGAAACAATATAGGGTCCCAAATTCGAAAATCGATATCTGACTTAATACTCTTCAACTATCTTTCCACAAGATATCGATGTATAAAGCTCGTATGACACGGTGCAGAAATTGGTACAATTCCTCTCAGTGGCGTAGGCAAAATTTGGGCCCCCCTCAGCAGGATTATAGTCGGGAGCACCCTTCCTAGATCTCTGTCATTAATGATAAGTTGCTTTGATTTCAATGGCGGATAGTGAAGAAAAATTTTGTAAAAAAAATATTCATCAACAAAAACAAAAGTATTCAAATAAAAATAATATAAGCTTTCATATAAAAAGTAAAATACAGGGTGTTTTTAAAGGTGAGGCTTTTTTTGACAGGCAATAGAACCCATCCAAATGAGTAAATATACCAAAAATCGGACCTTCCTAAGAGTTCTGCAACTTTGGCGATAGTCCACAATATCGTTTGAGGTTGTACAGCCAAACCAGGTCACCATCCTGAAACTTTCTAGCCTCGGCCTTGAAATTTAACTCGACCCTTTTGAGTTCATGATGTCCATCCCAATGATTGCATCGTCTTCGATGTCCGCTCCTAGTGCATGATGTTTCACTTTAGTGCTGCCCAAAACCAGTTCAACCGGTAGCTCACCATATACAGTAGCTGGCTCCCCTGTTGCTGTACGTAACTTCCAAATTGTCGGTTCAATTTGTGCCGCTGTGCTGGCAAAGGAAGGTCCAAGAATTGTCATAGGTGCACCTGTATCTAGCAACATGGTGCAAGGCTCGTCATTAATAAGACCTCTACAAAGACACCTTCATTCTGCCGTTGTCTTTCTCCAGGTAGCACTTCCTTTATTACTTTTCTTATGGCAGCTTTCAGGTCACCAGGCTCCTGTGAATCTGCCTCAAGCATTCGGATTTTGCCTTGACCTCTACAGGACTGCTTTGCAGCCTTGAACTCCAACGCGCGTGCCAATGCGTCTACGAAATGTGATGGTCGGGCTATTGTCAACGCTTGTCTAGTTTTCTGTTCACGAAGTCCATCCAAGAATGGTTGAACCGTCAATCGCTTCATTACGTCCTCCGGTATAGCCGGATATGCGAGCAATATCAGCTTCGAATTCTTGTAAAGACTCACCTGATTTCTGGTAACGATTCTTCAATTGGGAGTGGTATACGTAGTCAAACCGTAGTTCCAGATGTCTGATCAGCTGATCATCCTCCTGTTCTTGGGCGTTGAGGGGTCTGCAAAATATCTATCGCTTCTCCCCGTAATGCCAGTGTAAGTGCTACAGCACTTTTCTCTGCATTCCACTCATTTGCTTTTTTGTTCTTCTTCTTATGCATATTCATTTATGAATGTTTGCGACCATATGTCTCATCTGTATTCCGTCTCTGACCGTATGTATTAGGCTTTCCACTGTTCGTAAGCCGGTCCACTGCCTTATGTTACGCAGCCACGACATCTTCTTCATTTGCTTTGGCCGCAGCTTAAAATTGACGGCGGTAATTTGCCCATGGAGTTTTTCCGTCGAACTGGGGTGGCTTCATAGAAAGCTCCTTAGTTCCAGAATTGACCTTGAAATCCTGCATACCCTTCTTCAGGTCCAGCATTGAATTAGGCTTCCCGCATTTTCCTCCAGGTTTTTAGAATGTTCTTGGAGCTTCTCCTCTAGATTTCTAGAATTTTCTAGAAAATTTCCTTCAAGGGTTTTTACCAACTTTTCGTCCAGAATTCTCGAATTATCATCCAGGTCTTCGAGGATTTGGTGGTTTCCAGAAATTTTTCTTCCAAATTTCTGGAATTTTTTTTCATATATTCTTTCAGGGATCTGGTGGTCTTTCGAAACTTTCCTTCCAAATTTCTTGAATTTTCCTCGAGTTTATCCATATCGAACTCAAATCAACTCCGGGAACTTCGAATAAAAATTTTTCGAGGTCCTCACCTTCTTGTATAAGTCCTTTTGCAAGTCTTTCTTGAAGAAATTCATTTTAACCTTTTGTTTCTAGTTCCCTTTCCTCCCGCCCCTGTTACAACTCCGCGACCGACTCAGTGCACCCATAAATAAAAATCATAAATGAAAGTGGTCCAAGGACAGATCCCTGAGGCACTCCTAAGTTATCATCATAGTTACAGTTATAGTTATAGTTAGGAAGGGGTTACGTTCCACTGCGACCTCAAGGTCTACGGCTCTGATGGGGGGCACAATAGACCTTGAGGTCGCAGTGGAACGTAACCCCTTCCTATTTATAACTATAACTATAACTATGATGTTAACTTAGGAGTGCCTCAGGGATCTGTCCTTGGACCACTTTCATTTATGATTTTTATTTATGGGTGCACTGAGTCGCCAGGGTTTGCCCTCACTGACGAAATTGATGAGGATTATTTTGTTTGCTGATGATTCTTCGAGGGCGGTTACTGCTCATACTTTTGAAGAACTCCAGATTTTGTGTGAGCTGCTCTTACAAAGCTTTATAAGCTGGTGCGAAAAAAATAATTCGATAATTAACATTGAGAAAACCGAAATAATTCATTTCGAGATTAGACATACTTATCGAAGGATAATAACTCTTCAATTAGATACTACCATCCAATCTAAAGAAAGTACAAAATTCCTCGGTTTATATCTAGAAAGCAATCTGAGATGGTGTACGCATATAGAACACTTGTGTAAGAAACACAATAGTTCGTTTTACGTTATGAATAGAGTGAAAACCTTATTTCCAATGGAAACACTCATAAACATATATTATAGTTTAGTATATAGCCATCTTTCCTATAACATTCTACTATAGGGAAACTCCTCAGAGGAGGGAAGGGCTTTCGTAATACAGAAACGAATTATACGCATGATGTTTGGTATAGCTTCAGTCATCATGCAGACCTTTGTGTATAGAAAAAGGTATTTTAACGTTATCCTCCATTTTTGTTTTGAAGGCTCTTCTTCACGCGAAGGAGAATGAAAATGTGATGGTCAAGTTATCTAGCTTCCATGCTTATAATACCAGAAATCAGGGAATATTGTACATCCCGAGACATAACACAAAGAAGTTCGAGTTTTCTCCCATGTACCAATGCATAGAATTGTACAATCGCCTGCCGCATGGTATTCGGTCTCTTGATCTTAAGTCATTTGAAAAATCTGTGAGGGGCTTGTTGTTGAGGAAGTGCTACTATTCGGTTGGCGATTATTTTTCTGATGTTGTTATTGGTAGTTAGTATTGTTGATTATATAAAAGTGGTTTCTTGACCTGTCCTATACATTTAATTGTCAAAAAGGATCAATAAATGAATATGAATATGAATATGAATATCCTTGGATAATAAAACAACTGATATTTGTTTCATTTATTTATCAACAAAAATTCAATTTATGTGTTCATTTACGAGGGTTTTCCTTAATATTTCTGGTTGGTTGTTGAGATTATCAAATTATTTCCCTATTCTGATTTGAATATCTTCAATAATTTGAGGACGGTCCATAAAAACCATAGATTTTAAATATCCCCATAAAAAAGTATCAAATGGGGAATGTTAGGACGCCAGAGAATGTCAGTTTCTGCCAATACACATATTGTTATTTTTTGTGTGTGGCGTTCTACAGCTGCTTTAGCTTTAGGCGAAAAAATGAATATTTTTCGAAAACTGACAAAGATATCCCCAATAGAGTGTATATATTTGAGATCAAAAGAAAGAGCTCTACCTATTAGGTGAATAAAACACAGGGTGTTGGGTGTTCTATTTGAAAAATACCAGTTTACATAAATGTTTACGTTCCTTTTTGGCATTTCCAACTACCGAATTCTGAATGCCAATAAAAAATACTCCATATTTGCCCATTTAAACGTTTTTATAAGACCAATATTAACTGAGATAGCTATTGAGTGAAATATAAACATTCATGTATCGCTCTCGGCTCGCGGTATCGCTCGACCCAATTTGTCTCGTTAAATTCCAAGATAGAGACTGGCTGGGGAAATGGGTGAAATGATATGATAGTTTTAAGATGAGATGTAACGAATACATCGAAAAGAGTCCACCTTAAATTAAATGTTTGTAAAGACCTCTGCTTCGTTTTCGTCTTACCACCGTGTGACATATTTTCACTTTAACTAGCAATGTTTTCATAATTGCAATTATTTACACTAGATTGAAATCACAAATTCACTGTATTCAGTTAAAGGATGTCAAAGCGATGTTTATGTTTACATGTTTCCATCGGTCAAGTTAAACTTCACAACTAAAACAAAATGATTCTCTGCTGCTCTGTTGTAAAGTCTCGATGTAAATATCTAGAGGTTCCTCGTTATAAAATATGTCTTAAACTACCATTTCAATATATTTTCATTTACATGATCGATATTCCCCAACTTCAAGTTAAAAACAATCTATGAACTCATTCATTATTTTTATTCCACAGAATCAGATTATAACGTAGAAATGATTATAGCACTAGAGATGTCGAGACTTCAAATGATCGAAGATAGAATGAAACAAGCCCAAGCCAATGCCATCACACCAGATCCAAGTTCAAGCATATCGAATAATAGCAATGAGAGCGTAGATGACCAACTCAAATTAGCCATCCAACTCAGTCTTCAAGACGCTTATTTAACTAGGCAATCTGGTGACTCGGATTGTGAAAATCCTTCCAATTATCCTAAATCCAATGCAGATTTTACTGTTGATTATTTTTTGAAGTCCTTGGCCAACCGAGCTATAGACTTGAAAAGCCTGGAATTAGACGTCGATAAACTCAAATCAGAAGCCAGTAGGGGGTTATTCTTCAGATCATGTAACGGAAAAGAAGATGGTAGATTTCAAATATCGGATATTCACGAGAACGGCTTCACCTTCGAAGACTTAGATGAATACGAAGATCCGGACATAAGACTGAAACGTTCCCATTCAACCGGAGATCTCAGAATCAGAAGAGGTGGTAGAGGATCTAGACAAGGAACTAACGGGGAAGAACCGAGGTATCACCTAGATTCAGATCACAGCAGTCAGCATGACGACAAACCCGAAGAAATTGCGAGAAAAATGTTAACTTTACCTTCATCTTCAAAGAAAAAACAATTTCTGTTACTTCAACAGTCTTACCCAGAAGAAGAGCTATACCAGGAACAAAGTTCTGTTGAGGATACCACGATATCAGATTCTATAAACGCCGATATGGAAGTTTGTGGTATTCTCAACTCAAATGAGAACAAGGACTTCATCGATAAAGCCCCTGAGGATGAAATCAAAGAAATAAATATCGATATTGATATTGAAGATAAAGAAAACTCAAAGGCTGTTATAGTTGAATCAGCGGAGCAAAAAAAGCATAGTCACAATCCTTTCGCCTCCATCAAGGCAAAATTTTGCTCATCGCACTTACCAAAGACTAATTATTTCAGCCGTGCGATTAATAAAAATCTTGAATTATTGTGTGATAAGAAAAGTTTGTTGGATATCAACCTTGAGGATACTAAAATTACGAAGAAACACTTAGGAGAATCGTTGAGTGAGAAACATAGTCCAAAAATGCGAAAACTGAAGAAATGTGACAACCAAAGTAGTTTCTCGAAATCGACAGGTTTCTTAGCAGAAACCAAGAGAAAGACATACAAGAGTAGCAATCAAGTACTCCGCATAAAAATTTGTCGTGAACACAAGCGAAGCAAACCTTTAGAAACCGATAGTTCGAACGAATATGAATCGGAAACTGGTATACCGAAATCACCGACGTTGTTCATTTCGGGAGTGTCAATTTCTCGTACCCCCGAGCCCAAGTCGCCCGGTATGTCTTTGATTTCCAGTGGTAGACAATCGAGATCTTCAAGTTTGAGTGTTCCCATGCCTATTAATTCATGCTCGTTGAACATTTCAAGCAGTAGTTTGAACAATACACAAGCGGAATCTTTCACACCCTCACTGGTTCGGTCGACCACACCAGCCTCCCCAAAAGATAACCAAGAATTCAGTCCCAACGAAAGTCCTAGGAAAGAGAATGGAAACAGCAGGTCGAAGAGTGCCAACGAACCTGAACGCGAAAGAGAGATGTTTCGTTTTCCGAAGTCATCGACAGATGGTGCTCTCAGTTCGGTGCTCCATGTTCAAGAGTCCAATTTAAGTTCTGATGATTTCCATGAAGCTCTATTTCTACTGGAAAGGTCTCCGAAAACAAGGGATTCTAAGAGGAAGAAGAAACTGAAGAAAAAAGAGAAGGAAGAAAAGAAAGAGGATTTGACTTCTGCGTTATAATTCATGAGACTGTTTAGTTCCGGTTGTTCAAAATGTGATGTGATAAAATTTTGTTTGTGCAATATGTTTAGTCTTGAAATAATTGGGCAAAAGTCATCTCAAGTTAAACCTTGATTCCCAGTCAAACATCTTATGATGAGGAATAACAATATTCCCAATTTGCTCATGATATTTGATTATTTCTTTTTTCTTGGCCCTTTATCGATAGTCTGAGGAATGTATCGATGAAGAAGAGGCCAGTACACAAAATTATAAGCTAGGTCGAACTTTTCTCGAGTTTCATTGATTCGAAGAGCATATAAGGTATGTATTTCTAAAGTCATCTGAAATATGTGTGGGATGCGTCATTCAATATAAAAAGGGAATTGAATTTCCAAGGCGCAAGGGTATAAGTTTGGTCGTTATTGAGACACGGGGTATATAATTATTTCTTTGTCTTAGTAGAAATAATAACATTGTAAAATTATGATAATGAAAGCAGTAAATTGTCGAATCCGTTCGTAATAGCCTGTAGTGTCGCAAAATAAATTATAGCCTTCTACGATGTTATTTTGAAGATATTCTGAAATTGTAATCGGTGTGAATAAGTGGAACACTGAAATTTTGTCCAGATAATTTTGTGGACCATACGTTTGGGGATTCCGTCCTATTCAACGGTCTGGAAAAACGTAATGCAAAAACTTCCTTTGGATAACAAATTTGGAAGAGCACCGCTCCGCTACGCGCTGCGGATGTATTGACCATGATATACATGAAAGGTACATCTAAAAGGAAGTTTTATAGAAAATGGATATGTATCACCATATCCAATCATTGAGGAAGGAAAAATGGTCTTATTGAATAATCGTCGATGATGATGATGGCATGTGGATTTTCATCCACTTGCAGTTATTATGATTATTTCCTTCTTATTAATTTTGACCAATCGCTATCAAGAATTGGTATGTCAAATATAAATTTTAAGTGGAAAAATTACTCAAAAACTGTCAACTTAGCTGTCAGCAGTCTTTCCGGAAAAAAATTGGAAAAATTACATGCAAGTTTGACAAGTTGCTTTGTAAAAACAAACTTGATGGTTTCTATGCTGTGTTGCTATGTACCGTTACCAACAACAAAGATCACAAACAACGCTTACGAATTTATTAATTTTTCAACAAACTCAAAATGAATCGGTTTGGAAATGTTTCCGAAAGTAAAATTAATGCGGCTGTTGAAAATAGTGTTCCACTAAATACTCACACAAATTCACACATAAAATGTTCATTTAACTCAGGAAATAATCTTACCAAATATCCCTCGGGCATTTAATTTTTCCTGTGCAAAAATCGGAACACTCGTTTCTAAGTAATCTGTTTTAACAAATAGCATTCGCGAAGGTGGAAAAATCCTCGTCTTCGACTCGGATTTTTAAAACCACTCTCGCTCATGCTATTTGTCGAAAAAAATTACTTAGAAACTCGTTTTTCCGAATTTTTCCGGAAAAATTAAATGCACTAGGGATATTACCCCCGAAAATTCATGCCGCGAAGTTGGCGTCATCAATAAAATTGGAATTGCAGTTTTTTCTAAAAACCATTGGCAATATTGCATACGGAGACGATAATCATAAGGTAGCAAATAACGAATAGTTTAAATATGATATAAATACATTAAATAATTTAGCTTCATGGTATTCTATACGTTTTTTTAACTAACACTTACTTGTTGGACAATTTTTTTTGTACTTGTTCGTCATTATTTCAAATTTCTCGGTACATCTTTTTCAGTAATCTTTTAAACCGCAGTTCTTGTTCGTCCAATAACATTCCTTAATTCGAAAGAAAATATAAAACCAAGATGCAGTTAAGTGAAAATTTTTATTAGATAATTCAACAACCTGAATTTCGATACTAACAAAATTTATCGCACATGTTTATGGAAAATTTTAGTCTCAAAATTGATTAAATAATCCCCACAACAATATTTCAGATGAGGTACTTCAGAAAAACTATGTATTGGTGTGAAATAAATGAGAACATTCGTCAAATATACAAGAATTTTTTAATCGATACATATAATCTAGTATGATATTGAATGTTTTCAATATAATTACCTTATTTATTTGAATTTAAGGTAGTCCTATTTTTATATTATAACCAAATGTCATCCAGAATCATGAACTGATTTCCCGTCATATAACTATTTGATGAATTATGACAATATATTGAATAAGTTCGTGATACATTATTATTTTTGTATTCATTGAAACTTTATTCGATAATTTGAAGACTGTATCTACGCAGAAAATAAAATGCACAAAATTTTAGCATAGTTCAACTTTCTCAAAGAATTCGTTGTTGTGAACTGAACGGACGAATTCACTGAATATATAAAACTATTTCAACTGTTATAATCTAGTATGTAATTTTGTTTTTAATCTGATCAAATTCTAGAGTCTTGAAGGAATCAACTAAAAGTCACACTGTCGTGCTACCTTATTATGTTATACCGATTTTATTATAGTTTAACCGATTCAATAAATTCGTGGGTTTGAACTCCATGACAAAATTCACTGAATAAATAAGAACTTTTAATTGATTTTTGATGATTATATACTGTACTCTAATAGCTTTGGATTCAAACCATATTGACTCATTTTTTTGTTGTGGGTCTCGTGACCATTAACCAGAATTCTTGATTTACAGTCATATTGACTTGATACTCTACCAATTTTGTATCATTTAGAATTATATTTTGATAGTCTGATATTCTGAATAAGTTTGGGTAAGTGGAAGGACAACATGCACCATTTTATAGTTCAGTTCAAACATTTCTCATATTCCACTGATTGAAAGAATTGGTTGATGTGAACTGAACGAAATAATTTACTTAAAACATGAGAATTATTCGATCGATATAATAATAATACTGTCGTTTTTTTCAACAAGCAACCAAAATTTGAATGAAGATGTTGTCAATAAGTTCATCATACTCATTCAATTTTTCTGTATTCATTTAAAAATTGAATTGCTTAGTAAAACTTCACTAGATACTACTGAAAAATGTCCCGAATTGCACTACATACACTTGGGTGCAATGAAATCGGCCCACCTGAAATTCGACACAATTTCAGATAGCTATTTCTCGGAATCCGCTAGTCGGATTTTGATCATTTTTTTTTTAATTGTAGGTCAACAGTCGGTGATAATGTTGTGTTAAGATTTTTTTGTCCGCAATTGAATTTCAGCATATAAGGGGTGCATGATCGAAAGGAAGATTTATTCCTCAACTTTGACACGCCCTGTGGATAAAAGGAACAGCAGCAACGAATGCCTAATGGAATCGGACTGAAGTACCATCTCTTCTGGTTGTTTTGTTTTTTTAATCATGTATTTATCTCTGTTATTACGAAAATTATAGTGTTTTGAAACTGAACTGATACCTTGAAAGCCCAGTGAAAAAAAATTGAAAACCACAGGTTTTTCCTAAAACTAAATTATTTTGATAGCGGGTATGACCTCCCCTCGCCCTTATAACATCTCGCATAAGATTAGGCATACTTCTAATTAAATTCACGATTGTTTCTTGTGGGATGTTTCGCCACTCTTTCTCTACTACAACACAAAGCTCCGGGATCGACGCTGGAAAAGGCTCGTAGTACTCTTCGTTTTAGTTCATTCCACAAATTCTCAATGGGGTTTAGGCCAGTACTGCACGATGGCCCCACCATAACTCAAAAATCGACTGCTGCAGTGTGGTCCTGACAATTCTCGAAGAATGTGTACTTTTTTTAAGTTTGTTTGTAAGTAAAAAAAGGACATCAATATCCGACTAGCGGCTCACGTGATATCCATGTTTGAAATTGTGTCAAATTCAAGGTGGGCCGATTTCATTGCTCCCAAGTGTATATCATAATGGGTCCATATTGACTTTTTGAGTCGAAAGACAAAGAATTTCTGGACGTAAGAGGTAAAGTATATCGTATATCGTCCGTCTAGAAAGTATCCGGAATTTATTATTTCTCATTTTTTTGTAACATTCTAAGACAAGAGTAATGTTTAAATAAAATAGGTTGTGCAGATAGTCGGCCATGGCCAAAGTTGCATGGCAACACTATTTGTCGAATATTATTCATTGACAACAGGTATACAATTTATGAAATAATGTCGCAACAGTAGAAAAAAGAAAAAAGGTAGAATATTTGTCTAGAACAGGTTTTCGAAACGTTAAAAAATTAGTGCAATTGATTGAATTGGTAGAAAGTGCAGTATATGAGACAATGGAGAGGGTAAAAATGGCGTAGATATTAGGCATAGACCAGTTTCAGGGCGTAAGATAAAAGGAAACAATTTAAACGCTTTGTTGGCCTTAGGAAAAGGTCATAGGATTCCGCAAATTGGCTAACAGATTTGTATATCAACGAAACATAAGTATGTCCAGAAACTGTCCGTATGTCACTCAAAAGACAAGGCTACATATCAAGGAAACCAAAAAAAATCCCTATAATGACACCTTTACAAAAGGAACGAAGGAAATAATTTTGTCAACGTTTCCAAGAAGATAATTTTATTAATGTCTCTATATCTGATGAAAGTTGTTTTCAACATGGTGGAAATCACTCAAAAATTCTATCGAAACAACTTGTTTCTGTTCAAATTACCAAATTTCCCACCAAAATAATGATTTGGGAAGCAATATCTCAACATAGTGCCTCTCTGTATAGTTGATGTTTGAGTGAAAAGTATTGTGGCATTTTAAACGATTTTCTCCTTGAAACGGCCCATGCTTTACATCCAGAGGGGTGCCGTTTGCAGCAGGATAATGTAAGATGCCATACTTCGGCCTACATTCAAACTTGGATGCAAGAACACCAAGTGACAACCATTTCATGGCCAGCATCTTCACCACATCTTGGTCCCATTGAAAATATATGGGGACTAATGAAGATTGGAGTTAAACGAGCAGCGAAATAAAGATGATTCAATTTACTCAGTTTCACAGTCCTGGACCCATCATAGAAAATCATGGAGGTTATCTAGTTTCAGGTGTACTTCGACGTTTGATCAAGTGTTTACAGTTAAAGGAGGTTGAATAAGAAAATAAGATGAATATTTTGTTATAATTCTTTAATTCAAGAATTAAAAATATATACCGAATGATTACAATTGAGCTTTGTGTTTTCCGGATACTTTCTAGACTGACTATATTTAGCCAACTAAATATAACGTGTATTCAAAAAAATTACGAGCTCAAGAGTGCTGTGTTCTTTTGCCTTGTCACTTTTCGAATGTAGGAATTAGCTTTCAGGATATGACAATTTCATTATGATGTTTCCTTACGACTATAATAAGAAAAATACTGGAGACTATAAAACATAATTTTGTCTGGCGTTCATCATTGAATATTATACTACGTTAGAAATGGTCAGAATACTGTCAGCTCGAGAATGTTTTCTGGAAATTAGGACTGAATACTCTGATTACCAAAGTTTTTGATGCTGTTTCGCAGACATATAAACTCATAAAATATGAGAATGTGGGCTAAACAAAGATCAGAACATGTTTATATTCTCGAAAACTTTGATAGGTCAATATCAGTATGGGAAAATTTTTGGACAATTTTGTTTCGTTCGTTGGTTACGTTATGAGGAAAAAATTCTGCTAGATACATTTTTTCCATGAAATATTACATAATTTTTTCAACGAGATGTTGTAAAACCTGACGCATCTGTGGATAACACAGCAACTCCAATATGGAATTCGGACTTCTAGTTTTCAATGGAATTGTTGATTTTCCATAAATTATCAGAAGAAATTGATTCAAAACTTTCAATCGTGTGGGCATCTGGTAGGTACTGGGCGGATTTTTTTCTGCTGTCCGATGAAGTGACAGGTGAGTCTCAGCAGTTGTCAATCCGCCCCTTTCAATTTGGCCGGCTCGCTGAGGGGTCTCAACAGTTGAGGTGCTTTTACAAACGCGCTCATTGTTTGAGACAATATACCCACTCGCCCATATTTTATCGATTCATAAATTAACTCGGTTATGATTGCACATCAGTAAAAGTCATTTTCTCCAAACATTCAAGTGAAATTCTACTTAAACTTAATGTCCTTGACATTTGGTCATGTTTTGGTTAAAGGAACATAGAAGAAGAAAGCCCGACTTTCACAAGTTCACCCCGAATCGATAGCAGTCTTGAACTCGTATTTTTTTTTTCAACGCACGGTATAAAGAGTTGTTTAATGGAAAAAATCTGGTATGACGTTGCTTATAATTACATTTTGTATGTTTTTTTCAAATACACAGTCGTTCGCTTTTCCTTCATTTTACATATCCAAAAAATTTTTAAGTTGACGTGGTCGTAATTTCATTGAAATTTATACCTACTTTCGGAATGATAACACAATGTTCAGAATTCGCAGAACAGATGTACAAACCATGAAATTGTCTAATGAAGAATTTGAATCATATTAGAAATTACACGTTATTTCTTTGTACTGACAACCATTTTCAGGGAAATATCCATCTTGAAAAATTTTTCCTGGGATTCAATACCTATAATATAAGAAAACGTCGATTGATGGACATTCATATACCCCGAAATGATATTAAAAAGGAATATGATTCAAATTCTTCATCAGACAATTTTAAGAAACTATGAAAATTTTATTTTTAAAACTGATACATTGTTGTTTGTATAATTTTATATTATAATAACTGTGATGAATTTAAACAAAATTTATCTTTCAGCGAACTTTATTCGAAAGGTATGAGTCCCTGGAAGTTATCCCACGTGTATAATGCATTTGCTATGAAACACAGCTCAAAAATTATGAATTCTTCTCTTTGTCTTTCCAGCAAAAAACTAAAATTATGGTTGCATATAATTTTTGGTTCAAAACTTTTTCCGCCGCAATGTATAGCCCTTCTAAGAGTTGGGGGAAATTTGTTTTTCATTTAATATCTTCACCATGGAATAATTTAAGAAAATGACATTTGATAGATCACTGATTCCGATAAAAAAGCAGCTTTTGGTGGTTTATTTAACGCTGCAATGTTTCCACAAGAGATTTATAGGAAAAATCAAAAAGCACTGACGCCAATTCAGGAGCTCTTGCGCGCTTGTTTTTGAGTGAAAAATTAACTAATCTATGATCATTTTGACCTAAGGTGACACTATAGCGAGACTATCTAAACAGAGATTACATTGTAGTATTGTGAAATAACGACCGAGCTTCATGTAAAATTTCGGGAATATCGTAACATAAGAAGATTCAAAGAAATGCTTTCCAGAAACTTAGGTATCCCAGAAACTATTCGCCATATCTTGCGGAAATGTTGTGTTTCCATATGGTACATTGATAAAATGAGTTATATGAATATTTAGCTTTACAGTTAACTGTTCCCTGTTTCACGTGAAAAAAAAATTGAGTTGTATTGTTTTCGAAAAATTTCATATATTCCACATAACTCTCTGTCGTTTTCATAAAATGACATTATTTGTGTAGGTCAGTTTGGTGAACATAATCTGTGGTTTGTTCCATAATCTTTGGTTTTATAGTTTCTCTACGTTGTCACTTCATGTGGAATAAAAAATCACAGATTGGTTGAATTGAATTGAATTGTCCACAACAAGTATTCTTCGTGGCATCTCTCGGATTCTTTTTCATATTCATCCATGTCCATGCTTGTAACCTCATTATGAGAAAAAATATTATTATTATTATTAGGTAATTTTTTCGATAAACATTATTTCAGAAAACCAAATCGATTTGACATCGCAGTCAAGTAGAACTACGGTTTGATCAGTCTCTCAGAAACCGGGGTTCAGTTTCATAAGACTAAAAATCAAGCAGTGTTGTGCGGCTCAGTACCTGGATAGGAAACTGCTCTGGCGATGAATTTAAAATGGCGCTTAAAAGCTCCTTCTCATCACTGCTTTTTGAATTGGTCCATTGAATTGTGCTAGCTAACAATAACACAAAAAAGTTGCAAATTGAATTCGTCTTCTACAATACATTTCAATAATTAGCGAATGTGAACGTTTCGAAAATTCTGATGCCAAATTTTATAAGAGTTGATTTTTTCATACGCTTGTAATGACATTTTTGGGTCTTTAAAACCGTCCGAAACTCCGAAATTTCATTTTTCTGAATTTTCCATAGTAGAAATATTGAATAAAATGATGATCCCATTTCGAATTAATTCATCACACACACATATATCAAAGAGGAAAATATGCTTGCAAAACAATTATTAATTTTTCAACACGACGAATATTTATATGTATAGAATACAATTTTTATGCATATAACATGTTATGAATATTATATATAGACAATGTTCATTTCAATAGCTTGGTTCTAATATTTTGATTCATTCATAAAGATGATTTGTGTTGAAATGACAACATTTGACTTTCAAAATTATCAATAGTTCGAAATAAATGTCAATAATAAACAAATTCATTTGTTGTCATGCGACAAACCTTCATAGCAAGGATCTCTTGTTCCAAATTTTTTGTTTTCACTGTTTAGCATTATTCCAATATCAGAGACGTGGGTGTTATTATATCATTCATCAAAATGTGTTTGTCTGAGTAACGCAACATTATGATTATGGTTAATATTAATTTGTCAATATCTATTATCTAATTTACTCTATCAATATTTTTCATACAACATGAAGATGTAATTCTGAAACTTTTATTGCCATCAACCAATAATAATTGAATGATGATATGGAGAAACTATTTTCTATTGGTCATTTATTGCATATACCTTTATTGACTTAAAAAAAAATCATTTTTTCAATTATGTTTTATCGATTATTAGATATTCAACACAACGATATAGGAGTGTATGTATGTAGGTAATCTTGTAATTGTCTGAGGAATAGTATTTCATAAATTTAGTTTTTTTGATGGAATTTATCCAGAACTTTTATTATTGAATTGTCTATAGCAAATTTTAATATACATTGATATCAATAACTCGAATGTAACTAATTGCAACTTTTGCTACTAATTTTTTTACATTTGCAACAAATACCCTGAAAATAAATGACTTTATCGTATTTTGCAGGTTTATTTGTTATATTCGAGTTATATAAGCGACAAAGCGTAATCCGAAAATGAATGTAAATGTTAGAGAACACTAAGATGTTTGTAGGAGATATATTGAAACAACCGTCATTTTCTAGGAAAAAAATAAAATTTCGGGAACTTACTTCAAATTGTTTTATTCAGTATTCCTAAAGTTTTATTTATAACAAACTCAGAATAATTCGATAATATGCTCAAATATCCTGAGTATGAAGGCTTTACTCAGAATTTTGAATATCTTACAATGGATTTTTATTAGAGTAAGTGAAAAACATCCTTTCACGAAAAGTTATTAGGTACATATCATGATTTTTTGATTCTTGTTTATTAATGTATATTCATAGTTTTCAACAACATTCATTTTTTTTGAACGTGTGATTATAAATATTCGATTAAATTCCAGAGGAGATTTAGTTTTTTAGAATCAATATTCAAATATCGCGAAACCCTAATTCCAAAAATTCAAAGAAGGAAAATTTCAAGTATGTATTTTCCAATACATATTTCTTTCGACTTTTTCTTCCATTTATAATATGTATAATACTCATATTTTAATAGACAATTTCAACGGCCAACGTTACTTGAATCAACAATCATGTAAATTAGAATCTTATCTATCACTTACAACAATATTATTGTCTATGATTATTTTCATATTATAACAAAGATTACATTCTAAGATTTAGAATAAAATCCCCACAATGATATCTCTCATAGAAACTAATTGTTCAAATTTATTCACTAGCAATCATAGAATCGATTCATTGGTTCAAATTCAGACGAAAAGCCAATGTTTCGCTTTGAATCTACCTATCAATTTGTTTCTTCTTATAGCATCGTGCTCCTCTTCAGGTGATATGCTTAGAGCAATTTTCTGAAATAAGAATTTTTCTGTTCAAGGCACATGATACGAGTACAATCGTTCAATTGTGGATATTAGGGAAACCAGGTAGAACGTCGAAATCACATACATGCATACCTAATGAAGAATAACTTGCAAACAAAATAGTTTGATGGGTGAAAAATCAAGTTTCAACTTGAATGTAATCTACAGAAATTGTTCCTACAAAGGAGAAGAGCAGTAAAGCAATAGTATGCACCACAACGGTCGATCGTTCGTTTGTTTGTTTAAAAGTAGGTATTTTCTTGAATGAGAGAGCTGACTTCATGCATACATAAGATATTCATAAGATAAGATATAGCATGGAGAATTAACATATAGGGTAAAGTGGGGTGAGATGGCCAGCCGGGAGAGATGGCCAACAGCTAAATCTCCATAACGCGTCGTTCTATGGCGCTGCTTGTCCTCCCCAGCGATCTTCGTATATGTGTGAGCAAGGCCCTTGTGTTTTCGAATACGTCAAGATGATATCGATACCTTTTTGCCAAACTATCGTAAGCCTCAACGTAGTACGTTGAGGCTTACGATAGTTTGGCAAAAAGGTATCGATATTAGAGCAGTCAGAAAATAAGAATACTAGCTCGTCCTTGTGAAAATATTCAATAGTTTCTTACTGACTACTACTGTGATTATGTAAAATTAAATTTATCGGTGATTTCAACGAATTAGGTGAGTATGATGTCCATTTTATAATTCTCACCTCCAAAACTTGTTGAAAAGCATGCAGTGGATTATTTTTTGCACGTGGCCATCTCTCCCTAGCGTTCGGGAGAGATGGCCATCAAACTGTAAGGATAGATGGCCATTTAGTTTTTACGTCTATTTCTTCACAGTTTGTCGCCCCTTCGAGTTTACTGCGCAAACATACCAAGGAAGTATAACAGAAAGAACTCAAATCATGGAAACTATACTCAAGAAAATCAAAGGCTAGCAATATAGACCAGGCAATAGAGATTTTTTCGTGACAAAAATCGTAGAAGAAAACCGCGAGTGGGAGGTTACGTGGGGTGGTCCGTGGATGTTCCGTGATATGTTTTCGACTCGCAAATGTCATATCTTTTCTTGTAATTGCGAAGAAACACAAAAAAAAACGGTGTTTTTTTAGTTTTTTGCTTGTAAAATCTGAACCAATGAAGCGGTGCTAATACTTTCAACAGACGAATTGTAGAGAATGAAAAGATGAAAAAAATGAGTGCTAGTGCAACTCAATCGGGTCATCATTACCGGACGAAAGCCGGAAAAACCGTGAAAATCAGCGTTTTTTCAAATCCTCATAACTCGGCCAATTTCGAAGTTGTAACGCTGGCTTTCCAGATGAAAGTAGTGGTTAATAGATACTTCTAGTGTGCATAACCCAGACGTTGTCCGACAAATAGTTTTTGCGTAATTGCGATTTGAATTATTTAAGGCGCTATTTTCCGGAAGAGCTGGATGCGTCGGAAGTAGTCCGATTTCAATTTGCAAAACGGATTTTGAAAGAAGAATTATAGTACTACAAAAAAGCAATCTTGATTTTTCGTTAAAATGCTTCAAAATAGGTGAAAAAAGCATGCAAACATGACCAAAATCAGCCGAATGCTCGATTGCAGTCAAGTAGTGGGGGTATATACGTAAATATTCGCGCCCGGCCTCAGCGCGATTTTCGTTCCCCGTGTTATACGTTCACATCCAGGAGTTCCCAACAACAATCATGCTGACAGAGACATTCCAACATTCCAACTATGCTGAGTGTTACGTTACAGTGATTCATAAAAGGGGACCACTGGAGAACTTCTAGTCAGTCTTGACATAATCGGGATCGTGAATTTATGTACGAATCGTTCTACATTTTCCATCCTTGTAAATCTTAAATGAACGCATTTTAACAAACCCAGTTGTTCACCACTAAAACGTAATTGGCGCAGTCGATAAAGGAGTTCTTGTGAAAGTTCTGAAGAGAAAACTACAAGGACCTGAACCTACCTTCCATTGGATCCATCAAGGACATCGAATGGAAATTGCAATTTTTGCTAAGTGGTGAGTTATACTGATACTTAAAATTTTTTTTACATTTTATGTCAGACCCTCCTGAATCCTTGTCCGATTCCATCATCGAAAACGACTCTGATTTGGAGCTAAATTCATCAAATTCTTTCAGAAGACTAAGTATTAAATCAATTTCAGAAACAACAATTAATAACATAGAGATGGCTTTAGTTCCGAAATTCGATTCTAGAGATTTAAGCATTATTCCTGACTTTGACGGGAGCCCAAATAAGCTCCATAGATTCATTACGACCTCGGAAGCTGTTTTAAAAAAATTTTTTGATGTGAATAATACGGATAATTTTCAAAATATAGTTTTGCTAAATGGCATACTAAATAAACTGCATGGTCGTGCCGAAGAAATTGTTGTAATTCATGGAGCAACGAACGATTGGTCAGAGATCAAAAATGCACTTATTTTGAATTTTAGTGATCAAAGGGATGAAAATAGTTTGAATCAAGATTTAGTCAATTCTAGGCAAAATTGGAATGAACCACCCAGGAATTTTACGAAAGAATTTTGCATTTATTGAATACCATTTGTAATTATATAGATCTGAGGTGTAACGATGCGGAAAAGGAAAGTAAAAGAACGTTTTTCAAAAATCAGGCTTTGAAAACTTTTCTTGCTGGATTAAGAGATCCTTTAGGCCCTATTATAAGAGCAATGAGACCTGCTACTTTAGCTCAGGCTCTACAATTTATAATTGAAGAAGACAATATTAGGCACCTTCAAAAAAGCAATAATTTCCAAACGCCCAGAAAAACTTTTAATACGAAGCAAATCCAAAATAACGCGAACTATAAAACATTCCATAGTGGAAATTCTAGATTTCAATCACCTCATTTTTCAGGTAATAATCAATCGTCATATTCTCAAAATTTTCAAGCTAATCATCAACAGTTTCCAAGTAAACCTATAACTTTACAAAGAAATTTTAATCATGTTACTCCAAGATTTCCTGGACATTCCCAAGTTTTCAAAGGACCTCAACAAAATTATCCAACTCCAATGAGTATTTCCACAAATAATACTTTCCCAAAATTTAAACAAAAATACCCATCTTAGAGAAATTTTCCGAATAGAAATAGAAATCAGGATTTCATCAATGAAGAATTATTTAACACGGAAAATTATGACCAAAATAACTTTGAATTCGAAAATAACTCTGCTGATCAAAATTTTCGGAATATTCAAAAAGAAAACCCATTGAGTTGATAGAATTTCATATTTCTAATAAACGAGAATTGCCGTTCATATCTATTCGAAACCCTCCTTTAAAACTACTTATAGACACAGGCTCAACAAAATCGTTCATAAATCCTGAACTTGCAAGAAAATTTTATTCAAAATTTATTTTCAAAAAATCTTTTACTGTTTCCACCGTTCACCAAAAATCAACCCATAATTTTTGTGCTAATATTCCAATTTTTCCTGAATTTAATCAACATGGTAATTTCGAATTTTACTTATTCAAATTTCACAATTTTTATGATGGTCTTATAGGACTAGATAACATAAAACTCCTGAATGCAACTCTAGATTTCCAAATTTCAAAGTTGAATACAGCTTCTTCTACCTTAGCGATTCATTATCGAGAAACTGCTAAGAAAATTCCTTTTAAAATTAAAGTTGATGCAAATTCAAAAATAATCACCAAAATTCCTGTAAAGCAAATATCTGGCGACATCATAGTTCCTAAACAAGTTATACAAGATTGCGAAATCCCTGAAATTTTAACTCTTTCTAACAAAGGATTAGCCAATGTGGAAATTTCGAATAGGACTAATGAAGATATAATATTAATTTTGAATAATCCAATTGAGTCATTTTGTTTCAATAATAACGATTTCGAAATATTTCAAATAGATACAAATATTCCATTAGAAAATACCGATATAGAAAAATTAATTAGAACCGCACATATGAATGACGAAGAAAAAATTCATATCCTCAAATTATGTAAAAAATATTCTGATATTTTTCATAGAGAAAATCAACCACTGTCATTTTCGAACCAAATTAAACATAAAATTAACACTAAAGATGATATTCCTGCCCATAGAAAATCTTACAGATACCCATATGTTCATAAAGAGGAAGTGAAAAATCAGATAAATTCAATGTTGAAACAAGGTATTATCAGGCCTAGTCAATCCCCTTGGTCATCTCCTATTTGGGTAGTTCCTAAAAAGATCGATGCATCGGGAAAGAAAAAATGGAGAATCGTAGTAGATTTTCGTAAACTCAACGAAAAAACTATAGACGATAAATACCCTATTCCTAATATTAATGATGTTTTGGATAAACTTGGAAAGTGTCAATATTTTACCACATTAGATTTGGCAAGTGGTTTTCACCAAATTGAAATGAATCCGGAAGATATTGCAAAAACAGCTTTCAACGTGGAAAATGGGCATTACGAATTTTTAAGAATGCCATTTGGTTCAAAAAATTCTCCTTCTACCTTTCATTGTGTGATGGATAATGTTCTCAGAGGATTAGTAAATTGCTTAGTCTATCTTGATGATATAATAATATTTTCGACTTCCTTGCAAGAGCACATTGTTAATCTGAGTAAAGTTTTCCAAAGGCTTAAAGATGCAAATTTCAAAATTCAATTGGACAAGTCCGAATTTTTAAAGAGAGAAGTAGCATATTTAGGGCACATAGTCACCCCGGACGGAGTGAAACCAAATCCCGATAAAATACTTGCGGTTCAAAAATACCCATTGCCACGTACCACCAAAGAAATAAAAAGTTTTCTAGGTTTAGTAGGTTACTATAGGAAATTCATTCGAGACTTTGCTAATATTACCAAACCACTAACTTCATGTTTGAAAAAAGGTGCAAAAATTGAACATACACCAAAATTCATTAATTGTTTTGAATATTGTAAAAATCTCTTAACAAATGAACCTATTCTTCAGTATCCAGATTTTTCCAAAGAATTCATTTTGACCGCGGACGCGAGTAACTTTGCTGTAGGTGCTGTCCTATCTCAAGGAATTGTAGGATCAGATAAACCAATTTCATATGCTTCACGAACATTGAATGACAATGAACAAAATTACAGTACCATTGAAAAAGAACTTCTTGCTGTCGTTTGGGCAACAAATACTTTAGGCCATATCTGTTTGGCCGAAAATTCAAAATTGTATCAGATCATAAACCTTTACAATGGATAATGTCACTCAAAGAACCGAACAGCAAACTTTTGAGATGGAGGTTAAAATTAGAGGAATATGATTTCGAAATCGTGTACAAAAAGGGTACCGCCAACACTAATGCCGATGCACTTTCTCGCATTGAAAATCAAAACAAAGAAATTTTTGAATATATGGAAAATTTTAATGAAGCTTTTCCAAAGTCAAACTTAAATGATGATAGTGAATCTATGATGGTAAACCTTGATGAATCTGATTTTCGAAATAATAAAACCGAAGGAAAATTATTATCATTTGAAAAATTTTTAGAACTTTACGAATCAAATAATATAGAAGATTGTGCTCACATTACTGAACGAGAAGGAGATCTTTTTGAATGTCCAGAATTTTACTCTTTAGCCCATTGTGTTTCAGAAGACCTCTATATGAATAAAGGCATTGCTTTAACATTCAAACAAAGATTTGGTCAGGTTCATAATTTGAAATCCCAAAATAAGAAAGTCGGAGAAATTGCTTCAATCAAGGTTAAAGACCGAAGAATTTATTATCTCATAACAAAGGAATTCAGTTACGAGAAACCTGAATACGAAACGGTCTTCCAAACACTTGTTAATTTCAGAAAATCGTGTGAACAGAATGGAGACAGATATCTAGCGTTACCAAGAATTGCAAGCGGACTTGATAAACTGACTTGGCGACAAATATTTGAGATGATAAAGTTCGTATTCGCGGAGAGTAACATGAATATCGCAATTTATTCCTTACCACAACAAAACCAAGAAATATCCGTAGAAGTCATCAACGAGGAAATATCGGATGACAATACCGTTCATTCCACTCGTGAGAACCCAATTCAGGAGATCCCCATTTCGGAAAAAGCGTTGAACGTCTTCGACAACCAAATAGTTTTTGATTTCGTGTTTCATTCTCCAGCTGAAGCTAGAGTAGAAAAAATTTTTCCAAACGAACAAAGAATTTTCGCTCAATTATCAATCAATAATTTAGAGAAAGGGATAATAGAATTTTTCAAAACCTATATTCGCCCAAAAATTTTATACGCTTTACATTTTAAGGAAGATAAGCACTACCTCGTTATTTGCGAAATTTTGAGGAAAACTTTCAAACAATCTGCTTTCAATTTAGTTAAGTGCAATGATATATTAGAAGATGTAACAAATGAGGATTTGCGAATTCAAACCATTCAATTCATGCACGAAGCCAAAACCAATCATAGAGGAATCATTGAAACCATCGCTAGAATCAGAAGAACATCTTATTGGCCTAGTATCCAAAAAAACGTCACTGAATATATCAATAATTGTGAAATTTGTCAGATAAATAAATACGATCGAGATCCTCCATGTCAAAAGCTTATGCTTACTCCAACACCGTCTACACCATTCGAAGTTATTCATATTGACACCTTCCAAGCTCAAAATAAAAAGTTTTTAACGATTATTGATGCCTTCTCAAAATACGCACAGGCCTACCCATTGATTTCTCTAACAGGTATCGAAGTCGTACGTTCACTTTTGATATTCATGACACATCATGGTTCGCCTTCAACAATAATAATGGACAACGGAAGAGAACTAAAAAATGGTGTTATTACAGAATTTTTGAAAATCCATCAGATCACCTCTCACTATATAACCCCTAATTATCCTCAATCAAATGGATTAATTGAAAGATTTCATTCAACACTTATAGAACATCTGAAAATAGTAAAAATTCGGGAGAAAGAAATTAGTAATATTGAGAATTTGATGCCTTATGCAATTTTCGGCTATAATAACTCAATCCATTCATCCACGTAACAAAAACCTATTGATGTTATTAATGGCCATCTCGACACAAAAGACCCATTGAATATCGATATTAACGAAAAATTAGTGAATAATTACATTGAAAATCATAGAGAAAAAACTATAGAAATCTACAAAAAGTTGAATGAAGAAATGAGGAACAGAAAAATACATTTGATTGAAAAACATAATGAAAAAAGGCATGAACCCCTTGATTATAAATCAAACGCGGTAGCATATCGTAAAGTTAAGTCAAACATTAGAAATAAGCTCACTCCAAAATTTGCGAAAGAGAATGTTTTAACTGATGCAAAAATTAAAATTCATAGTGATACTAAAATAATTCATAAGCAAAATTTGAAAAAACCAAAATCTAAATCCAAAATACTTTTACAGGATGCTCCTAGTGCATCTAGTAGCAGCCCAGGAAATAGATATAACGAATCTCCAAGAGAATCCAGGAATCCTCCCGATTTACCTGGGCAAAGCCAAAATTAAAACAAAATCCCACGATTTCATACATTTTTACGATGTCGAACCAATCATCGTTGAACTGAATTATCTCCAAAATCAATATTTGAATGTAAAAGAATCCCTTCTAAATAAAACAAAAAGTATATTTTATGAAGAACTGGAAAATCATGGAAAAATTTTTGAGTATCAATTTAATGTTGCGAAACAAAAATTGAATAGTTTAATTCCGAAAGGGAGAACAAGAAGAGGTTTAGTTAATGGCTTGGGTACAATTATCGAGAGTATCTCAGGAAATTTAGACGCTGACGATGCAGTTTATTATGAAAAAGTGCTGAGAAAACATAAACAACCAAAAAGAAGTAATTTCCAAATTAAATTCTCAAATTTCGCTAACAGGAGAAGTGATTGATGATAACTTCCCAGTTCGAAAGAATCTATGGAAAATTCAATAATCTTGAGGAGAATTTTTATTTTTTCATGAGAATTAAAAATATTGTGGATTAAATTGGAACGTTAGTCAATATTTTTATGATAATGATCGATGAAATCGAAAATGCTATCAGTTTCTCAAAATTAGGAGTTTTACATCAGCATAATCAAAATTTGCGAATTAAAATCAATCATCACGAAGATATCAAAACAAAATACCCAGAATAATTTAATGTTCACGAATGAAGAAGATTTCCATAATTTTTATGAATTAATCAAAGTAGATGCATACAAAATTCAATCTAGAATTGTTTTCATTTTACATTTTCCAATTATGAATTCCCAATTATTTTCTTATTATCACCTCCATTCCATTCCAACGATTAATAACACCATAATAATACCCAAAAACACCTATCTGACATTAAATGAAAAACTGTATCAGTATACCTCGTCCTCTTTTGTGAAAATGCAAAACCTTCTACTACATTCTACTGTGAGGAGAACAACCTCGATCCAAGGTGGAGGACTATATTTTCAAAATACCAACAACTTCAGAATCCACTTGAAAAATGTTTCGCTGGACCAGATCCACAACCTCAAGAAGAGACAAGAAGAAATTCAATCCATCATCGTGGAAACACAGCCTGAAAGTTCAGTTCATGGAGAACTTATTGGAATTTTATATATATTGATTTTTTGGTACTTATTATTTTCTGTTACAAGAAAGCGAAAGAATGTTGGAAATCCAGAAAACCAACTGCAGGACCAGAACCGACAGCGGCCGTTCAACAACCCAGCAAACCCTTCATCACCCCCTGAGGCAACTTCTGAGGAGGGAGGTGTTATACGTTCACATACAGGAGTTCCCAACAACAATCATGCTGACAGAGACATTCCAACATTCCAACTATGCTGAGTGTTACGTTACAGTGATTCATAAAAGGGGACCACTGGAGAACTTCTAGTCAGTCTTGACATAATCGGGATCGTGAATTTATGTACGAATCGTTCTACATTTTCCATCCTTGTAAATCTTAAATGAACGCATTTTAACAAACCCAGTTGTTCACCACTAAAACGTAATTCCCGCGTCTGCCGGCTACCCCACTAACCGTCCCAGATGGGGCACTGAGCCGGTTTTGGTCATGTTTTCACGTATTTTTCACCTATTTTGCAACATTTTAACGAAAAATCAAGTTTGCCGTTTTGTAGTACTATACTTCTTCTTTCAAAATCCGTTCTGTAAATTGAAATCGGACTACTTCCGACGCATCCAGCTCTTCCGGAAAAAAGTGCCTTAAATAATTCAAATCGCAATTTCGCAAAAACTATTCATCGGACAACGTCTGGGTTATGCACACTTGAAGTATCTATTAACCACTACTTTCGTTTGAAAAGCCAGCGCTACAACTTCGAAATTGGCCGAGTTATGAGGATTTGAAAAAACGCTGATTTTCACGGTTTTTCCGCCTTTCCTCCGGTAATGATGACCCGATTGAGTTGCACAAGCACTCATTTTTTCATCTTTTCATTCTCTACAATTCGTCTGTTGCAAGTATTAGCACCGCTCCATTGGTTCAGATTTTACAAGCAAAAAACTAAAAAAACACCGTTTTTTTTGGTGTTTCTTCGCAAATACAAGAAGAGTAATGATATTTGCGAGTCGAAAACATATCACTGAACATCCACGGACCACCCTACGTAACTCCCCACTCGCGGTTTTCTTCTACGATTTTTGTCACAGAATGACCCTTTTTCTGCTCTATTGCCTGGTCTAATAGGGCAAAGTACACGGGTGGATTATTCGTACAGTTCTGATACGTAGAGATTTCATTTGACAGATCCAGATATGGCATTTTACACCAAAAACGGATGGATTTGATACCATTAACGCAATGATATACGTACGAATTTGGCTCGCCACGTATCAGATATGACAGATAATGCGCCCGTGTATGTCGCCCTATTAGAAGCTGTCAGAAACGGAGCCTCAAAAACTTATAGTATTCCTAGGAAGACCCTTGAGAGGAAAGTGGAAGAAAGATCCGTAAAGAAAACCAAACAGAAAGAAAAGGGCGCTCCAAAAAAGGAAATTCCAGGAAAAAAAAATTTTCGAAAAATAAAACGCTCACCTCCGCCAAGTTCTGATGAGGGGGGGAATATAGACGTCCAATATAAAGAGAAAAATCTGAAGTGGATGACACCGAATGTTCAGGATGTGGAGAAAGCTACATCAGCTCCCGGAAAAAAGACGATTGGTTGCATTTCATAATATGCCAGATGTGGTTTCATGAAATTTGCTCTTCTTTTTCGAACACTTGTCAAAATTGTGGTAAAACCGCGTTAAAAAAAAAAAAAATTAATGTTAAGGAAGAATATTTTATTTCACCCTCATAAAAGGTTTGTTTTTTCAGTTTATTTTGATTTTTACTGAATTCATAAATAATAAAACGAAAATTTTAAAAGTATTTTGACGCTATTTATTCACCTACCAAAACATTAAAAAAAACTCGCAGGGGCATACTTCGCAAAACGGTGGCCATCTCATCCCACTTCACTATATGTTAATTACAACATAACACAAAAAAATCGAGAAAAGTACAGACGTGGAAGGGAAGCTTTTGCGCGCTTGTTTCTGTGTACTTAACAGGCACTCGGTGTTCATTGTCAGGTCATTTCATTTTCATAAACTTAAAAAGAAGAAATAACCAAATTATTATTGAGAAAACTCAATTTTTATTATCTTATGAAACAGCTAAAAAGCTGAATTTCTACATAACTTATTTTCACTATGCCCTACATTATGTGCACACCATATCTTTCATCGAATAGTTTTGGAAAATAATTTTGAAAAATTCTTCTAGTGCAATCCAAACGAAATTTCAGATTGAATTTTGCATCGTTACCTCACAATTAACTACAATGTTCCAATTCAATCGGTATTTTTCGAATGAAAATTTCAAAATTCTATGCCTTTTCTTTCGAGAGTTTTTCGTTTTTCCGACCGGCCGACGGGAGAACACAATTAAATTCGACCACGAATTCTTTATCTGCGATCTAATCGTTTGAGACCACTCTCGGGTCAAAATTCGAAATTACAGACATTTTGGGCAAAATGATAACTCTCTTGTTCATAGAAATAAGCGCTCAAGAATGACTTGAAATACAAATAACAAAGTATGTTTTTTATTCAAGGGTGGAATAAGAACCAGAATGAATAATATATGATATTGAGCATGTATTCCGCATTTCTTCATTGAAAATAATGAACACACATCTTGACAAAAACATTGTTAATAAAAACCTAAAATTGGTATTCATATTCGTAAAGCAGAGAACAAAACCTTCATGCAAATTTCAAAATCACAACAACAGAATTTGTTTAGGTTTCACTCACCTCTGTGAATGTTCCAGGTGTTCTCATAATCTGTATTATGGCACACAATGGTATCATCGCTATAGATGAAAGTGTCAAACCCCAACCCACCCATTCAGCCCAATTTGGATAGAAGTAGTCATTGTATTGCAAAGGTTCATGGTATAAAAGTCCGAATAATACAACGGTCTGAAAGAGAGAAGATAAAAACGAAATCAAATTTCCTTAGGATCTCCGCTCGTATAACTTTAGTTCAGATAGTATTCATTCGCTCTCATTTCAGGTCATCTGACTTTGATCGGATAGAGACCTAAAGGCTATAGGGTCATCCAAATGTAAAGTATCATGCGGACGTTTTCGCCACATAACACACATCGGAAAAGTCTAGGGATATTTTTATAAATAGACGTTTTTTATTTTTTTCAGTTGATTCAGGGAAAACTAAAATTATAGAGAAATGAGTAAATGTTTGATATGTAATAAAATTGAATTTTTGCATGGAACGAACACAAATATTTGAAAAAAAATAAATGAAGTATAAACCATAATTTTGCAAGCTATACGAAAAAAAATGATCAATTATGCGAAAAAACTAACTAATGAAGAGTATGAAGAGTAACCACCACGTTGGTTCAGAACATCTCTACACCTATTGTTCATAGTCAATGTCCGATTGAGATATACCTGCCCATTCTGTGGTTAGAAGCTCTCGGAACTGAAGAGCATTTCGGCTATTGCCCATAAGGGGAGTAATTCTACCTTGAAGCATGTCCCACACAAGCTCAGTCGGATTAAGGTCCGGGGATTGTGCGGGCCATGGCAATGCTTCAATACCCTCGTTTTCTAACCCGTTCGTCACAATCGCAGCAGGGACGACAATTATTATGCATTAGGCAAAAGTTCGCACCAACAGCACCAGCAAATGAAGGCACAATGGGTTGAAGAATATTATCTACATACTGCTGACCTGTGAGGAAACCATTTGGAATAAGGAGGTCGGTTCTGCCGCCTATAATTATTCCGTCCCATTCCATTATTTTACCGCTTTTGTATTTGCGAACTTCCTGAACATTTCTTAAACGTTCCACGTTACCGGAGCGCCTCCACACTCGTGTCCGATGAGAATCTGGATGAAATCCAAATCTGGATTCATCAGTGAACCAAACTATTGGCCAATCATCTGCATCTCAATATTGATATTCTTCGCATCAGTCTACTCTGGCAGCGCGATTGCCTCTAGAAATAGATGGACAACAACTTGGTCTTCGAATATGAAGATTGGCTTAGTGGAGATGATTTCTCACATAATCTCGCCCAATGGTTATGTTATGCGCACGCTGCAATTCAATAACCAATTCAGGTGGTGTTATTGTAGGGTGTCTTCTAACACTTAGCAGTGAAAATCTACCCTGAGTTGCCGTTGTACAGCGTCTACGCCCTAGATGTTGTTCAGCCGGACTTCCTATTTCCCTGAAACGCCTCCATAGTTATCGTTATAGTTAGGAAGGGGGTTACGTTCCACTGCGACCTCAAGGTCTATTGTGCCCCCCATCAGAGCCGTATTCGCAAATGCGCTACCTACAGCTCGCCCTCCAGCTCCAGAGCTCCAATGAACTCCAGTATCTGAAAGGGCTTCAAGGAGGTTAGATCCTCATTCCTTCTGTAATTCTTTTGTCCAAGACATTCTTTGCGCTGGTTTGCAATGGCGAGGCATTCTGTAACCAGGTGAACAGGAGTCTCCTCCTCTTCACCACAGAATCTACACTCGTCTGTTTCTGTTAAGCTCATTCTCATCAAAAGCTTCTTAAGGCGACAATGTCATGTGAGGAAGCCAGTGAGTAGGCGTAACTTGTTCTTACTGAGATCCAAACGCCTCCATAAACAACTAATGACTCATTGGGAAACACCTATCCGCTGAGCTACTTCGAATTGTCGCAGGCCAGCTTGAAGAAGGCCTACTGCTAGATTCATTTCGTCTGAACACAAATGTCGTCGTTCCATAGTAGAACACAATATTCTCAATGCAACAATACTATTGATGAACATTATAGACAGAATTAAATCGAAATACTTAGTACTTATAGAATTTACTTTTCATTATCATGTTTGTCAATTTTCTTCATTATACAGGGTGTCCGGGAAAATGTGGGAAATCTCTCGTATTCAGATAAAACATGGAAAAATAAGATGACAAGTTTCCATAATTTTTTTTCCTGGCGGCCCTCTCTACGGAGATACGGCCTCCTAAATGACGCCACTGGAAATTCATTTTACTGATCATCTAATGAAAATTTGATATGATAAACAGTAGTAAGGACCCCTCAAAATACTGCCCTTAAATTTAAATTAACTCGTTTAGTTTACCAGGGGCGGAATAGGTTGTACATTTCAATGCTTACATTTTTAACACCCTGTATGATGAGGAGTTAAAAAAAACAAATTTGGATATCTTGAATATTAAGCAAAACAGAAGGTACTCTTGTTTATTGTCGATTAAATGAACCGTTTTCGAAAAACATAATAATAAAAGAATATTTCTATTAAAAAGAACCATGAATTATAATTTTTTTTTGTCTGCAACAAAGTGTTATACGAAAGTTATTCAAGAAACAAAAAAGTTTTAGTTTATGTTATTGAATTCCAAAAAAATTGTCTCTCATCACATCACAATGAAATGTATGTATTTTTGTTAAGGTGCCTTTCTGGGTCAAAACTGCATTGTTAAGAATCTTTGTAATTTTGTCGGATTCAATAACGTAAACTAAAACTTTTTTGTTCCTTGAATAACTTTCGTATAACACTTTGTTGCAGACAAAAAAAATTATTATTCATGGTTCTTTTTAATAGAAATACAAAAGTTACTTCTTTTATTATTTTGTTTTTCGAAAACGGTTCATTTTATCGACAATGAACAAGAGAACCTTTTCTTCAGCTTAATGTTCAAGGTATCCAAATTTTTTTTTTTTTGACTCCTTATATACAGGGTGTTAAAAATGTAAGCATTAAAACGTACAACCTAGTCCGCCCCTGGTAAACTAAACAAGCTAATTTAAATTTAAGGGCAGTATTTCAAGAGGTCCCTACTATTATCATATAAAATTTTCATTAGATTATATCAAGTAGTTTAAAATTTATTCCAGTAAAATGAATTTCCAGTGGCGTCATTAAGGAGGCCGTATCTCCGTAGAGAGGACCGCTAGGAAAAAAAATTATGAGAACTTGTCATCTTATTCTTTTATGTTTTATCTGAATCCGAGAGATTTCCCACTTTTTCCTGGACACCCTGTATATTATGTTTCACATTTTTTCCGGAAAAAGGCTTATTTAAACGGGGCAAATGAACTGATCAGTACGTTAGTAGTACAATTTAAAGATAAAAAAGTTTCTTTTGAGGCTTGTATGACTTTGTACGAATAGCCCTAGACTTTTCCCGATGTGTATTTATTTTATAAGATAGGAGGTAGATCGCGAGTCGGATACTATAAGGTTACTGAGTATCCGATTTTTAGTTGCAGTCCTTTCATCACAGTGAAAAAAATGCATCCTCGTGCAGGATGAAACTTTTTTGTATTCTATGGGGTGAATATTCAAAACGTGGAAATGGCTTCAGAAGGTGTTCATTTAAGTAATTTTCCTCGCAGAGTAGTAAGTTTTGATAGAGTTACTGTGTATAGATAAAACATTGAAGTTGGGATAAGACGTACGATCCAGTTGCTATTGGAATACATAATTTCAACCACCCCTTCAAATGTTCACGTTTTTGAAATTTTAACAAGATTTCAGAAAAAAACCAGTTCTACTAGTCCTAGGACTTTGAAAGGAATGGGTCGACTTTGATTATGGGCTTATTCGACTTGATGATCTCATCATAAATTTTTCACGAGATTGTCATTGACGATAATCCCTTTCGAAAAATAGGACAAATTGGCATAAAAAGGCGTACTTTTGACAGTCTGCAATTACCATCTCTTGATATTTATTTGAGCTCTTTTACGATGGCTCTTTTTAAACTCCATATCAATGAAAAATTTTAATCTGGAATCATTAGCAAGGACCTCTCAATATTCGATAAAATGTATCAGTTTCATTCTTACAATAATGAAAAGCGGACTGATGAATTTCCAGCATATCCTCCAATACAACCCTGGTTTATGACCAAGCATCGCCTCAACATCTTGTGTGAATCTTTCCAAACCTAAAACTTCTAATTTTAATACTTTTGAAACATTTTATTTCTGAGTCTCACCATAAAACCATGAAACTGCAACAGCCTCGAATAAAGCAGAACACAGAAGTGATATGCCTGCAGCGTATGTGTCGAAGAGATGAAACATATATATACCACCCTAAAATAAAAATCAAATATGTCTAACGAATACAACAATTTATGCTAAAATCCTACCGGCGTAACATTTATCATCGCTACACAAAACGAAGCAGTGATGACGATGAGTGTGAATACTTCCCTACCAAACTTCCTCTTTTTGAAGAAAAAACTGAACTCATCCATCAATCCTGTTATGACGCATTCCAAACCCCCCATCTGAAATTTGCTCGAATTATTCTTGGAGTCATAAAATTGATGACTTCCTTACTCCTGAGTCTAATCCCAGCATGATTAACATGAAGAAGAAAAGCATGGACCAAACATATGATCCTGGCAAAGTGGCAACAGCTTCGGGGTACACTTGGAATACTAAACCTGGACCTTGTTCGGGAAAAATTAAGAATCATTGAAGATCTGAGCTCAGATTTTCCATACAATGCAGTGTAATCTTGTAGAATAAATATTATCTATTATTCTTCATGTGTTTGTTGTATCTATGTTCTTCGCTATATGGGCTTATAGAGTGCTTTGAATTGACAGTTTCAATTATAAATTTGTCACACAATATTTCTTTAATTGGAATTCAGACTAACTGGTTTAATAGCATTGTTTTTTATTTCATTTCAGGTTAGTAATTTAAAATTTGTTTATAAGAAGAGTTTGTGAATAATTTTCTGACATTAGCAGTAGAAGAAATAAATCATTTCAGATTTGATGACATCAAAACTTTTATTTCTCCACTAATAAAGAAAGGATTTTTATAATCTTATAACATAATATGCAGAAATGATATCGACCTCAGCAGTCAGTCCCATTAGCGCAAATTCATGTCATCTTTTCATTAATCCATATACCTATACTATCCTCTAAGAAACTTCAAGATTCGAAATAATAAAAAAAATTATAAAAAGCACTGCCATCTCTCGTTCATCCACCTTGTAGATTCGCATTATCCAGTTTTGCCAGTTTTAGAAACCAATTGAAGAAATGTTTGACAGCTGTCAAAAAATTAGGGGGTACTCACTGAAGATGAGGAGAATCTGCTTATCTTTTTGAAGGAACAGACACATCCCTTGGAGGTACATTTGCTCAGAAGAATACGGGCAAGTGGACAATAGTACGAGGAACAGTAATAAGCATTCGGTTTTTTCAGGAAAAAGCAAAATTTAAAAGGGAGGAAGAACTTTTATACAGGGTCTTTATAAATGATTGTTACATCCCAGTCGGCTTTTGATTATTGTTTGCCGCTTCTCATTCTATAGTTATCATAGAATTTCGAAAGTAACAGCCACTATTTTTGAGCGCTCGTACTACTTACACGAGGGCTATATCATTTCGTCACGATGTCTGTATTTTTCGAATTTTGAGCCGAAAATGGTCTCAATCGACTATGTTCGACTCACTCTCCTGATGACGAATCCGTCGAAAAATTCGAGTCTGTCCGTGCGTCCGTAAGCACGATAACTCTCGAACGGATCAACCTAGAGACTTGAAATTTTCAGCGTAGGTTCAGATCCCAAATGCCTCGGTTGAGTTCGTTAATGGGCAGAATTTCACCACGGGTTCTGTGAATATGGCCGTTCAAAATTTTGTTCTCCTGATTACTTCGAAACTACGAATTCGATCGAAATGAAACTTTGCACTCAAATGGAGAATGAGGTGTTCAAGTTACACGTGAAATTTTGTCCAGATCGCATGACTAGAACCATAGAGACCATAGAAAATTGTAACTTTCGAACGGAAAGGCCTAAGAACTTTAAATTTTCAGGGTGGGTTTGGATCGCGAATATCGCGGTCACGTTCATCAATGAGCAAAATTAGACTAGGGGTTCCGTAAATATGGCCGTTCAAAATTTTTTTTTTCTGATAGTTTCGAAACTACTGATCGGATTGGAATGAAACTTGTACCTAGCTGAGGAATAATGTATTCAAACTATGTGCAGAATTTTGTCCATATCGCATCACCAAGACCATAGATACCGTAGAAAATTCTAGCGAATTATCGAGAAAAAATTGGTCAGCTGAAGACATAAAGTCTGGAGTTTCGCCTAAGTTTCAGAATTTTGTTGACAGCTGTCAAAAATTCCTTCAATTGATTTCTAAAACTGGAAAATGCGAATCTACCTACAAGGTGGATGTACGAGCGCTCAAAAGCTCCTGCCTTCACGGCAGTGCTTTTCGTAATTTTATATTTTTCATTCGCGCAGAAAACAAATTATGTGGCTGGAGTACAAGTGTGAAACAGTATGCATATGGAGCGGCAAAAAAATGGATATTTCCAAGCCCACTTCGATGTTACAATGATTTATCCTGTATTATCAGGTCCTTCTCCTGTTGATACTCAGACCAGGTTAGACATCCTATTTGATCAGGACAAAATGCATACCTGAGAAAAACGGATCTCACTGTATCTGACAACAGTGACAACGACATGTGGTCAGTGTGGGAATCACCAAAGTCCTCAACGACTCTGGAGAAATCACCGATCCAAGAATAGATACGAAAGAAAACAAACCAATGATGCTATTCAAATTACCTAGGACAGACAAGAACAAAGATATCTACAGTTCACGTTTCTTGATCCACTTCTGAATCAGAGCCACAGGAGTCCTAAAGATGGACATTGAAATGTGTCAAATGCGCAGAAGATCATGTGTCTGATGATTTCAACAAATAAATGAAAAAATATACAAAGCACTGCCGTGAAGTCAGGAGCTTTTGAGCGCTCGTTCATCTACATTGTAGCTGTTACAGAAATACTAGGAATTTTTATTCTATAATTCGTTGGAATTTGAAATGTTTCAGAATATATATAAATTTCCATTGAAGTACGACACTTCGTCGTCGTACAAGTACGTTGTCGAATCCGTAGTTTTGAAATGATCAAGAAAACAAAATTTCAACGACCATATTCACGGAATCCCTGGTCGAATTTTGACCAATAACAAACCTAACCGCGGCATTCGATATTCCAACCTACCATGAAAATTTCAAGTCTCTAGGTCGTTCCGTTCGAGAGTTATCGTTATCGTTATCGTTATCGGATCGACAGACTCGTCATCAGTGTGTCGAACCCTGTCGATTGAAACCGTTTTCGGCTCAAAATTCGAAAAATACAGACATCGTGACGAAATGATATAGCCCTCTTGTAAGTAGAACAAGCGCTCAAGAAAAGGACAGCCTTTAGTGTGCGTTAGCTGCAAAATAGACAGAGGTGTTTGAAAAAAAGCTACACAAATAAAAAAAATCGATTCTTGAGTGAACAGATTCAACATTGACATAAGACATTCAGGAAGCTACGGCGACAAAAACAAGCAACAAAAACGTTCACAGCAAGTATGGTGGACAAAAATGTTTCACCGGCTAGATTAAAGCAATCAATTCGCACCAAGAACAGCTCGGAATCGTCCAAAATAGGCTGAATCATGAACATAAAAGGGAAGCGAATAGACAAACAAATATAGTGAAGAATGAAATAAAAAAGTACATAAACGAAAAATGGCAGGTACTCCTAGAAAGAATTAGTGAGTACTTTGAAGATCCATCGGTGAACTCAAGACCTCTATGCAAATTCGGAAGAGTCTATATTAATGAAAGAGGGTCTATGGTTTACCTATGTGCGGGCATCACGTTCAAACGACCAAATTCAATCATTCTTGTTTATTTGTGTTCATTATTATCAGGTCAAGGTTTATACAACGAAATATTTCCGAAAAAACTGTACGTAAAAAAAATGGCTTTCTTTTTCCTCCAACCAAGCGAACAATCATGGATTACTTTCATTTCATGAGGATATTGACAAGTTTATCGTGTTTCTAGGAATTGCATAGAAGTTTATCTCTGTGTTTGATATATATCGTTGTTGTATTGTGAGATAGTTATTGTGATTGATGAAAATACCATCAGTGAGGCGTCCAAATATTCGTCGGTGGACTTAAGACGAGTTCGTAATGATCGAGACAATGAGTTTAAAGAAGAGCGCAGGCCGCGAGTGGAAGCAAACAGAATGAGAGGTTCTCAATCAAGATCTGTCCCAGCTCCGGAAGAATCGATATTATCGATCTCAGGCGAAATACAACAAAATATAGATTCCAATGAAATGATCAACTTTGAGCGTTTGGCATTTAGATATGATCCCACAGTCGATTATGCTAGCAATATATTGGTGTCTTTTGGAAATACGAGCACTATTTGTCAATACTGCAATGCTCTGGGATATCGAAACGAACCCCTTGGATTATGTTGTTACAGTGAAAAAATCAAATTGCCACAACTGTTAACGCCACCTGAAACTGATAACCTCTATCTGAACATTTGTTGCAGGATATGCAGCATTACAGAAGAGTGTTTCTTACAAATGATATTTGGTTCAAACATAATTGAGGAACGAGATTTAAACAACACTAGTGGGCGTGGGGAGGGTGAGGGTAAGGGTAAGGGTAAGGGTAAGGGTAAGGGTAAGGGTAAGGGTAAGGGTAAGGGTAAGGGTAAGGGTAAGGGTAAGGGTAAGGGTAAGGGTAAGGGTAAGGGTAAGGGTAAGGGTAAGGGTAAGGGTAAGGGTAAGGGTAAGGGTAAGGGTAGGGGTAAGGGTAAGGGTAAGGGTAAGGGTAAGGGTAAGGGTAAGGGTAAGGGTAAGGGTAAGGGTAAGGGTAAGGGTAAGGGTAAGGGTAAGGGTAAGGGTAAGGGTAAGGGTAAGGGTAAGGGTAAGGGTAAGGGTAAGGGTAAGGGTAAGGGTAAGGGTAAGGGTAAGGGTAAGGGTAAGGGTAAGGGTAAGGGTAAGGGTAAGGGTAAGGGTAAGGGTAAGGGTAAGGGTAAGGGTAAGGGTAAGGGTAAGGGTAAGGGTAAGGGTAAGGGTAAGGGTAAGGGTAAGGGTAAGGGTAAGGGTAAGGGTAAGGGTAAGGGTAAGGGTAAGGGTAAGGGTAAGGGTAAGGGTAAGGGTAAGGGTAAGGGTAAGGGTAAGGGTAAGGGTAAGGGTAAGGGTAAGGGTAAGGGTAAGGGTAAGGGTAAGGGTAAGGGTAAGGGTAAGGGTAAGGGTAAGGGTAAGGGTAAGGGTAAGGGTAAGGGTAAGGGTAAGGGTAAGGGTAAGGGTAAGGGTAAGGGTAAGGGTAAGGGTAAGGGTAAGGGTAAGGGTAAGGGTAAGGGAAAGGGTAAGGGTAAGGGTAAGGGTAAGGGTAAGGGTGAGGGTAAGGGTAAGGGTAAGGGTAAGGGTAAGGGTTGGGTAAGGTTGAGGTTAGTGTTACGTGGTGAAGTATGTTGGGTTGCTGACGCGAGTTCGTTTTGTGGGTGATGTGTCCCGTCAAGAGGTGACATCCTGCGAGAAGAACATACAACAGTGACTTCACTGTGAAAAATTCATCATTCTTTGCAAGTGATTTGACAGAACCATCTCGTCGTGCAAATTTCGTAAATTTCTTCTAATTTACGCAATTATTCGTCTTCTGTTAATCTTCACCATTCGGTCAAACCGGATTCGTTTCATCATCTTTTTTGCCGTTTTTTAACGCCGCTTTGTGTCTTCTGATAGCATCAATTGAGCAACTTTGAGTTAAGTGCCCTTTAGTTTCATCAAGACTGAGTGATAACTCCGGATCTGAGCTGAAATAGTGTTAATCCTCTTTTTTCTCTCCTTCAACCCCATTGCAGGGGCAGCTCGTGGTGATTCGCTGAGATTCGGTCAGCACCCTTTTGGGGTGAGTACTCTATCCACTCGAAGTGCCCAGTTTCACCTTAAATTCACCCGAGGGTAGTCGCAAACCATTTTTCCGACTATTCAGTTAGGATTAATAATAATAATAATCCAACGTATACCTTAGGCGCTGGTCTCCTCGAAACGCATCGGTCGACCGAGGACGTGCGGTGACGTCGTACGCGGAGACGCCTCCGTCAATTTTCGAATTATATGCAAAATTAAACAAAGTAACTCTTTATTTATCTTTAAAACGTGTAGAAGCGCGCGTGTAGATTGCGAAATGAATTTCAGGGAGACCGTGCGCCCGTTGCCAATGACCGACAGCCTTCCGTATGACGTCACCGCACGTCGTCGGTCGACCGATGCGTTTCGAGGAGACCAGCGCCTTAGCCACAGCAACGCGTGGCCGGATCTGCAAGTGCTGAATAAAAGGAAGAGCAAGGCCACAGCAATTCATGTACTACAAGGATACATCGGAAAACTCTAGTTCAAGTAAGGCCGACATTATGGAAAAAATGAAATTGAAAATTTTTTCTGGATTGTGCTACATTGTCCAAAAAAGAAGAATTCCATTTCTCGAAAAACTCTTATAATGAGTTTGGTCAGCGCCATCATTTCTGTTTAACGAAATTTTGCCGGATGGAGATGAGACTACTAAGCATTGTGTGGTGAATATTACAACGTTCATCACAAAATTTCTTTCTGTTTCAGAAAAAAAGTTCAAATGTTAATTTTTAATGTTTAAATTTTCAGTCATGACATTTGAACAGTGATAGATAATCTTATAATCCAACTTGTGCTGCGGTGTGCTATTCGAGACGACGTGTCAACCGAAGATCGTCCTCAACGGGAGGTAAAGAAAATGGACTTTTTCCAATTGTTTCCACATGTGCTTACCTACGTTGTTCTACTCAAGCACAACAACTTCTTCGAACATAAAAATGATACCAGACGACAAAACTTGCAGTACAACCAAACTAATGTGCTAGTTGGGGCGAATTAAAACTGTACAAAAATAAAAATACTTCCTTAGAGGGTTAGCCGAAGATCGTCCGGGAAGAGTGGCGGTAAAAACATTTTTGTTTTCACCAGTCAATTTTTTTACTACTAGCTAAACAACTGGAAAAATGATAGGAAATCAGAATGCGGCTCATATTCAAAATAAAAACATCGTTTTAAGAAATGCAAAATTCCAGAACCTGATATATAATCAAATTTCATAACTTGTGTCGAATTATTCTAATCTAGACGAATCAGAACTGTACAGAGGATTATCCAATGATCGCTCGTGAAGAGCGAGGGTACAAAATTTCGAAGTGCCCGACAATTAAACACTACCATTGCGTCTATGTACAATCAGATCCCAGCGGTCCCACAAATCACTGTCAGGCTCATTGGTCAAGGAAGTGGCACAATTTTTATATTGAATATATTGTATCACGTCATTTCACCATAACAAAAAGTTGTGCCCAACTAGCACAACCTAGCACAAGTGAATAAATTTCTAAAAGTCAAAGTTTGGCAAACCCTCGAGAGAGGGGTGGAGTTATCAGGTTATGAAAGTTTGCATCTAAAAAAAAAGATTCTTTTATTTTGGATCTATCTACTGCGAATTACGACTGTCTCACGTCAATTTGAATAGGAGTGGTTGCGCTCGAAAAGCGCAACTGAAAAGAATCGGGAACATTTCAGTGCAGCCCTATTTTTGGGTGTATAGAAAGCTTTCGATGAAATGTTGCACAAGGATCTCAACATGAAATGAACAGAGCTTATTCAAATCAGAGCAAACCCCTTTCACAGTGAAAATTTCCAAGGGTGGAATTCAACCCCCAAACTTTCATAACTCCTACACGTCAGATGCTCTTAAACCAAATTCAATTCAAACAAAACCAAAGCCTTTTTCATAAGCCTAAGAGGAATGACAATGAAGCCGAAATAGAAGGTCGAACCCCTTGTGAAGATAATATCAATTATCTGGGTTAAATTCAACAGAAAACTGATGTGGAACTGAAACCCAAAATACCTGCAAGGAAAATCGTTCCATACACATAACGGAGCTCCACAGAATAATGATGGTTGAAGCCAAAACTTACCCGAATCAAATCGAGATTACTCAGAATAAAATTCTGGAACAGACTGCTGGTTCGTTAGTAATGCAAACATCAGAAAAGATCCCAGAATAGGCCAGATAAATACCCAAATCCGACGAAGAAACCGAGAACTTCTGATAGAATACAACATTCACATCTGTCATCAAAGTTTTGGATTACTTCAATGAGAAGCCATCCAAAGCTTCGAAGACGGATTTGAATATTGTATTTTACCAGAACTTCTCGGTTTCTGGGTACTCATCTGGTCTAAAACTGTCTTAATTGGCCCTGAATCAGTGAATTGCACTGAGAAACATGTCCAGATCAGTGAAAGAAATATATGTCACTATTTATTTCAGAAGTAGATTATTTCTATTTTTATGGCAAAAGATGTGCAAACACATTGCCATCTTCTATGCATTTTCATTTTCCACATTCGCATAAAATGATATCTTCTACTCGTCGTAACAATTCTGTTGGAATACTGGTTGAAGGCTCTGCGAACTCACTGCTAAAAATATTTTTCCATTGCTGACGTATGAAAATGTTCGAATATCACCGAAGTTATAAATTTTGACAGGTGTCGGAAACAATTTCAAACTAAGGTGAAACTCCAGTAGTCACGTCAGTACTAAGTGACCAATTTTGTTTTTGATAATTCGCTAGAATTTTCTCAGGTATCTATGGTCTTGGTGATGCGATCTGGACAAAATTCAGCGCGTAATTTGAATACATTATTCTTTATCTATGTGCCAACTTTCATTCCAATCGAACCAGCAGTTTCGAAATCATCAGGAAAAAAATATTTTGAACGGCCATATTTGGGGAACTCCTAGTCCAATTTTGCTCATTGATGAATGTGAGATTCTATATCTTAACCTATCCTGAAAATTTCAAGTCTTTAGGCATTTCCGTTCGAATTTTATAGTTTTCTATTGTTTCTATGGTTCTGGTCATGCGATCTGGACAAAGTGTAGCTTGAATATATCATTCTCCATTAAGAGCCCCCGCACACTGGGAACTTTATTCAAGCAACTTTTTAATCACAAAAATAGAACACATAATTCTTTATGGGACCCCGCATACAGGCGATAATTTAGTTGCGGCAACTAAAAAATTCCAACATGTTCTATTTTCCAGGCAACTCAATAGTTGCCGGCAGAATAGAACATACGAGTTCATTCCCGTCCCCGTACACTGGCGATTGAAAATTGCTCTCGATTTCTCAATTGCAATCTCGGCGGCTTCGAATGAACATGTCGATGAACATTGAATAATTCATAGAAGCTATTAAATCACGGTCAGCAAAGGTTGGAAGAATATGCAGATAAAAATCCTAAAAAAAAATTGTGGAGTGATATTTTTTTCAGATTTTCAAACTGTTTATGAAATTCTCCACCTATAAGCCTGTGCTGATCAATGGATGAACCCAAAATTTTCTGCCCAGTTTCCTCTTCCTTTTCAGAAGAAGAGCACAAACGCATGCAGTTTCGACTAAATCCATTTTGAAACTGATGTTAAGCAACTATTCAGTTGCCAGTGTGCGCTTGAAACAGTAACGGGCAACTTTCAAGCGAGTAGATTTTTTAATAACCGCAACTAAAAAGTTGCCAGTGTGCGGGAGACCGAAAATACAAAATTTCGTCGATATCGAATCCTTAATTTGTAAATTATCGAGAACAATAAGTTTCAAACTACCATATTTACGGAACCCCTAGTCTAATGGTGCTCATTGATGCACGTGGCCGCGAAATTCAAGATCTAAACCTACCCTGAAAATTTCAAGCCCCCAGGCCTTTCCGTTCGAAACTTACCAATTTTCTAAGGCCCTGGTCATGCGATCTTGACAAAGTTCTGCTTGAACACGTCATTCTCCATCTGAGTGCAAAATTTCACCTCGATCGAATCAGTAGTTTTGAAGTAATCAGGAGAACAAAATTTTGAACGGCCTTATTTACGGAACCCCTGATCGAATTTTGCCCAACAACGAATTTAACCGCGGCATTTGAGATTCGAACCTACCCTGAAAATTTCAAGTTTCTAGGTTGTTCCGTTCGAGAGTTATCGTGTATACGGCTGGCCGGTCGGACAGACTCTAATTTTTCGATGGATTCGTCATAAGTGAGTAGAACCTTGTCGATTTAGACCATTTTCAGCTCAAAATTCGAAAAATATAGACATCGTGAAATGATATAGCCCTCGTGTGAGAAGAACGAGCGCTACTAGAAGAACTAATACAAACCAAAAATGGGTTTTCATTAAAAAAAAGTTGCTGATATTTTTTATACCATTTTGATGAATCTATCTTCTGATAGAATTAAGCGATACTTGATGGAAATCCAAAATTAATAGAATAACTAATATGATTTCCACTACATTGAGTTAAATTTGACGACGCTTATTTCGATGCAAAGCATCATCTTCAGGTGGATAAGATATAACTGAATTAATTCTTTGAACTCTGCCTACTAATACAGACCAATTTTATCATTCGGTGGGGGTAATGATCAATCCTATGCGCAACTCCTTATGTGATGATAGACCAGGCAATAGAGATTTTTTCGTGACAAAAATCGTAGAAGAAAACCGCGAGTGGGGGTCACGTGGGGTGGTCCGTGGATGTTTAGTGATATGTTTTTGACTCGCAAATATTATTACTTTTCTTGTTATTGCGAAGAAACACCAAAAAAACGGGGTTTTTTTAGTTTTTGGCATGTAAAATCTGAACCATTGAAGCGGTGCTGACACTTTAAGAAGACGAATTGTAGAGAATGGAAAGACGAAGAAAATTAGTGCTAGTGCAATTCAATCGGTTCATCATTACCGTAGGAAAGCCGGAAAAACCGTGAAAATCAGCGTCTTTTCAAAACTCCATAATTCGCCCAATTTCGAAGTTGTAGCGCTGGTTTTCCGGATGAAAGTAGTGGGTAATAGGTACCTTGAGTGTGCACAATCCGGACGTTGTCGGATAGATAGTTTTTGCGTAATTGCTATTTGAATTATTTGAGGCACTTATTTCTGGAAGAGCTGGATGCCTCGGAAATTGTCCGATTTTCATTTACAAAACGAATTTTGAAATTAAAAGTATAGTACAACAAGACTACAATCTCGATTTTTTTTTTAGAAAAGTAATCATATTTGCTAGTCGGAACGGACCACCCCACGTATCCCCCCACTCGCGGTTTTCTTCTACGATTTTTGTCAAAGAATGACCCTTTATCTGCTCTATTGCCTGGTCTATGAATATTTAATGATATTTTAATGACGCCTCCAAGGATGAAATTATGCGAAGATCTGTTGACGTCAAAAGATTCAATAATGATGAATTGTTCAAGTCTACTTGATCGTTAAATAAGAAAACAGACGATTTTTGATTACTTATCTCAAGGTTCTCCAAAATGTTCAATTTTCTACTTTTATTATCCGTATGCAAAATTTCGAAGCCTTCTTTGAACGCATGATTATTAATTTCAAATGATCCGCGTATGCCGAATGTTCTCTACCTTTAATAAAACAATTTCTATATTGTAGTACTCTTGTTTTGAAATTCCTACCTTTTTGTCCTATTAGATTTAATACGAGGATTGTACACTATTTCACAAAAAATGGTGCTTTCACAAAAAAGATGCATGTTGTCCAAAGGTACAATACTGAATGGTACCTGTGGACGACACAGTTCGTACCTTTGGAATAATGTTTTACCTTTGGATAGACTATACTAAACGCACTTATATATTTCAAAAATGAGATAACTATTGTATATTCAAATGAAAATAGTTATTTGTTCATAGCACGGAACACTAACAGACAAATAATATATGGGTTCTTACATACTAACATATCAGTTAGTATCTTCTAAAGGACAGTAAAATTAGGGCATGTTGTGGTCATCGAAAGAAATGTTGAATACAATATGAGCCATCATTCTAGCTGAACCTCCAACAGATGAAGGAGTCCAAAGGTACAGGAAACGTCAAGTTGAAGAAAAATATCTAATGAACATTTGTCGGTTATAATTTGATGCAAACTATAGCAGAGAAATAATTCTTCAATCGATATACTCTCTATATTTATTTATAACTAGTTCAAATATATTTTAATTTAAGTTCCGATTAACTTTACGAAAAAACTAACTTTTCGCTCTGAAATCCTTGCTGTTAATTTGGGGTACTCCAACATCAACAAAATGACAGACGTACAAGTACAGTGGTCTCGGTTGTAAAAAAAGTAGTGGATAGTGCATTCCGAATAATTTTAAACTAACGTAGTGTTCCGTTATTTATAGGGTCCAAAGGTACAAGCGTCCTAAGGTACACGTCTTTCCCTTCACCTAAAAGTTCTAAATTTTTTGTATTCATGGCCGGTTTGATATCGTGATCAAAACCCTTACCGATCAACTTTCTGTCATTTTCATTGGAGGGTGTTGTTAAATTAACGCATAATTTCATCTTTGGAAGCGTCATTAAAATATTATTAAATATTCATCCCACACAAGGTAAGTTTAAATATATCTTCTCTTTGATCATTTTCAAAACCTATTCAGGTTATGGTTCTCATCTTATTCATAGGAGTCACCTATACCCTTAACACTTTGTACTGATATTGATTCCTCTTCTGCTTCTTCTGCATTAATTTGCTGGTGCTATAATAACAATATATAAGATTCTTGTTATGGAAAGAAAATTAGTATTATTCGGATACTGCCGTTCTCAACTGTTCAATTTCCTCTGAATTACTTTCATTGAGAATAAAACAACGATATCTGTCAAAAGCGCTGATAATTTTGTGCGAATTCATGAGATTGCAAATAATCGTTGAGCTCTTTCTACGGATGAGTGATAAGCACCTTCTGCTATCGTTGAAATTGGTTGTTAAATTCTTATTCCATTGAACTAATGAATTCATTGTTTCAAATATCGATTAAATGAGAATAAGGGGAAAATTTTACCTTCGGCCGCAACTTGGCTAATATCAACCCCTTGCTTATAAGACATGAATCCCAAATAAGTGAAAATAACGAATCCTGAGAAGAAACTGGTGAAGGAATTCACGGCTGTTGTCACGAGGCAGTCCCTGAAATTTCAAAAAATTAGGGAAGGTCCAAATTTCATTTTTGATCTTTACCTATAGCAATTGTTGTGAAAGGTGTTATAACTAGCATAAGACAAGTGGACGCCAAATCCTGCTCCAACCGAGTAGAATATTTGAACGGCTGCATCCAACCAAACCTGAAAAAATTGTCAGTTGAACTTAATGATAAGTTGAATAAACACCCTTGCCATCCTTGAAAATTGAACTAGAATTGATCTTAAATTAATAATATATTGGCTGTTCATCTAATCGAAATAATTCAAAGGAGAAACAATTTTTCGGAAGAACAACAGCAACAGTCCCTACTTCGCTGCAGGTTCAGGACAAAATTTCGATTCGAGGCGTTGAGAGGAGGTATTTTGAAGGCAGTGATTCCCTATATGCCAGATAATCATATAGCATACTCAATCAATATGGAATCTTTTGATCCCAAATTGTTACCTAGCACCTTCCTTTGCGCTTTTGTAACTAACTGTTGGTTTGAATTATGTCTAGTCTCACGTAAAGTATCATCGATAGATCATGAGTTCAGTTCTGAAGTACTCCCAAAAAATTCATGGCATGTCTACAATGACCATATGGAAATTATTTTCTGTGAGATACCTACGTTGAGAATAGAGCATTTAATGTCAAATTCCGCGGCACCAAACGGAAATTCTGGTGACAAAGTATTCTACTTGGAGTTCAGATTTCTCCTTCATTGTTGGGTGGAATAAACGAGTTTAAGAATAAATATGTATTCTACCTGTGTCTCCTTCAACTTGGACAGTTCTGGTTTTAAATAATATGAAATTCCTTTGACAGCTCCTGGCAACATTAAACCTCTTATCAGAAGTATGGTCAGAACAACATATGGCATTGTAGCAGTTATCCAAACCACTTTTCCTAGAAATATTATAAGGATAGTAAAAATTGGTATACTTATCCACCATATAGTACCTGAAGATTTGACTCCTTTGAATAATGAAATATAAAGAGTTGCATATACTATTATCAGACATAAAACTAACTGCCATTTGGGATATCCCATATCATGAATTCCATCACTCCATTGCATTTCGAGAACAGCTCGACTAAAAAAAAAATTTCTATTTGAAAAAAATCAATGGATTTGAGCGAAATATGTAGGTACTAATATATTAGTAGGGTTCAAACGGAGCTCTATTGTGTCACCCCGTGAGAAATTCATTGCTAGAATGTATGAACCACTTTGTCAGATTCCCTATACCCAAACAACACAAGATCAACAGTAAGTGGTGGGGGTCATTTTTCCAGAAATTTACAACAACATTTTTTTCGTTCATGGTCATGTACATCAAGTGGCTAATATTCATACCAATTTTCATCGAAATATACGATTCAGAAATATTTTACTTTAATTACCGAAGAAGTCGGATAAAATGCGCTTATATGGAGTTCCTTAAGATATAAGCGCTTGCCCTGAAAAGGCATATTCACCATTATGTTCGTTCCAATTTTACTCGAAAACTGTTCGAAAATCAAAAAAGTGCTTTGTATAATGGGTCTTTCTCAGAAACCGAAGATTCAGAAGGTTTTTTTCAAATTTCAATTGAGCTAATAATTTCCTCAAAAAATAGGAAAATGTGCTATTACATCCGATTAGCCGCGACTGAACGTGGAGATGCTAGTAAGGCGCACTATTATGGGGCCCACATACACTGAAACATGCTACGATGCAAGCATCGACTCTAAGACGGCCCACATATGCTGCGATACCTTGTATCGACTCCAGGATTCATGAAACTTGCATCAGTTGCATTAGCGCCCACTCACACCGAAACTTGTTGCGATGCCTGAATCGACAAATCACATCAATAATAAAAATTACGAAAAGCACTGCCGTGAAGGCAGGAGCTTCTGAGCGCTCGTACATGCACCTTGTAGGTAGATTCGCATTTTCCAGTTTTAGAAATCAATTGAAGGAATTTTCGACCGCTGTCAAAAAAATTTTGAAACTTGGGCGAAACGCTAGACTTCATGTCAGTGCTTCAGCTGATCAATTTTTTCTCGATAATTCGCTAGAATTTTCTACGGTTTCTATGGTCTTGGTGGTGCGATCTGGACAAAATTTCCCACGTAGTTTGAATAAATTATTCCTCAGCTAGGTGCGAAATTTCAAGTTCCTAGGCTTTTCCGTTCAAGAGTTACAATTTTCTATGATTTCTATGGTTCTGGTCATGCGATCTGGACAAAATATTTTTTTAATATATCATTCTCGATTAAAATACATACATTTCTATCGAATCCGTAGTTTCGAAATTATCGAGAAACCCAAATTTCAAACGACCGTATTTACGGAACCTCTAGTATAATTCTGCTCATCGATAAACGTGAACGCGACATTTCAGATCCACACCTATCCTGAAAATTTCAAGTCCCTAGGCCTTTCCGTTCGAAAGTTATGATTTTCTATGGTTTTTATGGTTCTGGTCATGTGATCTGGAGAAATGTTGCTTGAATATATCATTCTCGATTAGTATACAAAAATTTCGTCACGATCGAATCTGTAGTTTTGAAATTATCTTACGGAACTACTACTTTCGGAACCCCTAGTATAATTCTGCTCATAGATGAACGTGATCACGACATTCGAGATCCACACCTATCCTGAAAATTTCCCTAGGTCCCTAGTCCCGTTCAAAAGTTACAATTTTCTATGGTTTCTATGGTTCTGGTGATCCGATCTGGACAACATTTCAAATGTAGCTTGAACACCTCATTCTTCATTTGAGTGAAAAATTTCATCAATCAAATCTGTAGTTTTCAAGTAATCAGGAGAACAAAACTTTGAACGGCTATATTTACGGAACCCCTGGTGGAATTTGGCCCATTAACGAACTCAACCAAGGCATTCGGGAACTGAACCCACACTGAAAATTTCAAGACTCTAGGTTGTTCCGTTCGAGAGTTATCGTGCTTACCACCGTGTGTGGTCCGTCTCATCAATAAAGGCGTTTCGGTACAGAGATAAACGATCCTATGGATCAATTCGTTCATAAGGTTGCTTTTGAGTCTGGGCAACTTTACGCTCCTATATTTTTATGTATGTGTTGCAATTTGCAATAATTTTATTATTCTCAGTGTCATGCGTATTTTCTGCTAAATGAGGGTATAATATTTGCTACCTTTCCTAGTTTTTGCAAAAGGCAAATGAAATATTGACAGTGGGACAACGAGAAATTAGGAAGGTTTTCAACATTTCTTTGTGAGATCATATTTATTTCCATCTTTTCTTGTGTCTTCAGAAATGAACATTTCAAGCAACATTGGTTTTGATAGTGAACTTGAGTCAAAAATCAAGCTTGAACTTCCAAGAAGAATACTTTGAGCAATTTAGAACGTTCATGTTCTATTTGTCAAGAAGATGGACAATTAGAAATATCCAAACCTAAATCTAAAGAGAAATTTAATGAACAAAGCTCCGAAGGAATATTTAATAATAATAATAGTAATTTGTGCATAGAAACTGCTAGAAATCTTATAACAGTTTGAAAAATATTTCCAAATATAAATCTAAGCATGCCAAGAAAAGTCACAATTTTCCTCAAGCAGGGACGTACCTCCTTACGTACAGTAATACCATTCGATATACAAAAATGCGTAATTTGTCGAAAACGACTGCAGAATCAGAAATTATGCCAAGTCGTGACTACTAATTTGGAAAATAAAATAAAATTCATCGCACGTAATAATTCCCTATTTTAACCCAATACCAGCCAAAGCCCCATTTTTGGACGCAACATTTTGCCATATTCCTTCAATGGTATTGAAGAAAACTGCAGTGAAATGGTATTGTCATTAAGGTTAAAGTATGTTTTTCTCGTTTTCATGGTTAGGTGGCTCTCAGTAATAATAACATAAACGAGAGCGATAAACAAGTCGGCACTTGTCAGGCGCGTTGAGGTTGTTATACATTACAGTGATTTGAATATATTTCTATCTCGAGAATTATAATTGTGCGCTTGCAGTTTTATTGTTGAAAGGTGTGTTGTTTCGTTACGAAACGAGATTGATTTGAATCACATCGTTATTTTCAAGCATTTCACCCTCTTTCAGCAATCGTTCCAAAAATAGGACGCTATTTTTCTGAGAATTAAAGAATTTTTTTTCCAAAATTTAAGTGAACCTAATTTTATAATATTTTTTTTTCAAATTAGTAGTCATGACTTGGCATAATTTCTGATTCTGCAGTCGTTTTCGACGAATAACACATTTTGTGTATCGAATTGTTTTACTGTAAGTGAGGAGGTCAGTGGCGGCTCGTGAGCTCTCAATCAGAGGAGGCCAAGCAAAAATACAGGGTGTTTCATAATATATGCGCAGGATTTCCGGATGTGATAGCTTGTCCAAAAATATGAAAAAAAGTTTCTATTAACTAACCCTCTGAAATGCACCCTTTTTCGAGTTGAAATTAAAAAAAAATCGGTTTTTACGAATATCACCAGAACCTCTTATCGTACCGGAAACAGCTTTCGTAAGCATTTTCTAATCATAATAAGCAATGTTTTGTGCAGATTTTTTTTTGTCTCAATTTGTGAAGATTTTGAAGGGGTAGTGGGTGTTTTTCTCCCCAACTTCTACGCTAATCGAAAAAGTACGGTTTTTGAAACGCCCATTTTAACCGCCAATGTTTTCTACACAAAAGTGGTACTCTTGGTCATACGCTCTGAAGTCGACCGTTTTCGAGAAAAATCAACTTTTATGTTGAAAAACATGATCTTCAATAACTGTCAACCTTTTTTTATACGTCAAAAACTTCAGGTTCACAATTTAAAAATATTTCCTGAACCACTGAGCAATCTTTAAAAGAACTTAATACTGATTACACTAATCCAACTTCGATTTTTTTTTCAATTTCAACACTGTATCTCGAAAATGGTGCATTTCAGTGGGTAAATTAATATAATTTTTTTTTCATATTTTTGAACGAGCTATCACATCCTGAAATCCTGCGAATATATTATAAAACCCTGTATAGGAATACCACTAGGACTAGATAGTTGATCTATGATAGTTTCCTATGACTTAATATCAATCAAGTGAATTTACAATATCGACTTTCCGAATAATTTAAATTTAATTGATGCTTCTTAGTGAGATTTTTATCTGCTTTGTCTTTCAATAGACCTCTGTAAATTTTTTAAATCCGAATACCCTAATTTTGACCACACATTGTTTTCTGAATAGTCGGAAAAAAGTGAGCAAAACCAACAAAATAATTTATTTCGAACTGTACTTTCTGTCAGCCACTCGCATTTATTGTACCATTGAACGCAGAAGGGACGATTATGTTTGGAATCGACAATTAAATTTTGCATAGAAGGCTGAGGTGTCTTTATAGTTTTAGTAATGAAAAATTTTGTCATCGTAGGGCATTTGACTGAACTTTTTCTCTACAATAAAATGAACAATAGAACATAATCTTCAGTTATTCTAAGTTCCCCACTGAAATTATAATTTTTATATCTGGTTTCCGTTCCCATTTTTCTCGATGAAATATATGAATCTGAATAGCCATCCTTCCTCACCTACAAACTTCGCCGAATTGATAGTCTGTACATACGTTTAATATAATATTATGCATATATTATTAGGTATTGAATAGTGACCAATCGTTCATCGCCGAGTGACGCCGAGGTCATATTCGGGCCGATCGGGCTAAACGAATATACTGGAGATCGGGCCTCCGTCACGTGCTTTACAGCTCGAATTCAGAGTGGTCGTTGCAATTATATTGGAAGATATTTGAAATTTTTCATTCAAGCGTATCCCAACTCTGGGAGCTCGGCCTCCGAGTCTGGGTCTGGACTCTGCTGTATTCTTTAGCCGCTTTAGCGCACCGCATGCCTGACGTAGTACTGATTGCGATGCGCAATCTTCTCAGTTTTGAAGTCTGTTGCGGAAAATGAATAAAGTGATGAAAGATTGGGGTAAAAAATATCCAGAAATTTGAATATTCTATGGATTTAGGTTAACATAATATAGTTGAACTTGAACTCAGAATTAAATATAATGCAGTAAATTTTGGGGAGGCCCGGCCTCCTCTGAGCGGCCGCCACTGGAGGAGGTACGTCCGCTTGAGAAAAATTGTTACTTTTCTTGGCATGCTTAGATTCATATGTGAAAATTTTTCAAACTGTCATAAGATTTCTAGAAGTTTCTATGCCATTTCAAATAATCCTGAGCTATAGAATCCTTAAGATTAGAAAAAAATATGGTACCTGTGAGCATCTTTTGGACAAATTATTATTATTATCAAATATTCCTACGGAGCTTTGTACATTCAATAAATTTCTCCTTAGATTTTGATTTGGATATTTCTGATTGTCCATATTCTTGACAAATAAAACATAGACGTTCTAAATTGCTCAAAGTATTCTTCTTGGAAGTTCCAGCTTGATTTTCGACTCAAGTTCACTATCAAAACCAATGTTGCTTGAAATGTTCATTTCTGAAGACACAAGAAAAGATGGAAATAAATATAATCTCACAAAGAAATGTTGAAAACCTTCCTAATTTCTCGTTGTCCCACTGTCAATATTTCATTTGCCTTTTGCAGAAACTAGGAAAGGTAGCAAATATTATACCCTCATTTAGCAGAAAATACGCATGACACTGAGAATAATAAAATTATTGCAAATTGCAACCCATACATAAAAATACAGGAGCGTAAAGTTGTCCAGGCTCAAGAGGAACCTTATGAACGAATTGATCCATAAGGTCGCTTATTACTGTCCCGACAAGTCCTTATTCATTGAAGTGCCTTACTAACACCTTCACGTTCAGTCGCGGCTAATCGGATGTAATAGCACATTTTCCTATTTTTTGAGGAAATTATTAGGTCAATTGAAATTTTCTTTAAAAAATCTGGATCTTCGGTTTCTGAGAAAGACCCATTATATAAAGCACTTTATCGATTTTCAAAACAATTTTCGAGTAACATTTAAACAAACATAATGATGAATATGCCTTTTCAGGGCAAGCGATTATACGAGTAGGAACTCCATATTATAAGCGCATTGTATCCGACTTCTTCGATAATTGAAGTAAAATTTTTCTGAATCGTATATTTCGATGAAAATTGGTATGAATACTAGCCACTTGATGTAGATGATTATAAACGAAAAAAAAATTTTTTGTCAATTTTTAAAAAATGCCCCCACCACTTCCTGCTCACGACAAGTTGATTTTGCATTGGTTCGGTGAAGGGAATCTTACTAAGTGGTTCATACATTTTAGCAATGACAGTTCACACGAAAATCTGTTTTCGAGCTCTTTTCATGCCTTATGAACTCTACTATATGGGATACTCTATTATATGGAGTCCGTTACTACAAGTCATTTTCCATAATTATTGCTCCCACGCTTCTAGATTTGGCAGGAAATGTATTTCTCCTGAGTTGACTACACAATTGGGCACAGTAGCTCATTTCCTGTCTAACGATAGGGAACCTGACTTGATCATAATAGTATATTTAGTTTGAGTCTAACCACCTCTTCTGGGATCGATGCATGCAGCAACGGCGCGGATGTAGAGCTGTCTTATGTAGACTTAAGTATGGCCTTCGAATGCAATCCAAATAAACTCAATTTCTATGGCGTTAGAGCTGAATCCTATATTATTCCCACCAATATAATAATTAAGTAAAAAACACTATGCCCTTGCCCAATTACAAATTGGTATTTCAAATTTAAAAAAATGAAATATATAGTGAATACTACTTAGTAGAAGCTATCATGTAATAAGAAATACCTTACACTGTAAAAAGCATGTATTATGATAACACTTAGTAAACGTTGATTTGATTTGACTAACTTGACCACTCGCTATGAGTGTTCGCAGAATGTACGGCCGGTCAAGAATAGGGCCACTGAGCTCATGTCTGAGTAATCCATGGGAACAGAATAGGCCATCTTATTTGGAAAACATGGTCGAGTAGCGTCTGGTTGCTAGGTAGTTGGTGACCATCGAAAAAATTATGACCTGAGCTAGGGATATAAAAGTGGAGGCCAAAAAACTGCAAGGCAAGCGTCTGCACCTGAAGAGATAAAAAATGGAATGTTCATAAAAACCAACTGAATCGGGAGGGAGAAGGTCAGTCCAGCTGGTGGTACAGGGCGGCACGGACGGTTTAGAATAATTTTTTGTGGGGACTGAGTACTAGTAACCTGGCTATTCAAAGTATCTTTCATTTTTTTTACTTTCACCATTGTGAATTCGCGAAGATAAAATTAGTTTCAATAATTGAAAAATAATCACTTCCTTTCATCTAGCGGAGAAAACCCGGAAAACTTCCAAACTACATAAACAAGGTTATGTATTACAAGAAACCTAGCGCCGTTCATTTTCGTCATCAAATAAATATTATTGCCGAGTAGTTTCTTCAGATCGTTTGAGTTTTGATAACGCCCATAATATTTTGAATTTATTTGAGAGTTATTTATATGAAATATGAGGATCTTGATTTATTGTTCATCTAACAATTTCCTGATAAATATAATATGGGGAAAGCATACTATACTGATAAATATAATATAGGGAAAGCATACTATATTGATAAATATAATAGGAAAGCATACTAATGAGTTGATCATCCATCATCCAAGTGCTGATAATACCCAACGCTGCTAGTTTGTTAATAAAGTTGTTAATAAACTGAAACACTCATCTCAAGAATAATTGAAGCCACTAGAAATAAGCTTCTTTATAATGTTTTTTCCATACTCACTGAAAGAACTCAGATGCTGGAGTATGCTGATTCGTCGAAAAATTTTTCGATATATTAAGTGATTTGGGATCATCACTCAGTGGTGTCATGCTCTCCCAACATTTTTCAGTATTCCAAGAATTATTACAATGGAGCCATGGAAGCTCTGAAGTTATACTGGTTCCAAGGAAATAAAGTGCCCAAGCTGTGGATACAAAGATAAAATATACCTAGACATTGTATATACCATTTGAATTGTTTATTATGATTTTTGAATACAGTTGTGAGATATTTCTGTCAATAGCCTCATTGAATTGAAAATATTCGAAAAAATAATGATATGCGAATCCCAACTCACCTATTATAACATTATAATAAAATGACACGTAGAATGCAATCAGGACAGCACAAAATCCAACACCTGAAACAATTATTATTTCAGGGATGAAGGAACACTTTCTCGAAAATAAGAGATTTCATAATGGAATCGTTCAAACTAAAATAGTGTATAGTGGTCATATTTGTGAAACTACAGCTGTTAATGGTGGTCGAAATAATTCGAGTTATAGTTTCAGCCAATGCTACGAATCAACTGATATTCCAAAATTCGAGATGTTTCTTAATTTGACTTAGGTATACATTATTGATTCCGACATAATACAAACTTGAAATCTGTAAGAATAACCGTATAACTAACTTATAAATTTTGTTCCAGAATTGCTAAATTCACGAATCTGTTACTGCAATCTATAACTGTAACATAGCAGAATCTTTAGCTTACAGTGTCTAATATTGAATCGATATGGCCCATACTTGATGAAAATCCACACTTTACTTAGTATTCACTAATCCACTAGATTACGATTTTCACTATTTGAGAGTTTCACTAAACGACGAAACGTGTTTCGCCATAACCATTTTTTCTTCAGGAGATAGAATATATGCTGGGGGAGTATATATTATATAAGAAGCCATGGTTATGGTTACAACAAGTAGTGAAAATCATAGTCTAGTGGATTAGTGAATACTAAGCTCACAATTTCTGTAGTCTTTGTCGGTTCGTTTTTGTTTCAAAATCCACCCTTTAGATACCAAATATCTATCACAGTTGTATTTTTTTCAACGTACCATCTGCTGGATTTAGTCCGGCAGTTGCCTTCGAAGATAATAGTTCCAAAATATTTACAGATCTCTGATCAACTTTTTTCAATATTTCCCATGATCCAGGGGCGGCCTCGCCATCAAGGGATCAAGGGAGGCTAGACCTCCTTCATAATTGATATCGCAGGAGTTTTCTTCTCAATCAAAATATTTTCAAAAATTGAAAATGGGATTTCCCATTTTCCTGAACTTGCACGCCCTACGTATAGCTGAGTGTAGACTAAACTCCCTTCATTTTCTCCCTCCGCTTCAAATATTTGAGTAAAATGCTTCGAACTTTAATATTTTGAATGTGAAACATCATTCCATGGGTGAAACGATTCGTCTTTCAACTAATACAAAATTCAGGTCCGTATTAGAAAAATATGAGACTTTTCGTACGCTGAGCTTCAACACCCTGTATGAAAGAATATTGAAATTTGATGAGAATATTCGGAAAGAGCAGAAAATTCGCGATGGAAATGAGTAGATTTCATTGTCTCGCAAGATATTTGACCTATCAAAATTGTTGTTGAAAGATTTAATTTGATGGTGAAATTTGACTCACTTCACAAAAATATCGTACATTAAGATTGAATTTGAAAAATTGTTTTTTGGACTGATGGAAAGTTTGAATTTTCTTGATATTCTGATAAATAATTTCCAGAATTTCTCAGAAAATATGGATTTGGAATAATTAATTCACAGTGATAAACTTTGAAAAAGTGAATAAATGAGTAAACAAGACTGCATGTGAATTACTTTATTGAGACCATCGATGCAAATTCCACAAATTATACCACATCCCTCGGAAATATGGCTCATCGTCACAGGAACCATTGAAATTTCTTGAAATGATACAAGCACATCCAGAATTTACCATGCTTTGGCTGTATGGCGCAGATTGAAGAAAAACAATCTTCACCCTTTTCATGTCCAGATGATACAAAGATTTGAGCCAGGTGATGAAATTCGTAGAATTCGTTTTATTCGGTGGATTTTACGAAATGAAAGAATTAGTCCAGGATCCCTGGTACATTTTTGCACTTGATTACTATCAAGCTAATTTTCCTTGAGTAGCTTCATTTTGATGAGACGCCCAACAATTTCCTGTACGAAACTCTCTCTCGAGTGTGGTAGCTAACAGAGGTAGCAAGGATAAAATATGTCAATTTGATGATTCTCAAAAATTTATTACTAACTGATTTTTTTTTTGTTAAATCTCAAAATAATTATCTAAATTATTCGAAAAAATATTTGTCCTACAAAATCTATGGTTTGGTCAAAGAGTCCCCTTCTTCCAACATGTATGGTTAACGAGGTCATCATAAATGATTCCTAACCAGCTGATTTTTTTTTTTACTTAGTTAATATTCATATAATTCATCAGTCATATTGTCCTACAAATTGTGTGGTACGTTATCCCGGTCCTACGCTCAGAAATTGTTAATACCACAAGACCATTTTTCTCATTACTAACTGTAGGACAAAAATATTACATATTAGGTTAGTGTGTCCTCTGCCCAAATGAAACAATGTCCTACAAAAAAACAGGTATGTATCACTAGTCCGACAAGAATTGTCATTTTTTCGTTTTCCTATTTTCAACATGAAATACAGTGAAAAAATTTCTTTGAAAATTCCACACATGTGATTTTCAACCAATAAGAACTTGTATTTCTGACAGATCACCATCGCAAGGGATGAATTTTAGTGGAAATTTTTTCCTCGTGGGTACCCAACAGCGAATTATACTGGAAATTTTTTTTGGCGTTTATAATGACAGAATATTCTGACGATGACAATCAAATTTTTTTTTTTTCACATGAGTGGAATTTTCTTACCGAATACCACACGAGGTCAAATTAAATCCGGAAATTTTTTGACCTCTAGTGGTATTACTAGTGAAAATTCCACACATGTGATTTTTAACCAATCAGAACGTGTATTTCTGACAGATCACCATCGCAACGGATGAATTTTAGTGGAAATTTTTTCCTCGTGGGTACCCAACAGCGAATTATACTGGAAATTTTTTTTGACGTTTATAATGACAGAATATTATACTTGATGGAGACGAAAATTGATGTTGTTGGAAATAAACGCATTTGGTGTGAAATTTTCTTACCGAATACCACACGAGGTCTAATTAAATCCGGAATTTTTTCTCGCTCATGAATATTTTTAGAAAATTATCCCTCGTCTTCGACTCGGGATAATTTTCAAAATATTCATAAGCTCGAAAAAATTTCCGGCAATAATTTGACCTCTAGTGGTATTACTAGTGAAAATTGAAATAACTTTATTATTTAGCAAACTAGGTTCAAAATTTTGTGTATATAAACAAACAAAAAATTAATCTTCATCAGATTCATCTTCATAATCTTCGCTAACATCGCTGTCATCTTCATCTATCTCACTTTCATCACTCGTGATATCTAACTCTGTAATAACATGAAAAAATTAAGTAAATTATATGTATAATAATGAATAATCAATCAATAAATAACAAAAGTATTAATAGGGTTCCTTGTATGACAGAAGATAATTCCTCAAAAGATGGACTTTGGGGATTATCAAACCAATAAAATTCATAATTTCCATCAATTATTGTCCATCCAAAATTTTCTGGCAATTTTTCCGTGGGGTACCACGCCATTGCAGATGAATATAGTTCTTTTAATTTGTTGCAACAATTCTTGTTTTGTTGGAAGCAAACTGGTAGGATCATATCCTACGATTTTTTGTTTCGAAATTTTTTCATTTTCATTTTTTGATCTATACCCTTTTTCAAATAACTCATACCGTCATTTGTTGATGTCATTCTTTGTTTTTAATGAATACACCCTGCATACATACTCTTCAATAATTTGAACTATCTTATTCGATGTTGTTAATTTTGTATTTTCAATTCGTAGGAGTTGAATAAAAGCCTCTTGATAATGCTCATTTTTCTTTAAAATATTGAAAGGTCTCTTTTTTCCTATACAAAGGAAAGCAGGATTGTAATCATTTAATTAATTATCTCGAGATTTAACAACGAAAAAATCAGTTAGTAATAAATTTTTGAGAATCATCAAATCGACATATTTTATCATTGCTACCTCTTTTGGCTACCACAATCGAGAATTTTCGCACAGGAAATTGTTGGGCGTCTCATCGAAACGAAGCTATTCACGAAGATTCAGCTTGGTAGTAATTATTTTTACATCAAGGATCTGTAATACTACTTTTGAGCGTAGGACCGGGATAACATACCACACAATTTGTAGGACAATATGACTGTTAAATTATATGAATATTAACTAAGTTTAGAAACAAGGGGGGCTGGTTGGTAATCATTTTTGATAACCTCGTTATCAATACATGTTGGAAGGAGGGGACTCTTTGACCGAACCATAGATTTTGTAGGACAAATATTTTTTCGAATAATTTAGATAATTATCTTGAGATTTAACAAAAAAAAAATCAGTTAGTAATAAATTTTTGAGAATCATCAAATTGACATATTTTATCCTTGCTACCTCTGTTAGCTACCACACTTGAGAGTTTCGTACAGGAAATTGTTGGGCGTCTCATCAAAATGAGGCTTCTCACGGAAAATTAGCTTGATAGTAATCAAGTGCAAAAATGTACCAGGGATCCTGGACTAAATGGCGAACAAAATGTTATAATTTACCGATGAAGCCCTATTTACGACAGATGGAGTCTTTAATTTGAGGAATTCACATGAGTGGGCTGAAGAAAATCCACACGCAGTCAGACACATGAAATCCCAGAACAAATTTCCAATAAACGTATGGTGTAGAGTTTATAATAATAAATTGATTGATTCTCACATTCTGCCAAGACGGCTTACGGATGATATTTATTTGGATTTCCTTCAAAATCATCCGCCTGTACACTCGAAGGTACGAACATTGTATTTCAAGCATGATAGGGCTCCACCTCATTTTAGGGTTATCGTAAGGAACTTTTGGGATCAGAACTCTTTCTGATATGTGGATAGGCAGAGGTACACCGCATGCATGGCCCCCTAGATCATCAGATCTTAATCCAATCGATTATTTCGTTTGGGGATATTTGAAATCTTCAGTATATGCGTCTGAGATTGAAAGTGAGTATATTCTCCTACAACGTATCGAAGATGAGAGAGAGAGAGACAATGAGATCCTTAATGATCCAAAAACGATCAAGAAGGCTATAATACAAAATTTGAAGATAGCAAGAATATGCATCGAGCGAAACGGTTGCACTTTTAAGCAAAAGTTAATGATTTCCTTCAATGTTTCACATGTTTACTCATTTGTTTATTTATTTTCTTACTGTTGATCATTTTGAATAAATTATTCTGGAACATTCTTGAAATTACTTATTCGAATATGAAAAAATTACGAAAAGCACTGCCGTGAAGTCAGGAGCTTTTGAGCGCTCGTACATCCACCTTGTTGGTAGATTCGCATTTTCCAGTTTTAGAAATAAATTGAAGAAATTTTTGAGAGCTGTCAAAAAAATTCTCAAACTTAGGCGAAACTCCAGACTTCATGTCAGTGCTTCAGCTGATCAATTTCTTTCGGATAATTCGCTAGAATTTTCTACGGTATCTATGGTCTTGGTGATGCGATCTGGACAAAATTTCGAACGTAGTTTGAACACCTACATTATTCTTCAGCTAGGTCTAAAATTTCATTCCAATCCAATCAGTAGTTTCGAAATTATCAGGAACGAAATATTTTGAACGGTCCTATTTACGGAACCCCTAGTCCAATTCTGCTCATTTATGAAGGTGACCGCGAAATTCGAGATAACAACCTACCCTGAAAATTTCAAGTTTCTAGGCCTTTCCCTTCGGAAGTTATAATTTTCTATGGTTTCTTTAGTTTGGTCATACGATGTGGACAAAATGTTGCTTTAATATATCATTCTCAATTGAGATACAGAATTTTGTCTCGATCGAATCCGTAGTTTCGAAATTATCGAGAAAACAAGATTTCAACCGACCGTATTTACGGAACCCCTCGTCTAATTTTGCTCATTGATGAACTTGCCCGCGAAATTCGCGATCCGAACCTATCCTGAAAATATCAAGTCTCTAGGCCTTTCCGTTCGAAAGTTATGATTTTCTATGGTTTTTATGGTTCTGGTCATGTGATCTGGAGAAATGTAGCTTGAATATATCATTCTCCATTAGTATACAAAATTTCGTCACGATCGAATCTGTAGTTTTGAAATTATCAAGAGAACTAAATTTCAAACGACCATACTTACGGAACCCCTAGTATAATTTTGCTCATAGATGAAGGTGATCACGACATTCGAGATCCACACCTATCCCGAAAATTTCAAGTCCCTAGGCTTTTCCGTCCAAAGGTTACAATTTTCTATGGTTACAATGGTTCTGGTCATGCGATCTGAACAAAATTTATCATGTAGCTTGAACACCTCATTCTCCATTTGAGTGCAAAATTTCATCTCGATCAAATCTGCAGTTTCCAAGTAATTGAAGAAACAAAACATTGAACGGCCATATTTACGGAACCCCTGATGGAATTTGGCCCATTAACGAACTCAACCGAGGCATTCGGGAATGAACCCACACTGAAAATTTCAAGTCTCTAAGTTGTTCCGTTCGAGAGTTATCGTGCTTACGGCCGGACGGGCGGACGGACAGATTCGAATTTTCCGACGTATTCGTCATCAGTGAATCGAACATAGTCGATTGAGACCATTTTCGGCTCAAAATTCGAAAAATACAGACATCGTGCCGAAATGATATAGCCCTCGTCTAAGTAGTACGGGCGCTCAAAGATACAAATTTTTCATCAGTCAATCAGACAATTTTTTGTGAAGTAAGTGGAATTTCAGTATGGAATTTAATCTTTCGACAAACATTTTGATGGGTCAAATGTCCTGCGGGAAACTGGAATCTACTGATTCACATCGAAAATGTTCTGCTCTTTCCGAATATTTCAATCAACTTCCAATATTCCGTTGAATCTCAGCTTGCGAAAAGTCCCATATTTTTCTAATACTGACCTGTATTTTTTGATCAGTTCAGAGATGAATCGATTGACCTATGGAATAGGGTTTCACGTTCCAAATAGCAATTGATTATACTGGATCGTTCAGAAGTTAAAAGCAATCAAAAATATTGACGAATACATATATCACTCTGTATCTCGGCTATAAAGTAATACAATATAATAATAATTTATTCATCATTTCCGATACAATGTTACAATAATCGGGAAATTTTGTCTAAACAAAAATTGTGTGCTGAATTCCCGACACAAATTCAGGTATTCAGCTACAGCCCTACATAAATAAAACAGAAAACTGAACAGAACGGAGAACTATTGAGACACTGAATGAGATAAAAGTTTCCGAAGTAGGTTAGACCTATCATATATAGGTTTTTTGGACTCGTCTAGGGTAGCTCTACCTCAGGTTAACGTATTTACATTTACCAATGAAACACCCTGTATACAGAACTATTCATGCGCAGGACATCTCAGAAAGAAAGCAGCGTTCCCTTGTTATTTGGGTTGCATGAATACGACTAAATTTATGCATTGTTCAGTGAGGATGCGATGAGCTGATCGGAAAATCTCTGAGTTCTCGAGTCTTGAATCGTCCAACTTATTCAAGTGTCCTCGCAGACATGAACAGACCAGGTTCAGCGCCTATCATTCTGACCTGTATAACTTAACTCCAAGAATCAAATTCGAAAGATGGTTATTTTTTTACTGGTATATCTCTAAGATTTTTTATATGCAAAAATAAGTTGGATCTATAAGAATCGATTAATCATAATTTTTTAGTTCAATCAACAATTCATATTTAATTGAATAACTCAATATCATAACTGTAAAACAAGGCTACGTTGAAGGTCAATACTATCATGATATAACTATAAAGAAATATATTACCTTTGAATAAAGGACAAATTCTCCAGAGACTCACTGGTCCTTGCCTATTGAACTGTCCCAGAATGAGTTCCATATAAAACAAAGGGACTGCTCCGAATATTAACATCAAAGTATAAGGAATTAAGAAGGCACCTAAAATTTTATGTCTCAATCGATTTTATATTAGGACGGGCTTCTGAAGGACGGACACCTCATCAGATATACCTTGTAGATCAGTGGAAATTTTTCAATGTATTGATTGAAAAATTGTCATAATTCATAACAAATTATTTTTGCAGAAATAAGTACATGCAACGACGTATTAGAGACAATATAGTATAAAATATTTCATTTGGATAAATGAAAATATTAGGGTTCTGAAAAACTGAAGAGTGTTTTCGTTACTTTGATACTTCACATAAATTTTTTTCATTTCGTTAGGAAAACAAAAGAGTGATGCTTGTGGATAGATTTATATGAATTTCAGTGGAACAAGCCATCTTAAAAATAATTATGTTCGGTGCAGTATTTTTTGCTGTGAAATTTATAATGACATCTGGAAAAAACAGTGTTTCAGTCGAAAGAAATTTTCAAAAGTAAAATATTTTTTGTATGCGTTGAATTTTTTTGAGCAAATCCTCTCGTTTCTTAATATTCAGCTCGTATTGTAGTATTTATCAAAACACTACAATTCAAAGTCCAAAACTAGCAGAATAAGAACAAACAAAGAAGATCTTGACATGATATCTTCCACATAATTTATGAAATCTTCACATCGGTCGAATGATTTAGCACAGATGTTATCAATATAAGGTTAATCTGAAGGTTAATCTGATGGGGATGTCCCCTCATATATTTACCTCCCCCATTTTTATAACAAAGATAAGGAAATCTCCACACATTAGCCAAATCTACCGCGAAGCCAATAATTGATAATAAAAAGTCCGCGTTGGATGCCCAGGTCTCTCTGTTATCATCTGCGAACGTGGTATTAACTGAGAGCCCGCCAGTGTCTCCCTCTTCTCCATCTTGACTGGAACTAGCCGAAAGTGCGAAGGATTCATATCCTCTTTCGTCCTCTTCAAGCTGAACGTGAAGTTCTTCTGGAAATGGATGAATTTATGTAATCAGCAATAATTTCGGCTTTGTGTGCGTTCTTATTCTAATCGATTAATCGCAAATATATTCAGTTGTACTTATTATCATCTAGTTTTAATCGATCAATTCAATCGAGGCGTTTTTAATCTCAATTGCAATTCATCGATGGCTCATCGATTTAATCATGGTTTGATTCAAATTAGTTCGATTACCGTCTAACTTAACTGGAAAAATTTGTAAGTTGACATGAAATATCAGCAATTTGAATCTGAAGTATTGAAAAATAAGAATTGATATGGATCCTAACGCAAAGGAAGAAATATACAGTAGGAATGTTCTCCGGAATTATCAAGCAGAAGAGAATTCAATTCAGTTTTATTGGAGCAGCAGGGCAATACGGTTGATGCTGAATATAAGAATAGGAATGGAGAAAGATTTTAGTGGCTTCACTTTTTATTAACAAGTGCAAAAGTCAGAAATTATAATGAACCTTTTCGTTCAATTTTCCGATTAATCGATGGATTTTAATTATGTCACTGCTAATCGAACTACTCAGTGATAGAATCCATCGAAATTTAATGATGAGATTAAAAACGTACCCTTTCTTCCGCAATGGAAATAATTAATGTAAGAGCAATGTTTTCTCTCTAGAAATAGCTCTGAGCTTCTGAGGGGTCTCACAGAGGCCTAGGAGAGTCGGGATATAAACAATATATAGGTACAATAGTCCACAAAATATGGAATATTAAATTGAACAATATGGTTGAAAACGACTCTTCGCACCTGAGCGAGAATTAACGAGGTTCACAAGTCGAGCGAGTTTTTCAGCGTACTTTTCACAAATAAAAAACCACACAATTTATATTTTTTTTTTCTGAAGAACTCGCTTTCATTCAGAAAACTACTAAGACTAATGAAAAACTAGTATTTAATATTTAAAGTAACATTGGTTCATCTCTCGGACTAACATCAAGAAAAGCAATAATATTCTGCACCTTCTTTTGTGTAATGTACAATATTTCAGGAGACGCGTTATCAGTACATTTGTCTAAAGCATAGTCGTCGTTGAGCCAGCAAACTCCTGGTTCTATGAAAGCAGAAGTCATTGATGACCCTATATTTTTTTGAACTTTTGAAGAGCATTAACATAGACCTCTGCAACTGAACTGGAGTTCCACTTCCATATTGTTGGGGGGCTAGCAGGTCTGAGCCAGACATTGGGTCCAATTACAGTCATAAAACAAGAAAAACTGTTCTGGATAGACTAATAAAGCAAGCCAACAAATCAATACATGTAACCCCATAGAACATCAAATTCATCCTTTGCATTTGTAGACCGGTTTCGACATACATGTCATCATCAATACAGCTGGCGCAGGATAAACTCGATGTGGCAAACAAGCTACCCAAACAACGGAACGCGACTGCGATCAGAGAAAATGTCTTCACTCACGTCACCTGTCCATCCCAAGAGCAACTGGTTACAAACTATGAAGGTCCGTGTGAAGATTCCCTGGCTCCTCTGACAAAAACCCACAAGTAACAACCGTAAAAATTACAGCATAGTTGTCACATGTGGAAACAAGGGTTTAAGCTACAACCTTATCCGTCTGAATAATCGCCCAATATACAGGGTGTCTACTTTTGGAAGGGCCAAACTTCAGTGGAAGATCATACATGAGATTTGCAACACGGAATGTTGACGGTTATTCTTCAATTTAACATTTCTTGATTTCACGGAATATTTCAAGGTTTTCCATGAAATCAATTATACTTCAGTTGTCCTTGTAGCCTCATCAAATGCGGGCTTGGTAAGGGGATGAATATAACGATTCTGAGGTGAACAAAGCCAGTCAATTTTTCCAATTGTTTTATCGGCGGTAATATCCCTAGTGCATTTAATTTTTCCGGAAAAATTCGGAAAAACGAGTTTCTAAGTAATTTGTTTTAATAAATAGCATGAGCGAGAGTGGTTTTAAAAATCCGAGTCGAAGGCGAGGATTTTTTCACTTTCGCGAATGCTATTTGTTAAAACAGATTAGGTACTTAGAAACGAGTGTTCCAATTTTTCCACAGGAAAAATTAAATGCCCGAGGGATATTTGGTAAGATTATTTCCTGAGTTAAAAGAACATTTTATTTTAATACATTTTTTTTATCAAAATAATAAGAACAATATAACTTTCAAGCTAGGAAAGGTAATTACTTCAAACTCATTTTAAATTACTATTAATATAAAAATTTAAAATATTTGCAGGTTACAGGAGTATTGTTAGCCATATCGGTTAGATTGTTTTTAATTATGTTTGTAGTAGCACTATTCCCTATCTTGCTGTGAGGAGTGTCAAACGATTGATGGTGTTGGCTCGAAGAACAGTCTATTTTATGTCTTTTCAAGGGAGCTTCGAAGCTTGTAGATGGTACATTATATTGGACGGTTCTTAAGGCAGTGATGATATTTGAATGATGTTGACTGTCCATTTGTAGATACAGTTGGATAGACGCAGCTTTAGAATGCCCTGTGATTTCGACAGTTCATTTCTTCCAACAGGAATGTTTTTAAACCATCCAGTGCTACGATTGGATTGCCATGCTAAATTTGGTACCAAAAACAATCTATTCTTTGTAGTCTTTCCCATAAGCTTTATGCATGTTTCATGCCCAGTCCTTGAGGATTGAATTTAGCTCGCCCGTAGTGGTTGTCTGGAGTAATTGGTAATTTTTTGCTTAGCAAAATTCCATAAATTGATTCCAGATCGATGTGTGAATTTTTTGAGTATTTAGTGGAACACTATTTTCAACAGCCGCATTAATTTTACTTTCGGAAACATTACCAAACCGATTCATTTTGAGTTTCAGTTGAAAAATTAATAAATTCGTGAGCGTTTGTTTGTGATCTTTGTGGTTGGTAACGGTACATGGCAACACAACATAGAAACCATCAAGTTTGTTTGAAAGTTGCATGAAATTTTTCCAATTTTTTTTCCGGAAAAACTGCTGACAGCTGAGTTGAGAGTTGTTAAGTAATTTTTCCACTTAAAATTTATATTTGACATACCAATTCTTGATAGCGATTGGTCGAAATTAATAGGAAGGAAATAATCGATGGAAAATCATTGATTATGGACATGTTTTCTTTCCAGCAAAATACCAGATTCAGTGTGATTTCGAATGGCATATCAACTTTTGTGCTTGCTGCTTGTCTTCTGCCCTAATATCATGGCTAACAAGATAACAACGAAAAAGTCGAAATATTCCAAACCTAAATTTGCTCTATTTTGAAGCTCTTTATGATAGAATACTGGAGTAACTTTCATGGAAATGAGGAATTTATCGGTCGATTCAAAATAATTTGAAGGAATAAACCAAATTTCAATAAGACAGATATTATGATAAATTGTGAAGAAAACAGACTATTACTTTTAATAACAATTGTTTAAAATGTCTACTGCCTTGTTCAATACCTTTCACACATCGTTTTCGCACTGAATCTACAAACCTGCAAAGTTCACAACGATTCTGACGCATTTCTGCAAAACACAAATCTATTCTTTCTATCGAATCCTCTCGAGTCTGAACACGAATTTGAAATAATTTTTCTTTCAAGGTGTTCCAGACATAAAAATCCAAAGGCGTAAGGTCGGGACTCCTTGGTGGCCATTTTACTGGGCCGTACCTCACAATCCATTGACCTCTAAATATTCATTCATCAAATCCCGCGAATTCCGGCGTTGGGAACTTTTCGGACCAGTAATACTTCCCGATCGCCCAACGCTGAAGAATTCATTACATCAATCCAAAGCAGCTTAACGGACATATTGGATGAAGGTCATTGCTACGGTCTACCACCCATAGAAAATGGGCACAGAGAGCTCAATCTTTTATAGCATATATGCGAATCAGTAGACGAAAGTACTGCATGAATTTTGATTATGGGCATAAATTGCGCTGGTGGGAGTCGATGCGCTTACACGCACATTCATCAGACGCACGGAAATGATCGACTTTGGATCTTCGGTAGTGGAATGATCAGATGATCAGATAGTTAAGATGCATAAGGGCTTCATCGAAGCCAAAATAAACCTCTGATCAAAATCAAACCAAATCAAATCGAATCGAATCGAATCGAATCGAATCGAATCGAATCGAATCGAATCGAATCGAATCGAATCGAATCGAATCGAATCGAATCGAATCGAATCAAATCAAATCAAATCAAATCAAATCAAATCAAATCAAATCAAATCAAATCAAATCAAATCAAATCAAATCAAATCAAATCAAATCAAATCAAATCAAATCAAATCAAATCAAATCAAATCAAATTTATTCATTTTTCATCAATAGTTTCAGTTATCACCAATACATAAATTAAGCAGTGCTTCGATGTCATACAACCCTAGAAATCATAATGAATAACAAAACCCATACATTAATGAATTATATCCCACACGGACCCTTTGAATGTATGATGATGGAAGCCAAGGAACCCAAAGTTCACGAACCAACCTCGCCGTAATGCTACTAAAATGTTTCACGCAATAACCATTAAAGTTCCTTATCTCCAACCATTGAGTACCGAGTGAAATCTGTTGGAATGCTCTAGTACAGTGGTTCTTAACCGGTGGTCCGCGGACCACTGGTGGTCCCTGGAAGCACACGAAGTGGTCCGCGAAGCCATCAGACACAAACACATGACACAAAGAATACTTTTCTTTGTATCATGTGACATAGTCATTAGAGTCGATTCTGAATCGTGGTCCACATTTTCATAATCTGTAATTTCATATATTCATCAATGCTAAAAGAATAATCCCATTTTTGTAGGTGATAGTGGATTGGTTTTGAGCGCTCGTTCTACTTACACGAAGGCTATATCATTTCGTCACGATGTCTGTATTCTTTGAATTTTGAGCCGAAAATGGTCTCAATCGACAATGTTGGACTCACTGATGACGAATCCGTCAGAAAATTCGAGTCTGTCCGTCCGTCCGGCCGTAAGCACGATAATTCTCGAAAGGAACAACCTAGAAACTTGAAATTTTCGGTGTGGGTTCGGTTCCCAAATGCCGCGGTTGAGTTCGTTGAAAGGCAGAATTTCACCAGGGGTTCCGTAAATATGGCCGTTCGAAATTTTGATCTGCTGAAGAAGAACTTTCAGGGCCAGAAGCTCAAAAAAAAATTCTCGAAAAACCCCTTTCCAACGATACGGTAAAGTCACGTATCCAAAAAATGTCGAATGATATTGAAGAACAAGTCATCGACAAGATAAAATTTAGTCCTTATTTCGCGCTTCAATGTGACGAATTTACTGACATTTCACAATGTTGTCAATTGCTTGTATTTTTTCGATTTTTGAATGAAAATAAAAACATTCAAGAGGAGTTACTATTTTCCCAAAAACTGGAGACGACGTCCAGAGGTGCAGATGTTTTGGATACAGTAGGTCAGTATTTGAATAAACATGGACTTATGTGGCAAAAGTTTGCAGGCTTTTGTACAGACTATGCTCGGTTCTCGCTCTGGTCTGGCAGCATTGATAAAAACGAAAAATCAATCTGCAATTACGTCACACTGTGTTAATCATCGTCAAGCATTACCTGTAAAAACGCTTCCAGAATGCTTGGCTGTTGCAGTTTCAGAGTGGTCAACTTCATTGAAAATAGTGCACTAAACACTCGCTTCTTCAAACAATTGTGCTCTGATGTGAACTCTGAGCACGAAACTCTGCTGTTCCATACGAAAGTGGGCTGGCTTTCCAGATTGCATGAACTTAGAGAGGAAGTAAAAATATTCTCAACTGACAAAAACAAAGAGTTGCTGGATCAGTTCTGTGAGTCCAAATTTCAGATACCTACATCTTGCTTATTTGGTCGATTTTTTCGCACAACTGAATAAATTGAACCTCCAACTTCAAGGATCTGGAAATTGCAAGTTGCAAGGTACGAGGAATATATTTGCAAATGAAGACAAAATCGCAGCATTTATCGCTAAAATTGAGCTATGGCTCAACAAAGTCGGAAGACAAAACTTTTCTGCGTTTGATACGCTGAACCAAATTATTATTGACACATCATGTCCATAAACTAAAGGAGAAATACAAAAAAACATTTTCAACCATTTGAAGAGTGAATTCATTCGATCGCTATTTTCCTGACTGCGAGGACGAAGGTATTCGGAGACTGATCCGTAATCCTTTTATGGTCAATGTTTCTGAGGTGTCTGATGAAATTCAAGAAGAAGTAATTGAAATGCAACATGACAGTAACTCGAAGGATACATTCGAGGCAGTAATTAATCTGGATGACTTCTGGGGCCAAAAAGCAGTTTCTTTTCCAAAGATTCGAGATAATGCTATTCGTTACCTCACACTGTTTTCATCGACATATTTTTGCGAGCAGGGGTTCTCAGCGCTACTGATAATCAAAAACAGAAACCAAGAATTCAGAAATTGGTGAATAGTATGCAGACACAAAAATCCCATTGAAATAATATAGCTTCTGTATTTCTATAAAATTGCAAAAATTGAATACTGTTGGCTCTGAACGATTGTAGGCGTGCTTCATTCAAAATTTATGGTATAACAACCTTTTATTTATTTAAAAAAAATTACATTTTCGTGATATTACCTCCAAACAGTTAGTGGTCCGTGACAAGACAACAATTTTGTCGAATGGTCTCTGATCACTAAAAGGTTAAGAACCACTGCTCTAGTATAAACTCTTTGAGATCTATTCTGTGTCTTCTGTTCCTCATGTTGGAATTTTGGGCCATGATAAAGTGAACTATGTTGCAAATGTGTTCTTGCAAATCTTGGATAGACCACCCAGACAGCACCAGATATTCCTAGAATATTTCGTGAATATGCAAAAAGCGATGGGTATATTCAGAATATTCGTGGAATATTCATAGAATATCCATGTCCCATATATCATATTACAGGAACAAAATGTGTTCAGCAGTTTCAGCACAGATGAAACTGCTGAACACATTCTGTTGACACACCTAGGAAACCCAACACCCACTATTCCAATGGTGAGAGGGACTCCTCCTGGTCGACATGCGGCATTTCTGTCTGCTTGTTTGCGGGTCTGAGTCTCTCAAGCTGTATGCGGAGGAACAATGGCCCACATGACCTCAGTTCAGCCCGGAGCGGGCGCCGCACAGAGAAGAAGAAGAAAAAGATATTCCAGGAATATTACGATACGAATATTCCAGGCATATTCTTGAAAAAATATGCTAAGGATATTCGAAAATGAATATTTAATATAGAATATTCAAAGAATATTTCAAATTGTATATTCTTCCTGGGATATTCCACATATAATATTCCTGGAATATTCCGCACATAATATTTCTGGAATATTTCACACATAATATACTTGGAATATTCCGGACATATCATTCCAGGCTTATTCCGAAAAGAATATGCTGAGAATATTCCAAAATGAATATTTAACGGAACCCCTGGTCTAATTTTGCCCAATAACGAACTTAACCGCGGCATTCGAGATTCGAACCTACCCTGAAAATTTCAAGTTTCTAGGCCCTTCCGTTCGAGAGTTATCGTGTATACGGCCAGACAGACTCGAATTTTTCGAAGGATTCGTCATCCGTAAGTCGAACCCTGTCGATTGAGACCATTTTCGGCTCAAAATCCTAAAAATACAGACATGACGTGACGAAATGATAAATCCCTCATGTCAGTAGAACGAGCGCTTAAAAGGTTGAAACCCGGTATATCATAATTGCATGATTCATTGAGTTCCCAACATTTCCACAGAACTAAAAGATCTATATTGTTTATGTCTAGGCTTGGCAAATATATCATCAAGTTATCATAATTTTTACGAATACTTCTACTATAAAAATGTACGAGGTTTAGGATTTCATCAGATTTGAAATTCTCCCTGGCATCATAAACGCTAGAGCTGGAGTTTACTCTCGTTTCCCTAACTTGCCAGCAGAAAACTATATATACAAAATTCATCTATTTTTTTCCCTCTTCTTTGAGAAATGAGCTCACACATTTTAATTTATCCTCCAAATAGAAATAAAACAAAAGTAATCACATCCGACACCGTTATTCAACTTAACTAAATCCACTTTTAACTATAAAAATAACAAACAGAGGGCAGAACCAATGTGAGACAACAGTTCAGCGAATTAAAATTAATCAGCATCCATGGGTAGAATAAGAGATAATCAATAACTCATTGATTCTAACTGAAGGAAATACCAACATTACCCACATAAAAACAAAAACCAAAAAAAAAATCGAAATACAAATCTCTCAGAAATTATCCCAATCAGTATAATCCACAAAGATTGAATACAATTTTTTTCTAACTATTATATTATTCACTTTATTATAAAAATTTAATTGATTACCCCAGCATGGACGAATAAGAACACAAAACTCACCTATCAGTAACTTGATTGACTATATTCAAACGTTCAATATCCTCTTCGTTTTTACAGAAATAAATATTGTTTCCAAATTTGCTTTGATATTTCCATTTTTTGCCCAAACATTCTGAAATCCCAATTTCTGGCCACAATATCTGTATAAATTCTGGCTTTTTTTTGTCAAATCCTCTTTGATTTCAATTTCAATTTCGAAAAATGTTTTTCTGTGAGACATGAAATTTCTTCGATGATTCGCGTCCAAAAACTTGGCAACCACAGGCCGTGTTATGTTAGTATTCTTGCCAATTCGATAGCAGGTACCTACTTATCATTCCATTATCAATGTTTACATTAGCGTGTTTATCAGTGCAGAGATTGAGTTTTTGTACACCTTCATCTACTGTTTCCTCAATTCCATATACAATCAAGTTTTTCTTTTTATTCTGTTGTCGTAAATGGTCCAACTCCTCCTGAGTTTCTTCCAAATCCTTCTTCATGTTGTTGAAATCAACTTGAATACTATATTTAACTTTATCTAGTACTTTTACAACGAGTTTATCCAGACCAGGTAACTGTCTAGTACTCTAGTACTTCAATCACAGTTTGTTTGATAAGGTCCTTCATTTCTGATTTGTTTTCTCGAGTGAGACCCATTAAACAGGGTGTTTCCAAATTAGACGTGAACCTTGGAGGACGGAGTTCTTATGTTTTTTCGAAAATTTCTCACCCTACTTCATTTTTCGTCAATTTTTTCTAGGTTGACCAAATTCAATTATAATTTTGCATTATTTTCATCAGAAGAGGATATGATATGTATAAAAAAAGCAAAACTGTCCTGTACTAGACACTAAACTGCTTCTCAAGGAATTAGTATGATTTGAAAGTTGGTATATAAAGAAAATAAAAATAGCTTCCCAATATCAATTTGCCTGCAACTTTCAAATTCCACAATTTTTGTATAATAATAATAATATTTATTCGTTTCATTTCAATAGCGGATACAAACAAAGACATATTTTATGAATAAATATCAGGTACTCCAAAATGGCCGATCCAAAAAAAGTTTTTCTTTTTGGTAGTGGTGTTGTGTCACGTTCAGGTTCACTTTAGCCAATGGCTAGTCTGTGTTCCCAAACGAGAAAACTTTTGTCATTTTGGATTATAACTAACCCCTACACAGATTATTCCAAAATTCCACGATCAAAACAATACAAAGTTACATTATAAAATATCAATGATCAAATGATCGAAACTTAAAACTAAAAGCAGCAGTAGCAAATGTATAAACCAATAATACAGAGAATAAAAAACATTACATGATCAAAACATTGCACACACTCTCCAGCATAAGGGCACATAAGCACGTGCTTATCTATCCAAATAATCCTATACACACCTGCACACGTTAGCGCATTCAATCCACGGCATGATGTGATAGGTCTATGATATTAGGCGCTTTCTATTTGACGCTGAATCACTTCCAAACTGATGCAAAATCAGTTGATCTGTGTTCTATTTGACAATGTTGTGATTTTGAAGTGATGCGCATCACTTCCAACTGAAAGCGGCTCTCTGGCAAAATCAGTTTAATTTCCGTAATCACATCAGTTTAACATAACCTTACTTTGGAGGTTCCAAAATGGTCGTCACGGTGAGATGACCTACATTTCCTCACGTCCCAATTTGGAGCCCCCAAAGTATTTAAAAATTAAAAATATTATTTAAAAAGAACGACGAAGATTTAAATTTATGTTTGTATAGTGCTAATTGTTCAAAAAGCTTGGAGATTTTTTGGAAAATTCGTGATTTGTGTTCTACATGTGATTGTGATAAACTATTTTTGGGGATTGCTTTTACCAAGAATCCTGCAGTTCCTCAGGACCCCGAGAATAAAACGACCAAGATTATACTGAGATTGGGTACATAGCCTCAGTTGCTGAGCCCAGACCAAAGCCATCACGTTCTAGGGGGGCTGCTAGACGGGGTGGCTTGTTCATCAAGAATGAACAAACAACATAACCTTAATTTTTGTTAAATAAACAATTTGTTGCCATCGATTGAAGATTCTAATAATCTAAAATGGATTATACAATGGAAATGGATGTAGAAGAATATATGATTGTGGTAAGTAAACATAAATCTGCATAAACGACTACAGAGTTTCAATTTTATTGCTGTTCTGGTTGAATTCATTGTTTCTTTGATGAACGCTGATTATTATCATTTTTGTTTAATATCAATTTTCATCTTGTTTCATATCAGGCTTCGGCTGTAGCTATTCTAATGGAAGAAGATATGGAAAGTAGCTCTACTAGCAGTAGCGAATCATCGGAAGAAGACCGTGTTGAAAGAAGAGTTGAATACAAACTAGGCAGTGATTTTGTGAAACAAATCACGAAATATAGCGACTAAGAATTCTCTTCCCACTTCCGGCTTTCCAAGAGGACAGTGAATTATATAATTTCTCTAATCAAAGAGGATAATGTTTTTCCAAACTACAAATCAGGTAGGGAAAACATAACGCCAGAGAAAGGAGACTATATGACCATCTTGTACTTGCTGTATAGAGAGACGTTTGGACAAGTGGCCAATAGATTCAATGTGACCCAAAGCGCTAGCCACAGGTGTATTAGGTACATTAGTAATAAAATATTTGGTGGAAAATAGGACGAAATTTATAATGTGGCCTACAGATGCGGAAAAAGAATTTATATGCAGAGGATTTTCTGCTATAAATAACTTTTCCAATTGTGTTCGGTGCTCTCGATGGAACCCACATTCCGATCTTAAAACCGAAAAATAATCAAGAAGCCTATTGTAATAGAAAAAGCTTTCATATCTCGGTGTTTTTATTGATCAGCATTTGAGGTGGAGTGAACGCGCTTCCTACCTGGTCAAGCATCTCAAGAAATTCCTTTATATTTTCTATAATATCAGGAATGTTATCTCCGCTATCGAATGTTTGAGAGTATATGAAGCAATTGTTCTTTCGATATTGAGGTATGGAATTGTTATTTGGGGTTGTATGAATAGAACTAATATGGGTTGCCTGGATGTTGTTCATAAAACCATACTAAGAATAATATTGAAATTGGGTAGAAGATTTGGAACGGATAGACTCTATGTAGAGTCTGGACAATTGAGTATCAAACAACTATATATATATGAAGTGGTCTTGTATCAAATGAAAAAGGAAAATAATTTCATTAATCATATATTTCGGACAAGACAGATTCTGCGTGGGGACCTTCTCGTTCCGCGGTTTAATAGAAAACATACCCAGGACAGTCTGTCGTATCATGGCCCCAAGTTCTATAACCTCCTTCCCTATGAGCTGAAGGCATCGTCTAATGTAAAGAGTAGAATGTTCAGAAGTATTCTCCGTTCGTATATTATACTGAATTCTGGCAGGTTTGAGGCAGTTCTTTCATCATAACTTGGTTTCATTTTTCCATTGCTTTTCATAGGGTGATCTTTTTATTTGTTTTGATGTGTAGTTGATAGTTAATAGTTAGGAAGGGGGTTACGTTCCACTGCTACCTCAAGGTCTATTGTGATGTGTATACAGACTTGATTATTTTGTTATTTTTTTTGAAGGTTGAACTTTTTGTATTTATATTCAGTTACACAGAGAATTTATTCATCGCCAGTATTAGCAAGAGTATTGCCAGTAAACGAGCATGGCTTAGACTGCATACTCTGCATATCAGTTTTTTCTTTTATTTATTGTATTTGTATATTGATGAAAAAATTTAAATTGAAATTGAAATTGAAATATTATCATAAGTACTTCAGGCAGTGTGTGACAACAACAAAAAATGTATAGACTTATACTGTGGTGAACCTGGGTCTCTGCATGATGCTCGTGAATTGAAAAAATCAAATTTATACAGAGATGCGACCTCTCGTAAATTGAAATTAAATAATGGTTATTTATTTGGAAATTCTGCATATCCCAACCTGAAGTGGCTTGTTACGCCATATAAAGATGATGGCTACTTGCCGGAGGCACAAAAAAAAATTCAATTACAAACATTCCTCGACAAGGATAGTAATTGAAAATGCCTTTGGTCTATTGAAATCACGATTTCGTAGATTGAAAGGTTTTGAGAATTAAAATATTGATTTTGTTGTGGAAGCAATAATTGCAGCTTGTGTACTACACAATATATGTGTGATAATGGACGATTTAGACTTGGCGATTGATGAGTTTGAGGAAGATATAGAATCTACAAGTGAGCAGGGCACAAGTCGATTCAGTCGATGAAAATTCCCGAACAAGATACCGATTGTTTCAGAGTATGTTTCCTTAGGTTACTGAAGTTTCTTTTTGATTTTGATGTAAGGAGCACGGATGCTTTCAATAAAAATTGATTTTTGATGAGCTTGAAACGTTTTTTCCTATGAAAGATTTTCTTATCTTTTCTAATCCTTTCGTTTCCCTAATATTCAGGTTAACATGAAGAATCTCTCAAGTTGAAAAGAATTAGTTTTAAGAAATATTGTGATTTTATATTTCTTCTCTTTTCCTAATGAATATCAATCTATTGACATGTCATATACATTGTAAAACTCTCTTACAGGATGGATGAAGAATTATTATTATAAGTTTTACTTTTCCACTAGAGTAAATAATTTACTATAATGATTTCATTCTATACTTGATAATTGAATTCTGAAAACAACAATTATATCATATAGGTGAATACTATCTTAAATAATTGAAACAGCCATATGTTCAGGTTTCTAGATAAAGAACAGAATTATTAAATATTTTATATAATTCATAAATATCAACAAGAACATAAAAAGATGAAATATTCTAGGAACTCTTAAGAAAAAATTACGAAAAGCACTGCCGTGAAGGCAGGAGCTTTTGAGCGCTCGTATATGCACTTCTTCGTAAGTTCGCATTTTCCAGTTTTGGGAACCAATTGAGGAAATTTTTGACAGCTGTCAAACAAATTTTCAAACTAAGGCGATAATCCGGACTTCAAGTCAGTGCTTTAGGTGACCAATTTTTTTTTCGATAATTCGCTAAAATTTTCTACGGTATCTATGGTCTTGGTGATGCGATCTGGACAAAATTTCGCACGTATTTTGAATACATCATTCCTCAGCTAGGTGCAAAGTTTCATTCCAATCAAATCGGTAGTTTCGAAATTATCAGGAACAGAATATTTTGAACGGCCATATTCACGGAACCACTAGTCTAATTTTGCTCATTGATGAACGTGACCGTGAAATTCGCGATCCAAACCCACCCTGAAAATTTCAAATTACTAGGCCTTTTCCTTTGGAAGTTATAATTTTCTATGGTTTCTATGGTTCTGGTTATGCCTATACCTATCCTGAAAATTTCAAGTCCCTAGGACTTTCCGTTCGAAAGTTATGATCTTCTATGGTTCTGGTCATGCGATCTAGAGGAATGTAGCTTGAATATATCATTCTCCATGAGTATACAAAATTTCGTCACGATCGAAGCTGCAGTTTGGAAATTATCAAGAAAACTAAATTTCAAACGACCATATTTACGGAACCCCTTGTATAATGTTGCTCATAGATGAACGTGATCACGACATTCGAGATCCACACCTATCCTGAAAATTTCAAGTCCCTAGGCCTTTCCGTTCAAAAGTTACAATTTTCTATGGTTTCTATGGTTCTGGTCATGCGATCTGGACAAAATTCCACATGTAGCTTGAACACCTCATTTTCCATTTGAGTGCAAAATTTCATCTCGATCAAATCTGTAGTTTTCAAGTAATCAGGGAAACAAAACTTTGAACGGCCATATTTACGGAACCCCTGGTGGAATTTGGCCCATTAACGAACTTAACCGAGCCATTCGGGAACTGAACCTACCCTGAAAATTTCAAGTTTCTAGGACATTCCGTTCGAGAGTTATCGTGTATACGGCCGGACGGACGGCCGGACGGCCGGACGGACGGCCGGACGGACAGACTCGAATTTTTCGACGGATTCGTCATCAGTGAGTCGAACATAGTCGATTGAGACCATTTTCGGCTCAAAATTCGAAAAATACAGACATCGTGACGAAATGATATAGCCCTCGTGTAAGTTGTACGAGCGCTCAAAAATATAGTTTGAACGGCAATACTTACGGAACCCCTAGTCTAATTTGGCTCATTGATGAAAGTGATCCCGAACCTATCCTGAAAATTTCAAGTCCCTAGGCCTTTTCGTTCGAAAGTTATGATTTTCTATGGTTTCTATGGTTCTGATCATACGATCGGGGAAAAAATGTAGCTCGAATATATCATTCTCAATTCAAATACAAAATTTCGTCACGATCGAATCTGTAGTTTGGAAATTATCAAGAAAACTAAATTTCAAACGACCATATTCACGGAACCCCTAGTATAATTTTGCTCATAGATGAAAGTGATCACGACAATCGAGATCCACATCCACATCCTGAAAATGTCAAGTCCCTAGGCCTTTCCATCACAAAGTTATAATTTTCTATGGTTTCTATGGTTCTGGTCATGCGAGCTGGACAAAATTCTGCATGTAGCTTGAGTACGTAATTATCCATCTGAGTGCAAAATTTCACCTCGATCGAATCAGTAGTTTCGAAGTAATCAGAAAAACAAAAATTGCCCAATAACGAACTTAACCGCGGCATTTGAGATTCGAACCTACCCTGAAAATTTCAAGTTTCTAGGACATTCCGTTCGAGAGTTATCGTGTATACGGACGGCCGGACGGACGGACGGACAGACTCGAATTTTCCGACGGATTCGTCATCAGTGAGTCGAACATAGTCGTTTGAGACCATTTTCGGCTCAAAATTCGAAAAATACAGACATCGTGACGAAATGATATAGCCCTCGTGTAAGTTGTACGAGCGCTCAATACATTATTTTTAGATATTTTTTATCTAGTATATGGGTCATCAGTTTGAAAAAATACATACAATAACGATCCTATTTTTTCGGTGAATTACTGTATTTGAAGATCCCATTTCAAGTTGTCATCAATGATGATTCCTAGATATTTAGTGTTGGAGGCAATCTGAATCCGGTTTGTATGATTCCTGGAGGGTAGATGTAAGTCTAGTTGTATGGTATTTATTTAGATTGATGGTGAAAAGATTTTCGTTGAACCATCCATCATATGTATATCATTATTTCCAAGTCCTCTTTCAGCTTGGTTTCTTCGTCTTCCTATGAGTTTTCCTCCAAAAAAAGCACAGTGTCGTCGGTAAATGAAATTATCGTTCCATAGCAGTTCAACGTCAATGGTTCATTCATGTATATAAGAAATAATATGGGGCCTATTACCGTTCCCTGTGGTATTCCGAAAGTTATCTCTCTCAGATAACTAATCGTGTTATCAATTTTAACCACTTATTTTCATTTATTTAGGCAGTTTTGGAGAAGTGCGGCCACGAATACCGATATCATTTTTTTCATAAATTATGTTCAAAATGTCGTCCACCATTCCTCATTCCAGCACGTGCCCTCTTTCTAATTTCTTCAGTCCTGAAATTTACTCTCAATCTTCTCGCTGCTCCGTCTATTCTCTCCACAAGTTGTGCACCCTTTCGTATACTATTTCTTTCAAACTGTCCCAAACATGAGAATCTAACGGTTGTTATATCCGGACTCCTACCTATCCACCCACCCTTTAGGAAACAATTCGTTCAAAAACATACGAACGTTTAGCCTATAGTGTGCGGGACGCCCATCCTGTTGGAAAATGATTTCACGCGTGTCAATCAAGGGACCCTCGTCCAAAAAACTGTCCATATTTGTTCCCAGAAATTCTTCATAATTTTCCCCGTTTAAGTTATCAGGTAGATAGTAAGGACATATCAAAAGATTAGCTATTGCTCCCATCCAAATATTAGCGATAAATCACTATTTTCTATCTCTGACATAAAAGGTTGTTTATAAAAAATCTTCTGAAACGAAATGGTGACAGCATTCTGACGAAAACTTTTTAAGGGAATGAAGAAGGAATTTGGCAAGTTTTTGAATTACCTTTTTGCTATATAAATGGTGGAACTCGAAAGGTACATCAAATTGATATTAGAAATTGATTTTTATTTTTCTTCATATACCAACATTCAGATCATACCTTTATCCACATCTAATGCAGGATAGTTTTGCTTTTTCCGTACATATCATATCCTTCTCTGATGAAAATAATCCAAAATTATAGTCAAATTTGGTCAACGTAGAAAAAATTAACGAATAATGAAACGAAGTGAGAAATCCTTTAAATATCAGAAGAAGTCAAATAACTTGTGAACTGTTGATTTTTGGTTATCAATAAATATAGCTCAAACGACAGGAAATGCGTCATACTAACACGTCCTCCGAGTTTCACTTATAATTTGAAACACCCTGTATAATTACTGAGCTGTAATTAGTATAATATGTGAAATATGTACTCTATATTCCTTTATAAGAATATTCGAATAGTTTATTTCTGAAGTTTGTCGGAGCAACCGCTGATGTTTACTTGCCACGACGCATATGTATCGAATCGAAAATACAGAAGTTATGCACTGTGTTCGAGTGTCTTTCTCTTCGGGAAATTTATTCGAAACCGATTACAAATAAATAGACAAGAAAGTGGGATATTAAGCATTTGACAAAAAAATAGCACCATTTGAGAGTAAAATTTCCATTTCCATTATCACACAGTTGAAAACATAATCACATCGCATTACTTATGCAATTAAAAACCCAAATAGCCACTAGCTCCCTAGCTTTCCATTATTTCACATTCTATAAGAATATTGAGAATGAGATTTGAATGACAATGATTTGATTTTCCATGTAAAAATACTCACTTTTTCTCAGTGTACAAGTCAGGATAAAGTTTGAAGTAGTATTGCTATGCTTGTACGGCTGTCCCTTCCCTGCAACAAAGTTTACATCATGAAAAAATCCAAGAAATTCATGGAAGATTTATCTTGCTGAATCAATTCTACTGCTTTATGATATACTAGATAATTTATTAAACATTTTGTGACTTTGTATCAATACATTATGCTCGAAATCAACCACATGTATACTCCAGAATGAACATAAATATATGTTACCATATTTATTTAAGTCGATTGTAGGTACTATTGCGAGATATCTAGATGACCAGGTTTTATCGGTTTTGAAGAAAGTTTTTCCAGTCAAGCTTTGGTCTGAAAGAATGGACCATCCCTAATTGGGCATTATAGTCCTTTGTGGTATGCATCAATCTCAAGATCGCATAAATACATCCAGACGCCCCACAAGAAGAAATCAAAACCAAACAATAATGGTCTAACGAAACAATGTCTCTTAGAGTTCTTGGATACATTGCCAAAGCTTCTTTGCCTACTTCTGTGGGAAATCAAATAGTAAATGTGTATCGAACCAATTTATGAAGATTCGATCATTCGATGGCATCAGTTCTTGGAGAATACTCGGGTTTGCAGTGAAAAATATCCCAACCTTAAACCAATCTGTATTTGTCTACATCGTTAAGGAGAGAAACATTTCATTCCAACTCAGAAATATCAATATGATACTTGATGCGATTTTAATACTACAATTATAGACGAGAATATGTATCCGTGTCACATAGCTAAGAAGGAGTCATCCAAAGGGAGAACAGGAAGAAGCTTATTTACTCAAAATATTCACGCTGTAAAAGTTTGTCCCTTTCAAAATGCTACAGCATTATACAGGTTGTTTTTCGAGGTGAGGCTTTTTCTTTGACAGCTGCTAGAACTCGTCAAAAGAAACCATTTCGCCGGAAGTAGATCATAAGAAAATATTGAAGTTGAAAAAAGTGCAAAAAATCTTGGACATCGATATCTTATTACGACTCTGGATCGTGTTAATCACTATACCATGTGCATTCCCTCATAATGTAACTGAAGTGCTTGACTTCCTTCACGATCTTTTCTAGGCACTACAATTTATTCAAATTTGTGTGTTGTCTTTCTACTTTTATTAGAAGATTATTAAAAATCAAACTGAGGAGAAGAAAAAGGCCCTATAAAAAAAATTCGGAAGTACCCAATAATTTCATCGATGAGGTCAAAATATTTGAGTGAAACCCCATTAACAGCCTTTGAATTCGAATTATTCCAACGAATAATCGTTTCCTGAGGAGCATGTCAAAGAAGTTCTTAGTAACCACAGATAATACTTTGGGGTCACTAAACTCTTTTAAAGGAGCTGCAGAAAAGCCCGGAAGGTTGTTGTAGTATGTAGTAGTAGACAGGTGGAGTTGTTAAGGAATATTACTCCGTCCTTCATGACTGTTTGGTATGAGGCATGCCTTACAGCTTCGAAACAAAAGACCAACCAAAGTAGCAGTAGAATTAAATGCAAAACACCCAGACTGTATCATCAGAAGAGTAAACCGTAATGAAAACAAACTGAAACAAATGACCTAAGAACACAATTCATTAGTTGCCGGCCCAGATGACCCCATACACAATCAAGCAACAGGAACGATAGATGTGGTGGATGTAGCCATAATGAAGAACGTAACAACAAACGTAACCTCAAAAATATGAAATTGGGGTTGTTAGCAACAGAACAAACCGTATTTGCCAATTAAATGGTTTCAAGGCAGGAGATGATTTCGTAATTTTCGCAGACAGGCTGGAGCAATATTTCATCACCTTCAACATTAGATTCACTTGTTTCTAATAACCCATTTTCCTCAACTAATCCCTCTTCAACAAATCTATCTTCTAAAAGCTCATTTTTACTTTCTCTTACAGTAATCTTCTATGGAATTTCCTCTGGTTCTTCAAAAATTTGTTCAGAACATTTAATAATTTGATCTGTATGACGTTTCCACACAAGATTCTCTGTTAACAATTGACAAAAGTATACCGAATAACCAAGTAATTCATCTATTCTTGCCTTAACCCAACTCTTCTCATTAGGATGTCTTAAATCTCTACAATACACTCGGTGAAGACCCACGCAAAAGAGAGGAATACCTTTCTCGATTAAAAGTGGGAATAATTGAATTCCGGTCCATATGCGGAAATCAACAATTATAACGGATAATTCACCATACCTACACTGTACAGATGAGGAGCAACAAGTCGAAACCGGTCTTCAGATACAAATTGATAAAGTCAGAAAGGTAAATGGGGAAAGTGAGCCATAATTGTTTTTTGGACTATTTTAGTAGGAAAATCTGGGGTATTTTTGAAAATGTCAAGTGCTAAAGCTGAAAAGTGGTTTCGATGAGCTACAACTCGATGCATGAATATGTAGAAAAATATTTCCTAAAGGTAAGCCACCAATTGTTGATTATGTAGTATGACTTTTGGGTCATTATACAGTAAGAATTTTGATATAAGTGTACATTCAATATTCTCATATCATAATTATAACTGAAGGAAAACGTGGCCTAGTTTCCAACCAATTTGTAGCATTTGGGAATAGTGGCGCAGGCTCCTTAGGTGAGTGAGTCGCTGTGGCTCACAATCATATTTATTATTTTCTAGGTTGCGTGTATTTGAAGTTCCTGCAGTGAAAAAATCCCGAAAAATTGTTTTTTAAAATTCTGTTGAGAAATTTTGTTAATTTTCGAATCTTTTTGCAAACAAAAATGAGTATATAACGGATATATAGAAATTGAGTTCGAATCTTCGAATCAGATAATCAAATGAAACTCTCGACAATAACGCAAATCGAAATTGACTCAATTGAGATATAGGAGTTTTCACTGTTCACTGTCATATTGAAACCCTACCTTAGAACTTCAATATACTGAGAGGAGTTTATTTACAATTTCCTCAAGAATAATATCAAAAATATCCCCAAATTATTATTTCACAAAAATTGTACTATTTGTAGATATCCCGGGAAACCTTGATCCCTATAAGACCCCTCAGAAGTACTCATTACAAACTCGTTAACTCAAATGTGAAACGGTGCAATGGATATTATGTTCCTCTTTATAATCCCTAGAATCGCGAAATATGAAGTTCGATGGTCTTAGAAGTAACAATTCTGAACTGCCAGATTCTTAATGGAAGTAGGAGAAAATACGTCGGTCACGGTTCTTGAGAAGCACGTGTTATACGTTCACATCCAGGAGTTCCCAACACCAATCATGCTGACAGGGACATTCCAACCATGCTGAGTGTTATGTTACATGATACATAAAAGGGGACCACTGGAGAACTTTAGTTAGTCTTGACATAATCGGGATCGTGAATTTATGTATGAATAGTTCGACATTTTCCATCCTTGTAAATTTTAAATAAACTCATTTTAAAGAACCCAGTTGTTCACCACTAAAACGTAATTGGCGCAGTCGATAAAGGAGTTCTTGTGAAAGTTCTGACGAGAAAACTACAAGGACCTGAACCTACCTTCCATTGGATCCATCAAGGAAATCGAATGGAAATTACAATTTTTGCTAAGTGGTGAGTCATACTGATACTATAAATTTTTTTTACATTTCATGTCAGACCCTCCTGAATCCTTATCCGATTCCATCATCGAAAGCGACTCTGATTTGGAGCTTAATTTATCGAATTCTTTCAGGAGACTAAGTATTAAGTCAATTCAAGAAACAACAATAAAAAAAATAATGATGGCTTCAGTTCCGAAATTCGATTTTAGAGAATTAAGCTTTATTCCTGATTTTGACGGGAGCCCAAATAAACTCCATAGATTCATTACGGCGTCGGAAGCACTTTTAACACGATATTTTGATGTGAATGATACAAATAATTTCCAAAATATACTTCTGCTGAATGTCATACTGAATAAACTGCATGGTCGTGCCGAAGAAATTGTTGTAATTCTTGGAGCAACAAACGATTGATCAGAGATCAAAAATGCACTCATTTTAAACTTTAGTGATCAAAGTAATAGATATAGAAATCAAGATTTTATCAGTGAAGAATTATTTTGCACGAAAAATTATGACCAAAATAACTTTGAATTCGAAGATTACTCTGCTGAACGAAATTTTCAGAATTTTCAAACAGAAAATGATTTCGAAATATTTCAAATAGATACAAATTTCAATGAAGCTTCTTCAGAGTCAAACTCAAATGAAGATAGTGAATCAGATTTTCAAAACAATAAAAGCGAAGGACAATTATGATTATTTGAAAAATTTTCAGAACTTCATTAATCGAATAATATAAAAGATTGTTCTCACATTACTGAAAGGAAAGGTGATCTATTCGAATCTCCAGAATTTTACTCTCTAGCTCATTGTGTTTCAGAAGATCTCTATTTGAATAAAGGAATTGCTTTAACATTCAAACATAGATTTGGTCAGGTTCATAATTTAAAATCCCAAAATAAGAAAGTCGAAGAAATTGCTTCAATCAATTTTAAAAACCGTAGAATTTATTATCTCATAACGAAGGATTTCTGAACCTGAATACGAAACGGTCTTCCAAACACTTGTTAATCTCAGAAAATCGTGTGAACAGAATGGAGACAGATATCTAGAGTTACCAAGAATTGGAAGCGGACTTGATAAACTGATTTGGCGAAAAATAAACTGCTCCACATGAGTTAGGGATATTGACTTAAAGTGCAAAAAAATATAGTTAAAATAAGATTTTTGTGATGAAAATTCATATTAATATGATTTCATGTTGCAAATTAGTTTTAGCCTGTAGGTCTGCAGCGTATACAGGGTGGTTAAGTAAAATTGAGTAAAATAACGAAATTTTATTCCCAGAGAATTCAAGCATTTTAAGACTATGAAGACAATGTATGGCCTCCACGGGCATCAATAACAGCTTGACATCTTCTTTGCATACTACACACGAGGTTGTTGAACATTTCTTGAGGAATTTGGTTCCATAAACGGGTCAGAAGCTCTCTCAGATCATTCAAGGATTCTGGGGTAGGTTGATGATTATCTAATCTTCTTTGGAGCATATCCCATGCATTTTCTATGCAATTCAAATCTGGTGAGTGCGGAGGTATTGGTCAATGTGGAATACCAAGCTCCTTGCGCGCATTCTCAACTATGGCTGCACGGTGCGGTCTAGCGTTATCGTCCAGAAATTGAAAAGTTTCACCAATGGTAGCGTGAAAATTCGGCACAACATTGTCAATGACATGCTCCCTAAAGTGTAAGGCGGTCATATTCCCAGGACAAATGTGTAGATCTGTGCGCCCGTTGAAACATATCCCGGCCCATACCATAACACTACCCCCACGGAATGGATGGACTTCTTATCTGGATTCATCAGTGAAAAGGACACTACGCCATTGATCGTTCCAATTGATATGTTGCCTTGCCCATTCCAGTCTTTGACGCTTATGGTCACGTGTTAATGGAACTCCTCTTAATGGACGTCTAGAACCTAGATTAACCTCTCTCAAACGTCGTCTGATGGTGTCGATGGGAACTTGGACCCCATCTGCATTTTGAAGAGTATTCCGTAGCATTCTACACGTAGATGTAGGGTTTCTTCTCGCCGAAACGGTGATGAAACGATCCTGAGCAGGTGTTGTTTTTCGTCGCCCACCAAGCCTTGGTCTTTCCAACACGGAACCTGTCTCCCTGAACCTATTCCAAAGTCGAGATATCACACTTTGGCTGACTTGGAGCCTTTCCGCTACAACAACCTGAGTTAGGTCACCCCGTAGCATTCCGATAGCCCTATTAGCCTCAGCGTTTGTTAATTTACGTCTTGGCATTTTCAGAAAACTCGTTTCAAATCGAAGCCGTTGATAAACTGACTTCATTTCAAAATAAAAACATTCATGAAGCATAGGCAAAGAACCAAACTTCAGAAAAAAGGCGACCAGATTGACGAAATGTCTCATACTGATTTTTAGTGGATCGATTCAAGTTGTTATTGAGTTTTAAATGATTTCACAGCGATTTTCTCGAAGATCACATACGTTTAAAAAAGATTGAATACGATATCCCTAACTCTTGTGGAGCTGTATATTTGAGATGATAAAGTTCGTATTCGCGGAGAGTAACATGAATATCGCAATTTATTCCTTACCACAACAAAACCAAGAAATATTCGTAGAAGTCATCAACGAGGAAATATCGGATGACAATACCATTCATTCCACTCGTGAGAACCCAATTCAGGAGATCCCCATTTCGGAAAAAGCGTTAAACGTCTGCGACAACCAAATAGTTTTTGATTTTGTGTTTCATTGTCCAGCTGAAGCTAGAGCAGAAAAAAATTTTCCAAACAAACGAAAAATTTTTGCTCAATTATCAATCAATAATTTAGAGAAAGAGATAATGGAATTTTTCAAAACCTATATTCGCCCCAAAATTGTATACGCTTCACATTTTAAGGAAGATAAACACTACCTTGATATTTGCGAAATTTTAAGGAAAACTTTCAAACAATCTGCTTTCAATTTAGTTAAGTGCAATGATATATCAGAATATGTAACAAATGAGGATTTACGAATTCAAACCATTCAATTCATGCACGAAGCCAAAACCAATCATAGAGGAATCATTGAAACCATCGCTAGAATAATAATAATAATAATAATAATAATAATAAAGGGCCTTTATTTGTATTCTTCAAAATACAATTATGAGGCGAAGTTTAGCTTACGCTATTCTACTCAACCTCTTGAAACAAGTCTAAAAAAAATAAATACGAGAATTTTCTGAATAAAATAAACGGAAAAAAAATCAAATAACATGTCATCAGATACTCCTCAAAAATAAACCCGTGAATTAATGACAAAGCAGTAAGTGTGCTCTCAGATGTTCCCTCAAACTATTTAGGGAATAACTTTCGAAAAAACATTGAAAACTATTAGGTATATACATTGACAGCATTAAAAGTGAAGGATCGCTGAAACATGGCCGATCTGAACTTGGGCAACATAAGCCTATTCCTATGTCTCACAGACACATCATGTACATCGCCGCGAAATATCAATCTTTCACGCAGATATGAAGTGACCGACGAAGTCAACATTCTCTTCACCAAAACTGCCAGCTGCAATCTGAACAGACCATCGAGTTTCAACCACTGAAGTTCCTTTATTTTACTTGAGATCTTTGAAAACTTGCCCAAGCTGAATATGAATCTACAACATGCATTTTGGATTTTCTGTAGTCTGTACTTAATGATGGAGTGTAAGCAAGGATAGAATAGTGTAATACCATAGTTCAATAATGACAGCACTAAGGACTCGCAGAGGTATTTACGCGAACCAAAACTCAGTATACGCCGATGCCTATACAGATGTCTCAAAGCAAGGAACGACTTTTTTACGAGCAGCGCAACATGCTCAACAAATCTCATCCTGCAGTCCAATACTACACCAAGATTCCTGCAGCTCTTAACGAACGGAACGTGCTCATCTCCAACCTTAAGAGTAATCTGCTCCGAACCAAGCTGAGATCCACGAGTAAAGAGTAGAGAGACACACTTCCGGATATTCAGTTTGAGATTGTTGGCATCAGAGTAATCAAGTAATCTGGACAAATCTTCGTTTATCTTCATGACTGCAACATCAATTTCAGAAGGGTGGAAAGATAGTCGCACAGGCCTACCCATTGATTTCTCTAACAGGTATCGAAATCGTACGTTCACTTTTGATATTCATGACACATCATGGTTCGCTTTCAACAATAATAATGGACAACGGAACAGAACTGAATAATCGTGTTATTACAGAATTTTTGAAAATCCATCAGATCACCGCTCACTATATAATCCCTAATAATCCTCAATTAAATGGATTAATTGAAAGATTTCATTCAACACTTACAGAACATCTGAAAAAAGTAAAAATTCGGGAGAAAGAAATTAGTAATATTGAGAATTTAATACCTTATGCAATTTTCGGCTATAATAATTCAATCCATTCATCCACTAAACAAATACCTATTGATGTTATTAATGGCCATTGTCATTGATTTTCTCCAGTTCGTCCAGTCATCTTTAGACGAAGGTTATGTTGTTGTTGGTCTATTTTTTGACCTTTCACGAGCCTTTGATACTATTGATCCTAGTTTCCTCGAAAGTAAACTCTATAATCTTGGATTTCGTGGTACTTTCTTGAGGTGGATGGTCAGTTTCATGACACATCGTAAGTTGAATGTAAGGGTGGGAAAAACATGCTCTTCTGAATTTGAATGTGAACTCGGTGTCCCACAAGGTTCGGTATTGGGACCATTACTTTTCATATTATTCATAAATGACTTACCGAACCATATAAAGGTGGCTAAAATAATAATTTTTGTAGATGATACTTCTTTTGTTCTGAGAGCAAGAAATCTAAACGATCTAATTTAGCTGTGTGAATTGCTGTTAAAAAGCTTCACATTATAGTGTCAGGCAAACAGACTAATACTAAACGTTAAAAAAACCGAAGTTATCAAGTTTGAACTGCGAAAATCCTCTCCTTTAACTATCAACACTGGAAAGGATGTTATTTTCACTAAAAGTTCGACCAAATTTTTGGGTGTGATAGTCGACAGCAATTTGAGATGGTGCGAGCATATTGCTTACATTAGTAAAAAACTTTCATCTTTCTCTTACGCTATAAGCCGACTGAAGAGCTCACTTCCATCCGATGCACTAATGAATGTCTATTATGGACTAGTTTATTCTCATCTGTCATATAACATCGAGGTCTGGGGCAGCTCAGTTGACTTCAGTAGATTGTTCATTGCACAAAAACGTATTTTACGACTGATTTTTTGACTAAGCTCGCGAACATCTTGTAAACCAATTTTTCGTAACCACAAAATTTTGACTGCTCCATGTATTTACATTTATAAATGTCTTCTCTACACTAAGGATAATGCGAGACTGTATGTTAAGCTCTCTAGCTTCCATAACTACAATACAAGGAATGACAGTTTGTTGTCCATACCAAAGCATAACACCAGCAAATTTGAAACATCTCCGATGTATATAGGTATCAAGTTATTCAATAAACTACCAGATAATATAAAAATTTTAGGCAAAAATTGTTTTTGTAGAGCAGTAAAGGCATTGCTGTACGAAAAATGTTATTATAGTGTAGATGAATATTTTTCTGATTGTCTTTGATGATTTCTGTGATTTCTCATTTTCTTCTGTAATTTTTGACTTGTCCTATACATTGTTGAATGTCCTATGGGATGAATAAAGATTTATTATTATTATTATTATTATCTCGACACAAAAGACCCATTGAATATCGATATTGACGAAAAATTAGTGAATAATTACATTGAAAATCATAGAGAAAAAACTAAAGAAATTCACAAAAAGTTGAATGAAGAAATGAGGAATAGAAAAATAAATTTTATCGAAAAAAATAATGAAAAAATGCATGAACTTCTTGATTATAAATCAAACTCTGTAGCATATCGTGAAGTTAAGTCAAACATTAGAAATAAGCTCACTGCAAAATTTCCGAAAGTGAATGTTTCAACTGCAAAAATTAAAATACATAGTAATACTAAAATAATTTATAAGCAAAATTTGAAAGAACCTAAATCTAAACCCAAAATACTTTTATAGGATGCTCCTAGTGCATCTAGTAGCAGCCCAGGAAACAGATATAAAGAATCTTCATGAGAATTCAGGAATCCTCCCGATTAATCTGGGCAGAGCCAAAATTAAAACAAAACCCCACGATTTCATACATTTTCACGATGTCGAACCAATCGTCGTTGAACTGAATTATCTTTAAAATCAGTATTTGACTGTGAAAGAATCCCTTCTAAATAAACCGGAAAGAATATTCTTTATAAATTGATACTATAATTCTTCATAGAATTATAGTATCAATTTTATGTTGCGAAACAAAAACTGAATAGTTTAATTCCGAAAGGGAGAACAAGAAGAGGTTTAGTTAATGGCTTGGGTGCAATTATCAGAAGTATCTCATGAATTTTAGACGCTGACGATGCAGTTCATTATGAAAAAGCTCTGGAAAAACATCAAGACAACCAAAAAGAAATAATTATCAAATTAAATTCTGAAATTTCAACAGGAGAAGTGAACTATTTCTACACTTCAACAGAATCAAGAAACAATGACTTCCCAGTTCGAAAGAATCTATGGAAAATTCAATAATCTTGGGGATAATTTTTATTATTTCATGAGAATTAAAGATATTGTGGATCAAATTGGAACGTCAGTCAATATTTTTATGACAATGATCGATGAAATCGAAAATGCTATCAGTTTTCAAAATTAGGAGTTTTACATCAGCATAATCAAAATTTCCGAATTAAAATCAATCATCACGAAGATATCAAAACAAAATACCCAGGATAATTCAATGTTCACGAATTATAAAGATTTTCATAATTTTTATGAATTAATCAAAGTAGATGCATAAAAAATTCAATCTAGAATTGTTTTCATTTTACATTTTCCAATTATGAATTCCCAATTATTTTCTCATAATCACCTTCATTCCATTCCAACGATTAATAACACCATAGAATTACCCAAAAACACCTATCTGACATTAAATGAAAAACTGTATCAGTGTACCTCGTCCTCTTGTGTGAAAATGCGAAACCTATTCTACTGTGAGGAGAACACCCTCGATCCAAGGTGGAGGACTATATTTTTCAAATACCAACAACTTCACTTGAAAAATGTTTCGCTGGACCAGATCCACAATCTCATATTGATTTTTTTTTGTACTTTTTTCTATTACAAGAAAGCGAAAGAATGTTGGAAACCCAGACAACCAACTGTACGACCAGAACCGACAGCGACCGTTCAACAACCTAGCAAACCCTTCTTCACCCCCTGAGGCAACTTCTGAGGAGGGAGGTGTTATACGTTCACATCCAAGAGTTTCCAACACCAACCATGCTGACAGGGACATTCCAACCATGCTGAGTGTTATGTTACATGATACATAAAAGGGGACCACTGGAGAACTTTAGTTAGCCTTAACATAATCGGGATCTTGAATTTATGTACGAATAGTTCGACATTTTCCATCCTTGTAAATTTTAAATAAACTCATTTCAAAAAACCCAGTTGTTCACCATTAAAACGTAATTCACGCTTCATGGTATCAGAACCAGAGAATGTCTGTAGTTATTGCTGTACATTTTTGCTAGGACCTGAATCCCTCTTTATGTGTTTTCTTGCTATGAATAGTTTTATACTCTGTTATTGCAGCCAGAACAAAAAGAAAATTATATAGCATAGTTCAATCTTCATTGCACTGGCGCATATGAGGCATCTCAATTGGTGTTTTGTTCAATTTGTAAACGAACAGGCAATAGACAAATTTTGCTATTTTTCATTTCGAATTAAGTGATAAAATTTTCAAAGGAGGAAGTGTAGCCAATGAATATAAACTCAGTTAAACCCTTGCTCAACCCTTGCAGCAGATACATACGAAATTATTTCACTGAATTTCAGGGAATCTCTCAAAACTAATTGTGGGGAATACGGCGCAGTTGCCAATTTGTAAACCTATTTTTCATCGAATTTGTGTAGGAAAATTGCATCTAAAATGCAACTTTCATTTCAAACTTCCCATTGCAAATCCGAATCCAGTGCAATTGAGGAAAACGCTCGACGCAAGGCCTCTTATTTCACATGAACAAAATAATTACCTGAGTTCACCTTGATTTAACCGATTTTTTTGGTTTTACACATGGATTTCTAATTTCCTCAATAATGGTGATTGATAATCAGTTTCAATTCCACCAGAAAGCTTCGAAAATACAAGATTCGATATCGAGCAAATGGGGTGTTTTCAGAAGTGTTTATCATAACCATTTACTAATGTAAGCCTGATCAACGTTTCATCCATTCTGATCGTATATTTAAAATTTCCTCCATTCCAACTGTAAATTCGAAGGTAACCCAGAGTTTTGAAATTATTTTGTGTAATACTGCCAGGTCTCATACCATAAATACACTTGGGTGCAATGAAATCGACCCACCTAAAATTCGACCCAATTTCAAATAATTATTTCTCGGAATCCGCTAGTCGGATTTTGATAATTTTTTTTTTGAATTGTAGGTCAACAGTCGGTGATAATGTTGTGTTAAGATACTTTTGTTTGCAATCGAATTTCAGCATATACAGGGTGCAGGATTGAAAAGAAGATTTATTCCTCAACTTTGAAACACTCTGTGGATAAAAAGAACAGCAGCAACGAATGCCAAATGAAATCGGACTGGAGTACCATCTCTTCTGGTCATTTTGTTCTTTCAATCATGTATTTATCCCTATTATTACGCAAATTACAGTATTTCGAAACTGAGCTGTTGTTTATTGTTTATTGTTTATATCCCGGCTCTCCTAGGTCTCTGAGCTGATACCTTGGAAGCCCAGTGAAAAAACATTGAAACCGACAGGTTTTTCCCAAAACTAAATTATTCTAATAGCGGGTATGACCTCTCCTCGCCCTAATAACATCCCGCATACGATTAGGCATACTTCTAATTAAATTCACTATTGTTTCTTGTGGGATGTTTCGCCAATCTTTCTCTACTGCAACACAAAGCTCCGAGATCGACTAAAAGGCTCGTAGTACTCTTCGTTTTAGTTCATTCCACAAATTCTCAATGATGTTTAGGTCAGGACTAAACGGTGGCCACACCATAACTCGAAAGTCGACTGCTGCAATGTAGTCTCTGACAATTTTCGAAGAATGTGTACTTTTGTAAGTTTGTTTGAAAGTTTACCCCCAGGCAGAAATGATAGAGATAACGTGATTAAAAAATCAGAATAACCAGAAAAGATGGGACTTCAGTTTCACTCTTTTTGCCGTTCGTTGCTGCGGCTCCTTGAATCCACAGGGTGTGTAAAAGTTGAAGGAAAAATATTCTTATAAATCTTGCACCTACTGTACTGAAATTGAAATGAAGGCTAAAATATTTCAAAGACGCTATTTTCGAGTGAAAACGCACATCTACAGTCTGAAGAGGACAGCAACTTTTAAATTAGGGAGACGGGATTTATATCAGCTCTATCACTGAACACCCATAAGGTGAAAATGTTGAAAAAAAAGCCTCTTTCTCGTGGCTCAATGCAGGACATTTATATTCAGAAAGTAAAGGCTTCAGAACAAAAATCCAAAATCGTGTAATAATAACACGCAACACGAGTAATACTGTTTGCAACTTGACGTAAAGGACAAACGCATATTATCGCTTGTTGCCGACGGTGCATACTTTGGGCGACACAACCAAAAAGCAAAGCTTGTTCACCAACAGATAGCACTCACCGAGTCTAAACCGACAGCAGTGTTAGAAACTGACAGAACATTTCCTCGTAGGTTTCGGGCTGTTTTTTCGGATAATAGAACCCTCCAACTCCCTGTTTCTCTCCTTTTCTTCGAGAACAGAGATGACATCGTTGCTGATGGCATCGCAGAGCTTCTATCATATACCAATCTTCGCGAGGAATGTTCTATGTACTCGTAACGCACCTCTCCTCGGAAGGATTCAATCTTCTGCATTGCTGTTTTCTGTGGCATATGTGAGCAAACCCAGGTTCACTAGGATTAGAAACATTGCATGACTTTCGTCTATTGCTCTCTGCTTAATCATATGGATGACCACTTTGTCCACGTAGGACATAGTTATAGTTAGGTAAAGGGGTTACATTTCACTGCAACCTCAAGGTCTATTGTGTCCACGAAGGACATAGTGTTGAATAGATTTATATCTAATCCCTCAATATTTCTCTTGTAGATGGGGGTTTTCTTTCTTCGCGGGGTGCCTTTCTTTCTATGCATTACTGGATATATTGGTGGTAACTGAGAACATAATCCTCCAGGACCTACCATTTGCTTATCTTTTCAGCAAGTCTTTCTGAGTCCATTGTTATGTTAGGTATATCGAACCTTACTCAATGGTGGCATCTTTTCTCACTTGATAATTACCAAACCGGGTGAGCTTGGCTCACTGAAAAACTGGGGCATCGATCAAGGCATTAAAGGAGGTTGGTTTCAGCACCAAACTTTGTGTACTAAGTTCTCATTGCATCTTTCTCGTCAACAGCTATAGCATTTGGAATCCTAAATCACTAATTGACCGAACGAATTAATATAACACAAAAAATCTGATTCAATTCCTCAGAAAAACATCACAAAATCCGTCCTTTAATGTATATATAATAATCTGAAGAATTGTTATGTTCTGGAACAAAACAAAAACTTCCTACAAAGAACCTACTTCAGAGTTTATAAATATTGAAAAAAATCTTTGAATATTGTAAAACTGAAAAAATTTCAATACCTAAATAGTTCTTCGGATATAAGTGCATTCCAAGTTCCAGACTGATATTTCGAATTGAAGGATCTTCATAGGTTTTCAAATGCCAAACTGATAACTATCTTATTTCATCGTATGAATATTTCGGAGGAATAATTTTCTGCCTGGGCTCATTATCGAAAACACCCCATCATTCGAACTTCGAAATAATCAAGTGGCTATCAACTGAACCGAAACGATAATTCTCTCTTATGTCCAAGGCATTTCAAGATGAAATTATTTTTCTTTTATTCTTTGACGACAAAGGTTCTCCAATAATCCCTCAATCAAAGTTCTTAAAACCATCAAATTTCTCCAGTTTGCCCCCTCTTCCTAATATATAACCCGATCCCTGATTGAGCCGTATTCTTCTAAGAGCTCTGCTTCGATCGGTGAAAAGTGATGTGCAAAATTCTAGGAATGCCATTCAATTGTCGCCCTCCAAACTGGAAGAATTTCTTGATTATCCCTTCTTTTGAGAGCGATCGCACTGGCCCGAGCAATTTCGTCAAGTACAGACGTGGTCCATTTTCACGAATTATTTGATTAATCAGTGGAATTATCAGGGATAAATCATCGCCATTGAATATATATTTTTTCACTTGGACAATGATCAAAAAGAATGAAATAATATACATTTATCTGATAAAAATGCCTGTTTGCGGGAAGAAATGATGCATTTCGATGTATCTTATAATTATCCAAAGTTATTCATTTTTTGCGAAATCACAAGGGTTTCTTTAGATGTATGAATTTAAGTGAATGTGCAACATCTCGTATATTCACTGTGAAATTTGATGAGACATTTTGCTGAATAAATTATGGCGTGGAAAGGACTTGAATATTGGATAACAGAATTAAGGTTTTATTATTATTTTGAGGCAAAAAATAATACTCAATCGTCTATAAATTTTCATAATTTACCAGAATTTATACGTATTATAATGTGTAGCAAATTCAGCATTCTTATCCAGTTGACAATAAAAATCACTAACACAGCCATAAGGAACTATATACACTGGACCGCAAAATTCGCCTGAATTCAATCTTGTATAATTTTTTTTGACGTTTCTGATGCTTTTATCTTCATCATGTTATATATATTATCGAAAAATTACATTATACGCTTCTGAACATCCTGTAGAAAAATTTAGGAAGTGAATGATATTTCTGGGTACGACATTTTCAAGTCCCATCTTTTCCTTTTATTCATACCAATATCTCTATTCTTGAAGAAAAAAATTACGAAAAGCACTGCCGTGAGGGCAGGAACTTTTGAGCGCTCGTACATTCACCTTGTAGGTAGATTCGGAATTTCCAATTTTAGAAATCAATTGAAGGAATTTTCGACAGCTGTCAAAAAAATTCTGAAACTTAGGCGAAACTCCAGATTTCATGTCAGTGCTTCAGCTGATCAATTTTTTTTCGATAATTCGCTAGAATTTTCTACGGTATCTATGGTCTTGGTGATGCGATTTTGCACGTAGTTTGAATACATTATTCCTCAGCTAGGTGCGAAATTTCATTCCAATCCAATCAGTAGTGACCGCGATATTCGCGATCCAAACCCACCCTGAAAATTTCAAGTTCCTAGGCCTTTCCGTTCAAAAGTTACGATTTTCTATGGTTTCTATGGTTCTGGTCATGCAATCTGGACAAAATATTGCTTCAATATATCATTCTCAATTAAAATACAAAATTTCATCTCGATCGAATCCGTAGTTTCGAAATGATCGAGAAAACAAAATTTCAAACGATCATATTTACGGAACCCCTAGTATAATTCTGCTCATTGATAAACTTGAACGCGACATTTCAGATCCACACCTATCCTGAAAATTTCAAGTCCCTAGGCCTTTCCGTTCGAAAGTTATGATTTTCTATGGTTTCTATGGTTCTGGTCATGTGATCTGGAGGAATGTAGCTTGAATATAAATTTCTCCATTTGTATACAAAATTTCGTCACGATCGAATGTGTAGTTTTGAAATTATCGAGAAAACTAAATTTCAAACGACCATATTTACGGAACCCCTAGAATAATGTTGCTCATAGATGAACGTGATCACGACATTCCAGATCTACACCTATCCTGAAAATTTCAAGTCCCTAGGCGTTTCCGTTCAAAAGTTACAACTTTCTATGGTTTCTATGGTTCTGGTCATGCGATCTGGACAAAGTTCCACATGTAGCTTGAACACCTCATTTTTCATTTGAGTGCAAAATTTCATCTCGATCAAATCTGTAGTTTTAAGTAATCAGGGAAACAAAACTTTGAACGGCCATATTTACCGAACCCCTAGTGGAATTTGGCCCATTAACGAACTCAACCGAGGCATTCGGGAACTGAACCCACACTGAAAATTTCAAGTCTCTAGGTTGTTCCGTTCGAGAGTTATCGTGCTTACGAACGGCCGGACAGCCGGACGGCCGGACGGACGGACGGATGGCCGGACGTACAGACTCGAATTTTCCGAGGGATTCGTCATCAGTGAGTTGAACATAGTCGATTTAGACCATTTTCGGCTCAAAATTCGAAAAATACAGACATCGTGACGAAATGATATAGCCCTCGTGTAAGTAGTACGAGCGCTCAAAAACACAGGTTGAAAGGAAATAATGCAATTATCCTTAATAAGATAAAAAAATTTAAAAATTACATAGGAATTAGCAGTATTGTGATATGTTCTTAAAATCGAGTATCCTTTTTACGAGTCGGAATAACAGCTCCCATCCTTTCGGGCATAGACTCAATTAAGCAGTAACGGCGTCCTGGCGTATCTGATGCCACTTATTCGCAGTGCCTGTGCTAAGGGAACTGAAGTTTGATACTCGCCGTAGTTCTGCCTAACGCTATTTCCTAGTGTATCCTACCAATTTCGAAAGGGTTGAGATCCGAACTTCTTGGGGATCAGTCCAATACTTGAAAGTCGACTTCGTTAAATATCGCCTGATTATTTGTGCTATGCGCGGTCGAGGATTGTCGTGAGCAAAAAATTCTCTCCTGTGAAGGGCATATAAGGTACCACATGCTGTGCAGGAATAAGGTTGTCCTCTGTCTCCTCTATCCTTTCAGTACCAGCCGGTGGCATTCGCCTGGAATGTGTCAACAGCCCTCTTGGGGTAAGTAATTCAATTTTTTCACCAGTTAAACTGTTCAGTGTCAAAATAACTTCATCTGAAGGTGACCGCAAGCATTTTGGATTTACTAAAACAGGATTAATTCCTTTAAACCTTGAGCGCTCGTTCTACTTAAACGTGGTCTATATCTTCTCATTTCGTCACGATGTCTGTATTTTTAGAATGTTGATCCGAAAATGGTTTCAATCGACAAGGTTCGACTCACTGATGACGAATCCGTCGAAAAATTCGAGTCTGTCCTTCCGGCCATCCGTGTACACGATAGCTCACGAACCGAACGACCTAGAAGGAAACTTTCTGGTTATGTTCGAATCTCGAATGCCGCGGTTGAGTTCGTTATCGGGCAAAAATTGATCAGGGGTTCCGTAAAATGGCCGTTCGAATTTTGTACTCCTGATTACTTCGAAACTACTGATTCGATCAAGATGAAATTTTGCGCCAACGTCTAGTCGAGGCTTTATTTCTGGTTACAAAAAGTTAATGTTCCATTTCATCATAGAAATAAAAATAAATATAGCCTAGAAAAGTGTTTAGAATTATCGAATAATCAAGCCGGAATATTCCGACTGCAGTTTGAACATGGGAATTCAGGTTTGAAAGCGCAAAGATATCGTGGAATGCTTTCACGTGACATTATCTGAACTTCCAAGCAAGTCCAATGTCGAGATATCATTCATATAAAAGTTACCCATGGAAAATTGAAGATCATTAAAATAAATATTCATTTTCACTCAATACCATGCAATCTTTATTGGTATTGGAAATTTTGCAAAATGCTAACCATATAACTATAAGAGTACCATTTTATGTCAGTATTCAAGAAGGATAATCAATGAAATTCAAGCATGTACTTAGTTAAAGTAATGCAACAAAAAGAAGAGCATTTTTGATACTTCGCAAGCACAGGCCCAAGTGAATGGATTGAAAAAAACGTTATATACGTAGAATGAGTAGATAATACTGTAACACTGTATAGAAGAGCTATTGGACTCTCTGAAAAAAATCCGAAAAAAAATCTATCCACACTAGAAATTTTTTTTTTTTTCAAAATAATGATTTCTTGTAGGTACATCACGTTGCGTTTCTATGTATCACGCTCACAAGTGGATCATGTCATGTTTCTTCATGGTGAAATATTTTTCATTGAATTACCAATAGATATGCTGAAAACCGTATAGATATAGGTTGTAACTTTTTTCGAAAATGTATTAATATTAGGTGTACAACTTTGCTTCCGCCGTTTTTTCCCCGAAATTCGAGGCTTTTTTTTAGAAAACTGGTTGAACATTTATGATTTTAAGTATTGTCCATCGCTGGCCACTACTTTCCCCCATCTTTCGGGCAGCATACGAATCCTGCGTTGAAAAAACTGGTCATCTTGTGAATCGATCCACGAATTGATCCAATTTTTTACTTCTTCATAAGACCGGAAGTGCTGGTCAGCCAGGCCGTGTGCCATCGATCGAAACAAGTGATAGTCCGAGGGATTAACGTCTGGAGAATACGGCGGGTGGGGTAAGACTTCCCATTTCAAAGTTTTCAAGCATGTCTTGACCACTTTCGCAACATGGGGTCGAGCATAGTCATTCTGTAAAATCACTTCGTCATGTCTCTCGTTGTATTGCGGCCGTTTGTCTTTCAATGCTTGGCTCAAACGCATTAATTGCGTTCGATAACGATCGCCTGTGATTGTCTTGATCAAGTAATGCTTCCAATTCTGCATCTCCGAAAACCTTCTCTCTTCCACCGCCATGCTGGTCTTCGACGTTAACATCGCCGTTCTTGTAGCGTTGAAACCACTCTCGGTCCGTTTCTTCACTGAAAGCTGCCTCACTATAGGTATTTGAGAGTATTCGATGAGCCTCAGCCGCAGATTTCTTCATGTTAAAGCAGAAAATTAAAACCTCCCGCAAATGACGAGAATTTGGCTCGTAAACTGACATGTTTGATCGAGAAAAACTTTATGATGAAAACACAAATCGACTCATATTTCGATGGAGTTATGTTTACAAATACCTAAGCTTATTGTATGACATCTACGATCTATTTATTTCAACTGATAAATTTCATTCCAATCCAATCAGTATCAGGAAAAAATATTTTGAACGGCCATATTTACGGAACCCCTGGTCTTATTTTGCTCATGGATAAGCGTGACTGCGACATTCGCGATTCAAACCTACACTGAAAATTTCAAGTCCCTAGGCCTTCCTGTTCGAGAGTTATAATTTTCTATGATTCTGGTCATGTGATCTGGACAGGATGTAGCTTGAATATACCTTTCTCCATTAAAATACAAAATTTCGTCACGATCGAATCCTTAGTTTTGAAACTATCAAGAAAACTAAATTTCAAACGATCATATTTACGGAACCCCTAGTCTAATTCTGCTCATCAATAAACGTGACGCGACATTCGAGATCCACATCTATCCTGAAATTTTCAAGTCCCTAGGCCTTTCCGTTCGAAAGTTATAATTTTTTATGGTTTCTATAGTTCTGGTCATGCAATCTGGAAAAAATATAGCTTGAATATGTCATTCTCAATTGAAATCCAAAATTTCGTCACGATCGAATCCGTAGTTTTGAGATGATCAAGAAAACTGAATTTCAAACGACCATATTCAAGGACCCCTAGTCTAATTCTGCTCATTGATAAAAGTAACCGCGATAGCCGAGATCCACACCTATCCTGAAAACTTCAAGTCCCTAGGCCTTTCCGATCGTAAGTTATGCTTTTCTATCCTTTCTAGGGTTCTGGTCATGCGATCTGGAAAAAATAGCATGTAGCTTGAACCCGTAATTCTCCATTTGAGTGCAAAATTTCATCTCCATCGAATCTGTTGTTTCGGAGAAATGAAAAGAACAAAATTTCGAACGGCCATATTTACGGAACCCCTGGTGTAATTCAACCCATTAAAGAACTCAACCGAGGCATTTGAGAACTGAACCCACACTGAAAATTTCAAGTCTCTAGGTTGTTCCGGTCGAGGCTTATCGTGCTTACGGACGGACGGACAGACTTCAATTTTCCGACGAATTCGTCATCAGTGAGTCGAACTCTGTCGATTGAGACCATTTTCGGTTCAAAATTTGAAAAATACAGACATCGTGACGAAATATAAAGCCCTCGTGTAAGTAGAACGAGCGATTAAAAACTTGAAGGTTATACAATATTGAAATCAGCCGAAGTTTTTCAGTCCGGTTTATTTCGCGAACCAGACTAAAACAGTTTTATATAGATGTGGCAAATATGAAGAATCGGTCATATTTTCATTTGTGCTGGATATACCTGCTAGATACATGCTATATTTTTGAAATCAGAAATAAATAGACTTCTGTGAAAAATTTTGAATTAAAGGGATTCGATTTGAAGCAGTAGACTTTATGGTATATCTCAAAAACTTATAACAAGATAATTCCAGTATAATTATTGGATTCTATGAAAAATTTTACTGGATCAATGTTTTTGAAACCTCGTGATTTCACCGGAAATGTGGGAGTTATGACGATTCGATGAAAATTTCCAGTTTTTTCTTGTAAATGAAAAAAATATATAGATATGCGATTTTTATTTTTTTTGTTTCTAGAAATGAATAGCTCCCGTAGATCCTGAGGTAAATCTTCGAATTTGGGGTTTATGGAATCCCATTTTCTGTGACAGTAATAGAAAAATGTTCAATATTTGAGAAATCCATCCATGAGAAGAGAAGTGGAGTTTAATCAGAATTTTCGAAAAATTTACTTTGACTCACACAAAGGTACAAGTACCCATATGTGGTAGGAATGTCTCAATCATCTTGGAGCATTTTTCATCATTCGAAATAATGAAAATGATTCTTTTCCTGGTGAGAAAAAACTCAGAACAAAATGATTTTGAATCACTCCCATAATTTTTTCAATATTAATCAACCCCGTTAATTCACGAGTCCAATCGCTATCGATAAATATTAATAAGAAAATGAATATGTGAGCACTTCTGATCTTCGAAAAATATAAGATCTTCGCCAATCCTCCCCTGTCTCGAAATTCAATTTCATGTTTAGAAATATCTTGACAGGACGAGGTAGTCAGATATCAAACACCTGCTGGAAATCGGTAGGACAAGGACTTTGTGCCCTCACGAGTGCCCTAGGAATACGGAAAGGGGTTCTCCAATTGCATATCGCGATCGTTCCGATTGGAAATGGAGTTAAGGATTATATCATGACTGAATCTTGCCACCATTGCGAAAATCTATAGCAGATTAATTCACATGGAAAAGAAAGTATTCATTCCTGTTGGAAAAATGCTTTTTTTATTTTTTATTCCCTTTTTAATACGTTTGTCTTCTGTCTGAAATTGAATAATGAACAGAAGAGAGAAATGAAAGAATCAAATTTCAGAGAGCCTGTGGACATTTCATATTTGTTAGCCTAGTGATGAAATAAATTCAGCTTTGAAAAGTGTACTTAGTATTCACTAATCCATTAAACTACGATTTTCACCACTACTAGGTTTACTAAACCACTCACTCGCCTGATGATGCCTTTGTATAGCGAAACACGTGTCGTGGATTAGTAAACGTTGAATTTGTGGAGATCGTAGGCTGATGGAATGAGGAATAAAGTAAATTATGGATTTCCATCTAGCATCGGACACATCAATACAATATTCGAAAGGTTTCTCACCAAAACATTCAGCAAAGGGGAAGACTAGAAAAGGAAACTCACCCCCTATCAGTCATCAAAGGAAACCTCACACCTCAGATATTTTCTGAAGAGAAATATTATTTCAACATGTTATATTATCCATGTTCGTGAAATTATGATATTCATCTGATGAATGGTTCTGATATTTTTCGGCCAACCAGATACGGTCATAGCCTTCCCATGGTTATCATGAACGGTTAATGTCATTCATAATTTTTTTTTTCATCCTCATTCGGTGTTTTCGATGTATCACACGGAAGAAAAGAGCGCACATGCCTAATAGTGCCCACTTAGTTCTGTCTTCGTAATCCCAGGCCTACCCAAGTATATCTTTATATATAAAAACTACGTGGCACGTTGTTTGTCCGGGATGAACGCCTAAAATACTGAACCGATTTCAATCAAAATTTGCACACTGTGTGCACTTTGATCCAACTTAAAAGATAGGATAGTTTATGTATCAATTCATAGTTGCTATATTTTTTTTTATTGCAAATTATCTGTTCATTATTCATGACAAAGACTGATAATTATTCACGCGGCAACACGGGTCTCAAATCGACGACAAGAGATCGCTTCCCCACTACACTCGGTTTGTCGACCTTAGCGATAACGTGCGAAAAGTGATGCCAAGTTTCTGGGTCTTTCCCAAAACTGAAGAAATTTGGAACTGTTCGAGAACTGGGGAATAACTCTAAAAAAATCAAGGTGGGGGTTAGGGTAGGGTAAGGTTAGGGTTAATAATAATTCCACTGGCTTGAATGGCTTTACTTCAATATAATTAGACGTAGACCTAAGCTACAGCAACGCGTGGCCGAGTCTGCTAGTGTAATATATGTTAGACGATTGATTCCCCAATATAAACCAACGTGTAAAGACCTCTAAAGAGGTGTTCGTGAAAAATAAATTATAATCACATTCATAAGAATTGATACTTATAAAGAATTCATTGAAACACAAATATATTATGTTTCGTTTTATTTCACTAATGTGTACTACAGACAACGCAATATAAGTTTTCAGGAGCAATCGAAATGAGAAACCCTAGCTGATTGTTTTTTGTTGAATTTTTGCAGTTATAGTCAAAAAAATTGAAAAAATTAAATTACGAAAAGCACTGCCGTGAAGGCAGGAGCTTTTGAGCGCTCGTACATGCACCTTGTAGGTGGATTCGCATTTTCCAGTTTTGGAAATCAATTGAAGGAATTTTCGACAGCTGTCAAAAAAATTCTGAAACTTAGGCGAAACTCCAGACTTCATGTCAGTGCTTCAGCTGACCAATTTTTTTTCGATAATTCGCTAGAATTTTCTACGGTTTCTATGGTCTTGGTGGTGCGATCTAGACACTTAGTTTGAATACATTATTACTCAGCTAGGTGCAAAATTTCATTCCAATCCGCTCAGTATTTTCGGAACTATCAGCAAAAAAATACTTTGAACGGCCATATTTACGGAACCCCTAGTCTAATTTTGCTCATTGATGAACGTGACCGCGATATTCGCGATCCAAACCCACCCTGAAAATTTCAAGTTCCTAGGCCGTTCCGTTCGAAAGATACAATTTTCTATGGTTTCTATGGTTCTGGTCATGCGATGGGGACAAAATATTGCTTTGATATATCATTCTCGATTAAAATACAAAATTTCATTCCGATCGAATCCGTAGTTTCGAAATTATCGAGAAAACAAAATTTCGAACGACCGTATTTACGGAACCCCTAGTAAAATTCTACTCATTGATAAACGTGAACGCGACATTTCAAATCAACACCTATCCTGAAAATTTCAAGTCCCTAGGCCTTTCCGTTCGAAAGTTATGATTTTCTATGGTTTCTATGGTTCTGGTCATGTGATCTGGAGAAATGTAGCTTGAATATATCATTATCCATTAGTATACAAAATTTCGTGACGATCGAATCTGTTATTCTGAAATTATCAAGAAAACTAAATTTCAAACGACCATATTTACGGAACCCCTAGTATAATTTTACTCATAGATGAACGTGATCACGACATTCGAGATCCACACCTATCCTGAAAATTTCAAGTCCCTAGGCGTTTCCGTTCAAAAGTTACAATTTTCTATGGTTTCTATGGTTCTGGGCATGCGATCTGAACAAAATTCCACATGTAGCTTGAACACCTCATTTTCCATTTGTGTGCAAAATTTCATCTCGATCAAATCTGTAGTTTTCAAGTAATCAGGGGAACAAAACTTTGAACGGCCATATTTACGGAACCCCTGGAGGAATTTGGCCCATTAATGAACTCAACCGAGGCATTCGGGAACTGAACCCACACTGAAAATTTTAAGTCTCTAGGTTGCTCCGTTCGAGAGTTATCGTGCTTACGGCCGGACGGACGGACGGACAGACTCGAATTTTCCGACGGATTCGTCAGTCAGTGATTCGAACATAGTCGATTGAGACCATTTTCGGCTCAAAATTCGAAAAATACAGACATCGTGACGAAATGATATAGCCCTCGTGTAAGTAGTACGAGCGCTCAAAAATCATTTTCCACTTTAGAGGCGACTACGAGTATATTTTTATGTGCTCTTTTTTGGTGAAATCCAGGTACCTCCCTTGATTAAAACCCATTATTGATACATCGCTAAGGCCTAAGCCAAACTGGTAGGGGATTTCGAGCCGACGGCGATGCGATAAAACATTTGTTCCAATTGCACTGGCGACAAAACCATCGAATCGCTGCTACATCGCCGAATTGTCAGGTGGAGGCGGAGCGATATTCTAAAAGTGATCAATATCATTTGCTATATTCGTGAGCGCTGCTATTCCTATTCTTATCATTTTCTTCAGCATGTTATCTTGTCACTGCCGCAATCCGTTTATATTCAGTGAAACAAGATAGTTTTGCTCTGGGTTTGCATTATACATTTATTTAGATTTCGTATCACATTCTGAAGTTTCTTGTCTGTCTGTTAATTATTGCAACATTATTGATTAATGATTCTTTGGGTTATAGATTGTTAAGAATAAATACATGTTAGAAGATTTCACTATCTCTCTTACCTGTCCTAGAACCCAAGCTATGAAAGAACTCAGGAACCTTGAGATTTGAGAGAGAATGGTCTCAAATGGTCTCAAATTGTTCTAGAGAAACACAATATATCTCCTGGTCATAGCTTACTAATAACCTTCAACTCATAATAAAAAAATGATAAAAAGCACTGCCGTGAAGTCATGAGCTTTAGTGCGCTCGTTCATCCACCTTGTTGGTAGATTCGCATTTTTCAGTTTTAGAAAGCAATCGAAGAAACTTTAGGCAGCTGTCGAAAAAAATTTCTCTAACTAAGGCAAAACTCCAGACTCCACTTCAGTGCTCTACGTGATAAATTTTTTTTCGATAATATGCTAGAATTGTCTCCGCTATCTATAGTCTTGGTGATGCGATCTGGACAAAATTTCGCAAGTAGTTTAAATACATAATTCTTCATCCATTTCCAATTTCCATTTTCTCAATCCAATTAGTAGTTTCAAAATTACCAGAAGAAAAATATTTTGAACGGCCATAATTACGGAACCCCTAGTCGAATTTTGCTCGTTGATAAACGTGACCGCGACATTTGAGATCCACACCTATCCTGGAAATTTCATGTCTCTCGGTCGTTCTTTTCAAAAGTTATAGGTACATTCAATATTCAAAGTATTTTCCGTCGCTAGCCACTACTTTCTTCCAGCTTTCTGGCAATTGACGCAATCCCATCGTGAGAAAAGGCCGGCTTTTTGGCAGCTATCCATGCATCGATCCATTTTTTGACTTCTTCGTAATCGGAGGAATGCTGGTCAGCCAGACGATGTTGCATCAATCGGAAGAGATAGTAATCTGAAGGAGCAATGTCTGGGCTGTATGGCGGGTGAGGTAGGACTTCTTTCAAAGGGCTACACGACTTGTGGCCGAGCATTATCATGCTGCAGAATAACTTGTTCGTGTCTGCCGGCGCATTGCGGTCGTTTTTCTTCTAATGCTCGGCTCAAACACATCAATTGTGGTCGGTAGATCTCCCCTGTGATCCTTTCGTTTGATTGCAGAAGCTCAGAATACATCACACCCGGCTGATTCCACCAAATTCTTGCCATGAATATTCGACGTAACAGTTGATGACGAGGCATGATATCCATATGTTGCCTGACGTTTTGGATTATCGTAATGGACCCACTCTTCATCGCCAGTTACAATTCGATGCAAAAACCGCACTATTTTGTGCCGTTGAAGCAGTTGTTCACAGGTCAAAAAATGGCATTCGACGTCTTTTTGCTTCAGTTCATACGGCAACCAATTTCCTACCTTTAGGACCTTTTCCATTGCTTTTAAACGAAGAAAAATGGCTGGTTGAATGACTCCAAGTGTCTTGGAGAGTTCCTTTTGCGTTTGTCATGAATCTTAATCTAGCCTTGCCCCTAATTCTTCATCCTTAAAATTTGGTGACGCTCCGGGACGTTCTTTATCTCCCAAATAAAAATTGTCTCTTTTAAACAGTTCAAACCACTTCTGACACGTTCGTTCAGCTAGAGCATGGTCGCCATAAACTTCCATTAAAATATGATGACTTTCGGAATCCTTTTTCTTCATATTGAAGTAATGAAGTAGAACTCCCCGCGAAAACACATTATTCGATTCAAAAGTTGACATTTTCAGAGCAGTCAGAAACGATGTTGTTTATACCTCAGCGAAATGACAGATAGTGAAATAGAAAGCCCAATGATGACACTTCAAAATGACGGTGTTGCCAGATGGATCCATGGAATAATAAACTAGTAGCAACTTCTGTTATCAAAACCGCACGAACTTATTTATACTCCTAATACAAAATTTCGTCACGATCGAATCCGTAGTTTTGAAGTAATCAGAAGAACAAAATTTCGAACGGCCATAATTATGGAACCCTTGATGAAATTCTGCCCATTAACGAACGTAACCGCGGCATTCGGGAACTGAACCCACACTGAAAATCTACAAAATTCTAACCAAATAACTCCATTTTATGTCAGGATTCAAGAAGGATAATTAATTGAATTCTAGCAGGTAGCAAGTTATGCAACAGAAAAAAATATTTGATACTTCGCAAGCACAGGGCCAAAAGAATGGATTGGAAAAAACGTTATATGTATTAAGAAATAGGAGAGAAACAAAAATTAAGAATCTATGTAGTACATGAATAATTTTGACATGAAATTTGTACCGTAACTTTCAATATATGAACCAATTTGCGAATTATTTATTGCTCAGTGTTGAATACTTTAAGAAAGTCAATTTTTATTTTCATTCATCAAAACTGTCCATGAATTATTGAAAATACTATAATTGATGAGCAATTTTACAATTATTCAGTATACTTTTGAATTGGGAACAATATAGCATGTGTTAAATTTCAGTATAAGCAGAAGGAATGTGAACAGGGAACCATACAGTATAAGTATAATAAATAAACTTAAAATATCTGTGAATGATACAAGAGCAAAGATAAAAATCTCATTGAAAACTTTGTTTCCACGTAGTGCAGTGATTTGGATGTGTTTATTGAATAAGCTGACATAATCCTATTGATGGGCATCCTTTTGCAGGGAAGGTTTCAATACTTCAATAACCCATTTATGAAATAATTCACCATTCATAGTAATCCTTATTATTAATACCACTGTCAAGAATCAAATCCAGGTGAAAATCCATCCATTGTTCCAGCCTTCAAAATAGTGCACCTTCTGCCTTTACCCTTGGATATACTCGGCATACCTTTTGGATTATTTTCTAGTGTCCACTGACGAATTTGAATACCGTTTTCGAATATCCAAGTTTCATCTAGATAAATGAATTTTACGTTTTGTCCCATGTATTCTCGGTATTTATCACAATATCGTACTATTTTTATTATATTTTTCTGTTTTCACAATATCGTACTATTTTTATTATATTTTTCTGTTTATCAATAATAATTTTCCATCGATCAAATTTTTGTATTTGTATCCAATTTTTTTATGATAAAATACCTATAATGTTGACTTTGATCGGTTGAAATCTAGGTGCTCTTTGATCAGTTCGAGAAGGATTGTTTTTTAATTCTAGCAAAAACAAAGTCATTCAATGACTCTTTGAAGGAATAATCGTACCGCACAGGTTTTCTTTCACTGCTAATTCCAGGCTGTTATAACATGCTTATATGCTACGGACAGTGCTTGGAGAAATCTGAAAGTTTAAGAGACATTGATCAATCGGAATACACTTTGAGTAATTTACCTGAAACACTAGCGAAACTCGATAAATGCTAGCAGAAATATATGCCAAATCTTTGAAAAACTCGAAGTAACACCGACAAACTGCCTGGCGTTCTGTTGTTAGGCCTGGTCAATTCCAGCCATTTTAAAAGCATAAGACAAAAAATACTCAAATTCAGACCTAATTTTTATAATTATTCACCAATATCTTCGATAATATCATCAAAACAAGGTCTCTATGGGTTATGTTAGTGTTATTCCTATACCAACCTGAATTCAGCAACCCAAAATATTACTGAATAGTCTACTACCAACTTAAATTCGATTTTCCAAAGCCTACCGAGATGTCAATAATTCTTAAACGGAGTATATTGAAACATCTATAATCACGCCCTGAAATGTATGAAAGTTAAATCCGGACACCCTGTATGTCTGAAGGTGTAGAAAAGTCCAAAAACTGTATTTTCAGGGAATATCCAGGTAATGTTCTTCAAATTAAAACATCGCCTTGAATGTCGAATTTCAGGGTTAAGTGGATAATAAAATAATTGTATCGCCTCAAGATTGGCGCACCTCCACTAACGACTTGATTAGAGAATTAAACTGCAGGCACTTCAGTAATTGAGTTTCGTTAATTTGTTCATTAGTTTTTATGCAGCTTAATATTTTAATTTTCCAGATATATAAATATTTATATTGTGGCGATATTCATGATAGAAAAATTCTTAGAAGTTTTTGACATAAAATCATCAAACTTTGTGTATTAGAACACTGATTTTCAATCGGATATTTCTTAACATGTACGGGATGTTTCATGGGTGGTTGGCCATAGCCTAGTTGTGAATGCAGGTCATCCAGGCCTCTCAGAAAAGTTGCTTTTTCTGTATCCTAAGGCTATTAGTTTAGATACAGGGTGATTTATGGATTTCGGCCTGAACTTACGATAGCCATAACTTTGGAATCTGAGGTCCGATTTCGATCAAATTTTTTGGCTTTGTTCACTTCAAGAAGCCCTTTCGAATGGCTCACGAAATATCAATATTTTCAGGGCAGTACGGAAAGGCCTAGGGACTTGAAATTTTCAGGATAGGTTTTGGTCGCGTATTTCGCGGTCACGTTCATCAATGAGCAAATTTAGACTTGGGGTTCCGTAAATATAGCCGTTCAAACTATTTTTGAGCGCTCGTACTACTTACACGAGGGCTATATCATTTCGTCACGATGTCTGTATTTATCGAATTTTGAGCCGAAAGTGTGCCGTATACACGATAACTCTCGAACGGAACTTCCTAGAGACTTGAAATTTTCAGTGCGGGTTCAGTTCCCAAATGCCGAGGTTGAGTTCGTTAATGGGCAGAATTCCTCCAGGGGTTCCGTAAATATGGCGGTTCGAAGTTTTGTTTTTCTCATTACTCCGAAACTACACATTCGACCAGAAAGAAATTTTGCACTCAGATGGAAAATGTCGTGTTCGAGATACTCAAAAATTTTGTCTAGATCGCATGACCAGAACCATAGAAACCATAGAAAATCATAACTTTGTAATGGAAAGGCCTAGGGACTTGAAATTTTCAGGACAGGTGTAGATCTCGAATGTCGCGGTCACGTTCATTAATGAGAAGAATTATTCTAGGGGTTCCGTAAATACGGTCGTTTGAAATTTTGTTTTCTCGATAATTTCGAAACTACGGATTCGATCGAGATAAAATTTTGTATTTTAAACGGGAATGACATATTGGAGCAACATTTTGTCCATATCGCATGACCAGAACCATAGAAACCATAGAAAATTATAACTTCCGAAGGAAAAGGCCTAGGAACTTGAAAATTTCAGGGTGGATTCGGATCGCAAATTTCACGGTCACGTTCATCAATGAGCAAAATTAGACTAGGGGTTCCGTAAATATGGCCGTTCAAAATATTCTGTTCCTGATAATTTCGAAACTACCGATTTGATTGGAATGAGATTTTGCACATATATGAAGAATAATGTAAAATTTTGTCCAGATCGCATCACCAAGACCATAGATACCGTAGAAAATTTCAGCGAATTATCGAAAAAAAAATTGGTAACCTAAAGCACTGACTTGAAGTCTGGATTATCGCGTTAGTTTGAGAATTTGTTTGACAGCTGTCAAAAATTTCCTTAATTGGTTTCCAAAACTGGAAAAGGCGAATCTACCTACAAGGTGCATGTACGAGCGCTCAAAAGCTCCTGCCTTCACGGCAGTGCTTTTCGTAATTTTTTCCTGATAATTCCGGAACTATTTATTGGATTGGAATGAAATTTCGCACATAGATGAGGAATAATGTATTCAAACTAGATGGAAAATTTTGCCCAGATCGCATTATCAAGACCATAGATACCGTAGAAAATTCTAGCGAATTATCGAAAAAAAAAATTGGTCACCTGAAGCACTGCCGTGAAGTCTGGATTTTCACCTTAGTTTGAAATTTTCTTTGACAGCTGTCAAAATCTTTCCAATTGGTTACTAAAACTTATGAATGCGAATCAACCTACAAGGTGGATAAACGAGCGCTCAAAAGCTTCTGACTTCACGGCAGTGCTTTCCTCCATTTTTGTCAGATCGCATGACCAGAACCATAGAAACCATAGAAAATTATAACTTTCGAACGGAAAGTCCTAGGGACTAGAAATTTTTCAGGATAGCCGCGGATCTTGAATGACGCGGTCGCGTTCATCAATGAGCAGAGTAAGACTAGGGGTTCCGTAAATATAGCCGTTCAAAATATTTTTTTCCGGTAATTTCGAAACTACTTATTGGATTGGAATGAAATTCCGCACATAGATGAAGAGTAATGTATTCAAACTACGTGGGAAATTATGTCCAGATCGCACCACCAAGACCATAGATACCGTAGAAGATTCTAGCGAATTATCGAAAAAAAAAATTGGTCACCTGAAGTCTGTATTTTCGCCTTATTTTGAAATTTTTTTTGACAGCTGTCAGAATTTTTTCAATTGTTTACTTTAACTGGAGGAAGCGAATCTACCTACAAGATGGATGAACCTACAAGATAGAGCTCAAAAGCTCCTGACTTCACGGCAGTGCGTTTCGTCAATTTTTTTCTACATCACCTAAAGAAATGTCGTTATTGCCATAAGAAACATTATTAAATCTTGAGAATTCAATTTTCACATCAAATGGCACACTTGTTATAAGCGAGTAGCGATCGAACGAATTAATATTTCATATAATTCTTTAGGAATTCTGTCCTGATTTTAGTCTTTTCGTGATATTATTTCTTGTTTTCTGCTGAAATTTTGAATTTTATAACTTTCTATTCAACTCTTCTGTATTCTAAACCCTCAGGACCCACTGAGTGTTGTAACAGGCTGCGTAAAGAAGTAATTAAAAGTATGCTCAATCGAGGTTTGAATTATTTTGAAACTACATATTTTATCTACTCCTATTGAATAATATAGTCATTACTCAACTACTTTTGATCATGTAATAGTATCTGTAAACGAACAAGCCGATTGGCCGAAAGAGAACCGTCCATTATTGGTATCGAGGGGAGGTCACTAGAATAATTTTGACGTTTAATGAAATTGAGTTGATACCTAATTATTATTGTGGATATTTCGTTTAAAAAGATGAATTCAGATAGTGAAGATGAATTATTATGTACACCTTCAGAAATAAGACAATCAGCTAATTCTACCATACAGAATTTATTGCCGAAAAATACCAAAACAAATATAAAGTTGTATACAACAATTTTCAAGATTGGCGTAGCAGTAAGAATATCAAGTCATTGTTTACAGAGAATGTTCTTTTGGCATATTTTAGTGAACTTAGCACTAAATATGAAGCATCGCCCCTATAGACTTTCAACTCCATGCTAAGAAGCACAATCAACATAAATGATGCATGGTTATAGGTAACTATTTAGATTTGTAAATAAAGTTCTTTCTCTGTATTTGTATCTTAGTATTTATTGTTATAATCGTAGATAAAGTATAGTATTCAACTTGCGGTAATGGTCATAACTCAGCACTCGCTTTCGGCTCGTGCTGCAAACTTCATCTGCGTGAGTTATGACCTACATTACCGCTAGTTAAATAATATACTATAAGTTAGGGACAAATGGCGTAAACCCTCTTGAAATATGTAATCAATGAGTGCATTTGCTTGTTGACTTGTATTCCTCAGGAAAATCGCTAGATATCGCTTTCTTTACACATTGAAAATTTATGTTACTTCAATTCGATTGCACTCTGAAGTTTGCTCTGGAAAATAACATCATCCCCGACTGCCAACATGGTTTTCTTCCTAGTCGTTCGGTAATAACAAACCTGCTGGAGGGCGTCAATCTTTGGTCGAAGGCACTCGACAAAAAGGAGCCCGTAGACGTGGTATACCTGGATTTTTCCCGTGCCTTTGATCGTGTTCCTCATAGGCGGCTCTTGCATGTGCTTGATCATTTTGGGTTTCGCGGTGAGCTTCTTGCATGGATTGCGGCCTTTCTCTCAGGGCGATCCTTCCAGGTTAGAGTGGGCAACTTCTTATCATGTTCCAAGCCAGTCACCAGTGGTGTACCACAGGGCTCCGTTTTAGGACAGTTCATTTTCCTTACATATATATATAGCCGATTTACCCGCCTGTATTCGATCTCACTGCTCCAAGTTTGCGGACGACACGAAGGTATACGGCGTTCCCGGAGACAGAGCCTTGCAACGGGACTTGGACTCGATAGCACGTTGGTGCGAAGACTGGCAGCTTCCTTTAAATCTGGAGAAGTCTTCAGTATTGCATATGGGTACCAACAATCCCCGTCTCCAGTACAATCTTTGTGGTCAGCAAATATCTTCTGCCAGTAGCCACTCTGATCTCGGAGTTGTCATAACAGAAAAACTGACCTGGTCCGAGGATATACTATCTGCCGTCAACAAGGCAAGAAGATCACTTTTTCTAATCCAGAAGACCTTCGGCAGGTGCGATCCAGTTACCTGCGGTGTACTTTATAAGACGTATATTCGTCCTATCCTAGAATTCGCTGGACCAGTTTGGAGCCCGGTGTTGTGCCGTGACAGTGATATTCTGGAAAAATTTCAGAGGCGGGTTACGCGTGTGCCGTACGGTGTACTTCGTCCTGACTACGTGACGAGGCTAGCTATGATGGGTCTGACGTCGTTCACTGCCTTTCGAGCGCGCGGCGACCTTATTGTGACTTTCCGGTGCCTCCAGGGTCTTTTCGGGATTGAATTGAAGGACCTGTTCGAGATCAATCGAGACGAAAAGTTGCCTGGTCATTCACTCGAGCTGAAAAAGGAAAATTTCTCTTTCCTGTCCAACCTTGTGTTTGACACTTGGAACAGTTTGCCTGAGAGTGTAGTCAGTTCTGGCTCGGTGAATGCATTCAAGAACTCGTACGACCGATGGCTTGGCCTGGGATAGTGTTTTTCAGTTGTATTTTTTTAACTTCCAGAATCCTTTTCTGTTTATTTTTTATTTGTCTCGAATACTCGAATTTATGTTTTTTTTGTGAGTTTATAGGCTTTGCCTCAACTCTTATCATTGTATAATAATAATAATAATAATGAATATAATAATAATATAAATATAGAAATAGGTGGTACAGACCACATAACTCTTGTTCCCGATACAACAGCTCAACCAGTGTTGCTTGATAAAGTGCTCTTCAAACTGAGCAAATCTTTAGCAGAATTTGAGGGCACTAATCCGATCCGTCGACCAAAACTGCCGAAACTGAGGACCAATAGAGAAACCAGTAATATTATTGCAGCTGTGAATTCAATACTGGAAAGATACATCAAAGACTACAATTCTCTCGAGCAGCTTAATTTGCTCATTTACTGTGGAGCCGCATCAGTGCTCCGAATGCACAACCAGGAAGTATATGCACCAACTGTATGTGCCAAAAATACCAGCAAAAAACCGTGATGCCAGCAACGACTGGAGCATGCTATCAACGATATAAGAACTGAGCTTGGACGACTAACAGAATATCAGAGCAATAGAGAACCTTCGAAACGCTTGAAAAATCATGTTAGAAAAATATTCAAGAGAATAAATACACATATCAACGATCCAGATCATCAACATCATCTGAGTGAACATGTCGACCTGTTGAAGCAAAAATTGAAAGCGAAGTCCAAGCGTTTATCGAGATACATCAAGTGCACAAAAAGGAAACAACAAAACAGCACTTTTCAAAATAATCAAAAAACCTTCTTCAGACAATTAAAAACTGAAAATGTTAACATCAGCAAACCAATGCCGTCCATGCATTGTTTAGAGAATTATTGGTCCTCGATAAAAACATAATAACAATAATAATAATAATAATAGTTTATTTCAGAAACAGTCATAAACATTAATCGCAGAGGCGTAAGCCAGTACGCGATATAGTGAATAACAAAAGCATGTTCCATAAGCCCAATATTTAACCCACAACTAACTAAAATAAGAAAAACGAAATAACGATCTCAGTGATCCACAATCTCAAACATCATTACATAAACCAAATTCAATTAAAGAATGTACACCACAGCATATATGAATTCTCTACATTTTCAATATAATAAACTAACAAAAGCAATCTGTCATAACTAGTTCAGGTTTATCATTCATATATTTTACATAATCTAGGAATCGATCATAGCAGATAGTACTCTTTGCCTCTTGATTTGATCCATTCCTCCAGTTGTTTCCTGACTGACCAGGACCTGGACTATGCTGCCAAAGAGTTCGAAGACGGACGACCCTACACAGTACAGACCTATCACGTGCCTACCAACATTGTTTAAAATTCTAACAGCATGCATCACCAACAGAATAAACGTGCACGCCGAGGAAATTTTTGGCAGAAGAACAAAAGGGCTGCACAAGAGATCACCAAGGGTGCAGGGAACAACTTGTTATGGACTCTGTTATACTTCGACAAGCCCAGAAGGGTCACCGGAATATACACAGCTTTTGTCGATTACAAGAAAGCATTCGATAGTGTACCCCATTCTTGGCTTCTCGAGGTGTTGAAAATCTACAAAGTCCACCCGACTATTGTAGGTTTTCTTTCAACAACAATGCACGATTGGCGAACAAACTTGCATGTGCATCTCGGTCAAAACTCAATTAACACCGAAGAAATACCAATCCGTAGGGGAATCTTCCAGGGTGACTCCTTGAGCCCACTATGGTTCTGCCTCGCAATGAATCCCCTCTCTACTATGCTCAATAGTACGAAATACGGCTTCAACGTCAAAGCTAATAGAAATATGAATTTTATAATTTCACACCTTCTATTCATGGATGATCTTAAGCTATATGCTGCGAACCAGCGTCAAATTGAACATCTTCTAGAGATAGCGCATGGATTCTCCAGTGATATTCATATGGAATTTGGTTTATCCAAGAGCAAAATCCTTCATATCGAAAAAGGCATTGTCATAGACGGAGATATAAAACTTCCAAACGGAGATATCATAGAGGCAATGCCAAACGGAGAATCTTATAAATATCTGGGATTCCAACAAGCCAGGTTGCTGGAACACAAGCAGGCTAAAGTAAGAATTCAGGAGCAATACACCAAAAGAGTAAACGCACTGATGAAGTCTGAGCTGAATGCAGGTCACTTAGTACAGGCAATCAACACATATGCCATACCAGTTTTAACATACTCTTTCGGAATACTCAAATGGACAAAAACTGAGTTGGATGCTATTCAGAAGTCGACAAGAACAATGATGACAAAAACCAACAACCACCATCCAAAGTCATCCACTATAAGAACGACACTACCTCGGAAGGAAGGAGGAAGGGGGTTTATTGACTTCATCGATCTGCACAATCGACAGGTCCAGAAATTACGCGAGTTCTTCTATAAGAAGGCCGAAACCTCCGATCTTCATCGGACTGTAACTAGAGCGGATAAGGGTTACACGCCCCTGAACCTCGCGTTGCTGGAGGCAGATTTTGGAGTAGTTTCAGATGTGGAGAAACAAGGTCGCAAAAGGCATTGCATGGCCGACACCATCACGAACTCAACCAGCAACACATTGACAAGGAGGCTTCAAGTATATGGCTCACTAGCGGAAACTTATTTCCAGAAACTGAGGGGTTTATGATCGCTATTCAAGATCAGGTCATCAATACGAATAATCACAAGAAGTTCATCATTAAGGATCCTAATACCCAATCCGACAAATGCAGGAAGTGTCAACAAGAATCAGAAACTATTCAGCATATAACATCTGACTGACATAATCAAGTGTGCAACATCGTCCACCAGAAACTGGCGAACAAGTTCGGTCTTCTCAATACCTATACACCATACTATAAGTATCAGCCACAGATGGTTCTTGAGAATGACAATTTTAGACTTTAATACGATAGGTCCATTATCACCGATAGACAGGTGACGAATAACAGACCAGATATTGTGGTATTGGATAGAAGAGTCAACTCGGTCTTCCTCGTTGATGTAGCGGTTCCCAACACTCACAACATTATCAATAAATATCAGGAGAAGATGGCTAAGTATGCGGATCTCGCCATCGAAATCAAACAAATGTGGCATTGCGAGAAAGTAGAAATCGTTCCAGTGATAATATCATCAACCGGAGTGGTGCCCAAGACTCTGCACGAAAGTATCGCTAAACTGGGACTACCTAAAAACACCTATTCAGACATCCAGAAGGCTGTTATATTGAACACCTGTCATACAGTACGGAAGTTCACAATGTAAATTGAGTCTAATCTCTTTGGTACTTCGTACCCGGGATAGGCCAATGATACCAGCTTTGAGCTGAGTTTGGTAGCACCAACAAACGAGATAATAATAATAATGATTCAAGGAACGATATAATACCTGAAATATAGCTGTCAAATTGAAACTTACTCAAATTTTCATTCAAAATTCGAACTATGTACACCAATTGTAATTTTTTTCGATTCAGAGAAGTTACACAACATCCGAATGAGAATTACCCAAATAGATGGATAGGGAATGGTGGCCCTGTAACATTGCCGCCAAGGTGCCCCCCTAACTCTTTCGGATTATTTTCTGTGGAGTTATCTGGAAGAAAGTGTTTCTGCAGTTGAAATAACTTCACGATACCATTTGAAGCAGAGGATAGAAGAAGCTTGCACAGAATTAAAAAGAAATTTTGATATGATGAGAAGGGCAATAAATAATCTCATTTTAAGAGCTAGGAAATTTGTCGATATGATACTACCCTCCCAATTTTATATTGTGAAATGAAATAATTAGTTTTCAAGTTTTATGAGAAAATGAAAAATATTAATACATCTTACATTCTTCATGTGCCCTGTCAGGTCTCAGTACATTGACAGTTTCCCCGTTAATTTTTATTCCATATGGTTGGTCTTGCAATGCTTCTTTAAATAATCGATCCGAATATAAATTAAACAAGGTTGAGGATAAAATACAGCCTTGTCTTACACCTCGTTGTATAGATATTTCTTTGGTGAGATTATTTTTTCCAATTTTGATATTCGCTGTCTGATTCCAATACAAGACAACATTAGTAGTTGGGACCAATTCCAGCAGCTCAAACGTTGAAGGAATGGAGAAATTTAAGGCGTTTCATGTATCTAATCTGAAACCCGGTACTGCAGTTGAGAATTTGCAGAATTTTCTGTTGCAGAGTTTCTCCATTGCGAAATGTGAAAAACTTAAATCCAGTTATCCGGAAAGTTATTCGTCCTTCAAGGTACTAATTCCAAGCTCTGAATATGAGAAAACTCTGGACCGATCAAACTGGCCAAACAAAGCAAGTGTACATCGGTTTTTTCAACAAAAGAAAGTCAATCTCCCAGCAGGTTAATTTCAAAAGGTTGAAACGGTTGCAGATAAATGCCCAATGTTTATCGAACAAATTGGATCCTTTGGAATTATTGTTGATTGAAATTGACGCTGATATTGTGAGTGTCGTCGAGCATTGGTGTTTTTCTGACTTTCAATGGCTGTTGCTGGTTACCATTTGGCGGACTTTTATTGTCGTCCCTATCGTGAGCACGAGGGTTCGATGATATATTATATAAAAGACGGAGTGAAGATTAGAAATTTGTGCGTGTCGGCTTTTTCAGAAGAAATGCATTGTGAAGTGAGTGGAGTTATTGTGATAACCAACAATACCCGCATAGGTATAATGAGTGTCTATCGTCCTGACACCGGTAATTATAAAGTGTTTGTCGACAGAATGTCATATACTCGTAATTATTGTTCGAAACTGGTTGATGTTGTTTTTAAGAGTGGCGATCTGAGCACTGATTACTTGAGGGTTGGATGTATTAACCGTAAGTTATTGATCGATTTGATTGAATGTTTCCAATTGAGAATAACTTCACAAGACCCTACTAGGGTGTTTACAAAAGTCACTGGTGAACATCCATTTTTAAAGTGGACTATATTCTTACGAATGCAGATCTATCCGATTGCAATGTAGAGATTTTTGAACCGTATATAAGTGACTACCGAGCTATATTATTATAATTCAACCCTGAACTAGATGTTGATGTTCAATCCATGTTAAAATTTGTGAGAAATTTGAATAAACAGAATTAAAACAATTTCATTTGCCATATTTATAATGAAGTAAAGGGTGTTTCCTCCAAGATTTCAGTTTTCGATAAAACATGGTTTTCTGTAACAAAGTATTGAAATATTTATTGATTCAGGAAAAATACATTTGGGAATCTATATAAATAAAAGAGGATCTATGGTTTATGTATGTCCAGGATTATGTTTTTTGAATGGAAAAATCAAATTGCAACAACTGACAACGCCACCCGAACCTTTGAATTCGTTTTTTCAGGACAAGAACCTCTATCTAAACATTCCTTGCAGAATATTAAGCATTACAAAATGACATCATTTGGTTCAAACATATTTGAGGGCGGAGGTTTCAATCAAACTTTTGAGGTATTTTTTTTCTATATCGAACATCTCACATATTGATCATAACTAGGGAATCCAATCCCGTAAATGCTGGAACCCGCAAATGCGGGATCCCTCGTAAATTCTGCGGGATCAAAATTGCGGGATTTTCTTTGCGGGATTCAATATTGAAATTCCGTATTCGAATAAAAGCACAAACGTCTTTAAAATGCCCCAGAAAGCAATAAACCACTCATAAATTACGGACTTCTATCAGGCCCCACCGACATCTGTTATATTATTACCGATGGGTCCAAATCCGAGGGAAATCCCAGAGTGATTATTCTCACAGCTCGGCTATTGAAAATAGTTGAAGCTTAAGTAAACAACTAACAAGTTTGGTTTTTTTACGATTTATGTGCGTGCGGAAGTGCAAAGCGTTCAACTAGTGCCTGAAAACAATTTCGTTAAATATATTTCGTATTACGTCGAATATAGGTACACCAATAATCACTAAAATGAGTGTCAGTGTAGTTTATAAAGAGAATAAAGGCTCACGTTCAGTTTGGAATCATTTCTTGAAATCTGAAGATGGTTTTACAGCTAAATGTAAGTTATGCCCTAGCATTATTAAAATCTCTGTTCGTTCTACCAAAGGTCTTCACATCCCCTTCCAAACGAAACATAACATGAATTTGAAAATCGTTTTCAGCCGCAGGATATATTTGCAATAAGCTTAGATCGAATTCAAAAGATGGGACCTTAGATATGTTATCTTTTCTCCATATTTCCAAAATCAATGTGACCTTACCTGACCTGTATATAAAATGAATTTTTATTCTACTACTATAGTATGTTTTTAATTGCATAAGACCTTTTTATTAGCATGTTTAATAGATTGAGTATATATTGTCAACAATCCCGCATTCTTGCGGATCCGCGGGATTGTTTATTTCAATCCCGCGGGTTTGCGGGATTGATGTTTTGGTGCGGGATTGGATTCCCTCCTAATCATAACATATACCTACCAACGAATATGAAAATTCTTTTGAGACTCATAAAGGCTGAGGATGAGGGTAAAGGTAAGGGTTGGGTTAGGTTAAGGTTAGGTTAGGGTTAATAATAATACAACGTACACTATTTTTAGAAAATAACAATATAGATATTCTCCTTTTGGGCGAAACCCATCTGAAAACGACAATGGCAATGAAAATAAGAAATTACAAGATTTATAGAAGGGACAGACTAACAGGCAGAGAAGTTGGAACCGCTTTCCAAGTGAAAAGAGGAATAAGCCATACTGAATTACCAGATGTTCAAGGAAACAACATTGAGGAAAAATGGGTAAGTGTGAAAACACGCGAAGGCGAAATAACATTTATTCTGTTTACAGGCCCCTGCAAAGCAACCTAGAAGAAAAGGATATCACAGCCTTCTTCCAAAACAAACGACCAACCAGAGACTTGAATGCAAAACACCCAGACAAGAACAGGAGAAGAGTAAATAGTCAAGGGAACAAACTTAAACAAATCACCGACAAACATAATTCATTAGTTGTACTGGATATAGCAATAATGAAGAACGTGAGAAAAAATTACGAAATCGAAACCAAGATCTATCATCGGATCATTGCCCTGTGATCCTGACTTTGGAAGTAGAAACTGACAGATCACCTACCAATAGGAAAACAATTAACTGATGAAATTCAAAGGAGTCTTCAAATCAAAAAGTGTGAAGATTAACAACGAAGAAGAAATCGATAAAGCAATCGAAGATCTGGAGAGAAGAATCATCGAAGCCCAAACACAGGCGAGTAAAACTAAACACCGAAGGAAAGTCCTTTACCTGTAGACGTGCAAATTTTACTATAGGAAAAAAGGAAGGCCGTGAAACAGTATAGACGGACACTACACCCAAATGACAAAACTATACTAAATAAACTAACCAACGAGGTGAAAGCCAGAGTCCGTGAATTATTTACGGAAGAATGGGACAAAAAGCTAGAGGATCTAAAATCAGGCTCTCAAGAACCTACCAGATGAAGCGCAAGAAGAAATAGCAGAAATAGCCAGGGTTATGCTACGAACAGGACATTAGCCTAAAAAATGGAAGCAATTTGACACAATACTGATATGGAAAAAAGGGAAAAAGGACAAGCCTACTTTCTGCACGATTCGGTTTCCGCACAGAACATTCGACGGTACACCAACTGGTCAGATTAACAGAGATATAAGAGAAAAAATGAACCTATCAACAGACACCGAAGCCGTTTTCCTGGATATTGAAAAGGCATTTGATGAAATGTTTATTGTTTATTGTTTATGTCTCGACTCTCCTAGGTCTCTGTGAGACTTAGGGTTGTCGCGTTGGATTGTTCACCGAGGAAAATAATTATAATAGCTGCAAACATATATCGAATTCTTTCTATAAATATGGGAATTTCTGACACAAAACAGATTTTTCAAGGTCTGATATACAGGATGAAGATGTGGAAGTTTCTAGCCGAACTGACTAGATTGATACAAGCATACTTGAAGGAAAGAAAATTCAAGATCAACATAGATGGTACGAGGTCAACCACCAGGAAAATTGAAGCCGGCGTACCACAAGGATCGGTCCTAGGACCGTTGCTGTTCAACATATATATGTCGGACATACCGAAGATAGGAAGATGTAAGATTGCCCAGTTTGCAGATGAAATTGCTGTATACTACTCCAGCAGAATGAGGAAATCCATAACAAAGCAACTGCAGATAGACATAGCCAGACTGATGAGCTATTTCAAGAAATGGAGATTCAAGATAAATGCGAAGAAAACAGTTGCCATATACTTCGGCGGCACAAATTTGAAGAAGGAAAAAGCAGGGAACTTCATGATAGAAAACCAGAAGATAGACTGGGAAGATGAAGCAAAATATCTGGGCGAGACCCTAGACGAAAAGCTGAAATTCAACAAACAAATGGAAGAAATTAAAAAAAGACGAGGCAACTACATAGGTATTTATACCCGCTCCTAAATGCAAACAGCAAACTTTCGCTGGAAAACAAGATGAAGATAATTAAGACAGTGCTAATACCAAGCATAACGTACGCAGGAGTAATATGGTTCAATGTCGATAGTAGCAAAAAGAAATATCTACAAAGTACGTTGAATAAAATAATAAGGATAGCTGTAGGTGCCCCATGGTACGTCAGCAATAAACAAATAAGAGAAGAATTTAAAATACCAACAATCGAGGAAATAATTGACAAACAAAGCATGAAGACAATCGAAACGATGGAAGAACACGAAAATAAAGAAATAAGAAGGATGGTAATGATACCAGTCAGAACCACAGACAAGAGGAAATATCTCATGCAAAGAAGCCAATGACGAATAGCTAAGAACCAGAGGGAAGAGAGGAGGACCTCTCCAAGTAATCAATAGAAAAAAAAAGGAAAAAATTATATTAAAGGCGAAGGGTAAATTCCTTTTCAAAAACCAGGAGCTATGATTCTGTCTACAGTCTTTGATCGCTTGGGTATGTGAGACCCCACCCTATTATTTTGTACCTGAAGTTATCTCACTTTCGAATTTGTAATGGCGAGTTCATCACGGAAGCGAATGCGAGCAGATGATCCTCAGTTCGAAGAATGGGCAATACAAAATTTAGATGGACTGGAAAGCGATTTCAGCGGGAACGACAGCGATGCCGACCCAAATTCGCGTTTGCGAAGATTGCTTGTAGTTTTTCATTTTATATCATAGAAATGTCATTTCATTTTGTTTTTCAGTAAAATTAGGAAGTATATTTTATGTTGTGAATTTTCAAAAAACCCCATCATTTGGATTTTTTGAATTACCTATATGACCTCGAAAATATTTAATTTTTTCAGCTCTATGAGTATCCTTTCCATTCGTTTTGAATAAAATAATTATTTCTGTAGAAGTATAATTCATTTATTTTACACTTCAGAGGTTCAATAACAGTTCAGAATTGATACAGTACCTATAAAAAGAAACAATAATTCAATGCGAACACATATATTTCGAGGGACTTAGGTTGGGGTCTGACTGACCCCCACCTTACCAACGAGGATCCAGAAACTGTACCATACCAGTTACGGGTTAAATGATATGTATCATTGAAAAAATTTCCATTTTTGTACATAACTGAATATCAATCAACGTTTGACATCGATTAATCTTATTAGGCATTAACTTTCATGTAAATATCTCCAGTTTAATTTACTTTATGAAACTCTGAAAAAAACCTTTTCTTTCAGTGAAGGATGTTCGAAAAATATGCGATTCAAATTGAAATACACCCCATAATCATCAGGATAAAGGAGAGCGTTATTACTGATTAATTCATGAGGCTTCGTTCCGATCGGCGGGTGCTAATTTTTTTCAGCGGTAGTATATCGCATAACCGCACACTCTCCAATCGAAGATATTGGATGCTGAATCCTTAAGACGCAGGAGAGATGTTGTCGATGAGCCCCTATTATATAAGGAGGAATTCCGGCCGTGAGACCTCCTTCATATTACTGCATTCCTTGGCACCAATATTGCGGCAGATAGCCCTGACTCGACTCCACCAGGTGCTTTGAAAGTCGAACATATCCTCGCATTCCAGGGCATTATTTTATTCTTTGAATTTCTATTGAATATACTTCCACTGAATTGTCACGTCATTAACGTTCACATACAAGAAAAGTTTTGGGTTGATGGTTGATGAACATAAAAATTGGAAATGAATTACAATGGGGATTTCAATGCATAAAGTACTGAGACTGTATGTAGGGTTGCAAGAAAAAAGAACGAAATTCTGCTGAAAATATTTTTAGTTTTGAAAAATGAAATCCAGTGATCAAACTACAGAAAATTCATTGCTGAAAAACATGAAGCAATGAAAATGGAATTGGATATGTAAATGTTACTCAATCGAATATTTTTCACCTCAAAGTTACGAGGCGAGGGCGTGGCAAGGGTGGCACTTGCCACAGACGCTAGGTCTGAAGGGGCGCCAAAAAATAGAAGCGCCAAGCAAGAAAAATGATTCGAAAGATGACAACACGGTTACTTAAGTAAGTTATTCGATCACAACATTTCGAAACATTGATATTCAAAGTACAGAATGAAAATGCAATAAGGTCAGAAATACGAGAAATAGGGTCCAATTGTTATAAAAATTTTTCAAAGATGCCGCATTCTGATCATAAATATTACAATCGGCAATATCTTCATGCGATTCCAAGCACAGCCCTTTCTATGAGTTGTTTACACTACATCCCTTATCGCATCCAGCTTGTTTTGAAGGGCGGGTCTTTGATGATGATTGTTCATAATGATCGATTCGTTTGAATTTTTAGGCCACATCTGTGGTATTTTAAAAACGATTTGTATTGCCAAAAATTCGCCAATCAGAGTTTTGAGCTCAAGAAATGGTAGAAAAATTGGGGAATCTTATTCTATTCTACATAAATATTGATTCCTTTCAATTGTGAAGAGAAGAGCAAAAAATTTGAATTTAATGTTCGTTTAGTGTGTATCCAGATTTGAAGTGTTATAAGTTTTGATTTATTTTTTATATTCTGACTTTTTTGAATATATATTGTATATTGTTTATATCCCGACTCTCCTAGGTCTCTGTGATTGTGCTTTTGGATTCGAGCATCATAAATTGTGCCATTGAGGGTGAGTTGTACTAAGTATTTGTTATTTTTTATGACATTATTCTGGCATCGGATATAATCAATTATTCGTTAATATTTTAACAAAATAATATTGTTCCTTTCAATTCAAGAAGAAATATGTATGGTTCATTGCGGAAAATAGGTATTTTCAAACTTGAGTTCTCACTTCTCAGAGCGTCTTTTTTCGAATGAACTCTAATAAAACTCAAATTTTAGTGTTACTTTTCATAGTTTTCATTGAATCTTCAATCTCATCTGGCAAAGATAATTCTAGTGATTTTTTGATCCTTAACGTATAGACGTTTTGAATATTGTAACATCGGGCCCTATACGAAACTATAAGTACGTGTTTCAAAGGCTTAAAAAATAGTATTTGTATGCTAAGTTTGCGGTTTTTTTTTGCAGACATGCCACCAAAAAAGCTATCAGGAGCGCAGAATGGAGCACTGCGTGCTCGGAAAACTGCTGCCTTGAAAGCCAATGCTGGTGACATAACAAGTTTTTATTACAAAAAAAACTGTGTACCACTGAAGTATCCACAACTGTCATTTTTACTCATTCTGATTCCAGTTCTACATATAGTGAAGATGAACAAAGAAAAAACAGAACTTGAATCTAGTCAAAACCTGGAAAACAAAGAAAATATTCAACAAAATCATGAACTCCAAACAATCATTGAGATTGATTTTAACAATCCAACAACGTGAAAAGTAAATAATAACAATACTTTTACGATGTATGTTGAACATGGTTCAATTTGTTGCGATGACATTGAACGTTATCCTTTGAAAAACAACAGACGATTTGAAAAACATTGGTTCAAAAACATATAAAATGTAGAAAGAATTTTTAGAAATTGGCTCATTTATTGCAATGATCTAGACTCACTATTTTGTTTTCCATGTAAACTTTTCAATGATACACATAACATTTGGACTACTGGTTTCAATGATCGGAAACATTTAAATTCTATGTTACCTCGTCACGTGAGATTGTGATTATCGATTATAGTCAACTTACCAAAAAATTTTCATTTTACTTTGCACTATGTATTTTTAAATTTTAAGTTCAAGAATTTATATTTGTTAAGATAAATGTCCGTATTTATTACATAAATATGAATATTTCATTTTGTTTTTTCAGAATTTGTTTTATTTTTATGCATTTCATTTAAAATGTGTATTTCAGTGTTTTTAATAAAAAAAAATTTCCATAAAAATGTGTATTATTTCGAAACTCTTACGGAAATATATGACTAGCATTATGAAAAACAAATACTATAAGAAAATATGATGGAAGAAAAAAATCTACGCAAATGGGGGGGGGGGGGGGGGGGGGCGCTGTCTAATATATTGCCACAGGCGCAATAGTACCTAGATACGGCCCTGAAGCTATAAGCCTTATATTTCGATAGTTATGAAATTCAGAATATCAGTTCAGAAATGGAACTAGACTTATTTTCAGCACAGATTTGCCATCCTATTTTTTTGCAATTGTAAAAATATCGAACAGAGGTAGCCGATACATTATGAAAATTAATAATTGAACTGCTATAGACTAAATAACATGATCTTCATTGAAAAGATATTTCCATCCACCTAATGTCAAATTCAAATTCCGATATATTTTCTCAAAGTTTTGTCAATATTGATCATTTTGATCCATACCAAAACATTCTCAACTGAAGTAAAGACAAAGTAAATGAAATCATTGTATGAATCAAAAGATACCATTGCTTCAGCACATAAAGTAATTTTTCGAAATTTCATTTAATGAAAATCATGTTATTGAATCAACATTAGTTCAACCCAGTATAGTGTATGAAGTGATCTACGGGATTATTTCCAGATAATACAGGTTTGTCTGATAAGGTCCTTAAACTAGAATATAAAGAAATGACATTAATTCTCGAAAGAGAAATCGCGAAATTGTTTTGCACGGTAATGTTCCAATTATAAGGTTCTTATAGAAATTCAAAATTAATAATTACCTATATGTAATTACAAATTTGAGCATTAATTCAATTTCAGTTCAACGCATAGTTCAGGAATCCTCAGATTAAATTTAAGTTTATTAGAAATGCATTGAATAAGAATGTGAATAATGGATAAGAGTATTTTTTAGACTGTTTGATGTTCATTAAATTGTTGGATCGACATACCTAGAAAAGTGGTTGCGATGAAAAGAAGACATTGGTTTGGGCACCATTTTGAAAAGTTAGAAAGAGAAAAAAATTTACATGGGTCGTATTTTAATAGGAGATAGTCATGGAAAAAGACGGTTCACAATTTTATAATAGTATTATATTACTTATCATGTTGCTCATGATAAACTTCTGAATAAAATTAACTCTAAGGCTGTTCAAACATTATATCACGGATAGACTACAATTTGTCAGGAGGTTGGAGGATGGTAACGTGAGTAAACCGCTTGATAATTCTGAAGGAATTCCTCAGGGAACCGTATTTGGAACGATGTAGTTTCTTATATTTATCGATCAGTTGTCTAGCCCTCTAGTTTCAGTTATTGAACCCTCAATTGAGACAATTATAATTCAGAATTACAATAATAAAACATTTGAAATATATGAAGAGTCTCACAGAGACCTAGAAGAGTCGGGATATAAACATAAGAACATAAATAAATAAATATACATAAACACAAACATAAACATAAACATAAATATAAAAATAAACTTAAACATTTGATAGGTCGTTTTTTTTCCTCAAATCTTTAGAAGTATATTATTGGAAAATAATTAGGGAAGACCATATCAGTGCCAGTAAATTTCAGCATTTGGAGCAACAACGAAATGATTTCTTGATTTATTGTTCAATGGAGAATTGGGAAATAACGAGTCTTAATTGTGCTGATTCTAAATCAATTTGAAACCTCTCAAATTCCTACCCAAATACGTGCTATCACCAATTAGAAATGTTCAAGGACTTGATTTGTTATAATACCAATATAATCTGGAATGAAAACAAACAGATGTAATATCCATTCTATGTGTATTAGTGAGAATCGAATGCATAGAGGTACCCATTTCATAAACACTCGAATAATAAAATTTGCACTATTAAGCTTTGAATCGAAATTTCGACATGTGTGCCCGAAATTGAAATCGATAGTACGCGTGAATTTCAGTTATTCAAATGATGTTGTACCTACTAGGTTTCACATAATTATTATTCATTCTATGAGATGAAAACCGATAAGGTGAGAGCACTATTCAGGCTGTGACGTTATGCCTTTATTGAGAGAATATTACAAATTTCAATTTGTTATTTTCATATCGCTCTGGTTTTTTTTATACGATGAATAATATCTCACCAAACTCCCAGACATGGAAGCTAAGCGCTCAATAGTCCAACGTTTGAAGAAACCGGTCGTGAAAACCAAAAGTTTGAAACTTAGGGTTGCGAGTAGCTAGTTATGAGATATGAGTAATTTTTCATTATACCAAAATTTAAAATTTCTAAACTAACGCGGGAATAGCAATATGAGAATGAGTTTCATCACGTCGAAACTGCAAATTCAAAGTCAAGATTCATTATTTTTCAGTCACCATATTTCCTATGTCTAGATTTCACGAAAAAACTTCAGAAAAAAATGGTACTCAATTATTTTCAGAAAAATATGTATGTCCAAACCTGCTACACCCAAGCAATATGAAATATTGAGGAATTCTGGGTAGCGAATTGTGGATTCCATGCAAAAAACGAATTAGTGGCGCTAACGTCTCGCGGCGCCGTCTTCTACACAAAAATGAGTTCTGATGATATATTTCGATAAATATAGAAGAGTTCTGAAGTTCTTGATCATTTCTGAAAATAGTTTTGTCGGCTTAAAGAAGTTATAGAAGAAAATAATTTTTTGACATCTGAAAATCAACATTTTTATCAAAAATCACAGATATTTCAGTTCTGATGGAAGCCAGTTCTATTACATACTAACAGACAAGGCCACGCCTTGCTGTGGCTAAAGTATACGTTGAATTAAATTGTAGTGAAATATTCAATAAAGTGGAATTATTATTATTAACCCTAACCTACTCCTAACTTGAGCCTAACCTAACCGTATCCTAACCGTTTTTTTCGGGTTGTGAAAAGAAAACTGCTGCCAGATTCAACCACGACCCGTGTCGTGTGATATGTCGGTTTGGCTTGATGCTGTTGCCGGCCGACTAAAAAAAAATTAAGAAAAACACTGCCGTGAAGTCAGGAGCTTTTGAGCGCTCGTACATCCACCTTGTAGGTAGATTCGCATATTCCAGTTTTGGAAATCAATTGAAGGAATTTTTGACAGCTGTCAAAAATATTCTCAAACTTAGGCGAAACTCCAGTCTTCATGTCAGTGAATTCGCTAGAATTTTCTACGGTATCTATATCTATGGTCTTGCTGATGCGATCTGGACAAAATTTCGCACGTAGTTTGAATACATTATTCTTCAGATAGAAGTAAATTTTTATTCCAATCCAATCAGTAGTTTCGAAATTATCAGGAACAAAATATATTAAGGGGTTATATTTACGGAACCCCTAGTCTAATTGTGCTTATTGATCAACGTGACCGCGACATTCGAGATACAAACCTACCCAGAAAATTTCAAGTTTCTAGGCCTTTCTCTTCGGAAGCTATAATTTTCTATGGTTTCTATGGTTCTGGTCATGCGATCTGGACAAAATGTTGCTTTAATATATCATTCTCGATTGAAATACAGAATTTTGTCTCGATCGAATCCGTAGTTTCGAAATGATCGAGAAAACAAGATTTCAAACGACCGTATTCACGGAACTCATGCTCATTGATGAACGTAACCGCGATATTTGCGATCCAAACCTACCCTGAAAATTTCAAGTCCCTATGCCTTTCCGTTCGAAAGTTATGATTTTCTATGTTTCTGGTCATGCTTGAAATGTAGCTTGAATATATCATTCTCCATTAGTATACAAAATTTCGTCACGATCGAGTCTGTAGTTATCAAGAAATTTAAATTTCAAACGACCATATTTACGGAACCCCTAGTATAATTTTGCTCATAGATGAACGTGATGCACACCTATTCTGAAAATTTCAAGTCCCTAGGCGTTTCCGTCCAAAAGTTACAATTTTCTATGGTTTCTATGGTTCTGGTGATGCGATTTGGACAAAATTTCGCATGTAGCTTGAACACCTCATTCTCTATTTGAGTGCAAAATTTCATCTCGATCAAATCTGCAGTTTCCAAGAAATCAGGAGAACAAAACTTTGAACGGCCATATTTACGGAACCCCTGGCGGAATTTGGCCCCGTCATAGTGAGAAGTAGAAACCAATGTTTGATTCAGATTAAGACGGTTTTGTAATTTCGTATAGACACAAATGTTATATATTATTTGGTAAATGGGTTTATCCTGTGAATAAATGAATAAATAAATAGATGAATACATTCATTAGCTATTATAGGGTTCGAAAAACAATTTTAATGAAAAAAAAATCTCTGAACAGTTTTGGTATAAGTTCTAACTAGCGTCTGAATGTTCTAAAAATGTTCCAATTTGGAAAAACAATAAAATGAAAAAATCAATTCCAGAACATTTCCGGTGAGAGTTCTGAGTAGAGCCTAAAGAGTTCAACAAAATTTTCCAATCAAGTTCCATCAAAAAACCAACACTTTTTCATTTCAAGGTTCTCAATTCGAAGAAACAATGCGAATGAAAAAGAAAATCAATCTTCGAACAATTCTGATGAGAGTTCTGAGTAGCGCCTGCGTAGAATTATACAAAATACTCCATTCACTTTTCATCGAAAAGCCAAAGCTTTTCTTTTTCTGCCACTTCAAGGTTCGAGCTTCGAAAGATATTTCGAATGAAAAAAAACTCAGAACAGTTCTGATGAGATTTTTGAGTAGCGCCGGTAGAGTTCTACAAAATATTTAATTCACTTTTCATCGAAAAGTCATTTATCAGCCACTTTAAGATTCGATCTTCGAAAAACAATGGAAAAAGGGTCTATTTCTGGTGGGAGTTCTAAGTAGAATAAGATGGAAAATGTCAAATTTTTCAACAAATACCTAGTCATTTTCTGAACCAGGTTAGAAAAGTTCTGGTTTTTTTATGAAACTTCATCGGAATATTTTGTAGAACTCTCCAGGCGCTACTCAGAACTCATATCAGAACTGATTGAGGTTGATTTGTGTTCATTCGAAGTATCAGAGTCGAACCTTATGGTAGCTGATAAATACACAACACCTTTGTTTTCGTAGGGATATCGATACCTTTTTGCCAAACTATCGTAAGCCTCAACGTAGTACGTTGAGGCTTACGATAATTTGGCAAAAAGGTATCGATATCGTCAAATTGAAGCTCCTTATTAGTTCAAACTCGTGGAATGAAATTTCCCTCATTCGAGAGGGAACATTGACTCGAAAACAAAATACAGGTTTTCATTCTGATGATTAGAAGTTGGTGGAATTGAATCAAATCCTTGAAAAAACTAGAATCGAACCTGTTACACCCAGACAACGAAGGTAAGGTTACCGGAGAGAAACAATTAAAAATATCATATCTCACGAACTTAGCGGTAAGAAATATTTAATTGGGTAATAGCATATTATACAGATTGGGGATATAATCTATCCCGAATCTATCAAATTATACTAGTGTGAACAGAAGTGGAGCATTCATTCGCCGTTCTATCTGCTCTCGCAAATATTCTTGCTTTCGGTTCGTTTGGTTTGAATCCGCCTTTATACGGGAGCTTTATTCTTTAGACAACACAAGAATACATATGACCAATCAACTATAAACAAGCAAAGAAAACAAAATAATCAATATAAAGTCAAAATCTTACATCAGAATGTGAGATCAATTGGAAATGCTACAGAAAAACTAGAGAAACTAACAGAAGAAAACTCAGACATAAAAAAATTACGAAAAGCACTGCCGTGAAGTCAGGAGCTTTTGAGCGCTCGTACATCCACCTTGTAGGTAGATTCGCAATCCAGTTTTAGAAATCAATTGAAGGAATTTTCGACAGCTGTCAAAAAAATTCTCAAACTTAGGCCAAACTCCAGACTTCATGTTAGTGATTCAGCTGACCAATTTTTTTTCGATAATTCTTCAAAATTTTGTACGGTATCTATGGTCTTGGTGATGCGATCTGGACAAAATTTCGCACTTAGTTTGAATACATTATTCTTCAGCTAGGTGTGAAATTTCATTCCCATTCAATCAGTAGTTTCGAAATTATCAGGAAAAAAATATTTCGAACGGCCATATTTACGGAACCCCTAGTCTAATTTGGCTCATTGATGAACGTGACCGCGACATTCGCGATCCAAACCTACCCCGAAAATTTCAAGTTCCTAGGCCTTTTCCTTCGGAAGTTACAATTTTCTATGGTTTCTATGGTTCTGGTCATGCGATCTGGACAAAATGTTGCTTCAATATATCATTCTCGATTAAAATACAAAATTTTATCTCGATCGAATCCGTAGTTTCGAAATTATCGAGAAAACAAAATTTCAAACGACCGTATTTACGGAACCCCTAGTATAATTCTGCTCATTGATGAACGCGACACTTCATATCCACACCTATCCTGAAAATTTCAAATCCCTAGGCCTTTCCGTTCGAAAGTTATGATTTTCTATGGTTCTGGTCATGCGATCTGGAGAAATGTAGCTTGAATATATCATTCTCCATTAGTATACAAAATTTCGTCACGATCGAATCTGTAGTTTTGAAATTATCAAGAAAACTAAATTTCAAACGACCATATTCACGGAACCCCAAGTATAATTTTGCTCATAGATGAACGTGATCACGACATTCGAGATCCACACCTATCCTGAAAATTTCAAGTCCCTAGGCGTTTCCGTTCAAAAGTTAAAATTTTCTATGGTTTCTATGGTTCTGGTCATGCGATCTGGGCAAAATTTCACATGTAGCTTGAACACCTCATTCTCCATTTGAGTGCAAAATTTCATCTCAATCAAATCGGCAGTTTTCAAGTAATCAGGGGAACAAAACTTTGAACGGCCTTTTTCACGGAACCCCTGCTGGAATTTGGCCCATTAACGAATTCAACCAAGGCATTTGGGATCTGAACCTACACTGAAAATCTCATGTCTCTAGGTTGTTCCGTTCGAGAGTTATCGTGCTTACGGCCGGACGGACGGACAGACTCAAATTTACCGACGGATTCGTCAACAGTGAGTCGAACATAGTCGATTGAGACCATTTTCGGCTCAAAATTCGAAAAATACAGACATCGTGACGAAATGATATAGCCCTCGTGTAAGTAGTACGAGCGCTCAAAAATTTCGAAAAGCACTGCCGTGAAGTAAGGAGCTTTTGAGCGCTCGTACATCTACCTTGTAGGTAGATTCGCATTTTCCAGTTTTAGAAATCAATTGAAGGAATTTTCAAGCTGTCAAAAAAATTCTTAAACTAAGGCTAAACTCCAGACTTCATGTCAGTGCTTCAGCTGACCAATTTTTTTTCGATAATTCGCTAGAATTTTCTACGGTATCTATGGTCTTGGTGATGCGATTGGGACAAAATTCGCACGTAGTTTGAATACATTAATTTTCAGCTAGGTAGGAAATTTCATTCCAATCCAACCAGTAGTTTCGAAATTATCAGGAACAAAAAATTTTGAACGACTATATTTACGGAACACCCAATCTAAATTTGCTCAATGATGTGGCCGCGAAATTCGCGATACAAACCTACCCTGAAAATTTCAAGTTTCTAGGCCTTTCCCTTCGGAAGTTATAATTTTCTATGGTTTCTATGGTTCTGGTCATGCGATCTGGACAAAATGTTGCTTAAATATATCATTCTCGATTAAAATACAAAATTTTATCTCGATTCAATCCGTAGTTTCAAAATTATCGAGAAAACAAAATTTCAAACGACCGTATTCACGGAACCCCTAGTCTAATTTTGCTCATTGATGAACATGCGAAATTCGCGATCCGAACCTACCCTGGAAATTTCATGTCCCTATGCCTTTCCGTTCGAAAGTTATGATTGTCTATGGTTTCTATGGTTCTGGTCATGCGATCTGGAAAAATGTAGCTTGAATATATCATTCTCCATTAGTATACAAAATTTCGTCACGATCGAATCTGTAGTTTTGAAATTATCAAGAAAACTAAATTTCAAACGTCCATATTTACGGAACCCTTAGTATAATTTTGCTCATAGATGAACGTGATCACGACATTCGAGATCCACACCTATCCTGAAAATTTCAAGTCCCTAAGCGTTTCCGTTCAAAAGTTACAATTTTCTATGGTTTCTATGGTTCTGGCGATCAGGACAAAATTTCGCATGTAGCTTGAGCACCTCATTCTCTATTTGAGTGCAAAATTTCATCTCGAAAAAATTTGTAGTTTCCGAGTAATCAGGAGAACAAAACTTTGAACGGCCATATTTGCGGAAACCCTGGTGGAATTTGGCCCATTAACGAATTTAACCAAAGCATTTGGAATCTGAACCTACACTGAAAATTTCAAGTCTCTAGGTTGTTCCGTTCGGGAGTTATCGTGCTTACGGCTGGACGGACGGACGGCCGGATGGACAGACTCGAATTTTTCGACGGATTCGTCATCAGTGAGTCGAACATAGTCGATTGAGACCATTTTCGGCTCAAAATTCGAAAAATAATGACGAAATGATATAGCCCTTGTGTAAGTAGTACGAGCGCTTAAAAATACTCTGCGTATCCAAACACTGGAAAACGGAAGAACAAATCAGATATTATACCATAAAAAACTTCACTTCGACTGCCAAATACTGTAGACCTCTAGGAGAGCATGGAGGAACTCCAATATATGTCAGACCACCTAGACCTAGACCACCAAAAGTGGATATGTCTTGCTATATACAGGGTGTTTCGTTGGTAAACGGAAAAACTTGAACAGTATATATACCCCATTTATTGGGTCTGACTGCCTTGGTTACCGAGATACAGGGTGATTTATGAATTTTGCTCATTTCTTTCCGAGATCATAACAAGCGAACCGCCGAGTAGATTTTCTTAATATTTGGTACACATCTTCCTTCCTTATTTGAAGCTTAAATGGATCACTCAATGATCACAAAGAAAATCCAGGTCTGGATTAACAAAAAATTATGAAACGGTTTTATCCTTGAAACAACACCCTGTATATCGAAATTTTGAAAATCCGTTTTCAGATTCGAAAAAAGCACAAAAAACTGAACGGAAATGCTTGATTCAAATTTCCGCGCAGACAATTTTGCTGCACCAATTTTCAACTTGAATGTGAAGTTTTCGAGAAATTGGATATCAAAAAGAAGTTATAAGTCACTTTGGATAGTAACTATCTATGTTATTTTGAAATCACTTACTAATACTAAGACATTCGGTTTACTTTTTATAGATTCAGACTAACCCTTTGAGTATTCACCATGTAGGTACTTGTTATTTATAGGGAAAAAATATCGCCCTGTAAATTTACATAATTCAAAATTGGTACTAATTAGACACAGGTAAAATAGTATGTTCTTAAGTTTTATACTGAAATAATCAAGTTTCTATTTAACTGTTGTACAAATACATAACCAAAGACCCTGTATTTTACCGGCATGATTAACTGGTGAAGTGTACTTGGATTTTTTTGGAAAATATGCTACCAGTTTTACTTCATGACGAAAACGTAAATATTGCTGGCATGTATTTTCAGCACGATGGGGCGTCGCCTCGGTATAGGCTCATTGTTAGAGACTTTTTGAACGATAATTTTGGTAACTCATGGATTGGTCGAGGGCCTTTCAGATCACCTGATTTGAATCCCATAGATTATTATGTCTGGGGTTATCTAAAATCTGTGGTATATTCTGCTGAGATACATACTCGGGATCAGAAGCACGATAACTCTCGAACGGAACAACCTAGAGACTTGAAATTTTTAGTGTAGGTTCAGTTCCCGAATGCCTCGGTTAAGTTCGTTAATGGGCCAAATTCCACCAGGGGTTCCGTAAATATGGCTGTTCAAAGTTTTGTTTTCCTTGATCAGAACAATAGAAAATTATAACTTTCGAACGGTAACACCTAGAGACTTGAAATTTTCAGGGTAGGTTCGAAGCTCGAATGCCGTTAAGTTTGTTATTGGGCAAAATTCGACCAGGGATTCCGTGAATATGGTCGTTTGAAATTTTGTTTTCTTGATAATTTCGAAACTACGGATTCGATCGTGACGAAATTTTGTATTTCATTGGAGAATGATATATTCGAGCTACATTTTTACCAGATCGCATAACCAGAACCATTTTAAATTCCAACGAATTATTAGCAGCTGATTTGGCATAATTGAATAAGAGCTGGTGTTTTTTTTTGACAGCTTTTATAAATTTCTTCAATTGGTTTCTGAAACAAGAAAATACGAATCTACCTACAAGGTGGACGAACAAGCGCTCAAAAGCTCCTGACTTCAATGCTGTGCTTTTGTTAATTTTTTGTTCATAACCAGTTGGGATAATTTGTGAAATATATAAGGAAAACTGACGTGTAAATAACGAACTTTCGTATAAAATTTAGCGTGTTTTAAAATAAATTTCTTCAATTTTTATCTTTTAAGTTCATGTATCAGCTTTGCAATTAGCTTCTATAGTTTCCGGAAAAAGATATGGAAGGCAGCAAACTGAAAATTTCCTCAGTGTCGATTAGAATTCTTTTTCCTGAACCGATTCCAAAGGTTCATTATTGAAAGTAAGGGGCTTCTTTCAGAAACAATAAGAGCTTATTGCATTCAATTTGGTACAAATATTACTTGTTATTGAAAATTGATCCTCCCAGCTCGAGAATCCGATTCATTAATTTCAAAAGCTACAAATGGAGGGCGAAATTTCAAAAAATGTTCGACGAATGTCCATACAACATAGAACCATGAAGTGCGTTGTCATGAAGTGATTCAATCATAATATCTTTGCGGTAGAGTTCTACATTCAAAAGTTCGTGAGAAATGGAATTCAGATTATCAATCGTTAAATTTTTTGGAATTAATTGAAATTTTCGAGGCATTTAGGAAATATCTAATGGAACGGAAATAATAAATATTCATCTGAAATCTGCAGTTTCTCCACTGCAAAGTTATTCAATTTTTCTTGCGAGCAAAGCAAAATTGCGTGACATGTCGAATATCGGAACAATTCTTTTCGGAAAAGGTGGGTTAAAAACAACGAGATCAATGCAAGCCTTGAGATTTCAAACGTATGTCTTAGCTTATATCATGAGAATACGGTTCAGATAAGGAAACATAAAATGCAATACTCATATAATAAAAGATTAAATGTATGTATGTAGAGATAAGCCTTTCTTTGAGAAGTCGATAGCAATGTTCACCTTTTTGAGCGCTCGTACTACTTACACGAGGGCTATATCATTTCGTCACGATGTCTGTATTTTTCGAATTTTGAGCGGAAAATGGTCTCAAACGACTAAGTTCGGATCACAGATGACGAATCCGTCGAAAAATTCGAGTCTGTCCGTCCGTCTGTCCGGCCGTCCGTCCGGCCGTATACACGATAACTTTCGAACAGAATGTCCTATAAACTTGAAATTTTCAGGGTAGGTTCGAATCTCAAATGCCGCGGTTAAGTTCGTTATTGGGCAAAATTCGCCTAGGGGTTCCGTAAATATGGCCGCTCGAAATTTTGTTTTTCTGATTACTTCGAAACTACTGATTCGATCGAGGTGAAATTTTGCACTCAGATGGATAATTACGTACTCAAGCTACATGCAGAATTTTGTCCGGCTCGCATGACCAGAACCATGGAAACCATAGAAAATTATAACTTTGTAATGGAAAGGCCTAGGGACTTTAAATTCTCAGGATAGGTGTGGATCGTGAATATAGCGTTCACGTGTATCAATGAGCAAAATTAGACCAGGGGTTCCGTAAATATGGCCGTTTGAAATTAAGTTTTCTTGATCATTTCGAAATTATGGATTTGATCGTGACGAAATTTTGTATTTAAATTGAGAAAGATATATTCGAGCTACATTTTTTCCAGATCGCATGATCAGGACCATAGAAACCATAGAAAATTATAAATTTCGAACGGAAAGGCCTAGGGACTCGAAATTTTCAGGAGGTTCGGATCGCGAATTTCGCGCTCACGTTCATTAATGAGCAAAATTAGACTAGGGGTTCCGTGAATATGGCCGTTTGAAATTAGGTTTTCTTGATAATTTCAAAACTATGGATTCGATCCTGACGAAATTTTGTATTAAATTGAGAATGATATATTCGAGCTACATTTTTTCCAGATCGTGTGATCAGAACCATAGAAACCATAGAAAATCATAACTTTCGAAACGAGAGGCCTAGGGACTTGAAATTTTCAGGATAGGTTCGGATCGCGAATTTCGCGATCACTTTCATCAATGAGCCAAATTAGACTAGGGATTCCGTAAATATTGCCGTTCAAACTATATTTTTTCTGATAATTTCGAAAAAAATACTTATTGGATTGAAATGAAATTTCGCACATATATGAAGAATAATGTATAATTTTGTCCAGATCGCATTACCAAGACCATAGATACCGTAGAAAATTCTAGCGAATTATCGAAAAAGAAAATGGTCACCAAAGCAGTGACGTGAAGTCTGGATTTTCGCGTTGGTTTGAAATTTTCTTCAACAGCTGTCAAAATCTTTCCAATTGGTTTCTAAAACTGGAGAATGCGAATCTACCTACAAGGTGCATGTACGAGCGCTCAAAAGCTCCTGACTTCACGGCAGTGCTTTCCGTAATTTTTTTTCAACGCTCGATATAAGAGTTGAAAAACTTTCAAGTAAATATTTGAACTTACCCGATACCAAAGGAGTGCTATTACAAGATTCATATCCATCATCAAATGTCGATGTGGGAGTTGAATGAATGTTCAAAGATTTTTCATTGATGTTGAGTTCTCCTCTGTTTCCAGATGTCACGCTCTCGTTGTCTTGCTTACCACCAGGATTCTTAAATAAAGACTCGTTGCTCTTAGTCGTGTTGTTTTCTTTTTTTGGATTGCCGTTCACGCCATTAGTGTTTTTGCTGAAGAATATCTCAGAAATACTTTTCGAAGATTTTGGTTTTCGCGTAGTACACAGGGGGATTTTATTATATATATCTGGGTTGCTTTTACGTTTTTTCGGTTTGAGATCTAACGGATGGAAAATATTTTGGATAGTCTTTATTCTTTGCGTTACGAGTAGCTCATTTTCGAGCTGTTTTTTTTCCAAATTCTTCAAAGGTAAATTTTCATATATGTTCTTTGACGACATTGCAGTTAATTTTGTCACATAAATCTTCAAAATTTTCAAAAACCAATCAGGTACTTAGCTCTAAACTACGCTTGTGAACGTTCAAATCCTCCAGACATAGCAATTATTGTAATTGAATACACGCATATAACCTTAGCAGCTCGAAAAAGGAATGATCATTATATTTCGATAATAATTTAGATGTCGTGAAATAATTGATCTTCCCACATCTCCCCAAGTCCAAGAAGTTTGAGAATATTTGCCAGATGAGGGGCACGCGCCTAGAGTTCTGCTGCCACCGATGGCTATCGCGAAACTGAGGGATGCTATTCCTTCCTGAATCTATCCGAAACACTCGATGTGACAGGAATGGAAATACGCACGCTGATATGCAGATATCTGCTTATAATGAGAATGAGCCGCTCAGCGAAGATAGGTTTAGGGTATTTCAACTTCCGAATATTCGGAAAAACTTGAGGATGTTCTTTAAAATAAAAAGTGATTCCAACAATAAATTGACTCCATAAAAAAAATATTGATTTGATCATTTAAAACCCATTAGTGCCGACAGTACTCCTGAGTACCAGTAATTTCGACGCGTCGCAAAACCATGGGATGCAAACGAAGGCCCGGCTGCCTGACGGTATATCGAAGTACCATTCATAAAGCAATAGGAGTATCAATAGTTTCCACCACGACCTCTGAATATTTTCAGATTTCTCTTTTATACGTTGTTAGGTCAATTCGGCAGTGACGTTTTCAAATCATTGTTTTATATTCAACACTGCATTTAGTTTTCGATATTCTGCTATTTTTATTAAGCATATATTGTTGCTGGTAGCTATACTTAGTAGGTTCATGTTTCAATAATAAGCATTCGAACATCTTTTCGTTAAGAAATTTCCCATTCTTCATCAGGACGCAGCAGTCAGGAAATAGGACGAGCAGAAAATTTCAACAGTGGTATAAGAGACCACATTGAAAATGAGATCCTCAACAGAGATTTAACGCTAGATAATAATATTTCAACAGATAAAGAAGAAAGTGAGTCTGAAAATGCGGATCCTGATTTGAATAACGATTCTAAGGATATTTTTCAATTTCTTGGTTGATACATAGTAATATCAGTAGTTATTCTCAATTTTATGGAGAAATGCAATGAAAATGAGGCATTAAATATTTCAGTTACAGAGCATTTTATTGACACTATGATGGCATTACATACTTAGTCCATATTTTGGATTTTTTTCGAAATTGAAAATAAAACTCCGAATAAAATTGAATCGAAAAATAAGAAAAAAAATGTGTAAATTCAAGTTTTTTCATTATTTGGGCACTAAAGGGTTAATGTTCTATAGTGAGGAAAGAATGTGAGAAATAAGTGAAATACAGAAAAACGGTGAAGAAAAATAAATCATAATAATGTACCGTTCGTAATTTATAAGAAAATTCTTTCAAAATTATAAGATCAACACTTGATACAATCGTTGACAAATCACAGCTACACCTTCTGATGTGGAAGTGATTTCAGAAGTCGGAATATGGAAAAAACGTCATTTCAACCTACGTCCCAAAATATACCCTTGTGAAGTTAAACCCCCAAAACCCTGTATTTTTCCATTTATTTCAATAAAATGTGAAATTTAGTACTCGAAGTTTCATGGATAAGCTGAATTGTTCGGTGATAATAATTTCTACCAGATAATTGGGAGCAGGTGCGATTTTTTGGTGAGATAAAAAGTCAGTGGCTCTTCTAGAATACATCAGATCTTAAAACATTTCCTTCCTCGTAACCGACACTTCGTAACGCTTTCAATCGAGTGAACCTACTTCATTTTTCTAAAATTTTCGGAAAACTTAATTTTTGAGCGCTCTACTCACACGAGGGCTATATCATTTCGTCACGATGTCTGTATTTTTCGAATTTTGAGTAGAAAATGGTCTCAATCGACAAGGTTCGACTTACTGATGACGAATCCGTCAAAAAATTCAAGTATGTCCGTCCGTATGCACGATAACCTTCGAACGCAACGACCTAGAGACTTTTTATTTGTGAGTTCAGGTTCCGAATGCCGCAGTTGAGTTCGTTAATGGGCAGAATTCCACTAGGGGTTCCGTAAATACGGCCGTTCGAAATTTTGTTCTCCTGATTACTTCGAAACTGCTGATTCGATCGAGATGAAATTTTGCACTCAGATGGGAAATGACGTGTTCAAACTACATTTTGAGATCGCATGACCAGAACCATAGAAACAATAAAAAATAATTACTTTCTAACAGAAAGGACTAGGGACTTGAAATTAACAGGATGGGTGTGGATCTCGAATGTCGCGGTCACTATTATCAATAAGCAAAATTAGACTAGGGGTTCCGTGAATATGGCCGTTCAAAATATGTTTTTTCTGGTCATTTCCAAACGACTGATTGGATTGGAATGAAATTTCGCAATTGACAAAGAGCTGCTTTCATTTTTTGACAGCGGTCAAAATTTTCTTTAGAAGGTGAATGAACGAGCGCTCGAAAGCTCCTGACTACACTACAGTGCTTTCTTAAATTCTTTACTAAAAATTGAAGAGCGCTGCCGTGAAGTCAGGAGCTTTTGAGCGCTCGTTCATCCACCTAGTAGGTAGATTCGCATTTTCCAGTTTGGGGAACAAATTGAAAAAAATTTCGACAGCTGTCAAATAAAATTTTCAAATCAAAGCGAACCTCCATACTGCATGTCAGCGCCTTAGGTGATTTTTGTTTCGATAATTCGCTAGAATTTTCTACGGTATCTACATTCTTGGTAATGCGATCTGGACAAAATCCGCACGTAGTTTGAATACATTATTCTTCATCTATGTGCAAAATTTCATTCCAATCCAATCAGTAGTTTCGAAATTATCAGGAAAAAATATTTTGAACGGCCATATTTACGGAAAGTTATAATTTTCCATGGTTTCTATGGTTCTGGTCATGCAATCTCGACAAAATTACCTTGAACCCGTCATTCTCTATCTGAGTGAAAAATTTCGATCGATTTGTGTGAAAAATACATGTCTTTGAGACCAAAGAATACTAGTTCTAGGTGCTTTTTTGTTTTTTACAAAAATAGGAGGTGTACCAGCCAATGTGTGGGAATAAATACGTTGTCGAAGATACATTCAAGAATTACAATGTTTTTGAAATTGGAGAAACCAGCGCTCTACACCAGTCACTGCCTGAGAAGGTCTTCGGCGACTCTGTTGGCCAATGCAGGGGCTAACATGACTACTTTGAAGCGTCACGAAACGTCTGGTTGGCGAATTCCCGACGCGATTCAGCAATTCGACAATCAGGACATTTCAGGAAAAAAAAAATAAATTCCTACCACATGACGCAGTTCCGTAGACTTGTGTTATTAGTACGCTCTACCTGTCACAGTCTGCATAACTGTTGTTTTGTCTTTTTTGATCTGTTAACATACTCAGAAATGAAATAATTATCAGTATAATTAATCCTTTCATGTTTCTCATATCATGTCCTAGAGGGGAGTCCATTATGGACCATATTTCCAAGTTCATTTATGGACCATATTATGGACGTTTCATACAAGGCATGTTCTCTTAAGGCTTAGGCCGTCCCTTTTGAGGTAATGTTTTATATTGTCCGTTTGATAACGCATGTTAGCAGTTCACTTCATACTTTTTTTCGAAGTCCATATCATGTCGAATGAAGACCACTTTTTGGTGCCTGTGTCGGACATTGGTCAAGGACTATTTTAGGTCTATATATTAGGACATATTTCATATGGTCCGAATTATGTCCATGACAGACATCTACTGGATATCTGGTATGGACATATTTTTTATATGGTCCGTATTATGTCCATCACGGACACCTACTGGATATCCGGTATGGACATATTTTATACCGTCCGTATTATGTTCATCACGGATACCTACTGGATATCCGATATGGACATATTTTTTATATGTTCCGTATTATGTCTATCACGGACACCTACTGGATATCTGGTATGGGCATATTTTTATATGGTCCGTATTATGTCCATCACGGACACCTACTGGATATCCGGTATGGACATATTTTATATGGTCCGTATTATGTCCATCACGGACACCTACTGGATATCCGGTATGGACATATTTTATTTATGTATTATGTCCATCGCGGATACCTACTGGATCCATAATACGAAACATATGAAAAATATGTCCATACCGGACACCTACGGATATCCGGTATGGACATATTTTATATGGTTCGTATTATTTCCATCACGGATACCTACTGGATATCCGGTATGGCCTTTTTTTTTATAGAGTGCGTATTATGTCCATCACGGACACCTACTGGATATACGGTATGGACATATTTTATATGGTCCGTATTATTATGTCCATCACGGACACCTACTGGATATCCGGTATGGACATTGTACATAAACTGGACAAACAATGAGTATATGTAGAGGACGTCCTAATTCTGTCCAAAAAAACATCCAAAGAACGTATATACCAATTCCATGGACGTTCCGACGTTAATTGGAAATAAATTGTATTGTGTTGTGGGCTATTAGGGAAGTTATCCGAAGAAGGCTTACATTGTCTGGGATATGCAGTCGTCAGAGGCCTGTTTTCGAGTATAATCTCAGAAAGGACATAAAGGACCATAGACATAATAGCCTATGATAAGCAGTTTACGTCAATGGGAGCAACTTTTAGTCAAGGGACAAAAAGATGCAGCCTGTCTGACCTGTCATATTCATGAATAAACGAACATTGGAAGGCGTGAGAGCAAAGAAATTGCAAGTAGGTCAAATACCTACTTAGGCAAGAATTGGGGACTGAACCTCAAAATGACCCTACGGTTATATATAAGGGTTATCAGGCCCCCATAAGGATCAGTAGTGTGTGGTGGCAAACGATTCTATGAGCAGGAGCGTTAAAGCTCTATGGCATCTTAATACTGTCATATTTCAGTGTCACAATGGCCATGGAAGCTCCTCCAAAGACTGCAATGGAGGTCATGCTGGGTTTACCACCATTACACATTTACATACAAGGAGAAGCTGGATCTGTTATATACAGATTGATGCAATGACCGTCACCCATAAGCAAGGTCCAATCCATTGCACCCAAAATATTCATTCATTACCTACTTAGGCGAGCCCGGTGAAATCACATCGAAATTTTTATTGGTTATTACTTTCATCAGATTTCTGCCTTCGGGAGTTATTATTCTTGATCCCCAATGTGTATGCTTCGCATTCCAGTCACCTCCTATTATGAAACGTTGTTGGAAGTTGTGAAAAAATGACTCGTATTGGTTTGAAGCAATGTTGTGCCGGGGTGGTGAATATATCGCTGATATATCGAAGCTCCATGATTCTGTGTACACTCTGATGTTTGTTGCTTGTATTTCATCAGTTACGTAATTAGGCAATGAATCATGGTAATCTTATTGGCCAACAGACACGAACAAGATTCCAGATGTATTAGATTTCTTCGTCACGAATGGCATAAAAAACAACCACTTCCCTGTGGAAACTCCTCCTGACCTATCATCTGACCACTCACCAGTATTAATAACTCTACATACAATACCCAAATCGAATGGAATTAAACCTTCACTAACAACAAATAAAACCAACTGGGACATGTTTAAGGAAATAATAAATGAAGATATAATTCTAGACATAAACCTCAAAACAGCTAATGACATAGAAACAGCTGCCAACAACATAACAAATATGATACAGAAAGCAGCATGGAAATCTACTGCCGTACAATCAAGAATGGTAGATTATCAAACAAAATTACCTGCTCAGATTCGGGAATTTTTAGCAACGACGAGCAAGAGGTAAATGGCAAAGATCCCGGAACACACTAGACAAAACCGTATTCAATCAGCTCAGAAGAAAATTACATGAAACGCTACAGCAATACACGAATGCCCAATTCCAATATTACATTGAAAACATTAATGACAACAATGAACACAACATTTGGAAAGCTACAAAGAGATTCAAAAGACCAATACCACAAAAATCTTCAATTAAAAAGACCAATGGAGAATGGGCTATCTCAGACGAGGAAAGATGCAGCACATTTGCCTCACATCTGACACATGTCTTCAATCCAAACGACCCATATCCTGGCATCAGCGATGCGGAAATTGAATATTTTCTGAATGTTGCATATCAGATGTCCCTTCCAATTAAATCTTTCACGCCGAGTAAAGTGAGCACTGAGATAAGAAGACTAAAAAACAAAAAGGCACCTGGATACGACCTTATAACGGCAGAAATATTGAAAAAGCTACCGAAAAAAGCTATCGTCCTGATCACCACGATATTCAATAGGATGATGAGTATATCCTTTTTCCCTATCATATGGAAATATGCTGAGATTATAATGATAGCTAAGCCAAACAAACTAGACCATGAAGTGGGATCATATAGACCCATAAGCCTCCTACCAATCCTGGGTAAACTATTCGAGAAACTGCTTCTGAAAAGGCTGAAAGAAGATATGGACATTCACCAATTAGCACCTGACCATCAAATAGGTTTCCGAGAGAAACATTCCACATTACACCAAATCCACCTCATTGTAAACGCCATCTCAGCAAGCCTAGAGGAAAAAAAACTTTGCCCAGCAGTATTTCTGGACTCGTCCCAAGCATTCGACAAGGTGTGGCATAAAGGATTGCTATACAAACTGAAACAACTCCTCCCCCAACATTATTACATGATTCTGAAATCATATTTAGCAGACCGTTATTTTACCGTGAAATTCGGAGAGGCAACATCCACTTCTTGTAAGGTCAAATCGGGAGTCCACAGGGAAGTATATTAGGACCACTTCTATATATCCTCTATACTTCAGACATGCCAGAAAACAGGAACACCATAATACTTTCATCTTACGAGAATGCCAAAACAGCTTCTGAAAATCTGCAACAACACTTGAATGAACTTGAACAGTGGCATCGAAAATGGCGACTCAACATCAATGAAAGCAAATCAGTTCAAGTAACATCCACAACCAAAAAAACCACTTGTCCTCCTGTCAAATTGTTTGAAAAGGATATACCAGTCGATACCAAAGTCAAATATCTCGGTATACATTTAGATCAAAGCCTCACCTGGAAGCAAGATATTCAAGCCAAGAAAACCCAAATAAATATGAAGATCCGACAAATGTACTGGCTGATTGGCAGGAAGTCTAAGTTGAATATCCGAAACAGACTACTTATATACAAGGCCAATATGGACATACGGCATCCAATTCTGGGGTTGCGCTTAACCATCTAATATACAAATTATCCAAAGACTTCAATCTAAAATACTACGTTCATCAATAAATGCACCTTGGTACGTCTCCAACCTCACCATCCATAATGATTTAAGAATCCCATACTTCACCAAAGAAATAGAAAATTACTCAAGAAAATACCATCAGAGACTGGAAGGGCACGCAAACCAATTGATTGAACAACAGACAGAAAATCCATTCAACTTTCGAAGATTACAATGGACCTGGCCAAACGACTTGTTTTAAAGTAATATAATGAAGTATTAATATGTTTAATATCTTCTCATAGTCTACACATACATAATATTTACTCAATACTTCATAAAAGTAGATTGCAAATTACAATAAAAGCGATAAAAAAAATTACCTAAGTCCTGTACATTCCGGCTATTATGAGCTGGGCAGCCATCATTTTGAATTCAGATATTTTGTCTGTTAGCCAGGGGCATTTCATGCAATAGGTCTGTTAAGCTGCTTTGGATTAATGTAATGAATTCGTCAGTGTTGAGGCGATCGGTAATTATTACTGGTCCGAAAATTCACCTCTCATGACTCCCAACGGCGGGATTGGCGGGACTTGATGAATGAATATTTAGGGGTGCAATGCACTGGAAGGTACGACCTGGTAAGATGGACACCAAGAAGCCGCGACCTTACGCCTTTGGATTTATATGTCTGGAACACCTTGGAAGGAAAAGTATATCAAATTGGCGTTCAGACTCGAGAGGGTCTGATCGAAAGAATGAATTTGTGTTGTGCAGAAATGCGTCAGAAACGTTGTGAACTTCGCAGGGTTGTAGATTCATTGCGAGAACGATGTGTGAAAGGTATTGAACAAGGCGGTGGACATTTTGAACAGTTATTACAAGTAGTAGTAGTCTGTTTTCTTCACATGCTTCCATAAAATCTGTATGATTAAAATTTGTTTCATTCCTCCAAATTATTTTGAATCGACAGATAAATTCATGATTGCCATGAAAATCACTTCAATATTCGATTTGGAATATTTCAACTTTTTCGTTGTTATCTTGTTAGCCATGATATTAGGGCAGAAGACAAGCAGCAAGCACAAAACATGATCTGTCATTCGAAAGCACACTAAATGGGGTATTTTTGGCTGGAAATAAAACATGTCCATAATTAATGATTCTCCATGGATAAAACCATTGGAAAAATATAACTGGTTTTGTTCACTTCAGAATCGTGATATTCATCTCCTTACCATTCTCGCAATAGAAAAATTTTTGGCACACTGAAATTCTTAACTTGTAGTAAATTTATTGCTGGTTCCAGATATGTGGTCAATTTTGATGAGGCTACAAGGATAACTGAAGTATAACTGATTTCTTGGAAAAACTTGAAATATTCCTTGAAGTCAAGAAATGTTAAATTGAAGAATAACTGTCAACATTTCGACCATGTGTTATATGACATTTTTTGTTTCAAATCTCTTGTATGATCTCCCACTGAATTTTGGCCCTTTTAAAAGTAGACACCTCGTATATTAAGGTTGGGTAAGTGCAATCATGGTGTAAATGCAACCAGTCAACCTAAACACAAAGTGAGAATATTTTTACTAATACTACTATCGCCATTCAAGCGAACACACCAAAATTAAGAAAGCGTCGTTACCTCATACTATTCGCCGGTGTCATCTTTTTACACACCATTTACCGAACCTAAGTGTAAAATGAATCTGGTGTTTTTTGGCGAAAAAATTAGGGGTAAGTCATCAATTTTATGCACGATGTCAGGGTATAAGGGTGAATTTTAAAAATTGTATGAGTTAAAATATGGATCGCCACATGTTTTGTATATTTTGATGATTGCGCTTGCCCCGTCAAAAACCGACAATGGGACAAGTGCAGCCATGTTTTGTCGGGAAAGTGCGATCATCTATATATACAAAAAAAAACCCTTTTATACCCTGACATCGTGCATAAAATTTATAACTTTAATTTTTCGCGAAAAAACATCAAATTTATATCACACGTGCTACGCGCAAATGCACTTCCACTTATCAGTGGTACTGGTTTTCAATCAAACATTAAAAAAATATTGACATGTGCATTTTTAAGGCCAATTGGAAATGTTATGCTTTTCTCCGACTTTATTTTAAAAAGGTTTATACGTATAATTTGAAGTCTGATAGCAGTTCCCCTCTCTCGTCGGGAAAGAGCAATCACCTACAATAAAAAAAATATATATTTTTCTTTCCAAAACTTCTGAAGCAAAGTTTTAATATTTTGATTATTATACCTCATAGAACCCTTCGATGAATATGCAAAAAAAAATTAAGTAAAATATATATATTTGACAAAGTTATGCTCCATTGAAATTCCTGGTTGCATTTACCCCAACTCACCTTACTGATAAACCGTTCGTGTCAAGGTCAAGATCGCAAAGTGGACAGAAGATAAGATAACATAAAGTAGAAGACCACGAGGCCAACCACTCGGGTTAAGAATATGAACAAGCGCACAAAAGTTCCTGAACCACTTCAGGGTTTTCCTTAAATTTTTTGGAAGTCGCTTGAAAATATATTTTGTTCAAAAAGCCACGTTTTCGTTTTTTTTATATCCCTTACTTTCTCTTTCTTTGCTTATAAGAAAGGTTAACGAGGAAAGGGAAGTCTTCAACACTGAAAGAAAAACGCTATACAATATCCCCCATCGAAGTATGGAGATCCTAATAGTCTAAGAGCCCGTGAACCCCAGACCTTCGTTATTTTATAAAAAACTGAAATTTTGTCAGCGCATGCTCCCAACACAGGTATGAACGCTGATTGAGCCACTTCAACTAATATATAATCTTTCAATTGAAACCGCATCATTCCCAGCTAGGTGGAAAACAGCTGAAATTTCTTCAAAAGTGGACAAAGAGATAACGTTGAGAATTACAGACCCATAAGCAAATTATGCATTTTCGGCAAACTACTTGAAAAAATCGTTTATAATCGTGTACTACCCCCCGTAAAAAAAAATATTATCATAGAGGAGCAACATGGCTTCTTTCCTGGGCGATCCTTAGAAACTAATCTTTTTTCATTTTCGGAGCATGTAATAGAACAGATAGACGCCCAGGGTCAGTTAGACATGATATACACAGATTTTAGTAAAGCATTTGATAAGATCAATCATGAGAAATTATTGGGAAGACTTGCAGATGTTGGCTTACCCGACTCATTGGTAGAATGGTGTAAATCCTATTTAACAGGAAGGACTGGCTTTGTTGCGATTGGTGGCCACAGATCTGAAAATTTCTACATTACATCTGGCGTTCCCCAGGGTAGCCATCTGGGTCCTCTATTTTTCCTTATTTATATTAACAATATCAAAGGTTGCTTCCGACACTGTAGGATACTTCTTTACGCGGACGACTTGAAGATCTATCGGGTCGTTCGATCGGTGGGTGATTGTCACAGAGTTCAAGAGGACCTTGATAGATTAGTCCAATATGTATTGTGAACTGAATGATATAGTTCTGAATCCGTCGAAATGTTTTCATATTTCATTCACTAAGAAAATTCAAAAAATTATATACGAATTCAAAATTGGAAACGAAAAGTTGAAATACGTTAGTGAAATCGTTGACTTGGGTGTGACGCTTGATGAAAAATGGTCATTTCGACCACGCATAGAAAAAATGATAAGCGCGTCAAATAAAATGGTTGGATTTATTAACAGAAGTTGCAAAGAATTTAGAGATCCTAGAGTCTTCACTGACTTGTACTACGCGTTTATTCACAGTAAGCTTTCTTTCGCATCCGTTATCCGGAATCCCATTTACGAAGTTCACATAAAAAAAATTACGAAAAGCACTGCCGTGAAGGCAGGAGCTTTTGAGCGCTCGTAAATGCACCTTGTAGGTAGATTCGCATTTTCCAGTTTTAAAAATCAATTGAAGGAATTTTCGACAGCTGTCAAAAAAATTCTGAAACTTGGGCGAAACTCCAGACTTTATGTCAGTGCTTCAGCTGATCAATTTTTTTTCGATAATTCGCTAGAATTTTCTACGGTTTCTATGATTTTGGTGATGCGATCTGGACAAAATTTGGCACGTAGTTTGAATAAAATATTCCTCAGCTAGGTGCAAAATTTCCGATCATTAGTTTCGAAAGCATCAGGAAAAAAATATTTTGAACGGCCATATTTACGGAACCCCTAGTCTAATTTCAAGTTACTAGGCCTTTTCCTTCGGAAGTTATGATTTTCTATGGTTTCTATGGTTCTGGTCATGCGATCTGGACAAAATGTTGCTTCAATATATCATTCTCGTTTAAAATACAAAATTTTATCTCGATCGATCGAAATTATCGAGAAAACAAAATTTCAAACGACCGTATTTACGGAACCCCTAGTATAATTCTGCTCATTGATGAACGTGAACGCCAAATTTCAGATCTAAACCTATCCTGAAAATTTCAAGTCCCTAGGCCTCTCCGTTCGAAAGTTATGATTTTCTATGGTTTCTATGGTTCTGGTCATGTGCTCTAGAGAAATGTAGCTTGAATATATAATTCTCCATTAGTATACAGGATTTTGTCACGATCGAATCTGTAGTTTGAAAATTATCAAAAAAACTAAATTTCAAACGACTATATTTACGGAACCCCTGGTATAATTTTGCTCATAGATAAAAGTGATCACGACAATCGTGATCCACACCTATCCTGAAAATTTCAAGTCTCTAGGCGTTTCCGTTCAGAAGTTACAATTTTCTATGGTTTCTATGGTTCTGGTGATGCAAGCTGAACAAAATTTTGCATGTAGCTTGAACACCTCATTTTCCATTAGAGTGCAAAATTTCGTCTCGATCGAATTTGTAGTTTTGAAGTAATCAGGAAAACAAAATTTCGAGCGGCCATATTTACGGAACCCCTCGGCGTATTTTGCCCAATAACGAACTCAACCGCGGCATTCGAGATTCGAACCTACCCTGAAAATTTCGAGTTTCTAGGACATTCCGTTCGAGAGTTATCGTGTATACGGCCGGACGGACGGCTGGACGGACAGACTCAAATTTTCCGACGGATTCGTCATCAGTGAGTCGAACATAGTCGTTTGAGACCATTTTCGGTTCAAAATTCGAAAAATACAGACATCGTGACGTAATGATATAGCCCTCGTGTAAGTAGTACAAGCGCTCAAAAAGTCCAGAGAATTCAAAATAAATTCCTAAAATTTTTAGCTTTCAAAACTCATACCATCATAGAAAATAGAGAGTATAACCCTATAAGAAAAAAATTTAACATGTTAGCTTTGAAGGATAGTAGGAGGGTGCAGGAACTTTGTATTCTCCATAAAATCATACACTCTGGGATTGATTCACCTTTTCTCCTTAATAAAATCAATTTGCACGTACCGGGAAGAGATCTGCGAGATAAAACTCTCTTCGACGTCATATTTCGTAGGACGAATTCGGGACAGCACTCTCCGATGCGGCGACTTCAGGCTACTTATAACAGTCTTGAATTAAATAGTGACATAGACATTATCTCGGATGGTTTTGCAAGATTCAAGAAACTCTTGAAACGCTTTTTCATGTCGGGTTAGAGGAAATTATTTTTTTTCATTTCGACGAGTTGTTTCTGTACCTATCATAATATTAAGTGGATACTTTGTTGGTAAATTTTTACTGTTTGTATCCTAAATGGGCAATAAATAAATAAATAAACGATGGACCATCATTTAGTTTGGGTTATGGTGGCTTTGGCTGGTGAGCGGTATCAAAGGTGTGTAAAATACCGATCTACTCTCGTCAAATTATAAAGTGTGATTTTTTTGGTATTACCTTCAGAATATTATTTAAAATCACGTCATTCTTTGCCAGACACTTTACATGGTGGCAACCCCTTGCCAGACACCCTTAATGTTCATGAAATTATAATTCTACTTACGTTAAAGTATGAAAGATGATTTTTATATATAATACTTAGGTAATAATAAGATGATGTTTCCCCATTAGCCAGACATTTTTGATGGTTCCTACCCCTTGCCAAACAAGCATGCAAATCTTATGAAGAGATTCGTGATAAGCAGGATCTTCATCATGTCCTGATATCGATATCACGAACAGAATGGATAGATACGTTGAGATACATGATAGCACAACAAATTGCATTTTACGCTTAACTTCTGAACATCCTGTAGAAAAATTCAGAAACTGCTCAATATTTCTGAGTAAGACATTTTCAAGTCCCATCTTTTCTGAACAATTTTTTTTTATTCATACCGATATCTCTATTCTTGAAGAAAAAACACAAGTTCAAAGGAAATAATGCAATAATTTTTCCTAAGCTACAAAAAAATAAAAAAATAACATAGGCAATAGCAGTATTGTGATATATTTATCTGGCAAAGTATAGAATCGCGTCCTAGGTTATCTGATGGCACTCAAATGTCAGTGCCTGTACTGAAGGAACTGAAGTTTGAAACTCGCCTTAGTTCTGCCTGACCCTCTTTCCTTGTGTATCTCACACATGTTTAACAGGGTTGAGATCCGGACGTCTTGGGGTTCAGTCCAATACTTGAACGTCGGCTTCGTTCAAATATTGCCTGGTTATTTGTGCTAAGTGCGGTCGAGCATTGTCGAGCATTGTCGAGCATTGTCGTGCATAAGCAGAAAATTTGCTTCTATGAGGGACATATAAGGTACCACATGTTCTTCTAAGCACTCTCTCTTGTGTACCTGTCAGCGTTAATACCTTCCTGAATTATAACAAGGTATGAATGAAAAACCAAATTATTCAGAAAAGATGGGACTTGAAAATGTCGTACTAAGAAATTTCATTCAGTAGTTGGTGAATTTTTCTACTGGATGTTCAGAAGTTAAGCGTAGAAAGCAATTTTTTGTGCTACCATGTATCTCAACGTATCCAGCCATCCTGTTCGTAGAATCGATATCAGGACATGATGAAGATTAAAGCATCAGCAACTTGTGAAAAGATTATCGAAATTGATCGAAAACCTTAGAAGTTATTCAAGTTTGAATTCAAGCAAAAATTTTTCTGTCCGGTTAATTTTGCGGTCTTGTGTACTATAACGTAAGTAGAATTATAATTTCTTGAACATTAAGGTTGTCTGGCAAGGGGTTGCCTCGTGTCGGGCAATGAATAATGAATAACTTGATTTTTAATGATATTCTGAAGGTAAAATATAAATCTGTTCTTTATTTATTTGCAAGTCATCCTTCTTAACACGAATCTCTTCATAAGATTAACATACCTGTCTGACAAGGGGTTGGAACCATCAAAAATGTCTGGCTAATGTGGAAACACCATCTAATTATTACCTGAGTATTATATATAGAAATCAGCTTTTATACTATAAAGTGAGTAGAATTATAATTTAATGACCATTAAAGGTGTCTGGCAACCCTGCCAAAAATACCACATGAAATCTCATGAAACAATATCTTTATATATAAAAATTACGTATCACGTTGTTTGTCCGGGATGAACTCCTTCAATACTGAACCGATTTTAATCAAATTTGGCACACTGTGTCCAGTTTGATTCAACTTGAAAGATAGGATAGTTTATATCTCAATTTATAGTTGCAATATTTTTTATTTTTCTTTGTTTATTATTAATGACGAAGAGTGATAATTATCCAAGCGGCAACACGGGTCTCACATCGACGACAGGACATCGCGACCACACTACAACCGATCTCCCGACCATAGCGATAACGTGTGAGTAGTGATGCCATATTTCTGGTTCTTTCCCAAAACTGAATAAATTTGAAACTGTTTGAGAACTGGGGAATAACTTTAAAAAAATCAAGGTTAGGGTAGGGTAAGTTTAGGGTTAATAATAATTCCACTGGTTTGAATTGTTCACTACAATATAATTAGACATATATCTTAGCCACAGCAACGCGTGGCCGAGTCTGCTAGTAGACAATATATGGGTGTCTATAAAAGGCGAAAGATTTATTCGCAACGTAACCCCTTCCTAACTATAAACTATATAAACTATATGGGTGTCTATAAGGATCTATGAGGAGAGTCTGTAATCTATGCGGGCGTTATCCGTGACACATAAACTTTTTATGAGGTTTTATGAGAATTCATAAGTAGGTAGATGTTATTTATAAGCATATCCGAATACATGGTATAAAAGTTTGTATCAGGCAGTGGTGCTTAAAGGAGTCTATGAGATTCGATGAGGTTTTTCACTTTCAATTATAACGATATTATATGCTTAGTCATAAGCTTGAGAACGTATCAGAAAAGAGTGGGAATTCACAATTAAAATCTTATTGGGTATCTTGGGGAGACAGTGGGTTCAGGATTTGACGGTTTTGATCAGGGATTCCATATCTAATTTTATGCGGTTTCTATAAGCGTTTATATGGCTCAGAATAACTGAGAATTTGTAAGTTTTAATAGGAAAACATGGAAACAAAGTATAAGACTTTGTATTAGGCAGTGGTAGCAAGGGCGTAAATTTAATTTTTTCTTGAGGGGGTAATCAATGAAAAATTTCGTCAGGTTCATTTTATGAAAAAAATTCCGTTCTCCTTGGCGATAATTCTGAAACTTTATATTTTGAATGCTTTGGGGGGGCTAATTAAAGCCATCCCACCCCTCCCTTCAGCAGGGAAGGGGTTGCCACCATGTAAAGTGTCTGGCAATGAATGACGTGATTTTAAATGATATTCTGAAGGAAAATATAAGTCTGTTCTTTATTTATTTGCATGTTATCCGAATCACGAATCTGTTCATAAGATTAGCATACTTGTCTGGCAAGCGGTTGGAACCATCAAAAATGTCTGGCTAATGGGGAAACATCATCTTATTATTACCTTAGTATTATATATAAAAATCAGCTTTCATACTATAACGTAAGTAGAATTATGATTTCATGAACATTAAGGGTGTCGGGCAAGGAGTTTCCACCATGTAAAGTGTCTAGCAATGAATGACGTGATTTTAAATAATATTCTGAAGGTAATACCAAAAAATCACACTTTATAATTCGACGAAAGTAGATCGGTATTTTACGCACCTTCGATACCGCTCACCAACCAAGGCCACCATAACCCAAACATCATAACGGTCCGTTTATACCTGTGTTGGGAGCATGCGCTGACAAAATTTCAGCTTTTATAAAATAACGAAGGTCTGGGTTTCACTGGCTCTTGCTCTATAAGTAAGAATGTTTCTCATCAGTGAATTATACCAAGTTTTATAGAATATGCAACACCCAGAATTATTTATTGCATTCTGATAAAAATAATATGTGGACATATTTGCTATCATTCGAGTAAAGGTAGGTACGCTATACGCTGATAAAATTTTGGAGGTGGCGCTTGTTTCTATAACCAAGAGCGTTATCATCTTGCCCGAATGTCCGAATTTAGAACCGAGGATGGTCTCAAGCGATTAGGTTGGACTAACAGATGAAGAATTCGAGGTTTCATTCCGTAAGAGAATGAAGATAAGAGAAGAAGACCCCCAGAGATCTGGAATTGTCAGGGTACGTGCGAAGTCTGAAAATGCGCTGGTCGAGAGCCTGAATGGGCAAAATCCGCCTAAGGATTTCGTAGATATGGAAATCAGATATTTTTTCTCGATAATTCCAAATTTTGTAGTTATGTAGTTGTAAAATAACGACGATTCGTGTGACATTTTGTTGGGATCAACACCAGCAGATTTAAAAAAATATATTTTTGAAATGTTTGGTATCAGGAACTATTCGCCATACCCTGCTGAAACTTTTTGTCCACATAAATATAAGGCATCGATTGAATGAGTTATGTGGAACTTGTGGCTTTCTAGCTGTTTCATGTGAAAAGAAAGAACTCGAAGAAAATTCACCATGTTTTGACAAACGTGAACAAATCCAAAAAGCACAGATATCCTCTGACGTTTCTTTCGATAATTATTCCACACTTTGACGGAGTCATGACAGATGTTGGAAAAAATATAACGATGAGAGGTCTCTGGAACGAGCAGAATATTACTCTTACTGATACCAACCGTACTATCATCCCTGCAGTGGAGCCTAATGGTCATGGATGGTCTTCTGGAATGGCTTACGGCGGGTGGTTTTAGCGCTCAATTATAAAGGGTGTTTCAATAAGAGCGCAAGATTTCAGTGTTCGGTAAAACATGGTTTTCTGTGGCAAATTATTGAAATATTTATTGATTCTCCAGTTTTAGAAACCAATTGGAAAGATTTTGACAACTGTCGAAGAAAATTTCAAACTAAGGCGAAAATCCAGACTTCACGTCAGTGCTTTAGGTGACCAATTTTTTTTTCGATAATTGGCTAGAATTTTCTAAGGTATTTATGGTCTTTTTATTTTTTATTTATTTAATGACTCGGTATGGAATACAACGGGACAAGCCCAGAATACAATATTCACCTAGTTCTAAAACAAAGTATATCGTTACATTTCAACAGAAGAAATCAATGACAAATGAAAGAAACACATGAAATAAAATATACACTCAGATACACATACCAACATAAAAGTTAAATAACCAACGAGAAAACATCCCTAAGATAGCGTTTTAACCGGGCCAGTGATACACTGAAAAGATCTAAATCAGTGCAGTGATTGGAGCATTCTGTCCACTGGTTGTTCTTCGGAAGGGGGCATAAAAGATGTTATCATTTCGAAATCTCATATCAGGAACCTTAAATGGAATAGACCCCAAAATACTAGGTGCATCTAAAAATCCGTTCAGTAACTTGAACAGCAGCACAATATCAGTAATCTGTCGACGATTTTCCAACTTCAGCAGACCAAATTTCTTCCGTATATGATAATATTCATGATAATTATAAACAATGTTATTTTTAAAAGCCAAAAACCTCAGAAATTTGTTCTGTATCCTTTCAATTCTGGTTATATAACAGTTATAATGTGGACTCCAGATTATCGACGCAAAGTTTAAACGACTATAGACAAATGAAAAATACAATGCCAAGTAAGTTTTATTATGTTGGAAGGACCTGCAATGGCGAAGAACTCATCCAAGCATCTTATATACATCCCTAATCACCCGATCAACATGCTGACCAAACATAAGCTTTCTATCAAAAAAAACACCAAGGTCGGAAATACTATCCACCTCAAGAATAGGGCGTTCAGCCACACCATATTGACAATGAGTCAGGTGAACATTTCTACTGAAAGTTATTTTTTGGCATTTATCAAACTTGAGATACAGGCTGTTTTCTATACAATAAACTTTCAATCTATCGAGGTCTTCCTGAATCAGACGACAATCTTCCGAGCTATCTACCGCTCTGAAAAACTTGAGATCGTCAGCATAAAGCAGAAAGAAACAGTTTCTGAAACACATTCCAATGTCATTCAAATAAATGATAAAGAAAAGCGGACCCAAATGCGAACCCTGGGGAACGCCTGAGGTGTTAGAGAATATGAAGGATCGACTACCATTGATTGAGACAAATTGAGATCTTCTATGTATATAAGAGGATATCCACCTTAACAGATCACCACCTATCCCCACCTCAGCGAGTTTCCGAATCAATATCTCATGATTTATCTCGTCGAACGCTTTTTTGAAGTCCATGTATATCACATCTACTTGAGTTTGTTGGTCCATACATGCTCGAAGATATTCGGTAAAGCTAATGAGATTTGTTTCAAGAGTTCTTCCTTTATAAAATCCGCGCTGTTGTTCGACTATGGTGCCCTTAACATTTGTAAACCAGCGATTCAAAAATCTTCGGAATGGCGGACATTATACTTATTGGTCTGTAATTTTCAACATTGTTGATCGGGCCACTTTTATGTATTGGAACTATGGAAGAGATTTTCCACCTTTCAGGAAACGTTGAGCTGGACAGTGAAAAGTTGAAAATGTAGTGGAGAGGTGGGGCCAAAGCATGCGCACAATTTCTCAGTCTTGGTAATGCGATCTGGACAAATTTTCCCACGCAGGTTGAATACAATATTCTTCATCTATATGCGAAATTTCATTCCAATCCGATAAGTAGATTCGAAATTATCAGGAAAAAAAAAGTTTGAACGGCTATATTCACAGAACCCCTAGTCTAATTTTGCTCATTGATGAACTTAACCACGAAATTCGCGATCCGAACCTATCCTGAAAATTTCAAGTCCCTAGGCTTTTCCCTTCGAAAGTTATTATTTTCCATGGTTTCTAGTGTTCTGATCATGCGAACTGGAAAAAACGTAGCTCGAATATATAATTCTCAATACAAATACAAAATTTCGTCACGATCAAATCCATAGTTTTGAATTTATCAGGAAAACTGAATTTCAAACGACCATATTTACGGAACCCCCAGTCTCATTTTGCTCATTGATGAACGTGACCGCAACATTCAAGATCCACACCTATCCTGAAAATTTCAAGTCCCTAGGCCTTTTCATTACAAAGTTATAATTTTCTATGGTTTCTATTGTTCTGGTCATGCGAGCTGGACAAAACTGCATGTAGCTTAAACACGTCATTCTTCATCTAAGTGCAAAATTTCACTTCGATCGAATCAGTAGTCTCGAAGTAATCAGAAAAACAAAATTTCGAGCGGCCATATTTACGGAACCCCTGGGAGAATTTTGCCCAATTAGACCAGGCAATAGAGCAGATAAAGGATCATTCTGTGACAAAAATCGTAGAAGAAAACCGCGAGTGGGGTTACTTGGGGTGGTCCGTGGATGTTTTCGACTCGCAAATATGATTACTTTTCTTGTAATTGCGAAAAAACACCTAAAAAACGGTGTTTTCTTAGTTTTTTGCTTATAAAATCTGGACTAATGGAGCGGTGCTGATACTTCCAACAGACGAATTGTAGAGAATGGAAAGAGGAAGGAATTGAGTGCTAGTGCAACTCAATCGGGTCATCATTACCGGAGGAAAGCCGGAAAAACCGTAAAAATCAGCGTTTTTTCAGAACTTCATAACTCGGCCAATTATGAAGTAGTAGTTCTGGCTTTCCTAATGAAAGTTGTGGTTAATAGGTACTTTGAGTGTGCACAATCCGGACGTTGTCGGATAGATAATTGTTGCGTAATTGCTATTTGAACTATTTGAGGCACTATTTTCCGGAAGAGCTGGATGCGTCGGAAGTTGTCCGATTTCAATTCACAAAACGGATTTTGAAAGAAGAAGTATAGTACTACAAAACGGCAATTTTTATTTTTCGTTCAAATGTTTCGAAATATGTGAAAAATACGTGGAAACAAAACCAAAACCGGCTCAGTGCCCCATCTGGGACGGATAGTGGGGGTAGCCGGCAGACGCGGGGAACGAAAACCGCGCTGAGGCTGGGCGCGAATATTCACGTATATACCCCCACTACTTGACTGCAATCGAGCATTCGGCTGATTTTGGTCATGTTTGCACGTTTTTTTCACCTATTTTGCAACATTTTAACGAAAAATCAAGATTGTCGTTTTGTATTACTATACTTTTACTTTTGACGCATCCAGCTCTTCCGGAAAATAGTGCCTCAAATAGTTCAAATAGCAATTACGCAAAAACTATCTATCCGACAACGTCCGGATTGTGCACACTCAAAGTACCTAATAGCCACTACTTTCATCCGGAAAACCAGCGCTTCAACTTTGAAATTAGCCGAGTTATGGAGTTTTCAAAAAACTCTGATTTTTACGGTTTTTCCAGCTTTCCTCCGGTAATGATAAACCGATTGCATTGCACTAGCACTCATTTTCTTCGTCTTTTTATTTTCTACAATTCGTCTGTTGAAAGTATCAGCACCGCTTCATTGGTTCGGATTTTACAAGCAAAAAAACTAAACATCCACGGACCACCCCAAGTAACCCTCTACTCGCGGTTTTCTTCTACGATTTTTGTCATCAAAAAATCTCTGTTGCCTGGTCTAAATAACGAACTTAACCTCGGCATTTGAGATTCGAACCTACCCTGAAAATGAACATTTCAAGTTTCTAAGTCGTTCCATTCGAGAGTTATCGTGTATACGGCCGGCCGGACGGACGGACAGACTCGAATTTTCCGACGGATTCGTCATCAGTGAGTCGAACCTAGTCGATTGAGACCATTTTCGGCGCAAAATTCGGAAAATACAGACATCGTGACGAAATGATCTAGCCCTCGTGTAAGTAGTACGAGCGCTCAAAAACACTGATTTCGTTCGCTAGTAGAAGGAATTTTAACGTCAGAGCTCCGGTCCTAAACGGCCAGGCTCTGAATTTCTCCAGTGAGTGCAAATATCTAGGTGTTATCCTAGACAGCACACTTAACTGGAAAAAACACATATAAAGACAAGACTCTTTCCAGAGCCCCGACGGCCATGTGGGCCTGCAAAAGACTTTTTGGAAGACATGGGGAATGAAACCGGAAATGGTACTGTGGTTATACACATAGCTGTAGTACGCCCCATTGTCACCTAGGCGTTCTTAGCATGGTCGACAAAAACCGAAGAGGACATCACACGCAGCCGGCTGTAGAATTTGCAACGGCTGGCCTATGCACGCAACTCCTACAACAGCGCTTGAGGTCATACTTGATGTGCCTCCCTTACACATACATGTGAGGAAATATAGCCTGCTGGAAGCAATAAGAATATTCCTCAACGGAAATCTCCTACATGGTAACTGGGTTGGACATATGAGGATACTGAATCAATTAGACTCAAACCTCTTGGCAAAACAATCAGATGTGATGCCGACTATCTGCGATTTCGGAACGCCCTTTGAAACGGTCATTAGTGACCGTCCTAGTGCTATAAATTTCGTAAATCGTTTGGACATCCACATGTTATACTGACCCAACAAACCAAACGCCATCGGCAATCATTCGACCGCCAGCCGGCACGCACGGTACTCTCGTGGCTGACGTAGCCAGATCTGGACCTCTGTCGGCCCAATTCCGGTATACCGTTCCTAATATACAAAGAATCGGCCCTTACTCGGCAACTTAGCGGCAAACCGAGAGCGGCTCTTGTGTTTTCGGGCCGAAAGTGGCTACTCCTCGGACACCCGCTACCGGCAGACCATATTTCGGGCCGAAACCGATTCGCAGGATGTTTTGCCGACTATATGGTCCATCTTGCGGACAAATTGGGCGTTGGCCCTGTCGCATCATTTGATATTTTTGACCGATGGGGTGGATGCATAAGAACTTTCCATTCTAGCTCCCGAAGCTACTGGCGCGTCATTAAAGATGTGTGCGGCCTTGCGTTGTCCTGGTTGAACAGGATTCTGTTCCTATCCACCAATGCTGGCCGCTTCTGTTCGATCACCAGCTTCAAACAGTTGAGTTATTCACAGCAGAGGGCAGAATTGAGCCTTTGACCATAGGGGAGCAGTTCATAGTAAAGCACTTTCTGCCTATCCACCAAACACCTTCCTGGCCGTCAATGTTGGCTTAGTCACGGTCTGGGCCACTTCGTTGGATTTCGATCACGATCTGTGTCGTTTGACATTGTTATTTGGACGGGTCGTGATTTGGTGAACTGGAAATTAATACGAACGGTAACAGCAGTAGGTATTACAATTTATTTAGCAATGAAAGAAATTCGACGTAATACGTCGATATTGGTGAATAGTTGATAACGAGTACAATTTCGAAGATCGTAGATGTTGAGTACAATTTCGATGATTTGATGATGAGTCAAAATACGTAGATTCGTAGAATATTTCGTTGAAACGTGTAGACAATGGAAAGGACAATTTGCCTTGCCGGGTTTCTTCGTTCGGAGATCGGTTCGTACAGATGCAACACAGATGTTTTCTTGACTTCGACTTTGGCTGGCTTCGTTCGGTTTTCAGTGCAGGTTGCAGGTAGTTCGATATATGAAAGGATATATTTCGTAGAGTCAGAAGCTTGTTTCGAGTGTCGATGTGAGAGTGATGATTTTGTTTTTTTTTTTAAGCGGGGGAATCCTCATGGACGAACTATCTCCGATAGATAGAACAGTGTGAGATATTCCTTCCACACCAATCTTCTTTAATACGAACAACACAAATACAAAAACAGCATCTGGAACAAAAGTTCCAGAAACGCCGAAGATTAAGAATCAGGTTGAGAAAAATCGTCCTACCGGTTTTCAGAAAGCTACTAGGAGCCGAACTGCATCCATCACCACAAAAAGGTCGTAAATGTTGTGTAAATACTGTGTCCTATCCATGACTCTAATTTATAATCTTGACTATAACGAATAACTCGAAGATATTGCTCTCAAGAAGATATGAACCAATATGTAAATGAAATTACTGTTGAAGATCCACTTACATTAGTAACGTCGAGTATAGAAGAATGTAAGAGCCATTTGAACATCAATGCCTACAATGATAAATTTTCATTAATTCACTTCAACATAAGTAGTATAGCAAAACATTTTGATGAATTGCTGGTATTTCTGAATGAGTTCAGGGATTATTTTGATTGTATAGTACTGACAGAAACTTGGGAAATAAAGAATAAGAACCTTTTTAATATACCTGAATACGAAAGCATTTATAGTGGGAACCCAGTAAATCAAAACGATGGGGTTATTGTATATATACACAAGAAACATAGAATCGAAAGCAACGTTCAGGAAATCGGAATCCTGAGAGTTGTTAAGACAAAAGTGTTTTCATATAAGAAGCACATAACTATAACAGCAGTTTATAGACTACATTGTGTAGATAAAAACGTATATGTAGAGGATCTTGAAAATTATTTGCAAACACTTCATGAATCTGATATTCAAATACTGGTTGGTGATATAAACATCAACATACGAGAAACAAACCAAATAGTTGGAGATCATCTAAGTGTGCTTTCTCAGTTTGGATTCAAATCATACATAAATGAGCCACACGAATAGAAGGGCAAACCGAGACATGTATTGATCATATATTCATGAAAAATAATTTTGTTCAGGATAATGAGGTGAAGGCCATGATAATTGAGTCAAAGATAACAGATCATTATCCTGTAATCATTAATTTTAACGCGTCAACACTCAATTAAATCTGTTGATTATAAAAAGCTGGAACAACTGGCAAGGAGAGAAGACTGGGGTAGTAACTTTGACCAAGATACCAATGTTGATGATATGTCTGTAATTTTAACAACAAAAATAAAGAAAATAATGGAAAGGGTCACACGTCAAAAACGAATCATGTATAATAAAAGACCATGGATCACATCAGAGATGATTTTATGGATGAACACAAGGGACAAACTATTTAGGGAACATAAAAAGTTTCCTAACAATGAAGAACTGTCCAAAAAATATAAAACTCAGCGCAATAAAGTCACCAATGCGGTAACAAATGAAAAATACAAGTACTACAAGAAGTTAGTATTGGAGAATAGAAATAACCCAAAAGTCCTATGGTCTACTGTCAATGAAATTTCAGGAAAGCATAAAAAAAGGCAAAGTGTCGAACTGAAAGAAATAAAAACAGAAGAAAACTCAATAATCACTAACAAACTCGATATTGCTAATGTATTTGTTGAACATTACTCAACCGTGGGTGAAAAAATGGCTCAGAAAATCAGACAAGAAGCACCGGAGGTAAAACCTCAAAGTGTGAATACTGTGGGTGATACTATTTTCCTAGCACCATGTGATGAGACTGAGATATTGAATACAATTAAAGAGCTGAAGACAAACACTGCACCTGGGTATAATGGAATTTTTGTGAAGGTTATTAAAACATTAGCTGAACATATAGCGAAACCTTTATATATTTTGATAAACGCTATTTTTACCACTGGCATATACCCTTCAAACTTCAAAATAACAATTGTTAAACCTGTATTCAAGTCGGGCGCAAAAGACAAAGTGAACAATTACCGGCCAATAAGCATAATATCCAATCTGGCGAAAATATTCGAAAAAATCCTCAAAAAACGTCTAATGGCTTTCGCAGAGAGACATCATATAATTTCAGATTTCCAATTTGGTTTCCAAAATGGAAGATCAACTTCTGATGCCATAGTTGACTTAGTCACACAAATATATAAACACTTAGATAAAAAACGACCATGCCTGGGAGTATTTATCGATTTGGTCAAGGCCTTCGATACCATTAGTCATGAAAAACTACTGTCGAAATTGAATAATCTTGGTATCAGAGGTCTGGCAAATGATCTTATTAGAAACTACCTCAATGAGAGATTACAAATGGTTGAAATAGACGGCGTACTGAGCGACCCATTGGAGATTAAATACGGAGTTCCCCAGGGTACTGTTTTGGGGCCAATCCTGTTTATATTGTATCTGAATGACATGCTGTTGATAGATGTCTCTGGGAGGTTGGTCTCATATGTTGATGATACAGTGCTTATAATTGATGGAACAACCTGGGAAGATGTAGTGTCTCGTGCAAGAGGCGATGTTGACACTATAGTTAATTGGCTTGATGATAGTTTCCTGACAATAAATGTTGATAAAACATCTCACATTTCATTTTGTAGTGAAAGTCACGATTTTTCCAGTGCACAAAACATCAATATTCATTTAACCAGCAGAAATAAGAACATAACTCTGAAAAAATCCAGTTCAGTTAAATATCTTGGAATACACATTGACCAAAATCTAAAATGGAGAGTCCATATAGACTATCTTTGTAAAAGACTCAGAGCCCTTCTGTATGTTTTTCGAATACTCAAAAATGTACTGAGTATCAATGATCTGCGCAGTACATATTTTTCGTTAGTTCAGTCTCTCTTAATGTATGGAAATCTAGGATGGGGTGGGGTCTATAGTACAACTGTACAACCGCTTATGGTACTACAGAAGCGATTTCTCAAAATTATCTATGGTTTAAATTTTCGTTTCCCATCGGCACAAATATTCCAATATTGTGAACTGATGAGTTTGAGATATCTTTACTTTAAACAATTATTAATATTTATATTTCACAACAGAAATAAGTTCAAGAAGCGTCAACATGGACATGAAACCCGACTAAAAGCGATTAGCCTAGATATACCGAAAATGAACAAGGCTATTGGACAAAGATCAATTACATATATTGGACCCAAATTGTTCAATCTTGCTCCAGATCATATAAAAACGGAATATGTGTTTAAGTTGTTCAAGGTTTCAGTGATCAAATGGCTCAAAAATGAGGATATAACATTACTGTGAACAAATTTTACTGAATTAATCTCTCAATTTTCACATTATTTTTACGTCCCCACCTGGAACATTGAATACTTTTGGTTTGGCGCGACTTTGTATTTTGTATTTTATATTGTAACATTCAATGTTTTATTCGTTTGCACATTCAAATTTTTATGTTTCACATTTTTGCATTATTTGCACGTTCAGAAATTTCATACTTTTAGATTTTATATTTGGTGTGTATTTTTTTGTAGTGTACTGGGGATATTGTTCGCTACTATTGATATTATTGATACTATTTGGAAATGTGGGCATTATGGTGTTTGCCGAGTGTACATTATATCTTGACCATCTTCAGGAGAAGAAAGGAATTTCGATATCGATATTTCACAGACAAGTTTTCCAAAAACTTAAGTGAATCGTCGATACCTGTTTCCGCAGACTCGGTTGAAAAACCTTTTCTTCTACCTATATTAATCGCCCATTTTTTTTTCTATTGTATGCTTTATAAATTCATGTAATTTGGTGATCAATAAAATACGACTACTACTACTACTACTTCGAGTGAAGCACGACCTACTCTAACTAAACCCAACCTGCTGTTTTAGATTCCGGGCATTTATTACCTATTAACCTTTTGACACTTCTTGTTCGTAGCTCTATCACGATCGTTGTCGTGTGATAATTGTGTTACCTATGAATTTGAATTTCATAGAAGTCTCTTCTTCTGGATAATTTAAATTGAGATTACTCAATTTCTGTTTCTACGTAGTTGATCTCTGGGTCTTTTGTGATAGGTGGGTATCCTATCCACATCTTGTTGGAGTTGTAGTCAACAAGTCTTCTTAGCTCATCATTTGGGTGTTGACTTGCTTTTTCAAATATCTTCTCGGCCTTCTTTTTCAGGAAATCTGTGACAGTTTGCCATTCTAATTCTCTGTGGATTTGTTGGTTTCTTACGAACCACGGCATATTCATTGCTGCTCTGAGCAGTTTATTTTCTGTTGTATGAATCTTCTTTATATGGCTATTGGCTGCATGGTCCCATGCCGCAGAGCCATATGTTAGTTGGGGTCTTGCAATTGACTTGATCATTCGTAGCTTCGTGCTTTGGTTCATTTGGCTTCTTCTTCCTAGAAGTGGGTAAAGTCTACTCATTGCTAAATTTGTTTTAACCACTGCATTTCTGTAGTAGAATAACTTGGCTCTTTTTGCTATTTATTTGAATTTTCCATTTAATGAACCATTCTTCTAAATCTTCTAGTGCTTCTTGCAGTCTTCTGTGTATGACATCTGGTCGTCGAAGTCTGAAGGCTATTCCCGTGACGTCTGCATAAGGGTCTAGCAGATTCCTTGGATTCTTAGGAATATCGTAGATATATATGTTGTAGAGCAGAGGTCCTAGAACTGATCCTTGGGGCACTCCTGCTTTTACTTGTCTGGTGGTAGATAATGTGTCGTCTATTTCGACATAAAATTCCGGTTCCTCAGGTAGTTTCTTATTATCTTGCAGGTTTTGGTGGTGAAGCCTGCCATCATCATCTTGTAAGCAAGTCCTTCGTGCCAAACTTGGTCGAAGGCTCTCTTGACATCTAATAGCACTAATCCTGTGGCTTGTTCATTCTGAAATCCTTCAGTGACATATTCAGTGATCCTTAACAGTTGAAGTTCTGTGGAATGATTTCTTCTGAATCCAAATTGTTCCGGCGGTATCAGATTCAGCGCTTCTGTTTCTTCATTGAGTCTTTTTGCAATGACTCTTTCGACAATTTTTCCAAGTGCTGACAGTAGACTTATCGGCCTGTAGTTTTGTGGGAATTTTCTATCTTTTCCTGGCTTATTGAACACAATTACTTCTGCTGTTTTCCATCTTCCCGGATAGTATTCTGTTCTCATCACCGCGTTTGCTATATTGGTTAGCGCTGCTATTTCCTTTCTGGGCAATTTCCGTAACATAAAGTTGGTTACTTTGTCTTTCCCTGGAGCTTCCCTGTTTTTCTATTTCTTGATGATTTCTTCGTTGGTGTTGTAGGGTTTAGGATGGTATCGCCTTCCGGCGGTTTCAACATCAATTCTTCATTTCCTTCTACTTCTTCTTCTAAGTCTTCATTGTCATCGTCTTCTCTGTAGTTGATTCTGTCTTCTCGATCTATTGCGTCGACCAGTGCTTCGGCTTTTTCAAGCTTTGAGTAGGCCGTCCCATTAGCTCCGTGTAGAGGGGGAATTTCGGTTTTCTCGCGTTGTAAGCACTTTTGCATCTTCCATGCTGATTGGTCTATGGTGTTTAGCTCTCTAACTCTTTGGTTCCATCTGTCTGTTCTCAGTTCTCTCAGTGCATTTTTCAGCACTTGACTGTGTTGATTCAACTCTTTCTTGTCTTCTTCTCGATGTGAAGTTCTGTAGTTCTGCCTAAGTTTTCTATTCCTCTTTATAAGCTCTTTTATTGCTTTTGGGGTTTCACCGTGTGAATGTTTCGGGGCTGGCCTTTTGATTCTTCTGGTACTTTCCTCGTAGGCTTCTTTTATTCGGGTTTCTATTTTTTCAACTTCATCTTCTAGTTCTTCAGGGGTTTTTATCTGTGGAATTTCACTAATTTTCTCCTGGAGTATTTCACTGTACTTTTCCAGTCTGTGAAGTCTTTCGTTTGAAGTTCTTCTGTTATTAGTCTGCGTCCCAATCTGAGTTCTATTGGGTTGTGTGATGTGCCTCCTTCTATAGTACGAAGTGTGAAATCTTGGGTAATATCTTTCATTATGACGATATCTAATACGTCCAGTAGGCCATTACTTCTGGGCAGGTAGGTAGGAATTTCAGGTCCTAATACTATGGCATTTAGTTTTTCAGCGTTCCTCTCAAGCTTCTTCCCATTTTGGTTTTCAGTTATGCTATTCCATTCTCTCGATTTGCAGTTCATAGCGCCAATAATGATGTTCGGGTAGTTTCCTTCAAGCATCTTCTTCAGATCTTCCTCTATTAAGTCATTTTGGGGTGGTTTGTAGGCTGACGTAATTTTCATCTGTCCTCGATTCGTATTAACTATAATCGAGACGGCTTCTATTCGCCCATTATTCAGCACATCGTCAAAATAGTGGTCGATGTTCCTCTTGACTATTAGGGCTACGCCCCCTCCTGTACAATTCCTGTCATTTCTGCATATTTCATGGTCAAGAAATGAAATTCTATTTCTTGTAGATAGTCTCGTCTCCTGAATGGCTATAATATCCGGTTGTTTCTCGGATATTATTTCTTCTATTTCAGATCTACGGGCTCGTAGACCGTTTGTGTTCCATGAGACAATCTTTTTATTTCCGTTAGTCACTAGCTCCATTAATTGGGTTTAGTGAGTTTGCGGAACTTTTTGTCCATCTCTATTTCCAGGAATTTCATGAGCTTACTCATGATATTCTTGGTGAAGGTATCTAGATCCTCGGTGGTTTCGGGTCCTTTCTTGTTGGTCTCTTCTTTCTTCTTTTGGCTGCTCTTCTTGGATTTTCCATTTTTTGGGGCTTCTTTCTTCTGCTCTTGTTTGAGTGGTGGCATTTTCTTCTTCTCATCTTCTTCCTTCTGTTCTTGTTGGACAGTAGGCATCTTTTCTTTTCTTCTTCTTTTCTTGCTTTGGACAAGGGTATTGCCTTTTTGGTTTTGTTGGATGTCATCCTTATGACATCCGCGTCGGTAATGCCTTGCTCGGCTAGGTCTTCGGTGATGATGGTAATATCTGCGTCTAGGGGTAGTTACCGTACTACCGCGTAGATTTTCTTTTCTTCTTCTCTTTGGAGCGTGTAAAATTATTTTCCCCTTGACTCGAGGAATTTCATCATCTTCCTGTGGTCATCGGGGGGGGGGGATTGAGATACAACACGAATGCCTTCCCTTACTGTGGTCGCTCTCTGATATTTTATGCCCTTCGCTTGCATATCTCTCGAGATTTGAGTCCAGTCAGCAGTGCCACTGCTGCAGTCCAACTGGTGGGACCTTTTCTTTCCTCGGCTCAATTTGAATAGGGACTCCAATTTCTTCTGCGGGTGCAGAAGAAGCTTCTACTGGGCGATTCACTTTTTGCAGCGCTGCAGTATATGACATGTTCTTAGCTGGCTCTTCTGCAGCTATAATACCCCTTTCGGGTTGTAATATGAGGGTCTCTTTTGGGGGTGCGGGGGTTGACACTTTCTCTTCTGTCCCAGAAGAGAAGGCATTTTCCCTTCTTTTAGCGCGTTTCCGCGGCTTCGAAGGCTGGGACATTCCCTCCTTTAAGGATTTAATCTCATCAGATAGAGTTTTAATACTCTCCGTCAAAACTTTCATCTGACTCATGAGGCTGTTGATATACTCCTTCTGTTCGTGTTTAATCCGATCTTTATCGGATTCATCATTGGCATCTTCTACTTCAATATCGGATTCTCAGTCTTCATTCGCATAGTCGTATTCCGACATTTTGTCAGAATGACTTAATTAACAACACTTGAACACTTATTTCACTTGTCACTAAATTCACTTTTGTCTTTTCAATGTAAAATAATCTGTGGAACCATCGATCTAAACCTGGACTCAACACAGTTATTTCTTCGATTCTTATCACTTCTATACGAGGTTATCTAGAACTCATTAAGTCGGTGTCTTTGATAGACTACCTGCGTAATAAAATTCGTTAGTTCACTTGGCACACATGCGCATTTCTCAATACTTCTGCAATCCTCGAGGGTTCAATCGCTACTGTTCGTAGTGATGATTTTTGTGGCTTTAGTCAATATTTATGTCTTTCTCCTGGAATCCATAAATACGCCAATCAGAAAAAGTCCTTCCTTTTTTCGAACCATGGGGGCGTATCTTCCAGCGTGAATATTCTTGATTTAATTCGTATTTTGGACTTAAAATAATTTTCGGTCAGAATTATTCAAATAAATGTTCTTAGAAATAATTCTGTTTGTAGAATTTCGCTACATACACTCCCCTGCTAGTTATTTAGGTCAATAAATCTCGAAATCATTCAATTTTGTGGCGAATCGAACTCTTCTCCCGGACCTGGTTTGTTGGATGCTGCTTGCATCTTCTTCGTTCTGGGAGGGGTGCGGAGGTAAATGGTGTTGTTGGTTTTTGTTGTCGTCCTCCTCGGTGATGATGTATGCTGGTTTCACTGTTGATTCCTTTCCGTTGAGTTTGATGGTGAAGGTTTTCTCGTTCCGTCTTATGACTTGGTATGGGCCGTCATAAGGTAGTTGGAGGCATTTTTTCGTTCCATCATGTCGTACGAACACATGCTGAGGTCTTGAAAGGTCTCTGAAAATGACACTCGTTTTCTCACCGTGTCTCGTTCCATTTACTGGCGTGATTTGTCGGGTTTGATCCCTCAGGTTGATGATCAAGTCCGAGGTGTCATCGGACTTGGTCGATTCCTCTTGATTGGCTAGGAACTCACCAGGTAGTCGGATTGGTTCGCCGCAGGTGAGTTCCGCGGAGGTGGTTTTGAGGTCCTCTCGCCAGGCGGCTCGCATGCCGAGAAGAATGGTCGGCAGGGTTTCTGTCCATCGGTCATTTTGGTGGCATTTGATGGCTACTTTAAGTTGTCAATGGACTCGTTCTACCATGCCGTTGGCTGCTGGATGATAGGCTGTGGTGCGGATATGATTCGTGCCTGTCAACTTGCTGAGTTCGTTGAACAGACACGATTCGAATTGTCTACCTTGGTCGGTGGTGATTCGGAGTTGTGTGCCGAATCTAGCTATCCAGTGGGTGTAGAACTCTCTGGCGACGGTGATAGTTTCTTGGTTGGTCATTGGGATGGCTTCAGGCCATCGGGTGAATAGGTCGATGCAGGTAAGACAGTACCTGAATCCTTCTGAGTGTGGCATGATCACGATGTCTAGGTGAACATGCTCGAATCGTCTTGCAGGTGGAGAAAACGATCCTAGCGGAGCGGTTACATGGCGGGCAACTTTCGATCGTTGGCACTCTATGCAATTGCGTGCCCATGTTTTGCAGTCTACGTTGATGGAAGGCCAGACGAAACGTTGCTTGACCATCTTGGTTGTTGCGTTGATCCCTGGGTGTGCCAGTCCATGGATGGTGCCAAAGGCTGCTTTGCGGAATGACTTCATGATGAACGGGCGTGCCTGTGGTGTGGATGTGTCGCAGTATACGGCAATGTCGGATCCATGAGGCTTCACTCTATGAAGATGCAGTCCGGTGTCGACGTGTAGGAATCTCTGCAACTCGTTGTCCTCACGCTGAGATTCTGCTAGGGCAGCAAAGTCCAAGGTGGCTCGGAGCGCTTCCACTCTAGAAAGGGCATCTGCGACGACATTTTTTCTCCTGGTATGTGACTGATATCTGTGGAGAACTGAGAAATATAATCGAGGTGGTGAAATTGGCGTGGTGAACACTTCTCAAGTTTTTGTTTGAAGGCGAACGTCAAGGGCTTGTGGTCCGTGAAGATTGTTAAAATTCGGGCCTCTACCATGTATTGAAAATGTTTGATAGCAAGATAGATGGCTAGCAGTTCGCGGTCATAAGCACCATAGCGGGTTTCGGGCTGCGTCAGCTTCTTGGAGAAGAATGCCAGTGGTTGCCATTCGCCATCGACTTGTTGTTGGAGGGTGGCTCCTACTGCGTTGTCGGATGCGTCGGCCACAACTGCAAGGGGGGCCTCGTCTTTGGGATGTGCTAGCAAGGTGGTTGATGCTAGTCTCTTCTTGGCTTCCTCGAATGCTGCGGAAGCTTCTGGAGTCCATTGTATGGTTGCCTTTCCTTTTAAGTTTGGTATCAGCAAGTCATTGAGTGGTACCAATGACTCTGACGCTCTAGGTATGGAACGACGATAGAAGTTAAACATACCGTCACAAGAAGAAACCGAGCATACCCAACACTCAATTAAATCTGTTGATTATAAAAAGCTGGAACAACTGGCAAGAAGAGAAAACTGGGGTAGTAATTCTGACCAAGATACCAATGTTGATGATATGTCTGTAATTTTAACAACAAAAATAAAGAAAATAATGGAAAGCGTCACACGTCAAAAACGAATCATGTATAATAAAAGACCATGGATCACATCAGAGATGATTTTATGGATGAACACAAGGGACAAACTATTTAGGGGACATAAAAAGTTTCTTAACAATGAAGAACTGTCCAAAAAATATAAAACTCAGCGCAATAAAGTCACAAATGCAGTAACAAATGAAAAATACAAGTACTACAAGAAGTTACTATTGGAGAATAGAAATAACCCAAAAGTCCTATGGTCTACTGTCAATGAAATTTCAGGAAAGCATAAAAAAAGTCAAAGTGTCGAACTGAAAGAAATAAAAACAGAAAAAAACTCAATAATCACTAACAAACTCGATATTGCTAATGTATTTGTTGAACATTACTCAACCGTGGGTGAAAAAATGGCTCAGAAAATCAGACAAGAAGCACCGGAGGTAAAACCTCAAAATGTGAATACTGTGGGTGATACTATTTTCCTAGCACCATGTGATGAGACTGAGATATTGAATACAATTAAAGAGCTAAAGACAAACACTGCACCTGGGTATGATGGAATTTTTGTGAAGGTTATTAAAACATTAGCTGAACATATAGCGAAACCTTTATGGATTTTGATAAACGCTATTTTTACCACTGGCATATGCCCTTCAAACTTCAAAATAACAATTGTTAAACCTGTATTCAAGTCGGGCGCAAAAGACAAAGTATACAATTACCGGCCAATAAGCATAATATCCAATCTGGCGAAAATATTCGAAAAAATCATCAAAAAACTTGGCTTTCGCAGAGAGACATCATATAATTTCAGATTTCCAATTTGGTTTCCAAAGTTATTATTAACTTATTAGAAACTACCTCAATGAGAGATTACAAATGGTTGAAGTAGACGGCGTACTGAGCGACCCATTGGTGATTAAATACGGAGTTCCCCTGGGTACTGTTTTGGGGCCAATCCTGTTTACCTATATTGTATCTGAATGACATGCTGTTGATTGATGTTTCTGGCAGGTTGGTCTCGTATGTTGATGATACAGTGCTTATAATTGATGGAACAACCTGGGAAGATGTGGTGTCTCGTGCAAGAGGCGATGTTGACACTATAGTTAATTGGCTTGATGATAGTTTCCTGACAATAAATGTTGATAAAACATCTTACATTTCATTTTGTAGTGAAAGTCACGATTTTTTCAGTGCACAAAACATCAATATTCATTTAACCAGCAGAAATAAGAACATAACTCTGAAAAAATCCAGTTCAGTTAAATATCTTGGAATACACATTGACCAAAGTCTAAAATGGAGAGTCCATATAGACTATCTTTGTAAAAGACTCAGAGCCCTTCTGTATGTTTTTCGAATACTCAAAAATGTACTGAGTATCAATGATCTGCGCAGTACATATTTTTCGTTAGTTCAGTCTCTCTTAATGTATGGAAATCCAGGATGGGGTGGGGTCTATAGTACAACTGTACAACCGCTTATGGTACTACAGAAGCGATTTCTCAAAACTATCTACGGGTTAAATTTTCGTTTCCCATCGGCACAAATATTCCAATATTGTGAACTGATGAGTTTGAGATATCTTTACTTTAAATAATTATTAATATTTATATTTCACAACAGAAATAAGTTCAAGAAGCGTCAACATGGACATGAAACCCGACTAAAAGCGAGTAGCCTAGATATACCGAAAATGAACAAGGCTATTGGACAAAGATCAATTACATATATTGGACCCAAATTGCTCAATCTTGCTCCAGATCATATAAAAACGGAATATGTGTTTAAGTTGTTCAAGGTTTCAGTGATCAAATGGCTCAAAAATGAAGATATGACATTACTGTGAACAAATTTTACTGAATTAATGTCTCAATTTTCACATTATTTTTACGTCCCCACCTGGCACATTGAATACTTTTGGTTTGACGCGACTTTGTGTTTTGTATTTTATGTTGTAACATTTAATGTTTTATTCGTTTGCACATTCCAGTTTTTGTGTTTCACATTTTTGCATTATCTGCACGTTCAAAAATTTCATACTTTTGGATTTTATATTTGGTGTGTATTTTTTTGTAGTGTGCTGGGAATATTGTTCGCTACTATTGATATTGTTGATACTATTTAGAAATGTGGGCATTATAGTGTTTGCCGAGTGTACATTATATCTTGACCATCTTCAGGAGAAGGAAGGAATTTCGATATCGATATTTCACAGACAAGTTTTCCAAAAACTTGAGTGAATCGTCGATACCTGTTTCCGCAGACTCGGTTGACAAACCTTTTCTTCTACCTATATTAATCGCCCATTTTTTTTTTCTATTGTATGCTTTATAAATTCATGTAATTTGGTGATTAATAAAATACTACTACTACCTAGAAAACGTCGTAGGCCCTTTGCTGTGGATGGCTGGTTGTACTTCAGAATGTCTGTCACTCGGTCGGGTAGTGGTTTGGTTTCCTCTGCAGAAACTAGGAAACCAAGAAATTTCACCTCTGGTTGACCAAATACGCATTTGTTTGGGTTGAGGACTATGGAGTAGCTGCGGAACCTCTCGAATATGATTTGGAGATGCTCCATGTGTTCTTCCTCGGATGATGAGGCGATCAACACGTCGTCGATGTAGGGGAAGCAGAAGTCCAATCCTTGTAGAACCTCGTCGATGAATCTCTGGAAGGTCTGGGCTGCATTCCTCAGTCCGAAGGTCATGAAGGGGAACTCGAACTGTCCAAATGGTGTGGTGATGGCTGTCTTCGGGATGTCTTCTTTGGCCACAGGGATCTGGTTGTATGCTCGTACCAGGTCCAGGGTCGAGAAGACTGTCTTTCCTCGTAAGATGTGGGTGAAGTCCTGAATGTGCCTCACTGGATACTGGTCAGGAACTGTCCTGGCGTTGAGGGCACGGTTGTCTCCGCACGGCCTCCATTCCTCGGAATTCTTCTTCGTTACAAGGTGAAGAGGTGAAGACCATGGGCTATTGGATGGTCGAGCGATGCCTAGTCGTAGCATAGCTTCGAACTCCTTCTTGGCTGCCTTCAGTTTGTCTGGTGCTAGACGTCGTGGCCTGGAAGCAATAGGTGGTCCAGAGGTCATCTCGATTTGGTGGCTGGTCTTGTGCTTGAGGTTCCTCGGAGTTCCTTCAGGTAGGGTGATATCTGAAAAATTCAAAAGCAAATTATGGTACCTGGAGGATCCTGTGACGGTCTTGATCTCTGGGATGTTGCACTCAACCATTTCTCCTCGTGAAGTGAATTGGGTGGTTCCATCCAGAAGTCGTTGATGTCGAACGTCCACCAGCAGGTTGAGGTAGCTCAGGAAATCGGCACCGATGATGGGCTTCGAGACGTCGGCGACCACGAATCTCCATGTGAAGTCTCTTCGTAGTCCAAGGTTCAGCGACAGAGTGATGGTCCCATAGGTTTGGATGACGGTCCTATTGGCTGCGGTCAGGACGAAGTTGGACCTCTTTCATCTGTGGTTGGTCCCTGTCGACCAGGAATTGCAGCTTCGATTCCCGGTCCGTGATGAAAAAGCGGCGTGTGGATGGGCTGGAATAACCTGCCGCGTCCAGTGATCCCCCTTCTAGTTTTCCGAGACGAAATTGCAGGGGGCCTTACACTTCTTCGCCTTGGTTCCAAAAGTGTTGTGGTACCAACACCTTCCATTGTCTTCCTGATGGCTTCGGCTGCGGCTGCGGCTTCGTTGTCGGCCCTGGAAACGGCTTCGGGATCGATCTCGTCTGCTTCCATCCTGGTTGGAAGTTAGGTGTGCTTGCAGGGCTTCGATTCGTTGTTCCACCTTCAATGTCAGCTGCGCCATCTTGACGTTGAACCAGTCCTCCATGTTGGATGTCGAGGCTATCTGGTTCTGCCGGGGTTGCTCACATGCCAAGATGTTGTCTGCGTGGGCTGCCAAGTCCTCCAGGTCGTGGTCCTTCACGATCGTCAGGGCCACCTGGACGCTCCTCGGTAGTCGGCTCAACCATAGCGACTTCATAAGGCCCTCCGGGAAGTTTAGGTCAGCTTGTCCCTGTAAATGACGTAAGAATTGCGATGGCTTACGGTCTCCTAGCTCTTCTTGTTCCAGCAGGCGGCGCAACTTCTCGTCCTGGGTAGCACTCAGTCGCCTGATGATCTCTGACTTGAGCTTGTCGTAGGCTCCGGTGGATGGCGGGTTCAGTATCACATCCTTGACCTCCAGGATGAATTTGGATGGCAGTGCTCCGGCTACGTGGCCGAACTTCGTGCTGTCCTGTTGAAAGTCCTCTCGACAATCGCGAACCATACAACCGCTTCAGTAGGGAGGAACTCCGGTAATTTGACGGCGACTCGGGCTACTTCTGGCGTCGTCATCTTCGATACGATGCCTGGTACTTGCAACTTATTAATTTCCTGAATCACGTCGGGGTCACCAATTTGTGGAAGGGTCGTGATTTGGTGAACAGGAAATTAATACGAACGGTAACAACAGTATAACAATTTATTCAGCAATGAAAGAAATTCGACGTATTACGTCGATATTGGTGAATAGTTGATAACGAGAACAATTTCAAAGATCGTAGATGTTGAGTACAATTTCGATGATTTGATGATGAGTCAAAATACGTAGATTCGTAGAATATTTCGTTGAAACGTGTAGACAATGAAACGTACAATTTGCCTTGCCGGGTTTCTTCGTTCGGAGATCGGTTCGTACAGATGCAACACAGATGTTTTCTTGACTTCGACTTTGGCTGGCTTCGTTCGGTTTTCAGTGCAGGTTGCAGGTAGTTCGATATATGAAAGAATATATTTCGTAGAGTCTGAAGCTTGTTTCGAGTGTCGATGTGAGAGTGATGATTTTTATGGCTTTAGTCAATATTTATGTCCTTCTCCTGGAATCCATAAATACGCCAATCGGAAAACGTCCTTCCTTTTTTCGAAATATCGGGGGCGTATCTTCCAGCGGGAATATTCTCGATTTAATTCGTATTTTGATAATTTTATTTCGGTCAGAATTATTCAAATAAATGCTCTTTGAAATAATTCTGTTTGTAGAATTTCGCTACTGTTATAAGTAACCCATGTTTCATCACCAGTCACCATCCGCTTCAGAAACGGGTCGATTTTGTTGCGATTCAGCAGCGATACGCAGGTGGAAATTCGGTCTATGATTTTTTTTTGCGTCAGCTCGTGTAGCTCCCAAACATCGAGCTTTTTTTTCAATCCAGTGATCTGCAAATAGTTCAAAACGGTTTTATGATCGATGTTCAGCTCCTGGGCGATGCTACGACGACTAACATGACGGTCGATCTCGATATTTGCCATGATTTTATCTACATTTTCGACGACAGGCCTGCCAGTGCGTGGTACATCTTTCAGATCCACTACACCAGCTCGGAATCGCTTGAACTACTGTTTTGCTACAAGAACCGGAAGAGTATCGGCCCCGTATACATGGCAAATTTTTTTGGTCGCTTTCGATGCGTTTTTCCTTCTCAGGTAGTAAAAATTTAGAATATGGCGAATTTCTTGCTTTGAAACCTTCATACTCGACACACGATTGTTCGCGATTGAACCGATCAAGCGCAAAACTGTAAAAGAAGCATTTGTAGTATAAAACCACACCTTTATAACGCCGTATCGTGAGACGTGATGAGACCAATAACGAACGAGATATACTTAGTTACTTACAAATTACTTTTTCCCCAACCTAATATTTAACTTTTTTTGTCGTGTGACTAATAAATGGTCTAATGTGTTGTGTCAGATTTTTATATAAAAAAATTGGTGTCTTTTTTCTTATTCCTTAATTCCCAGAACCTTTTTCATGCATTTTGAACGTTTTTTTTTGAGTTTATGAAACTGCTGAAATAACTTCTCTGATATTAGTATAATTCCAATTTTTATTTGATACATCTTCTACAAATTATTATATGATCATATTGCTAATTTTCAATATCCACCTATTTGAGCTAGAAATATCAATTTTATACATACTTTTCGTATGCAATTATCATTTCTTTCACTTGATAATGGTTGTTCAATAATTGTTATGGTCAAGGTCACCTATGTCTTGGCTATCATACCATATTTGATTGAACACCCGATAGAATGTTTGCCAAAAGAAAAAACATTTCTCAATCAAATACAAATATTTTGGCGCGCCTGTGCATTTGTCTGGACGATAAATAGTAGCTAACAAGAGGATTGCACCTTGCGAGCCACCGATAGCCTGCCACGTGTGTGAAGTTAGCGGCCAGCTCGATTTACGCGGAGCCACAGGCGTAAACTTCCGAATGATGTGTTCGGAAAACCACGGGCACGGTTCTGAACGTCGCATGCGACGGATCAGAGAGACCGTGCCCATGGTTTCCCGAACATATAATCCGGAAATTGACAGGGGCGGCTCCGCGTTTCAGGGAGACCAGCGCCTTACAGTTACGATTGTGAGAAGAGGGTGCACATCACTGAGAGCGCTTATCGGCCAACTGGAAGCTGACGTCTTGCCGAAAACTGACCGCTAACTTCACACACGTTGGCCTGCCGTACATTTACCGACTACCGGCTATCTACCATCGGCTCGTCGTCGGTTATTCAAAGGTTTCGCCGAGGCTGACTGGTTGGCTAGCCGACTCTTAACCACCTTACGGCCTGGCGGACATGCCCTACCTACACGCTGTGCCGGGAGCAGTAAGCGGGCCGATGCGGCAGCTCGGCAAACCGCTTTCGTTCCATTGTCGGGCCAGCCAATCTGTGTTTGTTGGGGATAGATCAAAATCAGAGAGAGGCTCAGGCATTGGGTTATATGGACCTAAACTGAGGGTCTCTAAAACCCTGGGACTTGAGCCCACTATTCTACAGACCGAAATAATGCCTGTCTACTTCTGCGCTCAAGAATGTCTCAAAATGAACCTCAAAAGGGCGCATATCTACATAACTACGGACAGTCGGGCCACGTTGAGGTCCCTGGAATCACACAGCCAGGGACCTCTGCTGTCATGGCAATCCCGTAATACCATAAAGCAACTGGCCAAAGGAAACAAAGTTACTCAATTATGGGCAATGTGGTATTGAAGGAAATTAAAGAGCCGATGAACTTGCGAAAAGAGCATCAAGGTTAACACCTGCTGGGCAAGAGCCTTTATGTAGGCTTGGAAAAGACCAATATAGCCAGCGGTCCGACAATGGGAGTTGGATAACCAAATAACCCTCCTCTTGGATTTGCTCAGACAAAGAAATTTGTGGTGCTTTCACCGACCTATACCAGAAAATTCTAATAGATACAGCCGATACCTGATGGAAATCCATAATCAAACTTACAATAGAATAACTATAATATGATATCCACTACATTGGGTTGAATTCCACGACAAATTCCAAAAAATAAATAACTAACGTCAACAAATCTTCCCACTTAATGGCGGTAAGAGAGAGAGAGGTAAGAGAAGCAACATATTCTCTAACCGGATTGATGGCCATTTTGCTCACGTAAAAATCACTTACCCTTTTAGGGCCAAACAAATGGAAACAACTTAACGGTTTATTAATAACAAAATATATTGCGACTTATTTAAGGGCGAGAAATAAACACAAATTTCGAACCTCGGCTCTCGAGCCGCAAACGATAGGGAGCAGAACGAGGTATTCCGAACAATCCTCGTGTATCGAGATACATATCTGCAGCAGCGGTACCGGGTAGGCAAATTGACGATTGCCGTACCCAGGATATATAGGGCCAACAATATGAGTTTAATTTTGGTCGCTTAGCATTTTTTTTCCTTCAAAATATGTTTGAAACTTGTCGGAAATTTATAAGTATTACATATAGGTAGGTATGTGCAGCATGCCCGTTTATGAAAAGTATTAAATACGACAAAAATTCATTTTAAGCAACAATGATCTCTTGTAATTATTATGTCATTTGTTATGTGAAACAGAAAATATCGGATATTCGATAAAAATAAACCTTAATATTTATCATTATCTGAATAAAATTCCAACAGGAATGATTCAACTTTGAACTAATTCGACTCATTGTTATTTGCGCTTCATCGAAAGATATCAAGATAGGGTCGGCAAGATGAGGAAAGATGTACCTGAACGAAACGACGTTCTTCGTGTATTCGAGATGGGCCTATTTTGTCTACGGACCGAGTATACGATGCGGGATTGGACTTGGAACAGCGTAATATTTTCAAGAAGTTGCACAGGTATCACGTACCTGATTTTTTCTTATTTGTATAAAATGGATTGGGACTATTGGGAGTCATGTATATAGCGGTAATTTGACAGAAGTGAAAATTTGCATCTTTGCTGATCGAGTTTTTTAAGGTCGGCAGTGCCGACCCTGCCGAGCCGCCACTGTCAGGAAATCATATTAGTTATACCAGAAAGCTCATGAAACTGCTACGAGCTGAGCTTTGGGTAATGCTGGAACTGCTGATGGGTCACTGTCGGTACAAATACCTTTTGTATGGTAAAGTCGGCAGATGAGATAGAAGTAGAAACAGCTGAACACATGGTATGCAAATGTTCAGAGTTGGCTGGCCTAAAGCCCGCTCCACACTCATGCCGCGAATAACGGCAAGAATTCTTGCCGCGAATCTTGGCGTGAACTTCGCGTGTAAATAAGCCATCTACACTCACAGGAATATTCGCAGTTTGGTTCGCGCTCTCAACGAGAATTATTATCGCCAGGATTGCCACTGCCACAGCCGGCCAAAAAATCGTAGTAGATTCGAGCTGAAAGTGGAGTAAATTTTGGCCAAAGCGGAGTATAGGAATAAAAGTCGATGTAACGAAAATATCGATATATTGAAAGGTTTTCGTATTGATATGAACGGTTAAGAAAATCGTATGAAATTTATTGGTGTCCATAACACTTTCAAATCCCTGCTCCACATTCCGAGTCCATAGTAAGTTTTTCTGATATCGCTATGACCGGAGTTTTTGTATTTTGGAGTAGCGGAGTATAAAAATATAAAAGGGAGTAGATCTACTCCGATCGTGGTAGCTTTGGCAACGCTGATTATATCCAACGTACCCGACGTACATTAAATCCTACTGCGCAGGTACCGCGAAAGGCCATGAATGTGGATGGTACATTCTTCGCTTTCCGGGATTGCTTTGTCGCGGTATAGAATACCGACTCGTACCGGGGAAGGGTGCGAAGCGCGAACGTGAACACCAAGATCCCATCCACACTCGCGTTTCGCGGACGTTCACATGACATGAGTGTGGATCGGGCTTAAGAACCATTCATATGGGAAAGCCAGTCCAGGATACTCGCGAGATAACAGCCAAGGCTCCCAAGGACGTCGTCGGTTTAACAACACCATTAACGGCTTCCTTGGGTTTGTATGAGTGAGTAGGGTAGAGAACAAAAGATCAGTGTAGTCCTAGTTCCCGGAAGGCTAACCGAGCCATAACGACCCCAATTCAAATAATAATAATAATGCCCTGGTACCATATAGGTTATGAATGAATAATTTAGTTCATTCTGGCAGAGAAACATAATTGAAGCAAAAATAGGGATATTTTCACTCGAAGATGACAGAAAATGATGATCTTTCAAAGATTTCCCAGCCCGTCGATACCTTTTTCTGCATGTTTCGAAAACTTTATCAATATTTCAGTTGACATAACATGGTACTCCTGTTAGAACAATAATCAAAATATTACCAGCTAGACTTTACGTTTCTCGTGTTGTTTATGTTGCCATAGCATCACCTAAATAAGTAAATTGGGGACCAATAAAAAATGAGATTTTTTTCAAACGTTCAGAAACAACGTCATATTTCGAATGACAGGATCATCGAAAAATTCTACTTTTCCACCGACGTAGGGAAAAGTGTTGCTATGTCAATGATGAATTATTCCATTGATTAATTATAACGATCATAAATATAAATCTAATCTGAAGGTGGATCTCCAGATTTTTATGAATTTCAAAACGTTTGAAAAAAAATATCATATTCCATTCGGAGAAGTGACTTTTCATGGCTCGCTTTTCAGTAAACACAAGCTCGCCAAGAAAAGTGACACTTTTCCTCCTAATGAAATAATAACTATTTTCTGATACAGATAGATAACTGCCATTTATTGCAAGCAAATGGCCATCGACCTTGGGTCCTTCAGATTTTTTCTGATAATATTACCTACATATATAATTCAGTGTTTCCATCTATTGAAGTTCATAAAATAACTTGATGGTATTGTCATACTGACAATGAAACACACAGAAACAATAGAAAGCTCCTGACTACACGTCAGTTTTTCAAATTTTTTGGGAGACCACAGAACGTGGCGGAATGATCGATTGATCTACAGGCTACAAGCCTTTTTGGAGATCGACTTTTCCCAACTAGGTAGTTACGAACTCGTGGTTTGATGCTGTCGGAAAGACAATAACAATGTAAAAATTTTGTTCATGAATAAGGTATTTTAGACTATTTTATTAACGTTCCTTGTTGTGCTATTAATTTACCACAGAGCATTGTCGATAATGGTTGTTATGCAGTACTGAGAGACTGCAATAGGATAAGGAATGGAACTCATTAAAAATTTATTCATACAAAACTCATACAAATTACGCATGAAGCAATTCCACATGCAGGATAAATGGATATCAATTCGATGAATGAATCAATAATTATCATTGTTCGCTAAAACTTTATGATCTACCTAATACAGATCAAATAACACAAACATATATATCTTAATTTACTATAAATTAAAAAAAATATGTGACTAGCACTAAACACAGGTAGAATCTAAGGATATATTCAAGTTTGTACCTTAAGGCCAACTAAGAGAAAGATACATAGTAATAAATTCATCAAGTTGGGTAATACAACAATTTCAGGATATACTCGCCAAAAAAAGTACGAAGAAACTGATGCACTCAAGAAGAACATGACTGAGATCAGTACAAATAAATTATCAATCACTTCCTCTAGCGCCTATTCAATCAGCTTCTAATCCCATATTTCTATCGAAATTCAATATTTTGAAAAAAATCAGTAATGTACAAAGTTCTATTTATAACATGAACAGGTTCGAAGTATTCAATACTTAGAATGTAATGTGTGAAATTCTCATAATTACATCAATCAATCTGAATTTTATAAATACTGTATAAAAACACTTAAATATCAAAAATTTTATTTACAGAATATAAATAGAGTAAACCTATAAAACAAAAAACAATCAAGATAAAAATTTCACACAAATATTATATATTACTATACAGAGTTCGAGAAAATATAAAAAACTCATTCAAGTTCATACTGAAACTTGACACCAATTATTGACAAGTTAAAACTGTTTTTCTCGATTTCTATGTTTTAATTAAATTCGAAATTGATATTCAAAGCTTGAAGGATATACACAATTAAGCTCTTTCTTCTTTTCCTCTTTATTCCAAATGTTCTTCAGTTGAGGATATCAATTTTATCCACATGGACGATGGTGCTCTTGATATTAAAAATTCAACGAGCGGGGTTTCATACTGCTCGTATTCAAGAACTCGTGGGCCTTCTCGGTAAGCTCAATTTGATCTTTGGTTCTTCCACAGGCTATCTCCAGCCATTGTTCGTCAATCTACAGAATCGAATACTATTTACATACTCCATTCATTCAAAATTGAAATTTAGTTTCAGATATGTGAATTATTCTAATTTTATATAGCTACTGAATAAGAAGTAAGGTTTAAGAAGCAGTCCATAAGTCAACAAATAATGGATTGGTTTTGTGAGTAAAAAATCTTCTGCCCCAAATTTAAATGCTCATGGTGAGAATTCGTATTCATGGGATATTGCCGAGACCATCTTCTGATTTATTATTATCGTCCAGTTTTAAATTCCAGCCGAAAAGTATGTCTTCAAGGAATTTTACCACCTTTCTGGTTAATGTTTTCATACTTGCAGTGGGTTTCACAGAACACGCGGTTAATCAAGAAATGCCAAAAAAAAAGTGATATGCTGTTACAGTTTTTGTTTGGCAGAAACAGCTGGTACTTCCAGGTGCCTTTACGGAAAAACAAAACTTGGCATTCATTAAAATCGATATGTATTTCAGAAAATCCAAAATATATTTCCTTTTAGTTGAAAGTTTAACAGCGAGTTATGTAAGAAAACAGTAACAAGGCAAACCTAGTGACAAGGCGTTTCCAGAACACAGATCATCTTTGGCTTTCATCAGAGGCAACATGACCTTCCTACTTCACATTCAAAACGTAGAAGAAGCGTATCAAGATCCTTCGTATGCATGATGCATGTCCATATGTAACCGAAGATACGTTCGATTATTGGAAAAGGATATATCACCATAGCCACCAATATCTCCAGAAATTCTACCAGCTACTCTGGGTAATTACGGGTAGAAGACACCGAAATTTACCCCATCCCCCAAAGCCTAGCGCCACTGTGTCGCAAACAGTTAGCATGGGGCAAGATTTCACAAGTGGAAATCTATTATCTTACAAGGAGTGTGCCCACACGACTTGATGAGTGCATAGCATAGCATGGCATAACTAGAGGACGACTTATTATTAATTTTTACGAAACTTTAATAAATATATTATGAACTGAAGATCATTGAAATAAAGGGTTTTTCAACAAGAACTGTGTTTTTGAAAACAAAATAAAACAAAGAATTTAGATGAAAATGATTAGTCAATTATGAATGAAAAATGATATAGGACAAATGTCCACCACGCTCATGCGTACAGATATCGATTCTTTCATTCATTCTATAATCGATTTTTGCCAAAATAGCGGGTCCCTTTCGTTAATCACGTCACGGATTTTGAGTTTTAAGAAGAACGATTATGTTGACCGAAAATATCACGAAATGTAACTAACAGATACGCCATTCTCATAGTGGATTTTTTTTATTTTAATGCCATTTTCGAGCAAAATTGAATTAATTGTAACAACTGCCAAAGCTCTTACTATCGATATGTCAAAAATGTCATGTTCTTCCGATTTGCCCCTCTTGAAAAACATAGTTCTTGTTGAAGAATCCGTAATTGGGTGTTGTTCTTGTATGTCACCTAATAAACAACACATATAAAGAGTGTTAATATTAACGTTTGTGTACTCACAATTTGTCCCAACATAGACAAACCGTGGCGTGGTTACTTTCATTTTTTGAAATCCACCTTCTTCGAATTTCTACCTCAAGCAGACAGATAAATATCTGAATTGGAATACCCCATACATAGTTAGATTTTGGCTAAGTACTAATTAAAACCCCATTGATTCAATTCAAGTTCGAATAAAACACAAAAACAAATCATTTGTTCAATAACTCTAAATGAAAATTCACATAGGAAGAAATGGATAAATTGAGCACAAGACAAAATAAGCAACATAGAAGCAAACCTCACCTTGAGAACTTTAGGTTTTACATCATCTTCAAAGGTGATGCGTTTAGCAGCTGCACTTTTATGGACCACCTGGACTCGTTCAAGCAGTTGGGATTGGGAGCTGACCGGAGCAGGGCGCTGTAGGGAAGAGGATGTGAAAGCTACGACTCACCAACAAAATACGCAACACAATTTTACTAATCTAAACTAAATTGTTGGATCAACCCACTTGATAAGATGGTACAAAGAACAAAGAGATGAATAGGGGGAATCAGAAGTGAAACATCTAAGAAATGGGCCTCTGCTTATGTACAACCACTGGCTTTTAATCAGTCATAAACATTCAAAAATCAAATTCAAACTTTCACAAAGCTTCTACTTTCTTATTGTTTCATTTCAGCTCAAATAAATAAATGTTATGGAAGGAATGGGTTTCTTCTCTTCTGGCAAACCGGACTATTTGGCATTACAAGCCTACTCACTTGACGACATAATTCGATATAAGGATAAAATAAGACATTTGTCATCATGAGGGCGCTTCTGTAGCAAATTTAAATGCTATATCAGGGCTTTACGGAAACACTGATCAGTTCACCGGATTCACTAACAGCTGATTTCCGCGCAATGTCTGTTATCTGTCAAATTAGCACGGTAAATATTCAAATTAATCTGATTACGTCCATTTTCAATAATTGGTCTGCCCCTCCCTAAGTAGAGGCTGTAATATCAGTAGAATATCCACACAAAAAAATATCCAGTGGTTCGAAAATGGATCCTAAATGGAAGGTTGACATTGAACAAAATCAGCTATTAGTGAACTGAAACTGGTTTAGTTTCCGAAAGCTAGAATCAATGATTGGGTCAACCCGATCAGTGTTTCCATATAGCCATAGTGTGGTTTTTATATTTTCATTGATTAAGCCAATCTCATAGTAAAAAATAAATTTATGAAAAAATTTAATCAACATTCAGTAGTTGCAAAAGTGAAGCTAAATTTCGATATCACTAGAATATTGTCTATTTTTAGCTTCAAATACCAAATGAGAACTGATACTAAGAAAATATATCAACTTGTTTTAATTTCCACTTCATTTTCAATCATGATACAGAAGTTTGTTACCTCATTCATGTTGAGACTATATCAGAATATAGTACAGGTACTTTTTCCAAGTGTTTATAACAGATTTTTCCAATATTCAGCAGAATTCTTCAATATTGTGAAAAACCAGGAAAGCTTATACTATTTTTCATTGATTTTGAAAAGTGCTTGAAAATATCCGCATGTCAGAATTTCGTATTTATTTAGCATTATATGAAACAATAAAGAGCAACTGAAAAGTGAATTCGTTTTGAAATGTGAGTTTATGATTGATAAATTGATCCGAAAAAAATATAGATGTCCATAAAGAATTCCTAACACAATTTGTTTTTTACTTTCTCATCAGCCCCAAAGGAAATGAGACTAAATAAAAGAGCACCAAAGTTCATCACATCTACATGTTTGAAAGAATCAATCTCTAGGAAAAACAAAAAATAAATTATTTAAGTGCAACAGGAAAGCTACATAAAAAACAGTGATCTACAACAACAAATTATATTACAAATTTTTGACAAAATCTCACTATTTTTATATATCATCCAGAAGATAACAACATAATCAACAATTTTAAGAATAAATTAACGAACACACTCATGAACAGGATCAGATAGGGATCCATCCAATTACCAACTCAAATTTCAAAGCAATCAGATCATTGTCAATAATCTTTTTCATGAATGATTTAAGTTTCTTATGAAATCTATGAAACCAATCATCAAGAGAGATTTTATACTTGTGTTCTCTGTGCAATGAAACTACTTAAGCTGCATAGAAGTAATAATTATTAACAGAGCAGAAAAATACTATAGGAGTTTACTTTGGTGAAATTAACTGACTAATGTAAGGACTAGTAAGAGAAATGAAAATGTACATGCAATTATGGATGACTATTGAAGGATAAAGTGCAAAGCTATTTGCTTATTACCAGAGAGCAAAATCAACCAATACAAGCAAGCATGGAAAGTGTAGGTAGGAAATATGAAGAGGATTTTTATGAGCAAGGGATCCTTTAGAGGTAAATATTCTGTCCATAGTTGTTATACCATGTTTCAGTGGGTAATTCTGTCTGTATGTTCTGACTGTTGTATACACTATTCAATTCTATCACCCCCAAGGAATTTTGCAAATGTGTTGAATTAATATATGAAGACTGCTCACAGAAGTAATTGTTCTGAAAGGTAACAAAGTAAAAGTAACTAAATAAAAAAAAAGAATATTGAATGCCAAAACCATATAAAATAAAATTAACTAATTTTGATCACAAAAATATTAAATATAATTTTGTAATTATACCGATTTAATTCAGTAGAATTTGGTTATGAGGGCTCCGCTTTAAACAAGCAACTACTGGTTAGTTGAGAAATTATTCATGGTGAATTCATACAGCGGAATAATATAGCATAAGAATAATATGATATTGCATAAGGTTGTACATATTTTGAAGTTTTATGCGGAGGAATAACGTAGAAAAAGGAATGAGGGACCAACCAATGGAATTTTAGTATTGATACATATGACGAAAAGGTTAACCAACTATTGTTAAATTCAAAATTCTATTTTGAAGAATACAACAATATTCTTAAAATATTTTTTTTCAATTCCTGAAACGATGTTTTATACTTCTGCAATCAACTGACACTTACCATGATGATAGTGTTATGCGCTTACCATACACACTATGGTTTTGACATTGGGTATAAGCATTGAAGTTGATTCTTGGCGATTTTCAATTTTTATGCTTACTTCTCTCTTACAAGATGGTCAGTTCATTCAACTTTCTATGCTCTTCTATGCTTATGCTGTGTTATGTCTTATTATTCCGACCTATTAATACACCCTCAATAATCCCAATGAAACTCAAAGTGATATTGCTATTACATAATACCCAATTAGGAGATCATAGAATAAAACAAACCATGTTTTTCACAGACTTTTGAAACCGAAACTCATTGTGGGTAATTGTTACTTGTGTTGTATGATAAACATCGGAATAGTCAAAAGAAGGCAATACAATTCTATTTCTGGTGAATGCATACTTGCCAAAATTTCAAGCACTTCAGCTCATCATAAATAATTGTCGTCCACCCAATCTACTGCAACTACAACTGCAGCAATCAATAATTGGATTTTTTTCAGAATATTCAGGACATAGGTGACTTACTGAAATTATAATTGTCGATATGCCTGCATTTTCAGTACATATTCAATTTGGATTTTTGGAAAACGTTCCCGAGTTTTGTAGTTGCTTGGGATTAATGATGCCAACAAACATTGAATGGAACAATATAGTCTGAGAAATGGTTAAATGTTTCCTTAAAATTGATTTGAAATACATGATGGCAAGAAAAGGAGACATCTCCAAATATTTGATTAGAATACTGAATAAATTTAACTAAAGAACCACGTATGCCAGGATAAATAATAATGGTTGACGTACCAAAAAGGTTTGACTGGCTCAACTTCGATAATCCCTGGGATACAAATTTGACCATATACCTCAGATTTGGTACTGATTTTTTTGAAAAATCGAAATCTTATCGAATCTTACAAATGAAAATATTCTTGATAGGTATTTATCATACAACACTTGTAATACATTACCCCTCAAGTGGCATTACTACACAATACCATATAGGCATGTTTTTTGGTAGATAACTTACCTACATGCGTAAAACTAAAATTGAATAAAATGGCGTCAATGGGTACTTCCAGTATCGTAATATATGAACTTCTTTTCACACGACATTATAGAGGTTAGAAAAAACTGGAAATGCCCAATGTGTTAAAAATGTAGGCGAGTGACCTTGCAATAAATAATTTTTATTTCTGATCATTTTAGTATTGTCTTATATTAACCAATTGTATACAATAGCTATGGATATGTATGACGTCATAATAATGTCTTCAAATCATCAGAAAAATGTGATCCCTCGGCCATAGCTATATGCGGATTTTACGACAAATTTGAAATGTTTCTGTATAATAGTTAGCAAACTCTATATGCGATGGAAATCTGGAGAAACCTTGGATGGGGTAAAATTAACACAGAGAAACACAATATAAAATGCAACACATTGAACTTCTAAAGCTCCAAATATTCTTCATTATTTTGTTAATACCAAGATGAAGCATTAGTATTGAAGTTTCTCATTAAATTTTCCATGCTCTTAAGAAAGAAATTGGTGCTTTTGTTTGAAAGATGGTTAAAATGTAACTGCAAACAAAGAACACACAAGCGGAAAGCAATCAATTATTTCAACCATCCTAAACACACACGAAAATTCAGATGTATACCTGTGCGGATCCAGTGGAATCAGTAAGAACTGCTACTCCGAGTGAATTTTTCATAATAGAGGAAGGAGTTGAGAAAAGATCCGAATTTTCTTCTCCTAACGATCGACTCTGAAAATAGAAGAAAGCCAATGAAAAAGATGCGATGATGGGGTATGAATTTTAAAACTTACTGGAGTTTCTACTGCAAAAGACATATCTGAGGTGTTGTTAACGTTGATTGGAGAGCATGTCCAGACAGGGGCTAGTGCTTTCCGTACCCTTTTATTTGGTAACACATTTTCTTTTCCACCTGAGCCTGTCGTAACCCTTCTTTTCACCGTGGAATAACCACTGTCATTCTGTAATTCAATTTTCAATAAAATATTCAAACTAACAAACACAAGAAGCCTGCACAAAATAAAAATGGCGAAGAAAAAAAACTGAAGAATATATATTCATAACAAAGAGACTATTGACATGATCTTCCTGCTTGAATTCAGATTCAGAATAACCCATTTTAGTATATATTATTGACTTAAAAAACTTACGGTGACCATGATGATGCTTGAATCACTTTCTGCATTTGATGAATCTTGGTCTTTATTCATAATTTCTGTAAGATCTTCAAGTCTTGTGGGGGTGTTTGGTACTCTCGCAATAGGTCCAGATGTTTTTTCTATATCTGCGTATGCTTGTTTGAATGGTGTCGGAGTTCGAGGTGATAGCAATATCGGTCTTCCTCTTGGAGTTGATGCAAATTCCGAAGTATTTGATTCAGGACAGTTCTGTTGGGATGAACTATTCGGTGTTCTCAGTGGACTATAATCAGAATTAATTTGTTCCGAACTCTCTTGTTGTTGCAAACCATTCGGTGTCCTCAAAGGACTATATCCAGAAGTACTAGGCTCTGAACCAGGTTGATGTTGTGCGCCATTTGGTGTTCGTAATGGGCTACTGTATCCAGAAGTACTAGGTCCATAACTTAAATGAGTTACGCCATTTGGTGTTCTCAAGGGATCAAATTCACGTTCCTGAATTGAAGGAATAAGATTATGAATAAAATTTTGCGAAATGACAAAATAACATACTTTATGACTTGTTTAATTGAGAAATTTTTATCTTATAGACGTGTGTTACACGATCAGTTTGACATCTGTTCGACTGACGGACTCGTCAGTCTGATCATAAATTGAATGATGGCAAACTGATGGACTGAATGTGGATATTAACGATAATTCAAACTGACATTAGTTTCAAAAATCGAGAAAAGTACTGCCGTGAAGTCAGGAGCTCGTTCGTCCCCCTTGTAGATAGATTCGCATTTTCCAGTTTTAGAAAATAATTGAAAAGTTTTTCACAGCTGTCAAAAAAATTACCGCAGCTATTTGTCAATTATGCCGTATCAGATGTTACAGAAATATAAGGATTCTTAATTCATGATTCGTTGGAATTTAAAATGGGTTCTGGTTATGCGATCTGGAAAAAATTTACCTCGAAGATATAATTCTCTATTAAAATACAAAATTTCGTCACGATCGAATCCGTAGTTTTGAAATTATCAAGAAAACTGAATTCAAATGACCATATTCACGGAACCCCTAGTCGAATTTTGCCCAATAACCACGGCATTCGAGATTCGAACCTACCCTGAAAATTTCAAGTTTCTGGGTTGAGATCGAGAGTTAATGGACGGACTTGAATTAGTTTGAATACATTATTCTTCATCTATGTGCAAAATTTCATTACATTCCAATCAATAGTTTCGAAATTATCAGGAAAAAAATATTTTGAACGGCCATATTTACGGAACCCCTAGCCAAATTTTGCTCATCGATAAGCGTTACCGCGACATGGTGGCGAGATCCACACCTATCCTGAAAATGTCAAGTACCTAGGCCTTTCCGTTGGAAAGTTATAATTTTCTATGGCTCCTATGGTTCTTGTCATGCGATCTGGGAACATATTGCATGTAGGTTGAACACGTCATTCTCCATCTGAGTGCAAAATTTCATCCCGATCGAATCAGTAGTTTCGAAGTAAACAGGAGAACAAAATTTCGAACGGTCATATTCACGGATCCCTTAGTCGAAGTTTGCTTGATAACGAACTTAACTGCGGCATTCGAGATTCGAACCTACCCTGAACATTTCAAGTTTCTAGGTCGTTCCGTTCGAGGGTGATCGTGTATACGGTCGGCCGGACGGACAGACTATTTTCGGCTCGAAATTCGAAAAATACAGACATCGTGACGAAATGATATAGCCTTCGTCTAAGTAGAACGAGCGCTCGAAAAACTTGGAATAAAACGTTTCGCCAATCAAAATGGACATTCGATTTCACATTATTCTGGTCAGAATGTCGCACTGAACTAATGTCAAACTGATCGTGTAATACACATCATAGAAGTATCTGATGACGAGAGTCCAGTGATCGTTTTTATCGCCCCTCCTTTTTAATCTATATTTATGTGATATCCCTGACACTTTTTCTGAGAAATTTATTCATGATGAAATCACTCTTGCTTTCGTCATTGAGATTTTGGAATTATCGAAAATACTTTGACCGAGGATTTGCAAATTCTGGAAAATTATTTTTTGAGTGGCGTTTATTCCCCAATCTCAACACCCATTCGAATAATCAACAAAAATATAAAAAATTTAAAGTAACTTTCAATAATTTTGTTTTGAAACATTACTTCACCCTGGAATATCCCGGAAGTGAAATTGGTTTCTTCTTTGAATTTTATGAAGAGTTTGCATATGAAGTTGAAATTGAGGAATATTAGTATTCTTCATAAGTTAGCACGTTCTTCATGGGGCGCCGATGCCGCGACTTGCCGTACGGCAGCTCAAGCTTTGCTTTTTTCTGGTGCTGAATACTGTTGTTCAATAAGGTTTAACAGTGCTCATGTTCAGAAAATTGATGCACAGCTTAACTTATCTATGAGAATTGAGAGTCTAGGTACACCTTTACATTGGTTACCGGTGCTTGCACACGATAGTGTCCCATATTCGCTGACAAGTTGCACTTAAAAATCTTGGGAAAAAGTTCCTGGTTGTGATCTACCCAGAAAAATTGGGTGTACTTTGAATAGACTTAGAACAGGTCATGGTCATTACAATTGTATATTCTTCAAATGGAATTCTATTGATAGCCCTATATGTTAGTGTGTTGAAGAATAGGAAACTATCGATCACTTTGTGAAAATGCGTTCTAAATATAAATTTGAGGATGATTTTGAAGCTATTCATTCAGTTTCAGACTAATTCAAGAAATGGTTCACTGGTTTCAAATCAACATAATGAAAAATTGATCAATTTCTTCTTTTTTCTGGTCTTTTTCCTTTTGTTTCAGATCTAATTTCAATATCAATCATTAACGAAAATGAAGGGGAAGAAGCTTATTCTGCAAACAAATTCAAAACCATTCCCTACATATAATATATACATGGTACTAGCAGACTCGTACACGCGTTGCCATGGCTAAGGTATACGTCTAATCATATTGTAGTAAACCATTCAAGCCAGTGGAATTATTATTAACCCGAACCTCACCCTACCCTCACCTTGATTTTTATAAAGTTATTTCCCAGTTATCAAACAATTCCAAATTTTTTCAGTTTGGGGAAAGACCCTCGAACGTTATCGCTATGATCGATAGATCGGATGTAGTGGGAAAGCGATGTCCTGTCGTCGATTTGAGACCAGTGATGCCGCGTGGATAATTATCAGTCTTTGTCAGAAATAATAATCAAATAATTTGCGATAAAAATATAGTGCGAATAACTATAAATTGAGATATAAACTATCCTATCTTTCAAGTTGGATCAAACTGTAACTGGTACTTACAATTCTAGCAATCCTCCTTGAAGGCGTAGATGCTTGCAGACATCGCCTAACTGGCGTTGATGATAAAACGGCATCAAAACTTATGTTAGGGCTATTGAGAAACTGAGACGGGCTGAATGGTAGTTGTTTAGCAGGCGACGAAGGCTCTTGCTTAACAGGGCTGAATGAAATTGAAGGTCTAGTGCTTTCAGAACTGTTTCGGGTATTTGTGTTCTGCAAAAAAAAATTGTGAAGACAGGTTCAAAATATATTATTTACACCAATTACCTTTTTCCCAATGTTGTTAATAGCAGTTTGTGTTTGATCCTTACAATCCACTTCTGATTTTTGTTTTATGTTGCTTCTTCGTAATATTGAAGGAACAAATGTACGTTGATTATCACAAGGATTAGTATTTGTAGGTACTGTAGGATTCTGATGTTGAAGGCTGGATGGCACTAATCCTATTAAAGTCAATGATATATTACAACACTAAAGATACCAAGTGCTTATGATATTATTTTGATCCCAGGCCATTTTTAAAGAACTACCCTAGATGTTGATTCTGGTGTTAAGGTACTAAGATTTTCTTTATTCAATTTTTCATTCCGCACAATTCAGAACGTAAACTGTGAATATTTCACTGCTCAATTTTACTAAAAGCTAAGATTTCAGATATCCGCTTTCCTCGTTTTTGAGCGCTCGTTCTACTTACACGAGGCTATATAATTTCGCCACGATGTCTGTATTTTTCGAATTTTGAGCCGAAAATGGTCTCAATCGACAAGGTCCGACTCACTGATGACGAATCTGTCGGAAAATTCAAGTCTGTCCGTCCGGCCGGCCGTAAGCACGATAACTCGTACGGAACAACCTAGAGACTTGAAATTTTCGGGGTGGGTGCAGTTCCCAAATGCCGCGGTTAAATTCTGTAATGGACAGAATTCCAACAGGGGTTCCGTAAATATGGCCGTTCTAAATTTTGTTCTCCTGATTGCTTCGAAACTACTGATTCGATCTAGATAGATATACATATATGTAACAAAATATCACATAAATTTATCAATTTGGTTTGACAGAAATAAGTGAGTACCATCAAATTGTTTTAGGAGAACCTACAAACAGTAGAAGCCCTGAATGAACCACACATCTCTACAAAAGCATCAACAGAGTCGAAATGTACATCACGTCAACTTCCGATCTGGCTAATTCATCAACATCAGATTGGATATATTAATTTGAAAGAATTTTGCCATAAATTGAAAGATAAAATTATAAATAGATTTATAATATTCTGTTTGAAAATAAATTTTGAAAAAAGGAAAGTGCAGTTAGACGATATGTGAGTAAAACGGTGGCTGGACACTTAATATTGCTATTGATTTTTCGTCTAGTTACTCGTAGGTGTAATATATTTATATTTTTAAATTGCAATTGAAAAAGTCAATTGAACAATAGAAAAATTTTTATATTGGGCTTTCATAAATTTATTGTTATTCATATTTGAAACACAAACTTGTCAATAAAAAATTATGAAAAGCACTGCCGTGAAGTCAGGAGCTTTTGAGCGCTCGTGCATCCACCTTGTAGGTAGATTCGCATTTTCCAGTTTTAGAAATCAATTGAAGGGATTTTCGACAGCAGTCAAAAAAATTCTCAAACTTAGGCGAAACTCCAGACTTCATGTCAGTGCTTCAGCTGATCAATTTTTTTTTCGATAATTCGCTAGAATTTTCTACGGTATCTATGGTCTTGGTGATGCGATTTGGAAAAAATTTCGCACGTACTTTGGATACATTATTCTTCAGCTAGGTTGAAATTTCATTCCAATCCAATCAGTAGTTTCGAAATTATCAGGAACAAAATATTTTGAACGGCCATATTTACGGAACGCCTAGTCTAATTTTGGTCATTGATGATCGCGACCGCGACATTCGCGATGAAAACGAATTTCAAGTTTCTAGGCCTTTTCCTTCGGAATTTATAATTTTCTATGGTTTCTATGGTTCTGGTCATGCGATCTGGACAAAATGTTGCTTTTATATATCATTCTCAATTAAAATACGAAATTTTATCACGATCGAATCCGTAGTTTCGAAATTATCGAGAAAACAAAATTTCAAACGACCGGATTCACGGTCATGGATAAACGTGATTACGACATTCGAGATCCACACCTATCCTGAAAATTTCAAGTACCTAGGCGTTTCCGTTCAAAAGTTACAATTTTCTATGGTTTCTATGGTTCTGGTCATGCGATCTGGACAAAATTCGCATGTAGCTTGAACACCTCATCCTCCATTTGAGTGCAAAATTTCATCTCGATAAAATCTGTAGTTTCCAAGTAATCAGGAGAACAAAACTTTGAACGGCAATATTTACGGAACCCCTAGTGGAATTTGACCCATTAACGAACTCAACCGAGGCATTTGGGATCTGAACCTACACTGAAAATTTCAAATCTCTAGGTTGTTCCGTTCGAGAGTTATCGTGCTTACGGACAGACTCGAATTTTCCGACGGATTCTTCATCAGTGAATCGAACATAGTCGAACAAAACAAAATTCGAAAAATACAGACATCGTGACGAAATGATATAGCCCTCGTGTAAGTAGTACGAGCGCTCTAAAATATTGAAAACGGCCATATTTACGGAACCCCTAGTCTAATTTTGCTCATTGATAAACGTGACTGCGACATTCGAGATCCAAACCTAACCTGAGCATTTTAAGTACCTAGGCCTTTCCGTTCGAAAGTTATGTTTTTATATGGTTCCTATGGTTCTGGTCATGCGATCTGGATAAAATTTTGCATGTAGCTTCAACACTTCATTCTCCAACTGAGTGCAATATCTTATCTCGATCGAACGTACCCTGAAAATTTCAAGTTTCTAGGTCGTTCCGTTCAAGAGTTCACTCCTAGGAAAAAATGTATTCATTCAATTACCCAAGTTGTGTTTCAAGTACAACTTGATTCACGCGTGGGAATGTACTGGCCGTAGGACGGAATTCAATTTGCGGCAATACTCTGAGACAACGTTCTACAAAATAGTCCACGCGTGTACTATGCGTGGGCTGGGTTCAATTTGAGCCCTATTCAGCCAACAACTTCAGAGCCACAGCAACAAAATAATAAACCTCCACGAACATACGCACAGGTCACAAGCTATCAACATTCCTTGAAGAATTTAAAAATATGTTCTCACAGCTCTTGAATCAGAACAGCATGATCTTGAATCTTCTCACCACTGTTTTGAATAAACTTCCATAATGGTTAACAAAATTCTAAGAATTGCGACTTGGAACGATAACGGTTTGACAAACCATAAACAAGAAATCTTTGATATGAACAAAGTCGACCTTCTCCTAATCTCTGAAAGCCATTTCACCAACAGAACAATGTTTAAGATCCCTTACTACTCTGTCATAACATACATCAGGGGTGGCCAACTTGATGAGACTCAAGGTCGACTTTTTATTGGCGGAACCCTCCGAGATCTACCAGTTTTAGAATTGCCAAATTTTTGAATGAAAGAGTACCTATAGTTGAGTGGACGAATATAAACGTTTAAAGAAAAGTAAAATATAGAAACATAATCGATCGACCGGACCTAGAGCCGCGATCGACCGGTTGGCCACCCCTGCCATACATCCTGATGGAACAGTCCATAGTGGTTCTACAATGATCATCAGAAACACAATATGTCACCATAAACAAGGAAGTTTTCAAACAAACGCCATTCAAGCAACCACGGTGAAAATCAGAACCCAATATATATACATATAAGTATAACATCAGTTTACTGTCCACCGCGTTACACGATTTCAACTAGCATATACAAGGAGTTTTTTGCTATCCTTGGAAACAAATTCTTTGCTGGAGTCGACTGGAATGCCAAACCCACACACTGGGGTTCCAGATTAAACACCCACTAAGGGTCGTAACTTGCTACAAGCCCTGATATACAAAAATTGTAAACACCTCGCTAATGAAGAGCCCACATACTGGCCAACAGATCAAGAAAGTTGCCTGATCTTTCAGATTTCTTCATACCACTCATTGGAATCCAGTCATGACCTAACATCTGAACATTCTCCTGTCATCATGAACCTGAAAAGCTCGCACCACCACACTCCACCAAAACTGGCCACAAAACACACTAAGTGGGACCACTTCCGAGAATACATAATTGCAAAACTAACCTGTAATATGCGTAAAAAAAACCAATTGAAATAGATGAAGCTACCAAATATTTCACGGAAACATTACAACAAGCAGCCTGGCACGCAACTCCCTGAATAAAAAAATAAATCCCCAAAGCACACATCTATATATAAGGAAACTGATATCTGAGAAAAGGAGAGCAAGAAATGTGTGGCAAAGGTCACGCAACTGTAATGATCTTCACTTATACAGAAGACTGTCACGTAACCTAACAAAGACATTAAAAGATGCCCAAAAAGCTTCCTTCAAACAGTATGCTGACCAATTAACCACCGAAGATCACAGTTTATGGAAGGCTACAAAAAAGTTCGAAAGGCCAACACCACCAGTTATACCTATACAAACAGCAAATGGTTGGGCACGTTTGAACAAGGAAAAATCTGGGACCTTTGCATCCCACCTATCGAGGATAATACAAGAGCCAATGTAAAAACCAGGTTTTGAAAATAATGTTCAAGAATTTTTGGATGCTCCTTGTCAGATTATACCTCCTAAGGAAGTAAAATCAGAAATACGCAGACTCAAAAACAGCAAAGCACCTGGACATGACTTAATATCTGCGCAAATCCTGAAAAATCTGCCCAGAAAAGCAGTAGCTTTTCTAACAACCATATACAACCGTATGCTGAACATGGGCTATTTTCCAATTCTATGGAAATACGCTCACATTATCATGATACACAAAATCGGAAAACCTCCACACGAACCAGCATCATATAGACCCATATGTCTTCTCCCTATCCCTGGAAAAATCTTCGAGAGAATACTCCTCAAAAGAATCCAAGATGGTCATGAATCAACAGGTCTCCTTCCTGATTTTCAATTTGGCTTTCGCCAAAGGATATCTTCACTCCACCAAACTCACTTGAAAGAAAGCAGTTCTGTAATGGTGTGTTCCTGGATATCTCCCAGGCATTTGATAAGGTATGGCATGCAGGGTTATTGAGCGCTCGTACAACTTACACGAGGGCTATATCATTTCGTCACGATGTCTGTATTTTTCGAATTTTGAGCCGAAAATGGTCTCAATCGACTATGTTCGACTCACTGATGACGAATCCGTCGAAAAATTCGAGTCTGTCCGTCCGGCCGTCCGGCCGGCCGTATACACGATAACTCTCGAACGGAATGTCCTAGAAACTTGAAATTTTCAGGGTAGGTTCGAATCTCGAATGCCGCGGTTAAGTTCGTTATTGGGCAAAATTCGCCAAGGGGTTCCGTAAATATGGCCGCTCGAAATTTTGTTTTTCTGATTACTCCGAAACTACTGATTCGATCGAGGTGAAATTTTGCACTCAGATGGATAATTACGTACTCAAGCTACATGCAGAATTTTGTCCAGCTCGCATGACCAGAACCATAGAAACCATAGAAAATTATAACTTTGTAATGGAAAGGCCTAGAGACTTGAAATTTTCAGGATAGGTGTGGATCGTGAATGTAGCGTTCACGTGTATCAATGAGCAAAATAAGACTAGGGGTTCCGTAAATATGACCGTTTGAAATTCAGTTTTCTTGATCATTTCAAAATTATGGATTCGATCTCGACGAAATTTTGAATTTAAATTGAGAATTATATATTCGAGCTACATTTCTTCCAGATCGTATGATCAGAATCATAGAAACCATAGAAAATCATAACTTTCGAACAAAAAGGCCTAGTGACTTGAAATTTTCAGGATAGGTTCGGATCGCGAATTTCGCGATCCTTTTTATCAATGAGCCAAATTAGACTAGGGGTTCCGTAAATATTGCCGTTCAAACTATATTTTTTCTGATAATTTCGAAAATACTTATTGGATTGAAATGAAATTTCGCACATATATGAAGAATAATGTATAATTTTGTCCAGATTGCATTACCAAGACCATAGATACCGTAGAAAATTCTAGCGAATTATCGAAAAAATGGACCCAAAGCACTGACGTGAAGTCTGGATTTTCGTGTTGGTTTGAAATTTTCTTTGACAGCTGTCAAAATCTTTCCAATTGGTTTGTAAAACTGGAGAATGCGAATCTACCTACAAGGTGCATGTACGAGCGCTCAAAAGCTCCTGCCTTCACGGCAGTGCTTTTCTAAATTTTTATATATGATCAAGTTTATTAAAATTAACTGAAGTACTAAAGGCCGTTTTAGAACACAGAATAAAGTGCGCAAACCTGCTGCTCTTCAATTTTTCATAATTCTCGAAAGACAGCCATCTATTTTTCCAGATGATTAGCGCCGAGACCGAGGAATACTGCGATTTATACCAGAACGATAATTGAAATCAAAAGTACCTACAGGTCCCCATAAATTGGTCCCAAAATGTTTCAAGTACAAGTTGCTACACTACGACTTATTTACATTTTAATCGGATCACTCCGAAGTAATTTGCATTGTGTGAATGCCTCACACCGTTTACTTCCATGTTTAGATTGCATATCGAAACACAGTCCAAAGCTAATATACGATTTTTATTATTACAGGGTTACTTACTTGTTCTTATGAATGTTCTATTTTCTTGAGGTGGACTATTAATGCATAAGCCATTGATATCAAATGCAGATATGGTATCTTCATGCAGAGGTGTCAATCTTATGGGACTATGCTGTTGGCCATTATACACATTCATATTAGAGTAAGCTGTGAAATTGGTTGCAGCTTGATTAGATTCAGAGGGACCAGAGTTGCTATCAAAATTGCTATTTGTGCTTGTCAAAGGAGGCGTCATAGGACCAGGGCTTGGCGTTGGCGTTCCTGAAAACCCACTTGAACTCCCTTCATAGTAGTCTGCCCAAGTCTGCAAATATTTGAATTATTCAATATTGCTGACAATAAGAACACAAGATTTTTTTACAGCAGGTACTATGATTCTTTATGATTCAACACAGTTAGAAATTATGACTTAATTACAAATTGGGAGTTAAATGTTAACTCTGATAAATATGCCTCTTTCGACCAACTGTGTGGCAGTATCTTGGACCAGCACAGAAAGAAAAACCATCACGTACATCTAAATTTGCTTTCATTTCTATTTGTTTTCGTATGGATAAACTCTAACGATCATTTCATGTGGTAATTCTTGGTCTTCATATGAAAAATTAATTCCATTAACTTACTCGAAGAGAATTTTCTGTTTCCAGGCCATGTGTAGAAGCTGTAGTGTGACTGTTGGTTGATCCTCGAGACCTTCTACCCCGAGGTCTTCTCATATGATCTCCTGGACCAATTTCACTTTCGTACTTTCTCCTCATTGTTGAGTTCCAGTGGTTTTTGATTGCATTGTCAGTTCTGAAAAAATATTCTCATTTATCCTTCTAACATTTATCAACAAAAATTTGCTCCTTGTTCCGTCATTGCGTTGAGTACAAGGTTCAAGAGTAATAGAAATTACAATCTTTATTCTTCAAAAAGAAAAATGTTTACCTTCCAGGAAGGTACTTCGCTATTTTGGCCCATTGGTTGCCTAATTTTTGGTGGCATTGATAGATTATTCGATCTTCTTCTTCAGTCCAAGGAGATTTTCTGATATCTGGATTGAGGTGATTATGCCATCTCTCTCTACACTGTTTACCTATTCTGCCATTCAAACTTCTGGCAATTGTCGTCCATTTCTTTGCTCCGTATTTAGCAACTAGCTTAATAACCAGCTCATCTTCCTGCAAAGTAAATGACATTTGATATATCAGACAAAATCGGGAGTGGTTTTCTTGCGAAACATTTTTCCGTCATTACCAATTGTATATTTCGTAGAATTTTCAAATTATACAAGGCACGTGGTTGACGATGGTCAGTAGTTATTTGAGCTACATATTTACATCGTGGAAATACCAAAGGCGATGGAAATAGCGCAAATAATTTTTCAATGTACAAGGCATATAATAAATCAATTTATAATTATATTATTCTCGGTATTCTTGTGCGCTTGTTTCTATGAACAAGAGCGTTTACTCTGGTCTTAAAGGATTAGGTTGGACTCACAGATGAAGAATTAGTGGTCAAAATAATTGTGTTCGTCCGTCCGGCCGTAAACACGATAACTTTCGGAAGAAAAGCCTAGAGTTTTGAAATTTTCAGGTTGCTCTCAATGTCTGAATGCGCCGGGGAAAAATCCGAAGATTATCGTAGATATGGTCGACTGAATTTTTTAACTCATAATTCGAAAAATACCGATCCCATCGAATTGAAACTTTGTAGTTTTGAAATAACCACACGAAAGTTCATGTGAAATTTCGTGAGGATCGTATCACTATAAGAATAAAAAGAATAATTCAATTTTCAAAAAACTGCGATATCTCGGAGGGAAAATTCAACAGCTTTTCAGACCTACATATGGCGGAGTAATGGGGGTAATTAACCCCCCCCCCCCCCCCCCCCAAGACTTCCAAAATACAGAGTTTCAGAATTATCGCCAAGAAGAACAGTGAAAACTAGTGTGAGAAGTCAAAGTAAATTGCCTAGTAAAATCTGCATAATGCTTCTTGCAGTTTGAACCAATAATTATTCATAGTAGGGAAAATATGGGACAAGCGTTTTGACTCATTTTTGAGCGCTCGTTCTATTTACACGAGGGCTGTATCACTTCGTCACGATATCTGTATTTTCGAGTTTTGAGTCGAAAATGGTCTCGATAGACAAAGTTCGGCTCGACGCGAGTCCGTTAGTCCGGGCGTATACTGGTATACACGATAACTCTGGAACGGAATGATCTAGAAACTTGAAATTTTTAGGGCAGGTTCGAATCTCAAATGCCGAAGTTAAGTTCGTTATTGGGCAAAATTCGACCCAGAGTTCCGTAAATATGGCCGTTCGAAATTTTGAACGAGCACTCGAAAGCTTCACGGCAGTGCTTTTTATAATTTTTTTATTTCCCTACGGGGAATGATATTCGAAATGTCATTAGTAGTAAGGTAAGATACATTTTGAATTAAATGATGATTCTATGTTGGATCAATTTGCCACATTGAATTTTTTCAATTTGATTCCTCAATTTCTAGCCTTTAAAATTTGTTTTGTCGGATTCTCGACCAAGAAGAATCATTGCCGTATAGCAAATAATTTTTGTACCAAATTTCCAGATTCTTTCTTAGATTACTAAGAGCTGAATTTGGTACAAACACCGGTCTATCCGAATTTTGACGACGAAATTTGGTTAATGATGATTTTACTCGACCGAAAAAAATGCATGCAAAGTTCAACTATTAATGATTCGTGAGCTATGCAATATGCAATAATACTAAAAAACAATTGATAATTGAAATAAATGCCAGGCAACTTATGATGCAGAGAGCAGTTTTGTGGGTTGCAGATAGGAACTGAGTATATTTCGTAGGAAATAGATTGAGGATTCGATGTATAATAAACAACCAGCTGAAATAAGGTTGTTTTCAAAAATATTGGAAAATGGAATTATTCGAAACCATAACCATTGAGTATTCAACTAGTTGAATACTGACATAAATAATCTTGATGAGTATTTTGATACTGCTGTTGGAAAACTGGAACTTCATTTGAGAAAGTGGAAATTTGTTGCAAGGTTGTGGGATCGAGTTCAATATTTTTCTTGTCTTTTTGAGGTCAAAAATTATTTCTATCAGACTATAGAAAAATTGATTATATTTTCACAATAAACAATGGAGTAATTTTCATGAATTATCTCAAATAGTTTGAATGGGTCATTTATTTTATAAGAAGCCTAAGTCATCTGAGAGTTTGCGCCAGCACCTGAGCCCGGGTTGACAAAATTTTGTTTCCGAGGCAATCAATACCAATTCGACGGCATTTGAAGAAACTCCTGCTTAGATTTCGATATTTTAAAGAAAGAAAAAGTGCAATATCATGAAGACTTGCATGGTGGTAGGGGACAATACCCTTCGTCACTTCAGAATTCTTCATAAACATTATAATGTGGCGTACACATAAATAAAGGCACTGTGGGAACCAATTTTCCCTACTTTATCCAGGGGGTTCATTCCCATTATCTTCTACGCTCTGACGGATAAGAAATGAGGGGAGAAATGTCGATCGTAAAATGACCGGCTCTCTTTGTGAGAAGTCGTGGACATGACGGGCAAAACGAAGCTACTTATAATTATCTCATACAAAACAAAGTTGAATAAGAAGGGAAGCAATTTGTTCTATAATTTGAAATATGTTGTCGAATTGTGCCAATCTTTCACTTCCGTTTATGTTGTTCACCAAGTACCATCAGAAAGCTGGATTTTGTGAATTCTCAGCTATTATTGACATGATATACTTAGATTAATTTCGAAAGGTAGGTCTTTGAATCGCTTCAAATATTAAGTAAAATAACGTCAATAGAAATCAGAAAAGGCGTAGGTAACTAAGGTGTAAGGTATAAAAAAATTCATTACAAATTGCAAGGACAATTTTATAGAAGTTTCAAGATGACTTTTTCAGTTAAGTTGGTGGGATATTATGGGCTTCGAAAGTCGTGAAAAGTGTTCCTTTCAAATATCTTCCTCAAATAGTGGAAATTTCAAATTGGATCCCATGAGTTAATTTGGAGAGTGGAGAATGAAGGTTATACAACGAATATAAGTTTTATACGTCTCATTCAATAGGTTCAGGAAGATGGGCTTGACTACCACTACGTTACGGTCAAATAAACCCCCTTTTTTTGTCTTATATTTTCTGATGAGGAGTCTATTATATCCACGAACCAATACGGTTCTTCGCTCGAAACTCCATCCCTTCTCATTCTACGCTTCGATGGCGGTTGGGAAAAATATAATCATGAAATAATCTGGAAAGTTCAATAAATAGAAACGTCATCGATTCTCCTGAAATTTTCTGGCTGAATATTAAAACATCGATTTATTCAATTTCGGTTAATATATCATAATAAAATTTTGAAAGCACTGACTTGAAGTCAGTAGCTTCGGCGCTATTTAAATTATTCACCAGAGCGGTCATCCCCTCAGGTACATACTTCAAAATTATAGAAAAATACAAGAAAATGCTTCGAAATTATCGCGAGGGTATGTATTTAATCGTATTCGACATTTTTCACGAATTTGTGAACCTAACCAGTTGCCAGTGTAACAAATAATGTCATTTATGTTTATAAACTTCAAGAGATGGATTCAGAGAATAATTATTGAATTTCTCATCACCAGATCAGAAAAACTCAATTTTCTGTTTAGATGAAAACCTGAATTTCTACATACCTCATTTTGTCTATGTCCCATATGTAGACACAAAATTTCAGCAGAATGCGGTTTCTGAGATACCCAAAATTTTTTATTCATCCAGTGCTACGATCCTGACGATATTTCACATGAACTTAATAGTCCTTATCATAGAACTAAATACAAAGTTCCAAATGTCTCAGAGGCATGCAGAGGTCAGAAATCATTTTGGAAATTCAAATCTGATGTGCATCAAAATGGATGGAGTAAGACAATGGACCGTATTCATAAAAAAAAGGTTATGCTTATACATATTTGCAAAAAATGAAGGAAATCCTTTTTATTTAGAGTAAAATGAGACCTTTTTGAATAATAACCAAAGACTTTTTGTGAAGGATATGCTTCTACTGTATAAGTATAAGGTTTTACTCGGAATATTATGAATACAAGCAAAAGAATTTCCTTCATTTTTCGCAAGTATGAGCATAACCTTTTTTTATGAATACGGCCCAATGTGAAAAATAGATATATTTGTTAATGTTCGACATTCATGAAAAGTTCATCAGGTAAAAATATAAGTTTTTAAATATAGTTAGTTTTATAATTATAATTCAGAGGAAAATTTTGAGATTTATTTTGGGGAAATTTAGTGTCCAGATTGAATTTCTGTCAAAAATATATTTTATTTGGAATACTTATTTATTTTGAATCCTCAATTGAGAATGAGTTGGGCGATTGATAAATCCAAAATTATACATTTATTTGATAGATCGGTCTTTTCATAATCTGATTGAATCAAATAATTGGAAAATAAAAAAGGGCCGAAGTCAAGTCATATTAACACCTACATTAATCCCGACTACTGAACTCTGCCAGAAAACCTGCCCTACCCAGAAAATGACTAGTTTTGAAACCCAGTCTACATATACATTTAATAAATAATAATCCGACTTCAGTAGGTATGTTGAATTATCTTGAAGCCACAGCCACAACGTCGATAAGAAGGGTAAAAGAGTAAACATGGTGTATCCATAAAAGAAAGACGAGCATAGGAGTGCAAGCTCATGAAATATGATTTTGATAATTATTATCAAACTATAGAATGAACTTCAAATTGAACATCCAAGTTTCAATATAACCATCAGAATTGCATCAGGAATGTTACGATTCAAGCAAGAAAATTCGAATTATCATCTCAGACTGTTCAATCAATATTTTCCGTTCAAAATACATGTGCTTTTATCTGATAACTATTCAAAATAATACGTTCATTAAATCGTTCCAATGGGGAATGGAACGATTTCGGTTTCCTTGGCGGGAGAGAAGGTGCAATTTGAATATCAAATAAACTCAACACGTGTACAATGGAAGGAATTTACAGGAAATAGATAGTGAGCTATTATAGCTTGGTTGAAAGAAGTCAATCCTTATCTCATTCGATTTGGCTACAGCTATAGATAAATATTAATTTTGCATAGATTTATCTGGGAGGGAATTTAAAAGGTCGTATTTAATGAATATTCTCTCAATTGATTGATTACATATCTAATTTAGTTTTGTTCGATGTTTAACACATAATTTTGGATTTCGGTTCATTATTGCCAATAAAAACCGTTGGATTCGTTCGAATAAAAAAATTGCTACCTTACCCGAAGTTTGGGTGACGTAAGTAAAATCGAAAAATTGTAGAAAACAAATTTTTGAATATTACGCCTGATTAACAAGTCAAAAAAAATTTGTTTGGTTTTCAACTACCAACTAGCCCCCGATTGGGCATAGTGGAAATTTGTATATTTATGTATTTCTAAAAACATTAAAAAGTGATATAAATCCGATGGTTTCATTTAGAAGAGTTAGTGGGGTTTGGGTCAAGGTTGGACTGATTATAATTGTTAATCGCTTGTACAGCGTTAACCTGTGTTCATCAAGACCATGGCGCTCCGAATGGAAGAGAAGAGACAAATTGGTAAGGAGCTGTTAAGGTGAATATATAAAGCGGAATAACATATCATAACCATATTCATAAAAGCGCATAGGAAGTTAAATGAATTGACCATAGCGCTCCGACTATCGAAGAAATCGGTCAACTTGGCAAAGAAATGCTGAGGTGAATTCATACAGCGGAATAACATATCATATTACTATTATCATGAAAATAGGAAGTTCAGAAGTTGAATGGACTGACTCGCTTTAAGCCATTTGAACAGAGGAATAACATAATAATAGACATAATTTCATGCTTATGCAGTTTTTTATAGGGGGTGGCTCTGCTAACTTAATATCATGTCAGACCAGCCATTCCCTACAAGAAAAAACTAAAAGCGCGAAATATTTTTTTCTTTCCCCACAAATTCTCGACAATTATTGAAATAGGAGTAATTGATTTTTGTGCAAGTGACTGCTAACTTTATAGGGGTTCAAAATTTGAAGTTCTGAGGAATACTGAACGAAGAAATAGTGACTCTGTAAACCACCATTTGAGCAAGATAAGCTGCAATAAAGTGGGAGTGGTGCAAACGATCGTGATTCGGATTCATTTTGTAGTTTTATGGAATGTTCTTTCAATTGAAATTCGAGAATTTTCAGCAAGTTGTGAACGGAGAGAGGCCCAAAGGCTCTCGCAATTTGATCCCGAAAGTCATCCAAAATCGCTAACTGAAGATAAATACCTATCGATCTATCGTCAAATCCAAGAAAACATTGCATGTTCAAACGTACTAGAAATGCTTTACCATACCTAGATAAATACCTCACTTGTCGAACAATTCACCAATTATTATCATTATTAATGTTCCCTAAATATCCCCCACTTTTTTCCCATCTATTAATCCTATTAATTGTAAAGATCGTTCAAACTTGTATGCCAAAACGGTCGAATGAATCGTTTCTTCGATGGTCACGATCGTAGGTGGATGAAAAGATACCTTCCATCTTTCTTCAAACGGAAGAAGATAAACATCAATCCGGATTCACGTACAGCTTGCGAATACTTGTCAAGGGCACATTCCTATTTTAAAATAGTTAACATGCTATCCGCGTTTCGAAAGAGAAGTAGAATAATTTGCATACTACTAAACAATAATGCTTCATTATGAGAACGATAAAATGAACTGTAGTTGAGAGCCAACTGAAAGAACTTCCATTTCCATAACAGAAACTAACAGTCGAATTGAAGGGGTGGTCGTGAAATTATTTTATCCTCACTTTTTTTTACAGAACTGCTTTTCAATGAAATACAGTATTAATATTAGGTTGGGGAAAAAGTAATTTCGCATTTTTCGCTTTATATCATTGCTTAATAAAAAGTGTTACAATCTTCCGTCAAATATGCGCGTTTCTGTTCGAGAACTTGTTGCCAACGAGAATTCAACTCCATAATGCCCGTCGTGTAGAAGCCCTTGTCCCTATTGGCAAAAGACTCAGATAGCCAATTTTTACGAGGCCAAATTTTAACACCAATTTAACACATAATTAAGATGTTGCGAAGCCCATTCAAGATTCAAAAAAACTTCTGAACATTATAATGTGTCTCACCTCTTTGGTCCACGGTCCTTTGACTAGAGCCGGATTGACCACTTTAGTCCACCTTTGCTGACACTGCACGTCAGATCGATCCGGGAAGTGCTCTGCTATCTTGTCCCACTTACAACTGTAAAGATCCACCAGCTGCTTCAATCTTGCATCCTGTTAGAAAAAGAAAAATTATCAGTCAAATTAGAACAGGGTCCGACTGAAAAAAATCATTTTAATTAATCATTTGAATCAATGGTGTTGTGAAAAAGCAATATCGGTTGTCGACAATTTTCTGGTGGGGTATCTGTTTATGGGTAAGAGTTCTGAAGGATTTAGTTTTCTCGCTAAGTATGCCGCAGGTGGCGTGAACCCACACCAGTTTCAAAGCCTACGAGGCGCGAATCGGGTAATTGACAGTGTTTATCATTACATATTGGAAATTAATACACCATGAAGCAACAACCTAATGATCTATTGTGCCATTGCCTTGAAATAGTGAATTTTTGGAAATGTTAATAGTATTTATTTTCATTTCCACAGAAGAGTACCAATCAAGCTGAATATTTTTCTTCACGAATCATTTTTTTATTCAAATGAAAAAATTCTTTTTCTTATCATGGTTATTTAAACCTTGATTTCTTGTGAGTCTGCTATCTAGACACTTATATTTTTTTGTATTAGAATGACTTAAACAAACACAAACAATATCAATTTGGAAATTATTTCATATTTTTGTTTTGGATTTTCGTAAAAATTAGGATAAACTCAACTAATACTTTTTTATGATAATATGAAATACATAATTTAAAGTTGAAAAGAAATGTATTGCAAATTTTTTCAGTGAATGTACAAAAAATGAAACGAACCACCAATTTCTGGATGTAATCAACGATAGGAACAAATATAATAAATGAGGAGATAAAATAAAGTAACCCTAAACAGAACTGAAGGTGCAGATTGCAGATAGACTAGCAAGTCACTTGCGATAAATCTCGCGCGAGCCACTTCCACATTCATTTACATTAGGAGCAATTGTCGCGATTAAGATGTCAAGGAAGTTGTGCGCGTCTTTCCTTTTGCGAGTTCTCGCACAGCAGTTTACACTACGAGCAACTTACAGCTTGTCGAGTGGGCCCAGTTCAAAAGAAATAAGAAGCATAGGTATTGGCTGCGGCATTGGTAATTTTATGTAACAAAAGTGACGTATTCCGAATTTTACTGGAACCAATTTGATTGCAGCCAGAGACTGAAAATAAAATTGTTTTGGCAATATGCGTGCATCCAACTTTCTTATGAAACGTAGGAATGCTAGGAGAACGTATGCTCCTCCATCTTATCTTATCTACTACCACTTCAGCAAGGATTACATCAAAATTATTCCACAGAATAAACTGTAACTTAACTAGTAGTTTCTGCGCTAGGCAAAAGATCGTTGAATAAATTTCTATGCGGAAAAAAAGGGCCACGTGGATATGTACACTTCATTAGTGCCACTACCACCCTTCTCAATTTTCATTTTCTTCAATTCTTGCATGAATTGGCTGCATAAATTGTGCAATTTTCGGGATATTTCATTGACATCCGTATTCAATTTACTCGCTATCATTTTTAAAGCTTCTTGTTTCATATTTCAATTTTTGTAATTCGGCGATTGAACGTTACAAAGGACCGAGTTTTCTTCGAACAAACAAATTAAAATTTGGGTTTCACTCGATGACCATACTTCCTTCTCCGCCATGACTCGCACTGAACTCGCCGAAAACGTCGAAACTGTTTGAAATTAGTGGGAGATATTGAGCAAGTGCGATTGAACGCGTTTAGATTTGCAATGCAAGTGGAAGTGTCTCAAATGATATTCCGGGAGTTTCTAGAAGCCAACTCGCGAGCTTAGATCGGGAAAAAAACTCCGGATGTGTTTAATTCTTCACGTTTGGCGCCTCTTATTCTCCAAACGCTCGACACATGTTCCTCATTTACAATTCCAAAGGGACCTAGAAGTTATTCCAATCAAGCAACTTATTCCGTAGAGGTAGCAGGTGGAATGAATTACACCATTACGATTATAAAATATAAATAATGAGGAATAGACAGTAGTTCGGTTTATGTCCCCTTCTCCATCAGTATGTGATAGTAATTAGACAGATGTTTCGTATAATTGTATGTTATTTTACAATACTTTAGACCAGGCAACCGGCAACTACTGACCCAGCAAAAAGAAAACCGCTAATCACGTGGTTAGTAAATATTATAATACAATGGGAATAATCGATTACGACATTTATATTAATTTCATAAACTCCTTGTATTCTTTCCGGATCAAATTCCAATAATATCGGTAATCTTTATCATTTTTGGTTTATTTTCATTAAAATAATTATACCTCATACCTTCGAAAACTTTGAATTTATAACAAAAAAAACTTGCCTCTTCCTTACTCCACCTTCCCTTGTTGATCGGCTTCCTGTGTTTGGTCATGTCATCATCCGAATCTTCTTTTTCGCTGTTATCGCTTATTACTTCCGTTTTTCTGCAACAAATGCATGGTTATAAAACAACTGCACAAATAGGATTAGTTGATATTCAGACACGGAAAAAGTAGATTCATTTGAATTTGGATCAATGAAAATGTTTCGATTACATAGTAGAATTTAGAAAAATCACATTTCGATTTCGACAAAATTGGGTAAATCTATAGATAATGAAGAAAAGGAATCAATTTTATCACTCATTGTTATTACCACCGATACCAAGCCAAACATTCAAATTTGAGAAATTAAGAACCGAATTTCCAAATAAGCATAGGACATGAATTGAGAATGCTTTTTAATTGGAATGATTTCATTAAAATAAGTGTTTCCTTTCAGTCCCCCACAAAAAAATATCAATATGTTTGGTATTTTTATTAATGTTTTCATTAGCTGACATTTTGACTTCGGTGTTTTATGTCTGTTAGTTAGACTGTTTTAGTTTTTGGGCGCCTGGAGATGGCAAATTACTTTGTCGAAATGAATCACCATATTCTTTCAAAGAAATGAATGCACTTCACTGTGGAGAAGATTCTTTTTATAATTGTTACTCCTAATGTGAACTATTGTCGAAATATGTTAAAGTTGTGACTGAAACGAATTTTTTCACTATTGGTTCACCCAAATGCTCTATTTTTTGATAATATGGAATCAATTATTATTATTTGACAATTCAACTTCTAATATTTTATAATATGAACTGAATATAATTTTTAAATATGTATCTTATTTACATTTATGGTATTTCAATAAACTGAAACAATTTAATATGGAAAAACTCCTTTAGATCAGTTTTTTATTTAGGAGTAGAAAAGGATATTTCCACATCTTGTACAAAGCAAATAATAATGTAGTTGGTTGAAAAATGTCTATGGAATGCACATAAAACTACTTGATTTTCAAATCATTCCAGATGAATTTACAAATTCATAATTCATTGTCGCCGGAATTATACAGGACGTTTCATTGGTAAATGTAATACGTTAACCTGATGTGGAGCTACCCTACACGAATGTTTAATTTCGCAAAAATTATTCAAAATCCACATTTTTCTGAAAAATTCTTGGAATTATTTATTAGAATATGAAAAAAAAAATACAAATTTTCCATCAGTACAACAGACAATTTTTTCCTTCAATTTCACTACCTATCGAATTAAATCTTTCGATAAAAATTATGATGGCGCAAATGTCGTGCGAGACACAGAAATCTACTGATCCCCATGGAAAATTTTCTGCTTTTTCCGAATATTCTTATCAAATTCCAATATTTTTTCATACAGGGTGTTGAATGTCAGCCTACGAGAATGTCCATATTCATGTAATACGGATATGGATTTTTTTATCAGTTCAACGATGAATTGATTCACCCATGGAAGTGTGTTTCACGTTCCAAATATCAATTGATCATACTGGATGGTTCAAAAATTATAAGCAATTGGAAGTATTGTTGAATACATAAATCACCCTGTATCTCGGCTATGAAGTTGAAAGGACCTACATATCATATAAAGGTTTTTTGGACTCGTCTAGGGTAGCTCTACCTCAGTTTAACGTAGGGACAATTACCAATGAAACACATATTGTATACACCTGCCAAATTTCAAATCAATGGGGCGATTGGAAGTGGAACAAATTTTGCTTCCTAAATTTTATTACCGACAGACGAACACACTTGTGGTAGGTGAAACTAAATGAAAGCTTGTAAAAACACAAGCTATCACAATATGAATACAAAGAAGACTTTGAAGACCAAAAGAAGATAAAAACTAGAATGTCAAGGAGGCGCTATGAAAGTTGGAGAAAAAAATATACCCCTAAATATACCGTAGCAAATTATACACAAAATGTTAACTTCCGTTCATTCCTTCCGTTCATTTCTTCTGTTTCAAATTATTTCACCAGACATCTGAACTTATTTCAGAAAAAAAAGGCAATTTACGTGTCCGACCAAGCGTTAGAAGGATTTCGTAGTAATTTCATCACCGAAAATATCGAAATCCTCGGTATTCGCAAGACCATCATCGGTCCCAGTTCAAAAAGGCAGACCAAGGTTCCATTTTACCACCCAAAAATTCCCACACGAATGAGTCACGACTTGTCTGGTGCCCTTCTGGAGAGAATTGTCTTTCGATTTCGCCTAATCCCGGACCGGAGGGACTAACTCAGACGGAAAAGGTGGCCGTCATAATGGAAAGTTCGCAAGCAGGAACACAATAGGATAAAATAGACGCCAGGTGCCAGGAAGAAGGAAGTCGTATTCGGCTTCTGCCTATAACTCACTGTGGATCATGAAAGACATTAACTGTTATCGATGTTAAGGATGAAATGAGTGAGGGGTTGATCGACGTCGATAAAGCGTTGGGAGCTCAAGCAATTAAGGTTCAGATACCGGGTTTTCATTAACTCGTTTTCAGAATTATCAATTATACATGGTCAATATGAACCACGACACTTGTAATGGGATATTTAAGATTATTTAAATTCATATTCTATTGACATCGCTCAGTCATTATAGATATGGAGAACATAAACCCCCTCTGAAAAGAACTATTAACTCCAATGTTTGGACATTGTCCTATTTATCATTATATTGTTTTACATTTATTTCTCTAAATTCCGAGATTCTTTATCACACCAACTTGTTGATTTGAAACGCAAACAAATTCGAAATCAATGCTTGACCGAACAATCAAGATGTTGGGAACCTTTCATTAGCTTTGTATCTCAGTGTCAGTTCAAACTGAAGTGTAAAACGAATAAAAACTTTAAGTGAGTTTCAAGAAATTTTCAAATCCTCCGATTCAGAAAACGAAACATATTTTGATGGTTTTCTCTTTCACGTATATCAACTTCATTCTTTTTTTTGTGTAACTTTGTATTTGAGTAATTCAGATTTTTTTTTAATTCAAATTTGTAGCTATTATACTTACTATTACTCATTGTTCTTCATATATCGAAAATGATATAAGTATAATATATTATATCGCAGTGCATTTGAATGGAAAGTTTTCAAGAGTTACTTGGGATTAGATGGTCCTGATACAGTGATTCTGATGAATGTGCAATAACTTCCCAGGACGTACAAAATTTCTGAATATAAAACAGGTTTCAATTGAAAATCCCTCATGCCAAATTTGGTAGACTTTTCAATCATGTGCGACTCGGCCCTCGTTTCCTATTCAAATAATAGAGGTTGTTCGTTCCAGAGTTGATGTGGCGATGATACAAATAGGACAAGAAATGATTTCGCTGCAAACTACAAAAGACCGGTCTGGGCTGTTTCTCATTAGATCTACACTACTAACACCTCAATCCATTTTATCAAGTTTTCGTGATGGTCATCCTGTACAGGGGTAATAATGAAATGAAGAATATATTTCTTCGAAGAATGAACCACTGTGAAAAACCAAACACAAAATTTGAAAATCTGTTCATCATGTTATCATTATTCATTCAGTCGAGAAGTAATTAATATTGGGTCGTATTTAACCGAACATCAAAGTTATATCGATATGATTTCCTAATATTTATCATGTGTCACCAAACCTCATAGTTGAGCACCAAAATTTGATTACCAAATTATTTATTTATTGAGCTTTGATGTTTATTTATATATTTCAGCAGCAATATATAATTGTTGACACCGCAAATCTTACTTGAACTCTAAATATTTGAGCACCAAATGAAACAAAAATCTGCATCATAATAACACATTTGGGCCCCAACAACACAGGCATAAAAGATTAAACATTCTATCACTAAAACTAAAAATACGTTCTAACGCTACAAAAAATATAGAAAACTGCAGCAAAAAATTTAAAAACCTTATTATATTCTATAAATCTCACGTATCCTACGTTTGTCTGAAATAAATTTCTCTGAAAGGAAGAGTTGCAAAAGCATTAATCATCATTCAACCTATATATTTAAAACATTGAAAATTGATATTATTCTCTATTAATCTTACATATATTATAAGTTTGCCTAAAATAAATGAACACCTTTCTGGAGCCTGAAACAGATATTTAGTTGCCAAGTCTCAGTTTAAAAAAAAATTGAAATGAATAATCATACGTTTGCCTGAAATAAATAAATATTATTCTCAACCATTATTATGGGGCACTGATAATTTTTGGGAAACATTATTTAGTTTGGTTTTTCGTTTTATTTTCAGCTCATAGAATTTTATTGGATATAATACATTAATTTTGGAGATTATTTGTTTTTTGGTGTTCACACTTCACATTAGGTACGACTTTAATATTCATGCTAACTTTTTAACATTTCAGGTGCTCATAAATTCTGTTTCTGGTTATGTTTTTTTGGTGCTCGTTTATTAATTTTGGTGGTCTGGTCATAGAAGAAATTTTTCTTCAAATCGGTTCATTTTTGGAAGAAATAAAATTTCTTGCGTGTGTATTATTAGTCTTTCCCCATGGAAAAACTAATTTTTTGGGCTACTGATGAAGACTATATTCAGAAATATTCGGAGAACTAGGTCAATATCCATCATTGCATCTCCTAGAATATGAACTCGGGACAGCACTCGACCTCAATTCCTACATAAAACACCTTTCATTGAACTCGTAGCATATAATCTTCAACCCTTCCATTCCCTACAACATCGATCTCTCGCATTTTCCCATAGGTAGGGCTGGCATAGGAATGTCCTATTTTCTATTATGATAATGAACTGGGGCGAGTCCAACAATGCAAAATATCTTATTGCGTCGCTTCGTATGGAATAAGACTCATTTTGAAAAGCCTTCTTGTATGACACAGATGGCAGTTTTTGATCTATGCGATCTTAGGGGTGTCTCGCGGACAAGGGGAGAAGTGTGGGATAAATTCATTAGTGTTTATTTATCTAAAGCCAGCAGAGGGATCGTAGAAGCCAATAGGGGTTTCCGCGATTAAATGGGGTTGACGGGTTGGACTGAATCTTCGCCTATATTGACTCTTCTCAGATAAGAACCTGTTTTTAAAATGAGCATTCTCGTAGTAATAAAAACACTGTCGATATGCTGGAAAAACTACTTTAAATTTTCGAAATTCGAATCACAACTGCTAAATACTGAAGGAATGAAAATTGATTAGTCATAAAATGCTCCATACTAATCACGGTCAATTTCAGAGTTTTCGAAGTCTAAATGTACCTTGGCATGAAGTTACTCAAATAATTTACCGCTTAAAATACCCTCGATATTGAAGGCAACTTCAAAGGTTATTTTTCATAGGGTGTTAGGCCTTATAGAATTATTCCTCTTTTCCAGCCATATCATGACGGTATAATTCAATAAGAGGGAACCCTTATTACTAGTCTTCAGTTGATGGAATACATTGACTTGATATAAAATTCTCGGAAGAAAAATTATTCAGAGTTTCAGGTGCTTGTTCGAAAGGGTGTGGGTGTTCAGATGTCGGATTATTGAACACAATCTAAAGCGATATAAATGAGACTTGTCGCTTGTCAACAGTTTCGAGTTAAACAGAACAATGTGTTAGATTTTATCTTATTTCAAGTAGAGGCAATATGTCACATTGTGTGAATACATTTTTGACTGTCCGAGTCAATGGTACTAGGAAAATGCTATTCACTAGTTCCCATATTTATAGGAGTGTATCTTCGAAGAATTGAAATGATGCAGGTCATTTGGTTCATTGTAAAAGCAAATCTCTTTGGGTTCCAGTACCTATGAAGGACCCTCTTACGCTTCGATACCTGTATCATGTATCAAGAGGATCAAGCAAGTTTCGTTACTCGTATTTTCTCCTGGAAAACCACAAAAAGACTTTGACTGAATTCTTTTACCCATATTAATTCAATTCCTGATATCTTTCAGATCTTTTTCTCTATGAGTACTACTCATACTATATCATTTCGTCAGGATGTCTGTATTTTTCGAATTTTGAGCCGAAATTGGTCTCAATCGACTATGTTCGACTCACTGATGACGAATCCGTCAGAAAATTCGAGTCTGTCCGTCCGCCCGTGAGCACGATAACTCTCGAACAGAACAACCTAGAGACTTGGAATTTTCAGTGTGGGTTCAGTTCCCGAATGCCTCGTTCAAGTTCGTTAATGGGCCAAATTCCACCAGGGGTTCCGTAAATATGGCCGTTCAAAGTTTTGTTCTCTTGATTAGGTACTTGGAAACCACAGATTCGATCGAGATGAAAGTTTGCACTCAAATGAAGAATGAGGTGTTCAAGCTACATGTGAATTTTGTCCAGATCGCATGACCAGAACCATAGAAACCATAGAAAATTATAACTTTTGAACGGAAACGCCTAGGGACTTGAAATTTTCAGGATAGGTGTGGATCTCGAATGTCGTGGTCACGTTTATCTATTAGCAAAATTATACTAGGGGTTCCGTAAATATGGTCGTTTGAAATTTAGTTTCCTTGATAATTTCAAAACTACAAATTCGATCGTGACGAAATTTTGTTTACTAATGGAGAATGATATATTCAAGCTACATTTCTCCAGATCTCATGACCAGAACCATAGAAACCATAGAAAATCATAACTTTCGAACGAAAGGCCTAGGAACTTGAAATTTTTGAGTAGGTTTGGATCGCGAATGTCGCGGTCACGGTCACCATAGAATGAGCAAAATTAGACTAGGGGTTCCGTAAATATGGCCGTTCAAAATTTTGTTTTCTCGATAATTTCGAAACTACGGATTCGATCGAGATAAAACTTTATATTTTAATCGAGAATATAATATATTAAAGCAACATTTTGTCCAGATCGCATGAACAGAACCATAGAACCCATAGAAAATTATAACGTCCGAAGGGAAAGGCCTAGGAACTTGAAATTTTCAGGGTAGGTTTGGATCGCGAATGTCGCGGTCACGTTCATCAATGAGCAAAATTAGACTAGGGGTTCCGTAAATATAGCTGGTCAAAATGTTTTTTTCCTGATAATTTCGAAACTACTGATTGGATTGGAATGAAATTTCACACCTAGCTGAAGAATAATGTATTCAATGCTATGTAGCGAATTATCGAAAACAACTTGGTCAGCTGAAGAAGTGACATGAAGTCTGGACTTTCGTCTAAGTCTGAGGCGCTCAAAAGCTCCTGACTTCACGGCAGTGCTTTTATAAATTTTTTTATAATATTTCAGTCCGGCCGGATCACATGTTTCCATCTATCAACGGAGACAACCGAAGGTTGGCCACTGGCATCGTTCGGTTTGTTCCTCGTATTTCCCATATTAAATTATATGTGATAAATTATACTCAACCCCCGATATGGGAGATTTTGGGCATTTCTCATTTGCCCAAAAGCAGTTTCATTTAAAAGTTATTTGTATGTTATATATGTATTCCTTTTGAATGAAATATTGATGTGTGTCTAATCAAGAGTTTGATCAATTTCATCTAGGGTCTCCTATTATGCAAGCTCTCAACGTAGAAAACGAGATTTCAACGATGCTGAGTGGCTATCCCTATCGAATTTTCAATAAAAAGGTATATCGGTGAATCTCATTCTTGTATCCCATGAATTCATATTTTTGACGAGGAGTCTGGAACATAAGTCATAAGTTGCTGAAGTGGTTGTATTTCATCTTCGAAATTTTTTCCGAAGAAGTATTGATTTCCGAAAAAAAAATTTCCATAGGAATCATCAGATCCTGTTTGAACTCTGAAAAAATTGTCCCGGACGTGAGGAAACAACTATGGACCAATCGCTGCTAACTGAATCGAATATGTACTTGACACAAAGTTGCTGTTTTGTTGATTTGCCAGTTAGATTCCACAGTGCTCATTACGTCACAAGAAGCCGTCATAACGATATCGTTTAAATGAACAGTTGAATTTCAGGGTTTCAGAACGGCCTTTATACGATTACATAAATATCTTCCAGAAATAATTTGAAGAGCAGTGACGTGAAGTGGGAAGCTTTTGCGCCCTTTTTTCTGTGTACCCATCAGCGTTCTGTCAGAATGACAAATAGTGTCATTTAATTTTCATAAACTTCAAAAGTTGGAAATCACCGAATTATATTGAATAGGAGGAGCTCAATTTTCTTGTTACGTGTAACTGCTATATAGATTGAAAAACCTGAATTTTCACTTGACTCTTTCAGTCGATTGAGAAAAAAAAGGTAATCCTCTAGTGATACGATACCCACGAAATTCCACATGTTCCTGCATGTTGTTATATTTTAACTATTTTATTAGTTGAATATAAAGTTTTTTAACGTCTGCAAATAAGAATGAAAATATATGTTTCAATGGAATGCAAACGGATACCTATTCAATTATCCGTCTGAATGCCATTAAATATATTTTCATTATTTCATTAGTTTCAATTTGATCGAATCGGTATTTTTCGGATTATTGAGAAAAAAATTATTAAAGCACTGCCGTGAAGTCAGGAGCTTTTGAGCGCTCGATGATCCACCTTGTAGATAGATTCGCATTCTTCAGTTTTAGATACCAATTGGAAATATTTTGACGGCTGTCGAAAAAAAATTTCAAGCTAAGGCGAAAATCCAGACTTCACGTCAGTGCTTTAGGTGACTAATTTTTTTTTTCAATAATTCGCTAGAATTTTTTACGGTATCTATTGTCTTAGTAATGCGATCTGGACAAAATTTCCCACGTAGTTTGAATACATTATTCTTCATCTATCTGCGAAATATTATTCCAATCCAATAAGTAGTTTCGAAATTATCAGGAAAAAAATTGTTTGAACGGCTATATTTACGGAACCCCTAGTCTAATTTTGCTCATTGATGAACGTGACCGCACAATTCGCAATCCGAACCTATCCTGAAAATTTCAAGTTCCTAGGCCTTTCCGTTCGGAAGTTATTATTTTCTATGGTGTATATGGTTCTGATCATGCGATCTGGACAAAATGTAGCTCGAATATATCATTCTCAATTTAAATACAAAATTTCGTAACGATCAAATACATAGTTTTGAAATCATCAAGAAAACTGCATTTCAAACGACCATATTTACGGAACCCATAGTCTTATTTTGCTCATTGATGAACGTGTCCTCAACATTCGAGATCCACACCTATCCTGAAAATTTCAAGTCCCTAGGCCTTTTCATTACAGAGTTTTCTATGGTTTCTATGGTTCTGGTCATGCGAGCTGAACAAAATTTTGCATGTAGCTTGAACACATTATTCTCCATCTGAGTACAAAATTTCACCTCGATCGAATCTGTGGTTTCGAAGTAATCAGGAAAACAAAAATTCGAGCGGCCATATTTACGGAACCCCTCGGCGAATTTTGCCCAATAACGAACTTAACCGCGGCATTCGAGATTCAAACCTACCATGAAAATGTCAAGTTTCTAGGACATTCCGTTAGAGAGTTATCGTGCATACGGCCGGACGGACGGACAGACTCGAATTTTTCGACGGGTTCGTCATCAGTGGGTCGAACATGGTCGTTTGAGACCATTTTCGGCTCAAAATTCGAAAAATACACACATCGTGACGAAATGATATAGCCCTCGTGTAAGAAGTACCTACGAGCGCTCAAAAAGCACTGCCTTGAACTCAGGAGCTTCTAAGCGCTCGTTTTTCCACATTGTAGGTAGATTCGCATCTGCTAGATTAGAAACCAATTGAAGAGATTTTTGACAGCTTAAAAAAAAATTTCAAACTAAGGCGAAACTCCAGACTTTACGTCAGTGCTACGTGACCCATTCTGTTTTCGATAATTCGCTAGAATTTTCTACGGTATCAATGGTTTTGATGATGTGATCTGGACAAAATTCGCATAGTTTGAATACATTATTCTTCACCCATATACAAAATTTCATTCCAATACAATCAGTAGTTTCGAAATTATCAGAAAAAAATATTTACGGAACCCCTAGTCTAATTTTGCTAATAGACGTACGCGACCTCGACATTCGAGATCCACACACATCCTGAAAATTTCAAGTCCCTAGGCCTTTCCGTTCGAAAGTTATAATTTTCTATGGTTTCTATGGATCTGGTCATGCGATATGGAGAAAATGTAGCTCGAATATATCATTCTCCATTTAAATAAAATTTTTTGTCATGATCGAATCAGTAGTTTTGAAATGATCAAGAAAACAACTTTCCAAACGACCATATTAACGGAACCCCTGGTCGAATTTTGCCCAATAACTTAACCGCGGCTTACGAGATTCGAACCTACCCTGAAAATTTCAAGTCTCTAGGTCTTTCCGTTCGGAAGTTACAAACTTCTATGGTTTCTATGGTTCTGGTCAAGCGATCTAGACCAAATTTGTATGTCAAGCATGTAGCTTGAACACGTCATTTCCCGTTTGAGTGCAAAATTTCATTTCTATCGAATCAGTAGTTTCGAAGTAATCAGGAAAAAAAAATTTCGAAAGGCCATATTTACGGAACCTCTGGTCGAATTTTGCCCAATAACGAACCTAACCGCATTCCAGATTTTAACATACCCGGAGAACTTTTCAGATCGTTCCGTTCGAGAGTTATCGTGTATACGGCCGGCAGACACTTTCGATTGAGACCATTTTCGGCTCAAAATCGTGAAGAAATGATATAGCCCTCGTGTAAGTAGAACGAGAGCTCAAAAAATTCAGATGGCCATATCTACGGAACCCTTCGACGGATTTTGCCCATTTAAGAACTTGACCAGCGCATTCAGACCTCGAACATACCCTGAACAGTTCAAAACTCTAGGCCTTTTTTTCTGACGAAATCGTGTTTACGGACAGAATATAATTCGACCACGAACTCTTCATGTATGAGCCCAACCTAATCGTTTAAGTCTGTTGTCGGCTCTAAATTCGAAAATAACATTTGAGCGAATTGCTAATGCTCTTATTCGAAAAAACAAGCGCGCTAAAAGAGTGTGGTAATGTAGATGGAGGCCCTTGATGAGTGGATAAGTTTCGTACAAAAATTAGTTGCAATCTAACTAACCCTTATACTTAGCTCCATAATATACTTCTTCTGAATTTGTTGAATATTACTGGGATAAAGGTAACCAAATGATGTGAGAATAATGAACACTTTATGTGAAATTTGCAGAATTTTTGATGTGGGGCCAGGTAGAAGTAAAGATAGACATCTTAGACAAGTTTGTAGGGATTACTTCGTTTCCTCATAAATAATTCACTTTCATTGTCATAAATGGCGTGCTATGGGATGAGGAAATTTATAGCCAAAAGGGGTCATCTTTGTGTTTTCATCAAGAAATAATACCAGATTCCTACTAGCGTCTTGACTACCAGGAAATGAATGATGAAGAAACCCAAAGCTTTCCTGACCTTACCCCTCCTCAATGAATATGATAGTCGTTAGTACAGGTAGAGAGGATCATAGTTCCTACTGAAAAAAGTCTAATTTTTCATTCCAATCTGATGATAATTCCTCATGCATTTATCAATTTTTTTAATTTGTTTCAAATGTGGGTTTAGTTGAATTATGGTGATAAAATATTATGAATCAATAGTTTTTGCGTCCTTGTTTCTATTATCAAGAGCGTTATTATTTTGCCTAAATGTCTGTAAGTTTTGAATTTGACTGATCACTCTGGCGATGAATTTAAACGAACGCGCAAAAGCTCTCGACTTCACATCAGTGATTTACGCGAGCCACAAACAATCAAAAGGCACATATATTATGTATGTGTTAGTTATACATCGATGTAAAGTTTTAGTTAATATGGAACTTCTAGCCCGGATGAAAATGTTGAAACAGTGTTCGAACTCGATATTTCATTGAGACAGCAGGAAACATTGAATGGAGGGAAACAGCACAGAATCAAGGTACTCCGGAAAGGGAACACTATGACTTAACGGAAACACTGATCGGTTTAACCCGATTAATTGTCCTTTATGAAAATGACAAGAAGGAAGTGTCGAAATCTTTCTCCTCCAACGATTCAACTGGTTTTTTCTATGAAATACACAACCAATAAGCATATTTGGAAGTTATTCACGTTAGAATGATTCGCTGACCCAATTTAGCGTTATTTTGCTATTGGCGTTGGAGTGGTCAAACCCACGGGGACACAGGGATGTAAAAAATGACATTGACTTGTAGTCCATATATGGTTCGTCATTTTTGCCGGGCATGTATCCCCGGCCTAATAATGATAGAAGCTTAACCTACAGCTATTCGTAAAGATATTGCATACCTGCAGTTCGATTCGCAATAGTGACGCGAATTATCACCACTCGTTCACTACCCACAACACTTGACTTGAGAGCTCCTCTTCTTCAGATGACACAGGACTGAATTTCAGTAAATTGTATCTGTAGTTACCTAAGGACGAAAGAAGGGAGTGGGGGTGCGGTTACCCCAGCCTTACAAATCTCGAGAAGATACAGAACGAAGTGAAATTAAAATTAAAATAATTTTTTTTTGTTTCGACATAATGAATATCTATTCCGATATTCATATCTATTCATGGATATAATCCATTTTTATAATACTCATTTCTGATAACCGAGGGGGCTTTTTCAATTTCAATGACAGGCGGTTCGCCACTGTTCAAAACAAATTCCGCAATTTCCTTATTCTCGAACGCCCTAATCTCAGTTTTTACAAAAATTTCTATTCCTATTTCAATATTCCGAGAGAAATTTTCATTTTGAAACAAAACCAAAATTATCATCACCCGTACTTTATGTATTCAATCAATCGGAAACAGGACTAAACAATCGAAGATTGATTTTTGGGTCGTTGTAATAGAAAAAGGTTTTTCAGTCATGATCAAAGGCGATCTGAATCGCTTTTTAACAATCGGTGTTCCAATGTCCAAATCGTTGGGATGAGCTTGAAGGAGCCAACACCCAACAATTGGCGAGTTCGATTATTGGAAAAATACCACAACTTTCCGAAGGATGAGAAGAGCGGTTCGATTCTTTTTCAGATTTTTGTTCCTGTTTGAACACTGCGAAAATAGCGCCGGGTGTGACGTGATAAGTGCTGACCAATCGCCGATGTTGACATCGATTATTCTTGACAGAAAACTGTTCTCTGTTTTGTAGATTGGCCAATCAGAGCTCAGAATGCTTATTACGACATAAGAAGCCGCCATAACGCTGTTGCTCAAATGTTTCATTGAATTGAAAGGTTTGAGAACGGCGTTCATTCGAATCTTACATAATATACAGCTCCACAAGAGTTAGGGATATCGTATTCAATCGTTTTTAAAAGTATGTAATCTTCGAGAAAATCGCTGTAAAATCATTTAAAACTCAATAACAACTTGAATCGTTTGAGAGAGGTGAATCTAGGTTCTAGACGTCCATTAACACGTGACCATAAGCGTCAAAGACTGGAATGGGGAAGGCAACATATCAATTGGAACGATCAATGGCGTAGTGTCCTTTTCACTGATGAATCCAGATATGGAAGATTTTCAGATTCTCGAAGAATAAGGGTATGGACAATCCCACGCATACCTCGTAATCGTCGCCATGTCGAAGAAGTCCATCCATTCCGAGGGGGTAGTGTTATGGTATGGGCCGGGATATGTTTCAACGGGCGCACAGATCTACACATTTGTCCTGGGAATATGACCGCCTTACACTATAGGGAGCATGTCATTGACAAATTTTCACCAAAATTTTCCAAATTTTCACGCTTCTATTGGTGAAACTTTTCAATTTCTAGGCGATAACGCTAGACCGCACCTTGCAGCCAAAGTTGAGAATGCGCGCGAGGAGCTTGGTATTCCACATTTACCAATACCTCCGCACTCACCAGATTTGAATTGCATAGAACATGCATGGGATATGCTCCAAAGAAGATTAGATAATCATCAACCTACCCCAGAATCCTTAAATGATCTGAGAGAGCTTCTGCCCCGTTTATGGAACCAAATTCCTCAAGAAATGTTCAACAACCTCGTGTGTAATATGCAAAGAAGATGTCAAGCTGTTATTGATGCCCGTGGAGGCCATACATTGTATTGATTGTCTTAAAATGCTTGAATTCTCTGGGAATGAAATTTCGTTATTTTACTCGATTTTACTTAACCACCCTGTATACGCTGCAGACCTACAGGCTAAAATTAATTTGCAACTTGAAATCATATTGATATGAATTTTCATCACAAAAATCTGATTTTAACTATATTTTTTCGCACTTTAAGTCAATATCCCTAACTCATGTGGAGCAGTTTATTTCATAGGAAAAACTATGAATACATAATATGTTATAACTATGTTTCCACTACAAGCACATTTGAATCAAATTTTCCCTATTGGCGCAATGCTCATCGGGAAAATTATGAAAATCACTGCCGTGAAGTCAAGAGCTTTTGAGCGCTCGTTCATCGACCTTGTAGGTAGATTCGCATTTTCCAGTTTTAGAAACAAATTCAGAACACAATTTTTGATAGCTGTCAGAAAAATTTCCAAACTAAGGCGAAACTCCAGACTTCATTGATTTTTTTTTTCGATACTTCGCTAGAATTATCTACGGTATCCATGGTCTCGGTAATGCGATCTGGACAAAATTTCGCACGTAGTTTGAATGCATTATTCTTCATCTATGTGCAAATCAGTGGTTTCGAAATTATCAGGAAAAAATATTTTAACGGCATTATTTACGGAACCCCTCGTCTAATTTTGCTCATTGATGAACGTGACCGCGATTTTCGCGATCCAAACCTACCCTGAAAATTTCAAGTCCATAGGCCTTTCCGTTCGGAAGTTAGAATTTTCTATGGTTTCTATGGTTCTGGTCATGCGATCTGAAGAAGAAGTAGCTTGAATATATCATTCTCCATTAGTATACAAAATTTCGTCACGATAAAATCTGTAGTTTTGAAATTATCAAGGAAACTAAATTTCCAACGACCATATTTACGGAACCCCAAGCCTTATTAAGCTCAAAGATAAACTAGACCACGACATTCGAGGTTCACACCTAACGTGAAAATTTCAAGTCCCTAGGCCTTTCCGTTCGAAAGTTATAATTTTTTATGGTTTCAATGGTTCTGGTCATGCGATCTGGACAAAATTTTGCATGTAGCTTGAACACGTCATTCTCCATTTCAGTGCAAAATTTCATCTAGATCGAATCTGCAGTTGCGAAGTATCGAATCAGAAGAACGGAACCCCTGGTGGAATTTTGCCCATCAAGAAATTAAGCCGCGGCATCTGGGAACTGAACCCACAATGAAAATTTCAAGTCTCTAGAGTCTAGGTTGTTTCGTTCGAGAGTTTGTGCTTACGAACGGAGGGACAGACTCGAATTTTTCGACGGATTCGTCATCAGTGAGTCGGGCCTTGTCGATTCAGACCATTCGGCTCAAAATTCGATAAATACAGACATCGTGACGAAATGTATAGCCCTCGTGTAAGTAGGACGTGCGCCCAAAAATTAGTTCCGACATTTGTAAGAATTATAATTCGATTTATTTGTCTCCACTTGGTTTACATCAAAATATCTTACAATAAACATATTGGGGTTATGTTATAACACATTAAACCCAGAAATCCACAGGGTGTTTCATGAGTCGATGGCCATAGCCTAATGGTGAATGCCATTTGTCCTCAAATTCAATATGTAGTTTCAAAATAATCTAATGCTTGATTGTGCATACTTTTAATTACTTCTTCACGCAGCGTGTTACACTCAGTTGGTGCTGAGGGTTTAGAATACAAAGGAGTTGAACAGAAAGTTATAAAATTCAAAATTTCAGCAAGAGACAAGAAAGGACTGAAATCAGGACCGCATTCCAAAAATATCACAAAACATATGAATTCGCTACTCGCTTTAAACAAGTGTGCCATTCATAACGAAAATTGAATTCCTCAGATTGAATTATGTGTTTTTTATGGCAATAACGACACTTCTCTAAGCGATGTAAAAAATATAGATTTTGAGGCTTGAAAGATAAACCACGATATTCTGAGTACTGCCCTGAAAATATTGATATTACGTGAGCCATTCGTAAGTAATGATTTATATTAAACAATGATTTCTAATTCACGTCTGTGATCACGTAAGTGATACTGATACAAAATGATCATTTTTGAGCGCTCGTACTACTTACACGAGGGCTATGTATATAGATTTCAAAACTACGGATTCGATCGTGTCGAAATTTTGTATCTTAATGGAGAATGACATTTTTTCCATATCGCATGACTAGAACCATAGAAACCATAGGAAATTATAACTTTCGAACGGAAAGGCCTAGGAACTTGAAATTTTTAGTGTAGGTTCGGATCGCGAATATCGCGATCACGATCATCAATGAGCAAAATTAGAGTAGGGGTTCCGTAAATATGGCCGTTCATAATATTTTTTCCTTATAATTTCGAAACTACTTACTGGATTGGAATGAAATTTGGCACATAGATGAAGAATAATGTATTCAAACTACGTGGGAAATTTTTTCCAGGTCGCATTACCAAGACCATACATAATTCTAGCGAATTATCGAAAAAGAAATTGGTCACCTAAAGCACTGACGTGAAATCTGGATTTTCGCCTTAGTTTGAATTTTTTTGACAGCTGTCAAAATCTTTGCAATTGGTTTCTAAAACTGGAGAATGCGAATCTACCTACAAGGTGGATGAACGTGCGCTCAAAAGCTCCTGACTTCACGGCAGTGCTTTTCGTAATTTTTTATCCAAATACCGCAACGGTTAATATATACGACTTAATATCTATGTCGATATCTTTGTGAAATTACGCCAAGTGTCCACTTGGACCCTTCAAGGATTCACGCTCGAGTGAATAAAATACAAGAAAAGGACCCCTTCCTGTCTTTGTTTCTACTTTTGAAGGATAATGTTAATGTATTTAACCGGATGTGCATGGTAACAAATTATAGGACGATCGTCATCCGTTATAAGAAAGCCTTCCTTAGATATAATAGGTCTTATAATATATAAGATGTTTTTTGGGGTGAGCAGAATTTTATCTGAAATTATCACATACAGGAAAGTTGTATTACTCTTGGTATGCTTTTCCTATAAGGTAAGGTGGAATTTCAATAGCGTCTTTTCAGAGGAGGTTTGTCAAATATATTTGTATATTTTACTTCAATTTTTTTTTGCATATTCATTGAAGGGTATATCAGGTATAATAGTCAAAATATTAAAACTTTTACAAGTTTTGTAAAAAAATATTTTTTCTATTGTAGGTAATTGCTCCTTCCCGACGAGAGAGGGGAACTGCAATCAGACTTTAAATTATACCTTATTGAGATATTAAGTCGGGGAAACGCATTACATTTACAATGGGCCTTAAAAAATTCTCGTTCTACTTACACGAGGGCTTTATCATTTCGAGACGATGTCTGCATTTTTCGAATTATGAGCCGAAAATGGTCTCAATCGACAAAGTTCGACTCACTGATGAGGAATCCGTCGAGAAATTCGAGTCTGTCCATGCGGCCGTATAAACGATAACTCTCGAAAGAAACGACCTAGAAACTTAAAATTTTGAGGGTAGATTCGAATCCCGCGGTTAAGTTCGTAAATATGGCCGTTCGAAATTTTGTTCTCCTGATTACTTTGATACTACTGATTCGATTGTGATGAAATTTCGCACTCAGATGGAGAATGACGTGTTCAAGCTACTTGCGTCCAGATCACATGACCAGAACTATAGAAACCATAGAAAATTATAACTTTCGAACGGAAAGGCCTGGGGACTTGAAATTTTCAGGATATTTGTGGATCTCGAATGTCGCAGTCACGTTCTTCAATGTACAAAATTAGACTAAGGGTTCCGTGAATATGGTCGTTTGAAATTAAGTTTTCTCGATAATTTCAAAACCACGAATTCGATCGTGACGAAATTTGTATTTTAATGGAGAATGGTTTATTCAAGCTACATGTTTTCAAGATCACATGACCAGAACCATTGAAAGTTATAACTTTCGAATCTACCCAAAAGGCGGATGAACGAGCGCTCAAAAGCTCCTGACTTCACGACAGTGCTCTTCATCAATTTTTTTTTTAATATGTTTGAAAACCAGTACCACTGAATGTGGATGAGTGTATTTACGCGTAGCACGTGTTATAATAGTAATATAATATAGTCGTTCAGATGAAAATCTTTCTCAGGATTAGGTGAACGATCCAATCATCAGTTCACTACAACACGTTACCCATTTCCTAGTTCAACGTCCAAGAAGTCAAAGCTCCCACATACACCCTCGACAGGTGCATATAGGTAAGTGGGCATATGGTGGTTAGGACCACGTGCCCTAGAGTTAGATGGATGGGAATTGAATTCACTCTCCTTTTATAATTCTAAATCTTCAGACAACAGTTGGCTGACACCGGAGGATGCACGATTTATTGAAGAAGTAAAACTGGGGCACAAGTGTATTAGGTACCGGCAGAAATCGGATAGGTTGGATCTGATGAAAGGGTGAAATTGATTTATTGTATGTTCTCGTTGTTTTCAGGGATAGGTACGGGATCATTTTGGTGTAGGCTTTTATGTGCTAGCAGGTTTCTCAATTATAAGAGAATTTTTCAAATCGATTATGATGCAAAGCTTTGAATTTGATGAAACAAAAATTATTTAACTCTCAAGTAAAAGTAATCTCCGCCCGAGAACGAAGAAATACAATTTGAGGAAATCGCATCATTTCTATGCGACCGTCTTGGGAAATGCCTTTTAAAGGTAAGCGCACATACATTGGCATCGGACGGCGGCACGGAACAGGAAATAATACTTTCGATGAAATTGAATGGAGCAGCGCACATATGTACAGACGGCAGGCATCGAATTTTAAAAACCCGACGAGAATTGGAGAACTAGAATTCAAATCCGTCCGACGCGTACCGTGCCAGCTGATACCGACAATATGCGTGCGATACCAATAAGAGTTTGCCGCTGCATCGTCGGCATTCTGATGTGCGTGTGGTCATAGGAATAGATAGAAAAAAGAGTTTTCACGAGAATTCAATCATGTTCTTTATTAATGGTTTCTTTCATGGATTCCAATGAAGAATTTAATTTAATACGCGTCATTCAGAAGTAATTGAAAAACTTTTTTTTATCGTTCATCGAGTCCAAAATAAATGTACATACATATATATTCTTCAAGAATATTCATTCTGCTGCGTATTTCATGAATGCACATTCGTCTACGTTCCCTTCGTTTTCGAAAATTTCAATCTTTCAGCGCATCGCTTGTTCCTCGCCGCTTGAATACATATTCGCAACATACTTTAAATTTGTCCGACGATGCCAATGGGATATGTGCGATACCCTGGTAAAAAAATCCGTAGAGCTCTTTCTGTTCCGTACGTACCGATGCCGATGTATGTGCGCTTAGCATTCGGATCACTCTTGAACGCCTGGATTATTTGCTTGTCGTTATAACCTCAATTTATAATACCATTTCCAGATCGCATGACCAGAATAATAGAAACCATAGAAAATTATAACCTAGGGGTTGGAAATTTTAAGGATACATACGTGGGGATCTCGGATGTCGCGGTCACGTTCATCAATAAGCAGAATTAGACCCGATTATTTCGAAACTACTGATTGAATTGGAATTTTGCACATAGATGAAGAATAATGTATTCAAACTATGTACGTGCGAAATTTTGTATAGATAGCATTACCAAGATCATAGATACCGTAGAAACTTCTAGCGAATCATCGAAAAAAATATTAGTCACCTAAAGCACTGACGTGAAGTCTGGAGCTGTTGCACGCTTGTTTCAATTCATCGCCAAAGCGGTCACCCATAACTATTCTATGAAAATTTGTCATGAGGTGAAACTATAGCGAGACTGTAAAACCAAATACACATCATGAAACGAACCTCGAAAGTGACGAATAATTTTATTTTATTTTCATAAACTTCAAGAGATGGAATCACCGAATATCCAATATCCTCAACGCCATATCAAAAAAACTCGATTTTCTCTTTACGTGGAATATTTGAGAAGCTGAATTCCTACATGACTCATTTCATGTAAGCACAAAATTTTAGCAGGATATGGCGGATTTGTTTCCTTATTTTGAAACGATCCTTACACGCACCTTCGTATCGTTATCTCACAACTCGATCGATTGAGAAGAACATCCGATGGCCATATCTACGGAACGCTTCGGCGTATTTCGCCCATTAACGAATTGAACTGGCACATTCAAACCTCGAACTCACGTGTTTGCGGACGGCCGGACAGAATTGGAATCAAACCTAATCTTTGAAAGCCATTATCGGCTCAAAACTCGAAAATTACAGATATTTAGGCAAAATGATAACGCTCTTGTCCATAGGTAGTAACAAGCGCGCAAAAAATGATACTTATATGTGGATGAAATCCTATGTAACTTGTGGAAATCAAAAGAATTGAAGTTAATTCATTATTACTTATTCATTTATTATCATCATCATTATACCCCTCAGGCATAGAAACATGGCATATACAAGACCCAAATAATACAATCAGAAATTCAACAAACCATAAACAAAAAACCTGAAATTCAACTGGAAAACGAGACAGCGAGAATAACTGCGAATGTGCATGAGAAAGAAAATTGCAGACAATCGACTTCAAAGACAAGTTTGTTGGATTTGGATAATAGTAAATTCGGAAATTTATATAAAATAATTGATTCCTTTGAACTCTCAAATAAGATATTTTTCAGAACATGAACAACTCTTTTCAATTTTGTCGGTGTAGACCAGGCCATATAGCAGATAAAGGGTCATTCTGTGACAAAAATCGTAGAAAAAAGTGGGGGTACGTGGGGTGGTCCTTGGATGTTTAGTGATATGTTTCGACTAGCAAATATGATTACTTTTCTTGTAATTTCGAAAAAACACCACAAGAACAGTGTTTTTTTTTTAGTTTTTTGCTTATAAAATCTGAACCATTGAAGCGAAGCTGACACTTTCAACAAGAGAATTGTGGAGAATGAAAAGACGAAGATAATGAGTGCTAGTGCAACTCAATCAGATCTTTATTACAGTAGGAAAGCCGGAAAAACCATGAAAATCGGCCGTTTTCGAAGTCGTAGCGCTGTGAAAGTAGTAGTTGATAGGTACTTTGAGTGTGTTTAACCAGGACGTTGTCGGATTAATAGTTTTCGCGAAATTGCGATTTGAATTATTTCAGGCACCATTTTCCGGAAGGGTTAGATGCGTCGGAAGTTGTCCGATTCAAATTTACAGAGCAGATTTTGAAAGTAAAAGTCTAGTAGTACAGAACTTCAATCTTGATTTTCCGTTAAAACGTTGCAAAATAGGTTAAAAATACGTGGAAACATGATCAAAACCGGACCAGTGCTCCATCGGGGACGAATAGTGGGGGTAGCCAGCCGACGGAGGGAAATGCGTACTGCGGCCGGGCGCAAATCTTTACATTTATACCCCCACTACTCGACTGCAATCGAGCGCTCGGTTGGTTTTGGCCATGTTTGCACGTTTTTTCACCTATTTTGCAACATTTCAACGAAAAACCTATATTGACATTTTGTAGTACTTCACTTTTAATTTCAAAATTCATTTTGCAAATAAAAATCCGACGCATCCAGCCCTTCCGGAAAATAGTGCCTAAAATAATTCAAATCGAAATTAGGCAAAAACTATTTATCCGGCAACGTCCGGAATGTGCACAATCAAAGTACCTATTAACCACTACTTTCATCTGGAAAACCATCTTTACGACTTTGAAAATGGCCGAGTTATGAATTTTTGAAAAAACGTTGCTTTTTACGGTATTTCCGACTTTTCTAGGGTAATAACGATTGATGACACTTATTTTCTTCGTCTTTTCATTTTCTACATTTCTGTTGTTGAAATGTTTCAGCACCGTTTTTTTGTACTTATGAATGTCCGGGGTAATCTCCGAAATTGCTGCACCGATTTTTGCTGTCATCAGATTCCACTCCTATTCGTTATAAATTTGATAGGTTCAGTTGAGTTGTATGTAACAGTGCAGGTTTAGACCCATAAATGTCCAAAGTTTATATCATGGTCAAGTACACTTTCGTGTAGTACATCCAGAGATCTTCTCAATCCCTTTTAGAATTGTCAACCCCTGCGGAGCTGGGGCGGGTAGGCTGGATTATAATGAAACTTTGCAAATTTCACAAAAAGGTTTACTGTTTCCGCAATTCGTTGGCTCTATTTAGATTTTACGCAATTTCTCACTTTTTTATGAATTACATAACACTTCTAAAATGTCTCAATTTTTTTTTAAGCGCTCAATTCCAAAGACCTTATTGGATAGTTATTATTCTCCGTCTTCCATGCTCTTATGCTTTTCGATATACAATATAGGGCCTCAACCCCGTCAAACACGTAGTCGACGTGAAGCCACTGAAATTCCACCAAAATTATTCAAATGACACCTTTTGAGGCTTCATTCCTTCCACACTTTCTCACAGTATCTAAAAAAAACTTGTTAGACTCGTGAGACAAAAAAAAACTTCACGATCTTATGGGCTGAGAGCTTCGGTAGTGGTGGCAACCCATAAAAAAATAACAATTGAAATTGAACAAGGATGAAGCTAGGTCTCTGAGGATATTGATCGGTGTATACCAAACCATCTGCCAAAGGGGGCTCTAAGGGACACCTGCCCTGCCTGTATTGTGATTCTTCACATGTGTATTTTATATTTTACATCACCGCTAGTCATACACTCATCATAGCGTTAAAGTATATGAGGTTACAGGATAGGTAGAATATTCGCATTGATATACCTAAGGTAAGCAATTGAGGAACTATCGCGTGAAAAATTTGGGAATTTTTGAATGGGCCCATATGCAGTGGGAAATAACTTTTGCGCGCTTGTTTCTATGAGAAAGGGCGTTATCAGTTAGCTAAATGTGTGTAATTTTCGAATTCCAAGGGATAATGGTCTCAAACTCAGGTTGGACTCACAGATGGGGAATTCGAGGTCAAATTCAATTCTGTTCCTCGGTAAACACGATTACTTTCGAAAGAAACGGCCTCGATTTATGTATGAAGATCTCAATGACTTAAGAAGCTTATATCTAAACAAGTCATCTCGAAACATGCATATCATTTTTGAAGACCTATACGACGATACCACACATGACAATTAGTTCTGATTTTTTCTTCATTCTTGCATTTTTTGTAGTATGGCGAGTGCCTCCCATAACTTTTTTCGTGAGTTTACCACATCATTCTGTGGAGGTTCAGAGAAGACAAATTTCAACCATATTGAGCCTATAGTCCCCGAGTAAAATGGCTGTGACATACGGACGGACAGAGACACAAACATGAAAAATCATACAGGTTCCGTTTTTGCTATTTCGGGTACGGAACCCTAAAAATTTGACTGTTCTACGTGAAAAAAAATTGAGTTTTTCAGATATGGTGTTGATAATTTTGATATATGTAAGTACTTATTCCATATAAACGCGACGTTTCCGATCTGATGTTGGGTAATTTCATATATTCCATATAATTCGTTGATTCCTTCTCATGAAGTATTAATTTTATAAAATGAAATTATTTGTCGCACTATAGGCCGGTTTGGTTCACAGAATCTGTGGTTTGTTTAATAATATTCGGTTTGAAAGTCTCGATACATTTTCACCTCATGTCGAATCAAAATGATCATAAATTAGTAAATTTTGCACAAAACATTTTAGAAACCCAATATTATTTAACATCGCTGTCGCAAGTTGTGTCGGTTGAACTACGGTTTGATCAGTATTTCAGAAACCAGGAGTGAGTGTGATATGTTTTGAACCCAAGCAGCATTACGCGTGTTCAGTACCTGGATGGACCGCTCTGGCGATGACTTCAAGTGCGTGCTTTTAAAATTTTACATTGAGAATTGGTGGCTCACGAATAAAACAGGCTGTGCACATAATGCTATTGTTCCATCAACATTAAGTGATGCATAAAAAAGTCTGGCGCAATATTAGAAAAACAAAATATGTATGCGCAATGTATGGCATTCATTGAAACAATATCTGAGTGACGAATGAAAGTTGCTTTCTATGAAATTCTAAAAAAAGCACCGACGTGAAGTCAGTAGCTTGTTTACATCCATCTACAGAGTAGTCATCCATCCAGGTACTGAACCCGAAAAACGCTGCTTATGTTAAAATCATATAGAAGAATAATATCATTTTACATTCTCGACGCTTCAGAAGATCATCTAGCGTGAAATTTCACATGAACCTTATTGTCGTTATTTTACAACTACAAAATTTTCAATTCGACCCCATTTTCTAATCATTGAAACCTACGAAACCCTCCGGTTGAAGGGTAGGCCCACAGAATTTACTGGCTATGCACATAATAAAAACATAATTCTGGCATTTTATTCATCAAAATTGTTTGAGTGCTAGCTTGCCCGCCAAGTGAGAGCACACTTTCTTCTCAGATAAAATATGAAGGCGCACAAAAATCGCGGGTTTCAAAAAATACTTAGGTACATATTTACGGATTTTGGCACGATCGATTATGCCGAGATGATTGTGCTACTTTGATGTGGGTGAGCCAACCCAACACCACCTAAATAATATTTACATGGTTATGGCGAATTCAGTATTTATGCATCAATTTGGAGTTCAATTCGAATCCCGAAAATCGCGTGACGAAGAGTTCGAACTTTCCCACGAAATACCTCCCTGATAATAAATAGAAAAGAAAACCTAATCCGCGTAGCGCAGAGTGGTACAGGTAATTCGACGAGTCCTGTTCCCGTTTATAAAATCTTTAATGATTAATCCTATTCAGTTCCTGAAATAAACTATAAGCTGAAGGGGTGCACAGCTAGCCAATAGCGTGCACACAAGAATCGCCCCTAAAATGGCCTATAGGAGATGCTCCCCATTCCCCTAGCGACCCATACAATCGGACCCCACTAGGAAATGATCATCCGCTATCGGTGTTCTGTGATGCAGAAAGGAAGAAACGAAAGAGGGTATCTTGCTCAAAATAAGAAGCTTCCTGGGAAAAAGTAAGGAAACATAGTTGAATTTTTATGCCTGATTATTGCCTTTTCCATGTTGACATTCCATTCAGGACTCGGGTTCGAAACAAGGCTTTCAACTTTTCTCACATAGATATTTCTTATACTGAAGTACAAAAATAAACGTCACCATAGGATTCCCTCACTACGTTCGGCGGGTGAACCCAGGCTCGCCATGAAAAGTGATACTCCTCCTCCTTATGAAATAATATACTATTTTGTGCGTAGAGACAAGACGAAGTTTTACGATTGACGCTACTCTTTAATATTTGCGTGCGGAAAAAAACCCTGCTATTCCTTTTCGCACGCATATGTTCGTTACTTTTCCGAAAAGTGTGCGGGAAAGTTATACTTTAGGATATGAAAACGGTGTGGGAAAGTAGTTAGGAACGGTTGTAAGAAAAATGAATATCACGTCCACTTACTCGCGGTTCTTCAGATGGACTTCTCAGAGCGCTAGAAAGCGAAGATATTACCGAATATAGATCATTTTTTAAGAGGACTTCACGGACTGTTTAGTTATATACATCTTGGTAGGGGGAGTAGCCACTCGGCCCAGCGAATCAAATGCGTGTAGTCGCTGACTCGGTCAGTATTGTTGTTCGACCGAGTAGCAAAACGAGATTCTTAGTCGAGAGCTCGTCACGTCATGTAAAGAAGGCCTAAAGTGCGCCACACACGCTGAAACATGCTGCGATACCTTTCATCGACTCCAGGATTCATGAAACTTGCATCAGTTGCACAAGCGCCCACTCACATCGAAACCTGTTGCGATGCCTGAATCGACTCGATACAAATCAAATCAAAAATAAAAATATGTATTTGTTGACATCTTCAAAATCCATAGTAACCAAAACAAATAGCAATAGTTCGCAAAATAATCATAGTAACCATAATAATATCGTCTCTCGTCTTCGCATCGATGCAACTCCATCCACATTTTCTATGGCACTATAAATCACTTCATTCCAATACTAATTTCGATATACCGAAGAAGTCCATTTATTGCAAAAAGTTAACACCTGCTATAAATTTGCCATTACTGAACGACTCGGTTTACCACCCTCGTAGACTAAGCTCATTGAAAAACCACAAAATACTATTAGTTTACAGTGCCATAAATGGAAGAGTTTGTGCCCTTCTATAAGGCAGATAGCTGGCACGAGCCATCGACATCCTGAAATAATCTCTTTTTCCTATTGTCCCTTTATTTGCTTCCATAAACACCAAACCGAATCCACCACGCAGATGCACCATCCGGTTGCAATGGCCCCCCGCACATAGCTCTCGTTTCGTTTGGGAACGGCAGACAGCCAACGCTGTGCTAATGACGCAGCTGCCAACACCCCCGTGTAGTCCATGCCATATTGCAAGGGGTTGATTGGATACTATTATTTTCAACGCACAGTTTATGCGCGAATTCGTTGTTGCGTGTGACATTTCGGTACTATGAATACGTTTGACATTTTCAAATTTCCCTGGACATTTATAAGGAATATAAGGATTGATATGCAGCATCCAGCCACTCATGAATGTTGCCATCTATGGAACAAAGAAAATACCCTCGTTATCTTAGATGCTCACTTCTATTAAATAGATCCTTCTGGAAGGCAGAGTATAATCAATGTCGCATTTCTAGTATTTTGAAATACGCACGATAATAGACCATTCGTGCACTCGATATTCAGAAAAAAGCTGCCCATCTCGTAAAAAAAAAATCGTACTTATGAAAAGATCCCAAGGGGCTCGAACCTACAACTTGTAGAGATAATTCATCTTCAATGAACACAGTATCGTTATAAAACAGATTTTATGAATGTTTCTCTACGTATAAGGCTGCCATCCGTCCGGGTTTCCCCGGATTTGTCCTAGTTTTTAGGGCGTCCGGGGAGCGTCCGGGCCGGATTTTATTTGTTGTCCGGGTATTGCAATTTTCAAGTAGAACCGTTTTTCCGCTTGGATCCCGGTTCGAAACTATTTCTAAAACATTTTGTAGTTGACGTCACCAGTTGGTGTATCGATAAAATGCCATAATTTCAAAACGGTGACGTCCCACCATTCAAATCTTTACAAAACGCACGAATTAACGAATCCATGATGAAATCAACAAACATAACCAATATTCTTTAAAAAGCTGTTTTCGAAAGCGCTCAGAAACCAGTCTATGCATGTCATAAAAGTACGAACTGCAGTTCGAACTATCCCAAAACTTGTTTTCGAACCGGAGTCAATTGTTTCAAACTATTTGGTGCGTGACGCCACCATTTCGACGCAAAAATACGAATATTTCAAAATGGACGAAATAGTTTTGAAAAATCGTCGCGCGAAAAATATCTTTCCCCGGTAGAAATATCTTTTTTTTCTTCAAAATAATGGTTTTTACTACATCATGTTGCGTTTCTGTGTAACACGCTCAAAAATTAATCAAATCCATCAGTTCCTTCATAGTAAAATATTCTTCATTGAAATACCAATAGATATACAGAAAATACCAATAGATATATGAATAACTGTTGTCATTTTCTTGGAAAAAAATATCCCACTTCAAATTTCATCTTAAAATATCATACTTCCACATACATAATGAAATACATATTATCATATCATATTTCATGAGGAAATTTGAAGTTGGATATTTCTTTCCAGAAAAATGACAACTCTTATTCATACGGTTTTTTGTATTCCTATTGGTATTTTAATGAAGAATATTTTACCATGAAGGAACTAATGGATTTGATTTATGTGAGCGTGTTACACAGAAACGCAACATGATGTAGTAGAAACCATTATTTTGAAAAAAATAGTATGTATATTATTTCATAAGGATGAAAAGTCACTTCTCCCCCGAATGGAATATGTTATTTTTTTTCAAACGCTTTGAAATTCATTGAAATCTAGGGATTACATCCATATTTACGATCGTTATAATTGAGTGATCAATAGAAAGTTTGCCTAGTTACGGTTGTCTCGCAAAATTAATTTTGATAGTTATTTACATTTTTCCTTACGGCGTACAGAAATGGAATTCATCGTTGACATAGCAACTCAGTTCCCTACGGCGGAGGAGAAGTAGAACTTTTCGATGATCCTGTCAGTCGAAATATGACGTTGTTTCAGTTCGTTAAAAAAATAAAGATATTTCTACCGGGGAAAGATATTTTTTGTTTTTTTTTTCAGAGCGCCTGATAGCTCTTCTTTACAGTATTTCAGGATTTTCCAGTCATTCTGGGATTCCCTGTATGAAAGAGTAATAATTCATGGTATAATTCAAAAATTGAAACAATTAAGAATCTGAAATATTTTTCCTTTATAAAAGGTAGTTGAAAAAATATTCCAACATGTCCGGGTTTTTAGATAAAATGTCCGGGGTTCAAAGCTTCTTGTCCTAGTTTTCAGATTACAGAGATGGCAACCCTATCTACGTACGACATAAATTCAGAAAATCCTTGATAACTCAGGAATTATTTGATTTAGGAGCATAAACATTTTTTAACACTATCATTATTTTTCTTCGCAGAATCCAACGCAATCATAAAAAAATAGAGTTCTAATTCAAAAAAATTACGAAAAGCACTGCCGTGAAGTCAGGAGCTTTTGAGCGCTCGTACATCCACCTTTTAGGTAGATTCGCATTCTCCAGTTTTGGAAAACAATTGGAAAGATTTTGACAGCTGTTAAAGAAAATTTCAATCAAGGGCGAAAATCAAGACTTCACGTCAGTGCTTTAGATGACCAATTTTTTTTCGATAATTCGCTAGAATTCTTTACGGTATCTATGGTCTCGGTAATGCGATCTGGACAAAATTTCCCACGTAGTTTGAATACATTTTTCTTCATCTATGTGCAAAATTTCATTGCAATCCAATAAGTTGTTTCGAAATTATCAGGAAAAAAATTGTTTGAAAGGCTATATTCTACCAGGGGTTCCGTAAATATGGCCGTTCGAAGTTTTGTTCTCCTGATTACTTTGAAACTACAAATTCGATCGAGATGAAACTTTGCACTAAGATGGAAAATGACTAGTTCAAGCTACATGCAAAATGTCCAGATCGCATGACCAGAACCATAGAAAATCATAACTTTCGAACGAAAAGGCCTAGGGACTTGAAATTTTTAGAATAGGTGTGGATCTCGAATGTCGCGGTAACGTTTATCAATGAGCAGAATTAGACTAGGGGATCCGTAAATATGGTCGCTTGGAATTAAGTTTTCTTCATCATTTCATAACTACGGATTTGATTGTGACGAAACTTTGTATTTCAATGGAGAATGATATATTCAAGCTAAGTTTTTCCAGATCGCATGAGCAGAACCATAGAAACCGCAGAAAATTATAACTTTCGAAGGGAAAGGCCTAGGGACTTGAAATTTTCAGGGAAGGTTTGGATTGCGAATTTCGCGGTCACATTCATCAATGATCAAAATTAGACCAGGGGTTCCGTAAATATGGCTGGTCTAAATAGTTTTTCCTGATAATTTGGAAATTACTCATTGGATTGAAATGAAATTCTGCACATTGCTACTTACATGAGGGCTATATCATTACGTCACGATTTCTGTATTTTTAGAATGAGCTGAAAATGGTCTAAATTGACAAGATTCGACTCACTGATGACGAAAAATTCGAGCTGCATTTCGTCCAGGTCGCATGACCAGAACCAAAGAAACCATAGAAAATTATAGTTTTCGAACGGAAAGGCCTAGGCACTTGAAATTTTTAGGATAGGTGCGAGTCTCGAATGTCTGGGTCACGTTCATCAATGAGCAAAATTAGCGAGATCGTGAATTTTTCACACTACTGGATTTATAATGAGAATATTCTATTGTTCACACTGTTGGGTTGTTCTCACAAACATGTGTTCACACTACCTCCAGTCTACTGTATATATATATATATATATATATGGCGATAAAATCAAACAAGCGAGCATACGCGTCGGACTCCACGTGAGTGCTTTTGAATTATTATTATACTATCCAAGTATCCAATAATACTTCCAAAACCACCTAACTTCATTCAGAAAGCAGGCTCTTGAATCCTCAAGATCTCGGAGAAAAATGAAGAAAACAAAAAAAACGACAAACAAAACACAACGCAACTGCTTGTAGGCGTTACATCTACGCAATTACATGATCGAATTGCTGAGCTAGTTTCTGGTATCAATCTTGAAACGAATTAAACATTCACCGCCATATGCGGAGGGGAAGACCATATGGCCTCCAATATTAAGGGTGCTATCCACTATGTACTTTTCCTCAAGATGTTACCTAGTACGTACTAAGCATCAATGAATTCCTTGAGCAGACCGCGACGACGCGTGTCGAAACATCTGCCTATCGAAACAACGGCCCCCTTTTCCCTATTGTCGCGTAGCAGACTTTCAGAGATCCCCACAATCTCAAAAAGCCACTTTTACCTATGAAATGTCTTATGTCAGGAAGACACAATACCTGGGGTATTCCACCAGAGGGATCCGGGTTCGACCAGCACCGAATGTTGTTTGTTTCCTCTTTCAACATCAATCGGCAGCTATATTTCTTCGTCTTTTATGAAACGCCAGTGGATCTGACATCTAGTGACCTAATATTAACGACATCAGCTGTTCAGTAAGAGGCGCAAAGAAGCAAGAAACGAAAAATATCCCCCACGAAAAGCGAAGTAGTACCTAACCGAATGTGTACTTATTTTCATCTAGTCGATGTTCAGAATAGGAGTAAATCGATGATTCCTTGATTTTTTTCAAAGGAAACTGAGAATTAGGCAAGACAGAATTAAAAAATTTCAAATCTGGCCTCGCATTGAAAATTAGTTTCATTTATTGGTTCACTTTCACGAATAGGTTCAAAATGAACCAATTACATACATGCTAAGTCAACAGACCTAAAACCATCACATAACATTTTTATTTTAGGAACACAAGTTCAGTTTTCAAGGCGAACGAGAAGAATTATTTTTTTTTTATTGATGCCCCCTTTTACCTATTTCAAGAACCCCTCAGCGTGTTTAAATCGAACTTTCAAACACGCGCGTTATTTAAAGTCACTATGGCAACAGCAACTACTTGAGAAACGTGAAGTCTAAATGACAATTTTTTGATTATAGTTCTGACAGGAGTACCTTGTTACGCCAAATAAAATAATACTAAATGCAAATGCAAATGCTGTATCAACCGCGATTCTGCTTTACTTTTCAAAAAATCTATATTAGAATTCATTTTTGAGCACTGCGGGGACAACAATTCATTTTTGATGACAAATCCCAAATTAGGTTCTGTTTTTCTCATTACCATGACAACGAAAGGTATAAGTGATCAAGAATTCAACCATTTTACATTCTCATTTCCATTTTATGTAGTAACGATACCAGTATTCATGATTTCAAAGCCCTCCAATAAAAAAAATAGTGTAAACTATTCGTGGATAACTGGTCTTTAAAACACTTGCTCTATTTCGAGCACTCCGGCTTCGCCGTCGTTCTCGAAAAATCGCGCGTGTTTTAAAGACCTCTTTATCCACTTATACTTTAATATACTAATTCATTACTACAGCCACAATCAGAGGATAACCGATTTTCCTAACACGCCGTTAGGGAGTAGTGGTAACGTTGAACATATTCTACAAGTTTTACAGTTCCGTATTGGACTCATTTTGGAATGAATTAGTGTGAGTTACTCATTCCTCAGTTATTCGAAAATGTTGTTAATTTTACTGACTTTTATACACAGTTGAAAATGAAGTATCACCCTGTACATCCATAGTAAAGTGCGTTGAAAAAAAAACTAAGTAAAAGCAAGCCTTGAGATTTCGAATGTATGTATGTATATCTTATAGCTTAAATCATGAGAATACGCTTCAGATAATAGGGCGACATACACGGGCGCATTATCTGTCATATCTGAAACGTGGCGAGCCAAATTCGTACATATATCAGTGCGTGTATGGTATCAAATCCGTCCGTTATTGGTGTAAAATCCCACAGCTGGATCTCTCGATTCGAATCTCTACGTATCAGAACTGTACGGATAACATAGAATATAGGTATATAATTAGGTATGACACAAGCTAAGCCATATTTCGAAAAGTCCATAGCACTTTTGATCTGTTTCCTATTGAACGCTCGATATTTTGCCTTTGTTCTCACTTCTCAATTAACCCTTAATAGTATGATTATAATTTCTTGGGAGCAACGGATTTGAATGCGACAATTCTTCTCTGCATTGTGGTCTTGTCTCCCAGCATACACTAGAGTAAAGAATTTTGAAAAAATTGTTAAGCTTGCTTGCAATTCATCGCCATCCTGATAGTGAACCCAAACAACGCTGCTTGGATTCAAGTCTTATACACTCACCCCCGTTTTCTGAAGAATTGATTGCGATGTAATACATGTTGGGTTTCTGAAATGTTGTTTAGTGAAAGTGAAACCAGATCAGGAAGAATAAATTTTGTATTTATGTAGAAGAGCTGTGAAGCTGAATTTATTATAAGTACATATATAATATTAATTGATTTTTTACGAACTTATCCAGCTCATTCAGACTTCGAGCGTAGCTTGAGAATTACAAAATTCCGAGCGTCCGGACTAACAGAATTGAATTTGACCTTCTTCGTGGTCGTTAGAGACCATTATCGGCTCAAAATCCGAAAATTACAGACATTTCGGTAAAATGATAACGCTTTTGTTTATTCGAAACCACCGGCCAAAACACGTCGAACTAAGAAAAAAATCTTCGGTGGCTATGCATATCAAATTGAAAATCATCAATAGCTCATAAGTCATTGACGAATTCCTGACGTTTTACGTAGCAAGTCGTCATTTCTGAGGACGAACTATAACGCTATCGACGATTTACGATTGCGATTACATCATAACCGGCAAACATCCAACGTATTTCGCATTCAAATCTCTTCGAAGGCGCCAATAGACACTGAATGAATGCGACTACGCGCCAATGAGATAGAGACAGGTTGGATTTTATTGGCGACTGTTCCAACTATGAATGAAACGACACCAAGCAAACCGGATTTGTTATGTAATATTTAAATGGTTCTATCTTGGAACATTGGTACTAGTACCCCATATGGCTGTGTTCATCTCATTGTTGTTCAAGATTTTTACCGTCGAAGAAATCCAGGTTGCATTGGGAGAAATTAGTAAGCTGTTCAGTTTAGTAAATGAAGAGTTTTTAATGTGAATGAACATTATGTACCCAGTCTAAGAATAGGAATATGATAATAAAACCTCGAAACAGTCAAAACACTCAAAAATATTCCATATTTGAGCAGAAAGAATAAATTTACCGGCCTGTTTCTGCTGTCCAAAGTGTTCATTTTCAGACTTTTCCTAGATTTGGTTAGTTTCGATATACTCAGTCTCAATATGGATATCTTATTGAATATGTAATATTCTTGATACATCATTTAGTTGCGAAATGGGTACAAGATGATTTTTTCAACGTAAAAGGGGTATTTAAGAGCTGAGACCGCCTAGTTTCATGTAAATATAGAGCGTTAAAAAAAAATGATGAGAAGCACTGCCGTGAAGTCAGAAGCTTTTGAGCGCTCGTTCGTACACCTTGAAGGTAGATTCGCATTTTCCAGTTTTCTTAACACACGTTGGAACAATAATTTGGGATGTTATAAATGTTATCACATTGATCTCTAGATGAATTGATTTAACCATGCGAAAATTATTTGATAACAATTCTGGTGTAAAATATTTCAATTCAAGGAACATTTGAATAGTTTCGTTTTCCCTATTCTTCTTCTTGAAGATTTTGATTTTGAATAAATACAATTGAATTAATTCTGCGAGAAGGTGGTGGGTTGGTTAAATTGAATTTAAAAAATTCGAGGAAAGCACTGATGTGAAATCATAAGCTTTTATGCGCTTGTTTGTGTTCTTCGCCAGAGCGGTCACCCATATATAATCTATGATCATTTTGATTTGACATGAGGTGACACTGTAGCGAGACTATCGAAACCAAAGACTTTTAAACAAACCACAGACACCTTGAACCCTCGCTTGAACCCAACCAGCCATCAATTTAACAAATAATGTCATTTTATAAAATCGACACGTCAAGAGATGAAAATTTACATGAACTTCCGTGTCATTATTCTACATATTCTACAACTTACTACGAATTTCGATAGGATCGGTATTTCTTGAATCTATCTAACCTCTTTCACGGATTTTGCCGATTTTCGAACTTAACCCAACCTACCCTGAACATTTTAAAACAGTAGGCTTCTTCTTCCAAAAGTAAATATGTTAACGGAGGCACAGACATTCCTACAATTCTTCATCTGCGAGTCCAACCTAATTTTTGATACCTCTAAGCTCATTTATCACAAACTACTGACCCTGACTCGAGGGGAAAAAGAGATTATGAATTTATATAACATTTTTGAAAAGCAATCTGTCGATACCCCACACGATCATGTGCACTGCAATCATTTTCTTAGCCTCGGTTAGATGCATGGTTTCCCAATTTTTTTTTGGAATTTTACTACATAATTCGATAGAGATTCATAGAAGACACCTGCCTTTCAAATTTCATCTATCATATACTCACACAGTGCCATAAATCTCAGAGTAGAATGGATGCGACATATGGACGGACATGGCGATATTACATATAAGGGTTCCCATTTTGGCTAAAAATTTATCTGTCACAAACCATTAAGGATAGGGTTCTCAGTCTTGATCTCTATCAGTGGGTGGATAATATATCGATATTATTTCATTGTGAAAAACCTGAGACCGCTTGGAAAATGACTGTAATATAAATGTGTAGAAATTGAACCCAATTCACAACAAAATTCAATAAGGTTTGATCTGAGCGACAAAATTACCAGTTGTTTATCAACTCCGCAGAGCTTCAATCCTAACCTCTTCTTTAATTCCCGCTGAAAACGTAGTCAAGTTGACAATGAATGCTACATACGATGAGTGATTCAACCTATAGAATAATCGGTTATCTAATGAGTTAGAAAATTCTATTGTTTACTTCCACAATTTTAATTTGAATGATAATAGAAGTCGGAAAGATGGCGCCAACTGGAAGAAAATTGTTGAAACAAAATAAATCAGATTCTAATAAAGCTTTGCTAATTTCATGAAAAAATGTTCTTAGAGTCCGAATTAATAAGTAAACAAAATTATGACAGACTCAGAAGTGGAGAATCCCTAATCAAACGCTGTTTATTTCATTTGGAAATTCAGTCAACAGTCAACTAAGTGCAAGTTTTTCTCAACTCACATTTCCACTCCTGTAATGTTTTGATAATTGTAGTGGGCCATATCCTTAATCATGCCCCGTGGGGCCACAAGCACTTATACACGGTTATTACTTTTTCGACACAGTAAACACTCCGAAAGCACTAGACGTCTGAACAGTTGAAATTTCGAACGAGGAAGATCGTTTCTTTCGTTAAGATTTGACAGATGCCCCAATAGTTGGCATAAACGCCTGCGCGTAGGAAAATACTGGGAAATAGCTTGACAGGTAGTGAACAGGATCGTATTAGTATCAGGGTTGATGACATATTATTATTTTTCAGTGACATGTTGATTATTTGGTTCAATTATTCAGACTTTTCAACTTTTTATGAACTTTCTTTCCTGTTACATTCTTCTTTTTGAGCGCTCGTGCTACTTACACGAGGGCTATATCATTTCGTCACGATGTCTGTATTTTTCGAATTTTGAGCCGAAAATGATCTCAAATGACTATGTTCGACTCACTGATGACGAATCCGTCGGAAAATTCGAGTCTGTCCGTCCGTCCGTCCGGCCGGCCGTATACACGATAACTCTCGAACGGAATGTCCTAGAAACTTGAAATTTTCAGGGTGGGTTCGAATCTCGAATGCCGCGGTTAAGTTCGTTATTGGGCAAAATTCGCCGAGGGGTTCCGTAAATATGGCCGCTCGAATTTTTGTTTTCCTGATTACTTCGAAACTACAGATTCGATCGAGATGAAATTTTGCACTCTAATGGAAAATGAGGTGTTCAAGCTACATGCAAAATTTTGTTCAGCTCGCATCACCAGAACCATGGAAACCATAAAAAATTGTAACTTTTGAACGGAAACGCCTAGGGACTCGTGGATCTCGATTGTCGTGATCACTTTCATCTATGAGCAAAATTATATCAGGGGTAAATATGGTCGTTTGAAATTTAGTTTTCTTGATAATTTCCAAACTACAGATTCGATCGTGTCGAAATTCTGTATACTAATGGAGAATGATATAATCAAGGTACATTTCTCTAGATCGCATGACCAGAACCATAGAAACCATAGAAAATCATAACTTTCGAACGGAAAGGCCTAGGGACTTGAAATATCCAAGGTGGGTTTGGATCGCGAATTTCACGGTCACGTTCATCAATGAGCAAAATAAGACTAGGGGTTCCGTAAATATGGCAGTTCAATCTATTTTTTTCCTGATAGTTTCGAAACTACTGATCGGATTGGAATGAAATTTTGCACCTAGCCGAGGAATAATGTTTTTAAACTACGTGCAAAATTTTGTCCAGATCGCATCACCAAGACCATAGATACCGTAGAAAATTCTAGCGAATTATCGAAAAAAAATTGATCCGCTGAAGCACTGACATGAAGTCTGGAATTTCGCCTAAGTTTCATAATTTTTTTGACAGCTGTCGAAAATTCCTTCAATTGATTTCTAAAACTGGAAAATGCGAATCCACCGAAGGTGCATGTACGAGCGCTCAAAAGCTCCTGCCTTCACGGCAGTGCTTTTCCTTTTGCACTCTGTTCAATGCTCTTCTTTTTCTCTATTGTTTATTTTTGAGCCACATTGCTTTTATACGTTCCTTTTGTTCGAAAATAATTATTATTCCTGATAATTAGGGATAGTATTTAGAAGCGAATTGGTGGTTCCAACGAATTGTAGCAAAACCCCTGCAAATTTTACAGGGAGGTATTATTTCCACCAAATATTGCCAAGCATAAAAAAAATCGAGAAAAGCACTGCCGTGAAGTCAGGAGCTTTTGAGCGCTCGTTCATCCATCTGGTAGGCAGATTCGCATTTTCTAGTTTTAAAAACCAATTAAAGAAATTTTTGACAGCTGTCGAAAAAAAATTCAAACTAATGCGAAACTTCAGTCAGTGCTTTAAGTGACTAATATTTTTTTCGATAATTCGCTAGAATTCTCTACGGTATCTATGGTCTTGGTAATGCGATCTGGACAAAATTTCGCACGTAGTTTGAATACATTATTATATGAGCAATTAATCCAATCAGTAATTTCGAAATGATCGAAAATTATCAGGAAAAAAATATTTCGAACGGCCATATTTACGGAACCCCTAGTCTTATTTTGCTCATTTATGAACGCGACCCCGACATCCATACCTATCCTGAAAATTTCAAGTCCCTTTCCGTTCGAAAGTTAGGATTTTCTATGGTTCTACGGTTCTGGTCATGCTATCTGGACAAAATTTCGCATGTAGCTCGAACACATCAATCTCCATCTGGATGGAGACTTTCGAAGCAATCAGGAGAATAAAATTTAGAACTGCCATATTTACGGAACCTCTGTTCGAATTCTGCCCAATAACGAACTCAACTGCGGCATTCGAGATTCGAACCTACCCTGAAAATGTCAAGTTTCTAGGTCATTCTGTTCGAAAGTTATCGTACTTACGGACGGCCGGACGACCAGACTTGAGCTTTTCGACGGATTCGTCATCAGTGAGTCGAACCTTGTCGATTGAGACCATTTTCGGCTCAAAATACAGACATCGTGACGAATCGTGTAAGTAGAACGAGCGCTCGATATTTCTAATATTCCTGTCCCAAGAGGGCTCCAAACCTGCTCAAGCAATTACGAAACGAGATTCAAAATACTTGGAAACAGAAAAACTCCTTCTCACCCGGAGGAAACAATCAAATTGTACTCTAAAGAGCTACACTTCATCTGATTCATTACTATAAGATTAGAATTAGACGTACATTTCAAATAAACCTACTCAGTGACATTAGAAGTGTTACATCCAAAAGAAATAATTTATTATTTCTTTATATTGATTTTTCGACAATGCGTCAGATGTGCGTCAAGAACAAAATTATAACATTCCCAAGAAATGAGTTAATAATGTGTGTGGAACCCCGTAGATGAGTCTAGGCATCGACAAAAATCAGATGGTCGATTTCAGATAGGGAAAAATCACGGAGTGGGCGACATCTACTTTTAATCGTTTGAACTACCCGAGCGATGAACAACAAACTAAAGTGTGTGTTCTTTGAATACATTCCCGTTGAATCCCAAGTCAGTTAAAAAATGGCAGACAATCTAGAAGAGTGGGAAACGTATCTCAAAGAATATGTTAGTTTGCAGCAAGCACTTCCTGGAAGATGATTTTTTTTATCGTAACTTCAATAATTTTCTATGATATAGTGGTCATTTGCTTTCACGTTCACCCACATAATCAAAAATTACGAAAAGCACTGCCGTGAAGGCAGGAGCTTTTGAGCGCTCGTACATGCACCTTGTAGGTAGATTCGCATTTTCCAGTTTTGAAAACCAATTGAGGAAATTTTTGACGGAGCTGTCAAACAAATTTCCAAACTAAGGCGATAATCAAGACTTCAAGTCAGTGCTTTAGGTGACCAATTTTTTTTTCGATAATTCGCCAAAATTTTCTACGGTATCTATGGTCTTGGTGATGCGATCTGGACAAAATTCCGCACGTAGTTTGAATACATTATTCCTCAGCTAGTTGCAAAATTTCATTCCAATCAAATCGGTAGTTTCGAAATTATCTGGAACAGAATATTTTGAACGGCCATATTTACGGAACCCCTAGTCTAATTTTGCTCATTGATGAACGTGACCGTTAAATTCACGATCCAAACCCACCCTGAAAATTTCAAGTTTCTAGGCCTTTTCCTTCGGAAGTTATAATTTTCTATGGTTTCTATGGTTCTGGTCATGCGATCTGAACAAAATGTTGCTTTAATAAGTCATTCTCGTTTAAAATACAAAATTTTATCTCGATCGAATCCGTAGTTTCGAAAATATCGAGAAAACAAAATTTCAAATGACCGTATTTACGGAACCCCTAGTATAATTCTGCTCATTGATGAACGTGAACGCCACATTTCAGATCTGCACCTATCCTGAAAATTTCAAGTCCCTAGGCCTTTCCGTTCGAAAGTTATGATTTTATATGGTTTCTATGGTTCTGGTCATGCGATATAGAGAAATGTAGCATGAATATATCATTCTCCATGAGTATACTAAATTTCGTCACGATCGAATCTGTAGTTTGGAAATTATCAAGAAAACTAAATTTTAAACGAACATATTTACGGAACCCCTTGTACAATTTTGCTCATAGATGAAAATGATCACGCCAATCGAGATCTACACCTATCCTGAAAATTTCAAGTCCCTAGGCGTTTCCGCTCAAAAGTTACAATTTTCTATGGTTTCTATGGTTCTGGTGATGCGAGCTGAACAAAATTTTGCATGTAGCTTGAACACCTCATTTTCCATTAGACTGCAAAGTTTCATCTCGATCGAATTTGTAGTTTCAAAGTAATCAGGAAAACAAAATTTCGAGCGGCCATATTTACGGAACCCTTAGGCGGATTTTGCTCAATAACGAACTCAACCTCGGCATTTGAGATTCAAACCTACCCTGAAAATTTCAAGTTTCTAGGACATTCCGTTCGAGAGTTATCGTGTATACGGACGGCCGGACGGACGGACAGACTCGAATTTTTCGACGGATTCGTCATCAGTGAGTCGAACATAGTCGTTTGAGACCATTTTCAGCTCAAAATTCGAAAAATACAGACATCGTGACGAAATGATATAGCCCTCGTGTAAGTAGTACGAGCGCTCAAAAATGTCCGAAGTGGTTACCTCGACTTTCACAGGCATTATTCTTAATTCCGAAATCTACAGAGATACAGACAACTCTCGATAATTTGAAACTCAAGGGACCGACGAAAAAAAAAGTTCAAATTATCGAGAGTTCAAAATATTGAGAGTTCAGAAAACGAGAGTTCGATTAAAAGTACTTCACTTGCTCAAGTACTAAATCGAGAGGTTTACACGATGCAAGCAACTAAATTTCTTGACTTGATTTGGTTACTTGCGCAAGCTACTTGACACGTGTAAAGCGGGTCTGACTTTCGTTATTTTGATCGTCCGCGCGCATGACGTCACTGTCGAGCCAAAACACCAATCAGAAGTACTTTTAGATCGTTGAACGCCCGATATTATTCCTTATTTCGGTCGGCCGCGAGCATAACGTCACACTCCAGTCATCTCCATCTCTCTTGCGCAATGGCATGCCATGTATTTTATATCATAGAACAAAGAGATTTTTTCAGCGATTTAACGCGTAGTAGCAAAACGGTCTCACAGCTTATCTGGACGCTCTGTGGTACGCAGTGAAATATATACTACCTGGAACGACCTCGTCTTGGACGAAAAGTGAGGCAAAAAGTTTGCTTAGGCAATGTGTGTGGCAACGGATATCTATCTCTGTCTATCCCATGTTGTTTAATGGAACGCTCGCGCATTTTTTGAATTTTATTTGAATTTGCAGATTAATTAGGGGTGATTTTTTCTTTAGATAAATTATGAAAGAATTAATTTTGCAAGCACTACAACGTTTAAGCGAAATTTTAACACTTATGGGGTTGGCAAAAAACCTCGAAAAGAACTAACCTGATGTAACGAGTCGTAATTTTTCATCTGGATCAAATTCAAATCGATCGCATACGTGATTCTGAAAATATTGGAAAAACAAAATATCAAACGGGGTTAACTGGCCCCCAAATCCACCTTGCAATTTCATCGTTTTCCTTCGAAATGATGTTCATGGAAGAAGCGCGTTACGCGTAATTAAATGAAAACGAAATTAGAAATACAATTTTTATTGAAATATTACAGTGTATATACAAAATTATGTTCAACAATTTTCAAATAAAACCAATTTTGTTAATTTTTGCCTTATGGTGGCACTTTTTCCATGCAATTCTAAATTCAATAGTCTACTATGGTAATAAATATTTTGGGTGTGAAAAAACAGAAGGTACAGCATCAGATATTAATAACTAAGCAGTACTTCCAGGTTTCACAACATAATCAGTTGGAAGAAAATACTCCCCACAAAGTTTGCTGTATTATATTTAGTTGGAGTCCAGTTCATTCTGCGAACTGCCTTTATCCATAACTGCAGGATTTCGGCTCGTTTGAATGGAAAACTATAACAATTTGATCCACTATCGATCTATCGATGTTCCAAATGTAAATATTACACCAACTTACACATGAAAAGAAATTCGCCGATGATCTTGCTCGTTCTTGTATCCAAATGCTGCAAAATAATACAAAATTGTTTCTTAATTTCAACTGAAACTATCACAAATATCACAATAATAGTCAGTCCACACACCTAATTTCGAATAACAGGCAAACAAAAAAGATTTTCAAACAAACATAACTCGATTCAGTCAGCATTCCATTTGAATTCAATGAGTATGACAATAGACCAGGCAATAGAGATTTTTTCGTGACAAAAATAGTAGAAGAAAACGGCGAGTGGGGAGTTACGTGGGGTGGTCCGTGGATGTTCAGTGATATGTTTTCGACTCGCAAATATCATTACTTTTCTTGTAATTGCGAAGAAACACCAAAAAAAACGATGTTTTTTTAGTTTTTTGCTTGTAAAATCTGAACCAATGGAGCGGTGCTAATACTCCCAACAGACGAATTGTAGAGAATGAAAAGATGAAAAAAATGAGTGCTAGAGCAACTCAATCGGGTCATCATTACCGGAGGAAAGCCGGAAGAACCGTGAAAATCAGCGTTTTTTCAAATCCTCATAACTCGGCCAATTTCGAAGTTGTAGCGCTGGCTTTCCAAATGAAAGTAGTGGTCAATAGATACTTTGAGTGTGCATAACCCGGACGTTGTCCGATGAATAGTTTCTGCGTAATTGCGATTTGAATTATTTAAGGCACTATTTTCCGGAAGAGCTGGATGCGTCGGAAGTAGTCCGATTTCAATTTGCAAAACGGATTTTGAAAGAAGAAGTATAGTACTACAAAAAGGCAATCTTGATTTTTCGTTAAAATGCTTCAAAATAGGTGAAAAAAGCATGCAATCATGACCAAAATAAACCGAAAGCTCGATTGCAGTCAAGTAGTGGGGGTATATACGTAAATATTCGCGCCCGGCCTCAGCGCGATTTTGGTTCCCCGCGTCTGCCGGCTACCCCCACTATCCGTCCCAGATGGGGCACTGAGCCGGTTTTGGTCATGTTTCCACGTATTTTTCACCTATTTTGCAACATTTTAACGAAAAATCAAGTTTGCCGTTTTGTAGTACTATACTTCTTCTTTCAAAATCCGTTTTGTAAATTGAAATCGGACTACTTCCGACGCATCCAGCTCTTCCGGAAAATAGTGCCTTAAATAATTCAAATCGCAATTACGGAAAAACTATTTATCGGACAACGTCTGGGTTATGCACACTTGAAGTATCTATTAACCACTACTTTCATTTGGAAAGCCAGCGCTACAACTTGAAAATTGGCCGAGTTATGAGGATCTAAAAAAACGCTGATTTCCACGGTTTTTCCGGCTTTCCTCCAGTAATGATGACCCGATTGAGTTGCATTAGCACCCATTTTCTTCATTTTTTCATTCTCTACAATTCGTCTATTGAAAGTATTAGCACCGCTCCATTCGTTCAGATTTTACAAGCAAAAAACTAAAAAAACATCGTTTTTTTTGGTGTTTCTTCGCAATTACAAGAAAAGTAATGATATTTGCGAGTCGAAAACATATCACTGAACATCCACGGACCACCCCACGTAACCCCCCACTCGCGGTTTTCTTCTACTATTTTTGTCACAGAATGACCCTTTTTCTGCTCTATTGCCTGGTCTACAAGGAGAGGTTACCGTAACTAAGTCTATTTTTGTCTTGGCTGCCCCTGGCCTCACTTTTGATGATAAATTTGAAGGGACGGGTCCGTTCCAGGTAGTATAGAGTTCAGTGGTGGTACGACTGGTACGCCTTGTATTGCTGTACCTTCTTCCTACCACACACAACACAAACGCCTTACCAACATTTGGCGAAAGCACAAACCACCATCTCCCACTCCTGTGAAAGTCGCTAATATGTTGATAATTCTGACGTACTCGACCTCGGAATATTTCATTACGCTCAACACTAGAGGACTAAGGCGCAATGACTAAACAAAATAAAAAAAAATTTAGAAAAGCACTGCCGTGAAGTCAGGAGCTTTTGAGCGCTCGTTCACCCACCTTGTAGGTAGATTCGCAATCTCCAGTTTTAGAAATCAATTGGAAAGATTTTGACAGCTGTCAAAGAAAATTTCAAACTAAGGCGAAAATCAAGACTTCACGTCAGTGCTTTGGGTGACCAATTTTTTTCGCTATAATTTTCTACGGTATCTATGGTCTTGGTAATGCGATCTAGACAAAATTTCCCACGTAGTTTGAATACATTATTCTTCATCTATGTGCGAAATTTCATCCCAATCCAATAAGTATTTTCGAAACTATCAGGAAAAGAATAGTTTGAACGGCTATATTTACGGAACCCCTAGTCTAATTTTGCTCATTGATGAACGTAATCACTAAATTCGCGACCCGAACCTATTCTGATCATTTCAAGTCCCTAGGCCTTTCCGTTTGAAAGTTATTATTTTCTATGGTTTCTATGGTTCTGATCATACGATCTGGACAAAATGTAGCTCGAATATATCATTCTAAATTTAAATACAGAATTTCGTCATGATCAAATCCATAGTTTTGAAATTATCAAAAAACCTGAATTTCAAACGGCCATATTTACGGAACCGCTAGTCTAATTTTGCTCATTGATGAACGTGACAGCAAAATTCGAGGTCCACACTTATCCTGAAAATTTCAAGTCCTTAGGCCTTTCCATTACAAAGTTATAATTTTTTATGGTTTCTATTGTTCTGGTCATGCGCGCTGGACAACATATTTTGCATGTAGCTTGAACACGTAATTCTCCATATGAGTGCAAACTTTCACCTCGATCGAATCTGTAGTTTCGAAGTAATCAGAAAAACAAAATTTCGAGCGGCCATATTTACGGAACCCCTGGGCGAATTTTGCCCAATAACGAACTTAACTGCGGCATTCTAGATTCAAACCTACCCAGTTCCTTGGACATTCCGTTCGAGAGTTATCGTGTAGACGGACGGACGGCCGGACGGACAGACTCGATTTTTTGACGGATTCGTCATCAGTGAGTCGAACTCTGTCATTTGAGACCATTTTCGGCTCAAAATTCGAAAAATACAGAATACAGACATCGTGACGAAATGATATAGCCCTCGTGTAAGTAGTACGAGCGCGCAATTGCCATAGAGTGCTTCGAATTGAGTCATTCGGTTGCCAAAAATCAAGTTGGAGAAATTATTCCTTCTGGGTGAAACCCTTCAGGTATCAAGGATTCTTGCCAATGAAAGGCTGATAATGGGATAATAGGAATTATTATGATTTTTGACATTAAGGCTGTATGAAACTTCAACCTATTTGTGGAGAAATACCATTTTTTACCACCCAAAAAACTTTCAGAATATTCTCGATGACAATCAAATTTCCCTCATCAGGCACTACTAAATACAGCATAATTCCATTTTTTTTTCAGTTGATTTAAAATTTTCTTTTCAAAAACTGTTTTCCATTAAGTAGGTTTTCATAAAAACATGATGAATACCTACTTCTACCTCAACCTTTATAGTTATCATTTTCCCATATGTATATATTTTTGAGCGCTCGCACTACTTACACGAGGGCTATATCATTTCGTCACGATGTCTGTATTTTTCGAATTTTGAGCGGAAAATGGTCTCAATCGACTATGTTCAACTCACTGATGACGAATCCGTCGGAAAATTCGAGTCTGTCCGTCCGGCCGTCCGTGAGCACGATAACTCTCGAACAGAACAACCTAGAGACTTGAAATTTTCAGTGTGGGTTCAGTTCCCGAATGTCTCGGATAAGTTCGTTAATGGGCCAAATTCCACCAGGGGTTCCGTAATATGGCCGTTCAAAGTTCGCATAACCAGAACCATAGAAACCATAGAAAATTGTAACTTTTGAACGGAAACGCCTAGGGACTTGAAATTTTCAGGATAGGTGTGGATCTCGAATGTCGTGATCACGTTCATCAATGAGCAGAATTATACTAGGGGTTCCGTAAATATAGTCGTTTGAAATTTTGTTTTCTCGATAATTTTAAAACTACAGATTCGATCGTGACGAAATTCTGTATACTAATGGAGAATGATATATTCAAGCTACATTTCTCCAGATCACATGACCAGAACCATAGAAACCATAGAAAATCATAACTTTCGAACGGAAAGGCCTAGGGACTTGAAATTTTCAGGATAGGTGTGGATCTGAAATGTCGCGTTCACGTTCATCAATGAGCAGAATTATACTAGGGGTTCCGTGAATACGGTCATTTGAAATTTTGTTTTCTCGATAATTTCGAAACTACGGATTCGATCGAGATAAAATTTCGTATTTTTATCGAGAATGATATTTTAAAGCAACTTTTTGCCAAGATCGCATGACCAGAACCATAGAAAATTATAACTTCCGAAGGGAAAGGCCTAGGAACTTGAAATTTTCAGGGTGGGTTTGGATCGCGAATGTCGCGGTCACGTCCATCAATGAGCGAAATTAGACTAGGGGTTCCGTGAATATGGCCCTTCAAAATATTTTTCTCTTGATAGTGATTTTGCACCTAGCTGAGGAATAATGTATTCAAACTACGTGCGAAATTTTGTCCAGATCGCATCACCAAGACCATAGATACCGTAGAAAATTCTAGCGAATTATCAAAAAAAAAATTTGTTCAGCTGAAGCACTGACATTAAGTCTGGAGTTTCGCCTAAGTTTCAGAATTTTTTTGACAGCTGTCGAATATTCCTTCAAATGACTTCTAAAACTGGAAAATGCGAATCTACCTACAAGGTGGATGTACGAGCGCTCAAAAGCTCCTGACTTCACGGCAGTGCTTTTCGTAATTGTTTTTATAATAAATATACAATAAATTCAATTGATCATTACCATAGCAACGAAATACCAACATGAAATTAGTTGCCATTTTGATATTTGAAAGTTCGGAGTGTTTTATCTCAATAAAGAAATGTGTCTCATTGATTTGTTATTGTACACGGTTGCCGAAAAAATTATGTACGCAACAGGTCCAAAAACAGTTTTTTTGGACTCGCAGACTTCCATTTTGTCTACTCGTCCAAAAAAACAGTATTTTCCGGACTTGTTACGTGAATTACTATTTTACCTCCCCCAAGAAAAAAAACTAGAGACGCTTATGACTAGATAAAAAACTAAATCAAAAGTGCCTCAATTGTCGAAAATTATGTCCCAAAATTTTTTAGGTACGAGTTTCTAAACCAGGATCTATGCATCTTTAGTATAAAATACATCCCTGTTGATTACAGAAATGGATCGACAAAGAATTGAATGTTGAATGTTGAATCGCATTTCTATTTTCTATGCTACTTCGATGTTCGATGATCAGTAAGATTAAGGTTATAAGCAGGTACATATTCGGTATTCTGTGGCTGTGGGTGTAAATCTAATTCTGTGTTCTGTTCGTTAGTAGGTGTAAGGTGTAACTCATAGACAACTTAAGTTGTCTATGGTGTAACTTGTGTAAAGTTCAGTATTTTTGTTACAACAAAAATTTATTTTTATTTTCATATTTAAAGCTTTAAAGGCACAATGTCTAAACCTAGTGATAGAAGCATTAATTATCAAACTTACAAATTAGTAATAGTTGGCGGTGGTGGTGTCGGAAAATCTGCCATTACTTTGCAGTTCATACAAGTATGTACTTTGTCGATTGTCCGTGATAATTTCATATTTAATTTGAATTATGATATTTGCGACCAGTTATGATTTATAGTGTGTAGAATTACGATTGTATGCTTTCAAAACAATTACGAATGCAACAATTCTGACAGAAAATTTCACTTCCCTATAAGGAGTGGAGTATTTACAACCTTTTATACTTTACAATTTTTCAACAGCCTGTATTTTCCAGAGTTATTTTGTAACAGACTATGACCCTACAATTGAAGATTCTTATACCAAACAATGCGTTATTGATGAAATTCCTGCTAAACTTGACAGTATGTGAACAGTATTGTTCTGTTGCTTTTTAATTAATTTTCGTAATCATTTCAGTTTTGGATACGGCCGGACAAGAAGAATTCAGTGCAATGAGGGAACAATATATGAGGTCTGGAGAAGGTTTCTTACTAGTCTTTTCTGTTACTGAAAGATCCAGTTTTGAAGAAATTTATAAATTTCATAAGCAGATTCTTCGAGTTAAAGATAGGGATGAGTTTCCTATGTTAATGGTTGGTAATAAGGTGAGACTTACTATATGAATTGTTTGAAGTATCATAAAACAAATCCCAAACTTCATGTGAACTATCCAGATATGTGTAAACTTATTTATTTCATTATTACAGGGTGAACCATGTTTTTGGTCATTAACATTGAAACTCAATCGAACCCCTTTGTTCATTCAAAAAAGCTGATGTATACATATTCAAAAAATGCCCCCTAAGGTAATTACAGGGTGTACCCTAACGACGGATTTATTTGAACATTTTGATAAACATTTACGTTTTGTGGTTCTTGTTATGATAATAGGATCTATTATTTTATACATTATTTACAAAATGAAATGTGAACAAAACATTCTGTTTCATTTCGAAAGGATGCACCGTTTTTGACTTGAATATGTTTAAATGTTTCACTAGTGATTGCGAGATAATGATAATACATATTTCTTAGGGTATCTTTTGTTTAGAAAGATAAACAATTGTCTCCATAGAATAAATTAAATTTACAGAATTGTTGAAAATAAGAATCATGGCTTATAAAACACAAATGAACCGATTTAAATTCACAAAACTTTTCCTGTGCCTCAAATACCCTTAGAAGTTGATGCTACAAATTTCCTTTGTTCAGCGGAGTTATGAGCTCTTTCTTTTATTAATTATTACATGAACAAATCTGATGTGGTAATATCTGGATACCTAGGAGGCCACAAAACAGGACTTGCTATGCTTATCTATACCTTTTCAAGTTCAAATTGGCGGTAATGATAATCAAAATGGCATTAGTCAAAATGAAATTGGCATCTTCAATTTCAAATTGGCATTAATCAAATGCAAAATGTCAATAATCAAAATCATACACGCACTAGTCGACTTCGATGAAATTGGCACTTATCAATTTCAAGTTGACATGAAATAAAATGCAAATAGCGAAATCATTTTATTGAATTTGAAACAATTGACGAGTTTCAAATCTTTAGTTAATATCTTGCATATCCAATATAGCAGGAACCAATCTTTGGATATGTGCAATGAATTTCGTTATCTTGCCTATATTTCCACGAATCACGTTCTCTAATCTCTGCATACGATATTCTGTTTGAGGCAGATGATCCTGATCAGCACCAGCCAAAATACTATTCAGCTCTTCGTCCATGTCAGCTTTTACTCCAGCCTTGAATAAAGAGCAAGCCAGCTCAATTAGATTGAACATAGGGCTATACGGACTCAGTCGTAAAAGTTTGTGATGTTGAAATTCCTCCTCTACAATAACCTCTTCAATACGGGAGTGGCATGGAGCATTATCAACTACTAATGCAACTCCTGTTTGGTAAATAATTTGCGCTATTCTTAAGCACTGCCTCACAAATTCGTTGGCTTCCGTCTTCTTGAAAGAACCACTTCTAAGTTCGGAATGAAATAGGCCCATGGTTCTGATTTATCCTATAACGTGAATATTTGTTCCTCTGCAACCTGCAGATATATCTGTGCAACGACTTCATTATCTTGAACGGCCCTGGGTCTGTGATATAAACAAATTGAAGTTGCAACGAATATTCACGTTATAGGATAAATTGAAACCATGGTCCTCATTCATTCGGAACTCAGAAGGGGTTCTTTCAAGAAGCCAACGAAGTCCGTATAGCCCTATGTTCAATTCAATTGGGCAGGCTTGGTCTGTATTTAAGGCTGGAATAGAAGCAGACATGGCAGAAGAGCAGAATAGTATTTTGGCTGGTGCTGATCAGGATCGTCTGACTCAAAAATCAAACAGAATATGGTATGCAGAGATTGGAGAACATCGTTCGTGGAAATTTAGGCAAGATAACGAAATTCATTGCACATATCCAAAGATTTATTCCTGCTGCATTGGATATGCAGGATATTATTTATCAATTAAAGTTTTGAAACATGTTAATGGTTTCAAATTCAACAAAATGATTCCGCTATTTGCATTACACTTTATGTCAACTTGAAATTGATGAGTGCCAATTTGAAGTCGACTAGTGCCGATATGATTTTGATTATTGACAATTCGCTTTTGATTATTGCCAATTTGGAATTGAAGATGCCAATTTGATTTTGACTAAGGCCATTTTGATTATGATTAACGCCAATTTGAACTTGAAAAGGTATAGAAAATGATGGTTCAACCAATTTCTATTACTATTATTATTGGGATTTAATAGTTAATGGTTCATTAAAATCTGAAGTGCAGGAGCACATGAAACTGCTGAACACATTTTGTTCAGTTGTAGAGACCTCACTAATCTGAGGACAACACACCTAGGAAACCCAACACCCACTATTCCTATGGTGAAAGGGACTCCTCCTGGTCGACTTGCGGCATTTATGTCTGCGGGACTGAGTCTCTCAAGCAGTATGCGGAGGAACAATGGGCCACAAGGCCTCAGTTCAGCTCGGAGTGGGCACCGCACAGAGAAGAAGAAGAAAATCTGAAGGTTTCTTGGGCTGACCAAGAGACCAGATCACCACACAGTTTCAGAATTCCAGACTCCACTAGCTAAGATGGCTTCAAGGAAGATATGTCTAGATCGTTAATGACTTCGTGGCCTAAACATTCTGCACAACAATACAGAACAACCGTCAGCGTAAAAAGGGTCTTCTACTATTATGTTACTATTGTCAAAATGTAGTACCTACCGAGATTTTCTATTGCCATGGAAAAATCTATCAAAAATGTATAACAAACTTGATTGGGGATCTACTTGCTAGTATTCCACACAGTTAGTAATTCTGTTGATCGTATCTTGTTGAAAAACAGTGCATCCTATCGAAGTGAAAAATAAAATGGGTCAATTTTTACCCGTCACCCTCCTGGTTACGGCTCCCCAGATAAAGTACTTATTTGGAAACATAAAGCCCTTTAACATTACTAGAATCTCAGAATTTGAGGCATTAAACTAGTTTTCTGATCAAATAACAAAATTTAAAAGCACTGACCAAAACGGAATTGAGTGTTCATTGTCAGATTGACAAATACTGTCATTTTATTTCTATAAACTTCAAGAGATGGAATCACTGAATTATATTGAATATATCAGAAAAACTCTTTTTGGTTTTCTGTCTACCAAAATGGCTTTCAGGGTTCATTGTCACTATGATACTGTCAATTTATTTTTATAAACTTTAATAGACGGCATTACCGCATTGAAGATATCGAAAAATCTTAATTTTTTTTTATTGGCGCCCCAAGTTACTCAATTTTTTCAAGTAATGTTTATGGCAACATCCACAACTCGAAAAAATTTGTATAGATTACTCTAGAATCTAGATGGTAATTTTCTGATTGACTGCGGTACCTTGTTATATCAGATAGCATATTGAGAAATTTTTCGAACCTGGAAAAAAACGTATCGTGAAGCTGGAAAATTACTGAAAAATCACTTTCTTCCATTTTTGAATGGAAATATCCCTATTTTTCATTCAATCGATTTTACTTGGCAGAATGAACATAAGTATTCATTCTTTTCCTGTATGGTATCAGAAATTTTGATTGTAAAAACCTGAAAATGTAACAACTTGATCAGAAATAATTGGAAACTCCACGAGGATGTTGCAGAAGGAAAAGAAACGTCAGAGGATATGTGTGATCTTCAGGCTTCGTTTGTCAAAAGATGGCGGATTTCGCCCATTAACGAATTTAATCTTTGCATTTAGACCTCTACTGTACCCTGATCATTTCAAAACTCTTACAGAATTGAATTCTTCATCTGGTACTACAATCTAATCATTTGATACCATTCTTGGCTCAAAATTCGAAAATTACAGATATTTAGGCAAAATGATAACGCCTTTGTAATAGAAAGAAATGCGCAAAAAATTTGGAATTCCTATATAAGCCTTTCTTCATAAGTGAAAGGGTTTATTAAGTGTAATTAAGTCGGAGATCAAACACTATGTCCTAGGTATTAGTATACCTCAATATACATCATAAATCTGATAACTGAATGGTTAATAAGTTATTACTAGTCGCTACATACATTAAATATTGTATGAAAAAATATATAAATCATTTTATAATGCAGCATATTTCATGATAGGTCGATCTGGAACACCAACGTACAGTATATCAGGAAGAAGCACAACAATTAGCTAGGCAACTCAAAATTCCCTACATAGAATGTAGTGCTAAAATGAAGATGAATGTTGATAACGCATTCTACGAATTGGTCAGGGTTGTAAGAAAATTTCAGATGTCTGAAAGGCCACCTCTTAAGCCTAGTTATATGAAAAGAAACAAGAAGAAGTGCTGTGTTCTATAAATAAATTAAAATGGAATGAAAATAACATCACAATAAGGTTCAATGAGAGATATATATTTTTTTTAAATAAGGTTTTGAGTGTTTTTGATCAACATATCATGTTCATTGGTATATTTTTTTTTTCTGGAAATTTATGGATAATTTTTATAGTATGATACAAGAAAATCATTTTACATAACAGTTCCGCAGAATGAATCTTGTCTGTATTTTCACCAGTAGCTGATTAAAATGAGAATTTTTTGGTAGCTTGAAGCTTTTTAAGTTTGAGGATATATTTGAGCATAACTCGCACAAGCTTTGATCTTCTGACGGGTCTCACAGAGACCTAGGATAGTCGGGATATAAATAAATAACTATTTATAAAATCTTTGTTTATAAAATATACAACCAAAGCATTTCTTCTTTGGAAATATCGTTGAGTAGTTATGTACTTATTTGGTTTTCTATTATGATTAACATTCAAATCCATCTGTCCATCTGTGTTAATCGTATTTGTACCGTTATTTCAAATTATTTACTATATATGAATGTTGAGAATGATTATATATATATATATATATATATATATCAAGCTCTGAGCTTATGAGGGGTATCGCAGAGACCTAGAAGAGTCGGTATATAAACATAAACATTGGTGTATACAGGACCAGTCGTATAAAACTGATCTTTGATGCAACAGAAAGCCAAGCAATGTGTGAACCATGTTCGGTGTAAATTGAAACTTGATTCAGCTAAACCTGAATAAGTTTAAGTTTGTAACACTTATATTTGGTTGCTTTCGGTTTTTTGTTTCATTTTGACATAAATAGAGATTGATCGAGGGTATACTTGCATGAAGACAATAATAGAAACCTAATCACAGTATTACTTGTATGGCCTATGACTTGTTTTGATTGTCTTGACATATAAAGTTTCGTTTTCAATAGTTTTTATCAGATAGATTTCTTTAAATCCAGAAATACTTTGCTTCATTATAACAAATAAAAATTACAGTTGGAAAATATATTTTAGTTGATGGTCTTGTCATAAAACAGTTTCTCCATTTCAATGGATAAATTAATTCATACATTCAACTCAAAAGAGTTTGAACCATTTGAACAATGCTTTATCCTGTGAAAACAATTCATTTTATGTTTCAAAAATTTTTGAGAAATAGATACTCAACAACAATAACTATGTCTTTCATGATTTATACAACTTCTACTTCCATTCATAGATGTCTGAGAAATGTTTATGTTTTACCCAGTAAAAGATATTTGCAGCAACTTTTTTCGGATCTGCATATATCTTCAAAGATTCCAATTATAATAATTATTTGTCTCAAACTTTAATGTCTAGGAAAATTTATGGGTAACAAATAATGTTTTAATATATCGCACTTGTCGTAGAATAGGGAGACGGTATTGAACTGAGGAAGTAAACCTTTCCATACATGCAATATCAAAATAACTCTAGTTGGCCCCTCCTCCACATCAGAGACTGTTTGTGAAAAAAGGTAACATTTCGAATTTTTTGGAAAAACAGCAGAATATTCCACCACAAAGGGAAAAATTGCATTAATTGAATATTGGGTTCCAAAGTTATAATGTTCAAATGGATTGCTGCATTAATTACGAATTTTCAGCGTGTTAAATTAAGTAAGTACACAAAAGTATAGAACAAAAACTTCAGATACGATTTCCCAACAAAATCAATTTTCGAATTGTACCCTTATTTTACGACGGGTGCGATATATTAACCAAATGAACCCAATGGCAACATTTCTTCCATATTTGATAGCATTATATCTCAATCATAAATGTCAATAATGTGTGTATCAACAAATGTTATTATTTATTCTTATTTCCTTTATATTTGAGATATTTTAGTTTTTTAACATATCATTATTTTGAATATGCAGTAAGGATCTAATTGTGGTTGTGTACGCTTGTAGTAGACTCGTTGTAAGGTCAGGTTTAGCCAAATTAATCTAGAGAAATACGATAACAAGAACTAATAAAAACAGTGAATATATAGTTTCGAGTTGTTCATATCCCTTTTGCTTTGTTATTTCTTTGGATAAATTCGGCTCTAGATGTCCAATTTGAGTTTATAATTATGTATGTTCAGAGATTTGTTTTGAATATAATATACTATATTAATTTTATTGGTATGAATAATAAGTGAAGATTATTAAAAACACCAATTTTATTTTTATAAGAATAATATTTTTCTATAACTATATCTACCTATATCACAGTTTTGGTCTTTGATTCTGGATACGGATGTTCATATTGGAATGATCTCTTATAAAGTATAACATTACACATAACAATGTTAATACAAAGAAACATTCTCAATGAAGCTTTCCAGTGTAGAATTTATATGTCATCACTGAAAAAATACACTGCCATCTAGTTATAGGCAGATATAAGCACTAATTGGAGTCAATTGCATCAGAAGTATTCCGATTATCGCACAAAACAGAATAATAGTATGCTTTTGTAAAAAAAATTGTTTGAGTTCATGACTTAGTAAACTTATAAATCCTGGAAATTGATTGATTGAATAATTTGATAAATTCTGGTTATTTGAAAAAATGGCAATTTATTTATACTTACTGTTAAACTAATATGAAAGTAATGAATTTCGATTTCATGCTTTATTGTTTATAGCCAAATTTTAATACAATTGAAGATTTTTCATAGAAGATGGGCAGCTATTGGCCAAAAGATAATATTTAAATGTAATGATAAAAACTCTTATTTTGTGCAATAAACAGAGGCATTATTTAGTTGAGCATTTTTTTATTTCATAATAATTATGCCTCGAAATATATATTTCGAGGAAAATAATTTCAGAATTTCTAATTTTATGGAGCAGTTAGGCTTATTATAAAAATCGCACTTTTTCCTATTCAAATAAGTAAGTATACAAAAATTCGAGTAAGGCACTGACGAGAAGTCAGGAGCCTTTGCGCGCCAGAGCGTTTACCCGTCAAGACACTGAACGTGCTCGGCAGCCAGTCTTATCAAACACCCACGGTTTCTAAATGTCGAATCAATTTGCAGTGGCGGATTAACTGGTACGCTCAAGCGTAGGGCCCCGAGGTCCACAGGGGCCCCCGGTTCGGAATCAAAATTTCTTCAGAATGAAAATACTTCTTGCAAGTGAATATGGATAATAATGAAGAATAACGTGTAAATTTTCAGTCACATGAAACGCAACCAGACCTAGAGCAAAATTCAGCTGTCAGTGAAAAAATAACATAAAATCAAAGGTTCAGCATCCGCATGTTTTCACCAATTATTCTTATCGGTCTGCAATAAATTCCCGCAATGGTGGCAGTAAAGTTGTCGGCATCCCTTTGAAATATAGATAGATACATACCACCGTCGATATTGGAGGGATGCAAGACACTTGTTTTGCATTTCTCAGTTTTAAATATTTGTCATATTCATTTTATAACCCTAAGGAAGATAGGAATGGTGATGAACAGAGAAGACAGATTGTATAGATGAAGCCAAAAATACAGTTATTTGGGAAATAATTCTAGAACGTTTTGAGAAAGTTTCTCCCAAACTTCAAACACCTTATTTGGATTTGCAATGTGGATACCATTTATTGGAATCTTTAAAGTCATTTTTAGAGGAAATGCGGACAAAACTTCACAAACGGACCAGATAGAGGCACAAGCTAATGAAATAAGTAATAATATTGAACAAGAAAACTCCCAGGGTGCGTCCAATAAACGCATTAGAAAAAAATTGCTCACGAATAGAGAAACTCCAATGCCAATATTTTTTGGAAAAGATAAATTCGGGGTCGAGATCTTGAATAGACTGTTAGGCGCTGGCCTCCTCGAAACGCATCGGTCGACCGACGACGTGCGGTGACGTCATACGCGGAGACGCCTCCGTCAATTTTCGAATTATATGCAAAATTAAACAAAGTAACTCTTAATTCATCTTTAAAACGTGTAGAAGCGCGCGTGTAGATTGCGAAATGAATTTCAGGGTGACCGTGCGCCCGTTGCCAACGACCGACATTCTCCGTATGACGACACCGCACGTCGTCGGTCGACTGATGCGTTTCGAGGAGACCAGCGCCTTAGACGCTGGTCTCCTCGAACCGCTGCACGCCGACCGACGACGTGCGGTGACGTCATACGCGGAGACGCCTCCGTCAATTTTCGAATTATATGCAAAATTAAACAAAGTAACTCTTAATTCATCTTTAAAACGTGTAGAAGCGCGCGTGTAGATTGCGAAATGAATTTCAGGGTGACCGTGCGCCCGTTGCCAACGACCGACATTCTCCGTATGACGACACCGCACGTCGTCGGTCGACTGATGCGTTTCGAGGAGACCAGCGTCTTAGACGCTGGTCTCCTCGAACCGCTGCACGCCGACCGACGACGTGCGGTGACGTCATACGCGGAGACGCCTCCGTCAATTTTCGAATTATATGCAAAATTAAACAAAGTAACTCTTAATTCATCTTTAAAACGTGTAGAAGCGCGCGTGTAGATTGCGAAATGAATTTCAGGGTGACCGTGCGCCCGTTGCCAACGACCGACATTCTCCGTATGACGACACCGCACGTCGTCGGTCGACTGATGCGTTTCGAGGAGACCAGCGTCTTAGACGCTGGTCTCCTCGAACCGCTGCACGCCGACCGACGACGTGCGGTGACGTCATACGCGGAGACGCCTCCGTCAATTTTCGAATTATATGCAAAATTAAACAAAGTAACTCTTAATTCATCTTTAAAACGTGTAGAAGCGCGCGTGTAGATTGCGAAATGAATTTCAGGGTGACCGTGCGCCCGTTGCCAACGACCGACATTCTCCGTATGACGACACCGCACGTCGTCGGTCGACTGATGCGTTTCGAGGAGACCAGCGCCTTAGACGCTGGTCTCCTCGAACCGCTGCACGCCGACCGACGACGTGCGGTGACGTCATACGCGGAGACACCTCCGTCAATTTCCGAATTATATGTTCGGGAAACCATGTGCACGGTCTCCCTGAACCGCCAGGGCGGGCGAGATTTAAAAGTTACACCTACAGCCTTCCGTATGACGTCACCGCACGTCGTCGGTCGGCGTGCAGCGGTTCGAGGAGACCAGCAACTAGATTTCCTGGTTGCCGACTTGGACCGTCGAAGTTCCGTCTATCGAGATATAACTGTGCAATTTAAATGTATATTCGATAAAGGAGATCTTTCGCAAGACACTGAAACGGACAGTTTCAAAGTGCTCTTAGAGAATTATGAAGACGATCTTGATGAAGGAATTATCAGCGAAGCATCTCAGTTCAAAGAATATCTAAAACTCTTAAAACAAAAAAAAAAAACGAGTTATTCGCAGATGTTAGAAATAATCTATGATAAAGGGAATGATGGAAGGTTTTTCGAAGTTATATATAGCTCAGAAGTTATTTTTAACATTGCCAATAACGAGTTGCGAAGCAAAGCGTTTATTTTCCAAGTTATCCATAATAAAAAATAAATATAGAACAGTTATGAAGGAAAACAGACTGCAGTTCTTAGGAATACTTTCGATTGAAAGTGATATAACGAAAAGTCTGGATTATGATGCTGCAATAAGAGAATTTGCAGACATGAAAATAAGGAAAAAAAGTTTACTTAATTAGTTTTTCGGCATTTCATATTATTTTTCATTTTCCAATAATTTTTCATGTTCATGTTTATTTGTTTTTTTGTAAAAAGAAATATTGATTTTTATTTTGTACCTGATACTTTTTTAAGTGGTTTACATTGTGTTGATTTCAATTCATTTGTGTTATTTGAATTGATGTATCTTATGTTTTATCAATAAAATTTATGTTTGTTTTGAAAAAACCGAATTCGGGTTGAAAAATGTTTTTGAAAGAAAAAGGAGAGTGGGGCCCCGAAAGTTTTCAAGCGTAGGGCCCCGGAAATCGTCGATCCGCCCTGTAAATTTGTGTTTTGTAATGTTGTTTCGTGAAATATTAACTAATCTCATACGACATGAGGTGGACACTGTAGTGAGACATCTCCTGTAAAGTTTTGAGGAAATAAATGAATATGAACCACACATTCTATGTACCAAACGGTCACAAGTATGACAAATACTCATTTTATAGAATCAACACTTCAGAGATAGCATCACAGAATATTACAAATTTCCAGCAAACTAAAGAGTTTAAATTGGGCCGCATCCGTATTTTTCGAATAATTGAGAAAAATTTCACTTGAGGCTCTTTCTCTCGAAAGTTATCGAGTTTGCGGTCGGACAGAGTTAAAGTTGATCACGAATTCCTCATCTGTGTGTCCAACCTAATCATTTAAGGGTGGGTTTCTGTCGTCAACTATCTGTATATCCGTAGGTTTGTTCGCGTCGCAGTTCGGAACTGTACTTTTTGGTAATTTTTTGATCCCACTCGTTCGCTTCGGATGGAACAGGAATTCCTTGACATTCGCGTCGTCGGAATTTTCGAGTTCGGAACTGTTCCTAGCAGTTCTGGCTGTTCCTGATCCGTAGATGGTACAGTAGGGACAGCAGTGGGCAGAGGTATATTAACCTTAAAAGTGTTAAAAATTGATAAACAAACATGTCTTCATCAAAGTGATATTTGCAACACGATGAAGGGTCTATAATAATAGATCAAGAAAATAATGCCACTGTTATTGCCACGGAAAAATTTTGAAATTATCTGTACCCAACCGTTCATGTCACAGAACACTTTGTGACAGTTCCACGAGTTCTGGAACCAAGTTCTCCCTGAACCCAGAATAACAAGGGAACAGCGACGCGAACAAACCTCGCAGCTCATAGCAAAAGAGTATTAAGTCACAAAATGTGAGTTTCCCAGGAGACCGTAAAATACTTGCATTTTTCGTTTGATTCGCATTGTGATTAAGGCCTTGATACTATGTTATTTCCGTTATTTCAAGTCCAATCGTCTTGAAGGTAGACCACTAAATAGAGCGCGAAATTTAAATGTAGGTAAAGCCCGAAAATCGAAATTTTGGACTTGATACCCTTTTGCTCTGAGGTACGGATATATATAATTTGACAGGTAGATAGTAAGGACCTATCAAAAGATTATCTATTGCTCCCATACAAACATTAACGCCAAATCACTTTTTATGCCCGACATTCAAAAAATTGCTTATAAAAAATCTGCTGAAACGAAACTAGTGCCTGCATTCTAACGAAAACTTTTTTAGGAAAGGAAGAAGGAATTTGGCAAGTTTTTAAAATAATTTTGTCATACATAAATTGTGGAATTCGCAAGTTGCAGGCGAATTGATATTAGAAATTGACTATTCTTTTCTTCATATACCAGCTTTTAAATCATACGAATTCTTTTTCAACATCTATTACAGCATATTTTCGCCTTTTTCATACATATCATATCCTTATCTGATAAAAACAATCCGAAATCATAATCAAACTTGGTCAAAGTAGAAAAAATTGACGCAAAATGAAGTAAGCTCAGTAATTAAAAAAAAAACAACAAAAAACTCGTAAACTATTGATTTTTGGATATCAATAAATATGGCTCACACGACAGCAAATGAGTCATACTAACACGTCCTCCAAGGTTCACGCCGAATTTGGAAACACCCTGTATATGTATGTTTATATATTTAAACATCTTCTATTGAAACGATTCTTACGAAATTTCACATTAACTTGTGTGTTATGTTACAGATTTTCAATTCAATCAGTCGGTATTTTTCGAATACGGGTAAAGTGGTGTAAAAACGAGACACTTTTTGAATCTTTCCATTTTTTTCATTATAGGGAGTAGTCCAAACGGTTCAAAAATTTATTGTAATATATGATCATATATGTACAAAATAAAGTAGTTGATAATTTTTGCAAATTGTTAGAAAATCTCTGACAAAAATCAAAATTGCTTGTCTCGTTTTTAGCCTGCGTTTCGGGTAAAAACGAGACAACGTAGGCAAAAAACGAGACGTGCTTCTTTTACGTGCATTAAATTAATTTAGATTATTTAGAACATTGGGCTAAATTTGAGACATAGGAGGTTAAATAAATGAGCAATTGTTAATATTTTTTTTCATTTCTTTATTTTGGAAAGTAAACGAAATTTTGGATCCTCAATGATAACATAACACAATGTTGATTCCAATTTACGCAAAATTTTAAACATAAAACTGATTATAAATATTTATAACATCATTTTATTATTTAGCATTATATTTATCGAAATATATGTTAAATAAGAACTGTTTAGCAGTACGTTGGCATTCTATGTCTGTCATGGCTACGGGATATTTTTAAACGTATTTCTTATATCATTTTCTCTATGCAGTGCAGTCTGTTGGATCTCTGTTAAGGCGCAGCCCTGTTATGCCATCATTTTAATTTTCTCAATCAAGTCTTTTTCTGATTTAGGTGATAAAGCAATCTTTCTTTCCCGAGTAGTCAAAGTATAAGCTCTGCGCCGTTTTAATACCGATTTATCAATTTTGAATTGTATGCTGGCCTCCCGAAATGTTAACTCGCCTCTCTGAATTAACTCCGAAGCTTTTTTTATAACTTCTTCAGTGTACGGTCGTCCTTTCTCAACATAGGCCTTTGGCATCCTTACTTTTCACCGTCTCGTTTTTGAGCGCTCGTACTACTTACACGAGGGCTATATCATTTCGTCACGATGTCTGTATTTTTCGAATTTTGAGCCGAAAATGGTCTCAATCGACTATGTTTGACTCACTGATGACGAATCCGTCGGAAAATTCGAGTCTGTCCGTCCGGCCGTCCGTAAGCACGATAACTCTCGAACGGATCAACCTAGAGACTTGAAATTTTCAGTGCAGGTTCAGATCCTAAATGCCTCGGTTAAGTTCGTTAATGGGCAGAATTCCACCAGGGGTTCCGTAAATATGGCCGTTCAAAATTTTGTTCTCCTGATTACTTCGAAACTACAGATTTGATCGAGATGAAACTTTGCACCCGAATGGGGAATGAGGTGTTCAAAATACATGTGAAATTTTGTCCAGATCGCGTGACCAGAACCATAGAAAATTGTAACTTTTGAACGGAATTTTCAGGATAGGTGAGGTTCTGGAATGTCGTGATGACGTTAATCTATGTGCAAAATTATACTAGGGGTTCCGTAAATATGGTCATTTGAAATTTAGTTTTCTTGATAATTTCAAAACTACAGATTCGATCGTCACGAAATTTCGTATTTGAATGGAGAATGATATATTCAAGCTACATTTCTCCAGATCACATGACCAGAACCATAGAAAATCATAACTTTTAAACGGAAAGGCCTAGGGACTTGAAATTTTCAGGATAGGTGTGGATCTGAAATGTCGCGTTCACGTTTAAGAATGAGCAGAATTATACTAGGGGTTTCGTAAACATGGTCGTTTGAAATTTTGTTTTCTCGATAATTTCGAAACTACGGATTCGATCGAGATGAAATTTTGTATTTTAATCGAGAATGATATATTAAAGCAATATTTTGTCCAGATCGCATGATCAGAACCATAGAAACCATAGAAAATTGTAACTTCTGAACGGAAAGGCATAGGAACTTGAAATTTTCAGGGTGGGTTTGGATCGCGAATATCGCAGTCACGTTCATCAATGAGCAAAATTAGACTAGGGGTTCCGTAAATATAGCCGTTCAAAATATTTTTTTCCTGATAGTTTCCAAACTACTGATCGGATTGGAATGAAATTTTGCACCTAGCTGAGGAATAATGTTTTCAAACTTCGTGCAAAATTTTGTCCAAATCGCATTACCAAGACCATAGATACCGTAGAAAATTCTAGCGAATTATCGAAAAAAAGTGATCAGCTGAATCACTGACATGAAGTCTGGAGTTTCGTCTAAGTTTCAGAATTTTTTTGACAGCTGTCGAAAATGCCTTCAATTGATTTCTAAAACTGGAAAATGCGAATCCACCTACAAGGTGCATGTACGAGCGCTCAAAAGCTCCTGCCTTCACGGCAGTGCTTTTCGTAATTTTTTGTCTTCATTTCTGATGGACCACACGCACAAACGCGACAAAAATGGCAATGTACTAAATTCGCCTTCAATACAACGCTATATAGTGCAGGGATACGACTAACGCTGGGGGTACCAGACTTCGAATGTTCGCGCTATCAGGAAAGTTTTCAGTCGCTGCCGTAAATTTCCTAGGTAACCTTTTGCAGTTTTTAGTGGTGCAATTTCTTAAAACATTGGTTTTATTTTTTTCACAACTTTTCAATATGGGAAAATATAATGGGAATATTACACTTCTTTCATTAGTTTTTTTCATTTTAATTGAATGTATATTAGTACGATTTGTACTGTTGTCTCGTTTTTACCCAAAGTTTTGCCAGTCTCGTTTTTACACCACTTGACCCTATGGAAAAAAAAATTCAGATGGCTATATCTACAGAACCCTTCGGAGGCTGTCGCCCATTAATAGTTTTCAATTAGGAAAACAATCTTGGATAGGAACTGATTTCTGTAAGTACTAAATTTCATAAAATTAGTTCTTATACTTTTATAGACAGCAGATGGACTGATTTTGGATTTGAAAGATTTACCATTAGAAATAATTAACCAGTAGCCAGTAGCAGCACATAGGTGCTGAGGACCACAACCATCTAAAGTACCTTATTCCTCAGTTAGTTTCAAATTGTGATAAAAAAATAACTTTCAGATGTTTCCATCGTTTTTTATTGCAAAATTACAAGTCAGTTTAAAATTTCATGTAAAATATCAACAGAAAATAAATACATATATTTACATAATGAATTAATTAAATTTTGCATATATTTGACTTGTTGGATATTAATTTAAAAGAAAATTCGTGAGTTTTATATTCAGCATATTTGATAGAAATAATGTTCTTTGTATCAGAACAGATATAAAAAATAATTGAATTCAACATTTTTTTACTTTCAACATTGTAACATAACGAAAGAAAATGAAACAAAATTTGATAGGTGAATAGAACAGAACATTATTTAATGAGTATAGACCACTTGCCTTTTTGTATGATATAATCCACATAAAGCATCTTGTAAAGCTCTCATGCAAGATATTGAGGACTGGAAGCCACCAGCCCTCTCTTGCTCAACTTCACATCTTACATTACTAAGAAATCCTTTAGAGATGATATCATTGTCATTTGGCGGATTAGGTCCTTTAATTTCATAGCTGATTGCTTTGTGCCTATAGGTAGGATTCTCATCATGTGGGATAGGTAGAAACATGGATTGATTTTGCCTACCAAATTGAATCCCAGTTGAAAAGTGTGTCATTTTTTGTGGCGGTGGCTTCACCTCTTCTTCCTTAGCTTTTTCAGCAAAGGTTTCTAAAATATTTTTTGCACTACTGTTTGAAAACATGAGCTCATCAAGCAATGCTTCCTTATCCTTGATTTTCTTTTTCTTTGCAAGAATTTCTTCACTTTTGATTTCTTTTCTTCTGAATTCATCTTGTTGTTTCTCAAGTTCAAGCAATTCTTCCAGTTCATATTCATCTCTTCCCAATTTACCTTTATTCTTCTGTATCACTTCTTTGTTATCTTTTTTATATTGTTCAATTTTCTTATTAGTCTCTATTATATCTATATTATTACATAAATTATAAATGATAGTTTCAACTTCTTCTAAGTAATCATTGTACTCTCTTAAAGTCTTGAAATCTTCCTCCTTTTTGTTGAAGTCCCTCAATATCCTTTTTCGAATATCAACTTCTTTTTCAACTGTAGCATCTTCGAATAATTGGATTCTGAAGTTATTTCTCCGCAGTGGAATTCGACATTCTGGACAATTCCCTGAACCTGTCGATAAAGTTTGTAATATTATGTTGTGTCCCAATCAAACTTCAACTTGTGTTTGTAGAGTTTGCAGCATCTGCGTGAGATGCAGCAAATTCCCCAGCCTTCTCCCCATAATGTCACAAAAATTATTAATGTGTGTAATGTTTCAATGTTTTTATCCCTCTCTTAGGTCTACGTGAGACCCCTAAGAAGCTCATTGGGATCTTGTATGGGTTACAAGATCTGGTTGAGGTTGAGGTGACTAAAGATTGGAAGATCAGGGTGACCGTGACTAGAAATTGACATTATCATCAGCTATATATATACAGGCACACTCGGCCACGCGTTGCTGTGTCTGAGGTATTCGTCAAATTATATTGTAGTTAACTATTCAAACCAGTGGAATTATTTTTAACCATAACCTTTTTGATGGGGATCAGTGAATTCCGGTGTCCCGAACGACATTTGACCCATCAAAATTTTTGTCGAAAGATTTAATTCAATAGTGAAATTCCACTTACTTCACAAAAATGTCGCTCGTTGAGATTGAATTCAAAAAATTGTCTGTTGGACTGAGGGCAAATTTTTTTTTTCATGTTCTAATTAAAAATTTCAAGAACTCTTCAGAAAAAAATGGATTTTGAAAATTTATTCAAAATGATCAACAGTGAGAAAATAAATGAACAAATGAGTGAAGAAGACTGCATGTGGATTTTATTTGGCCCATCGCTACATATTTCTCAAATTAAGGACTTCATCCCCCAGAAATTTGGCTCATCGTCACAGACACCATACACGAACAGTCGAACAACATATCAACATATTAATTTGAATCCCACTAGTTTTCATTAAAGTAGGCTACAACAATATTATAACATAAATTTTACAGGAATGGGACTCCACCTCATTTTAGAGTTATTGTCAGGAACTTTTTGAATAAGAACTTTACGTTTGGGGATATTATTGAAATCTTCAGTATATGTGTCTGACTGTCTGAGATTAGAAGTGAGGATATTCTCCTACAACATATCAAAGTTGCCTGCAATAAGATCCGTAATGATCCAGAAATGATCAAAAAGTCTATCAGACATAATTTGAAAAGAGTAAGAATATGCATTGGGCAAAACGGTGTAACTTTTGAGCAAATTTCATGATTTCTTTCAAATATTTTACCTGTTCACTCATTTGTTTTTTATTTTCTCACTGTTGATCATTTTGAATAAATAATTCAAATTGCATATTTTTCTGAATAATTCTCGAAATTATTTATTAGAATATGAAAAAAATACAAATTTACTATCACTCAACAGACAATTTTTTCGAATTCAATCTCAATGTACAACATTTTAAGTAATTAGAATTTCATTAATAAATTAAATCTTTTGACCAAAAATTTTGATGGGTCAAATTTCATGCGGGACACTGAAATCTAGTGCTGCAAATCGTAAATATTCTGCCCTTTTCGAATATTTTAATCAAATTCCAATATTCCGTCATACAGGGTGTTAAATCTCAGCTTGCGAGAAGTCCCATATTTATCTAATATGGACCTTGATTTTTGGATCAGTTCAAAGATGAATCGATTCACCCATGGAAGTGTGTTTTATCCAAATATCAATTGATTTTACTGGATGGTTCAAAAGTTATAAGCAATTGAAAATATTGGCGAATACATTAATCAACCTGTATCTCGGCTATGAAGTTGATCAGATCTACCAGAGATAGGTTTTTTGGACTCGTCTAGTGTAACTCTACCTCTGATTAACGTATGTATATTTACAAATGAAACCCTGTATATATATTATATATATATATATATCCATAGAACATGAAAATAAATAAGAGTTTACATTGTTTAAACATAAACCTATAACCTACCCTTCAAAAACAGTAAATCCACACAATTTTCACAAAGTCCATGTCCACAAACATTTACCATCATTTTCAATGAAGGATTTTGAAATTTCGACGTTCTGCATCGTGGACAAACGAAATCTTCCATTTCCTTGTAATTTTTCTTTCACTAGAACAAAAATGGTTTTGTATAATTCTTCCTTAAAAACATTCAATTTCTTTAAATTTCTTTTTTTTTTATATTGAACCATCGAATCGATCACAGAACATATTAACATAATAAATGGATCAACGAGGTTACCAAAAGAACAGGTACGAGGAACAGGTTCCCGCTCAGGAACGGAACAGGTTGGAACTGTTCCCTGAATTTACCTGGTCTCATCCCTAGGATCAACCGTTCAAATACAAGTTCGAGAAAAGCACTGACGTGAATCAGGAGCTTTTGCGCGCTCGTTTCCGGCCTTCTTTGACCATTTTCATTGTCAGTGTGACAAATAATGTCATATTTATTTATAAACTTCAAAAGATGGCATCGCCGAATTATATTGAATATATCAGAGAAATTCAATTTGCTTATCAAGTGGAACAGCTAAAGAACTGAATTTACACATATCTCATTATATTCATGCCCTCCCTATATAAAGACACGACATTAGGATAATGTCAAATAATTTCTGAGATACCGATGTTGAACTTTTCTTTTTCGAATCTTTCAGTGGTATGATCCTTACAAGATCACATGAACCTTAGTGTCGTTATCTTACGACGAACTACAAGTTCAAATCGAAAGGATCAGTATTTCTCAAATCATTGAAAAAAAATTACGAAAAGCACTGCCGTGAAGGCAGGGAGCTTTTGAGCGCTCGTACATGCTACAAGGTGCATGTACATCCACCTTGTAGGTAGATTCGCATTTTCCAGTTTTGGAAACCAATTGAGGAAATTTTTGACAGCTGTCAAACATATTTTCAAACTAAGGCGAAAATCCAGACTTCAAGTCAGTGCTTCAGGTGACCAATTTTTATTTCGATAATTCGCTAGAATTTTCTATGGTATCTATGGTCTTGGTAATGCGGTCTGGACAAAATTTGCAACGCAGTTTGAATATATTATTCTTCATCTATGTGCGAAATTTCATTCCAATCCGATGATGAGTTTCGAAATTATCAGAAAAAAAATAGTTTTGAACAGCTATATTTACGGAACCCCTAGTCTAATTTTGCTCATTGATGAACGTGACCGCGAAATTCGCGATCCTAACCTATGCTGAAAATTTCAAGTCCCTAGGCCTTTCCGTTCGAAAGTTATGATTTTCTATGATTTCTATGGTTCTCATCATGCGATCTGGAAAAAATGTAGCCCGAAAATATCATTCTCAATTTGAATACAAAATTTCTCCACGATCGAATCCATAGTTTTGAAATTATCAAGAAAACCAAATTTCAAACGGTCATATTTACGGAACCCCTAGTCTAATTTTGCTCATTGATGAACGTAACCGCGAAATTCGCGATCCGAACCTATCCTGAAAATTTCAAGTCCCTAGCCCTTTCCGTTCGAAAGTCATGATTTTCTATGATTTCTATGGTCCTGATCATGCGATCTGGAAAAAATGTAGGTCGAATATATCATTCTCAATTTACATACAAAATTTCGTCACGATCGAATCCATAGTTTTGAAATTATGAAGAAAACTGAATTTCAAACGGCCATATTTACGGAACCCCTAGTCAAATTTTGCTTATTGATGAACGTGACCGCGACATTCGAGATCCACACCTATCCTGCAAATTTCAAGTCCCTAGGCCATTCCATTACAAAGTTATAATTTTTTATGGTTTCTATGGTTCTGGTGATGCTAGCTGGACAAAATTCTGCATGTAGTTTAAGCACGCAATTCTCCATCTGAGTGCAAAATTTCACTCCGATCGAATCAGTAGTTTCGAAGTAATGAGAAAAACAAAATTTCGAGCGGCTATATTTACGGAACCCCTCGGCGAATTTTGCCCAATAACGAACTTAACCGCGGCATTCGAGATTCGAACCTACCCTGAAAATTTCAAGTTTTTAGGACCTTTCGTTCGAGAGTTATCGTATATACGGACGGACGGACGGAAAGACTCGAATTTTCCGACGGGTTCGTCATAGTCGATTGAGACCATTTTCGGCTCAAAATTCGAAAAATACAGACATCGTGACGAAATGATATAGCCCTCGTGTAAGTAGTACGAGCGCTCAAAAATTGTGATTGACTCTTTAATGAACCGCTTGGTTTCGTAGATAATCACTTACAAATGCATCTTGATCCTTCCAACTCAGTATAGTGTGGACAATGATTTGAAAATTTCATTAGACTATGAGAACAGTACTCAGCGACGAAAAATTATGATGCTTATTCGCTACTTTCAATAGGAATATAACTGAAGGTATTGAGTATATTTTCAAACTGACTGAATTTTGCTCGGTATACTAATGAATGGACCATTCAAAAGTTGGAATACATGGTCTTCTTTTGAAATATGCGAAATGTTTGATACATACTACAGTATCGTCTTTAATTCTGAAACTACTTTCCCTTTTCCGTCTTCTAATAGGGTCTAACCGGGTAAACTAACCTAACCTACTGTCTCGATTACCTTAGATATCGACTCCTTCTGTTGAAATATTCAATCAAAAACTAACATAAACACTTTTCGCGTAATTTAGACACTTCTTGTTCACCCCACGCACCAATAGAACAACCCAACAATGCAAAAAATATAGGTCGCGTATTTTTCGTCTTGTTCGATCGGCTAATACTGATGTAAATAATAACAGGTGCACCCATACTGTCCCATACATGAAAATTCGACGATACTCCTCGGTAGATGCGGCAACGCCGCATTCTATACTAGCCTTCCGGCCTGTTATATTAACGAGGCTTTGGCTGATGTAAATAATAACAGGTACAGGTGCACCCATACTGTCCCATTCATGCAAACTCGACGACACTCCTCGGTAGATGCGGCAACGTCGCATTCTAGACTAGCCTTCCGGCCTGTTATATTAAGGAGGCTATGTATAAAGACACTGTAGAAGAATCGCGGAGTGGGCAACATCTACTTTTAATCGTTTGAAATACCCGAGAGGTGAAGAACAAACTATCGTGTGTGTGTTTATACGGGTAAAGTGTGAAATATTTGTATGATTTTGAGTCATTTATGAATCGAATTATATTTAGATGATAATTTATGGACAATTGTTTCAAATAAACTGTATACGAGCTGAAAAAGCAGCGAATTGTAAGAGGTAATGTGGGAATAAGATCACGAAAAATGTGCTCTGTTCCTCAGTTGTTGTTTATTGTTTATATCCCGATTCTCCTAGGTCTCCGTGAGACCCCTCAGATGCTTATCATATCGTTATTCTGAAATTTCTTTGCATAAATTCCTGTTGAATGCAAGGCTGTTGAAAAATGGCAGACAATGTTGAAGATTGGGAAACGTATCTCAAAGAATATGTTATTTGTAGCAAGCACACCCGAAAGATGATTTTTTTTTTATAGTAAGTTGAATAATTTTCTATAATATAATAGTGGTCATTTGCCATCACATTCACGTTCACCCATATAATCAAAAAAGTCCGAAGTGGTTATCTCGACATTCTCGACTTTCACAGGCATTTTCATAATTTCCGTAATCATATGAAAAATATTCGATTTACTTGTTATGAAAGAAGGGAATGACAGAATAATTTTGATCCCCCCCTCGGCCCGACATCTTGTGATTTTCAGCTCCATCTCGCGGTACCTGATTTTTCCCTATGGTTGCGTTGCCATCCCTGAACAGAAACGAGTATGTGAATAATTTTTAGCTTTCAATTTGGCTATCTGAGCTCCTCCAGTGCACGAAATTTGACATTCGCGCATTCGATTTGCTCAGAAAAACGTGCGCCAATTAACAAAAACCGAGCCCTGTGGTGCACGGAACTGCGTGTGAATCAGACAGAAAACTTATGACTTATGTTATGTCAAATGTCATGTCTTCTGTCTTCTAGCTTCTAGTCTTGTCTTATGTCTTATCAATGTAATGCAATGAAAGTTTCGGCAATTGCTTTTGTAAAGTGCCGTTATTGAACAAGTGTATTGAAATAAAGAACTATATTAAAGTATTAATACTCTCATGAAATCTCAATGTGTCTGTTTAAGTATGTGAATATGACAAAAAAATAAATCAACTCCGTATGTCGTGATAAAACACTAAAATGGGAGATTCTCTGGAAGCTAGTGAATCTGCACCTGAGGCACAAAATGTAGCCCTGGTAGATTTCACTACGTTTAAGAATTATATCATAAAAGCGGCTACTGTGTTGCTACCCGAAGATGATGGACAAGCGCATCCTATAAACTTACTAGCAGCACTTGATGATAAGATTAATCAGGAATGTATTCGGAAGTTCATTGGCGATCCTTCTGTTTCAACGCTGTATGTCCAAAGAAACTCATCAAGAGGTATTGAAAATGTTCAAATATTCGTAATTTTTCATACAGATTTATTGTAATCATCAAATCAATTTTATATTTATACAACAATAATGTCTATGAAAGATGTCGGATATCAATGGTCATATAATTTTGCAACGAATATTCTTAATCATCGTGTAAATATGCTTGATATTATTTTTTTATTCACCTGGGTTAAATTATGAAAATGAAACAACAATTGCAAAGGGTGGTATTTGGTTGTTGCTTATTCACTCATTTTCAATCCCGTTTTTTTCAACCATTCAGCGAAAGTTGTTTCATTCAATTATTTCCTCATTGAAAAATATTGTGTTCTCACCTGAAAACATGAAGTCAGGAGCTTTTGCACGCTTGTTTAAATTCAACGCTAGTGTGGTCACCCATTCGGATACTTCAAGGTGGTTTAAAATACAGAGAAATAATCTGAAATTATCGAAAGGGGAAACATTTAATCGATTCACCCAGTTTCCACCTCTTATAATAATAATAATAAGTTTAATAGTATAAAAAAATTACAATGTAGTATAAGCAAAAATACGTGATGAATACATGATTATCAGAATTAAATCCAGTCTTCGAGTTGATTATTTGCATTCTTTCACTAATCCGAAGCTGTCATTATCAAACAAACCACAGATTCTGTGTACCCAATCGGCTGTCCGTGAGACAAATAATAATTCATTTTTATAAAATTCAGGAGAAAGGATACAAAAATTAATCGAATTTCTCAACAGCAGATGAAAAAAATTACGAAAAGCACTGCCGTGAAGGCAGGAGCTTTTGAGCGCTCGTACATGCACCTTGTAGGTAGATTCGCATTCTCCAGTTTTAGAAACCAATTGGAAAGATTTTGACAGCTGTCAAATAAAATTTCAAACCAACGCGAAAATCCAGACTTCACGTCAGTGCTTTGGTGACCATTTTCTTTTTCGATAATTCGCTAGAATTTTCTACGGTATCTATGTTCTTGGTAATGCGATCTGGACAAAATTATACATTATTCTTCATATATGTGCGAAATTTCATTTCAATCCAATGAGTATTTTCGAAATTATCAGAAAAAATATAGTTTGAACGGCAATATTTACGGAACTATTTACGGTCTAATTTGGCTCATTGATGAAAGTGATCGCGAAATTCGCGATCCGAACCTATCCTGAAAATTTCAAGTCCCTAGGCCTTTTCGTTCGAAAGTTATGATTTTCTATGGTTTCTATGGTTCTGATTATACGATCTGGAAAAAATGTAGCTCAAATATGTCATTCTCAATTTAAATACAAAATTTCGTCAGGATCGAATCCATAGTTTTGAAATTATCAAGAAAACCGAATTTCAAACGGCCATATTCACGGAACCCCTAGTCTAATTTTGCTCATTATTTAACGTGAGCGCGAAATTCGCGATCCGAACCTATTCTGAAAATTTCGAGTCCCTAGGCCTTTCTGTTCGAAAGTTATGATTTTCTATGGTTTCTATGGTCCTGATCATGCGATCTGGGAAAAATGTAGCCCGAATATATCATTCTCAATTTAAATACAAAATTTTGTCACGATCAAATCCATAATTTTGAAATTATCAAGAAAACTGAACTTCAAACGGCCATATTTACGGAACCCCTAGTCTAATTTTGCTCATTGATGAACGTGACCGCGAGATTCGAGATCCACACCTATCCTGAAAATTTCAAGTCCCTAGGCCTTTCCATTACAAAGTTATAATTTTCTATGGTTTCTATGGTTCTGGTCATGCGAGCTGAACAAAATTCTGCATGTAGCTTGAGTACGTAATTATCCATCTGAGTGCAAAATTTCACCTCGATCGAATCAGTAGTTTCGAAGTAATCAGAGAAACAAAATTTCGAACGACCATATTTACGGAACCCCTAGGCGAATTTTGCCCAATAACAAACTTAACCGCGGCATTTGAGATTCGAACCTACCCTGAAAATTTCAAGTTTCTAGGACGTTCCGTTCGAAAGTTATCGTGTATACGGACGGCCGGACGGACGGACAGACTCGAATTTTCCGACGGATTCGTCATCAGTGAGTCGAACATAGTCGATTGAGACCATTTTCGGCTCAAAATTCGAAAAATACAGACATCGTGACGAAATGATATAGCCCTCGTGTAAGTAGTACGAGCGCTCAATAAAATTAGGTACATATATTTAAATAAGTCAACACAAATAATGTTTGGCTAGAATTTTCTACGGATCTATGGTCTTGATAATGCAATCTGCAAGTAGTTTGAATACATTATTCTTCATCTATGTGCAATTAGCAGGAAAGAAACCATTTGAACGGTCATATTTACGGAACCCCTAGTGTAATTTTGCTCATTGATGAAAGTGATAGCGATATTCGAGATCCACACCTATCTTGAAAATTTCAAGTCCCTAGGCGTTTCCGTTCAAAAGTTACAATTTTCTATGGTTCTGGTTATGCGATCTGGACAAAATTTTGCAAGTAGCTTGAATACATTATTCCTGAGCTAGGTGCATAATTTCATTCCAATCCGATCAGTAGTTTCGAAACTATCAGGAAAAAAATATTTTGAACGGCTATATTTACGGAACCCCTAGTCTAATTTTGCTCATTGATGAACGTGACCGTGAAATTTGCGATCCAAACCCACCCTGAGAATTTCAAGTTCCTAGGCCTTTCCGTTCAAAAGTTACAATTTTCTATGGTTTCTATGGTTCTGGTCATGCGATCTGGACAAAATATTGCTTCAATATATCATTCTCGATTAAAATACTAAATTTCATCTCGATCGAATCCGTAGTTTCAAATTAATCGAGAAAACAAAATTTCAAACGACCGTATTTACGGAACCCCTTGTATAATGTTGCTCATAGATGAACGTGATAACGACATTCAAGATCCACACCTATCCTGAAAATTTCAAGTCCCTAGGCGTTTCCGTTCAAAAGTTACAATTTTCTATGGTTTCTATGGTTCTGGTCATGCGATCTGAACAAAATTTCACATGTAGCTTAAACACCTCATTTTCCATTTGAGTGCAAAATTTCATCTCGATCAAATTTGTAGTTTTCAAGTAATCAGGGAAACAAAACTTTGAACGGCCATATTTACGGAACCCCTGGTGGAATTTGGCCCATTAACGAACTTAACCGAGCCATTCGGGAACTGAACCCACACTGAAAATTTCAAGTCTCTAGGTTGTTCCGTTCGAGAGTTATCGTGCTTACGGCCGGCCGGACGGCCGGACGGACAGACTCGAATTTTCCGACGGATTCGTCATCAGTGAGTCGAACATAGTCGATTGAGACCATTTTCGGCTCAAAATTCGAAAAATACAGACATCGTGACGAAATGATATAGCCCTCGTGTAAGTAGTACGAGCGCTCAAAAAGAATTAATTTATTTTTCATGTTGAACAGCAGTGAAGCTGAATTTTCATGTAACTCATTTTATCGATGCTCCATATATAGATATAAAGTTTCTGTAGGATATGGCAAATAGTTCCTGAGATGCTGAAGTTTTAAAAGCGGAATTTTTAAAATTTTTCGACTGGTACGATCCTCACGCAATTCCATATAATTGTCATAATTTTACAACAAAGTTTGAATTTGATCGAACCGGTATTTTTCGATCTATTGACAAAAAATTCTGATCTACGAAACCCTTTGGCGGTTTTCGCTCATTACCGAACTTAAACTGCGCATTTATTTGAACATACTCTACAAATTTTAAATCTGTATGCCTTTTTTTTTGAAAGTAATCGTGTTTACAGACGAAGGGCCGGCCGGACGTACAGAATTGAATTTGACCAAGAATTCTTTGTCTGTAAGTCTTAACACATTGTGGATTTTTGACATCTGCTATCGCTAGTTTTTCTATTCGATGAATTTCCGAATCAGGATACTGAGCGGCAGTATCTCGGCAATGGTAGGGCATACAGGTTGTGAAAAAAATACTTATCACTAAAGTGGACACAAGAGATACCTGGAAATTATCTTGAAGTTGGTCATTCGATGGATAGAGGCGAAAATGCTATATAAAACACATTATTATCGCTATCTCGGAAATTAGATTGATTTAACAGTAAGACGTGTGTTACATGATCAGCCTGACATCAGTTCAGTTCGTCAGTCTTATCAGAATAATGTGAAACTGAATATGCATTTTGAGTGGGAAACGTTTTATTCCACGTTCTTTTGAAACACGATAATTCAAACTGACATCATTTCAAAAAAATTACGAAAAGCACTGCCGTGAAGGCAGGAGCTTTTGAGCGCTCGTACATGCACCTTGGAGGTGGAATCGCATTTTCCAGTTTTAGAAATCAATTGAAGGAATTTTCGACAGCTGTCAAAAAAATTCTGAAACTTAGGCGAAATTCCAGACTTCATGTCAGTGCTTCAGCGGATCAATTTTTTTCGATAATTCGCTAGAATTTTCTACGGTATCTATGGTCTTGGTGATGCGATCTGGACAAAATTTTGCACGTAGTTTGAAAACATTATTCCTCAGCTAGATGAAAAAATTTCATTCCAATCCAATCAGTTGTTTCGAAACTATCAGGAAAAAAATAGTTTGAACGGCCATATTTACGGAACTCCTAGTCTTATTTTGCTCATTGATGAACGTGACCGTGAAATTCGCGATCCAAACCCACCCTGAAAATTTCAAGTCCCTAGGCCTTTCCGTTCGAAAGTTATGATTTTCTATGGTTTCTATGGTTCTGGTCATGCGATCTAGAGAAATGTAGCTTGAATATATCATTCTCCATCAGTATACAGAGTTTCGTCTCGATCGAATCTGTAGTTTGGAAATTATCAAGAAAACTAAATTTCAAACGACCATATTTACGGAACCCCTGGTATAATTTTGCTCATAGATGAAAGTGATCACGACATTCAAGATCCACACCTATCCTGAAAATTTCAAGTCCCTAGGCGTTTCCGTTCAAAAGTTACAATTTTCTATGGTTTCTATGGTTCTGGTGATGCGAACTGAACAAAATTTTGCATGTAGCTTGAACACCTTATTTTCCATTATATTGCAAAATTTCATCTTGATCGAATCTGTAGTTTCAAAGTAATCAGGAAAACAAAATTTCGAGCGGCCATATTTACGGAACCCCTCGGCGAATTTTGCCCAATAACGAACTTAACCGCGGCATTCGAGATTCGAACCTACCCTGAAAATTTCAAGTTTCTAGGACATTCCGTTCGAGAGTTATCGTGTATATGGCCGGACGGACAGACTCGAATTTTCCGACGGATTCGTCATCAGTGAGTCGAACATAGTCGTTTGAGACCATTTTCGGCTCAAAATTCGAAAAATACAGACATCGTGACGAAATGATATAGCCCTCGTGTAAGTAGTACGAGCGCTCAAAAACTTGGAATAAAATGTTTTCCATCAAAATGGATATTCAGTTTCACATTATTCAGATCAGACTGACGGACTGAACTGATGTCAAACTGATCGTGTAACACCACCACCAAAGAGCGAGGAACAAAACACTGCTGAAATATGTCAAACGACAAATAAAACAATAGCGGACATTACTTGTGTTTTGTTACTTGCTTTAGTGTAAATATTAAGTCCATGGAGAAGTCAATCTTACAATAACCATTTTTTTTTTAAATCATAAAGTGGCTTGTACCATTTGATTAAATAAATATATAAACAGCTTGGATAATATCGCAACATTTTGCTTAGTGACTTTTTCTCGTGGATGTCAGATTAAGGGAGGAGAAAATAAAGACATTAATAGAAAAATTATTCAAATATTTCGTTAACCATACAACCGATTTCAACATTTCTCATCTCGGGTTACGTTTTGGAGAATACAAATCACTGAGTGTTCATTATTATTTAGGTAATAATGAACACATTGAATTTTGGCGTGACTCGGAACGAAATATGTAGTTACTACATCGATCATTCTTTCACACTTTTTATCCAGGCTTAGAACTAGGAACATAAATAATAAAAGTGACACAGTAACAAGAAGTATTAAACACAGAATTAATCAAAATTGAGCCACTAAAACCCCTTGAAAAGTTTTCCATCATTCTTGATGCATTTGTTCAATCTACTTTCGGTTGCAAAAACCTTTCTTTCAATTACAGCCCCAGACAAGGTTCTAATGACATTATGAAAAAATTTCTCCTCTGTGGAAATTGCATTGCATATTCTCGAGACGCAATTGTAGCATTTTCGTAACTTTCAAAATATATCGCGAGCTTCACTTCTTTGTGGGTAAATGCTATTTTTGAGCGCTTGTACTACTTACACGAGGGCTATATCATTTCGTCACGATGTCTGTATTTTTCGAATTTTGAGCCGAAAATGGTCTCAATCGACTAGGTTCGACTCACTGATAACGAATCCGTCGGAAAATTCGAGTCTGTCCGTCCGGCCATATACACGATAACTCTCGAACGGAATGTCCTAGAAACTTGAAATTTTCAGGGTAGGTTTGAATCTCAAATGCCGCGGTTAAGTTCGTTATTGGGCAAAATTCGCCCAGGGGTTCCGTGAATATGGCCGCTCGAAATTTTGTTTTCCTGATTACCTCGAAACTACTGATTCGATCGGAGTGAAATTTTGCACTCAGATGGAGAATTACGTGTTCAAGCTACATGCAAAATTATGTCCAGCTCGCATGACCAGAACCATAGAAACCATAGAGAATTATAACTTTGTAATGGAGAGTCCTAGGGACTAGAAATTTTCAGGATAGGTGTGGATCGCGAATGTTGCGGTCACGTTCATCAATGAGCCAAATTAGACTAGGGGTTCCGTAAATATGGGCGTTTGTAATTCAGTTTTCTTGATAATTTCAAAACTATGGATTTGATCGTGACGAAATTCTGTATTAAAATTGAGAATGATATATTCGAGCTAAATTTTTTCCAGATCGCATGATCAGAACCATAGAAACCATAGAAAATTTAAAACTTTCGAACGGAAAGGCCTAGGGACTTGAAATTTTCAGGATAGGTTTGGATCGCGAATGTCGCGGTTAAGTTCATCAATGAGAAAAATTAGAATAGGGGTTACGTAAATATAGCCGTTCAAACTTTTTTTTTTCTGATTATTTCGAAACTACTTATTAGATTGTAATAAAATTTCGCACATAGATGAAGAATAATGTATTCAAACTACGTGGAAAATTTTGTCCAGATCGCATTACCAAGACCATAAATACCGTAGAAAATTCTAGCGAATAATCGAAAAAAAAATTGGTCACCTATAGCACTGACGTGAAGTCTGGATTTTCGCCTTAGTTTTAAATTTTCTTTGACAGCTGTCAAAATCTTTCTAATTGGTTTCTAAAACTGGAGAATGCGAATCTACCTACAAGGTGGATGAACGAGCGCTCAAAAGCTCCTGACTTCACGGCAGTGCTATTCTAAATTTTTTATTATATAAAGGAAACCAGCTAGCCTGAGTTATGTATTGGGTTTGAAGAAATGACGTTAAAATATGAGTAAGATCTTCTCTTAGGTATTAGCAGTCTTGCTGTCTTCATTATATTTTTCAAATTTGAATTATACTTATTCTACCACACCATATTTCAGATGATGACAATGATCAACCACCTGAAGGAGAGGAAGAAAAAGAACCTGTTACTTATTTGGTCAATAATGAAGTACATTACACGAACTCAAAAATGTCAAGTGTGGTTATCATCAAACGAGGCAGTGTAGTAGAAGCCGATAAAAGCATAAAATCACAAGTTCGGATAATTAATTTCAGTGATGGATCCCCATATGAAATTTTACACTCTTACATCAGCAAAACTGTGGCCCCCTTTTTCAAATCTTATGTTAAGGAGTCAGGAAGAGCTGATAGGTAGGAACTCCGTAGCTGTTAATTATTTGATAGCAAATATGATCATTCTTGTTTGTATTTCAGAGATGGAGACAAAATGGCACCGTCTGTAGAGAAAACAATTGCAGAATTAGAAATGGGTCTTTTGCACTTGCAACAAAATATTGATATACCAGAAATTTCTCTGCAAGTTCATCCTTATGTCGCTCAAGTTATGAAACAATGTGCAGACGAAGGAAGAAAGCCTAAAGTTGCTGATTTTGGAGAATTATTTGAAGATTCCAACTTTCTGAATCAGCTACAAACTGGAGTTAATCGGTGGATTAAAGAAATACAAAAGGTAAAGTTCAATTCTGAATATAAATTGAAGATACTTTAGAGAGTGAGAGAAAATCCAACACTGAATTAGTTTTTTTTCATTACGTATCGAATATAAACTAAAATTAAAGATACAGTTTCGAAAATATTTTCTATTTTGGAGACATAAGACATCTTCAGAATAGTATCAATAGATGACATTGAAATTAAATACTATTGGATAGCCCCAAAAAAATTTTCAATCATTTGGATGAAGAAGTAGAAGTCAATTGCATTTTCAGCTGAAGCTTTCCCTGATACATAATATCAAACCTGTCGTAGAATAAGGAGACAACTCAAAAAAGGTCCATTTTGTGTTAGTGACGGTATTGAACTCAGGAAATAACCCTTTTCTTACGTGCAATATCAGAATAACTCTAGTAGGCCTCTCCGCCACATAAGAGACTGTTCGTGAAGAAAGGTAACATTTCAAATTTTTTGGAAAAACAGTAGAATATTCCACCACGAAGGAAAAAATTGCATTAATTGAATATTGCGTGCTAGAGTTATAATGTTCAAATGGATTGCTACAGTAATTACGAATGTTCAGCGTGTTAAATTGAGTAAGTACACAAAAGTATAGAACGAAAACTTCGGTAAACCAAAACTTCAAATGCGATTTCCCAACAAAATTTTTGAGTTGTCTCCTTATTATACGACAGGTGGTGCGATATATCAACCAAAGCAGATCTTTTGAAACTTATTGAAAGTAGAAGAATGTATCGATCAATGCAAACAAACATGCAGATCTTCAATGAAAGTACCCAATAAATATTGATCTATCTTCCAAATCTATTGCTTGACCCTTTACTGCATGAATTTTAAAAAATCGACAGAAAATAAATAAAAAAATCAATTGAGCTGATCTGATCTCAAGTTTGCAGGAAAAAATGTTGAAAAAAAATATTATTACGATTTTCTTGAGAAAACAGGAGGAAAATCATTGGTATCAAATATGATACATCATGCACTCAGGCGATATTTATGGGACTAAGGACTGAAAAAGTTTTCAGTCTGAATTTATTAATATTTCATAAAACTGGATAGTCGAATTTCCCTTGAAGATTTTGTGAGCATTCTAGATTATGAATGAGCCTCTTCTTCAATGAATTCGCTACTATAATGCATTTTTTATGTTTATTTTCGGTTTTGGTTCATTCCGTGATTTTGATGAAGAACAATTTTCGGGAATAGCATCTGAGGACCCGTGAGAAAATCTCCGAGGAGTGGAACTTTTTGAATTGAGGGAATCTCAAAGAAAACTTCCGAGGTTGAATCTGTATCAAGTATTGTCGAAGAAACTATTTCAGGTATTTCAATATCCCTCTCATCTGAATTGTTGGTGAATTTCGATAAATCATATTCATTTTATGCGCATCTTCTTCTGTTATGGGTTTTTCGTCCTCATTATCGAGAAGATATGTATAGTACTCCATAATCTGAAGAGAGAAATATATTCTACTTCAGATTCTGTAAATACATAATTTTACACGACTGCATGATGTATCAAATGTGATATCACACAGATGTCGAATTTTTCGATTTTTCTTGATGACAGAGAGTGAAAGTTGTGAATAAAACAAAACTACTAAACTCAGCCAATACCGAATAAATTTTTGCTGATTACTTTCATGAAGATATAAATCGAAAATAGATCAACAAAAAACACCAAAAAGTATTTACTGGAGAACATAAGTTACAAGGCACTTTCAAGGTTATATACCGGCCGTGAAAGAAATGAATTGTGTTTGATTTTTATATTATCCTCTAATGAATATGTACAATGAAATAAAATTGGTCCACAATCTCATAGATGTCCGTAGCAGTAACATAAATTCCATTCATCAAATATGATACGCTTAAGGGTTGACCTGATGGTTTAGCCCTTTCATATTTTTCGAAAATTTGAGATCTATGTTGTGACTTTTTCTAATAGAAAAAAGTTGGACAAATTTCAAACTAGAGCTAGAAACAAACTTTCGGAAAGAAGATGATGAAATTGGATGTCAGGGGCCCATGTATCAAAACGAACCGGAGCGTGGATCGTTTCATGATCCTGTGGTGTTCTTTGAACTCTTCGAACATCTGAAATTCCAAAAATCATCAATTCAAATATGCCAGCTTATTCTGTAAACAAATTCAAAACCAATCACTGCACTTAGACAGGTAGACAGAGTTTTTCCTGAGGTTTTTATCCGTGCTTTTGTATCATAAAAAGTAATGTATGGTGCCACATTTACATTCCTCAACTAAAAATGAGTTTTTTCACACATGCTATATTCTATATTCTTTAATTTTTGAAACATTGTATTTCTCTTACACAAAAGAATATATATGTTGCAGGCTTATTATAATATCAGTCTTAAATAATAATAATAACAGTTATTTATTGAGCAAGTCAAATGGCCATCGACCGGAGTCCTTCAGCCCTGTACAATTAATGGATAATATGTAGCAAAAAAAAAAAAAAAACACTTATATATATTAATTCATTATTTGAAGTAGTTTTTTCTCAGTCTGTGATCATGAGGCTGTCTAAAATGGTCTCAGTTGGAACTTTTCGGTGTGGTGTATTTGTTTTTTCCCTATGGAACATCTCATTTATATCCTCCAGATCCCTCAGGCGTCGTGAAAATCTTTCATTTAGATAGTTTAATCTTTCTCTTATCGGTGTGATTCGGGTTTTGTTGTATAGGAGATGATTTGATGGGTTATGCAATCTATTGAGCGGATGTCTCAGTCTTGTTATGGTTCTTAGAGCAATTCTTTCACCCACCTCTAAGTTCCTCAGTGTTGAGTCCGAAACATTGGAATATAAAGGATGTCCATATTCCAGAATAGGTCTGCAAATTGATTTATATATCTTTGTGGCATTTTCTATACTTATTCCTTCATTTTTGTAGGTGAGGCATTGGAAGTGTTTAGCTCTAGCGATGGTTTTCTTTTTACTGAGGTTGGTTTGTAGTTTCATATTTGCTCTATTGTCAATTTGTATACCGAGGTATTTCATTGTGGGAGACGGTGTTATTTTTCTACTCTCTACTGTTATAGTTGGTGAATTGAGTGCTATCTTGTGGTTGAAAATGATGAGTGTAGATTTATTTGGATTAGGTCGTAGCCGCCACCTATGGAACCATGATATCAGCCTGTCCATGTGCAGTTGTAGTCCATTTATGCATTTCTTCAGGTCTTTATCGTGAGAGATAATGATGGTGTCATCTGCATATAGTAAAAGATAGTGATCTCTGTTGCCCTTATACATGTCGCTACAGAATATATTGTAGAGGAGAGGCGAAAGTGGAGAACCCTGTGGAGTGCCTTGCTGTGGAGAGAATGACGTGGATATCGTCTCATCTATTTTAACACATAGTTTCCTGTCTTCTAGAAAGCTTTTTATTATTTTTATGAGGTAGGTTGGGGTGTTGAATTTGTGTAATTTAAATAGCAAACCTTTATGCCACACGCTGTCGAATGCCTTGTTTATATCCAAGCTTAGAGCAGCAGTTCTTTTTCGGTTCATTTGGGCATTTTGTGTGTTGGATAGAAAAATAGTAAGGGGATGAATTGTCGCTTTTTTGGACCGAAATCCGAACTGATTGCAGTTTTCCCAGCACAGGCAACAGTGTAATAGGCCGATAATTCTCTGCTTTATGATGGTCCATATTGTGCTTTGGTATTGTGATAATGGTACCAGTTTTCCATATTTCAGGGAATATTCCATAGCTCAAACAGTGTTCGTACATTTTGATAATCTCCAAGTGTATTTCCTTATTAAGTTTTTTGAGAACCATCCATGGAATGTTGTCCGATCCTGGGGCACTGTTTTTGCTTTTGGAAAGTACTTCAAAGTATTCTGTTTCTTCGATTTTTGCAGTTGTGTTATCTACCCTGCAATCTAAATTTTTGAAGTAGTTCTCATACCAGCTGTTGACTTTGGTTTCTTGCGTTGTATCATATTTTTTATTTCTGTCATATTGAAATGCTCCTCTGAAGTGTTCTGCAAACTTTTCTACTTTTTCTTTGGTAGTCTTATATTCTTTATTATTGTCCCTCAGTGTAGGAATGTTATGGTATTGCTTATACTTTGAAAGTTTGTTAACTTGTTGATAAAATGTTTTTCCCCTTGATTTGTTGATTTCATTGCATGTATTGACCCAAGTGTGTTGTCTATATTGTTGGATCATGATGTGAATACTTTTGTTGGTTTCATTGATGTTTCTTTTGTAGTCGGGATTGGGTTGAAGCAGGTATTCTCTGTACATTCTACGTCTCAGTTTTATCAGGTTTATTATATGCGGTGGGAGTTCATGAAGGAATGGATGATGTTTAACTGTGGGTGTATTCTTTTTTATTGTTCCTGATAGAGTGTTGTTGAAGTCTGTTATGTAACATTTATCGACTGTATTCCCAGCATTTACCTTCATAAAGTTAAGCATGTCTTTGTTGACCTTTTTTATGTTACATCTGCGGAAGTTATATGTTGTCTTTGTAGGTATTTCTTCAGGAATCTGTTTCAAATCGAAGGTTATCATCATTGCCAAGTGATCTGATCCCAGGTCTGGAATCAACTGAACGTCCAAGAAATTACGCTGGAGATTTGTGGAGTAGAGGATAAGGTCTGGTGTGCTGTCAGGGTTGTTATCCATTATGAAAGTTGGTGGTGTCAAATATTTTGTGAAAGCTTTATTTTGTAGGAATTTATTGATTTGTTTATTTTTTGTTCTATTTATATTGAAGTCTCCTATAATTATGGAATATTTGTATAAGGCAGCCTTAGTGAATATTGTTTCCTCAATTTTTGAGTGGGGATGTATGTAAACCAAGAAGACATGCAACTTATTCGATTTGAAAGGTATCGTGAAATGCAGACATTCATTTTGGGTGTTGTTCATTACTGGGGGGTTTTCATATCCCATTTTCAAACTTGGGTGGCATTGCACAATACTTCCTCCTCTAGTGTTGTTTGTTTTAGTTCCTATTTTCTTAATGATGTTCCAATCTCTGTATGAAACCGCATGTTCATCTTTAATTTTTGCCTCAACGAACATCGCACACTGTATATCATTTTTTTCTATGAAATTATTGATAATGTGTTTTTTGGGTGTGTAGCTATTGATATTGCTGTAGATGATTTTCATATCACAGGAGTGCTTGCGCGTTATTATTTATTGGTTCTGTGGGAGATGGTTCATCTGGATCTTCAATGTCAAACATCAGGATGTACACTCTGTTTCCTGAGAAAACAGCAACAGTATCAACATTATATTGATTTATGAATCTACGTTTCAATTTGTCCAGTAATTCATCTCTGTTGATATTTTTAGGTTTGTTTAACTTTCTTATGTAGTTATTAATTATGTCATTGTGTATAGTAATTCCGTTGTGAATTCTACTTTGTTTCTTGTGGAGTTCTTCGATATTTCTTGATTTTTTGTTTAGGGACTTTATCGCAACATTAGGAATACCCTCTATAGGTTTCCTAGGGTGTTTTGGGCATTTAGGTGACCAAGATTGGTGTTCTTCAGAGTTGCACGCTTTGCATTTGGGTGGAAGGTTTGTTTTGCATTGGAATTCTTTGTGTGGACCCAGGCATTTGGGACATTGCAGTGGATTATTGCAGTTTTCCGAAGTATGATCGAAAAGTAAGCATTTGTTGCATGGCACTGGTGTAGGCTCCGGTGGGTGACTTGGGTATACCAAATAATGTCTATTTTTGAAAAACATGCCCTCATTCAGTAATTTTTCAAATGTTGTCTCATCTCCAGTTATTATTCTTATGTACCCGGTTTGTGTGTTTCTTGATTTTGAGATGATTCTTTTGCAGTATCGATGTTTCAAATTAAGATTGTTCAGATGCTGACTAATTTCTTTTTCATCGATGAATTTTTCTACTGCTGTAATCACCACTGAGAATGTTTTCTGTGGTTCATTTCGCTCTTTTGTTTTCTCGTATGATTTGGTTTCGTTGAACTTTGTTATTATTTTGTCGTCCTTCATTTCTTCTAATGCATTTTGTAGCTCTTCTTTTTTACTATTAGATTTAAGCAGATATCCCAGTTTGGTCTTCAGTATGATGTCTTTGGATTGGCTGAATTTTTTGTTCCATTCTTCCGCCATTTGAATTCTATCCTTAATTAATGATTCATGAACTGACATGTAGAATAAATGTTTGTATTCAGTGTTTCGAATTTCATTCATTCTTGTTGAAAAAGCAGAAAAATTTTTGTTGGGCATCGATTTTTGTGGGTAGTTTATTCTTTGTTGTAGATTTGTGTTTATGTTTATATTTCCTTGAGATAAATCGTGATGTTGTGATATGTTAGCAGATGTTGTGGGAACTCCGTTGTTGTTATCTATCTCCATAAGATCGCTTTTTTCATTGTTTGTATTCTTCTTTTTTCTAATTAATTGTGGCTCTTTGAAAACGACGTCAGGAGATTTACTTTCGTTCTTTTTCTTTGCAGTTGAAGTGTTTGTTGGAGATTTTTTTTTCCTTTTTTTCTTGGAAACCTCTTGGAATTTTTCTTCTCCGTCTGAGGTAGCGCAGGAGGATGATCCGCTGATTTGAGACATTTCCGATGTATAAAAAGTCTCAAACTCCGCGGCGTTTGCCGAAAAGTTTTGACACTTTGAAAATTTTACTATTTTTCACGGTTTAAATTAAGATTGGACGTTTTTAATTGATAATTTGATAAGAAGCTATGAATGCTGTACATGTGCTCGCCATGAAAGTCAGACACCAACTGAATCAGTCTTATTATAATAGGCCTAGGCTTTTTCAATATGACTAGGCGTATTGTAAAACTACCAAAGTAAATGAAAATCTGACAATATGACTGATTATTTAAGACGTGTTATTATACGCCTTATGCTTCTTAGTCTTATTGTTCAAAAGAATATGTACGCGATTGTTTTTAGAATTTGACTGTATAAAATACGTCGTATTATAATACGACTGGAAGTGTGCCAGGCAAATTATGGAAATCGCTTATAGGCCAAAAAAAAATTATAGATTTGGATTATTTATTACAACATGATCCACTCTTATGACATTTGCTTGTACATTTCATATGGGATTTAAAAGATAAACATTTATTGTTACGACTCTGTGACTTGCTTGGTTTGCAAGAATACTTTTTGAATCCCTGTCCTTCGAAGTTTGAGAATAATCTTAATGTTTCTCTTATTTATTAAATTTTTTTTTTATTTATTTTATTTATTTGCTACATATATGAACAAATAAACTGAACGGGAGTATTCCCTCTTACAAAATAAATTCAAAATTAACGAAAGGCACACACGGCCGTCATCAAAACATATCAAACCAAAATCATCTACATTAATCCTATAATACTTTTTATATAGATCTTGAATGTCCCAAAAGGCATGAACAAATCCAATGAGTGACATGTATTTACAAAATGCAAAGACCTATTCAAATAAAAATTTTTACGAAAATTTGTCCTCGGCACTTCTTGACGGAATAGATAAGTTGCACGTATCCTCCTAGCTGGTGTATTCAAATTAATACTATTCAAAATTTCCAGACAATCTATACCACCATTTACCAATCTATGCAACAACAGAACATCCGAAATTAGTCTTCTCTTCTTCAAAGACCATAAACCAATGAAAGCCGCATACTAGGATAATCAATTTCAGAATAACGAATACCCCTCCTAAAAGTTGTCATACGGATGAATTTGTTCTGTACTTTCTCCAAAAGTGCAGTACCCACACCTGTAGCTGGAGACCAAACAACTGACCCATACTCCACTTTACTTCTTACTAGCGAGAAATACAATGTTTTCAATGTTTCCTCTGAAAACCCAATGTAATTACGTTGAATGAGACCCAGCACCTTGAAGGCTTTTCCAGTAATATATTCTAAATGCGGATTGAACAGGAGTTTTGAATCCAATAAAATACCCAAATCTTTTACTCTATTAATTCTTGCCAACTCTACTCCGTCTATCTCGTAACGGATATGAAGGGGCTCTCTTCATCTCGAAAAAGTTATAACATTACATTTTTCTTTGTTTAAAAACATCCAATTGGCACTGCACCAATCTATCAGCCTATTTATATCTTCCTGAAGCACATGACCATCAGCCGGACTAGTGATCTCACGGTAAACCTTTAGATCATCTGCGAAAAGCAAAAATTTACTTCCCATGAATGATGAACCATTGTCATTCACAAATAAAATAAAAAGAAGAGGACCCAAATGGGAACCCTGGGGGACTCCAGAAGTGACGGGTATGAAATATGAGGAATAACCCTTATATCTGACTGCTTGCATTCTATATCGCAAAAATGAACCCAACCATCTAAGCAATGCACCACCAATGCCCAACTTTTCCAACTTGCTAAGCAACAACACATGATTCACTTTATCAAAAGCCTTGGAGAAGCCGGTGTAAACTGAATCTACCTGAACCCCCCCATCCACATTTAATGTTAGATCATTAATGTGCATCACTAAATAAGTAACAGTAGATTTTCTTCTCGTGAATCCATGCTGCTCCTCAATGACGCATGATAAACAATTCCAAGTCATATAGTTACAAACTAGATTATCCAACAATTTAGGAATTGTCGACTGAATGCAAACACCCCTGTAATTCGCTACTTCCGCCCTATCGCCCGATTTAAATATTGGAACTATATAGCTAGCCTTCCAGTACGAGGGCAAAACTCCCAACTTCAATGAACAATTGAAAATGTTCGTTAATGGTTTTGTGAGCGAGAAGACGCATTTCTTTAAAAGCACAGAAGGGACGCCATCTGGTTCCATATTGAAATTTGTACCCAGGTTTTGAATTAACTGAAAGACCTCAGAGGAACCAAATGAGAATGTGCTCAAATCCATCACCTCCCTTATATCATAATTTGGAGGCACAACTTGCTCACTGACAAAAACCCCCAAAAAAAAATTCGCGAACATATCCACAATATCACCCAATTCTGAACATTCCACACCACCCCAGTGCATAGATGATGGCAACTGATCCGAACTCTTCAACCTTCTTAAATGTGACCAGAAGTTCCGTGGATTCCCCCTCAAATCACCATCAATTTTATTCAAATATTTCAAGTTTAATTCTGAACACAATCTACTACACTTATTCCTTATAATACTGAAATTGTGGTAATCCACTCTACTCCTAGTGCGTTTAAATATTCTGTGCAATTTCTTTTTTTTCTTGATCAATTTTATTAATTCACCGCTGAACCAGCTAGGATAAGACGTGGCCCTCACACAACGTCTCGGTACAAAATTCTCAATACCGGTATAAAGGATTTCATAAAATTTACCAACACAAGTATCAATATCTACAACATTTCTGCAGAACTCCCAATCAACAGAACTGAAATATATGTTAAGAGCACCTTATGATGCTCAGAACAAACAGAAAATAAATCTACAGCTTCCTCAACCGAAACATTACTTTCAATATTTGTATAGGCAAGATCCAAAAAAATATTCCTGTCGTTAGGAATCGTATTAATCTGCCGCATATTGAGAAACGAATAAGTATCAACAACACAGTGACGGCTGTCAAGGGACGAGACCAGGCTGAAATCTCCATTCCATCTTGCTGTCGGAATATTGTAATCTCCCACACTAGAAAACCAGCGGCTGGTTCACGTAACTGAATTTTTTCCAATGTTTCACAATGTCTATAATAAAGCGGAAGAGCGCGGAGGAATGTAAACACAACCGAAAATAATTTTTGAGCCATTAACACCAGCTGCAACAAATAACTGTTCGACATCAGAATATGAGGTAACATTACATACTTTATTAATCCTGCGTATAGGATAGGTCAAAAAAGAAAATTACATGATAATTTTTAATCTAGTGACATTATGTATCTAAAACCCACATTGTAGCACTTGTCAAGAGTGAAATTGACACTAAGAGTGTCGAAGGCGCATGAGAGGTCAAAAAATATCCCAGCCACCTGTACATTTTCATCTAAGCATTTATAAACAGAATCCACGAAGCTAAGTGCTGCCAATTGAGTAAAGTGACCGTTCCTGAAACCATTTTGCGCTGTGTTGTATCTCAATTTTGTTGAGATAATCTATCATTATCGCAAAAACGAGTTTTTCGGAAACTTCAGAATAAACGCTCAAAATTGATATTGGACGGTAATTGGTATCATGAAGATTTCTGTTCTTGAATATCGGAACATCAATAGATTTTTTGGTACCTATTTTATTTGAAGGAATTTGTCTCAAATTCTTAATCATTCCAATGGTGCATTAGGTTTACAATCACAGTTGAGTAAATTTTAAGAAAATCAAATTTTTTATTGTTTCATATACTTCCAGGTAACAAAATTAGAAAGGGATCCTTCATCTGGAACAGCTCTCCAAGAAATCAGTTTCTGGTTAAACTTAGAACGGGCTTTACATAGAATTCAAGAAAAAAGAGAGAGTATGGAAGTAACTCTAACTCTTGATATCTTGAAGCATGGAAAACGTTTTCATGCAACGGTATCATTTGATACAGATACCGGTCTGAAACAAGCCATTGTTACTGTGAATGATTATAATCCTCTGATGAAAGATTTCCCAATTAATGACTTGTTGTCGGCAACAGAATTGGAGAGGATAAGATCAGCAGTTCAGCTAATTTTTTCCCATCTGAAAAAAATACGTTCTACTAAATATCCAATATTCAGATGCTTACGTTTGGTGGAGGCCATATCTAGAGATTTGGGCCAGCAGCTTTTGAAAGTCCTTGGAACAAGAAGGCTGATGCACATTACTTTTGAAGATTTCGAGAAAGTGATGACCCAATGCTTTGAAGTCTTTTCTATCTGGGAGGATGAGTATGAGAAATTGCAGGCTCTCCTGAGGTACGTAAACTGATTTTAGATAATGCCTTTACAATATCAAACTAGTTTTGTCTCAAGAGATGTATTATTTTGGTAATTTCAGTCCCCTTTTTTCTTCAATATCTTCTTTTATTTCCATATCAAAAAAACTCTCAGCCGATTTCCTCGGATTAAAATAGTTGCAAGACTTCTCGAATCTATTATATCAGTAAATTGTATAGCAATTATAGCCCAATGAAATAACTCATTTCACAATTCTTCCAAATTTTACAGGGATATCGTAAAAAAGAAACGTGACGAACAATTAAAAATGGTGTGGCGCATCTCTGCACAGCACAAAAAATTACAAACAAGAATGGAACATATGAGGAAATTCCGAAGACAACATGAACAATTGAGAACCGTCATTGTCAGAGTTCTGAGACCAAATATTCATAAAACATCAGGTGAAACTGAAGACGTTGATAGTAACAAAGCAGCATTTTCACTTGATGCAGCTGATGCAAATGCCATTGAAGTGAGTAAATATTAATTCTGGTTATAGGCTATTATGCTGCTTTGATGACTTTTTTTTTAATTACTCAGGAGGTGAATTTGGCTTATGAAAATGTTAAAGAAGTTGATTGCTTGGATATTTCTAAAGAGGGCCAAGATGCTTGGGATGCTGCTGTCCAGAGATACGAAGAAAGAATTGATAGAGTTGAAACCCGCATAACAGCTCATCTACGTGATCAATTAGGAACAGCTAAGAACGCCAATGAAATGTTTCGTATTTTTTCAAGATTCAATGCTCTTTTTGTGAGACCTCATATCAGGGGGGCAATTCGAGAATATCAAACTCATCTCATCCAGAGAGTTAAGGATGATATAGAAGCTTTACACGAGAAATTCAAGGTAATTATAGTTGAAGATGATTGAATTTTAAATTATACAGAATTTAGAGGTGTTCAACCCTTTAGTGCTCCACTTGTTCAAATAATTAATTGTTGTGCGGATAAAAATGAATCTGGATTAGTTTCTTCAAAACTTTAGGAAAAGATATTAGTTATTCGCATATTTACATGGATTGGAATTTTCTCCAAATGAATACTTTTCATTAGGAATTCTCTACATTCACTTTGATCAAATTAGTATACGTTTTTTCATTCATTTTTACATCATTACATACCTCAAATATTTCAGCAATTTAATGTTGCATAGTTTCTACCTGCACAGAGGCAAGTTAATTTTTGATAATCGTCACCAGATGTCACTTTGTTCATAGAATTTCGGTGAAGTAACATGTGTTTGCTTTATGGAAACACAGACAGTGATCTTTTTCGATCACTAACTAGGAGGGGCACAAACATACACAAACACTGGCATTCTGTGGGGATTCACCATACATTGAAATCATATCAACAAGTGCAATATTTGAATAAACTTGCGGCATTTTTCACCAACTTTGCGAAATTCGGGAAACACGTACGATTTCTCAGATGATTTCCCGTATACTGATATAAGACAGCTGGCAATAGACACACATTCAGATCTTGATACGTAACGTCAGATCTGGGCTGGGAATTACTCAGATTCGCGAGTAACTTTGATTTCGAAATATTCGGCCCTGGTGAATATTTTATATAATCCTTTGAAAACGTATATGGTATAAAGATGAAATTTGGATAGCAGAATTTTTCTATGAACCGCTATGAAACGGTTTAATAAAATAACCAAAAAAAAATTATGGAAGGGATGAAATAAAATTCCAGTTCTTCAAGGTATCGAAGTTTGAAAATGATCTTCGGTGAGATATGAGTTTCGGAAGTCGTCAAAGGTGTACCTCTTTACCTTTTCAACTTTTGGGTGGACAATTCCTAATGAATTCGAGCTAGTAGAAATTGGTTCCGATATGCTTTGTACTTTACGACAACAGATTTTGTTTTTTAACCCACCCGGCTGTGTACGGTGAGCGGGTAGATGAATAAACTAAAAAAATACGGCAAAAAACCAAAAATATTAAAAATTTCGAATCTATCGGGCTCACTACGATCCTGTCGGGTTTGTTTCAATTATCCTGAAAATTGGCAATTTCTAAGTCGTGGACATCCTAGAGATTTTCGACAATTTTTGCCATTTTTAGCAATTAATTTCGAAATACGGAAAGTGTGATACATCGGCGAAAAGTCCGTTACTTTTATTTGAAAACGCGAGGGGCGATTTACGCGAAAACTTTTTTTGGAAATGAAGGAATTTTTAAAATAATTTTGTCATACATAAATTGTGGAATTCAAAAGTTGCAGGCGAATTGATATTAGAAATTGACTATTCTTTTCTTTATATACCAACTTTTAAATCATACGAATTCTTTTTCGACATCTATTACATCATATTTTCGCTTCTTTCGTACATATCATATCCTTCTCTGATAAAAATAATCCGAAATTATAATCAAACTTGGTTAACGTAGAAAAAATTGATGAAAAATGAAGTACAGTAATTTTTTAAAAAACACAAGAACTCAAATAACTCGTGTCAATAAATATGGGGCTCAAAGACAGCAAATGAGTTATACTTACTCGTCCTCCAAGGTTCACCTCGAATTTGGAAACACCCTGTATAATAAACAAATAAATTGCAATATAAAAATATTGCAACTATAAATTGAGATATAAACTATCCTATCTTAAGTTGGATCAAACTTCACACAGTGCGCAAAATTTGATTGGAATCGGTTCAGTATTTTACGAGTTCATTCCGGACAAACAACGTGACACGTAATTTATATATATATATATAGTTATAAAGTGTCAATACCACCTCCAAAACAGTAACTCATTTAACGCTGTCGCCTCATATATAACGTTGTCACCTCCGAAATCGGAGGTGACAACGTTTCGCCTTGTTTTTTAGCTTGTTGGATTCAGGATGCTTCAGGGATCAACATATCAAAAAATCGTTTTGAGGTCACAACGCACCCCATTTATGTACTGAACAATCTTTTAGTTCGAGTGTATATCACTGGCGCTAGTGTGCCGAGCTATATATGGAAGAATAACCCTGAGAGACTCTTCGTCCGCTGTCGCCTCCAAAAATGGCAACCTTGTTCTTTCGAAGCAGATGTGGACAAGCGGCATATCTCAAAGGGGTTTTATCGCATATTTGGTAGGAGAAGGATGCGATGTGAAAGAAAGGCAATTGTGACTTCTTCATCTCATCAGAAAATTTTAATATGCTCATATTTCATCTCTGAATCTGGTGAATTTATACAAACCATTATCATACTGAATTTAACGAAATGAAATTTTGGTCACTTTCTGGAATATAGAAATATTGGGTGTTCCATATGAAATGAGCACGAAATAATAGTTTAATATGTCGTCAATGCTTTGTCTCATTTTGAACACTAGTAGAGTTTTGATTGATTATGATAAATACAGTATTCATTTCCGTTATTCTATTATTCACAGCCAAAATCTCATTCCACCAAATTTAATCAAGTCGAAGTTGTCGCGTTTTTTCCGCGATGCTGAAATTTACGAAAAAGCGAAATATCTCAAAAACGACAAATCTCAAGCATATGAAACGTCAAATGAACTCAGTTTCATTTTTATCATGCTTTCCAAATATGCAGTAAAATACAGAATGTTCTATAAAAAAACACATATCCGTACCTCAGAGCAAAAGGGTCACAAAATGTCAGTTCGACAGGAGAGTATAAAATACTTGCATTTTTCGTTTGATTCGCGTTGTGATTAAGGACTTGATACTATGTTATTTTCGTTATTTTAAGTCCAATCGTCTTGAAGGTAGACCACCAAATAGAGCGCGAAATTTAAATGTAGGTGAGCCAAAAAACCCGAAAATTTGAAATTTTGGACTTAATATCCTTTTGCTCTGAGGAACGGATATGTTTGGTGCCTACCACTTTCCTAAAACACCCTGTAAATTTCAAAACAATTTCACAATATAGCCCCAATTGACCTTGATGAATCCACGTTGAAAAAAAAAATACGAAAACTTTAGGTACTGCTTAAGCGTAATCGAGATCCGCATTACCGGTGAAACACCCTGTATATGAAATCTGTTTTTATAAGAGGGTCTCTGTTGAAAATTTAATTCAGGTATTTCAATACATCATAAAAGTATAATCTTATTACTAAAAACTAATACTTTTTCAATAATATGTAATTGCGTTGTCTTTATGGGGAAAAATTTTCACTATTTTCCAGAATTAATAATTTAAATGAAAACATACGAGACGTATTGTTCCATATTTTATGAACTCGACACAGAAAAATATTGCTAGTACTCGTACATTATTGGATCGCATGTCAATTTGTTCGAGACAGGAAGTGATGTCGATTATTAATTTTTTTGAGAAAAAATTTATTGGAAGAAAAAGTTTTGTTGTATTTTGACAAGAACTATTTTCTATAAAAATCAAAAACTTAAATAAGCCTACTGAACCGCATTCTGTATTCAACAACAAACGGATGTACCGAAAATGAAAGTAGGGTCGAAGGCAAAAAATAATATCTGGGACAGGTACCATATGATAACCAATTTCACTAGGCGGATTTTGGGTATCAATAAAAAGCTTCAATATTTGCACAATTTCTCCTATATATCGAATATTCGTCAATGGATTTTTTTGGGGAAAATTATTTCTGAATTCAATTTCCATTGCTTTGTTGTTCGTGTCAATCGGTAATATGTGAGAAGAAGGAAGATGATTCCTTCTCACCGGGTGTTCCCCGTCACTTCTTGACCTCTCTTGAAAAACATGGGTGCTAACTCTTTTCACTTCCGAGATACAGAGCGTTGAAGATGAAAACATTTCTGGCAAGTAACTAAACATTTGAGGGGGATACTTTCATCGAAAATATCAGTTTTTATTAGAAGATCTAGTTTGAATTGCTTGAATTCCAGGAACAATAAAATATCAAAATTCTTGAAAATTATTTTCTAGAAAATGGATAAGTTGAGGGCCTTCGATGAGGAGTATCGTTTTTGAAGAATAAATATCAAAAATTTCAATTCTGTGGAATTAAATCGGATGATTTTCATATGGCAGAGTATGTATTATCATTGGAATTTCGATTGTGGTAACGGGTTCTGCTAATATTCCTCGTAAGATCACTCACATAATTCAGTTTTTCATAAAATGTTGATGATATTTTGTCAGCATACTCCCTTATGGTTGTGATTTATGCCAATTCTAGAAGTTCCGTGATCCGTTTGTACCTGTTTTTGTTTGTTTTCAAGCGTAGCATCTTGTTCCGAAATGTTTGAAGTGGCCTTATCGGGGCAGCAGATGTTATAATTGTTCTTATTATTGACGCATGAGTGAATCGAAAGAACATCTGTATTTCATATATGATTGTTTCGAACTCTTCCACCTTCTGTCCTCCGAAAACCTGGCAACCCTGCAGGAGGTTACAGCGCACTACCATTACGAAATATATGCGGAGGTGACAAGATCTGACCAATTCAAATAAAATTTTTTTCAAAGAAATATTTTCCCCTCTTTAGGTACCCTTATTATTTGGCTTCCCCTTTACATATACCGACAAAAATTATTTCAATTGCACACCTCCTTCACCCGGAGGTCAGGTCGCCCAATGAACTTAACGGAGGTGACAACGAACTACGGATTCATATATATATATATATATATATATATATATTGTTATGGTTATTTCCAGATATAAATATTGAAATTTGATATTTACCAAAAAAAACCACTAACAATTTTTCAAAGAATTTTGTTTCAATTTTCAATTTTCCCGTGACTCTTTTTCAAGGAGGGTTCTAAAGGTGCACAAATAGAAGAAATTTTTGTTCACAACATCTTATAATCTAATTCTATAAAACAACCCCAACTATTGAAATAACCTAAGAATAATATAATTCCTACACTCCAAAGCAATGTTCGATTGGCGAGTGCACTCACTTTTCAACTTTTCCTCTTCTAAACAGTACGCACCTTCCAACTTCTCCTTTTCTCCTTCACTTGTCAATTTCACTCCAACTACTCAATTTTTCAACTTTTCCTCTTCTAAATAGCACGCTGCTTCCAACTTCTCCTTCTCTCCTTGCCAATTTCACTCCAACAACTCAATAAAACCAATCTTTCTGTTACCTTTTTGAAAATTCTCGATCTTTTCGATTGACGTTTATCCCTCTATTCTTAGGGTATGTTCTTTATCTTTCACAAAATAACATATTTTTACTCCTATTTGTAATTGTTCCATTTTTGTAGTCCACTATCATGTTATTCCTGTCCATTTCATCTGTTCCAAGTACCATAACATAATCCTTATTGTCCATTATCATAAGTTGCATTTTATAATCTCTTTCTTTGAATGTTATTTCACCTATTACCCCTGTTGAAATTTCCCCTAAATTTCTTTTATTTGTGCACCTTTAGAACCCTCCTTGAAAAAGAGTCACTGGAAAATTAAAAATTAAAAAAAAAATTCTTTGAAAATTGTTAGTGGTTTTTTCGTAAATTTCAAAATTTAATATTAATATATCTGGAACGAACTATAACAATATGGAAAGATATCTATATAGTTTTTAACTACAAAATATGTTTAAAATAATGATATACATGGAGTTATGGAAATTTGAGTACCATATTTGTTAACGAGTTGAAACAATTTGAAACCACAACTGACACAAAACATTGAAATCTTCATAATAAACTCTCGAAATGAGAAACTCCCACTTGCATACACTTTGCTGCCCTTATTTCACAGCTTTGAAAGGGGATATAAGCAAAGAAAGAAAAGTAACGAATTAAATATTTTTTTATTGTTATTTAACTCAAAATTTCATTGAGAAATTTATTCATAAATTATGTTCGAAATGTCCTCCACCATTCCTTATACCAGCACGTCCCCTTTTTCTAATTTCTTCAGTCCTAAAATTTACTCTCAATCTTCTCACTGCTCCGTCTATTCTCTCCTCAAGTTGTGCATGTGTATGTATTTTCCTTTCATATACTATTTCTTTTAAACTGCCCCAAACGTGAAAATCTAACGATGTTAGATCCGGACTTCTTGCTGGCCACAAAATAGGTCCTCCCCTACCTATCCACCGATTAGGAAACAATTCGTTCAAGAACATACGAACGTTTAGCCTATAGTGTGCGGGACACCCACCCTGTTGGAAAATGATTTCACGCCTGTCAATCAAGGGAACCACGTCCAAAAAACTGTCCATTTTGGTCTCAAAAATTCTTCATAATTTTCTCCATTTAAGTTCTCAGGTAGATTGTAAGGACAGGATAGTAAAATATGCTTCAATTTGGCTAAGCGCGTTGCATGGTTTAGGAGTTAAGGGGTATACCAATAGAAGGAGGCGGAAAATGACCTCATTTTATTCTATGTTATGTTGATAGTATTTTGATTTTGTGTTTCTTATGTTATTCAAATTGAATTTCACATTTATTGTTCCCAGGTGCAATATCCTCAAAGTAATAGTGCCAAAATTAGTAAGGTTCGTGATCTGCCTCCTGTAGCTGGATCTATAATATGGGCAAAACAAATAGATCATCAGCTTACTACTTACCTTAGGAGAGTTGAAGATGTTTTAGGTAGAGTTTGCCACTAAATTAATTTAACCTAAATTTTGATTTTTTCATCTTTGATTTCAGGAAAAGGTTGGGAAAATCACATTGAAGGTCAGAAATTGAAGGCAGATGGTGATAGTTTCCGTCTTAAACTGAATACTCAAGAAATATTCGATGACTGGGCAAGGAATGTCCAACATAGAAATTTGGGTGTTTCTGGTAGAATTTTCACCACCGAAGCTGTTCGCTCGAGAAGTGGAAGAGGGAATGTACTCAAGTTGAAAGTTAATTTTTTACCCGAAATAATAACACTGGCTAAAGAAGTGAGGAATTTGAAATGTCTGGGTTTCCGTGTCCCATTAGCGATTGTTAATAAAGCGCATCAAGCAAATCAACTTTATCCATTTGCTATATCACTAATTGAAAGCGTGCGCACTTATGAGATGACTCTGGAAAAGGTAAGAATCGTGATTTTGTCAGTTTAATTATATCCAAAATCTTCAATTAATTCATCATTGACACACATCATATTTGTATTAATTCACAAATACACACTGTAGCCTTGTATGTAGGCAGCATAGTAATGTCACCATTCTTCATCTACTTTAACTTGAGGAAACTGATATTCAAGGTCAATGAGCATATATTTCGGGTAAAACGTAGGATATTTCGCAAGGCCGTAGTAGCAATAAATTTAAAGAATTTATTCCAATTCCGCTGAACAACTGTATATAGACGAAGATGTTGTTCATATCCTGTTGAAATTTTGTGTCTACATATATAGGTACATATAGTGAATTCGGCTTTTTGGCTGTTCCAGTTGAAAAGAAACTTGAGTTTTTCTTCTTCAATATACATAATTCGTTGATTCTCCTTCGAAATTCATATAGATAAGATAACATCATTTGTCACAGTGACAATGAACACTGAAGGCCAGTTTGGTACACAAAAAATAATGAAAAGCACTGTCGTGAAGTCAGGAGCTTTTGAGCGCTCGTTCATCCACATTGTAGGTAGATTCGCATTTTTGAACGCTCGTACTACTTACACGAGGGCTATATCATTTCGTCACGATGTCTGTATTTTTCGAATTTTGAGCCGAAAATGGTCTCAATCGACTATGTTCGACTCACTGATGACGAATCCGTCGGAAAATTCGAGTCTGTCCGTCCGGCCGTCCGTAAGCACGATAACTCTCGAACGGAACAACCTAGAGACTTGAAATTTTCAGTGTGGGTTCAGTTCCCGAATGCCTCGGTTAAGTTCGTTAATGGGCCAAATTCCACCAGGGGTTCCGTAAATATGGCTGTTCAAAGTTTTGCTTCCCTGATTACTTGCAAACTACAGATTTGATCGAGATGAAATTTTGCACTCAAATGGAAAATGAGGTGTTCAAGCTACATGTGGAATTTTGTCCAGATCGCATGACCAGAACCATAGAAACCATAGAAAATTGTAACTTTTGAACGGAAACGCCTAGGGACTTGAAATTTTCAGGATAGGTGTGAATCTCGAATGTCGTGATCACGTTCATCTATGAGCAACATTATTCTAGGGGTTCCGTAAATATGGTCGTTTGAAATTTAGTTTTCTCGATAATTTCGAAACTACGGAATCGATAAAATTTTTTATTTTAATCGAGAATGATATATTAAAGCAATATTTCGTCCAGATCGCATGATCAGAACCATAAAAACCATAGAAAATCGTAACTTTTGAACGGAAAGGCCTAGGAACTTGAAATTTTCAGGGTGGGTTTGGATCGAGAATATTGCGGTCACGTTCATCAATGAGCAAAATTAGACTAGGGGTTCCGTAAATATGGCCGTTCAAAATATTATTTTCCTGATAGTTTCGAAACTACTGATTGGATTGGAATGAAATTATGCACCTAGCTGAGGAATAATGTATTCAAACCACGTGCAAAGATCATAGATACCGTAGAAAATTCTAGCGAATTATCGAAAAAAAATTGATCAGCTGAAGCACTGACATGAAGTCTGCAGTTTCACCTAAGTTTCAGAATTTTTTTGACAGCTGTCGAAAATTCCTTCAATTGATTTCTAAAACTGGAAAATGAGAATCTACCTACAAGGTGCATGTACGAACGCTCAAAAGCTCCTGCCTTCACGGCAGTGCTTTTCGTAATTTTTCAGTTCTAGAAACAAATTCAAAAAATTTTTGAAACTAAGGCAAAACTCCACGTCAGGCTTTATTTAGGTGATTATTTTTCGATAATTCGCTAGAATTTTCTACTGTATCTATGGTCTTGGTAATGCGATCTAGACAAAACTTCCCATGTTTAAATACATTATTCTTCATCTGTTTGCAAAATTTCATTTCAATCCAATGGGTAGTTTCGAAATTATCAGGAAAAAAATATTTTGAAGGACCAATATTTTGTGGGCGTTGTGGTCGCGAACAGTGACGTCATGTATGACGTCGAACAATCGCTCGCGACGACCACGGGCCTTAGGTGGAACGATACAGAGGGTGTTTAGTGGAACGTACCCCATATTTACGGAACCCCTAGTCTAATTTTGCACATTTTTAAAAGTGACCACGACATGCGAGATGCACACCTGTCCTGAAAATTTCAAGTCCCTAGGCCTTTCCATTACAAAGTTATAATTTTCTATGGTTCCTATGGTTCTGGTTATGCGATCTGGACAAAATTTTGCATGTATCTTGAACACGTCATTCGCCATATGAGTGCAAAATTTCACCTCAATCGAATCTGTAGTTTCGAAGTAATCAGGAGAACAAAATTTCGAACAGCTATATTTACGGAACCCCTTGGCGAATTTTGCCCAATAACGAACTCAACTGCGGCATTCGAGATTCGAACCTACCCTGAATATTTCAAGTTTCTAGGACGTTCCGTTCGAGAGTTATCGTGTATACGGACGGACGGACAGACTCGAATTTTTCGACGGATTCGTCATCAGTGAGTCGAATCTAGTCGATTGAGACCATTTTCGGCTCTAAATTCGAAAAATACAGACATCGTGACGAAATGATATAGCCCTCGTGTAAGTGGTACGAGCGCTCAAAAAGAGCGAGTAAAAACTGCCGACTTCGCTTCAGTGCCTTTATCGAAATTTTGTTAATGATCCTATACCGGACAGATAATATGTTTTAAATTTGGAGATAAAATTCAAAAACATTTTACGTATCACAAAGGGGCAAAACTCACTGCAAGTGTACTGATAGCAGAAAATTATTTTTTTTTATTTCTTAACATACTAAGGAGTGATTGAAATGATGACTTAAACCTTCCAATCCATACTTTTCACGATGCAACGAAACTTATTTTGAGTATTTATACTGAATGGACAATGGTACCCTCTTCCGCATTATCGATAATTTTCCAACCTTTTTTTCGCTTTTTCTTGAATGAAAATAGTTTTTCAATATTGTATATAAAAGTTCTCTTAAGAACTCTCAAAATGAAGTAAAAGTATTTATGGTCAATAGTACCCCTTTTATTTATTTTTCCAGTATGAAAGTTTTTTTTATCTATCTCTGCAACAATTTGTTTTTTATTTCGGCTAAAGTCTTTGTGATACCTCTAAAAGTACTAGTTAAGAGATCCGGTTGTGTTCTGCGTAGGCTTTTTTATTTGGTCTTAACGTCTCATCTCGGGCATGTATTGTTAATTGTTTGTCTAGCATTGAATAGGAATTCCAAGAATTCATTCTGGAGCACTTGATAGAAAAGGTTTAGTGAAATTTGTCTGGAGTTTCATTGGCGTCTTCAGCCTATTTTCCCTTTTAAAATTGAAATGTTTGTGAAAGTGGGCAGTTAAACTTTTGTGACAATATACCCTGCAAACAGTTTTTGAGCGCTCGTACTACTTGCACGAGGGCTATATCATTTCGTCACGATGTCTGTATTTTTCGAATTTTGAGCCGAAAATGGTCTCAATCGACAAGGTTCGACTGACTGATGTCGAATCCGTCGGAAAATTCAAGTCTGCCAATCCTTCCATCCGTCCGTAAGCACGATAACTCTCGAACGAAACAACCTAGTAATTTTAAATTTTCAGTGTGAGTTCAGTTCCCAAATGCCGCGGTTAAGTTCGTTAATTGGCAGAATTTCACCAGGGGTTCCGTGAATATGGCTGTTCGAAGTTTTGTTCTCCTGATTACTTCGAAACTACAGATTCGATCGACATGAAATTTTGCACTTAAATGGAGAATGACGTGTTGAAAGCTACCTGCGAAATTGTTTAGATTGCATGACCAGAACCACAGAAAATCATAACTTTGGAAAGGGAAGGCCTAGGGACTTGAAATTTTCAGGATAGGTTTCGTTCTCGGTAGTCACGGTGACGTTTATCAATGAGCCAAATTAGACTAGGGGTTCCCTAAATATGGTTGTTTAAAATTTAGTATTCTTGATCATTTCAAAACTACGGATTCGATCGTGACGCTACATTTTTTCCAGATCGCATGACCAGAACCATAGAAATTTAACTTGAAATTTTCAGGGTAGGTTCGGAAACGCGAATGTCGCGGTCACGTTAATCTTTATCAATGAACAGAATTAAACTAAGGGTTTCGTGAATATGGCCGTTCAAAATATTTTTTTCCTAATAATTTCGAAACTACTGATTGGATTGGAATGAAATTTTGCACATAGATGGAGAATAATGTGAGGACTAAGTGAGGAATTTTGTCCAGATCGCATTACCAAGACCATAGATACCGCAGAAAATTCTAGCGGATTATCGAAAAAAAGTTGGTCTCCTAAAGCACTGACGTGAAGTTTGGCTCTATCTACAAGGTATATGACGAGAGCTCAGAAGCTTCTGACTGGAAGTGCTTTTTATAATGTTTTCAACCAAAATTTTGACCCTGACAATCGATACCAATATTATTTCTAATGGCTTGAAATCAATCGACACAAATATTACAGAAACGATAAACATTCATTCTACTCTAAAATACTGGGGAATGGGGATATAGGGAAAATGTTCAAATCATGGTCCATCTGGTTATTGTTATGTTACTCACCAACGAAACGATATCCAAGTCACAACTAAAATATCAAAACCGCTCAATATGAGCCTCTAACGAATTCAGTTCGATTTTTCGGATCGATAATTCCGGCCTCTATTTTCTGCTTTCCTCGACATTACTATGTTGTCTCTATACAACGATAATTATTGTAGTGTAGCACTTACTGATTTTTTTTACCCATTAGCTCGCAAACAGGAGTAGTATTCAAAGTGGATCAAAGGTAGAGTTTTGTATTCGTCATTTAGATTTGCAGCAGAAGAGCTTTTTAAATTATACAGTTCATACAGGGTGACCGACGAAAACTTGACCTTTAGATGTTAGTCGATAATCCTGCAGATATAAAAAATGCTTGGGCAAGTCATTTTCAGTTTGTAGGATACTTTTCTGTTCTCATATAAATTTGATGAACAGTATTTTCAATTTGGTTGGACTGCTTCTGAAAAAAAAAACGTTTCAGAGCTAAACCTATTTGATATTTAGAATAACAAAAATTGTACGTCCCTGGACTATGCTTGCACGCTCTTTGCACTCACTGTATCCTACTAGCACGCCATGAAGTTTATTATTGAGTTTTTCCACCTGCTTATGATAAACTAAACACAATTCCAATGAGAAATTTTAATTGATTGATAATAAAATAACATTATTGCGAGGTCCTTTACCCTCACATGCAAGCATTTTCTAGGGAAGTACAAAAAGTGTTTACTTCTGAATATAATCTCTATATGTCAAGTTTTATTTGGACTAGCCTTTATGGATTATAAATAAATACATATGCATTATGTTTTTTATTTCTGGTTGATGAGCAAGAGAAAATAGATGCGGATGCTTCATAGTCTAAATCCAATATACTGGGTTGGCCAAATTGGCAATTTTTAAAGGGGGGAGGACAATTCTGTACTAGATAGATGAAAACTGATGTTGGTTTTTGAGGGTCGATTTTCGACATGCGATTTTCGAGTTTCGACTCATAAAAATTGGCATGACATCTTGTACAGAAATAGGACTTCCACTTCAAAAGTGTCCAATTTGGCTTACCTGTACATTAATGTGTACCATCCTTGGTGCCGAGCTTAGTTAGAGATGATAGTAAATGAAAATTCTTTTCATTTTTAAACATTTTCAGTCAACAAATTGAAAACTTCTTAATTTTTGTAATTTATTTGATGAGTTTTTACTCCCATAGATCGAAGATAAAGCGAGTATTATTCCTCTGGTAGCTGGAATGAGGAAAGACGTTCAAAATGTAATCTCTGAGGGAATTCAGCTTGTATGGGAAAGTTATAAACTCGATTCATATGTCCAACGACTGTCAGACCTTGTCGTCAGTTTCCAAGAAAGAGTAGAAGAACTTGTTATTGTAGGAGAACAGCTAGAAGTGGATGTACGATCTTTGGAGACCTGCCCTTATTCTGCTGCTACCTTTTCAGATATTCTGGCAAAGATTCAACATGCTGTTGATGATCTTTCACTGAAGCAGTATTCAAATTTACATATTTGGGTGAACAAATTGGACGAGGAAGTGGAAAAAAATTTGGCAAGACGCTTGCAGGTAAATTATTATTGGAATATCATAGTTCTTTTTTTGTTGAATGTAATATATTTCAAGGCTGGTATTGAAGCTTGGACTGAAGCTCTGAGTGGAAAAAAGAAAGAAATTGATCTCAGTATGGATACAGATGCTCCAGACAAACCCACTCACAAGCCTGGTGGTGACCCACAGATTCAAGTGGTTGTACATGAAGTCAGAATCACTAATCAAACAATGTACTTATATCCTAGCATTGAAGAAGCAAGGTTCCAAATAATGCAGCAGCTCTTTGCTTGGCAAGCTATTGTTACATCCCAACAAAGATTGCAGAGCAGTAGATATCAAGTTGGTGTTGATAAACCTAATACTCAAACTTACAGAAATATCTTAACTAAGTTGCCACTTCTCTCGGCACCTTTAGAAAATGCATATACAGCCATTGAAGCTAAAATATCAGAAATTAGGAATTACGTTAATGAGTGGTTAACTTATCAAACATTATGGGATCTACAGGCAGAAAAGCTATATGGAAGTCTTGGTGAAGATATTAGCTTATGGATGGAATGCTTAAATGATATAAAGTAAGATTTTTATCCACAAATTTGTTTGTCTACTATTTTGATCTTTATTTTCAAGGAAAACAAGAACTACCTTTGATACGTCGGATACCCGAAGAGAGTTTGGTCCGGTTGTCATTGATTTTGCCAAAGTTCAAAGTAAGGTTTCCCTCAAATATGACTCTTGGCACAAAGATACTCTTGGTAAATTTGGAACTCTTTTGGGAAATGCTATGGCATCATTTCACACAAACATATCCAAATCTAGAAATGAACTGGAGCTTCAAAGCATAGAAGCTGCAAGCACTTCAGACGCTGTAACTTTCATTACTTATGTGCAACAACTGAAGAGAAATATGAAGGTAAAAAAAATATTTGATTCTCTTATTAAGGAACCCTATTCCAATAACAATAAATTTGTGTTTTTAAGGCATGGGAAAAAGAAGTGGAAACATATAGAGAAGGTCAAAGAATCTTGGAACGTCAAAGATTCCAATTCCCTATTAGCTGGTTGCATGTAGAGAATTTGGAAGGAGAATGGGGAGCTTTCAATGAAATTATCAAACGGAAAGATTCTTCTATACAAACACAAGTTGCCAGCTTGCAGCAGAAAATAGTTGCAGAAGACAAAGCTGTTGAAGCTCGCACCAGTGATTTCCTAACTGACTGGGAGAAGAGCAAACCTGTAGAAGGTCATCTCAAACCTGATGAAGCTTTGACACAATTGCAATTATTCGAGAGTAAATATGCTAGATTGAAAGAAGAAAGAGATAATGTTGCTAAAGCTAAAGAAGCCCTAGAACTTCAAGAATTGGGTGGTGTCAGCACTAGTGAAGACAAAATGCAAGTGGTCTTCGAAGAATTACAAGATTTAAGAGGAGTATGGTCAGAACTATCAAAGATATGGACACAGATAGATGAAATAAGAGAAAAACCATGGTTGTCTGTCCAACCAAGAAAACTACGTCAACAGTTGGACGTGATGTCCACCCAATTAAAAGAATTGCCAGCAAGATTGAGGCAATATGCTTCGTACGAATATGTGAAGAAGACACTCCAGACGTATACCAAAGTTAATATGATGATCACGGAGTTGAAATCTGATGCTTTAAAAGAAAGACACTGGAAGCAACTTATGAAGCAATTGCGTGTAAACTGGGTCTTATCTGATTTGACCCTGGGACAAGTTTGGGATGTTAACTTGTTGAAAAATGAGAATATCGTGAAAGACGTAATTTTGATTGCCCAGGGAGAGATGGCATTGGAAGAATTCTTAAAGCAAGTTCGAGAATCTTGGCAAACTTATGAATTGGATTTGATAAACTATCAAAACAAATGCAAGTTAATCAGAGGATGGGATGATCTTTTCAATAAAGTGAAAGAACACATTAATTCAGTTGCTGCCATGAAGCTCTCCCCATATTACAAGGTGTTTGAAGAAGAAGCTTTAACCTGGGAGGAAAAATTGAATAGAATCAATGCATTATTCGATGTATGGATTGACGTGCAACGTCGATGGGTGTATTTAGAAGGTATCTTCTCTGGAAGCGCTGATATTAAGACACTACTTCCGGTAGAAACATCAAGATTTCAGAGTATCAGTTCAGAATTCTTAGGATTAATGAAGAAAGTGAGTAAATCTCCTATGGTTATGGACGTTCTCAACATACCAGGTGTACAAAGGGCGCTAGAACGTCTTGCAGATTTACTTGGAAAAATTCAAAAAGCTCTTGGTGAATATCTTGAAAGAGAACGCACATCATTTCCTCGATTTTATTTTGTGGGAGATGAAGATCTACTCGAAATCATTGGTAACAGTAAAAACATTGCAAGACTACAGAAACACTTCAAAAAGATGTTTGCTGGAGTGGCTTCCATCATATTGAATGAAGATAACACTGTTATCAGAGGTATAGCCTCCAGAGAAGGCGAAGAGGTAAGTAGAAACATTACTGAATACTCTTGGATATGATAGACGAGATCACTAATTTCCGGATAAACACCGTGCCCGCCAGAACATTAAGAAAAGTGGTTGCATTGGTTCGAAGTAGTTTTTTCAAAAAAAATCTCATTGGAATGATTCTGTTTGAACATTCGGGAAAACAATCCACCAGGGTGTGACACATTCCGCCTAGGTGTGGCGCAACTAATGCTAATTATTACATAATTCTTTCTAGGAAAAACTATGCAAACATAATATTTTATCGCCATGAATCAACCACAAGCACATTTGAACCAAATTTACGATATTGTGATCTCGCCTATTGAAAATATCAAGCGTTCAATTGTTGCGTTTTATTGTATGAATATTTAATTTCATGTTTCTTTGTCCAAAACTTACTGGAAGAATATTAATGATGTGCAGAAAGCATGAGACACTATCCCAAGCTATGAATTAAGCTCTCATTAATTCAATGAATTCATAACTCGGCCATTTTTAAAGTTGTAATGCTGGTTTGCCGGGTGAAAGTAGTGGTTAATAGGTACTTTGAGTGAGCACAACCTGGACATTGTCGGATAAATAGTTTTTGCGTAATTGCGATTTGAATTGTTTTAGGCACTTTTTTCCGGAAGGCTGGATGCGTCGGAAGTTGTCCGATTTCAATTTACGAAACTGGTTTTGAAAGTAGAAGTATAGTACTACAAAACTACAATCTTGGTTTTTCATTAAAATATTCCACAATAGTATTTTTCCCCTATTTTGCAACATTCCTACGACGCATCCAGCCCTTCCGGAATGTAGTGCCTCAAATAATTCAAATCGCAATTACGAAAAACTATTCATCCGATAACTTGAAAATACGTGTAACATAAGATTCCTTCCATTTGGTCGGAACAATTCCACTTTCCAAACGTAGGTTTACAACATGCACCAATGGTTTCAGTATACCTATATGCATATGTATAGACTTTATGAAAAATGTTGAAACATTAACAGGCGTTGTTCCTCAATGACAAAATGTAATATAAAATTCCATCCTCATCAACATGATGAAGATAAATGGTGGAAGGGTGCAAGGGAAGCTTTGGAAAAACATCAATATTAGGTCTGTGTAATTTATTCGCTAGTCGTTCGCCAATGTTTTTGAAAAATCTATTGAATGAGTTCGCCCTTTCCACAGATCAGTTGTTGTGTTACCCTCATCATCAATTGTTTTATCACTTACCTTAGTTTTATTGTGACACTTGTTAATTACCTGATTTATGGTTCTCAAAATTTTTTTTTAGAATGGTTATCTGCAAGTCTCAACTGACCATCATAGTAGGATTTCTTAGTTTCCTTGATCAGTTTATTCAACATAATTCGGTATTCAACAAATCTCTGTCGGGCTTCTATGCTATGGTGGTTTTTCAGTTTAGACTTCATCCAGTCTATGCGCTTTATTGATGTTATCCACCCATGGTGATGCAAGGTTGTTTTTCTACTAGTGATTATTGTCTGATAGTTCTCGTGTAAGAATATTTATGTATATATTCATTTAGTGAATACACAAAACTATTTGTATATGCAATTTGAGGATCCGATTCGTTCGATACTACCTGACATTCTTCCCGAGCAAGTATGAATTAGGTCTACAATAGTCTTTACACGAAAACCTCACAGGCGGTGAAGAAGAAACCGCCTCAACGCCTTCTCGTGACCCGATTGACAAAAATGTAGCCCAGTGATCCGTGAGTGAACTCTGATATATCCCAGGATTCACCCTGATTTTGTTCGACATGCTTGCTTTCAATGCAATGTAAACATTGTCAATAATAGTAGCCGAGCTGTGACTTTCTCTAGTGGCATTATTAATTTGGGGCACATGTCCATTTAGTCCCACACATGACTGGTATGATAAACTTTTAAGGCCGGGTCCAGACGGGTGTAATGTAATATTACGCGTAATTTAGAGGGCATCGTTTGGACGGCCTTCGAATTCAACGCGAATCCTTGCTCGCCGGCTGTTCCACGCAATTGTTACGAATAGCCTAATATGAAGATTGTGTGTCAGTCCACATCTTGAAATCACAACTGTACGATTAGCCGCCCAAACGAGAACTGCGAGCGCCTTTGTGTTCGCTAGAAAAACCGACACCCCTATGGATCGGGTCGAACGGTGACAAGAGCATTACGAGTAATGCTCGTAGTACCGTCCAAACGAAGAATTCGCATTACTTTAGTTTATAGTTTATAGTTAGGAAGGGGTTACGTTCCACTGCGACCTCAAGGTCTATTGTGCCCCCCATCAGAGCCGTATTCGCAAATGCGCTACCTACAGCTCGCCCTCCAGCTCCAGAGCTCCAATGAACTCCAGTATCTGAGAGGGCTTCAAGGAGGTTAGATCCTCATTCCTCCTGTAATTCTCTTGTCCAAGACATTCTTTGCGCTGGTTTGCAATGGCGAGGCATTCTGTAACCAGGTGAACAGGAGTCTCCTCCTCTTCACCACAGAATCTACACCCGTCTGTTTCTGTTAAGCTCATTCTCATCATATGCTTCCTAAGGCGACAATGTCCTGTGAGGAAGCCAGTGAGTAGACGTAACTTGTTCTTACTGAGATCCAAATACTTTTTGGATCTTGAACTTTCATAGTTCCGAATGAACCTTTTAGAGTGGTCCATTCCTGGAAGGTTCCTCCAGAGTGCTTCTCTTTCGGTCTCTTCCTTCTCCAGAAACTCTTTCTTATAGGTGTGTTTACCTATGCCACAGAAGGGTTCTGGGCCAGTAAGTGGCGTTTGTGCTCCCTTTCTGGCAAGTGTATTGGCCTCTTCGTTTCCTTTGATTCCTGAGTGACCAGGAACCCAGACTAAAGAGACCTTATTTTTCATGCCTACTTCATTGAGTTTCCTCCGGTACTCCCATATCAGCTTTGAGTCGATGATATAGGAGTTCAGTGCTTTGATAGCAGCTTGACTATCCGAGTGGATCACAATGTCACACCCTTGATAGTTTCTTTCCAGGTTTATATCTATGCATCTTTCGATTGCAAGTATTTCTGCCTGAAAGGCACTCGAGTAGGAGCCTAGCGATAGTGTACACTTGGTTCTTGCCCCGTATACTCCAGCGCCGGCCCCCATCGTGGTTTTAGAACCATCTGTATACCATTTAATGGTATTCACTTTGAAGTTTTGGGTAGGGTATTCCTTTTCCCATTCTTCCTTTTTACATAGCATAGTGTTGAAGTTCTTCTCAATGCTTACTCTTTTAATCATAACATCACTAGGCAGGTTCGCTGATGAGATGTACTTGTTCAGAGAGGACCAGGCTCCTTGACTTTTAATTCTCTCATTCCCTGTACCTTCCCTAGATATTCTAAGGATAGCCTCATGGGCTACTCTGTTGATCACTAGATGTAATGGAGTGAGATCAGTGATGACCTCAAGTGCTCTTGTCGGGCACGTTCTCATAGCTCCAGTGATGCAAACGCAGGCAAGCCTTTGTATCTTGTCGAGTATTTTCCTCGTGCTTGTCTGCCCTGTCTTAGCAGACCAGACTACTGCCCCATAAGTTATTATTGGTCTCACAATCATGACATACATCCATCGCAGTATTTTAGGGTTACAGCCCCAGGTTTTACCGGATAGGTTTCTGCACGCCATTAGAGCTCTTGTCGCTTTACTAGCAGTGTTTTTAACATGCTTATTCCATAGAAGCTTATTGTCTAGGGTAATTCCCAGATATTTGACTTCATAAGTCCATTCTACGTTATCTCCGTTCACCGAGATAGGCTTCATGGATGGAAGGTTTCTTTTCCGGGTAAAGGGAACCACTGTGGTCTTAGCTGGGTTGATGTTGAGCCCCACTGACAAGCACCACTGCTCGATAATTTTGAGGCCCCTCTGCAGCAAATCACAGAGGGAACCCTCAAATTTACCTCTTACTATTAGGACTATGTCGTCGGCATAGCCTATACATTCGAAGCCAAGCTCCGTTAGCCTGTGCAGTAGTTCGTCCACTACCAGACTCCAGAGGAGGGGAGATAGTACTCCTCCTTGAGGTGTTCCGCGAGTGGTTTTGACTGAGATGGTCTGATCGACACCCAGTGTCTCAGCTGTCCTCGTCGTCAACACCTCATACATCCATTTTATGATGGTACAGTTCACTCCTCGCTTTACAAGTGCCTCTCTGACAGACACGTGTGTCGTGTTGTCAAAGGCCCCAGATATGTCTAGGAAAGCGCACAGTGCAATTTCTTTGTTGTTCAGCGTCTTCTGGATGCCTTCAGTCAGCTGATACAGAGCAGTCTCCGTGGAGCGTCCTGCCCTGTACGCATGCTGACATTTGTGAAGTGGTGTTTTCTCCAGGCTCTCCGTTCTTATGTAGTTATCTACTACCTTCTCCATCGTTTTAAGCAAAAACGAGGTAAGACAAATGGGTCTAAAAGTTCGGGGATCAGTCCCGTCTTTCTTCCCTGTTTTTGGAATGAAGATTACTTTTGCCCTTCTCCATATGTCAGGTATTTGACCCAGTGCTAAGCTGCTTCTTGTGATCTTCATCAGATGGGGAAGAATCTCTTCCGCTCCCCTCTGCAGGAGTACAGGGAACACCCCATCCACTCCTGGTGATTTATACGGCTGAAAGGTACTAATTGCCCATTCGAGTCGTTGTCGCATTACTTCACGCGTTGCATTACGGGTTACATTGAACCCGTCTGGACCCGGCAAAAGACAGGTAAAATTTCCGATGTTAATATTTACATCTCCCAAACAAAACTTCCACGATAATCGTTCAAATCCTCGATATAAAAACCCATGTAAGTAGAGGGTGGCCTATATGATGCAGTTACCTAGCCATAAGTTTTCATATCAATTTCTATAATCAGTCGTAGAACATTCAATTCTCTAAGTTTGACAACCTGAGCCTCTACATCAAAAGATTGTTTAACATAAACCAATATACCATCATTTTTATTATATTTATATTCATTATAAAATATATTATAACCAGGAATTCCATAATCCGATCCATCACCCAAAACCCAACTTTCTAACAATACAATTCATCATCATCATTCAGCATTTAAAGTCCATTGCTGGACATACGCCTCCCTTGAGTACTTCCATAACTCTCTATCTTGTGCAGCTTGCATCCTGTTTGAATGAATGCGCCGCAAATCGTCATGCCATCTAGTTGGAGGGCGGCCTCTATTTCGGCCCTCTATTCCTGTCGTGGTCTCCATTCCAGAATTTTTCTGGTCGATCTCTCCATGGCGTACTGTGTGGTTCTTATTTTGTTCACTGTTCTTTTCGTCAATGTTAATGTTTCTGCGCAATATGTTAAAACTGGTAAAGACACATTGGTTGAAGACCTTACGTTTCAAACATGTTGGTAGTTTTGACTTGAAGATGTATCTCAGTTTCCCAAATGCAGCCCATGCCAAACCTATTCTTCTACCGAGTTCGCAGGTTTGATTGTCTCGAGAAATACGCACCTCATGCCCTGATTTCGAGAAAGGTGAAGTCGTTACGCTGAATTTCATTCTTTGATTCGATCAATATTAGACGTGTTTTAATTTAAATACTTTCTTCTCAGTCGATAACAGCTTTTTATCGCATTTTCTTTGACGGTTATATTCTTTATACTGCACAAGGAGAGGAAACCTTCCTTCGGATCCGTGTTTTCTGTTTAAGGCAATCCCGAAAACCACTAAATTTGCTTTTTTACTTCTTTGCTGCAACTGTTCCAGTATAAATTCGGTATCTTCCAGTTTTGTTTTGATGACATAGATTTCATCCTGAAGTTTTTTTTTATTACTTCCATCACTCTGAACAGTTATAGATTGTCTAGATATTCATCATCCAGCAAAGTCATAATAGGTTCCTTGACAGAGTCCCTTATGACCGCTGTATTTTCTCTGGTAAATCCCATACTTGATAATACAGTCAGAAACATTTCTCGTTACGAACATGTATTATTCACTTTATTTGTCCGGGCGGTGAGAATCGTCTGTCTAATCTCAGCGATACATGAGTTGAAATTCATAATCATTTGTAAAGCTGGGTCCTGACGGATGTAATGTAACACGCGTAATGTAATGCATAATGACTACGAGCATAAAGCGAGGCTTACAAGGTCAATATTATTTAAGCAATATTATTGACGCAATATATGTCAAAAAACGGTAGCCCTCACACGACTAAATAATATTGATCAATAAAGTGTCTAATCGCATCTGCTCTGGTTCTCAAGAAGAGGAAAAAACGCAGGCAAAGAACAGTGTCGATAAAAAACTGGTTGAATAGATGTTCGAGTCATGGATATGTAGAATTGCTTTGACGACTCAACATTGAGCCAGATGACTACAAAATTTTTTTAAGAATGGATGAACAACTGTTTCAACACCTAGGTGCACTCGTTTCACCATTTTATAATAAAGGAGGATACGATTATGAGGAAAGTCATTTCACCGGCGGATCGACTTGCAGTCACATTTAGATTTCTAGGAACTGGCATAAACTCTGAAGATTTGAAATTTTCATCTTACATGGGTGCAACAACCATGAATAAATTTCCTTTCATCTTCTTTTTTATCTTGTGAACACTTCTTTCGCTTCTTTCCACTATCAAAACCAAACCAAACACCAAACCCTCTCCAGCGTCTGTAGAATGACTGATGTTTTATTGCACAATATTGTGTAATCCCCTAACACGGTCAATAATATTGACAGCACCTCAATATATTGAAGGGACTTCAATAAAAATCAAACGGATTTTATTTCTTTCAATAATATGTTGCCATCATTATTATTGTTTCAGTATCCTCCTTACACATTCAATATATGGATCGATATCGATATTGCTTCAATAATATTGACCGTGTAAGACTCGATTTACACTCATTCCATTTAGGAAGCTTTTATGAAAAGATGAAGTCATTCAGATAAGCGAAAGTGTCTTTTAATTAACCTTCCTCTTCAATGATTTCCTGAAAACAAACAGCTTCATAGGTCATAAAATTTTCTTATTTTTGCAACTATACTGGATAATAATATGTAACTTCGATTACGTTGCTCCTTTTCTTATGCAGTTGGTGATTGAGAATTGAGTGTAGTATAGTAACAATGCAGACATGCCTTTGGGCCATCGCGTCTGCCGTTACCTGGTCCTTGAAGACGAACTTCTTCAGGTCCCAGTTTACGGAATTGACCGGCTGGGTTTGTATCCAGCTTGCAGTGGGGTACGGCATATGTACTTATTCCGTTTTCCGTACAACCCCTCGAAGGAAACTTTTTTTTGCCACAACAGAAAGAATGATTCATATGGTTGAAGTCCATAGCCTACTTAACCTCGTGTTGTACTGAATACTAGATACTTTAGGAATATAAAATTAATTTTTCGTTTTAGGTGTTATTCTGCAATCCTGTTTCTACAATAGATTATCCTAAAATCAATGAATGGTTAACTCTAGTGGAGAAAGAAATGAGGTTTACGTTGGCATCAAGTTTAGCTAATGCTGTTCAAGATATCAAACAATTTAAAGAAGGAATTGATCCCAATCTATACATGGAATGGGTAGACAAATATGAAGCTCAAATTGTCGTTTTAGCAGCTCAAATTCTCTGGAGTGAAGATGTTGAAAGTGCTCTGGTTAAAATGAATGGCGAAAAACAGAAAGGACCACTAGAAAAAGTCCTCCAACAAGTTGAAAACACTTTGAATGTTTTAGCTGATTCGGTTCTTCAAGAACAACCCGCTCTCAGAAGGAAAAAGTTGGAACATTTAATCAACGAATTCGTCCATAAAAGAACTGTCAGCAGACGTCTTATCGCAAATGGCGTATGTAGCAACAAGGCATTTGAATGGTTATGTGAAATGAGATTCTATTTCGATCCCAGACAGAGTGAAGTGTTGAAACAATTAACAATTCATATGGCCAATGCCAGATTCTACTATGGATTCGAATATTTAGGAGTTCAAGATAGATTGGTTCAAACTCCTCTGACTGATCGTTGCTACCTAACCATGACACAGGCCTTAGAAGCCAGGCTTGGTGGATCGCCTTTTGGTAATAATTTATCCATTGTATTTTGTAACATGCAAATAACTTTTTGTGAATGTATAGCTCACACCAGAAAATATTGCAAGTGTTTTGTTATATTGATAAAATTTCTACTCTTTTGAGTCTATATTGTGTGAATTGTCTGATTTTTCAGTTTAATCCTTCACTTTTCTTGTTGAGGAGATCGAAACATATAATTATCAATGTTATTATTACTATTATATTCAATTCATTTGAAATCAGAAAATATCAAATCCTATAAGCTAATTAGCTGACTATGGAGCTTGGCGATACATATCATCGATGACATTATCCATTTGATGAAAGATTATTTCCATAGTCTTGGAATTTCCACGTACAAACGTTTCGGTCTGATCACTCGGAGCATCCGAGGATCTCCAGGGAATTTCTGAGAAGAGAGTTAAATCGATTGATATGCCTCGTTTGATTTCTTCCTAGTGATCTTCCAATGACCGGCATCCAAAGACCCCCATTTACAGAGGGGCAGTACTGATAGATCTGTCTACACAGCGATGTGAGCTGCCTCTTTCTTCTGGTTCAGTTTCCCCCTTGGATACCATGGAGGCTCCCTACGACGCCCGCGTGTTTCCTTTCCCGTGTACAGTAGACGAAAGATCCGTGCCAAATGCGCACGGTTTTGTAGATTTCTAAATGCCAGCAAAGCAGTGTTTATTTGAAAGCCAATAAAGCAAGGCTTCGGAATGATATTATCTTCAAAATGCATTTCCTTTTCTGTGTACAACAGACGACAGTTGCATGCCGAAATGCACATAGTTTAGTTACGCGCTTTCCGCAATATGTCCTTACGAAAGCCTTTGTGCACATATGAATGATAAAACGATAAGAAAAACCCGAAAAATTAAGGTGCATCCAATATCCATTTCAAGACGCCTACAGAAAGGTTTACCTACTAGTGGTAGGATAAAATCTGGACGACTTCCGACCTCATGCAGTATTGCATTGCAGCAATACTGCATGAGGTCGGAGGAAAAGTCCCTTCTGCTTAAAGAACATAAATTCCTTTTCTTTTTAATCAAACTCAAGTCTATCTTATGATACCCTATACGATGAATAATTAAATACCATATTTTTGAGCGCTAGTACTACTTACACGGGGGCTATATCATTTCGTCACGATGTCTGTAATTATCGAATTTTGAGCTGAAAATGTGACGTATACACGATAACTCTCGAACGGAACGTCCTAGAGACTTGAAATTTTCAGTGCAGGTTCAGTTCCCAAATGCCGAGGTTGAGTTCGTTATTTCCACCAAGGGTTCCGTAAATATGGCCGTTCGAAGTTTTGTTTTTCTGATTACTCCAAAACTACACATTCGACCGAGATGAAATTTTGCACTCAGATGGAAAATGCCGTGTTCAAGATACTCACAAAATTTTGTCTAGATCGCATTACCAGGACCATAGAAACCTTAGAAAATTATAACTTTGTAATGGAAAGGCCTAGAGACTTGAACTTTTCAGGATTGGTATGGATCTCGAATGTCGCGGTCACGTTCATCAATGAGCAAAATTAGACTATAGGTTCCGTTAATATGATCGTTTGAAATTTAGTTTTCTTGATAATTTCAAAAATACGGATTCGATCTTGACGAAATTTTTTATTCTGATGGAGAATGATATATTCAAACGGCATTTTTTTTTAGATCGCATGACCAGAACCATAGAAAATTATAACTTTCGAACGGAAAGGCCAAGGTCTTGAAATTTTCAGGGTAGGTTCGTATCGCGAATTTCGCGTTCACGTTCATCAATGAGCAAAATTAGACTAGGGATTCCGTAAAAATGGCTGTTAAAAAAATATTTTTATCCTGATCGTTTCGAAAATACCCATTGGATTGGAATGAAATTTTGCAAATAGATGAAGAATAATGTATTCAAACTACGTGGGAAATTTCGTCCAGATCGCATTAACAAGATCATAGATACCGTAGAAAATTCTTGCGATTTATCGAAAAAAAATTACCTAAAGCCTGACGTGAAGTATGCAGTTTCGCCTTAGTTTGAACATTTTTTTGACAGCTGTCAGAAATTTTTTGAACTTGTTTCTAAAACTGAAATATGCGAATCTACCTACAAGGTGGGTGAACGAGCGCTCAAAAGCTCCTGACTGCACGGCAGTGTTTTTATAATTTTTTCATCAAACTGTAGATAAAATTATCAATTTTAACTTGCTCATTCAATCTTTTGTTGAACGCTGGCTTATGAGTCATTATACAGGGTTAATTAGAAGTTTGTTGTTAAACCCTACGGTGCCCTATTCAGATTACTTATGTATAGGTATGTCATAGAAATACCCATAAGTCGAGCAGTATTGACAATCAAAATAATTAGAAAAATCGCCAAAAAATTCTAATTTAGTAACAATATTTAGAATAGATGAAATATCGTCTTATACTTGTACAGAAAAGAAAGCTATTCTAACGTTTGTTCATATAAAAAAAAATCGCCAATGCGTGATTTGTTTTCGAATGTTTGGCCCGTATAGGAATGTCACTGCCCTGCTGAACTTGTATGTACTAGACATAACCCTTATTGCTAATAGCTTAAACAAAGCGAATACGTTTTTATTTGTTTCGAAGTTCACAGGCATTCGAGGCATTAGGAGAATAAATAGCATTTGAACACTTTCTGCCATTTTGGTCTATAACAGCAGTATCCTACTGGACACGTAAATTGATATGATTTGTTATCGTATACGCCGTTATACTCTGTTTCGTTAGGACATAGTGCGGACAGTGCTCAACAAAACCGTGTCCATTTCGGCATGGAACTTTCGTCTACTGCTTTATTGGCTTTCAAATAAACAATACTTTGCTGGCATTTGGAGTTCTACAAAACCGTGCGTATTTCGGCACGGAGCTGTCGTCTACTGTACACGTAAAAGTAAAAACGCGACCCGCCCTCTGTGGTCCGTGTTCCAGGAGTGCTGTGCCATTCTTCATTCCTCCTTCTCCCCTTTTGCCAGTCTTGTCATCTTTTGGTGTTCTTTGACATTTGGAGAGACTAAACGTCCGCTTGTTAGTGGCATTTTCTATCTTCATGAATAGAATGGCTTAATCGTCTGCAAACATTCCCATGCAGCACTTGGGCATACCACATACTTAAGTGGACCAAGGAAGCTTTCCTGGGGGACTTCGAGCTGACTTTGAAAGTGACCTGACATATCTTCATGGAACTCGCACTCTAAATCGCCTTTCACTAAAGCCCGTATGAAATGATGCAGAAATTGGTTCAATTTCATAGAAATGTGAATGCCCATTCTTCTGCATCTGTAATTGGACACTGCGCATGATCACCTACAAAAAAATGAGTATTAAGTTCCCAATTTTTGCAATGTGTCATACGTACTCTCTTTCTATACCTTCATTGTATTCGTTCTGATTGGCTTAAAAGATTACTCTAACTGAATATCTGGGTAAGGAAGTAGGATAGTTTACTTCTTATGTTTTTCTTGAATTTTTTTTTTATTTGGCACACTTCTTTCATTGTAAATTAAAAACTGAAATGTAACTCTATTTTTGAAATTTGTCTGTGAGAGGGTGTGACTGATGCGGTTTCTTCTGTGCTATAAGTTTCTATATATCCTATATATATATACACGCTCTATAGCGTTCTACGCCTTGCGCTGCCCAATCTCCACCCCCGGCGATTATGCCAGTCTCCTGGCTGAAGGTCTCTTTCCGACATTGCCTTGTTCACTCCCTTCATCCATGTCATTTTCGGTCTTCCTCGTTTACGCCGTTCTACTGTACACCAATTCATTATTTGTTTTGGTATCCTTTGGTCACCCATCCTCTGTACATGGCCATATCAGATTAGTTCCAGTTCTATATATCTTAAATACTGAAAATTTCAAAAATCTTCTTCCGGCAGTTATCGTGTTTACGGACGGCCGGACGCAAAGACATGATTGTATTTTAACCCAAATTCTTCATCTGTTAGTCCAACCTAATCGTTTGGGACCATTCTCGGCTCAAAATTACAGACATTTGGGCAAAGTGATAACGGCCTTGTTCATAAAAACAAGCGCGCAAAAAATGAATAATTTACGATTCGAAGTAACAAAAACAAATCGGACTTTTTGAACCCACTGTTCATTCTTCTTTTCCGAGTTCTTTATGAATTTTACTTTTTTTAGGTCCTGCCGGTACTGGCAAAACAGAATCTGTGAAAGCTCTGGGAAATCAGCTGGGTCGATTTGTTCTTGTGTTCAATTGTGACGAGACCTTTGATTTCCAAGCAATGGGAAGAATATTTGTAGGTCTTTGTCAAGTAGGAGCCTGGGGATGTTTCGATGAATTCAACAGATTGGAGGAAAGAATGTTATCAGCAGTGTCTCAACAAATACAGACTATCCAAGAAGCATTGAAATCGCAAATGGAGAAAGACATTGCCAAGGGGGGTATCACATCATTAACAAGTATGTCATTTTTTTGGAAATGATTTAGAATAATTGTCCCACAAAGTTTTACTCAGCTAATGATACTTTTCCACAAAATAATCATTTATCCATCATCAAAAATTTTTTAGGCATAAATGTGGAGTTAGTTGGAAAACAAGTGAAAGTATCTCCAGATATGGCAATCTTCATAACTATGAATCCAGGATATGCTGGGAGATCCAACCTTCCAGACAATTTGAAAAAATTATTCAGATCTCTAGCTATGACAACACCAGACAGACAACTCATAGCTGAGGTTATGTTATTCTCACAAGGTTTCAGGTCGGCGGAAAAACTGGCATGTAAAATTGTACCATTTTTCAAGTAAGAAACGCATATTATAAGCCGCCATCAGAATATATACATAGATATTTTTCAGGTTATGCGATGAGCAACTATCAAATCAGTCTCATTACGACTTCGGTCTTCGTGCACTCAAATCAGTTCTTATTTCTGCTGGTAATGTGAAGAGAGATAGAATTCAACGTATCAAGGAAGGGATGGCCCAGCGTGGCGAAACAAACATAGATGAGGCAAGCATTGCTGAAAATCTTCAAGAACAAGAAATTTTGATCCAATCAGTGTGCGAAACTATGGTTCCCAAATTGGTAGCAGAAGATATTCCATTGCTATTCAGTCTTCTGAATGATGTTTTCCCTAATGTTTTGTATACCAGAGCTGAAATGAAGGGTAAATATAGTTATATGTTACGTAAATTTAACACAAGATTTATGGATTGCCAATGCTATTTTCCATTTCAACAATCAATTTGGATTGAATTCCTTCTACCTTCTAAATATAGACTGATCCAATGAAAACTTGACTAGGAGGCTTCAGGAGACAAGAACATAGAAAATAGGGTTTCTTAGACTTGCCAGTATAAGCGCCTACACCTATAAGTGTAGGCACTTATACTGGGATACTTTTTTATCCTTTTTGCATTTATGCTACTTCAACGATGGGAACCACCTTTATAATTTGACTAGTGAATGTGGATCAAGTTGCAAGCATTGGCTAGCGAGGCTGCTGCGGTCAATGGGGACGCTTATTAAGCACGAGCTATTTGCATTTTGCCTGGGTTGAGCAGTCGAAGCGATTCTAGGGGCATGAGATTAAAACGTAAAACTTGCTCATTATTTGGGACGGTTGTTTGATCTTTTCATCCAGATGTTTATTGCCACAATGATAATATAACCCATCTCGAATTAATTCCAGGGATTTCGGTCCCTTTTTCGACCTCATTAAAGTTTGGAGTGTCGATGATTTATAATTGTGCCGACGGTATGATCGTTCTTCCGCGGTCGATACGCACTTGATATATACGCGGCAGCTCCAAAAAATTGAATCGCTTTACACTTCACCCATTCTTAGCACAGGAGTGCTGGACGGTCTGCCTCTGCGCAATGAAATCGCAGCTTTAGATTTGGTTTATTCCACAAGAATGAACCGTCCTCGGACGATCCCAGGACTGCACAGAACTGGCTAAACAAAAAATTTTATTTGGAAACTGTAGTATCGAATGAAGACGGTTCTAGGATATTGTTTTTGGCAATTGCGAACCATAGACCGACATATTTGGTGGACATGTTATTTATAGGATGTTGGCATACATATTGCAAGAAATAATTAGTATTGGATGTATGTATCAATAAAACTCGAATTTTTTCTTCTGGAACTGAAGAGCTGAACATCTACATAACTTATTTTATCCATGTCTAATACGTACAAGCCAAATTTTAGCAGGATATGGCGAATAGTTTCTGAGATAGCGAAGTTTTAAAAAACAATTTTCAAGAATCTTCAAGTGTTGCGATCCTCACGAATCTTGGTATCGTAATCTTGCAACTAACCAAGTTTCAATTCGATCAGTATTTTTCGAATAAAAAATTCAGATGGTTATATGAACGGAACCGTCCCGCGGATTTTGCCCATTGATGACTTGGCCTATGCATTTAGATCTTGAACGTCCTCTAAAAGTTTCAAAGCTCTAGGGCTTTTCCTTCCAGAGTTATCGTGTTTACAGACGGAAGGACAGAATTGAATTTGACCCCGAAATCTTCATCTGCGAGTCCAACCTAATAGTTTGAGACAATTCTCGGCTCGAAATTCGAAGACTACAGACATTTGGGCAAAATGATAACGCTCTCGATCATAGAAACAAGCGATAGTATGGAATTTCATAATAATTATTTGAAACAAACTGCGGTAGTGGAAAAATCAAAAAGCACTTGGATTTGATGAATTTCACAAAGATTTAATGCAATTCGAACACTTCTAAACCGTCATTGTAAAAACTAGCGGGAAACAAACCTTTTGTGTTAAATAATTTTCTCATCAAATTCTTTGAAAATTCCTTCCATATTCTCAAACATCTGCTCACAAAAAAGTGTCTATCACCAAAATAATTTCAAAAATAACTGTGGAAGAATTTTTAGTCATTTATGAATGAAATATATGAGGCATCATACATCATGATGGAGATTGAATCAAATATATTTTCTGTAAACTCATTTTGTTTCTTTATTCTTTTGAATTAAAATATGGACCTCCTTTGCACCCACTATTGACGTACAGCCGCTACAAACAGAAACATTAACCTGGAAAATAAATGTTTCAAACTTGAGGCTTTGACAGGCTTGCACTCGTACAACATTTGAAAAAATTAATGGAATGTAAAAATTCTGCTTTGTGAGTGGGTATTTTTGAGATTAGTTTGAAGATACGTTGACAGCTCAAAAAAAATGTGATCGCTACCATAAGACATAGGTTCCTTTCTTGGTTTGTGGTTGATACATAAAAATATTCATGGATTAAAACTAATGATCTTTCAGAAACGAATGATTCGGCAATAATAATAAGTGTTTGATATAGAAGATTTATCGTTGCTGTAACTCGCCTATTGAAATCATAAATGCAAGCCCAACTGAAAGTAATCAATCTGGTAAAAACAAAGAGCGTTACAGAAATTTACTCAAAACTAAGCAAAATGAATACAAATATGTATACTAAAAAAAAACAATATTTTGTCTTGGGCCCCATTAGCCTATAGACCCCATGTTAAACTCTACCCACGCATTTTTAATAACCACAATTTTTCAGCATTTGCTGGAATTTTGGATCTTCCCGAACAAGGCCTTCTAGTCACGTGCCTTTCATGTTGCCACCTCTTCTTCACTTGTAGGACAGTGCTTTTATTCATTTCAGAATAAGTAGAAACCCTTCTAATGGGCCCCCCCTCATCTTATTGAGAGAAGATCAGAACTTTTTCTGGTTCTGTAAGTCCTGGCTTTTTGGCTTTTCAAAACCTCACATGTCAGATGTGTTGATGGTTACAGCCCGATTTAATATAGCAAAACATAGTTTTAGGCGAACGTTTGGAAATCAACTTTATCTATATCAAACAGCTTCAGTTCCGAAACAAAAATGATTTTTTCTATATAAGGTATAACCACGAAAACACCCGTGCCAGATTTCTTGTTGGACCACCTTGAGTGCGGATGATATTGATCATTTGTAGGGATTTGTACCACTTCAAATATTTATGTCAGAAATTTTTCCATGTAGATGAAACTTATAAATTTCACCTTTGATCCTTACTTGGATTTCTTATTTTCGACGATTTTTCGAGAGTATTCATTTCGAAAACGTTCTAGATGGATGAACAAATGAAGTTCATAAATTCAGCTGTTTCTGCTTCTGATCCACAGAACCTGCAAATCTCATCTGCCAACTTTCCCAATTTTCCCATGCGGTACAAAAGGTATTTGTACCAACAGTGACAGCTCTTGGCAGCTTCATAAGCTCTTTCATTTCCTTCAATACCACAATAGCCCGGTGCTTTATTGTCACTTTATTGTCTGGCCAGTTGCTTTATGGTTTAATCGCATTCTGAGATGGGGCTGTGTGATTCCAGGGACCTCAGCTTGTCCTGGCTGTCTGTAGTTATGTAGATAAATTTCATGTAGATGAACAAGTGTCCAAAATAAATATCGTGCAATATGTGTCGGACGTTAACGCCCTGTTAACTTTCAAAATGAATACTGAATATTGTTATTTATCTTTGCTTTGCAAACAACACGAGTTATTTTTTAGGTCTCAAAGATGAAATCAAGAAAGTTTGTCTGGAGGAGTTTTTGGTTTGTGGGGAAGGTGATGAACAGGGCTCCTTGTGGATGGATAAGGTAATATTTTCCTCATTTATTAATTATGTTATTTGTTTTCAATTGCACATATTTATTACACGCTGCACAGAAAACTTTTGTTGGAGAAACCTGGGTCGAGAAGGTATTTTCAAGAAATTTGTGCATTTCAATCCATTACTACGATCAATATATTTAGACCACGCAATAGAGATTTTTTCGTGGCAAAAATCGTAGAAGAAAACCGCGAGTGGGGGTGGGGTACGTGGATGTTTAGTGATATGTTTTCGACTCGCAAATATGATAACTGTTCTTGTAATTTTGGAAAAATAACACAAATAACAGAATTATAGAAAATTAAAAGACAAATAAAATGAGTGCTAATGCAACACAATCGGGTCAGTAAAACCGTAGAAAAGCCGGAAAAACCGTCGAAAATACATAACTCGCCTATTTTCAAAGTTGTAGCGCTGGTTTTCCGGATGAAGGTACATAGTGGTTAATAGGTACTTTGAGTGTGCACCATCTGGACGCGATTTGAATTATTTTAGGCGTTATTTTCCGGAAGGACTGGATGCGTCGGAAGTTGTCCAATTTTTATTTACAAAACGAATTTTGAAAGTAAGAGTATAGTACTACGAAACGTTAATCTTGATTTTCCGTTAGAATGTTGCAAAATCGGTGAAAAACGTGCAAACATTACCAAAACCAACAGAACGCTCGATTGCAGTCAAGTAGTGGGGGTATAAATGTAAATATTCCCACCCGGCCGCAGCGTGTTTTTATTATATTACGCCCTTCCCTGCGTCGGCCGACTACCCCCACTATTCGTCCCCGATGGAGCACTGGGCCGGTTTGGTTATGTTTCCACGTATTTTTCACCTATTTTGCAACTTGTTAAAGAAACATCAAGGTTTTGTAGTACTATACTTCTACTTTCAAAAACCGTTTCGTAAATTAAAATCGAACAATTTCCGATGCATCCAGCCCTTCCGGAAAATAGTGCCTAAAATAATTAAAATCGCAATTCCGCAAAAACTATTTATCCCACAACGTCCTGGTAGTGCATACTCAAAGTATCTATCAACCACTACTTTCACCCGGAAACCAGCGCTACAACTTCGAAAATGGCCGAGTTAAGAATTTTTGTAAAAACGCTGATTGTCACGGTTTTTCCGGCATTTCTACAGTAGGTAATAATGACCTGATTGCATGAGTTGCACTAGCATTCATTTTCTTCGTCTTTTCATCCTCCACAATTCCGTTGTTGAAAGTGTCAGCATATTTTCTTTGGTTTAGATTTTACAAGCAAAAAACTCCGTTTTTGTGGTGTTTTTTCGAAATTACAAGAAAAGTAATTATATTTGCGAATCGAAAACATCCACGGACCACCCCACGTACCCCCAGACTCACGGTTTTCTTCTACAATTTTTGTCACAGAATGACCCTTTATCTGCTCAATTGCCGGTTCTAATTATGCATTTATGAAATTTTATTAGGAAAAAATTAAGTTTTTCAAGATTATTCAGAGTAATTTGCATGTCCTGTCTTCAGATTGTTATTTATAGTCATTTTGTTACCTATTCTTCGTGCTGTGAATAAAAATGATGTAGACATTATCATTGAATTTATTTAAGCAATAAGATTAACTTTTTCAACACATTCCTAGGTCTTACAACTGTATCAAATTTCAAACCTTAATCATGGTTTGATGATGGTTGGCCCAAGTGGATCGGGTAAAAGTAGTGCTTGGAGAGTGCTGCTGAAATCCCTAGAGAGGTTTGAGGGTACAGAAGGAGTAGCTCATGTTATAGACCCAAAAGCTATCAGCAAAGAAGCTCTATATGGTGTTCTAGATCCAAATACAAGGGAATGGACAGATGGTCTTTTCACTCATATTCTGAGGTAAAGAATCATGTATTATTATATACAATTTATAATATTAAAACTGTTCTACATCTTCTTAACTGGAATTCACAGCTATAATTTATCATTTTTGCAGAAAAATAATAGACAATGTGAGAGGTGAGATAAATAAACGTCAATGGATCATTTTTGATGGAGATGTAGATCCAGAGTGGGTTGAAAATCTGAACTCAGTTCTTGATGACAACAAATTATTAACATTACCAAATGGTGAACGTTTGTCTCTACCTCCCAACGTCAGAATAATGTTTGAAGTATGTTAATTTCATTTATTTTCAATGTACAAGCATTCTATAGAAATTATTTTGTAGGTACAAGATTTGAAGTATGCCACCTTGGCCACTGTATCACGTTGTGGCATGGTTTGGTTCTCTGAAGATGTGTTATCGACTGAGATGATTTTCGAAAATTATATACTAAGGCTAAAACATATTCCTCTGGAAGAAGGCGAGGATGACAGTTTTGGAAAAACAACAGAAAATAAGGAAGATATGTTATCACCGACCCTCCAGGTTTGAGAATATCATTATTATCTGTTATTATTTTTGCATGAGAATTCTTTTTCAGGTACAAATAGATGTTGCAAACATTCTACAATCCTACTTAGGACCAGATGGCCTTGTTGTGAAATGTCTTGAATATGCCAATACACAAGAACATATTATGGACTTCACAAGATTAAGAGCCTTAAGTTCATTATTCTCCATGTTAAATCAGTGTGTCAGGTAAATTTGTTGGAGAACATCAGTTGCTTTTTCAATTCTTACCTGTATGTATGTTTAATTTACAATTTTTAATAATTCGCAGGAATATTTTGCAATTCAACCATCACCATGCAGAATTCCCAATGCCAAATGAACAGATTGAGAGATATATTACAAAATGTTTGATATACTCTATATTATGGAGCTTTGCAGGAGATGCAAAATTGAAAGTTCGTTCAGATCTTGGAGACTTTATCAGATCTGTTACAACGATACCTCTTCCAGCTTCTACAAATAATATAATCGACAATGAAGTAAATATTGATGGGGAATGGGCCCCATGGTCAAACAAAGTACCACAGATTGAAGTGGAAACTCACAAGGTTGCATCCCCTGATGTTGTTGTACCAACACTGGATACCGTGAGACATGAATCATTACTTTATACGTGGCTGGCAGAACATAAGCCACTAGGTAATTTGAGTGCATTCAATGGATTTATTTTTATCTAAATGTAATCTGCGTTCTCAGTATTATGTGGTCCACCTGGTTCTGGTAAGACGATGACTCTTTTCTCTGCCTTAAGAGCTCTACCGGATATGGAAGTTGTTGGCCTCAACTTTTCCTCAGCAACAACTCCAGAATTACTGTTGAAAACATTCGATCACTATTGTGAATATCGTAAAACACCCAATGGAGTAATTTTATCTCCAGTTCAGGTATGTTGAAAAATGTTTATTATTGATATATTTGAAATGATGTGAAATAGGTCTCAAATTTGGAAACTATGCAATGCTCAACAATCTGTGTGAAGATATTATACATTTTAGAACATTCATCATTTCAGCAAGTATAGTGAAAAACAAAATTTAGGAAATGATAATGCATATCCCCACCTCTTAATAAAAAAAGAAGACTATGGACTATTGGATGTAGGGCTTATGCTGCGTTTACATCTGGGGTTTATTTGGTTGACATTTGTTTCCGTTTTGGATAACAGAACAAGGAATTAAGTATTTATTTGATGAAATCTAACAATGAGTTACATCTGACACTGACTGCAAGATATTCATTTTGGACACTTATTCATCTAGATGAAGTTTATAAACTTTATTCATTCATCCAAGTAAGAATCAAAGTTAAATCTATATATTTCATCTACACTAATAAATATCGTTCAATCATTGTCAGATGTTAACATGAGGTTACAGGAATTACTCCTTATTTTTTTTTTGTTTGGTAGAGATCCTATTATTTCGGGTGATCAACATAAAGAATTGAATGAAAGGAACACTGCGAACTGCGGGTCATGATAAGGTTTATACATATGTATGTCAGTCGAGAAACAATTTGAGAATGCAGAAGGTATAATTTGAGAAGGGGACCTGTTATTTATACCTTTGGAGATAGTGTCGCACAACAATCATGCCCTCTCTAATAAAGTTCTTTTCCCACAAGTTAAGTGCGAAATATGTCGGACCTTTCAGGGTAAGGAAGAAGACTGATTCATGTACATATGAATTAGAAAATAATTTTGGAATTCGGTTGGGGTATGGCACGGTAATGACTTGAAACCAGTTATTGATTTCTAGTCATAATCCTAACTCGTTCCCTACGTGGGGGGTCGGTTTGGTTTAGATTTGTTACTAAATTATGGCGAATGCGCAATTCTATACGTCAGCAGAGGTCAATATCGAAGTAGTATCCCGTCGATCGAAAGATGACTTGGCATTTTTTCCGATCTGCGACAATCTCCACCCCCAATAAAATTGAATAAGTACCCACCTGACGACATGTGTGGATGAGTACAATATTCTTTATTTTTCATTTTCCCTAATATCTGGATCATAAGACTTTATTGTATGGACTATTTATGAATGAATGCCGGCAGTCATAACAACTAAGCCCTTCAGGCACTGAAAAAAGCTTTTCAGAATATTTCACGAAGTAGAGTTCTGTGCATTTGATCACTATATCACTGAATTTCCCTTGTTTTCTGTTCAATTTCGTTCAGATCAGTTACTTTGGTGGTTTGAATCGTAAATTTCAGGAGCTCTACTTTTTTTGGGAACCACCTGGCGCCCTTAAACTAATCTCTTTTCAATTTTCTAAACCTACACCATCACTGCGGCTCAACAGACTTATTCGTTTCCTTGAATCAGAAGTCCAAATCGAGTTGAGAATCTCGATGGCAGTAATAGGTTCAACTTCCGAGAAGACAATAAGGAACGGGAAAACATTGAAAACAGACAATCGGCAAAAAAGAATCCGGCAAGTGCGCGAAATTTGTTCGTAGCAGGAGAAAAAACGGTCAGCTTTATATTTTGCCGGAAGACCAACCACAAGAGTGCGCGATGCTTCAAAACGAAGAAAATGTCGTCTTCCGAAAAGCGAAAAACCACGATGGTAAAACGCGGCTGTTTCAAGTGTTTGAAAGGTGGACATATAAGGAACTTTTGCAAATCAAAAGTTCAATGCGCGATATGCTGCTAACAGCATTCAGACGTGTTTCAGCGAAAAAAATCGTTCGAAATCGCGATCGGGTAGTACGAATTCAGTGAGTGCTGGGAATATTCGGGCAGAATGTAGTTGTGCTTCGTCGGCCGAAATTTCCGCGACTTTTATGCAAACACTGAAAGTGAGGGTGTGAAATGATTCGACAGATTTAGTTGTTCGTGCGTTGATCGCAGAACTCGTACGTGTTGAGTGTTGACCGAAGTTGCAAAAGAGCTGGAGTACAAGCCAATAGAAAAGCAGGATATGTGGATATGGTACATTTACTTTTCGGTGGTAAAAAATCGGAGATCGCGACGCACCAGAAGTACCAAATTCGGGTCGGTTATTTGAAGGGGACATATTGGTGCAATTTTCAAGCCCTTGATGAGAGTTATGCAGGGTGTTTCATCATAAACTGGAAAATATATATGGTCCTGTAATGGCACCGGGACAATAATTTTTGTCTTATGACATATACCTCGTTTTCGAAGCATAAGCGAGATGGTGTTCAACGTCATTTTGTGCAATATTCTACTGAGTGAGTTCAGTTTTGTACCAGCTTCGAAGTAACGCTTTCTGGTCACATCTGAGTATTTTTGAGTGCTCAAATTAAAAATGTTGTAGAAGTCTGAAAAAAAATTAAAAATGGCGGAAAACCTACAATTTTCGTGATATTTTTTTCTCGATTTCCGAATTGAATTGCATTTCCTGAATGAACACGATTTTCCAAGACTTCCAGTGAAAAAATTTTTTTCAAAATCGAACACAACTTTTTTCTACATGCCTAGAGCGAGAAGAAAAAATTACCCGAAGTCATTGAAATTTTTCACGATGGTTCTTTCCTTCATCTCTAACACGAATTTGAAAACAGAATCACAAAAGAACAAATGGTTTTTCAATAAAAGCCCTCAAATGTCTCGTTCGGACCTTTAACATAATAAAATAAAAACTGGTTCATGAAGGCAGAAATTATTGTAATAATTTGCTGTTTTCTTGCGTTTGCAAAATGTGAAATTATTCCGAAAAATTTCTCCAATAATGCTATCTGGATAATTATTGGAGTATGAGCTGCAAATTTTCCTCTCTTCGCTCCCTAATCTTAGAAAAAATGATCCTTGAGGCACATTACGTAACGAATTCCTTAAGGCGTGTACAGACATGCTCCGAATATCGTACCGAACCGCGTCGCGTACCCCGCGAGAGCGAATCAAATTCACGAATTCAAATTGCACCTCTACGTGCGATGAATTTGATTCGCTCTCGCGGGGTACGCGACGCGGTTCGGTACGATATTCGGAGCATGTCTGTACACGCCTTAAGGAATTCGTTACGTAATGTGCCTCAAGGATCATTTTTTCTAAGATTGAATATTTCATTTTCGTTTGGACACAAATTCGTTTCGATGAATATTGTCAAATTCCGTGAATAACCGTTGCCTGGCAACGAAAATTAATTTCCTTTGATTAGTTTCATAACTTTAAGTTCGGGTTCGATTCCCAACAGTGTTTCATTGAAATCACATTGAATTTTTTTTTCGATGAATTTTTAATGCTACGACAGCCCAATTTCAAAATTTGGCCTTCATAGCCCAACCAGTTTTTTTTTTTTAGTTTTGTAAGAGGTCCGAAAGAGACATTTGAATGGCTTCCATTGAAAAATCGTGTGTTATTTTTCGATTCTGTTTTCATATTCGTGTTAGAGATTAAGGAAAGTACAATAATGAAATTTCAATAATTTCAGGTTAATAGTATATTATTTCATAAGGAGGAAAAGTGTCACTTTTTATGGCGAGCCTGGGTTTATTTATTTGAAGGCGAGCCATGAAAAGACACTTTTCCTCCGAATGGAATATGTTATTTTTTTTTCAAACGTTTTGAAATTCATACAAATCTGGAGATCCACCTTTGAATTAGATTTATGTTTACGATCGTGATAATTGAAATATCAATGGAAAATTGCCTAGTTACGATTGTCATGAAAAATTCATTTTGACAGAAGTATAATAATTGATAGTTATCACTTGCTAGCTGGTGAAACGTGAAAATGTCTTCAGAAATTGAGGCTTTGGCCAATGAAGCAGTCTCTTTCCTTGGGCCATCAAAGTCTAGTGAAAAATATTCTGCAGCATATGATCACTTCGTGAATTGGTGCAATTTGAAAAGTGTGGCAGTTTTTCATGAGAATGTACTTCTAGCATATTTCAATACAATGGCTAGCCGTTATTCCATGATAAAGTCTCAACAAGCGATCAAACACGAAATAGATAGTGGTAAATCTTTGAAGTTACGCGCGTTTTCGAGAAAATCAAATGAAGGATATCATGCAAAGAAATCAAGAGTTTTTCTAAGGAGCAGTTCGAAAGTTTTCTATTTGGCTGCTAGTAGAATATTGAACGTCGAAGAATTTCCTGGAACCAGCAACTCACATGACCCCATTGAGTCATCAGCTTCTGAACAGAATCCTTCCCGTATTTTACTACGTGGTTTCAATTTTCAAAATGCAACATTGACCAATTGCACATTCAATGTAACTTTAGTGAACAAAAATTACGTGAAGTCAGGAGCTTTTGAGCGTCGAAAAAAAATTCAAAATACGGCGAAAATCTAGACTTCACGTCAGTGCTTTTGGTGACCAATATTGTTTCGATAATTCGCTAGAATTCTTTACGGTATCTATGATCTTGGTAATGCCATCTACACAAAATTTCCCACGTAGTTTGAATACATTATTCTTCATCTATGTTCAAATTTCATTCCAATCCAATGAGTAATTTTGAAATTATCAGGATAAAAATATTTTGAACGGCCATATTTACGGAACCCCTAGTCTAATTTTGCTCATTGATGAACGTGACCGTGAAATTCGCGATCCAAACCCACCCTGAAAATTTCAAGTTCCTAGGCCTTTCCCTCCGGAAGTTATAATTTTATATGGATTCTATGGTTCTGGTCATGTGATCTGGACAAAATATTGCCTTAATATATCATTCTCGTTTAAAATACAAAATTTTATCTCGATCGAATCCCTAGTTTCGAAATTATCGTGAAAACAAAATTTCAAACGACCGTATTTAGGAAACCCCTAGTATAATTCTGCTCATTGATAAACGTGAACGCCATATTTCAGATCTACACCTATCCTGAAAATTTCGAGTCCCTAGGCCTTTCCGTTCGAAAGTTATGATTTTCTATGGTTCTGGTTATGCGATCTAGAGAAATGTAGCTTGAATATATCTTTCTCCATTAGTATACAAAATTTCGTCACGATCGAATATGTAGTTTTGCAATTATCAAGAAAACTGAATTTCAAACGACCATATTTACGGAACACCTAGTATAAATTTGCTCATAGATGAAAGTGATTACGACAATCGGGATCCACACCTATCTTGAAAATTTCAATTCCCTAGGCGTTTCCGTTCAAAAGTTACAATTTTCTATGGTTTCTATGGTTCTGGTGATGCGAGCTGGACAAAATTTTGCATGTAGCTTGAACACGTCATTTTCCATCTGAGTGCCAAATTTCACCCCGATCGAATCTGTAGTTTCGAAGAAATCAGGAGAACAAAATTTCGAACGGCCAAATTTACGGAACCCCTGGTCGAATTTTGCCCAATAACGAACTTAACCGCGGCCTTTGAGATTTGAATCTACCCTGAAAATTTCAAGTTTCTAAGTCGTTCCGTTCGAGAGTTATCGTGTATACGGCTGGACGGACAGACTCGAATTTTCCGACGGATTCGTCATCAGTGAGTTGAACCTAGTCGATTGAGACCATTTTCGGCTCAAAATTCGAAAAATACAGACATCGTGACGAAATGATATAGCCCTCGTGTAAGTAGTACGAGCGCTCAAAAATGACGTTTGATTCAGAATTTTTTAGGTTGTGCATGGTTCCTAATTCATCGTTTACATAGCGACACTTTTCCCTCCGGCGTACGGAAATGTGATTAATTATTTACATAGCAACACATTTCCTTACGGCGGAGGAGAAGTAGAACTTTCCGATGATCCTGTCAGTTGAAAAATGACGTTGTTTCTGTACGTTTGAAAAAAAATTTTTTTTTGACATGTGAAAAAGAAGTTGTATTCTATTTTGAAAAAAATTTTTTCGCTGAAATTCTTCCAGTGCGTTATTACCAGAAAGCGGTATTTCAAAGGTTGTACAAAACTGACCACGCTCAGTAGAATATTGCACAAAAATGATGTTGTATCTCGAATATCCTTCGGAAACGAGATATATGTCATAAGACAAAAATGATTGTCCCGGTGTCATCTACACGACCATATATGTTTTTCCAGTTTATGATGGAACGACCTGTATACTCGGATGTGCCTTGTGTGACGAAAGGTGCATTGTTGGAAAAGCTCGATGTGGGACCAAGTGACATTTGCAGCGAAGAGAAGTCGTGTCGATTTCAGGGCAAATTGCTAGCCGGTCGTGTGAAGAACGTTCTGAAGAACGGGTTAACGGCTGTCGAAACGTTTCTGGCTTGGACAATGGTTGAGGTGCCGACCGAGAAAACAGCTACAAGGGACCAGGAGAACCTAGCAATATCGGCTATCTCATTGTTTTCGGAAAATGCCGAAATGCGAGAGGTGATTGAGGTGTATAAGCTCTGGATAGGGCAGAGAAAGTAATTCGTTTAAAGACGAAAGATAACACAGGATTCAAGATAGAGATTTCGAAATAAGTTATCAAAAACATAGAGGAATTGAATTGTACATGGGGAAAGACTGCCATGTACGCGTCGCAAGGCTGACTACAGCAACGGGGGAAACAATACATCCCGTTCAGCGGCTGCATCCGCTCGAGATATATTTGGCTCATGGGGGCAAGAATGAATTAAAAAATATGTCTTGTGTTGTACTGTAAATTTGTATTATGTTGTCTGTATTTCGTGATTTGTGTATTGTTTGAATTATTCGTGAATAATGTTTCAGAGAAAGTTTACACTTGCTCGTTTTTTATGAGATATGTATATTTTCTGCAGTTATGTAATATCCTCACTCTTTCTCACATGGGAGGATGTTAAAAGATTCTTTCAAGCGTAGGCGTAGTCGAAGACAGGAAGTTTGTTCAAGAAAGCATTGAAGCGTATCGGTGTGACTGTTTAGTGCAATAACTCTGATTAAAAACTTGTTGAGGTAAAACTCGAACACAGGTTTGTGGAACTTCTTCCACTATTTCTTCAAAATTATTAATCAATGGACACAATAGATTGAAAAGCTTAACCATGATATGAAATATCTGAATATGTAATTTTAAACTCGAGTTAATATTCTTTCACAATCCCTCCAATTCTTACCTAGCTTAATAATAAAACTCTCCAGTAATTTACTCATGAAATTCAAATATCTCTGTGAACAAGTATGAACAACAAGTAATGAAATAAGTTGTAAATAGATAATGAATAATATTTTGGCTGTTTATCTAATTTGAATGCATGTAGTGAAACAATTTTTTCGACGAAAAATTGTTCTATATAATCTGATAAGCAGGCGATCAATGTTGTAGCAACTGTAGACAGGTTTTTGGCTTATTAAGCCTCACCACTACAGTGCAGCGATGATAAATTCGACGTGTGGGACTGAATGCTTTAAAACGATCAGCATCGCCGATCAGAGAATCATATGTGGCCCGATTCTTGACGGCATTAGAACGTTTAACTGGGATCGTTCCACGATTCTACTCACACTACCTCCTATCAGTAAATCCGTATTCTCGAGCATAAAGGAAGGAGCATGAAAGCAGGGAACCAAGTCGCAGTGTTGCCGAATTTCTTGACCAATCATAAATACGAATTTTTTGACATCTGTCATATCCTATCATAATTATTTGTCATTCCGTTCCATCCGTTCGTGGCGTTCGTTTTGTTTGTAGTTGCTAAGTTATAATTTTAATAGTTGAATAATGGAGGGTGAGACATTTCTTGTATGTGATCATGCTCAGTGTCCAATTACACGATGCAGAAGAATAGACATTCACATTTGTATAGAGAAATTGTACCAATTTCAACGCCATGTCATACGAGCTTAAATAATATAAAGGAATCTATGACCATAATTGTAAAAAAGTGTTGAACCAAGTTTAAAAAACAATCATTAATACAATTTTCAGTTAGTGCGCATGTATCAATTTTTCTTTTCTTAGCTTGGTTTTTAATGTTAATGATGATGTTCTAGTAGCTTCTTGGATATAAGGCCTCACCATATTCATCAGATTCTCACACAAACACTTTGTAAGTCTAAATAATTTCAGAAACTTTTCATCAGACAGATCGAAAGGATCTGTCTTTGGAAGTAGATACTTCCCGCCTCACGTTAAAAAATTCATCAGCATCTTGATAATCTTGCATAATTTCTGCCCACCATAAAAATCTTTGAAGATTGTTATTCATTATAATATTATACTGTTCAATAAAACATGAAACTGACGAAACGCGGAAAAATTTAGGTTATTTCCTAAAATGTCACAATATTGTTCTTCCCCATGATATAAAATTCTTATTATTCTTATTCTTATATAATGGATCTTCCACTCTCCCCATGTCATTCCCGGCTAAGCCCGAAATTTACCAGTAGAAGCATCAAGGAGCTATCCCTCTCTTACCGTCCGATACAATGACTTTCGAGAATACCAATTTTCGATTCTCAGTAGAGCAACGCCCCCTTTCTCTCACTTGTTCTACTCCCTACTTTTCAAGAATAGCCTCAATTCCTGGTTGTGGTCAGAGAATCTTTTAACGACCCTGCAGTGAAGTGGGGACGGGTGCTGTTGGAGCGGACAGGTGGCGTTGGTGAAGCATTCCGTCCCTTGCGTCGAATGGTCGAATTCATCATCGCTGTACTGTACTGATGAGGCTTAATAAGCCGAAACCTGTCTTCAGTTGCGAATGATCTGGGGTTTACATGCATTGACTTGTTGGCCTGCTTATCAAATTATCTAGAACATTTTTGAGCGCTCGTTCTACTTACACGTGGGCTATAACATTTCGTAACGATCTCTGTATTTTTCGAATTTTGAAACGAAAATGGTCTTAATATTATATTTTAATGGAGAATGATATTTAAAAGCTACATTCTGTCCAGATCGCATTACCAGAACCATAGAAACCATAAAAAATTATAACTTTTGAACGGAATGGCCAAGGGACTTCAACATTTTCAGGATAGGTGTGGATCTCGAATGTCGCGATCACGTTTATCAATGAGTAAAATGAGACTAGGGTTTCCGTAAATAAATGAAATTTTGTATAGACGTAAATATAGCCGTTCAAACTTTTTTTTTCTGATTATTTCGGAACTACTTATTGGATTGTAATAAAATTTCGCACATAGATGAAGAATAAGGTATTCAAACTACGGGGGAAATTTTGTCCAGAACGCATTACCAAGACCATAGATACCGTAGAAAATTCTAGGGAATTATCGAAAAAAAAAATGCGAATCTACCTACAAGGTGGATGAACGAGCGCCGAAAAGCTCCTGACTTCACGGCAGTGCTTTTCTAATTTTTTCTTCAAAAAAATTGTTTTATTATATGGTATACTAGTAAATAGACTCTAATATGTACGTCCAAACATATATGGAAGGCTAACTCAATATTGATAAATGGCTTGAGATATTTCAAAATATTTTAACAGCACTAAAATATCTCAACAACTCATTTAATCTGCTTTTCAGATTTATTGCAATAATTGTCCGTTTATAAAGTGCATGTTATGCGGTAATGATTAATGAAATTTGAATCTTGAATTTTTTTTAGCTTGGAAAGTGGTTAGTTCTTTTCTGTGATGAAATAAATTTACCAGATATGGATCAATATGGAACTCAGAGGGTCATAATGTTTCTACGACAAATTGTTGAACAAAAAGGTTTCTACAGAGCCTCTGATCAAACCTGGGTATCCTTGGAACGAATTCAGTTTGTTGGCGCTTGTAATCCACCTACAGACCCAGGAAGGAAACCGCTATCACACAGATTTTTGCGTCATGTTCCAGTTATATACGTAGACTATCCAGGAGAAACATCTCTCAAACAAATTTATGGCACTTTCACTAGAGCCATGCTTCGACTAGCACCAGGTCTCAAAGGTTATGCTGAACCATTAACAAATGCCATGGTTGAATTTTACTTGGCCTCCCAAGATAGGTTCACACAAGATATGCAACCCCATTATGTATACTCTCCAAGAGAAATGACGAGATGGGTAAGAGGAATATGCGAAGCTATAAGGTAAGAAAAACATCTGAGTTTCATTTTGACATGTCAGACTCCATTTGAAATGTTTTACAGGCCACTGGATAACTTATCGGTTGAAGGTTTAGTAAGATTATGGGCTCATGAAGCTTTACGTCTCTTCCAAGATCGATTAGTGGATGATACTGAAAGGAGATGGACAAATGAAAATATTGATGCAGTTGCCTTGAAACACTTCCCATCGGCTAATTGTGAAACAGCTTTAGAAAGACCTATCCTCTACAGCAACTGGTTATCCAAGGACTATATTCCTGTAGATAGAGAAGAGTTAAGGGAATATGTAAAGGCTAGACTGAAGGTGTTCTATGAGGAACAGTTGGACGTACCTTTAGTCCTTTTCGATGAAGTTTTGGATCATGTTTTGAGAATTGATAGGATTTTCAGACAACCTCAGGGACATTTACTTCTCATTGGGGTATCTGGCGCAGGAAAAACTACTCTTTCACGATTTGTTGCTTGGATGAATGGTCTTTCTATTTTCCAAATCAAGGTGAATATAGTGTTTCTTCAAACAAAATCAGATAGAAGAATAATTTATTACAGGTGCACAATAAATATACAGCAGAAGATTTTGATGAAGATCTCAGACAAGTATTGAGAAGAAGTGGATGCAAGGATGAAAAGATTGCTTTCATTCTTGATGAATCAAATATGCTAGACTCCAGTTTCTTGGAGAGAATGAACACTTTGCTAGCTAATGGAGAAGTTCCTGGTCTTTTCGAAGGAGATGAGTATACAACATTGATGACCCAATGTAAAGAAGGAGCACAGAGAGAAGGTAAATTAGTGTTTCACGGTTTAACATCCAAATTGATTTGAATAAAATTATTTATTCTTTAAGGTCTCATGCTGGATTCTAATGATGAGTTGTACAAGTGGTTCACACAGCAGGTTATGAGAAATCTCCATGTAGTTTTCACAATGAATCCATCTACTGACGGACTGAAAGACAGAGCTGCAACATCTCCTGCTTTGTTCAACCGATGTGTCCTGAACTGGTTTGGAGACTGGTCTGATGGTGCCTTATATCAAGTGGGCAAAGAATTTACTAACAGACTCGATCTAGATAGGCCTCACTGGAGGGCGCCAGATTTCTTCCCAGCTGCCTGTACATTGATTAATGCTACTCCATGCCATAGAGAAGCTGTTATCAATGCATGTGTGTATGTCCACCAAACCTTACATAAAGCTAATGCCCGCCTGGCAAAGAGAGGTAGCCGCACTATGGCTGTCACACCAAGACATTACTTGGACTTTATTCATCACTTTGTGAAATTATATAATGAAAAACGATCTGATTTAGAAGAACAACAGCTTCATTTGAATGTTGGTCTTAGCAAGATCGCAGAAACTGTAGAACAAGTTGAAGAGATGCAAAAGAGTTTGGCAGTGAAGAAACAAGTAAGTAATTGATGAAATGCCAATAGTATGATTCGAATAAGAATCGACTGATTCCCATCTGCTAACATCAAGTTGTTTTTCAGGAACTTCAAGCCAAGAACGACGCAGCTAATGCTAAACTTAAGCAGATGGTGAAAGATCAGCAAGAAGCTGAAAAAAAGAAAGTTCAAAGTCAAGAAATTCAACAGCAGATAGCCATACAAACTGTCCATATCGAACAGAAACGTCAAGAAGTAATGGCTGACTTGGCACAAGTGGAACCAGCTGTTATTGATGCCCAAACCGGTAAATTTTGTTTTTTCTGTTTTCCTTCAATTTCTCACCATGAACGTTCCTGAATCGTTATGGATTAATTTATATTCCTGACGATTAATTTATGTTTCTGACTTTAATGATTTCATCCATTCATCAGCTGTAAAATCTATAAAGAAGCAGCATTTAGTGGAAGTTAGATCAATGGCAAATCCACCAACTAGCGTTAAAATGGCGCTGGAATCCGTATGTCTTCTTCTTCAAGAGAATGCCAACGAATGGCGCTCAATAAGATCGGTTATAATGAGGGATAATTTTATAGCTACGATTGTTAACTTCACCAGTGAGAATTTAACGTAAGGCGATTTATATGCCTACAATTGTATGCCTAATGTCTATGGCTTTCACTATATTTACTTATTTTTCGTAAATTCAAAACTGATATATAATTTTCCATTTTTGGTATTGAGGTAGATAACGAAAATGAACAGAATACTCTCTTCTAGATAAACACAAGGTGGCACAAATGAGTAATGATCAAATTTTTGCTGGGAATTTTGAAAGAATTGTCACTATATATTATAGTTCATTGAATTTAAATCGTGTTTCAACAACAAAAACTGGGTATTTCGAAGAATACTCCATTTTTCGAGATCTTACTAAAATTCATATTGAAACTGTCAAAAGAGAGAATATTGTTACAATTTCATTTCAAGTTGGTGCTATTTTGATCCAAATGTAGGTTCTTGGAAGACGAAGTGTAAATTAGTTTGTTTGACGATATTGCTGATATAGTCAATAACCAATAAAATATTTATTCTTGTAGGACAATCCTCACATAAAACCGACAAATCTATCGAAGTGAAGGTTTTTCTAAATCAGGACGGCTCTAACTAAATCTTTCCTTTTTGAATTTTTCCACATCGAAATCTTCTGAATTTTTTGGTAAAGGAGTTTCTCATCTTAGGCGCTGGTCTCCCCGAACCGCTGCACGCGACGATTTACGCGGAGCCACCGCCGTAAACTTCCGAATTATGTGTTCGGGAAACCTCGGGCACGGTTCGAACGTCGCACGCGACGGTTCAGAGAGACCGTGCCTGTGGTTTCCCAAACATATAATTCGGAAATTGACGGGGCGTTTCAGGGAGAGCAGCGCCTATGACGTCACCGCACGTCGTAGGTCGCGTGCAGCGGTTTGGGGAGACCAGCGCCTAAAGGTGAATACAGACTACTCTGACGTGACGTGGGCCCACGTCATAGTCCATAATATATAAAAATGCAACACATTGTTTTGCGCATTTACGTTCATATTGGGCTGACGTGACGCAGTAATGGGTCAGATGATGCAATCTGACGCAACACGCATTATGACGCGTGGGATGAATATCTGAAGTTCTAGATTTATCGTCAGAAGTGGGAAAGCATTAGAAGGGTCAAGTAGTACCTCGAGTACAATTTTAAGTGATTTTTCGGAAATGGAAGGTTAGGTTAGGTTGCACACTGCAAGTCGTATCTCAGCCGAAATGCTTTCTCTTTGAGTTGAGTGGTGCGTTTCTCTATTTTCGGGCCAACCAAGCTCAGGAGATGGTAGAATTCCGTTTTTGTCGTTCTGTGATACCACTTAAAACGCTCTCCATCTCCTATAAGTTGAGGCATTACATTTTGAAACTCCCTGAATTCGTGTTTCACTCCACCATAGCATGACCCATACCCCCTGGAGAAAAAGACTATCGCTTGCACATATTATGTTCATCTCGTGCAGTTTGAAAATATCCTATCATAGTTGTGAAAAAAAGTTATTTCATAATAGTGTAGAAATTATATTCGATATGAGTAGTTTAACGAACCTGTCCGTTAAATTTGCTTCGGACAAAACTTTCAGATATTACTAATTCATTTTCAACATCCATTGCAGCATAGTTTTGCTTTTTCCATACATATCATATCCTTTTCTGATGAAAATGATCTAAAATTGATATCAAACTTGGCCAACGTAAAAAAAATTGACGAAAAAGGAAGTAAGTTGAGAAATTTTTCAAAAAACACAAGAACTCAAATATCTCGTAAACTGTTGATTTTCGGTTTTCAATAAATATGGCTCAAACGACTGCAAATGAGTGATACTAACACCTCCAAGTTTCATGTCTAATTTGGAAACACTCTGTATAATATTAAATTTTATTCTTCGCAAAATTCTTCTACACAAAAAACTGTCCGCTTCCATATTGTCACGCAAAATCAAAACGAATTTTCGACTACCCCCCCCCGAAATGTTGAAGTTCCCCCACCGGAGAAAATTGTCTGGATTCAACACTGAATGCACACGAAGTTGTTGTTTCATGTACTACACGTCAGGCCAATATGAACACCGCTTCATGGACGTGGTCCCACGGTAACTAACGTCACGTGGAAACACGACACGTCAGAGTAGTCTGTATTCAGCTTAAGTCTCTCATTTGGAAATTCATCATTAAGATCTCTCTGATTTATCATCAGGCTGATTTCGATTTTTTATTTTTTTTTTAATTGAAGAATAAAATATAAAAGAACTTTTGATTGCTATCCTGAACCGAATATAAAGAGGTCCCAAATTCTCAATGGAAATTTGATCTTTGAGGTTTACTGTTGGGTGAATTATAAAAGTACTATAAATCTATACATAAAAACCTTTGCGCCATCTTTGTTTTTTTACATTGTCATGTATTACCTTGCTTGTATGCCCAATTATTCGCTTTCAATATGTTCTTTTTTGCATATTGCATTTTCTTTTGTTTTATTTGTACAGCTGTTAAGGCAATCAAAAAGCAACAATTGGTCGAAATCAGAACTATGGCTAACCCCCCAGCAGTGGTAAAATTGGCACTAGAATCCATTTGCTTGCTACTAGGAGAAAATGCAAGCGACTGGAAATCTATAAGAGCCGTCATCATGCGTGACAATTTCATCAACACAGTTGTAAACAATTTCAATACAGAGGATATTAGGTATGCATGTGCCATGTTTGTAGTTTGTATTAGTATTATAATTTTTCTTTATTATGCACTTCTATCAGATAATGCAGCTTGATTGTCCTTCGTTAATCTTTCGAAAATTAAAAAACTTGGTGGTATTTGCATGCAGATAATAGACTTCATTGATTTAATAAATTATTAGATTTTGAATATACATACAGAGCAGTTGTACAGCATTAATGTTTGGGGGGAAAATCGAAATGGTGTAGCAATAAACAGTTTTTAACTTAATTTCATGATTTTCACTAGAGTTCAAAAAACCACTACGGAACTACATAGATAGACCTTCAAAATTGATATGAAAGTTTCAAAATGACTTTCCGGTCAATAGTTGGTGAGACATGGGCTTTTGAAGTCGTCAAAATGTTTCGCCCCTCTTTAACTTTACCAAGCTAGTATTACGAAAAATGTCTTGATTAAAATCTGTTGTGTAGTTTTTGAATTATGTCATGTTACAAACTATTACTACGGAACTCTTTCCTGAGCATGGTTCCAGACGTAGTTTGCCACTTTGAACTCTATTTACTGAAAATCATCTAATTTAATATATAATAGTTTAATTGATCAAGTATCAACCTTCTCTATTCAATATTTTTGCAGTTTTTAGTGGTCATTGAAGGAAATTCTAACGATTTTCCAAAAGTGAAATTCAAATGGAACAATTCATTTCTGAACAGTCCTTTTATTGTTGAAATCAATTTAATCGATTCCATAGAATAATTGTTTTGCCAAAATCAATAACTTCATAAGTAAAGAACTTCATTAAAATTTAGTTTTTATCTGTGTCATGTGTTGAGGTCTAACAATTTAATTGAATAAGTTGTGATGTCCCTTTTTTTTTCTCAATCTGAGAATGTGTTAACTCATCTCAGAGCATTTCATAAATATTGTGACATATTAAGTGGGTTCCATAGATTTGGTTGATTTTGAACTACCTAATTATAATTTTATGATGATTTTAGTGATGATGTGAGAGAAAAAATGAGGAGTAAATATCTGAACAATCCAGATTACAATTTCGAAAAAGTTAATCATGCAAGTAATGCTTGCGGTCCATTGGTGAAATGGGCTATGGCACAAATTCTCTATGCTGATATGCTTAAAAAAGTTGAGCCACTGAGATTAGAATTGAGCTCTTTAGAAAGACAAGCTGAAACTAACAAACTGAGAGGTGAAGAAGTGAAAAATTTGATAAACCAATTGGAACAGAGTATAGCTGCCTATAAGGAGGAATATGCGCAACTTATCGCACAGGCACAAGCTATAAAGACCGATTTAGGAAATGTACAAGCTAAAGTTGACCGATCCATAGCTTTATTAAAATCTCTAGTGATTGAGAGGCAGAGATGGGAAGCCTCCAGTGAAACTTTCAAATCACAAATGTCAACAATTATTGGAGATGTCCTGTTATCATCCGCCTTCATTGCTTACGGAGGTTACTTTGACCAGCATTATCGTCAAAACCTTTTCAGTACTTGGTGCCAACATTTGGCTCTCGCTAATATACAGTTCAGAGCTGATATAGCAAGGACAGAATATCTTTCAAACCCAGATGAAAGACTACGTTGGCAAGCCAATGCCTTACCCACAGACGACTTGTGTACAGAAAATGCTATTATGTTGAAGCGGTATAACAGATATCCCCTCATTATTGATCCGTCTGGCCAGGCCACAGAATATATAATGAATGAATTCAAAGATAAAAAGATAACCAAGACCAGCTTCTTGGATGATTCATTCCGAAAGAATTTAGAATCAGCTTTGCGGTTTGGTAATCCGCTATTGGTACAAGATGTAGAGAACTATGATCCAATTTTGAATCCAGTATTGAACAGGGAACTTAGAAGAACTGGCGGTCGTGTTTTGATTACATTAGGTGACCAAGATATTGATTTGTCACCATCTTTTGTTATATTTCTATCAACCAGAGATCCTACTGTTGAGTTCCCTCCAGATATATGTTCAAGGGTAACTTTCGTGAATTTCACAGTAACTAGGAGTTCTCTGCAGAGCCAATGTTTGAACCAAGTACTAAAGGCTGAACGTCCAGATATAGATGCTAAGAGATCAGATCTTCTTAAATTACAAGGAGAATTTCATTTAAGATTGCGGCAGCTTGAAAAATCTCTACTACAGGCATTAAACGATGCTAAAGGAAAAATTTTGGATGATGATAGCGTCATAACAACATTAGAAACTCTGAAACAGGAGGCAGCAGAGATTGGACAGAAGGTTGAAGAAACAGATAAAGTCATATCTGAAATTGAAGCTGTGTCGCAACAATACCTACCACTATCCCAGGCTTGTAGTAACACTTACTTTACAATGGATAGTCTTAACCAGGTTCATTTTCTCTACCAATACTCTCTACAGATGTTTTTGGATATGTTCAGCAGTGTGTTGCTGAGCAATCCCCACCTGGAAGGCATCTCTGAATATCAAGCAAGATTGAATATCATTACTAAGGATTTATTCACCGTGAGTATACCAGAAATGATTGAATAATATTTTATTTCGTTTTCAAAATTCCTAGTTTTCTAGCTCAATTTTTCAAATTTAGAAATTTCAAAGCTCTTTTTCAAGTGAGAATGCTTCGATTTCATGAAGATCAAAAGGAGAAAAAGCTTAAAATCTCAGTACAATCCCACAACCTAGTAAACCGTTACCTAGTAAATAATAGGCTTAGGCATTACTACCGTCACCGAAGTAGGGTAAAACATTATCAATTCATTATTCATTTTAACAGAATATTCTTTCTTTGAAATCAACCCTATTCTCTTAAAATTGGAGGATATTCAGAAGGAACAGGGATCCTGATTGTGGCGTTCTATTCCTTTTTTACAAACTCTTTGATTTCTTTTTAAAAAATCGAAATTAAAGGAATTATTTTTCTAATTACGCATCATCTAGTAAATGTATGAATTTTTCTATGCATGTATTTCCTTCAGAAGCATTTGAATACACATAATTTTCCACAACCTGACGATCAATGATCCAATTTGAATTTTGCTACGACATATTTCAATAGTGAAAAGGTCAGATATCAGTTTTTATGATATTTTAATCAACGAATTATTAATTCTCAAAGTATTCCTTTTCAGGTTTGCTATGAAAGAGTTGCAAGAGGAATGTTGCATAATGATAGACTTACATTCGCTATTTTGTTATGTCGTATACATCTTAAAGGAACTTCTGAACCCAGTCTTGATCAAGAATTTAATTTCTTCCTACGTGGAAAGGAAGGGGTATTCAACATTTCATCAGGACCAACATTAGATGGCTTAAATAGTGAACAGCAAGAAGCCATGACAAGACTTGCTTCAAGGTAGCTATATTGAAATTCGAAAATCACTGACGTGAAGTCAGAAGCTTTTGCGCTCTTGTTTCTATGCACCAAAACGGCCTTCATTGTCAGTATGGGGCAGTCCAACGAACTGTGAGTTAACACGTGTCGAATTTGCTAGGAGGGCTTGTTTTGAACTGAGCTGTGAGCTGGTTCGATTTTCTGTGAAGAAGAAATGATTGGACTGAATCAAAACTCAAATATGCCAGAGTTTTGAAAACCAAGATATACATCAAATAAAAATAATACATATATTTATTGAAAACAAACCATGAAAAACTTAATAATTGAAAGAAAATAATAGTACAACAATTTTATGTACAAAAATATGAAATTAACAAATACCAATTTATTAAATTTTATTACAAACAATATGAATACAGCCATAAACCCATTGGTACAGATGAAAGTCCTACACATATCATATCGTCGGTAAATTGACAAAGGGGCGTATCTGCAATTTTTTATTTTCTGACTTAGCTTCACTTTGGAACCCATAGCTCTCGTCTCTATGACATGCTGCTAACCTCATGTCGCGTAACTCATTGGTAATCAGTGGGAGAAACAGAATAAGGGGTTGAAAATTTTAATCAGGTTATTTGTACTACACAGGAGAACTTTGATCACGGATATCTTGAAAAACCAAAATTTGCAGATACGCCCCTTTGTCAATTTACCGACGATATGGTACCATTGTATAGCACAGTTACCATTTTCACAGGCAATCATAGGTCTACCATCATCTGCTGTTCTACACAGGCAATAAACATCGATATTTTGTGCCTTTTTGTGAAATATTTCCCCAACAATTTCGGCATTTCGAGAGCTTAAAGGCAGGACCTCGTAACTGTCAGACTACGAATCCTACCGCAGAGCAGAAAACCTTAGGCGCTGGTCTCCTCGAACCCTTCGCACGCGACCTACGACGTGCGGTGACGTCATACTGAGGGCTGTCGGTATAACTTTTAAATCTCGGTTCAGAGAGACCGTGCTCATGGTTCCCCGAACATATAATTCGAGGCGTCTTTGCGTCGGTCGTCCGTCGCGTTTCGAGGAGACCAGCGCCTTAGTGTTATCAAAAGACCAAGTAAATATGTATAAGTATTTTTTTCTTACTTATGTTTATGTAACGGATTAAATGCTTCCTTTGAATATAATATTATAAATGGCGGAACTCGTTCTGAAGAGAAATATACTAAAATCTCATTTTCTCAAATTCTGCTGGTTACGAGGTCCTGCCTTTCAGTCCTCGCATTACAACATTGGCATGAAACTATGGACTTTCTGCAATTTTGAACACCAAAAGTATTAATTGAAACCAATTCTCTCTACGAACATAAACCCACGATCAGTCATTAATCCTACTTCATAAAACTTGAATGAAACCAAACTTTTGAAATCTCTCATTTGTGTAATTGTAATAACTTATTGCGAAAACGAGGTCCACAGTGGTCACAGAGGTTAGATCAGAAAGATCATTGCTGAGTTGATTTTCTCAATGTATATGGGTATATTAATGATCAGCTCCATTTTCTTCATGTATCGGCTTGCCACATCTGAGAACTCAGTTTCTAAAATTTCTAAATAATCGCTGATAACCGACATTGTCCGCACTGTTAATAGTTGTCAGAATATCCAGAAACAGAAATTTACTTGTATTATGATGCACACCACTCGAAAACTTCACTGAAACTGAAGCAAAATAGAATTGGAGTCAATAGTCAATGACAACAACTTTTGGTTGCTCCTCAGCTGCCATATTGTGTACTGAACAGCTTTTTCTCTGGAATGCCCTATGAAAAGTCATTTAATGCCAAAGATGGAGTCACCGAATTATATTGAATATATCAGAAATCTCAATTTTTTTTCAACAACTTTTGGTTGCTCCTCAGCTGCCATTTTGTGTACTGAACAGCTGTTTTGCTGGAATGCCCTATGAAAAGTCATTTAGATTTCATGAACTTCAAAAGATGAAGTCACCCAATTATATTGAATATATCAAAAAACTCAATTTTTTTTCTGTGTACCAAAACGGACCAGAGTATTCTTTCTTAGTATGACAAATACTATCATTGTATTATTGTATTTATATAAAATTCAAAAGATGGAATCACCGAATTATATTGATTACATAAAAAAACTCGATTTCCTTTCTAGTATTGTAACACCCTTTATATTATCATGATGATACTCATGGTCAGTTATACAACAGTTAACCTAAGAATAATCTAACCAAGAAACATTGAGTATTTTGTATAAAATAAGTATGAATATTTTTGGAACGAGTTGAGATATTTGGTGATTTCTAGATAGAAGGGCTTCACGGGAACACTGATCCTAAACCAGTTTCGGTTCACTAACAGCTGATTTCGGTTCAAAGTCAACCTCAACTTTTCAGTATCAACTTTCAAACGACTGGATAACTACTTAGGCAGATGTCAGGTTAAACCTTTAATTTTATAATTTCAGATTGCCAGCATTCAAAAAATTACCTGAGAAGATAGAAGAAATGCCTGAATTCAGCGCCTGGATACAACAAAGCACTCCAGAACAGTGCGTTCCTGGTTTGTGGATAGAAGAGAGACAATTGAGTCCTGTTAGTTTGGCCATGTATCAACTTTTGGCTATCCAAGCCTTCAGACCTGACAGAGTAATTGCGGCAGGACAACTTTTCGTGAGTGCTGTTCTTGGAGAAGATTTTATGCCAAATGCAGAAAAAGAGCTGGACCTCAATATTTGTATTGATAAAGAAGTTAGAGCTAGTGTGCCTGTGCTCTTGTGCTCTGTACCTGGTTTCGATGCTTCTGGTCGTGTTGATGATCTAGCAGCAGAGTTGAACAAACCAATTTCTAGTATAGCTATTGGTTCGGCTGAAGGTTTTAACCAGGCGGATAGAGCCATAAATATGGCTTGTAAAACTGGGAGGTGGGATATCCCTATTGAATTATATGGTTAGTGGAAATTTCAATTTCGTTTTTTTTTGTAGATGGGTTATGTTGAAAAATGTTCACCTGGCTCCACAGTGGCTGGTACAACTTGAGAAAAAACTACATTCCCAACAACCACACACTAACTTCAGATTATTCCTTACAATGGAAATTAATCCAAAATTACCAGTGAACCTACTTAGGGCTGGTAGAATATTAGTTTGTGAACCCCCACCTGGTATAAGAGCTAACTTATTGAGGACTTTCAGTTTTGTGAGTATCGCAATATTTTCGGGATCTGTTACTTGCTGAATATGTTAGTATCTAAAATTGAGGATTAACGTTTGCAGCATAAATGATAGATAAACAATATATTTATTGTTCACAAATCAGGAACAATTGTATCCATTGCTTAAATTGTTTTTTCCCCTTTGAAAAAACCTTTAATTCACCTGAAATTTCTAATCAGTCTTATGAAAAATTCTTCTTCATAATGTACATAATGAGTGGTGAAACTATTCTATCGCTATCATACATAATACATATTATCCCTATTGATAAATTTAAATCCATGAAAGTGACATTAAAGTTTCCGTTAATATTTCAATTGTTATCTGACATGCTTTGAAAAAAAAACGATTTCAAAGCAAGTGAGATTCTGAACGAATGTCCTGCGTATTCATCGCGCTAGATAAACCGTCGAGCACTGCTCGTGCTTAAGTGTGAAGTGATTCAACTCAACTCAACAAGTGCTTATCGGCCGCGGAAGGATCATATCATCGGTCTCAAACGATTAGGTTGAAGGCACAGATGAAAAAAAAACCCGTGGTCAAATTCAATTTTTTCTATCCGGTCGTTTTGAAATTTTCAGGATGGTTCATTAGATTTGGCTATCTGAATTTTTTCTCAATAATTCGAAATCACCGCTGATCTGGTTGAATTGAAACTGAAACGCGGAGAAGCGATCACGTCAGTTCTTCTCTCGAATTATTTATCATTATACGCTACATACATTTCAGTGTGAATGCCGTTTATAGAAATTTTTAACTGAGGTTTATGGTTAACTCTAGTTCTTATTTTCTATACAACAGACACTCATTTGATGATTTGTACAGGTTCCCGCTAGCAGAATGATGAAGCCACCTAATGAAAGAGCCAGACTGTACTTCTTATTGGCTTGGTTCCATGCAATTGTTCAAGAACGATTGAGATATTGTCCACTAGGATGGGCTAAACACTATGAATTCAATGAATCTGATTTGAGAGTTGCCTGTGATACTTTAGATACTTGGATAGAAGCTACAGCAATGGTAAAATATTTGTTTTTATCTACCATTGATATCGTTGTTAATGTTATAAATTTGTTTCCCTCCATACATTTCTACAATGATTTTATCAGTAGCATCAATTCCTTAAGGGCAAAAATTATGGTCATTGAACTCAATCCGACATCGAGTATAACATATACATAACAAAAATGTTGCATTCTAGGGCCGCACAAATTTACCACCTGAGAAAGTTCCTTGGGATGCTTTAGTAACCCTACTATCACAATCTATTTATGGAGGAAAGATAGATAACGATTTCGACCAAAGATTACTTCAATCATTCCTGAAAAAACTCTTTACACCCAAGAGTTTCGAATCAGACTTTGCTCTAGTAGCCAATATTGATAATGGACCTGGCGGAAATCGACACATAACCATGCCAGATGGAACTAGAAGGGATCATTTCCTGAAATGGATTGAAAGTTTGTCTGATCGCCAAACACCAGCATGGTTGGGCCTGCCTAATAACGCAGAAAAAGTTTTATTAACAACCAGAGGTACAGACTTGATTGGTAAACTGCTCAAGATGCAGCAACTGGAAGATGATGAGGAATTAGCCTACTCTGTTGATGATAGTACTAGCACTGATGTGGCACAGATTGATGGTAGACCGTCTTGGATGAAGACGTTGCACAATTCTGGTAACACTTGGCTTCAACTCATGCCCAAGACATTGCAAACTCTTAGAAGAACAGTCGAGAATATTAAAGATCCCTTGTATAGATTTTTTGAGAGGGAAGTCAACTCTGCTTCAAAATTATTGGAAGATGTCATACATGATTTGAATGATGTAGTCTTGATCTGTCAGGTAATTTTTATTCATTTATTTTCTTGAAAAAACATTTGTAGGTCTTATTGTCAGAGGAAAATTACGATGACTTTGACTATCGAAAGCCAACTTTTAGAAAAGGCACGGAATTTACTATTCCCAATTAACTTCGGAGTTCTATTGAACGCATACACTTTGAAGTTTGGTTTTTAGAATATCTGTCATAGATAACCTAACTTCATTGTTTTTGAAGATTATTCTTGTTTACTAAAATGGATGCATCATGAATTATAGCATACGATGAAGCATTGCTACAATGTATTTCAAATTTCAAGCCAAAACATAAATCGAATCAACACAGAACTCAAATAAGTAAATACCTAAACGAAAGCACAACTCATGATCCATAGCCGGCATGAGACTGAAATACCACCGCTTATCTAAGCACCGAGCTGCTGAGGGGTCTCAGAGACTCGGACAACCGCGATCAAAAAACGGAACATAAAACATATAAACGTGGCGAGGCATCCTCGAGACTATTCTTTTTAAGAATTGGGCTTATCAGTGTAGATAGGTTTTTTTCAAGTGTTCAAAAAGGAGGTCTGTTATTTTTCCACTAAGCCTAGTAAAGTAACCATTCTGAAAACATTTTCTCCAATTATTCGTCTGTAGTTTGTTTATTTAATTTTCAAAGTATTATTACCCGCAGAAATAAGAAGTCGTTGTTCTCTTCCACCACATCACTTCAAAATTATGTAACTTACAAAACTGATGACTAGATTGAAATGTCAGACAAAATTTTTCGAAAAAGTATCATTACTTTATAGGCTCAGCGAGAGAGAACAGCCCTCGTATGTTCTCAAGGGAGCATCTCACCGTTTATATGCCTTGGAAAAAATATGATTGGAAAGGAAGCGAATGCTTCAGACTAATCTAATATGCTTATATACCTCCCCAGTTTTTCCGCTTCCTCTGTGCAAAAAATCATTGAAAAGAAAGACGCACTTTCGAATTTATTGATTTATAATACACTGAACCGCAAAATTAACCCGACAAAAAATTTTGCCTGAATTCAATCTTGAATAACTTTTAAGTTTTTTGACCAATTTCGATAATTTGTTGACAGGTTACTGATGCTTTCATCTTCATCATGTCCTGATATCGATTTTACGAAGAGGATAAATGGGGATACACTGAGATACATTGAATTTTACGCTTACCTTCTGAACATCCTTCAGAAAAGTTCAGAAACTAAATAATATTTATGATTATGATATGTGCAAGTCCCATCTTTTCTGGACAATTTTTTCTTTTATTAATACCGATATCTCTATTTTTGAAGGAAAAACACATGTTTAACCCGTTTATGCCCGAATTATCGAAATTTTTAGGAGTCCTCATGCCCGAATTTCTGATTTCTTTGAAGTTGGATTCTTTCACTTGATTCAGCATCCACATATACTGTAAAATACATAATTCAACCCATTACTTGAAAAAATAGTCATTATTTACAAAAATAATTTTGTTCCAATTTTGGAACACTGGGAGTGGAAGGTAGGGTCTGGTTTCAATATGACATATTGGAAGACATCAAATTTAATTGTAATTTCTTATCATTTTATATTTTATCGAATATGGAAACTTTTGAAACATTGTTCATAGAGATTTACAGAACATTTCTCACACATTTTAGTTGTGTTCTTACGACAAATAGCACAGCATTTGGTGTTTCCTAGGATGAATTTTCCAGTGATGTAAACCATCATACCTTATATTTTGATATATTCTGGCGATTATTGGTTTCGAAGATTAAGTCCGCATCCCTCCAGTTAAATGATACTGATCTCTCCTGAATTTCAAGAAATCAATTTTTTCATTCTCAGGTTGGTGTCTGTAGATTTGCCGGGCATTATGAAATGCTGAATCCTTTTACGAATCCTGACAATCATTAGGGGGCGTTATGAACATATCTGCTTCCCCAAAATCCTCATTTTCCACGAGACCGATCTGTTCTGCTGTAGTATAATATCCATACCATTCGTTCCCAGTGTTTCAATTTTGGAACATATAGAAAAGTAGTGGTGATATGGAAAAAAAAATTTTTTGCAGAATATAATTCAAATATTATCAGAAAATGGATAACTCTGAAAAGTGAAATCAGTTCCCGCGAAAAATGAATACGAAGTGATACAAAAATACTCACCTTTTGGAAGCCATTTTCATATCAGAATATTTATGACTCACGAATCACAGAAAGATTATTTGAAGCGAGCAAACCTAGTCTAAACATGCAAAATAGATACTGATCACATCTGCAAACTTATGTCCATATGTGATCTGTTGTTGAAAAGTAAGGGGAGAATAGGGGGTATGTCCATTATTGGAACACTGGGAACAAGTCGGCGATGTTCAATATCGGAACACCCGGTCGAAATGGGTTAAAGGAAATAATGCAATAATTTTTTATTGGCTACGGAAAAATTAAAAATAACAAAGGCAATAGCAGTATATATGTATGTTCATTAAAATCGAGTATTTCCTTCACGATCCTGAATAACAGCTCTCAATTGAAGTAGCAACTGTTATAACTGAACTAGAGGTTCGCAGAAATCTATATTATTTTGAGATGAATAAAATACTACGACTTTTCTGAAAAATATATTAATGTCATCTCGTTTGATATCAACACTATTATTTTTATAATATCAAACAGCAATAACAACATTTCTCAACATCCTCCCCACCAAATGAAAATCTAAAATCCTAAAATATTTCAACATTGTATATCGAGTTAATTATCAATGTAGTTCCTCGAATCAAAATCCAAAACGTTCGGGTGTCTTCACCTTCCGACCGCTTCTGGTAATTCTCACTTTATCTGTCGAATGTTCTGACGCCCTTTGCATTCTTGACGCCGTACACACTTCCATAGGGTACAGACGCTGAAACGGCCTTATGAGTTCCCCATTTTTCGTCTTGACCCTGGCAACTCTACAGACTTCATCCTTTGCTGGGAAAATCTCCACAATCTTTCCAACAGGCCAATCAATACTTGTTTTTTGTTGTCTGAACCTATCAGAACTATGTCTCCTACTTCCAAAGTTTTATATTTTTTCTGACCAATATTAATTAGATCCGCCAAGTACTCATTCTTAAATCGAGTTCTTAAGGATTCTCTAATCTTCTGAAGATATCTCAAACGTTTCACTAAGTGATTTTTGTCGATTATATCTAAATCTGTAGTTTCTGAAGAATTTTGATGATTTATAAACATTGATGGAGTTAAAGGTACAAAATCATTTGAATCTTCCGTAAAATAAGGTAATGGTCGAGAATTTATGATTTTTTCACATTCGCATAATAAAGTTTCTAATTCTTGGTAATTGACCAAAGATTTGCCTAAATTTTTACGGAGTAATTCTTTAAGAATTCTTACTATCCTTTCCCACCATCCTCCCCACCAAGAGGCAGTTGGTGGATTAAAATGCCACTTTATATTTACCGAAGATGAATAATTGATGACTTCATCCCAATTGATCATTTTCAGTAAATTATTAGCACCAATGAAATTAGAACCGTTGTCTGAGTATATCACGGATATTCGTCCTCTCCTGGCAATAAACCGTCTCAAAGACATCATAAATGCGTCCGTTGATAATGAATCCACTAACTCTAAATGGACCGCCCTGTACACGCCGCAAGTGAACAAAACAACCCATACTTTAATTTTTCCTTTTAAGTAAAGCAAGATCTATACCTGTGACGTCAAAAGCTGTATTACACTGTATTCTGTCTTTTGGAAGTGGAGCAAAAGGCGTATCTGCAGACTTTTCGATAAATCTTTTGCATTTAACACATTTTCTCACTACTTCTCTAACAAATTTCCGTCCCTTGATAATCCAAAAACGTTCCCTCAACAAAACTAATATCGTTTGTACGCCAGCATGACAATTGTTACGATGATACTGTTCAATAAATTTCCTAACTACTTTATTTTTATAAGGAAGAAGAATGGGAAATTTGAATTCTTCACAGTCTTCCCCTAGAACCAATCTGGTTTTCAGTCTTAGAATTCCATTATCATCTAGAAATACTTGCATATTTTTTAAAGAACTGAAATTATCATCAAAACCTTCGGTTTGTACAATTTTTAGGAGACAACACTCAGCTCGAAAAAATTCATCTGATTTTAAATCACCAGTATTTTTATTTTGTTCTTCAAGTTGAAATAAAAACGGAAAATCATAAATTCTCGACCATTAACTTATTTTACGGAAGATTCAAATGATTTTGTACCTTTAACTCCATCAATGTTTATAAATCATCAAAATTCTTCAGAAACTACAGATTTAGACATAATCGACAAAATCACTTAGTGAAACGTTTGAGATATCTTCAGAAGATTAGAGAATCCTTGAGAACTCGATTTATTTAGCTCTAATTTCGGCAGACGAAACTTCCTTTTCCCTGTCTTCATAGAACTCTGCGAGTAACATTCTTGATCTATTGTCTTTAGAGCGTCTTCTTTCAAAACTGCTTCACACTTTGATCGATGAAGCGATATTTTTACTCTGTATTTTTCCTGCATGTAGAATTCTTGCTCTAACTCCTCTTTCGTGAGATTCTTATCCAAAATTGCTTGTGTGATATTTTCATCTAAACTGAACAGTCGTTCACTCCCCTGGTCCAATAAATTTAGTAATTCTGAGATCTTCGATACTTCTGATTTCTGTGACAAAACGTTATTTATTTCATTACAAGTTTTGTCCAATTGTTTCCGTATCTGATCTCGTCTTATTTGATAGATTTCCATATTGCTTAATGTTCACGGTCGCCAAATGTTATAACTGAACTAGAGGTTCGCAGAAATCTATATTATTTTGAGATGAATAAAATACTACGACTTTTCTGAAAAATATATTAATGTCATCTCGTTTGATATCAACACACTATTATTTTTATAATATCAAACAGCACTCTATAATAACAACATGTCTCAACAGCAACCGCGCGTTATCTGATGCCACTCATGTGTGTGCCTAATTCTCTTTCCTTGTGTATCCCCATATGTTCAATAGGGTTGAGATCTAGCTTCTTGGGAGCCAGACCAATACTTGGAACGTCGGCTTCGTTCCCTGGTTATTTGTGCTATGTGCTGTCGAGCATGGTCGTGCATAAGCAGAAAATTTAATAAGGTAACATAAATTCTTCTGAGCACTCTCTTATGTATCTATCAGCGTTAATACCTCACTGAAGTGTAACAAGGTCTGTTCGGGCTTCCAGAGAAATACCGCCCCACACCACAACCCCTAGTAGCTAATGAAGGATTATTTCGTCTAAACCTTTGTTTTTTCTTCCTGAATAGAGATATTGGTATGAATTAATAAATCAAATTGTTCAGAGAAGATGGGACTTGAAAATGTCGTACTCAGAAATATCATTCATTTTCTGAAATTTTCTACAGGGTGTTCAGAAGTTAAGCGTAAAATGCAATTTTTTGTGCTTCCATGTATCACAACGTAACCACGTATGAAGATGAAAGCATCAGCAACTTGTCAAAAAATTATCGAAATTGGTAGAAAAACTCTAAAGTTATTCAAGATCCAGGTCCAGTGTATTAGTATAACTAGTTGTTTACTGAATAGTTATGTCATCCTACAGAATACTTAAATCAGCGATTCCTCTTATATTCAATATTTATTTTAGGGTGAGAAAAAACAAACAAATTATCATAGAAAAATGTTGAGTGAATTGGTTCGTGGAATTATTCCAACAAACTGGTGCCGTTACACTGTACCGAAGGGATGTACTGTCATCCAGTGGATTACAGATTTCAGTCAAAGGGTGAAACAACTGCAGCAGGTATCAGAACTGGTTTCAACCTATGGAGCCAAAGAGTTACAGGTCAGTGAACTAGTAGCTGATTGTTAGTTCTTATTATATCTATATTTATTTTCAGAGCTTCCCTGTTTGGCTTGGAGGCTTATTGAACCCTGAGGCTTATATAACGGCCACTAGACAGTGTGTAGCACAAGCAAATAGTTGGTCTCTAGAAGAATTGCATTTATATGTGACAATCACAGATTCCCATGATAAAACTACTATTCCCAATGACTGCTTTGCTGTTACAGGTAATGTTTTGTTTCTTTTTCTCATCGAAGCTTCAGATAAAAAAAAATTGTTATTATATGAAATTTACTCTCTCTGATTAATAATATTCCAAATTGTCAACTATTATTAATCTCTTGCCATGTTGGGATACAGGGTATTTTATCGACACCGAATTCCGTGCTAGGCTTCAAGTTCATTACGAATGCTAACGGAAGTGCCATCTGCTCAGCTTGCGTGTCTTAGTGCCACTCGGCCAGCGAATTGATTACGAATGCAACTTAACGATGCAAACATAAATAAGATGTCGATACTTGTTTGAAAATTCATATCCAAGGAACATAACATTAATATTGACACTATAACATGTTGGATATTCTTCTAATACGATACTTTTTATAATATCATCTAATTGCACCATCTGGGGTTGAGACGGCTCACCTTCAAAACACGGGAAATATAGACGTAGAAACTCGATCAAATGCGCGTCTTCAAAGAATTAAATACTTTTTGTCTTATCTGTTACCCTTGAAAACTAGATAATTTGTATCTCAAAACAGAACATAGAAACTCAATTATGTTGTTATGACATGTTGAATATTCACAGAATAGAATGCTTTTCCTTTTAGGGGCTGGGATAGACTACCCTCAAAAACTCATATCCCAAAAAGCCAGAAATAGAAATTCAACAAAATTCTATAAATATTCAACATGCTGCGACATTTTATTGAATTTCTAGGTTTGGTTTTTAGGGGTTTATCCCCTGAGCCCCTGAAAGGTTCAAGTGGATAAGATGAAAAGCCCTCTATTCTATGAGTACCTAACATCTCACGGAACATTTAGCAGAAATTGGCTTTCTAGGAGGGATTACTTTTAATAATTTGACAAATATTGGTACAATTCAAGTTGTTATTTAATTGACGAAAAATGGAAAATGTGCGCGCTTATACCGTTCTGGAAAATTACATCGGACGTATAGCATAAGAAAGAGAGCATGACCGTCCAGTCGAATAGTGCAAGAATGGAAATAAATTGATTAACCTATATGTCCGATGTAATTTTTCTGACCGGTATCAACCAATCAGAAGTTAAAAAATAACTCTGTCCATTTGAAAGTGCCAAGAAACTTTGGGGGAAGATCATATATACTCTCAGACAGAAAACAATTATTCACTCGTATGGAGGAAAAACCATTCTTCTCCCTGGTTTTAGGGGTTGAAAATAACTTTGTCTAGAAAGATAGAACAATTTTTTTGTTTTTTTTTTTTTGTAATCGATCCATCCAAGTCCACCATCTCTACTACCTTATTAGATTATAGAGTAATATATAGGTTCTCTATCCCCATCCAAGAGGGTTGAAGTTGCGATGAAGCAAATCAGACAAAAAATTGACAATCTGTAAACTGAGGGTAACTTATTTTTCCGGATTTTCCAATTGTTAGTGGAAATGATTTTGTTGTGTTCAGGGTAATGGATTTTCATCATAATTCAGCTACATATTATTTTTCAAATTTTATTGTTTTGATTCATTGCATTAATTATCTTCAATTATTTTCTAGGTATCAAGCTTCAAGGAGCTCAGTGCCGCAACAATCAGTTATTACTTACTTCAAGTATAATGATTGAACTTCCGATAACGCTACTTCGTTGGACGAAATGTAATGATGATAGGCAAGGCAGCCGTTTGTCTTTACCAATTTATCTTAATTCCACCCGTACGGAATTGCTTTATACTGTTGATCTTAATATCGCCCCTGGACAGGAGCCTCATAGTTTTTATGAAAGGGGTGTTGCTTTGCTTACTTCTACTGCACTCAATTAATCTGTCCAAAAACTAATGCTTTAATTATTATTAATAATTATATTATGTTAATTTATTCATTTATATCTATAGAAAATTACTCTCAACAATAAAAATATCATTTTAATGAATCTAGTTTTGAAAGAATGTTATGAATCCAACATATATCACTAGAGTCTGTTCCGGCCAGACCGAAAAATTCCTTCTTTCGGTGAGTACAGACATCCTCCGAATACAGTACCGAACCGAAGTGTGGACGAAGGGTTGCAATCGCGTATCGCACCTCTACGCGATCACGTTGTAACATGATGGCATTCCGTCTGTTGTCGGTAAAGGGCTATCGCATCAAAGGAAACACACACACATGTACAGAGCGAAGTTAAAATTTGCTAATGTCCCATTAAAAATAACTCCTTTCGGCCTTTCTATAATTGAAAATTTTTTCAATCATTACATACCATCTGACATGTTTTTGAGCGTTTTACAGTGGATGCGAGTCCGTGCGTTTTTTTATGAGCCTGTTACACACACGCATGCAAGTTTGCCAACTTGGCATGTCAAGTAAAGTCGGCTATGAACACTGTACGCAATCGGCTTTGTTCGAATACCTACAAGCCCAACTTCTAGCTCCAACTTCCGCTATACACGCTCATGCAAGTCTCTCAGTTTAGTCTGTTCAAGCCAAGTAGGCCGACTTGCATGTGTGTGTAGCAGGCTTTAGTGTGTGCTCAAACGATATGTAGTCGCACAACTACCAGTTCGTTTTCATCCTACCAACCGAAAGTGACACAAACGAAACCTACGAATTCAAATTAAATATATATAGAAAACTCACTTGAAACTTGCTTTGGAGGATAAACCTTCATTAATTAAACAGGCAGCATTAAGTTCATGTTAATAATAATATAACTATACTCATACAAAAGATATCTTTAGGAAAAACTATGGTTTCATAATTTGTTCCAAAATGAAGGTTTTATGAACTAGTGAAAATGGCGGACTGTTTTTGTTTTGTGAAACCATGTTTTAGGGTTTGTTTGGTGGTTCCGTCGTGCCTGTTATATATCATTTGTTATGTTTAAATGAATTATTGAAATCTTTTATGGACATACAAGGTGTTTTTTTAGGTGAGGCTTTCTTTGACTGGTGCTAGAACTCATCAAAAGAGAACATTCCCCCGGAAGTTGATTATATAAAATATTCAATTCGGAAAAAGTGCAAAAAATCTTGGGCATCAAGATCCTAAGACGACTCTGTTAGATGATCTGCCATGAATCACGATGCCATATCGGCGCTTTCAGGAGAAAATTGCGTACCTCCATTTGACAAAATTTTATAGGAGAAACAAAAGACACTTTCAAAGTCATATTATCAACCATGTTGGCGAACAGATTGCACCAAAATACGATTTTCTGAAAAATATGGAGTTAGGTAGTTTTCTCCGGAACACGTCGATATGCAGCAAGTAGGGGAGAGCAGGTAGGATTCGTACAGAGGGAGCATTCGTACAGCAGTCATATTTACACTACTAAACGGGTTGAAGAGTTTGTAATTGTGTGTGTGTGTATGTGTGTGTGAGGCCCGCTCATGCTCGTGGACTACATCTAAGCACGGCGCAAGTGCAACGGTCAGTTTCGCTGCAATAGGTTGATACATTTTTGAGCGCTCGTACTACTTACACGAGGGCTATATCATTTCGTCACGATGTCTGTATTTTTCGAATTTTGAGCCGAAAATGGTCTCAATCGACTATGTTCGACTCACTGATAACGAATCCGTCGGAAAATTCGAGTCTGTCCGTCCGTCCGTCCGGCCGTCCGTCCGTAAGCACGATAACTCTCGAACGGATCAACCTAGAGACTTGAAATTTTCTGTGTAGGTTCAGATCCCAAATGCCTCGGTTAAGTTCGTTAATGGGCAGAATTCCACCAGGGGTTCCGTAAATATGGCCGTTCAAAGTTTTGTTTCCCTGATTACTTGAAAACTACAGATTCGATCGAGATGAAATTTTGTACTCAAATGGAAAATGAGGTGTTTTAGCTACATGCGAAATTTTGTCCAGATCGCATAACCAGAACCATAGAAACCATAGAAAATTGTAACTTTTGAACGGAAATGCCTAGGGACTTGAAATTTTCAGGATAGGTGTGGATCTCGAATGTCGTGATCACGTTCATCTATGAGCAACATTATACAAGGGGTTACGTAAATACGGTCGTTTGAAATTTTGTTTTCTCGATAAATTCGAAACTACGGATTCGATCGAGATGAAATTTTGTATTTTAATCGAGAATGATATTTTGAAGCAATATTTTGTCCAGATCGCATGACCAGAACCATAGAAACCATAGAAAATTGTAACTTTTGAACGGAAAGGCCTAGGAACTTGAAATATTCAGGGTGGGTTTGGATCGCGAATATCGCGGCCACGTTCATCAATGAGCAAAATGAGACTAGGGGTTCCGTAAATATGGCCGTTCAAAATATTTTTCCAGATAGTTTCGGAACTACTGATCGGATTGGAATGAAATTATGCACCTAGCTGAGGAATAATGTATTCAAACTACGTGCAAAATTTTGTCCAGACCGCATCACCAAGACCATAGATACCGTAGAAAATTCTAGCGAATTATCGAAGCAAAATTGGTCTGCCGAAGCACTGACATGAAGTCTGGAGTTTCGCCTAAGTTTCAGAATTTTTTTGACAGCTGTCAAAAATTCCTTCAATTGGCTTCTAAAACTGGAAAATGCGAATCTACCTACAAGGTGCATGTACGAGCGCTCAAAAGCTCCTGCCTTCACGGCAGTGCTTTTCGTAATTTTTTTTCGTACCGCGCAAGTAATTTTTCAATTCTTTGAAAACCTTTATTCATAACACGTTTTGCTCAAAATTTTAGAGTTATTTATGATTGCTTATCAATAAGTGCCCTAGATTAATACGTAATCATTACTTTTGGGATATCCTCACCCGTTTCTTTTATTTTGAATTTATTTTTTGGTTGTTTTCGTTAGGGTACCTTCGTACAGTTATGAGTGGGGTGGATTCGTACTATACGAATCCACCAAATCTGCTTCTACAGCAAGAACATCTAATATTTTTAGCTTTGAAAAAGATCTTATCATGTATAGGGAAAAAACACGCACCGCTAGATGGCGCTGGCCGAGTGATGATCAAAATTATTCTGTCATTTCTGTCTTTCATAACAAGTGAATCAAATATTTTTTATGAGATTGCGGAACTAATAATAATGCCTGTGAAAGTCGAGATAACCACTTCGGACATTTTTGATTATGTGGGTGAAAGTGAATGTGATAGCAAATGACCACTAGGTATATAATAGAAAATTATAGAACTTACGATAAAAAAAAACATCTTTCAGGAAGTGATTGCTGCAAAGTAGCAACTTCTTTGAGATACGTTGCCCAATCTTCAAGATTGTCTGTCATTTTTTAACTGACTTGGGATTCAACGGGAATTTATGCAAAGAAATTTCAGAAGAACTATGTGATGAGCATTGAGGAACAGTTTATTTGAAACAATTGTCCATAAATTATCATCTAAATATATCACTTTCGATACATAAATGACTCAAAATCATAAAAATATTTCACACTTTTCCCATACACACGTTAGTTTGTTGTTCACCATTCGGGTATTTCAAAGGATTAAAAGTAGATGTCGCCCACTCCGTGATTCTTCCCTATAAATAATAGTTGATCCGTTATGTTTGATTATGACGAAGTTTAATGTTGATTTTATTACCGAAAGTTTTTTGTAAAACACTTTATTTTTAATTATTATAACGTTTAAGGTTGATTCTGTTGTAATTTTTATCTCAATAAATGATTAATTTAACCCTGAAAGACTTTTTTACTGTTTCCGGAGGTCCCCGCTATGTATGAATGAACTTTATTCTACTCTGTGTACGAAGCTAACCCGCGGGTGGGGTACTTTCGTACTTTCAAATTTTATGGGAAAGTTGTCATAGATTCGCCGTGTTACTTTAGGTATATCAACAATGCCATACTATTATATTAAAGCCAGATACGTAGTTAATCAGCTGTTTTAAAATAAATTTTGAAATAGCTTTTAGTCTTGATTTTATGTGACTTAGTGTAAAAAGTTACGAATCCTACCTGCTCTTTCCTACCTGAATAAAATGCTGGATTTAATTGCAAATTCATATATTCTCTTTCAACTTTTATTAGCATTTTGTTCCTAGACGGTATAATTCTTAAGGTTCAAACTGATGAAAGAAAAATTTAGAGAAGCACTGCCGTGAAGTCAGGAGCTTTTGAGCGCTCGTTCATCCTCCTTGTAGGTAGACTCGCATTCTCCAGTTTCAGAAACCAATTGGAAAGATTTTGACAGCTGTCAAAGAAAATTTCAAACTGAGGCGAAAATACAGACTTTTCGTCAGTGCTGACATTATTCTTCATCTATGTGCGAAATTTCATTCCAATCCAATGAATAGTTTCGAAATTATCAGGAAAAAAATAGTTTGAACGGCTATATTTACGGAACCCCTAGTCTAATTTTGCTCATTGATGAACGTAACCACGAAATTCACGATCCGAACCTATCCTGAAAATTTCAAGTCCCTAGGCCTTTCCGTTCGAAAGTTATTATTTTCTATGGTTCTGATCATGCGATCTGGAAAAAATGTAGCTCGAATATATCATTCTCAATTTAAATACAAAATTTCGTCACGATCAAATCCATAGTTTTGAAATTATCAAGAAAACTGAATTTCAAACGACCATATTTACGGAACCTCTGGTCTAATTTTGCTCATTGATGAACGTGACCGCAACATTCGAGATCCACACCTGTCCTGAAAATTTCAAATCCCTAGGCCTTCCCATTACAAAGTTATAATTTTCTATGGTTCTGGTAATGCGAGCTGGACAAAATTCTCCATGTAGCTTGAACACGTAATTCTCCATCTGAGTGCCCCTTGGGCGAATTTTGCTCAATAACGAACTTAACCGCGGCATTCGAGATTCGAACCTACCCTGAAAATTTCAAGTTCCTAGGACATTCCCTTCGAAAGTTATCGTGTATACGGACGGCCGGTCGGAAGGATGGACAGACTCGAATTTTTTGACGGATTCGTCATCAGTGATCGAACATAGTCGTTTGAGACCATTTTAGGCTCAAAATTAAAAAAATACAGACATCGTGACGAAATGATATAGCCCTCGTGCAAGTAGTACGAGCGCTCAAAAAAATACTGATTGAAAAAGTCCTATGAAAAAATGAGGAAGTTTACAAACTCACCGATAAAATTGATCCAAATTGTTTAAAGAAATTGTTCGAAATGGTCACCATTTGTTTGATGTGCCCAAAGTCCTGCGAATAACGAATGGTCACTACTTATACACTTATGTTTTCAAATGACCCCTGATAAAAAAAAGCCTCGCCTTTGAAGACACCCTGTATGAAAAATTATTTGAAAAGCATCAAGATGAAGTCAGGAGCTTTTGCGCGCTTGTATCTGTTTACCAAACGACCTCCAGTGTATTCATTGTTAGTTTGACAAAAACTGTCATTTTATTTTTATAAACATCAAAAGATGGAATAACCGAATTATATCAAGTATGTATGTATGTATATCAAAAAACTCAATTTTTTTACTGTTTGCTAAAACAGCCTTCAGTCTTCATTGTCATTATGATAAATACTGTCATTTTATTCTCATAAACTTCAAAAGACGGAATCACCGAATTATATTGAATATATCCGAATAGCTCAATTTTGTTTTCTGTTTACCAGTATGATCTTCAGTGTTTATTGTCAGAACGACCAAAACTCTCAATTTATTTTCATGAATCTCAATATATAGAGTCGTGGTGTGTCTCTGGTCCTGCCTTGAATATAGGTACTATTGTTGCCAATTTAATTTGTTGCGGAAAGTAGCCCTCATAACATGATCGGGCGATGATAAATGCCATTGGTTCTACGATGGTTGGCAGCACATGTTTCAGTAGACGTGATGACATACCATATACATCCCTGCTGTTTTTGGCTTTTAGTCTCTTAGCAATCTTAAATATATCTGCTGCTGTAGTCTCCCTCAGAAAAATGGAGTTTTCTAGGGGTTTAATCGCGGTTTTATAAAGTTCTGATGAACTGACTTCTACCTGTGGCCCGCTCTGCGCAATCGAAGTTCTAACTTCGACACACTGATGACAAATCCGTCGAAAAATTCAAGTATGTCCGTCCGTAAGCACGATAACTTTCGGACGGAAAGACCTAGAGACTTGAAATTGTCAGTGTGGGTTCAGTTCCCAAATGCCGCGGTTGAGTTCGTTAATGGACGTTCGCTATTTTGTTCTCCTGATTACTTCGAAACTACTGATTCGATCGAGATGAAATTTTGCACTCAAATGGAGAAAGACGTGTTCAAGCTACATGCAAAATTGTCCAGACCGCATGACCAGAACCATACAAAATGATAACTCCAGAAAGTCCTAAGGACTTGGAATTTTCAGGATAGGTGTGGCGTTTATCAATGAGCCGAAAAAGGTCTCAATCGACAAGGTTCGGATCACTGATGGCGAATCCGACTTAAAATTCGAGTCTGTCCGTCCTGTCGTATACACGATAACTCTCGAACGGAACGACCTTAAAATTTTTCGAATGTCGAATGCCGCGGCTAAGTTCGTTATTGGGCAAAATTCGACTAGGGGTAGGTTTGAATCTCGAACTTCTCGGTCACGTTTATCAATGAGCAATATTCGACTTCGGTCCTGTAAATATGGCCGTTCGGAATTGAATTTTGTACTCAGATGGAAAATGACGCTACATGCAAAATTTTGTTCAGATCGCTTGATCAGAACCATAGAATTATAACGTTCGAACGAAAAGACCTACAGACTCGAAATTTTCAGGAATGCCGCGTTTAAGTTTGTTATTGGGCAGAATTCGACCAGGGGTTCCGTAAATATGGTCGTTTGAAATTTTGTTTTCTTGATCATTTCAAAACTACGGATTCGATCGGACGAAATTTTGTATTTTAATGGAAAATGATATATTCAAGTTACTTTTTTTCCAGATTGCATAACCAGAACCATTTTAAATTCCAACGAATTGTTGGATAAAAAATCCTCATATTTCTGTAACACCTGATTTGGCATAATTGAAAAAGAGCTGCTGTCATTTCTTTGACAGCTGTCAAAAAATTAAAAAAAAATATTTTTGACAAACATAGAATTATCAGGCAGTACCTACTTCTGTGTTTTCTGAAACTGAAACAGTTTTTGTTTTTGAAGCCAGAAGATATTCTTTTCATTTCTCGTTGAATGTAAATGATCTATTATGCCCAGTTTCACTGGATTGGAACTCGCAAACATCTAAACTGGGAAATAAAAAAATATATCAATTTAATCAATATTTAATAAATATTTTATATATAATTCCTACAAAGTCATAGCTAACAAAAATAAAATTCCTTATGGGAAACGCAACAATTCTAATTAGAAATGATCACTGAAATATCACAAAAATTATTACATATCAACATCATAGAGGTCCAAACGCGTAAGCAGTTAACAATTTATTAATATTTCGGTCAATCTTAGCATGTGATGATAAAGCTTATCTTATCGCAAAAAGCATTCTTATATTCCAATATATTATATAAACTGTCATCAAATCACATTATATGAACGACATGGTTTGGGGATAACATACATCAATAAGCACGTTTTTATATTTCTGTGGAACATCAAAATATTCAATAAGTATACGAGATGTTCGAAAGAATATTCCCGTCATCTTTAAATGGCGCTTCTAATAAAATATCAATTGATTTTTAGATGAACATAGGAAATATCAACATCTCTTACCCAATTCTGAGATTTAATATTTCAATCTATGGCGAAAAAAAGTTGAAACAAATATCTGTGAATTTATAATAAACACTAACCCTAAATCACAACTTTCTGTTTTAAAGACACATAATTAGAAAGACTGACAAAGATAAGTAACGTAATGCTGCTAATTTTTTTTATTAAGCGCCCCTAAGATTATATTGTGAATGAGAACCTTCAATTGAATAATTTATCACAATACCAGCCTTTAACTTAACGATTTTATCATATCTAAGCCCTAGGTATATTTCAACAACTCAGTACATTTAAAGCATATACAATGAAAACTAGAAGGACCTTATGCTTCCAATTCACTGTTCAAATGTGTATTTAGGGAATGCCATTGTTACATTCTGCAATCAATTTTTTCATAATTCCGGAAAATCATCTAATGGCGTGATAGGATCTCTCCAATATATGAACTGGGAATAGTCGTTGGCAGGCTCAACCCTGGATGGATAAAGTTGGTCAACGATAAAGCTCATATTTGAATAACTGAAAACCACAAATATATAATTAGATTCAACCACAAATTTGTTGACTTGCATAATGTCATATATTTTCAAAAAAAAATTGTTTTATGGTTAATAACAAGCTGAGGGTTTAGTGGAAAGAAAAGAGTGAAAGATCAAGGTTTTTCAGCCTAGTCCATCTAGTTACTTCAAATTCTTGTAGAATAGTTCAGAAGCAAATTCACCAGATTCTATACACCTATTTACCTATAAGTTTATTTATGGTCATCACTAAACATGCAAAAACAGGTGAATCTTCCAATATGCTTGTTTGTATAATGACAAAATAAAAATAGGTTCCAGTCCTCAGTAGGAGAACTTCAATTAATTTTCGGAAGTAAATTTGGTTTAGCAGATCTGGATTCTTATATAATTGAATTTGGAAGCTCATTCGTTTGAGCCATTATTTAGTGGAAGGTTTTTTTTGTTCTAACAAGCCATTTGAATTAGTCAAATAGTAATTTCAATACCATTTTGTAGAGTAGACAAAATCACAAGAAAAAAGTGATTCTTTCCTCGCAGTTCCTTTTAGTTGCTTAGTGATTTGTTAATATGCAGCTCTATTTTTCCTTCATATTTGATGTGATGTGAAGTCGATGTGGTACTTTATTTTTACATATTTCAATTAAGAAAAAGAGCAATAGATAAGCAGGCCAACTGAAGTGATACCGGGTATCCCAACAGTGCGTATTTACTTGATATGTCTATAATTCTGAAATATATGAAATAAATTTATATCGCACCAGAAAGGCCATGTTTAGAAAAAAGCAGGTTATTATAAGCCAGTTCATTTTTATGCCATTGAAAATTGAAATGGCCTCTTCGTTCTCTACTCAAAGTTATAATTTTTTCGAAAAAACAGGAAGTGAATCAGAATAGGAAACCAGTTTCGTCTGTTTAATTGCCCAGGAGCGTGTATTGTTCTGATTATCTGATCATCATTTATGTATGTCCTTCATCACTACCTATTTTTTCAAAAAAATTAATAACTGGGCACTAGCGCATTATGGCTGAAAAAAAAATTGTGCTGAGTAGGAAACGAAGCAGAAAAATCGAACTTAAAGGTTCATTCAAAAATATATTGCCTTTGCTATTACGAAAAAATGAAACTCTCCGTGCAACTATTTTCAAAATATGGCCTTTCTGGTGTCATAATTTTTTCATATAAATCAGCATTATCCATTTATCCAGCACAGTAAGGACGCCAGGTATATTTCAGTCATAACATTGGGTTTAGGGTTTATAAAGCCTCTTTTACCACCACACAATGCTTACCATATTCTGAGAATGTCACCACCTTCCCATTAAACTTCTACGTTGACACAAAGCACTATCCCATGAATATTTGAATGGATAGTAACATTTTATTAAATACATATGTATTTTCTTCTTTCAAGATTTAATTAAAATTTCTGCCTGTTTTCAGTGCAATTGTGTGGAAGAAGGGAGAGTCAGTGTTTATAAGAAATATGATTTTAAGATATCATAATGAAATACATATGCTTTTCCATTGAAATCTACCAGATCATTTTTTTTTCTTAATAATAATTTGTACTTATATTTTTGTACAAAAAAATCCAGGTATGTCATAATCACAGTCTAGTTTTGATTTGTTTCTCAAATTATTCGAATCAATTAAAATTTTGCCAATCACTAGTCTCCATATCAGATTCTATTTCATCAGAATTAGAAATGTCACTAATTTCGTTGAGTAATGCTGGAAAAACGTCATTGACCACCAAGGACTGGCCTGAGTAACTGTAAATTAAAACAAACTAAAATTTCGAAAGAAAAACACAAGCGTGATGTGAGCAAGTGATGAAAATACATTTGTCCCTTGCATACCAAGAATATATGTACCTTTTTCCCTCGAATGTTATTATAAATAAGGACTCACCTTGACTGGAAGGTTTGGGTAAGTTCATGCTTCAGCTCACCCTTGGGATTGATAGTGAAGATTCTTTCAATTGGTATTCCTACTGCACTATAAGCATACACATCCTAATGAATTGAATAAGACTATATTAATATATTATTATATATATACCCAAAAGACAAAAACTTAAAAAAATATAATGGATTTCATCTGGTAATCATCTCAGATGCCGCCTGCGTCAATTCAAGTTGTAGCTAGTTGTTCATTAAAACGCAGCTAACTACCACGTATTTATTGTCATTGGGAATGGTTTTTCGACTTCGTGTTGAGGTATCCCAATCCCAAGTCTGCACATTTTGAGGTTGAAATGGGTATGTAGTATTGTTATATGAAGTATGTTTCATCTCCAATTCTAAGCAACTACAGAATTTGATAATTTCGAATCTGATGCTGCGTTCGGAATAACACCAGGTGGGTTTTCCGTCACAATCAAGTTTTCTGAAAACTTCATTTCAAAGTAACATACTCGGGTTTTGAAATTGACGTTCCTATCGGAATGACAAAAAATCGAAAAAAATTACGAAAAGCACTGCCGTGAAGGCAGGAGCTTTAGAGCGCTCGTACATGCACCTTGTAGGTAGATTCGCATTTTCCAGTTTCAGATATCAATTGAAGGAATTTTCGCTGTCAAAAAAATTCTGAAACTTAGGGTAAACTCCAGACTTCATGTCAGTGCTTCAGCTGATCAATTTTTTTTCGATAATTCGCTAGAATTTTCTACTGTATCTATGGTCTTGGTGGTGCGATCTGGACAAAATTTTGCACGTGGTTTGAATACATCATTACTCAGCTAGGTGCAAAATTTCATCCCAATCCGCTCAGTATTTTCGGAATCATCAGCAAAAAAATATTTCGAACGGCCATATTCACGGAACCCCTAGTCTAATTTTGCTCATTGATGAACGTGACCGCGATATTCGCGATCCAAACCCACCCTGAGAATTTCAAGTTTCTTGGCCTTTCCGTTCAAAAGTTACAATTTTCTATGGTTTCTATGGTTCTGGTCATGAGATCTGGACAAAATATTGTTTTAATATATCATTCTCGATCAAAATACAGAATTTCATCTCGATCGAATCCGTAGTTTCGAAATTATCGAGAAACCAAAATTTCAAACGACCGTATTCACGGAACCCCTAGTATAATTTTGCTCAAAGATGAACGTGATCACGACATTCGAGATCCACACCTATCCTGAAAATTTCAAGTCCCTAGGCCTTTCCGTTCGAAAGTTATGATTTTCTATGGTTTCTATGGTTCTGGTCATGTGATCTGGAGAAATAAAAAGCTTGAATATATCATTCTCCATTAGTATACAAAATTTCGTCACGATTGAATCGGTAGTTTTGAAATTATCAAGAGAACTAAATTTCAAACGACCATATTTACGGAACCCCCAGTATAATTTTGCTTAAAATGAACGTGATCACGACATCCGAGATCCACACCTATCCTGAAAATTTCAAGTCCCTAGGCGTTTCCGTTCAAAAGTTACAATTTTCTATGGTTTTTATGGTTCGGGTCATGCGATCTGGACAAAATTTTACATGTAGCTTGAACACCTCAATCTCCATTTGAGTGCAAAATTTCATCTCAATCAAATCTGTAGTTTTCAAGTAATTAGGGGAACAAAACTTTGAACGGCCATTTTCACGGAACCCCTGGTGGAATTTGGCCCATTAACGAACTTAACCGAGGCATTCGGGAACTGAACCCATGCTGAAAATTTCAAGTCTCTAGGTTGATCCGTTCGAGAGTTATCGTGCTTACGGACGGACGGCCGGACGGACAGACTCGAATTTTCCGACGGATTCGTCATCAGTGAGTCGAACATAGTCGATTGAGACCATTTTCGGCTCAAAATTCGAAAAATACAGACATCGTGACGAAATGATATAGCCCTCGTGTTAGTAGTACGAGCGCTCAAAAATGTGCCTATGCGTTTTGCCGGAGAAATGTTTTTTCAAGGTTCCAGTGACAAAGATAGGGAGAAAGTTATGGATTCAATTGAAATATGGGGGTTTGTGGAGAAAACCGTACCAAATTTCACAGACTAGAGCAGTTTCTTTGCGTTGGGTTCCGTTTCCTCAGTTGATCCCCATTATCCAAAAATATTCTTCAATCCCGCCTCGGAGCTGAATTTGAAAAAAAACTCAATTATCTATCCTTTTCTCAGTTCACTGTGAAAATCACAATGAATTAAAAAAAAATTATGACCCCCCAATGAATGTGATTAAAACAGAAAAAGTGAAGTCAAGCTCACAACTGATGCTTCAAGACACAAGCACAGAAAAAGTTGTAACTGAAAAAAAATCATTTCTAGCCTAAACACTTGAATTAGAAATGGCCGTATTGTCATTGCTTTGGCAAGGTTAGTTAGCAATTGCCCCATTATTATAATGTGCCCAGGGTCCCCAAAGGGTTGAAAACGGCCCATGGTGGTTATGTTATGTAGTGAATTCTAATTGTTGTGAACTATTTTCTGTGTTATCCTGAAGAAATTAATCAACCTTTTTGGATTTTATTCATAATTGTTCGTTATGAGGTAAGTGTGAGGTGTATTTCAAGAAGTTGAAACATTTTATGAATAAATATTATGACAATAACTGACCCCTCACTTCTAACCATCCTTTGCTGGGGAAAATTACATGATTATAAGGTTGCTTATAAAAGTACACAAGTTGTCAATTATTCATTTCAGATTTAACAATTAAATACTTTTAATTAAGCAATAAAAAGTTCAAAAGGCGCAAAATGTAGCACCCTAGCCCACTTCAGTACACCAAACGTTCATAATTTGAACTAAACCTATTGAGAGACATCCTTTGAAAGGATGATGTTTGTGAAGCATTTTAATGAATAATTGGAATATTTCAGTTGAAGAATAGACGGAGTACTAGACGGAGTACAAGTACTGCCATGGCTTCAAGGGCTGCTGAAATTATGGCTTTGAAGAAGCAAAATGAAATTCAAGTGCCAGATCAAACCGTAAATACTGGTCTTAATAGAAACCTTACGGTTCAATTTCAGATATGTCAACCACGAAATGATACTGTGTCATGACCAAAATAGTAATTGTTTGATTGAAAGAGAAAATAATAGTTATAGCTCCCAAAATAATTCAGAAGAAAATGTTAACAGTCACAATTTGAATGATGAATCAATGTAAGGCTGTGACAGTAATGCTGTCATCAAAGTGATATCTTTCAATCAAGAATGTTTTTTAAATTACATGGATAGTTCTGATTGTAACATTCCCTTCGAAATTACCGAGGTCGAAATTCGTTCCCAAATTATTATCAATGAAGAGGAGATCACCTCCAATAACACTGACATCACGTCCAAAATCACTGATGTTAAACATCAGTCAATATCTGTTTCGATCGAGGGGAACCAAAGTGGTCCTGACTTTTACCCTTCATCTGGAGTTTCTGAAGACGAGCTTGAAATTAATCCTGCCAATAATTTATTGGCTCAAAATGACCGAAGCTCTTCTGGGAAAGATGAAAATTTAAGTACCTTGACAGCAGAACAGCCTACTTGTCAGCTAGTTCGGAAGTGGTAGAATCGCCACAGTGTCGAAGAAAGGTAAATAAGAACAAAAATGCTAGCTTATACTGGGAAAAAAAATTATTGATTGAAAATGGAATTATGAAATATATAAAGAAGGTAGAAAAATTACGAAAAGCACTGCCGTGAAGGCAGGAGCTTTTGAGCGCTCGTACATGCACCTTGTAGGTCAGGACTTCAAGTCAGTGCTTCAGGTGACCAATTTTTTTTTCGATAATTCGCTAGAATTTTCTATGGTATCTATGGTCTTGGTAATGCGATCTGGACAAAATTTCCCACGTAGTTTGAATATATTATTTTTCATCTGCGAAATTTCATTCCAATCCAATGATGAGTTTCGAAATTATCAGAAAAAAAATAGTTTTGAAAAGCTATATTTACGGTACCCCCTAATTTTGCTCATTGATGAAAGTGACCGCGAAATTCGCGATCCTAACCTATCCTGAAAATTTCGAGTCCCTAGGCTTTTCCGTTCGAAAGTTATGATTTTCTATGGTTTCTATGGTTTTGATCATGCGATCTGGAAAAAATGTAGCTCGAAAATATCATTCTTAATTTGAATGCAAAATTTCTTCACCGATCGAATCCATAGTTTTGAAATTATCAAGAAAACCGAATTTCAAACGGCCATATTTACGGAACCCCTAGTCTAATTTTGCTCATTGATTAAAGTAACCGCGAAATTCGCGATACGAACCTATCCTGAAAATTTCAAGTCCTTAGGCCTCTCCGTTCGAAAGTTATGATTTTCTATGGTTTCTATGGTCCTGATCATGCGATCTGGAAAAAATGTAGCTCGAATATATCATTCTCAATTTACATACAAAATTTCGTCACGATCGAATCAATAGTTTTGAAATTATGAAGAAAACTGAATTTCAAACGGCCATATTTACGGAACCCCTAGTCTAATTTTGCTCATTGATGAACGCGACTGCGAAATTCGAGATCCACACCTATCCTGAAAATTTCAAGTCCCTAGGCCTTTCCATTACAAAGTTATAATTTTCTATGGTTTCTATAGTTCTGGTCATGCTAGCTGGACGAAATTTTGCATGTAGTTTAAGCACGCAATTCTCCATCTGAGTGCAAAATTACATCTCGATCGAATCAGTAGTTTCGAATTAATCAGAAAAACAAAATTTCGAGTGGCCATATTTACGGAACCCCTCGGCGAATTTTGCCCAATAACGAACTTAACCACGGCATTCGAGATTCGAACCTACCCTGAAAATTTCAAGTTTCTAGGACATTACGTTCGAGAGTTATCGTGTATACGGACGGACAGACTCGAATTTTCCGACGGATTCGTCATCAGTGAGTCGAACATAGTCGATTGAGATCATTTTCGGTTCAAAATTCGAAAAATACAGACATCGTGACGAAATGATATAGCCCTCGTGTAAGTAGTACGAGCGCTCAAAAATGAAGTAAAGGTGTAGTTGCAAGTCCAACTCAAATAAACCAAAAATTGTATGTGCCACAATAACAGAAGAAGACAGTATTGTTGGCAGGTTTTGGAAGATGTCATGGGGGGAAAAGGAATTATATGTGGATTTGTTTCTTGTTATGTGTCCAACGACTAGAACTCGGGATCATAAGGACAATAAAACTACAAGAAGAAAGTCATCATATCTTTACTATCTAGAGAACAATCGAGAGAAAGTTAGGGTGTGTAATAGCATGTTCCAAAATACTTTGGGCATTGGAGAAAATGAAATTCGTAATTGGAAGAATGTTGAGAAAATTCATGAAAATGAGGAGCTAGAGGAAACTTATGATCTGAGTACACTTGAGGAAAACAACTGCAGTGACAACAGTCGCGTAAAAACATTTCTGCGTCAAGGAAAAAGTTGTTTGAGGAAACAAGAACAGAATTAGATAGTTTTTTTAATGCTTCGCCGAGAATGGAATCACACTATTGGAGAGCATCAACAATCGAACTTTACTTGGAACCGAACGGGACATCTAAACAGGAGCTGTATGAAGAACACTACAGGTGGTCCATCGAAAAAAATGTGAAGCCTCTTTCCGTTACAACTTTTTCTGAAAGCAATTAAAGTTTATTCAGACCGAAAAAGCACGAGTGTTAAGTTTGTGTACTCCGAACAGGGAATGTAATAATCTCCACCAAGAGAAATAGAATGAAGCAAGGCATATAGAGGAAAATGCGAGGGAGAATGTTTGGACAATGGACATAGTTCTTCCAGACGAGTGTTCTTCTATGTCCGAAGTCTCGGGTCTGTATCACATGACAAAACTGGCTGTCCATAACTTGACGTTTTATAATTTAAAAATTGAGAAAAGCACTGCCGTGTAGGCAGAAGCTTTTGAGCGCTCGTACATGCACCTTGTAGGTAGATTCGCATTCTTCAGTTTTAGAAACCAATTGGAAAGATTTTGACAGCTGTAAAAAAAAATTTCAAAATGAGACAAGAAAATATATATTAGATAGACTAATAAAAGCAAGCCAACAAATCAATACATGTAACCCCATGAAACATCGAAATTTATCCTTTGCATCTGATCTGTACTGATGAGCTGTAATACGGCGAAACCGGTCTGCAGATGCAAAAGATAAATTTCGATGTTTCATGGGGTTACATGTATTGATTTGTTGGCTTGCTTTTATTAGTCTATCTAATACATATTTTCTTGTCTCATTTTGAAATTTGAAAACTTCAGATAGACGACCAATATTCATTCATGTAAAAAAAAATTCAAACTAAGGCGAAAATCCAGACTTCACGTCAGTGCTTTAGGTGACCAATTTTTTTTTTCGAAAATTCGCTAGAGTTTTTGAGCGCTCGTACTACTTACACGAGGGCTTTATCATTTCATCACGATGTCTGTATTTTTTACGGTATCTATCGTCTTAGTAATGCGATCTAGACAAAATTTCTCACGTAGTTTGAATACATTATTCTTCATCTATGTGCGAAATTTCATTCCAATCCAATAGGTAGTTCCGAAATTATCAGGAAAAAAATAGTTTGAACGGCTATATTTACGGAACCCCTAGTCTAATTTTGTTCATTGATGAACGTGACTGCACAATTCGCGATCCGAACTTATCCTGAAAATTTCAAGTCCCTAGGCCTTTCCGTTCAGAACTTATGATTTTCTATGTTTTCTATGGTTCTGATCATGCGATCTGGACAAAATGTAGCTCGAATATATCATTCTCAATTCTAATACAAACTTTCGTCACGAAAGAATACATAGTTTTGAAATTATCAAGAAAACTATATTTCAAACGACCATATTTACGGAACCCATATTCTAATTCCGCTCATTGATGAACGTGGCCGCAACATTCGAGATCTACACCTATCCTGAAAATTTCAAGTCTCTAGGCCTTTCCGTTCGAAAGTTATAATTTTCTATGGTTTCTATGGTTCTGGTCATGCGAGCTAGACAAAATTTTGCAAGTAGCTGGAACTCGTTATTCTCCATCTGAGTACGACATTTCACCTCGATCGGATCTGCAGTTTCGAAATAATCAGGAAAACAAAAATTCGAGCGGCCATATTTACGGAACCTCTAGGCGAATATTGCCCGATAACGAACTTAACCGCGGCATTTGAGATCCGAACCTACCCTGAAAATTTCAAGTTTCTAGGACATTCCGTTCGAGAGTTATCGTGTATACGGACGGCCGGACGGACGGACAGACTCGAATTTTTCGACGGATTCGTCATCAGTGAGTCGAACATAGTCGTTTGAGACCATTTTCGGCTCAAAATTCGAAAAATACAGACATCGTGACGAAATGATATAGCCCTCGTGTAAGTAGTACGAGCGCTCAAAAAATAGAGATGTTTTATGCTATGTTTGGTCTGAAGGGGGCTTAAGAGCAAACGAGTTAGTTTCCTGCATCTGTGATAATTTTAACTAATACTAAAACTATGCCAAAAAGTAAAGTTGTTTTATGCAGCGACGGCTGCTGCTACTAAAATAAAATGCGGTTGTGGCAAATGCACTGTACGAGGGTTGCCTTTTTTGATATTTCGGGATTGGAGAACCCTAGCGTTCCAATCTGGAAACTGACCACTCTATCGTGAAGTTAGACTTTTTTTTTCTGATACGTACTCAGAACGTTTTGACATACGAGCGCTATTTAAATTAACTTGAAAGATTCATCTCGGCCAAAAAATGGAATTTGATCGTGAACATTTTTGTACGATTTTTTTTTTACCACTTTCGACGTGGATTAACTCAGCAACAGTGCATCGATGAACTTAATTGAATTTTTTGGCGATGAAGCTCCATCAAGGACCTGTGTTTATCGATGGTATGGTGAATTCAATCGAGGTCGTAGTTCGCCCCAAGAAGAATTTCGTGAAGGTCGTCCAAAATCAGTTATTCTTTCGGAAACCATTGATGTTGTGCGCGATCTGATATTGAAAGATCGTCATGTGACCTATCGTGAGATTGAGACAACCTTAGGCATTAGTGGGACCAGCATACATTCAATATTGCATGAACATTCGACTGTCGAACAAATTTGTTCGCGTTGGATCCCAAAAAATTTGCCAATCCTTCAAAAAAAGTCTCGTGTCGATTGGTCGAAAGGAATGCTCGAAAGATACGATCGCGATGCTTCAAAAAACGTATATGAGATCGTGACAGGTGACATATCGTGGATTTACGCGAAAGTAAATAGCAGTCGACTGTATGGTTGTTTCAAGATGGGCCAAAGCCCACAAAAATTGTTCGGGCACGAAGCACTTCCAAGCAAATGGTCACCTGTTTTTTAGGAAAAACTGGACATGTCGCAACCGTACCACTAGAAAAACGCAGAACAGTCAATTATGAGTGGTACACTACCATTTGTTTGTCAGTTATCGTCCAAGAAATGAGGAAAACCAACCACCGAAGACGGATCACTCTTCACCACAACAATTCGAGCTTGCACACATCAGCTCGAACAACTGCATTTTTGAGCACTCAAAACGTCGATTTGATTAGTCATCCGCCATCTAGTCCTGACTTGGCACCGAATGATTTCTTGAGCGCACGTTTTTATTTCCGTACAGAAAAATAAACTGAGAGGTCAACGTTTTTCGACACCTGCAGAAGCGGTTCATGCGTTCAGAATGCATGTTTTGGAGATACCACAATAAGTGTGGCAAACGTGCTTCGACAATTGGTTCAAACGCATGCAGAAGTGTATAGATCTTCATGGGGAATATTTTGAAAAACAATAGAGCGATTTTTGATGATGAAGTATTCGTTTTTGAGCGCTCGTACTACTTACACGAGGGCTACATCATTTCGTCACGATGTCTGTCTTTATCGAATTTTGACCTGAAAATGTGCCGTAAGCACGATTACTCTCCAACGGAACAACCTAGAGACTTTAAATTCGGGTTCAGTTCCCGAATGCCTCGGTTAAGTTCGTTAATGGGCCAAATTCCACAAGGGGTTCCGTAAATATGGCCGTTCCAAGATTTGTTCTCCTGATTACTTGGAAACAACAGATTTGATCGAGATGAAATTTTGCACTCAAATGGATAAAGAGGTGTTCAAGCTACATATGAAATTTTGTCCAGATCGCATGACCAGAACCACAGAGATCATAGAAAATCGTAACTTTTGAACGGAAACGCCTAGGGACTTGAAATTTTCAGGATAGGTGTGGATCTCGAATGTCGTGATCACGTTCATCTATGAGAAAAATTATACTAGGGGTTCCGTAAATATAGTCGTTTGAAATTTAGTTTTCTCGATAATTTCAAAACTACAGATTCGATCGTGACGAAATTTGTATACCAATGGAGAATGATATATTCGAGCTACATTTCTCCAGATCGCATGACCAGAATCATAGAAACCATAGAAAATCATAACTTTCGAACGGAAAGGCCTAGGGACTCGAAATTTTCAGGATAGGTGTGGATTTGAAATGTCGCGTTCACGTTCATCAATGAGCAAAATTATACTAGGGGTTCCGTAAATACGGTCGTTCGAAATTTTGTTTTCTCGATAATTTCGAAACTACGGATTCGATCGAGATAAATTTTGTATTTTAATCGAGAATGATATATTGAAGCAACATTTTGTCCAGATCGTTTGACCAGAACCATAGAAAATTATAACTTCCGGAGGGAAAGGCCTAGAAACTTGAAATTTTCAGGGTAGGTTTGGATCGCAAATGTCGCGGTCACTTTCATCAATGAGCAAAATTAGACTAGGGTTTCTGTAAATATGGCCGTTCAAAATATTTTTTTCCTGATAATTTCGAAACTACTGATTCGATTGGGATGAAATTTTACACCTAGCTGAAGAATAATGTATTCAAAATTCTAGCGAATTATCGAAAAAAAATTGGTCAGCTGAAGCACTGACATGAAGTCTGGAGTTTCGCCTAAATTTGAAAAATTTTTCGACAGCTGTCGAAAATTCATTTAATTGATTTCTAAAACTGGAGATTGCGAATCTACCTACAAGGTGGATGTACGAGCGCTCAAAAACTCCTGACTTCACGGCAGTGCTTTTATAATTTTTGTTCTCTAATTCCGAAATATAAAAGGCAACCTACGTATAATCTGGCCAAACTCAAAAACATAACAATTGAACAAAAATATTTGAAAAAGGGGCACACACAAATGGAGGCAGACTCTGTGCTTCCTCAAATTGAACGGCAAGTTCGTAAACGAAATATTAGTTGCCCAGCCGATTATGTTACTGCCATTATAAATGCCCGTAAAAACTATCCTCTTACTCAGTGTATTTAGACCACACGTTTTTCCGCAAGTACGTGGATCTGGGGTATTTTAAATCTATACGCCCAGGAAAAAAGGGGCGGAGACACTTGTGAAACTGATATACGTGCTCTTCAATACACTCCATCTGCCCTAAAGTATAGACTCAGTTTCAAGGATGAATGGCAAGACATCAGTCAGAGGTCTTTCAAATATCCACCCTTGAAAGGTGAGTGATATCCCTTCACTGTTGTCTGAAAGATCCCAATTAAAAAATCAAAATATGATGACCTCCAAAGTTTAAAGGCAACTTTGCCACTATATTAGCATGCGTTTTATGAAAACCTACCTTTTAAATGAAAAATGTCATTTTTATTTATATATATTTTATATTTCTATTGTATTTTTTCTATATACAAATATATTCCTTTGGTTTTTATTGACCACTCGTTCTACTTTGAGCCGAAAATGGTCTCAATCGACAAGGTTCGACTCACTGATGACGAACCTGTCGAAAAATTCGAGTCTGTCAGTCCGTCCTGCCGTATACACGATAACCCTCGAACGGAAGGACCTAGAAACTTGAAATTTTCAGGGTAGGTTCGAATCTGGAATTCCGCGGTTGAGTTCATTATTGAGCAAAACTCGAACAGGGGTTCCGTAAATATGGTCGTTTGAAATTTTGTTTTCTCGATAGTTTCAAAACTACGGATTCAATCGTGACGAAATTTTCTATTTTGATGGGGGCTGCATTTTTTCCAGGTCGCATAACCAGAACTTTTTTGAATTCCATAAAATTATAGAATAAAAAAATCCTTATATTTCAGTAACAGCTGATTCGGCATAATTGACAGAGCTGCTGTCATTTTTTTGACAGCTGTCAAAAATTTCTTAAATAATTGGAAAAATGCGAATAACCTACAAGGTGGATGAACGAGCGCTCAGAATCTCCTGACCTCACGGCGGTGCTTTTCAATTGTTTTATTGAACCAAAGCATTCATTTTTCCATGTTTCTTCAATAACTCTTTCTCCACATTTCAGAAAGGAGCGAAGTGTAATGTATGTAACCCCAACATAAAAAGTTGGATTTTACTTTGAAAAAACAGTGCCGTGCAGTCAGGAGCTTGCATGCAGCTTGAACACGTCATTTTTCATCTGAGTGCAAAATTTCATCTCGCTCTAATCAGTAGTTTCGAAGAGAACAAAATTTCGAACGGCCATATTTACGGAACCCCTGGTCGTATTTTGCCCAATAACGACCGCAGCATTTCGAGATTCGAACCTACCCTGAAAAGTTCAAGTTTCTAGATCGTTCCGTTCGAGAATTATCGTGTATACGGATGGCCGGACGGACGACGTCGAATTTATCGACGGATTCGACATCACTGAGTGGAACCTTGTCGATTGTGACCATTTTCGTCTTAAAATTCGAAAAATACAGACATCGTGACGAAATGATATAGCTCACGTGTAAGTAGAACGAGCGCTCAAAAAGGTGTAACTCTATTAAAATTTGTGAGTGAAGTTATTTATATTCACCAAATAAGAATAGTTCAGTGTTTTTGTTTAATCATGTTGGTTACAATCAACATCCTCTTCCTTTGCATGCGCCTTTTTCAATAATAGGAGCAATATCTCAAACATGTTAATAAAGAGTAGACTTCTATTTGTTGAAACATAAAATAATATTTGACAGTTGACAAAATTTTGAAATTTGGCATGTATAAGTCTTGTTCCGATTATGTTGTACTGTGAATTTCGTTGAAATTATTACGCCAATATTATGTTTGCATTAGAGTTACGCTTACGTTCATTTTTAACGAGCCATAACAGTGAAAGCGTACAAAATGTAACGACTGTTTGCAAGATAGAAACCTTACCAAACAGCGCCGTCTAGGAAAAAAAGTAGTCTTAATGACAGGTATTTAGCATCGGAAAATGGTTAATCAAATCTTATCAGTGATGTTTAGACATTCTATTTCTGACAGACAATGAGAGTAATTGGTATATACCATATGATTCCCTTTCGGTCGAAAAGCACTTGTTTGTCTTGAAACATGATCACTTGTTCTACCAGTCTTATCATTTTAGCAACCGATATATTTCAGTTTATTCAGCATAATTTTTTTTTCAGAAATCACTTCGAACAAACACATCCACAAGAAATAATCGAATTGATTCACTAAAGCAAAAATTATCCCACTTACATTTATTTTATTTCCATAACCAGCATAGAAGGGATGGGATTCAGATGGAAATAGTGCTTTAATATCAGTCAAACATTGAATCTTGAACTGTTCAGGCTTTTTCTCTATAACTTCTCTATGGAAAGCTAAAATTAGAGATGTTGGGTTCAAAAGTACTGGTCCAGCTGGCATAGAAACGTCCTCTTGTTTGATTGATTTGAGATAATCCCTAGTAACGCGGGCCTGGCCAATGGCTCGAGCACTGAGGTATAGTAGCTTGTAACCATTATCAGCAATTTTATGGAATAGTTGTGCTACACCTTTCTGAGCCCAGTTATTTCCCACTATAGGAAGAATGTGCCCCAACACATCAGATCTGTAACCAATAACTTCATTGATTCTATGAGCGGAGGTTTGCAATTTTCAGGTTAGTTCTTCAAGTAGAATAATCATAATAGTATAAATTTAGCTGTTCCCATAAAGCATTTATACATAGAATGTTCTGATTTATTGGGAATAATAAACCATAACCGCTCTTGAAGAAAGATACTTGAAATTGTATAAACAGAGTTGTCCAAAATTTGCTCAAGGGTCTATAGAACTACTGAAGTTAGAAGGAAATGGATGGCACAATCTCGAGCTTTTTTAGAGGATAAAAAAACCGAAAACCGCATATCGATATTTTTTTAAGCGCTTGTTTCTATGAACAATATCATAATCAGAATGGCCTCAAACGATTAGGTTGGACCAACAGATGAATAATTCGATTATGTCCGTCCGTAAAAACGATTAATAATAATTCTATTCTATTCTATTCTATTCTAATAATAATAATAATAATAATTTATTTTCGAAGAAACTATACAATCGTAAAAAAAATCATAAGATTACTCTGTAAAGAAGAGGTCTAGAGCTTCGAAATCTAATGGGGCTCCGTAGATTTAGCCATCTGAATTTTTTTTCTCAATAATTCGAGAAATGCCAATCGGATCGAATTGACACTTTGTGATTAGTTGTAAGATAACGATACGGTGGTTTATATTCGTAAGGATCATATCACTAGAAGATTTAAAAAAAATTCTTTCTTAAAACTTTGGTATCTCAGGAACTATTCGCCTTATCCTGCAGATCTGTAGCATCGATTAAATGAGTTATGTAGAAATTCAGCTTTCTGACCCTTGCGAAAACAAGAAGTTAAAGAAATTTTGTCATGTTTTGACAAACGTGAACAAGTCGAAAGATCACCTCTGACGTTCCTCTCGATAACTATTTTAAATTTGGACGGAGTCATGATTCCTCTCGAAAATCGGGCGATTTTGAAAAAAGTAGACCGATCCGTGCGCTGAATAAAAAACGAATTTCCCATTGAGTTGGTGAGTGAACGTTATTCCAATGACAGTGCATTCATTTTTCTCAATCCGTCTGGAATGTAGTCGAAATTGATGATATTAAAAATGCAAAGGAGTGAATTGGAGTAAGAAACAAGGGTAAGTAATGATTACTAACGATTTTCTAACCTCATTATATGTTATGTTCTACATTTTCAGATTTTTAGAACTAACCCCCCAGGATACCATCCAGGTTATGAAAAGGGAGACTTACAATTGAAATTAGGGGAAGGTGATGATTTTTCAAAGATTTCTCAGCCCCACGATACATTTTTTGACAGGTTTCAAAAAAATTCTCAATATTTTATTTGACATGACAAGGTACTCAAAAATCATCATTGAAGGCCCATTGAGATGGAGAGAGTATCTCGACTCGAATGTACGAATATCGAGAGGATATCCGTACCTCAGAGCAAAAGGGTATCAAGTGCAAAATTTCAATTTTCGAGTTTTTTGGCTCAACTTCATTTAAATTTCGCGCTCTGTTTAGTGGTATACCTTCAAGACGATTGGACTTAAAATAACGAAAATAACTTCGTATCAAGTCCATAATCATAACGCAAATCAAACGAAAAATGCAAGTATTTTACGCTCTCCTTGAAAACTCACATTTTGTGACTTAACCCCTTTTGCTCTGAGGTACGGATATAGAAAAAATCTCACCATGTAAACAATCACGTTTTTCCACAATCGATATCCAAAGTAGGCATTTGCGCTCGTATTTGACAATGCAAACGTAATCATTTTCAAGGAATGTCACTTTGTCGCTTATAAGCGACAAATTGAAAAAATTACGAAAAGCACTGCCGTGAAGTCAGGAGCATTTGAGCGCTCGTTCATCCACCTTGCAGGTAGATTCGCATTCTCCAGTTTTAGAAACCGATTGGAAAGAGTTTGACAGCTGTCAAAGAAAATTTCAAACTAAGGCAAAAATCCAGACTTCACGTCAGTGCACCACGGCATTAATAATGTCAATGTCGTGGGACAGGTGACGCTGTGGGCATAAGATCGAATGTTGGGCAAAGATGGCAGCCCCTTCAAATGGCCCACTCCCACCAAAGTTTGTGTCCCGCATTCAGCCTAACGGGAGGGGCATAGGGGTAATCCCCCGTGTGGGTGTGGGTTAGCAGCCCTCACCCGCAAAAACATAAGTAGCTAATGACAGAGTGAATAGATGTCGGCCCGAGGGCCAAAGGCCGGGTACTCGGAGAACGGCCCTACTTGTGACGGACCTCGGGAGCACCCGGTCCGATGCCGACGCGCAGGCACCTCGAACAACTGAGGTTTCATGCTCAATTTGCGTACCCGTACGAGTGTTTTCCTCGACGAGACGACTGGCCAATCACATGCGCACACACCGTGTCCAAGTAACGGTTCCGGATCCTTCGAGACCTGGGCCGTCTGGGGTATCGGTGGCCGAGCAGACAGCAAGCCAAGGCATTGTGTGCATGTTATGTGAACCGAGTAGGGAGTTCACAACAAAGATTGGCCTCGGGGTGCAAATGCAACGAGGTCATCCAGAGGCCGCGAATGAGGATATTAACATCGAACGTCGTCATAGGGGATACTCGACCGAGGAGATGAAAATCGCCGCGGTCGAGGAGGCACACGTGATTGAGTACGGCCGAAGCAGACTGGGCCAAAAGGTCCAGTTTTTTAATGTCTTTCCCAGGAAGAAAAATTGACTCATTGAGAGGCATGAGAAGAACTCCAGCCTATGGGGCGTTGTTGGAATAGGCTATCACGGAGTTGTCTTCCTCGGGTTCCTCTAGCCCGGACTACACTATTAGTGATCAGGAGTCACTCGGTGCCTCTATACCTAGTGTGGAACAGTACCTTGAAGCGGCAAGAAGTCTGTTGCCAAGGGTCAGAGAGTCCGACTATCCGGGCTCTCAAGCGCTGGTCGCGTTAGCAGAACAGGTCGAGGCAGGCCTAGACACGTTAGGAATGATAGAGGCTTGTCTCAAAGCCAAGATAACATCGTATGGCAAACAAAAGCGGAGGTACGTGAGAAAAAGAAGGGTTGTAACGCCTAGTAATAGGGATAAAGAAGGCGTAGGGAATATGCGGACATGCACAATCTCTTCAAGAAGAACATGTCCAGAGCCGCAAAGCGGATTCTGAACGGAGGGGATAAAACATCTAATCCATCCCTTGAGGAAATGGTAAACCACTGGGAACCAGTATTAATCGTTCCATCGGCTCCATTTCAGCAACATGGATCCCTGCCAGAACATCGGCAAAAATCTGCTACCGCTTCACCGATTAGTGAAAGCGAGATCAGTACGGTGAAAATTCCGTACAACTCAGCTCCTGGCATTGATGACGTAACATTCGCCATGTGGAGTAAAGTTCCACCAGCCCATAGGGCTCTTCTGTACAATCTCGTGTTGCATCTGGGATCATTTCCAGACCAGCTCTTAGCGAGCAGGACGATATTCGTCTCTAAGAAAACAGGTGGTGTAACACCTACTGATTTTAGGCCAATCAGCATAGCGTCTGTCATAGTCCGACAATTTCATAAGATATTGGCGAGACGTATGGGGGCGGCTGTGGTCATTGATGAGAGGCAACGATGCCTAGAGCTGCATCTAGTGTCTCTAGATGTGTCCAAGGCGTATGACTCCGTCAGCCATAAAGCAATAACATCCGCCATGACAGAGGCTGGAATACCTGAAGTGCTGGTCAGCCACATACTCAAGAAGAACAACTGTCTTGGAGTGTGACGGCAAAAGATCTCACGAGATCCCGGTAAGCAGGGGAGTTCGCCAGGGCGATCCAATGTCGAGCATTTTGTTCGCATTGGTGGTGAACAGGGTCTTGAGGGCGGTTCCTTCTCAAGTGGGGTACAGTGTCGGAGACGATCCGATAAACGCGATCGCCTACGCAGACGAAATTTGCCTTTTAACATCATCAAAGGTTGGCATGACTACGGCACTCGAAGCTGCCGAGCGCGTCGCCTTTCAACAAGGGTTGAGTTTCAACCCTAATGAGTGTGTAGCGACTTCATTAGTACCATCAGGGAGAGTACACAAAATCAAAGTTCTCACCAGGGCACAGTTCCTGTTACAACAACTCGGCCCTACGGAAGAGTGGCGGTACTTGGGAGTTAATATAAGCCCTCAGGGACTGAGAAAGTGCAGCCCCACAATGGAGGTGGAACTCTTAAGAGTTTCACGAGCTCCACTTAAGCCGCAACAACGCCTTAAGATCGTGCGTTGTTTTCTGGTACCCAGATATTATCACTCGTTGGTATTGTCTGGGTGCACCATGAAGGTCCTGAAGCAGCTGGACCTCCAGATTAGAGCGGCAGTAAGGCGATTGGTGGGATTGCCTAAAGATACACCGCTTGGGTATTTTCACGCCTCTGTCAAAAATGGTGGACTCAGGATTCCCGCATTCACCATCATTATACCCGGTATCATCAGGGACAGACCGACTCGCCTGAAGGACTCGTCCTCGAAGGCGGTTAGATCTGTCTCGGATTCAGATTGGGCCCAACATAAGATCGGTTGGGCCGAGAAAGTCCTGTCCATAGGTAGTGACAGGATATACACGAACATACATTGTAGGGCTGGTTGTACTAGCACCGAGACAGCGGCACACGTAATCCAGTGTAGCTTCCGCACTCATGGCGGAAGGATCATGAGACACGATGTCGTGTGCAAGACACTCTCTGGCTTCTTCACAAATAAGGGGCTCGAGGTGCACAACAAACCGCGCCTACGAACATCAGAGGGCGTTCGTAAACCTGACCTGGTTGTCGTGAGGGAGCACGATGTGTGGGTCGTAGACGCCCAGGACGTGTCTGGCGCGCAGCCGCTTGACCTGGCCCACAGTTTGAAGGTCGTCAAGTATAATATCGATCCGGTTAAGGACGAAGTCGACAGGCTGACTTGTAGGCCGGCCTCATCTGTGAGGGTCACATCATGCACTCTCTCCTGGTGAGGTGTATGGTCCCAACAGTCAGCAGATATCTTGACTGACGACTTGGGAGTACCAATTGGGCTACTCAGTGGAATAACCACTAGGTGCAATAGTCGTCCACGAACTGGATCCGGTGGAACCAAATAACATCAAGGGTTCCCAGTCTGAGAGTCGGTGTCGGGTAGGGTGTTTGCGAGGGCAAATTACCCCTGGGCAACCTGCGCCCATAAGAGCTTAATTCGGTTGCAGGAAATTAAACCGTGCTCACTTCTTGTATTAGGAGGAGTTTTTAGTGAGTACGACCCCCGTAAATTCGAGGGAAGAGTCTGCACCCACCGCCAAACAGAATATTCTACTCTCAAAAAAAAAAAAAAATTACCATTTTTTTTTTGATAATTCGCTAGAATTGTCTACGGTATCTATGGTCTTGGTGATACGATCTGGACAAAATTTCCCACTTAGTTTGAATACATTGTTCTTCATCTATGTGCGAAATTTCATTCCAATCCAATAAGTAGTTTCGAAATTATCAGGAAAAAAAAACTTGAACGGATATATTTACGGAACCCCTAGTCTAATTTTGCTCTCTGATGAACGTGACCGCGAAATTCGCAATCCGAACCTATCCTGAAAATTTCAAGTCCCTAGGCCTTGCCGTTCGAAAGTTTTGATTTTCTATAGTTTCTATGGTTCTGATCATACGATCTGGAAAAAATGTAGCTCGAATATATCATTCTCAATTTCAATACAAAATTTCGTCACGATCGAATCCATAGTTTTGAAATTATCAAGAAAACTGAATTTCAAACGACCATATTTACGGAACCCCTAGTCAAATTTTGCTCATTGATGAACCTGACCGCAACATTCAAGATCCATATCTATCCTGAAAATTTCAAGCACTAGGCCTTTGCATTAAATAGTTATAATTTTCTATGGTATCTATGGTTCTGGTGATGCGAGCTGAACATGGTCATGTAGCTTGAACACGTAGCTCTCCATCCGAGTGCAAAATTTCACCTCGATCGAATATGTAGTTTCGAAGTAATCAGAAAAACAAAATTTCGAGCGGCCATATTTACGGAACCCCTGGGCGAATTTTGCCCGATAACGAACTTAACCGCGGTTATCGTGTATACAGTCGGACGGACAGACTCGAATTTTTCGACAGATTCGTCATCAGTGAGTCGAACATGGTCTTTTGAGACCATTTTCGGCTCAAAATTCGAAAAATATATACATCGTGGCGAAATGATATAGCCCTCGTGTAAGTAGTACGAGCGCCTCAATTTTTTGAAAAACTTCACCTAATTCAATAGATGACTCAAATGGAATATAAAAAAGGTTTATGAGCTCGATTCAGTTTTTTCTAGGACTTTGAATACCTATTCAGCCATTTGGGTAAATTGTTGCTTACTTTGTTATAGTTCCATCAATATCAGAAATAACAATCTTATCGTCCCATTTCCATTTGTACAAGAAACATTTACAACGAGAAGTTCCTTGATAAGCTGTTGTTACACTGAAGTTGACTTCATTGATTCCATCTTGTAAATCGAGGCTCATCTAGGAAACGATTTCATTATCATTAATATTCATTTTTCAGATTAGATTCAACTTACTATTTGTTTGGAACTCAATCTTAGGGTTTTCCTGTATTTTTCTGGGGCCTTCTGACACTGACTTTCGTTAACTTCATCTTCAGTAGATTTGAAACTGAGAACAGTTTTTTTAGCTGAAACATAAATGGTACATTTAAAACAGAAAAAAACCTTATAAGAAATAGCCAATCAGAATACATTTCATTTTTCCCGGATTGTTCTTTTTCTTAGGTCAAGTTTAGCTAAAGAAATATTTCAGGAAATAGTGATAGCATATCAGCAATGTATATTGTGAAAAATAACAGCAGTAAGGACTATTTTTGCGAGAAGCAATATTGCAGCAGAAAGTTGATAGAATTTGTTTGGTGCTTATGAAATCGATTAACTCACAATCTTCTGGAGTTCCAGCTTTTTTATCGATCAATTCACTTTGTTCTTGCTCAGTTTCTTCGATCAAGGATTGATCATCTTTGGGATTATTCTTTGGGTCACCATTTTCGGCAATTGGTGTTGTTTCACGTGAAGATCTGCTACGTCTCCAACTCCACCAGTAATATCTTTCTTCCTGTTTAGCTTGACTTTTGCTCTGAATAGATTTACTTGAAGTAGGCATGTGAAGACTGCACAACTGATCGATTGAAGACTGTAAGAAAAAATTATAAAAAGCCCTGAAGTCAGGAGCTTATGAGCGCTCGTTCATGCACTTTGTAGGTAGATTCCTATTTTCTAGTTTTAGAAACAAATCTAAGAAATTTTGGACTGCTGTCGAAAAAAGTTTCAACCTAAGGCGAAACTCCAGACTTCTCGTCAGTGGTAAGTGACCAATTTGGTTTTCGATAATTCGCTAGAATTTTCTACAGTATCCATGGTCTTGGTGATGCGATCTGAACAAAACTTCGCACGTAGTTTGAATACCTTATTCTTCATCTATGTGCGAAATTTCATTCCAATCCAATCTGTAGTTTCGAAATGATCAGGAAAAAAATATTTTGAACGGCCATATTTACGGAACCCCTAGTCTAATTTTGCTCATTGATGGAGGTGACATTCAAGCTCTAAACCTACCCTGAAAATTTAAAATCGCTAGGCCTTTCCGTTCGAAAGTTATAATTTCCTATGGTTTCTATGGTTCTGGTCATGCGCTCTAGACAAAATGTAGCTTGAATATACCATTCTCCATTAAAATACAAAATTTTGTCACGATCGAATCCGTAGTTTTGAAATCAAGTAAATTTCAAAAGACCATATTTGCGAAACCCCCAGTTTAATTTTTCTCATTGTTGAACGTGACCTCGACATTCGAGATCCACACCTATCCTGAAAATTTCAAGTTTCTAGGACTTTCCGTTCGAAAGTTATAATTTTCTATGATTTCTATGTTTCTGGTCATGCGATATGGACAAAATGTAGCTTGAATATATCATCCTCCATTAAGATACAAAATTTCGTCAAGATCGAATCCGTAGTTCGTAAATTATCAAGAAAAGTAAATTTCAATTGACCATATTTGCGAAACCCCTAGTGTAATTTTGCTCATTGATGAACGTGACCGCGACATTCAAGATCTAAACCAACCCTGAAAATTTCTAGTCCCTAGGGCTTTCTGTTCGAAAGTTAAAATTTTCTATGGTTTCTATAGTTCTGGTCGTGCAATCTAGATATGTATCATATAATGTAGCTTGAACATATCATTCTCCATCTGTGTGCAAAGTTTCTCCTCGATGGAATCAGTAGTTTTGAAGAGATCAGGAGAACAAAATTTCGAAGGCCATATTTACGGAACCCCTGGTCGAATTTTGCCCAATAACGATTAACCTAGACATTTGAGATTCAAACCTACCCTGAAAATTTCAAGTTTCTAAGTTGTTTCGTTCGATAGTTATCGTGTATACGGCAAGACAGACATACTAGAATTTTTCGACGGATTCGTCATCAGTGAGTCGCTCTTGTCGATTGAGACCATTTTCGGCTCGAATTTCGAAAAATTGTGACGAGAAAAAATTAAATAGATTGCCTGGATTCGAGAAATAACAAAATATGTGTAACATTTACCTGTGGTAAAGGCCTATGATAGATCATCAGACTAGCTATTAGAGGAGCAGCAACCCTCCAATTATAATATTTATCCTTTATTCTAACCACCAATCTTTCAGATTCCAAGATCATGGGATTATTGCAAAGATCGCTGAACGAAATAACATGTTCTAAAAATCTATCTGGATACGGTTCTGGATCCCAGCCACATAAAGATAGAGAGATATCGTTGATATAAGTTTGAGCCCTGAAACACATGCGTCAGAATAAAAGCTTTCATCCAATTTTCTAAATACATACAGTTTGTTTTGTTCGTCGAAATCTGAATCCACTGATTTAGATCCTTCCACACTATTGGGACTCTGGGCCAATGAAGGTCCATTTCCTGATTCACAATCCATGTCGCCATCTGTATTTTATATTGACACCACAATTACAACACATAACGAAACAAAATAAAATTGGTTTCAAAGAAAACTTCGAAATTCTTTCCAGTTTGGATTTTGAACAAAAAAAAATGGAGTTCGAATTCAAACCGAATTTTGGGTTGGTTTTCAAACCAACCAGAATTGTAATGCAAACATTTCTCATTCAATTTTTGGATTCGATATTTCCCAAAATTCGAAAAAGGATTTTGATTAGTTAGACCTCACAGAAGCTCAGAGCTTTTGCCAAATAGAGAGATCCAGTAAATCTAGTAATATTCTTTTTAGGCTTTATAACTGTGTCCTTATGTCATCGAACCTCAAGGCTGCAAATTGTTTACACAACGTGAAGGGTATCCAGGTCAGGAAATGTCTTCCCTGATTAGAGAACATAAAATATACCAAAAGTTGAGCAAAAAAAGTTTCCAGAAGAACCTTCAATTATATTGCCCCTGAAATTATGACACAAGTAGGAGCTTGCAAAAAATTCATTGCACATGTGGATATTATGATGATTCGATGAAAATGGCTAATTTGCAATCTCTCATAAATCGAAAATGAAAAAAGATATCGATATGCGGTTTCAGTCTCGTTTGTCCCTCGAAAAATGAGATTGTAGGTACCATCCATGTCTTGCTAAGAGTTCATTTATTTCGACATTGGAAATTTGATCATATTGTTCAAGTCGGGAAGGTGAGTTTCAGTTTCAATTCGAACATGCTATGAAATAATAATGAGGAAAAGTCCCAAATCAGATAAATACAAATCAAATTGAATACAAGAAAGAATCTCTCAAGCCAAAAATCAAAAATGCTTTAATTGGATAACAAGACAACAGAAATAAATCAAGTAAATTTATATATTTCAGTATATTTCAACTCAAAATATTACCAGACATAATCAATGCGAAAAATTTCGTGTGGATTCATGCAGCCCAAAGTCACAAATATAGAATAAAAAGTATCACGTAACGAATATCAAATAGTTGCAGACAAAACTAACAATTATCAATGTTGCCTTCGTTATATAAATATGAAAAATTGCGTCAATTTCCATTTCGAAAGATTATTTTTGTCCAAACAGAAAGTAAACCCAAAAATTAAATATCAACAACAAAGTGCAGTTTCCAGGAATTTCTGATCAATTTCAGCTTTCGAGTTGTGAATGACGGTGCATTCATTCTACTCATTCCTTCTAGAATGCAGTCGATATCAATGATCAATAATATACAATGATATCGAAAATGAAAAGAAATGAATTAGAGTGAGAAATAGGGTTAACTAATGATTTCCAACTATTTTCTGTCCTAACGATATGTTTTGTTTTGAATTTTCAGTTTTTTACAATCAAATTTTCTACCCCAATACCATACAGCTTATGAATAAATACGGTTGAACATTCTGGTCAGTGAAACGGACTCGAAGGAGAAATAAGGATAATTACACTTGAAAATGGGAGAAAGCGATGATTTTTCAAAGATTTCCCAGTGCCATAATAAGCTATCTCTAATGGCATTAGTCAAATTCAAATTGGCATTAATCAAAAGCAAATTGACATTAATCGAAATCATATTGGCACTAGTCGACTTCAAATTGGCAATAAACAAATTCAAATTGGCACTAATAAATTTTAAGTTGGCATAAAAAAATTGTATATAGAGTTTTTGTCTAAACAGAATGTAAACGCAAAGAGTATGTAAATGAAATCTCGTTTGTTCTGACGCGGCCATTTACGTAATATGTAGTTGCGCACAATAAAATAATCTCGTTAAATTAATGTAGAAAGTTAAAAGTTGACTTCTTATCAAAATCCATAATAAATCTATAAATACATAATCACACGATTTTCACTAACTATAATTAAAAAAAAATTGAAAAGCACTGCCATGAAGTCAGGAGCTTTTGAGCGCTCGTTCATCAACCTTGTAGGTAGATTCGCATTTTCCAGTTTTAGAAACCAATTGAAGAAATTTTTGACAGTTGTCAAAAAAATGGACAAATTTTCACACGTAGTTTGAATACATTATTCTTCATCTATGTGCAAAATTTCATTCTAATCCATTCAGTAGTTTCGAAGTTATCACGAAAAATATATTTTGAACGGCCTTATTTACGGAACCCCTAGTCAAATTTTGCTCATTGATGAATGTGACCACGACATTGGAGATCCACAGCTATCCTGAAAAACAAGTCCCTAGAGCTTTCAGTTCGAGAGTTATACTTTTCTATGGTTCCTATGGTTCTGGTGATGCGATCTGGACAACATTTCGCCCGAACACGTCATTCTCCATCTGAGTAAAAAAGTTCATCTCGATCGAATCAGTAGTTTCGCAGAAACCAGGAGAACAAAATTTCGAACGGCCATATTTGCGGAACCCCTGTCGGAAATCTGAGCATTAACGAACTCAACTGCGGCATTCGGGAACTGAACCCACACTGAAAATTTCAAGTCTCTAGGTCGTTCCGTTCGAAAGTTATCGTGCTTACGGCAAAATTCGAAAAATAAAGACATCGTGACGAAATGATATAGCTCTCGTGTAAGTAGAACGAGCGCTCAAAATACCCTACACGCGTTTGTCTATAATAATAGGTATATCAAACTTCAGATACCAAACCACTTAACTAAATTATTGATTTTCGTCAGAATACATCTTTGATTATCTCGAAAATTTGTTTCATACATAGGAATGGAAATGAGTTCAACAAATTCTTTTATATGTTTTTTCAATAAGTTCAATGAAAACAAAAATATATAAACACTTTCAATGCATAGTTTTGAGTCTTAACAAATTCATAAATATCAAAATTTAGATATCTACAAAAAATCTAACCAAAGTCCAGCAAAACAATTCTAGTTGCCTATCAGCAGAACCCTAACATCTTATTCTTGCGTGTAGTCCATTACTGTACAAAACCAATATCAAAATGAAAATATACTAATAGCGGAAGTTAGTACAAAGACTCCGAAAGCCTCGTATATTGAATCGTACAAAAACGTTCTTGGAACGCCTTTAGTCTTTTGCCATATGTTGCACGGTTCGTTGTAAGTTTCGGGACAAATCTTTCGACTACACTACGATCGCCAAAATAACTCTGCGCAACAGTGACAAGTGCTAAAGATGAATTTTTATAGCAACACATGTGTATTGATGTTTTAAATACTATATTTAGTGAAAATTCAGTATATAATAGCTCTTTACTTCAATTCGAACTCCACTGAACTGCAGTACAAAATGAGAAAATTGTTGTATAAACAGTATTTTTTACTAAACCTTCCTGATCAGAGAGACTATATAATGTATGATTTCATTTCATTTTTCAATTTTCTTTTTGAACAACAACAATTTTTCTTGTAATTAAGTACTTATTGGCAAGATGTCGCCGAACATTTAACATCAAAGCTGGAATGAGTTTTATACAACCATCTGTGAGAATCATAACCAACTCACCTTGTGGCTTTCTGCTTTGTGGAAAGTATAATTCCGCAGTTTCAGGATCCAGGTTACCTGAGCTTATGTCAGATAAATACACACCCTCCTGGTTTCTTTGCTGAGAGATGTGTTTTGTTTTCATGAACGAAAACATAGTTGCAATCATAGACATTTTCTGTTGTTCTTCTGTCTTGTTGCTGTTATCTGCAGCTCCATTTTGATTTTGGGGGAATCCGCCCCATTCCCAACTTTGACTATCATCGTTTTCAGTTCCTGCGTAGAAAAGTATGTTACATGCAAGAGACAGTTAAGCGTGAGTAATTCAAGCAATTCAAGGCTGCTGAAGCAGTAAATGCATGTTGAACCTGCTTGATGAAGTCCCTATTTCAATGTCTGGATTGTATACATGTATAGCCAATTAAGATCGTTTAAGATATGATAAGGTTCATTGATAGATCCCATAAGTTAGTTGAAAAATGTTAATCGCATAACATATCGAAATAGTATTCAGTATTAATCAGCATTGATATGATAACATACATATCTCAGTTTTGTTTTTATTTATTTTCTTCCTATAGTTTCCATTTTAATGAATATTTACCAGTAAATATATCAAAACATTTGATATTCATATAATCGCTTCAAGAATTATTGACATTTCGGGAAGCTGTAAGATATCGAAATTAAGTTGGTAATAGGTAATTCGGTAAGATTTCAAGTTGGAAAATTAATTGTATTGGGAATAACACTAACCTATAGAGACCTTGGTTTTGTTGGTTTTAAATTAAAATACTGTTATTATATGAGATCTAAAAAAATTACGAAAAGCACTGCCGTGAAGGCAGAAGCTTTTGAGCGCTCGTACATGCACCTTGTAGGTAGATTCGCATTTTCCAGTTTTAGAAATCAATTGAAGGAACGTTTGACTGCTGTCAAAAAAATCCTGAAACTTAGGCAAAACTCCAGACTTCATGTCGGTGCTTCAGCTGATCAATTTTTTCCGATAATTCGCTAGAATTTTCCACGGTATCTATGGTCTTAGTGATGCGATCTGGACAAAATTTTGCTCGTAGTTTGAATACATTATTCCTGAGCTAGGTGCATAATTTCATTCCAATCCGATCAGTAGTTTCGAAACTATCAGGAAAAAAATATCTTGAACGGCCATATTTACGGAACCCCTAGTCTAATTTTGCTCATTGATGAACGTGACCGTGAAATTCGCGATCCAAACCCACCCTGAAAATTTCAAATTCCTAGGCCTTTCCGTTCAAAAGTTAGAATTTTCTATGGTTTCTATGGTTCTGGTCATGCGATCTGGACAAAATATTGCTTCAATATATCATTCTCGATTAAAATACAAAATTTCATTTCGATCGAATCCGTAGTTTCGAATTTATCGAAAAAACAAAATTTCAAACGACCGTATTTACGGAACCCCTTGTATAATGTTGCTCATAGATGAACGTGATCACGACATTCAAGATCCACACCTATGCTGAAAATTTCGAGTCCCTAGGCGTTTCCGTTCAAAAGTTACAATTTTCTATGGTTTCTATGGTTCTGGTCATGCGATCTGGACAAAATTCCACATGTAGCTTGAACACCTAATTTTCCATTCGAGTGCAAAATTTCATCTCGATCAAATCTGTAGTTTTCAAGTAATCAGGGAAACAAAACTTTGAACGGCCATATTTACGGAACCCCTGGTGGAATTTGGCCCATTAACGAACTTAACCGAGCCATTCGGGAACTGAACTCACACTGAAAATTTCAAGTCTCTAGGTTGTTCCGTTCGAGAGTTATCGTGCTTACGGCCGGACGGACGGCCGGACGGACGGACGGCCGGACGGACGGACAGACTCGAATTTTCCGACGGATTCGTCATCAGTGAGTCGAACATAGTCGATTGAGACCATTTTCGGCTCAAAATTCGAAAAATACAGACATCGTGACGAAATGATATAGCCCTCGTGTAAGTAGTACGAGCGCTCAAAAACAGTTTTTGCTAGCTCAAAAACTTCAAATTAATTTGCTTTGAAAAATAAACTAAATACTTTTCTAGGTTATATTAATATGTTTTAGTTCTATGATGAAATTGGTCAGTTATTTTTGTCACCAGAAGTAAAACTTCGATTGGACTTTCAAAACCTGCTTCGATGTCAAACATTCCTGAAGCGAGTATTCTAGCATCATTGATGCACTTCCAATGATAAGTTGTGAGTTCATCATTCTTACCTTTTCTGTTCTTCATTTCAATCTCAGAATCAGACTGGACAGATTCAATGAGGTGATGTAATGTTGAATTGTTTCTCGAGTCTACGTTTCCACCAGCAGTCAATTCAGTATCGCTGAAGAAGTGAATATCAGGGTCCAAAATTTTTCTGTTGGTACTTGAAGCTTGTTCTTCTAAACTCCTGAACAAAAAAGATTATATTCTTACAAGCTGAGCAGCTTCAAAAAGTTATACCATTTACAATTATTATTATTAGATGTATTTCAATAGAGTATGGGAAGAAATTCGAGAGAATTCATGAGTGTATTCAAAAATGTTATACTTAGAACCATATTATTTTCATAATATAGTATATAATAATAACTAGTATTGAAGGACTTTAGTAGATGGCCTATTGTTAGTATTCTTGCAATAAACTTCTGTCTCTTAGTAGAGTTCAACCTAATTTTTTTTCAATATTCAGGCTGGACCAAAGAAAACATGACAAAGTGTTGAATTCCAGACAGTTTCAATATCCAAACCCAAATATATGTTTCTGGAAATGGTTCATATGATTAGAAAAAAAATATAAAAATTACGAAAAGCACTGCGTGAAGTCAGGAGCTTTTGAGCGCTCGTACATCCACCTTGTAGGTAGATTCGCAATTTCCAGTTCCAGAAATGAATTTAAGGAATTTTCGACAGCTGTCAAAAAAATTCTCGAACTTAGACGTAACTCTAGACTTTGTCAGTGCTTCAGCTGACCAATTTTTTTCGCTAATTCGCTGGAATTTTCTACGGTATCTATGGTCTTGTTGGTGCGATCTGAACAAAATTTCGCACGTAGTTTGAAAACATTATTTCTCAGCTAGGTTCATAATTTCATTCCAATCCGATCAGTAGTTTCGAAACTATCAGGAAAAAAAAAATATTTTGAACGGCCATATTTAAGGAACCCCTAGTCTAATTTTGCTCATTGATGAACGTGACCGTGAAATTCGCGATCCAAACCCACCCTGAAAATTTCAAGTTTCTGGTTCTGGTCATGCGATCTGGACAAAATGTTGCTTTGATATATCATTCTCGTTTAAAATACAAAATTTCATCTCGATCGAAACCGTAGTTTCGAAATTATCGAGAAAACAAAATTTCAAACGACCGTATTTACGGAACCCCTAGTATAATTCTGCTCATCGATAAACGTGAACGCCATATTTCAGATCTACTCCTACCCTGAAAATTTCAATTCCCTAGACCTTTCCGTTCGAAAGTTATGATTTTCTATGGTTTCTATGGTTCTGGTCATGCGATCTAGAGAAATGTAGCTTGAATATATCATTCTCCATTAGTATACAAAATTTTGTCACGATCGAATCTGTAGTTTTGAAATTATCAAGAAAACTAAATTTCAAACGACCATATTCAAGGAACCCCTAGTATAATTTTGCTCATAGATGAAAGTGATCACGACAATCGGGATCCACACATATCCTGAAAATTTCAAGTCCCTAGGCGTTTCCGTTCAAAAGTTACAATTTTCTATGGTTTCTATGGTTCTGATGATGCGAGCTGGACAAAATTTTGCATGTAGCCTGGACACCTACCTCATTTTCCATTAGAGTGCAAAATTTCATTTCGATCGAATCTGTAGTTTCGAAGTAATCAGGAAAACAAAATTTTGAGCGGCCATATTCACGGAACCCCTCGGCGAATTTTGCCCAATAACGAACTTAACCGCAACATTCGAGATTCGAACCTACCCTGAAAATTTCAAGTTTCGTTCGAGAGTTATCGTGTATACGGACGGACGGCCGGCCGGACAGACTCGAATTTTTCGACGAATTTGTCATCAGTAAGTCGAACCTTGTCGATTGAGACCATTTTCGGCTCAAAATTCGAAAAATACAGACATCGTGACGAAATGATATAGCCCTCGTGTAAGTAGTACGAGCGCTCAAAAAGCACTGCCGTGAAGTCAGGAGCTTTTGAGCGTTCGTTGATGCACCTTGTAGGAAGATTCGCACTTTCCAGTTCTAGAAACCAATTGGAGAAATTTTTGACAGCTGTCAATAAAAAATTTAGACTAAGGCGAAATTCCAGACCAGTGAGCAATTTTGTTTTCGATAATTCTCTAGAATTTCTACGGATTTGGTGATGCGATCTGGTCAAAATTTCGACACGATCGAATCTGTAGTTTTGAGATTATCAGAAAAAAAAAAAATTTCAAACGACCATATTTACGAAACTCCTAGTCTTATTTTACTCATTGATATACGAAACAGCGACATTCGAGATCCACACCTATCCTCGAAATTTCAAGTCCCTAGGCCTTTCCGTTCGAAAGTTATAATTTTCTATGGTTTCTATGGTTCTGGTCATGCTATCTGGACAAAATTCTGCGTGTAGCTTGAACACGTCATTTACCATCTGAGTGAAAATTTCACCTCGATAGAATTTGTAGTTTCGAAGTAATCAGTTGAACAAAATTTCGAACGGACATATTTAGGGAACCCCTGGTCGAATTTTGCCCAATTACGAACTACTTACCGCGGCATTTGAGATTCGAACCTACCCTGAAAATTTCAAGTTTCTAGGTTGTTCCGTTCGAGAGTAACCATGTATAACAACGGAGGGACCGCTGGACATACACGAATTTTTCGACGGAGTCGTCATCAGCGAGTCGAACCAATTGAGACCATTTTCGGCTCCAAATTAGAAAAATACAGACATCGTGACGAAATCATATAGCCCTAGTGTAAGAAGAACAAGGGCTCAATTAATGCATAAACTTATTCTAAGTGCTACTGGACCCCATCTTCTTTAGAGTAATAGAGGTAGTTCGTAGAAATCTAGGGTTGAAGTTTCAATGATTCAAAAAGAACAAAAAAAAATCCTCCTATCAATAAGAATCGACCTGTCCGAATATTCTTGTATTACTTTGAATCATCACTTGAAATCCTAAAACAAGCATCTAATATATTATGTTTGAAAGGGAATGAAATTAAGGTTGAACTATAAAATTGCAGCACAGATTGTGATATGATGAGCAGTCATACATGTTTCTTACAATTTAATCAAGGAAGGACTCACATAGTTTCTTTTATTTCAGACTCGGAATTGCTGCTTGTCAAAGAGCTCTTTTCGGTAGCAGATTCCCCAGTTTTCTCGGCACTTTCTAGCGGTAACTGATTGTTACTTGAAGATCTTCTGGGTGCATTCTTCTTTTTTGTTTTTCTTCTCCTTCTTTTACTACTCTTTGTGGTTTCTGATATAGATTCTGTTGGAGTAGTCTGCAGACTAGTTTTAGGTTCAGTATAAACTATACTCGGTTCATTTTCTAAACTATCCATCTTGAAAATAGTTTCAGAGATGTCGTTCTTGCTAATGTCTTCACTACTAGGCCCCACCGTAGTTGAGTGCATAGATAGAGTTAGATCATCACCGGATGTCTCTCCTATGTCAATGTTACCCAAGCCTATGTGACGCTTGAGAAAGTCCCTTTCCCGAAGAGTTTTGCTTGTGTTATTGTCAGTGGTATTTCTTCTCTTGGAATAATCACTGAGTTGGTTTTCTCCTGATGTAGCTTCAGTACCAAGATCAAAGCTTCTTCTTCGATTCTAGGATGAATAATTCGATTAAAAAAAGACTACTTGCATATGGGAACATGACTTCAATTCCTGGTGATTTTGAACTGAATTAATTTCAATATCAAAGTTAACCTACTTAGGAACTGTATGCCAAGGCGAGCATGAAATCAACCTCACAAAAGAATGTACATAATTCCGCTATTTCAAGTACCATAACTGCAAAACTATGATTTTCTTTTCAAATTTTGTTTTTTATTGATTTATTCCCTATTAAAGATTGGGTCAACAATTCCTCGGCTATATTCATTACAGACAATTTCATGAATAACTCTAATTTTTCCATACCTTATTGAAAAGGTTTTCCAATTCTGATACTGGAATTGGCGAGGTTGCTAGATTGTCTGGGATTTCAAGATCATCGCTATCTTCCAATTCTTCCACGAAAAACGCTTCACCACTTTCTCCAAGCTTCATGTGAATATCCCTTGGAATGCCATTTATTTCTATGTCAACCTGAAAAATTAGTTATACAATGAAAATATAGGAATGGTCAATATCGCATAATATGGTTCATTAGAATCAGATTCAAATTAAGTAAACTTTGAGGAAAAACACATTCTTGAACAAAGATAGTGAGAAGCTAACCTTGAACTTTTGTGGGAAACAAAATGTTTGTTTTTGTTACTTTAGTATTTGCTAAATATGTAGTAATATTTTTTTTATGGACAAAAGTTAACATTATTATTATTATTAATGGAATGACACTTGCTTCATTTCAGAGAAAATATGAATTAGCTTTCTCCATATTTATTTATTCATTAAGATATTAGGTTCGACTCGCAGATGAAGAATTCGTGGTCAAATTGAATCATATCCGCCAGTCCATCTGCAAACACGATAACTTTCGAAAGAAAATAGTTCTGAAATTATCAGGGTACGTCCGAATTTACTAGTAATAATCTTAAATGGGCGAAATCCGCCGAAGGGGTTCCGTAGATATTGCTATCTGAATGGTCAACAGCAATGTTCAAATCTTTTTTGAACCATACTGAGGAAAACAAATTAGTTCTCCCTAAAATCCAATGCCAAATATATGTGGAAACCTAAACATTGAGTTTCAAATTTGATTTTGTAAACAATGAGGGCTAGGTATATCATTTCGTCACGAAGTCTGTATTTTTGAGCGCTCGTTCTACTTACACGAGGGCTATATCATTTCGTCACGATGTCTGTATTTTTCGAATTTTGAGCCGAAAATGGTCTTAAACGACTTTGTTCGACTCACTGATGACAGAACCGTCAAAAAATCTGAGTCTGTCCCTCCGGCCGGCCATCCGTCCGTCTGTATACACGATAACTCTCGAACGGAATGATCTAGAAACTTGAAATTTTCAGGGTAGGTTCGAATCTCGAATGCCGCGGTAAAGTGCGTTACTGGGCAAAATTCGCCCAGGGGTTCCGTGAATATGGCCGCTCGAAATTTTGTTATCCTGATTCGATCTAGTTGAAATTTTGCACTCGAATGGATAATGACGTGTTCAAGCTACATGCAAAATTTGTTCAGATCGCATGACCAAAACCATAGAAACCATAGAAAATTATAACTTTGTAATGGAAAGGCCTAGGGACTTGAAATTTCAGGATAGGTGTGGATCTCGAATTTCGCAGACGCGTTCATCAATGAGCAAAATTAGACTAGGGGTTCCGTAAATCTGGCCGTTTGAAATTCAGTTTTCTTGATAATTTCAAAATTACGGATTTGATCGTGACGAAATTTTGTATTTAAATTGAGAATGATATATTCGAGCTACATTTTTTCCAGATCGCATGATCAGGACCATAGAAACCATAGAATACCATAACTTTCGAACGGAAAGTCCTAGGGACTTGAAATTTTCAGGATAGGTTTGGATCGCGAATTTCGCGGTTACGTTCATCAATGAGCAAAATTAGACTAGGGGTTCCGTAAATATGGTTTGAAATTCGGTTTTCTTGATAATTTCAAAACAAAGGATTTGATCGTGACGAAATTTTGTATTTGAATTGAGAATAATATATTCGAGTTTAATTTTTTCCAGATCGCATGATCAAAACCATAGAAACCATAGAAGATCATAACTTTCGAACGAAAAGGCCTAGAGACTTGAAATTTCCAGGAAAGGTTCGGATCGCGAATTTCGCGTTCACGTTCATCAATGAGCTAAATTAGACTAGGGGTTCCGTAAAATAGCCGTTCAAACTATTTTTTCCTGATGATTTCGAAACTACTTATTGAATTGGAATGAAATTTCGCACATAGATGAAGAATAATATATTCGAACTACGTGGCAAATTGTGTCCAGATCGCATTACCAAGACCATAGATACCGTAGAAAATTCTAGCGAATTATCGAAAAAAAAATTGGCCACCTAAAGCACAGACTTGAAGTCTGGATTTTCGCCTTAGTTTGAAAATTTTTTTGACAGCAGTCATGAACAAGGTCCATGTACGAGCGCTCAGAAGCTTCTGCCTTTCGTAATTTTTCGAATTTATAGCCGAAAAAGGTCTCAATCGACAAGGTTCGACTCACTAATTACAAATCCGACGAAAAATTCGAGTCTTTCCGTCCGTATACACGATAACTCTCGAATGAAACGACTTAATAACTTTTTTTTATAGGTTTGGATATCTAATGTCGGGGTCACGTTCATAAATGAGCAAAATTATACTAGGGGTTCCGTAAATATGGCCTCAAATTTTTTTAGCGATCGTACTACTCACACGAGGGCTATATCATTTCGTCACGATGTCTGTCTTTTTCGAATTTTGAGCCGAAAATGGTCTCAATCGACTATATTCGCCTCACTGATGACGAATCCGTCATCCGAACTCTCGAACTCTAGAGACTTGAGACTTGAAATTTTCAGTTCGTTAATGGGCAAAATTCCACCAGGGGTTCCGTTCCAAAATTTTGTTCTCCTGAATACTTTGAAACTACAGATTCGATCGAGATGAAATTTTGCAGTCAAATGGAGAATGAGGTGTTCAAGCTACATGTGAAATTTTGTCCAGATCGCATGACCAGAACCATAGAAACCATAGAAAATTGTAACTTTTGAACGGAAACGCCTAGATACTTGAAATTTTCAGGATAGGGGTGGATCTCGAATGTCGTGATCACGCTTATCTATGAGCACAATTATACGGGGGGGTTCGGTGAATATGGTCGTTTGAAATTTAGTTTTCTTGATAATTTCAAAACTACAGATTCGATCGTGACGAAATTTTGTATAGTAATGGAGAATGATATATTCAAGCTACATTTCCCCAGATTGCATGACCAGAACCATATAAACTATAGAAAATTGTAACTTTTGAACGGAAACGCCTAGGGATTTGAAATTTTCTGGATAGGTGTGGATCTCGAATGTCGTGATGACTTTTATCTATGAGCAAAATTATACTAGGGGTTCCGAGAATATGGTCGTTTGAAATTTAGTTTTCTCGATCATTTCAAAACTACAGATTCGATCGTGACGAAATTTTGTATTTTAATGGAAGATGGTATATTCAAGCTACATTTTTCCCAGATAGCATGACAAGAACCATAGAAACAATAGAAAAATTATAACTTTCGTACGGAAAGGCCTAGGAACTTGAAATTTTTAGGGTAGGTTCGGATCACGAAGAAAATTCTATCGAATAATCGAAAAAGAATCACCTCGAGCACTGACGTGAAGTCTGGAGTTTTGGCTTATTTTGAAAATTTTTTCGAGAGCTGTCAAAATTTTTTTTTATTTTTCTCCAAAACTGGAAAATGCGAATCTACCTACAAGGTGGATGAACGAGCGCTCGAAAGCTCCCGACTTCACGGCAGTGCTTTTCAAAATTTTTTTCCTGATTATTTCGAAACTACTGATTGGAAATTTGGCACATAGGTGAAGAATGATGTATTCAAACTAATTGAAGTCTGTCCGTCCGGCTGTCCATCCGTATACACAATAACTCTCGAACGGAACGACCTAGGAGCTTAAAATTTTCAGGGCTAAATTCAACTAGGGTTTCCGTCAATATGGTCGTTTGAAAATTAGTTTTCTTGGTTATTTAAAAACTACGGATTCGAAATTTTGTATCTCAATGCAGAATGATATATTCGAGCGCTCAAAAGCACCTGAAATCAAGGCAGTGCTTTTCGAATTTCTCCCGAGAACGACCCCAAAATCCCGACATTTTCAAATTTTCTCCAGATATTTTGAAATTCCGGTCTAGCAACCCTAAAGCCTGGTTTGCATTAGGAGAGTATTTTAGTCGAGTAGCGAGTGATTTAGTAACTAAACGTGTCTGAACGATGAAAATTTAGTCGAGTAGTTAGGCAAGTAATTTAGTCGAGTCGATCCATTCTACTGTATTTTCAACGGGCGCGTAGCACCCCCACCGCGCGTCCGAGATCACTGGCTTGCCGGCTCGCTACTCGCTACTCGACTAAAATACTCTCCTAATGCGAACCAGGCTTAAGCGCAGGCTCAAAAGTTGATATATCATTCGTAAGTATACTAAATGGGGTATTTTTTGCTGAAAATAAAACATGTCCATAATCAATAATTCTTCATCGATAGAACCATAGGAAAAATATGACTGCAGAATCTTAATATGCATTCCTTACCATGCCCACAATAAGAATTTTTTTGGCAAACAGAAATTGTTATCTTATGGAATATTTGATCATAAATGATGGTTGGTGGTGTAAGGATCAAAGGGCGTGAAATTGATACTATGTCAGTTCGCCGACGTCTCGGAAATATATTTTTTATCCTCAGGACAAAGTTATCATGATTTGAAACCTTGATGAAAATTTACACATAAATAAAAGAAAAAAGATACAAGATAACAGAAAAATTACAAAAAAGATTGTCTAAAATAACTTAAACATGCAAAGAAAATCACAAGCAAACAATGTAAAAATTACTGCACTGTAAAATTTTTAAATATATATTATGGTATATATGGTAGTGACCGTATTTTGGACATCTGCAAAATGGAAACTGTGATCCGTGCTCGCACAATGTTCGGCCATTCGGCCAAAGCTGTTTTGGGGTTGGAGTTCAAAAGGGTTGGTGTCGGGTGCTTGGTGACACTAAAAAACAGTTTACCCAAGGTGTTCTTCTGAAGGACACCCTATCGTCCTCTTTTTGAATAATTTTGGAGATTCTTTTTGAAAGACCTTTAATGTATACAAGTTTATGGTAACGTAAAACTGTGCTCAGATGAAGAGATCTGGGGTTGAGAGGGCTTGAATGACTCACCTAATATTTTGTTGATGAGAGACACTGGATAGCTATTGCTCAGTAAAATTGACCTGATTTTCTTGAGGGTTTTTTCATGAAACCTACTGTCAGACATACTTAAAGCTCTGAACTTCAAACTGCGTATGATGTTAACTTTATTTATCATGGCATGATAGGAATGAAAACCTATATATCTACCAGAAAAAGTAGGGTTGTGATACCAATAAACACATAAGACATTTTCATCCATGCGTTCAACTCCCATGTCGAGGAAATTCAAAGCATTATTTGATTCTAATTCTATGGTGAATTGTAGTTCAGGATGGAATAAATTGATAGTGTTTAACACAAGTGTTTCGGTGTTATGAGGTATCGAAATAAATATGTCATCAATGTTACGCTTATAAATGGGTACCTTGAAAGGCAACCGAGGGAGACAAACATCTTGAAGCTCCTTGAAGGTATAAAAATCAAATGTGCGGTCAGATACCATATTCCAATTTTCTTCAATGATCTGCAGAGCTAAATCAGTTGGTGTGCTGGTATAAAGTGATACCACACCAAGTGATAACCAACTGTGGTTAGGTGGTAATTTGGTTTTATTGATTGAATTGAATAATGAAATGAAAAGAGTTCCGGGCAAAATATTCATCTTTAATAAATATAGGCTTCAAAAAATCAGCAATGAATTTCGACAACCCGTAAATACGAGATCCAACAAAACTCAAAATAGGTCTCAGAGGAATGGCCGTTTTATATATCTTGGGCAGAAAATATATCTTAAGAAAAATGCCATCATTACAGGTCAACTTCTTTGCAACAGTCTGCGGTATTAGGTCTTTGTTAAGCAGAATTTTGACGAATCTGTTGTCTTTGTTTTGGACGCCAACAGTTGGATCAGTTTCTAATTTTTCGTAGGTCTGTGAATCATCAAGAAGTTCTGTACATTTCTTGAGATATTCATCTCTGCTTATTACGACCGTGGCGCTTTCTTTATCAACTCTTGAAATAACTAACTTACTATATGCATTCCCGATACAAGGAGGGACTGAAAGATTTAGAGTAGTGGTTCGAATTCCTAGGCCTTTCAGTTCGAAAGTTATAATTTTCGATGGTTTCTATGGTTCTGGTCATGCGATCTGGACAAAATGCTAAATAGCTAAAATATATCATTATCATTCTCCATTAAAATACTGAATTTCATCACGATCGAATCCGTAGTTTTGAAATTATCAAGAAAACTAAATTTCGAACGAGCATATTTGCGGAACCCCTAGTCTGCTCATTGGTGAACGTGACTGCGACATTCGAGATCTAAACCTACGTTGAAAATCCCTAGACCTTTCCGTTCGAAAGTTATAATTTTCTATGATTTCGATGGTTCTAGACAAAATTTTGAATGTAGCTTGAACACGTCATTTTCCATCTGTGTGCAAAATTTCACCCCGATCGAATCATTAGTTTCGGAGTAATTAGGACAACAAAATTTCGAACAGCCTTATTTACGGAACCCCTCGAATTTTGCCCAATATTGAACTCAACCGCGGCATTCGAGATTCGAACCTACCCTGAAAATTTCAAGTTTCTAGGACGCTTCGTTCGAGAGTTATCGTGTATACGGACGGACAGACTCGAGTTTTTCTACGGATTCTTCATCAGTGAGTCGATTGAGACCATTTTCGGCTCAAAATTCGAAAAATAGAGACATCGTGACGAAATGATAAGGCCCTAGTGTAAGTAGAACGAGCGCTCAAAAATATCTTAAAATATATTCAAAAGTTTTTGAATTTCTGCAAATACAACAGTAATAAAAAAGTAATCCACAATGAGTAGATAAAGGTTGCACAAAAAATATATCAATATAAAACAAAATCAAGTCACAAATAATCCCTGGCCGGAATGGTCGACAAAAATCACAAACATCGCATCATTTGGAAGGTAAGTCAAGTCACCAAGAAGCTTTTCCATTTTTGAACGAGGAGAAGTTTTGAAGATACTTAGGTTAGGTATAAGATTTTATGCTACTGGTTCCAAAACACTGAACGATCTATTTTGATTCAGAAGCATGTGGAACAATAAATTTATCCCCATCGCGTGTAAGGTACCGGTGCTCTGGTTTGGTGAGCTTTTCGCCTCTTTGTATTGGTGCAGTACTAGTAGCTTGTAGATAAGCTGTCTTTTGTTGTATATATCTATATTAATAAAAGAGGATCTATGATTTACCTATGTCCGAGCATCACATTCAAACGACTGCACCAAATTCGATCATTCTTTTTCAGCTGTGTTCATTATTATCAGGACAAGGTTCATACAACGAAATATTTCCCAAAAAATCGTACGTAAAAGCGAAAGCGAAAACCAATCGAACAATCATAGATTACTCATAATTTCAAGAGGATTTTGACACTTAGACAAAAAGTGAAGTTTATCGTGTTTCAAGAAATTGTTTATAGTTTTATCGCTGTGTTTGATATATATCGTTGTGTTGTGGGATAGTTAATGTGATTGATAAAATGCCATCAGAGAGGCGTCCAAATATTGGTCGGCGGAAGCGTGACTCAAGACGAGTTTGTAATGATCGAGACAATGAGTCTGAAGAAGAGCGTAGGCAGCGAGTGGAATCTGCCCCAGCTCCGGAAGAATCGATATTATCTATCTCAGGCGAGATACAACAAAATAAAGATTTCAATGAAATGATCAACTTTGAGCGTTTGGCATTCCGATATATGATCCCACAGTCGGTCATGCATGAATATATTGGTGTCTTTTGGAAATATGAGCACTATTTGTCAATACTGCAATGCTCTGAGATATCGGAACGAACAGCCAGGATTATGTTGTTTGAATGGAAAAATCAAATTGCCACAAAACAAAGTTATGGGAACTCAAATTATTAGTCCAAATCCTAGCCGGGTCTGCTAGTAACTTGATAATTCCAGGTCTCTCTCTCTCTCTCTCTCTCTCTCTCTCTCTCTCTCTCTCTCTCTTCTCTCTCTCTCTCTCTCTCTCTCTCTCTCTCTCTCAATTTCCAATGCCAAGTGCTAGCCATAATTGAAAACGGTCCTTCTAACTTACCTAAATATAAGATTTTACAAGGCTTTATAATGACTTGACTCCAAATTATTCATTCGTTGATTAACATGGTTATAGAAAACAAACACGGAACAAAGTACAGTACAGTACGAGGCTTTTTCTTTCTTTTTCCTCAAATTGTCCCAGGATTTCGGACTACCTTCTTCAAACGGGGTCCAAGGGGCGGAGCCATTTCGGCCTGCAAGCGAGTAAAATAACGATATGAAGGTTCATGTGAAATTTTGTAAGGATCGTAGGACTAGAAGAATTAAAAGAAATCCTTTTGAAAACTTCGGTATCTCAGAAAGTATTCGCCATATCTCGCTGAAATTGCTGTATACATAATATATGGGGCATCGATAAAATAACTGATATAAATATTCAGGTTTATAGCTGTTCCACATGAAAAGAAAATAGAGTTTTTCTGATCTAGGGTTGAGAATTCTGTGTGATTCCATATCTTGGAGAGTCGATTTTATAAAAAGACAGTATTAGTCACCCCGGCGGCCAATTTGGTTCACAAAATCTGTGGTTCGAGTGTCTCGTTAGAGATGTATAGAAACCCACGTGTTAGTTCTGATCAGATTTTCTATCAGTTTTTCCGGTCGACCGAAAAATGGAGTTCGAGTTCAATTTTTCAGAAGAGTCGCTTTATTTTTTATAACCTATAAATACAATGACATGTAATTGTTCTATACTTCACGATTTCTGAATAATTCTTCTATTGTTGAGCCCGTATGACACGGTGCTGAAAATGGTACAATTTCTCAATAGAAATCTGAATGCCCTTTGTTCTGCATCGTGTAATTGGACACTGCGCAAGAACACATACATAGAAATGTGTCTGAAGATCCGATTTTCTGCTCCGTGTCATACGGACTTTAAGATTCGGTAATAGGATTATCGAAAGAACTGTTAACTAAGTGATATGAGATTTGAAAAAGTATTTACTATGTCTCATTGAAAATACACAACCAATATTTCACAGAGTTGTTAGCGCCACAACCGTGGAATAATGCGGATTATTGCGGAACTGAAACATTATCTAAAATCTAGAGTGCAAATATGGTCGACAACTACATCTTAAAATTTTTCAGGTAGGATAAGGTATAGTCGCTTCAGTGTCAGCTCATGTCAAATCAAAAAAATCATAGATTAGTTAATTTTTCACTACATTTCGAAAACTCTAATTTGTTTGACATCGCTGTCCAGTCGAATGTTTTGTCAGTTGATCTACGGTTTGATCAGTCTTTCAGAAATCTGTTCGACAAAGAGTGAATTCTTGAAATTGGTTGAGAGGAACCTAGAATATTGGCTCTTCATAATAGCGAAATACAAAACCGTTCCAACAAACATTAAATTATGGATCGCACAAAGAACCGTACAAAACACGATACAAACTACCCTTGTACCATACATTGCATGGTAAAAAGCCCCCTAATAGGTACAAACCTAGTACATATCGCACCCGTTGTAGAATAAGGAGACAATTCAAAAAAGATCCATTTTGTGTTAGTAACGGTATTGAACTCAGGAAGTAACCCTTTTCGTACGTGCAATATCGGAATAACTCTAGTTAGCCTCTCCGCCACATAAGAAACACGAAGGGAAACATTGTATAAATTGAATATTGGGTGCTAGAGTTATAATGTTCAAATGGATTGCTGCAGTGATTACGAATGTTCGGCGTGTTAAATTGAGTAAGTACACAAAAGTTTAGAACAAAACTTCGGTAAAGGAAAACAACCAAATACGATTTCCCAACAACATCAATTTTACCCTTAATCTACGACTGGTGCGATCTACATATATGGCCAAATACGTTCTAAATGAGCACGGCCGTGAAGAGAGCGGCTAAACTTGGCAGACCAAATCTCCGGAAATACCCGATCGACCAGTGACGTGCCGAAAAAATATTTCTATGTACTATTACGATAATTATAAGTTCTTTTTCGGGACTAATGGAAATAATACATTAATTATTTACCAAGATAACATTTAACATGAAATATAAATGGAAATTATTTATAATGGTGAATAATACAAGAAATGTTAAGCCGAGTGGCCGATTCTTACACAGCTCGACATTTGAAAAATTCTTTTCACATAGAAGCCGTGGTTCTAGCATCACCAGATTTTCACAGGATGTTTCTTATTGCAATACTAGTATTTCGTGAAAAAATGGTTGACTTCTCTTGGGATCCAGGGGTTGAAATTTCAACCCTTAAATTTCAAAAATTAGTTTTATATACAAGCTTTCGTTCTAGCATCACCAGATTTTCACAGGCTGTTTCTTATTGCTATATTAGTCTTTCGTGAAAAAATGGTTGACTTCTCTTGGGATCCAGGGGTTGAAATTCCAACCCTTAAACTTCAAAAATTAATTTTATATAGAAGCTTCCGTTCTAGCATCACCATATTTTCACAGGATGTTTCTTATTCCAATACTAGTATTTCGTGAAAAAATGGTTGACTTCTCTTGGGATCCAGGGGTTGAAATTTCAACCCTTACATTTAAAAAATTCTTTTCATATAGAAGCCTTCGTTCTAGCATCACCAGATTTTCACCCTATGTTTCTTATTGCAATATAAGTATTTCGTGAAGAAATGGTTGACTTCTCTTGGGATCCAGGGGTTGAAATTTCAACCCTTAAATTTCAAAAATTTGTTTTATATAGAAGCTTTCGTTCTAGCATCACCAGATTTTCACAGGCTGTTTCTTATTGCAATATTAGTCTTTCGTGAAAAAATGGTTGACTTCTCTTGGGATCCAGGGGTTGAAATTTCAACCCTTACATTTAAAAAATTCTTTTCATATAGAAGCCTTCGTTCTAGCATCACCAGATTTTCACCCTATGTTTCTTATTGCAATATAAGTATTTCGTGAAAAAATGGTTGACTTCTCTTGGGATCCAGGGGTTGAAATTTCAACCCTTACATTTAAAAAATTAGTTTTATATAGAAGCTTCCGTTCTAGCATCACCATATTTTCACAGGATGTTTCTTATTGCAATATAAGTATTTCGTGAAAAAATGGTTGACTTCTCTTGGGATCCAGGGGTTGAAATTTCAACCCTTAAATATCAAAAATTATTTTTATATAGAAGCCTTCGTTCTAGCATTACCAGATTTTCACAGGATGTTTCTTATTGCAATACTAGTATTTCGTGAAAAAATGGTTGACTTCTCTTGGGATCCAGGGGTTGAAATTTCAACCCTTAAATATCAAAAATTATTTCTATTTAGAAGCCTTCGTTCTAGCATCACCAGATTTTCACAGGATGTTTCTTATTGCAATACTAGTATTTCATGAAAAAATGGTTGACTTCTCTTGGGATCCAGGGGTTGAAATTTCAACCCTTAAATATCAAAAATTATTTTTATATAGAAGCCTTCGTTCTAGCATCACCAGATTTTCACAGGATGTTTCTTATTGCAATACTAGTATTTCGTGAAAAAATGGTTGACTTCTCTTGGGATCCAGGGGTTGGAATTTCAACCCTTAAATTTCAAAATTTGTTTTATATACAAGCTTTCGTTCTAGCATCACCAGATTTTCACAGGCTGTTTCTTATTGTCTTAATCTGTTGATGCTAGAACCGCAAATTCCATATGTAAATAAATTTTGAAAATTCCAGTGTTGAAATTTCAACCCCTGGATCCCAAGAGAAGTCAACCATTTTTTCACTAAAGACTAATATTGCAATAAGAAACATCCTGTGAAAATCTGGTGATGCTAGAACCACGGCTTCTATGTGAAAAGAATTTTTCAAATGTCGAGCTGTGTAAGAATCGGCCACTCGGCTTAACATTTCTTGTATTATTCACCATTATAAATAATTTCCATTTATATTTCATGTTAAATGTTATCTTGGTAAATAATTAATGTATTATTTCCATTAGTCCCGAAAAAGAACTTATAATTATCGTAATAGTACATAGAAATATTTTTTCGGCACGCCACTGGTCGATCGGGTATTTCCGGAGATTTGGTCTGCCAAGTTTAGCCGCTCTCTTCACGGCCGTTAAATGAGCTCATCTTCCACCCCCTTTCGAATATGTAACGGTAAACCAAACACACAACATATCAACATCAACAACATAGATCATAATATAATCAAATAAATGAACCTAAAATGTTTATGTTAGGGTTACGCTTACATTCATTGTGAATGAGCCATAAGAATGTAATGGTCTACTGAGCGAGAATTTCAATCGATACCTCGAAATTTGTGAGCCAAAACCAAATCTCGTCTTGTCCAATTACTCAAGCCATAAGATAATAATAATAATAATAACTGTTATTTATTGACCACAGTCAAAGGCCATCGACCGAAGTCCTTCAGCCCAAAGATAATTACCCAAAATTACGGTGAATCGCAATATTTTTGGACCTGATTTTGAATATTTTTTGATACTTGTATCTTGTATATTTTCGAAGAAAATGAGAACAATGACGTAAATATTTTTTCCGTCGACCATAGAATAAAAGCTCATTTGAACGCACTCGAAATCATCCATTCATGACCCCTATTAATGCATGATTTCTTGTATTAATGCATGATTATCATGACAACCGATTATAATATTATATTCAGTCGGAGCATAGATGCATCTATGTCGGAGCACGATCGAGCTGTCAAATTTATTTAGTCGCTTTCGAGCAGAATCTGATTTTATCCGTTACGCTACTACATAATGAATAACGAAGAAAATATCCCTTTGACACCGCCAGATGTGACAAAAACTGCTGACAAGCAGCAACAGCAACTTTGAGTCTGCTTCCTGAAAAGAGCCGCCATTTATATGAGAAAACCTATGCTGAATTCAGATCTTGGTGCAAGGACAAGAAGGTTCGGAACTTTACGGAAACGGTTTTGTTGGCATACTTTACGGAAACGGTTTTGTTGGCATACTTTACGGGTATTGCGGAAAAGGGGCATCTAGCAAGTTTATGGCCAAAATATTCGATGCTGAAATCAACACTAAATGTGGAAGATACTGATATAAGCAGATACCACAAACTGGTGATGTTTATTAAACGGAAAAGAGAGGGATATATCCCAAAAAATCAAAAGTTCTCGAAAAAGAACATGTGAGAGAGTTCATAGCGAATGCTCCTGATAGTGTTTTCTTGATGTCGAAGGTAAAAATAAAACTCAATTGAATCGTTATTCCAACTTATTCTCATTATCTCGTTATAGTGAAATAACTATCATTGTTTGATTTGTAGGTCGCTTTGATATTCGGAGAAGCGGGTGCATTGAGAAAAGATGAATTGTTAAGGTTGCAGAGAAAGGATGTACAAGATATGGGATCGAAATTTTTGGTGACAGTGAATTCATCGAAAACACATTCGAACAGGATATTCATTGTGGTGGATAATGATGAGCATACACTTTTAAACATAATAAAGAGATATATATTCTTGAGGCCAGCTCACACTCCACACGAAAGATTTTTCGTTTTTTATAAGAACTATAAATGCTCAACACAACCAGTTGGAATTAATACATTTTCTAAATTACCGTCAATGATTGCAAACTTTCTTAAATTAGAGCAACCACATTTGTTTTCGGCGTTCTTCTGCGTCTATTCTTTCTGACAGTGGTGCAGATTTTTCAGCCATCAAAAGACTTGGTGGTTGGAAATCAACTTCTGTTGCAGAAGGGTATGTTGAAAACTCCATTCAGAATAAAATAGAAACTGCAGAAAAATTTTTATGTCATAATAGTTCCAAAGTAAATAATGCTTCAACCTCCACTTCATCCACACGTTCCTTATCGGACATTATAGGAAATGAAATAAATGTAAACTATTCAGAATGTCACAATATTTCCTCTATGAATTTTTCGAATTGTTCTATAGGAAGCATAAATATTAATATATCGAAATGAACATAGAAATTTGTATTACGTCAAATTTGTATATCATGCAAAATAAAAATTGGTTTCCATCCAGAATTTATATTCAATTCCTGATGAGGTCGACGGAAAAATCTTGTAATCAACTCGTTTATTAATTCAGCGATTAATGGTCTCAAATATTTCGACCATTAATCGCTGTCATTAATAAGCTAGTTGATTAAATAACTATTTTCTGTCGATTTCTTAGATTAATACTATGAGAAGATAGGCTTGCGTTCAGGTATTTAAGGGGTATTAATTATCTGACGTAACATCACCGCATTCAAGATACAAGTTGACCTCGAATATCGACTGAAAGCGTTCCATTTAACGAAATTCGTTGTGCCCGAATAAAGGGTCTGAATAATTTTAACAATAAATAGAAGCGATTTTTTCTTTGGCACGAGTTCAACAGGCCCAACACCCGGTTGAACATGTCATTATGCCAAGTATTTCAGCGGTGACCTCTACTTGTTCAAGTAATGACACCAGGTCCATGCACTGGGCCGTATTCATAAAAAAAATTACGAAAAGCACTGCCGTGAAGGCAGGAGCTTTTGAGCGCTCGTATATGCACCTTGTAGGTAGATTCGCATTTTCCAGTTTTAGAAATCAATTGAAGGAATTTTTGACAGCTGTCAAAAAAATTCTGAAACTTAGGCGAAACTCCAGACTTCATGTCAGTGCTTCAGCTGACCAATTTTTTTTCGATAATTCGCTAGAATTTTCTACGTTATCTATGGTCTTGGTGATGCGATCTGGACAAAATTTTGCACGTAGTTTGAATACATTATTCCTCAGCTAGGTGCATAATTTCATTCCAATCCGATGAGTAGTTTTCGAAAAAAATATTTTGAACGGCCATATTTACGGAACCCCTAGTCTTATTTTGCTCATTGATGAACGAGACCGCGATATTCGCGATCCAAACCCACCCTGAAAATTTCAAGTTCCTAGGCCTTTCCGTTCAAAAGTTACAATTTTCTATGGTTTCTATGGTTCTAGTCATGCGATCTGGAAAAAATATCGCTTCAATATACCATTCTCGATTGAAATACAAAATATCATCTCGATCGAATCCGTAGTTTAATCCGTAGTATAATGTTGCTCATGAATGAAAGTGATCACGACATTCGACATCCACACCTATCCTGAAAATTTCAAGTCCCTAGGCGTTTCCTTTCAAAAGTTACAATTTTCTGTGGTTTCTATGGTTCTGGTCATGCGATCTGGACAAAATTTCACTTGTAGCTTGAACACCTCATTTTCCATTTGAGTGCTAAATTTCATCTCGATCAAATCTGTAGTTTTCAAGTAATCAGGGAAACAAAACTTTGAACGGCCATACTTACGGAACCCCTGGTGGAATTTGGCCCATTAACGAACTTAACCGAGGCATTCGGGAACTGAACCCACACTGAAAATTTCAAGTCCCTAGGTTGTTCCGTTCGAGAGTTATCGTGCTTACGGACGGCCGGACGGACAGACTCGAATTTTCCGACGGATTCTTCATCAGTGAGTCGAACATAGTCGATTGAGACCATTTTCGGCTCAAAATTCGAAAAATACAGACATCGTGACGAAATGATATAGCCCTCGTGTAAGTAGTACGAGCGCTCAATAAGTAGTACGAGCGCTCAAAAAGGTTATGCTTATACTTGCAAATAATGAAGAATGTCCTTTTATTCAGAGTAAAAGGAGTCCTTTATGAATAACCAAATACTTTTTTGTGAAGAATATGCTTCTACTCTATAAGTATAAGGTTTTACTCGGAATATTATGAATGCGAGCTATAAGCATAACCTTTTTGAGCGCTCGTACTACTTACACGAAGGCTATATATCATTTCGTCACGATGTCTGTATTTTTCGAATTTTGAGCCGAAAATGGTCTCAATCGACTATGTTCGACACACTGATGACGAATCCGTCGAAAAATTCGAGTCTGTCCGTCCTTGCGTCCGTAGGCACGATAACTCTCGAACGGGACAACCTAGAGACTTGAAATTTTGAGTGTAGGTTCAAATCCCAAATGCCTCGGTTAAGTTCGTTAATGGGCAGAATTCCAGGAGGGGTTTCGTAAATATGGCCGTTCAAAGTTTTGTTCCCCTGATTACTCGAAAACTACATATTCGATCGAGATGAAATTTTGCACTTGAATGGGGAATGGGGTGTTCAAGCTACATGTGGAATTTTGTCCAGATCGCATAACCAGAACCATAGAAACCATAGAAAATTGTAACTTTCGAAGGAAAACGCTTAGGGACTTGAAATTTTCAGGATAGGTGTGGATCTCGAATGTCGTGATCACGTTCATCTATGAGCAAAATTATACTAGGGGTTCCGTAAATATGGTCGTTTGAAATTTAGTTTTCTTGATAATTTCAAAACTACAGATTCGATCGTGACGACATTTTGTATAATAATGGAGAATGATATATTCAAGCTACATTTCTCCAGATCACATGACCAGAACCATAGAAAATCATAACTTCCGAACGCAAAGGCCTAGCGACTTGAAATTTTCAGGATAGGTGTGGATCTGAAATGTCGAGTTCACGTTCATCAATGAGCAGAATTATACTAGGGGTTGCGTAAATACGGTCGTTTGAAATTTTGTTTTCTCGATAATTTCGAAACTACGCATTCGATCGAGATGGAATTTTGTATTTTAATCGAGAATGATATATCAAAGCAATATTTTGTCCAGATCGCATGACCAGAACCATAGAAACCATAGAAAATTGTAACTTTTGAACAGAAAGGCCTAGGAACTTGAAATTTTCAGGGTAGATTTGGATCGCGAATGTCGCGGTCACGTTCATCAATGAGCAAAATTAGACTAGGGGTCCCGTAAATATGGCCGTTTAAACATTTTTTTTCTTATAATTTCGAAACTACTGATTGGATTGGAATGAAATTTTGCACCTAGCTGGGGAATAATGTATTCAAACTACGTGCGGAATTTTGTCCAGATCTCATCACCAAGACCATAGATAACGTAGAAAATTCTAGCGAATTATCGAAAAAAAATTGGTCACCTGAAGCACTGACATGAAATCTGGACTTTCGCCTAAGTTTGAAATTTTTTTGACAGCTGTCGAAAATACTTTCAATTGATTTCTAAAACTGGAAAATGCGAATCTACCTACAAGGTGGATGTACGAGCGCTCAAAAGCTCCTGACTTCACGGCAGTGCTTTTCGTAATTTTTTTTATGAACACGGCCCCATTGAGTGCATGCCACGTCAAGTTCGAGTTCTCATTGGTATGTATCAGCTGCATCCCTCGTGTGATCCCGCAGTGGAGGGCGGCAGAGGGGAACCCCTTTTTTCGTCTTGACTCGAGGAATTTGCTGACCTGACTGCAGATTTCAGAATAATGTGAACCATTACATGATATCATTCGCTGATAACATTTTTGCTCTCCTAGAAGTAGTCTACAACTTGTTCTGCTCAAACATAGTTCTTAGGAAATAGTTGTTGTAAAACAAGATGTTCAGTCCTGAATTCCTAAAAGAAATTATTCCGGAATACTTCCACTCGCATCAACATTCCAACCATTCCGAAAGTAATAATGGAAGATTTAAAAATGTTGCATGTCACCAAACAACATGTTTTATATTTCAGAAATGAGGTTAACGTTTCTAACAGGTTCTGTCCAAAATTCGCAAGTATAAGACACACACTTGGGAGCAATGAAATCGGCCCAACTCAAATTTGACACAATTTCAAACATGGATATCTCGCTAGCCGCTAGTCGGATATTGATGTCCTTTCTTTCAAATTTTAGGTTGAACCTCCGATAATAATGTTATCCTGAGATATTTTGGTCTTCATTTTAATTTCAGTATATACGAGGTGCAAGATTGATAAGAAGATTTTTCCTTCAACTTTGACACACCCTGTGGATACAAGGAGCCGCAGCAACGAATGGCAAAAGGAGTCAAACTGAAGTCCCATCTTTTCTGGTTAATTTGTTTTTTCAATCGTGTGTTTATCTCTATTATTACTACCTGGAGGGAAACCTTCAAACAAACTTACAAAAAGTACACATTTTTCGAGAAGGCTTAGTTTTGTTCATCAATAGGGGAGAGCGTGGTCGACAAAGAAGGAGTTTGACAGGAGCTCGGTACATTGAAGAGATTTTAGCAGAACATGTGACACCGTACGTCGAATACATTGGCGAAACCTTTATTTTTATGCACGACAATGCGAGACCACTCACTGCCAGAATTTTCAGAGACTACATTGCAGCAGTCGATTTTGATTTATGGAGTGGCCACCGTGCAGTCCTGACCTAAACCCCATTGAGAATTTGTGGGATGAACTAAAACGAAGAGTACGTGCCAGAGTTCCCTTTCCAACGTCGATCCCGGAGCTTTGTGTTGCAGTAGAGGAAGAGTGGCGAAACATCCCACAAGAAACAATAGTGAATTCAATTAGAAGTATGCCTGATCGCATGCGGGATGTTATTAGGGCGAGGGGAGGTTATACCCGATATCAAAATAATTCAGTTTTAGAAAAAACCTGTTGTTTTCAATGTTTTTTCACTGGGCTTCCAAGGTATGAGCTCAGTTTCGAAACACTGTAATTTCCGTAATAATAGAGATAAATACATGATTAAAAGAACAAAACGACCAGAAGAGATGGTACTTCAGTCCGATTCCATTTGGAATTCGTTGCTGCTGTTCCTTTTATCCACAGGGTGTGTTAAAGTTGAGGAACAAATCTTCTTTTCAATCTTGCACCCAGTATATGATGAAATTCCATTGGGAAAAAAGTATCTCAACACAACATTATCACCGATTGTTGACCTACAATTGAGAAAAAAAATTATCAAAATCCGACTAGCGGATTCCGAGAAATACTTTTTTGAAATTGTGTCGAATTTTAGGTGGGCCGATTTCATTGCAACGAAGTGTACGTTTGCAATTCTTATGCCTTGTTTACATTTGACGAGTATTTGGCCGAGACAGAGATCTTGGCCGAGTACTTGACCATCTGAACACAAGGTACAGTACTCGCCCCAGTGATGAGACGAGTGAAATGAGCGAGCGAGTGAATAGAAACTGTTTCTATTCGTTGGCCGAGAGGCAACCCCCACTACCAAGATGTACAGTACTCTAAACAGCCCGTTGTGTACCGAGTAGTTGTAAAGGGTTTTTCAATTGTTACGCTCGATGTTTGACAACAGCGTATGACGAACTCGATGGTCACACAGGTGCTTTCTTTAACATTAGTATTCAGTTAGTTTCTACATTCCGGGTACGGAGTGAAGTGCCAACCCGGCGCGTCTCCAGGTGGCGGATAGGAGGTGGCCTCTGACGATGATCTCTGGTGAGGAGGAGGTCTGCAGGGAAATAAGAGGGCTCGTTGTGCCTAGAAACTCAACTGGTAGCCCTCAATACCTTGCCGCGGACCAACTTCACCTGTCCCAGCTGTAGTGTCGTGGCTAAGGAATTGCACCAGGTTAAACGATGCCAGATAGGGCATCGAGCATACCTCGAGACCATTCTGTTATACCAACGCCTCCTGGCTGTCCGTGGTCATGTCTCGCGGGCCAGTGAGGTGGGGGGGGGGGGGGTCTTGGCTTGACCGCCCGGACCAAGAGGAAACAACCTCATCAAAAATTCTAAATCCAAGGCGGGAACCAGGCCGAAGGATGCGTGGTCAGATAGAAGACTGGCCTCTACTGGTCTCAACCTTGGAGCACCGGGGGGAACTCCATTGTATGAACCCCTTACCTCTGCACGCGGGGCTCTGCAGAGGTGGACTGATATGACCCTAGCTTCTCGTGGGACCAATTATGGATAAGAAACCGACAAAACAAATCACCACTGGAACAGGGGCGGAGTTAACCTCCGCCTCCTCATCCGGGCACCTCGCAAGAGGGAAGGTCAATCGACCAAAGAATCGGCTGCCGTTCGAGCTGCCCAAACTTGGACAACCGGGCGGCAGAGATGATCCACTGAGGAAAGGTCTCAGTGGAGCAGGAGTGCGGAAGTACCTGCGACTCCTTCATCAGGGGCTACAACCTGAGGAGGCGAGGAAGCAGGTTCTTCAACGCACAGACCCGAAGGTCACCCCAAAGGGTAAAGTCCACGGCAAAAGAGGTCCGGAGCAGATCACACCTCCGACGTTGCCTTTGCCGAAAAAGCAGAAGACGGCCGCAGCTAAAACCGGGCAAGCCACTGGTTATGCAGCTGCCGTCAAAGCAAAAAAGGCTGCAATCAGCATTGGGATAGTCCCCAAAGAATACCCCAGGACCATTCTGGAAGTCGAGCAACTATCGACTCTTGAAGACGTCCTGGTGGAAGAGATGTGTAAGTACACAGAAAGAGGGATCCACTTCACCGGCGTTCATTTCCGTAATGGAATGATGCTGGTGGATTGTGGATCCAAGAAGGCGGCGGACTGGCTCACAAGTTCAGTACCGCAACTGAAATCTTGGGAAGGACCCGAATTGGTAGCACTGAGCGGAGACGACATCCCAAGTCCTACTGTTATAAAGGTCTTCTTCCCAAGAAGTCTCGACATGGAACAGGAGAAGATCCTCCGACTTGTCGAGATTCAGAATCCCGACCTCAATGTTAGGGCTTGGAAGGTGCTGCACTTCAAAAAGAAGGCAGAGGAAGTATCCTCACGATTGGGGTGGATCCCCAATCCGAGGAAGTCATAAGGAGAGAGGGAGGCCAACTGAACTTCCGGTTCGGGAGCGTCCCAGTCTCCGGGCTAGGAAAAAAAGGTGGCCCTGAAGAAGGGTCGAAGGATGTGGAGAAGCCCTCCACATCCCAGGAACCCAGCTGCAGCACCGCCGGTACTCCTGAAGACGCAGAGGCTCCCTCTGCGTCCCAGGGTGCTGGGCAAAGTTGTGTGGTGGCTGGGGGTCCGACTACGGGCAAGGAGACCTCCTCGTGTCCCAGAGAGGGGTTCCCTCTGTGATTTGCTGCAGAGGGGCCTCGAAATTATCGAGCAGTGGTGCTTGTCAGTGGGGCTCAACATCAACCCAGCCAAGACCACAGTGGTTCCCTTTACCCGGAAAAGAAACCTTCCATCCATGAAGCCTATCTCGGTGAACGGAGATAACGTAGAATGGACTTATGAAGTCAAATATCTGGGAATTACCCTAGACAATAAGCTTCTATGGAATAAGCATGTTAAAAACACTGCTAGTAAAGCGACAAGAGCTCTAATGGCGTGCAGAAACCTATCCGGTAAAACCTGGGGCTGTAACCCTAAAATACTGCGATGGATGTATGTCATGATTGTGAGACCAATAATAACTTATGGGGCAGTAGTCTGGTCTGCTAAGACAGGGCAGACAAGCACGAGGAAAATACTCGACAAGATACAAAGGCTTGCCTGCGTTTGCATCACTGGAGCTATGAGAACGTGCCCGACAAGAGCACTTGAGGTCATCACTGATCTCACTCCATTACATCTAGTGATCAACAGAGTAGCCCATGAGGCTATCCTTAGAATATCTAGGGAAGGTACAGGGAATGAGAGAATTAAAAGTCAAGGAGCCTGGTCCTCTCTGAACAAGTACATCTCATCAGCGAACCTGCCTAGTGATGTTATGATTAAAAGAGTAAGCATTGAGAAGAACTTCAACACTATGCTATGTAAAAAGGAAGAATGGGAAAAGGAATACACTACCCAAAACTTCAAAGTGAATACCATTAAATGGTATACAGATGGTTCTAAAACCACGATGGGGGCCGGCGCTGGAGTATACGGGGCAAGAACCAAGTGTACACTATCGCTAGGCTCCTACTCGAGTGCCTTTCAGGCAGAAATACTTGCAATCGAAAGATGTATAGATATAAACCTGGAAAGAAACTATCAAGGGTGTGACATTGTGATCCACTCGGATAGTCAAGCTGCTATCAAAGCACTGAACTCCTATATCATCGACTCAAAGCTGATATGGGAGTGCCGGAGGAAACTTAATGAAGTAGGCATGAAAAATAAGGTCTCTTCAGTCTGGGTTCCTGGTCACTCAGGAATCAAAGGAAACGAAGAGGCCAATACACTTGCCAGAAAGGGAGCACAAACGCCACTTACTGGCCCAGAACCCTTCTGTGGCATAGGTAAACACACCTATAAGAAAGAGTTTTTGGAGAAGGAAGAGACCGAAAGAGAAGCACTCTGGAGGAACCTTCCAGGAATGGACCACTCTAAAAGGTTCATTCGAAACTATGAGAGTTCAAGATCCAAAAAGTATTTGGATCTCAGTAAGAACAAGTTACGTCTACTCACTGGCTTCCTCACAGGACATTGTCGCCTTAGGAAGCATGTGATGAGAATGAGCTTGACAGAAACAGACGAGTGTAGATTCTGTGGTGAAGAGGAGGAGACTCCTGTTCACCTGGTTACAGAATGCCTCGCCATTGCAAACCAGCGCAAAGAATGTCTTGGACAAGAGAATTACAGGAGGAATGAGGATCTAATCTCCTTGAAGCCCTCTCAGATACTGGAGTTCATTGGAGCTCTGGAGCTGGAGGGCGAGCTGTAGGTAGCGCATTTGCGAATACGGCTCTGATAGGGGGCACAATAGACCTTGAGGTCGCAGTGGAACGTAACCCCTTCCTAACTATTAACTATTAACTATTAACTAGTCTCTACATTTTATAATGGAGCGTTACACGAATGAGCAACGCGTCGAAATTGTTGAAAATTATTATCAAAATCAAAAATACAAAAAGATCACTATCATTCTCACAATTTGTTTTATTGCGTAACAAAGATCGAGCACTCCTAATGGAAAAGCGTCTTCACGGATTTGTTTCGCTGGGCCGAGTGACATATTCCGTAGTCGTTCAAATATGCCACTCGGCCCAGCGAAACAAATGCGTGAAGACGCTTAGTCGGTCAGTATTGTTGTTCGGCCGAGTAGCAAAACGAAATTTTCGGCCAAGAGCTCGTCTCAATGTAAACAATGCATTATGCCTTGTTCCGTTACGAAATATCCACTGTATCGGGTTTTAAGGATTCCGTGGGCAAAATAGCAAAAACGGAATTCTTATAGTATCGCCATTTTTTTCTGTCCGTAAGTACAGCCATTTTTCTAAGAGACTATTGGCCTAAAGGGTGAAGTATGCAAGGCAGGTGTCTTCTTGGAACCGCCACATAATGATGTGTTAAAATCACGAAAAACAAACTTACGTACAGTATGTAACAAAGAAATCCTAAACAGGGTTCAGACAAATGATTGCTTGTGTAGTTAGATATACTGGCCACCATATTGCTCGATGAACAACGCGCCAGTCGTGCGAGGGCGCAAAGGGATCCTGCGCTCTGCGAGTAATTTTGTTTATTTTGAGTTTTGATAAATAATATTATCAAATTTTCTTATGAGAGGCAATTCAATTTCAAAACTTGCGAACCATCCACTGCCACTGCAACGATTCAAGCTGATCCAGCTATCAATATTCCTGTGATCACAAAAGTGCTGAGACCATATCCCAAAGTTTGTAGAGGCAGAAAAATCAAAAAGAGCAGACAACCGGGCAAATTTGGTATATGTATACACAGATACACCTGAAAAAATAGAACTAGAAGAGAGATACAGACAAGAAGAAAAGGAAAAAATTGAAGATGGAAGAAGAGCCAGAGCTAGAATAATTAAACTAGTTAGTCGGTAGATTAATTCAGTTCAAAAGAAAAAGATAACTGAAAAAACTGAAATCTATAAAGTTTCAGAGGAATCTGAAGAGTCGCAAATAACCTTGAGAGAATATTGTACTCCTCCAGCACGGAAATTTAAGAAGATATCGAAACAAATGTGACACCCGACAATATCAGAGAGAATTGTTTCATTTTGGCAAAGTTTGAAAAGAAGAGTTCCGTATTATGTAGGAAAAGTTCTGAGTAAATATTCAGATACAGAGCTTAAGTGTCATATCTTCGGAAAAAACAAGGATCTTCATGGTCGTTTGTTTTTCCGGATATACATGTATAGAAATATATAGACATACACACTTTGTGTAACAGTGATCATGACGATGATCCTTCCTGATTTACAACCACGGTCACACTGTACCGCAAGAAAGTACAGACTTCTTAGTTTTCGAATTGATTGAAGAAGTTTCAATGTGCAATAGCTTCAGGACTATCAACCAAATGTACAACTGAGTGTAAAAGATTTTATTTTTCGTTACGTTCTGAATTTAAGTATATATTACCTGTATTTGGAAAAAAGAGAGTTTAAAAAAAATGCCCTGTAAGAAACATTCCTCATGGTGTATGAAAGTACCCCGTCTGCTGTACGAATGTACCCTAGATGTGGGGTACCTTCGTACAAAGGTCTTATCCGAGAAAAATCGCTTCAAATTCTTAACCGTTCAACATGATAGTTTCAAACTTCTATTCAGTTAACCATGATATATTCACACTTTGGTACATTAACTGGATAATTCAGTCAGTTAATAATGAAATAAATTACCGAAATATAAAAAGTTCACGAAGGGTGACCACTTTCCCCTAATGGTCATGTGTGGTACCGTTAGGTAGGTCAAAGAATGATATGTATATTTCGAAATTACTCTTTTCGTTGGTAACTTTTTAACCATCCCCCGAAAAAATGCGAGTTGCAAAACTTCACACATTCTGTCTTATCATTCAAATTGACGCATAGGAGACAAGTAACGTACGTAAATACAAGCAATAAACCACAAGATAGAAGAGAAGCTTCTGCGGTGAATAACAGTAGAACAACCTCTTACAGGGTACAGAGAGAACTTATGATGATTCCGAGAGTATCCCTTCTGATCTGGAGTATATAAGCTAGGGATTACTGGATATAGTTTACTGACGAGTCCTCCGAAACCAGCGTTGCCGATTGGTTCATAATTATCAGATTTTAACATAATTTCATTCACTTCTGATACCTTTTTCAATTTCTAACATAATTGATAATTTTAACATAATTTTCCCCCAAAGAAAGCAGCGAAAAGAAAAAATATGGTGGTTTATTCTTATTTCTAGAATAATTCTCCTATTTTTTGCATTTTTCAGTTCCACTTTTACCTGTTTGTGTATTTTTCAAGGCTATAAAAATTTTGTTCTCTCTTTTCGTTCATTTTTTTTTTTTTAGTTGTCATTGTTATGTAAAGCTTAATCAGTCAATCTAAAATTTTAACATTTCTAGTGAAATCTAAAATTTTGGCAACGTGGTAACATAATTTCTCGCCAAGCCAGCGGCAACACTGACCGAAACGCACATATACTATTATGTTTCCTGTCGGAGAGCGCCCTTAACATCTGCGATAACACCTCGCCAAGTGAATGGTGAGGGTCCGATGTCCCAGACGTGATGGTGCGGACGATAGCTTAATGTGTTCCCCAATTCATTTCCATAAGTTGTCACGCTTCATTTGTCTGGTAGTGGATGAACTACTGCACAGGCAAACGGAGCTTGGCTTCGAATGTATAGGCTATGCCGATGACATAGTCCTAAAAGTAAGAGGTAAATTTGAGGGTTCCCTCTGTGATTTGTTGCATAGGGGCCTCAAAATTATCGAGCAGTGGTGCTTGTCAGTAGGGCTCAACATCAACCCAGCCAAGACCACAGTGGTTCCCTTTACCCGGAAAAGAAACCTTCCAGCCATGAAGCCCATCTCGGTGAATGGAGATAACGTAGAATGGAATTATGAAGTCAAATATCTGGGAATTACCCTAGACAATAAGCTTCTATGGAACAAGCATGTTAAAAACACTGCTAGTATAGCGACAAAAGCTCTAATGGCGTATAGAAGCCTATCCGGTAAAACCTGGGGCTGTAACCCTAAAATACTGCGATGGATGTATGTCATGATTGTGAGACCAATAATAACTTATGGGGCAGTAGTCTGGTCTGCTAAGACAGGGCAGACAAGCACGAGGAAAATACATGACAAGATACGAAGGCTTGCCTGCGTTTGCATCACTGGAGCTATGAGAACGTGCCCGACAAGAGCACTTGAGGTCATCATAGATCTCACTCCATAACATCTAGTGATCAACAGGGTAGTCCATGAGGCTATCCTTAGAATATCTAGGAAAGGTACAGGGAATGAGAGAATTAAAAGTCAAGGAGCCTGGTCCTCTCTGAACAAGTACATCTCATCAGCGAACCTGCCTAGTGATGTTATGATTAAAAAAGTGAGCATTGAGAAGAACTTCAACACTATGCTATGTAAAAAGGAAGAATGGGAAAAGGAATACACTACCCAAAACTTCAAAGTGAATACCATTAAATGGTATACAGATGGTTCTAAAACCACGATGGGGGCCGGCGCTGGAGTATACGGGGCAAGAACCAAGTGTACACTATCGCTAGGCTCCTACTCGAGTGCCTTTCAGGCAGAAATACTTGCAATCGAAAGATGTATAGATATAAACCTGGAAAGAAACTATCAAGGGTGTGACATTGTGATCCACTCGGATAGTCAAGCTGCTATCAAAGCACTGAACTCCTATATCATCGACTCAAAGCTGATATGGGAGTGCCGGAGGAAACTTAATGAAGTAGGCATGAAAAATAAGGTCTCTTTAGTCTGGGTTCCTGGTCACTCAGGAATCAAAGGAAACGAAGAGGCCAATACACTTGCCAGAAAGGGAGCACAAACGCCACTTACTGGCCCAGAACCCTTCTGTGGCATAGGTAAACACACCTATAAGAAAGAGTTTTTGGAGAAGGAAGAGACCGAAAGAGAAGCACTCTGGAGGAACCTTCCAGGAATGGACCACTCTAAAAGGTTCATTCGGAACTATGAGAGTTCAAGATCCAAAAAGTATTTGGATCTCAGTAAGAACAAGTTACGTCTACTCACTGGCTTCCTCACAGGACATTGTCGCCTTAGGAAGCATATGATGAGAATGAGCTTGACAGAAACAGACGAGTGTAGATTCTGTGGTGAAGAGGAGGAGACTCCTGTTCACCTGGTTACAGAATGCCTCGCCATTGCAAACCAGCGCAAAGAATGTCTTGGACAAGAGAATTACAGGAGGAATGAGGATCTAACCTCCTTGAAGCCCTCTCAGATACTGGAGTTCATTGGAGTTCTGGAGCTGGAGGGCGAGCTGAAGGTAGCGCATTTGCAAATACGGCTCTGATGGGGGGCACAATAGACCTTGAGGTCGCAGTGGAACGTAACCCCCTTCCTAACTATTAACTACGCTCATTTACTCCCCTTTGGAATATTGAGAGCCAGGGGGTAACCCCATCCTGACTCGATCAAAATTCAAATAATTTTTTTTTTCGTAACAAAGTCGTGGCGACCGGCGTATAGATTCGACCGAAGTTGAAGGTAAATTGATGATCTACCAATTTCTAAATTGATCTTATTTCGATTTCAATCGTTTCGTGTCGAAACACCCTGTTGATAAAGAGTGAGCTTGTATGAATCCATTTGTTCCAGGAATTTATGTTTCAATCTTCATCTTCTATTGATTTTAAACTTTGGCTTCCACCGCTTGAAAATATGGAACAACGGCAAAGTAAAATAAGAAATGACAGTTAATTTCAGGCCAAACATTTTTGGCAACCTAATTTGTCTCGCCGCGCGGAAGTTGAAAGATCCAAAATAACGCACAATTATGTTTGCTACCATTCAATTTACGAAAACCCCCATTCGAAATCTAATAGGTTGTAGTGTAGTGGTTAGTTCGTGATCTTTCGATCGAAAGATCCCGGGTTCGAATCCTACGGTCGGGAAAGAAATTTTCTGACCTGGAGTACGGTTTCACTATTCACTGTTGGACAAAAGAATTAACAGTATTGTGCCTCAGGTAGCGTAAGGACACAGTAACAAAGCTTTACACAGGGGCTCCTAACTCGCACAAGCTTTGAGCTTATGAGGGATCTCACAGAGATCTAGGAGAGTCGGTATATAAACAACTAATATATAGATTAAGGGCAGTTATCAATTCGTATTATAGGGATATGCTCTTCGAGAAAAATGCTATAGATTTCATGCAAGGATTCATCATCTCAAGTCCACATGACATGGTGCAGAAATTGGTACAATTTCTCTATAGAAATATACATGGAGATTTTTCAGCATCGTGTAATGCTCGGAAAAACTGAACCTAAATATTATATCCAAGAAATATACGACGGGTTTTATTCTCAGGCATATTTCTTGTATGTGATCATGCGCAGTGTCCAATCACGCGATGCAGAAAAATTTCAATTAAGAAATTGTATCAATTTCTGCACCGTGTCATATGGACTCCATAACTGTACTTATACATCCATATACAGAATGGGCCCTGGAAAGGGGGCGAGATTATAGGCGCAATAAATGTATTCAGACAAAATGCTTGCAAACAAGTTTCAAATATCAAACAATAAGGCATGTCTCAAAATCTCAGTATTAGCAGAGGAATTTAAATAGGCCAGCTGATTATGCTATTGTATAGCGAGCCAAGTGTCGTGGTTCAGTGAAATTCTTAGTGATTAGTAAATATGTATTAAGTTTTTCACTAGCATTGTGATTTTTGTGCTGATATTTTTTCTTATTGTGTTTTACACTAAAGTGATGATTATTGGCTCGAACGATTTTGCCCGCATTATGCTGTATTGTGCCGTTGTTTGTTCTTCATATAATTACGTTTTTGGAGCGAAAGCCGATCTTTTAAAAAAAGAATTTATTTATTTACAACGGAAGATTATCCTATTCTAACAAAAGCTAGGAAGACATACACTTAATTATTGAATTCTTCATTCGTCTGGAGAGGTATTTATAACATATCTTATCTGTAAATGAATAACACGCGACAAACAACACCCACGTCATGCACACAGTGGTATGATCTTAATGCTTAGTAATCAAAATGTAACATGTTCATATTCAAATGGAATGCAATACAGATAAGCAATTCATCTAAGGTATACAGGGTTGGCATTATGTAATTCCTCCCCACCTTGAATAAAGGTATCACCTGTAGTAGGTGTAGCTTTACAAAAAATATCTTTTCTTAAATATTTCAAAATAGAATAAGTAATTATCAATAAAATGATTATTATAAAAACAAATAATAGGGTAAATCTTGAAGGCTGGAGATTCCATTGGTCCAGGTCTTCTATCTCGATATCCGGGATGTCTTCATCTTTCCGGGATTCTTCATTTGTGGAATTTGGGTTGAATAAAGTTATCTTGGGTAAAATCACGTATTTTTCTTCATTGAATGTAGTAGTTGGGACGATTTCTTTTCTCGTGTTGCTTACAGCACATTTGGTTCGTAGAATTGTTATAGGAGGCACAAAATAATGTCTTGTTTGCTGAAGACATTTTTCTAAAACATTTTTGTTTTCGATGGTAGGATATTTCCATCTTCTAATAATTTTAAATCTGGGGAAAGTACCGTTGTCGTTCTTGGACAGTTTTCGGTGTGGTTTTTCAAAATATTTCGAAGGCATGCTGGTGATTCAGCTAAGGTGTCTTGATCGCATAGATAATCATCCTCCACTGGATGGCAAAATTTCGTTGACCATTTCAGGGTTTCTTCTTGTGAGAGTAAATAGGGATCGGTATATGGAAGGGATAAATTGTTTTGTGGTAGATAGTAAAACTTGTATAAATCATAACTTTCTTCGTATACCGTTGGGATTGATATTAAAAATAGTAATGCTTTCTTTTTGAAAATTACTTTCGTATGACATATCTGATAATAATCTTTCAGATGATGTAAAGGTATTATCGTCACATTTTTTATTAATTCAAGAAATTTTGAATAAGGTAAAATTGATTCATGTAAAAGATGTAATCTTGCAAAACTCACTGCGGTTGCAATTTCATCTAGAATATTTTTGATATCTTTGAGTTCAAATGTCAGGAGATGCATGTATTGAATCTCTTGTATTGCTGGTATAACTTGAAGCAATTTAAGGTTTTCTGACATTTTCTGAAATTTTTCAATATACTTATTTTTAAGGTCATTTACGACTGTTGCGATCTGTTTTTGATTTCTTATCAAAACTTTTTCATTTTTCTGAATACTATCGAAATAGTTTTTATATAATTCTTCATCATCGGAATCTAACGTTCCGAATAAAATCTTTGAAATCTTTCCTCCTAAGTTAATGAGTCCTCTTTTAACTCTAATTTTCTCATTCAACAATTCTTCCATGGTATTGATATTAATTTCATTAGTATGCTGTAGATACTTAAAATTGGCTGTTTGTGCAAAATTAGATTTTGACTTTTCTAATTTAATTATTTCTTTCTGATAATTAAGAATCAATTCTTCGATTTCATTTAAATCTACGTGATATATCAATTGAAGATTTTTATGTGTGACATACGCTTTTCCTAATGCGATTGGTAATATGTTGCTTTCAATTGGAATGATATCCATACATGATACGATAATTATTTCGAATAATATCGCGAGGATGACGTATAGATCCATTATCTGCAACAAAATTTTGAACTAGTTTTTTCTTTGCTTAAGAATTTTCTTATGATAAATGTGTTTATTTTTATTATCCTGAATGCGTAAATTATCAATTTCACGAGCATTAACCTTTTTATATGCTGGGTCCAATTTTCTCGTTATTGGATTTTTAATATAAGTAGGATTTTTATTTAAGGGGTGACTTTCTTTTGCTGATCGCTTTTCATTCGTTTTTTCCAAACGCGCAATATTTTTCTCTTTATTCTTTTCTAATTGATTTGCAATCTCATTAAGATTGTCTATGTAATTTTCCACGTAATCTTGAACTTGTTCGTTATGTGTACGTTCAACTGGTAAAGAGTAATTTAAATCCGCTTTAATAATTTGCATAGGTGTCATTTCTAGACTTGAATGATTCGAATTATTATAACTTAGTAAAGCTTGGGAAAGTCTGCTTGGAAAAGTTGAATTCCTACTTTCAATTGTTCGCAATTGTTCTATCAGTGTAGAATGGAATCTTTCTACTAATGCATTCGAATTGGGATTATAATTCGTAATATAGTGAATTTCAATTTTATGGATTTTACAAAAATCCTGGACTACGCCATTTTTAAATTCTAATCCATTGTCACACGTTATTTTATTAGGAATTCCGTAATGGCTAAAATACATCAATAATTTATCTACAATTTCAATTCCTGTCTTTTGTAGAAGTGGGTAACATTGACCTAATCTTGAAAAAGAATCTATTATACTCAGACAATACGTTTGATTGAATCTTATTGTATCACAATAAATGTGAGTGAAAGGTTTCGACCCAATTGGGTTTGGTCTAAATTGTAACTCAATGGGAGTTCGTTCATATTTGCTTTTTTGACATATTTCACAAGAATTTATAAAGCTTTGAACATCTTTGTTCATGTTCGGCCAATAATATTTTCGTTTTAAACTAATTATATTTTCTCGTAAACCACGATGAATAGACTTTGTCTCGTGATACTGTTGAATTCGAAGAAGTTGTTCTTCCTTATCTTCAACATCTTCTACGTATGTTCTAGAAATTTTCAAATTTAATGTTTTATAATCAAATTTATTTTGTAAAATATTTATTAGAGGTTTCTCTAATTCGGGCGAAGCAAAATATAAAGTATACGACTTTTTTGGTTGAATATATTCTTTGACAAATTTGAATAAATCAGTATCTATTGAGTTTATCATTACTCGAAATCTGAGCTTTTCTCCGAAAGGTTTAGTTTTCGTAACACTATAATTCGGGGATGATTTTAATATTATCTGCAAAGGGGCTGCATTTAAACTTCTTTCTGTATAGGGAAGTTCTAAAATAGGATTCTCAATGTTACTATGGACAGTAATATCGTCTGTCTCTAAATCAATAAAATCTTCGTTTTCATTATTATCATTATCATCATTATCATTATTATCATCGTCTGGATCCAATAGGGCCAAACATTCATCTAATTCTTCCGTAGTGATTTGATTTGCAATCGATAACAAATCATCTTCGATTCCGTTTATTTCAATATTTTCGTAATAATCTATGTCTGTGGCATTTGCCATTGAATCATTATCGATTCTGTTCGTTTCTTCGAACGTATTGATCTCTATCATTGGATCATTTTCAAATTCATTAGTATTTCCTCCGATATTCCGATTCGGTAAGGAATATACAATTATCTTTATATTAGATTCCGCAAAAATATATTTTATCATATTTGAAATAATATGCCAGTCTAATTCATCTAGACCGCATGCAATTCTGGGTAAAGCTAAGTATTTGTCATTATTATATTGACACAATTCTCTGAGATATAATATTGATTGAAAAACGGTTTCATATTTCGGTTTATGAAAATACGAATCTTTCGTGATTAAATAATAAATGTTTCGATCATTTATTTGGATCATTGCTACTTCTCCTAGTAGCTTATTTTGAGATTTTAAATTATCTATTTGACCAAATTTATTTTTAAATTGGAGCGCTATTCCTCGGTCCATGTGAAAATCACGGGAAACGCAATGTGCTAACGCATAATTCTTTGGGGCTTTAAATAAATCACCTGTTTTTTCAATTATCTTAGGGGAATCTTTAATATTTTTCAATTCATAATTTTTTTCAAAATCCTTATAAGTCAATTTATTATCTGACTCTATTATAATTCGGCTGAGAGCATCAGCATTATTTGTTGAGCCTTTCTTATAACGTATTCCGTAATCAAATTCTTTCGGAACTTCACCTTGAGATAAAACAGAGCCTATCGCAAAACCTGACGCATCAGTTGTAGGAACGAATGGCTTATCGAAATCGGTGTATCTCAATACAGGGTGATCCAATAAATTTCTTTTACATATTTCGAACGCTTCAATATATTTCGGATCATCAATATTAATTTTAGAATCTTTCTTTAAACAAGAAGTTAATGGTTTCGTTATCTTTGCGAAATTAGGGATACATTTTTTATAATATCCTACGAGTCTAAGAAATGATTTCATTTCTTTAGTAGTTTTAGGAATTGGAAATTCAGTAACTGCTTTCAATACTTTTGAATTAGGAACGATTCCTTCAGGAATATTATTATCATTTGTCTTAAAAGAATGACATAAATCTGATTGAATTTTCAGATTGTCCGCTTTAAATGCTTCTAAAATATTTTGGATATCTGCTAAGTGTTGGTTGATCATATCAATTTTATGTTTTATTATATTTGAAAACTCAGGATCCATTGGAATATTTTGAGGTTTTTGGCATACTTGCTGATAGTAAAAGGGGATTTGACAATAATTATTAGTCAATAATTGATTTTTAAAATGTAAGTTAAGTCCATATTTATTCAAAAAATCTGCTCCTATAAGACCATCATAATTCTTATGGAACTTGTATACGACAAAGGGATGAAGATCATCTATTTGAAATTCGGGGAATAAAGGTATTAAAACTTTTTCATTTGCAGTTTGCTTTTTGAAACATGCAGTTAGTGTCGTAGATTCATTAAAAATATTTTTAGGGAAATTATTATACGCGAATTTTGGATCAATAAGACAAACAGAGCATCCACTATCAATTAAAAGTTTACATTTAGGATTTTGGAATTGGATATAGGGGAGTTGGTTTGTGTTATCTAACGTATTATTTAAGTCAATGAGTCGTTCATGGCACGATCTCGAAAATTTTCATTTAAATATTTACTGGAATTATTACGTTCTGGATATGAACGTTCGTTAAAATCACGTTTTTCGAATCTCGGGTCTTTCGAAGTTGACGCAATATTAGTTAATTCTTCAATCCTTATATTTGGATTGGGTTGATTATTAAAAAATTGTCTCTGGGGACTTTGGTGATATTGAGTAGCATAATTTGATCTCTTTTGGGGATAATTCCTCGTCTGAATCGACATTTTTTCAGGGGGAGATTGTATTCTTTGATTAGGATGAGGTTTGAAAACATTCTCGTTTTTACGTTCATTATTACCGAAGACTTGACGATTTGTCGGGAAATAAGTTTTCACTTGTTTTTGTTGGAAATTAATCGGTTGAGATGGGAATCTCGGTTGGGGATTATTTGGATAAAAATTTCTTTGATTATTTTGACTAGATTGGGGAAAATTTGATTGATTATTATGAGGAAAACTTCTATAATTATCAGTTGGGAAGTTTGCTCGATTATTATTTGGGAAATTATTTTTATTAGTTTGAGGGACATTCCTTTGATTTTGTTGAGGAAAATTCCTCTGATTATTTTGGTTTTTATAATGCATATAGGGTTGTTGGTAAAAGTAATAATCTTGACGAATGAAATTTACTATATCGTCATAGTTCATAATTCCATGACCTCTAAGGGCTGTTCTTAATTCGGGGTTAATATTATAGAGCAGAACTCTAGTTGCTACTCGTGACGCAATATTTTTTTCTTGATCCTTTTCAAGAATCGGTAAATTAGATAATTCGACTTGCGAATCGTATTTATTTTTTAAATCTACAATTCTTTCGAGAAAATCTAAATCATTCTCATTACGTATTCTTTGGGCATTCTGGAGATCCCAAAACAAAACTGTGAGGCTTATTTTTTCCTCAAATCTTAATTTCAAAAATTCCTTCAAGTTAAACCAGTTGTCTGTAATTCTCTCATTGGAACTTACTATTTCACTGGCATTTCCTACCAATTTACTCTTTATTATATCGATAATTGCTTCATTTAATAATGCGTCGGCAGATTGGAACCTATTATAAAATCTTTCGCAGTGATTTAAAAATCTTGCGAGATTCGCGGAATTACCATCAAATGGTACAATTGACTTTGAAAATAAATCAATTAATTTTAATCTATCGAACATATTTGGTTCTGGTGCGACTGCCATCTTATTCGTATTCGTATTCTTCCGGCCTTTAAAATGCTTTACGGAAGTAATCTTGAAAAATTATATTGTACTTAGAAAATAATTATATTCGGTTTTTTTATTTTATAAGAAACCTAGGAAAAACTCTGGTAATCGGTTTTTTGTATTAAGAAACCTAGGAAAAACTCGGTAATCGGTTTTTTATAAGAAACCTAGAGAAAACTCACACAAGTTTTACGCTCAAAACCGTGGGAAAAGATTGAAGACTTTGGACCAGGGTCAGTGACTGGGAATAAAAAAGTGTTTCTAGATAGGATTCTCACCACGTTGTTTTTCTGGAGTCGTTGTAGACGCTACCCAAACAATCAAGGCTCCAAATGGCTTTTCTCCTCGTTGTTGCTGGATTTTGCACCTTAACAGTTGAAACTGAAAGTTTTTGGAAGTTCTTAGCGCGGCGATAACTACGATTTCACGCTCGAAGTTTCGAAACACAGTTCTTCACGAAAACCGGCACAATCCCATACCTCGTCGCCAATTACGTTTTTGGAGCGAAAGCCGATCTTTTAAAAAAAGAATTTATTTATTTACAACGGAAGATTATCCTATTCTAACAAAAGCTAGGAAGACATACACTTAATTATTGAATTCTTCATTCGTCTGGAGAGGTATTTATAACATATCTTATCTGTAAATGAATAACACGCGACAAACAACACCCACGTCATGCACACAGTGGTATGATCTTAATGCTTAGTAATCAAAATGTAACATGTTCATATTCAAATGGAATGCAATACAGATAAGCAATTCATCTAAGGTATACAGGGTTGGCATTATGTAATTATATATGTACAGCCCATCCTGTATGGGCTTTGGAAAACGAAACAGGCGAGATTACAAATATCAAACAATGTAGCAAGTCTTAAAATCTCAGTATGAGCAGAGGAATGTAAACAGGGCACCATAAATTTTTGAGCGCTCGTACTACTTACACGAGGGCTATATCATTTCGTCACGATGTCTGTATTTTTCGAATTTTGAGCCGAAAATGGTCTCAATCGACAAGGTTCGACTCACTGATGACAAATTCGTCGAAAAATTCGAGTATGTCCATCCGGCCGGCCGTATACACGATAATTCTCGAACGGAATGTCCTAGAATTTTGAAATTTCCAGGGTAGGTTCGAATCTCGAATGCCGCGGTTAAGTTCGTTATTGGGCAAAATTCGCCGAGGGGTTCCGTAAATATGGCCGCTCGAAATTTTGTTTTCCTGATTTCTTCACTACAGATTCGATCGAGATGAAATTTTGCACTCCAATGGAAAATGAGGTGTTCAAGCTACTTGCATAATTTTGTCCAGCTCGCAGCACCAGGACCATAGAAACCATAGAAAATTGTAACTTTTGAACGGAAACGCCTAGGGACTTGAAATTTTCAGGATATGTGTGGATCTCGATTGTCGTAATCACTTTCATCTATGAGCAAAATTATACTAGGGGTTCCGTAAATATGGTCGTTTGAAATTTAGTTTTCTTGATAATTTCAAAACTACAGATTCGATCGCGACGAAATTTTGTATACTAATGGAGAATGATATATTCAAGCTACATTTCTCTAGATCGCATGACCAGAACCATAGAAACCATAGAAAATCATAACTTTCGAACGGAAAGGCCTAGGGACTTGAAATTTTCAGGATAGGTGTAGATCTGAAATATGGCGTTCACGTTTATCAATGAGCAGAATTATACTAGGGGTTCCGTTAATACGGTCATTTATTATTTTGTTTTCTCGATAATTTCGAAACTACGGATTCGATCGAGATAAAATTTTGTATTTTAAACGAGAATGATATATTAATGCAACATTTTGTCCAGATCGCATAACCAGAACCATAGAAACCATAGAAAATTGTAACTTCCGAAGGGAAAGGCCTAGGAACTTGAAATTTTCAGGGTGGGTTTGGATCGCGAATTTCACGGTCACGTTCATCAATGAGCAAAATTAGACAAGGTGTTCCGTAAATACGGTTGTTTGAAATTTTGTCCTGATAATTTCGAAACTACTGATTTGATTGGAATGAAATCTTGCACCTAGCTGAGGAATAATGTATTCAAACTACGTGCGAAATTTTGTCCAGATCGCATCACCAAGACCATAGATACCGTAGAAAATTCTAGCTGATTATCGAAAAAAAATTGGTCAGCTGAAGCACTGACAAAGTCTGGAGTTTCGTCTAAATTTGAGAATTTTTTTTACAGCTGTCGAAAACTCCTTCAATTGATTTCTAAAACTGGAAAATGCGAATCTACTTACAAGGTGGATGTACGAGCGCTCAAAAGCTCCTGACTTCACGGCAGTGCTTTTCGTAATTTTTTTTTGTATGATACAAGAACATTGATAACACCCACAGCAAAAACTCAGTCTACTCGTGTAAATGTAGTGGTTTTGGATTGGTTTACAGAATGAGTCTTTTTGAGCGCTCGTTCTACTTACACGAAGGCTATATCATTTCGTCAAGATGTCTATATTTTTCGAATTTTGAGCCGAAAATGGTCTCTATCGACAAGGTTCGACTCACTGGTGACGAATCCGTCGAAATTTTCGAGTCTGTCCGTTCGTCCATCCGGCCGTAAGCACGATAACTCTCGAATGGAACAACCTAGAGACTCGAAATATTCAATGTGGGTTCAGTTCCCAAATGCCGCGTTTAAGTTCGTTAATGGGCAGAATTCCACCAGGTGTTCCGTAAATATGGCCGTTCGAAATTATGTTCCCCTGATTACTTCGAAACTACAGATTCGATCGAGATGAAATTCTGCACTCAAATGGAGAATGACGTGTTCAAGCTACATGCAAAATGTCCAGATCGCAAGACTAGAACCATAGAAACCATAAAAAATTCTAACTTTCGAACGGAAAGGCCTAGGTACTTGAAATTTTCAGAATCTCGAATGTCGCGGTCACGTTCATCAATGAGTAAAAATAGACTAGGGGTTCCGTAAATATGGTTCGGATAGGTTCGGATCGCGAATTTCGCGGTCACGTTTATCAATGAGCAAAATTAGACTAGGAATTCCGTAAATATGGCCGTTCAAAATATTTTTGTCCTGATAATTTCGAAACTACTGATTGAATTGCAATGAAATTCAGCACATAGAGGAAGATTAATGTTTTCAAACTACGTGCGAAATTTTGTCCAGATCGCATCAACAAGAAAATTCTGGCGGATTATCGAAAAAAAAAATTGGTCACTTAAAGCACTGACGTGAAGATTGGAGTTTCGCTTTAGTTTGAAAATTTTTTTGACTTCTATAAAAATGTCTTCAATCGGTTTCTAAAACTGGAAAATGCGAATCTACCTACAAGGTTGTTGAACTATCGCTCAAGAGCTCCTGACTTCACGGCAGTGCTTTTCATCAATTTTTTTTGGTTGTGTTTGTTCTTCTATCAACAATAAAAATATGAAAGTTTATTGAACTTCTGCTTTAGGAACAGTAAAACAAAACAATATCAAGAGCCATGTTTCGACATCCTTCGATGACGAAGTATCATCGAAACTACAGAATAAATGTGTAAAATTTGATTGATTCACACAGCATGCTCGAGGGAAAAATCAATTTATTCAAAATTTGTGTACTTCGACAACGAACCAAATGAAAATAAATTTCCTGTGAAGCCAGAGGAAAATGGATGGATCGTTTTTTGAGAAATAAAAAAACTGAAAACCTTCTATCAATTTCTTTGCGCGCTTTTTTCTATGAATCGGAGCGTTATCACTTTGCCCAAATATCTGTAATTTTAGAATTTTGAGCCATGAATGTTGTTAAACTACTCACATTTGAACAATTTGTGGTTAAATTAAATTAAAATCCATCCAGAATTTCAGTTGATCTTGTTCACCTGATTATACTATCGTATGCGAGACACGTGTCGGGGTTTAGTGACCTTATTGATCAGTAAATATGTACCTACTAAGTTTTTCACTAGCATTGTGATTTTTGTGATGATATTTTTTCTAATTGTGTTTTACACTAAATTGATGATTTTTGGCTCAAACGATTTTGACGGCATTATTCTGTATTGCCGTTGATTGTTTTATTTCTCTACATCGATAAGTCAGGATTACTCATGATTTTATGGGGATTATGTTTCCCGGGGCTAACTCGACGCTTAGCAGTTTTTTATGAAATTATTAAAATTCCGGGGTTAAAAATACTAACCTGCTTATGAATTGATTTTTTTAATGGGATAATCGCATTTAAGGACAAAAACTAAAACCAAAATTTTCGAAATTGTAATGCTAGGACAAGTCGTCCTATTATATCTAATTCCGTAGGAATTAGAATCTGACAAAATTCCGTCAAACAGTCTACTCGCCACTGAAAGCTGAAAACAGTATGCCAACTGAGGATGTGCAAAAAGTATCTATCCAAGGAAAAGTATCGAATACTCTACGGAAATTACAGTATCGGATACCCCAATTTGAAAACAAAGGATAATTAGATACTTGCTATATACTCAAGATTATTTTTCCACATCTATTCTCAGTGAGAGAGTTTTTTCTAAAACTGGTCAGATTGTATCGGATAGAAGATCACGATTGAAATCTGATAGAGTACAAAAAATTGTATTTTTAAATGGAAATCAACTTTTTATTTAATAATGATAATTTTGATGATATGAATAAAATAATTTATTGTTTTTCGAAGAAATATTTTTTTAGTTTTGTTTCATGTTTGTTTTTGAGAAAATTCTATTCTTTTTCGTTTCTTATGTGAATTCATATGGGTCTGTAATGTTTATACATATTTATATTTTCAGAAGTAAATTTCATATTTTCCTCGTTGTTTCTCATATTCTATTTTTCAATCCTAACTTTTACGTGTGGCATCGTGTTTTTGTAAGTATAAATTTGGATACCAAATATTCAACGAAAGTATCCGATTCTTAATACTTCAGTATTCGATACTATCTACTATCGGATACTCAAAAGTAGCCAAGTTGCACATCCTTAAAGCCAACTGCAAATTCCACACCGCTTGTAGCTAGCTTTGGAATGAAGCAGACTATCGATAAGGCAACTGAGGGTGAAGGATATCCTCAGTTTGACTCGAATTAGGTAGCAGTCAAATTAATATTTTTAACACATCACAAATTGTTGAGCATACCTATTATGTTAAATGTCAGTATTCACTATGATTGAATAAGTGGCAATCAAACCTTTCAATCAGAGTTTCAAAATTTCGTGTTCGACGAAAAATAATATTTCCCACTATCTTGAACACTTGCCTGTGTTACAATTATCATCGAGTTGTGTTTGTCGTGAGGTCCAAGGTTGGTTTTCTGAGTTATTATTAACGATGAAATATCAAGAGCGGAAATTTTCGAACCGGAAAAACAGAACTGAGCCTATGATTCAAGAAAATTAGTTTTTTCCGATTTGTTTCGATAGACGCACATATTGAACAAGTCGAACTCTTCGTTGCACGGATTTCGTATTTGATCATTAGATTTGAAATTTAATGTTTTTTCCCTCATAAAAATCCGGAACAACAATTCCTAACTCGAACAATGGTAAGTATATCCACTTCACTACGTTGGAATGGATGGTCAAGTTCAAATCGATTCAACATACCTGTTATTAATAATTTTATTGGCGTTCATTTCTCCTGCTCTCGTCTTTTTTTTTCAGATAAGATTTTCGGGTACGTTAGATAAGTCTCTCGTTTATGAAATTGAAGAGGAAGAATAAATTTTGTTTCTGATCAAATCCAAAACCAATCACTACATTTAAACGGGAAAACAAAACAGAGTTTTTGCTGAGGTTTTTAGGTGCTTTTGTATCATACAAAGTTACAAAGAAATGTATGGTGCGCCTTTTACATTCCTCTGCTCATACTGAGTTTTTTTTTTGACAGATGTTACATGGTTTAATATTCGAAACTTTGTATTGCTCTTACTGAAAAGAATCTATATATGTATGTACTGAGTTTTTCATTCAATTTTAAATATTCCTTATAGGTATACGGGTCGTATTTTTGAATATGAGGTGAATTAATCTACTCAGTTATATATTCAGCGTTTTATTTTGAATTATGCAATTTCATCATTTTTTTTTGATAACTACATAGGATAGGTATAAGGTAATTCTATTCTTCGTTTAAAAAAAACGTACTTTCTGAGGATATTTCTCAGTAATTATACACTATAGAGCTTTACGGAAACACATATCAGGTTGACCCTATTCCTGATCCAATCGTTCGGTAATGTAACATCTGTCAAAGTAGTCCGGTAATAATCTTCTAGAGATAGGATCTGCGAAGGGTTTCGTAGATATAGTCATCCGATTTTTTTCTCAATTATTCGAAAAGTAAATATCCGATCGAATTGAAACTTTCTAGTAAGTTGAAAAATGACGACAAAAAGTTTAATGACAAAATTTGGTGAGGAACGTATCACCAGAAGATAAAAATTTTGGTATCTCAGAAACTATTCGCTATATTCTGCTGACATTTGGTGTCAACATGGGGCTTCGATAAAATGCTTTATTTATATTATTATTTTTATATATTTATATTTATGCAATATATTTCTTATAATTCTATGATTCCATCTTTTGAATTGTCGATTTCCAAAAATTTTCATAATCTTCGGTTCGATAATCTCGCTACTGCATCACCCTTGTCAAAACAAAATAATCATTGAATAATTAATTTTTCAATAAAAAAAAATTCACAACCCCGAATCAACTACGGTTCGATCAGTTTTTCAGAAACCAGGGTTGAGTTTGTTGAGACTCGAAGCCAAGCAGCGTTTTTCGGGTTTAATACCTGTACGGGCCAATGGTCTGGCAATGAACTCAAACAACAAACTCGCAAAAGCTCCTCACTAAAGAGGTTTTCAAATGTATAAATGAATTATCCTACTCTGAACGCATGTATCTCATGAAATATGTAGTAAAACTCACCACTTTCTCCTTGCTCCTAAGCACCCCCAATTTTCCAAATCTTACGTGGAAAGGTGAACAATTGTAACTGCCATCTGGCTGTTCCACCACCACTACATCGATAGCACCAGTAAGGGTGGCCTGATTGATATCCTTGTAGAAATCGCGAACATTAGAGATCATCCGCTCCATATAGTTCATCTTGAACGGTTTTCCGAAGTTATCCCTCGCTTGCAAAAAACTTCCCAAGAGAACGCACTTGTCTAACGCATAATTCGGAGGATCTCCGATTTATCAGGTTATCTGTGCTCTCCGAATGTACACGGTTTAAGGTTCAAATTCCGAAAACAATAGAACGCACTCTAATCAGTATTGCTCTGCTCACGACGGGAACACGTATGATTCAATCCGTCAATCGGTCGCGTTTATTAGATTTTATTCCAATAAACTGTTGGAAGGTACATGCGCAGCACACTTCAGCATCTGCAACAACAATATCGCAAATTAGAGGATAAATTTATACGTAAACATAAACAGGGAATGCTCGTGTGATAATATAAAGCGAACAAGCTGCACACCTGACTCGATTAGTTGTCGCTGTGGCTGAGGAAAACAAATTCGTTTAGGTCGCAGCCAATGGCAGTTCAGTTAAACTACACGAATGCAAGCTATCGGAAGTATGCATTCCGAAATTATCGGATAATAATAAATAATGATTCTGAGATTTCAAGTGCAAAAGGTACATTCCGCACATGTTTACACCTAGGAACTCTAAGAACTGAAATGAAACGTCTAGCCATCCCTTCAGTTCCCAGTCTCCGTTCCTTTTCACTGTTTCATTTTTACATTTAGAAAAAACGAACTGTTTGCCTGAGGCGGTAATGAGTACTGAAATGACCGTCTAAAGGTCGATCCACACTTATCCGTGACGTGACGTATCCTACCGAATCTCATGCGATGTGATAAGGGTCATTTTGAAGATAATTTATCAAATTTTTTAATCTTGAAAGTTTATTTTGATGACTTCTACCTTCTGTTAAAAAAGAACCTGTTTTTACAAATATTCTACTTGTACAGATCGATGTATTCAAACTACCTGCGAAATTTTGTCCAGATCGCATTACCAAGACCATAGATACCGTTCTAGCGAATTATCGAAAAAAAATCACCTAAAGCACTGACGTCGGGAGTTTCGCCTTAGTTTGAAAAATTTGTTGACAGCTGTCAAAAAAATTTTTAATTTGTTTCTAAAACTGGAAAATGCGAATCTACCTACAATGTGGATGAACGAGCGCTCAAAAGCTCCTGACTTCAGGATGGTGCTTTTTATAATTTTTTGAATGTACATTCAGGTATGTATGCAAAAGACTTTCCTGGAAAGTTTTCGAAAAAAAATCAATATTTTTGCGTGTAATCCAATCCATCCGAGGCGGATAATTTGAACTTACTTCAACAATTACTGTCGATAAAAAAGAAAAAATTGAAAATTGATATATCAGAAAGTTGTTCTCATCGCTTTCTTAATTTGATTTTAATCCATCACCTTTCAAATTGGATATATGTTCATGTATATTCGATGATTATAGATTAGAATCAAATTAACAAATCGATGGCTAATGAGAACAACTTTTTGATATTGAAAGAAAATTCAATTTTTTTCTTCTTCATCGCCAGTAATTATTGAAGAAAGTTCGAATTATCCGCCTGGGATGGATTGGATTACACGGAAAAATATTCGTCAAAAACGTTCGTTTCATTTGAACAATTATTGTGAAGCAATGAAAGTAGTGTACACCACTACTGTACTGTATTGTACTGTAAATAGAGTACTAACATAAGAAGACCCAACTATAAATACTATTCAGAATTTGATTTGTTGGCTTGCTTCATTAGTCTACCTAGAACAAAGTTTCTTGTTTCATTATTTTGAATTGAAAACTTCAGATAGACAACCAATATATGTTCCAGTCAACTATTCAGAATGTTTGGTTTACCGATACATTTCCGAAAGGGGGTAAAAGAAGAGATCCTTTTGAACCAAAGACTATTAAGCCTGCTACACACACGCATGCAAGTCGGCCAACTTGGCATGTCAAGCAAAGTCGACTATGAGGACTGTACCCAATCGGCTTTGTCCGAATACCGACAAGCCAAACTTCTGGCTCCAACTTCCGCTACACACGCTCATGCAAGTCCCTCAATTTAGTCTGTTCAAGCCAAGTTGTCCGACTTGCATGCGTGTGTGTAGCAGGCTTTATACAAAATGTCACACCTTTCGATATTTTCCGAATTTCACCAAACTCGTTTACTTCCATCCGAGTTATGATAAAATGATTGTGATACAAGTTTATTGTCTTAAACAAACAATTGGTTAGACTAAAGCCTGCTACACACACGCATGCAAGTCAGCCAACTTGGCTTGAACAGAATAAATTGAGAGACTTGTATAGTTCATTTAAGAATTATTGACATCGAAGCAGGCCTTGAACGTCCAGTCGAGGCTTTATCTCTGGTTACAAAAAGTTACTGTTCATCATAGAAATGAAACATAAATATAACCTAGAAAAGTGTTGAGTAAACGAATTATTGAATAATTAAGCCGGAATATTTCGACTGCAGTTTAAACATGGGAATTCAGATTTGAACGCGCAAAAATATCGTGGAATGCTTATATATGAAATTCTCTGAACCTATCGTTCATATAAAAGTCAACAAAGGAAAATTGAAGATCATTCGAATGAATATTTAGTTTCACTCAGGACCATACAAATTATTGGTATTGGAAATATTACAAAATTCTAACCATATAACTATAAAGTCTAGTTCGCATTAGGAGAGTATTTTAGTCGAGTAGCGAGTGATTTAGTAACTAAACGTGTCTGAACGATGAGAATTTAGTCGAGTAGTTAGGCAAGTAATTTAGTCGAGTCGATCCATTCTACTGTATTTTCAACGGACGAGTAGCCCCCCCACCACGCGTCCGAGATCACTGGCTTGCCGGCTCAACAAGTGCGAACCCGAATATTTAGTAGAGTTCATTAGTAGCCTCTATCAGTAGCCGCTAATATGACGTCCCGCTGGAGCGAAGATACAACTTTAAAATTTATTTCGAAGTATCTAGAACATGAATGTTTGTGGAACATCAAGTCCACGCAGTATAAAAACAGGCAGTCGAAACAATCTGCATATTTGGACATCGAAAAAACAGTGGACATTTCTGGATTTGGTGAAAGGGAAATAAAAATGAAAATCAAAAATATCAGGTATAAATTCCTTTAATGATTCATATATTGCTTCACAAACTTCGATGATGAATCCAGAAATAGTTGATTTTCCGATTCTAAATATAAGTGTGAGTGTCCTTAAACTGCATCCAGTAGCAAGAAAGTATAGAACTACTTGTAATTTAGTAATTGCAGGAATTGCGCTTCTTGAAAGAGTATCTTTACGCTGAATTTGAGACTGTATTTTCATCAACAGAAAATGCACACAACTTTCCGACATTCTGAAACTATCGAAGTATTCTTTGGGATCTTCCAATGCTAATTCTCTTAGAAGACAATTAGTAGCTCCTAGTTTTTCTCTTCTTTCGATCCATTTTCGTACCCATAGCTTCTTCTTATTAATTACACAAATTTTCCTCATCAACCTCTTCTAAAATAGCCGACACGATTAGCTTAATCACTTTGTTTATTTTAATTCGTTGTTGTTCATCTTGCAAATCACACTACTACCTAACCTCACTTGTGAACTGTCAACTGTACTAAAAGCAAAGTGCGAACGATTTTCGGACAGTAGCGGGTTTAGTCACTCGCTACTCGACTAAAATACTCTCCTAATGCGAACTAGACTTAAAAGTTCCATTTTATGTCAGGATTCAAGAAGGATAATTAATGGAATTCTAGCAAGTAGCTCGTGGTGCAACAGAAAAATATTTTTTGATACTTCGCAAGCACAGGGCCAAGAGAATGGATTGGAAAAAACGTTATATGTATTAAGAAATAGGAGAGAACTAAAAATTAAGAATCTATGTAGTACATGAAGAATTTTGACATGAAATTTGTACCGTAACTTTCAATATATAAACCAATTTGTGAATTATTTATTGCTCGGTGTTGAATACTTTGAGAAAGTCAATTTTTATTTCCATTCATCAAAACTGTCCATGAATTATTGAAAATATTATAATTGATGAGCAATTTTACAATCATTCAGTATACTTTTGAATTGGGAACAATATAGCATGTGTTCAATTTCAGTATGAGCAGAGGGAATGTGAACAGGGTACCATACAGTATAAGTATAATAAATAAACTTGAAATATCTATGAATAATACAAGAGCAAATATAAAATCTCATTGAAAACTTTGTTTCCACGAAGTGTAGTGATTTGGATGTGTTTATTGAATAAACTGACATAACCTTATTGATGGGCATCCTTTTGCAGGGAAAGTTTCAATAACCCATTTATGAAATAATTCACCATTCATAGTAATCCTTATCATTAATACCACTGTCAAGAATTTGATCACATCCAGGTGAAAATCCATTCATTGTTCCAGCATTCAAAATAGTGCACCTCCTGCCTTTACCCTTGAATATACTCGGCATACCTTTTGGATTATTTTCTAGTGTCCACTGACGAATTTGAATACCGTTTTCGAATATCCAAATTTCATCTAGATGAATGAATTTTACGTTTTGTTCCATGTATTCTCGGTATTTATCACAATATCGTACTATTTTTATTATATTCTGTTTATCAATAAGAATTTTCCTTCGATCAACTTTTTTGTATTTGTATCCAATTTTTTTTATGATACAATATAATGTTGACTTTGATCGATTGAAATCTAGGTGCTCTTTGGCCATTTCGAAAAGGATTGTTTTTATTTCTAGCAAAAACAAAGTCATTCAATGTCTCTTTGAAGGAATAATCGTATCGCACAGGTTTTCTTCCACTGCTAATTCCAGGCTGTAATAACATGAATATATTCTACGGACAGTGCTTGGTGAAATCTAAAAATTTAAGAGACATTGATCAATCAGAATACACTTCGAGTGGGTGAATAACAGTTTACCTGAACTTGATAAATGCTAGCGGAAATATATGCCAAATCTTTGAAAAACTCTAAGTAACACCGACAAACTGCCTGGCGTTCTCTTGTTAGGCGCGATGTATCCTGGTGAATTCCAGCCATTTTAATAGCATATAAGACAAAAAATACTCAAATTCAGAGCTAATTTTTATGATTATTCACCAATATCTTCGATAAAATCATCAAAGCAAGATCTCTATGGGTTATGTTAGTGTTATTCCTATACCAACCTGAATTCAGCAACCCAAAATATTACTGAATAGTCTATTACCAACTTAAATTCGATTTTTCACAACCTACCGAGATGTCAATAATTCTTAAACGGAGTATATAAGCGTGTGTAGCGGAAGTTCGAGCTAGAAGTTGGGCTTGTAGGTATTCGGACAAAGCCGATTGTGTACTGTCTTCATAGCCCACTTTGCTTGACATGCCAAGTTGGCCGACTTGCACGCGTGAGTGTAGCAGGCTTAACAGCTATCACATGGTCCATGACAATGTTGGCGAGAGTCGTCATGGAACATGTGATAACTGTTAATCCTGCTACACACACGCATGAAGATCGACCAACTTGGCTTGAACAGAATAAATTGAGAGACTTGTATGAGCGTGTGTAGCGGAAGTTGGAACTAGAAGTTGGGCTTGTAGGTATTCGGACAAAGCCGATTGCGTAGTCTTTATAGCAGACTTTGCTTGATATGCCAAGTTGGCCGACTTGCACGCGTGTGTAGCAGGCTTTACTCTAATCAGAAAAAATAATGGCACAGTCTCGACCAATTGGCATATGGAAGAATCATCATCTGGTAGATTATTAAACTTCTATTCTAACCACCCCATATCTCAGAAAATGGCTACCATAAAGAATCTTCCGTACAGAAATTATAAATTGAGTGACCCCATATACCATGCGCGAAACGAAGACCAGATTGAATGTTTATTGAGGAACAACAATTATCCCATGAAACTAATCAATAGAGTCTCAACAGTGGACATGCACCGAATTAATAATTCATCAAAGAGAAGAAGAAAAAATGGTGACAATGTGTATTATAGATTTCTGTTTATTCCTGATCTGTCTGCAAACGTCAATAAACTAGTAAAAATACTATACCCAACTGCCAACTCGCCTTCTATCCTCTTAAAGAAGTGGGGAACATTTTTAGCATGCTCACATATCCAACATCTGATTCACTAACATCTAATCTAGTTTAACTCAATGAAATGCAAAGGGTGCAGTGGTATCTATGCCGGTATGACAAAACAGTATTTGAAGAAGTGAAAATACCAACACTCCAATGACTGCAGAGAAATTAAAAAAAATAAAGTCCTAGCCGCCCACCACTTCGAAAATAATCATGACTTTGACTTTGAAAGTGTTAAAATATTAGATAAAGAAAGTAATTATTTCAAACGGTGTATAAGTGAGATGATACATATTTCAATAAATAATACAATAAACTTGAGAACTGATTTAGATTCACTCAGTATTGTTTACAGTAATCTACTAACAAAAATTAGGAAGAAATAAATCTGTCCGACCTGTACATTCCGCCCCCGGTCCTACATCTGTGAATAAATTTTCAAAAAAAAAGTGGTCATCAAGATGATGTCAACGCGTTTCAATCTCATTGTTTGGACTCGGGTTTTCGAGAGTAATGTATGTTCTCCTTAGTTATATGACAGGAATTAATCGAAAAGTTTTATATAAAATGACCTATGGGTTTCATGTTCACAGTGTACTACCTCAGATATCCATTTGAAAAGGTAGATTCAGGTCGTAGAACGTAAAATTTTCAGAATTTTCTTTTTGCTGGTCAATACTTTCTCGTATCTGGCTGCTTCTGTTGATAATATCTCATTGTTTATTTTTAATACCGATTGGATTTGTTTGAATGTTACGTATTGCGTTGTTAAGAGAGATTATCTTGCATTGATGCATTATTTGTATATTCATGTCAAAGTTGATACTTATGTGGTGATGAATGTTTCAGTCTCGAAAAAGATCCCCACTGTGATCGAAACGTCGACAATTCAAAAAGGATTCGTTTGGTTTGCCTAGTCCTCAAGCCCATCATTCCAATTCCATCTAAGGACACGAAGAAGATAATTATGGCATCAGATATAACAATCCAAATTTTTTTCTCATTAATTCGAAAAATATCGATCCGATCGGATTGAAACTTTGTAGTAAGTTGTAAGGTAGCGACACGAAGGTTAATGTAAAATTAAATCGTAACGATCATATCACAATAGAAGTATAAAAATTTTTTTTTTCAGAACTTCATTATCTCATACCTGGATTATACTCAGCTGTAGGGAGCAGGGGAGTGAGAAGGAAAAGGGGCAGTGGCAAAATGTAAACACTTCACTTCTCATGTCCCTACCGCTGCCACTGCCGCTGCCGTACACTCCTTAAGGCGAATTTACACGTGTCAAGTAGCTAACGCAAGTTACTAAATCAAGTAAATTTAGTTACATGCATATTATAAACCACTTGATTCGGTACTTGAGCCAGTGCTAAATTTAGTTGCTAGTGCAATTCCTTTACTTGGTGTAGTTACTTGCTTTAGCTACTTGACACGTGTAAAGCAGGTCTTACTTTCGCGGTTTTTCGTGCGGAAGTCAAAGGACCGACAGCGCTGAGGCTGCAATTTCGTCTTTCGTTGTCTGCCATCGCACAAACTGGATCGCGAGAGAAATTAAGGAGCAGGGTGTGAATACTCACCTCTGATACTGCCGCAGAAGTATTTCAGGAAATATTTCGGGCAGCGCGAGTAGCAATGGAAGTGGCTGAGTGTAATCCATTAGGTATCAGAAACTATCCGCCATATCCTGCTGAAATTGTGTCTACATGTGGGGTATCGATAAAATAAGTTATAAGGAAATTCAGCTTTCTAGCTGTTCCACGTGAAAAGCAAATTGAGTTTGTCTAGAATATTTATTCAATATAATATTAATGTTCGATTTTTATATCCCGACTGTCCTAGATCTCTGTGAGATCCCTCATAAGCTCAGAGCTTCTGCGAGTTAGGAGACCCAATTTTTCTGAAGTTCATGTGAATAAAATGACATGCAAGGTAATTTTATGTCATAATATGACAATGAACTAGTTTTGTACACAGAAACAAGGGCGCATAGGTTCCTGTTTTCACGTCAGTTCTTTCCAAGTTTTTCTTGGGTGTAGTTGAAAATTAATTTTATTGATATCCAACATGTGATGGAATCTAAATATGAAAAAAAAATGTGACCATTCAAAAGGTCCAAAATGAAGTTCTCGAATATATAACCTCAACTTTGAAAGCGAATATAAAGAAGGATTGAAATGGAAGAGTTAATCGAATTGCGAATGGTGAACAGTTCAAATAAAATGTGTGATATAAATTAAATTCTGTAAATAGTAAAGTAATTTTAAGACAAATAATTTAACCTAGGAAAACAATACTATTGAGACCAATAATATAAAAATGTATACGGTAATAGAATATGGATATGGAAATAGTATATTCCATATTCTACATGAATTTAGTTCTCATGAAAAAGTTTACTATTGTAATAATAAATAATTGAAATAATTGAATGTATAAAAATAATTTACAAATTCAATTAAATATGCGTCGTAAAATTAAAAACGCAAATTAATCAGGGTTCAAAGTTTCCTGTGGTGAATCGGCAGGTGTTTTTCAACTTCGATGGCTCATCAACTCGAACATGTTCCGCAGGATGACTCACACGTGGTATGTGCATTAACCAGAACCCCTCAAATGAATCACAAAACGGATACAATGAATATAGAAACACAATAGTATTAATAGTATTATAAAGTGCAATCACAACTGAGATGGAAGAATAATACAAATTTCACACAAATGTTTACATCCACGTCACATTGTTTCTCAAAATATCTCAACCCATACGCAAAAATATAATTCTTCTCATTTTTTAAAATAACGTCACGAGGGAACGAACCCAGCCACGAGTATATGCGTACAAACCTCTACGAGTGACGAAAAGATATAAATACATATTTATTCCACTTCTTAATTCCAAAATGATATTTAAAATTTTGTAGCTCATGAACTATTAGCAAGGAGTTGAGATCTGCGGAAAATTTTTTTCGAACGAATTACATCATACCAACAAATGATTAGAAGTAAATCATTCTTTGCTGCATAGTTTTTGTACCAATAATTTTCATTTTCAATAATTATTACCTCATTGTTTTTAGCTTCAAGGATCCAAACATTGCATTCACGGGGCAGAAGATAAATTCTCTATTGTAAATTTTGTTCAAAAAAGGAAAATTCCAGTGAAACTCAGTTCACACAACCATTAGGGACCTTTACACTTACGCTCCAGTCGCGCGCGATAGTCGCGCGCGAAAATCGCGAGAGATTTTCGCGCGCGACTGGAGCGTGTAAAAAATTGCCTTCACACTACGCCGTCGCGCGCAAATTTGGTCGAGCCATTCCAGTCGCGCGCGACTGGAGCGTGTGAAAAATTGCGTTCACACTACGCCGTCGCGCGCGAATTTGGTCGAGCCGTTCCAGTCGCGCGCGACTGGAACATTAGTGTAAATGTCCCTATTGTAATCAATCCCTTCAGAAAATATGTAAAATATACATGAACATAGGGAAGTTTACCATGCAAATGCAAACGGTATAGGAATAAGTGGTGATTTTACAGAATTTCTTGTCCCTACGTGTGATTCAAAATTCGGCAAATCGTCGTGTTCCGGAGAAAACTACGCAACTCCATATTTTTCAGGAAATGGTATTTTGGTGCAATCTGTTCGGCAACATGGTTAATAATATAGGTTTTTTGAAAAAACCCTTTTTCCTCTTTAGATAAAGAAATGAAATTTCATATATTTCAATAAGTCAAGACAAATAATATTCAAAAATCTGACTTTGAAAGTGTTTTTTGTTTCTCCTATTAAATTTTGTCAAATGGAGTTACGCAATTTTCTCCTGAAGGCGACGAAATGTAACATCTACTTGTGATACATTGCGGAGCTATTGTATATAGACTCTACTATACAATGTAGTGCCGATCAGACCGTTATTCTAGGTCAAACATTTTCTGCATTTTCAGACTTGAGCAGACATTTTTACGTAAGATTATTTCGTCAGAGCCGTTCATCTCGAAAGTGGTTTGGCAAGATGAATGACCTACAATCGCAAGAAAACTGGAATTGAAAAAGGTTCATTCGATTGCAAGAAGTGCAAATCATAATTAATATCTGCGGGTGCTTAACGTTCGATTCTCGTAGTCAAAACCGGGAAATTAACTTACGATAGCCGCTTGAGTTCCACATTTATTCGTTGAACCCGTTCAAGTGCTTCGCTGACAGAGGAAACGGTTTGATATGTGAAACATCAAATGAAAAACGTTGCAAATTGTACATCCTGATTCTTCTCAAGAATTCAGGAAATATCTCTATTGACTATTTTTGCGCCTTTTTGGTCATAAACGATCAGGCGTTGGACCCACAGGTGAAGAGTTCGAGGTCAAATTCAATTATGTCCGTCTGTCCAGTCGGTCATCCGTACACACGTGAACTCTCTAGAGTAGAGGCATAGAATTTTGAAAGTTTCAGGGTACATTCGAGATCTGAATAGGCCGGTTAAGGTCTTAAATGGATAAAATACGCCGAAGGGTTCTTATCTGTAGATATAGCTAGTTGTAGCATAACGACACGAAGGTTTATGAGACATTTTTAAGAAACGCATAACTACAAGATTTTCAAAAATTGTTTTTTAAAACTTCGGTATCTCAGGAACAATGCGCCATATCCTGCTGAAATTTCTTGTGTACATAATATAGGGCATGGATAATATGAGTTATGTGTAAAATCAGCTGTTAAGCTGTACCATATAAAAATATAATTCGGTTTCTCTGATATATTCAATATCATTCGTTGATTCCTTCTTTTGAAGTTTATCAAAATAATAATATTTGTCATACTGATAATGAACAGTGAAGGCCGATGGTCTCAATCGACAAGGTTCGACTCACTGATGACGAATCCGTCGAAAAATTCGAGTCTGATCGTCTGGCTGTATACACGTTAACTCTCGAACGGAACGACCTAGAAACTTGAAATTTTCTGGGTAGGTTTGAATCTCGAATGCCGCGGTTAAGATCTTTATTGGGCAAAATTCGACCAGGGGTTCTCGTAAATATGGCCGTTTGAAATTTTGTTCTACTGATTACTTCGTAACAACTGATTCGATTAAGGTGAAAGTTTGCACTCAGTTAGAGAATGACGTGTTACAGATACATGCAAAATTTGTCTAGATCGCATGACCAGAAATATGGTCGTTTGAAATTTAGTTTTCTTCAAAACTATGGATTCGATCGTGACGAAATTTCCAATTTTAATGGAGAATGATATATTCAAGCTACATTTTGTCCAGATCGCATGACCAGGACCTTAGAAATCATAGGAAATTATAACAATCGAACGGAAAGGCCTAGGGACTTGAAATTTTCAGGGTAGGTTTGGATCTCGAATGTCGCGGTCACGTTCATCAATGAGCAAAATTAGACTAGGGGTTCCGTAAATATGGCCGTTCAAAATATTTTTTTCCTGATAATTTTCAAACTACTGATTCAATTGGAATGAAATTTTGCACATAGATGAAGAATAATGTATTCAAACTACATACGTGGGAATTTTGTTCACATCGCTTAACCAAAACCATAGAAGTACCGTAGAAAATTCTAGCGAATTATCGAGAACAAAATTGATCACTCAGCACTGACGTGAAGTCTATAGTTTCGCCATAGTTTGAGATTTTTTTTGACAGCTGTCAAAAATTCCTTCAATTGGTTTCTAAACTGGGACTTCGAATCTACCTAGAAGGTGGATGAACGAGCACTCAAAAGCTCCCGACTTCACGGCAGTGCTTTTCTCGAATTTTTTAGAAAAATATTCCTTTCTAGAAATACATTCGGTTCTCATATGGTCAATTTCCTTCGTAGATATTGGGACACAAACAACCTTTTATTCCATGTTATATGGGAAAAAGTGCAAACAATAGTTAGCATAATTTCGCAACTTGTTTACTCCTAAGTTTAATTTTGCAAACTTCTAAGGTCACGCATCGCACGTGTTAACTGTTTCCTCATTCAAAAATATTTTCCCCACAAACAGGAGCATACAAAACATCGTATCTGATATGAATTTATTGTTGTTCTCGCGTGGAATTCTATTTTGTTGGCCTTGACTCGATCGCCGCTCTGGGGCATTTGACGTCATTTATTTGGTGGTATAGGCCAGTAGACGCGTAGTTAACACACCTCCAAAGTCTCGCCAATGGTATTCTACCAAACAACTTTCCTTTCTAGTCTACCACTGTTGCCATATTATGTATCAATATTAAAATGGATTGATTCATGTAAGTCAGGGGAGAAATCGTAGAGGATAGAAAATGCTTGCAAACAGAAATTGTTCGGGTAAACGAGTGAGTCCCATAGAAAAGGCAAGATTCAAAATAATTTGTTGTAAGGTAAGGCGTGCCTAGCCCAGGTAGTATAACGGGGCAAGAATTTGCAGCGCTATTGACGCACTTAGGCGCGTATTGATAGTCTCAAGTAGTGAGAATGTCTCAAGATGCGTCTTGAGACGCTGTCAAGATGACGTTTCCCAATTTTAGCTTGAAACCATTACTCAAGACATACCCAAGTAACGTTTTATTTTATTGATAAGCTGTCATCTTGAGATGCTGTCCCTATCTTGAGTAAATATCAACTGAGATAGGTCTTGAGAACGTCTCAAGATGTGTCTTGAGATGCTGTCAAGATGAGGTTTCTCAAGTCTGACATACCCAAGTAAAGTTTCAATATTCGCTTCTTGAGAAAGTGTCGAACTGATAACGACTCAAGTATGGGTTTATTGATAAACTGTCATCTTGAGATGTTGTCACTATCTTGAGTAAGTATCAACTGTAATAGGTCTTGAGATCTGACTATTAATACGGGCCTTAGAAACTCACGACTTTCAAATTCAAAAAACCATCTACAGCTGGCAGAGAGCAACAAACCTCTAGTCCGAAATCTTGGTGTCAATCGGAATTTGGTTTCAACACAAGTCACAGATAAATGTATCTGTTGAAAGAGACTGTGGCTGTAGGTGTATAGCAAAGATAAACTCTTGGTTTATGTTTTTTTGTCATTTCATTTATTTGGCAAAATCTGTTTTTGAGATGAAATTATAGAAAATTTCGACACATCATTTGTTCAAATTTTAGGTTTCTTGGTTCAGATTCGTCTGATGAAGAAATTATGAGACGTAAAGTTTACCGAAAAACGAATTATTGTGAAAATATGACGATACTTAATTTCGCACAATTCTGATATCGACATGAAATACATTTATTTGATGAAAATTAATGTTGAAGTTGACGATAATAGACCCATTTTTGCGAATGAAACAACAGGCGTACGTACCAGAAAAGCAATAATCCAACAAGATTGTAAATAATTATAGAATTTTGTTGTTATTTTGGTAGTTATATGTTTACGATTATTTTATTTTTTTTCATTTGATGAATAAAACATAATATCAGTGTATTCGTTTAATCAATTCTCTTTTTGCGCGGTTTTTTCTATTAAGTCGAGAGTTATCTGTTTGTCCAAATTTTCAAATTTTGAGCACATAATGGTCTCAAACGATTAGGTAGAAATAACAGATGAAGAATTCGAGGTCAAATTCAATTATGTCCGTCCGTCCAGACATTAATATTAATAGACAAGATAACCCTCGAAAGAATGGCAGAATCCGCCAGAGGGTTTCGTAGATATGGCCATCTGATTTTTTTTCTACAATCATTCTAAAAATACCAATACATAATTATTGAACATCATTTGTTCAAATTTTGGGTTTCTTGGTTCAGATTCGTCTGATGAAGAAATCATGAGACGTAAAGTTTACCGAAAAACGATTGATTGTGAAAATATGACGATACTTTATTTCGCACAATACTGATATCGACATGAAATACATTTATTTGATGAAAATTAATGTTGAAGTTGACAATATAATAGACCCATTTTTGCGAATGAAACAAGAGGCGTCCATACCAGAAAAGCAATAATCCAACATGTTGCAAGATTGGGAATAATTCTAAAATTTTGTTGTTATTTTGGTAATTATATGTGTAAAAAAACTTAAGATATTTCGTCAATTGGAATTTTGCTGACTTGAGCAGTGAATGACCGGCCAGTAAATATCACATATCCAGTGGCGTAACTACGCACGTGCAAACCGGTGCAGCGCACCGGGGCCCCCGAGCTTAGGGGGCCCCAAGCGCTGACCAGCAAACCCCGTTTGATTCGTTTCAACTATCTGAAAAAAATTTTTCAAATAAACCCTATGCGATTTTTTATATGAAATATATAAATCAGCGCATTATAATTTATGATATAACGTAAATAGTATGTATTCATTTCATTTTTCCATTAGAATTACTCAGATTACATTGAATTATTCAGAAATTACAGGAATATCATAACAAGTAGGTATTTTTCTGCCGCTCGTAGCACAGGGTGTCATAAAAAACATCTGTTACCGCTCGCTGTCCTCGCCAACCAGATTCCTAGATTGCGATGCATATTTATTTTGTATTTATCTCTTTCATCTGTTGTTTTTTTATGAATTGAAAAATAGGGTTCAAAATCGGAACAAAAATATTATGCCGCTCGTTTGTAATAAGTACTTCCCTTGCCCACAGTTCCAAAATTTATAAAGAGTTTGTGCTTGAGGCTGGTTTTTTTCTCGAAAAGGTATGTATTATTCTTGTGTATTATTTTATTCTTTATTCTGAATTGATGAAAAACCCTTCGAAAAAACTGTAGTTTCTTTGTTTCTTATTAATGAAGATCTTTTGCCCCAGCAGGTTTTTGCGAATTTTTTTTCCGCAAAGTCGTCAACAGCTTCAACATCTGGAAATCCAAGTGCGAGGCTGTGTTATACCTAATTATAAAAAGGTATTTATTATTTTTGCTCGATTTCCCGTTTTTGGAATGCTTAAAATGTTGAAATTACTAAAAGGTTTTTATAGCACATTTCATATATTTTTCTCTCATCGGGTTACTCAGGGCATCACAAGTTTTCCCTTCTAGTTCTAGCGTTGGTAAACTATTCCTAGTCCTAAAGAATTTATGCTGTTTTGAGGTTTTGTAGTTGTGTTAACTAAGTTAATTTCAATTAAGGATAAAAGAAAGAGACCTAGTGGTGCGCTTAAGCGCAAACAACGCCAGGAAAGAGAAGATGGCAGACAAAAATTACCAAAAATTGACAAATTTTTTATTCAGCCTTCTACAAGTAGGAATGACCCAGATATTTCTATTGGTAGTAACTCGAAAAATGTGAACACAGAAGTGCTCATTAGGAATAACGAGCCTGCTGAAGAAGATCTGAAAGTTTTTAACGTTAATAATACCGCCGCCGATGACGATGTCTGACGTATAAATTAATGTTAATGTTTTATTTTTATCCACAATTGAATATTTTATATGAATACATAAATTAACCATTCGATTCATTTCGTTTCATTACCTAATAACAATATTATTTATTCAAGACAATTCCTAAACTCGGCACTCGTGCTCAATGCACATACTCCTACTTACAGTAAGTATAGAGAGATAAGAACTGAACAATTCATTAGGGGGGCCCACCCATTTTTTTGCACCAGTTCCCCTGACTATCTTGTTACGCCACTGCACATATCACGGTAAATGTAGACCGACTGATGGTACCGAATATAGGTGAAATGTGGAACAGATGTTCGATGAGCTGGTTCACATTTCATATTAGATAAAATTATATAGAAGGGAATTAGTGAATTCAAGAAAGGACTTTAGTTATCGTTTCTTCATTTAAAGGTAGAATTTGTAAATAGTTGTGAATATCATTGTAATAATACAATAAATACTTTATTTATAGAGCAATACATTGGAGTTTACTTTATTCACTTAATACCAAAAAGGAGAATTGAGATATTAATCTTATATATGTTTACGATTATTTTATTTTTCTTCATTTCATGAATAAAACATAATATCAGTGTATTCGTTTAATAAATTCCCTTTTTGCGCGGTTTTTTCTATTAAGCCGAGTGTTATCTGTTTGTCCAAATTTTCAGATTTTAAGCACAGATGGTCTCAAACGATTAGGTCGAAATAACAGATGAAGAATTCGAGGTCAAATTTAATTCTGTCAGTCCGTCCGGACATTCGAAAGAATGGCAGAATCCGCCAGAGGGTCTCGTAGATATGGCCATCTGATTTTTTTTTTTCACAATAATTCTAAAAATACCTATACATACTTATTAAACCTTTGTAGTTAGTTGTAAAATAACGACACGGTCCATGTGAAGTTTCGTGAATATCTTATCACTATAAGAATAAAGAAAAAATCTTTTCAACAACTTCGATGAAGGCATGGATAATAGGAGTTATATGAAATTCAGCTCTACAGCTGTTCCACGTGAAAATAAAATTGAGTTTTTCTGATCTGGTGTGGAGAAAACTCGATATATTCCATATAATTCTATGATTCCATCATTTGAAGTATCGATAATATGAAATGACATTATTCCTCACACGGTCGGCCAGTTTGATTCACAGAATCAGTTCATTGTTTCATAATCTTTAGTTCGATAGTCTCGACAGAATCACCTCATGTCAAATAAAAATAATCATGGATTAATTTATTCTTCACAAAACAAAATTCCAGAATCCCAAATTGGTTTGACATCGCTGTCAAGCTGAACTACGATTTGTTCAGTCTTTCAGAAACCGGGGGTGAGAGTTGAAGCCAAACTGCGTTTTGCGGGTTCAGAATCTGGATGGGTGGTCACTCTGGAGATGAATTCAAACAAGCGCCTGTTTTCACTCAGTGCTTCCTAAATTTTTTAATCCGATATCAAGATTTTCACATGAAATTTTGTTTCAACATTTTGCAATCTCTTACACCAATAAGAATCCTCCCCTCTGTTAAAATTCGAGGAACGTTTCCTTATCTGATGGCCAGACAACCTTGAGAATTGGAGCTTCCGACACCATTAGTTATCACTAATACATAATACATATATAAGTTATACAAAATGAAGATTTGAGGTCAAATAAAGTGGGGCCAACCAATTTTATTTGGGGAGGTCTTTCTATGAAGTTGATATTTTTATGAATTGACATTAAATTCGAATTGTTCTGTAACCTTAAAGAACTGAATATTCTAAAGAAATATATCTACTGCAGTTGTTGGTGGACGTTTACCAACTAGAGTATGGGATAGAAGTATAGAATAGGTATCGAATGACATGATAACATCGCTTGTTTCTAATAACATCGAAATAGTGCCATCGAAATCTGACCAATGACGTTGTAGAACGGGGTTGGGTTTATCACGCGATGTGTGCAACATGAAATCGATAGAGATTACGTATTAATAAAAGGTGAGTGTGCTTGAAAACGTTTCCTTGTTGAATATTCAGTCTGGTGATGGAAAGCTACCAGAGTAACAATCCGGTATCACATTCAATACCGGTCATACCACCGTAACTGCGATCGGAGGATGCTTAGGTATGAGTATCGCATGATTACCATTTTTGATTTACGCAGTTTAGGCCAAGGAGGCGTTTCAATGTCATTCAAACAATACACTTAACGGAAATGCCAACAATAATAGCGAAATTGAAAACCCCCATTCCGAATCCTATCTTCTATCCAGGAATAATTTTGCTGGTTTTTCGCTATTGAAGAAATGATTTTTATCACTCTTTTACCAGTCTTTCAAATAACCGATACGGGAAGGTTAACCAATGTACTAACATTAGTCAACATTCTGAAAATTAATCAGGCCTTTCTTCCCGCGATCGACAGGTATCCTCTAGTTACCGTCGGGTCACCAAACGATAACCGATACATATTTATTACCGAAGAACATATTATTATTTGATTCATTATAGCTGTGAATTTCCAAAATTATCTTTAAAAAAATTCGTGAGAGCCGAGTCAGGAGTTTTTCCGCGCTTGTTTTTGTGTACCAAACCGGCCTTCAGTTTTCATTGTCAGTATGACAAATACTGTCATTTTATTTTCATTAACTTCAAAAAATGGAATATAGCGAATTGTTTCTGAGAGAGAGAGAGAGAGAAAGAGAGAGAGAGAGGTTGGCAACTTCAAATCATTGTGTTCTATGGAAAGATGTTCGCTCAATAACGCCTCCATCCGAAACTCTGCCATTAACCCCAGACTGAACATAAATGAATTCATAATTGGCATTTACAATAGCCATCAAAACGACACTGAGGTATTCCTATGAAATAATACGAGCCATTCTTTGATGGTTTCGTTATACGAATATGTTTTCCATCAATAGAACCACAGTTGGTTGGAAAAATTCTAGCGAGTATGATATTCTTGTCTAATATTCAACCATTCTTGCCACTGGCGCAGCCAGGGGGGGGGCTTTGGGGCTGCAGCCCCCCCAAAGATACAAATTCTTTGATTGAATTTAAAAAATTCATAAAATTATATGAAACCGATTCATAAACTGTTAACAAAATAAATAAATGGAAGAAGGTAATGTCGAGAACTACAGACTCAAGATTCAGTGCCAAATCTGAATGAAGTACATATACAGTTACCGAATATTTTAATGTCTGAAAATATTGTATACGTTACCAGTGGAAACGGCCACTCCGGAAAGGGAATATTTTACCTTTAAAAGATTTAAAACGTAATTAAGGACTTACGGAGCACAATGGGAACTCAGAGAATGACTGGACTTGCTCTGTTGAATATACAGGGTGTTTTTTAAGGTGAGGCTTTTTTTGGTAGGTGCTAGAACTCATCAGAAGCAATTATTTCTCCGGAAGTTGATCATATAAAATATTCAATTTGAAAAAAAGTGCAAAAAATATTGGTCATTGGTTTGTAAAATTTGGGCGAGACTGATCAAAATTCATATTGTCCTGGTTTCAGGTTAGAAAAAAATGGTCCCTTACTCTGAATAAATCTCTCTGTTAGAAGCCACCATTTGTTTGATGTGCACAAGTCTTGCCTGGCGTAATTTCGAATGGTCACATATACACTAATCTTTTGAAATGACCCTCAAAGATAGAAATCACAGAGTTTAGATCGGAAAACTCAGTCATCATACGCATCATATAAATAAATTCCCGTATACTGACTTACACAGCTGGTAATATCTGAAAATTTAAATATCAATAAGAACCTAATAAAGATCAGTGCAAGGAAATTCTCATATTTGCGGATAACTTTGATTTCGAAATACACGGCCCTGGTGAATATTTTATATGAACGATTTTTGGTATATCGACATATTGTGACGAGTTCTATTACTGATAAAAAAAGCCTCAACTTTGAAAACATCCTGTATATTATGATTCCGAATTAAATATTGACGACGTATTAGATATATTAGGAACATCTAAAAAAATTGAGAAAAGCACTGCCGTGAAGGCGGGAGCTTTTGAGCGCTCGTACATGCACCTTGTACCCTTGTAGGTAGATTCGCATTTTCCAGTTTTAGAAACCAATTGGAAAGATTTTGACAGATGTCAGAGAAAATTTCAAACTAAGGCGATAATCCAGACTTCACGTCAGTGCTTTAGAAGACCAATTTTTTTTCGATAATTCGCTAAAATTTTCTACGGTATCTATAGTCTTGGTAATGCGATCTGAAAAAAATTTCCCACATAGTTTGACTACATTATTCTTCATCTATGTGCGAAATTTCATTCCAATTTAATGAGTAGTTTCGAAATTATCAGGAAAAAAATAGTTTGAACGGCTATATTTACGGAACCCCTAGTCGAATTTTGCGCATTGATGAACATGACCACGAAATTCGCGATCCGAACCTATCCTGAAAATTTCAAGTCCCTAGGCCTTTGCGTTCATAAGTTATGATTTTCTATGGTTTCCATGGTTCTGATCATGCGATCTGAAAAAAATATAGCTCGAATATATCATTCTCAATTTGAATACAAAATGTCGTCACGATCAAATCCATAGTTTTGAAATTATAAAGAAAACTGAATTTCAAACGATCATATTAACGGAACCCTTAGTCTAATTTTGCTCATTGATGAACGTGACCACGATATTCGAGATCCACACCTATCTTGAAAATTACAAGTCCCTAGGCCTTTCCATTACAAAGTTATAATTTTCTATGGTTTCTATGGTTCTGGTCATGCGAGCTTCAACACGTAATTCCCCATCTGAGTGCGAAATTTCACCTCGATCGAATCTGTAGTTTAGAAGTAATCAAAAAAACAAAATTTCGAGCGGCCATATTTACGGAACCCAATAACAGCCTCCCCCAAAACAAAATCCTAGCTGCGCCACTGATTCTTGCGTAGTGACTGGGAACTAAAAACTATACAGATTTTTCCTGTTAAATAACCATATTCTTAGGTAGGGGAAATGTGTCTGAGACGGCATAGCTGATGAGATGGCATACAACGTGTTTCAGAGGTTGACGTTCAATTTTTGGCGCCAGTTCAATGCGTATATACTCTAGAATATGACGTGGTTAAACGTCTGCGTGGGTTCTAGTAAATTTTGTATTAGTATTTGGTCAGCGCATGCGAAGAAAGTTTATCGGGTTGCCTGAAAATTTACAGCAGCGATTGTTTTCTGTGAACAGTTGAAAAAAACGGGTCGATCGAAAAGTGCAAATGTTTTCTATCATTTCTGCATATACTTAAGTTTCAGAATAGTATGTTATTTTTCATCTTAGAATCCACCATTGTTATAAAGAAAGAAAAAAGTGCTGGTGTTTGCTTCTGGGAGAGATGGCATACGTGATATGCTGATGAGATGGCATATGTTTGCCATGTCATCCAGGCACTTTCTTAAGCCAAATAGACCTGAAACTTTTTTTTTCGAATTTCAATGATGAAAGGGCACGAGTATGGCTAAAATGAAGACTCTTCATATTCAAAGTTTTATTGTGCAGTTACTTTTCAGAGAAAATTGAAATTTGTGGTGTTCTTGAAGGAATAGTAGTAACTACATTTCATTTTATGGCAAATGTCATGAGCTATTAAATTATAATATATGGTGATTATAAAAGCAATTTTGAGGCTAACGACATATGGAATGTCGACGAATCAGTCTTTTCAACAGTACCTTCGTCATAATTTACCATGTGTGCCATCTCATCCATAGTGTTGAGGGTGAGATGGCACATGAAGCCCTTTTTTGATTTTCATGTTACACTTTCATATTATTAAAATATTCAATTTTGAATAAACAATTGAATAGACCACTATCATTTCGTCTGGTCCTAACATTTTAGAAATATTCATATTGATAGGTATAGACCCAGTTAAAAAAGTATGCCATCTCAGACACATTTCCCCTACTTACCTTCATGTATTCTTTATTAAGAACTTCAAAAATTGCCTGGCATGTTTCTGGGATTATATTGCTCAATGCTTGAGGTGATATAATTGCCGAAAACTTCAAATCCTCGTAGGATCGACCGGTTGCCAAAAATCGTAAAGTTACAGCAAGTCGACCACCTACTGATATTGCTTCCCTCATTACAGAGTCACTTCTCTCAATCAAAGGCCTAACTTTATCCAACAATACTAAGAACAGATTTTCGTCCATCCTCAGAAAATGTCTGTAATCGTCAGTACTTGATAGTCTCATTTCGTTAAGGAGCTTCATATGAGACCACTCACTTCGTTTCAATAACCACTTTTTAAATTTTAAATATGGCCGCTCAAAATAATTTTTTTCCTGATAATTTCGAAACTACTTATTGGATTGGAATGAAATTTCGCATATAGACGGAGAATGATGTATTCAAACTACGTGGGAATTGTTGTTCAGATTGCATTACCAAGACCATAGATACCGTAAAAAATTCTAGCAAATTATTGAAAAAAAAATTGGTCGCCTAAAGTCCGGATTTTCGCCTTACATATTTCGAAATTTTGCTGTCAAAATCTCTACAAGGTGGATGAACGAGCGCTCAAAAGCTCCCGACTTCACGGCAGTGCTTTTCGTCAATTTTTGCTTTCCTATATTTCAGACGCAGTTCGTTCCTGCGTGCTCGCTAGTCCGGTAATGCATAAAACCGATACATCGAGATCACAAGTGTCAGATCTTCCCTTATGCGTCTGATGTCATGAGTAAACCAGCCATTATCGGCATGTGGGGCCTGAACTCTTGGTTTCTTTCAGGGAATGACATTAGAAAATCATCAACGATGTTCTGATGAAATAAACTGAAGCGCACCTCAATCGAAACCTCAGTCTCTTCGCTGGAGAGCCTCTTCGTACTATATATCTGTTTGGATTGAAGTGCGATAATAAAGATCAAAACTATCGATAAAAATCGATCAAGATAATCCGGATATGATGAAATTTATCCGATAAAATGCAGCTTACCGGATTAAATATGGTTTTTATTTATTTTATCATCATAAGAAGGAGTTCACCTCTTCATTAAGCCCACGTTAACGGACTTTTGAAATGGGACAAGTTGATGATTTATCTTGATTTAATTATCATTTACCAAGTGTCATAGATAATATAACATTTAGTGAAAATACACTAATTGTGGTCATACCTTTACAATTCGTGGATCTACCTATAAGTGGAAAGTGGTTAGAATATGAATCTGAAATTTTTGTGATACCTACGACCTACCTCACAACCCATAGCTCGATATTAATCAATAATGTGTCGAATCTCCCCTGATCTTGGCATTGATCTTGTTGATCAATGTATTAACTCTACTGTGGTAAAACAATCGTTTTATATACAGGGTGTATATAAGTTACATATAAACTTTTTTTTTTATATATAGTTATTTGTGTTGTGAAACGAATACACTTTCGGATTACATTTTCCGAAATGGTTTACTTCATGAGTTATAACGCTCTTAAGTTTTGAAGTTCAAAAATTCAGCAAATACAAAAAAATATTATCAGAAACGGATTAAAATCAGGACCGCGTTTCAAAAAAAATTACATAAAATATGAATTCGTTTAATCGCTACTCGCTTGTAACAAGTGTACCATTTGAAAGGAAAATTGAATTCCTTAGATTGAATTATGTATTTTTTTTATGGCAAAACGGCTTTTCTCTCAGTGATGTAAAAATAATAGATTTTGAGGCTTGAAAGATAAACTAAAAAAGAGGACTTGAAATTTGAACAAAATCGGACCTCAAATTCCAAAGTTATGGCTATCGTAAATTCAGGCCGAAATCCATAAATCACCCTGTATACAGAACAAGCAACTTTTCTGATAGGCCTGGATGACCTGCATTCACCACTAGGCTATGGCCAACCACTCATGAAACACGCTGTATATCTGGAATGCCAGACAATTGAAGAATGTAGAAAGTATAGGCAGCATCTGTTAATAGGTAGGAAATTTAATCTCTTTTCAAATCAAAAGCCACTGGAGAATATGAACATAAAGTCTAGAACAGTTGAAGAATAAGGCGACCTAACATACTACTTATCACAATATGATTCCCAAGTTAAATATTCTCCAGGAAGATACTACATTGAAGCTGATTGCCTAAGCAGGAATCTAGTCCTTGAACCGAATGAAAACCTAGAGGAACAGTTAAAAGTGGTTAACACAATAATACTAGAAGATATTTTGTAGGATCAAGTTGAAAATAAATATATACAGTGCAGAAAAGACAAGTTAACAACAAAAATTACGAAAAGCACTGCCGTGAAGGCAGGAGCTTTTGAGCGCTTGTACATGCACCTTGTAGGTAGATTCGCATTTTCCAGTTTCAAAAATCAATTGAAGGAATTTTCGACAGCTGTCACAAAAATTCTGAAACTTAGGCGAAACTCCAGACTTCATGTCAGTGCTTTAGGTGACCAATTTTTTTTCGATAATTCACTAGAATTTTCTACGGTATCTATGGTCTCGGTGGTGCGATCTGGAAAAAATTTGGCACGTGGTTTGAATACATTATTCCTAAGCTAGGTGCAAAATTTCATCCCAATCCAATCAGTAGTTTCGAAATTATCAGGAAAAAAATATATTTAACAGCCATATTTACGGAACCCCTAGTCTAATTTCGCTCATTGATGAACGTGGCCGCGATATTCGCGATCCAAACCCACCCTGAAAATTTCAAGTTCCTAGGCCTTTCCGTTCGAAAGTTATGATTTTCTATGGTTCTGGTCATGTGATCTGGAGATATGTGGCTTGAATATATCATTCTCCATTAGTATACAAAATTACATCTCGATCGAATCCGTAGTTTCGAAATCATCGAGAAACCAGAATTTCAAACGACCGTATTTACGGAACCCCTAGTATAATTCTGCTCATTGATAAACGTGAACGCGACATTTCACATCCACACCTATCCTGAAAATTTCAAGTCCCTAGGCCTTTCCGTTCAAAAGTTACAATTTTCTATGGTTTCTATGGTTCTGGTCATGCGATCTGGACAAAATATTGTTTTAATATATCATTCTTGATCAAAATACAAAATTTCATCTCGATCGAATCCGTAGTTTGAAAATTATCGAGAAACCAAAATTTCAAACGACCGTATTTACGGAACCCCTAATATAATTTTGCTCATAGATGAACGTGATCATGACATTCGAGATCCACACCTATCCTGAAAATGAAATGAAAATGAAAAAGTCCCTAGGCGTTTCCGTTAAAAGTTACAATTTTCTATGGTTTCTATGGTTCTGGTCATGCGATCTGGACAAAATTTCACATGTAGCTTGAACACCTAAATCCCCATTTGAGTGCAAAATTCATCTCAATCGAATCTGTAGTTTTCAAGTTATCAGAGGAACAAAACTTTGAACGGCCATATTTACGGAACCCCTGGTGGAATTTGGCCCATTAACGAACTTAACCGAGGCATTCGGGAACTGAACCCACACTGAAAATTTCAAGTCTCTAGGTTGTTCCGTTCGAGAGTTATCGTGCTTACGGACGGCCGGACGGACGGACAGACTCAAATTTTCCGACGGATTCGTCATCAGTGAGTCGAACATAGTCGATTGAGACCATTTTTGGATCAAAATTCGAAAAATACAGACATCGTGACGAAATGATATAGCCCTCGTGTAAGTAGTACGAGCGCTCAAAAAGAAAAAATTATTATATCAGAGATATTCAGCATGGAATTCATGGAAGAATGTAGATACAAATCTAGGTCACATAGGAATTAAACAGATGCCAAGAATGATTAGCTCAGTGTATACAGCAGAAAACATGACGAAAAACACAAAAAGAACCTGTGAAAGTTGAATGCTTAATGAATAAATCAGGAGGACTAAATAAATTTATTGATGTCCCACTTGGGCCCCGCTACAATGCCTTTTCAGATATGCTGTATTGATACCATTGGAGGTTTCGGAGAATCCAGATCAACAAAGAGGTGCATACACCTACTATCAGATCATTTTACTAGGTACGCATATATTTTGACTTTCATCAAACTGATGAGAAACTGTGCAGAAACTGATGACATTGGATTGATACTCTTATAGTAGGGTTCAAACGGAGCTCTATCGTGTCACCCCGTGTGAACTTCATTGCTAAAATGTATGGACCTCTTAGTATCATTACATATATCATAACAATGCAAAATCACTTGGTCGTCAAAAAATCGTCCTGTGCAGGAAGTGGTGGGGGTCATTTTTCCAAAAATTGACAATTTTTTTTTTTATTTATAATTATCTACATCCAGTGACTTATATTCCAACAAATTTTCATCGAAATATACGATTCAGAAATATTTTATTTTAATTATCAAAGAAGTCGGATACAATGCGCTTATATGGATGTCCTTAAGATAAAATCGCTTGCCCTGCAAAGGCATATTCACCATTATGTTCCGTTCCATTTTACTCGGAAACTGTCGCGAAAATCAAAAAAGTGCTTCATATAAGGGGTCTTCCTCATAAACCGACGATTCAGATGGTTTTTTCCTAATTTCAATTGGCCTGATAATTTCCTCAAAAAATAGGAAAATCTGCTATTACATCCGGTTAGCCGCGACTGACCGTGGAGACGCGAGGAAGGCTCACTTTGATGAATAAACGCTTGTCGGGGCAGAAATAAACGACCTTATGGATCGAGCGTTCATAGGGTCGTTTTTCGGTTGGACCAGGCCATATTTTCATTGTTCGTGCATTCTGACGATTAATTAGAATGTTTGATTTGATTTCTTTCAACTTGTGGATTAAAAAACAAATAGGGACAAACATATATTTGTTAATTTACAATTACTTATTGAGTTCAGTTTGGTATTTACATTCGTCCTGAAATTATCGCTCATTTGCATTTGTACTTAAAAGATTTACGCAACTCCGGAATCTTGGACTAGAAATCATATTCAAATCTGCAAAGGGGCACAGTTGTTATCTATGCTTTCTAGTTTCAAAATATATCTTACATTCCATTATAAATCCGATTCAAATATCACTGTCAGATGAAGAATATTCAACAGGATGGAATTTGGAAAATTTTGTGTTACTTTTATTGCCACATGCTTTTTGGGCCATACATTTGCGAGAGCCAATACAAGGAATTTTTTTTCTCTCACAGGAACACATAGGTCCGGTGCAATCTGGAATCAGATATTCGATATACAGGATGTTTCATGAGTGGTTGGCCGTAGCCTAGTGGTCAATGCAGGTCATCCAGACCTTTCAGAAAAGTTGCTTGTTTTGTATCCCAAGACTCTTAGTTCAAGAGAGACAGTGGGATTTATGGATTTTGGCCTGAATTAACGATAGGCATAATTCTGCAATCTGCGGTTCGTTTTTTTTTTATTTCAAGGGGTTGTTCATCTCAGAAAGTCCTTTCGAGTGACTCACGCAATATCAATATTTTCAGGACATTACTCAGAATATCGTGGTTTATCTTTCAAGCCTCAAAATCTATATTTTCTACATCACTTAGAGAAATTTCGTTATTTCCATGAAAAAATACATAACTCAATCTAAAGAATTAAATTTTCACTTTGAATGGCACACTTGTTACAAGCGAGTAGCGAATGAACGAATTCATGTTATATGTAATTTTTTTGAAATATTTCTTGTATTTTGCTGAGATTTTGAACCTCAAAGCTTAAGAGCGTTATCACTCATGAAGTGAACGATTTTTGAAATGTAATCCGTGAGTGTATTCGTTCCACAACACAAATAACTAGATATTAATATTTCGAACTGTTAAATAAAACAAAACCAAAATCGCTTCGCTTTGCCACATGGCAGCCTCAGTTGTAGTCTGACGCAGTGGCGGATTATCCGTAAGGCAAAGTCTATCATCGAACATTGCTTGACTGCGATGACGGTGATATACAGGGTGTTTTTCAGGGTCAGGCTTTTTTTGACAGGTGCAAGAACTCATCAAAAAAGATCTTTTCGCCGGAAGTTGATTATATGAAATATTCAATTTGAGAAAAGTGCCAAAAATCTTGGGACGAGTCTGTTAGAAGATCTGCCATGAATCACTGTGCTATATCTATCTAGCAAGTAAATGAACTGCTGGATTTAATCGCATGTTCGTATATTCTCTTTCAACTTTTATTGAGAGATTTTTCCTGAACGGTATAATTCTTGAAGTTCAAACTGAGGAGAGAAAAAATACTGATTGAAAAGGTCCTTTAAAAAAAATTGGGATGTTCACAAACTCACTGATAAAATTGATTCAAATTATTTACAGAAATTGTTCGAAATGGCCACACTATTCACCTCACCGTTACTGTACACTAATGTTTTCAAATGACCCCAAAGAAGAAATCACAGGGGATGAGATCCGGGGAGCGTGCAGGATAAGAAATCGACCTAACACGTCCTATCCACCTATTTAGAAACACATTAACGAAATTCGTAAATCACAAAAACAATATGCTCTGTCAGATGATTTCCCGTACAGGAAGTTAATGAACACATTTAGATCTCAATACGTAACGTCAGGTCATCATATTTCTTAGATTCGCGGGTAAATTTGATTTCGAAATACTCGGCCCTGGTGAATATTTTATATAAAGGATTTTGGGAATTTTTACTTATTTTGATTTGAGTTCTAGCACCTCAAAAAAGCCTTACCTTTGAAAACACCCTGTACATAGATCGCCACCAAAGGGGCGCCGATGAGGTTCTTGCCTAGGGCGCTCTGAACACTTAATCCGCCACTGGTCTGACGTAGGGAAAGAAAAATGAAAGAGAGCATGCTCTCTTTTGTCGTCTGTCGTTCTGTTAACGTATGCTGTCCAGATCGCATCACCAAGACCATAGATGCCGTAGAAAATTCTAGCGAATTATCGGAAACAAAATTGATCACTTAGCACTGACGTGAAGTCGCGACTTAGCGGACTTAGTTTGACATTTTTTTGGCAGCTCTTTAAATTTTTTTTCAATTGGTTTCTAATACTGGAAAATGCGAATCTACCTATAAGGTGGGTGAGCGAGAGCTCGAAAGCTCCTGACTTCACGGCAGTGCTTTTCATCATTTTTATTTTAATGTTATATTCTCTACTTTTTCGTTGCATTACATTGTTCATTTGTCTTGTTTTATTTTTCCTCGAGTAGGTATTACAAAACCACTAACATTTTTCAATTTCCCGCAGAATTTCTTCAACAGTACTAAAGGTATTTTAGAAAAGACAGCTTTATGGAAGTCCTAGAAGTCTTACGGAATTACTAGAAATCCTTTGAAAACCTTGAAATTCCTAAAGAATTCCCGGAAGTCTCTCGGGATTCTCGGAAGTCTATCGAAATTCCCGAAAGTCTTTCGGAAGTCTCGGAAGTCTTTCGGAATTCCTGGAATTCTTTTGAAATATGGGAATTCGGAATTCTTGTGTACACTTTTTTTTACAGACGCGGACGGCCAAAATAAGGAAAGTTAATAGCATTTTATATTCTATGTTGACAATGCGCAAAACACTCTCGTGCGGCGGACGAATTACGGCTCGCTCACACCAAAACCGTCATCGGCCGAAGTTTGCTCGAGCGACGACGGCCGAACTGGACGATTGAATCAAACACTTGTAAAAGAAAGAAAGCGCGCACACCAACACGACCGTCATTTGTCGGCCGATGGCGGACAGAACTGCCCAGACGAGTAACTCGGATAGGTATACTCCGTTTAAGAATTATTGACATCTCGGTTGGCTGTGAAAAATCGAATTTAAGTTGGTAATAGACTATTCAGTAATATTTTGTGTTGCTGAATTCAGGTTGGTATAGGAATAACACTAACATTACCCATAGAAATCTTGCTTTGATGATTTTATCGAAGATATTGGTGAATATGTAATTATAAAAATTTGCTCTGAATTTGAGTATTTTTTGTCTTATGCTATTAAAATGGCTGGAATTGACCAGGATACATCGCGCCTAACAAGAGAACGCCAGGCAGTTTGTCGGTGTTACTTAGAGTTTTTCAAAGATTTGGCATATATTTCCGCTAGTGTTTCAGGTAAACTGTTATTCACCGACTCAAAGTGTATTCTGATTGATCAATGTCTCTTAAATTTTCAGATTTCACCAAGCCCTGTCCGTAGAATATTAGCATGTTATTATAGCAGTGGAAGAAAACCTGTGCGATATGATTATTCCTTCAAAGAGACATTGAATGACTTTGTTTTTGCTAGAATTAAAAACAATGAATATATCAGTTTAGATATCCTTTTCGAACTGGCCATAGAGCACCTAGATTTCAATTGATCGAAGTCAACATTATATTATGTATATCATAAAAAAAATTGGATACAAATACAAAAAAGTTGATCGAAGGAAAATTCTTACTGATAAACAGAAAAATATAATAAAAATAGTACAATATTGTGATAAATACCGAGAATACATGGAACAAAACGTAAAATTCATTAGAATTCATTCACTAGATGAAACTTGGACATTCAAAAACGGTATTCAAATTTGTCAGTGGACACTAGAAAATAATCCAAAAGGTATGCCGAGTATATTCAAGGGTAAAGGCAGAAGGTGCACTATTCTGAATGCTGGAACAATTGATGGATTTTTACCTGGATGTGATCCGATTCTTGACAGTAGTATTAATGATAAGAATTATTTCATAAATGGGTTATTGAAATATTGAAACCTTCCCTGCAAAAGGATGCCCATCAATATAGGATTATGTCAGCTTATTCAATAAACACATCCAAATCACTACACTATGTGGAAACAAAGTTTTCAATATTTTTATCTTTGTCCTTGTATCATTCATAGATATTTTAAGTTTATTTATTATACTTATAGTGTATATAGTACCCTGTTCACATACCCTCTGCTAATACACATGCTATATTGTTCCCAATTCAAAAGTATGCTGAATAATTGTAAAATTTCATGTCAAAATTCTTTATGTACTACATAGATTCTTAATTTTTGTTTCTCTCTTATTTTAATAATAATATATATGGCACCCGTCGTTGACTAAGGAGACAACCCAAAAAAGGTCCATTTTGTGTTAGTGACGGTATTGAACTCAGGAAGTATCCCTTTTCTTACGTGCAAGATCAGAATAACTCTAGTTGGCCTCTCCGCCACATAAGAGACTATTCGTGAAAAAAGGTAACATTTCAAATTTTTTGGAAAAACAGTGGAATATTCCACCACGATGGGAAAAATTGCATTAATTGAATATTGGGTGCTAGAGTTATAATGTTCAAATGGATTGCTGCAGTTATTACGAATGTTCAGCGTGTTAAATTGAGTAAGTACACAAAAGTATAGAACGAAAACTTCGGTGAACCAAAACTTCAAATACGATTTCCCAACAAAATCAATTTTTGAGTTGTTTCCTTATTCTACGACGGGTGCGATATTATATCGAATGAAACTGTTTGGGTAACGCATCGTAGATCTTCATGCACATGTATTTCACATTATTCTGTGCTAGTGTCAATTGTTGCCTCAGGTATATATAAGGATCAATTTTCCAAGTTGGGTTGTTGTTCAGAAACGGTTCAAATAGTTCACTGTGGCTTTGTAGGAAGATAACATACTTCAGCACATATATTGCTGTTAACGTCAGGATTTTATTCCTTTTGAAAACACTTCCACAAGACTCTCTAGATTTCATTCTATACATAGCTCGGATTGCTTGCTTTTGTGTTTTAAATATTTTTTTCCGATGTACTGTTTCCTCAGTAAACAATGCCATATGAAAGGGTTGACTGAAAATTGGCTGTGTATAGGAGCTTCAATGTATCTTGTTGGATATGGTATTTCATACTATTGAGGGTGTAGATTATGGAGGTGAGTTTCCTGTTCAAGTTTTCTATTTGGGGGTTCCATTTCTTAATATGTATAACGTTGAACCTGAATTTCCCATTTTTAAACTGTAGTCGAAATATTCCGGCTTAATTAATAATTATTCGATAATTCGTATACTGAACACTTTTCTAGGTTATATTCATGTTTTATTTCTATGATTAAAACAGTAACTTTTTTGTAACTAGAAATAAAGCCTCGATTGGACGTTCATGGCCTGCTTCGATGTCAATAATTCTTAATTGGACTATATGTGCTCACACTGCAACCGTGTAGGTACTTGTGACGTCATTGGGCATTATCTTTTAGAAAATACATACCGAAATTTAATTTGTCGACGTCAAAGTGTTTATCCCACAGGGTTGGTCTATTATAAACACAACTGATTAATTCTTCAATATCCATAGTCGTTTAGGAAGATAACAACACTGACAGACAAAACAGAATGAAAGCCGAACGATTAAATTAAATTATTTACTCAATTTGCACTGTAGACGTTGGCAGATATTGGCGAAAAATACCAACAAATTCGGACTTTCGGCCGTTTTCGGACGACGACGGTCGTGTTGGTGTGCTCTTTCTTTTACAAGTGTTCGATTCGATCGTCCGAGTTCGGCCGTCGTTGCCCTAGCAAACTTCGGCCGATGACGGTTTTGGTGTGAGCGAGCCGTAAGCCAATAGTCAACATTTGTATATTACAAACTAAAACCCGAAGGTTGTTTAACTTAACGGAAATGTCAATTTATCAGTTGTTAAATCCTGCTCAAAACGTGAAGAAGATAATCTGGGCAGGATGTAACAACTGATTAGATAACATTTGCGTTGTTCAACCTTCGAGAAACCTGAGGAAAGCGTATCAACCAAAAGGTATCGTTGCGCTTTTTTGGACAGTGACGATTTTAAACATAATTCTGAAACGATGTAAGCACCCACTGCATTTGGTCGATACAGAATTCCACAAGATTGTTTTCCTCTGCAATAATAAAATGCGATGCTTTAAATGAATAAATTAATTGAGCTTATAATGAAAAATCTTTACGAAGCTTATTCATTTATGATGAGATGATTTAGTGGTATTTATTCATTTATGTTAGGCTATTGTTGAAACAAACCTCATTTGCAATCCTCATGTATTCAATATGTTGCATGTATGGCGAAAATCAATAATGAAAGAGGTACTTTTGATATTCCTAGTTCAATTAAATCATAACGAAACTAGTTACATCTGATGTCTTCCAATCTAAACTAGATTTTTATATCTTATCTTTACTTCAGTTTCCACAAGAATTATATATCGAATAAGCATTTAAAAGTTTCAATTTCCTTCACAACTAAAAAATTCTTTGTACTCGTACTTTGTACATATCAATTATAATTCAAATTGAAGATTACAAAATCAAGTATGTCAATATATCTATACCTGAGTGTATCTCACTTATACTGTTACATAGCCGAAAAGTCATATAATGCCCCTCTGTGTGTCTCTTTTTCACAGCAACCTACCCTATATAAATGAAATTTGGAAAGCGGGTATCTCCTATGAACCGCTATAGAATTATGTAGTAAAATAATGAATACAAAATTGGAGGAGGTACTCGCCATAAATATATTAGACGGATGGAATAAAATTCTAGCTGATAATCGTGCGGGATAGGTCTTCAAGAATTATATAAAAATTTCACGAAAATTCTGAAAAAAGTCATGCTGGTAGAAACACTAACAACGAAAATTGGTTCGAATAAGATGTGTTTTGTAGTTTCCAAGATATGTGATATTTACGGTTACACGCTATTACTAAGGAAGCCTCAAATATGTGTGGTCCGACATGTACTTGGCCACTTTTCCTTGTATCCAAATTTCTTTGTCCAGCTTCAAAAAAATTGGTTTTCAGTTGGATCAATTCAATTGGAAAGTTGCTTATTATTCAAATAAATAGATCATGTGTACCTACATAAAAAAAAATGTTATGAAATCTTATTTTCACCAAACAAATAATACAAGTTTAATTTAATCGCAAATGGTAGGTACGCCATAATATACCAAGTGCATATTTGGCTCATGGACTACTTTTATTACCTTTTAATGTAATAAGTCTGAAAAAAAACATTTCTTAACAAAATAATTCAATTATTGAGGTTGCATATAGCAATCTACACAAGGTTCACACATAAGTGTTTTCTGAATGAGTAAGTGAATGTCTATGTCTGAAAATCAATAATTCCCCTTGGGTAATCATAGGAATCCTGGTAATTATACTTCATCAGGTCATACTTGGGAGTAAATAATCGAACCAATCACAAAAAATTTTCAAAAACGATACACAAAAATAAGGTCTAGATATAAAGATAAATATACGTATTCATGAATGCTTAATATTTTATTCGTTGAAAATGAAAGAAGAATTAGGATATTGAAAAAAAAATCGGAACAGTATTTGGAAAAGTGTGTTCTAAATAATATAAATGATGAAATTGTCTCAGTTTGAGATATAATCAATTATATCCAAGAGTACATACCTAGGTAATATACAACTGATACTTCCTATCTTTCATTTACACGAATCGAACTCTTGGAAAGGAGAATTCATTAAAACTATTGATTTCAATCAGCTGTTAGTGAACTGTATATAGTGACAGTGAATTCACTTTGGTTAAGAGTGAAAATAGAAGATATATTAAAGGAATTCTTCTATAACATACCGTATTATGACACCCACAAATTTTACTGCTATTAATTGGGGTCTTCAGATGTTATTTATAACACTTTCTTTAATTTCAACAGATCACTTAACAACAAAGGTTCTGAAGGAAATTCACGATTTGTTGGAAGTTTGGACGAATTTGAAGATTGACAGTCAAGTCAAGTCAACTGAGACTGCTTAGTAGTTCGGAAGTTTTGGTTAGAAGAGAGATGACAGTGATGACACTGATGACAGCCAGAACGCCAGCGCCCAGAACAGAACGGCAGAAGTCAGAACTCACTGAACTCAGTGGCTGGCATAGACAACTATGAATTATGGAGCAATGAGCAATGGACCTAGATTGCCAGCAAACAAATTTAACCTGCCATTAAATTATTTCTTATTTGATATGGTCTATTGGTAAAAAAAATAAATAACGTCGAAAATTATTATCACTTAGTCTGCTTGGGCTCCCAAATTGAAAACTCGAAATCTGAAGTGGGATCGCAATGTTCAATACATAGATTTTAGAAACAAAACGGAGGTATTTAATTTTTTTTATTAAGATGATAAATCCCCTTACCTATTTGCCACATTTTTCAGAAATCACTTCACAGTTAATAAAAATGATGCAACATCCGCCTGTACGTTCTCAGGAGTGTTTAACTAGATGCTACCTAAGATTCACAAATTTAACAGACAGAACTGTAAATGTAGTGTGGGTTAACTTTAGTGGACAATATGTTTCATATAAGATTTTACATCGAGGTCAATTTATGGACGTTAACACTTTTAAAACCCATCCGTGGATATCATTCGATAATGATACCAAAGATAGAATGCATTTAAATAAGAAATTTGTTTACGATCCACAAACATTTAGAGAACATTTTTCTGAAAACTTTCCTCAATACAAACTTCGACAGGGTGTTGAAAGTAGGATTATTGTTGGAATTACTCTCCCTGTGTACAGCTTGAAGAGTATGGTTTTGTTATATCTCAAGAATTATTTCAATGATCCACATTCTGTTGATCAATTAGGCTTACCAAATTTCTTAGCAGATGCTCTCAAAGCTCTTGTACTCGAAAAAAACAATGTGAATACATTACCTCTATTTAGGGTACCTCCTTAAATACTTCTGGTTTCTAGGAATTGTAATGTGTATTACAATAATCATTGAATCGATCTGAAATTATTCCAAAAATCCTTATTAGTATGCTGATGGTAATGTAATTTTATTTTGTTGAATTATGTTTTACTTCCATCATTTCAAAGTTTTATGTCGATCTTTTTTTTTAATTTACCTATAGCTATTTCTAATTTTGCATATTATTGAATGTTGAAAATCATGTACTGTTGATATTTATTGCAAAAAATTTGACTGCTTGAATTCATGTCTTATTTTATATTTTTATGCATTGTTGTGCCAAGATGTTGAGTTACATTTTTTACTGGATATTTATGAAATTGGTTAAGAAAACCTTACAACTATGAATAACTACATAGGTATTGGTAAATTATTGTTATGAATAATCAAATCCTTGGTTTGATTTCCTGATTTTCAGTGTTCGTAAGGCAGCAATTTGAAAGCAGTCTGGCTTTCAGTTATTCGTTTGAATAACAATTTTGTTATCCTTTTTCACATCTCATTAGCTTGCTTAGGGGGGTATGTCAAGAATCTTAATGATTCTACAAATTGATGAGGAATGGTTAGTTATTCAAATGAAACTGTTTATAACCATGAATTTCAAGCCAGATTGGCTTTGATGGGAAATCTCATCCAAAAGAATAATGTTGTGTTGCGCCCAATATAACTTCGAAAAATGTTCTTCAATCAATTTTTTTTTATTTTTGTGGAGATAATAATCGTAGATTGTGTTTGAGTAACTACAATAATTTTTCTTTAAACCTTTAAAATCTCCTTCTGACACAAATTTAGAGTAGGATCTGCGGTGTTGTGGCAAGTTTCGATGTGTACACTACAAATCCTGCATAGATATTTATTTATTTTTTCCCAAAAAAATACATACACATCAACAGTGAACAAATATCAATGGCTCGAGCAGCTGCTATATGAGCCATTATTGATCTACTACAGGAAATAAAATAAATAAACTTTATTCACCTAGTACAGATACTCATGAATAACCTTCCCATTAACATGGGTTGTCAGTATAGATAATATGTGTATATAATTATATTTTTGAAATCGAAAACCTTATTTAAAAAAAATAATCTTTATTTACTATTATCCGATCTTTCTAGCATACAGTTAGAAAGATACTACTTTTAATTATTGACGATTGATCGTCATCAGAGGTAGGTATTTATAACCTAATCTTATCTGAAACTTCTACAAGGAAAACAATGAACGCCTGCACTCGTGCGTCATTGGTAAATTGAAAGCTCATCATAATTATACATAGTAATATAGATTTCAAATGAATAATAGATAAACGGTTCATCTGAAATATACAGGGTTGGCATTATGTAACTCCTCCCCACCTTTGATAAAGGTATCACCTGTAGGTGTAGCTTTACAAAAAATATCTATTTTTAAATATTTCAAAATAAAATAAGTAATCATCAATAAAATGATTATTATAAAAATAAGCAAAATTATAGATCTTGAACGCTGGAGATTCCATTGGTCCAGTTCTTCTATCTTGATATCCGGGATGTCTTCTTCATTTTTCCGGGATTCAACAATTGTAGAATTTTGGTTAATCAAAGTTACTGTAACGAACTTAAGCCGGACCTGTCGCGGCTCCAGACCTTTCTAGAACCAACCACGTCGACAACGTCCGTATGATTGAGGAAGATTCACAGGAGCCTGATCTGTCCTGGAAGCTGCTATAAGAAAAGTAATGAAGGAAGTGCTACCTGGAAAAAGACAGATAAAATGTTGGCACTGTGGAAAAATCGGACATGTGCTTTGCAAATGCCCGACGTTCAAGGAATCGACACAGACGCAGAAAAACTAAAAAGGGTCGATGAGGAGGGGCAATCTTCGACCTGTATCCAGCGAGCCCCAGTCAACAACCCATATGTGGCTGTCCTTCAACCTCAGAATAAGGGTGTCTTCGTAGACGGTCTCATCAATGACGAGCCTTGCACCATGTTGCTGGATACAGGTGCAACATTACAATTCTGGGACCTTCCTTTGCCAGAACACCGGCACGAATCCAACCGACGACTTGGAAGTTACGCACAGCAACAGGGGAGCCAGCTACTGTATATGGTGAGCTGCCAGTTGAACTGGTTTTGGGTAGCACTAAAGTGAAACATCAGGCACTAGTAGCGGACATCGAAGACGATGCGATCATTGGGATGGACATCATGAACTCAAGAGGGTTTGAGTTGAATTTCAAGGATGGCGTCTTTAGGGATGAAACGATACGAGTAAATACAAGTACATACTCGATACTTTTCCACCGATACCAAGTACTTTTAGTATCGATACTTTGGAATTAAGTATCCAGTAGGTGTCGGTCAAAAGGTAGGTATCGGTCAAAAGTACTCATATCAGTAAATGTCAATGTTACTATTTCATTTCAACATTGATAAAAAAAATTGTATATCTTAAACTGAAATTTTTGAACGCATCCGTTTTTCGCTTCTCATTTTTTCGTTTTAGTTTTGTGTAGTTGGCAAGCTTGTTTGTTGTAATGTTCTTGATAAATAACAAATACCTACGCATTTATTAATCTTTATTTCTAGACGAACCAAACCTGAATGAATATAATCGAACATTTCAAAAACATATGTGGCATATGATAGACAAAGAAAGAGTATTTCACATTCGAAACAAATAACAGTCGCATTCTATAAATTCGTTCAGATCACAATACATTACTATACATTTGTCTATATACTTTTTTGTGTTTTTACCCTTAACGTTCCAGAACAAGAGCGCGGACTCACACTCCACTGTCCTACATGTTGTAAGTTTATGAAGGGTGTGTTCATCGCTCCCTTTATAATCTTTGTGTAGCTGCTTGCCTGGATTCTCTCCATTATAAAAAATAACTTTTGGTTCGCAGAAAAATATTGTATTTTTCGAGAGTTTTCTGTCTGTTATATGTTCAGCAGAAAATGAAATTTGAAAATGAACGAATATTTTTTTCTAAATATTTAAAATATATCGTTTCACGAAAAAACCAGCATTAATTCAATGAACACAAATCCTGGGGGTCTGCAACGTGTACTCATGCCGCAAAAGTCAGCGCGTGTCGTATCCTGGAAGGTTAATTTTCCAAAAAATATTCGATACGAGTAAGTATCGATACTTTTCCACCTATACCAAGTAAGTATCGATACTTGACGACCGATACCGTATCGAGTAAAAGTATCGATACCTCAATGGTACGTTTCATCCCTAGGCGTCTTACGTGTCAACGGAGAAGAGCTGGTGCTTCATGGGAGAAATGAGGAGAAGATCCGTGTCGTATTGGCAGAAGATGTAAGAGTACCTGAGAGGGCCGAAAATATTGTGGAGGCACGTCTGGACAGCAATGCAAGTAATGGAGACATGGTCATGTTCGAGCCCAAACTTCATGATGAGGAAATTGGACGAGGGATTGCTCTAGGGAAGACCTTGCAGCGTGCTGACAAATTGGTCCCGGTAAGGGTCATGAATGTTGATTATTTCCCAGTGACCTTAAAAAAGGGGACAGTTTCAGGACATTGTTCGTCAGTTTCCGCTGTGATACGAAGTGTACAAGGTACGATTAGCCAGGACCATAATCTACCAACGGAATTGGAAAAGTTAGTTTCCCTCTCTTCCAAAGGCCTAGAATCCGATCAACAGCCCAAACTGAGAAACTTGGTCAAGAAATACCAAGACATTTTCGATACCGGACGAGGGAAAGGAGGTCGAACTAATGTGGTTCAGCACAAAATTGATATTGGAGACGCCAGCCCGATTCGACAGGCAGCTAGGAGACTTCCTCTTGCCAAGAAGGAGGAGGCTGACAAAATCGTCAGTGAGATGGGGAAAGAAGGAGTCATCGAACCATCTGACAGTCCCTGATCCCCTCCAGTCGTACTGGTGAAGAAGAAAGACAGATCGACACGATTTTGCGTGGACTACCGACAGTTAAACAACGTCACGAAGAAAGACAGTTACCCTCTCCCGAGAATAGATGACACTCTGGACACGTTGACTGGTTCCACGATATTCTCGACCCTTGATCTGAAGAGTGGATATTGGCAGGTAGAACTGGCTAAAGAGGATCGAGAAAAGGCTGCTTCCACCATTGGGTCAGGATTGTGGCAGTTCACCGTCATGCCGTTCGGACTGTGTAACGCCCCGGCCACATTCGAAATATTGATGGAGACGGTATTGAAAGGACTTTCTTGGAGGACATGTCTGGTATATCTCGACGATATAATTGTGGTCGGCAGATCATTCGAGGACCACGTGAAAAACCTGGAGGAGGTCTTCCAGAGACTAAGAAACTCTGGACTGAAACTGAGCCCTAAAAAATGTCATCTGTTTCAAAAAGAAGTACGATACCTCGGTCACGTTGTTTCTGGAAAGGGAGTAGCAGTGGATGACCAGAAGATCAGAGCTGTTAAGGAATGGCTCATACCAAAAGACCTTCACCAGCTCCGAAGTTTCCTTGGTTTGTGCACATATTATCGTAGTTATGTGCTGGGTTTCGCCAACATCGCTAAACCACTGACCAAGCCCACGGAAGGTCAAACAAAGTTCCAGTGGTCTGAGTAATGCCAAGACTCGTTCAAGAAGATGAAAGGAGCTTTGATCAACGCACCTGTTCTGAGCTATTCCTTACCCAACGGAAAATTCATTCTGGACACGGACGCTAGCAACGTAGGACTAGGAGCTGTTCTATCTCAGATGCAGAGGGACAGGAGAGAGTGATTGGTTATTTTAGCAAGACACCCAGCAAACCAGAACGCAATTACTGCGTGACCAGGCGGGAGCTTTTAGCCGTCGTTAAGGGAGTGGAACACTTCCACAAGTATGTTTATGGGAGAAGATTCTTGTTAAGGACTGACCATGCAGCTCTCAAATGGATCTTGCAATTCAAAAATCCTGAGGGTCAAGTGGCAAGATGGATCGTGAGACTCCAAGAGTTTTATTTCGAGACTGAACATCGAGCCGGAACTAGCCATAAGAATGCAAACGCCTTATCGAGGAGACCATGCCAAGATGACTGCTCCCATTGCCGACGAGCAGAAGAGAAAGAAGCAACACTTTGTTGCCAAGCCAGTAGATGATAACTGGAATGACAGCAATATTCAGAAAGACTAAGCGAAAGATCCAGAACTTGGTTTAGTCATCAGCTGGAAGGAGTACAATCGAAGACCATCATGGCAGGAAATTGCAGGTTACTCGCCAGCTGTTAGATCCTACTGGTCCCAATGGAATTCTTTCATTCTGGACAATGGGGTACTGAAGCGTGTGTTGGAGTCCGAAAAGTGCTTCGGGAAATACATGACGGGGTCGCCGGAGGACATCTGGGGGTGAAGGAGACCTTGCAGAGAGTGAGGCAACGGTTCTACTGGGCTAGTTGTCGAGATGATGTCCAGGACTGGTGCAGAAAGTGCGCTGTATGTGCTGCTAGCAATGGACCTCGAATTCGACCAAAGGCCTCGAATACGACCTATAGGCTCCCATTCGAGAGATTCGCCATCGACATTGCCGGCCCGTTTCCAGAATCAGACCATGGAAATAAATACATCCTGGTGGCAATGGATTATTTCAGTAAGTGGGCCGAAGCTTATGCACTACCCAACCAAAAAGCTATCACCGTCGCCGACGTTTTGATGAAAGAGTGGATATGTCGATTCGGTATTCCATTGGAGCTTCACTCAGACCAAGGCAGGAACTTCGAATCCAAAGTATTTCAAGAAATGTGTCAATTGCTGAACATCAACAAGATAAGGACCACGGCGCTTCATCCGCAGTCCGATGGGATGGTGGAGCGGATGAACAGAACAATCAACTGCTACTTGTTCAAGGTTGTCTCTGACCATCAAAGAGACTGGGACCAGTATCTTCATTTGTTCCTGATGGCCTATCGATTTGCAGTACACGAATCAACTGGACAAACCCCTGCTAGTATCGTAATGGGCCGAGAACTACGACTCCCATGTGACCTGCGATTTGGTATACCACCGGGACAAGACGCTGTGGGAGAGGACTATGTCAGCAACTTGAGACAGAGAATGGACCATATCCACGAACGAGTCCGGTTAAACATCCAGAGCGCCAGCGATAGAATGAAGCAGACGTATGACATCAAGGCCGAGGCTGGAGGGTTTCAGGATGGTGACCTGGTTTGGTTGCACAACCCCAAACGTAGTCGTGGACTATCTACGAAGTTGCAGAACTCTTGGGAAGGTCCATTAAAAATCATGAAAAGGATAAACGACCTTATCTACCGAATTCAGAAGCCACCACGAGGGAAACCAAGGGTCGTCCACTTCAATCGATTGGCCCCTTGCGCTAGAAATCACGACCAAGTTCGCACCCTCAAACCACCAGAGGATGAGATGACATACCAAGAAGTTTATGTCCTTGTATTCAAACGGTCAGAAAGTGCTGCATGGTGTTTCTAGAGAGGAGCCACGAGACCTTTTCGAAGTGCCTAGCCTCGCACTAGCACACTGCGTGGCAGAAGATCTACGAATTTCCAGGGGCATTGCTGTTGTGTTCTCCAAGAAATTTGGTCGACTACAAACGCTGCGAGAGCAAAATACAGAAGTTGAAAGGGTGCTGCAGTTGAAAAAGGGCGAAAGAAACATCTTCTATCGAGTTACCAAGAAGTACTCCCATAGTAAACCGTCTTATGGAGATGTCTAGAAGAGTCTCACAAAGTTGAGAGACACTATGGTAGACAGTAGAATCTGGTGAAGCTAGCAATTCCGAAATTGTCATGTGGACTCGATAGGCTAGACTGGAGAATTATAAGGAGTATGTTGGAGACAATATTTAAATGCAGCGGCGTCGAAATTTTGGTTTGCTGTAACCATCTTCCACGACCAAACATGAAGACCGTGGAGAGTCATTTCCATCGAACTTCGCGTTGCAGATATGGAGAGTCATGCAGGTATCGTCACACTCCGAGGATGACATTTCGGGACGAAATGCCTTTAAGAAGGGGGCAATGTAACGAACTTAAGTCGGACCTGTCGCGGCTCCAGACCTTTCTAGAACCAACCACGTCGACAGTCTCGAATATGCTAGAAACGACGAGGCGCTACGAGACTTCTACGCCGCTATATAAAACGACATCGGCCCGAGCGAGAGGCAATACAGTATAGGACTTACGCGCGTACAGATAAATGATTTGAGTGTTGGAAATAAATTAGTAGTGTAGTATTAGTGAACTGTAAATAAATTATTTTAAGAAGAACTTGGACAATATTTATTACATTACTTTAGGTAAAATCACATATTTTCTTCATTTAACGTTGTAGTTGGAAAAATTTCTTTTCTCGTATTGCTCACAGCACATTTAGTTCGTAGAATCGTCATTGGAAGCACAAAATGATGTCTGGTTTATTAGGGGCATTTTTCCAAAATGTTCTTGTTTTCGATTGAGAGGATATTTCCATCTTCTAATACTTTTGAATCTGGAGAAAGTACCGTTGTCGTTCTGGGACAGTTTTCGGTGTGGCTTTTCAAAATATTTCTGAGACATGCTAGTGATTCAGCTGAGAAGTCTTGATCGCATAGGTAATCTTCTCTACTGGATGGCAATACTTCGTTGACCATTTCAATATTTCTTCTTGTGAGAGTAAATAGGGAAATATGGAAGGGATAAATTGTTTTGGGGTAGATAGTAAAACTTGTATAAATCATAATTTTCTTCGAATACCGTAGGGATTGTTGATATTAAAAACAATAAGGCTTTGTTCCGGGAAATAACTTTTGTATGACATAACAGATAATAATCCTTCAGATGATATAAAGATATTATAGTTACATTTTTTATCAATTCTAAAAATTTCGAATAAGGTTGATTCATGCAATAAATGTAATCTTGCAAAACTCACTGCTGTTGCAATTTCATCTAGAATATTCTTGATATCTTTAAGTTCAAATGCCAAGAGATGCATATGCTGTATTTCTTGTAGTGCTGGTATAATTTGAAGGAATTTAAGGTTTTCTGACATTTTTTGAAATTTCTCAATATAAGTACCTACTTATTTTCAAGATCATTCACGACTGTTGCGATCTGTTATTGATTTCTTATCAAAACTCTCTCATTTTTGAGCGCTCGTACTACTTACACGAGGGCTATATCATTTCGTCACGATGTCTGTATTTTTCGAATTTTGAGCCGAAAATGGTCTCAATCGACTATGTTCGACTCACTGATGACGAATCCGTCGGAAAATTCGAGTCTGTCCGTCAGGCCGTCCGTCCGGCCGTCCGGCCGGCCGGCCGTAAGCACGATAACTCTCGAACGGAACAACCTAGAGACTTGAAATTTTCAGTGTGGATTCAGTTCTCGAATGGCTCGGTTGAGTTCGTTAATGGGCCAAATTCCACCAGGGGTTCCGTAAATATGGCCGTTCAAAGTTTTGTTTCCCTGATTACTTGAAAACTACAGATTTGATCGAGATGAAATTTTGCACTCAAATGGAAAATGAGGTGTTCAAGCAACATGTGAAATTTTGTCCAGATCGCATGACCAGAACCATAGAAACCATAGAAAATTGTAACTTTTGAACGGAAACGCCTAGGGACTTGAAATTTTCAGGATAGGTGTGGATCTCGAATGTCGTGATCACGTTCATCTATGAGCAACATTATACAAGGAGTTCCGTAAATACGGTCGTTTGAAATTTTGTTTTCTCGATAAATTCGAAACTGCGGATTTGATCGAGATGAAATTTTGTATTTTAATCGAGAATGATATATTGAAGCAATATTTTGTCCAGATCGCATGACCAGAACCATAGAAACCATAGAAAATTCTAACTTTTGAACGGAAAGGCCTAGGAACTTGAAATTTTCAGGGTGGGTTTGGATCGCAAATTTCACGGTCACGTTCATCAATGAGCAAAATTAGACTAGGGGTTCCGTAAATATGGCCGTTCAAAATATTTTTTTCCTGATAGTTTCGAAACTACCGATCGGATTGGAATGAAATTATGCACCTAGCTCAGGAATAATGTATTCAAACTAAGTGCAAAATTTTGTCCAGATCGCATCACCAAGACCATAGATACCGTGGAAAATTCTAGCGAATTATCGGAAAAAAATTGATCAGCTGATGCACCGACATGAAGTCTGGAGTTTCGCCTAAGTTTCAGAATTTTTTTGACAGCAGTCAAAAATTCCTTCAATTGATTTCTAAAACTGGAAAATGCGAATCTGCCTACAAGGTGCATGTACGAGCGCTCAAAAGCTCCTGCCTTCACGGCAGTGCTTTTCGTAATTTTTCTGAATACTATCGAAATAGTTAAAGTTCTTCGTCATCGGAATCTAATGTTCCGAATAAAATCTTTGAAATTTTTCCTCCTAAGTTAATTAGTACTCTTTTAACTCTAATATTTTCATCTAATAATTCTTCCATGGTATTGACAGTAATTTCATTAGTATGCTGTAGATACTTAAAATCGGCTGTTTGAGCAAAATTAGTATTTGACTTTTCGAGTTTCTTTATCTCGTTTTGGAATTCAAAACTAATTCTTCGATTTTATTTAAATCAATTGAAGATTTTCATGTGTGACATACGCGATTAGTTATATATGTATATTGTTCTTTATTGGAATTGCATCCAATCATGACATGATACTTATTTTTAAGAGATGAAGAAGTAAGTCTACTCGGGACTTGGAAATTTTTAAATTTAAGTTGTTTCTATTGAAGAGTAACTCAATAGAGTTTATTATTATTTATTTATTATAAGCAGGGGGCTTTTTAGTTCTTGAAATTACAAAACTTTGAACATCTTTATTCATGTTCGGCTAATAATGTTTTCGTTTTAAACTAATTGAATTCTCTCGTAATCAATCGAGTTTATCTCGTATCATTTTAATCAGGGGCTCATCAATTCTTGAAATATGAAGTCTTGGACAACGCCATTTTTAAATCCGAGTGTCTCTTTTAATATTTAAATCAGGGGATTTTCAATTCTTGAAATATGGAATAAAGTGTACAAAGCATCGTTGTTCAAAACATGCTTAAAAGATAATACCAAACTACAGATTCGATCGAGGTGAAAATTTGCACTCAGATGGAGAATGACTTGTTCAATCTACATGTGAAATGTTGTCTAGATCGCATGACCAGAACCATAGAAACCATAGAAAATTATAACTTTCGAACGGAAAGGCCTAGGGACTTGAAATTTTCAGGATAGGTGTGCATCTCGAATGACGCGGTCGCGTTCATCAATAAGCAAAGTTAGACTAGGGGTTCCGTGAATATGGTCGTTTGAAATTCAGTTTTCTTGATAATTTCAAAACTACGGCTTTGATCGTGACAAAATTCGGTATTTTGATGGAGAATGATATAGTTAATTCCCATTTTTCCAGTTCGCATGACCAGAACCATAGAAACCATAAAAAATTATAAGTTTCGAACGGAAAGGCCTAGGGAATTTTCAGGGTAGGTTCCGATCGCGAATTTCGCGATCACGTTCATCAATGAGCCAAATTAGGCTGGGGTTCCGTAAATATGGCCGTTCAAAATTTTTTTTTCCTGGTAATTTCGAAACTACTCATTGGATTAGAATAAAATTTCGAATATATGAAGTATAAAGTATACAAACTACTTGTGAAATTATGTCCAGATCGCAGAAAAAATTGGTCATCTAAAGCTCGGACTTGAAGCCTGGATTTTCGCCTTAGTTTGAAATTTTTTACAAATGTCAAAATAGAAACTGGAGAATGCGAATCTACCTACAGAGTGGATGAGCGAGCGCTCAAAAGCTCCTGACTTCACGGCAGTGCTTTTCGTCATATTTTCATTTTGTCGCTTATAAGCGACAAAATGATTACGTTTGCGTTGTCAAGTACGAGCGCAAATGCCTACTTTGGATATCGATTGTAGAAAAAAACTATCTAAGGTTATGGTCAACAATGCACCAGCAAAGAAATAATAATTAAGCTATATAGTTTCGATTGAACATGTAATTTTCTACAGCTTAGATACAAAAAACTTGATGGCAGATTTTGCAAACATGAAGGCAAGAAGAGTTCAATTTCTGTAGTATAATAATTGAGTGCCGACATGGTTCTATCTTATTTGAAAAATAATAAATATTTTTATTGTAAATTTCGTTGAATTTGTGTTGTTATTTGAGATTTTTGATCTAAGCCTGATAGTCTTGACACGGACATTTCGGTTGCTATGTATATTATATATATATATATGATCTTAATCATACAGGATGTCCTAGAAATAATGGATAATCCTTTTTTTTCAAAATAATGATATCTACTACACCACGTTGCTTTTCTGTGTTTCTTCATGGCAAAATATTTTTCATTAAAATACCAATAGATATGCAGAAAACCGTAGGAATTACTGTAGTTATTTTCTTGAAAAAATAATCCAAATTCAAATTTCATCATGAAGTTATTAAGTCGTATTTGCTTCTTCTGTATACTAATAGCTTCGCATTCACATGAATGAAGATTAATTGTACCATTTTGAGATATGCATGAAAGGCGCATATTTTTTTGTACGGTGGGTTTTATATACATTTTTTTCGACCATAAACGATCCAATTTTTTATGATGAAATTTGAAATTGAATGTTTGTTTCCAAAAAAATGACAACAGTTATACATCTGGTTTTCTAGTAAAAATCATTATCTTGAAAAAAAAAATCTACCGAGGATAGATTTTTCTGTATTTTTCTCAGAACGTCCAATAGCTTTTCTACAGGTCTGGCACTCGAAGTGTAACCTATTCAAAAGGCCATAAATTCGATTTGGAAAATGATTTTCATTTATTTCAATGTACAGAATGTGTGAAAATAATCAAAAATTCAGAATCAATTCACTTTGGCCCGATATGACCATTTCAACTTCGACTATTGTCTTGAGACGGTCAAAAAACGAATCGCAAGCTGCCCGAATGTAACTTGCCGGTATTTTAGCTCACTCCCGGAGTCCCGACAATGGCTTTCTTCAGCGCCTCGAGACTGTTGTAGTAGTAGTTGTTGAAGTACTGAACTTCCTTCCCAAAATGGCTCAGATATAATAATCCATTGGATACGCGTCTGGTAAATTCGAGAGCCATTGTGTGGTCGAAATGAAGTTCGGAACATTGTTTTCCAAACATTCTTGTTTCACTCGCGCTTTGAAGACGGTGCTGAGTCTTGTTGACACGTCCACGGTCTACGACCGAAATTTTTGTCTGCCCACGTCTTCAAAGCAGCCTCAAGAATAATTTCCCGATAATATGTCGCATTAAATTTGACGCCAGGCTCAGTGAAAAAGATTGCAGAGCGCCCATCCGCGGTTACAGCGGCCCAAACCATTATTTGTGGAGGGTGCTGCTTCTTGGTGGCCAACCGATGGCTCAAATTCTCGTATGAACAGTTTGTCAGGTAAAATCTATCGTTTTGGGAGTTTACAAATTGCACAATTGGGAAAATTTTCTCGTCAGAAAACACGATGTTCAGAAATTGACCGCTTTCGGCCAAACGAAGCAACTCCTTCCCTACTCACGTCTGACTTGTAACTTGTTGCTGCTTCGGTGTAAGATCATGCGCCTTTTGGAACTTGTAAGGCTTGACTTTGAGCTCACGTTTCAATATGCGTCGGATACTGCGATCGGATATTTTTAGTTCTTTGGTCATTTGATTGGCATTTCGTCGTGGATTTCGCTTCTTCACTTTTCGAACCATTTCAGGTGACGTAGCAGTTTTTTGATGACCACCTCTATTGTGTTTCGCGATGCTACCAGTATCGTAATAACGAGTTATGGTTCGATAAACAAAAACTTTATTAACATCGAGGTGTTTGAGCTCACTAACAATCGCTGGTTGTGATTTCCCAGCTAGATCAACAATAACGTTTGAATTCCATCTCTCATAACTGTCACTGTGACAGAGGCAACAACGGTCTGAAACTGGTTACACTTCGAGTGCCGGACCCGGTATATAGTTTTTCAAGATTATCCATCCTTTCTGGTACATCTATATCTTAGATGTAAATATGTACTTATATCTGAATACTTATAATTGAATGAACAATTCAAAATTTTTTCTCCGGGAAAGTGCAACCAGCCACAAATTGGGAACCTAAAGCACTGACGTGAAGTCTGGAGTTCTGCTCAGTTTTAAATTTTTTTGACAAGCGTATAGATATGGAGGGGTACTGGGGTAATCAATTACCCCCCTAAGACTTCCATAATATAAAGTTTCAGAATTATTGCCAAGGCTTGATGTATACCTGACGAGATTTTTTTATCGATTACCCCCCCAAGAAAAAAATCTGCGCCCTTGCCACAACATGAGCGGTTTAGGTATCAATCTTATCAAACAGCTGACTCACCACTTATACATTTTATAATATGATCTTCAGAAATAAAACGTACGACTGAAAGTAAAACAACAGAATTTTTCATTTATTTTACTGATTTTTCTGTTTTAATTTTTTTTTCTGTTAATTTTATTGCATTATTATATTATTTTCTTGTTGGTCATCTTTTCCTAAATAAAATTTTCCAGTGCTCTGGGGGGAGGGTAATTACCCCCGTTACCCAACCCCCACCCCCCCGTAGGACCGCCCTTGGCTTAATCGGTATTGCACACGGGCGCTCAAACAGCTAGCAGCGGGCCTGTTTGTTCATTTACTGATCATGTATAGTATAAGGTGGTGTACCAAATGCTTATAGAGAAGAATCACGGAGTGGGCGACATCTACTTTTGATCGTTTGCACCGAATGGTGAACAACAAACTAACGTGTGCGTGTTTATATGGGAAAAGTGTGAAATAACTAATAATTTATGTATCGAAAGGTATATATTTAGATTATAATTTATGGACAATTGTTTCAACTAAACTGTATATGAGCTGAAAATGCAGCGGATTGTAAGAGCTAATGTGGGAATAAGATAACAAAAAATTTGCCCTGTTCCTCAATGCTCATAATATAGTTCTTCTGAAATTTCTTTGCATAAATTCCCGTTGAATCCCAAGGCAGTTAAAAAATGGCAGACAATCTTGAAGATTGGGAAAAGTTTCTCAAAAAATATGTTAGTTTGCAGCAAGCACTTCCTGTGAGATGATTTTTTTGATCGTTAGTTCAATAATTTTCTATAATATAGTGGTACATAACACAAACAACATAATCAAAAATGTCCAAAGTGGTTATCTCGACTTTCACAGGCATTATTATTAATTCCACAATCTTATAAAAAATTTTTGATTAACCTGTTATGGAAGACAGAAATGACCGAATAATTTTGAGCCTCTCTCGGCCCGACATCTTGTGATTTTCATCGCCATCTCGCGGTCGGTAATTTTTCCCTATATTCAAATGTTGACGTTCAGGGTTCAGGTTAGAAATAAATACTTGAACAATTTGAACTACTATCGTTGAAACTTTAGCTTATTGGGGGCGTTAGGGCTACTTTTATTATCAATCTCTAAAGTCATTTTTTCGCGTGGATCCCGGTTCAAACCCATTCTTTTTTAAATTGAAATTATGGCATTCTAGCGTTACACGATTTACACGAACTGGTGACGTCCAATGTTTTCGAAATAGTTTTGAACCGAGATCCACGCGAACAAATGACTTTAAAAGTTGATTTTAAGTGCTTTTCAGCCACCGTCTGGGGCGCCCCAGGAGTGCTCAAAACCAAAGTTTGACCGTTCCAGTGCCGGAGCGTCAAGCCCTCGCGCTACCTTCCCCTTCCCCCTGGTGCATAACCCGGATTTTCGGGGCTTCAAGCTCTGACAGCTGTTCAACGCGAAACCCGTCATTTTTGCTGTTTTGTTTACGTTTTTCTGACAGTTTGGTTTTGGCATGTTCCCGCGACAGCTAGGGCGTAACCCCCTAATGCGTCAAGGCCAGTAGTAACACGCACCTGGTTGGAAAGCAGTTAATAAAAGTGGCCCTAACCAAAGAGGAACAAGAGAGACCACTCTCGTAAATTAGTTCCTGCTCTCTCGTCAACTAACCATTGACCTTCGACTGAATCTCCCAAGGAAAGGCAACTCAGTCAATACACCGCGGCAGTGCTAAACGGAGTACCAATCAGAATGCAGATAGCAAACACGAAGTATCACGATAACCGATCCCTCGTGCATCGTCGGGATGGATTTCAAAACAACAGAAATGTCAATTTCATTTTTCATTGTCTATTTGTCAAGTTAACCAAGAAAATATTGTTTTTCTAAAAATTAATCACAAATTATGTATGTATTTCAATGAGAGTTATATAAAATCTATGCATATTGTTTTATATTTTCTAACATTTCAGAAGATATTTGAACCATCTAATAAATGGTACGATTTTAATTACATCCAGCATATATTTCTTTGAGTAACTAATAGGTTTTATTGATGAGCAGCATGCAAACAATTGTAAATTAAAACTTGAAAATAAACTATTATCCCAGAAGAAATGGCTGCAAGTAGAAATTCTGTAAAAAATCAAGAAAATAAAAAGCCTATATGATCGTTTTGAAAAAAACATATTCAAATTGCTATTTATATCTGATAAATCAAGATCAAAGAGAAGATGAATCTTAGTCAAGATTTAAGAATCGTTTGTTTCAATAACAGTAACAATTTCAGGTCAAAATAAAACTGAAAGTTAGATGGAAATATTTGAATTCAAATTTCGGCAATTTCGCGCCCATCCCCCCACTAAAATCCTGGCAACCCAAGGTCAATTCGACGGATTCCTCTCAGATTTGCGAGTGAAACGTCTTTATAGTCTTTGCCCTAACGCCCCCAATCAGCTCAAGTTTCAACGATAGTAGTTCAAAATATTCGACTATTTATTTCTAACCCGAACCCCTCAACGTCAACATTAGAATATAAGCATTTGGTACACCTCTATACATGATCAGTAAATGAACAAAGGGGAATATAATATTGAATGTTAAGATTTTCCCATGGCTTCTCTTAATATGAAAGCTGTTGAAGCTGAAGCGAGGGAGTCTGCGAAAAAACATGTTTCAACTATTATCAAAAAACATGGCAAACTTGAAAAGGTAGATCAAATTAAGAGAAAAATAATTCGTCAAAAGGGATCTGTGGAGGCGCAGTTGAAATCAGCTATTCAACAACAACTTGATGGAGTTCACATCGGTTTGGAAAAACTGAAGGATGCGCAAGTAGAAGTTGCCGAAATAGACAAAGATTTGTGCATAATGGCACAACTTTTTGATAAAGTACCAAGCTTATATCAAAAATTGAGTGTTGTAAGGGATGAAAATATGAAACACTCTCAATATGTTACTGCTCGAGAAAATTTGAAGCATATCTTCACTGTCCCTGAGAGTGTAGAGAAAACTAAACAATGGATAAATGAAGGAAAGCTGTTGCATACCCATCAATGCTTGAGAGATCTCGAGAATTCTCGTGATGATTTACTTTACGAGCTACACAAACTCCCTAATCAATCTCCTCATGACAAATCAATGCTGAAAGCTTATTTTTCTGACGTTGAGGAGTTATCAGTGCTACTTGAAAAACAGTTACGTCTTGTATTATCAAGAACATTAAATACTGTGCGAAAAGAACCAACGGTCATAGTAACAGCATTGAGAATTATTGAAAGAGAAGAAAAAGCAGATGAAGAAACCTTGAAACAAGAAAAACAATCAGGATTTCTTGCTCCTGGTCGTCCAAAGAGGTGGAAAAAAATGGCCTTTGAAGTATTAGAACTTTCTATTGCAACAAGAATTGAAGGTACTCAAGTTGATGAAAGATCAGATAATAAAAATTGGCTTATCACTCATTTGGAACTGATTCGACAACTCATCCTTGAAGATTTAAGGGTGGTAAAAAGTCTCTGTGTTCCATGTTTCCCTCCTAGGTACAATATAATTCATGAATACATCAGAATGTATCATCATTGTCTATCCATACATTTACAAGAAATGATTCAAAACGGTCTTGAAGGAAATGAATATGTTACTATTCTTTCTTGGGTACATAAAACTTATTTTTCTGCTGAACTTCTGAGTCATCCTGATCTAATGCAGTTCACTTCAAATTTTCAGAAGGAAAATCCACTTCTGCCAGGAGAAGTTTTAAATCAACTTCAGAATGAATATCTCATCAATATGGAGAAGAATTATGCTGAATGGATGAAAAATACTTTGAATTCAGAAAAACAAGAATGGTTTTCATCTACAGAACCACAAGTCTCTCACACATCCGGGACTGGTCCTATTATAATATTTCAAATGATAGATCAAAATCTACAAGTTACTAAAACTGTAAGTGATCAACTTACCATTGAAGCATTAAAATGTGGAATCGATCATGTTATACATTATGGAGGTTCTTATAAAGATGAAATACTTGAATTCAAGAATACATATTTTAATGATAGGAAACAAGTACCATTCTTCACACATCATATGATAACTATTGTTAACAACTGTCTTCAACTCGCTGATTTGAGTACTCAATTAGAAAAACAATATTTAATAGGATTAGCACAGATTGAAGAAGAAGATAAAAATATAGCACAAGAAAAATTCAAAAAATTAAGAACAGTGTTTTTAGAACAACGAAATTTGTCAGGAGTATATTTATTGGAAGAGCTATTCTTAGATTTGGAAAAATATTTCTCTGATCTATTCACTTCAAACTGGCTTGCATCCTCAGTAGCAGTAGATACAATTTGTCTAACAACAGAAGACTATTTTCAAGACTATAATGGGCTTGCTCAGAAAAATTTCGATTATGTTGTTTATCAGGTCAGAAGAAGATATGTTGAAAAATACTTGACCTCTTTACTGAGTAAAAGAACGACTTTTAAAACTTATCAGGAATGTACTAATGCCGCTCGTAAAGTTTCAAAAGAAGTTTGTCAATTGAAGAACTTATTGAATAGTTTATGTAAGAATATAAGTGGTGAGGACCCATTTGAAGCTATCACAGTATTGGCCGAGGTTTTGAAAAGTGATGATGATATGTTGTCATTTGAGCTCCACAGAGTTGTAGAAAAATATCCAGATGTTAGTGATGACCAACTATTGAGATTGATGCATTTGAGAGGAGATTTAAATTGGTCTGATGTAAAGGATAAGGTTGCACACTTGATTAGGCCTAAGAATTACTTACCTCCAAGTATATTCAAAGGCCTAGTTTTTCAGAAGCTGGTGAATTTATTCAACAATTGAATCATTATAATTTTATTATAGGATCAACATCTCTAAGGCAATAATTAGCTTCACATTAAAATAAAGTAAACTATATTAATTGGAACTTTCATTGACAATTTTATCCACATTTATTGCCATTAGTTGCAATTATAAAAATGCAGTCAATGAAATCTTGAATTGTATTGTTTTATTGATGAGTTCTGTACATCTTAGAATTGTAGTTAACACTGGGTATATATTTAAAGTCATAAAATCGGAGACCAGAGTATATGCAATGTTTCGTAATTAATAAATAATAAAAATCTCATAAATGGCACTGGACGTTGTTTCTTAATTTTTCCATTAAAATTAATTTTATTCTTTCCTGATATCCCATATTTTCATTATTGAGAACTTTTTCTAGTTTTTCATTTTGTTGTTCTATCTTCTCATTTTGAATTTTTGCATTAATATATCGTCGGTAAATTGACAAAGGAGCGTATCTGCAAATTTTAATTTTTTGAGTTTGCTTCATTTTGGGAACTATAGCTCTAGCTTCTATGAAGTGCTGCTAGCCCAATATCGCGCATCTCATGGAAAACCAGTGTGAGAAACAAAATAAAGGGTTGAAAATTTCAATCAGGTGGTTTGTAGTGCACCTTAGAACTTTGATCGCGGATATATTGAAAACCAAAATTTGCAGATACTCCTCTTTGTCAATTCACCGACGATACCAACTTGTTTTGGTTCTTTTCGAATTGCTTATTGAAATCTTTTCTTATCCGCTCTGGCGTATCTGAGAATTCATTTCTATTTGTTTTTCTAATTTTTGTCTGTAGCATCAATTCTTGTAGTATGTCATTTATTGTATATCTTCTTGTATTTTCTATGATATCAATTGTATCTCTGGTTTCCTTCAATTCTCTCGAATTTTCTTCTATTTTACTCTCCAATCTTTCTGAAATTTCCTCCATTTTTTCGAATTTCTTATTTATGTCCTGTTTTATGCTTTCTGTAATATCTTCTTTCATTTCTTCAAATTTGTTATTCATTTCTTGATTAATTCTTTTTGAATCATCTTCCATTTTTTCGTATAACTTCTTATTCATTATCATATTTGATTCTGTTTTTTCTTGTTCTTCTCCAATTCTTTGTATCTTATCTTCTTCATCTCCTTTTTGCCCTATCAAAGTTTTACTTCTTGTTTCGTTGTTGCAAAAAAAACTAAAAAAATGATTATGAAACTGAAAAATAAATTCAATTTATTCACCTTATTCGAAACAATAATCACCTTAATCAAGCCACGCGTTGGGCGACATAAATTGTTATGGTTCGTTGAAGATATTGTAATGAATATTGTCCAAGTTCTTCTTAATTAATTTATTTACAGTTCACTAATTACACTAATACCAATTTATTTCAACACTCAATCATTTATTTCCACACGCGCTATAAGTCCAAATCTGTCTACAAACTAACTCTCGCTCAGGCCGACGTCGTTTTATATCTCGCTTCATAGTTCTCGAAGGGTTCCAGTATATTCCAGGAGGTCTTCTTTCCTGATTCCTCTAGAATCTTCGCGTCTCGCTCTGCCCTGACGCCCACGTCTGAGTGACGGGACAGGTCCGGCCTAAGTTCGTTACATTGCCCCCTTCTTAAAGACATTTCGTTCCGAAATGTCATCCTCGGAGTGTGACGATACCTGCATGAATCTCTATATCTGCAACGCAAAGTTCGATGAAAATGACACTCCACTGTCTTAATGTTTGGTCGTGGAAGATGGTTAGAACAAACCAAAATTTCGACGCCGCTGGATTTGAATATTGTCTCCAACATACTCCTTATGATTCTCCAGTCCAGCCTATCGAGTCCACATGACAATTTCGGAATTGCTAGCTTCACCAGATTCTGGTCCACCACAGTGTCTCTCAACTGGGTGAGACTCTTCCAGACATCCTCATAAGACGGTTTACCATAGGAGTACTTCTTGGTAACTAGGTAGAAAATGTTTCTTTCGCCCTTTTTCAATTGCAGCACCCTTCCAACTTCTGGATTCTGCTCTCGCAGCGTTTGTAATTGACCCATTTTCTTGGAGAACACAACAGCAATGCCCCTGGACACTCGTAGATCTTCTGCCACGCAGTGTGCTGGTGCGTAATCATCAGGCACCTTGAAAAGGACTCGTGGCTCTTCTCTAGTAACACCATGCAGCACTTTCTGACCGTTTGAATACAAGGACATAAACTTCTGGTATGTCATCTCATCCTCTGGTGGTTTGAGGGTGCGAACTTGGTCGTGATTTCCAGCGTAAGGGGCCAATCGATTGAAGTGGACGACCCTTGGTTTCCTTCGTGGTGGCTTCTGAATTCGGTAGATCAGGTCGTTTATCCTTTTCATTATTTTAAACGGACCTTCCCAAGAGTTCTGCAACTTCGGAGATAGTCTACGACTACGTTTGGGGTTGTGCAACCAAACCAGGTCACCATCCTGAAACCCTCCAGCCTCGGCCTTGATTTCGTACGTCTGCTTCATTCTATCGCTGGCGCTCTGGATGTTTAACCGGACTCGTTCGTGGATATCGTCCATTCTCTGTCTCAAGTTGCTGACATAGTCCTCACCGGCAGTGTCTTGTCCCGGTGGTATCCCAAAATTGTACTGACGCATGGGAACCTTTGGTCGTATTCGAGGTCCATTGCTAGCAGCACATACAGCGCACTTTCTGCACCAGTCCTGAACATCATCTCGGCAACTAGCCCAGTAGAACCGTTGCCTCACTTTCTGGAAGGTCTTCTTCACCCCCAGATGTCCTCCGGCGACCCCATCATGGATTCCACGAAGCACTTTCTGTCTTCGAATCCTGGGTACAACTATCTGGCGTCGGTCTTCACCACCATTTTCGGACTCCAACACACGCTTCAGTACCCCATTGTATAGAGTGAAAGAATTCCATTGGGACCAGTAGGATTTAACAGCTGGCGAGTAACCTGCAATTTCCTGCCATGACGGTCTTCGATAGCACTTCTTCCAGCTGATGACCAAACCAAGTTCTGGATCTTTCTCTTGGTCTTTATGAATATTGCTCTCATTCCAGTTGTCATCTACCGCCCTAGTTCTACGAAGTGTTGCTTCTTTTTCTTCTCCACGTCGACAATGAGAGGTGTCATCTGGACATTTTCTACACCCATGTCCTGTTTTTCCACAATTCCTGCAGTTTATCGGTTTCTCTCAGGTAAAACTTCCTTGATCACTTTCCTTATGGCAGCTTTCAGCTCAGCAGGCTCCAGCGAAACTCCTTCATTCACTCGGATTTCACCTCGACAACTGCAGGACTGCTTTGCTGCTTCAAACTCTAATGATCTTGCCAGTGCGTCTACGAGATGTGCTGGTCGGGCTAATGTCAATGCTAGTCTGGTTTCCTGGTCACGGAGTCTATCCAAGAATGCTTGCACCGCCAATCGCTCCATTGCCTTCTCCGGTGTTGCTGGGAGTGGTAAACGTGTTCAAAATGAGCCTGGCCAAACCGTAAATCCAAATGTTTGATCAGCTGACCATAGTCCTCCTGTTCTTGAGCGGTCAGGGTCTGCAGAATATCTGTCGCTTCTCCTCGTAATGCCAGTGTGAGTGCTACAGCTCTTTCCTCTGTATTCCATTCGTTCGCCTTCGCCGCTGCTTCAAATTGACGGCGGTAATTTGCCCATGGGGTTTTTCCATCGAACTGGGGAGGTTTCATGGAAAGCTTTTCAATTCCAGAATTAACCTTGAAATCCGGCATATCTTTCTTCAGGTCCAGTATTGAAATCTCGTTTACCCTGTCCGTGGTTTGTGCAGCATTAACTCGTTTTTCAAGCCTATTAGTGGTTTCCTTCATTTTTTCCATTTCCTCCTCGAATTTATCTATTTCTGTGTTCATTTGCTCCCTAATGCTGTCCATCTCTGTGTTAATTTGTTCCCTAATGTTATTCATTTTTGTTTCTATTATTTCTTCTACACTACATAGTTCCTGTTTTAGGCCTTCCGTGCTTTCCAGAAGCTTCTCTTCCAGGCACTTCGCATTTTCTAGAAGCTTTTCTTCCAGAGTTTCCTGCAGGTCTTCTTTCAGGGTTTTTGAAGTTTCTTGAAACTTTTCTTCCAAATTTCTAGAAGTTTCTTGCAGATCTTCTTTCAAGCTTCTAGAATTTTCTTCCAGTGTTCTCGAATTTTCCTCGAGTTCATTCATTATCGAACTCAAATCAACACCGGGAACTTCAAATAAAAATGTTTCAGGGTCCTAACCTTCTTGTATAAGTCTTTGTGCAAGTCTTTCTTGAAGAACTACCTTTTTACCCGTTGTTTCCAGTTCCCTTTCTTCCAGTTCCTGTTTTAACTCCGCGACTTTCAATTCCACAAGACGCACTTTTCTCATCATTTTGTCTTTGAACCGAGGAACCAGGTCTATTTTACGTTTGAAGTTCACTCAGTTTATTATCCGCGAACCAGTTTTTCACTACGCGAGCACTATTTATCTGACACTTCTGACACCAATGTAATGAATATTGTCCAAGTTCTTCTTAATTAATTTATTTACAGTTCACTAATTACACTAATACTAATTTATTTCAACACTCAATCATTTATTTCCACACGCGCTATAAGTCCAAATCTGTCTACTAACTAACTCTCGCTCAGGCCGACGTCGTTTTATATCCCGCTTCATAGTTCTCGAAGGGTTCCAGTATATTCCAGAAGGTCTTCTTTCCTGATTCCTCTAGAATCTTCGCGTCTCGCTCTGCCCTAAGTTCGTTACAATATAATAATGTGAAATTTTGGAATTTATGAAAACCACTAATAATATTCTAAGACTTTTGTATTAATTATATAGGGTGTTTCGTTGGTAAACGGAAATACTTGAACAGTAAAAAGAGGACATCGAGGTGGTTCTAAATATACCCCGGCCATTTATTGGGTCTGACTGCCTTGGTTACCGAGATACAGGGTGATTTATGAATTTTGCTCATTTCTTTCTGAGGTCATAACAAGCGAACAGCCCAGTAGATTTTCTCAATATTTGGAACACATCTTCCTTATTTGAAGCTTAAATGAATCACTCATAATGATCACAAAGAAAATCCAGGTCCGGATTAACAAAAAATTATGAAACGGTTTTATTCTTGAAACAACACCCTGTGTATCGAAATTTTGAAAATCCGTTTTCAGATTCGAGAAGAGCACAAAAAACTGAACGGAAATGCGTGATTCAAATTTCCGCGCAGACAATCTTGCTGCACCAATTTTCAACTTGAATGTGAAGTTTTCGAGAAATTGGATATCAAAAAGTCGTTATAAGTCACTTTGGATAATAACTATCGATTTCTATGTTATTTTGAAATCACGTACTAATTATTCAAGATATTAGGTTTAATTTTTGAGCGCTCGTACAACTTACACGAGGGCTATATCATTTCGTCACGATGTCTGTATTTTTCGAATTTTGAGCCGAAAATGGTCTCAATCGACTATGTTCGACTCACTGATGACAAATCCGTCGGAAAATTCGAGTCTGTCCGTCCGTCCGTCCGGCCGGCCGTAAGCACGATAACTCTCGAACAGATCAACCTAGAGACTTGAAATTTTCAGTGTAGGTTCAGATCCCAAATGCCTCGGTTAAGTTCGTTAATGGGCCAAATTCGCCCAGGGGTTCCGTAAATATGGCCGTTCAAAGTTTTGTTCCCCTGATTACTTGAAAACTACAGATTTGATTGAGATGAAATTTTGCACTCAAATGGAGAATGAGGTGTTCAAGCTACATGTGAAATTTTGTCCAGATCGCATGACCAGAACCATAGAAACCATAGAAAATTGTAACTTTTGAACGGAAACGCCTAGGGACTTGAAATTTTCAAGATAGGTGTGGATCTCGAATGTCGTGATCACGTTCATCTATGAGCAAAATTATACTAGGGGTTCCGTAAATATGGTCGTTTGAAATTTAGTTTTCTTGATAATTTCAAAACTACAGATTCGATCGTGACGAAATTTTGTATACTAATGGAGAATGATATATTCAAGCTACATTTCTCCAGATCACATGACCAGAACCATAGAAACCATAGAAAATCATAACTTTCGAACGGAAAGGCCTAGAGACTTAAAATTTTCAGGATAGGTGTGGATCTGAAATGTCGCGTTCACGTTTATTAATGAACAAAATTATACCAGGGGTTCCGTAAATACGGTCGTTTGAAATTTTGGTTTCTGGATAATTTTGAAACTGCGGATTCGATCGAGAAGAAATTTTGTATTTTAATCGAGAATGATTTATTAAAACAATATTTTGTCCAGATCGCATGACCAGAACCATAGAAACCATAGAAAATTGTAACTTTTGAAGGGAAAGGCCTAGGAACTTGAAATTCTCAGGGTGGGTTTGGATCGCAAATATCGCTATCACGTTCATCTATGAGCAAAATTAGACTAGGGTTTCCGTAAATATGGCCGTTCAAAATATTTTTTTGCTGATAGTTCAGAAAATACTGAGCGGATTGGGATGAAATTTTGCACCTAGCTGAATAATGTATTCAAACTACGTGCAAAATTTTGTCCAGATCTCACCACCAAAACTATAGATACCGTAGAAAATTCTAGCGAATTATCGAAAAAAAATTGATCAGCTGAAGCACTGACATGAAGTCTGGAGTTTCGCCTAAGTTTCAGAATTTTTTTGACAGCTGTCGAAAATTCCTTCAATTGATTTCTGAAACTGGAAAATGCGAATCTACCTACAAGGTGCATGTACGAGCGCTCAAAAGCTCCTGCCTTCACGGCAGTGCTTTTCGTAATTTTTATAGCTTCAGACTAACCCTTTGAGTAATCACCATGTAGGTAATTGTTATTAATAGAGAAAAAATATCGCCCTGTATATGTACATAATTCAAAATTGGTACTACTTAGACACGAGTAAAATAGTATGTTCTTAAGTTTTATACTGAAATAATCGAGTTTCTATATAACTGTTGTACAAATACATAACCGTGGACCCTATATTTTACCGGCATGATTAACTGGTGAAGTATCCTCAAATCCAAATTCAAATGAGGCATCCATGAGTTTGACAGAAAGTTAACTGGCCTTCCAGATCACCTGATTTGAATCCCATTGATTATTATGTCTGGGGTTATCTAAAATCTGTGGTATATTCTGCTGAGATACATATTCGGGGTCAGCTAATTTCGAGAATAGAAGAAGCTAGCAGAGAAATGAAAAACAATCCACAATGAAATATCTTCAAACGAGCACAAAAATGTGTTGACCAAAATGAAGGACATTTTGAGCAGTTCATGTAGTTTGTTTAATTTCAATTTTGTATCTTTTTGATGGCTTCTTTGATAATGATGTACATAATTGTTTAAACTTGTATTAAATCGATGTAATTCTTTTCAATTATTTCAATAAAATATTCAAGCAATCAATTTTGAATTATATGTATACCGAGTTCGCCAATTTTTCTTCTTTTAATTAGGGTTGGTCTAAAGTTATAAAAAATCACGATAAGCACTGCCGTGAAGTCAGGAGCTTTTGAGCGCTCTTTCATCCACCTTGTAGATAGATTCGCATTCTCCAGTTTCAGAAACCAATTGAAAAGATTTTGACAGCTGACAAAGAAAATTTCAAACTAAGGCGAAAATCCAGACTTCACGTCAGTGCTTTAGGGGACTATTTTTTTTTGATAATTCGCTAGAATTTTCTACGGTATCTGGTATCTATGGTCTTGGTAATGCGATCTGGACAAAATTTCTCACGTAGTTTGCATATATTATTCTTCATCTATGTGCGAAGTTTCATTCCAATCCAATAAGTTTTTTCGAAATCATCAGGAAAAATATTGTTTGAACGGTCATATTCACGGAACCCCTAGTCTAATTTTGCTCATTGATGAACTTGATCGCGGAATTCGCGATCCGAACCTATCCTGAAAACTCCCTAGGCCTTTCCGTTCAAAAGTTATAATTTTCTATGGTTTCTATTGTTCTGATCATGCGATCTGGAAAAAATTTAGCTCGAATATATTATTTTTAATTCAAATACAAAATTTTGCCACGATCAAATCCATAGTTTCGAAATTATCCAGAAAACTGAATTTCCATATTTACGGAACCCCTAGTCTAATTTTGCTCATTGATGAACTTGACCGCAATATTCGAGATCCACACATATCCTGGAAATTTCAAGTCCCTAGGCCGTTCTATTACAAAGTTATAATTTTCAATGGTTCTGGTCATGCGAGCTGGACAAAATTTTGCATGTAGCTTGAACTCGTCATTCTCCATCTGAGTGCAAAATTTCACCTCGATCGAATCAGTAGTTTCGAAGTAATCAGGAAAAGAAAATTTCGAGTGGCCATATTCACGAAACCCCAGGGCGAAATTTGCCCAAAATCGAACTTAACCGCGGCATTCGAGATTCGAACATACCCTGAAAATTTCAAGTTTCTAGGTTGTTCCGTTCGAGAGTTATCGTGTATACGGACGGACGGACGGACAGACTCGAATTTTCCGACGGATTCGTCATCAGTGAGTCGAACTCTATCGATTGAGACCATTTTCGGCTCAAAATTCGAAAAATACAGACGTCGTGACGAAATGATATAGCCCTCGTGTAAGTAGTACGAGCGCTCAAAAAGGAAAGCTTATAATAGTTAAAAATTTTAAAATAACATAGAAATCGATAGTTATTATCCAAAGTGACTTTTAACCTCTTTTTGATATTCAATTTCTCGAAAACTTCACATTCAAGTTGAAAATTGGTGCAGCGAAATTGTCTGCGCGGAAATTTGAATCACGCATTTCTGTTCAGTTTTTTGTGCTCTTTTCGAATCTGAAAACGGATTTTCAAAATTTCGATATAAAGGGTGTTGTTTCAAGGATAAAACCGTTGGATAATTTTTTGTTAATCTGGACCTGGATTTTTTTGTGATCATTAAGTGATTCATTTAAACTTCGAATTAGGAAGATGTGTGCCAAATATAAGGGAAATCTACTGGGCGGTTCGCTTGTTATGACCACGGAAAGAAATGAGCAAAATTCATAAATCACCCTGTATCTCGGTAACCACGGCAGTCAGACCCAATTATATTCAGAACTACCTCGGTGTCCTCTATTCACTGTTCAAGTTTTTCCGTTTACCAACGAAATACCCTGTATATTCAATTTTGGCCGAGACCTTTACTTCAAGAGGATTCTACAATGAACAATAAAAAGGATTTTTTTTATTTACAAAATTATATAATCGATAATATAATTCTACAAAACAACCCCAACTATCAAAAGAAACTAAAAACTAATATATCTAAACTATAAATAACGTTCAATTGGTGAGTGCACTCACTATGTTTATCTAACTCCAATTTCAATTCTTTTTCTTATCTCCAGCACGCCGTTTTGATATCTCCTTCACTCGCCAAATCAATTCAAGCTATTCAATCTCCTCTCGGCAAAGTTCCAAATACTATTTACTATACTTTTCTTCTCTCAAACCAATTTATCTGCAATTTTTTTGAAATATCAACATTCAACATTCTTGATACATTTTCCATCTTCACATGCACATCTTCATTTTGATATTCTTCATAAATATAACTAAACTATTTGAAATTAATCATCTGAACAAATTCATATTTTTCTTATTTTTTTAATAATCTGAACCCCCTTTGGAAATATAATATTACAATAATTTATGAGTTGATAAAATTTACTGGATCGACTAAGAGATGTATGAAAGTTCTTGAATTTTCGATGATATACTTGAATTTATTTCAATCTAAATTTTTGAAACTTTGAAAAATATGACCATGTTTTAATTTCCATAACAATATATTGTTATGGAAATCAAAATATAGTTATTTTTTTTATGATTAAAGAATAAACTCAGAAGAATCACAAAAAATTCAAGAACTTTCAAACATCTCCTAGTCGATTCAGTGAATTTGATCAACTTATAAACTATTGTAATATTTTTCAAAGAGATTTCATTTTATTTGATAAGAAAAATATGAATTCGTTAAAATGATTAATTTTGAATAGTTTAGTTTTGTTCGTTATGTATGTATATGAAACGAGGAGTGGAAAGAATATACCAAGAATGTTGGAATAGGTAACCATAGAAATATTATTAAATTAGAAATGAAGCAAGCCGGTTGGGGACAATTGAAAAAATGACAGAGTGAAAAATAATCCGTCAGAAAGTTTTTGGTTTGAAATTGGTTTAAGAAGGAAGAATTCAAATGTAAAAAAAACCTTACCAAGAAGTACAAGTGCAATTTTGAAAGCACAAAAAGTAAATTTCAAGATTCAAGAATAAGAGGAGCGTGGCAGTTCTCTCATAGAGGAAGAGTAAAGGAATATATTTGGACAAAGTTTTTCTCCGTGAGTGCACTCATTGGTTTCTTTAGTTTCATTTGATAGTTAGAGTTAGTTTTATATAAATTAGTTGTTAAAAAATAATTGTGTAAAGATATTTTTTTAAATTGTTTACCTTGGAACCCTCTTTGAAAAAGAGTCTTGGGAAAATTAATAGGAAAATTGGTTCCAATTATATGCAAAATCAAATTAATTTCTTTAAAATTTTACAGAAGAGTCATAACAAAATATATTTTTTTTTTATATTTATATATATATATATATATATTTTTTTTTTTCTCACCGTTTTTCGGGATTCAATTCACCACCTGCCGAGCGACAATCCGCCAAGGCAGTTGGTAACTCGCTACGGATTCTGCAAGAACTTTCTGACTATTCGAACAGTTTGAAGGATGACCTGCTTCTGCGCATGGGATACCAATTTCTTGTCTAAACAAAGTCGTTCGGTATTCTCGACAAGGTGTCTCTCAATCAGTCCATTCACCGACATTATCAAAGGGAGAATGCTGATAGACCTTAGTTTGTGTAGCTCCTTCAGTTGGAATGCCAGATCTCCATACTTGCTGAGCTTTTCGGTGTAAGCTCTAGCGATGTTCTCGTCCGCTGCTATGGAGACATCAAGCAGCAGGCACGTATTCTTCTTCTTATCGAAAACCGTAATATCTGGTCTATTGTGAGCTACACCCAGGGCAGTGCTCATCGTAGCATCCCAGTACAGTTTGCACTGATCATTTTCCAGAAGAGTCTGAGGCTGATACAGATGTTGTCCACCATGAACAAGCCCGAAACGGAGTGCGATCTGCTGATGATACAACTTGGCCATGGCGTTGTGTCTCTCGAGATAATCCCTAGGTGCCATCATTGAGCATGAAGATGTCATATGCTGTATCGATTCGGGAGCTTGAAGACATTTTCTGCATCGGTCAGATGGTATATCTTTCTTCGCTAGGTACATTCTGGTACATTCAGGTACATTCTGGTAGGCATCACCTGGTCCTGGATTGCAATGAGTCTACCCTCCGTTTCCGGAAAGAGATATCCTGCACGTAAGTACTCTAGTGTTTCCAGCCTACTTACATTATAATTTTCCAGGTGACCAGGGTACCTGCCATGAAGGGCCCTGGATTTCCATTCCGATGTTAGTTCTTCAGTTGTTTTTATGGGAGGGAGTTGCTGATTCCGTTGAGCCAAATTGAGTGCTGAGATGTTATCGTCAGCTTCAAACAAAGCCTGGAAAAGAGGTGAGGTGTTTTTATAACAATTTTATAGAAATGTTTCCTCAGGCTTTCAATATTTCTATGGTGAGTGGCCTCGATATTGAGTAGACCCCTTCCTCCCTGGTGTCGTGGGAGGTAGAGTATGATTGTGGACGAATGAGGATGGTGAATTCCACATCTGGTGAGAGCGGATCTCACAGCTCTATCTAATTTACGGAGCTCGGTCGTCGACCAGGTCAACACGCCAAATGAATAGGTCATACATGGCATCGCCCATATGTTAATGGCGGTAAACAGGGATCTTGAGTTGAGTCTCGATTTCAGGAGCAAATTTATTCGTCTGAGCAATTTTTCTTCGAAAAATTGTTTCATTGGTGAAACATTTATCTCAAGCGCCTGCCTAATTCCTAGGTACTTGTACGAATCATCGTTGTTCTAATTCGGTATGGTGAGATTGGTCATGAGGGTTGTTTGCTGCCCCGCATTCTGTATCTTTTCCCTCCTCACCTCAAGGACTGCGCATTTATCAGTACTCATTCGCATACCAATAGATTCGCTGAAAGCTCGTACTGTCTCTAGCAGTCCCCTGAGATCACTCTGATTTGCAGCATACCACTTGAGGTCGTCCATGTATAGATGGTGTGTGATGTTTATTTTCCTTCTTTTATCTATAACGTACCCATATTTCGTGTTCTTGCTTAAAGGATTGAGGGCAAGGCAAAACCATAAAGGGCTGAGGCTGTCTCCCTGGAAGATTCCGCGACAAATGCGAACCTGCTCTGACTCCTCTGTACGACTACCACTTTTCACCAGCAATGTTGTCCTCCAGGTCTTCATGAGATGTTTCAAGATCGTAATGATATTTCCAGCGACCCCGTGCATCCTCAGCACCTCCAAAAGCCAGGAGTGGGGGACCGAATCGAAGGCTTTTTGGTAGTCCACCCACGCGACAGATATATTACTGAGCTTTTTCCGAGCCTGTTTGGTCAGGATATAATCAGAGATGAGTAGCTCTTTACACCCCTTGGTTTTCACACGGCATGCATTTTGCTCGTGAGCCATCAGTCCATGTCTCCTCAGATGTTCGTTGGTGTGTTTAGTAAGGATGGAAGTGAAGATATTGTAGACGGTCGGTAGGCACGTGATCGGGCGATAGTTTTTGGGATTAGTGGGATCGCCCCCTTTAGCTATTAGGTGCGTTATGCCTCTGGTGAAAAACTCCGGAATTATGGAAGGGTCAGACAAGGCGCCCTGAAAAAATTCTTGCAGAGGTTGGTGTATGGAAGTGAAATATTTCCACCAATAATTCTGGATCTTATCAATCCCCGGAGCTGCCCAGTTCTTAGCCTTTCTCAGAGCGTCAACTATATCTGCAACATCGACAACTATGTCAGCCATTCGAGCTCTTGGGATCTTAGATCGCGCTTCTTCAATCCAGTACGCTTTCACATCATGAGCTGTTTTCTCTGACCAGATGTTAGACCAGTATTGATGGGCGTGTTTCACCTCAAGTTTGGCTGATTCAAGATTTTCTTGTTCCCTTCCAGATTTCGGAAGAACTGTTTTTGGTTGGTATAAAACAGACTGTTGTTTGCATATCGTTTAACCCTTTCGTTATAGCGATGTATCCGGCTTCCTAAAACTTTTATCCTCTGTTTCAGGTAGTCGCACCTGACATGAACTTTCTCTCTGAAGGAGGGGTCCCTTCGTCTAATGCGGAACTCCGACGCAATCCCCCTTACAGCCTTAATCACCTTCGTTGATGGACCCTCGAGGAGTGCAGACGTATTGAGAAATGCGCATGTGTGCCAAGTGAACCTCGTATAGAAGTGATAAGAAGAAGAAGAAATAACTGTGTTGAGTCCAGGTTTAGATCGATGGTTCCACAGATTATTTTACATTGAAGAGACAAAAGTGAATTTAGTGAAAAGTGAAAAAAGTGTTCAAGTGTCGTTTTCTGAGTCACTCTGACAAAATGTCGGAATACGACTCTGCAAATGAGGACAGAGAATCCGACGCAGAAAACTTATCGGATGAAGAAATATTCGATATGGATGTTGAAGAAGAAGAAGTAAATCATGAATCCGACAAAGATCGGATCATAAAAGAACAGAAGGACCAAATCAACAACCTTATGAGTCAACTAAAAGTTATGACGGAGAGTCTTAAAACTTTATCCGATGAGGTGAAATCCTTGAGAGCAGAAATGTCGCAGTCCTCGAAGCCGCGGAAACGGGCTAAGAGAAAAGAAAATGGCTTCTCCTCTGGGACAGAGGAGATAGTGTCAACCCCCACAATCCAAAAAGAAAACCAGAAAAAACCTACCGAAAATAATGATGCAGCTGCAAGAGGGCCACCTACGAAGAAGTCGTATATAGCAGCATTGCAGAAAGGAAAACGCCAAGAAGAAGCTACTTCTGCACCTGCAGAAGATATTGAAGTCCCTGCTCCAATCGAGCAGAAAAAAGAGAAAGTCCCTCCAGTGACATTGAGAGGCACGGCCGACTGGACATAAATCTCGAGAGAGATGCAAATGAAGGGTATTAAATACCTGAGAGCGATCACAGTAAGAGACGGCATTCGCGTTGTTCCCCAATCCCCCGACGACCACAGAAAGATGACAAAATTCCTCGAGTTGGAAATAAGGAATTCTACACCCTCCAAAGAAAAGAAGAGAGGAGAATCTACGCGGTGGTACGATATCTGCCACTAGACACAGAGGACCTCGCCAAGCAAGGCATTACCGACGCGGATGTCATAAGGATGACATCCAAAAAGACAATACCCTTATTTTTGGTGAAAACCCAAAATAAGAAGGTATTCGAAGTAAAACAGCTCTACGGTATAAATTGTGTAGTAGAGCCGAAGAAGAAGAGCATTGGACCTGGCCAATGGCATAGATGTCAACGTTACGGACATGCGCAAAGTAAATGCACATTCCCATGGAGATGTGTTAAATGCTCTGGAGCGCACAATAGCAAAGATTGTACGCTAACAAGAGAAAACGAGGAGAGAAATGCTACCTGTGCTCTCTGCGGAAAAGCAGGTCACCCAGCCAGCTACAAAGGATGTAGCGAGTGGAAACTGGTGACCAAAAAAAAGACTGCAACCAAAGCAAGAAAAGAAGAAGAAAAGAAGAAGAAAAGAAAATGATGCCTACTGTCCAACAAGAACAAAAAGAAGAAGATAAGAAGAAGAAAACGCTACCACTCAAACAAGAGCAGAAGAAAGAAGCCCCAAAAAATGGAAAATCCAAGAAGAGCAGCCAAAAGAAGAAAGAAGAGATCAACAAGAAAGGACCCGAAACCACCCAGGATCTAGATACCTTCACCTAGAATATCATGAGTAAGCTCATGAAATTCCTGGAAATAGAGATGGACAAAAAGTTCCGTAAACTCACTAAACCCAATTAATGGAGCTAGTGACTAACGCAAATAAAAACAACCTGAAGATTGTCTCATGGAACACAAACGGTCTACGAGCCCGTAGATCTGAAATACATAGAAGAAATAATATCCGAGAAACAACCGGATATTATAGCCATTCAGGAGACGAGACTATCTACAAGAAATAGAATTTCATTTCCCGACCATGAAATATACAGAAATTGTACAGGAGGGGGCGTAGTCCTAATAGTCAAGAGGAACATCGACCACTATTTTGACGATGTACTGAATAATGGGCAAATAGAAGCCGTCTCGATTATAGTTAATACGAATCGAGGACAAATGAAAATTACGTCAGCCTACAAACCACCCCAAAACGACTTAATAGAGGAAGATCTGAAGTAGATGCTTGAAGGAAACTACCCGAACATCATTATTGGCGATATGAACTGCAACTCAAGAGAATGGAATAGCAGAACTGAAAACCAAAATGGGAAGAAGCTTAAGAAGTATGCCGAAAAACTAAATGCCATAGTATTAGGACCTGAAATTCCGACCTACCTGCCCAGAAGTAATGGCCTACCGGACGTATTAGATATCGTCATAATGAAAGATATTACCCAAGATTTCACACTTGATACTATAGAAGAGGGCACATCAGACCACAACCCAATAGAACTCAGATTGGGACGCAGACCGATAACAGAAGAACTTCAAGCGAAAGACTTCACAGACTGGCAAAAGTACAGTGAAATACTCCAAGAGAAAATTACAGAAATTCCACAGATAAGAACCACTGAAGAACTAGAAGATGAAGTTGAAAAATTAGAAACCCGAATAAAAGAAGCCTACGAGGAAAGTACCAGAAGAATCGAAAGGCCAGCCCCGAAACATTCACATGGTGAAACCCCAAAAGCAATGAAAGAGCTTATAAAGAGGAATAGAAAACTCAGGAAGAACTACAGAACTTCACATCGAGAAGAAGACAAGAAAGAGCTGAATAAACACAGTCAAGTGCTGAAAAATGCACTGAGAGAACTGAGAACAGACAGATGGAACCAAAGAGTTAGAGAGCTAAACACCATAGACCACTCAGCATGGAAGATGCAAATGTGCTTACGACGCGAGAAAACCGAAATTCCCCCTCTACACGGAGCTAATGGGATGGCCTACTCAAAGCTTGAAAAAGCCGAAGCACTGGTCGACGCGATAGAACGAGAAGCCAGAATAAACTACAGAGAAGACGATGACAATGAAGATTTAGAAGAAGAAGTCGAAGAAAATGAAGAATTGATGTTGGAACCGCCGGAAGGCGATACCATCCCAAACCCAACAACACCAGCGGAAATTAAAGAAATCATCAAGAAATTGAAAAACAGAAAAGCTCCAGGAAAAGACAAAGTAACAAACTTTATGTTACGGAAATTGCCCAGAAAAGGAATAGCAGCACTAACCAATATAGCAAACGCAGTGATGAGAACAGAATACTATCCGGAAAGATGGAAAACAGCAGAAGTCATTGTGTTCAATAAGCCAGGAAAAGATAGAAAATTCCCACAAAACTAAAGGCCGATAAGTATACTGTCAGTACTTGGAAAAATTGTCGAAAGAGTCATTGCAAAAAGACTCAATGAAGAAACAGAAGCGCTGAATCTGATACCAACGGAGCAATTTGGATACAGAAGAAATCATTCCACAGAACTTCAACTGTTAAGGATCACTGAATATGTCACTGAAGGATTTCAGAATGAACAAGCCACTGGATTAGTGCTATTAGATGTCGAGAGAGCCTTCGACCGAGTTTGGCACGAAGGACTTGCCTACAAGATGATGATGGCAGGCTACACCACCAAAACCTGCAAGATAATAAAAAACTACCTGAGGAACCGGAATTTTTATGTCAAAATAGACGACACATTATCTACCACCACGTAGACAGATAGACAGACAAGTAGAAGCAGGAGTGCCCCAAGGATCAGTTCTAGGACCTCTGATTTACAACATATATATCTACGATATTTCTAAGAACCCAAGGAATCTGCTAGCCCTTTATGCAGACGACACGAGAATAGTCTCAGACATCGCCGACCAGATGTCATACACAGAAGACTGCAAGAAGCACTAGAAGATTTAGAAGAATGGTTCATCAAATGGAAAATTAAAATAAATAGCAAAAAGAGCCAAGCTATTCTACTACAGAAGCGGAGACTTGAAATTAAGTCCAACCTACAGATAGATGGAGAAGAGATAAAATGGGAAAATGAAGTCAAATATCTAGGAGTAAAACTAGATAAAGGGCTTACATGGAAAAACCATATAAAATATGCAGTGGATAAAACAAACTCAGCAATGAGTAGACTTTACCCACTACTAGGAAGAAGAAGCCAAATGAACCAAAGCACGAAACTACAAATGATCAAGTCAATTGCAAGACCCCAACTAACATATGGCTCGGCGGCATGGGGCAATGCAGCCAATAGCCATATTAAGGAAATTCAAGCAACAGAAAATAAACTGTTCAGAGCAGCAATGAATATGCCGTGGTTCGTAAGAAACCAACAAATCCACAGAGACTTAGAATGGGAAACTGTCACAGATTTCCTAAAAAATAAGGCCGAGAAGATATTTGAAAAAGCAAGTCAACACCCAAATGATGAGCTAAGAAGAATAGTTGACTACAACCCCGCAGAAGATGAGGTTAGGATACCCACCTATCACAAAAGACCCAGAGATCAACTACGTAGAAACAGAAATTGAGTAATCTCAATTTAAATCATCCAGAAGAAGAGACTCCTATGAAATTCAAATTCATAGGTAACACAAGCATCACACGACAAAGATCGTGATAGAGATACGAACAAGAAGAGTCAAAAGGTTAGTAGGTAATAAATGCCCGGAATCTAAAACAGCAGGTTAGGTTTAGTTAGAGTAGGTCGTGCTTCACACGAAGTCTCACACTGTCGGAGATAGTTCGTCCATGAGGATTCCCCCTGACTAAACAAAAAAAAAAAAAAAATGAATCAACACAATCTTATCGAGGTTAGCACCCTCGATAGGTTCTCTTATATTACGCTCCTATTACTAGAAGTAGATATCAGGGCAGTGAGGAGTCTCGGGCCGGCTCCTCTCGGAACTGTCAGGATGCTCGGCCTGTAGGAGGTACGTGTTACACAGTAATGCGCGCACATTATATTGCTATGGATCTGGCTGAACAAACTCACAAAACCTACCGACAACTACTGGTAGATATATGGCATGATATGAGACCTGATAGACCGGTGTATGTATGTAAATCGTCAAGTTTGGGGACATTTTCAAGTTGCCTTTTTTTCTGTATACATAGGTATACATTCGTATATATAAGCCTTTTGACCCTGAAAAAGTAAAAAAAAAAACATTTTTTCAAGTTTGGGGGCATTTTCATTTCGAATTTTTCCTTTGATTTTTTCGTATGCATATGTTAAATTTTATGTAACAGGTCGGAAAATCCAAAAATATATAGAAAAAATTTTTTCCAGAATGTTTTTGATGCCCCTTCGGGGGCCGCCTGTGTCACCTCGGCTCGTCATTGCAGCTCAGCTCAGGATGTTTGTGTAGCTGTTTGTCACATCGAGTTTATCCTGAGCTGAGCTGCACTGATGAGCCATAAAACGGCGAAACCGGTCCGCAGATGCAAAGGATAAGTTTCGATGTTACATGTATCGATTTGTTGGCTTGCTTTTATTAGCCTATTCAATACATATTTTCTTGTCTCATTTTGTAATCTGAAATCTGAGGTGTTTGTTTATCGATATTCTTTTTCAATATTCTATGGTTCTGATTATGCTATCCACACGAAATTTCATGCGAAACTTTAAATGGTCATTCTATGTATACATGAAATTCTTAATACGATCGGATCCATATTCACAAGGATATTGAGTTTTTATTGTTCAATATTCTTCTTGAATTGTCTATGGTCCATTTTCTATGATTCTGATGCTGTGATCAGCTTGGAATTTTGCACGGAGCTTGAAATTGGTATTTCATATCAATATCTAAAATTTCAACTCCGTCGGTTTTGCTGTCACAGAAATATTGGGTATATTTTTTTAAATTATTCTACAATTTTCTATGATTCTGATCGAGCGATCAACATGAAAATCCGCTTGAATCTTATTATAGTCATTCTACAACTAAATGCAAATTTTCATCGTAATCGTAACTGCGGTTTCGAAATTAACAGAAATACAAAATTTAGAACAGCCACATTTAAGGAACCCCTAGTCTATGTTTTACTTGTTTACTCATTTGTTTGTCTATTCTTTCAATTTGGATCATTTTGAATAAATTATACCAAATTCATATTTTCCTGAATAATTCTTGAAATTGATTATTGAAGAATGAAAAAATGACGAAAAGCACTGCCGTGAAGTCAGTAGCTTTTGAGCGCTTGTTCATCCACCTTGTAGGTAGATTCGCATTTTCCAGTTCTAGAAATGAATTCAAAATTATTTTGACAGCTGTCAAAAAAAATTTCAAACTAAGGAGAAACTCCAGTCTTCACGTGAGTGTTTTAGGTAATTTTTTTTCGATGAATTATGTACATATACAGGGCGATATTTTTTCTCTATAAATAACAAGTACCTACATGGTGAATACTCGAAGGGTTAGTCTGAAGCTATAAAAATTACGAAAAGCACTGCCGTGAAGGCAGGAGCTTTTGAGCGCTCGTACATGCACCTTGTAGGTAGATTCGCATTTTCCAGTTTCAGAAATCAATTGAAGGAATTTTCGACAGCTGTCAAAAAATTCTGAAACTTAGGCGAAACTCCAGACTTCATGTCAGTGCTTCAGCTGATCAATTTTTTTTCGATAATTCGCTAGAATTTTCTACGGTATCTATAGTTTTGGTGATGCGATCTGGACAAAATTCCGCACGTAGTTTGAATACATTATTCTTCATCTATGTGGAAATTTCCAATCCAATGAGTAGTTTCGAAACTATCAGGAAAAAAATATTTTGAAGGGCCATATTCACGGAACCCCTAGTCTAATTTTGCTCATTGATGAACGTGACCGCAACATTCGCGATCCAAACCCACCCTGAAAATTTCAAGTTCCTAGGCCTTTCCCTTCGGAAGATATAATTTTCTATGGTTCTGGTCATGCGATCTGGCCAAAAAGTTGCTTTGATATATCATTCTCGATTGAAATACAAAATTTTATCTCGATCGAATCCGTAGTTTCAAAATTATCGAGAAAACAAAATTTCAAACGACCGTATTTACGGAACCCCTAGTATAATTCTGCTCATTGATGAACGTGAACGCGATATTTCAGATCCACACTTATCCTGACAATTTCAAGTCCCTAGACTATTCCGTTCGAAAGTTATGATTTTCTATGGTTTCTATGGTTCTGGTCATGCGATCTGGAGAAATCTAGCTTGAAAATATCATTCTCCATTAGTATACAAAATTCTTGAAGTTTTGGGAGAACTGAAGACTGTATTCAACTGAAAATTTGTACCAAGCGGTTTTGGGCACTCATGTATCCTTGTCATAGAAGAGCGACCTCCCATTATTCCTTATGTCACTCTTCTATGAAAATATTTTAGTATAATAGATCAGTGCCCAAAACCTCTTGTTAAAAATGTTAAGCTCAATAGGGCTGCCAGTTCCCCAAAAACTAGTGGACGGTCTACGGCAATCAACCTGTATAACAAAGTCGATTGTGAATTTCATATAGCAAGAACAGTTTATTTCGATTTCTGCAATGATTATCCACGAAACCAGTGCAGGAAAGTCAAGACTAGGAACCATCCGTTTCTGATTGTTGAGTTTTAGATTTACTTTAAGTACGTCCCATCGTAACAAAAGATTTCCCGCTCAAAATTTGGAATGTGAATACCTATTTCAACGCAATTCCTATAGCTGTTGCTACGCGAATATGTCTGTGATAGGGGAAGCGTGATATTCCGCATCCAGGAATTTATGAGTTTATACATCTGAAATTTGTAAAATTCGGGGACCTTTCATTAAAAGTGGGGCCAATACTTGGGGCTGCATATATCTCGAAATATTCAACGACTCTGTTAAATTTCTAGATTTGCCGATGAAAGATAAAACAATGTTCATGCTAGTAAAGTTCGAGGAGAATTCTCTGAAAATTTATCCGCACAAAAGTGTTATTTTGAAGGAGAATGACAAGTGTATTGTGAAGCATAAAGGAGCCAAAAGCCTAGGGACTTGAAATTTTCAGGATAGGTGTGGATCTCGAATGTCGCGGTCACGTTCATCAATGAGCAAAATTAGACTAGGGGTTCCGTGAATATGCTTGTTTGAAATCAAGTTTTCTCGATAATACCAAAACTACGATGAAGATCAATGTATTCAAACTACGTGAGAAATTTTGTCCAGATCGCATTACCAAGACCATAGATACCGTAGAAAAATCTAGCGGATTATCGAAAAATTCACCTAAAGCACTGACGGAAAGTCTGGATTTTCGCCTTAGTTTGAAATTTTTTCAATTGGTTTCTACCTAGAGAATGCGAATCTACCTACAAGGTGGGTGAACGAGCGCTCAGAAGCTCCTGACTTCACGGCAGTGGTTTTCATCATTTTTTTAGTGCTTTGAAAAACCGTTTCGTTTACTGAAGAAATGGAATGCTATATTATAATTTTGAACAAAGTAGAAAAAAAAGTTTGATTTTTACCTTGGGTTTTGTAAAAAATATATTATTTTTCCACCTATCTTTATTTTTTCTCTTCGAAAGGGACTTTGAAAATAAGTGTCACGAATGTTTTTGAGCGCTCGTACTACTTACACGAGGGCTATATCATTTCGTCACGATGTCTGTATTTTTCGAATTTTGAGCCGAAAATGGTCTCAATCGACTATGTTCGACTCACTGATGACGAATCCGTCGGAAAATTTGAGTCTGTCCGTCCGTCCGGCCGTAAGCACGATAACTCTCGAACGGAACGACCTAGAGACTTGAAATTTTCAGTATGGGTTCAGTTCCCAAATGCCTCGGTTAAGTTCGTTGATGGGCCAAATTCCACAAGGGGTTCCGTAAATATGGCCGTTCAAAGTTTTGTTCCCCTGATTACTTGAAAACTACAGCTTTGATCGAGATGAAATTTTGCACTCAAATGGAGAAAGAGGTGTTCAAGCTACATGTGAAATTTTGTCCAGATCGCATGACCAGAACCATAGAAACCATAGAAAATTGTAACTTTTGAACGGAAACGCCTAGAGACTTGAAATTTTCAGGATAGGTGTGGATCTCGAATGTTGTTATCACGTTAATCTATGAGCAGAATTATACTAGGGGTTCCGTAAATATGATCGTTCGAAATTTAGTTTTTGATAATTTCAAAATTACAGATTCGATCATGACGAAATTTTGTATACTTGGAGAAATATATATTCAAGCTACATTTCTCTAGATCACATGACCAGAACCATAGAAACCATAGAAAATCATAACTTTCGAACGGAAAGGCCTAGGGACTTGAAATTTTCAGGATAGGTGTGGATCTGAAATGTCACGTTTATCAATGAGCAGAATTATACTAGGGGTTCCGTAAGTACGGTCGTTTGAAATTTTGTTTTCTCGATAATTCCGAAACTACGGACTCGATCGAGATGAAATTTTGTATTTTAATCGAGAATGATATATCAAAGCAATATTTTGTCCAGATCGCATGACCAGAACCATAGAAAATTGTAACTTTCGAACGGAAAGGCCTAGGGAGTTGAAATTTTCAGGGTAGGTTCGGATCGCGAATTTTGCGATCACGTTTATCAATGAGCAAAATTAGAATAGGGGCTCCGTGAATATGGCCGTTTAAAATATTTTTTTCCTGATAGTTTCGAAACTACTGATCGGATTGGAATGAAATTTTGCACCTAGCTGAGGAATTATGTATTCAAACTACGTGCAAAATTTTGTCCAGATCGCATCACCAAGACTATAGGTACCGTAGAAAATTCTAGCGAATTATCGAAAAAAAAATTGATCAGCTGAAGCACTGACATGAAGTCTGAAGTTTCACCTAAGTTTCAGAATTTTTTTGACAGCTGTCGAAAATTCCTTCAATTGATTTTTTTAACTGGAATATGCGAATCTACCATCAAGGTGCATGTACGAGCGCTCAAAAGCTCCTGCCTTCACGGCAGTGCTTTTCGTAATTTTTTTTGATAATACCAACATAATTAGTAATGGTTGATACATTAGCAGTACTTATTTGAAAAAAAAATCTCGCATTCGACATAGCTCAAAAATATTCTAGGGAGTCTGTGAGACCCCGCGTTATTCCTTACGTAACAAAAATTATACCTCACTGGTAACATGTTAACCGAGATAGCTATGGAGTAAAATATAAACAATCACCTGGTGCTTTATGTATTTAATTGCTCGAAGAAATATATAAATAATTAATTAGTTCCGAAATTATCGAGAGAAAAAAATTTCAAACCGTATTAACGTAACCCCTAGTATAATTCTGCTCATTGATAAACGTGAACGCGACATTTCAGATCCACACCTATCCTGAAAATTTGAAGTCCCTAGGCCTTTCCGTTCGAAAGTTATGATTTTCCATGGTTTCTATGGTTCTGGTCATGCGATCTGGAGAAAAGTAGCTTGAATATATCATTCTCCATTAGTATACAAAATTTCGTCACGATCGAATCTGTAGTTTTGAAGTTATCAAGAAAACTAAATATCAAATGACCATATTTACGGAACCCCTAGTAAAACTCTGCTCATTGATAAACGTGATCACGACATTCGAGATCCACACCTATGCTGAAAATTTCAAGTCCCTAGGCGTTTCCGTTCAAAAGTTACAATTTTCTATGGTTTTTATGGTTCTGGTCATGCGATTTGGACAAAATTTCACATGTAGCTTGAACACCTCATTCTCCATCTGAGTGCAAAATTTCATTTCGATCAAATCTGTAGTTTCCAAGTAATCAGGAGAACAAAACTTTGAACGGCCATATTTACGGAACCCCTGGTGGAATTTGGCCCATTAATAACTCAACCGAGGCATTCGGGAACTGAACCCACACTGAGAATTTCAAGTCTCTAGGTTGTTCCGTTCGAGAGCTATCGTGCTTATGGCCGGAAGGACAGACACGAATTTTCCGACGGATTCGTCATCAGTGAGTCGAACTCTATCGATTGAGACCATTTTCGGCTCAAAATTCGAAGAATACAGACATCGTGACGAAATGATATAGCTCTCGTGGACGTGATTTGTCAAGTAATTTTATTTATCCTCATCAGAAAATTCGGATTGGACAAAAAATGATTTCTGAACATTTTGTTACTTTTTAGAAGTTACTGCTTTTGCATAACAGTAGCAATAACCACGTCTCTATCTATTCATGAATTATAAAAACAAAAATAAATAAATAAATAAAACAAATTATGAAAATGCATTGTAATATTTTGAAATCTGCATTGAAGACTCCCATCTTTCATAGTTGACCTCTCGAACTTATAATTGTTTTCCACCTCGTCGTCTAATCTTGCACTATATAAAGTAGAGTTACCATCATTGAATGATTCGATGGCGTTGACATTTTTTCCGGAAAAATTCAGTCATCTATAGATTCTATGCGTATTCATTGGTATAGTTATTTCATAAATCATATTATGCAATGGAAAACCCGGTGTATTTGACTCATGAAAATGAAATACAGAAACCTGACGTGAGTGTAAGAAGAACGGCAACTTTTAAGAAAAAAGTCAACATATTGTAATGTTCGAGAACGTTTTCTGTTATACTTATTATGATCAGTTTGGGGACAACAATATTTTCGAATTCTTTGCTATGTTTCGACTTTCAAATAGTTATTTACATCGGAGCAAAAAATCATTGAGCTTATCCAAAAATATAATTTTCTTCGACCTCTTCTTAAAAGATGAAAAATTGAGTAGAAAACTTGACATATGAATTCTACACCAATTGAGAAAACTATTTGGATACCAGTTGGGCGATATTTAGTATTCTGCAAACCTCTAAGGTTACAGTTTATACATTTTATGAAGAAGTTTGGAGACACGTCCTCAAACTAACCGTTTTATCAATTCATGAAAAAGTTTGAGGAAAAAACCTCAAACTAACCAATTCTCCACAGAAAAGTTTGGGGACGGACCCCAAAGTTGACAAATGTCTCCAAACTGACCATTTAGTGACGGAAATGGTCCCCAAACTCGACGATTTACATACATATATATATATATATATATAGTTATAAAGTGTCAATACCACCTCCAAAACAGTAACTCATTTAACGCTGTCGCCTCATATATAACGTTGTCACCTCCGAAATCGGAGATGACAACGTTTCGCCTTGTTTTTTAGCTTGTTGGATTCAGGATGCTTCAGGTATCAACATATCAAAAAATCGTTTTGAGGTCACAACGCACCCCATTTATGTACTGAACAATCTTTTAGTTCGAGTGTATATCACTGGCGCTAGTGTGCCGAGCTATATATGGAAGAATAACCCTGAGAGACTCTTCGTCCGCTGTCGCCTCCAAAAATGGCAACCTTGTACTTTCGAGGCAGATGTGGACAAGCGGCATATCTAAAAGGGGTTTTATTGCATATTTCGTAGGAGAATGATGCGATGTGAAAGAAAGGCAATTGTGACTTCTTCATCTCATCAGACAATTTTAATATGCTCATATTTCATCTCTGAATCTAGTGAATTTGTACAAACCATGATCATACTGATTTTACCGAAATGAAATTTCGGTCATTTTCTGGAATATAGAAATATTGGGTGTTCCATTGAAATGAGTACGAAATAATAGTTTAATATGTCGTCAATGCTTTGTCTCATTTTGAACACTAGTAGAGTTTTGATTGATTATGATAAATACAGTATTCATTTCCGTTATTCTATTATTCACAGCCAAAATCTCATTTCACCAAATTCAATCAAGTCGAAGTTATCGAATTTATTCCGCGATGCTCAAATTTCCAAAAAAGCGAAATATCTCAAAAACGACAAATATAAGCATATGAAACGTCAAAATGAACTCAGTCTCATTTTTATCATGCTTTCCAAATATGCAGTAAAATACAGAGTGTTCTATGAAAAAAACACATAACCGTACCTCAGAGCAAAAGGGTAATAAGTCACAAAATAGTCAGATTGACAGGAGAGCATAAAATACTTGCATTTTTCGTTTGATTCATTTTGTGATTAAGGACTTGATACTATGTTATTTTCGTTATTTTAAGTCCAATCGTCTTGAAGGTAGACCACTAAATAGAGCACGAAATTTAAATGTAGGTGAGCCAAAAAACCCGAAAATTGAAATTTTGGACTTAATACCCTTTTGCTCTGAGGTACGGATATGTTTGGGCCTACCACTTTCCTAAGACACCCTGTAAATTTCAAAATAATTTCACAATACAGCCCCAATTGACCTTGATGAATCCACGTTGAAAAAAAAATCCGAAAACTTTAGGTACTGCTAAGCGTAAATGAGATCTGCATCACCGGTGAAACACCCTGTATATGAAATTTGTTTTTATAAGAGGGTCTCTGTTGAAAATTTGATTCAGGTATTTCAATACATCATAAAAGTATAATCTAATCACTAAAAACTAATACTTTTTCAATAATATGTAATTGCGTTGTTTTTATGAGGAACAATTATCACTATTTTCCAGAATTAATAATTCAAATGAAAACATTCGAGACGTATTGTTCCATATTTTATGAACTCGACACAGAAAAATATTGCTAGTACTCGTACATTATTAAGGATCGCATGTCAATTCGTTCGAGACCGGAAGTGATGTCGATTATTAAGTTTTTTTGAGAAAAAATTTATTGGAAGAAAAAGTTTTGTTATATTTTGACAAGAACTATTTTCTATAAAAATCAAAATGTTAAATAAGCCTACTGAACCGCATTCTGTATTCAACAACAAACGGATGTACCGAAAATAAATGTAGGGTCGAAGGCAAAAAATAATATCTGGGACAGGTACCATATGATAACGAATTTCACTAGGCGGATTTTGGGTATCAATAAAAATTTTCAATATTTGCAAAATTTCTCCTATAAATCGAATATTCGTTTATGGATTCTTTTGGGGAAAATTATTTCTGAATTCAATTTCCATTGCTTTGTTGTTCGTGTCAATCGGTAATATATGAGAAGAAGGGAAGAAGATTTCCTCTCACGGGGTCCTCTCTTGAAAAACATGGGTGCTAACTCTTTTCACTTCCGAGATACAGAGCGTTGAAGATGAAAACATTTCAGAGTTACTTAACATTTGAGGGGGATACTTTTATCGAAAATATCAGTTTTTATTTGAACTAATACTTTGAATTGCTTGAATTCCAGGAACAATAAAATATTAAAATTCTTGAAAATTATTTTCTCGAAAATGGATAAGTTTAGGGCCTTCGATGAAGAGTATCGTTTTTGAAGAATAAATATCAAAAATTTTAATTCTGTGGAATTAAATCGGATGATTTTCATATGGCAGAGTATCTATTATCATCGGGGTTTCGATTGTGGTAACGGGTTATGCTAATATTCCTCGTAAGATCGCTTACATAATTCAGTTTTTCATAAAATGTTGATGATATTTTGTCAGCATACTCCCTTATGGTTGGGATTTCTGCCAATTCTCGAAGTTCCGTGATCCGTTTGTACCTGTTTTTGTTTGTTTTCAAGCGTAGCATCTTGTTCCGAAACGTTTGAAGTGGCCTTGCAAAAATTTCCCGAAACACGTCGAATGATTTTGTTTGGGGGACATCTTTCGACGTACATTTGAGGCTTGAACGAGCAACCCATTAAAGGGGGGGCGCTTCAAGCCCTCAAAATTGAATAGGGGAGAGGGGTTGAGTGATACTTCATTTGAAAAGTCTTGGAAACCTCTTTACAACGGAGTATGAAGAAACGTTATTTTGATGATAATGTGTAAAACAATAAATGGTTGTTTACATCAACAAATGTACCAAAATGTGTAATTGGTCATCAAATTCTTATTCAAATTCTCACCAATTTATTTTCTTAGGATTTTGAAAAGAAAAGCTTGAAAATTAGTACATATTATGTATTTATTATTTGATGTTACATATTTAGAAAGAATTTGAAGCATAATTCTAGATTTTTATGTTGCTATAATCATATCTCCATATATTATCACTATTAACTTAACTTACTAAATAAATAAATAAATAGGTTAGGTCAATTGAGTAGTGAATTCATATTTGTATTTATATCATTGTTTGCAAAAAATGTTTCTTGGCTGAAGTTTCTTCTTGCTGTTCATATAACTACACTTTATTCATAAATTGCAGAATTTTAGCAAATTTTCTTTCTTCAACAACCAATAAAAAAAAAATAGGAAACGCTTAGATTAGGTCAATGATTGTCACTTGCTTACCGCTGTAGGTAGTAAGGATTTTATGATTTGAATGGGTGTTTTCACATTTAACGATAGTGGTCGCGTAATCTCATGTAAATAAATAGGAAAGTTTTCCCATTTGTCTATATATCGTGGCGTTGCAGGCAACGACATTTTGGGGGGGGGGGGGGGGGGGGGGTAGCAGTTCCAAGATAAGGGGGCTAATACATAGCTGCGATGTGTCAGTACTGGCCGTTGCTTTCCTATATCCTACTCTGAGATAGCGCATTTCTACAATCTAAAGAGCAGACAAACGTTTCAATTAGGAAAACATTCAACGTAGTACGTTGCAGCTTACGATACTTTGGCAAAAATGTATCGATATCAGCTCTATCAATGACACGTTTTTGCATTAAGAAAACTAAGGATTTATTCCACAACGTATCTGTCCGAGATAGACGGTGCGCTTTCACTAAGTAGGATATAGGAGCGTCTCTGCTACATCGCAGCTATGTATCTGCTCTTTTCTTGAAATTTTTCTCGGAACTGATTACTTGGGAATGCACTCGTGCCCATCAGCGGATTCATAGGAAATTTTTGCGAGTGTGGGGAATTCTTTGTTCCAATTCATAAAAATTACCAATTTCAAACAAGATGTAGTTAGTTGTAGTTAATTGAACTAGTGGATTCTGAGTCCTGCATTTGGAACAAAACAATAAAAACCAAATACTTCCTCGACGACAACTGCAGATGCCGGGTCGTGAACTATGAACCCAAACTATCGTGTCAGTATCGATTTGTTCTGGTGTCGACAGGTTAGTTGTGAAAACGCCCTTAACTACAGTAACTATACACCTGGTTGCAAAAGACAAATTTTTGAAACTTCTTTTGAAAAGTACTCTGTTGTGAAGATGAGTCAGGTTCTACAATAAATGAACATACTATAGTCATATAGAGGCAAAAAAAATAAAAGGATGATGAAGAAACTGGATAAATTCACACTCTTGATGAATGGAATAATAAAATTTGAAAAAAAAGTTTCGTCATTCAACAGTTTTTATATTGCAAAAAGAACCATTTCTGGCATCAAAATTTGCGATAAATTATATTAATTATAGAGAATCCTGTGAATTAACATGTTAGTAGAATGAAAAAGGAACTTTGTGTTTCATCCCCACAAATATTCTTAAATATTCAAGGAATACGAAATAACTGAGTTGAATTAGAAATGAAGTCTTCAACATTTTGCATTAAGAATAATGCAATATGGTTCAATAATTGAAAACAAAATGTTGTGAAGGTAATATCACTATGTATTTGAATAGAAATTCAAATACATAGTGATATTACCTTCACAACATTTTGTTTTCAATTATTGAACCAATAATGGAATTTATAAATATATATGTATATTTCTAATCTTTCATGTCTCTTCTGAGTGTGTAAATAAATATTATTTTTTTGTTTTATAAAATCAATAGTGTAGATGATTTATTTCAGCTGAAACCATTAGGATTTTTAATTTGCCAATTCCATGTATCTTCACACATTTCATCTATACTCTTCTTTGCAACCCAATTCAATTCATCCTTTGCCAGGCTAGCATCAGAATAGCAAGTTGAAATATCTCCAGGTCTTCTATCAACTAATTTGTATTCCACTTTTCGACCAGATGCTTTTTCGAATGCTCTTACAACTTCGAGAACAGAGTAGCCTCGACCAGTTCCTAAATTGTAGGCTTGAAAACCCAAGAATGATGGGTCAGACATTTTCTCCAGAGCTCTCAAGTGACCTATAGCCAAATCTGTAATGTGTATATAATCACGTACCCCTGTACCATCCACTGTATCATAGTCGGAACCAAAAACACTGAGGAATTCTCTTCTACCAACAGCAACCTGAAATTTAACTAGTATTCAAGAAAACAATTGAGGGATGCAGGATTATTTTCCATCCTATTGACAGCTGAACTTTTTGTACACAATTCATACAAGATTTTGGGACTAACGATATTCAGAGGTGTGTCGTTTCGATATTTATTCTCGATAATTCAAAACATACCTGAGATATATATGGCATTAAATTGTTAGGAATTCCAGAAGGATCCTCTCCAATCAACCCAGAGGGGTGAGCACCAACCGGATTGAAGTACCTCAGAGAAATCAATTTCCAATCCTAGAAATCAGATAAAATTTTAATTGTAAGGAAACATGATTATACTCAGTTCCATATTAAAAAGAACACCCAGCATATATAAGTACATTTTATCTCAACAGTTTTGTTTTGATTGAGACTAAATGAATTTATAGCAAGCTTTCATTCAAGTGTTTTGGAAAGAAGAAAGTAAACTTTGAATTAAATCAAACCAATCATATATATATATATATATTGTAACGGCGTTTTTCTCCGGTTGAGAAAAATCGCCTTCAACCTGATTTACGAATGAACTCGGGCGCCAATTGCGATAGGTTTTATAAGGTCGCAATACCTTATGACACTTACTGAGTCCAAACTCGGGTAGCTTTGATACAGTTGGAGACAGAGTTCGACCCAATCTGCGGTGGTAGCGATTGGCAAGTGTCGATTTCTTAGGCCGGCGAGAAGGAGGAGGCTATTGAGGTAATAAATGAAATTCACTCTAATAGTATGTCCGATTATGGACACTATAATATCTAATTTGTCAAATTGTTACACCCCAAATGTCGCAACCAGTACGAAAAACAACAATAATAATCGTTTCGACGTAGTCTTATGATCAACAAAACCAATAATTCTCAGTTTAAAGATCAAACAAAAAAATATAACTCTCAATACCAAAATATATACAATGGGTTGGCGGCAAGCGGACGAGGTATGAGTGAGGCGAGCGATCAGCAGTTATTATATTAGCAGGCAATAAGCAGAGCAAATGTAGAAAGCGATGATAAGCGTGGTCAAAATGCGAACAAGGGTGAAAGCATACAAAATGGTAATAAAACAACAGTTCACAGTCCAGAGTTTCGGCGAGATGATACCCTAACCTGTGTTCCGCGAAATCGGGATTACTTAAGTTCAGTGACAGCACGGCGCTGCCCAAGCAACGGCTAAACAAACCGGTGTTGAAGTAAGTCAAGACTGAAACCAAGTCAAGACAAAGTATACTGCCGTGTAATCAATCAGTAAACTCGGAGCTCAATGGGCGCATCCACCAAAACAACTTTGATCAGTGCCAGCACGGCGCTGCCTAAATCGTATCTGAACCAACCGGGGTTGATGTAAGTCAAGACTGAAACCAAGTCCAGACGAAGTATATTATCATGTAATCAATAAGTAAACTCGAAGTTTAAATAGCGCATCTACCCAAAACAATTCTTGGTCGGGGAATTTTATACAAAGGGGTCCACGGAGAGGAAGCTGAAACAAGCAAGGGGCGTATCCACCACGATATTACTGTGGAGTGGGATATTGACAAAACTTAAACCTTGTTCGGGGAACTATAAGCAAGGCCACCAACGGTGGAGAAAAAGAAACTTGAAATATGGTTGTCACTTCTCGGAGATTCGGAGTTGGGACAACTTAACAAGGGATATAAACCCCTTTCCTCGAAGTATAAAGTTCCTCAGGCATTACTCATAAGATAACACCGCAATGAGCAATGGACGTCAGAACTTCACTCGAGGGGCATTGAAGCACCGACGCGGTACTTCACGCTGCCAGGGTATACTAGTTATTCGATGGAGTTGAGATTTCAATTACTGGACGTATGCCACCTATCGTGGGTCGGTCCTGACATGTGGTGAAATATTCACCCAAAAGAAACTTTAATCAGAGAAAGAAAAAGGCCAGACCACCGATGGTGGAAAAATTTAAAACTTGGACGAGGGTTGCCACCGCAATGAAACTTGGACTTGTGGTGACTTACTGAAGGATATCGACCCCTTTCCTCGAAGTATAAAGTTCCTCAGGCATTACTCATAAGATAACACCGCAATGAGCAATGGACGTCAGAACTTCACTCGAGGGGCATTGAAGCACCGACGCGGTACTTCACGCTGCCAGGGTATACTACTTATTCGGTGGGGTTAAGATTCCACTTACTGGAACTAAAGCCAGAATGAATGCAAACGAAGTCTATCAAGGGGCTTGATTATCTACAAAAATGGTAACAGCTCCGAATTCCCCGTCGGACCAAATCTCGGATAATCTAAGGTGATAACGACTTAGCTAAATTGTCTCTTGGGACTGATGATAAAAAAATAAAAGTTACAGAATTTACAAGTAACGATCACGGAACACAGGAAGAATAATCTACGGTTAAAAATGAACTCAGGTTAATACGGAAATACAGCTCACCAGCTCTAGGACTTTCCTGTACGGGCAGCACACACTGCACAAGCGTTGACACACTTCCAACAGCACAAAACGGCTTAGAGTCAATTTCTCGATTTTACGATAACCCCGAACGAAAGTCGGTAATTATCCCAAGCGCAACACGATCTCGAGCGGCTTTTCTAGTCGAGAAAATTATTCACTTGTTCTATCAGCAATTTATAACGAAGTTTCTCACGACGAATAATTCTGATAATAACGCTTTTCACCAATATTAGTCTCGCCGGCTAAATTGGAATTCTCTACTACGACTTTCTAACAGTCTCAAACACGGCGACTTAATCGGAATTTTCTAACACAACTTTTTAACAGTGTTAAACACGGCAGATAAATCGGCATTTCAATACAAATCTCTAATAGTCAAACACGGCGGCTAATTCGGAATTGCCTAAATTCCATCCCATTCCCCCTTTTATAAGGTCGGTTTGATGGGGGTAATTCGGACATTCGAAAACGGCGTCGTTTTCCAAAAAACTCCCAGTCAACATACGAAAACTCGCTTCTGCAAGCGTTATCTCTTCCGCGATGAAATCCTAGAGTTTTTCTACATAGGCTCGGATTTTAAATGATCGCGTTAAATTCGCCTCATATGCGACATGAAAATTATTCCGACAAATTTTCTCAAAATCCCGGCCGATTATACCGGGTGACTTCCTGACGGGGAATGAGGATTTATCTGAGTAAAATCTCCAGAAATCGACGTAAAACATACAGGGTGGCCCATATGTCCTCGTATTCAGAAATATTGAACAATTTCCCCAAATTTTCTACAAAAATTTACGTGAATGATACCGGCCGATTTAGTAACGAAATTCACTTCGTTACACACCCCCTCTACTTTCCCAAAAAAAAACGACAGTTTTTTTTTCTCTCACCTCCGCCTGCCGCCGCGTTATTTACAACATTTCTATGGGCACACCGCCAGGATCATTCCCTGACGGAGTTCGAATGGCCAAGGTTGGGCATTCGCCCCCGGCCGCAGAAGCTCGCATTGGATTCCCAGTGATCTGACCTTGGGTCGGTTGCTCCGGATTTCCTAGACGGTGGCTATCCCGTCTGGTGAGGCTCCTTGCGATAAACTGGTTCCTATTCTGGTCCCATGGGGGGCCCTTTTCGGACACGGGCATTCTCTAGACATGACGCCCAAGCGACCGCAACGTGAACAGAACAAGCGGGCGACGTTCTTGCAGTCTTTCCTGGGGTGGCCTGACAGGCCGCATCTCCAGCAGGCTCCTTCTACCAATCGTATGTATTGAGGGGCCTTCCTCTTCGACATCCCGGTAGTTCCCTTCCGGGTCCGCTTCCGTTGGGTGTTCTTCGTCCTCTTGAGTGGTTCGGGTCGTACTGAGGGCGGAGTTCCACTCGATCCTTGGGGTTGGCTGGTCCCGGTTCTTCTTACGCGTGAGGGTCCTCCACGTCGTGGGCGCTTCTTAGGAGGGTTGTTAGGCACTTCCTTAGGTTGGGTCTCTCGGTTGGTTCGGTACGGTTCGGTGTGGATGTAGACGGTTCCTTGGCTGCTACTTCTCGACGTCCTTCCTTCCAGCAGTCGAACTCTTCTTCCACCAACTCGTCGAAGCTGGCCGGTATGGACTCTATCAGCCCGGCATCGATGAGATCCCATTCTTCTCTAGACATTCCTACTCTGAAATCAACCGAATTAGTAATCGTTCGCATTGACTTTTCTGAGACCAACGATGACCTGCTCCGGGAGCAACCTGGCGGACGGACGGCCTTATTCACGGGGTAACACGGACGGTTAATACGGATATACCAACGGATTATGTATGCTTTTCACCTGACCCTCGCGAATTTTCCGCGACTATGGGCTGCTCATTGCTCGATTCACTCTCGTGAAAGGGTTTCAAATCTTTCACGTGGATATGGCGAAGGTATTTACCCGACGCGTCTCGCAAATCATACACTACGGGAGATATAACCTTGGTAATGGTATAAGGTCCTGAATATTTGGGCACTAACTTAGACGCGAAACCATCTGCCGCCGATGACAGCGGATGTTCCCGGCGCAAGACTTTATCCCCTATCCGGCATGACCATGCTCTCCTACGGAGGTTATAATACCGACTCTGTTGGTTGAAAGCTCGGGCCAACTGGAGTCTTACAAACTCCCGCGTCTCTTTGAGTCGCTGAATACGGTTTGCGTAGTGGTCTACCTCTTGGACGGGCGGTTCTTCGGTTTGCTCTTCCGAGCCCTCTTCTGTGCCTGTCAGCCGACTGCTAGTTTCTGGGGAGTGGACCTCCCGGCCGAAATTCAGGAATGCCGGTGTGAACCCGGTAGATTCATGTTTGGCTGAGTTCGCCGCGAAAGCCAATTCTCCTATGCGCTCATCCCAGGAGCGATGATCTTGCTCGCAAAACTGCGCGATCATTGTCTTTATAGTTCTGTTGGCTCTTTCTACTGGATTGCACTGCGGTGAGTAGACCGGAGCAAATCTATGACGGATACCCAAACTCTTCAGGTTTCCTTTAAACAGACGGCCATCATATTGTGAACCATTGTCACTGATCACGGTCTTCGGACATCCAAACTTCAGCACTACTAAATCGTAGAATGCCTGGAACACTCCCTTACCCGTTGCGGTACGAAGGGGTTTACACTCGATCCATTTCGAAAAGCGATCTTGAAACATCACCAGGAACGTATTACCTTTCTTCGAACGGGGTAACGGGCCGATCAGGTCTGTGCTGACGGTATTCCACGGTTCACTGATCTGGTACGGTTGCATCTTTCCCGGGGGCTTCTGTTGGGAAACTTTATACCTCTGACATCGCGGACACCTGCGTACATATTGAGCCGCTTCACGAAACATCCCTGGCCAGTAATAGCTTTGGGCCACTCGGGATATGGTCTTTGCGACTCCTAAGTGACCAGCCAACGGCTCGTCGTGGTTTTCTCGAAGAATTGACTGTCGATCCTCGGCTGGAACGCACAATTTCCACGGTGTTCCCATCTCGGGTTCGGTGAAGTCGTCAGCGCTCCAGAAGTGCCTGTACAGCCTTCCCTCCTGTATTCGGTAATCAGGGAAGTCAACGGGTTCCTTCGAGACTTCCTGGTATTTCTTGACGTACCACGGACATCGGATCGGATTTTCGGTCACACAGACCTGTTCTTCGGACGGTAGCGGATCTCGGGACAAGGCGTCTGCCACTCGGTTCAAAGCGCCCTTCCTGTATTTGATCTCGAAATCATACTGCTGCAGGAAGACGCTCCATCTTGCAATCCGTCCCGATGGGGATTTAATGGATTGCAACCAGCGCAAGCTCATGTGGTCGGTTATCACGGTAAAACGGTACCCTTCCAGATACGGTCTCATCTTATTGATGGCCCATACGATCGCCAAACACTCCTTCTCGGTCACCGAGTAATTCTTCTCGGCACCATTCAAGGTACGACTGGCGTAAGCGATTACTCTTTCGCGTCCATCCAGGGCCTGCGTCAGGGCTGCTCCGAGGCCGTGCTCGGAGGCGTCGGTCTGGAGGGTAAACGGCTGGGAAAAGTCCGGACAGGCCAGCACTGGTGACTCAGTGAGTTTCCTCTTCAGTGCCTCAAACGCCTGTTGCTGTTCCCCTTCCCATTTCCACCTTTGCTTCTTCTTCAACAGTCCTGTGAGTGGGGTGACTATCTTTGTAAAATCTTCTACAAATCTACGGTACCAACTTGCTACTCCTAAGAATCGGCGAACTTCGCGGAAGTTCTTCGGCGGTTGCATGGAATTGACGGCCTCAATCTTGTCTGGGTCGGTCGCAATCCCGTCTTGGGTGACCACATGACCCAAATATTTGAGGGAACTCCGGACGAACTCGCATTTATCCGGATTGATCTTCAGGTTCGCCTCCCGGAGTCGACGGAATACTACCCTTAGGTTTTCCAGATGTTCCTCGAAAGTTTCTCCCAGGACCACTATGTCATCTAGATAGGCAAAGGCGATTGGGTCCAACTCAGGACCTATGACACGGTCCAAGAGCCTCTGGAATGTGGCCCCGGCTGAATGAAGGCCAAACGGCATAACTTTAAACTGGAACAAACCCCTTCCAGACACGGCAAAAGCGGTAACCGGTTTACTCTCTTCGGTGAGGGGAATCTGCCAATATCCTTGCCTTAAGTCCAACGTAGAAATATATTTTGCTCGTCTCAACTTGTCCAATATTCCGGCAATATACGGCAAAGGGTACGCATCTTTCACGGAGACTTCATTAACCGCCCGAAAATCGATGCAAAACCGGGGTTTTCCGTTCGCCTTCTTCACAATTACGACGCAAGAACTCCACGGTGACCTCGAAGGTTCGATAATACCCTCTTTCAGCATTCGGTCCACCTCTTGATCCATAATTTCCTGCATCTTCGGGTTACACGGACGGTATCTTTGTTTGATCGGTATGGTTCCAGGTTTGACCCTAATCTCGTGCTGAGTCATATCGGTCAGACCTCTTACCTCTTCAAAGTCTGCCAGTTCCTCCTTCAGAAACCTTTGGAGTACTCGTTCTTTCTCTCGGTCCGAAGAACTGATTGATGTGTTGTGCGGCGTAACGGGTGGTGACACGGATCTTTCCAACAACTCTCCTCTCAGGAAACAGTGAGAGGTACGGAGGTCAATCCTGAAATCGTGGGAAGCCAACAGGTCCATTCCCAGGATCAAATCGACCGGTAAACGGGGTACCAGGTACAGTCGGGGCTTGATCTTCTCCCTCCCGAACTGTATCATGGGCTCGTACACCTCTCCTACGGTGACTGAACTTCCATCGGCCACTGTGGCCGTCATGTCAGCTATTTCAGACGGATACACTTTCATTCTCCGGCAAGCCTCGGCTGCGTTGTTGCTCAGAAATGACTTCGACGCTCCGGTATCCAGCAGGGCTTTTATGGGTCGTTCTCCAATCCAGACGGTGATGATTGGCCGGTTATCCTGGGTGCAGGCTGGTTGTTTTATTGGGGATGCGGTTGAGCGGAACTGTCTCTTCCCCGTGAGACGGCTCCTTTCTAGTTTTCCGAACAACGACAATCTCGGGACATCACGTCTTGTCTCCCGCATCGAGAGCAAAACAACCTCGGCGCTGATGGGCACTCTCTCCTGAAGTGTCCGGTCTTCCCACAACGCCAGCACTGGATGCCACCCAACCTGGTATCCTCAAAACGAACGGCCTTCGTATCGCGCGGTGGTGACTCCTCCACTTTAGCTGGCGCTGGGTTCGGTTTTCGGTTTGTCGTACTCTTCTGAACCGGGGGCGGCGGTCTCGGCATATTCACGGTCGGTTTGATGACTTCCGGCACCTTTGGTGGCGAATACTGGACGGTCATAGTCTGGGTTTTCCGGCGGGAATTTTCGTACACCAAATGAGGGTCGTCGATCAAACCTTTGTTTGTTGGAGGTGGAGTGTATTGGTCCACGTGCCACTGGACCAACTCAAACCTCTTTCCTCGGGCCAAAAGCTCGGTGTAACATCTGGTCTCCTGGAACGCCAGAGCTTTCTGCAGGGCTGGTAACAGTCGCTTCCTGATCATGTTCACCTGCTCTTCCTCAGGAGGTCTTTTGGTGGTCAGCTTCAGGAAGAGGTTTTGCATCCTGGTGACGAAGAGCAGCAACTTTTCGCCTTCTCCTTGAGTTCGTTTCCTTATCTCTTCTAGGAGGGTTTCCTCGTAATCCAGGGGAAGGAAAGCTTCGCGAAGCTGTTCTTTGAAGTCCTCCCAATCCCTGAACGAACCTCTTCTAGGGATGTACCAATCTCTAGCGTCCTTTCGCAACAATTCGAAGATAGATTCGAAGAGATACTGACGAGTAACCCGGCGAGTGTCTGCTAGTTGTTCCACCTCCTGCAGGAAAGCATTCACGCTGGTCGCTCCGTCGAAATAAACGTTCCATTTATATACTGGTACGGACGGCGGATGGTTGAACGATCTATCGGTCCGGGTCCAGTCGACTGGTCCAGTTTGACCTTGGTCAACCTCACTCAATCCATTCGAGCCAGCTTGGTCACCGGTGAAAATCGTATTCTGCCTGGTCGCTCTTGACTCTTCCGGTTCCAAAAATGGGAACGAGATTCTCCGAGTGGACTCTGCCACTGCCGGACGACTTCTTGGTGTAGGAGACTCGTATGTTCCATTCCTACTTGTACCCCACGGAACTGTGAAGTTCAGTCGTTGGCGGACGGCTTCACAGACCCGGTTATGCAACCTCTGGAAGAAACTTAAAGTAAAACCTCCTGCAGGGATCTCTGGTTGCAGAACCCGGGTTTGGTTCCGCTGGGTTCGGTTAAGGTGTGTCTGGTTCAGTAGTGTGCGGCTCCTGGACATTATTGGCTCCCTGGAGACGTTAGGAGTTCCTTCCATATCGCCTGCGACGGTGTGGGTCCTTTCGGGATGCGAGACTTGTTGGTTCCCCGGTGAAGAATCCTCAAAAGAGATCAACGGCCAATCTCCCTCGGGTTGGGAGGTTTCCCTCCTCTGACGGCGTCCTGCGTCTTCGGCAACATCCTCCATCGGAGTGTTCAACTCCGACTTCGCTCCGGCCAGGATCACGGCGTCCTTCAGCATCTCTTCAGTTTGCTCCCACAATTCGGACAGTTCGTCGGCCTTATCCTGCTCTTCCACGGTAGTTGGTCGCATTTGACCGAGACGGTGCTTGAGGTGGGTGAGTCTGCTCCTGATACGCGATTCTTCGTTTATGGCGTTATCCTCATCGAAATCCTGAACCTGTTCCACCAGACTCTTCAGGATTCGACCAGCCAAACCTAACTCCTCTTCCATGTCCCTCTCTCTCGGACAGAATCGCACGTTCTGCGCTAAAACCTTCCGCAGCTCCATACGGTTCTCCTGGACGGTTCTGCCGGCCGGACGGCCGCGAGCTTCCAACTCCCACATCAGCTCGTCCGCTCTTAATCGGTTAACCTCCATACTCCTCTATCTCGATAATCTACAATACCGGAAAGGCCTTTTTGACCTGTATTCTTCACAAGAAAATCGGTCCCTGCTCGGGCGCCAATTTGTAACGGCGTTTTTCTCCGGTTGAGAAAAATCGCCTTCAACCTGATTTACGAATGAACTCGGGCGCCAATTGCGATAGGTTTTATAAGGTCGCAATACCTTATGACACTTACTGAGTCCAAACTCGGGTAGCTTTGATACAGTTGGAGACAGAGTTCGACCCAATCTGCGGTGGTAGCGATTGGCAAGTGTCGATTTCTTAGGCCGGCGAGAAGGAGGAGGCTATTGAGGTAATAAATGAAATTCACTCTAATAGTATGTCCGATTATGGACACTATAATATCTAATTTGTCAAATTGTTACACCCCAAATGTCGCAACCAGTACGAAAAACAACAATAATAATCGTTTCGACGTAGTCTTATGATCAACAAAACCAATAATTCTCAGTTTAAAGATCAAACAAAAAAATATAACTCTCAATACCAAAATATATACAATGGGTTGGCGGCAAGCGGACGAGGTATGAGTGAGGCGAGCGATCAGCAGTTATTATATTAGCAGGCAATAAGCAGAGCAAATGTAGAAAGCGATGATAAGCGTGGTCAAAATGCGAACAAGGGTGAAAGCATACAAAATGGTAATAAAACAACAGTTCACAGTCCAGAGTTTCGGCGAGATGATACCCTAACCTGTGTTCCGCGAAATCGGGATTACTTAAGTTCAGTGACAGCACGGCGCTGCCCAAGCAACGGCTAAACAAACCGGTGTTGAAGTAAGTCAAGACTGAAACCAAGTCAAGACAAAGTATACTGCCGTGTAATCAATCAGTAAACTCGGAGCTCAATGGGCGCATCCACCAAAACAACTTTGATCAGTGCCAGCACGGCGCTGCCTAAATCGTATCTGAACCAACCGGGGTTGATGTAAGTCAAGACTGAAACCAAGTCCAGACGAAGTATATTATCATGTAATCAATAAGTAAACTCGAAGTTTAAATAGCGCATCTACCCAAAACAATTCTTGGTCGGGGAATTTTATACAAAGGGGTCCACGGAGAGGAAGCTGAAACAAGCAAGGGGCGTATCCACCACGATATTACTGTGGAGTGGGATATTGACAAAACTTAAACCTTGTTCGGGGAACTATAAGCAAGGCCACCAACGGTGGAGAAAAAGAAACTTGAAATATGGTTGTCACTTCTCGGAGATTCGGAGTTGGGACAACTTAACAAGGGATATAAACCCCTTTCCTCGAAGTATAAAGTTCCTCAGGCATTACTCATAAGATAACACCGCAATGAGCAATGGACGTCAGAACTTCACTCGAGGGGCATTGAAGCACCGACGCGGTACTTCACGCTGCCAGGGTATACTAGTTATTCGATGGAGTTGAGATTTCAATTACTGGACGTATGCCACCTATCGTGGGTCGGTCCTGACATGTGGTGAAATATTCACCCAAAAGAAACTTTAATCAGAGAAAGAAAAAGGCCAGACCACCGATGGTGGAAAAATTTAAAACTTGGACGAGGGTTGCCACCGCAATGAAACTTGGACTTGTGGTGACTTACTGAAGGATATCGACCCCTTTCCTCGAAGTATAAAGTTCCTCAGGCATTACTCATAAGATAACACCGCAATGAGCAATGGACGTCAGAACTTCACTCGAGGGGCATTGAAGCACCGACGCGGTACTTCACGCTGCCAGGGTATACTACTTATTCGGTGGGGTTAAGATTCCACTTACTGGAACTAAAGCCAGAATGAATGCAAACGAAGTCTATCAAGGGGCTTGATTATCTACAAAAATGGTAACAGCTCCGAATTCCCCGTCGGACCAAATCTCGGATAATCTAAGGTGATAACGACTTAGCTAAATTGTCTCTTGGGACTGATGATAAAAAAATAAAAGTTACAGAATTTACAAGTAACGATCACGGAACACAGGAAGAATAATCTACGGTTAAAAATGAACTCAGGTTAATACGGAAATACAGCTCACCAGCTCTAGGACTTTCCTGTACGGGCAGCACACACTGCACAAGCGTTGACACACTTCCAACAGCACAAAACGGCTTAGAGTCAATTTCTCGATTTTACGATAACCCCGAACGAAAGTCGGTAATTATCCCAAGCGCAACACGATCTCGAGCGGCTTTTCTAGTCGAGAAAATTATTCACTTGTTCTATCAGCAATTTATAACGAAGTTTCTCACGACGAATAATTCTGATAATAACGCTTTTCACCAATATTAGTCTCGCCGGCTAAATTGGAATTCTCTACTACGACTTTCTAACAGTCTCAAACACGGCGACTTAATCGGAATTTTCTAACACAACTTTTTAACAGTGTTAAACACGGCAGATAAATCGGCATTTCAATACAAATCTCTAATAGTCAAACACGGCGGCTAATTCGGAATTGCCTAAATTCCATCCCATTCCCCCTTTTATAAGGTCGGTTTGATGGGGGTAATTCGGACATTCGAAAACGGCGTCGTTTTCCAAAAAACTCCCAGTCAACATACGAAAACTCGCTTCTGCAAGCGTTATCTCTTCCGCGATGAAATCCTAGAGTTTTTCTACATAGGCTCGGATTTTAAATGATCGCGTTAAATTCGCCTCATATGCGACATGAAAATTATTCCGACAAATTTTCTCAAAATCCCGGCCGATTATACCGGGTGACTTCCTGACGGGGAATGAGGATTTATCTGAGTAAAATCTCCAGAAATCGACGTAAAACATACAGGGTGGCCCATATGTCCTCGTATTCAGAAATATTGAACAATTTCCCCAAATTTTCTACAAAAATTTACGTGAATGATACCGGCCGATTTAGTAACGAAATTCACTTCGTTACAATATCAAAGGTAATTATAATGGCTGGCAGACAGAAAGATGTTAAATGAAATCAAATGAACTTCGGAAAAATCTACTTCCCCAGGCGGGATTCGAACCCACGTTTCCAGATTACCGGTCTGGCACTCTAACCTCTAAGCTACCAGGGACCTGTGTGTTCAACCGCATATTGTGGAAGTGTTTCTCCGGAATTCAAATGTTGTAATTAGGGAAGTTCATTTGATTTCATTTAACATCTTTCTGTCTGCCAGCCATTATAATTACCTTTGATAGTATTTGATACATAGTTCAGACGTTAAAAATCCTTGATATATATATATATATATATATATATATATATCGGTTTTAAAACGTTTTTCTTCGTTGTCCGATGCCTAACTTTCATTCTTTCCGGTTTTTCCATTGATCTTCCCTCAAATCTCTGGCACACATGGCTTTCGTTACTTCCTCCTTCCAAGTTTCCAATCATTCTGTTACAATATACAATTTTATATGATTCAGCACATTTTCGCGCTGTTTTTCAACACGCGAAGAATAATATACGGGCATACGGCTGTTTATCTGAATTGATCGAATTCAAGAATGAAAATTGAAAAATTTTACTAGATAAACTTACTTGCTTACTAGTTTGTCTAGCAAAATTTTTCAATTTTCATTCTTGAATTCGATCAATTCAGATAAACAGCCGTATATTATTCTTTAGTCAATTATTCAGACGAATAAGGCTTAGGAAGGAAAATTGAAAAATTTTACTAGATGAACTCATAAACAAGCCAACAAAAGCTTGAACCCGTTGAATTCCTTGTGTGACTATTTATGCTTGAAATGTTTACGGCGTTGTCATACATGTGCATAACGTTTTTGGAGAGCTGGTCATGAGAGCTGGACAAAATTTTGCATGTAGCTTGAGCACGTAATTCTCCATCTGAGTGCAAAATTTCACCTCGATCGAATCAGTAGTTTCGAAGTAATCAGAAAAAATTACGAAAAGCACTGCCGTGAAGGCAGGAGCTTTTGAGCGCTCGTACATGCACCTTGTAGGTAGATTCGCATTTTCCAGTTTTAGAAATCAATTGAAGGAATTTTTGACTGCTGTCAAAAAAATTCTGAAACTTAGGCGAAACTCCAGACTTCATGTCGGTGCTTCAGCTGATCAATTTTTTTCCGATAATTCGCTAGAATTTTCCACGGTATCTATGGTCTTGGTGATGCGATCTGGACAAAATTTTGCACGTAGTTTGAATACATTATTCCTGAGCTAGGTGCATAATTTCATTCCAATCCGATCGGTAGTTTCGAAACTATCAGGAAAAAAATATTTTGAACGGCCATAATTACGGAACGCCTAGTCTAATTTTGCTCATTGATGAACGTGACCGTGAAATTTGCGATCCAAACCCACCCTGAAAATTTCAAGTTCCTAGGCCTTTCCGTTCAAAAGTTAGAATTTTCTATGGTTTCTATGGTTCTGGTCATGCGATCTGGACAAAATATTGCTTCAATATATCATTCTCGATTGAAATACAAAATTTCATCTCGATCGAATCCGCAGTTTCGAATTGATCGAGAAAACAAAATTTCAAACGGCCGTATTTACGGAACCCCTTGTATAATGTTGCTCATAGATGAACGTGATCACGACATTCGAGATCCACACCTATCCTGAAAATTTCAAGTCCCTAGGCGTGTCCGTTCAAAAGTTACAATTTTCTATGGTTTCTATGGTTCTGGTCATGCGATCTGGACAAAATTTCACATGTAGCTTGAACACCTCATTTTCCATTTGAGTGCAAAATTTCATCTCGATCAAATCTGTAGTTTTCAAGTAATCAGGGAAACAAAACTTTGAACGGCCATATTTACGGAACCCCTGGTGGAATTTGGCCCATTAACGAACTTAACCGAGGCATTCGGGAACTGAACTCACACTCAAAATTTCAAGTCTCTAGGTTGATCCGTTCGAGAGTTATCGTGCTGACGGCCGGACGGACAGACTCGAATTTTCCGACGGATTCGTCATCAGTGAGTCGAACATAGTCGATTGAGACCATTTTCGGCTCAAAATACAGACATCGTGACGAAATGATATAGCCCTCGTGTAAGTAGTACGAGCGCTCAAAAACAAAATTTCGAGCGGCCATATTTATGGAACCCCTGGGCAAATTTTGCCCAATAACGAACTTAACCGCGGATTCGAGATTCGAACCTACCCTGAAAATATCAAGTTTCTAGAACATTCCGTTCGAGAGTTATCGTGTATACGGACGGACAGACTCGAATTTTTCGACGGATTCGTCATCAGTGAGGAGAACTCAATCGTCCGAGAACATTTTCGGCTAAAAATTCGAAAAATACAGACATCGTGACGAAATGATATAGCCCTCGTGAAAGTAGTACGAGCGCTCAAAAAGGAAAGAACGAATGACCGATTCATCAGAAAATGAGGTGGATAGTTATTTAAGCAGACAAGGAAGGAAAAGGAAGACTCCCAAAAACTCTGATTTCACTGAAGATATTGGGGATAATTTTTTTGATTGGTCTATTGCCAGACCTCCAAAACTACCCACTATTGATGAAGACAGACCGAGTAGGACTTCAACTACTAGTACAAGTGAGCCGTATTTCATTATTTTCCATATACCAAGTTCATATTTCAGTTGATTCATTTAACTTCATGATTTTTTCAGTAAGTTTCGATGAAGATCTTTTATTGATGCCTCCTGCACCCCCAGTCACTATAGGAAAACTGATCAATATACTCCGTTTAAGAATTATTGACATCTCGATTGGCTTAAAAAATCGAATTTAAGTTGGTAATAGACTATTGTATGAGTATGAGTATTTTTTGTCTTATGCTATTAAAATGGCTGGAATTCACCAGGATACATCGGTAAATTCAGGTTGTTATAGGAATAACACTAACATTACCCATAGAGATCTTGCTTTGATGATTTTATCGAAGATATTGGTGAATATGTTATAAAAATTTGCTCTGAATTTGAGTATTTTTTGTCTTATGCTATTAAAATGGCTGGAATTCACCAGGATACATCGCGCCTAACAAGAGAACGCCAGGCAGTTTGTCGGTGTTACTTCGAGTTTTTCAAAGATTTGGCATATATTTCCGCTAGTGTTTCAGGTAAACGGTTATTCACCGACTCTAAGTGTATTCTGATTGATCAATGTCTCTTAAATTTTCAGATTTCACCAAGCCCTGTCCGTAGAATATTAGCATGTTATTATAGCCTGGAATTAGCAGTGGAAGAAAACCTGTGCGATATGATTATTCCTTCAAAGAGACATTGAATGACTTTGTTTTTGCTAGAATTAAAAACAATGAATATATCAGTTTAGATATCCTTTTCGAACTGGCCAAAGAGCACCTAGATTTCAATTGATCGAAGTCAACATTATATTATGTATATCATAAAAAAAATTGGATACAAATACAAAAAAGAAAATTCTTACTGATAAACAGAAAAATATAATAAAAATAGTACAATATTGTGATAAATACCAAGAATACATGGAACAAAACGTAAAATTCATTTATCTAGATGAAATTTGGATATTCAAAAACGGTATTCAAATTTGTCAGTGGACACTAGAAAATAATCCAAAAGGTATGCCTAGTATATTCAAGGGTAAAGGCAGAAGGTGCACTATTTTGAATGCTGGAACAATTGATGGATTTTTACCTGGATGTGATCCGACTCTTGACAGTAGTATTAATGATAAGGATTACTATGAATGCTGCATTATTTCATAAATGGGTTATTGAAATATTGAAACCTTCCCTGCAAAAGGATGCCCATCAATAGGATTATGTCAACTTATTCAATAAACACATCCAAATCACTACACTACGTGGAAACAAAGTTTTCAATATTTTAATCTTTGCTCTTGTATCATTCATAGATATTTTAAGTTTATTTATTATACTTATACTGTATAGTACCCTGTTCACATTCCCTCTGCTAATACACATACTATATTGTTCCCAATTCAAAGGTAGACTTAATAATTGTAAAATTTCATGTCAAAATTCTTCATGTACTACATAGATTCTTAATTTTTGTTTCTCTCTTATTTTAATAATAATATATGTCGTAGACTAAGGAGACAACTCAAAAAAGGTCCATTTTGTGTTAATGACGGTATTGAACTCAGGAAGTATCCCTTTTCTTACGTGCAATATCAGAATAACTCTAGTTGGCCTCTCCGCCACATAAGAGACTGTTCGTGAAAAAAGGTAATATTTCAAATTTTTTGGAAAAACAGTGGAATATTCCACCACGATGGGAAAAATTGCATTAATTGAATATTGGGTGCTAGAGTTATAATGTTCAAATGGATTGCTGCAGTTATTACGAATGTTCAGCGTGTTAAATTGAGTAAGTACACAAAAGTATAGAACGAAAACTTCGGTAAACGAAAACTTCAAATACGATTTTCCAACAAAATCAATTTTTGAGTTGTCTCCTTATTCTACGACGGGTGCGATATTATATCGAATGAAACTGTTTGAGTAACGCATCGTAGATCTTCATGCACATGTATTTCACATTATTCTGTGCTAGTATGTTGCTTCGGGTTTATATAAGGATCAATTTTCCAAGTTGGGTTGTTGTTCAGAAACGGTTCAAATAGTTCACTGTGGCTGTGTAGGAAGATAACATACTTCAGCACATATATTGCTGTTAACGTCAGGATTTTATTCCTTTTGAAAACACTTCTACAAGTCTCTCTATATTTCATTCTATACATAGCTCGGATTGCTTGCTTTTGTGTTTTTAATATTTTTTCCGATGTACCGTTTCCCCAGTAAACAATGCCATATGAAAGCGTTGACTGAAAATTGGCTGTGTATAGGAGCTTCAATGTATCTTGTTGGATATGGTAATCCATACTATTGAGGGTGAAGATTATGGTGGCGAGTTTCCTGTTCAAGTTTTATATTTGGGGGTTCCATTTCTTAATATATATAACGTTGAACCTGAATTCCCATTCTTAAACTGCAGTCGAAATATTCCGGCTCAATTAATAATTATTCGATAATTCGTATACTGAACACTTTTCTATGTTATATTTATGTTTTATTTCTATGATTAAAACAGTAACTTTTTTGTAACTAGAAATAAAGCCTCGACTGGACTGGACTGGACATGGCCTGCTTCGATGTCAATAATTCTTGAATGGACTATACAAGTGAGTATCAGTTTGCTTGCAAATTGAATGCTGGTACGGGCTTGCAATTGCAATGATATGAACCAATTCATAGAGAGTTTGGAAAATATCAACTATGTAAAAAATATTTTCCACTTTTAGTTCAATCTTTTCATGGTATTATGTTTCAGATGGAGTGGATACTGATAGCAATAACCATCATGCTAGAGAAAACAACACATACGATAAACATAGTCATCACTTTGCTGAAAGAGAAGAAAATGATAATTCAAAATCCTCGAAGGAATACTCAGGTTTTTATCATACACAAAATATTATGAAGAAATTTTCTTTTTATGGAGATAATGATGGTTTGAGAAGATTGGCTTTTCACCCCATCATATCCACAAAATGAAGGAAAACCTTGATATAAAAAGACATTTTAAATTTTTCAATGCACTAAACTCCAATTTATGTAATTAGAGACACCCATAATTTATTTAGATTTCCAATATTTTGTTCAAGAGATGGAGTTGTTTTTAGTCTTTAATGAATGGTGTGGCATGATAATCCAGTGAATCATACAAATCTTTAAAGTGGAATATAAACATTTGCAATATTTCTAGATTGTGATCATGGAAGGATTTTGAAGGACATTCTGGAGAATACTGTTGCTGTTAGGATAATTTTGACTGAACACCGGCGAATTTTGGAAAATATAGGAACTAAGGGGGAAAGACCCACCATCTTAACAGACTTAGGATATGTGCCAAAGAAACCTTTCAGTTCCATGAAAAAACTGATGAAATATGAAGATTTATTAAGTAATTCAGAGGAAGCTACTGAATATAGTACTCAATTAGATGATTCCTATATTAGAAGATCGTCATTAGTTACTCAGAATAACTATTGTACCATGTTCATTCTCATAATCAAAACATTTCTAGGAAACTGCGTCTTTTATAATAGGAGGAGATGCAAACAATTCGATCCGAAGAGGTCTTGGGAAATTACTCAACAATGACTTGGCAATGAAATGTTCTTTCTATAGAAGGAAGGATAATTATACCCTAAAAGATATGAAGTGTGTAACTATTTCAAGAGGTTATTATGAAATTCACTGCTTATTTATTCTATTTTAACTAAAATTAAGTGTATGTAGAGATTATAAATTCCAGAGGCATCACGAAAACGATTTGGAATTTCCTTTAGTGACAAAGACTTTCAGAATACAATTTCTCAGTGGTTGAAGCAAGCTAGTCTGAGAGAGCACATTAGAAAGAAGAAAATTAGGAACAACGAAGTAGAACTCAGATAATCCAGAGGGACAAAATATATTTTGATCAATTTTTTTTGGTATTAGACATAATTTCACAATAAATGTTTTTTATTCGAAATCATACTATATTTCATTTATATTTATCTAGATTTCTATTCTTTCAGATACAATTTTTTAGTTTTCGGACCCAATTAACAATTCCTGAAAATCATATATTCAAGAATCCTATAATCTTGTGAAGTGGATGTTGACAAATGCGTAGCCATGGATTGAATATATGGGAATCTATGGCGTTAAAAAATTTCATTTAGGTATATTATACTAGCTGATCCGGCCACGCCTTGCTGTGGCTAAAGTATACATTGAATTAAATTGTAGTGAAATATTCAATAAAGTGGAATTATTATTATTATTAACCCTAACCTACTCCTAACTTAAGCCTAACCTAACCCTATCCTAACCCCCTTTTTTTTCAACCACGACCCGTCTCGTGGGATATGTCGGTTTGGCTTGATGTTGTTGCCGGCCGACTAAAAAAAAACACGACTTGGGGAAATGCGAGGACCACCGGAAAAGACATCCCGGTCCGTACTTCGATGATACCCGATGAATAGCAGTCCTGTCTCTTTTCTCCTCGTGTCTCCTGTAACAAAGCCGTAAACGCCTTCCAGTATCCTTCATACTGTATCATTTTCTCTATTATATACTCAACTGGTGGTAAGCGGCCTACCTTTCCAACCAGTGCGTTCCTTTCCTCCGTCCATCTGATCTGAGGCAGTGCTTCGGATCGTTTACAACGTGTCATGCATGACAGATCATCCCGTCCTATCCTCTTAGTAAAGGTACTACCATAAGATCCATGCCCTTTCAAAAATTGAGTAAAATAGTACTTGGTCGTTTTATTCTCACATTGGATCCACTGCTTCAAATTCCTGATCAGCCTGCACGTCCAAGCGGCATTTTGCCCTTCACTATCTCATCTCTCCTGCCATTTTCTCAGTGTCCTCCCTCCTGCCAATGGCAGGTTGCCATAAGTCGATTGCCTGGTAGTTCTCCTCCTATGGTATAAAGGAAGCACCATTAGGTCAATTGGTGGGAAGCCAGCAATCACCCCATGTTGCCGCGTAGATAATTATCAGTCTTTGTCATGAATAATAAACAAATATTTTGCAATAAGAAAATATTGCAACTATAAATTGAGATATAAACTATCCTATCCTGTAAGTTGGATCAAACTGCACACAGTGTGCAAAAATTTGATTGAAATCGGTTCAGTATTTCAAGAGACCATTCCGGACAAACAACGTGACACGTAATTTTTATATATAAAGATTTTGCTTATAGGTTTCTAAGTAAATGCTTAGATTTGAAAAATTCAAATTCTGTCTAGAAATTAGAGGTCCTGAAATTATCACTCAAATTTTGTTCAAGAGATTTGCAGCCGTGCTCTTAAATATTTCAGGATTTGGTCTATAAAAGTTTTAAATTGTTAAATATTCCTATTTCAGAGACGTTGGTTGCGTGAACCTAGGAAAAAAGTATTCTTGAAAAGGTGAAAAAACTTAATACAAAGTTGGAAACCATTATTTGAAACGTTTTCTTAATTGTAACTTGTCTGAGACGATGTTGTTGAAACGTTTCATGAAACTTCATAGAGACGATGTTATTGAAACGTTTCATGAAACTTCACTGAGACGATGTTGTTGAAACGTTTCATGAAACTTCACTGAGGTAGGACATTTACATTCTCTGGGACGTTTCTGAAACTTCAGAGAGACTTAAGTGGAAAGGTTTCGGATATCCATAACACATTTCTGAAACGATTCAGATACTGAAAAATGTTTAGTGGGTTATGACCAATCAGAATTCCTTACTAATGAACACTATGATGCAGCAACAAAATTTGAACAGAGGTACACCCCAAAATTATCCTGTTATGTCCGATTTAAGCAAGACGATCGAGAACTTTAATGGTGAAGATATATACAAATATGTATAGCAAGTAATGTTATGGAGTTTTGAAATTTGAGGATCCAAAAGGAGTTTGCAATGATCTTTTTGTTATTATACCGTAGCGGAAGGAAAAAAACTTCGGGTTTTTCCGGAAATGACATCGATTTTCGATTTTCAAATGGGACACCTGTATATAATTACATTTTTCAAAATATTCATAATTATCTGTATCTAATAATACCTCTTAGTTGGCACTTCATTAATCGGTAAACCCATAATCAAAATTGATTTATTTATTTGAAATGAGATGGATCTCAAGATCGAAAAATAAAATGGGTGTTCCTCCAAATAAAATATCAACTATAAGGTATCATTGGAATCAGATAAATTCGGAGATTTCAAGAATGTAAAATAGAAAGTTGATGCAATCTCCGGTGAAACCGGAAGTTGGTTTTTCCTTCAAATATATCAAAAAAGGCTGGGAACGCTTATCCTAAACCGGTTCAGTTCACCGGGTTTACTAACAGCTGATTTCATCGCGATGTCAAAATATGGACATCTGTCGAATTAGTCCTGTAAACGATCAAATTAATCTGACTAGGTTTCAATGGTCGCGCTGATCCTTCCTTAGTAGAGACTATAATATCAGTAGAATCATGGTGGAAGGTAAACAATAATTTTAAACCGAGATGAGATACACGAAATAATTTTTAAAGCAAAAACAAATAAATATTAATTCATTATGGACTCTAGACGTGTGTTAGAATTGTTAGACGACGAAAAATGCTAAAATAGCAGCTATTTTTGTTCAGCAGTAGCAGCTGTAGAACAAAAGTAGCGGGTTGGACCCACTTTTAGTGGAAGGATACATGGTGTATTCATGCGCATCTATATACCCGACATACCCGTGTTTGTCGCACACTATGACATTTAGGGTACGTTCCACTTAACGCCTGCAACGATTGTTACACCCTCTGTATCGTTCCACCTAAGGCCCGTGGTCGTCGCGAGCGATCGCTCGACGTCATACATGACTTCACTGTTCGTGATCACATCGCGCTCACTTCGCCCACAAAATATTGGTAGGTCAGATTGGACTTTCACCAAAACGTAGCGGGACATTTAAAATTTTCAAAGCAGCTTCCCACAGGACATTAGAACTTGATGAACTTTCCGAGTTATCTCTCATTCGTTTTGTCAAAAACAGAACCATAAATTCACGGGAATCCATGTTGAATTAAATTCTGCTCCAATCCATGCGACATATTTTCTCACAACCCCCACAGCTGCAGGTTTTCGCCATGCCGCCATATTGCGAGCACACAACGCACAAGATGTGCGTTCCACCTATAACATTCGCCTACAACGCCCGCGGCCTTCTTACTTCAGTGGATCGGCAGTTTCAGCGGTCGTGGTCGATGGCGTTGCGGGCGTTAAGTGGAACGTACCCCTAGTAACATTTGATCGTTGAGAACGTTCGCAGTGGATATTTCAATATTTACCCATTTGTCCCATTTACAATTTTTCTGGTTCTGATTGATTTGAATTTCTTCTGTAAAATACGTATAGGATCAAGTTAAATCGATATTCTTGATTGGGCGCAAAATAACTAACCTGCCATTGATAACTGTGGAATCTTCAAATAATTTTTGATAAGCTTTATTCAAATCATTTCTCAAATGCAATAATTTTGAAATGTAAGGTTTTCTGAACCCCAGAAATTCTCAATTCTTGAAAGTAAATGATGAAACTCAGTATAAACATTATGGGGTGCTTGGGTTCAAGGTGTTCCAAAATTAATTTTCTTATTGTAAAATATTAATATGGAAAAAAGTTCCTTGCGAAGCAAGGGGTGGCTTCTTTTACCCCTTTCAATCATAGTGGAACACCACAAAAAAATTTATTGAATGCCTCATCAGCCGCATAAAATTTCTGCTCGATTTCATCCTTGTCAGTTTCTTGGTTGTTTAGAGCGTTTTCAGATTCTGCACATTCGAAAACGTTTCCACAAACAAATTAGACCAGGCAATAGTTTTTTTCATGACAAAAATCGTAGAAGAAAACCGCGGGTGGGAGGTTTCTTGAGGTGGTCCGTGGATGTTTAGTGATATGTTTTCGACTCGCAATTATTATTACTTTTCTTGTAATTGCGAAGAAACACAAAAAAAACGGTGTTATTTTAGGTTTTTCTTGTAAAATCTGAACCAATGAAGCGGTGCTGATACTTTCAACAGACGAATTGTAGAAAATGAAAAGACGAAGAAAATGAGTGCTAGTGCAATGCAATCGGTTTATCATTACCGGAGGAAAGCCGGAAAAACCGTAAAAATCAGAGTTTTTTCAAACGCCAATTTCAAAGTTGTAGCGCTGGTTTTCCGGATGAAAGTAGTGGCTAATAGGTACTTTGAGTGTGCACAATCCGGGGGTCGATTCTCGAGATCACTCGTTCGATGAACGTATACGTTCGTGACGTCATGAGCGTAGATTTCTTGAAATTGCAATTCTCGGGGAACGACTCTATGAACTATTCGTTCAAAATAATAGTTCAAACGTTCGTTCGACAACGAGTGATCTGTTTCATACGTTCGTTGTGAACGATTCGTTGACGTAGCACGCATTTTGAAGTTTGAAGTTTCTGTTGTAGTTATTATTGTTATAAATCGTGTTGTGAATTATTCGAAAATGAATTTAGAAGAGCTTGTGTTACATAATATGAATAATATTGTAGATGGTGCCGAAATGTTGGTGCATGAAGGCCGCGAAAGACATTATTATAACCATTTTAGGCAAAATCCGTTTGATAATTTATCAGATAAAATGTTTATCCGTTTGTTTCGTTTGAGCAAACAAATGGTTCGTGATTTGGTAGAAAAGCTGAATCATTTTCTAACTCCCCCTAAGAGACTTCATGATTTGGATAAAGAAACGAAGGTATGAGAGTGCTTTTCGAGGAAGTGAAATGGGGTATAAGTATAACTTTTTATCGATATTATAGGTACTAGTGGCATTGAAATTTTATGCATCTGGAAGCTATCAAATGGATATTGGCGCAAATGTTTGGGTAGGAGTCAGTCAATCTTCTGTGAGTAGGTGCATTGAAGAAGTTTCGGCTGCTCTTAATACCATTGAAATTTTTAATGAATTCGTCAAATTTCCTTCGACAATTAGAGACTGTGAAATTCTTCGTGAAAAGTGAGTACATTTTTGCTTGCCTCGAAGTATTTTACTTCCATATATAGTTCTATCATCTTAGCTGTACTTATACGTTATTTTGTCAATTTTCCAAGAAGAGTAATTGACAATTATTATTTTACAGTTTCTATCAGAAATTTGGATTTCCTGGGGTTATAGGAGTGATTGATTGCACCCATGTGGCTATTGTTCCTCCATCAGGAGAAAGGGAAGAACATCTGTACGTCAACAGAAAAAAATATCACTCCTTGAATGTACAACTGGTGAGAATTTTGTGATAGTGTGATAGTTTTTTTATATTTTATTTTCATTTTTCAGATATGCAGCAGTAATATGAGGATAATGAATGTGATTGCTCGTTTTCCTGGATCAAGTCATGATTCATTCATTTGGAATCAATCTAGGTGCCAGGCTATCCTTCGTAATCTTTATACGAGAACAAGAAAATCTTTTTACTTACTAGGTGAGTATTTCAGTGCAGTGTTTTTATTCACGGTTGGCCTATATATATATATATATATATATATATATTGTTTATTGAATGAAAGTCTTCATGCCGTAAGGCCACAAATATTATTCAGTGAATAGACTGGTGGAAACCCAAATTCAAGAAGTGAACTGAATGGAATCATCTGCCTTTCATGTTTGTCTTCATCGTCGACTAAGTTATGCTGCACTGATGACGGCTAAAAAGCCAGAAACTAGTCTGCTTGCTACTTTTGTCGATCGATGATGGCACGTTCCATTCAGTTCACGTGTTGAATTTGGGTCTCCACCAGTCTATTCACTGAATAATATTGTTTATATATGTGATATTTATTGAATTGATATATTTACTTAATTCAAAATTTTATTTGAGGTGACTCCGGATATCCATTGAGACCCTGGCTTTTAACTCCATTTGATGGTAATCCAGAACCAGGTACTACCCAATTTGAATTCAATCAACACCTGAAGCACACTCGTTGTTTGATTGAGAGGTGTAATGGGCTACTGAAAATGCGCTTCAGATGCTTATTGAAACACAGGGTGTTGCATTACACACCAGAAAAGGCAGGAAAAATAATTAATGCCTGTGTTGTGCTTCACAACTTATGTGTTGAAAACAATATGCCGGAACCAGATCCAGAGATAGGAGATGATAATCTAGATTATGGAATCTATGCTATTGGTAATGAAAACGATAGGGAGGGAGCCATGGCCAGAGTTAACCCTGAATTAGCGGAAGGAAGAAGGATAAGAAATATAGTTATGAATAATTTTCGACATCGAACATAACTTAAATAAACACCTTATAAAAAATGAATATTTTTATATTTTCGAACAAAATAAACTGTAACTAACAGTAACACATAAACTCAATATCAATTAATTATAAAATAAATACAACATAACTCAGCCGACTATTTATTTATTAATTTTTCTAAGATTATCTTCTTTAGCTCTTTTACTTCTGAAACTAGGTTCTCATTTGCTACAACATTCCTTTCCATTAACAATAATTTTTTTTCATAATATTCTTTTTTCATCAATGTTTTTTCACGCAGCAGTTCTATTGTTTCTTTGCCCACGTCCACAGCTTTATCCAAACGCTGTGTAGCAATATTTCTTGTTCTGTGATTTTTTTTTGCTGGGTTTGCTTGAATTTCATCTCCAAGAGGTATCTCTTCTTGCACATTCTCATGGGGGGGGCTGGTGTCATCTTGTTCTGGCATCTCGTCATCCAACTCAATTACTTGAACCATTGGTTCTGCCACTCCTGATAAGCCCCTTATGGCAGTATCCCCAATAAGACTTACAATTCTTTCGTCTGACTGCGAAAGATCTGCCATCGAAGGTCCACCACCGGTTTGCGAGGCATGAACATTCATTTGCGCCTTTTTATTTTTGGTTCTTGATCGAATGTCATGCCAACTCTAGAAAAATTACATTAAGATTATATAAAAATATATGCAGCATGACTATTTTACATACCTTTCTCCACTCCTTCCATTCTTTTGACGCACCCGGAGTTGCATTCAAAATATTTGTTATATCCTTCCATATGGTTATCGAGTCCTGCCGTGTAAAAGTATTCGAAAATTTTCCTGTCAATTGCGGATTTAAACTGATGAATTCTATCAGAATATTTTTTTGTTCAACTGACATGGGTTTATTCCTTTTATCCATTTTGATTTCTTCACAACTATGTTTGATATAAAACCAAATCTGCTTCGACGTATATTCAAATTCAGAATTATCAGAAGCATAGACCGATAATAGTTCTTATTCTTCCCTTCCTTTCATGTGCCTGGTTACTGAGACTGAGACCATCCACACATGCGCATTGCGAATAGTTACATTATTGTTAAAAGTCTATGGCCAAAACAAACATTCTATGATGAATTTTGACACGTTGCCAAGTTTATCATCCGTTCGAAATGAACGTATACTTTCGTCGGAACGAGTAGTTGGCGATATGGTCGAGAATTGACTTAATTCGAACTATACGTTCGATTTCATTCGTTCACGAACGTATACGTTCATCGAACGAGTGATCTCGAGAATTGACCCCCCGGACGTTGTCGGATAAATAGTTTTTGCGTAATTGCTATTTGAACTATTTGAGGCACTATTTTCCGGAAGAGCTGGATGCGTCGGAAGTTGTCCGATTTTCATTTAAAAAACGAATTTTGAAAGTAAAAGTATAGTACTATACTACAAAATGACAATCTCGATTATTCGTTAAAATGTTGCAAAATGGGTGAAAAAAACGTGCAAACTTGACCAAAATCAACCGAATGCTCGATTGCAGTCAAGTAGTGGGGGTATATATGTAAATATTCGCGCCCGGCCTCAGCGCGATTTTCGTTCCCCGCGTCTGCCGGCTACCCCCACTATCCGTCCCAGATGGGGCACTGAGCCGGTTTTGGTCATGTTTTCACGTATTTTTCACCTATTTCGAAACATTTTAACGAAAAAAAAAAACTGCCGTTTTGTAGTATTATCTTCTTCCTCTTCTCTGTGCGGTGCCCACTCCGGGCTGAACCGAGGCCTTGTGGCCCATTGTTCCTCCGCATACTGCTTGAGAGACTCAGTCCCGCAGACATAAATGCCGCAAGTCGACCAGGAGGAGTCCCTTTCACCATAGGAATAGTGGGTGTTGGGTTTCCTAGGTGTGTTGTCCTCAGATTAGTGAGGTCTCTACAACTGAACAAAATGTGTTCAGCAGTTTCATCTGTGCTCCTGCACCACCGACACAAAGAGCAGCTTGTCAGTCCCATTCTCTTCAAATGTTTGTTCAGTAGGTGGCCAGTCAAAGTACCGATCACCAGACTGAGCTGTCTTCTCTCTAGTGCCAGGAGTCTCTTGACCTCAGGTCCAGATGAATGTCTCTCAATGAGAAGCCTCGACTGCCTGAGGCCAACTCCTGTGCTCCATTGCGAGGAGAACTTCCTGTCCAGCCAACTTCTGAAGAAGTTCCTGAAAATTTTCCGACAGACTGGCAGTGCGGGTTCCGGACCAACAAACTCTGATCGGGCCCCCTGCTTCGCCAGTGTATCTGCTTTCTCATTTCCAGGTATCCCCGCATGAGCCGGACACCAAACAACTTTCACGAAATTGTCTGAGCCAAGCTCACGCAGAGCTTCCCTGCATTCTCCTACTAGCAAGGAGTCAATTCTTACGTCAGAAAGGGATTTTAGTGTTCCCTGACTGTCACAGCACATATGAATGTGTTCCCCAGAGTATCCCCTGCGAATACACTCCAGCGCGCAGCCAAGAACCGCATACAGCTCAGCCTGCACTATGGAGCAATTCATCCCCAGAGGGATAGCTCGATTGAAGCGAGGTCCCACAATTCCAGCACCAGACCCTGTTAAAGACACAGAGCCATCAGTGAACGAAGTGGGACCTTAAGGCAAAAGAAGCCTGTTTGGGGAAGACCATAGATCTCTATCAGGAACAACTACCCTGTAGGGCTCGTCAAAGCAGAAACTAGTGCCCGCGTGGTCCCCTCTATGGAGAATGGATGCGTTAACATCCTCCCTATTTTGAGAGCCCTCGGGTGCCGCCTAAAGCGTCCACCATCACGCCATTGTTCCCGTTCCTAGACTCTAAGAGCTGTCTTGATAGCTGCCTCCTCCTCCTTGTAGTATTATACTTCTTCTTTCAAAATCCGTTTTGTAAATTGAAATCGGAAAACTTCCGACGCATCCAGCTCTTCCGGAAAATAGTGCCTAAAATAATTCAAATCGCAATTACGCAAAAACTGTTGTTCATCCGACAACGTCCGGATTGTGCACACTTAAAGTACCTATTAACCCTTACTCTCATTCGGAAAGCCAGAGCAACTACTTTATAATTGGCCGAGTTATGAAGTTTTGAATAAACGCTGATTTTTACGGTTTTTCCGGCTTTCCTCCGGTTATGATGACCCGATTGAGTTGCACTAGCACTCAATTTCTTCCTCTTTCCATTCTCTACAATTCGTCTGTTGAAAGTATCAGCACCGCTCTATTAGTTCGGATTTTATAAGCAAAAAACTAAGAAAACACCGTTTTTTTAGGTGTTTTTTCGCAATTGTTGCGAGTCGAAAACATATCACTAAACATCCACGGACTACCCCAAGTAACCCCCCACTCGCGGTTTTCTTCTACGATTTTTGTCACAGAATTACCCTTTATCTGCTCTATTGCCTGGTCTAAATCAGAAGGATTGAGATTGGAAATTAGACCAGGCAATAGAGCAGAAAAAGGGTCATTCTGTGACAAAAATAGTAGAAGAAAACCGCGAGTGGGGAGTTACGTGGGGTGGTCCGTGGATGTTCAGTGATATGTTTTCGACTCGCAAATATCATTAATTTTCTTTTAATTGCGAAGAAACACCAAAAAAAACGATGTTTTTTTAGTTTTTTGCTTGAAAAATCTGAACGAATGGAGCGGTGCTAATACTTTCAACAGACGAATTGTAGAGAATGAAAAGATGAAAAAAATGAGTGCTAGTGCAACTCAATCGGGTCATCATTACCGGAGGAAAGCCGGAAAATCAGCGTTTTTTCAGATCCTCATAACTCGGCCAATTTTTAAGTTGTAGCGCTGGCTTTCCAAATGAAAGTAGTGGTTAATAGATACTTCAAGTGTGCATAACCCAGACGTTGTCCGATAAATAGTTTTTCCGTAATTGCGATTTGAATTATTTAAGGCACTATTTTCCGGAAGAACTGGATGCGTCGGAAGTAGTCCGATTTCAATTTACAAAACGGATTTTGAAAGAAGAAGTATAGTACTACAAAACGGCAAACCTGATTTTTCGTTAGAATGTTGCAAAATAGGTGAAAAATACGTGGAAACATGACCAAAACCGGCTCAGTGCCCCATCTGGGTCGGATAGTGGGGGTAGCCGGCAGACGCGGGGAACCAAAATCGCGCTGAGGCCTGGCGCGAATATTTACGTATATACCCCCACTACTTGACTGCAATCGAGCATTCGGCTTATTTTGGTCATGATTGCATGCTTTTTTCACCTATTTTGAAGCATTTTAACGAAAAATCAAGATTGCCTTTTTGTAGTACTATACTTCTTCTTCCAAAATCCGTTTTGCAAATTGAAATCGGACTACTTCCGACGCATCCAGCTCTTCTGGAAAATAGTGCCTTAAATAATTCAAATCGCAATTACGCAAAAACTATTTATCGGACAACGTCCGGGTTATGCACACTCAAAGTATCTATTGACCACTACTTTCATTTGGAAAGCCAGCGCTACAACTTCGAAATTGGCCGAGTTATGAGGATTTGAAAAAACGCTGATTTTCACGGTTTTTCCGGCTTTCCTCCGGTAATGATGACCCGATTGAGTTGCACTAGCACTCATTTTTTTCATCTTTTCATTATCTACAATTCGTCTGTTGGGAGTATTAGCACCGCTCCATTGGTTCAGATTTTACAAGCAAAAAACTAAAAAAACATCGTTTTTTTTGGTGTTTCTTCGCAATTACAAGAAAAGTAATGATATTTGCGAGTCGAAAACATATCACTGAACATCCACGGACCACCCCACGTAACTCCCCACTCGCCGTTTTCTTCTACTATTTTTGTCACGAAAAAATCTCTATTGCCTGGTCTAAATAATAAACCCGAAAAGCTATGTGTTTCAAACTATTTGTCATTCATAAATTGATTGATACCTACTATTTGAATTTAATGGCTGCCTTTATTAATATTTTATATTAATTCAAATTCGATTTATATAATGAAGTATAAATTGAAATTCTCTAATTCCGCGACTACTTACTTGTCCTTATATTGCAATTGTCCATTGTTAACCTTGGCTGTATTGGTTGCTATAACCTTCAAGTTATGATCCTTTGACGTATTGTAATTATTAAAATGTTTCAATTGAATCAGGGTTATATATAGGCTTATAATAATCTCAACCAAAAGTGATAAGAGTTAGAAAGCAAACAGACCTACTTCAATAATCAATCTGTTTTGAGTAAGAATTGAATAGTACCTGATAAGAATGGTAAACACTCTTGAAAGAAAAGTATGAAATCGAGTTGTAATTTGTATCAACAATGTCATCATATAATTTCAATTTACATTCCACCAGGAATGACCTAGAAATGTAGGGATATAAACATAAAACATAAAAACAAAAAATTTATAAAAAGCACAGCCGTGAAGTCAGGGGCTGTTTAGCGCTTCATCCTTCTTGTAGGTAGATTCGCATTTTCCAGTTTTAGAAACAAATTCCAAAAATTTTTGACAGCTGTCAGAAAATTTCTCAAACTAAGGCGAAACTCCAAACTTCACGTTAGTGCTTTAGGTGATTTTTTTCGATAATCCGCTAGAATTTTCTACGGTATCTATGGTCTTGGTAAAGTAAATAAGTAAGTAATCCCTTTATGTCATATATTACAATTACAATTCAGGGATTGTGAAAATGAAATTTGTCATACAAAAGAAAAAATACACACAATAAAACAATCTCTCTTGATTATCCTTTCGATATTTATGGCTTTTATTGTTGGGGGCAACTTGTTAAAAGCTGATATACCCGAATATAAGCATCCTTTCTCGAATTTTGTTAATCGGCGTTTTGAGTAGTCATAGTTCAAATTTCTTTCGCTTCGTGTTTTGAGATCACTGATTGAACTCTTGTTCTTGAACAAAAATATGATAATTTCGTACAAAAAGAGCCCTGTTAATGTGAGGATGTTATTTTCTCGGAAGTGATTTCTACCGTATTCTAAATGTTTCAAGTTCAGTATGATTCTAAGAGTGCGTTTTTGCACGATGAATAGATCGTTGGCTTCTCCCCCTGAAAACTCGAGAAGTACACGGTTTCCAGCGTATTTTGATCGGTGTGAGGTTTCAATACTCGCAAGGTAGAGAGAACAAAGTTCAAACTCTTTCCCGGATTCCCAATATGCAGCTTCCCCTGAATGTTTTCGTCTATAGTTAAGCCTAAGAATCTTGTTGACATTACTGTCTTCAAAGTTTCGTTCACAAACTAGATTTCCCTGGGTTAATTTATGTTGGATTTGTTGGTTTTAAACATACCCAACAAACCAAACGCCACCGGCAAACATTCGGCCGCCAGCCGGCACGCACGGTTCTCTGGTGGCTGTCGTAGCCAGATCTGGACCTCCGTCGGCCCAATTCCGGTATACCGTTCCTAATGTACAATGAATCGGCCCGTACTCGGCAACTTAGCGGCAAACCGAGAGCGGACACCGCTTTTTGTAAGCTTGTAACTAGAGTATTTTGTTTGAGTGGTTTTTTTATTTTTTACTATTAGAATCTTGTATTTATTTTTCAAGTACATTTGTAGCTTCCATTGACATATTCTTGTCATATGATGTGAACTACAAAAAAAAAAGTATAAATATTTTTTGTAGTTATTTCAATGTAGGGTTTTCAAGCCGATATTTATATAATAATTTGTTGCTGATATTAATATAAATATAGTTTATTTTTTTGGTCAAGTTTCATAACTTTGCGCATTTTGTTCATGATGTTTACATATTTTCTATTACTTCTAATATGTTGGGAAATATTTTTTTGTATTTGTTCTGAGCTGTAGATGTTGACACATCCCAGAAATGTATACTAAAAGATTAAGTTAAGTTATTCTGTGAATATTCAACTTTTTTCGTCGTGTGATTAATAAATGGTCTGATGTTTTATAAAAGTGTTTTATTCCTAATTCCGTTGATACGTATCAACGGACCTACGCTCAAAAATTTCAGCCAACTACGACCATATTTTATTGAACACCCAATAGAATGTTTGCCAAAAGAAAAAACATTTCTCAATCAAAAACAAATATTTTGGGATGCCTGTGCATTCGTCTGGACGATAAATGGTGGTTAACAAGAGGATTGCACCTTGTGAGCCACCGATGGCCTGCCGTGCATTCACCGGCTACCAACTATCTACCTTCGGCCCGTCGTCGGTTATTCAGAGGTTTCGCCGAGGCTGAATGGTTGGCTAGCCGACTCTTAGCCACCTTACGGCCTGGCGGACATGCCCTACCTACACGCCGAACCGGGAGCAGTAAGCGGGCCGAATGCGGCAGCTCGGCAAACCGCTTTCATCCCATTGTCGGGCCAGCCAGTCTGTGTTTGTTGGGTAATCGCATTAGTTTTTATGGTATTCAAGGTGATATAATTAATTTCAAACCAGTCTACAAGACGATCGCTCCATGTTTGAAGAGCCTGTGAAAGAAGTTCCTGATTTTTCTAGCGTATCAGTAGATTAAAGTCGTCCGCAAAGTTGACTAGACTACACCTCAAGTCTTTCACTATCCCCTCCGAGTCGTTCACGAATACAAGGAAAAAAAGTGGGCCGACGATACCCCCCTGACCGATTCCTTCTTCGAATAAGTAGACCAGTAGGGTAACCACGAGCGATCAACAGTATCCGACACGACAGTACCCCCTTCTTTTCTCTCCCCCTCGCCAATAATTAAGTAGTGTCACACGACTAGATGATGGGCGAGGGGGTAGAGAAGAGAAGGGGATACTGTCGTGTCGGATACTGTCGATCGCTCGTGGTTAGGCTGCAGCTCCGAAAAATAGTCCACCCCCTCATACCCGATTTTAATCTTCTGTGCCTGATCCTTCAGGTAGGATTCAAACCACTTGAGTGCGCTTCCTCCCACTCCCAATATCTACGACTTCTTCAAGGAGAACCGACTCAAAGGCATATGCTCCCTGTTTTCAAATCCGGAAATAATTTCATGGATAAAGGTATTTATTGCCGTGTCCGTAGAACGACTGCTTATGTAGCCATGTTGACAGTTGCTGAATAGGTTATTACTCTGAAAGAATCCCCTGACCCGGTTCACCATCGCAGATTCGAATACCTTGGAGAAACTTGTTAGTATGTTGATAGGTCTGTAATTTTGTAAATTTGTTGGATCGCCCATTTTAAATATGGTTCGGCTTGGGGCCGGTCTCCTTCATCCCTGGTTCGAATCATTTTCTGACATGGAGCACGGTTCCACCATTCACTGTTTGGTAAACAATTAACAGTGCTGTGCCTCAGGTGGCATAAGGACACAGTAACAAAGCCTACACAGACAACAACCGGGTCTCCTAACTCGCACAAGCTCTGAGCATCTGAGGGGTCTCCCAGAGACTTAGGAGAGTCGAGACATAAAAAAAAAGAGGCTGATGGCTTATTTTCTAGCTAGTGCATTGGCTTCCTTGTTTCTTCTTATTACCCAGTATATAAAAATTAAGGCCTAGAAGGCCCTGTTATTCTTGTCTGTTGCCTCATTCGTTGAGTACACCCAGGCACTCCCATGCCATCTTTGAATTGAAGAAATTGGATCACTTTGATAGCAGCTTGTTTGTCACAGTAGATCGATATTTCGCATCTCTGAAAACTATTTTCTGGATTAAATTCTACACATCTTTCAATTACGTGAATTTGAATGATGCTAGGGTAGGTCACCACAGCCTCTGAGTATTTTTGCCAGGAGAGTCGGGATATAAACAATAAAACACATTCGAGATCCACACCTATCCTGAAAATTTCAAGTCCCTAGGCCTTTCCATTACAAAGTTATAATTTTCTATGGTTCTGGTCATGCGAGCTGGACACAATTTTGTATGTAGCTTGAACACGTAATTCTCCATCTGAGTGCAAAATTTCACCTCGATCGAACCTGTAGTTGCGAAGTAATCAGGCAAACAAAATTTCGAGCGGCCATATTTACGGAACCCTTGGGCGAATTTTGCCCAATAACGAACTTAACTGCGGCATTCGAGATTCGAACCTACCCTGAAAATATCAAGTTTCTAGGACATTCCATTAGAGAGTTATCGTGTATACGGCCGGACGGACAGACTCGAATTTTTTGACGGATTCGTCATCAGTGAGGAGAACTCAATCGTTTAAGAACATTTTCAGCTAAAAATTCGAAAAATACAGAAATCGTGACGAAATGATATAGCCCTCGTGTAAGTAGTACGAGCGCTCAAAAACACACTATAGAGTGTTTTTATAGTATAGATAAGAAAGAATTTATTTCTAAAAATCATAAAAAGCACTGCCGTGAAGACAGGAGCTTTTAAGCGCTCGTTCATGAACCTTGTGGGTAGATTCGCATTTTCCAGTTTTAGGAACCAATTGAAGAAATTTTTGACAGCTGTCAAAAAAAATTTCAAACTAAGGCGAAACTCCAGACTTCACGTCAGTGCTAAGTAACCGATTTTGTTTTCGATAATTCGCCATAATTTTATACTGTATCTATGATCTTGGTAATGCGATCTGGCCAAATTTTGTATAAATCAGTCTTCATCTATGTGCAAAATTTCATTCCAATCCAATCTGTAGTTTCGAAATTATCAGGAAAAAAATATTTTGAACGGCCATATTTACGGAACCCCTAGTCTAATCTTGCTCATTGATAATAATAATAGTAATAATAATAATTTATTGATCCTTTGGACATGTGTATACATGTATGGGACAAGTCAAAATAACAAAATGAACTAGGTTCTGATACAATCATTTAAGTATTCATTTACAGTATAATAGCATTTTTTCGACAATAAGCTTTTAACATTTCTCTTGAACTCGTTATAATTAAGATTTCTTATACTGTATGGCAGATGATTATACAGTTTTATGTACTGGTACATAGAAGACATTTCAAACCTAGTAGTTCTATGTTTAGGGATCTATAGCAATCCCTCACTTCTAGTTCTATAATTATGAAAGCTGGACAGTTTAATCATGCTTTGTTCGTTTCCTTTCAAATACAAAAGACATTCGAGTATGAAGATAAAAGACAAGGTGAGGATACCACTTTCAACAAACAAAGTTCTGCCTAACTGACGCAGAGGTATATTGTATATCATACGCAAAGTTCGTTTCTGCAATATGAAAGCCCCGCTAACATCCGAAGAATTTCCCCACAGAAGAACATTATACGACAAATGGCTGTAAACTGAACTATAATAGATACTTTTGAGAGTTTCTAGAGGAAGAAGATTTTTTACCCTACTTATCGCAAAATAAGAACTATTGAGCTTGTCACACAATGAATCGACGTGAGTGGACCACTTCTAACCACTGTCCAAGTAGATGCCAAGAAATTTAGCACTTTCTTTAGACAGTATGTCTTCATTCAAATAGTGGATAATAAGCTTGAGATCACTCTGACATAATGTGAAATACATACACTCAGTTTTCCCAATGTTAATCAGATTATTCCCATGACACCAGTCTACGAAGCAACTCACAAGAATACCACACAACCATTGAAGCTCCTCAAAAGTTGCAGCTGTTATTACCACTGAAGCATCATCAGCAAACAAAGTCAATAAATGTTTCCTTATGAGCGAAGTACCCTGACATTCTACCTAGTCGACAAACATCATCCGCAGATTGCCAGGCAGGTCGTTGATAAAGAGCAAAAATAAAAGTGGCCCAAGAACCTTGTGGTACCCCCAAGTTGACACTTTGTTCTGCAGATGATGAATGTCCCAGCTTCACACACATGGATCTACCCTTGAGATAGCTACGAAGCCAGTCCGAGAACACACCCCGAAAACCTAGGTTGTAACACTTGTCCAGAATAAACTGAAAAGACAGACTATCAAAGTTTCGAGAGAGAGAAGAAGAATAGCCCTGCCACATGAAACCCATTATCGAGACATCTACGAACGTAATCAACGAGGTAAATCGCTGCCGGGTTGAGCGACTAGAATAAAAACCATGCTGAGCAGTAGCTAGTATATCAAATTGGTTGAGGTATTTCATCATCCTGTTCAATACGATTCTCTCAAAGACTTTAGAGAATGTACTCAAAAGAGAAATATGTAGTTAGAAATTTCATGTATGTCCTTATTCTTGGGAATCGGAATAACAATGGCCCTTTTGAGGACCGAAGGAAATACGCCAGAACTGATGGACAGATTTATGCAATGAGCAAAATGACGAGAGATTTCTGAACTGATTAACTTCAGAATTCTTGAAGAGATTGAGTCGGCACCCGAACTTTTATTCTTCCTCAAAGACTGTATATTGTCAGCAACTTCACAGTCCAACATGGGATGGAAAAAATTACGAAAAGCACTGCCGTGAAGGCATTGCTTTTGAGCGCTCGTACATGCACCTTGTAAGTAGATTCGTATTTTCCAGTTTTGGAAACCAATTGAGGAAATTTTTGACAGCTGTCAAACAAATTTTCAAACTAAGGCGATAATCCAGACTTCAAGTCAGTGCTTTAGGTGACCAATTTTTTTTTCGATAATTCGCTAAAATTTTCTACGGTATCTATGGTCTTGGTGATGCGATCTGGACAAAATTTCGCACTCAGTTTGAATACATTATTCCTCAGCTAGGTGCAAAATTTCATTCTAATCAAATCGGTAGTTTCGAAATGATCAGGAACAGATTATTTTGAAAGGCCATATTTACGGAACCCCTAGTCTCATTTTGCTCATTGATGACTGTGACCGTTAAATTCGCGATCCAAACCCATCCTGAAAATTTCAAGTTCCTAGGCCTTTTCCTTCGGAAGTTTTAATTTTCTATGGTTTCTATGGTTCTGGTCATGCGATCTGGACAAAATGTTGCTTTAATATGTCATTTTCGTTTAAAATACAAAATTTTATCTCGATCGAATGCGTAGTTTCGAAATTATCGAGAAAACAAAATTTCAAACGACCGTATTTACGAAACCCCTAGTAAACTTCTGCTCATTGATAAACGTGAACGCCACATTTCAGATCTACACCTATCCTGAAAATTTCAAGTCCCTAGGCCTTTCCGTTCGAAAGTTATGATTGTCTATGGTTTCTATGGTTCTGGTCATGCGATCTAGAGAAATGTAGCTTGAATATATCATTCTCCATTAGTATACAAAATTTCGTCACGATCGAATCTGTAGTTTGGAAATTATCAAGAAAACTAAATTTCAAACGACCATATTTACGGAACCCCTAGTATAATTTTGCTCATAGATAAACGTCATCACGACATTCCAGAACCTCACCTATCCTGAAAATTTCAAGTCCCTAGGCGTTTCCGTTCAAAAGTTACAATTTTCTATGGTTTCCATGGTTCTGGTCATGCGATCTGAACAAAATTTCACATGTAGCTTGAACACCTCATTCTCCATTTGAGTGCAAAGTTTCATCTCGATCGAATCTGTAGTTTCGAAGTAATCAGGAGAACAAAATTTTGAACGGCCATATTCACGGAACCCTTGGTGGAATTCTGCCCATTAACCAACTCAACCGAGGCATTTGGGATCTGAACCTACACAGAAAATTTCAAGTCTCTAGGTTGATCCGTTCGAGAGTTATCGTGCTTACGGACGGACGGACAGACTCGAATTTTCCGACGGATTCGTCATCAGTGAGTCGAACATAGTCGATTGAGACCATTTTCGGCTCAAAATTCGAAAAATACAGACATTGTGACGAAATGATATAGCCCTCGTGTAAGTAGTACGAGCGCTCAAAAAGAATGTGGTGTCCAAGTTCAATGAACATGACGTACTACATGAAGTTGACAAAGTATTTCGATAATGGCGGTTTAGTGGGGATTCAGTTATTGTCGAGAAATATTCAGCAAAAATATTCGCCAACTCATCAGAGTTATGGTAAATAAAATCATTAACATCCAGTTCAACAGACTGGCCCCCCTACTTCTTCCTGTTAAAGTATTCACCATGGACCAAACTGTCGTGCTCTTATTATCTGAACTATTTATGAGTTCATTGTAAAATTTCCGCTTGGATTTTCTCAACATTGACATGTAGGACGATTTGGCTTTCCTTTACAAATTGCTGGTATTCGAAGTCTTCAAATTCGGTAACCAATATATTACATGATTTGTTTTTCAGCCAGGACAATCTCTGGCGTGAGCCAATACTTGGTTTGATTATTTCCACTTGGTAATTTCCTTAAGGGAACACAAAACTCAAAAATTTGCTGTATTGTGGACATTAAAGCTTCAAAACAACCTTCAGCATCATCACATTCATAGACACTATGAAAATCGCAATTTGTTATATGAAAAAGGAAATTGTTTAAATTCTGTCCATTCAAATTTCTGACATATTTGAACATGGATTGAACATTAACATATAATTCAGTGTTGAATTCGAAGTTCTCTACATTGCAATCGGATAGATCTGCATTCGTAAGAATAAAGTCCACTTCAGAAATGGATGTATGATCAGTGACATCTGTAAAAGCTCTTGTGATGTGATTCTCAATTGGAAACATTCACTCAAATCGATCAATAACTTACGGTCAATACATCCAAATCTCAAGTAATCAGTGTTCAGATCCCACACATAAAAATTATGAAAAGCATTGCCGTGAAGTCAGGAGCTTTTGAGCGCTCGTTCATCCACCTTGTAGATAGATTCGCATTTCCCAGTTTTAGAAACAAATTCGAAAAACTTTTGACAGCTGTCAAAAAAATGTTCAAATTAAGGCGAAACTCCAGACTTCGAGTCAGTGCTTTAGGTGATTTTTGTTTCGATAATTCGCTAGAATTTTCTACGTTATCTATGGTCTTGGTGATGCGATCTGGACAAAATTTCCCACGTACTTTGAATACATCATTCTTCATCTATGTGCAGAATTTCATTCGAATCCAATAAGTAGATTCGAAATTATCACGAAAAAAATAAGTTGAACCGCCATATTTACGGAACCCCTAGTCTAATTTTGCTCATAGATGAACGTGACCGTGAAATCGTGAAAAGGGATTCCACCACCTCAGATCTTGAAGAGAATACCATGAAATGGTGAACAGATCGCTCTAAAACCACCAAAACCACTATCAGGAGGTGGAGTATTCTAAATTGGCAAAAAATACTCAGAGGCTGTGGTGACCTACCCTAGCATCATTCAGGCGGAAATTCACGTACCTAATTGGAAGATGTGTAGAATTTAATCCAGAAAATAGTTTTCAGAGATGCGAAATAGCGATCTACTCTGACAAACAAGCTGCTATCAAAGTGCTTAGCTCCAATGTCATGAGTTCAAAGATGGCATGGGAGTGCCTAGGTGTACTCAACGAATGAGGCAACAGACAAGAATAACAGGGCCTTCTAGGCCTTAATTTTTATATACTGGGTAATAAGAAGAAACAAGGAAGCCAATGCACTAGCTAGAAAATAAGCCATCAGCCCCTTTTTTTTTGTCTCGATTCTCCTAGGTCTCTGTGAGACCCCTCAGAAGCTCAGAGCTTGTGAGAGTTAGGAGACCCAATTGTGTTCTGTGTAGGCTTTGCTACTGTCTTTACGCCACCTCAGTCACAGCACTGTTAATTGTTTACCCAACAGTGAATGGTGCAACCATGCTCCAGGTCAGAAAATTTCTTTCCGACCAGAGGATTGGAACCTGGGACCGATCTCGAGCCAACCGGGCTAACCACTACACCACAGCCCCCTTTGAAGGACCAGATTCAGAAAAAGAGTTATTCTAGTCAAATATGTGCTATGGTTTTTCCAAAACATGTAGTCAGGCAAATAGCTTCCCAATTGCTCAAATAATTCTAAAAATACGATTCACATTCCGAACTTCACATGCTCTGTAATTCACAATTTCTTCAATATATTTATTGCCCAAATAAACAAGTGAATTATTTTAAGTAGTTTCACGACTCAAACCCAGAAATAGGCATACTGATTTGAAGAAATATAGAAATTTACTTACCGGATAAGCAGAACATAGATCTCTCCCAATTTCTTCAACGAAGTATTTGGTTTTTCCATAAGGGTTTGTGCATCCCTGTCCAGTAGGATGACTTTCAGTCAATGGCAAAAACTGAGGTGTTCCATATACTGTTGCCGAAGATGAGTAAACCAATGATTTCACACCATTTTCATGCATCACCTTTAAAGACTCATCAGTTAATTGTCAAACAGAATTTAAAGCTATTGCACTAATACCTGAAATAAATTGTTCGAACCGCCTACATTATTTTCATAATAAGACAAAGGTATTTGTGTAGATTCTCCTACAGATTTCAGAGCTGCAAAATGTATAACAGTGGAAATTTTATGCTGCAATGGGAATGTTAATTGATTACACAGATAATTTTTTGCAAATATTGAATACCTTTTTGAAAATTTTGTCCAGATCGTCTTTATTTCTAATGTCCACATTGTAAAATACCACTTTCTTCCCAGTGATTTTTTCCACCCTTTTAAGAGATTCCGCTTTTCCATTTGTTTCAGAAGCTTGACAATTTGATAAATTATCAATTGCCACAACAGAATAATTTACATTCAATAATTCAAGAACTGTATGGGATCCTACATAACCACCACCTCCAGTCACAAGGATAGCTGGAGATTCTTCTCCTGTACACTGGCAAGCTTGACAAGACATGTGTGAATAACTTTCTTTGAAAATCCAGGACCTAGAATTGAAAATTTCAAATTTTATTAAGCGCTAAGTTTTTAGGTTAGATCTCACCTTACTTCGTCAAATAATCGAACGGTATGATTGCATAGTACACAAACGCAGTGATATATATAGTTCTGAATAATGAACAAGGCATGGTTATCAATTTTCTTATCAGTCACGGCCACTCCAGATATTAAATAATTTTGTACGGGGGTTTTTCTTGATGATCGTCTACGTGGTCCAAAATTTCTTATGCTTACGCTTTCGTCACAAGTTGAAAGAATAATTTTCATATTGAAACCTTTTTCAACACCTCATTCACACTTGCACTTTCTGTTAACTCAAGAATCTATTAATCTCGAATGACAAAATGTGTTATCAATTGAAATTGAATAGGTTGGGTACTATGGAGAAAGCCAAGTCTGAAGACTCTGAAGTCAGTACTGAATACCGAAATGGATGGATGTTGATGGTTGATGTTAGTACCAATACTACCAATATCAAGAATAGCGCATGAGCGTTAGCGTATGAAGAATAAGGAAGAAAAAATTTTTGCAGTATGAAAATGTACATACGGTAATACGGACATAAGACGCAGAATGCAGATGATTTATTATACAGGGTGTCTACTTTTTAAAGGGCCAAACTTCAAGGAGAGATCATGATTTGCAACAAAAAATGTCATATAACACATGGTCGAATCGAAATGTTGACGGTTATTCTTCAATTTAACATTTCTTGATTTCAAGAAATATTTCAAGTTTTTCCATGAAATCAATTGTACTTAAGTTTTCCTCGTAGCCTAATCAGATTTGATTACATATCTGAAAACGGCATTCAATTTGCCACAAGATGAAAATTTCTGTGTACCAAAAAAATTCTTATCGCGGGCGTGGTGAGGAGATGAACAAAATCAGTCATATTGAGCGCTCGTACTACTTACACGACGGCTATATCATTTCGTCACGATGTCTGTATTTTTCGAATTTTGAGCGGAAAATGGTCTCAATCGACTATGTTCGACTCACTGATGACGAATCCGTCGGAAAATTCGAGTCTGTCCGTCCGGCCGTCCGTCCGTAAGCACGATAACTCTCGAACGGATCAACCTAGAGACTTGAAATTTTCAGCGTAGGTTCAGATCCCAAATGCCTCGGTTAAGTTCGTAATGGGCAGAATTCCACCAGGGGTTCCGTAAATATGGCCGTCCAAAATTTTGTTCTCCTGATTACTTGAAAACTACAGATTTGATCGAAATGAAATTTTGTACTCAAATGGAGAATGAGATGTTCAAGCTACATGTGAAATTTTGTCCAGATCGCATGACCAGAACCATAGAAACCATAGAAAATTGTAACTTTTGAACGGAAACGCCTAGGGACTTGAAATTTTCAGGATAGGTGTGGATCTCGAATGTCGTGATCATGTTCATCTATGAGCAACATTATTCTAGGGGTTCCGTAAATATGGTCGTTTGAAATTTAGTTTTCTTGATAATTTCAAAACTACAGATTCGATCGTGACGAAATTTTGTGTACTAATGGAGAAATATATATTCAACCTACATTTCTTCAGATCACATGACCAGAACCATAGAAACCATAGAAAATCATAACTTTCGAACGGAAAGGCCTAGGGACTTGAAATTTTCAGGATAGGTGTGGATCTGAAATGTCGCGTTCACGTTCATCAATGAGCAGAATTATACTAGGGATTCCCTAAATACGGTTGTTTGAAATTTTGTTTTCTCGATAATTTCGAAACTACGGATTCGATCGAGATGAAATTTTACATTTTAATCGAGAATGATATATTAAAGCAATATTTTGTCCAGATCGCATGACCAGAACCATAGAAAATTGTAACTTTTGAACGGAAAGGCCTAGGAACTCGAAATTTCCAGGGTGGATTTGGATCGCGAATATCGCGGCCACGTTCATCAATGAGCCAAATTAGACTAGGGGTTCCGTAAATATGGCCGTTCAAAATATTTTTTTCCTGATAGTTTCGAAACTTCTGATCGGATTGGAATGAAATTATGCACCTAGCTAAGGAATAATGTATTCAAACTACGTGCAAAATTTTGTCCAGATCGCATCACCAAGACCATAGATATCGTAGAAAATTCTAGCGAATTATCGAAAAAAAATTGATCAGCTGAAGCACTGACATGAAGTCTGGATTCGCCTAAGTTTCAGAATTTTTTTGACAGCTATCGAAAATTCCTTCGATTGATTTCTAAAACTGGAAAATGCGAATCCACCTACAAGGTGGATGTACGAGCGCTCAAAAGCTCCCGACCTCACGGCAGTGCTTTTCGTAATTTTTTTTCAGTGGCTTTATGATGAAAAATCTGATTATTGACATGTTTTCTCTCCATCTGAAAATATCCCATTCAGAGTGCTTTCGAATGACATATCAACTTTTGTGCTTGCTGCTTGTCTTTTCTGCCCTAATATAGACCGGGCAATAGAGATTTTTTCGTGACAAAAATAGTAGAAGAAAACGGCGAGTGGGGAGTTACGTGGGGTGGTCCGTGGATGTTCAGTGATATGTTTTCGACTCGCAAATATCATTACTTTTTTTGTAATTGCGAAGAAACACCAAAAAAAACGATGTTTTTTTAGTTTTTTGCTTGTAAAATCTGAACCAATGGAGCGGTGCTAATACTCCCAACAGACGAATTGTAGAGAATGAAAAGATGAAAAAAATGAGTGCTAGTGCAACTCAATCGGGTCATCATTACCGGAGGAAAGCCGGAAAAACCGTGAAAATCAGCGTTTTTTCAAATCCTCATAACTCGGCCAATTTCGAAGTTGTAGCGCTGGCTTTCCAAATGAAAGTAGTGCTCAATAGATACTTTGAGTGTGCATAACCCGGACGATGTCCGATAAATAGTTTTTGCGTAATTGCGATTTGAATTATTTAAGGCACTATTTTCCGGAAGAGCTGGATGCGTCGGAAGTAGTCCGATTTCAATTTGCAAAACGGATTTTGAAAGAAGAAGTATAGTACTACAAAAAAGGAATCTTGATTTTCCGTTAAAATGCTTCAAAATAGGTGAAAAAAGCATGCAATCATGACCAAAATAAGCCGAATGCTCGATTGCAGTCAAGTAGTGGGGGTATATACGTAAATATTCGCGCCAGGCCTCAGCGCGATTTTGGTTCCCCGCGTCTGCCGGCTACCCCCACTATCCGACCCAGATGGGGCACTGAGCCGGTTTTGGTCATGTTTCCACGTATTTTTCACCTATTTTGCAACATTTTAACGAAAAATCAAGTTTGCCGTTTTGTAGTACTATACTTCTTCTTTCAAAATCCGTTTTGTAAATTGAAATCGGACTACTTCCGACGCATCCAGCTCTTCCGGAAAATAGTGCCTTAAATAATTCAAATCGCAATTACGGAAAAACTATTTATCGGACAACGTCTGGGTTATGCACACTCGAAGTAGCTATTAACCACTACTTTCATTTGGAAAGCCAGCGCTACAACTTAGAAAATGGCCGAGTTATGAGGATCTGAAAAAACGCTGATTTTCACGGTTTTTCCGGCTTTCCTCCGGTAATGATGACCCGATTGAGTTGCACTAGCACTCATTTTCTTCATCTTTTCATTCTCTACAATTCGTCTGTTGAAAGTATTAGCACCGCCCCATTCGTTCAGATTTTACAAGCAAAAAACTAAAAAAACATCGTTTTTTTTTGTGTTTCTTCGCAATTACAAGAAAAGTAATAATATTTGCGAGTCGAAAACATATCACTGAACATCCACGGACCACCCCACGTAACTCCCCACTCGCGGTTTTCTTCTACTATTTTTGTCACAGAATGACCCTTTTTCTGCTCTATTGCCTGGTCTAATAGGGCGAATTCGCCGGTAAGCCGGAAAGTACCGGCAGTCGGACAAAACGGGTATTATTTGAAATAACTTCAGAGAAATCCAATAAAAATTCCCTAAATAATAATGAATCAATAAAGCCAATGTGCCTACAACTTACTGGTTAATTTTTGAGCGCTCGTACTATACTTACACGAGGGCTATATAATTTCGTCACGATGTCTGTATTTTTCGAATTTTGAGCCGAAAATGGTCTCAATCGACTATGTTCAACTCACTGATGACGAATCCGTCGGAAAATTCGAGTCTGTCCGTCCGTCAGTCCGGCCGTAAGCACGATAACTCTCGAACGAAACAACCTACACAATTCGTTTTGTTCCAATAGTCGGCCAGTACTTCACTTCACTTCAGTTATCACGGTTTTTGAGCGCTCGTACTACATACACGAGGGCTATATAATTATAAAATTTTGTCACGATTGCTGTATTCTTCGAATTTCGTCATGGTTCGACTCACTGATGACGAATCCGTCGAAAAATTTGAGTCTGTCCGTCCGGCCGTATTCACGATAACTTTCGAACGGAATGTCCTAGAAACTTGAAATTTTCAGGGTAGGTTTGAATCTCGAATTCCACGGTTGGTTTCGTTATTGGGCAAAATTCGACGAGGGGTTCCGTAAATATGGCCGTTCGAAATTATGTTCTCCTGATTACTCCGAAACTACAGATTCGATTGAGGTGATATTTTGCACTCAGGTGGCGCATGACGTGTTCAAGATAGATGCGAAATTTTGTTCTGATCGCATTACCAGAACCATAGAAACCATAGAAAATTATAACTTTGTAATGGAAAGGCCTAGGGGATAGGTTCAGGATAGGTGTGGATCTCGAATGTCGTATTCACTTTTATAAATGAGCAAAATTTGACTAGGGGTTCCGTTAATATGGTCGTTTGAAATTTAGTTTTCTTGATAATTTCGAAACTATGTATTTGATCGTGACGAACTTTTGTATTTTAATGGAGAATGATATATGCAAGCTACATTTTCTCCAGATCGCATGACCAGAACCATAGAAACCATAGAAAATTATATCTTTCGAACGAAAAGACCTAGGAACTTGAAATTTTCAGGATAGGTTCGGATCACGAATGTCGCGGTCACGTTCATCAATGAGCAAAATAAGCCTATGGGTTCCGTGAATACGGCCATTCAAAATATTTTTTTCCTGATAATTTCGAAACTACCTATTTATTGGATTGGAATGAAATTTTGCAAATAGATGAAGAATAATGTATTCAAACTACGTGGGGAATTTCGTCTAGATCGAATACCAAGACCATAGATACCGCAGAAAATTCCACACATGTGATTTTTAACCAATCAGACGTGTATTTCTGACAGATCACCATCGCAACGGATGAATTTTAGTGGAAATTTTTTCCTCGTGGGTATACCCAAGAGCGAATTATACTGGATATTTTTTTGACGTTTATAATGACAGAATAATTTTTTTTACAATCTAAAATTTTTATTTGTTCACATAATAATTTTTATTCATTTCAATTACAAGCTTAGATGTTTTTTAAATTCTTTGGACCATTATGATTAACGTTTATATTAAAAACTCAATTTTTATATATTATGGCAGGTTGATTGGAAGATGATTGTTCTTGATTTAGAGATTCTTGGATTGTCTTTGCAGAAGTTGAAGCAGACCTCATTGCGTCAATTATATCCTGATGATGGCCCGAGTCAATTTGCAGATATAATAATAATAATAATATATCTTTATTGAGCGCTATTTTTACAATGCTAGTGAATAGAGAAAGATGAATAATAACACTAATACAACAATAATAATAGAATTTTCCACTATTAACATACCCCAAATAAAGTAAACAGAACCACAAATTCAGAGACTGTCTGTGGCTAAAATAACTTGAAAATAAAAAAACAGTGATCACTTCCATCATCAACTCCAAAAGCAATGTACTACTAAATGTTCGACTGCAAAACTCCCAACGTTAAAACATTCCTAGATCATCTCTCAACCAGACGATGTATCTCATATCTATCACGTGTATTCACAAATGCCTTCAATCTTCTCTTAAACACACTGAAAGCCTGAAGTCGAGTTCGCATTAGGAGAGTATTTTAGTCGAGTAGCGAGTGATTTAGTAACTAAACGTGTCTGAACGATGAAAATTTAGTCGAGTAGTTAGGCAAGTAATTTAGTCGAGTCGATCCCTTCTACTGTATTTTCAACGGGCGCGTAGCACCCCCACCACGCGTCCGAGATCACTGGCTTGCCGGCTCGCTACTCGCTACTCGACTAAAATACTCTCCTAATGCGAACTAGACTTTATATCGTTCGGCAAGTAGTTGAAGAAACGCGGAACCAGATAAGAATATCCTCTCTGTCCTATTGACTTCGGTGCAAAAGGGCATTTCGAAATAGTTGTTCGCCTTTCTTGTATTATACTTATTTTTACTTACTCGAAGGTTGGATCTATGTATGAATGCAGAGCAGCATACTCTCACAAAATAAAGTTCTTCTATATCAAGGAGTCCAGACTCGGAAAAAAGCAGATTTTAGGGGTACAGTCTTGGTTTATTCAATATGATCCTCAAGAAGGCCTTTTGTAAAACTTCTATGTTGTGGGTGTGTTTTTTGACAGCCGACCCGCATCCAGTTATTCCATAAGAAATTCTTGACTCCACCAACGAGCTATAGACCATCTTAAAATGCATTCCCCCAATAAAATCTCTCAAGTATTTAAACCTATACAGCAGACTCCTCAACGTTCTACAAACAGTTTCTATATGTTTATTCCATCGGAGATGACCGTCGATTATCAATCCCAGATATTTGACCGAATCGCGTCTCAGAACCATCAATGTCTAGCGTCTCAAAGGGAGGGCAAACGTCTCCTCTGCAGGATAAAGGCAAACAAACAGATTAATCGAAGTTGATGGTGAGTACTCTAGCATCAAACCATGATTGAAGAACCTGCAGACTTGGTTTTATGGAGTGGCTGCTACCATGCCCTGTTATTTTAATTTATTGCTGTTCTTCAATTCCCGTTTTGGCTAAAGTTGAAATAGCAGTGGCCCTCGCGGAATGATTTGTTATCTTGATCTTGTTGACATCGATTGCAATCACTGATGCCGCCGATTTGAACCAGGAAGATATTGTATTTTGTCCAACCGGGCTGTTCTTGTACCAGCCTTTGGAATTGGGGTGCTGCCAGTTTGGATTTGGAGTTAAAAATAAACGATTCGTTTTGATGAGTTGGTCTCGCTTGCTTATTAGTTTTTCGAACAGTCTTACTGGGACTGGGCATAATTCTTCATTGACTGTATTCGGTACTAGCCACTTACTGTCGGCCATTCTTTTTGAACCGCCTTGGGTGGTCATGGAGAAAACCGGGTGTTTTCGTCCCAAAGCTCAATAATCTTTCTCAATTCGTCTGCTGATAGTGCGGATGAACTTGCCTTTCTCTTGGTTGGATCTATTTGTAGCTTCCGACGCTTAGCATTTTTTGTAGCTCTTGCGTTGACAAATTCTATGTCAGAGAATGGATTAAATTTGCGATTATACCTACCTTTCGAAAAAATATTCCTGCAACTGATTAGCTGTAGAGTTCCATAGAACTTTGATAACACTCTCCTTGTAGTCTTCAGAGTTCTTTTTTCGCATGTTTGAGGCATAGACATAGAATAAGCGCCAGTTCTTCCACAGGTATATCCGTTCTGTCGAAATCATACGCTTTTTCTGCGCAAAAGTTTATAAACTGCTCCCATACACTTGCCTTCGGTTTTCATAGTATTCGCGGGTGTCAACTGCTCAATATTCTGGCGAATATTTTCTTTACTTTCTTGACCGAAGCGAGACATTTTTCTACGTCGTGCTGTTTTTGACAAATTCAAAACAGAAATAATTTCTAGCTTAGAGTTTCGATGAGTTGCCATGGTAACTAAATAATCAAGTCGACAAAACCTTCTATATATGTTTTGCAAGTACTTGATGAAGACGAGAATTGATGTTGTTGGAAATAAAAACATTTGGTGTGGAATTTTCTTACCGAATACCACACGAGGTCAAATTAAATCCGGAAATTTTTTGACCTCTAGTGGCATTACTAGTGAAAATTCTAGCGAATTATCGAAAAAAAAATCACCTAAAACCTGACGTCTCGACTTTCGCCTTAGTTTGAAAACTTTTTGGACAGCTGTCAAAATTTTTTTGAATTTGTTTCTAAAACTGAAAAATGCGAATCTATAGTCCATTTAAGAATTATTGACAACGAAGCAGGCCATGAACGTCCAGTTGAGGCTTTATTTCTGGTTAAAATAAGTTACTGCCCACTTCATCATAGAAATAAAACATCAAACAATGTGAAACATAATAATGTAACCTAGAAAAGTGTTTAGTATAGGAATTATCGAATAATTACGCCGGAATGCAATTTAAACATGGGAATTCAGGTTTGAAAGCGCAAAAGTAACGTGGAATGCTTTGATATGAAATTATCATAAGTTCCAAGCAAGCAATGCTGAGATATCATTCATAAAAAAGTCACCCATGGAAAATTGAAGATCATTAAAATAAATATTTATTTTCACTCAAGACCATGCAATCTTCATTGGTGTTCGAAATTTTGCAAAATTCTAACAATATAACTCTAAAAGTACCATTTTATGCCAGTATTCAAGAAGGATTATCAGTGAAATTCTAGCAGGTACCTATAAAGAGGTGCAACAGAAAATATTTTTTATTTTTTGCAAGCACTGGGCCACGTGGATGGGTTGGAAAAAAATTATTATTGAGAAATAAGACAGAAACAAAAATTAAGAATCTATGTAGTTCATGAAGAATTTCGATATGAAATTTGTACTGTAACTACCAATCTATAAACCAATTTGTGAATTATTAAGTGGAAGGTGTCGAATACTTTAAGAAAGTCAATTTTTATTTGTATTTATTGAAACTGTCCATGCATTATGAAAATATATAATTGATGAGCAATTTTACAATTATTCAGAATTCTTTTAAATTGTGAAGATTATAGCATGTGTTCAATGTCAGTATTAGCAGAGGAAATTTTGAACGGGGTACGATTCACCTACATTATATACATAAATATATGTTATATTCTTCTGATTAAGAGCAAATACATAATACAAATCACACAACTCAGGCAGAGTCAGAATCAATAACCATAACTGTTATTATTTCCTCATCTGAACAGAACTCTTCGCAATCATCTTCAGAATCAGAATCATCAGGACTTGTATTTATGATGAAAGGTGGTATGTCTGAAACATTATGATATCCCATATATTTTGTCCAATCTTCTCTTATTTCTTTTTCAACATGCTCTACGTGAGCTTTCCATTTATCAGCTGTACACTCTTGAAGTGCCTCTTCCAAAGACATTTCACTCGCTCCTTATTTCCTAACTATCCTTATATTCTTCGATTATAATACATTTTACAAAAACTCCAAGCCAATTCTATAGGGTTATACTAACAATTGTATGGAGGCAATCTAAGGACTTCATGTCCAGCATTTTTTAGTACCTACTTGATCAATATGGTACTTTTTGAAGTTTGGATCGTCAGATGATGGTTTTATAAAACTTAGAAAATTGGATTTAGTGAAACTCGCTTCAAATGGAATATTATGTTCATGTAACCATTGTTGAATCACTTCTTTACGAGCAGCAGTTGTTGGTAATTTATCAACTTTAATCGAATGACATGGTGCATTATCCATGATAACAACACATCTGTATCAAGTAATTGCAGGGAAGGTATCAATTTTTCAATAACCCATTTATGAAATAATTCACCATTCATAGTTTAGTGGTAATCATCAACTGCTTTCCAGCCAGGTGCGTGTTACGCTTGAAGCCTCGAGAATTCGGGTTATGCACCAATGGGAAGGGCGAGGGCTTGACACTCCGGCACTGGATTGTTCAAACTTATGTCAAACTTTGGTTTGGAGCACTCCTGGGGCGCCCCAGACGGTGGCTGGAAAGCCACTCATTAATCATTAATACCACGCGCGTGCGCAAAACAACAAAAACGGTGCACGAAACCCTCAAAACAGAAGCGCCTATTGTGAACAGATCTGACATCCGCACACGCCATTTTATGATGTTATGAGAGATAGAAATGACAGAATAATTTTGAACATCATTCGGCCCGACATCTTGGGATTTTCAGCGCCCTCTAGCGAGTCTGGCGTCCGCGCATGCTATTTTTATTATACCGCGCAGGAATCTATCATGTGCTCAGATAGTAGGTAGAAAGAAGAATTCCTCTCTGGTCTCAAGTTCCCTCGTTAAAATTAAATTAAGGGCCCGAAGCGAACAAGGTAGAGAATTCAGTAAGTTCGTTCCAGATCTTCGAGTCCGAAAAGTGTTCCAGTCTTCGTTATACCAGCTATTGTGCCAAGTGTGAGTAACGTTTTATATTTAAGTATTCTAATACTTCATCATTTTCATAAACGTTTTGGTTATTCTTTTATCTATATTTGATACTTTATAATTTTTGTTCACGTCTGGTTTAATCGTTCTTTTATTTATTCTAATACTTCATCATTTTTATAAACGCCTTGGTTATTCTTTTATCTATATTTGATACTTCATAATTTTTGTTCACGTCTGGTGTACTGTACTTTTGAAATTATAAACTCTTACCGACATTAGGTACAGTTTTCTATTGAAAACCGTAAAGAACTAGAACTCTACCTTACATTCGTTCTTTTTAACTTGAAAACGCGGCAACACGAGGCTCAAATCGACGACAAGAGATCGCGTCCCCACTACACCGATCTGTTGACCCTAGCGATATCGTGCGAGGAGTGATGCCAAGTTTCTGGGTCTCTCCTAAAACTGAAGAAATTTGGAACTGTTTCAGAACTGGGGAATAATACAGAATGTTCATACAATTCGTAACTGTCAAGAATGTAGAATAATGTCACTGATAAAAAATGATTGACATATATATTGGTTGTCAAATATTCATGCGATTGATTTCATTTTGCGAACTGTGTGCAGTTTGATCCAACTTGAGAGATAAGGGAAGCATACGGAACTGTGTCGGCGGAAGCTGTCCAATTGATTGCTGGCTTCCCACCAATATACCCAATGATGGCGCAAATATGCTTCCTTATATACAATAGGGGGAGCACCACCGGGCAATCGACGTATGGCAGGTAGGAAGACACTGAGTAAATTGCAGGAAAGATGGAATGGTGGGGGGAAAATTGCAGCTTGGACGCGCAGTCTGATCAGAAATTTGAAGCAGTGGATCCAATTTGAGCATAAGAAGACAGGGTACTATTTTATTCAATTTTTGACAGGGCATGGATCTTATGGTACCTTCACTAAGAGGATAGGACAGGATGATATGTCATGCATGCCACGTTGTGGACGACCCGAAGCACTGCCTCAGATCAGATGGACGGAGGAAAGGAACGCACTGGTTGGAAAGATAGGCCGCTTACCACCAGTTGAGTATATAATAGAGAAAATGATACAGCATGAAGGATACTGGAAGGCGTTTACGGCCTTGTGACAGGAGAGACATGAGGAGAAAAGAGACAGGACCGCTATTCATCGGGTATCATCGAAGTACGGACCGGGATGTCTTTTCCGGTGGTCCTCGCAAATCCCCGAGTTGTGTTTTTTTTAGTAGGCCGGCAACAACATCAAGCCAAACCGACATATCCCACGACACGGGTCGTGGTTGAATCTGGCAACAGATTTCTTTTTCGCAACCCGAAAATAAAGGGTTAGGATAGGGTTAGGTTAGGTTTAAGTTAGGAGTAGGTTAATGTTAATAATAATAATAATAATTCCACTCTATCGAATATTTCACTACAATTTAATTCAACGTATACTTTAGCCACAGCAAGGCGTGGCCGGGTCTGCATCTTATTTATATAGCCGTGTTTTGTTCATATAAAGATGTTCCGCTGCGGATTGCAATCATAACGCTAAAAGAGATGGTTGTAGTTTTTGCAGATTTCCTTGAAGAAAAAAGCATCTTCACTAAATGGAATGTAACTTGCAGGTAAGCCAGAGAAATAGTTGCACTTTTAATTGATTAGGATATAAACATTGAATTGAGTGTAATTTTGTCTTAAAATCCCCTTTTCTTTGTTTTTAGGAAAACAAAGTCAGAAATTGATATTGATGCTGGAGAAGAATTTAGTCGTGTTACCAGAATAGATCCTATCTGTTCAGCAGAAAATTATCAACCCTCAAAAGAAAATGAATAAAAATTTGAAATAGAAATGGGGAAAACAGGTTGTCAATTGAACTCTGTCAATGAGAGAACATTCTTCCAAAATAGTTCAGACATGTGCTGCTTTAGTGAACTTGCAGTATGCTCTTGTAATGTTTTGCAGTTTTAAATACCGACTATTTTATCCGAACGAGAGTGCAGAACACTTTCAATATACGAACACGCGGGATCGCAAACTAATCTTAACTATTTTTGGCCAGCGCAGTGATCCATCTAGGAAGAACTCTACGTTTTGTAGAAACCACAGGACCTTCTCATCTTACTAGGGAAATTCATCGGGAAGGCTAGGCAATTGAAACAAAATGGTTAGAACCAAGTAATAAGAGTTTATTGGTTCTGTCGGGGCGGTTCCCCAACTTCGGGTCGGCGCAAAAAAAAATGAAAATCTGATAATCAGGAAAAAGAATTTAAGGAGCAGGCAAAAGACCCTCGAGAAAATCCTGTCCTGGCGCACTGAATATCAATAAGAGGAAAATAACATAATATCATAAGCAGAGACAAATACTAAAATGGTTACATACGAAAATCATACATATTAAATAGAAAACAGTAAAAGCATAGGTGATCAGTAGGCATTGTATATGGTGAAGAAGTAACAGTAGATGCAGAAACAGAGTTAGATTCAAAAGAGACCTTCGTTCAGAATGATAGGTGTTACCACGACAACATTCACAACTTTAAGTACAAAATGCGTCCCAGGATAAAAGTACCGCCATTGTATTCCCTATCCCCTTAATCTACTAAATGTGGGACAAGGGCAACAAATAGGGACCGGGACCATCTCGACAGTCTGTAATTCCAGTGGAACGTATCCGGAGTCCTTGTAAAAAGGCAGGAAGGTTAACTAATGACTACTACCCCTAAAACAAAGGATACAATTCTTTTCATTCCTATAGGGAGCGTATGCACAAAGTTATCGTGTTATGCTAGCACCTATCGTCCTAACAAATAATCAAGAATCCAAACTATAAATGAACTATCTACCAATTATCACAGGATGAGGACTGAATCCATGGCATTCTACGGTTTGGTAAAGAACTACCTGAAACATTATAAATATCAATTCTCTTGTAGATGGAGGTGGTACCTAAGAATGGCAGGATCACTATCAACTGAAACAAAGGCGGTTTACAAATTCTATCGACACTCAACAGACCTCCAGGACGGACAGTCTGTTTCCTAAAACTCATAACAAGTACGTAGGGGAATGCTTGAAATCATGCCATCTTGTCATCTACCAAGTAGTAGCCGTTGGAGGGAGGAACCTAAAAGAACTAATAAAGCACAGTGCTCAGAGGAGTCAAGGAGCACGTGATTCCCACATATTAATCTACACAAGGGTCCGACAAACGAGAATCATTTTACCATAACGTTTCAATACGAAAACAAATAACATAGACTTACGTGACTGAGGTATTTAAAATGAAACGGTTATATTATAAGAGCAATATCGAAAAAAAAAACCTTTCTTTTCGTTGATTAACTGAAGTTACACTTCTATAACTGATCTCTTCAAGAGAACCTCTCGTCCAGCAAACGCAAAATATTCAGGCCTTCTTTTTTCATCCGCCCCCGCCATCTTCGACGCTTTCCCCCCCTTCTTGCACGTTGTTTCTTTGAGTTTTTTTTTTTTCACGCTGTCAACTACCGCAACCCTTCATGTTGGTATTAGCTGACCCAACTCTTACCCCGAAGCTTTTTGTGGGTAATCTTACTCTGTCCTAAACAGTTTATCTCGTTTTTCAGGGGTGGTTCATCTCACTCTTTTATCTGAAAATGAACAGTACTTCAAGATTGAGACCAGTGCTATCTGAACTTCTTTAAATTTCCCTATGGTATTTATACCACTAATATGAATAGCAACTATAAAGATGAAATTTTTGATATATAGCTCTAAAAAGTGCTCAGAATTTGAGAGTATTTTCTTGTGAAATCAATTTTTGAATTTCAGTACATCACTATCAAATTAATTAATTTTTCCACTACTGACATAGTAAGTAGTCTGTTACGACATTAATTTGATTGAAGTAAGTACTATTTACTAAGATAGCTTGGGTTACTATTGACAACGGGGAGTTATTGAAAACTTACTTCTCAAAGGATGTAATTAAAAATTGAATCAGAACTTCATATTTTATTAATATTTATGTACAATTTTCGAACTTACAGTTAACACTTATATTCTGCTTGGTAACGTTTCTTAGACTTATCCGGTAAAAAGAATTCACATGCAGCATTGGCTGCTTCTTGAATTTCATCTTCTCTGGAATTCATTTTAGAGAAGGAAATGTAGTTTTGACAAATACTTTGTTTGACAGATGAAAACCTTAGTAACCCAAGTCAAATCGATCTTTTTTTGTAGGTACGCAAATAAATTCCAAACTTTACTCATCAAAAGATAATTGATTGAGAATCAACTTCTGTAGTGGAAAAATTATAATACACAACTCAGGAGGCAAGTTTCTTGACCAGCCTCGGACTTCATTGTTTGCCCTCGCTATTGCTCGGGCGCAAACTACGTCCTCGTCTGGTAAGTGTCCCTTGCCTCCCTGATAGTGTAAATAACTATTTCCCCAACCTTATATTATCGGTCTCCGATAGTTTCAGTAAATTTCGAAACTATCGTGACTAAATTCTGTATTTAAATTGAGAATGATATACTGGAGCTAAATTTTTTCAGATCGCATGATCAGAACCATAGAAACCATAGAAAATCATAACTTTCGGAAGGAGAGGCCTAGGGACTTGAAATTTTCAGGATAGTTTCGGATCGCGAATTTCGCGGTCACGTTCATCAATGAGAAAAATTAGACTAGGGGTTCCGTAAATATGGTTGTTTGAAATTCAGTTTTCTTGATAATTTCAAAACTATTGATCGTGACGAATTTCGAACGGAAGCGCCTAGGGACTTTAAATTTTTAGGGTAGGTTTGGATCGCGAATTAAAAAAATAATTTTTTTCCTGATAATTTCGAAACAACTTATTGGATTGGAATGAAATTGCGTACATAGATGCAGAATAATGTATTCAAACTACGTGGGAGATTTTGTCAAGATCGCATTACCAAGGCCATAGATACCGTAGAAAATTCTAGCGAATTATCAAAAAAAAAAATTGGTCACCTAAATAAAGCACTCACGTGAAGTCTCTATTTTCGTCTATGTTTGAAATTTTCTTCGACAGCTGTCAAAATCTTGCCTATTGTTTTCTAAAACTGGAGAATGCGAATCTACCTACAAGGTGGATGAACGAGCGCTCAAAAGCTCCCGACTTCACGGCAGTGCTTTTCGTCATTTTTTTTGAGATGAGACCGTGATATTGGTCCTGTTTACATCCTTGCCTTCAATTATAGGGCACTAATTTCGATAATCAGTTTGGTAAATTTCCGTTGTACATTTCTAGACCAGACAATAGAGCAGATAAAGGGTCATTTTCAACAGACGAATTGTAGAGAATGGAAAGAGGAAGAAATTGAGTGCTAGTGCAACTCAAACGGGTCATCATTACCGGAGGAAAGCCGGAAAAACCGTAAAAATCAGCGTTTTTTCAAAACTTAATAACTCGGCCAATTATAAAGTAGTAGTTCTGGCTTTCCGAATGAAAGTAGTGGTTAATAGGTACTTTAAGTGTGCACAATCCGGACGTTGTCAGATGAACAGTTTTTGCGTAATTGCGATTTGAATTATTTTAGGCACTATTTTCCGGAAGAGCTGGATGCGTCGGAAGTTTTCCGATTTCAATTTACAAAACGGATTTTGAAAGAAGAAGTATAATGCTACAAAACGGCAAATTTTATTTTTCGTTAAAATGTTTCGAAATAAGTGAAAAATACGTGGAAACATGAACAAAACCGGCTCAGTGCCCCATCTGGGACGGATAGTGGGGGTAGCCGGCAGACGCGGGGAACGAAAATCGCGCTGAGGCTGGGCGCGAATATTTACATATATACCCCCACTACTTGACTTCAATCGAGCATTCGGCTGATTTTGGTCATGTTTGCACGTTTGCACCTATTTTGCAACATTTTAACGAAAAATCAAGATTGTAGTTTTGTATTACTATACTTTTACTTTCGACGCATCCAGCTCTTCTGGAAAATAGTGCCTCAAAAAGTTCAAATAGCAATTACTCAAAAACTATCTATCCGACAACGTCCGGATTGTGCACACTCAAAGTACCTATTAGCCACTACTTTCATCCGGAAAACCAGCGCTACAACTTGGAAATTGGCCGAGTTATGAAGTTTTGAAAAAACGCTGATTTTTACGGTTTTTCCGGCTTTCCTCCATTAATGATAAACCGATTGCATTGCACTAGCACTCATTTTCTTCGTCTTTTCATTTTATACAATTCGTCTGTTGAATGTATCAGCACCGCTTCATGGTTCAGATTTCACCAGCAAAAAACTAAAAAAACCCCGTATTTTTGGTATTTTTCCGCAATTATAAGAAAAGTAATAATAATTGCGAGTCGAAAACATATCACTAAACATCCACGGACCACCCCAAGTAACACTCCACTCGCGGTTTTCTTCTAAGATTTTTGTCATGAAAAAATCTCTATTGCCTGGTCTATTCCAGATTTCCATCAATTTGATTAACAACCAATAACCCCCTAGGTGTAATCAAATCTAGTGGCGCCGATTTGGTTTTTTTTCTTTCGATCATACCCCGCCCTTCTTCGACTTGAGCTTAGGGACCACTTAGGGTCGGAAATAGTAATACATACCAGAGAAAGTAACAGAATTTCTGCCCAAACGATTAACGAAATTGCACTAGGACGGTCACCAACTTTTCAAAGGGCGTTTCGAAATCGTTGGCATGAAATCCGATGGTTTTGCCAAAAGGTTCGAGTCTAGTTGATTCAATATCCTCATACGTCCAACCCAGTTACCTTATTGCTCCCAACTAGCTACATTTGCTCGCATGTAGATGTAAGGCAGGCAGATCGAGTATGACCTCAAGCAGCTGCTGAAGTAGACCTGTTGCCGTCTATGAATATCCTTAAGTTGTGGGCCAACTGTATTTGTACGAGATGAGGGGGTTCTCCTTCTTCTCCTCCTCTGCTCGGCGCCCGCTCCGGGCTGAACTGAGGCCATGTGGCCCATTGTTCCTCCGCATACTTCTTGAGAGACTCAGACCCGCAGACAAGCAGACAGAAATGCCGCAAGTCGATCAGTTGGAGTCCCCTTCACTATAGGAATAGTGGGTGTTAGCGTCAGATTAGTGAGGTCACTACAACTGAACAAAATGTGTTCAGCAGTTTCATCCGTGCTCCTGCACCAACGGCACAAAGAGCAACTTGTCAGTCCCATTCTCTTCGAATGTTCATTAAACAGGTGGCCAGTCAAAGTGCCGATCACCAGACTAAGCTGCCCTCTCTAGTGCCAGGAGTCTTCTAGCCTCAGGTCTAGAGGACGATCTCTCGTTGCAAAGCCTTGACTGCCTGAGACCATCTCCCGTGCACCTCTCCGAGGAAAACTTCCTGTCCTGCCAACTTCTGAGGAAGTTTCTGTCAGATGTGCGACGATTGGCAGGGAGGGTTCCGGACCAACAAACTTTGATCAGGCTCCCTGCTTCGCCAGTGTATCTGCCCTCTCATTACCAGGTACCTCCGCATGAGGCGGACACCAAACAACTTTCAGAAAGTTGCCGGAGCCAAGCTCACGCAGAGTTTTCCTGCATTCTCCTACTGACCAGGGGGCAACTCTTACATCAGAAAGAGATTTCAGTGTTCCCTGACAGTCACAGCACATGTGAATGTGTTCACCAGAGTATCCATGCAGACAAGAACCGCATACAGATCAGCCTGCACTATGGGGTAGTTCTTCCCCAAAGGGATAGCCTGATTGAAGCGAGGTCCCACAATTCCAACACCAGACCCTTCAGGCATAAGAAGCCTATTTGGTGAAGACTATAGATCTCTGTCAGGAACAACTACCATGTAGGGCTTGTCAGAGCAGAAACTACTGCCCACGTGGTCCGCTCTATGGAGAATGGATCCGTTTACATCCTACACCATTTTGAGAGCCCTCGGGTGCCGCCTAAAGCGTCCACCATCACGCTATTGTTCCCGTTCCTAGACTCTAAGAGCTGTCTTGATAGCTACCTCCTTCACAACCATATGGAATGGTGGAAGACCTAGCAGACACTCCATCGCTACCGTAGGGGTAGATCTCAGAGCGCCTGTAATACTCAGGCAAGCTTTCCTCTGACATGTTGTCATAATGATGCGATTGCAGGCCTTCTCCATAGAAAGCCACCACACTATTGAGGCATAGGTTCTTCTCTGTGCGGTGCTCACTCTGGGCTGAACTGAGGCCATGTGTCCCATTGTTCCTGAGGCATAGGTTAGGATAGGCCCCACCACAGCAGTATACAGCCAGTGCATAATGTGGGGTTTGAAGCCCCCTCCTCTACCAGGCACCCTTCGAGTAGATCAAAAAATCGCATTTGCCCTATTCGTTTGGGAGTCAAGGTCTTTGTTTCACAAGAGTTTGCGGTCCAATATCACCACGAGATATCGAACTTGTTCGGATAGAGTGAACCCAACTGCACACAGACCAGGAAGTCTTATGTTGCTAGGCACTCTCTTCCTAGTAAATAGAATCATCTTTGTTTGACCAGGATTTACCGAAAGCTCGTTTTTCAGGCACCACCGCTCAATCAAACGCAGAGCCTGCTGCACCAGATCAACAATGAAACCGATTACCTTACCTCTAATCAGGAGAACAAGGTCATCCGCTTAGGCCACCACAACGGACCCAGTCTTCGTAAACTCAACCACAAGATTCCACAATAGCGGAGTTAGAGCACCGCCCTGCGGACATCCTCTTCCCGATGTGCCCCCAATGGTCGATGGATGACATCCAACAAAACCAAAAAGGCAATACCCTTATTTTTGGTGAAAACCCAATATAAGAAGGTATTCGAAGTAAAACAGCTCTACGGTATGAATTGTGTAGTAGAGCCGAAGAAAAAGAGCATTGGACCTGGCCAATGTCATAGATGTCAACGTTACGGACATGCGCAAAGTAAATGCACATTCCCATGGAGATGTGTGAAATGCTCTGGAGCGCACAATGGTAAAGATTGTACGCTAACAAGAGAAAACGAGGAGAGAAATGCTACCTGTGTGCTCTGCGGAGAAGCAGGTCACCCAGCCAGCTACAAAGGATGTAGCGTGGAAACTGGTGACCAGAAAGAAGACTGCGACCAAAGCAAGAAAAGAAGAAGAAAAGAAAAAGATGCCTTCTGTCCAACAAGAACAGAAGGAAGAAGAAAACGCCACCACTCAAACAAGAGCAGAAGGAAGAAGCCCCAAAAAATGGAAAATCCAAGAAGAGCAGCCAAAAGAAGAAAGAAGAGACCAACAAGAAAGGACCCGAAACCACCGAGGATCTAGATACCTTCACCAAGAATATCATGAGTAAGCACATGAAATTCCTGGAAATAGAAATGGACAAAAAGTTCCGTAAACTCACTGAACCCAATTAATGGAGCTAGTGACTAACGGAAATAAAAACAACCTAAAGATTGTCTCATGGAACACAAACGGTCTACGAGCCCGTAGATCTGAAATAGAAGAAATAATATCCGAGAAACAACCGGATATTATAGCCATCCAGGAGACGAGACTATCTACAAGAAATAGAATTTCATTTCCCGACCATGAAATATACAGAAATAACAGAAATTGTACAGGAGGGGGCGTATCCCTAATAGTCAAGAGGAACATCGACCACTATTTTGTCGATGTACTGAATAATGGACAAATAGAAGCCTTCTCGATTATATTTAATACGAATCGAGGACAAATGAAAATTACGTCAGCCTACAAACCACCCCAAAATGACCTAATAGAGGAAGATCTGAAGAAGATGCTTGAGGAAACTACCCGAACATCATTATTGGCGATATGAACTGCAAATCAAGAGAATGGAATAGCAGAACTGAAAACCAAAATGGGAAGAAGCTCAACAAGTACGCCGAAAAACTAAATGCCATAGTATTAGGACCTGAAATTCCGACCTACCTGCCCAGAAGTAATGGCCTACCGGACGTATTAGATATCGTCATAATGGAAGATATTACCCAAGATTTCACACTACTATAGAAGTAGGCACATCAGACCACAACCCAATAGAACTCAGATTGGGACGCAGACCGATAACAGAAGAACTTCAAACGAAAGACTTTACAGACTGGCAAAAGTACAGTGAAATACTCCAGGAGAAAATTACAGAAATTTCACAGATAAGAACCCCTGAAGAACTAGAGGATGAAGTTGAAAAATTAGAAACCCGAATAAAAGAAGCCTGAAGGAACTGAGAACAGACAGATGGAACCAAAGAGTTAGAGAGCTAAACACCATAGACCACTCAGCATGGAAGATGCAAAAGTGCTTACGACGCGAGAAAACCGAAATTCCCCCTCTACACGGAGCTAATGGAATGGCCTACTCAAAGCTTGAAAAAGCCGAAGCCACGCAATAGAACGAGAAGCCAGAATCAACTACAGAGAAGACAATGACAATGAAGACTTAGAAGAAGAAGTCGAAGGAAATGAAGAATTGATGTTGGAACCGCCGGAAGGCGATACCATCCCAAACCCAACAACACCAACGGAAATCAAAGAAATCATCAAGAAATTGAAAATCAGAAAAGCTCCAGGAAAAGACAAAGTAACAAACTTTATGTTACGGAAATTGCCCAGAAAAAGAATAGCACTAACCAATATAGCAAACGCAGTGATGAGAACAGAATACTATCCGGAAAGATGGAAAACAGCAAAAATAATTGTGTTCAATCAGCCAGGAAAAGATAGAAAACTCCCACAAAACTACAGGCCGATAAGTATACTGTCAGCACTTGGAAAAATTGTCCAAAGAGTCATTGCAAAAAGACTCAATGAATAAACAGAAGCGCGGAATCTGATACCACCGGAACAATTTGGATTCAGAAGAAATCATTCTACAGAACTTCAACTGTTAAGGATCACTGAATATGTCACTGAAGGATTTCAGAATAAACAAGCCACAAGGTTAGTGCTATTAGATGTCGAGAGAGCCTTCGACCGAGTTTGGCACGAAGGACTTGCCTACAAGATGATAATGGCAGGCAGATAATAAGAAACTACCTGAGGAACCGGAATTTTTATGTCAAAATTAATCTACCACCAGACAAGTAGAAGCAGGAGTGCCCCAAGGATCAGTTCTAGGACCTCTGCTCTACAACATATATATCTACGATATTCCTAAGAACCCAAGGAATCTGCTAGCCCTTTATGCAGACGACACGGGAATAGCCTTCAGACATCGACGACCAGATGTCATACACAGAAGACTGCAAGAAGCACTAGAAGATTCAGAAGAATGGTTCATTAAATGGAAAATTCAAATAAATAGCAAGAAGAGCCAAGCTATTCTACTACAGAAGCGGAGACTTGGAATTAATTCCAACCTACAGATATATGAAGAAGAGATAAAATGGGAAAATGAAGTCAAATATCTAGAAGTAAAACTAGATAAAGGGCTAACATGGAAAAACCATATAAAATATGCAGTGGATAAAAAAAACTCAGCAATGAGTAGACTTTACCCACTGCTAGGAAGAAGAAGCCCAATGAACCAAAGCACGATGCAATTGCAAGAGCCCAACTAACATATGGCTCGGCGGCATGGGGCCATGCAGCCAATAGCCATATAAAGAAGATTCAAGCAACAGAAGATAAACTGCTAAGAGCAGCAATGAATATGCCGTGGTTCATAAGAAACCAACAAATCCACAGAGACTTAGAATGGGAAACTGTCACAGATTTCCTGAAAAAGAAGGCCGAGAAGATATTTGAAAGAGCAAGTCAACACCCAAATGATTAGCTAAGAAGACTTGTTGACTACAACCCCGCAGAAGATGTGGTTAGGATACCCACCTATCACAAAAGACCCAGAGATCAACTACGTAGAAACAGAAATCGAGTAATCTCAATTTGAATTATCCAGAAGAAGAGACTCCTATGAAATTCAAATTCATAGGTAACACAATTATCACACGACAAAGATCGTGATAGAGATACGAACAAGAAGAGTCAAAAGGTTAATAGATAATGAATGCCCGGAATCTAAAAACAGCAGGTTAGGTTTAGTTAGAGTAGGTCGTGCTTCACACGAAGTCTCACACTGTTCTATCTATCGGAGATAGTTCGTCCATGAGGATTCCCCCTGACTAAAAAAAAAGTGTTGTTGAATGCACCCTCTATATCTAGAAATACATCTCGTGTGCACTTTTTATTATGTAATCCGTTCTCAATGCAGTTGACAACCGAATGAAGAGCAGAATCAACTGATTTACCTAGTTGGTATGCATGCTGGGAGGGGTGCAGTAGTCTAGCCACTAAAGCAAAATCCTTGATGTATGTTAAAAGAATAATTCATCAATTCATTTATGTTTGTTCAAGTTACCTGAGAAATGATTTGTAGATATAGTCCATTTAAGAATTATTGACATCGAAGCAGGCCATGAACGTCCAGCCGAGGCTTTATTTCTGGTTCCTAAAAGGTAACCAAATTTCATCATAGAAATGGAACATAAATATAACCTAGAAAAGTGTTGAGTATACGAATTATCGAATTATTAAGCCGGAATATTTCGATTGCAGTTTCTACATGGGAGTTCAGGTTTGAAAGCGCAAAAATATCGTGGAATGCTTTCATATGAAATTATCTGAAATTATCGTTCATATAAAAGTCAACCATGGAAAATTGAAGATCATTCAAATAAATATTTATTTTCACTCAGGACTATGCAATATTTATTGGTATTGGAAATCTTGCAAAATTCTAACCATATAACTATAAGAGGACCATTTTATGTCAGGATTTAAGAAGGATAATTAATGGAATTCTAGCAGGTAGCTAGTGGTGCAACAGAAAAAAATTTTTGGATACTTCGCAAGCACAGGGCCAAAAGATTGGATTGGAATAAACGTTATAATGTATTTAGAAATAAGAGAGAAACAAAAATTAAGAATCTATGTAGTACATGAAGAATTTTGACATGAACTTTGTACCGAACTATCAATATATGAACCAATTTGTGAATTATTTATTGCTCGGTGTTGAATACTTTAAGAAAGTCAATGTTTATTTTCATTCATCAAAACTGTCCATGAATTATTGAAAATATTATAATTGATGAGCAATTTTACAATTATTCAGTATACTTTTGAATTGGGAACAATATAGTATGTGTATTAGCAGAGGGAGTGTGAACAGGGTACCATACAGTATAAGTATAATAAATAAACTTAAAATATCTATGAATGATACAAGAGCAAAGATAAAAATATCATTGAAAACTTTGTTTCCACGTAGTGTAGTGATTTGGATGTGTTTATTGAATAAGCTGACATAATCCTATTGATGGGCGTCCTTTTGCAGGGAAGTTTCCAATTGTTCAATAACCCATTTATGAAATAATTCACCATTCATAGTAATCCTTATCATTAATACCACTGTCAAGAATCGGATCACATCCAGGTAAAAATCCATCAATTGTTCCAGCATTCAAAATAGTGTACCTTCTGCCTTTACCCTTGAATATACTCGGCATACCTTTTGGATTATTTTCTAGTGTCCACTGACAAATTTGAATATCCAAATTTCATCTAGATAAATGAATTTTACGTTTTGTTCCATGTATTCTGGGTATTTATCACAATATCGTACTATTTTTATTATATTTTTCTGTTTATCAGTAAGAACTTCGATCAATTGAAATCTAGGTACTCTTTGGCCAGTTCGAAAAGGATATCTAAACTGATATATTTGTTGTTTTTAATTCTAGCAAAAACAAAGTCATTCAATGTCTCTTTGAAGGAATAATCGTATCATACAGGTTTTCTTCCACTGCTAATTCCAGGCTATAATAACATGCTAACATTCTACGGACAGGGCTTGGTGAAATCTGAAAATTTAAGAGACATTGATCAATCAGAATATACTTTGAGTCGGTGAATAACCGTTTACCTGAAACACTAGCGGAAATATATGCCAAATCTTTGAAAAACTCGAAGTAACACCGACAAACTGCCTGACGTTCTCTTGTTAGGCGCGATGTATCCTGGTCAAGTCCAGCCATTTCAATAGCATAAGACAAAAAATACTCAAATTCAGAGCAAATTTTTATAATTACATATTCACCAATATCTTCGATAAAATCATCAAAGCAAGATTTCTATGGGTAATGTTAGTGTTATTCCTATATTAACCTGAATTCAGCAACCCAAAATATTACTGAATAGTCTATTACCAACTTAAATTCGATTTTTCACAGCCAACCGAGATGTCAATAATTCTTAAACGGAGTATATATTGATTATAGTAATATTAAATAATGACTTTAGTTATTTAAAAATAAAATGAAAACGTCATGAAAAGGTTCCCTTAACTTTTACTGATTTCATCATTAAATAAAGCTCTTTTATAACAACATGGTAGCAGAGTGAATGGAAGAGTGAGTGATATATCAACACCAATTGGAATTAATACCGTATTACTCAAGAAATAAAAATGTCAGATCAAGATTTTACGGCTATAGAAAAATTGAAGAATAAAGAAAACTATCCATTATGGATAGATAGACATTGTCCTTGGTGCCACTGGACTTTTAGAATATATTCATGGAAGGAAGATTAAACCGGAACTCACAGATGAATATGGAGATGAAGTTGGAAAGTGGGTAAGAGAAGATTTCAAAGCTAAAAAGACAATAATGAGTACCTACAGTTGATGGAAGTTTATTGATTCATTTATTTTCTAAAACTTAAAGCAAGGAAATGTTTGATACATGAAAAGTCTATTTGAAAGGGATGATTCAACGATGAAATGTAATCTGGTGAGCCAATTTTACAGATTTGAGTATGATGTTAGTGAAACTTGCCTTCAAATTGAAAGCATTAAAAGAAAATTTAACAGAAAACATGATTATTTATAAGATTTTGTTGTCTTTACCGGAAAAATTCAAGAATTTTGATTTAGCTTGGGAGTCTACTACTGTTCTAAAAAACCTTGTCAAATCTCATTGCAAGATTGTCCACGGAAGAATCGAAGAATATCGTCAAAGAAGATGACATGACAAGGGGTAATGTTTTTAAAGTTTTTCATAAAAATCGGAATAAAGGATATCAGAGTCGAAATGACATAAAATGTCGCAACTGTAACCAAATAGATCATTTTGCGAAATTTTGTAGGAATAATGAAAGAAAATGGTATGAAAGTTCAGGAAGTGGAAGATATGAAACTTCAGGAAGTAGAAGAACAACACAAGAACGTAGGAATGTTGGAGGTCAAAGATTTGAAAATAATGAAAATCGTTCTATTAAATGTTCAATATGCAAGAAAACTGATCATAAAGAATTAAATTGTTATTTCAGAAATGAGAGGGATGAAAGAAAGCTCGCATTTTGCGTTTATGGCAAGACTTAATAAAAGAAATACGAATAAGTTCATCGTGGATAGTGAAGCCAGTTGTCATATGACTAATAATTTTAATATATTGAATGAAATGGAGGTGAAAAATATGAAATTCACAATTGCTAATAATCAAGTCATGCATGGAACAGCGTTGGGAAATATCAGAGGAGAAAAATTTAATCTTAATGATGTAACATATGTGCCAGAACTGAGTGTAAATCTGATTTCAGTAAATAAAATCACGGAAAATGGAGGTGAAGTATTGTTTAAGAAAGATGTTGGATAATATCCAAAGATTCAGAGGAGATTGTAACAGGACGTAAAAATAAGAATGGAATTTTCGAAGTAGAAGTTGAAAATAAAAATGACAATATATTACTCACCCAAGAGGTTTGGCACAAGAAAATGGGTCACATATGTAATGCTAATCTGAAGAAATTGAGAAATATGGCTGATGGAATCGATTTCAAAGAAGAAAATTTTGATTGTGAAGTATGTGTACAAGCAAAGCATACAAAGAATTCTTTTTCGGGTCATCTACCAAAAGCCAAAACAATACTCGAAATAATACACATAGATGTATGTTGTCCTAATTCCCCAACACCTGATGGACGAAAGTATTTCATTACATTTATTGATGACTAAACTCACTATACAGAGGTATACCTTTTCGAAAAGAAAAGTGAAGTTGCTGAAATTTTCAAAAACTATGTGGCCAAAGTCGAGAATGAGAAGCAAATGAAGATATCTAAAATATGATACGGTAGTACAGAATACCTACCTCTACTAAAATTTGCAGAATCGAAGGGAATAATTTTAGATGTGAATTGCCCTTACAGTAGTCAACTGAATGGAAAAGCCGAAAGAATGAATCGAATTTTAGAGGAGAGGAGAAGAGCACTTCTATTAGAATCGAATATGAAAACTGAAATGTGGGGAGAAGCACTTAGAACAGCAACTTATTTGAATAATAGAACACCTACATCGGTTTTGGATGTTACTTCGATTGAAAAGTGGGCAGGCCAACGACCGGATCTGAGCTAAATTCATACATTTGGATGTAACCGAGATCACAAAAATATTCATTTGTAGGATATGGAACAAATGGGTATCTTCTCTGGGATGATACGAAGAGAAGGGTTATCAGGTCAAGAGATGTAAAATTCTTTAAGGATTCATTTGAAAACAAAGGGCAGGTCCAGGAAGAAAATGAGGAAAATTATTTTCTGATCCATGACGAAGAAACAAATGAACAAAGAACAAATAGATGAAAGAGGTTTTCATAATTATGAAGTAACAGAAGATGCGACCAATTACGAAGATGAAATTGATAATGAAGAACAATTGAGTGAGCAAAGGAATCTGAGAAATCGAAAGGAAATAAGGCAACCAAGATATCTTGATGATTATGAATTAGATTTATTTTATTTAGATGAAGATGGAGCAGTCATGATAACCTATCAAGAGGCAATTAGGTCAGAAGAAAAATAGTAATGGATACAAGCTATTGATAGAGAGAAGAAATCTTTGAAAGACCACAAGACTTGGAAATTTGCAAAAGAAGATGAAGCGAATGGTCGACAATAATTGCCAAACTACCAAATGGAAATTGGAAATTGGTAAGGAAAAAAAACGGAATATATAAACCAAGACTGGTAGTGAGGGGATTCAACAGATAATGGTTATTGATTATCAACAAACATACAGTCCTGTAGTAGACATGACATGGTTGCGAATTTTATTTACTGTTGCATCGAAAAAGGAATTCCTTTTCGAAACGTTCGATGTTGAAACAGCATTTTTGAATAGTAAGTTGGAAGAAAATATTTACATGGAAATACCTGAGGGCTATATTTCAAAGAAAGGATATGTTTGCAAATTGAATAAAAGTTTATATGGATTGAAACAGTCTCCAAAAATGTGGAATAGTACTTCAGATCAAGTCTTGGGAAGTTGTGGTTTGACATCACTGAAGAAAGATCCTTGTGTTTATAAAAATGAGGAAAATACAATTTATGTGGCTATATATGTCGATGATGGAATTGTATTCGGAAAATATGAAAAGAATATTGCTATGATACTGTCCAAAATTCAAGAAAACTTCAAGATAGAAGTCAATAAGACGAAGAATAAATTTTTAGGTATGAATATTACTCGAAAATCTGATGGAATATATTTAGATCAATTCGAATATTGCAGAAATGCAGAAATGTAAGAAAAATATGGAATGGTGAATTGCAAAACTGCAGACACACATATTGCATCAATGATAAAAGTAGAGGAGTCAAGGAATTTCACAGTACATACCCATATCGGGAAGTAATAGGGAGTTTATTATATCTAGTGACAAAAACTAGACCAGACATAAGCTTTTCTGTTGGATATGAATCTAGAGCTATAGAGAGTCCAACAGACAATGATATAATAAATGTGAAGAGAACCCTAAGGTATTCAAAAAAGACATGTCATTATGGATTATTTTTTCCTGAAAATGCAGATATATCGAAATTATACATATACACAGACAGTAATTTCGCAGGAGATACAAATACTAGGCATAGTACAACTGGTGTAGTCTGTATGCTAGGCAACACAATAATAAATTGGATTTTGGAGAAGCAACCTGTAGTTAAATCATCTTCAACAAAAGCAGAATTCATTGCAGCTAATGAAGGTGGAAAACTAGAATTATACAGGGTGTCTCATTTGAAAGTGTCAACCCTCAATAACTCAACAACGAATCAGAATTTGTGAAAACACTCAGACAGGTCGATTTTTGATGACAGGGGGACATGATCTGGGATACAAAGCTTGTTTCTACTAGCAACTCCCTGGAGCGGGTTGCAACCCCATATGGAATTTGAATAGGGAAAGTGGGTAGTTTTGTATGCATGGATTCAAATTTGTATGAACCTGCAGTTTGTGTTCTTATAAGAAAATATTTACAAAGTTACAGGGTGTTTTTTATGGAATTATTGTAAGAGGAACTAAATGAAACAAAGATGTTCTCATTGATCGTATAATTTTTATTGAAAAAAAAAATATTTTCAACAAACAGTACCTATTTGTAAAAATTCACCGCCAATGCTCATGTGCGAAAATTTCAAAAGAGGAAGTGTTGAATATTGTCCAACTACAGATGAGTTGGCTGATGTATTGACCAAAACATTATTGGTTGATAAGAACAAGGGATTTTTTGAACGATTGTTTTGTGTTCAAGGATGTTCATGTGTTGATTCAATTATGAATTAATAAATTAGAGCACAATACACGGACGGATTATCTGTACAGTTCTGATACGTAGAAATTTGATTTGACAGATCCAGATGTGCGATTTTACACTAATAACGGACGGTTTTGATACCATACACGCACTGATATATGTACGAATTTGGCTCGGCACGTATCAGATAACACGGATATTCCGCTGGTGTATGTAGCTCTATTAGGAGAGGACGTTAAAAGAATAATTCACCAACTTGTCCAGCGTCTTCACTAAGAAGGAGGAGAGGCTTATTGGACGAAAGTCATTTACTTTTAAGTGCGATGGTTTTCCAGGTTTGGGTATGAGAATAACCCTCACCTTTCTCCAGGACAGTGGAATGTGTCCTGAAGCCAGGCTCGCAAAGAGTATGTGGATCAGAGGGGAAGGCAGCATGTCCAGCCCCTTGGAAAGCAGTGCCGGAATAATGCCACCCTCACCAGCTGCCTTAAAACTTTCGAATCCGTTGATAGCGCAACGTTATCGAGAGTATGTAACTCGTGAAGCCATGTTCCAACCCTGACATGAGGCATGCCGGGGGCACTCACTTCGTGTGTTTTCATTCTCAATAAAGCCCGGAAAGTGCGCCTCTAAGAGATGTCTCAAGCTTTCCTCCTCTGAGCATGATTTGTGCCCCGTGGAAAGGTTTAACTAATCAATCCTTGGAGGGCCCCCTGCAGAAAGTATCCTCTTGAGCTGGTTAGCTTCAGGTACGTCCCCAATGTCGCTACAAAAGCGCCTCCAAGATTCTCGTTTGGATTTTCTCATAAGTCCCTTGTATAAATCGAGAATTTATCGTCTGTATTATGTCTGCTAGCCATTAAAAATTATTCCCTTGTATATTTTCAGGGCCGCTTTATATTCGTCCCAGTCGTTGGCAAGGCCAGATCTCATTGCCTGCTGTTGCGTCTGGCATCATTTATTTCAGATGTCCACCACCATTTCGTCTGACCCTTCGGTCTAAGCTGTTATGGTAGGCCGAGATTATGGAATCCTGTAGCTTACTAGCTGCAGTGTCCAACTCTCTCGTAGTCTTAGGTTTGAGGTTTACCCTTCCCAAATTTGGCAGAGAGGAACTTCAAATATCTGAACCAATCTGTTTTTCTCAGGTTCCTGAAGATTTTCGGATCCCTTGCGGAACTGCTACCTTTAATGGCGAAACAGATGTGCCGGTGATCAGACAATGAGATAATCTCCGTGGCTACACCTGGCCAATCCTCAATACAATCGGCGATAGCGATGAAGGTACTCTATTGAGTAGGTTTAGACTGGTTGTGATTAGGAAGTCGGCTAGAGCCTCGCTACCCCACAGAATGTGGTGCGCATTCGCATCACAACCAACGAGCAAAGGTCATTCCTTTCGCTCGCAGAACCTAACGAGCTTCTCCATTTCCTTCGTTGGCGAAAGGTTCGGGGAGTCGTATGGGAGATATGCAGAACATACCACTAGGTTTTCCGGCGGTCCCTTACAGTCCGGAAACCGGACCGCTACTAGATCTCTGGAACAGAAATTTGTTAGTAATTGAGCCCTGACATTATCAGAAGCAAGTATACACGCCCTCGGATTTGTGTCCTTGGGTGTGCAGAAGAGCCTGCTTCCTCGAAAGGAGAGACACCTCACCTCCTCTAATCCAGGGCTCCTGAAACAGGGCTAAAAATGTCTGCAACTTCGTCAGCCACAACCGGAGAATATCGGTTGCCGCTATGCAGCAGTGCAAGTTTATTTGCGTGACATATAATGTCAGTAGCCATGAGGACAGATGATTATCCTCGACTGTCCACCGATTGTCCCGTTGTTTCAGTAGATCTATCTACCGTTGTGTCCCCTGGTGCGGAGCTCCGGCCTGGTCCCTCACCCACATGCGCCTGCCCCCGCTTACCGTCCTCCTCGGATTCCGGCAGAGCAGTAAGAGGCACAGGTTCGGTAGGAGCCCTCGTGGAGTCCACCACCATCAGATTTCCCGACTCTATAGTCGGGTCGGAGGATACCTCCTTTCCCATGCGGATGTCCTTCTCTACAGCGGAGGACCCCACTACTCGAGCAGCCTTCGCAGTCGGAGAAACTGGAGCATCCGTTTTCCGGCCTGGACCTCTTCTTCGCAGGCCGCTCACATAAGGGTGGACTGTTGTTATCGGAGGCGTTCCTTTTGGCACCACCTGCCGACTTTCCCGCCACATGGGAGGCTAAGTCAGCGCGAGCTCTTCTCTCCCTTCTTTTTTCCGCACCTGTGCGGTTCCGTCTTATGTGGACGGTCCCCGATGAAAGCTCCGATTGTGAAGCTCCTTCATTGATCGAAGGGACCTCACTTGATGCCTTTACCTTGAACACCCCTAGACGAGAAGGCCTCGGTGTCAGGGTCTTTAGAACCCTGTGGGGTTTCCGTTTTAGTTGGATTGTTCATACAGTTCCCACGAGTGACGAAGAATAAGCAGTCAGCCTCAACAGAGCTTCGATACCGAGGGAAGGTCTAATTACAAGGGGCTGCGACCTGGTCTCCCCAGGGAATCGTTAGAGATACACTTCACTCAGATGCCATTCAGCCCTTGGAGCGATATTTCCCACCGTGGCTTGGGGGTCGGTCTTAGTTTTCACTGCTCAAGCGAGGAGGGGTTATTGATCTAGCAATATAGCCTAACTAGGTATTTTCCCTATCTTTCAGCACTCTGGAATAAACGTTTGATTTCCTTCTTTTAAATGCTAAAAATATGTGTTGAATTTCCTACCTTCCCGTCAATTGTTTTTCATTGAATCAAGCGTAGTTTGGGTTGCATACATAATGTAGAGTCCTTCAACTATACGATCACGATCTTTGCCAAAGATCATTTAAAGTTATATTTTCTCGTTAATTTGAATTCGTTCATGGTAGTTCTAGTTCTTTGCTGTCATGCTGGTAATAATTTAAGTGTATAAAGAAAGTACCAATACAGTTCAACTGTATTTGTACGAGATAAGGAGGGGGTTTTCATCTGAAGTTCTAGACTAACTAGATTTTCCCCTACCTCCACTACGGCAGCGAATCGGCGCGCTTGAGTTGGATTACCTTAAAGGTATTAGGTGCCCTGTAGCTTCAATTAAAATTAGTTGTTTTGTGAGAACAAGTTCTCTACTGAAGAAGGAATATAATGAAATGAATAGAAATCATGTAGTTTTCAAAATGAAAATAAAACCAATATGAGAAAGTTATACTGCAGAGGTATGACGTATACATATAATGTTCGAGCTATTCATGGCCGATCCGAATGACAATAAATAAAACTCGCGAATATAATAAAGAGTGTACCGGGCATATTTTTGCCAGGGGACTGATGATGAATTAAAACGGTTTACCCTACCGCAAAAAAAATATTTCCAATAGAACAAACTTGCGCTCATCAATTTCGATCAAGTGATTTGTTGATGATCGCATAAAAGAATTCTTAAGATTCCTAAGATGATTCATAGAATATACATGTAAATCTTCGGGGGATGATTGGATTCGACCCTTTAGAGGACAAAATCGATAGGTAGGTAGTCATACGAATTATCCAGCGAGGATGATTAACTCTTCCACCTGTCTGTCTTTTGAAAAGGTTCATTCACTCTGAGACATGTCTGAGTTCCGCGAAATTATTCAAAAATTATGGTAATGCGTAATATCCAGTGGTACCCCCATATACTGCAGCCTAACTGTACCCCAGTCGAAACAATTATTATAAAAAGAAGTCAGCCACAAAAAAGTTTCATTGTTTCTTGGTACATCGCGAAAATGCTCTTTTTTCTTTTAACCTTCTTGATACTGAGTTATTGCGCTGAGGGTTTTGTTATTGAGGCACTGCATGATCACATGACTGAATCTGAATTAGCTTATTATTTTCAGAAAGGTGATAGGTTTCGGTTGCCAAAATATGAAGTTGTTTATTTACCCACTATATTACCTTTGCGAGAAGCTGGTGAATTCGGAGCAGATGGAAGTGGTGAAGAAACTATCGACTTTAACTTTTCTGCCTTCGAACAGTGAGTAGAATTTTTATAGAAATTTCGTAATGAAAAATAGTCATTTAATATTCGTTGATAATGGCCATTACTTTTTCACGATGCGGAGGTCAAATCCTCAACGGTTGACATTTGTGCTATTGTTCGCCTCAATTTGAGGTGAATTTATAAACCGGAATAACATAAATATGTATCATAAAATAGCTGATACCATAAGTCTATAGAAAGTCAAATGAAGGGCTTACCTATAATCATCCATAAAGTTGAATCATTTAATATAAGAATAAGCATGAGCATATCATTAATATAACAGTTATTGCCTGTTCATTGATTGATGTCAGACTTGAAACATTGTTTGAGGTTTTGGTTAAGTCGAAAAAATTCTAAAAATATTATAAATTACATAATTACAAAAAAGAGCGGGAACCCCCTTCACCTGATTTACGATTATTTTGTTTGTATTGTTTAGAATCGTATATACAGGGTGTTCAACCTCATTTTTGAGCGATATTCTACTGAGCGTGGTCAGTTTTGTACAACCTTTGAAGTAACGCTTTCTGGTCACATTTGAGTATTTTTGGGTGCTCAATTTAGAAATGGTGAAGAAGTCTGAAAAAAAACTCAAAATGGTGAAAAACCTACAATGTTCGTTATTTTCTCTCTCGATTACCAAATTGAATTTAATTTCCTAAATGAAAACGATTTTCTGAGAATTTCCGTGAAAATTCCACACATGTGATTTTTAACCAATCAGAACGTGTATTTCTGACAGATCACCATCGCAACGGATGAATTTTAGTGGAAATTTTTTCCTCGTGGTTACCCAACAGCGAATTATACTGGAAATTTTTTTGGCGTTTATAATGACAGAATATTCTTTTTGACAATCAAATTTTTTTTTGTTCACATGAGTGGAATTTTCTTACCGAATACCACACGAGGTCAAATTAAATCCGGAAATTTTTTCTCGCTCGCCTTCGACTCGGGATAATTTTCAAAATATTCATGAGCTCGAAAAAATTTCCGGAAATAATTTGACCTCTAGTGGTATTACTCGTGAAAATTTTATTTTCAAAATCTTGTAAAAATTTTTTTTTTACATGTCTAACGCGAAGTTTCACCCGAAATTATTGAATTATTCCACGATTGTACTCAACATGAATATGAGAACCGAAGAAGCCGTTCAAATGATTTGCACAGACCTCTAACATAATAAAAAAAAAAGGTTGGGCTATGAAGGCCAAAATGTTGAAATTGGACTGTCATAGCATTATGACTAAAAGTTTATCATAAAAAAAATTCAATGTGATTTCAATGTAACTCTGTTGGGAATCGAACAACCGACCTTGGAGTTATCACCCTTATCTGTGGAATGTAAATTGAAACCTCAGGGTAAAAAGTAAATAAGAGGGAGCATACGTCATAATTAGTGAGCATAATTATTGTGTACACGTGATAACTCATTAAATTTGACAATTCAAAGGCAATCCAGTGGCGGAACGTAATATTCGGAAAAATGCTGAAATTGTATTTTTCGACGGTTGCTAGGAAAATTCAGTTCACACCAAATTTTTAGAAAAAATTTGGTATACAAAGGCATGAGTTATAGAAAAATACAATTTGAAGAACGAGAATTTTCCTGATTCTGTTACACATGTATGAGACTTTAAATAATTAATTTTGTGAACGGATTCCGTCGGATTCTACCTTATTTTGCATGAGAATCGTAAGGCAAACCATGAATTTTCCGGTTCGAAACAGTGGTGGCTCGTAAGCTTTCAATCAGAGGAGGCCAAGCAAAAAAATACTGGGTGTTTCATAACATATGCGCAGGATTTCAGGATGTGATAGCTTGTTCAAAATTACGAGAAAAAGTTTTTTTCATATTTTTGCACGAGATATCACCCAGACAGCACCGGATATTCCTAGAATATTCCCTGAATATGCAAAAAGGGATGGGTATATTCGGAATATTCTTGGAATATTCCTAGAAAATCCTAGAATATCTATATCCCATTTAGCATATTCCAGGAATAATCTGGTACGAATATTCCAGGCATATTCCTAAAAGAATATGCTAAGAATATTCCAAAATGAATATTCAATATAGAATATTCATAGAATATTTCGATTTGTATATTCTTTCTGGGACATTCCGGTACGAATATTCCAGGCATATTCCTAGATGAATATGCTAATAGCCATCTCGCCCCCTCTTCGCCCCTTCTGCCCTTGTTGAACTTAGGAAAATTTTCAAAAATTTCGGACTTGGAAAAATTTCATTGAATGAAGATTGATACCCTTGAATGGGACTTGGAAAATTTCTGAAAAGGAACAATTTCTTCAAAATGGACCTAAGAATTTAGTAGGCAATTTGGCCGAAATCGCGCCAGAACTTTTGTTGCACATCTACTACTATTCCAGGTATATGAGATGAATATCCTTTTGAGAATAATCCGTTCAGAATGTGCCTAAAATATTCAAGGAATATCCAAGATATTCCTGGAATATTCTATATGGAATATTCTGAGAATATTCCATATAGAATATTCTGGGAACATTCTATGAATATTCGGAATATTCCTGGAATATCCTTCACGGAATATTCTATGGATATGTCTATGATCTACCTTACGAATATTCATAGAATGTTCCAAAATCCTAAAACGAATATTCATGGAATATTCTAGGAATATCCGGTGGTGTCTGGGCACATCCTGAAATCCTGCACATATTATATTATGAAACACCCTGTGGAGGTATACCACTAGATAGTTGATCTATGATAGTTGGCATATATGACCCTGATCACGTGAATTTACAATATTGAGCTTTCCGAATAATTTGAATTTAATTGATGCCCTTAAGTGAGATTTTATCTGCTATGTCAATAGACCTCTCCAAATTTTTCGAACCCGAATAACCTAATTTTGATCATACATGGTTTTCTGAATCGTCGGAAAGGAGTAAGCAAAACCAACAAAATAATTTATTTCGAAATGTACAGGGTGATTGTTTATATTTTACTCAATAGCTATCTCAATAAATATTGGTCCTACAAAAACGTTTAAATGGGCAAATATGAAGTATTTTTAATAAACATTCAGAATTCAGTACTAGAAAATGCAATAAAGCATCGTTAATCTCAAAATTGTATGTAAATTGGTATTTTTCAAATAGAACACCCTGTATTTTATTTTCCCAATCGGTAGAGCTCTTTCTTCTGATTTCAAATATATATACTTTATCGAGGTTTTCTTTGTCAGTTTTCGAAAAATAAAGATTTTTGTCTAAATCTAAGGCAGCTGTAGAACGCCACGTGACATTACTGCGATTTTTTTTATACCAAAGTAGCCTTGGATAAAGAACAACTGGTATTTGTTTCATTAATTTATTAACAAAAATTTAAATGAAGTGTTCAAATGGCCCCCATTTACTTACACACTCGATATCTTTTTATTGAGTTTTCGAGGGCCCTCCTTAATATTTCTGGTTGGTTGTTGAGATTATCATATTTTTCCTCTATTCTGATTTGAATATCTTCAATATTTCTGAGAACGGTCCACATAAACTTTAGATTTTAAATATTCCCATAAGAAAGTATCTAATGGGGTCAAGTCGGGAATGGAAGGAGGCCAGAGAGTAATTCCGTTTCTGCCAATCCACAATATGTTGAATTGCATTCTACAGCTGCTTTAGATTTAGACGAAAACATCCATATTTTTCGAGAACTGACAAAGATAACCTCAATAAAGTATATATAAATATATTTTCTCAACTTGAAAAACCGTTTTTAAAAACAAACACGGGAAGACTAAAAATGAGCTTTATTTAATTACGGGATCAAATCTATCTATCTACTAACTCGTGTTTCACATTGTTCCAAGAGCTTTCATAAAGTAATTATGTCTAGTAAGCATTCGGTGTTCATTGTCACCGTCTTGAGGAGTTACATCGTCTATGATTACATCTTAGGAATTATATGGTGTATGATTATACAGGGTCTTTCACGAGGAACCTCACCCATATTTATACGGGAAACTACTGAACGTATTTTCATGAAATTCAGCACTTATAAGTATTTCACGATGCTGATGAAATCTAAAATATTTTCAAGGCATGAGCACCTCCGGTTTTTCCGGAAATGACGTCAACTTCCGTTTTTCAAATTAGAACACCATTTTTTTATTGCAGAAATAGATTCCTTAGAAAATTTCAAGTTATTTTGATGTAACATTTTTCAGTTTTGGTTGGAAAATTCTCTCTGAGCGGGAAAATTCGAAAAAAAAATCGAAAATAGAGCTCCGCTGAAACAAGAATAACTTCGGGGTTTTTGGATGGAAAATTTTCATTTTTGGGATTTTTCAAGATGTAAGATTGATGTATCCACTTTAGAAATCGAAATCGCGATTCATGATACAGGGGGTGAAAAAATCGCTTTCAAAGTTAGGGATGACAAAATCGTGAAAAATCAATTTTTTCAAATTAGAACCCCATTTTTTTATGGCAGATATTGAATCTACGTTAAAAAATAATGTGAGTGTATGCATCACACCCTTGCCCTAAAATGGATATTTTCTGAGTTATTCACAAAAAACTGTTTTTCGTCTTGAATTTTCAGCTATTTCTTTTCCCTTCACGCCAAAAAGATGAAATTTTCAGGAACTGTTATTTGAACCATGCTGTAGATTTTTCACCCCTTCTTGAAACCGACTTCAAGTTACTATTAGGAGAACCATGGCAAACTCTCGCAGTTATAACTAGAGAAGATGCTCAAAGTTTTGACCGTTAATTTCTAGACATTTATTTATACGTCTCAGGAATGCTTCGTGCGTTGCTCTTCTTATTTCATCGGGAGGAAGAGATCTGCAAAAGTGTTTAAAAACCAAATTGAGTTTCAAAACTATGAATCTAAAAATCTAAACAAACCTGAACGCATTTCTGACTCGTTCTATGCAGTCCTCTTTATCAGTCAGGGGAGTTTGAAATGCGTTCAGGTTTGTTTAGATTTTTAGATTCATAGTTTTGAAACTCAATTTGGTTTTTAAACACTTTTGCAGATCTCTTCCTCCCGATGAAATAAGAAGAGCAACGCACGAAGCATTCCGATGGGATTATAATTTGTCACGTAGTGCATCTCTATATTGTGAGTGCAAGCGAATTCTTGGATTATCGCGTTCTTGAATTCCGTTCCGTTATCTGTTGTTATTTTTCTAGGAGTTCCATGGTTCGAGAAATAACGAATAAGCGATTCTACAATTTCTACTGCCGTCTTACTTTTCAGAATGAAACATTGCCCGTGTCTTGAAAATGAATCCACTAATGTGAGACAGGGTATTTTCGAAATATTTATTGTATCGGCATATAAATGTTCGAAAGGTTTTTCATCGATTTTGTTTGAATATCAATTTATTCGGTTGACGTTAATATTTTTGACGTTGGCATATATCACAACTATTCACATAGCGTTGAACTTTTAACAACATTTTTGGAAAATAGAATTTTTTCTTAATGCTTTCCACATTTTCTTGGATACCTCTATGAGTAGTTTTTGTCTCGTGATACAGTCTGATTTTTTCGATTTGCTCTTCTTCGTCTTCTATATCTTCCAAAAAAATGTTTGAAATTTTGAATTTGAAGCTTCCTGAATTTAAAAGTTTCTGTGCATACTGAATAAATGGCGTTTCAATATTTTTATCCTGGAAGAAAATTCCATATGTTTTATCCGGAGATATAAATTCTTTCAAAAATTTGGTAAATTGGTTTTCTTCAGAAATAGATAAAATTAATCTGAATTTCGAATGATTATGTAATTTCATTTTGGTTACATTGAAATTATTGCTGCTTTTTATAATAATTTGGTATTGAAAAATATTAATTGCTCGTTCCGTGTGAGGGATTTCCAAAATTGGGTCTTCTTGGTTCGAATGTAATGTTTCATTATCTGAGTTATCATCTACATCTACTGAAATTAATTCGTCAAATTCTTCTTGTCTCATGTCTAAATCTAAATGTGATATCTGTGGAATAACTGAATCGAGATCCGATATTAATTGTTCTTTCTCAGTAATGTTAAATTCATCATTTTTAATTCTAGATAGAGCGTCTGCGTTATTATTCACGCCTTTCCGATATTTAATTTGGAAATTGAATTCATCGAGTTTTAGAAGAGAGTTGCCTCTCTGCAAAATTTTAGTTAATTGATTTTTCAAATTTTTGTCTAGGTGATTTAAATCTAAAGGTGATTCTTTTCTCGGTTTCACCCGTTGTGAGTGAAGGTTATGGGAAATGATTCTATTAGTTAAAATATTATTTTTCATATCCACAGTAAGTTGTAGATCTTAAATTATAACCGATAACACCATCATATTGAGGATGAAATTTATACACGACAAATGGGTAGGATGTATTATAGCCAAATATGTCGAGAGGAAATAGCATTTTATTGTTACATGAATCTTTACCTGCAGCTGTTGTAAAATATGTGTTTTCTTCATAAATTGAATTTGGAAAATAATTATAAGCTTCTTGGATCAATAATTGAAATCGAACTGCCTGAATCGACTAGTAGTTTACAAGGAGGATTCTGTAATTCAATATATGGATCATTTCATCATTAAAATTTGGGTCATGTGTGATTGATAGGGGCTTTCCTGATAATTTTCCTTCTCTATTTCTGGAGATTGAAACTCATCTGAATTTAAGTATTCCGATTCATAATTTTCTTCGTAGTACTCGGAAAATTGTTCCTCTGGTGGAAATTCATTTTGCTCTTCTGTGTTCGTTAATTCTTCCGATATGAAATTTGGGGTCGCTCTTGGTCTAAAAGGGTTTTCTCTAGGCTGGTAATTTGGTTTGGGTTGTCGAATACTTGATGATTCATTAGGACGTTTTTGAGGTAAAAGTCTTGTTCTTATTGACATTGGTTCTGGTTTCTTACTTGGTTTATAATTAGGGTTAGGTTTGAAAACGTTTGGTGGTTTTCCAAATACTTGTTTATTAGTGAAATATTTCGGTTGATTTGTATTTTGAACGGGTTGTATGCGTATTGGTTGACTTGGGAAATTCTGATTGGGAATAAAATTGGTATGTGGGCGCGTATTTTGTTCGAAAGAATTTTGATTTGGAATGGAATAATAAGAAGAATTGTTCATTTTCTCTCTACAAGTATGAGGAGATTGTGAAAATGAATTTAAATTTGGAATGAAATTTAGTTGTTGTCTCTTTATTTCTCTATTTTCCAACATTATGCATGTTGCATCAAAATTCCTTTCATTATTATCTAATAAGTTTCTGACATTCTCATCAACATTATTGTAAATTACTCTATGCCCAATTCCTTCAGAAATATTCCTATAAATTAAAAGTTCGTTTTTATTGAATCCTTGCATCTGAAGTTGATAATCGTAATGCAATTTCGTTTGTTTTATTCTTTCTAAGAAATTTAGAAGAGGTTCTCTATAAGCTCGTCTCATGTTTTGGTATTCGTCTTGCAAAACATCAAAGTTAATTCTGAATCCGAATTTATCAATCAAAATCTGTTTTAATTCTATCCAATTATTTGGGATGGGGCCTGAAATAATATTTATTCTTGCTTCATCTATTATTCTTGATTTTATCATCGCAAAGCAGTAATAATCAATTCGAGCATTATCTGTGCGTCCAAATTTTGAGATATAATTTTCTTTTTCTACAATGAATGATTGGAGTTCATTCGAATTACCGTTGAATTTTGGTAACAAATCTCCAAAAAGTTTAAAATCATTAATGTCTACTAAGTTACTTTGACTTCCTGAAGGTTGAGTCATTTTGGTGTTCAGTTTTTGGAATTTCTCAATTAAAAATTTCGAATTAAAAAGAAATAAGGGAGGAAACAGGTCAGTTTTTTCTTGCTGACGGTTTATCTCGAAAAACAGTATGGCGGGTGTTGACGGGAAGATTGAACGTGATGTTTTTCTTTGATGTTAACATCCAGACCCTGAAATATTGTGAATGTTGGACGGTTTGTGTGGACTCGTGAGTGAAATTTAAGAAAATAAATGAAAGTTAATGAAGAAAAAAAGAAGATCACAATAATTTGGGCACATGCTTTATGGCGAGCCCATGTTTTACGGGAGTGAAAGGCGACGAGGCCAACAAACAAACCAAAAGAAATAACTTCCAGTCATATCATTTTCGAAGAAGGCAAACAAGATTTTGATAAAAAAAGGAAAAAGTTTTGTGAACTCATTTAAGAAGCACACGTGAGAATAGAAGTTTCCCACGTCTCATTTGATTCACGGATGAAGCTTCATTCCATAGAGATGGATTTTTTGACAGAAAAAAATTATTGAAGCACTGGTGTGGAGTCAGGAGCTTTTGAGCGCTCGTTCGTCCACCTTGTCCGTAGAAAACTAAATTTTAAACGACTATATTTACGGAACCCATAGTCTAATTTTGCTCATTGATAAACGTGACCGCGACATTCGATATCTGAAAAGTCTCTAGGCCTTTTCGTTCGAAAGTTATAATTTTCTATGGTTCTGGTGATGCGAGCTGGACCAAATTTTGCATCTAGCTTGAACACGTATTTCTCCGAAAGTTATGATTTTCTATGATTTATATGGTTCTGGTCATGCGATCTGGAAAAAATGTAGCTTGAATATATCATTTTCCATTAGAATACAAAATTTCGTCACGATCGAATCCGTAGTTTTGAAATTATCGAGAAAACTAACTTTCAAACGACCATATGTACGGAACCCCTGGTCTAATTTTGCTCATAGATGAACGTGGAGACGACATTCGAGATCCACACCTATCCTGAAAATTTCAAGTCCCTAGGCCTTTCCGTTCGAAAGTTATGATTTTCTATGGTTTCTATGGTTCTGGTCATGAAATCTGGAAAAAATGTAGCTTGAATACATACATCATTCTCCATAAGTATACAAATTTCTTCACGATCGAATCCTTAGTTTTGAAATGATTGTAACGAACTTAGGCCGGACCAGTCGTGTCACTCGGACGTGGGCGTCAGGGCAGAGCGAGAGGTTTTAGAGGGCTCGAGAATATACTGGAAAGCTCCAGAAATATAGCGGTAAATACAGGGTGTTTCATCATAAACTGGAAAAAAATATATGGTCGTGTAGATGACAACGGGACAATCATTTTTGATTTATCACATATAACTCGTTTTCGAAGCATAAGCGAGATACAGGGTGTTCAACATCATTTTTGTGCAATATTCTACTGAGTGTGGTCAGTTTTGTACAAATTTTGAGGTGACGCTTTCTGGTCACATCTGAGTATTTTTGGGTTCTCAATTTAGAAATGTTGAAGAAATCTAAAAAACAAAATTCAAAATGGCGGAAAAAATGCAATGTTCGTGATTTTTTTTTTTTTTTAGCCGAATTGAATTATATTTTCTGCATGAACACTATTTTCTGAGAATTTCAGTGAAAAAAATTTTTCCAAAATCGAACACAACTTTTTTTTCACATGTCAACAGCGAAAAAAAATTCACCCGAAATTATTGAAATTTTTCACGATTGTACTTCCATTAATCTCTAATACGAATATTGAAACAGAATCGAAAAATAACAAATGGTTTTTAAATAAAAGCCACTCAAAAGTCACGTTCGGACCGTTAACATAATCAAAAAAAATAAACTGGTTGGGCTATGAAGGCCAAAATTTTGAAATTGGGCCGTCATAGCATTATAACATCATCACAAACAAAAATTCAATGTGATTCCAATGAAATCGAACAACCGACCTTGAAGTTGAAGACACCCTTAGGGCCGGTTTCTTCACATCCGAATAAATAACCACTAACAGGAGAATAACTATCTCTCATAAATGAAGATATACTTTCTATTCCGAGAATAGCCTATTAGCGTCTTTTCACTTCCAGTTAGCTGATAGATAACTATTCGCAAAGAGTAACAGTCTAATCTTTGGTATTAGCCAGATTCGTCAGTTTTGCCAACAATTTAATATTGAAACTGGAAGTAATAGAGGAATAATATACATGGAAAGAAAACTTTTATTCTATTCTCTAGTCGGTGAACCATTGTTAACCTTGAATATCATCGACATAAACCTTAGAAAATTTTACATTTGAGATTTCATGTATTTTGAGTTAGGTTTTGGGTTCTAAGTAATTGTACAAGAGGTACAACTTATATGTGTGCCCAAAAGGAAAAGATGAGGTAGAAATGGAAATTCTCCTTTATAAAGAGGAAATCAAAAGAAAAAATTAGAGAATATCAATTATGATGTAAAAAAAAATAAATTGATAATCCGTTATTAGGGTTTTTATTCACTAATTTTTTAAATTGTATGTACCATTCTTTTCATTGAACTTTGAATTATATCTTTTGCTATTTAGGATCCTCAGTCTAAATTTTAAATATAAAAATATTTAATTGTTAATATAAAAAAAGTAACAATAAAAGTTGATCATAGCCGGTTATTGCACCCAAATGGCCTTATATTTGAGAAAACTGAAAGAATTATTGAATTATGAAAATAATATCCATTCGACAAATTTTTAAAAGTTGAATACCAAGATATCAGAAAGATATTCTTATTATATGTGACGTATGGTTTTTTGCATATTCGAATTTTATAGTGGGATAGATAGCTAGCTCTTGAACCAATCGAAAGAGCTGCTCCTTTTTTTCACATATGATGGTATGGTGTATGTATATACAATTTATTTTCGACCATTTGATGTTTTTCTGGTTTTCGACAAAAAACTTTCATTCTTTTAATATTATTATTATCATAAAATTGATCTGAGTTGAGGCAAAGCCTATAAACACACAAGGGTAAATAAAAATTACATTATGTGGAAGAATATTTACTGATTATACAAACTAGTGTTTCCATTAATGAATATATTTGCAAAATAATCAAGAAAAAAACTACGAGGATCACCATCTCATACCAAAGATTAGACTGTTACTCTTTGCGAATAGTTATCTATCAGCTAACTGGAAGTAAAAAGACACTAATAGGCTATTCTCGGAATAGGAAGTATATCTTCATTTATGAGACCGATAGTTATTCTCCTGTTAGTGGTTATTTATTCGGATGTGAAGAAACCGGCCCTGAGAATAAAACTTAACTATAGGATAAATTTATTTATTCGGATGTGAAGAAACCGGGCCTTAGCGGTGGAGTGTAACTTGAAACTAATCTAAGGAAATTGATTTTCGTTGCCAAGCTAAGGTAATTCCCATAATTCGACGATATTCTATGAAACGAATTCGTATTCGAACGAAAATTAAATATTAAATTAAAAAAAAAATGATACTTGAGGCACATTACGAAGCGAATTCTTTAGATAGCAAAGAGAGGAAAATTTGCAACAATCATTTTCCCGATAACATTAGTGGAGTCATTTCAGGAATTATTTCACAAGAAAACAGCACTAGTTACAATAATTGAAAAACTGGTTTAATAATTCTGAAAGGAATATCATTCATGAATAACTTTAAAAAATATTCCCATTTTTCTGACGATATAATCTCATTCCTCGGTTTCGGCAAATTTCCTAGGCAGCTAATTCAATTCGTTGAATCAGTTCTATTTTTGAGTTCACGAAATACTCTCTTATACTTCTGATTGTATGGGCAGGGCAGCCATCATGCTGGTACCAAATGCTCAAATGAATATCTTCCATGAGATCGCGTAGAATCTTTCGCAAGAACTGATAATTGCTATTTAATGTCAATATTCCAGGGGGAATGTAATACCCGATAATAAATCTATCCTTAATTCCAATCCGAACATTGACGAAAAACCCTCTTCTGGCTATTCATTGGTACCCTCTGGTATGTGGATTATCTCTTTGCCATAGAAATTCTTTCCTTTCATCAAAATCAACTTCTTCTGAAATGATATGGATGGCTTGTAGTTATTTCTCTTTAAAACTCTACGTACCGCTGATTTGCTCTTGTTTACACTGGAGTGATTCGAAATCATTTTCGTGGATATCATAAGATTTTTTCTCGCTCAATTAAGGACACTTTCAGCGTGATTCGGATGATTTCCCCATTTTTTTGCGGTGGTGAATACCTTCTTCACGTAATTGGCGAGCTGTTTCCATGAATGTCTTGAAGTTTGGTAGTGCTCGGCTTGGTAGTACTCTGCGAGAGTAAATTTCTCTCGCTTTCGGCCCTGAGGAATTCGCTTCATAAAAAGCCTGAACCATATTATTTTTTTCCAAAATTGAATATTCAATTTTCGTTCGAATACGAATTCGTTTCAAAGAATATCGTCGTATTATGTGAATTACCGTTGCTTGGCAACGAAAATTAATTTCCTTAGATTGGTTTCAATTTACATTCCACATCTAAGGGTGTCAACTTTCAAGGTCGGTTGTTCGATTTCATTGGAATCACATTGAATTTTTTTTTGTGGTGTTGTTATAATGCTATGACAGCCCACTTTCAAAATTTTGGCGTTCATAGCCCAACCAGTTTATTTTCGAGCGCTCGTACTACTTACACGAGGGCTATATCATTTCATCACGATGTCTGTATTTTTCGAATTTTGAGCCGAAAATGGTCTCAATCGACGATGTTCGACTCACTGATGACGAATACGTCGGAAAATTCGAGTCTGTCCGTCCGTCCGTCCGGCCGTAAGCACGACAACTCTCGAACGGATCAACCTAGAGACTTGAAATTTTCAGTGTAGGTTCAGATCCCAAATGCCTCGGTTGAGTTCGTTAATGGGCAGAATTCCACCAGGGGTTCCGTAAATATGGCCTTTCAAAATTTTGTTCTCCTGATTACTTCGACACTACAGATTCGATCGAGATGAAACTTAGCACTCAAATGGAGAATGAGGTGTTCAAGCTACATGTGAAATGTGTGATTGTCCAGATCGCATGACCAGAACCATAGAAACCATAGAAAATTGTAACTTTTGAACGGAAACGCCTAGGGACTTGAAATTTTCAGGATAGGTGAGGTTCTGGAATGTCGTGATGACGTTCATCTATGAGCGAAATTATTCTAGGGGTTCCGTAAATATGGTCGTTTGAAATTCAGTTTTCTTGATGATTTCAAAACAACAGATTCGATCGTCACGAAATTTTGTATTTAAATGGAGAATGATATATTCAAGCTACATTTCTCCAGATCACATGAACAGAACCATAGAAACCATAGAAAATTGTAACTTCTGAACGGAAAGGCCTAGGAACTTGAAATTTTCAGGGTGAGTTTGAATCGCGAATATCGCAGTCACGTTCATCAATGAGCAAAATTAGACTAGGGATTCCGTAAATATGGCCGTTCAAAATATTTTTTTCCTGATAGTTCCGAAACTACTGATCGGATTAAAATGAAATTTTGCACCTAGCTGAGGAATAATGTATTCAAACTTCGTGCAAAATTTTGTCCAGATCGCATCACCAAGACCATAGATACCGTAGAAAATTCTAGCGAATTATCGAAAAAAAATTGATCAGCTGAAGCACTGACTTGAAGTCTGGTGTTTCGCCTAAGTTTCAGAATATTTTTGACACCTGTCGAAAATTCCTTCAATTGATTTCTAAAACTGGAAAATGCGAATCCACCTACAAGGTGCATGTACGAGCGCTCAAAAGCTCCTGTCTTCACGGCAGTGCTTTTCGTAATTTTTTTTGATTATGTTAGAGGTCCGAACGAGACATTTGAGTGGCTTTTATTAAAAACCATTTGTTATTTTTCGATTCTGTTTTCATATTTGTAATAGAGATTAATGAAAGTACAATCGTGAAAAATTTCAATAATTTCGGGTGAAATTTTTTTTTCGCTGTAGACATGTGAAAAAAGAGTTGTGTTCGATTTTGGAAAAAATTTTTTCACTGAAATTCTTAGAAAATAGTTTTCATTCAGGAAATGTTATTCGATTCGGCTTAAAAGAAAAAAAAACACGAACATTGCAGGTTTTCCGGCATTTTGAATTTTGTTTTTCAGACTTCTTCAACATTTCTAAATTGAGCACCCAAAAATACTCAGCTGTGACCAGAAAGCGTTACCTCAAAGGTTGTACAAAACTGACCACACTCAGTACAATATTGCACAAAAATGATATCTCGCTTATGCTTCGAAAACGAGGTATATGTGATGGGTCAAAAATGATTGTCCCGGTGTCATCTACACGACCATGTATGTTTTTCCAGTTTATGATGAAACACCCTGTATAGGTAGACATCGACGCCAAAGAAGTAGTACAGAATAGGACTTAATTTCGTATAAATAAATTATTGAGTGGTGTAAATAAATTGTTATCAGTGAACTGTTAATAAATTATTTTGAGAAGAACTTGGACTATATTCATTACAGTGGTATCAGAATTGCGATTTTTCAAATAAATAAGTGCTCGCGTAGTGAATTGCTGGCCTGCGGAAAATAAACTAATCGAACTTTCAACGTAAAACAGACAAAATGAACAGAAAAGTGCGTCTTGTGGAATTGGAAGTCGCAAAAACAGGAACTGAAGGAAAAGGAACTAGAAACCACGGTTAAAAAAGTAGCTCTTCAAGAAAGACTTGCAGAAGGACTTATACAAGAAGGTGAGGACCCCGATACATTTTTATTCGGAGTTCCCGGAGTTGATTTAAGTTCGATAATGGATAAACTCGAGGAAAGTTCTATGAGGTTGAGAGAAGATCTGCAAAAAAAGTTTCAAGAGACTACTAAATCTTTGAAAGAAGATCTGGAAGAGAATTCTATTAAACTGGAAGAAAAGATTCTGGAAAATTCTAGAAACCTGGAGGAACAGCTTAAAAAGAATGCAAAAAGCCTGGAAGAGAAGCTATGTGATGTTCTAGATGAAAGAATAGAGACAGAGATGGATAACATTAGGTAGCATACGAACACAGAGATAGATAGATTCGAGGAAGAAATGGACAAAATGAAGAAAACCATGAGCAAGCTGGAAAAACGAGTTTATGCTGCGCAAACCACAGACATGGTCTATGAGAAATCAATGCCTGGACCTGAAAAAGGGAATGCAGGATTTCAAGGTCAATTCAGAAGCTTTTCATGAAGCCGCCCAAGTTCGACGAAAAAACTCTATGGGCAAATTACCGCCGTCAGTTTGAAGCTGCGGCCGAAGCAAGTGTGTGGTCAAAATTAGGGTATTCGGATTTAAAAAATTTACAGAAGTCTATTGAAAGACATAGCAGATAAAAATCTCAATCAGGGGCATCATTAAAATTCAAATTATTCGGAAAGCTGGATATTGTAAATTCACTTGATCAGAGTCATATGCAAACTATCATAGATCAACTATCTAGTCCTAGTGGTATACCTATACAGGTTTTTTTTAAAATATATGCGCAGGATTTCAGGATGTGATAGCTAGTCCAAAAAAATAAAAAATAAAATTATATTAACTTACCCACTAAAATGCACCAGTTTTTGACGCATAAAAAAAGGTTGACAGTGAGTGAAGACCATGTTTTTCTCGAAAACGGTCGACTTTAGTGCGTATGACCAAAAGTACCTCTTTTGTGTAGAAAACATTGGCAGTTAAAATGGGCGTCTCAAAAACCGTACTTTTTCGATTACCTAGCATAGAAGTTGGGGAGAAAAGCACCCACTACCCTTTCAAAACCTTCACCAATTGAGACAAAAAAAAATCCGCACAAAACATTGCTTATTATGATTAGAAAATGTTTACTGAAGCTGTTTCCTGTACGATAAAAAGTTCTGGTGATATTCGCAAAAACCGATTTTTTTTCAATTTCAACTCGAAAATGGTGCATTTTAGAGGGTAAGTTAATAGAAACTTTTTTTCATATTTTTGGACAAGCTATCACATCCTGAAATCCTGCGCATATATTATGAAACACCCTGTATTTTTTGCTTGGCCTCCTCTGATTGAGATCTCACGAGCCGCCAATGCATGTATACCACTCCCAATTGAAGAATCGTTACCAGAAATCAGGAGAGTCTTTATAAGAATTCGAAGTTCATATTGCACACCCGGTGCGTCTTGCATATCCGGCTACACCGGAGAACGTTATGAAGCGGTTGGCAGTTCAAGCATTCTTGGGTGGACTTCGTGACCAGGAAACTAGACAAGCTTTGACATTAGCCCGACCATCACATCTAGTAGACGCCCTGGCACGCGCGTTGGAGTTCGAGGTAGCAAAGCAGTCCTTTAGAGGTCAAGGCAAAATCCTAATGATTGAGGAAGATTCACAGGAGCCTGCTGAACTGGAAGCTGCCATAAGAAAAGTTAGAGAAGTGCTACCTGAAAAAAGACAGATAAAATGCTGGAATAGTGGGAAAATTGGTCATATGCGTAGCAAATGCATGACGTTTAAGGAATCGACACAGACTTAAGAAAACTAAGAAGGGTCGATGAGTAGGTAAATCTTCGACCTATATCCAGCGAGCCCCAGTCAACGCGGTCCTTCAACGGCAGAATAGAAGTGTCTTCGTAGAAGGTCTAATCAACGACGAGCATGTTGCTGGATACAGATGCAACTAGGACAATTCTGGGACCTTCCTTTGCCAGAACACCGGAACGAATTGAACCGACGACTTGGAAGTTACGCACAGCAACAGGGGAGCCAGCTACTCTATATGGTGAGCTACCGGTTGAACTGGTTTTGGGCAGCACTAAAGTGAAACATCAGGCATTAGTAGCGGACATCGAAGACGATGCGATCATTGGTCATGGGCATCATGAACTCAAGAGGGTTTGAGTTGAATTTCAAGGACGGCATCTTACGTGCCAACGGAGAGGAGCTGGTACTTCATGGGAGAAGTGAAGAGAAGATCTGTGTCGTATTGGCAGTAGCTCGTCAGTTTCGTCTGTGATGCGGAGTGTACAAGGTACAATTAGCCACGCCAAGGACTTACCAACGGAATTGGACAAATTAGTTGCCCTCTGTTCAAATAACCTAGAATCAGATCAACAACTCATATTGAGAGTTGGGGTCAAGAAATACCGAGAAATTTTCGATACCGGGCGAGGAAAAGAGGTCGAACTAATGTGGTTCAGCACAAGATCGATACTGGGGATGCCAGACCGATTCGGCAGGCAGCTAGAAGACTTTCTCTTGCTGAGGAGGAGGAAGCTGACAAAATAGTCAGTGATATGGGGAAAGAAAGGGGTTATCGAACCATCTGACAGTCCTTGGTCCTCTCCTGTCGTATTGGTAAAGAAGAAGGACGGATCGACACGTTTTTGCGTAGACTATCGTCAGCTGAACAACGTCACGAAGAAAGACAGTTACCCTCTCTCGAGAATAGATGATACTCTGGACACGTTGGCTGGTTCCACGATATTCACGACCCTTGATCTAAAGAGTGTCAAGTGGAGCTTGCTAAAGAGGATCGGAAAAATACTGCTTTCACCATCGGCTCTGGATTGTGGCAGTTCACTGTTATGCCGTTCGGAGTTTGTAATGCCCCGGTCACATTCGAAAGATTGATGGAGACGGTGTTGAAAGGCCTTTCGTGGAAGACGTGTCTTGTATATCGCGACGATATAATTGTGGTCGGCAGATCATTCAAGGACCACATGAAGAACCTGGAGAAGGTATTCCTGAGACTAATAAACTCTGGATTGAAACTGAGCCCTAAGAAATGTCATCTGTTCCAAAAAGAAGTACGTTACCTCGGTCCCGTTTTCTATGGAAAAGGAGTAGCAGAGATGACCAGAAGATCAAAGCTGTTATGGAATGGCCCATCCCAAAAGACATTTACCAGCTCCGAAGTTTCCTTGGTTTGTGTACATACATATTATCGTAGATTTGTGCTGGGTTTTGCCAACATCGCTTAACCACTGATCAAGCTCACAGAAAGTCCAACTAAGTTCCAGTGGTCTGAGGAATGCCAAGACTCGTTTAGGAAGCTGAAAGGAGGATCAACGCACCTGTTCTGAGTTATCCTCTACCTAATGACACGGACGCTAGCAACGTGGGACTTGGAGCTGTCCTGTATCAGATACAATAGGGACAGGAGAGGGTCATTGGTTATTTTAGCAAGACGCTTGGCAATCCAGAACGCAATTACTGTGTTACCAGGCGAGAACTGTTAGCTGTCGTTAAGAGAGTGGATCAGTTCTACAAGTATATGTATGGGAAAAGGTTCTTGTTGAGAACTGACCATGCCGATCTCAAATGGCTCTTGCAGTTCAAAAATTCCGAGGGTCAAGTAGCACGATGGATCGAGAGACTTCAAGAGTTTTATTTTGAGATCGAACATCGAGCTGGAACTAGCCATAAGAATGCAGACGCTTTATCGAGGAGACCATACCCAGATGACTGCTCCCATTGCCGACGAGCAGAAGAGAAAGAAGCAACACTTTGTGGAACCAGGGCGGTAGATGACAACTGGAAAGACAGCAATATCCAGAAAGACCAAGAGAAAGATCCCGAACTTGGTTTAGTCATCAGCTGGAAGAAGTGCAATCAAAGACCATCTTGGAAGGAAATTGCAGGTTAATCACCAACCGATAACTCCCACTGGGCCCAATGGAATTCTTTAACTCTGGACAATGAGGTACTGAAGCGTGTATTGGTGTCCGAGAATGGTGAGGAAGACCGACGCCAAATAGTGGTACCGGTGATTCTAAGACAGGAAGTGCTTCGGGAAATCCATGATGGGGTCACCGGAGGACATCTGGCGGTGAAAAAGACCTTGCAGAAAGTGAGGCGACGGTTCTACTGGGCTAGTTGTCGAGATGATATTCAGGACTGGTGCAGAAAATGCGCAGTATGTGCTGCTAGCAGTGGACCTCAAATACGACTCAAGGCCCCATGCGTCAGTACAATGTAGGCAGCCCATTCGAGAGAATCGCTATCGACATCGCCGGTCCGTTTCCCGAATCAGACCACAGAAATGAATACATCCTGGTGGCTATGGATTATTTAAGTAAGTGAGGGGGCCGAAGCCGATGCCCTACCCAACCAGGAAGCTATCACCATCGCCGAAGTTTTGCTGAAACAGTGGATATGTCGATTCGGTATTCCATTAGAGCTGCACTCAGACCAAGACAGGTATTTTGAATCCCAAGTGTTTCGAGAAATGTGTTAACTGCTGAACATCAAAAAAACAAGGACCACGGCACTCCCACCGGAGTCCAATGGAATGGTCGAATGGACAGAACAATCAACCGATACTTGTCCAAGGTTGTCTCTGACCATCAAAGAGTATCTCCATTTGTTCCTGATGGCCTATCGATCAGCAATACATGAATCAACTGGCCAAACCCCTGCTAGTATCGTAATGGGCCGAGAACTGCGACTCCCATGTGACCTGCGGTTTGGGATACCACCGGGAGAAGACACTGCGGGATAGGACTGTCAGCAACTTGAGACATAGAATGGACGATATCTACGAGCAAGTCCTGTTAAACATCCAGAACGCCAGCGATTGAATGAAACAGACGTACGACATAAAGGCCGACGCTGGAGGGTATCAGGATGCTGACCTGGTTTGGCTGCACAACCCCAAACGTTGTCGTGGACTATTGCCAAAGTTGCAGAAATCTTGGGAAGGTCCGTATAAAATCATGACAAGGACAAACGACCTTATCTACCGAATCCACAAGCCACCCCGAGGGAAACCAAGTGTCGTCCACTTTAATAGATTGGCCCCTTACGCTGAAAATCAGGCCCCAGTTCGCACCGTCAAACCACCAGTGTATGAGATGACATACCAGAGGTTTATGTTCTTGTATTCAAGCGGACTGAAAGTACTACATGGTGTAACTAGGGATGAGCCACGAGACCTTTTCAAGGTGCCTGATTATTACGCACTAGCACACTGCGTGGCAGAAGATCTACGAATATCCAGGGACATTGCTGTTGTGTTCTCCAAGAAATTTGGTCAACTCCAAACACTGTGAGATCAGAATCCAGAAGTTGATAGGGTTCTGCAGTTGAAAATAGGGCCAAAGAAACTTTTTCTACCTAGTTACCAAGAAGTACTCCCATGGTGAACCGTCTTAGGAGGATGTCTGGAAGAGTCTCACCAAGGTAAGGGACACTATGGTGGACCAGAATCTGGCGAATCTAGCAATTTCGAAATTGTCCTGTGGCGTAGAGATTTCGGTTTGCTGTAATCATTTTCCACGACCAAACATAAAGACCGTGGAGTGAAATTTCCATCAAACTTCACGATGCAGATTGGGGGAATCATGCAGGTATCGTCACACTCCGAGGATGACATTTCGGGACGAAATGCCTTCAAGAAGAGGACAATGTAACGAACTAAGGCCGGACCTGTCGTCTCACTCGGGCGTCGGCGTCAGGGCAGAGCAAGACGCGGTGGTTCTAGAGGAATCGAGAAAGAGGCCTTCTCCAATATACTGGAAAGCTCCAGAAATATAGCGGTATACATAGGTGGACATCGACGCCAAAGAAGTAGTATAGAATAGGACTTAATTGTTTCTAGATAAGTTATTGAGTGGTGTGAATAAATTAGTATTAGTGAACTGTAAATAAATTATTCTAAGAAGAACTTGGAATATATTTATTACATTATCAAGAAAACTAAATTTCAAATGACCATATTTACGGAACCCCTAGTCTAATTTTGCTCATAAAAAAACGTGACCACGAGATCCACACCTATCCTGAGAATTTCAAGTCCCTTGGCCTTTCCGCTCGAAATTTTTGAATTTCTATGGTTTATATAGTTCTAGTCATGCGATCTGGACAAACTTCTGCATGTAACTTGAACACGACATTCTCCATTTCAGTGCAAAATTTTATCTCGAATCTATAGTTTCGAAGTAATCAGAAAAACAAAATTTCGAACGGCCATATTTACCCCCTGATGGAATTTTGCTCATTAACGAACTTAGCCGCGGCATTTTGGAACTGAACCCACACTGAAAATTTCAAGTCTCTAGAATCTGGGTTGTTTCGTTCGAGAGTTATTGTGCCTACGAATGGCCGGACGGAAGGACATACCCGAATCTTTCGACGGGTTCGTCATCAGTGAGTCGAACCTTGTCGATTGAGACCATTTTCGGCTCAAAAGTCGAAAAATATCTTCGTGAAGAAATGATATAGCCCTGGTGTAAGTAGGACGAGCGCTCAAAACCAATTTTCTATAGATAAGAGAACATTGACTGGAAATGGCTACTATCAATTCTTGCGAGAGATTCTGCGCGATCTTATAGAAGATAATCCTTTGAGCCAGTTTCAAGAAATTTGCTACGAGCATGATGGCTGTCCTGCCCACATAGTCAGAAGTGTGAGACAGTATCTCGACTCCGCAAATTCCCTTCGCCGATAGATTGGTCAATTACAACCGGTCCCCCGGCCTCCCCGTTTTCCAGATCTCACACCTCGGATTTTTGGGGACATATGAACAGTCTGGTCTATGACAAACGAGCTTTGGTGAACTCAAAAAAACTGATTCAATGAATTAAATCAGCTGCTGAGAAAATTCGCCGAAACCCAGGAATGATTGGTTCAGAGGTGGATAGTGTGGTGAAAAGCAATATTTTTCGGATTGGAGCATTGCCTTAATTATTATATTCATTTTTTCTGATAGATGCTATTTAAAATGTGATGTTATTAACTTACAGGCCTGTTGCTCTCAAACTAAAAAGAAATAAGAACTTATTGGCTCCAAGTTTCAAAACCTACATAAAAAATGGCGACATCGATGCAGAAGTACTCAGTAGTTACTCTAAGAATTGTCACTACCTACACAAAGACGATAGTTCAGTTGCAGCCATCAGCATATGTCAACCCCAATCAGTTGTGAGTTGATGCAGAGCTTAAAACCGTTCACAAAACATTTCTGCTGAGTTCATTTTATACCAAATTTTCTGTTATTTCAGCAAGGAATCATCATCTCAAACAATGAAACCTTTGAAATCCACCCTCTAACTGAACGATTACAACGCCTAGTGAAACTTCGAGAACCCCTTCTCGCCTCAATTAATAATTTCGATTTCAATGAAAAAAGTCCGCATTTCATCAAGAGAGCGACGATTCCTTCATCAGCCGATCTTGATGACTTATTTCCAGTAGCAGGAAATGTCTGGAATTCGAATGATCAGTTGATAGACAGAGATAACTCAGATGAGCTGATTTTTGATTTCCATGCGAAAGAAGCGGTTAATACAAGACCAGTAGGAGGGTTAACGCTAGAAGTGGCGATGTTCTTCGATGAAACTGCGTATAAAATGTTTGCTCCTTTCATGGACAACGATAATAACAAGTTGCAAGATATGCTTTTGGCATACCTTAACGGTGTAAGTACCCAAACTAAAAATCACGATTATGTCCAATTTAATTTCGGACGGAGCACTACGCACTACTTTTTATTTAGGTACATACATTTATAATTAAATTCTGTTTTTCTTCACGATAGAAAGACTTTCTGAAGTAAATTCCGTTCATCAGTAGGTATCCGTTCGAGACTTGAAGATATGGCATAATCTTACTGAAATCAAAATAAGTTCTCGAGTTATCAATGGTAAAGTTCCGAAAGAATCTTTTGCAACGCTGAAATATTTTTCATCATGACATACAACCATCGCAGAAATTTTGCAAGATTTGTTCACAAAATCAGAGCTTTTGATGCTTTCCTAGCAGTTGTCTCAACATGCTCTTTCTAGAATAGTTTACTATTTGAAGTGATTCCCAGATCAGATGTGGACGGATATCATAGTTAGAAGTTTACTTTTCTTAGGGAATGGTATTGGTGTGGTTTTTGTTGTGATGCTTAACCCTACTGATAAAAATCCTGGCTCCATGATAATTCGGGAGCTCCCTTATATTAGGTCAGCGGGGTATGTATTTCTAGAAGTAGAAAAGACCTTCCGTTTCAAAAATCAAAAACGACATTTGTTTGGATAAACAGATAAAAAATTACAATAAGGCCTATTACAGTACATATAGTGAATTAATTATAAAACTTTTTTACAAGGTCCAAGCTCTTTACCATCAACCAAGTCTAGGCATACCTCTGGAAATCAATCTGGTAAGACTTGATATAATGAAAAAACAACCTTCCAAAATGTACCATCATAACGGAGAAAGATCTAAACTTCTTGATTCATTTTGTGAATACCAAAGTAGTCTGAATCCAAATTCTGACTCAGACCCAGATCACTGGGATATGGCCCTTTACATATCAGGGTAAATCTTGATCATACATAAATTGGCATATTATATTTCACTAACTTTTTATTGCAGATTGGATTTTTATGCCATGGAAAATGGAAAAAAGAGCGGAGCAACAATGGGTCTTGCAACTGTTGGGGGAGTTTGTCACCAACAATATGCTTGTATAATTGCTGAACTTGGAACTACAAATGCTTTTGGAAAACCATATCCCAGTGCAGGCTTTACCAGTGTTTATATTTTAGCCCATGAGATAGGACATAAGTAAGAATACTTAATTGATCGATTCAAAATGAATGTATGCTTGAACACAAAGTAATCACTTCGAAAATTGGCGAATATTTCTATTGTTTCATGATTCAGATGGTGTTTTGATCTCACATATTAGAGAGTGAGCTTTCTCTTTCATGATGGTATATCAATAGCTCTTTGGCTCCCCAATGAATATCTGGCTTAGCTTATATGGTCTTGTTGATATTGGTTCTATTTTTGTCATTTCATACAGTAGTAGGTTAGGAGGCATATGCGCAGGGTTATTCTCGATGCCAGAGTTTTCATAAGTTACTCACCTAAAATGTCTGGCTCGTATGATGACTTTTTTCTTCTGTAGGGGAGAGCGGGGTTGAAAGTGCCGATTTTTACAAATCCTCATATGATTCAGATAAAACAAGGACTATATCTGGAAGTAGTGGTTCATCCTTAGCCAAATTTAGTCCATAATACGAATTTACCTACAGATTTTGCACATTTTTGATAGTTTTCGAGAAAAAATGATTTTTTTATACAGCGGCGACAAGGCACAACCAACCCCACTTTGGGGCAAGTTGTGCCGTAGCTGGGGTAGGTTGTGCCGTTGATAATGCTAGGTATTTCACATGAATGGAAATCAATTTAGAATTTGAAAGATGTCAATTTCATAATAATATATTTATGCCAAGATGATGGAATGTTTTGTACATTAAACTTCACGGCACACTGGCACGCAAGTTGTCGTACTTCTTTCGGTAGAAGACCGAAGTAAATAGAAGCGCTTTTTAAGATGTACTTCGACAGTAGTGCATTGTTCCTCATTAAACACTAGTCTTGGTTTGTATACAACCACAGGAGTAACAACACTTTTAATTTTTTTTACATAGCGTTGTACTGTTGTGTGACGAATTTACAATTCACGTGCAACTGTTTTTAATTTGAGTCCATCCTTGATGACTGCATCGGCAGCCCTTTGTTAAAGAACCTGACTTGTAGTTTCCCTTTGTGTTTTTCGCTTGTACGTCCTCATTCTGCCAAACAAAAAATAATGGAACCATATAGGCTACTTAGGGGTTGGTTGTGCCGCGGCACAACCAGCCCCAAATGAACGGCACATTTTACCCCGTTTATGAGAGTGTGATATTTTGTCTCACATATAAAAATCACTGTACTCAAATCTTTGAAATTATATTGCATAACAAACTACGATAAGTAACACACATTTCACTAAAACTTTTATATTGAAAGCACATAACATGCTAGCTTGAGACCAAAAAGTATCGAAACGGAAATATTTACTGATGTGCAGCTACAGGAACTTCACATGAGTCACATGTAATTCTACTCGGTCCACTTCGCTGACGCAACTGAGATGGCAGCCACGTGTGCCCGATGGTTAGGCAATACGCGATACAATACGATCTTTTATCAATCTATTTCTGATTTCGAGATATTAGCATCGGCACAATTTACCCCCGGCACTTTCAGCCCCGCTCTCCCCTACTTGTGCTCTTGAACTTCAGCTGGTTGTCTTTGCGCAGGTTTAAGATCTAATTATGTTGTTGCCGATTTCAATATTTGAAGGATTTTTAACAGACTGAAGTACCTAATATAACGCGCATCCCCAGCAGAGCCGGGACTGCCGGTTTTATGAACAAAGAGTAGGTTTGATATAAACGAGGAACGACGCTGGAAGAAAGGGAACAGTCGACACGAAAACATATACTGATTAAGTAGGTACTCTCAGTAGCGGTTAAATAATACGTAGTCGTACCAAAAATAATGATCGTTAAATAATTCGCGGTATCTGATTGTTTTAGTGTTTCCCCTGAAAGATAGTCTGGAAAAGCCAGATAAATTGGTGATCCCTGACAAAAAATACTAAAAAACTTATCTAATGGGGCCCACACACACTGAAACATATTGCGATGCAAGCATCGACTCTGATGTTTCATGATACAAGTTTCAGTGTGTGTGGTTCTGAATCACGTATCTGGTATCAGCTGCGGCTTCAACCGATGCAGAGTTTGGAATCCCATTCGGGTCAGCGAGCGACGAGGCAAACTCCATGATACTGATGTAAGTTTCAGTGTGTATGGGGATATATCGCATCGATGCGAAGACGAGAGACGATATTGTTAAGGTTACTATAATTATTTTGCCAACCATTGCTATTTGTTGTGGTTACTATGGATTTGGATGATGTTAACAATAGTAATTTACGTAACAAGTCCGGAAAATACTGTTTTTGGACTTGTTGCGTACACTATTTTTTCGGCAACCGTGTAGAATAACAAATCAATGAGACAAATTTCTTTATTGCGATAAAACACTCCGAACTCAAATATCAAAATGGCAACTAATTTCATGTTGGTATTTCGTTGCTATGATCAATTGTATTCATCGAAATCAGACCAACCAAGATTTTCATATAGCCAATGATAACAACGTAATAGGTGTCAGTCGTAATTTCGTTGCTACGGGAAACGTACTTTCCGGCCTAGTCCGGAAAATGTTACTTTCTCAAAGGAAAAGCGTCTGGGAAGTGAGTACTTCCCGGACGGTTGCCGAAAATAGTAATTTACGTAACAAGTCCGGAGAATACTGTTTTTTTGGACGAGTAGACAAAATTCTAGGACAAGCGTTAGCGAGTCCTGGAAGTCTGCGAGTCCAAAAAAACTGTTTTTGGACGTGTTGCGTACACTATTTTTTCGGCAACCGTGTAGAATAACAAATCAATGAGACACATTTTTTTTTTCCGATAAATGCGACCAAAAACACTCCAAACTTTCAAAAATCAAAATGGCAACTTATTTCATGTTGGTATTTCGTTGCTATGGTAATGATCAATTGTATTTATCGAAATCAGACCCACCTAGCCAATGACAAAAACGTAATAGGTGTCAGTCGTAATTTCGTTGCTACAGAAAACGTACTTTCCGGACTAGGCCGGGAAATGTTACTTTCTCAAAGGAAAAGCGTCTGGGAAGTGAGCACTTCCCGGACGGTTCTCGAAAAATACATATTTTTGAGCGCTCGTACTACTTACACGAGGGCTATATCATTTCGTCACAATGTCTGTATTTTTCGAATTTTGAGCCGATAGTGGTCTCAATCGAATAGGTTCGACTCACTGATGACGAATCCGTCGGAAAATTCGAGTCTGTCCGTCCGGCCGTCCGTCTGGCCGTAAGCACGATAACTCTCGAATGGAACAACCTAGAGACTTGAAGTTTTCAGTGTATGTTCAGATCCCAAATGCCTCGGTTGAGTTCGTTAATGGGCAGAATTCCATCTGGGGTTCCGTGAATATGGCTGTTCAAAATTTTGTTCTCCTAATCACTTCGAAACTGCACATTCGATCGAAATGAAATTTTGCACTCAAATGTAGAATGAGGTGTTCAAGCTACATGTGAAGTTTTGTCCAGATCGCATGACCAGAACCATAGAAACCATAGAAAATTGTAACTTTCGAACGGAAACGCCTAGCGATTTGAAATTTTCAGGATAGGTGTGGATCTCGAATGTCATGATGACGTTTATCTATGAGCAAAATTATACTAGGGGTTCCGTGAATATGGTCGTTTGAAATTTAGTTCTCTTGATAATTTCAAAACTACAAATTCGATCGTGACGAAATTTTGTACATTAATGGAGAATGATATATTCAAGCTACATTTTTCCAGATCGCATGACCAGAATCATAGAAACCATAGAAAATCATAACTTTCGAACGGAAAAGCCTAGGGACTTGAAATTTTCAGGATAGGTGTGGATATGAAATTTCGCGTTTACGTTCATTAATGAGCAAAATTATACCAGGGGTTCCGTGAATACGGTCGTTTGAAATTCAGTTTTCTCGATAATTTCGAAAGTTCGGATTCGAGCGAGACAAAATTTTGTATTTTAATGGATAATGATATTTTTAAGCTATCACGTTCATCAATGAGCAAAAGTAGACTAGGCTTTCCGTAAATATGGCCGTTCAAAATATTTTTTTCCTGATCATTTCGAAACTGCTGATTGGATTCGAATGAAATTTCGCACATAGCTGAAGAATAATGTATTCAAACTACGTGCCAAATTTTGTCCAGATCGCATTACCAAGACCATAGACACCATAGAGAATTCTAGCAAATTATCGAAAAAAATTGGTCAGCTAAAGCACTGACGTGAAGTCTGGAGTTTCGCCTTAGTTTGAGAATTTTTTGACAGCTGTCAAAACATTTTTCATTTTGTTTCTGAAACTGGAAAATGCGAATCTACCTACAAGGTGGATCGAGAATACAAAATTTCAAACGACCGTATTTACGGAACCCCTAGTATAATTCTGCTCATTGATAAACTTGAACGCCATATTTCAGATCTACACCTATCCTGAAAATTTCAAGTCCCTAGGCCTTTCCGTTCGAAAGTTATGATTTTTTTCTATGGTTCTGGTCATGCGATCTAGAGAAATGTAGCTTAAATATATCATTCTCCATTGGAATACAAAATTTCTTCACGATCGAATCTATAGTTTTGAAATTATCAAGAGAACTAACTTTCAAACGACCATATAATTTTGCTCATAGATAAACGTGATCACGAAATTCGAGATCCACACCCATCCTGAAAATTTCAAGTCCCTAGGCGTGTCCGTTCAAAAGTTACAATTTTCTATGGTTTATATGGTTCTAGTTATGCGATCTGGATCACATGTAACTTGAACACCTCATTTTCCATTTGAGTGCAAAATTTCATCTCGATCGAATCTGTAGTTTCCAAGTCATTAAGAGAACAAAATTTTGAACGGCCATATTTACGGAACTTCTGGTGGAATTCTGCCCATTAACAAACTTAACCGCGGCATTTTGAAACTAAACCCAAACTGAAAATTTCATGTCTCTAGGTTGTTCCGTTCAGCCGGACGGACAGACTCGAATTTTTCGACGGATTCGTCATCAGTGAGTCGAACATAGTCGATTGAGATCATTTTCGGCTCAAAATTCGAAAAATGCAGACATCGTGACGAAATGATATAGCCCTCGTGTAAGTTGTACGAGCGCTCAAAAAACGTGCAAACATGACCAAAACCAGCCGAACGCTCGATTGCAGTCAAGTAGTGGGGGTATTAATGAAAAGATTCGCGCCCTGCCGCAGTGCATTTTTATTATAGAACGGAATTCTCCGCGTCTGCCGGCTACCACCACTATTCGTCCCCGATGGAGCACTTGGCCGATGTTTCCACGTATGCTCTACATATTTTGCAACGAAAAATCAAGATTTAAGTTCTGTAGTACTATACTTCTTCTTCCAAAATCCGTTTTGTAAATCAAAATCGGACAACTTCCGACGCATCCAGCCCATCCGGAAAATGGGGCCTAAAATAATTAAAATCGCAGTGTCACAGGAACTATTGATACGACAACGTCCTGGTTCTGCACAAACAAAGTACCTATCAACCACAACTTTCACCCGGAAAACCAGCGCTACAACTTCGAAAATGGCCGAGTTATGAATTCTTGAAAAAACGCTGATTTTCACGGTTTTTCCGGCTTTTCTACGGTAATAATGACCCGATTGAGTTGCACTCATTTTTTTCGTCTTTTTATTCTCCACAATTCTTTTGTTAAAAGTGTCAGCATCGCTTCATTGGTTCAGATTTTACAAGCAAAAAAGGACGAAAAGCACTGACGTGAAGTCAGGAGCTGTTGAGCGCTCGTTCATCCATCTTGTAAGTAGATTCGCATTTTCCAGTTTGAGAAATCAATTGGAAAGATTTTGACAGCTGTCAAAGAAAATTTCAAACTAAGGCGAAAGTCCAGACCTTGTATATACCCCCACTACTTGACTGCAATCGAGCATTCGGCTGATTTTGGTCATGTTTGCATGCTTTTTTCACCTATTTTGAAGCATTTTAACGAAAAATCAAGATTGCCTTTCTGTAGTGTTATACTTCTTCTTTCAAAATCCGTTTTGTAAATTCAAATCGGACCATTTCCGACGCATCCAGCTCTTCCGGAAAATAGTGCCTTAAATAATTCAAATTGCAATTACGCAAAAACTATTTATCGGACAACGTCTGGGTTATGCACACCCAAAGTATCTATTAACCACTACTTTCATTTGGAAAGCCAGCGCTACAACTTCGAAATTGGCCGAGTTATGGGGATTAGAAAAATACTGATTTTCACGGTTTTTCCGGCTTTCCTCCGGTAATGATGACCCGATTGAGTTGCACTAGCACTCATTTTTTTTATTTTTTCATTCTCTACAATTCGTCTGTTGAAAGTATTAGCACCGCTCCATTGGTTCAGATTTTACAAGCCAAAAACTAAAAAAACACCGTTTTTCTTGGTGTTTCTTCGCAATTACAAGAAAAGTAATGATATTTGCGAGTCGAAAACATATCACTGAACATCCACGGACCACCCCACGTAACTTCCCACTCGCGGTTTTCTTCTACGATTTTTGTCACAGAATGACCCTTTTTCTGCTCTATTGCCTGGCCTACTAGGCAAATTTCGCCAATAACGAACTCAACCGCGGCATTCGAGATAAGAACCTACCCTGAAAATTTCAACTTTCTAGGATGTTCCATTCGAGAGTTATCGTGTATATGGACGGACGGCCGGACGGACAGACTCAAATTTTTCGACGGATTCGTCATCAGTGAGTCGAACATAGTCGATTGAGACCACTTTCGGCTCAAAATTCAAAAAATACAGACATCGTGACGAAATGATATAGCCCTCGTGTAAGAAGTATGAGCGCTCAAAAACTAAAAAAACACCGTTTTTGTGGTGTTTTTTCGAAAATAAAAGAAAAGTAATCATATTTGCGAGTCGAAAACCCAACGTACCCCCACACTCGCGGTCTTCTTCTACGATTTTTGTCACAGAATGACCCTTTATCTGCTCTATTGCCTGGTCTAAAACTGTACATATGAATAATTTCATGTTCTAATTTTAAGATATTTCAAGAAGAAGAAACGGGCTTTCCGACGGTACCCGAAAAGTTTCCCAATTTCGAATTCCAAACGTACGAAAATAGCGAACATTATTATGTTTGTCAATAGCGCCCCATACACCATTGGAATATCTGTCATAACTGATACGTGGCGAGCCTAATTCGTTCATATATATCATTGCGTTAATGGTATCAAATCCGTTCGTCATTGGTGTAAAATCTCACATCTGGATCTATCGAATCAAATCTCTATGTATCAGAACTGTACGGATAATCCGCCCGTGTATAGGTGCCCTATATGCTACTCAACTGCATTAGATGAAATACTTTCTATCGTAGCGGACAAAATTGTACCAAGAGTAGTGGTTTAGAAAAAAAATCTGAGTTCGTAAAATGAGTCAAGGCAATAAAACGCGCACGCCCCAGCAGAGCCGGGACTGCCGGTAACATAAACAAGGAGTAAGTTTGATATAAACCAGGAAGAAAAGGAACATAAAGAAAACGTATACTGATTTATTTGGTACTCTCAGTAGCGGTTAAATAATGTCGGTCGTACCAAAAAAAAAATAATCAATGAATAATTCCTGGTAGGTATCTGATTGTTTTATTGTTTCCCCTAAAAGATAGTCTGGCAAAGCCAGATACAGATTCTTCCTGATTTTGTGCTTGAAATTCGCAGATTTGAATTATTTGGATTGGGTTGTATTCTTCATTTTCTCATCCAATATAATGTCATAAGTATATAACCGGGACCAGGACCGAGAACATCAGAGTGATGACAAGGAATGAATTATGCTTTCAAAAACCAGAAGTTGTTCAGCCGAGGATAGGTTGAATGTTGATAGTATGTGTGGGGTGGTGTAAAGTATTCCATGTTCTACGTGTGGAGAAATCTACATTGGACAGACATCTCAACAGTTGAGAAAGAGAATCACACAACACAGGAGTGATATAAAGAACCCCAGAAAGAGTTGTGCCCTCGCGGAACATGTGAGTAGTAGAGATCACCAGATGGACTACGGTTCAGCGAAAGTGTTAGAATGTGAGAATAATTTTCATTCCTGGAGATGTACCACATCAAGAGTCATCACAATTCTATGAATTACAGAAAGGACATCGAGAAAATCAGTAACATTTATTCGAATTTGCTGAATTTTGACCAGTTATCCAGTGAGAGGGGATTGGTCAGGCCACAAAATAATGGAAGCTTTGTCGTTTCAACGGTCGGTGGGACAGCCAACACCTGATTGTTTTCGGTGATTGTAACTTTAGTAACCAATGACTCCAATGAGATTTGTTTTCTGTGATTTTAACCTATGAAATTTGTTGTAAAGCGTCGCATTGTCCTATTTTTTTTTAATGTTTTCAAATTGTCGAAAAAGATCAGCATATAAATTTGTTTATTGTGTTTTCGGGTGGATTGAACACCTGACCATTTGTCGTTGCCTTCAGTACTCTTTGTTGTTCCTTATTCAAGTTGTTATTTTTAATACTTGTAACCTCTATTTTCCGGTGAGTTTTCAGCCCTGTAAAAGGTGGATGTTTTTTTCATGTTTGATGTTTTTCATTGTAGAGTCCTGAAGAAGGTCGATCCCAACTCGGACCGAAACGTTGACGTATGGAATAAAAGAGAAGATCATTGATTAGTCAAGTTATCTATCCCATAACCCCTTATTTCTTGTTGGTGTAATATTTTGGGAGTTAAATCGAGTCGAGTATATATATATAATTACGTTTTTGGAGCGAAAGCCGATCTTTTAAAAATAAAAGATTTATTTACGACGGAAGATTATCCTATTCTAACAATAAGCTAGGAAGACATACACTTAATTATTTGAATTATTCATTCCTCTGGAGAGGTATTTATAACATATCTTATCTGTAAATGAATAACACGCGACAAACAACACCCACGTCATCTACACAGTGGTGTGATCTTAATGCTTAGTAATCAAAATGTAACATGTTCATATTCAAATGGAATGCAATACAGATAAGCAATTCATCTGAGGTATACAGGGTTGGCATTATGTAATTCCTCCCCACCTTGAATAAAGGTATCACCTGTAGTAGGTGTAGCTTTACAAAAAATATCTTTTCTTAAATATTTCAAAATAAAATAAGTAATTATCAATAAAATGATTATTATAACAATAAGCAAAAATATAAATCTTGAAGGCTGGAGATTCCATTGGTCCAGGTCTTCTATCTTGATATCCGGGATGTCTTCATCTTTCCGGGATTCTTCATTTGTGGAATTTGGGTTGAATAAAGTTATCTTGGGTAGAATCACGTATTTTTCTTCATTAAATGTAGTAGTTGGGACGATTTCTTTTCTCGTGTTGCTCACAGCACATTTGGTTCGTAGAATTGTCATAGGAGGCACAAAATAATGTCTTGTTTGCTGAAGACATTTTTCTAAAACATTTTTGTTTTCGATGGATAGGATATTTCCATCTTCTAATAATTTTAAATCTGGAGAAAGTACCGTTGTCGTTCTTGGACAGTTTTCGGTGTGGTTTTTCAAAATATTTCGAAGGCATGCTGGTGATTCAGCTAAGGTGTCTTGATCGCAGAGATAATCATCCTCCACTGGATGGCAAAATTTCGTTGACCATTTCAGGGTTTCTTCTTGTGAGAGTAAATAAGGATCGGTATATGGAAGGGATAAATTGTTTTGCGGTAGATAGTAAAACTTGTATAAATCATAACTTTCTTCGTATACCGTTGGGATTGATATTAAAAATAGTAATGCTTTCTTTTTGAAAATTACTTTCGTATGACATATCTGATAATAATCTTTCAGATGATGTAAAGGTATTATCGTCACATTTTTTATTAATTCAAGGAATTTTGAATAAGGTAAAATGGATTCATGTAAAAGATGTAATCTTGCAAAACTCACTGCAGTTGCAATTTCATCTAGAATATTCTTGATATCTTTAAGTTCAAATGTCAGGAGATGCATGTATTGAATTTCTTGTATTGCTGGTATAACTTGAAGCAATTTAAGGTTTTCTGACATTTTCTGAAATTTTTCAATATACTTATTTTTAAGGTCATTTACGACTGTTGCGATCTGTTTTTGATTTTTTATCAAAACTTTTCATCAGAAAAACGAAAGAGTTTTTATATTGTTCTCGTTATCAGAATCTAACGTTCTGAATAAAATCTTTGATATTTTTCCTCCTTAGTTAATTGGTCCTCTTTTAATATTATTAATTGAATATGTTCATTAAAAACTTCTCCCATTTTTTATATCATTTGTGTGCTTTTTAAAATTTAATGTGCGAGCAAAATTAGATTTTGACTTTATTTATTTATTTTCGATAATTCGAAATTAATTCTCATATTCATTTAATTCAATTGGTACATATTAGTACATATCGTCCTTTATTGGAATGACATCCAATCATAACATGATAATTATTTTTAAGGGTTCTTTGCATTTGAGTTGGGATTATAATTCGTAAAATAATGAATTTCAATTTTATGGATTTTACAAAAATCTTGGATTACGCCATTTTTAAATTCTAATCCATTGTCACAAGTTATTTTATTGGGAATGCCGTAATGGCTAAAATACATCAATAATTTATCTACGTTTTCAATTTGAAGAGTAATATGTGACGTAGGTTTTCCTATCGTAATTCATAATACATTACTTTCGATTGTTATTTGAGACGTAAGCTTTTCCTAACGTGATTCGTAATACATTCTCAAACAATCGCGTTATTGAGCAGGGCTGGCTCTAGTGACATTATAATCATGGGATTGAAATTGAGAATTGAAGAGTCAATTCTTGAAATATGAACATTACAAAACTTGGAACTGTTCGAACTTGGAAACTTGAAACATGGAACTCTGAACAAGATGTTCCGACAATAATATTTTCATTTTAAATTAATTAAATTCTCTCGTAATCAATCGAGTTTATCTTGTATCAGTTTGATCAGTGGGTTCTAAATTCATTTTCCATATTTAAGGAATATAGTGTATGAAGTAACATTGTTTAAAACATGTCTCAAGGAAAACACCATAATCTTTCTAATACTTTCGTTATTGCGAAGCGAATAATAATGATGATTATCAATAATGTGAAACAAGGGTTTCAAACACCGTTGTTCAAAGAATGTCTGAAGGAGAATACATTAATCCTTCAAATTTTTTCTGTTACTAACAAGCAAATGATTGAGATTTATCTCAAATGATATTTTAATCTTTATGAAATCAAAACTGTTTAATGTAAAATACTTATAATCTGAATAAAAACTATATGTTTACCTGAGGGTGATCAAAAGATTCGTTTTTGAATCTATAACATAATTAAATATTCTTCCCTTTTTTCCGTACTTTATAATAAGGAATAATTTTGGAAATTATTTTCGAAGAGGGTGACTTTAACCGTTTCTTCGTATATGGGATTTTAAATATAGGATCATTATCATTACGCTGGACAGTGAAATATTCTGTCTCATTTGAATTTATTTTTATTCCATCGTTTGAATTTAACCATTTCAAACATGCTTCATATTTTTCCTTATTAATTTGATTTTTAATCGACGATGAATCTTTTTCGATTCTATTTATTTCAATATTTTTATAATTATTTATATTTGAATCATTTTCGATTCTTTTCATTTCCGTATTTCCGTAATAATATGCATCTGTGGCATTACTGGCATTTGTCGCCATTGAATCATTTTCGATTCTATTTATTTCAATATTTTTATAATTATTTATATTTTAATCATTTTCGATTCTATTCATTTCCGTATTTTTGTAATAGTATGCACCTGTGGCATTACTGGCATTTGTCGCCATTGAATCATTTTTGATTCTATTCGTATTTGCGAATTTATGTATTTTTAACATCTGATCATTATCGATCCTATTCGTCCTTGCGAATTTATTTATTTTTAACATTGGATCATTATCAAATTCATTAGTATTTCCTCCGATTCGGTAAGGAATATACAATTATCTTTATATTAGATTCCGCAAAAATATATTTTATCATATTTGAAATAATATGCCAGTCTAATTTATCTAGACCGCATGCAATTCTGGGTAAAGCTAAGTATTTGTCATTATTATATTGACACAATTCTTTGAGATATAATATTGATTGAAAAACGGTTTCGTATTCCGGTTTATGAAAATACGAATCTTTCGTGATTAAATAATAAATGTTTCGATCATTTATTTGGATCATTGCTACTTCTCCTAGTAGCTTATTTTGAGATTTTAAATTATCTATTTGACCAAATTTATTTTTAAATTGGAGTGCTATTCCTCCATCCATGTGAAAGTCACGGGAAACGCAATGTGCTAACGCATAATTCTTTGGGGCTTTAAATAAATCACCTTTTTTTTCAATTATCTTAGGGGAATCTTTAATATTTTTCAATTCATAATTTTTTTCAAAATCCTTATAAGTCAATTTATTATCTAACTCTATTATAATTCGGCTGAGAGCATCAGCATTATTAGTTGAACCTTTTTTATAACGAATTTCATAATCAAATTCTTCTAGTTTTATCCGCCAGCGCATAAGGCGGGAATTCGGTTCTTTTAATGAAAATAACCATATTAAGGGTTTGTGATCCGTATAAATAGTAAATCTCTTCCCATAGAGATAGGGGCGGAAATTTTTGCACGACCAGATCACAGCCAGTAACTCCTTCTCTATTGTGGAATAACGAGTCTCAGCTGGGTTAAGGGTTCTACTTGCAAATGCTATAGGAAGGTCGTTCGGAACTTCACCTTGAGATAAAACAGAGCCTATCGCGAAACCTGACGCATCAGTTGTGAGAACGAATGGCTTATCGAAATCGGGGTATCTCAATACAGGGTGATTCAATAAATTTCTTTTACATATTTCGAACGCTTCGATATATTTCGGATCATCAATATTAATTTTGGAATCTTTCTTCAAACATGAAGTTAATGGTTTCGTTATCTTGGCGAAATTAGGGATACATTTTTTATAATATCCTACGAGTCTAAGAAATGATTTTATTTCTTTAGGATTCTTAGGAATTGGAAATTCAGCAATTGCTTTCAATATTTTTGAATTAGGTACGATTCCTTCAGGAATATTATTATCACATGTGTTAATTTCATTTTCAAAGGAACATTCATTTAATTGAATTTTCAGATTATCCGCTTTAAATGCTTCTAAAATATTTCGGATATCTGCTAAGTGTTGGTTGATCGTATCAATTTTATGTTTTATTATATTTGAAAACTCAGGATCCATTTGGATATTTTGGAGTTTCTGACATACTTGCTGATAATAGAAAGGGATTTGACAATAATTATTATTCAATAATTGATTTTTAAAATCTAAATTAAGTCCATATTTATTCAAAAAATCTGCTCCTATAAGACCATCATAATTCTTATGGAACTTGTATACGACAAAGGGATGAAAATCATCAATTTGAAATTCTGGGAATAAGGGTATTAAAACTTTTTCATTTGCAGTTTGCTTTTTGAAACATGCAGTTAGTGTCGTAGATTCATTAAAAACATTTTTAGGAAAATTATTATACGCGAATTTTGGATCAATAAGACACACTGAACATCCACTATCAATTAAAAGTTTACATTTAGGATTTTGGAATTGGATATAGGGGAGTTGGTTTGTGTTATCTAACGTATTATTTAAGTCAATGAGTCGTTCATGGCACGATCTCGAAAATTTTCATTTAAATATTTACTGGAATTATTACGTTCTGGATATGAACGTTCGTTAAAATCACGTTTTTTGAATCTCGGGTCTTTCGAAGTAGACGCCATATTCGTTAATTCTTCAATCCTTATATTTGGATTGGGTTGATTATTAAAAAATTGTCTCTGGGGACTTTGTTGATATTGAGTAGAATAATTTGATCTCTTCTGGGGATAATTTCTTGTCTGAATCGACATTTTTTCAGGGGGAGATTGTATCCTTTGATTAGGATGAGGTTTAAAAACATTTTCATTTTTACGTTCATTATTACCGAAGACTTGACGATTTGTCGGGAAATAAGTTTTCACTTGTTTTTGTTGGAAATTAATCGGTTGAGATGGGAATCTCGGTTGGGGATTATTTGGATAAAAATTTCTTTGATTATTTTGACTAGATTGGGGAAAATTTGATTGATTATTATGAGGAAAACTTCTATAATTATCAGTTGGGAAGTTTGCTCGATTATTATTTGGGAAATTATTTTTATTATTTTGAGGGACATTCCTTTGATTTTGCTGAGGAAAATTCCTCTGATTATTTTGATTTTTATAGTGCATATAGGGTTGTTGATAAAAATAATAGTCTTGACGAATAAAATTTACTATATCGTCATAGTTCATAATTCCGTGTCCTCTAAGGGCTGTTCTTAATTCTGGGTTAATATTATAGAGCAGAACTCTAGTTGCTACTCGTGACGCAATATTTTTTTCTTGATCCTTTTCAAGAATCGGTAAATTAGATAATTCGACTTGCGAATCGTATTTATTTTTTAAATCTACTATTCTTTCGAGAAAATCTAAATCGTTTTCATTACGAATTCTTTGGGCATTCTGGAGATCCCAAAACAAAACTGTGAGGCTTATTTTTTCCTCAAATCTTAACTTTAAAAATTCCTTCAAGTTAAACCAGTTATCTGTGATTCTTTCATTAGAACTTACTATTTCACTGGCATTTCCTACCAATTTACTCTTTATTATATCGATAATAGCTTCATTTAATAACGCGTCGGCAGATTGGAACCTATTATAAAATCTTTCGCAATGATTCAAAAATCGTGCGAGATTTGCAGGATTACCATCAAATGGTACAATTGACTTTGAAAATAAATCAATTAATTTAAGTCTATCAAACATATTTGGTTCTGGTGCGACCGCCATTTTATTCGTATTCGTATTCTTCCGGCCTTTGAAATGCTTTACGGAAGTAATCTTGAAAAATTGTATTGTACTTAGAAAATAATTATATTCGGTTTTTTTATTTTATAAGAAACCTAGGAAAAACTCTGGTAATCGGTTTTTTGTATTAAGAAACCTAGGAAAAACTCTGGTAATCGGTTTTTTATAAGAAACCTAGAAAAAACTCACACAAGTTTTACGCTCAAAACCGTGGGAAAAGATTGGAGACTTTGGACCAGGGTCAGTGACTGGGAATAAAAAAGTGTTTCTAGATAGGATTCTCACCACGTTGTTTTTCTGGAGTCGTTGTAGACGCTACCCAAACAATCAAGGCTCCAAATGGCTTTTCTCCTCGTTGTTGCTGGATTTTGCACCTTAACAGTTGAAACTGAAAGTTTTTGGAAGTTCTTAGCGCGGCGATAACTACGATTTCACGCTCGAAGTTTCGAAACACAGTTCTTCACGAAAACCGGCACAATCCCATCCTCGTCGCCAATTACGTTTTTGGAGCGAAAGCCGATCTTTTAAAAATAAAAGATTTATTTACGACGGAAGATTATCCTATTCTAACAATAAGCTAGGAAGACATACACTTAATTATTTGAATTATTCATTCCTCTGGAGAGGTATTTATAACATATCTTATCTGTAAATGAATAACACGCGACAAACAACACCCACGTCATCTACACAGTGGTGTGATCTTAATGCTTAGTAATCAAAATGTAACATGTTCATATTCAAATGGAATGCAATACAGATAAGCAATTCATCTGAGGTATACAGGGTTGGCATTATGTAATTATATATATACATATACGGGGTGTTTCATGGGTGGTTGGCCATAGCCTAGTGGGGAATGCAGGTCATCCTTTCAGAAAAGTTGCTTGTTTTGTATCCTTAAGGTGTGTACAGACATGCTCCGAATATCGTACCGAACCGCGTCGCGTACCCCGCGAGAGCGAATCAAATTCACGAATTCAAATTGCACCTCTACGTGCGATGAATTTGATTCGCTCTCGCGGGGTACGCGACGCGGCTCGGTACGATATTCGGAGCATGTCTGTACACACCTTAAGGCTATTAATTTGGGAGATACAGGATAATTTATGGATTTCGGCCTAAATTTACGATAGTCATAACCTTGGAATCTGAGGTCCGATTTTGATCGAATTCCATGGGGGTTTTCACTTCGGAAAGATTTTTCGAATTGCTCACGAAATATCAATATTTTCAGGGCCGTACTCAGAATATCGTGGTTTATCTTTCGAACCTCAAAATCTATATTTTTGACAGCACTTAGAGAAATGTCGTTATTGCCATGAAAAAATACATAATCCAATATAAGGAATTCAATCTTCACTTTGAATGGCACACTTCTTACAAGCAAGTATCGATCGAACGAATTCATATTTCGTGTAATTTTTATGAAATTCTGTCCTGATTTTAGTCTATCCGTGATAATATTTTTTGCCGTTCGAAGTATCTTTTCCTGATAATTTCGAAACTACTGTTTGGATTATAATGAAATTTCAGAAGAAGAAGAATAATGTATTCAAACTAATTCAAGTCTGTCCATCCGGCCATCTGTCCGTATACACGATAACACTCGAACGTAACAACCTAGAAACTTGAAATTCGAATGCTGCGAATAAGTTCGTTACTGGGCAAAATTCGACCAGGGGTAAATATGGTCGTTTGAAATTCAGTTATCTCGATAATTTCAAAACTACTGATTCGATCGTGACGAAAATTTTGTATTTCAATGAAGAATGATATATTCAATCTAAATTTTTCCCAGATCGCATATCAGCACCTCAGAGGTAAGGTGTGTTAAGTCACATTTTTTCCAGAGACGAGTTATCCAAACCTTTGGGTTTATATTAATAATTCTATCTAGTGGAAAACAGATTTAACTCCCTAGTTAGTTGGATATAATATATATACAACTAACTAGGGAGTTAAATCTGTTTTCCCCTAGATAGAATTAATAATATAAATCCAATAGTGTAGATTACTCGTCTCTGGAAAAAATGTGACTTAACACACCTGACCTCTGAGGTGCTGATATGTAATACGCGGACGCGTATCTATATACATACTCCAACTGCTGAATAGAAATAAAACAGTGCTGAGCTTTCAAAAAAACATATTAAAAAAATTAAATAATACTTGACAAACTATACAGTAATGCATCAAAGACACGCATCCTACCTTCACCGGAACGAATGAATCTCGACAAATTCATCAAATGTCAAATTAAGGTTTTATTGGTTATCTCAGAATAGCAATTATCCAAATAACTTCGAATTACAAGAGTAATTTAATCTTGAGTGAGAGATTTCAAGACTTGGGACTAGTAAACTCAATTATTGCCATGCGTAATTTTAGAATTACCTTTTCCATGCTCCGCCACTGAGGGGTGAAATCTTGGCCTTGTCAAATTCGTGGTGTTCACACTTAATGAAGCCGAAAGTTCACTTCGACACAGAACACACCCGTACTTCCTTTCGGCGTCTCGATATAATTTTGTTTGCTTCTTAACTCAACTGAATTCCCGATAGATTCTGTATTATTTCTCTAAAAGAACTATTCGTGCCTAATTCCAACGAATCATTGAATAAAAGATACTTATATTTCCGTAACAGCTGATTCGGAATAATTGATAAAGTGCTGCTGTCATTTTTTTGACAGCTATCAAAAATTTCTTCAATTGGTTTCTGAAACTGGAAAATGCAAATCTACCTATAAGGTGGATGAACGAGCGCTCAAAAGCTCCTGTCCTGTCTCTTATTTTATTGCTTTGTATGCTTGTAGTCAGAATGGTTAGTGGATGAATTGTAGAAATTTTACATCTGAATCCGAATGTATAAGTATGAGCGAATAGCGATGAAATCACCTAGTATGTATCATTTCAGTCTACATTTATTGGTCCGAGAGTAATGTGATAGGTCTTTGATTTTTCAATCTATTAGGTGTACTACGTACAACTTTGCTTCCGCCGTTTTGCAATAGCTGGCTGTAGCGGTAAGTGGTCGTTGAAATAAATAGATCGTAGATGTCATACAATAAGCTTAGGTATTTGTGAACATAACTCCATCAAAATATTAGTCGATTTGTGTCTGCATCATAAAGTTTTTCTCGATTAAACATGTCAGTTCACTAGCCGAATTGTCGTCATTTGCGGGAATTTTTAATTTTCTGCTTTAACATGAAGAAATCTGCAGCTGAGGCTCATCGAATGCTCTCAAATACCTATAGTTAGGCAGCTTTCAGTGAAAAAACGTGCCGAGAGTGGTTTCAACGCTTCAAGAACGGCGATGTTAACGTCGAAGACCAGCGAGAGAAGGTTTTCGAAGATGCAGAATTGGAGACATTACTTGATCAAGACAATCACAGGCGATCGTTATCGAACGCAATTAATAACATTAATTAATAATAATAACGCCAAGCATTGAAAGACAAACGGCCGCAATACAACGAGATACATGATGAAGTGATTTTACAGCATGACAATGCTAGACCCCAGGTTGCGAAAGTGGTCAAGACATGCTTGAAAACTTTGAAATGGGAAATCCTACCCCACCCGCCGTATTGTTGTTGCTCCTTCGGACTATCACTTGTTTCGATCAATGGCACACAGCCTGGCTGACCAGCACTTCCGGTCTTATGAAGAAGTGAAAAATTGGATCAATTCGTGGATCGATTCACAAGATGACCAGTTTTTTCAACGCAGGATTCGTATGCTGCCCGAAAGATGGGAGAAAGTAGTGGCCAGCGATGGACAATACTTAGAATCATAAATGTTCAACCAGTTTTTTACAATAAAGCCTCGAATTTCGGGAAAAAACGGCGGAAGCAAAGTTGTACACCTAAAACTATGGTCTCTTTTACTTGTTGGGATACTGATGAATTTTTTCCGTTTTCTAGCGAAGTTGGAGTTTTTCAAACAATATGTGTATACTTTTCTTATGTTATTGTGGATTACTGGATCTAGTGTCCTCAATATTTTTCTCGGAATACTTTGTCTTGATCGAACCCAAATGGAACATTGAGTGAAACTAAGCCATGATATAATTCATTCGATAGTTCTAGAGTTTAAGGACTTGAGATTCATGCTATTTAAGTTCTGTGCGCCAAGGTTCCGGCTATCACTAGCCGAAAAAAAAGTCTTTGGAATATCTTTAGAACTGAGAAATCAATAGAAACATCTTTCCTCAGACTAGTTCAAAGGTTTATTATTACCGATTATAAACCAACCAGGCGCTCTTTCCGATCGTTATTATTGTATTCAACGCTCCAAGGATTAGTTAAAAATATTATATTCTAATATTTCAGAAGCCATATCGTTAATTTTACTTTCTTTTTAGCCTAGGTATGCACCACGATAGTATGGGTAATTCATGCGCTAAAGAAGGTTACATTATGTCACCTTCTAGGGGTACCAATGGTGAAACTCAATGGTCGTCGTGCAGCGCTAAAGTCATGTCAAAATTAAGGTACTCAATCCACATACTCCATTCAGAAAAAATATACAGTTGCTTCCAGTTGGGCTACATGCTTGAGAGACGGAGGAAAATACTCTAAACACCTGGATCATAGAAAATATCTTGACCACCCAGGGCAAAAATATACAGCAAAGCAGCAATGTGAAATATTACTGAGGGATAAAGATGCGGTTATCTCTCCAAATCAAGATCTTTCCAATATTTGCTACAACTTGCAATGCAAAACACCTCATAGAAGTGGATATTATTTTGCTGGGCCAGCACTTGATGGTACGAAATGTGGAAACAAAAAGGTAACAATATCAATGTCAATTTTATGCTAGAGTCAGCTTCTGAAGGGTTGGCCATATCTTCTATCTTCTATATTAATAAAAGAGGGTCTATGGTTCATGTATGAAAAATCATCACGTTCAAAAGACTGCACCAAATTCGATCATTCTTTTTTAGTTCTGTTCATTATTATCACGACAAACTTTATGCAACGAAATATGCCCGAAAAAACTGTACGGAAAAGAAAAAAAAGGCTTTCATTTTTCCTCCGACCAAGCGAACAATCATAGATTACTTATATTTCATGAGAATTTTGACACTTGTGTGAGTGAAGTTTATCGTGTTTCTAGAAATTGCTCAGAAGTTTATCACTGTGTTTGATATATCGTTGTATCGTGGGCGAGTTCGTAATGATCGAGACAATGAGCATAGAGAATGAGAGGTTCTCAATCAAGATCTGCCCCAGCTCCGGAAGAATCGATATCATCGATCTCAGGCAAGATACAACAAAATATAGAATCCAATGGAATTATCAACTTTGAGCGTTTGGCATTAAGATATGGTCCCAAAGTCGATTATGCTAGCAATATATTGGTGTCTTTTGGCAATACTGCAATGCTCTGAGATATCAAAATGAACCCCCAGGATTATGTTGATTGAATGGAAAAATCGAACTGCAACAACTGACAACGCCACTCGAACCTTTGAATTCGTTACTTTCAGGAGAAGAACCTCTATCTAAACATTCCATGACATCATTTGGTTCGGACATAACTGAGGGAGGAGGTTTTAATCCAACTTTTGAGGTATTTTTCCCCTATATCGAACATCTCACACATTGATCATAACATATACCTACCTACGAATATGAAAATTCTTTTGAGACCCATAAATAAGGCTGAGGATAAGGGTTATGGTAAGGTTGAGGGTTGGGTTAGGTTAAGGTTAGGTTAGGGTTAATAATAATCCAACGTATACTTTTGCCACAGCAACGCATGGCCGGGCCTGCTAGTATAAAATATAGGGTAATAGGTACAGTTGTTGACACTCTATCAGTGATTGACACCCTCATTTCCATATTTGAATTATAAGAATTGGATGGTTGCCTTTAAAACATGGAGCTTTGAGAAAAAAAATTCAATTTTTCGAGTTTGGACTGTTAGTGTTAATTTGGGTTGGGTTTGCATTCCTTATTCAACATATAATTATCAATTGCAGCGTGCTGATGATCATTGCGATTAGAAAAATACTGCCATTTTCATATGGTACTTAACTCAAGTTCATAAAATTTTTTTAATAGTTCTAATTTTTGTCTGAAGCATAATTTTTGTTTGAATTATTGAAACCCTGCAATAAATACTTTTTCATAACTTAAAATCTATTTGGTTGAAGGTTTCGCGGTTTTTTGTGGGTGTCAATAATTTCCTTTGAAAATATGTGGATGAGTGATTGGCATACTATGTCAATAACTGTCATAGTCAAATTTTGCAAAATTAGTCAGTATTGCCTACTATTCAGGCCTCAATTTCTCAATGAATACTGAAAAATGATTAAACTTTATCTAATTTTGTTCCAGCTCGTTGTTGACACCGGTGTCAATCTCTGTGAATTTCCACGTGTCAATAACTATATTGCAAGTCGAACTAGTCCCTACCCCCTGAATCGATTTTCCACGCTTCATTCTCAACAACATGGCAAAAGCAAAAAAAGGAAGAAATTATAAGAAAAATTACACGGAGGATGCTATTCATTCTGCCTTATCAGCAGTAAAATCAGAAAGAATGTCCAGAAAACTTGCCTCCCAAACCTTTGGCGTTCCTCGTTCTACAATAATTTTTCCGTTGAGTGGCAAACTTGTTGAAAAACATAAAAAGCACTGACGTGTAGTCAGAAGCTTTTGAGCGCTCGTTCATCCACCTAGTAGGTAGAATCTTACTGAAGAAAAAATTTAGAACGGCTATTTTTGGTCATTGATAATTTTGTTCAGTGATAAACGTGACCGCGGTATTCGAGATCCACACGCATTCTGAAAATTTCTAGTCCCTAGGCCCTTCCGTTCGAAAGTTATTATTTTCTATAGTTCTGGTCATGCGATTTGGACCAATTTTGCATGTAACTTGAACATGTCATTCTCCATCTGGGTGCGAAATTTCATTTCAATCGAATCAGTAGTTTAGAAGTAATCAGGAGATCAAAATTTCAAACGGCCATATTTACGGAACTCATGATGGAATTCTGCCCATTAACCAACTCAACTACGGCAGTCGGAAACTGAACCCACACTGAAAATTTAAAGTCTCTTGGTCATTCCGTTCGAAAGTTATCGTGCTTACGGCAAGATTCGAAAAATACAGACATCTTGACGAAATGATATAGCCCTGGTGTAAGTACAACGAGCGCTCAATAAATCACGGACCTTGCCCTGTATTAACCTATGAAGAATAGCTCAAATTATGTGATAGAATAGACGGCTGTGCCAAAAAAAAATTTAAAAAAAAATTATTTCAAACATAAAGCTTGATGATGAAATTCATGAAGAATACTTTATACAGTCCAATATGGACATGGATTGTACATCTGAAGCCACAATCTATGATAATGATGAAAAACCGAGTTGCTATAAACGGCTACTGGAGAACCAACCGGGCTTGTGTCCCATTTGCAAAAAGAATTTGGATTTAAATGGTATTAAATAATTAAATGCATTTCCTGTGCATGAAAATTCCATATTTAATGATTATCGAAATATGGCTCCTTGGAGAAGGTTTCCATCTCGATTATTTTCCAATGCAAAACTCGGAAATAAATCTTATAGTGAACGATCCATTATTATATATTATACCTATTCACATCCTTGTCCAGCTGATTGAAAATAAGGGAGACAACAGTGTGTCAATGAGTGTATCAGGTAGTGTCAACAATAGATTTTACAGTGTCAATCACTGAAAATGGGCACATGATTTTGAATTTGTGTTTTGAGCTTCTTCTGAACAGGTTTTTTCCCCTTTCGGTTGTTAATTTGAATCGAATATAAACCAATACATAACCTCGAAAAAGAAATATTTTCATTTCATACCCGAATAAAAAATTATTTATATTTCATTGGGACAGTTGGCTTAAGGTGTCAATAACTGTAGTGTTTACCCTATATATAAAAATATATGAATGAAAAAAAAATATATATATATACAGGGTTTCCGAGAAAATGTGAAAAATCTCTCGGATTCAGATTGAACATAAAAGAATAAGATGACAAGTTCCCATAATTTTTTTTCCTAGCGGCCCTCCCTACGGAGATACGGCCTCCTAAATGACGCCACTGGAAATTCATTTCACTAAAATAAATTTCAAACTACTTGATATAATTTAATGAAAATTTGATATAATAAACAATAGTAAGGACCTCTTAATATACTGCCCTTAAATTTAAATTAGCTTGTTTAGTTTAACAGGGGCGGACTGGGTTGTACGTTCTAATGCTTACATTTTTAACACCCCACAGGGGTTAAAAAAAACAAATTTGGATACCTTGAACATTAAGTTAAAGAAAAGGTACTCTCGTTCATTGTCGATAAAATGAACCGTTTTCGAAAAAAAAAAATAATAAAAGAAGTAATTTTTTTATTTCTATTGAAAAGAACCATGAATTCTAATTTTTTTTTTGGATGCAACAAAGTGTGATACGAAATATATTCAAGGAACAAAAAAGTTTCAGTTTAAGTTATTGAATCCGACAAAATTATAAAGATCACCTTAACAAAAATAATTTTTTAGAAATGTACACTCACTAAAGCTTGCAACGATTGAATCTGAATACGCTTATTAGAAATAATCAATTAAAAATTTTATAAATGGGTTCAAAATGTGCTCCGTGAATTCTGAAACACTCGAAGGCACAACGAATAGAGGAATGCTATACTCGCCACAACAACCCAGCATTGTTTCTTATCACATCACAATGAAATTGGATTCTCTGTAAAAGTTCCTCCCTAGTATCAACTGGAGGGGAATACACCAAGGTTTTGAGATGACCCTCACCACCAGGTGAAAATCCATTGGCGTTAGGTCGGGAGACCGGGCAGGCCAGGCAATGGGACCTCCTCTGCCTATCCAACGGTTTGGATAGACATTATTCAGGTGGTTCCGTACAGCAACGCTAAAATGAGGTGGGGCCCCATCATGCATAAAATACATCCTTTGGCGGGTTGCAATTGGCAAATGCTCTATTGAATCCAGAGAAGCGTTCTGAAGGAACTGTAAATAAAGTTCACCATTCAATCGTGGTGGCAATATGCATGGTCCAAAAAATTGCCAATTATTCCTGCCGAAACATTAATTGATTTGAGCTGATGCTGAGAATGATGAACAACAGTGGCATGAGAGTTTTCATCATCCCATACATGCGAGTTGTGTAAATTTACAATATCATCTTTGGTAAACCCTGCTTCATCGGTAAAAGAGTAGTGCTAATGAAGTTTGGGGTTGTTCGTTGCTGATCTAACAGCCAGTTTGCGAACTGGATTCTACGAGGAAAATGTACAGGAAGTAGTTCATACACTTTTTGCAGATGATAAGGGGTTCTTGAAGTACTTCATGAATTGTCGTTTTTGCCGTATTAAGCTGCGCGGCTAATCTTCGAGTGCTTATTGAAGGAGTAGCAGCTACAGTATCAAAAATATTTTCTTCCAATTGCACCGTACGTACTGTTCTTCTCACACCAGCCTCACTACTTTTTTTCGCATAACTAAAAAATTGAAGAAAGTCAATAATGTTACCTTATCAACTGGAATCGCCCACCTGTCTCTCTTAGACGTTGGTCAAGTCACTGAAATGTTTTGTGATTTGGAATATTGCGATTAGGTTATCTTTCTCCATACAAGCTTCTTGCTTCCAAAGCATTGCAAGATGAAAGACCGTACATAGAAGATGCATATCTGCATACTCACTAAATGTGTATTCCATTATCGGATTAAATTAACCTAGATATTCACAATTCAATAAATCAATATCGAAGTAAGGGATCAACGTGTTAACAATAATGAAAGATGGGAATATTTAAAATTTAAACGTCAATGCAAGTTTTTTATTACTTCGTAGTTACCATAGTAACGTTTGCATTCCTCTCCGGTTGATACTAGAGAATCACATTTCATTGTGATGTGATAAGAAACAAATTTTTTCGGATTCAATAACATAAACTGAAACTTTTTTGTTCCTTGAATAACTTTGTCGCAGACAAAGAAAAATTAGAATTCTTGTTTCTTTTTAATAGAAATAAAAAAGTTACTTCTTTTATTATTTTGTTTTTCGAAAACGGTTCATTTTATCGACCATGAACAAGAGTACCTTTTCTCTTCAAATTTGTTTTTCTTTAACTCCTTATCATGTTAAAAATGTAAGCATTAAAATGTACAACCTATTCCGCCCCTGGTGAACTAAACGAGCTAATTTACATTTAAGGGCAGTATTTTAAGAGTTCCTTACTACTGTTTATCATATCAAATTTTCATTAAATTATATTAAGTATGTAGTTTAAAATTTATTCCAGTAAAATGAATTTCCAGTGGCGTCATTTAGGAGGCCGTATCTCTGTAGAGAGGAGACAATAATTTGTTGCGGATTGGAAGCGGTCCGAATATTCGCAACCTCTGCGAATTTATTGTTCTGGACTATAGAGCCTCAAATCGCCAATTTACTATGCACTTTATCCTAGCTAAATGTTATTCAACATATCAAATTTTTTGTAAGGAAAATCTACTATTCAACTTGATTCAAGATCCAATATCATAATCAACTCCGAAAAGTCCCTTTTAGGTTGAAAACACAGTAATTTTCCATGTCGTTTTATAATTAATTCAACGAAGCCTTTAGGTTGAGTCTCGTTTAAATCAAACTGGTTGGCTAATCTGAGAGCGATTTGTTTGACATGATATTATTTATTTCGAAGTATTCATTAACTAGTAACTAAAACTATCGTTTCAAGGTTATCTGTCTATCGTTTCAAGGTCTCGAGTTATGTGTATATTTGTTTTTTCGATATTTCAAAAATCATTGAAGATGTGGAAATAAGTTCCTTGAGTTTTTACAAAGGCTATTGGTATTATTCAAGAGATTGTAACATATAAAAGAATTTAATTGTTTTGGACTGTATCAGGGTATTGGATTCGAAAGTTCTTTTCTATCACATCTGAGGTACTCTGTAAAAATCTCGAAATTAAACGCCTTCTTCTATGTACAATATATTTACAACACAAGATCGGAAGCGTGCAACTGACGGTGAACAGTAACTTACGGATAACTTTCGGATAACTTATCTCCTCTTTCTTTTTGTTTTTTTTTGTTTAGTCAGGGGGAATCCTTATGGACGAACTATCTCCGATAGATAGAACAGTGTGAGACTTCGTGTAAAGCACGACTTACTCTAACTAAACCTAACCTGCTGTTTTAGATTGCGGGCATTTATTACCTATTAACCTTTTGACTCTTCTTGTTCGTATTTCTATCACGTTATTTGACGTGTGATAATTGTGTTACCTATGAATTTGAATTTCATAGGAGTCTCTTCTTCTAGATAATTTAAATTGAGGTTACTCAATCTTCTTCTAGATAATTTAAATTGAGATTACTCAATTTCTGTTTCTACGTAGTTGATCTCTGGGTCTTTTGTGATATGTGGGTATCCTAACCACATCTTCAACAAGTCTTCTTAGCTCATCATTTGAGTGTTGACTTGCTTTTTCAAATATCTTCTCGGCCTCTTTCAGGATATCTGTGACAGTTTCCCATTCTAAGTCTTTGTGGATTTGTTGGTTTCTTACGAACCACGGCATATTCATTGCTGCTCTGAGCAGTTTATTCTCTGTTGCTTGAATCTTCTTTATATGGCTATTGGCTGCATGGCCCCATGCCGCCGTGCCATATGTTAGTTGGGGTCTTGCAATTGACTTGATCATTTATAGCTTCGTGCTTTGGTTCATTTGGCTGCTTCTTCCTAGCAGTGGGTAAAGTCTATTCATTGCTGAGTTTGTTTTATCCACTGCATATTTTATATGGTTTTTCTATGTGAGCCCTTTATCTAGTTTTACTCCTAGATATTTGACTTAATTTTTCCATTTTATCTCTTCTAAATCTATCTGTTCGTTGGAATTAATTTCATGTCTCCGCTTCTGTAGTAACTTAGCTTGGCTCTTCTTGCTATTTATTTGAATTTTCCATTTAATGAACTATTCTTCTAGTGCTTCTTGCAGTCTTCTGTGTATGACATCTGGTCGTCGATGTCTGAAGGCTATTTCCTTGTCGTCTGCATTAAGTGGTAGCAGATTCCTTGGGTTCTTAGGAATATCGCAGATATATATGTTGTAGAGCAGAGGTCCTAGAACCCAGATGACACTCCTGCTTCTACTTGGCTGGTGGTATATAATGTGTCGTCTATTTTGACATAAAAATTCCAGTTCTTGTAGGCAAGTCCTTCGTGCCAAACTCGGTCGAAGGCTCTCATCTAATAGCACCAATCCTGTGGCTTGTTTATTCTGAAATCCTTCAGTGACATATTCAGCGATCCTTAACAGTTGAAGCACTGTGGAATGATTTCTTCTGAATCCAAATTGTTCCGGCGGTATCAGATTCAGCGCTTCTGTTTCTTCATTGAGTCTTTTTGCAATGACTCTTTCGACAATTTTCCCAAGTGCTGACAGTAGACTTATAGGCCTGTAGTTTTGTGAGTATTTTCTATCTTTTCCTGGCTTATTGAACACAATTACTTCTGCTGTTTTCCATCTTTTCGGATAGTATGCTGTTCTAATCACTGCGTTTGCTATATTGATTAGCGCTGTTGTTCCTTTTCTGGGCAATTTCCGTAACATAAAGTTTGTTACTTTGTATTTTCCTGGAGCTTTTCTGTTTTTCAATTTCTTGATGATTTCTTTAACTTCCGTTGGTGTTATTGGGTTTGGGATGGTATCGCCTTCCGGCGGTTCTAACATCAATTCTTCATTTCCTTCGACTTCTTCTTCTAAGTCTTCATTGTCATCGTCTTCTCTGTAGTTGATTCTGGCTTCTAGTTCTATTGCGTCGACCAGCGCTTCGGCTTTTTCAAGCTTTGAGTAGGCCATCCCATTAGCTCCGTGTAGAGGGGGAATTTCGGTCTTCTCGCGTCGTAAGCACTTTTGCATCTTCCATGCTGAGTGGTCTATGGTGTTAAGCTCTCTAACTATTTGGTTCCATCTGTCTGTTCTCAGTTCCCCCAATGCATATTTCAGCACTTGACTGTGTTTATTCAGCTCTTTCTTGTCTCCTTCTCGATGTGAAGTTCTGTAGTTCTTCCTAAGTTTTCTATTCCACTTTATAAGCACTTTTATTGCTTTTGGGGTTTCACCATGTAAATGTTTCGGGGCTGGCCTTTCAATTCTTCTGGTACTTTCCTCGTAGGCTTCTTTTATTCGGGTTTCTGATTTTTCAACTTCATCTTCTAGATCTTCAGGGGTTCTTATCTGCGGAATTCCAGTAATTTTTTCCTGGAGTATTTCACTGTACTTTTTGCAGTCTGTGAAGTCTTTCGTTTGAAGTTCTTCTGTTATCGGTCTGCGTCCCAATCTGAGTTCTATTGGGTTGTGGTCTGATGTGCCCTCTTCTATAGTATCAAGTGTGAAATCTTGGGTAATCTCTTTCATTATGACGATATCTAATACGTCCGGTAGGCCATTACTTCTGGGCAGGTAGGTCGGAATTTCAGGTCCTAATACTATGGCATTTAGTTTTTCGGCATACTTCTTAAGCTTCTTCCCATTTTGGTTTTCAGTTCTGCTATTCCATTCTCTTGATTTGCAGTTCATATCGCCAATAATGATGTTCGGGTGGTTTCCTTCAAGCATCTTCTTCAGATCTTCCTCTATCAAGTCATTTTGGGGTGGTTTGTAGGCTGACGTAATTTTCATTTGTCCTCGATTCGTATTAACTATAATCGAGACGGCTTCTATTTGCCCATTATTCAGTACATCGTCAAAAAAGTGGTCGATGTTCCTCTTGACTATTAGGGCTACGCCCCCTCCTGTACAATTCCTGTCTTTTCTCTATATTTCATTATCGGGAAATGAAATTCTATTTCTTGTAGATAGTCTCGTTTCTTGAATGGATATAATATCCGGTTTTTCTCGGATATTATTTCTTCCATTTCAGATCTACGGCTCGTAGACCGTTTGTGTTCCATGAAACTATCTTTAGTTTGTTTTTATTTCCGTTAGTCACTTGCTCCATTAATTGGGTTTAGTGAGTTTACGGAACTTTTTGTCCATCTCTATTTCCAGGAATTTCATGAGCTTACTCATGATATTCTTCTGGTTTCGGGTCCTTTCTTGTTGGTCTCTTCTTTTGGCTGCTCTTCTTGGATTTTCCATTTTTTGGGGCTTCTTCCTTCTGCTCTTGTTTGAGTGGTGGCGTTTTCTTCTTCTTATCTTCTTCCTTCTGTTCTTGTTGGACAGTAGGCATCTTTTTCTTTTATTCTTCTCTTCTTGCTTTGGACGCAGTCTTCTTTTTGGTCACCAGTTTCCACTCGCTACATTCTTTGTAGCTGGCTGGTGACCTGCTTTTCCGCATAGGGCACAGGTAGAATTTCTCTTGTCGTTTTCTCTGGTTAGCGTACAATCTTTACTATTGTGCGCTGCAGAGCATTTAACACATCTCCATGGGAATGTACATTTGCTTTGCGCATGTCCGTAAAGTTGACATCTATGACATTGGCCAGGTCCAATGCTCTTTTCCTTCGGCTCTACTACACAATTTATACCGTAGAACTGTTTCACTTCGAATACCTCCTTATTTTGGGTTTTCACCAAAAATAAGAGTATTGCCTTTTTGGTTTTGTTGGATGTCATCCTTATGACATCCGCGTCGGTAATGCCTTGCTCGGCTAGGTCTTCGGTAATGATGATAATATCTCGTCTAGTGGTAGATATCGTACCACCGCGTAGATTTTCTACTCTTCTTCTCTTTGGAGCGTGTAAAATTCTTTTCCCTTTGACTCGAGGAATTTCGTCATCTTCCTGTGGTCATCGGGGGATTGAGGTACAACACGAATGCCGTCCCTTACTGTGGTTGCTCTTTGGTATTTTATGCCTTTCGCTTGCATATCTCTCGACATTGGAGTCCAGTCAGTAGTGCCTTTCAAGGTCACTGGTGAGACCTCTCCTTTCCTCGGCTCAATTGGAATAGAGACTCCAATTTCTTCTGATGGTGCAGAAGAAGCTTCTACTGGGCGATTCACTTTTTGCATCGCTGCAGTATATGTCATTTTCTTAGCTGCAGCTATAATACTCCTTCCGGGTTGTCCTATGGGGGCCTCTGTTGGGGGTGCGGGGGTTGACACTATCTCTTCTGTTCCAGAAGAGAAGGCATTTTCCCTTCTTTTAGCGCGTTTCCGCGGCTTCGAAGGCTGGGACATTCCCTCCTTCAAGGATTTCACCTCATCGGATAGAGTTTTAATACTCTCCGTCAAAGCTTTCACCTGACTCATAAGGCTGTTGATATACTCCTTCTGTTCTTTTATAATTCGATCTTTATCGGATTTATCATTGACATCTTCTACTTCAATATCCATATCGGATATTTCCTCATCCGACAAGTTTTCTGCGTCGGATTCTGTGTCTCCATCTGCAGAGTCGTATTCCGACGTTTTGTCAGAATGAATCAATAAACAACACTTATTTCACTTTTCACTAAATTCACTTTTGTCTCTTCAATGTAAAATAATCTGTGGAACCGATTTAAACCTGGACTCAACACAGTAATTTCTTCGATTCTTATCACTTCTATACGAGGTTACCTAGAACTCATTAAGAAACGATTTGTTTTCCCTATGGGGAAACATCAATGTTTTTATAACTAAAGATCACTCAGGTATAATATACCCTGTCGGTGTCTTTGTCTAGACTCCCTGCGTAATACAATTCGTTATATTCACTTGGCACACATGTACATTTCTCAAGACGTCTGCACTCTTCGAGGGTTCAATCGCTACTGATATTTCCGTTCTCAAAATCTTTCGTTCTTATACAATATGCTGCACCAAAAGAATTACAGTATTATTTGCACGATCTTGAATCTAACAAAGCGGCACCAATAGAATTACATTATTATTTGCACAATCCCAAGTCCACCAAATTATCTACACACAAACTTTTGCACTATCGGCACTTTCCCTCCGCAAGCTCGCTGTCCGTAACAGTCATTTTTATGTAATATACAAGGTGTTTCATTGGTAAATGTACATACGTTAACCTGAGGTAGAGCTACCCCAGACGAGTCTAAAAAACCTTTGATTTGTGTATTCGTCAATATTTTCAATTGCTCATCACTTCTGAACCATCCAGTATAATCGATTGAAATTTGGAACGTAAAACACACTTCCATAGGTGAATCGATTCATCATTGAAATGATCAGAAAATCCAGGTCCGTATTAGAAAGATTTGGGACTTTTTGCAAGCTGAGATTCAACACCCTGTATGACGGAATATTGGAAATTGATTAGAATATTCGGAAAACGAAGAAAATTTTCGATGTGAATCAGTACATTTCAGTGTCCCGCACGACATTTGACCCATCCAAATTTTTGTCGAAAGCTTTAATTCGGCAGTGAAATTCCAATTAATTCACAAAAATGTTGTACTTTGAGATTGAATCCGAAAAATTGTTGGTTGGACTGATGAAAAATTCGTATTTTTGAGCGCTCGTACTACTTACACGAGGGCTATATCATTTCGTCACGATGTCGGCATTTTTCGAATTTTGAGCCGAAAATGGTCTCAATCGACTATGTTTTACTCACTGATGACGAATCCGTCGGAAAATTCGAGTCTGTCCGTCCGGCCGTCCGTAAGCACGATAACTCTCGAACGGATCAACCTAGAGAAATTTTCAGTGTAGGTTCAGATCCCAAATGCCTCGGTTAAGTTCGTTAATGGGCCAAATTCCACTAGGGGTTCCGTAAATATGTCCATTCAAAGTTTTGTTCTCCTGATTACTTGGAAACTACAGGTTTTATCGAGATAAAATTTTGGAAAATGAGGTGTTCAAGCTACATGCGAAATTTTGTCCAGATCGCATGACCAGAACCATAGAAACCATAAAAAATTGTAACTTTTGAAACGGAAACGCCTAGGGACTTGAAAATTTTCAGGATAGGTGTGGATCGCAAATGTCATGATCACGTTTATCTATGATCAAAATTATACTAAGGGTTCGGAAATATGGTCGTTTGATATTTAGTTTTCTTGATAATTTCGAAACTACAGATTCGATCGTGTCGAAATTTTGTATACTAATGGAGAATGATATATTCAAGCCACATTTCTCCAGATCGCATGACCAGAACCATAGAAACCATAGAAAATCATAACTTTCGAACGGACAGGCCTAGGGACTTGAAATTTTCAGGATAGGTGTGGATCTGAAATGTCGCGTTCACGTTTATCAATAAGCAGAATTATACCAGGGGTTCCGTAAATACGGTCGTTTGAAATTTTGTTTTCTCGATAATTTCGAAACTACGGATTCGATCGAGATAAAATTTTGTATTTTAATCGAGAATGATATATTAAAGCGACATTTCGTCCAGATCGCATGACCAGAATCATAGAGACTATAGAAAATTATAACTTCTGAAGAAAAAGGCCTAGAAACTTGAAATTTTCAGGGTAGGTTTGTATTGCGAATTTCGCGGCCACGTTCATCAATGAGCAAATTTAGACTAGGGGTTCCGTAAATATGACCGTTCAAAATATTTTGTTCCTGATAATTTCGAAACTACTGGTTGGATTAGAATGAAATTTCACACCTTGCTGAAGAATAATGTATTCGAACTACGTGCGAAATTTTGTCCAAATCGCATCACCAAGACCATAGATACCGTAGAAAATTCTAGCGAATTATCGAAAAAAAATTGATCAGCTGAAGCACTGACATGAAGTCTGGAGTTTCGCCTAAGTTTGAGAATCCCTTCAATTGATTTCTGAAACTGGAAAATGCGAATCTACCTACAAGGTGGATGTACGAGCGCTCAAAAGCTCCTGACTTCACGGCAGTGCTTTTCGTAATTTTTTTTTTATATTCTAATAAATAATTCCAAGAATGTTTCAGAAAAATATGAATTTTGAATGATTCATTCAAAATGATCAACAGTGAGGAAATGAATAGAAAAATGAGTAAACAAGTGAAACATTTCAAAGAAATAATAAAAAGTTGCCCCGTTTTGCCCAATGCATATTCTAACTGTGTTCAAATTATGTCTTATAACTTTTTTGATCATTTCTGGATCATTACGGATCTTATTGTGGACAACTTCGATACGTTGTAGGAGAATATCCCTGGTTATCTAGGGGGCACGCATGCGGTCCACCACTGCCTATCCACATATTTGGAAAGTTAGTATCCAAAAATTTCCTGACAATCACTCTAAAATGAGGTGAAGCCCCATCATACTGGAAATACATTCCTGCAAAATTTATGTCATAATATTGTTGAAGCATACTTGAATGAAAACTAGTGGGATTCAACACAAATCAATATATTGATATGTTGTTCTACTCTTCGTGTTTGGTTTCTGTGACAATGAGCCATATTTCTGAGGAATGGAGTCTTTAATTTGAGGAATCGGTATCGATGGGCCAAATAAAGTGCACATGCAGTTTTCTTTACTCATTTGTTTATTTATTTTCTCACTATTGATCATTTTGAATGAATTATTCAAAATCCATATTTTTGTGAACAACTCTTGAAATTATTCATTTAAATATGAAAAAAAAATCAGATGCGCCATCAGTCCAACAGACAATTTTTCGAATTCAATCTCAATGAGCGACATTTTTGTGAAGTAAGTGTCATTATCGAATTAAATCTTTTGACGATAATTTTTTACTAACTATAGTAACCAATCAAATTATTTATTTTAGAGTCATGTGTCAAATTTCATCCAATCACCTTTGGATTACAGCGATAATACCCAACATGTGGTGTTTTCAGTTTGGTGTTTTCGAATAAATATTAAACGTCAGATTGACAATCAATTTTTTGAAATCTACAAAGTAAAAAATTATCTTATCGAATACCCCTTGGGCCTTGATGAATCCTCAAAATTTTGTCATAGAGAATCCTTTAAGCGTGTTGCTTAAGGATAATATCCCTCGGCCTTCGGCTTCGGGCTATTATCAAGCAACACGCTTTCAGCATTCTCTATGACAAAATTATCTCGGTATTATCAAAGCCCTAGGGGTATTACTACTGAAAATTTGGATGGGTTAAATGTCGTGCGGGATACTGAAATGTACTGATTCACATCGATAATTTTCTGCTTTTTCCGAATATTCTAATCAATTTCCAATATTCTCAGCTTGCAAAAAGTTCCATATTTTTCTAATACGTACCTGAATTTTTTGATCATTTCAAAGATGAATCGATTCACCTATGGAAATGTGTTTTACGTTCCAAATATCAATTGGTTATACTTGATGGGTCGAAAGTTATAAGCAATTGAAAATATTGGCGAATACATAAATCACCCTGTATCTCGGATATGAAGTTGATTAGACCTATCACATATAGGTTTTTTGGACTCGTCTAGGATAGTTTTACCTCAGGTTAACATATGTACATTTACCAATGAAACACCCTGTATAAAAATATGTAAAAATCTTGCTCAACTGATTTGATATTCAGCTTGATAGCGATGACAAATCATTTGGGTTTGTGAAATGTTGTTTAGCTTCAACTAATCTATGATCATTTCAATCTAACAGTAGCGATATTATCTAACCAAAGATTAGAAAACAGACCACAGATTGTGTCAACCGAACTGGCCGTCAGTGTAAGAAATAATGTCATTTTATAAATAAAAAAAAAATTGTTTCTGTGATTCCGAATTACGTTGCTACGGGAAGAAGTACTTCCCGGACTAGGCCGGAAAATGTTACTTTCTCAAAGGAAAAGCGTCTGGGAAGTGAGGTCTTCCCGGACGGTTGCCGAAAATAGTAATTTACGTAACAAGTCCGGAAAATACCGTTTTTTTTGGACGAGTAGACAAAATTCTAAGACGAGCGTTAGCGAGTCCTGGAAGTCTGCGAGTCCAAAAAAACTGATTTTGGACGTGTTGCGTACACTATTTTTTCGGCAACCGTGTAGAATAACAAATCAATGAGACACATTTTTTGATTGCGATAAATGCGACCAAAAACACTCCAAACTTTCAAAAATCAAAATGGCAACTTATTTCATGTTGGTATTTCGTTGCTATGGTAATGATCAATTGTATTTATCGAAATCATTTCATATAGCCAATGATAACAACGTAATAGATGTCAGTCGTAATTTCGTTGCTACGGGAAACGTACTTTCCGGCCTAGTCCGGAAAGTACGTACTTTCCGGTATAGGGCGGGAAATGTTACTTTCTCAAAGGAAAAGCTTCTGGGAAGTGAGTACCTCCCGGACGGTTGCTCAAAAATTTGTTTTTTCTTATTAGAGCTATAAATACGCGTAACTGTGGAATATTCACCTTCAACCATCTAAAAATGATAGCCATGCAAGAAACGAAACTCAATGATAACAGAAAAATTCAATTCATTCATTAACTATGAGATTTAAAGAAATGGTAGTTCGAACAGCAACTGAATTGTCAATACTAATCGTGGAAAATTTAAAATAACATCGGTATACAAAAAACCCAATACATCTTACTGGAAGAGAATGGTGCTAGAACTCATCAAAAGAGATCATTTCGCCGGAAGTTGATCATATAAAATATTTGAATTTAAAAGAGTGCAAAAAATCTTGGGCATCAAGATCTTAAGACGACTCTGGATCCTGTTATCTCTCTGTTAGGAGATCTGTCATGAATCACGGTGCCATATGCATTCCTGCGAGTAAATGAAGTGCTGGGTTTTATCAAAAATTTGTGTATTCTCTTTCAACATTTATTAGGAGATTTTTCCTGAACGGTATGATTCTTGAAGTTCAAAATAGGGAGAGGAAAAATTACTGATTGAAAAGGTCCTATGCAGAAAAATTAACTCACCGATGAAATTGATCCAAATTGTTCACAGAAATTGTTCGAAATGGTTACCATTCGTTTGATGTGCACAAAATCTTGCCTGGCGTTATAACGAATTATTATATGCAGCAACTATCACATCAGTTTGCTCACGAATAATGTCACAAGCATTTTCAATGCGTTGTTTTAGTTCTTCAACACTATTCACATCACCGTTACTATACACTAATGTTTTCAAATGACCCCAAAAGAAAAAATCACAGGGTTGAGATCCGTGGAGCGGAGCCAAGAGCAGGCCAAGAAATCGACCCACCACGTCCTAACCACCTATTTGGAAACACATTCCGAAATTCGGAAATATCACAAAAATCATACGTTCTGTCGGATGATTTCCCGTAAACTGAACGCATTTAATAAACACATTTAGATCTCAATACGTACAGTCAGATCCGGACTGGAATTTTCTCAGCTTCGCGGGTCACTTTGATTTCGAAATACTCGTCGGAATTTCGACTTATTTTGATGAGTTCTAGCAACTGCCAGCAAAAAAGCCTCACCTTCGAAAACACCCTGTATATCCAAATACTCCAACTCAAGATCGTGGAAATTCCGTTGATCAATACCATCGAAGATTCTGAGAATGCTGCCCTTAGAGAACTGAAAACAGATATATGCAATAAAAAATTACGAAAAGCACTGCCGTGAAGGCAGGAGCTTTTGAGCGCTCGTACATGCACCTTGTAGGTAGATTCGCATTTTCCAGTTTTAGAAATCAATTGAAGGAATTTTTGACTGCTGTCAAAAAAATTCTGAAACTTAGGCGAAACTCCAGACTTCATGTCGGTGCTTCAGCTGATCAATTTTTTTCCGATAATTCGCTAGAATTTTCCACGGTATCTATGGTCTTGGTGATGCGATCTGGACAAAATTTTGCACGTAGTTTGAATACATTATTCCTGAGCTAGGTGCATAATTTCATTCCAATCCGATCGGTAGTTTCGAAACTATCACGAAAAAAATATTTTGAACGGCCATATTTACGGAACCCCCAGTCCAATTTTGCTCATTGATGAACATGACCGTGAAATTTGCGATCCAAACCCACCCTGAAAATTTCAAGTTCCTAGGCCTTTCCGTTCAAAAGTTAGAATTTTCTATGGTTTCTATGGTTCTGGTCATGCGATCTGGACAAAATATTACTTCAATATATCATTCTCGATTAAAATACAAAATTTCATCTCGATCGAATCCGCAGTTTCGAATTTATCGAGAAAACAAAATTTCAAACGACCGTATTTACGGAACCCCTTGTATAATGTTGCTCATAGATGAACGTGATCACGACATTCGAGATCCACACCTATCCTGAAAATTTCAAGTCCCTAGGCCTTTCCGTTCAAAAGTTACAATTTTCTATGGTTTCTATGGTTCTGGTCATGCGATCTGGACAAAATTTCACATGTATCTTGAACACCTCATTTTCCATTTGAGTGCAAAATTTCATCTCGATCAAATCTGTAGTTTTCAAGTTATCAGGGAAACAAAACTTTGAACGGCCATATTTACGGAACCCCTGGTGGAATTTGGCCCATTAACGAACTCAACCGAGCCATTCGGGAACTGAACCTACCCTGAAAATTTCAAGTTTCTAGGACATTCCGTTCGAGAGTTATCGTGTATACGGCCGGACGGACGGACGGCCGGACGGACGGCCGGACGGACAGACTCGAATTTTTCGACGGATTCGTCATCAGTGAGTCGAACATAGTCGATTGAGACCATTTTCGGCTCAAAATTCGAAAAATACAGACATCGTGACGAAATGATATAGCCCTCGTGTAAGTTGTACGAGCGCTCAAAAAGTACAGGATTTGGGTACAATAGACCACTCTGTCTGGAAGATACAAAAATGTCTCCGAAGGGAAAATACTCGAATACCTCCACTGAACGGAACCAATGGGACGGCATTCTCGAAAAAAGGTAGGACAGAAGCACCATATCATAGAAAGGGAAGCCATGATCAGTTAAAGAGAAGAAGACACTAAAATAGCAAATAGCGTAATGCGAACCGAGCAATTCCTCAAAACATATAAAGCAGCAGAAGTAATCGTTTCCAATAAACCAGGAAAAGAAAAGAAATTCCACAGTACTTTAGACCAATAAGTTAACTAACGGCCCTAGGAAAAATAGTGGACGAAGTTATTGCAAAATGGTTAAACGAAGAAACTGAATACCTGAATCTCATACTGGCCGAACAATTTGTATTCAGAAGAGAACAATCGACTGAACTTCAATGACTCAGGCTCACCGAATATATCACCGAAGGCTTCCAAAATGAACATGCCACGAACCTACTCTTCTAGATGTGGCAACAGCATTTGAGTATGGCACGATGGATTCGTTTATAAAATGATTAGAGAAGGATACTCGCTCAAACTTTTACGTCAGACTAGATGATGACGAAGTATTGAATACTTGGATGCGGGATGCCCCAGAGCTCAGTTATATGCTCTCTACTGTATAACATATATTTTTATGATATACCCAAGAACCCTGGGAGTATGTTTACCCTCTATGCAGACGATACAGATAGCTGTCAGGATCGAAACGCTTATGTCATTCACCGGAGACTTCAAGAAGCAGCTGACTCAATAAACGAGAGGTGCATTACATGAAAAAAAGAGACGTTTGAAAATTCATGAAAAACTATCAATAAATGATTCAGAGAGTAACAGAATGAGGACAAATATTTAGATGTTATTCTAGACTCGCATGGAAAAGTTATTTCAAATATGCTGATGCTAAAACGAACTTCGCTCTATCCATCAATATACAGTAAAAACCTTATGGATGAAAATATCGAGCTGATGATCGTAAGACCACACCAGACGAATACACAGAGACTTAATATGGGAGCATTTTACGACTTTCATGAGAAGATAAAAAGAGTCGATATTTTGAAAGGGGTGCCAGCACCCAAATGTTGGACTAGGACCCACTGACGCAGAAAGGATGCAATCTACCGCAAACGAACCATGAAACGAAATGTAGGTAAGTATAACTGTACTTTAAGATATACGAATATCTACACGAATTGATCGTGCGAAAGTTATCACTCACCATGAGATAACTGGTTTAAAGGTATTTGCCCGGAATTTTTCCCTATTCAGGGGGGAGTTTTTAGTCAGTAAAGATCTTGACACTATCCGGCATCACTGGGTGTTTTTTGAAGATTTGTCAACTCCAAAACGCAAAAAAAGTACCATTTCAGTTTTGATGCGTCGATCGAGCTCAGCAACTAGAAAACATAGACTTGGGTGCAACTTTTGTGTTCTTTTTATTTTGTGATTGCTAGCTAGTGAGATTATTTCATTCGATTTGCTGATATTTAATTATTATAATGTTTTCATATGTTGATTGGATTAATCTATTCTCTTTTCGAGCGCTCGTTCTACTCAAGCGAGGGCTATATCATTTCGTCACGATGTCTGTATTTTTCTAATTTTGAGCCGAAAATGGTCATAATCGACAAAGTTCTACTCACGACGAATCCGTTGAAAAATTTAAGTCTGCCCGTCCGGCCGGCCGTAAGCACGATTACTTTCGAACAGGAACGATCTAGAGACTTGAAATTTTCAGTGTGGGTTCAGTTCCCAAATGCCGCAGTTGAGTTTGTTAATGGGCAGAATTCCACTAGGGGTTCCGTAAATATGGCCGTTCGAAATTTTGTTCTCCTGGTTTATTCTAAACAACTGATTCGATCAAGATGAAGTTCTGCACTCAGATGGAGAATGACATGTTCAAGCTACATGCAAAATTTTGTCTAGATCGCATGACCAGAACTATAGAAACCATAGAAAATTATAACTTTCTAACGGAACGACCTAGAAATTTTCAGGATAGGTGTGGATCTTGAATTTAGCGGTCACCTTCATCAATGAGCCGAATTAGACTAGGGGTTGCGTAAATATGACCGCTCAAAATATTCTTCTCCTGATCATTTCGAAACCACTGATTGGATTGGAATGAAAAAAATTGCTCATAGATGAAGAATAATGTATTCAAATTACATGCGGAATTTTGTCCAGATCGCATACCGAGACCATAGATACCGTAGAAAATTCTAGCGAATTTTCGAAAACAAAATTGGTCACCTAAAGCACTGACGTGAAGTATGGGGTTTCGCCTTATTTTAATTTTTTCAGCTGTCAAAAATTTCTTCAGTTGGTTTCTAAAACTGGAAAATCTACTTACAAGATGGATGAACGAGCGCTCAAAAGCTCCTGACTTCACGGCAGCGCTTTCCTCTCTTTTATTATCCGAATGTTGTGAATTATATAGCACCGGAAAAAGTGTAAATTTGTTCGACTTCTTTTCAGATAAGGGTGATATATTTTCTCGAAAATTTAGGAAACGTCAAATAGTTAATTTTTTTCACTTCTATAAATTCCAGATATTTGGAAAAAACAGAATTTTTCTGATTTCGTTTTAATTTTCGATTCAAATTTTACATTCCCGTCGTCACGTTCTCACCCCAAAAGGAAGAGAGGATAAGATTTTCTGTGCAATCATCAATTCCTGATGATGATGCATTTTTAGTCCGAAACTTCTGATGAATGGAGTTGAATTCAATGAGCATAAATTATTGTTTCAACTATTTGAGAAAATCAAAGTTTACGATAGTTTCGAAAAAGTGAAACTTCGATTCAACAATAAAATCACACCATTTTGTACAGGATATTAGTAGTTGCATTGAATAATGCGAGAAAAGCTTAGTTTACTTGAGTTTTCTCTTATTTATATCGAATCATAAATATTCATATTCAATATTATATCAATAAATTAATTATTATACTAATGGAGAATGATATATTCAAGCTACATTTCTCTAGATCGCATGACCAGAACCATAGAAACCATAGAAAATCATAACTTTCGAACGAAAAGGCCTAGGGACTTGGAATTTTCAGGATAGGTGTAGATCTGACATGTGGCGTTCACGTTCATCAATGAGCAGAATAATACTAGGGGTTCTGTAAATGCGGTCGTTTGAAATTTTGTTTTCTCGATCATTTCGAAACTACGGATTCGAACGAAATGAAATTTTGTATTTTAAACGAGAATGATATATTAAAGCAACATTTTGTCCAGATCGCATGACCAGAACCATAGAAACCATAGAAAATTATAACTTCCGAAGGGAACGGCCTAGGAACTTGAAATTTTCAGGGTGGGTTTGGATCGCGAATTTCACGGTCACGTTCATCAATGAGCAAAATTAGACTAGGGGTTCCGTAAATATGGCCGTTCAAAATATTCTGTTCCTGATGATTTCGAAACTTCCGATTTGATTGGAATGAAATTTTGAACCTAGATGAGGAATAATGTATTCAAACTACGTGCGAAATTTTGTCCAGATCGCATCACCAAGACCATAGATACCGTAGAAAATTCTAGCGAATTACCGAAAAAAAATTGGTCAGCTGAAGCACTGACAAAGTCTGGAATTTCGTCTAAGTTTGAGAATTTTTTTTACAGCTGTCGAAAACTCCTTCAATTGATTTCTAAAACTGGAAAATGCGAATCTACCTACAAGGTGGATGTACGAGCGCTCAAAAGCTGCTGACTTCACGGCAGTGCTTTCCGTAATTTTTTTCTGAAAAACAGTAACATTCATAGAAATGATATGTTCAAACAAAGTTGATTTCATGTTTAAAAACTCAACACTTTTTTTTAGAAACCAAATCAAACTTTTTTGAAGCTAAATAATCATAGGTAGGTATATTACAAATAATGTTACTGTATGAACCATGCGCTTATAGAAAAGCATACCGGTAGCTATTTTGGACCAGAGAGAAGGCAACCAAACCAGGTTAACTGATATACGCTGATGTTTGTAGATCTTTTTCGGATTCTTTCACGAAAAAGATATGGATTTTTAATCAGGAAAAAGTTAGAAGTGGTTAATAAGCTGAAATAAATTATTGTAAACGCGAAAAATATTTGACACTCAATAAATGATATGATATAAGTGATAATGGCGGGTTGTTTGACAATCAACTGTAAAACTCATACGTCAGGATTATCTCAAGAGAAGGAACCCGAATGAATTGATTCTGGAGGCATATAGCATTGAGTCGAAAGAAGAAGACAATACAGATCCAGAAGAAGAGCCACATACGTATGAAGATGAAGAGCCACATACCTACGTCAGAAAGTGTATGCCTCAGAAACAAAGATAACATCAAGAGACCTTATCTGAAAGACTACGTATTGAACGCAGAAAAATTTGAACAATGATCCAGAATGATTTGAAGAAGCACCCAATAGTAAGCATAGTGCCGAGTGGAAAAGCGATGAATCGAAAAATTCAATTGAATTCAATCATATATTCATACTGAAGCTGCTACAAATAATCAGATGAATACGTAAGCAACCTAAAATCTAGTTAAATCTATCATTATCACTTAAATTCTCGTACATTTTTTGAAAAAAAAACCTTGATAAAAGCCTTGAACCTATTACAGGGTAGGTCTCTAACAACAACAGGAAGACTGTTCATCATCCTCTTGCCAGAAAACTGTGGACCATATTCCATTCTGGGTACTCCTGCTAATCCCTGTATGTCGAGGATATACTTATTCGAATTTCTTGTCTGATAGTGGTAAAAATCGGGAGGAATTGAATATTGGTTTTGATTCTGCTTGAATATATAAATAAAAACTACGAAAAGCACTGCCGTGAAGGCAGGAGCTTTTGAGCGCTCGTACATGCACCTTGATGGTAGATTCGCATTTTCCAGTTATAAAAATCAATTGAAGGAATTTTCGATAGTTGTCAAAAAATTCTGAAACTTAGGCGAAACTTCAGACTTCATGTCAGTGCTTCAGCTGATCAATTTTTTTTCGATAATTCGCTAGAATTTTCTACGGTATCTATGGTCTTGGTGATGCGATCTGGACAAAATTTTGCACGTAGTTTGAATACACAATTCCTCAGCTAGGTGCAAAATTTCATTCCAATCCGATCAGTAGTTTCGAAACTATCAGGAAAAAAATATTTTAAACGGCCATATTCACGGAACCCCTTTTCTAATTTTGCTCATTGATAAACGTTACCGCAATATTCGTGATCCAAACCCACCCTGAAAATTTCAACTTCCTAGGCCTTTCCGTTCAAAAGTTACAATTTTCTATGGTTTCTATGGTTCTGGTCATGCGATCTTATTGATATATCATTCTCGATTAAAATACAAAATTTCATCTCGATCGAGTCCGTAGTTTCGGAATTATCGAGAAAACAAAATTTCAAACGACCTTTTTTACGGAACCCCTAGTATAATTCTGCTCATTGATAAACGTGAACGCGACATTTCAGATCCACACCTATCCTGAAAATTTCAAGTCCCTAGGCCTTTCCGTTCGAAAGTTATGATTTTCTATGGTTCTGTTCATGTGATCAAGAGAAATGTAGCTTGAATATATATTTCTCCATTAGTATACAAAATTTGGTCACGATCGAATCTGTAATTTTGAAATTATCAAGAAAACTAAATTTCGAACGATCATATTTACGGAACCCCTAGTATAATTTTGCTCATAGATTAACGTGATAACAACATTCGAGATCCACACCTATCCTGAAAATTTCAAGTCTTTAGGCGTTTCCGTTCAAAAGTTACAATTTTCTATGGTTCTGGTGATGCGATCTGGACAAAATTTCACATGTAGCTTGAACACCTCTTTCTCCATTTGATTGCAAAATTTCATCTCGATCAAATCTGTAGTTTTCAAGTAATCCGGGGAACAAAACTTTGAACGGCCATATTTACGGAACCCCTGGTGGAATTTGGCCCATTAACGAACTCAACCGAGGCATTCGGGAACTGAACCCACACTGAAAATTTCAAGTCTCTAGGTTGTTCCGTTCGAGAGTTATCGTGCTTACGGACGGCCGGACGGACGGACAGACTCAAATTTTCCGACGGATTCGTCATCAGTGAGTCGAACATAGTCGATTGAGACTATTTTCGGCTTAAAATTCGAAAAATACAGACATCGTGACGAAATTATATAGCCCTTGTGTAAGTAGTACGAGCGCTCAAAAAGGAGTAGCCTATACATATATATGCAAGGAAACGGTATAATTTATATTTCAAGAAGCACGGGATAGATTCTTTAAAAGAAAACAGCACCGGGAAAATCACGACCTTACCAGAAACTGGGGAAACCACGTGCAGGTGGGTGTTTCGTGTTGAGAAAACCCCTGATGGAAGCATCATAAAAAAATTACGAAAAGCACTGCCGTGAAGGCAGGAGCTTTTGAGCGCTCGTACATGCACCTTGTAGGTAGATTCGCATTTTCCAGTTTTAGAAATCAATTGAAGGAATTTTTGACTGCTGTCAAAAAAATTCTGAAACTTAGGCAAAACTCCAGACTTCATGTCGGTGCTTCAGCTGATCAATTTGTTTCCGATAATTCGCTAGAATTTTCCACGGTATCTATGGTCTTGGTGATGCGATCTGGACAAAATTTTGCACGTAGTTTGAATACATTATTCCTGAGCTAGGTGCATAATTTCATTCCAATCCGATCAGTAGTTTCGAAACTATCAGGAAAAAAATATTTTGAACGGCCATATTTACGGAACCCCTAGTCTAATTTTGCTCATTGATGAACGTGACCGTGAAATTTGCGATCCAAATCCACCCTGAAAATTTCAAGTTCTTAGGCCTTTCCGTTCAAAAGTTAGAATTTTCTATGGTTTCTATGGTTCTGGTCATGCGATCTAGACAAAATATTGCTTCAATATATCATTCTCGATTAAAATACAAAATTTCATCTCGATCGAATCCGTAGTTTCGAATTTATCGAGAAAACAAAATTTCAAACGACCGTATTTACGGAACCCCTTGTATAATGTTGCTCATAGATGAACGTGATCACAACATTCAAGATCCACACCTATCCTGAAAATTTCAAGTCCCTAGGCGTTTCCGTTCAAAAGTTACAATTTTCTATGGTTTCTATGGTTCTGGTCATGCGATCTGGACAAAATTTCACATGTAGCTTGAGCACCTCATTTTCCATTCAAGTGCAAAATTTCATCTCGATCAAATCTGTAGTTTTCAAGTAATCAGGGAAACAAAACTTTGAACGGCCATATTTACGGAACCCCTGGTGGAATTTGGCCCATTAACGAACTCAACCGAGGCATTTGGGATCTGAACCTACACTGAAAATTTCAAGTCTCTAGGTTGATCCGTTCGAGAGTTATCGTGCTGACGGACGGCCGGACGGCCGGACGGCCGGACGGACAGACTCGAATTTTCCGACGGATTCGTCATCAGTGAGTTGAACATAGTCGATTGAGACCATTTTCGGCTCAAAATTCGAAAAATACAGACATCGTGACGAAATGATATAGCCCTCGTGTAAGTAGTACGAGCGCTCAAAAAATAAATCATAAGAAACATACGGAATTGTAGGCTGGGGTGGTGTCAATGATATTCACCTGGAAAAATTGAGTGTTGTGCAAAGATGAATTTTGAGGGTTATATATAAAAATCACTTGCCTGCTAAGATGATACATTGCACGATGAGACGAAGATATGCTCGATGGGAGACAACTTTTCTATTTGAATGCTTATAAATGTGAAAAAAATCAATGGTGAATTCCAACCCCACATTGTTATAACACAAGAAGACGAGTGAGTTCATTGAGCGTACCCGATGTGCAAAAACTATAGGGCAGCCTCACTGTGGTTTTCTGGCGTCGAAACTCTACAGCCAACTTCCAGCTGATGAAAGAGAAGTCGACAACATCAACTTGTTCAAGAAAAGTTTCAGTTGAATGAGGTGACATCACGTAAAAGCGATAGATTCTTGAAGCTAGAGCTTCTGTGATACCAACCATTCGTTCACTTGTGCACATACCTATTGCTGTGTGATTGTTTGTATTTATAACTTGGTGGATAAAAAATATTATTATTTTTATTATCACTGATTGTGAAAGGTTTTAAGCAGCGAAAAGCAATTGATTCCAATCAAACTTATAGTCCAATTGCCAAAATGGGAACCATCAGAGCTATTTCGAGTGTAGCTGCTGTTGAAAAATATGCATCTCAAGTAATTCGATGGATCTACAGCGTTCCTTACAAGAGACTCCATATATGTTACAGCCAGAAAGTTACATGAATGTTGATGAATGAGTATGCAACCACAGCAAGAGTTCATACGGCTTGAAACAAGATCAAAGATGCTGGAATGTTCGGTTTGGGGGATTCTTGCCAAATAATGGATTTCAAGTAAAAGGAGCAGATCCGTGTTTATATATTAGGAAAGCTGATGGAAAGAAGTTAATGTTTTTTTTTTATGTCGATGATGGTTAAGTTGCTACCACAGATTCATATAACCTAGATGCTCTCATTGGAGGTCTTAAAAAACTAGTTGGAGTAAATCGAACACACCAGAACAGAATCCGAATTCATCAGAAGGCACAAGTACAGAGAATTCTAAAAAGGTTAACTTTGGTCAGTGTGAAGCAGTATGAACACCCAATCTAAAGATGGAAGAGATGCCGCTAACAGGAAAAGATCATAAAAACGTGAATAAATTTTCATATAGGCAAAAAATTAATGCGCTGATGTATCTTATGCTCGGGATGAGACCTGATTTGGTTTACAGCGTAGGGTTTCTGTCATGTTTGCTAGGAATCCCATCTGCAGAGAATGTAGGTCGAGTAAAGCAATATATCTTAGAAACAATAGATGCTGTTGTGATCCAGAAAACTGGGAAACCATTTATGAATACGCTGATGTGAATTGGGGTACCTCTCTAGATGACCGGAAGTATTATACTGGTTATTGTTTCAAAACGGAGAAATCGTGGTCCACGAATTATTAGGCCACACGAATTATTATGAAAGCCGACATATTCACAAAGGGATTTTGCTGGATAGCTGCCCTGGGACTTCATCCTAAGAAATGCCGAGTGAGGGGTGTGTTGGAATTCGACCTATATTCGATATATAGAATACTGTAGTCGGAACAAGATCAATTTTGTAGTTGTTGTCAGTTTTGGAAGTTGTCACATCAATTTCACATTAAACCTCTCGATTATTTTCGGATAGACCTTGAGGCCGTGAGCGCATTTTGACAAGTTTCAGTGGCTACGACAGCTGCTGAATAAATTTAGGGAATAATTTAAAAGGAATAGATCTTTTCTTCTGGTGATTCATATCATTCATATTGAAAGAATAATATGATGGTACTACAATTAGATACTGAAAGATACTTTCATGTACTAACATAACATATGCCCACATATGTACCAACATAACATAATCAATTTTTTTCTTGTCAGATATGCTTTGGTGGAGAGTGTTTGGGTAAAAGTCTCCCTGTACCAACACAAGTGATCCCAGGTGGATGGAGTTCTTGGAAGGAAGTAACATGTAAATCTGCGTGCATCGAAAAATCCAAAGGTTTCACAACCAAAAGAAGAATTTGCAATAATCCACTACCTGTAAACACTGATCTAGGTTGTGAAGGCTCAAGCGTTGAGTTTGCCACATGCAGGGACGAAAAGGTTAGATTTTTAACTTCCACGAATCAATTTTGACATAAGAAGTTTTCAGATATGTAAGAAGCGAATGAGTGCTGTTGAATATGCATCTAGAAAATGTAAAGAGTTTTCTAAGGTTTTATCAGAACTAGATCCAGCAGGAAGTGGGCTACAAGCTCCACATGAAGAAGGTACCTGCTATACTGAATAAATTACAACCATTATCTAAATGTTCTTTATTATTTTAGGAAGGATATGGATGGGATGCGCGATCTTTTGTAAAAGGGGCGATTCTGGAACTTTTTACACCCCTAGAATAGAGTTGAATGATTTGGGGATTTCACCTTATTTTCCTGATGGTACCTTGTGTCATAGGGAAAACAATCAAAACTATTATTGCATGCATCATCATTGTTTGCCTGAGGTGGGTTATTCAATTCTTGAAATCTTTATCCTCAAATCCGTTGTCAGACTTTCATAGAAATAGAAATTGATACAGCCCAATATGAAATGCTAATGTATGCACCATCCCCGGTTTAGTGCAGCTTAAATCAACAATTTGCCATGTTTTTTTCTAGACTACATATATTATCTAATAGTCGGATGAACATGGCTCTGAAACAATTTATTGAAACATTTGAGAAACAGAGTTGTGGCGGCTTCTTGTGACGTAGTTATTACTCTGGGCGCTGAATGGCAAACCAACAAAACATCGAACAACGTTCTGTCAAGTAATTGCTGTCGACATCGTTCTTTCAACTATTAAAAGTTTGTAAGCTGCGATTGATCAGTACATGTTCTGTCACATCCGGACGCTGCGATTCTCGCAGTGTACAAACAGAAACATTTCCTTTGAAAAAAAGTCCATTTGGTTCAAAAATGAACAGAGAAAAGAACATTTTTTCAGAATTATAGTAAATGCTTATTAAGATCTGATTTCGAAAGATCTTCTCACACAATTATTCATTTCTCCATTCTTGAGCGCTCATTCTACACGATGTCTTTATCTTTCGAATTTTGAACCGAAAATAGTCTTTATCGACAAGGTTCGACTCACTGATGACGAATCCGTCGGAAAATTCAAGACCATCCGTCCAGCTTTCCGTAAGCACGATAACTCTCGGACGGAACAACCTAGAGACTAGAGAAACTTTCAGTGTAGGTTCAGTTCTCAAATGCCGCGTTTAAGATCGTTAATGGGCAGAATTCCATCGTAAATATGGCCGATCGAAATTTTGTTCTCCTAATTACCTCGAAACTACTGACTCGATCGAGATGAAATTGCACTCGAATGGGGAATGACGTGTTCAAGCTACATGCAAAATTTTGTTCAGATCCCATGGCCAGAACCATAGAAACCATAGAAAATTATGACTTTCGAAGGGAGAGGTCTTGGGCCTTGAAATTTTCAGGACAGCTGTGGATCTCGAATGACGCGGTCACGTTAATCAATTAGCAAAATTTGACTAGGGGTTCCGTAAATATGGTCGTCCAGATCGCATGACCGGAACCATAGAAACCATAGTAAAATAAAACTTTCGAACTATCTTTTCAAGATAGGTTTGGATCTCGAATGTCCCGGTCACGTTCATCAATGAGCAAAATTCGACTTGGAAGAAATTTGCACATAGATGAAGAATAACGTATTCAAACTACGTGATAAATTTTGTACAGATTGCATAACCAAGATCATATATACCGTAGAAAATTCAAGCGGATTATCGAAAAAAAAAATGATCCCTAAAGCACTGACTGGAGTTTTGCCTAAGTTTGAAATTTTTTTTGACAGCTGTCAAATTTTTCTTCAATTGGTTCCTTAAACTGTAAAATGCGAATCTACCTGCACGGTGGATGAACGAGCGCTCAAAAGCTCCTGCTGACTTCAGTGCTTTTCATCAATTTTTTCTTATATATGTTTCCTCACCAATTCTCTTTCAATTCATTTCGTGTAGTTTTATATTTACCTTTTTTTTTGCAGAATTTTGTGTTCACGAAATCTTCAACCCTGGTATTTGGATTGGGAGACGATGTTCCATTTTCTCAGAATGCGCATCCAAATGAAGTTGTTCCACCTGAAATAAAAGGCTATCTGTCTTTAGATTTGAAAGGAAAACCGCTTATGACAAGTTTGGGCTCTACAAAATTGAAGACCCAAGATTGGGAAAGTAACGACTATATAGAAATTCCTGAATTGACACAAAGACTGAAGGGTGTTTCTTCCGATTCTATGAAGTGAACTTTGGCAAAATGATTCGAAAAAGCAGTAATGAAAATTTTGTACGTTTTTATAAAAAATAAAAGTCTGTTTCATCAAAACTGTCGAGACATTTCATTCAAAAGCATAATGAACTGTTTCTGTATAACTTTCTACATTTGAAATGCAAAAAGTTCATAACCACATTTATATTGCTTAAATAATGAGAAAATGTAACATCAACATCATCAGTTTAGCCCTTCAAAACTTTCAAAGAAATTTCGATAAAAAAAGGGTGTCCTGGCACTATGTGACTCTTTCTCGGGTGTGAATAAGGTTAATAAAGACGAGTCAGGAATGCTTTCATTTGTTTTCCTACAACGTCCCCCTGCGTAGATATGTGCATCCAAATGATACTCCCATAATTCAGTTTTTTTGTGATAACTTCCGAACGACTCAACTGATTCTGTTAATTTTTCGAATTTGAGTCAATACAAATATCGGCGATGATTTGTTTCCAACACCTTCCCCATAAGTTCGGAAGTTATTACAAAAAAAATTGAATTATGGGAGTACCATTCGAAGGCAAATATCTTCGCAGATGGACGTAGTAGGAAGGAAATTTAGAGCATTCCTGACTCATCTTTATATACCTCATTCACACCTGAGAGTCACGTAGTGCCAGGACACCTGTATATACGAGCAGACCTGGCCACGCGTTGCTGTGGCTAAGGTATACGTCAAATCATATTGTAGTAAACTATTCAAACCAGTTGAATTAGTATAACTATCAATCCTAACCTAACCTTAACCGTGATTTTATAATAATTTCATTATTATTAGTTATTCCCCAGTTCTCAAACAGTTCCAAATTTCTTCAGTTTTGGGAAAGACCCAGAAACTTGGCATCACTCCTCGCACGTTATCGCTATGGTGGAGAGATCGGTTGTAGTGGGGACGCGATGTCCTGTCGTCGATTTAAGACCCGTGCTGCCGCGTGGATAATTATCACTGTTTGTCATCAATAATAAACAAATTAGTTGCAATAAAGAAATATTGCATGAATTGTGGTCTAAACTATCCTATCTTTCAAGTTGGATAAAACTGCACAATGTGTAAAGTTTGATTGAAGTCGGTTCAGTGTTATAGGAGTTCATCCCGGACAAACAACGCGACAAGAAATTTTTATATATAAAGACTAGCAGACACTGCCACGCGTTGTGTGGCTAAGGTGAACGTCTAATTAAATTGTAGTAAACTATTCAAACCAATGGAATTATTATTAACCCTCGCCTTACCCTTACCTAACCCTTACCTTGATTTTTTGAAAGTTTTCCCCAGTTCTCAAACAGTTCCAAATTTCTTCAGTTTTTGGAAAACTGGCTTCACTCCTCGCACGTTATCGCTATGGTGGATAGATCGGTTGTAGTGGGGACGCGATGACCTGCCGTCGATTTGAGACCCGTGTTGCCGCGTGGATAAATATCACTTTTTATCATAAATAATTAACAAATCAGTTTATATAAAAAAATGTTGCATCTATGAATTGGGGTCTTAACTATCCTATCTTTCAAGTTGGATCAAACTGCACACAGTGTGCGAAATTTGATTGAAATCAGTTCGGTATTATAGGAGTTCATCCCGGACAAACAACGTGACACGAAATTTTCATATTTGAATACTACCAGACCCTAACCTAACCCTAACCTAACCCTAACCTAACCCTAACCTAACCCTAACCTAACCCTAACCTAACCATAACCTAAACCTAACCCTAACCTAACCCTAACTCAACCCTTACCTATTATATTCGATGATTCATTGTTAGTTTATTTGTTTGTTTAAATCCCGACTCTCCTAGGTTTCTGTGAGACTCCTCAGAAGCTCAGAGCTTGTGCGAATTAGGAGTCCCGGTATGAGGTATAAGTTCCTATTCCGCAGATGTTATTGAAATACTACAATGTAGCTTCTATGTGGATAATTGTGTGACGAGTGTAAATAATGTGGATGAACTCTCAAATTTCATTGAAGAAGCAAAGGATATCATGAATGATGCTAAATTCGATTTGAGAGGGTGGGAGTACAATGACTCTTGTTTATCTGATAGCATGAATGAAAAATCAAATGTTCTGGGTTTACTGTGGAACAGAAAAAATGGTACATTGTCCATAAATCCAGAAAACTGGATCAATATCCAAATGGAGAAAGTCACGAGAAGAGCACTCTTGTCCATAGCTCACAGGGTGTTCGACCCGATAGGTTTCACATGTTGTGTGACTATATCCCAAGTTACTCTCACAACATGCTTGGGAGGAAAAAATTATTTGGGATGATGAATTGGGCGAACAAATGAAAAATAATTTCTTAAAATGGGTGAAAGGCCTGTCTTATCTACCTCAAATCGAAATCCCCAGATATTTTTCAAGGAGCAGTAGTGGCAGATGGCTTCCAGTTCAAATACATACTTTTTGTGATGCATGCCAGTTTTCGTATGTTGCCGTTAGTTGTGAGATTACAATTCGCTGCATTTTCAGCTCGTATGCAGTTTATTTTTAACAATTGTCCATAAATTATCATCTATGTATATCACTTTCGATACATAAATGACTCAAAATCATACAAATATTTCACTTTTCCATATAAACACACAAACGTTAGTTTGTTGTTCATCACTCGGGTAGTTCAAACGATTAAAAGTAGATGTCGCCCACTCCGTGATTTTTCCCTAGTCTTCTTGTATAAAAACTCCGTGCTCTTTCATACGGAAGATTCTTGCTTATAATTCGTTATTTATGGTTATATATCGATAGAAAAACTCGATGATTCGATCTTTTTCACGTAACGATTTGTCATTCCCACCCCTAGATTTGCTACTCCGCTCTGGTCACAATCTACTCCACTGTTAATCTCGAATCTACTACTTTTTTTCGGCCGTCTGTGGCAACCCTGTTTTTCGGCCGTCTGTGGCAACCCTGGCCAAGAATCAAGATTGCCAAGCACCAAGCTGATTAGTTCTTATTATTATAAACTTTTATATTATATGGTGACAATCCGTCTTCGAATTTGATCTTAGAAAATTTCTTATGGCAGTTTGCGTTGCTATAGTTGGGAAAGATGTAAAATTCCAAAGATTCCATTTAATTTTCAACTAAAATGAATTGACTTTTCAGAATTCTCCCAAATTTTTATATTGTTTGAACCCAGATGAAGAATTAAATTTTCAATACAAAGTTCTGTCTTCTCTTGATATTGTGGAAGAGAAAATCAATGGGGTGAATAAACTGGTTGACAGTAGAGAACTGTTTCTTGGCATGTTATATGCTATTGAAACACATAAATTGTATCCTTTACGATGGCATTGAAAACATTATCAAGAATACAAAAAATATGTTTTTCATGATAAATCAATCTTTTAATTCATCTTGAACAGATATTGTAACTTTTGTTATCAAAACTTAGTATATTTTCATTATAAACTCACCTATTACAACAGTTTTAGTGTCTTCATATAAATTTGGCAATATTCCACAATAATTCTATCTCTGAACTACATACTAGAAGATCTTGACATAAACCTAACATACATTTCTCTATTGGTAATATTGATAATCTCATGCTCTTGAACATGTAATTAATTCCCTGCAAGAATTGCGGATCACTAAGAACACAAAATTGATAGTTTGGAGGTTAAAAACTCAATTTTACAAAATTATTGATGTTGTATAACTCTTAGTACCTGCCAATGCTGATAGTAAATGCAATTAATGTCTCACATTTCACTTCAAACCAGATATGGGTATGTTACAAATACAAAAATTAAGTTAATTATAGTAGTTGATTCTTCGAATATGGCACTACGAGATAATGAAATAAGATCGGTAAGTTGAAATTTTTATTTCAAAATAAACCTTATCCTTTCTTCAAAAAGTTATCATAGTGAGCATAATTTTTATTCCAGAATAAACATTATTCTTTCTAAGAAAAAGTATTGTAGTGAGGATATCTGAAAAACGATCAAGCAATAACTCATTTCACTTCATCCATTGTTACCAATATGTACTGGCCAGATATAAAATCACCCAATCAGCTAATAAATAGTGATATTGGGCGTTCAATAAAAAACATGAAGTGTGCTTTGGATTTTCGAAGGAGAGCTTCGCTTCAACCATGTGAAAATGATACTTTGTTCTCTTATTTGAAGCATATTCTCATGGTATAAGCTGTAACATTAATTCAAAGTTTTCTTCGACCTTTTTTCAATGTTCATCACATGCTGGATTTTCCTGTATCCAACATGTTGAATATAATATATTTTCTTATTTGTAGATGTTCCGAAAGATACACTCAGAATATACTGACATAGTTTGCAATCCTTTTTATACACCAGGGGAGCCAATCTCATTCAAGTGAGTAATTAAAAAGATTTTTTTCTAGCTAATGAGCAATTTTATATTGTAGATCCTTTACAACAAGCATAAAAAATATTATGAGTGGGACAGTTTGAGATGTAGAGGGTTGAGGCATGTTCATATTTGTCCAAAAATATATCTGGAGCTACAAACTTTTTATTTTCATATAGCATATAAAATATCCTTTCATCAATCCTAATAAATTCATCATCATTTGCACTTTCGCAAAGCTCAGTGAATTGTGATAAAGTATATAATGATTGTTTCAGTAATAAATACAGAATGTTTTATGGAATGGAATTTGCTTTTTCAATATGTCCTCGGCATGTTTTCTTCTGAAGTCCCATAAAAAGTGGTCAATTAGGATTGAATTAACTTCATGTTGGGGCAACTCTTTTAGAATATATTCTTTCAGTACTTCAACAGCATGAATTGAACATCCTCTTATTTCAACTTCATCAGCTTCTCCATTTTGTAATAAAATATTTTCTCTCAATTTCTTCACTAAGGTACTAGAATATTCAAGACAATCTAAATAAACGAGGGCCTGGGGCACTCTGTAATCTGCAAACATTGTTATCTTATTTATATCCTTGAAGTGTCCCAGACCTTCATTCTCAAAACAGGCCCATATGTCCCCAACTAGAATTTGAGCACGTTTATAAAATGAAACTCTTCTACCTTTATATTCTGATTCATCTTGAAAACATTTGAAATTATCTACAATTGACTGTAAAAGTTTTACAGAACTTCCATTTGCTTCTTCCACTAGCTTTTTAAAACTACCATCATACTTTACAAGTAAAACATCACCAACTTCATGCAGACATTTCACTCTTTCGAAGAGAAGAGGAATATTTACACCAGTATCGCTCTCGAGAATTTTGGAAAGTTCATCACTAGCTATTGTTGCATAAAATTTCGGATCTAAAATCTTTATATTGTTTTTCATTGCTCTATTGATTGCAGCACATAGGGCGAAGTAACCAGAGTAGCCATCAACCCTCCATCCTATTTCGTTCTCCTCATGCCAAAAGCAATAATTTAATGTATCAACCACAAGAATCCAATCTAGAGCCCAAGGATCTTTTGAATTGGGATGAAGTTCCGTTTGACTAAAGTTTGATGGGCAGAGTTTTCCACGTTTAACTTCATCACAAAGTAAATCCCCCAATTTTTTTATTCCATCTGATTTGATTTTGACATTAGCAGCACGAGATGCGATATATTCACTTGATTCTCTTGGAGATATCATCTTGAAAACAGATCGAAGATCGAATACTTGAACTTGAGCGAGGAGTACTACCATAGATAAAGGAATGTTCACATTCCTTTATCTATGAGTACTACGAGCATAGACTAATAATAAAATAGACCAAGCATGTCATTCATAAATGGATTTGTTTTGGGAAAGAACATATAGAAAAAGAGGGAACTATAAAAACGAGAGAGAGGGAACGAAAAATGGCCACTTCCTTGTTTTTCTGTTTTGATACACATAAGCGTCTCGTAAGGGGATTTTTTGAGGAAATTTTGTTCTCAACTTGAATGACTGGTATGAAAATATGAACAGAAATGAGAAAACTGGTTGGAGAAGCAACTTCAGAATTACATTGAGGAATAAAAATTAATTTTTCATCCCAATAGAGATGGAATATTTTTTATTTGCTTTAAGCTAATGAAAATTTACTACTATAACCAATAAAATTATGGAAGGGAAATAAAGAGAATAAAACAAGTATTTGTTTCTGGTTCTTTATTGCCTATGGTCTTATCAGTTCTGGTGGTGGTTAAGGCTCTAGAAAAGAACTAGAGCCCCACATGTAACGAGATCAGGATACAATTAAACTCGGACCGCATAATGGTACGTTCATTATACAAATTAATAATAATTGATATGAACAGATAATAGTATACCTAGTGGTTCTAAAGCAGCAGTAACCAAGTTGATGAATCAGTTTCAAGGCCTTAGATACACAAAACAAAAAGTAGTTTTGTCATCCCCTACGCAGAGGGTTTCTTCAACATATCCTAATATCATTGGCATAATATACAGGAGAGATAGAAAACTGAAAGATATCTTTTCTATTTTACATAAAAAGATACTGAAAATCCCTTTCGTTCCTATAATGATTCTAGTTATATTGATATCGACCTTATTTCTTATGCCATAAGGTAGGTAATTGTCTCAACTTTATGACCAACTCAAAAAGTGAAATTGATCAAAAAATGGACTTAACGGTCAACAAATTAGGCCGACGATATGTGAAAGTATGCTGTGTCCCATGTCAAACAATAGGTATTGATACATAAGAAACCATCAAATAATATGCAATAGTAAATAAAATAGTCAAATAATGTCCTATAATAATGAAATCAGTGAAATAAGATACAATGGTCAATCAGCAATAGTTAAATAAAAAGTTATAAGTTATAAACAGAAAAGTGCTAGAAACGAATTTGAGCATATAATTTAATCATTTACATCACTCATTTCGCTTTCACATGATTCTGTGATGAAGGAATTTTCTTTGAAATATTTCAGCGAATCATCCAAGTTGTTAATTTTTCTTTTTGCTTTCCAGAGCTGACACTGGAGAGTTTGAACTTTCTTTTTAAGTGTCAAAATCATCCTCCTCAAGATTAGAAAATTCCTCTTCGATTTAGGACTTCTGAAGTCTTCTTCTTCCATATCACCTAGATAATGTTTTCTGAAAACATAATGTTTTTTAAAGTGGTTACTCATTAATGTCATCACTCAGCTCACCTTTTTCGTCTTCTTGGAGTAGCTCGATTTTTGATCGACTCTATTGTCAATATTTTTCCTGGTTGTGTTAAAAATTCTTCACTCTCAGATGAAGTAATTGTTGATGAATTTGCCATTTCTGATGCTGTGCTTGTTGAAGACGATGCAACACTGACAAAGGATGAAGATGGTCTGAAAATTCAATGTATGTTATTTATTTCATTTAGAGATATTTATTATTTTGCATATAATGTTCAATTATTCAATATATATAATAATTCAAAACAATACATACATATTGAATTCAGTGAATGATTCTGTCCTGGGTCTCTTCATTAGTGGGCTGTCCTCGGGTGAAACGGATACAATACTAATTGTACTTTCACTATGAGAAGGTGAGCTAAAACCAATTTAATAAAACGAGTGCTCATTATATACTTCTTCCAACACAAGTAAAAATTCTTACCTTGTACTTTCGTGGTACTCAAAAATATCATGAAATGGAATTGGAACAGCACCTCTTTTCAATAGTTTGTTGCCAATATTATTAATGATGATGTCTTGAAATGCTTCGAACAGATGAAAACAACTGAATGCCTGTCGAAGCCAAGTAGAGAAAACCAAATATTTCTTCGGTCGATGTTAGTAGGAAGCCTATAAAAATTCTTTTATAGCTAACGAGTCGACACTGAATATCATAACAAAAGAAAAATAACCTATACTTACGAATGTAAAGATATTATTTCATTTCCAGGCTTCTTAGGGTCTTTTTTACAAATGTAACAAAACCTTCCCATTTTTGACACTATATTAGATTTATAATAAGATGATTTACACTGTGAAACACCTTCAGAAATTAATTATCTCGAAAAGAACTCGAACTTGAGACGATACGATTAGGTAAATCATTGCCTTCGGCCTCGGGCTATTATCAAGCAACACGCTTTCAGCATTCTCTATGACAAAATTATCTCGGTATTATCAAGGCCCTAGGGGTATTATTACTGAAAACTTCACAAATGAAATTATCCATGAATAAGATATTTCTTATATCAAGTACTGTTCTTCGGCAGCCAATTTCTTGATGTCTACTTTCTTTGAATATTAAGTTTTTAACTTAACTAAAATCTTGAACAAAAATTTCAACCCATAATCTCATTAATGTGAGATATATTATAACATTTCATTTGGTTACAATCTAGCGGTTGAGTTTGAAGGAAAATCTTATTTACTTTTTCAAATAGGTATATTCCTTACAAGTGAAGTTTTTATTGTGGACTTGTGCTTTATGCAACTTGCAGGTATTAAAAAAACATATTTTGATGAGATTTATTTGAATTTATGAATAGACTGGTCCAATGGTTTCAAAAAACCAAGCAAAATTCACAAATACAATAAATAGACATATTCAGATTTGAATAACATTATAAATTATCTATTATATTTGAATAACAATGAAATAATATCAAATATTCACATTTTACAAAAATGTAAGTTACAATGAGCCGAAAGACTGGCCATGGCCATCTCAATAACTGCTTTCCAGCCAGGTGCGTGTTACTAGGGGGCTTGACGCATTAGGGCGTAACGCCCTAGCTGTCGCGGGAACATGCCAAAAGCAAACTGTCAGAAAAACGTAAATGAAACAGCAAAAATGACGGGTTTGGCATTGAACAGCTGTCAGAGCTTGAAGCCCCGAAAATTCGGGTTATGCACCAGGGGGAAGGGGAAGATAGCGAGAGGGCTTGACGCTCCGGCACTGGAACGGTCAATGCTTTTTTTTATATATTTAATTGAATTTTCTGATGATGTAGGCAAGATCTCCTCAGTTAAGTACATTCCATCATTATATTTTATGATCTGTTATTACGCTTGCATCTTGTAAGACTCAACAAAAATGTGGTTGTAGTTCCCGGAAGGCTAAGCGAGCCAAAATGATCCCAGTTCAAATAAACAAATAAAAATACTCTCGCAACTTGTGAGACTCTATCTTTTGTTACTCCAGCAATCATTTGTTGCTGACTTTCAGTAAAGTGTTCAGCACGGAGTTCATCCTCATGGCCAACATGAGTTTCAATGAATTTAATGGTTAATTCTGAAAAGATAACATAGATTTTACTTATTACTAGATGACCCGGCAAACGTTGTTTTGCCATATCTCTCCCTTTTTTCGCAATTTCAAAATTGCTCGAGGCCTTCGGCCTCTCGTCTCAAAATAACCTAACCTTAACCTAACCTAACCTAGCTGACCCGGCAAACGTTGTTTTGCCATATCTCTCCCTTTTTTCGCAATTTCAAAATTGCTCGAGGCCTTCGGCCTCTCTTACTTTAGGAAAGCCCGTTTCTCCCTCTCGAAAACGCGGGGGGCGCTTCGCGCCCCCGGTCTCTCCCTTTTTTCGCAATTTCAAAATTGCTCGAGGCCTTCCGCCTCTCGTTGTTCTGGCTATTAAAAAATAACGGTTGATCGTAGAAGGGTGAAAATTGGGGATTGTATGTATTTTTGTATGTTGTATCATAAAAAAATAGAAATTAGAAATTTTGTCTTAAAAATAAAAAAAAAAATTTAGGGGTGGACTACCCCTAACATTTAGAGGGATGAAAAATAGATGTTGGCCGATTCTGATAGATACCGGATAAGCACAAAAAATTTCATCAAAATCGGTTAAGCCGTTTCGGAGGAGTATGGCAACGAACACTGTGGACACGAGAATTTTATATATTAGATTGTCACTTCTTGATCAGGTTACTATCTGAACCACAAATTCTTGACAGACACAAACCGGATATTCTTATGCTGCCTACAGTTTTCATACTACGTTGGCTGAATTTACTCACAAATCCTATACAAAATAGTTATGAAATTTAAATACATCATTTTTTTTTCATTCTACATAATTGAAAATCTGTCAATTTTAAAGGATGCATTTGGATGAGTATATGCATACCAACCTCTGTAATTACTTCGATTGCAATTCTATATAGAAGGTCTTGATAATCATTTTTTTTTCCTCCTCAGTACAAACAGGACACTGGATGTGTACAGTGTTTCTCGGTTTCCTCTCGACATCTTCATGATGAACAGATCTCAAATGCCGATTTTTGTGGACACACTCGAAAAAGTTTTTTGGCAGACGTGAATAATCAGATTATCGCTGAAAATTAATTATGTTAGAGAAAAAGAGAATGAGCAAAAATACAAAACTTACCCTAGTTCATTCTTGATGTATTTTGAAATGTTAAGGTAAGTGCTTCCCAAAGGAAGAGCAATATCAATTGCTTTTTTAAATCACAAGTCTTATGATAACTTAAAAATTTGCTTCAACGAATAATGGAACAGGAACAAAATTCACATTTACGTTCATCAACAAAGGTTATGGTCATCTTTGAAGAAAAGGGACTGTAGTGAGTAGACCAGTTGACCAGTAGACACACTACGACTATTTCAGTCGTTGACACGGCTTCACTCTGATTGGTTGAAGTTGCGGCACGTAGGTGCACTTTAACGTATGCTCTTCTTTTCGATTGGTATTTCTATGTTTATGTTGTTGCTAATAGGGAAACAGCTGTTCTCTGACACTGTCTGACAGGTGGAATAATGTTGATATTAGCACATTAGCAGTTTAGTAACGAATGCAGAGATTACAAATAAGAAATAAAACTCTGTGTTTGAGTCGCGATCTAAGGGAAATAGACCGTTCATATTCGATTCGTATTTTCAAAGAAAAATTCAAAACTTGGGGTATCTTATTCTCAAGTATCGTTTTCCTATGAATGATTTATCCTTGGAAACAGCTTCAGTTACAGTGAACCATCTGCCTATATGAAAGTTGAATTCCGGAAAAATAATAATAAATATGATGTGTGGCCTGAAGAAAATCTGCAATATTGAACAAATTTACATCTTTTTGAATTATAGACAATGTCAATCTCATTGAATTGAAATGTCCGAAAATTTCACAATAGTGCGCTTTTCCAGAGATTCGTCCCTGGCCAAAATTGAGAGCTTAAAATATTGTGAAACGCCTGATAAAGTTTGTGAGAATGTTCATTATTTCAGTATATTCTATGTGATTTGCATTGCCTTATCAATAATTACCTATTTTGTGGATCTAACACTAACTTGTTCATTGTTGTATTATTTTTCCATAAATAATTACGGAACATATTTTGCTATGACGTTAACTTTCACCTTAGTGCCTGCAATTGTTATGACTACAGTTAGTTTACGATGGTAAGTTTTATTTATTATATGAACCAAGCTAACATTATTTAGGTTTTCTCTGTTATTTTTGGTGATCTAAAGAGTTCATTTGTCACGAAACTATATGTTTATATTGAGAAGAAATCATGTGTTTCAATCTATTCCTGAAAATTTCTCTGATTTCCCTATGGTAGCATCGCAAATTTTTTGTTTGAGTTTATGCTGAGACATCCATATTAATATACCTGGAGGTTAATTTTTCAAGTTTGTTTGAGTATTGACAAACAATATGTACAAGTACAAGTAATATGGCGGAATTAATCAAATGTGGATCAGAACACCTATTTGAACAGCTTACATGGTGTATCAACCAATACCTTGGTGGAGAGCCAGTCCCTGAGGAATAAAAGGAAGCCTATATCTCGTCTATCCATAAGAAGGAAAACAAACTTGACTGTTCAAACTATAGGGGGATATCTGTAACCAGTACTCTGAGCCGTTTGTATGGAAGACTTGTCCGAGACATGATAGAACAAGAATATAGGAGTAACGAAGAAGAAGAACAGTCGGCCGAGCTGGAAGGACATGTACTGATAACATATTCTGTCTAAAACAAATCATAGAGAAACGAACAGCGGTTAATCAAGAAACTCACCTAATGTTCATAGACCTCAAGAAAGCCTACGATACTATCCCAGTGAAAAAATTGTGGAGTGTTCTACAGCAGACAAATATTAGCCATACCCTCATAAGAGCTCTCAAAAACCTATATGAGGGAACCACATCAAGAATAAAGGTCGGTAGCAAATTATCAGAGAAGTTCTTGGTAGATAAGGGTTTATGCCAAGGATGCTGTATATCGCCCACATTGTTCAAGATCTATGTAGCGCGAGCTTTATTCCAATGGAAGAGGAAATGCGGCGAAATGGGCATCGATATCGGAGAAACCTACTTGTACACCCTACAATTTGCTGATGACCAAGTTGTCATAGCCAACGATAAAGACGACTTACAATATATGGCGAGAAAACTGCAAGAAGAATATAAGAACTGGGGACTGGAACTAAACACACAGAAAACGAAATATCTCCCTATAGGAGCAGAGCAATCTAACATCCAATTAGACGGAGAAGAAGTTGCATGTTGCAGCGTATACACCTATCTCGGAGTGGAATTCGACACGTCTGGGAAAGATGATAAAGAAATACGAAAGAGGATAACACAGGCCAGAAGAACTATTGGATGTCTGAATGGCATACTCTGGAGTAGCAATATCGGAATACAACGAAAACATAATATTTACGAAGCATTCATTAAAAGTAGCTTGACTTACGGAGCAGAAACATGGAGAATTACCCAACACAACCGAAGAAAACTCGAGGCCACAGAGATGGATGCATTTCGAAGATCACTGGGTATATCAAGAAGGGATAGAATAAGAAACGAAGAGGTGAGACAACGAATGGGAATAGATGGCCCGATAATGACAGATATAGAGCGAAAACAGTTAATGTGGTACGGACATGTTCAGAGGATGGAAGAAACACGACTGCCCAAAATGGCTATGAAGTGGATACCAACAAATCGCAGAAAGCGGGGGAGACCGAAGAAAACTTGGAAGGAGGAAGTAACGAAAGCCATGAGTGCCAGAGATTTGAGGGAAGATCAATGGAAAAACCGGAAAGAATGGAAGTTAGGCATCGGACAACGAAGAAAAACGTTTTAAAACCGATATATATATATATACAAGTAATATGAAATAGAAAAATTGTCTTTCTATCATTTCCTGGTGGTTTTTTAGGGTGGATTAGTTCTATTCTGAATTGTTTGAAATTGCCTTCCAGCTTTTAACTGAAAGATTAAACTTTTGGTACAGCTTTTTTCAACAGAAGGGCAATATTACCCCTTCTATTTCAAACAAATTCTTCCTTCAGCAGAGTCTAAGACATCCACTATTCTGACCCAAAATTTTTGTTCCGTTACTAGAAACTGTAACAAACTTTAATATATGATAAGTGAACATCAAATGGATATATGGACCATGCCAGGGAAGGGTGAGGGGGAGCTGGTTGCCGATCATGTAGATCGTTGTGATATAAGTTGAATTTCAGAAAATCTCGTTGAAACTGAAAAACCAGGTATACCTGAGCTTTGGTAGCCAGAACTCACAACAGGGTGGCTCAGAGGTGATAGAAGCCTGTGATAACTACAAGTATACAGGACAACAATAGGATGGCTTAATGGAATATTATGGAGGAAGCAGATAACAAGACACAGAAAAGACAACATCCACAATGCAATAATTAAAACTAGTTTATTTTATGGTTCTCAAACATCGTCATGTTCCGGAGAAAACTACGTATCTCCACATTTTTCAAGAATTGGTATTTTGGTGCAATCTGTTGGGCAACATAGTTACTAATAGCTTGCGAATTACAAAACTCCTAAAATGATCGGGTATAATTTAAATTTTAGAAAATGAAATCTACGTATCTCCTACCGCGTTTGGGAAAAATGCGTAACTCCCGTATTTCCCATACTAAATCAGTCATATTGACAGGTTGTGTTCTGACGTTAAAAGTGTTTTTTGTTTCTCCTGTAAATTTTGTTATATGGAGTTACGCAATTTTGTCCTGAAGGCGACGACATGTAGATTAACGGAAAAGAACAGAAGGATGCGACGATCTGCTGAGATTTCACCTTTGGATCGAACAAGAAATGAGGATGTCAGACAGATCATGGGACAGACAGATCTGCAGATCAGAATCTACACTTGTCAGTTTCTGTTAAGCCCATTCTCATCATATGCTTCCTAAGGCGACAATGTCCTGTTAGGAAGCCAGTGAGTAGGCGTAACTTATTCTTACTGAGATCCGAATACTTTTTGGATCTTGACCTTTCAAAGTTCCGAATGAACTTTTTGTTGCTTCTCATTCAGTATCTTCCTTCTCCAGAAACTCTTTCTTATAGGTGCGTCTATGCCACAGAAAGGTTCTGGGCCAGTAAGTGGCGTTTGTGTTCTTTTTCTGGCAAGTTTAATGGCCTCTTTGTTTCCTTTGATTCCGGAGTGACCAGGAACCCAGACTAAAGAGACCTTATTTTTCTTGCCTACTTCGTTAAGTTTCCTCTGGCACTTCCATATCAGCTTTGAGACGATGATATAGGAGTTCAGTGCTTTGATAGCAGCTTAACTATCAGAATGGATCACAATGTCACACCCTTGATAATTTCTTTCCAGGTTTATATCTATGCATCTTTTGATTGCACATATTTCTGCCTGAAATACACAAGAATAGGAGCCTAACGGTAGTGTACACTTGGTTCTTGCCCCATATACTCCAGCGCCGGCCCCTATCGTGGTTTTGGAACCATCTGTTTACCATTTAATGGTATTCACTTTGAAGTTTTGGGTAATGTATTCCTTTTCCCATTTTCCCTTTCACATAGCATAGTGTTGTCTTCTCAATGCTTACTTTTTTAATCATAACATCACTAGGCAGATTCGCTGATGAGATGTACTTGTTCAGAGAGGGCCAGGCTCCCTGACTTTTAATTCTCTCATTCCCTGTACCTTTCCTAGATCATGGGCTACCCTATTGATCACTAGATGTAGAGAATTAAGATCTGTGATGACCTCAAGTGCTCTTGTCAGGCACGTTCTCATAGCTCCAGTGATGCAAACACAGGCAAGCCTTTGTATCTTGTCGAGTATTTTCCTTGTGCTTGTCTGCCCTGTCTTAGCAGACCAGACTACTGCCCCATAAGTTATTATTGGTCTCACAATCATGACGTACATCCATCGCAGTATTTTAGGGTTACAGCCCCAAGTTTTACCGGATAGGCTTCTGCACGCCATTAAAGCCCTTATCGCTTTACTAGCAGTAATGCTTATTCCATAGAAGCTTACTATCTAGGGTAATTCCCAGATATTTGACTTAAGAATTCCATTCTACGTTATCTCCATTCACCGAGATGGATTTCATAGCTGGAAGGTTTCTTTTCCGAGTAAAGGGAACTACTGTGGTCTTGGCTGGGTTGATGTTGGGCACCACTGCTCGATTATTTTGAGGCCCCTCTGTAACAAATCACAGAGGAAACCCTCAAATTTAATGTCATCGGCATAGCCTATACATTCGAAGCCAAGCTCCGTTAGCCTGTGCAGTAGTTAATCCAATACCAGACTCCAAAGGAGGGGAGATATTACTCCTCCTTGAGGACGGACAGATACAGTGATTAAGGATATAGAACAAAGGCAACTCCCTTGGTATGGCCATGTGCAGCGTATGCCAGAACACAGAGTGCCAAAATAGGCGATTAATTGGGTTTAACATTACAAATGAAAGAGGGGAAGGACCTGAAATTTTTATTTATTGATTATATACGGTTAGCACACTTCTGAAAGTTTAGTTTTTGTTTTAAGAATAGATAAAATGTTTAGTATGAAAAGCCTAGATTCAAATAATTCACAATACATAAATGTAATGTGAAACTAAGTCATGTAGCTGATGGCTACAAATATTCAGTGAGATCAAGAAAGTACCTGAGCACATATTCTTTTCAGAATGAGCTGCACACAAAAACTATAAGGCAGACATTCGAATTTTTAACATTATCCTAAAACATAGAAAGCTTTTGCTAAGTGTGATCGGTAAAAAATGGACTGGGTTTAAAATTCATATTCTAATAACATTATGTACTTTCATACATATACTGTAGCGGGTTGAGACTGAAAGAATCATATTTTCTAAACTAGAGTATTCTGTGTTGGTTAATCAATTAACACCTCAGGCGGAGTAATATCACGGTAGCTATCCTAACTTTCGTAAGCTCTTAAATGAACCTGAGAGGTCTCACGGTAAGCCCTATAAAGTTAGCAGAGCCACTTGCAAAAATCAATGAAATCTATACCAATAATCATCGTCAATAATTTCTCCAGAAAAAAAATTGTCGCGCTTCTAGTTTTTGAGCGCTCGTTCTACTTACACAAGGGCTATATCATTTCGTCACGATGTCTGTTAGTCCGCCTGGCCTTATACACGATAACTCTCGAACGGAACGACCTATAAACTTGAAATTTCATGGTAGGTTCGAACCTCGAATGCCGCGGTTGAGATCGTTATTGGGTAAAATTCGACCAGGGGTCCCGTGAATATGGTCATTTGAAATTTTGTTTCAAAACTACGAATTCGATCGTGACGAAATTTTGTATTTTAATGGAGAATGATATATTTAAGCTAGATAGAACATTTTGTCCGGATCGCATGTCCAGAACCGTAGAAACCATAGAGAATTATAATTTTCGAACGGAAAGGCCTGAGGACTTGAAATTCTCAGAATAGGTGTGGATCTCGAATGTCGCGGTCACGTCATCAATGAGCAAAATTAGTCTAGGAGTTCCGAAAATATGGCCGTTCAAAATATTTTTTTCCTGATAATTTCGAAACTACTGATTGGATTGAAATGAAATTTTGCACATAGTTGAAGAATAATGTATTCCAACTAATTCATGTGTGTCCACCCGTATACTCGATAACTCTCGAACGGAACGACCATGAAACTTGAAATTTTTTCCTCCTTTAAGACATCATACAAATGTACAGGAATAGCCATCAAGAAAAAAGAAAATGGAACAACACAAATTAAAGTGAACAATGAAAATACAAACACAGTTGACGATAGCGTATTTGCCGCGCCTAAGTTCGTTATTGAGCAAAATTCGACCAGGGGTTCTGTAAATATGGTCGTTTGAAATTTAGTTTTCTGATAATTTCAAAACTATGGATTTGATCGTGATGAAATTTTGTATTTCAATGGAGAACGATATATGCAAGCTAAATTTTCTCCAGATCGCATAACCAGAACCATTTCAAATTCCAACGAATTATTGAATAAAAAATCCTTATATTTCTGTAACAGCTGATTCGGCATAATTGACAAAAAGCTGCTGTCATTTTTTTGACAGCTGTCAGAAATTTCTTCGATTGGTTTCTAAAACTGGAAAATACGAATCCACCTACAAGGTGGGTGAACGAGCGCTCAAAAGCTCCTGACTTCACGGCTGTGCTTTTTATAATTTTTTTTTAGGGGGTTGCTCTGCTTTTTCACGAATAATTATCACATATAGTCGCAATGGCCATGAATAATTTCTGAGTAATTAATTTCAATCAACTTCATAGCCGAGATACAGGTTGATTTATGTATTCGCCAATATTTTCAATTTCTTATAACTTTTGATCCAGCCATAGAATCAATTGATATTTGGAACGTAAAACACACTTCCTTGGGTGACTATTCATTTTCCAGGTCCATATCAAAAAATATTGGACTTTTCGCAAGTTGAGATTCAACACCCTCTATGAAGGAATCTTGGAATTTGATTAGATAATAATAATAATAATACTCTTTACTTCAAATCACATCAAATTGCAAACATCTACAAGAAGAGGAGAAATGAAACAGTGTCAATAAGAGGCAAATGTTTGGCCATCCATCCCATAGTTTCCCAGTGAATATGGCTCCATATCTATCCATATTTTGAATAATTCCATTTTGAAAATTTCTGTGGTCTGCTATTACTTGTATGTTAGGTGGTAAATTGTTGTATACCTTTATGCATCTATATACCAATTGTTTCTGTGATGTTGTTAATCTACATTTTGGATATTTATATTCTAGAGTTCTCGTCTCATATCTGGTCTTCTCATTCTTGAATTGACTGAACAGTTCTTTGTTTTTATGAAAAAATAAAAGGCATTCATGAATATAGATGGCATATACGGTTAATATCTTGTTTTTGCAGAAGGTTCCTCTGCATGATTCATTAAACTTGATGTTATACAATATTCTCATTGCATTCTTCTGCAAGGTGAATAGTACACTGTCTTCAAGGCACCTCCACTCAAATACCGCGATGTTATTCTGAATGCATACGGGGATGATTCCAGTTTTCCCTCTAGGTTAGCTATGTGATCTTTCCAGTTGAGTTTTTCATCAACGTAATATTTTGTACTCTTTACTTCCTATAGAGATTTGCTCTAGAAAGTAGTAATTACGAATGTTCAGCGTGTTAAATTGAGTAAGTACACAAAAGTATAGAACGAAAACTTCGGTAAACCAAAACTTTAAATACGATTTTCCAACAAAATCAATTTTTGAGTTGTCTCTTTATTCTACGACGGGTGCGATATCGTGTTGATCATGAAATCATCTGGTGGTGAGGGTAGTTTGATGGTTTTTTTCTGGTTGTGATGGGAAGTGAGATTTGTAGCTGCATTTACGAAATAATCGCCATTTTTTTAATGTCCTTGTTTTTTGGTTGATGGTTATCTTGTTTCCTCTTCTGTAGAGAATTTACAATAGACCAGACGGTTTTGCTTTTGTTATCTGAGTTGATGATCAATTCTTCATAGTGTTTAGCTTTGTTTTTGAGCGCTCGTACTACTTACACCAGGGCTATATCTTTTCGTCACGATGTCTGTATTTTTCGAATTTTGAGCCGAAAATGATCTCAAACGACTATGTTCGACTCACTGATGACGAATTCGTCAAAAATTCGAGTCTGTCCGTCCGGCCGTCCGTATACACGCTAACTCTCGAACGGAATGCCCCAGAAACTTGAAATTTTCAGGGTAGGTCCGAATCTGGAATGCCGCGGTTAAGTTCGTTATTGGGCAAAATTCGCCCAGGGGTTCCGTAAATATGGCCGCTCGGAATTTTGTTTTTCTGATTACTTCGAAACTACCGATCCTTTCAGGATAGGTGTGGATATGGAATGTTGCGGTCACGTTCATCAATGAGCAAAATTAATGGGTTCCTTAAATATGGCCGTTTGAAATTCAGTTTTCTCGATAATTTCAAAACTATGGATTTGATCGTGACGAAATTTTGTATTTAAATTGAGAAATTCCAGATCGCATGATTAGGACCATAGAAACCATAGAAAATCATAACTTTCGAACGGAAAGACCTAGGGACTTGAAATTTTGAGGATAGGTTCGGATCGCGAATTTCGCGGTTACGTTCATAAATGAGCAAAATTAGACTAGGGGTTCCGTAAATATGGCTGTTTGAAATTCGGTTTTTTTGATAATTTCAAAACTATGGATTTGATCGAGACTAAATTTTGTATTTGAATTGAGAATGATATATTCGAGCTACATTTTTTCCATATCGCATGATCAGAATCATAGAAACCATAGAAAATCATAACATACGAACGGAAAGGCCTAGGGACTTGAAATTTTCAGCATAGGTTCGGATCGCGAATTTCGCGGTTACGTTCATCAATGAGCAAAATTAGATCGAGGGTTCCGTAAATATATCCGTTCAAACTATTTTTTTCCTGATAATTTCGAAACTACTCATTGGATTGGAATGAAATTTCGCACATAGATGAAGAATAATGCATTCAAACTACATGGGTTCTTTCGACCTCGCTCAAACTGACCACAAAAATTCTAGCAAACAAAATTAATGAATACATCTCCTTGAAGGACGAACAACAGGGGTTTCGATCAGGAAGGTCTTGCACAGATGCCGTATTCATCATTAGACAAGTAACCGAAAAATCCTTAGAATACAATCGACCAGCTTTCACGTGCTTCATAGACCTAGAAAAGGCATTCGATCGCGTACAGATAAAAGACGTGATACTTCTACTCCACGATAAGCAGATACCTGACAACATTATTAAAACGATTGAAAATATTTACGAAGCCAACAAGATCCAAGCTGAGATAAAGAGCGAACTACCCGAGGAAATAGATGTTAACTAGGCATTCGACAAGGTGACTCTATCAGCCCCTTGCTATTCAATATCATCATGGACGAGCTGATTAAACAGGTGGTTAAACTGAGGGGGTATAAATTTGGAAGTAAAGAAATTCGAATACTGTGCTTCGCCGATGATATAGTATTGATAGCGGAATGCGAAGATGATCTTCAGAGACTATTACATCAGCTTAACCTAACAGCGAAGAAATTTAAGATGGTTATATCAACATCCAAGACAAAATGCATGACAACATCAAAAACATCACTCAGATGCAAGCTGGAAATTGACGGTCAAATAATACAGCAAGAGATGAAGTTTAGATATCTCGGCGTAGAGATATCTGGGTATGGGGATGTCGAAACGGAGGTAAGAGGACAAGCTACGAGGGCAGCACGAACAGCCGGATGTCTCAGCAATATCATTTGGAACAATAAACATATAGACACAGAAGTAAAATCTAGGATATACAAATCGACATCTAGACCCATTCTTACATACACAGCGGAAACCAGACCGGAAACCTCTAGAACGGCTCAAATACTGGAAACAACTGAAATGCGAGTACTGCGCAAGATAGCGGGGAAATCATTAATGGATCGCGTCAGAAGCGAGAACATAAGAAGAACATGCGGAGTCGATAACATCAATGATTGGGTGCTAAAGAGGAAGAAAGAATGGAACGAACACATCAACCGCATGGAAGAGAACAGGTTGGTAAGAATGACGAGGGACAGATCTCCAGTTGGACGAAGAAGCATCGGAAGACCACGCAAACGTTGGAGTGATAACCTCCATATTGAATGATGACAGGCAAAGAAAAGATTAAAAATAAGGAAGAAGAAGAAGAACTACATGGGGAATTTTGTCCAGATCGCATCACCAAGACCATAGATAACGTAGAAAATTCTAGCGAATTATCGAAAAGAAAATTGGTCACCTAAACCACTGACGTGAAGTGTGGATTTTCGCCTCAGTTTGAAATTTTCTTTTTCAGCTGTCAAAATCTTTCCAATTGGTTTCTAAAACTGGAGAATGCGAATCTACCTACAAGGTGGATGAACGAGCGCTCAAAAGTTCCTGACTTCACGGCAGTGCTTTTCGTCATTTTTTGATGAGACAGTTGTCATATTGTTTTTCAAGGATATTATATTCGGATTTGAATCTATCATCTTTATCTCTAAGTATGAGTAAGATGTCTGATTTGTTTTTTATCTGTTGGAGCATTGGAATCATTTGATATATAATTCTTATGTTTGGTGTTTACTGCAATTTTTTTTTGGGACAGGTTTTGTTGAAGTTTTCCTGAAAAATGTCATGGAATTCGTTGAATTGCTCATCTATATTGATGATATTATTGATCTCATAAATCAGCGACCAGTTCTGAGAGGATAAGGACTGCTTCAGGTTGTTGAGATTTTCTTTAGAGAGCATTCTTTTGTATTTAAAATTTTGGGTGTTCGTAATTGTGAAAGAGATCTTCTGAGCACAATAATCTGATTTGCGAGTCTGAATTACCTGTGTAACATAATAGAAGTCTACCTTCACATTGATGCCATCAATACATGTGGAAGTTTTGGGTGTTATCCTTGTTGGTTCAGAGATGGTTTGAATGATACCATATATTTTTAAAAATTTACCCACTTCTGCTTTCTGCTGGAGTCCTGCAGCATATTTATATTGAAGTCCCCTGTTAAAATTATTTGGGAATCATCTATTGTTAATTTTTCAAGAATAGGTGTTAGTTGTGTAATCATAATCTCTGTATTTCCATCATTGTACACTGCAATACAAATCCATTTTCGCTTTCCTTTTATGAATTCAATCGCCGCACATTCAAACTGACCTTTTTTGGAGATTCTTCCTATGTCTCTCCTTTCCAGTGCTTTCACATCACTCTTGGTGTATATTGCTACTCCACCATGTTCACCAATTGACCTGCAGTATTTGGCTTTCAGAACGAAATTATTAACAGAAAAGGATTGTATTTGATCTTCTGACTTCCAGTGTACTTTGATGTCTCGATATTTATCTGTCAGGGTTTCTAATTGCTCTACTGAGTTTCCCGATGATGTTTTGATGTAAAATTGAAAAAAGGTTGGTGTGTGGTTTGTGGTTTCAAGTAGAATTTGTTATTGGTTGCTACTTTAATTTTCAAAGGGACGCTAACTAACATACACTTAAAGTTCAAGTGTTCATGGTTTTTAATGATTACTTGCTTCACTGATATTTATTCCCCAGCCACTCTGCCTTTGTCGGATATAGGTAAATTTCACAACATCATCTTCTAAAACCGTTTCATTTACTTGAGAAATGAACAGCCAGAGTTTCTCCTTTTTTTTGTCAGGTTTTTTTGATTTGAAGGTTGTATTATCTGTCTCTCCAGTGAATTAGCTTCCTTCGGCTTTCTTGACTTATATTTGACCAATTTCATCATCATCATTATTTGTGTTTACATCTGGTTCTAGGTTATTTTTTCGTTCGTTCGTTCTTGATGAACAAGCCATCCCGTCTAGCACCCCCTCTAGAACGTGATGGCTTTGGTCTGGGCTCAGCCGCTAGGCTATGTACCCAATCTCGGTGTAGTCTTCGTCGTTCTATTCTCGGGATCCTGAGGAACTGCAGAAGTCTTGGTAAAGCCAATCCCCAAAAATAGTTTATAACAGTCACATGTAGAACCCAAATCACGAATTTTCCAAAAAATCTCCAAACTTCTTGAACAACTAGCACTATACAAACATCAATTTAAAGCTTCGTCGTTGTTTTATATAATATTTTTAATTTTTAAATACTTCAGGGGCTCCAAATTGGGACGTGAGGAAATGTAGGTCATCTCACTGTGACAACCATTTTGGAACCGTTCTAGGTTATGTTTATTTCCAATACTTTCATTCCGTGTAACAGATCGTAGTTCATCAGATGTCTCTTCGCTGCACCCGTCAGTTCATTCATCTGTCATTTTGAGTTTCCGTTGATTGCCGGTACTCTGTGTTTGTGGTGTTTTGTTGATGTTTGAGTTGTTAATTACTTCCATATATGGAGTAATGTTTTTTCGCATTACTCTGGAATATGTTTTTTCTTCTCGTTATTTGTTACCTTCTAGAATTTCGATTTTCTCCAATAACAAACCATTGTTTTGCATCTCATGTACATTTCCTTGGATATTCAAATCTAACCTTTCATGTTTGCAGGACGCACTTTCTTGGTTTGACGCACGTACAAAGCATGATTTGTGGAAACTATAACTGCATTTTCCGCACTTATTTTCACTCTTCATGTACATTAAGCACATTTAACTTCTTTTGAGGAGATAACTTCCGTGTCGACTTCGCTTGACGCCAGCTTGGGATATCAGATAGATAGGATAGATCAGAAAATTTTTGATGAGGATCAGTAGATTTCAGTGTCCCGCACGACATTTGACCCATCAGAATTTTTGTCGGAAGATTTAATTCGATAGTGAAATTCCACTTACTTCACAAAAATGTCGTACATTGAGATTGAATTCTTAAAATTGTCTGTTGTACTGATGGAAAATTTGTACTTTTTTTATTCTAATGAATAATTTCGAGAATTTTTCAGAAAAATAGGAATTTGGAATGATTTATTAAAAAATTGCCAACACTGAGAAAATTAATAAACAAATGAGTAAACAAGTAAAACATTTGAGAGAAATCACGAAAGTTGCTCGAAAGTACCACCTTTTTGCTCGATGCACATTCTTGCTAGTTTCGAATTATGTCTAATAGCCTTCTCGATCATTTCTGGATCTTTACAGATCCTATCGCAGGCAAATTCGATACGTTATAAGAAAATATCCTCACTTCCAATCTTAGACGCATATAGTTAACAAGAGAAGAAGAATCCCCAAACGAAATAATCGATAGGATTGAAATCTAGGGGGTCACGCATGAGGTCCAACTGCCTATCCACATATTTGGAAAGTTCTGATCCAAAAAGTTCCTAACAATAACTCTAAAATGAGGTGGAGTTCCATCAAGCTGGAAGTACATTCCTGCAAAACTCATGTTGTAGCCTACTTGAATAAAAACTAGTGGGATTCAACAAAAATTAATTATATGCTGATATGTTTTTCGACTGTTCGTGTATGGTGTCTGTGACGATGAGCCATATTTCTGAGGGATGGAGTGATGGAGAGTCTTGAATTTGAGGAGTTTGTATCGATGGGCCAAATAAAATCCACATGCAGTCTTGTTTACTCATTCGTTTATTTATTTTCCCACTCTTGATCATTTTGAATAAGTTATTCAAAATCCATATTTTTCTGAAAAATTCTTGAAATTATTCATTAGAATATGGAAAAAAATACAAATTTTCCATCAGACCAATTTTTCGAATTCAATCTCAATGAACGACATTTTTGTGAAGTAAGCGTAAATTTAATATCAATATTTAACCATGGAAGTGTGTTTTACATTCCAAATATTAATTGATTCTAGGTTCAAAAGTTATAAGCAATTGAAAATATTGGCGAATACACTAATCACCATGTATCTCGGCTATGAAGTTGATTAGACCTACCATATACATATAGGTTTTTTGAACTCGTCTAGGGTAGCTCTACCTCAGGTTAACGTATGTACATTTACCAATGAAACACTCTGTATAAGCATACTCAATTAATGTTTTCACTGAGAAGTATGAGCAAAGACGGACTGATGAGTCCAAATGAGGGCTGCTTGTCATTATTCGTTATGTTTCTTTTTTGTTTGTACTCATTGTAACGTACCCAGCTAGGGTAGGTTCGCTCAATCGTTATGCAGCCGAGGGATGGTGAATAATACACTAAACACTCGTCAAAGGTTTATTGGTAACATCTAGAGTAGAATCTCATCTGAAGACTCTTCTCTAGCCAAGATGTTAAATGTTTATATATTCAGGATTGTTATATGTTTAATCGAATGTATCAAAACACCTTCGAGAATCGATAACATGATTGATAACATTACATATTATCGTAAACACATCTATTTACGTTTTGAGCACGCTTTGCCGACACAAAGTGAGGTAACAGATAACCGCCAAATTAGGGAACGTACGGCAGCGCGAGTAGCAGCAGTAGGGACATGAGAAGTGAAGTGTTTACAGTCTGCCGCTGCCCGTTTCCCTGCTCCCTGCAGCTGAGTGTAATAATCCAGGTATAAGATATATCATAAGAAGCGCAGATACATAGCTTCGGTGTAAAAATAAATCACTGATAATGCTGATATGTTGAATGTCTCACTTATTGAAATGTGCTGTGGTCTATAGAATGTAGACTCCCTCAGTAGATTCTACGAGCATCTCTGCAACATCGCAGCTATAAAAATAAGTGGCTAACTTCCGGATCTTTTGAAGAATCATACCCAGTGACAATGATTATAAAGGATAATCTTCCGCCTTCAAATGGCAAGCGTTGTTGAGATGCATCCAGGGATGACGGTATTGTGCGAGTAGTGTCAACCCACACGCAAAAAGGTGTGGTCAAACGTGCAGCCACAGATCATTTATTTTACCCACGTAGAGTGACAATGTGAACTCATAAGTGAAAGTGCATTGCGCATTTGTTTAGTTATTTTGATGTAATCCAGAAGTAATATTTTATTTAGAAAATAATTCTAGGAACCTTTCATTCCATGATGGATGAGAGCATATACACCCAATGTATCATTTCTCTTTGCCTTTTGTCATTCAATGAAATTGCTTCTGTATTATGACTATTAATTTCGAATTCTCAATAGAACTATATAATAAATACATATGTTTATGCGTTTTTTTAGGTACATTATAGATCATGATGATCCTGCGGTTGGAAGAACATCGATTTCCAACTGGATAATAAGGATTGTAGTATTACTTCTTCAACTGGCTCCAGTACTCCGCTATGTGGATACCCTGATATTTGGAATAAAGAGCAAAATTGCTGGATCAACGAGCTCCTATGCGGAACAGATGATCTTTTACAGAAAAATGTTAGACGAGGACACCAATAGTGCTTTATTGAGGCTGTTTCACTGCTTTTTACACGCAGCGCCCCAAGCCGTTATACAATTGGTTATTCTTCTAGGGGAAGAGGTGACGCATCCTGGAAAGAAGATATTTCCTGAAGGTGAGAGAGTACCTAATTGTTTTCCACTTTATGTACGATCAAAAAATATAATAACATTTTGGAATATTAAGTAGACTTAGTTAATCTGATCCACCTCAATTAGTAGAACTTGTATTTTTTGTTTACATCATCGAATTACAAATATTGATGTGATCGCCTCTGCAGATATAGATAGGTGCTCTCTACCTATCATTAAAGGGGAATATTCAGGAGACGAGAATAACCTAATCCACCTTGATGAGGTTTAAGAACGAAATTGTGTTTTTGGTTTACTACATCGAATATTAAATAAACTTACAATGGAATATAACTAATATGATTTCCACTACATTGAGTTCAATTCCACGACAGGTATTACGAAGTCACAGCATCATCTTCAGGTGTTTCGGATTTAACTAAATTAATTCTCTCAACTCTCAAGCTACCTACTAATACAAACCAATCACTAGGTGGGGGGGTGGTCAGTCCTATGCGCAACTCCTTGTGTGGGATGAATATTTGATAATATCTCAATGACGTTTCCAATGATGAAATTATGCTTATCTACCTCCATTATGTGAGAAGATCTGTTGACGTTAGTTAGTTATTTTTTTCCATGATTTAGAAGAGACAAAAATATTTACATAAAAAAGATTCAATAATGGTGTATTGTTCAAGTCTACTTGATCGTTTAATAAGAAAACAGACGATTTTTGTTAATTTATCTCAAGGCCCTTCAAAAGGTTCGATTTTCTACTTTTATTTTCCGTATGCAAAATTTCGGAGTCTTCTTCAAAAGAATGATTATTAATTTCGAATTATTGTACGCTGCTATTTTTTGTAGAAATGGGTGACAAGAATTTTTGTGTATTGCAAGGTCCGTATGTGATGGTTTGTGAAAAATACTCGTGTTCATTATTAACTCTGTTCATTAGTTGCAATACTCAAAAATTCTTGTCACCCGTTTCCAAAAAAAAAATAGTAGCGTACAATAGCATGATACATAGATTAGTTAGCGTCCCATTGAGTAAGAAGAATCTTAATGTAGAATTGAATTTTATCAAACAATTGGCTTTGAATATCGGATACGATACTGAATTAATAGACATAAAATTTCACGAGCACCCGAAGTATACCCAACGCATCTTGAAAAAAGACCGAAATTATAAAGTTTCAACTTGTTTGGCGAAAATTTCGGAATGAATTTCTCATTTTTCAAAAACTAAGGATATTTCAGTTGCATATAAGATAACGAACTACACACATCTGAAAAGTCTAGGGATATTCGTACAAAGTCATGCAAGCCTCAAAAAAAACTTTTTTTAGCGGTTAAACGGTTCTACTAATGTACTGATCAGTTCATTTCCCCCGTTTAAAAACGTCTCTTTTCGGAAATAATGTGAAAAATATAATGAAAAAATTACGAAAAGCACTGCCGTGAAGGCAGGAGCTTTTGAGCGCTCGTACATGCACCTTGTAGGCAGATTCGCATTTTCCAGTTTTAGAAATCAATTGAAGGAATTTTTGACTGCTGTCAAAAAAATTCTGAAACTTAGGCGAAACTCCAGACTTCATGTCGGTGCTTCAGCTGATCAATTTTTTTCCGATAATTCGCTAGAATTTTCCACGGTGTCTATGGTCTTGGTGATGCGATCTGGACAAAATTTTGCATGTAGTTTGAATACATTATACCTGAGCTAGGTGCATAATTTCATTCCAATCCGATCGGTAGTTTCGAAACTATCAGGAAAAAAATATTTTGAACGGCCATATTTACGGAACCCCTAGTCTAATTTTGCTCATTGATGAACGTGACCGTGAAATTTGCGATCCAAACCCACCCTGAAAATTTCAAGTTCCTAGGCCTTTCCGTTCAAAAGTTAGAATTTTCTATGGTTTCTATGGTTCTGGTCATGCGATCTGGACAAAATATTGCTTCAATATATCATTCTCGATTAAAATACAAAATTTCATCTCGATCGAATCCGCAGTTTCGAATTTATCGAGAAAACAAAATTTCAAACGACCGTATTTACGGAACCCCTTGTATAATGTTGCTCATAGATGAACGTGATCACGACATTCGAGATCCACACCTATCCTGAAAATTTCAAGTCCCTAGGCGTTTCCGTTCAAAAGTTACAATTTTCTATGGTTTCTATGGTTCTGGTCATGCGATTTGGACAAAATTTCACATGTAGCTTGAACACCTCATTTTCCATTTGAGTGCAAAATTTCATCTCGATCAAATCTGTAGTTTTCGAGTAATCAGGGAAACAAAACTTTGAACGGCCATATTTACGGAACCCCTGGTGGAATTTGGCCCATTAACGAACTCAACCGAGGCATTTGGGATCTGAACCTACACTGAAAATTTCAAGTCTCTAGGTTGATCCGTTCGAGAGTTATCGTGCTGACGGCCGGCCGGCCGGACAGACTCGAATTTTCCGACGGATTCGTCATCAGTGAGTCGAACATAGTCGATTGAGACCATTTTCGTCTCAAAATTCGAAAAATACAGACATCGTGACGAAATGATATAGCCCTCGTGTAAGTAGTACGAGCGCTCAAAAACTTGACAAACATGTTGGATGGAAAAAGTAAATTCTGTAAGTAATCAGTATTTCGATTTAGTTCTGTCTGTAGTGCCCTTCAATAGTATTGTTGCACTGAGAATATTGTGTTTTACTATGGAACGACGACATTTGTCTTCAGACGAGATGAATCTAGAGGTAGGCCTTATTCAAGCTGGCCTGCGACAAGTCGAAGTAGCTGAGCGGATGGGTGTTTCCCAAAGAGTCATAAGTCATTTATGGAGGCGTTTCAAGGAAACTGGAAGTCCGGCTGAACAACACCTAGGGCGTGGACGCTGTACAACGGCAAGTCAGGCTAGATTTTTATTGCTAAGTGTTAGAACCCTACAATTACAGCACCTGAATTGGTTATGGAATTGCAGCGAGCGCATAACATAACTGTTGGGAGAGATTATGTTAGAAATCGTCTCCACGAAGCCAATCTTCATATTCCGAGACCAATTTGATGTCTTTTGCCTCTCTAGAGGCAATCGAGCTGTCAGAGTAGACTGGAGCGAAGAATATCACAATTGGGATTCAGATGATTGGCCAACCGTTTAATTCACTGATGAATCCAGATTTGGATTTCATCCAGATTCTCGTCGGACACGAGTGTGGAGGTGATCCGGGAACGTGGAATGTCTAAGAAATGTTCAGGAAGCTCACAAATACAGAGGCGGTACAATAATGGTATGGGGCGGAATAATTGTAGGCGGCAGAACCGACCTCGTTTTTCCAAATGGTTTCGTGACAGGGTCAGCAGTATGTAAATAATATTCTTCAATCCATTGTGCCTTTATTTGCTGGTGCTGTTGGTGCAAACATTCGCCTAATGCATGATAACGCTCGGCCCCATACCGCTGCGATTGTGACGAACGGGTTAGAAAACGAGGGAATTAAAGTATTGCCATGGCCAGCACCATCCTCGGACCTTAATCCGATTGAGCACGTATGGGACATGTTTCAACGTAGAAATACTCCCCTCATGGGCAATATCCAAAATGCCCCCCAATTCCGAGAGATTCTAACCACAGAATGGGTTCTATTCAATTATATTCTATACCTCAATAGGACATTGACAATGTCATTTTGACTATGAACAATAGGTGCTGAGCTGTTCTAAACCAACGTGGAGGTCATACTCTTCATTAGTTATATTTTCGCATACTTCATCATGTTTTTGTATAGCTCGTAAAATTATGGTTTATACTTTTTTTGGAATATTGTGCTCCTTTCATGCAAGAAATAAATTTAATGACATATTGAACATTAAACTCATTATTCTATAATTTTAGTTTTCTCGAAATCAACTGAGAAAATTAAAGAACGCTTATTTATAAAAATATCCCTAGACTTTTCCGATGTGTGTATTTAGGCAGATACATTAAAACCAATACAGATAAAACGGATAAATTAAATATATGTGCTGTATACAAATTAACTTGCGGAGATTGCACATGTTTTTACACAGGACAAAAAGTGTAGGAATTCCAAACCAAAGGGTACTAGAACTAGAACATAGAAATTGTTTTATTGAAGGTAGAGGACTTTCGGCAGACGCGGATTATTTGAAAATAAATAATCATGCTCTTGAAGAAGTCTTCGAAATTTTGCATACGGAAAATAAAAGTAGAAAATTGAACCTTTTGGAGAACCTTGAGATAATTGAATCGTCTGTTTTATTATTAAACGATCAAGAAGACTTGAACAATTCACCATTAACTAACTAACGTCAACAGATCTTCTCACTGATGGCGGTAAGATAAGCATAATTTCATCCTTGGAAGCGTCATTGAGATATGATTGAATATTAATCCCACATAAGGAGTTGCGCATAGAATTGACCATTACCCCCACCTAGTGATTGGTTTGTATAAGTAGGTAGCTTCAGAGAATTAATTTAGTTATATCTTAACCATCACCAAGATGATGCTGTGCCATCGAAACACGTGTCGTGGAATTCAAACCAATGAAGGGGAAATCATATTAGTTATTCTATTGTGAGTTTGATTATGGATTTCCATCAAGTATCGCCTAATTCTATTAGAATTTCGAATATTTAATATTTATTTGATTGTTTTTGCAGATATAGATAGGTGCTCTTTATTAATCAATAAACGGCATTGCTGAAACAGTTCAATAATTCTACGTTTATTCGTTTAATCTATCTCATACATGTGTCACAAAAAATCCTACTTCTTTCTCAAAAATTGTGAGAAGAAAGGTCGCGTTTTCGTACTAAACACAAATTTTATGAACACTAAGAGGGGTCCCATTCGATGAATTTTCCACTGGCCTCGCATGGTATAGTTACGCCATTGGCTACGAAACTTGATATTTCCGGGTTATAAGGCTAGGCGCACATGCTATTTTCTATCGCGCGATCGTTCAGTCGCAAAAATGAAACCCATACTCTTAAATACGATTGCGCGCATAAGCGACCAAATAATCGCCGCGACTAAACAGATGTAACCTGTCCCTAATAAATTCCTGTAAATGAAGTAACAAAAACCAGTTCACAGGCAGCATGTGTTTATTTTCTGGATATGTTATGCCTGCTGGAATACTATTTTCATTTCACGTACACAATCTCTAGACAAGCCATGGTGGAATAGTGAAATATATACTAACTGGAACGGTCCCGTCTTGGACGAAAAGTGAGGCAAAACGTTTGCTAAGGCAACGCGTGTGGCAAACGGATATCTATCTCTTTCTATCCCATGTTATTTAATGGAACACTGGCGCTTTTTTGGAATTTTGTTTGAATTTGCAGGTTAATTAGGAGAGATTTTTTTCTTTGAATAGTTAATTATGAAAGAATTAATTTTGCAAGCTGTACAACGTTCAAGCGAAATTTTAACTCTTATGGGTTTAGTGAAAGATCTCAAAAAGAACTAACCTGATGTCACGAGCCGTAATTTTTCATCTGGATATCAAAATTCAATTCGATAGCATAAGTGATTTGGAAAATATTGGAAAAACAAAATATCAAACGGGGGTAACTGGTCCCTACATCCATCTTGCCAATTTCATAATATCTTATTTCCTTCGAAATGATATTGCACTCGTTCATGGAACAAGCGCGTAATAAAATAAAAACGGAATTAGAAACATAATTTTTATTAAAATATTAGCAGACCTGGCCACGCCTTGCTGTGGCTGAAGTATACGTTGAATTAAATTTTAGTGAAATATTCAATAAAGTGGAATTATTATTATTATTAACCCTAACCTACTCCTAACTTGAGCCTAACCTAACCCCATCCTAACCCTTTTTTTTTCGGGTTGTGAAAAGAAATCTGTTGCCAGATTCAATCACGACCCGTGTCGTGGGATATGTCGGTTTTGCTTGATGTTGTTGCCGGCCGACTAAAAAAAACACAACTTTGGGAAATGCGAGGACCACCGGAAAAGACATCCCGGTCCGTACTTCGATGATACCCGATGAATAGCAGTCCTATCTCTTTTCTCCTCATGTCTCCTGTCACAAAGCCGTAAACGCCTTCCAGTATCCTTCATGCTGTATCATTTTCTATATTATATACTTAACTGGTGGTAAGCGGCCTATGTTTCCAACCAGTGCGTTCCTTTCCTCCGTCCAACTGATCTGAGGCAGTGCTTCGAGTCGTCTACAACGTGGCATGCATGACAGATCATTCCGTCCTATCCTCTTAGTAAAGGTACCATAAGATCCATGCCCTGTCAAAAATTGAGTAAAATAGTACCCGGTCGTTTTATTCTCACATTAGATCCACTGCTTCAAATTTCTGATCAGCCTGCGCGTCCAAGGGTCCGGTTTTTTCCATGTTTGTCCGGTCGAAAAAATTTGGGTAAACCGGACAGAAGATTGTCGGTTTTTTTAATTTCGCGCACTATCTTGCGTGACAACCAACAATATTGTTTGTAGTTACGTAGATTTATATCGCGCACCTCACCTCCCCTACTCCTTTACTGTCCTTTTTCCTTCAAAGTGTTTTTTATTCATTTGAAGGCAATTCCATCAATATGTGGTGCATTTTTTTCAAAATTTATTCTGATTGTGCAGTTTGTCTGCAGTATTCTTGTTTCCTACGCTTTTGTGGAACGAATATTGAGCGTTATGGGAAATCTATGGAATGACGAAAGGAGTCGTCTCGCCGTTAACACTGTTAAAAGTGAATTGTACTGCACTGAATTCAAGGATGCCATCTCAAGCAGCAATGAACCATTGTTGGAATCAGCTTCATCGAATGCTAAGTACATAAAGCTGTAGTCTGTAAGCTTTTTCGCCATTTTCCGTAATATGAAATAATAAAAAATAAAAATTTGTCCGCTTTTTTCCTCAAATCACTTAGCCAGCAATCACTTGGACAGCCTCTGCCGACACAGTTCGGTATGCCGAAGCTACCCTTATCTCTCTAGTTGGATCAAACTGCACACAGTTCGCAAAATGAAATCAATCACATAAATCATTTTTGAGCGCTCGTACTACTTACACGAGGGCTATATCATTTCGTCACGATGTCTGTATTTATCGAATTTTGAGCTGAAAATGTGCCGTAAGCACGATTACTCTCGAACGGAACAACCTAGAGACTCGAAATTTTCAGTGTGGGTTCAGTTACCGAATGCCTCGGTTAAGTTCGTTAATGGGCCAAATTCCACAAGGGGTTCCGTAAATATGGCCGTTCAAAGTTTTGTTCTCCTGATTACTTGGAAACAACAGATTTGATCAAGATGGAATTTTGCACTCAAATGGAGAATGAGGTGTTCAAGCTACATATGAAATTTTGTCCAGATCGCATAACCAGAACCATAGAAATCATAGAAAATTGTAACTTTTGAAGGGAAACGCCTAGGGACTTGACATTTTCAGAATAGGTGTGGATCTCGAATGTCGTGATCACGTGCATCTATGAGCAAAATTATACTTAGGGTTCCGTAAATATGGTCGTTTGAAATTTAGTTTTCTCGATAATTTCAAAACTACAGATTCGAAATTTTGTATACTAATGGAGATTGATATATTCAAGCTACATTTCTCCAGATCGCATGACCAGAACCATAGAAACCATAGAAAATCATAACTTTCGAACGGTAAGGCCTAGGGATTTAAAATTTTTAGGATAGGTGTGGATTTTAAATTTCGCGTTCACGATCATCAATGAGCAGAATTATACTAGGGGTTCCGTAAATACGGTCATTCGAAATTTTGTTTTCTCGATCATTTTGAAACTACGGATTCGATCGAGATAAAATTTTGTATTTCAATCGAGAATGATATATTGAAGCAACATTTTGTCCAGATCGCATGACCAGAACCATAGAAAATTATAACTTTCGAAGGAAAAGGCCTAGGAACTTGAAATTTTCAGGGTAGTTTTGGATCTTAAATTCCGCGGTCACGTTCATCAATGAGCCAAATTATACTAGGGGTTCCGTAAGTATGGCCGTTCAAAATATTTTTTTCCCGATAATTTCGAACATACTGATTGGATTCGAATGAAACACCTACACCTAGCTGAAAAATAATGTATTCAAACTAAGTGCGATATTTTGTCCAGATCGCATTACCAAGTCCATAGATACCGTAGAAAAATCTAGCGGATTATCGAAAAAAAATTGGTCAGCTGAAGCACTGACATGAAGTCTGGAGTTTCGCCTAATTTTGAGAATTTTTTTGACAGCTGTCGAAAATTCCTTCAATTTATTTCTAAAACGAGCGCTCAAAAGCTCCTGACTTCACGGCAGTGCTTTTCGTAATTTTTTATCACTGACATTATTCTACATTCTTGACAGTTACACATTCTGTATTATTCAGTTCTCAAACAGTTCCAAATTTCCTCAGTTTTAGGAAAGACCCAGAAACTTGGCATCACTCCTCGCACGATATCGCTAGGGTTGACAGATCGGTGTAGTAGGAACGCGATCTCTTGTCGTCGATTTGAGCCCCATGTTGCCCAGTGGCGGCTCGTGAGCTCACAATCAGAGGAGGCCAAGCAAAAAATACAGGGTGTTTCATAATATATGCGCAGAATTTTAGGATGTGATAGCTCGCCCAAAAGTATGACAAAAAGTTTTTATTAACTTACCCTCTAAAATGCACCATTTTCGAGATACAGGGTGTTGAAATTGAAGGGTTTTTACCGAAACCTTTTATCGTACAGGAAACGCTTTCGTAAGCATTTTCTAATCATAATAAGCAATTTTTGTGCGGAATTTTTTTTTGTCTCAATTGTTGAAGGTTTATCGAGTTTTCCGAATAATTTGAATTTAACTGATGCCCCTAAGTGAGATTTTCATCTGCTATGTCTTTCAATAAACCTCTGTAAATTTTTTAAATCCGAATATCCTAATTTTGACAACACATTGTTTTCTGAATCTTCGGAAAAAAGAGAGCAAATCCAACAAAATAATTTATTTCGAACTGTACTTCCTGTCAGCAACTCGTATTTATTGTACCATTGAACGCATAAGGAACGATTATGTTTGGAATTGACAATTAAATTTTGCATAGCAGGCTGAGGTGTCTTTATAGTTTAAGTGATGAAAATTTTGTCATCGTAAGGCATTTGACTGAACTTTTTCTTCAGAATAAAATCAACAATAGAACAATATCTTCAGTTATTCTAAGTTCCCCACTGACTATAATTTTCGTTTCTGGTTTCCGTTCCCATTTTTCTCGATGAAATATATGAATCTAAATAGCCATCCTTCCTCACCTACAAACTTCGCCAAACTGATAGTCTGTACATAGTACATACATTTAATATATATTATACATAATATATTATTATGAAGGTATAGAATAGTGATACCAAAGATTAAACAACTTGTTGTTACTCTTAGGTGATGCCGATCGTTCATCGTTCATATTCGGGATTCGGGCCGATCGCACTGATACAGTGCGTTCCACTTAACGCTCGCAACACCATCGACCACGACCGCTGAAACTGCCGTTCCACTAACGTAAAAAGGCCGCGGGCGTTATAGGCGAATGTTATAGGTGGAACGCAAATCTTGAACGTTGTGAGCTCGCTACGTTTGGATGAAAGCTCGCTCTGACCCACCAATATTTTGTGGGCGAAGTGCGGTCGCGAACAGTGACGTCATCTATGACGTCGAGTGATCGCTCGCGACGACCACGGGCCTTAGGTGGAACGATACAGAGGGTGTTACAATCGTTGCGAGCGTTAAGTGGAATGCACCCTATATGTACTGGAGACCGGGCCTCCGTCACGTGGTTTACAGCTCGAATTCTGACTGGCCCCTGCTTTGTATTAAGGGTTAATCGAAATTTTACACAAGCGTAGGTATCTCGACTTGGAGGTTGAAGGAGCTCGGCCTCCGGGTCTGAACTCTGCTGTGTTGTATTCTTTAACGCATCGCATGCCTGACGTAGTACTGGTTGCGATGCGCAATCTTCTCAGTATTGAAGTCTGTTGCGGAAGATGAATAAATGTGATGAAATATTGGGGTGAAAAATATCCAGAAATTTGAATATTCTTTGGATTTAGGTTAACATAAATATGGTTGAACTTGAACTAAGAATTAAATACAATGCAGTAAAATTTGGGGAGGCCCGGCCTCCTCTGAGCGGCCGCCACTGATGTTGCCGCGTCGATAATTATCAGTCTCTGTCATGAATAATAAACAAATAATTTGCAATAAGAAATCATTGCAACTATAAATTGAGATATGTATATATAAACTATCCTATCTTGTAAGTTGGATCAAACTGCACACAGTGTGCAAAAATTTGATTGAAATCGGTTCCGTTTTTTAGGAGACCATTCCGGACAAACAACGTGACACGTAATTTTTATATATAACGAGTACAGTGTATATATAAAACTTATGTTCAACAATTTCTAAATAAAACCAATTTCATCTAAACTTTCATTACGCTTCTGGATATTGAGTCAATGACTTCTTCCATATTGGAAATTTTCAGCTCTTTCCTCTTCAACTTCTGTTTAAGTGTTATGATTTTCCTTCGTAACTTCAATTCTTTTTCATTTGAAACCGTTTGGGTTCCACGATGAAATAACAATCGAACTGGTGAACTTGTTGAAGTCGATGGTAAATCAATATCTCCATGAGATATGGTATCTTAATAACATCATCATTATGAACATCGGAACAATTCCTAAAAACAAATATCATTGAATTTTCATCAAAGATAGTAGCAAATATATTCGGCTCTTATTTACATCATTCTAGGCACCTACCTGTTTTTTTACCTTCCTGCGAGGTTCAGCAATTTTTGATAATAAATATTTGGGTTGTGAAAAAACAGAAGGTTTCAATAATTTAGCAGTATCAGGTTTCACAACATAATCAGTTGGGAGGAAATGCTCCCCACAATGTTTGCTGTATTTAGTTGGAGTCCAGTTCTTTCTGAGAACTGCCTCAATCCATAACTGTAAGATTTCTGGTCGTTTGAATGGAAAACTATAACAATTTAATTCACTATCAATCTATCAATGTTCCAAATGTAAATATTATCAACTTACTCAGGCCCGCTGCTAGCTGTTTGAGCGCGTGCATACCGATTAAGCCGCCCCATGTACAACTCTACGCTGAGCTCGGTACGGGTGAATCACTGGAACAGCTTCGACAATATTGATTCCGTTGGACTATTTTTACGATCACAGGACAAGTATCGAATTGAATTTGTGATAAGATATGTTAATCTTGCATGTGTATATCTATGCATGAAAAAATGAAAGAAATAATTTACAAAAAATGCTATATTCAGATATAAGTGCATATTTATATCAAGGACATAGGGTGTCTCACAAAAGTATATAAAAGCCACCTCACAAAAAAATATGCGCCTTTCATGCAGATCTTAAAATTGTACAATGTATCTTCATTAGGCATGACTACTTCATCGATGGGCAATTGGTGCGCGTTACCAGCTCCCATAATGCTCTTGGCGTTGTGGTTTCCAACGACCTCAGTTGGTCTCAACATATTAATGGTGTAGCGAGCAGAGCTAATAAACTCATCTACCTCATCAGGCGATCATTTCCTCGTTGCTCAGTGAAGACCTGCAAATTACTCTACAGGACTTACATTCGACCCATCCTGGAGTATGCTGGTCCTGTCTGGGCGCCTGTGCTGGTTCGAGATCGTGACAGCCTGAAGTCGGTCCAGCGTAGAGCCACCAGGATTCCATTCGGTATCATGCTTCCGACGTACGAGGAGAGGCTCGGTTTGTTTGGTTTACCATCTTTTTCGGAACGTCGTGCGCGAGGTGACCTTATCGTGACATATCGCGCCCTCCACGGGCTTTTCGGTTGTGATATGGGTGGACTGTTTGTGCTGGATCGGGCGGGCCGCCGCGCCGTGGTCATCATCTGAAGCTCTACCGCGAGAATTTCAAGTGTCCCATCCCAGAACATTTTCTCTCTAATCGTGTATTCCGCGCATGGAACGCCCTGCCTAGTGAAGTTGTATGCGCCCCGTCAATGAACGTTTTAAAAAATCGCCTTGATCGGCACTTAACTGTATCGTGATTATGACTGTCCATTGTACTTATATATTTTGTTTTGGCCTTCTCATTTTGGTTGTGTAGACACTGTTGTTTTGAACTGTTGTACGTCGCACACTGGCAATATGTTTTATTTTATTTTTTTGTATCTGAGATGTAGGCTTTTGCCTCTTCTCTTATCCTCATTAAATAAAAATAATAATTATTTATGTGAATGCGAAGTTATTGCAATAAGTACACAGAAGAAGCAAATACGACTTAATAACTTTATGATGAAATTTGAATTTGGATATTTTTCAAATAAGTTATTCCTACGGTGTTCCGCATATCTATTGGTATTTCAATAAAGGATATTTTGCCATAAAGAAACACAGAAACGCAATGTGGTGTAGAAATCATTATTTTTATTTTGAAAAAAAATTCTTCTATACAGTATTCCATGATTATCCATTCTTTCTGGGACAATTGAGATCACAGAAGCTATATATATATAATTACGTTTTTGAGAGCTTAAGCCAACTTTTAAAAAAAGTATTTATTTACAACGGACGATTGTCCACCCTAATATAACATCAGCTTAAGACGTACACTTAATTATTATTGACGATGAATTCGTCTTCAAAGGTATTTATAACATTTCCTTATCTGCAACTGGGAACAATGGGACAAACAACACCCACGTCATCCACACAGTGGTATGATCCAAAAATGATGAGTTATCACAATTTAACAAAGTAATATGAACATTCGATGCAATGCAGATAAGCGATTCATCTAAGGTATACAGGGTTGGCATTATGTAATTCCTCCCCACCTTGAATAAAGGTATCACCTGTAGTAGGTGTAGCTTTACAAAAAATATCTTTTCTTAAATATTTCAAAATAGAATGAGTAATTATTAATAAAATGACTATTATAAAGAAAAACAGTTAGGTAAATCTTGAAGGCTAGAGATTCCATTGATCCAGGTCTTCTATCTTGATATCCGGGATGTCTTCATCCCGGGATCATTCCGGGATTCTTCATTTGTAAAATTTGGGTTGACTGAAGTCATATTGGGTAAAATCACGTATTTTTCTCCATTAATCGTAGTAGTTGGGACGATTTCTTTTCTCGTGTTGCTCACAGCACATTTGGTTCGTAGAATTGTCATGGGAGGCACAAAATAATGTCTTGTTTGCTTAAGACATTTTTCTAAAACATTTTTGTTTTCAATGGATAGGATATTTCCATCTTCTAATAATTTTGAATCTGGGGAAAGTACCGTTGTCGTTCTTGGACAGTTTTCGGTGTGGTTTTTCAAAATATTTCGAAGGCATGCTGGTGATTCAGCTAAGGTGTCTTGATCGCATAGATAATCATCTTCCACTGGATGGCAAAATTTCGTTGACCATTTCAGGGTTTCTTCTTGTGAGAGTAAATTGGGATCGGTATATGGAAGGGATAAATTGTTTTGTGGTAGATAGTAAAACTTGTATAAATCATAATTTTCTTCGTATACCGTTGGGATTGATATTAAAAATAGTAATGCTTTCTTTTGAAAATTACTTTCGTATGACATATCTGATAATAATCTTTCAGATGATGTGAAGGTATTATTTATACACGACAAATGGGTAGGATGTATTATAGCCAAATATGTCAAGAGGAAATAGCATTTTATTGTTACATGAATCTTTACCTGTAGCTGTTGTGAAATATTTGTTTTCTTCATAAATTGAATTTGGAAAATACATACTTATAAGCAATAATTGGATCAATAATCGAAATCGAACTGCCTGAATCGACTAGTAGTTTACAAGGAGGATTCTGTAATTTAATAAAGGGAAGACTTGCTATTCTTTCATCATTAAAATTTAGGTCATGTGTGCTTGATAGGGTCTTTCCTGAAAATTTTCCTTCTCTGTTTCTGCAGATTGAGACTCATCTGAATTTAAATATTCCGATTCATAATTTTCATCGTAGTATTCGGAAAATTGTTCCTGTGATGGGAATTCATTTTGCTCTTCTGTGTTAGTTAATTCTTCCGATATGAAATTTGGGGTTGCTCTTGGTCTAAAAGGGTTTTCTCTAGGCTGGTAATTTGGTTTGGGTTGTCGAATACTTGATGATTCATTAGGACGTTTTTGAGGAAAAAGTCTTGTTCTTATTGACATTGGTTCTGGTTTATTACTTGGTTTATAATTATAGACCAGGCAATAGAGCAGAAAAAGGGTCATTCTGTGACAAAAATAGTAGAAGAAAACCGCGAGTGGGGAGTTACGTGGGGTGGTCCGTGGATGTTCAGTGATATGTTTTCGACTCGCAAATATCATTACTTTTCTTGTAATTGCGAAGAAACACCAAAAAAAACGATGTTTTTTTAGTTTTTTGCTTGTAAAATCTGAACGAATGGAGCGGTGCTAATACTTTCAACAGACGAATTGTAGAGAATGAAAAGATGAAGAAAATGAGTGCTAGTGCAACTCAATCGGGTCATCATTACTGGAGGAAAGCCGGAAAAACCGTGAAAATCAGCGTTTTTTCAGATCCTCATAACTCGGCCAATTTCTAAGTTGTAGCGCTGGCTTTCCAAATGAAAGTAGTGGTTAATAGATACTTCAAGTGTGCATAACCTAGACGTTGTCCGATGAATAGTTTCTGCGTAATTGCGATTTGAATAAATTGAGGCACTATTTTCCGGAAGAGCTGGATGCGTCGGAAGTAGTCCGATTTCAATTTACAAAACGGATTTTGAAAGGAGAAGTATAGTACTACAAAACGGCAAACTTGATTTTTCGTTAAAATGTTGCAAAATAGGTGAAAAATACGTGGAAACATGACCAAAACCGGCTCAGTGCCCCATCTGGGTCGGATAGTGGGGGTAGCCGGCAGACGCGGGGAACCAAAATCGCGCTGAGGCCTGGCGCGAATATTTACGTATATACCCCCACTACTTGACTGCAATCGAGCATTCGGCTTATTTTGGTCATGATTGCATGTTTTTTTCACCTATTTTGAAGCATTTTAACGGAAAATCAAGATTGCTTTTTTGTAGTACTATACTTCTTCTTTCAAAATCCGTTTTGCAAATTGAAATCGGACTACTTCCGAAGCATCCAGTTCTTCCGGAAAATAGTGCCTTAAATAATTCAAATCGCAATTACGCAAAAACTATTTATCGGACAACGTCCGGGTTATGCACACTCAAAGTATCTATTGACCACTACTTTCATTTGGAAAGCCAGCGCTACAACTTCGAAATTGGCCGAGTTATGAGGATTTGAAAAAACGCTGATTTTCACGGTTTTTCCGGCTTTCCTCCGGTAATGATGACCCGATTGAGTTGCACTAGCACTCATTTTTTTCATCTTTTCATTCTCTACAATTCCTCTGTTGGGAGTATTAGCACCGCTCCATTGGTTCAGATTTTACAAGCAAAAAACTAAAAAAACATCGTTTTTTTTGGTGTTTCTTCGCAATTACAAGAAAAGTAATGATATTTGAGAGTCGAAAACATATTACTGAAAATCCACGGACCACCCCACGTAACTCCCCACTCGCCGTTTTCTTCTACTATTTTTGTCACGAAAAAATCTCTTGTGAAAATGAATTTAAATTTGGATTGAAATTTAGTTGTTGTCTCTTTATTTCTCTATTTTCCAACATTTTGCATGTTGCATCGAAATTCCTTTCATTATTGTCTAATAAATTTCTGACATTCTCATCAACATCATTGTAAATTACTCTATGCCCAATTCTTTTAGAAATATTCCTATAAATTAAAAGTTCGTTTTTATTGAATCCTTGCATCTGTAGTAAATAATCGTAATGCAATTTCGTTTGTTTTATTCTTTCTAAGAAATTTAGAAGAGGTTCTCTATAAGCTCGTCTCATGTTTTGGTATTCGTCTTGTAAAACATCAAAGTTAATTCTAAATCCGAATTTATCAATCAAAATCTGTTTCAATTCTATCCAATTATTTGGGATGGGGCCTGAATTAATAAATATTCTTGCTTCATATTTTATTCTCGATTTTATCATCGCGAAGCAGTAATAATCAATTCGAGCTTCCAAATTTTGAGATATAATTTTCTATTTCTACAATGAATGATTGGAGTTCATTCGAATTACCGTTGAATTTTGGTAACAGATCTCCAAAAAGTTTTAAATCATTAATGTCTACTAAGTTACTTTGACTTCCTGAAGGTTGAGTCATTTTGGTGTTTAGTTTTTGGAATTTCTCAATTAAATCTTCTATTTTGATTGTTGATTTTTCCAAAATCTGTTCCTTACAATATTTAATAACAATAAAAAATATATCAAGTATTCCTTTGGTCTAGGGAATAGAAAAACTAGGGGGTTATTAGATCAACTCACTTTTTACTTCCGGTCCTGGTTTAAAGGGCGCTGCTCGATCAATCCACAGGCCACAAGCAGACCTGAGAGGGTTCACCTTACACTTCTTTTCAGGGATTCAGCCTTTCGTCTTGGATTCTTGCTCACTCGTTGGTTTGTCGTTACTTTTTGATCGGTTTCACTTCTCGGATTGACGTCACAAACTTTTCACAACAGTTCTTTGGTTATTGCTTAAAGAAATGATTTTCACGTTTTTACTTTTCGGAAATACTAGCAATATTCCATCCTCGTCGCCAAATATATTTTCTCAACTTGAAAAACCGTTTTTAAAAACAAACACGGGAAGACTAAAAATGAGCTTTATTTAATTACAGGATCAAATCTATCTACTAACTCGTGTTTCACATTGTTCCACAAGCTTTTTTAAAGTAATTATGTCTAGTAAGCATTCGGTGTTCATTGTCACCGTCTTGAGGAGTTACATCGTCTATGATTACATCTTAGGCATAACATGGTGTATGGTGGTGTATGATTTTATATTTATATATATCGGTTAAACATCTCAATATATTGCAGAGAGATTAAAAGGACATAAATACCAGAAAAACAGTACAGCGTTAAAGAAACATGAACAAACCTTAGGCCACGAATTTGATTTTGGAAACACCCAAATCCTAGAAAAAGAAACTAATTTGAAGAGACGTTTATTCCTTGAAATGTACCAAATTCAGAAACATAGAAATTCAATCAATGATAAAACAGATACCAATAATTTAGCAAAGATCTATAAAAGTATAATATAACTGAAATTACTATTTAACACCCAAACTTCAAATAAATTTTATGTACAACATAAAATTGTAAGAAAGCAACGAAATAAGTAGAGCACTTTGAAACGAGTTTCATTTGGTTCATTTTCAATTAGTTCATTCCAACGCCACAAAACATGAAGTGGCTCTGTTAATCCTTTTCGGCTTGTTACGCGTCATCTCATTCGATCAAATGTTTCCACCCGAACATCTCTGGAAACAAATAACAACTATTTATACTTGAATTAATGTTTTATGATTTTGAAAATACCAACTCATAATAACTAAGAGCTAGGTGAACATAAATTATAACAAACTATAAAAGGCAATTAATTGTAATTAATTTTTTATACATTGAAAAAGGTCAGTTTGATGACCGAAACACGTGTATGTGATGTTAATAAAGAACATTTTACTTTGAACAAATTCCACCTATAATTTGAAGCACTCAAAACTCAAGAAACACAATTAATATATTATATATAAATATAAATATAGCAACCGAAATGTTTGTGTCAAGACTATCACGCTTAAATCAAAATTCTTAAATAACAATAGAAATTGAACGAAATTTTACAATAAAAAGTATGTCGAAAAAATATTTATTATTTTTCACATCAGATGAAACCATGTCGGCACTCAAATATTATACTACAGAAATTGAACTTTTTGCCTTAATGTTTGCAAAATCTGCTATCAAGTTTTTTGTATCTAAGCTGTCGATTTCATGTTCAATGCCGAATACGTCAGCAAACGTATTCAGGCCCCGGCGAGCCTGAACTTACCCATGAAAGGCATGACCAGAACCATAGAAAATTATAACTTGAAGTTATAAATTATAACGGAAAGGCCTAGGGACTTGAAATATTCAGGGCAGGTTTGGATCACGTTTACTATGAGCAAAATTAGACTCCGTGCATATGGCCGTTCAGATAATTTTTTTCCCGATAATTTCGAAACTACTGATTGGATTGGAATGATTTTGCATATAGATGAAGAATAATGTATTCAAACTAGGTGCGAAATTTTTTCCAGATCGCATCACCAAAACCATAGATCCGCTGGTTTTTTCATCTCCCTCACTTGAACTTTCTTCTTCAGAATCAGTTTTATTTAGAAGTGTTCGAAGGTTACACAACAGTCTGTTATAATCGGCTTCACAGTTCATGGTTTTTGAATCATGAATAGCAACTGTGTTGATGATAGCAGTTCAATAGACACTGCGTGTGTTATACGTTCACATCCAGGAGTTCCCAACACCAATCACGCTGACAGGGACATTCAAACCATGCTGAGTGTTATGTTACATGATACATAAAAGGGGACCACCGGAGAACTTTAGTTAGTCTTGACATAATCGGGATCGTGAATTTATGTACGAATCGTTCGACATTTTCCATCCTTGTGAATCTCAAATAAACTCATTTTCAAAAACCCAGTTGTTCACCACTAAAACGTAATTGGCGCTGTCGATAAAGGAGTTCTTGTGAAAGTTCTGAAGAGAAAACTACAAGGACTTGAACCTACCTTCCATTAGAACCATCAAGGAAATCGAATGGAAATTGCAATTTTTGCTAAGTCGTGAGTCATACTGATACTATAAATTTTTTTTACATTTTGTGCCAAACCCTCCTGAATCCTTGTCCGATTTCATCATCGAAAACGACTCTGATTTGGAGCTAAACTTATCGAATTCTTTCAGGAGACTAAGTATTGAGTCAATTTAACAAAATAAATAAAATAGAGATGGCTTCAGTTCCGAAATTCGATTTTAGAGAATTAAGCTTTATTCCTGATTTTGACGGGAGCCCAAATAAGCTCCATAGATTCATTACGGCCTCGGAAGCACTTTTAACACGATATTTGGATGTGAATAATACAAATAATTTCCAAAATATACTTCTGCTGAATGCCATACAGAATTAACTGCATGGTCGTGCCGAAGAAATTGTTGTAATTCATGGAGCAACAAACGATTGGTCAGAGATCAAAAATGCACTCATTTTTAACTTTAGTGATCAAAGGAATAGATATAGAAATCAAGATTTTATCAGTGGAGAATTATTTTACACGGAAAATTATGACCAAATTCGAAGATGACTCTGCTGAACAAAATTTTCAAAATTACCTACACTACTGAAAGGGAAGGTAATCTATTTGAGTCTCCAGAATTTTACTCCCTAGCTCATTGAGTTTCAGAAGATCTCTATATGTATAAAGGCATTGCTTTAACATTCAAACAAAGATTTGGTCAGGTTCATAATTTAAAATCCCAAAATAAGAAAGACGGAGAATTTGCTTCAATCAATGTTAAAAAACGTAAAATTTATTATCTCATAACGAAGGAATTCAATTACGCGAAACCTGAATACGAAACGGTCTTCCAAACACTTGTTAATCTCAGAAAATCGTGTGAACAGAATGGAGACAGATATCTAGCGTTACCAAGAATTGCAAACGGACTTGATAAACTGTCCTTACCACAACAAAACCAAGAAATATTCGTAGAAGTCATCAACGAGGAAATATCGGATGACAATACCATTCATTCCACTCGTGAGAACCCAATTCAGGAAATCCCCATTTCGGAAAAAGCGTTAAACGTCTTCGACAACCAAATAGTTTTTGATTTCGTGTTTCATTCTCCAGCTGAAGCAAGAGTAGAAAAAATTTTTCCAAACAAACGAAGAATTTTCGCTCAATTATCAATCAACAATTTAGAGAAAGTGAAACAACTTCCAATGAAATAAACTTTCGAAACCACCAAGGCACATAGTGAATGGTTGACTTCATAAGAAGGAAGAGGACCAACAAAGAATATCTATCCAACTGATGATGTGAGATCGAGAAACAAACATTAGATTAGATGGATTTACTTCAAATTTTCAGTTAATACTGATATATTTTATAATGTTGTGATGTATTCTTATAATTATTCACAATAGTCCTGTTTTTTCGTACTGATTCAACTGATGGAACTTATGTGATTTAAGTGAAAGCGATTTTGCAATAAGAACACATTCATTCACTTAAAGCCCGAAAGAATGCGCTCACTTCTATGTATATAAAATTCTATAACGTCAAACTTCAAATTTTGACTTTACCAATGTGATCTAATAGACCAGGCAATAGAGCAGATAAAGGGTCATTCTGTGACAAAAATCGTAGAAGAGAACCGCGGGTGGGGGGTTACTTGGGGTGGTTCGTGGATGTTTAGTGATATGTTTTCGACTCGCAAATATGAATACTTTTCTTGTAATTGCGAAAAAACACCTAAAAAAACGGAGTTTTCTTAGTTTTTGCTTATAAAATATGAACTAATGGAACGGTGCTGATACTTTCAACAGACGAATTGTAGAGAATGGAAAGAGGAAGAAATTGAGTGGTAGTGCAACTCAATCGGGTCATCATTAACGGAGGAAAGCCGGAAAAACCGGAAAAATCAGCGTTTTTTCAAACTTCATAACTCGGCCATGTTTTCACGTTTTTTTCACCTATTGTCGTTTTGTAGTACTATACGTTTACTTTCAAAATTCGTTTTGTAAATGAAAATCGGAAAACTTCCGACGCATCCAGCTCTTCCGGAAAATAGTGCCTCAAATAGTTCAAATAGCAAATACGCAAAAACTATCTATCCGACAACGTCCGGATTGTGCACACTCAAATTACCTATTAGCCACTACTTTCATCCGGAAAACCAGCGCTACAACTTTGAAATTGGCCGAGTAATGGAGTTTTGAAAAAACTCTGATTTTTACGGTTTTTCCAGCTTTCCTCCGGTAATGATAAACCGATTGCGTTGCACTAGCACTCATTTTCTTCGTGTTTCCATTTTCTACAATTCGTCTGTTGAAAGTATCAGCACCGCTTCATTGGTTCAGATTTTACAAGCAAAAAACTAAAAAAACTCCGTTTTTTTTGGTGTTTCTTCGCAATTACAAGAAAAGTAATAATAATTGCGAGTCGAAAACATATCACTAAACATCCACGGACTACCCCAAGTAACCCCTCACTCGCGGTTTTCTTCTACGATTTTTGTCATGAAAAAAGCTCTATTGCCTGGTCTATAATTGAAATAAGAAATTTCGCGGAACCCCTTGTATAATTTCGCTCATAGATTAACGTGATCACGAAATTCGAGATCCACACCTATCCTGGAAATTTCAAATGGCTAGGCCTTTCCGTTCGAAAGTTATTATTTTCTATGGTTTCTATGGTTCTGGTCAGTCGATCTGGACAAAAATTCACATGTCTCTTGAACACCTCATTCTCCATTTGAGTGCAAAATTTCATTTCGATCAAATCTGTAGTTTCAAAGTAATTGTGAGAACAAAATTTTGAGCGCCCATATTTACGCCTGGTGGAATTCTGCCCATTAACGAACTTAACCGTGGCATTTCGAAACTGAACCCACACTGAAAATTTCAAGTCTCTAGGTTGTTCCGTTCGAGAGTTATCATGCTTACGGAATGACGGCCGGACGGACAGACTTGAATTTTCCGACGGATTCGTCATCAGTGAGTCGAACTCTATCGATTGAGACCATTTTCGGCTCAAAATTCGAAAAATACAGACATCGTGACGAAATGATATATATATAGCCCTCGTGTAAGTTAGATTCTTCTGATTTACAATAAGATCCATGCCAAAATTGTCTCATAGAAACTGATAGAAAATGGTCTAAGAGAACTTATGAAACCGCAAATCCATATAGAACCGTATACGATATTAATAAGTATTTAATGGAGATTACAGATACATATGTATTTGTTTCTAATGGCTTTCCCTAACATGATTCCTATCCGTTTCTATCAGCGGATTCTGGGATGAATGCTTTATATTTCTATAAGGACATGCAGTTTGAAAATAAATGAGAATGTATGAGATCCAAATTGGATAGTGAAATAGCAAATCCGTATAGAACCGTATACGATATCCATAAGTATTTAATGGAGATTACAGATAAATATTGCTTCAGTTTCTAATGGCATTCCCTGACGTGATTCCTATGTTTTCTGGGATGAATGCTTTATGTTTCTATAAGGAAATGCACTTCGAAAATAAATGAGAATGTATGAGATTCCATAGTAGTTACTTATACGAGGGTTGCCTTCTATATTTCGGGAATGGAGAACCCTAGTGTTGCAATCTGGAAACTTACCACTCTATCGTAAAGTTAGACTTTTTTTTTGTTATACGTACTCAGAAAGTTTTGACATACGAGCGCTATTTGTATTGTTTACATTAACTTAACAGATTCATCTCGGCCAAAAAATGGACGTGAACATTTTTGTACGATTTTTTTTTACCACTTTCGACGTGGATTAACTCAGCAACAGTGCATCGATGAACTTAATTAAATTTTTGGCAATGAAACTCCATCAAGGACCAGTGTTTATCGATGGTATGGTGAATTCAATCGAGGTCGTAGTCCGCTCCAAGAAGAATTTCGTGAAGGTCGTCCAAAATCAGTTGTTCTTCCGGAAACCATTGTTGTTGTGCGCGATATGATACCGAAAGATCGTTATGTGACCTATCGTGAGATTGAGACAACCTTAGGCATTAGTGGGACCAGCAGACATTCAATATTGCATGAACATATGACTGTCGAAAAAATTTGTTCGCGTTGGATCCCACGAAATTTGCCAATCGTTCAAAAAAAGGCTCTTGTCGATTGGTCGGAAGAAATGCTCAAAAAATTCGTATTCGTTTTTGTTCTCCATTCCCGAAATACAAAAGGCAACCTACGTAAGGGTCTATGGTTTTCAATTGTGGTTCTCACATATACAACCTATCTGTTCCTGAAGGAAATTCCCAGAATGTTTGCTATATGGTTTGTACGTGTTTGAACACATACAAATGAAAATGTGAAGAATATAAAAAATAAGTAAGTTATAATAATAATCTTTATTTGAGGAAAAAATCGCATACATCGACTGTAAACAACTATTTAAACAAAATAACGCCAATAAAAATTACAATTCAATTCTAACTTCAACAATTCAAAAAATCATCCATTTCATAAGGTTCCATGCTTAAAAGTAGCTCAAATACATTTTTTTTAATTCTTTGATATTTTTCAACTTAATCCTATTTAGTAACTTGTTGTAGATTTTTATACAGTTATAGTAGGGACCTTTCTCTGTCATGGCTAGCCTATTAGACCAGGCAATAGAGCAGATAAAGGGTCATTCTGTGACAAAAATCGTACAAGAAAACCGCGAAAGGGGGGTTACGTGGGTGTTTAGTGATATGTTTTTGACTCGCAAATATGATTACTTTTCTTGTAATTGCGAAGAAACACCTAAAAAAACGGTGTTTTTTCAGTTTTTCGCTTGTAAAATCATAACCAATGGAGCGGTGCTGATACTTCCAACAGACGAATTGTAGAGAATGAAAAAACGAAGAAAATGAGTGCTGAGGCAACTCAATCGGGTCTTCATTACCGGAGGAAAGCCGAAAAAACCGTAAAAATCAGTGTTTTTTCAAAACTTCATAACTCGGTCAATTATTAAGTTGTAGCTTTGGCTTTCCGAATGAAGATAGTGGTTAATAGGTACTTTGAGTATGCACAACCCGGACGTTGTCGGATAAATCGTTTTTGCGTTATTGCGATTTGAATTATTCAAGGCACTATTTTCCGGAAGAGCTGGATGCGTCGGAAGTTCTCCAATTTTAATTTACAAAACTGATTCTGAAAGTAGAAGTATAGTACTACAAAACTTCAATCTTAATTTTTCGTTAAAATGTTTCCGAATAGGTGGAAAATACGTGAAAAACGCGCTGAGGCTGGTCGCGAAAATTTACATTTATACCCCCTCTACCTGACTGCAACCGAGCGTTCGGCTGATTTTGGTTATGTTTGCACGTTTTTTTCACCTATTTTGCAACATTTTAACTAAAAATCGAGATTTTCGTTTTGTAGTACGATACTTTTACTTTCAAAATTCGTTTTGTGAATGAAAATCGGACAACTTCCGACGCATCCAGCTCTTCCGGAAAATAGTGCCTCAAATAATTCCAATAGCAATAACGCAAAAACTATCTTTTCGACAACGTCCGGATTGTGCACACTCAAAGTACCTATTAACCACTACTCTCATCAGGAAAATCATAGCTACAACTTCGAAATTGGCCGAGTTATGTAGTTTTGAAAAAACGCTGATTTTAATGGCTTTTCCGGCTTTCCTCTGGTAATGATGAACCGATTGTATAGCACTCATTTTCTTCGTCTTTCCATTCTCTACAATTCGTCTGTTGAAAGTATCAGCACCGCTTCATTGGTTCAGATCTTACAAGCAAAATACTAAAAAAACACCCTTTTTTTTGGTGTTTCTTTCGCAATTACAAGAAAAATAATCATATTTGAGAGTCGAAAACATATCACTGAACATGCACGGACAACCCCACGTAACCCCCCACTCGCGGTTTTCTTCTACGATTTTTGTCACGAAAAAATCTCTATTGCCTGGTCTATATGTCTCGGATACTTGTAGCATAGATTGCGTGTTCTGTAATTATTCTGTGGTATCCAGCCTTCGAAGATATGAGTGTTTTTGAAGAAAAACAACAAGATCTCCTGAATGTACACCCTCCTGAAAGTTACTATACGGTTCAATTTCAACATCGTTCTAAGAGCTTTTTTCTGAATAATAAAAATCCTTTCACTACCCCTACCATATCCATAGAAAATTATGCCAAATCTGATCACTGATTCGAGATTCGAAGCATGGTATACCATCTTCAGCGTTTTTATATCTATGTATCGACTCATAATTTTCATGGAGTAAACAACTGAATTTAGTTTCTTGCTTATGTACTCAATGTGACTATTGAAAGGGAGTGTGCTGTCAATATACAATCCAAGAAATTTGGTATCATTGGTTATGTGGAGTGTGCTGCTTGCAAGACGTAATTCATTTGGACTTTCAAAGCGTGCATGATTTGTTCTGAATAGGACAGCACTAGTCTTTATCACATTCAGTATAAGATTATTATTTTGAAACCATTGATTTGCTTAAGTGAGGGCTACATTTGCTTGAATAGCGAGTCTCGGAAAATCCAGAGCGTTAATGGCCAAGTTTGTGTCATCAGCATAGTTTGTCAATCTGCAGTTATTATTTTCTATCTCTTCGAGATCATTCAAATACAAAATGAACAGAACCGGTCCTTTCATGCTCCCCTGAGGTACTCCAAGTTGAACATCTCCAAAATCAGATCTTGCCATTTGGTCAACCCTGTTCATTACTACCATTTGTTTTCTGTTGGTCAAGTATGATTAAAACCACTTGAGTGCTGGTCCTCTTATACCATACCTCTCTAGCTTGTCAAGTAAGGTACTGTAATTTAGACTGTCGAAAGCTTTTGATAGGTCAAGAAATATACCAAGTGAGAGCTCATCATCCTCCAAAGAATCCAATATATACTGAAGAAACTGGAATACAGCAGTTTGTGTTGATTTACCCTTCTGATATCCATTTTGGGAACCGCTTAGTCTATCACACATCAACATGAATTCCATAACTCTGTTACATACCACTGTTTCGAATATTTTAGCAAATGATGGTAATAGGCTTATTGGTCTAAAGTTTTCAAAATCTGTTTGGCTGCCCTTTTTATGAATGGGTTTAACTAAAGGCAGCTTCGTCGATTCGCGAAAGTGGAAAAATCCTCGTCTTCGACTCGGATTTTTAAAACCACTCTCGCTCATGCTATTTGTTAAAACAAATTACTTAGAAACTTGTTTTTCCGAATTTTTCCGGAAAAATTAAATGCACTAGGGATATTACCCCCGAATATGTTTTATTACTCCCCAAACTGCCTTAGATTTGTTATCTGAATTCAAAACTTGTGATTGGTACCTCTTTGATCGTAACTGTTTCAGTTTGCTGTTGTACTCATTTTTTGTTCTTCGGTATTCTTCCATATACTGATTATCTGCAGAACTGCATACATAAAGGATGTCCACTCAGTTTTTGCATTCCTTCAATGACTTTTTTCTTAGGAAAGGAGTTGTTGAAGAACTGCAAGAACACATTCATGTAAACTTGGTCATTTACTCTAGATTGTTCAATATTGTAAACTTCCGTCCTGCAAGCCGTTTTCAAGCTGTCTCTAAAGCTTTCTGTGTTTTGTTGGTTGAAGAATCGTCTTAAAGAGAAAACATTTGAATTCAACTGACCTGTGGGGTTATACTTGAGATGAATATCCAGTTTTTGAGCTGTGTGGTCAGAAATCATTGAATGCAACACCTGAGAAGAATAATTTTCTTCATTAGTTGAGATGTTGTCAATTCCTGTTTTTGAGGTGGGAGTGATCCGAGTAAAATCTGTAATTTTATGTAGAATATTTTATGAATTGATAAGTGATAAGAAATCTCGTTTTTCTCGTGACATACCACAAAAGTTTATGTTAAAGTCACCTGTTATAACTATTTTACAGTTGTTTTTTTGAACAAGAATGTCCAAAACATTTTCCAACCTACCAACAAGCACATATGCGTTTCCTGGAGGGCTATATATTGATATTACTACAATATTTACCCCATTCACCCCGAATTCCACTGCTGCACATTCAAACTTTCCCTACAATGACAATTTCTTCAAATCATTTCTTTCATGTCCTGTTATTCCTTCTCTGGCATATGTAACTGCCCCTCCATGTGTTCTCTGCAGAAACTTGCAACCTGGTGGTAATGGTCCAGTGTAAACAGAACATGGTTCGGACGACTTTCGGGATCGAGATCCAGAACAGCCCCGAGGAGATGTGGAAGGAGCTTCAGGAGAGGAACACCAGGGCAAATAACATAATTGTCTTCAAGACTGGTGAATCTCGGGCCGCTGTGCTGGAGGAAAGAATTCATCATGATAGGCAGATCGCCGGGTAGATTATGGAAGTGGCGGGAGTTCAGGAGAACCATCTAAAAAAGGTGGTACGTCTTGGCAGGCCCGCTCTTGATAAGTGTAGACCCCTTCGCCTTATATTCGATAGTCCTGATAGTTGTCATTCCGTTATTAAGCATAAGAGAAGGATCTCTGATAGTGGATTCTCAGTGAATTTCGATAAGACCAAGATGCAACTGGAACTTCAGAGGAAACTTTGATGGAGTTGAAGCGGAGAGCTGAGCTTGGCGAAGGCGACCTCGCCATGGTGTATAGTGGTGGTATACCAACTATAGTGGTCTCTAAGAGGCCGGTCATTGCAAGGAATCGCACGATTGCTCGGTCAGGACCAGACTCTGTTTCGGAAAACTAACAGGCCCCCCAACGAATATTTTGGTGTACTACCATAATATGGGTGGTATACGCACTAAATTGAATGATACCTATGTTTTGCTAATGCACTCTTCTTACGATCTGATAATTTTAACTGAGAGCTGGCTGGGCGCTGATATCTTGGACGCTGAAGTATGTCCTAGTAATTATAATGTGTTCCGTTTGGAAAGAAACAATAATACAAGTTCCAAATCTCGAGGCGGTGATGTTGTTATCCTGGTGAGGTCTGATATTTGTGACAGCATCATTGAACATTCGTATAATAGTGTTGAACAATTATTTTTGCTGATTAGGGGTGCCGAAGACGTTATAGTCGGGGGAGTTTATTTGCCGCCAAACTCAATACCTGCTTATGTCGAACTCCTTACACTTTGCTGATCTGGCCCAGGTATGTGAGATACCTAATAGTCGTGGTGCATACCTTGACCTGGTTTTTACCAATGAATTATCAACGGAGGTGATGAAGGCCTCAGACCCTTTGCAGGCGGCTGGTCTGCATCACACTGGTTTGCAGTTCTCGTTATCGGCTAATGGCATAGAGCAGTTTGATTTCAGCAGTGGTGACTACGCCGGCCTGAGTGACTTTTTGGCTTCTGTGAACTGGGATTTTGACGTGGAAGAGCGGAGGGTCGAGGGTTACATTCATTCTAACCCAAGGTATTTTTGCTCTTATCTGAATTCCAAAAGGAAGTCTTTTGATCTGCCTGAGCGAATGTCCTTTCGGGGGAGGAAGGTTTCTGGTGGCTATGGTGTGGTTGATCTTTTTGTTGACTTCTTCGGCGAGGTATATAATGATGAAGTGGTAGTTCCGCCCGAGATCAGATCAAATAGCGTTAACTCGACTTCTTGTCGCTTCACTTCTGGCGAGATATACGAGGTTATTACTGAAATAAAATCAAAGCTCTCTAGCGGTCCGGATGGAGTGCCCACCTACGTTCTGAGGAAGTGCGTGAACACATTGTCAATACCCCTCTGTACCTTATTTCCCTTGAGCGCGGCGTGTTTCCCGAATTCTGGAAGAGGAGTTTCTTGGTGCCGATATACAAGTCCGGCTTGAAGACCAATACTGAAAACTATCAAGGCATTTCCATTCAGTCCGATATTCCTAAGCTTCTGGATAGTTTGCTGAGTAGCTTCTTTTTCACGGAAAAGTGTAGTAGCTCAGTAGCCTCAGTAGCTTCTGAGGTCACGGAACCTCAGCACTATTTTAATTGATGAGCAACACGGTTTCCGAAAGGGTAGATCAACTGTATCAAATTTCTTTACGTGAACGATATCGTCTAGTGTTTTGAGTCGGGTTCCCAGGTTGACGCGATTTACACGGATTTCTGTGACGCCTTCGACAAGGTCAACCATAACATCTTGATAACTAAGATGGAAGCTATGGGCGTGTCAGGTTCTCTACAATGGTTCAGATCTTTTTTGGCCGGACGTACCTTAATGGTTAAATACAAGGACTTCACGTCAAGAGAGTTTGTTGTTTCTTCCGATGTACCCCAGGGGTCTCACTTGGGACCAGTTTTATTCCTCATATTTAAATTGACATCTCAGCGTGAAGTTATTGTTGTTCGCGGATGATCTCATAATGTACACAGTTGTCATGTTCAATGGACGCATTGAGGTTGCAGCGAGAGCTGGATCTTTTTTATGCCTGGTCGGTCCGCAATTGTTTTTACTTGAATATCGCCAAGTGCAAGATCATTAGTTTTCACCGGACTAATAACGTCTTTACATATCAATATAATATTGGCGGCCGTCCATTGTCTAGAGTTGGGGCGATTGATGATTTGGGTGTGAGGTTGGACCGCAAGCTCGATTTTAGGGATCACATTGTCGTTACTACCAATAAAGCATAACGTATGCTGGGTTTCATTATGCGGAATTCCGAGGAATTCTCTCCGCGGACGCTGAAAACTTTATATGCTTCACTGATTAGACCAATCCTCGAGTATGGATCGCCTGTGTGGTCACCTTTTTATGCCTGTCACATAGGCTTTGTTGAGAGGATTCAGAGGAAGTTCTTGCGCTGTCTTGATTTTAGGCTTTGGGGCGTATTTAATGGTGACATTGAGCGCATCAGGGCCTGCTTTGGCTTGGATACTCTGGAGGTGCGTCGACGGTTGGCGGACTTTTCATTTTTGTTCAGGCTACTCAATGGTTCTGTGGACTGCTCTGGTATTCTCGGACTCAACTCGGAATTTTCAGTTGTTTCCGAACTGACTGCACAGAACTAATTATAGCAAATATTTGTTTCCTTCACGCATTGTCGATCTCGGCGCTGTACACGGTGATTTCGATTTTTTTTCCATCTCATTACGGTCGTTCAGGACCAGAGCGCTGTTTAGGTTGAGAGAGATCTGCTTCGTGTCGTCCTTATCGTAAGCTGCTTATCTGTACTCTAACTATATGTTCTAAAGTTTGTTTTCTCTATATATCTGTATATTTGTTATGTTCTTATTGTATTTATATTGGGGGTTTCCCGTCATTCCTGCTTATGCAGTGTAATAAATGAAATAAATAAAAAAAATTAAAATAAACATTTGTAATTGTGACTCTGTTTTCCAGTGTTCTGTAACACAGATAAAATCACAGTTTTTTTGTTCACTTATAAAGGTCTGAAGCTCATCAATACAGTTACCAATTTATTGGACATTTTGGGTGTATGAACGTTATTTTGTTGTAGGTTCGGTCTGATATTTCTGCTCTCCTATATGGGTTTAGGTCTCTTGTGTATGTACTTGAAAATTTCCCTCCTGATCATCTAGAAATTTTCTGTTTCTCTCAAAATCGAATACCTTCCTTTCTCCGCCTGAAAAGCCATTTTTGTTATCTTCCTCGCTGACTTCTGCTGTTCCCAAATTTTTCCTTGGTTTCATTTTTTTGTATGTCACTTGTTTATACTCATTTGATGTTTGTTCCTCAGTTGTATTGGCCCTATCATAAATTAACATTTTCTCCTTAGTTATCGTTATCTGGTTTGTTTACGTTTATTGTTATTGCGTCTTTTCCGCCATGATGTTTCGTGTTGACATTTGTCGACTTTGACGTACTCGGCAAGCCTATTTGTGGCGGGTTACTTGAAATTGTTGTAGCCGATGCAACCCGACTATTAACGATTATACTATAAGAAGTTTACATTTGTTTCCCGATTTTTTTTGCGTCATTTTCTGTGAATTCTCCAGATATTGAATTTTTTTTATCAGAAGGTTAGAATGAAATTTTTGCCTTCCATTTCATTGATCAGTTTTTTCAGTATATCAATTTCAGATTTCAGTTATTCATTTTCGAGAACTTTACTTGCCAATCTTGTATTGTTTCTTTCCGTGTTGCTTCACAACAAAGGACTTTGTTGCCTTCGATAATTTTGATTTTTTGCACGCGTGCACAGCTCAGATAGAACAAGCCAAGGCAATTCACACACACTGCCACCATGCATATCTTTTTAGAGCAACAATTGAAATTTGTGTCTCTTGTATCACTGAGAATTTCACTAATTTGTGGGAGATTATCATCCGACGCACTGTCGTCGGACGCCATTTTTTATTTTTACATAAAAATTCACCAAAACTAATCAGTGATTTTTATCAAAATGAAACAGTTTCAAGAGTTTGATATATCTATTATTTAGAAACAAAAGGATCTTGAAAAGTATAAACTGAAAAATTTAAGTTTGAAATCCCTACAGTGTCTTTTAAATGCTGCTATCTGGTTCATACAATAATATAATAATACTTCAGCTATTTCTCTCCCTTTTGGATTGCTGCACCCTTTCTCTGATATTTGCGCCTCCGACGCCTTCACACTACTTGACTTTGCCCCTAAGAAAATATATAATTAAGTCAGATCGAATACTTATTGCAATAGAGTAATTTTTAATGGCTGGCAGATGTTAAAAATTACTCTAATACATAATTACAGACGTTAAAATTCTCGACTTATTGCAATATTTGTGGAAGGAACTGAATGGAAAAATATATTCAAAAATTAAATTTTCTATTTAATATGTCAGACTCAAATAAGTTGTGTTCATCAAGTGCACTATTAGCATTTAGCACTTGTTCCCCTCAAAAAATGATCGAATATAAGGTGTAGCTTCCAAATAATTGAACACTCTCATCAAACTCGAATAGTGCTCCATTTTTACTGTTGAATTATTATCAATTTCGTTATAATTAATATTAAAAAAAACCAATTTGTTCACCTGAAATCAATAAACTTGACACTACACTATCAGTAATCCAATCAATCACTAAAAAGTCTTCACATAAAACTCACCAAATCGAAGAAAACCTGAAAATCACCTGAAATAATCCGTTTCACCACAATAAATTCCGAAAAGGTACTAGTTTCCGTCCATGTTGTTGCATCGTCATTCGTCATCGCCAGTTGGATGGAATAACGAATACTTCGAAATTCACCTTTGTTTATGTTTATTCAAGTGACTGGACATTTTGTAACAGCGTGATCATAATATTGGGCTGTGATATTCAGTGATATTGTGGTATTCAGAATTCAGAACGTCCGAAGACGATAAGGAATTTACAAGGGCGTAGATCTTTTTTATTGGGGGGGTAATCGATAAAAAAATTTCGTCAGGTACACATCAAGTCTTGGCGATAATTCTGAAACTTTATATTTTGGATATCTTGAGGGGAAAGATGGGGTGTTATAACCCCCCAGTACCCCCTATATCTACGGCATCAGTTATTCTTAGCCATATAAACGCTTATAGAAACCGCATAAAATTAGATAAGGAATCCCTGATCAAAACCATCAAATCCTGAACCCACTGTCTCCCCAAGATACTCAATAAGATTTTAATTGTGAATTCCCACGCATTTCTGATACGTTCTCAAGCTTATGACTGAGCATACAATATCGTTATAATTGAAAGTGGAAAACCTCATTGAATCTCATAGACTCCTTTAAGCACCACTGCCTGATACAAACCTGTACACCATGGCTGTGACTGCGCATATGTTGGACCGTGTTGGATACGATTTGTACCCATTCCTGTAGGTAGAACATGTTGGAGGAATTGTAAGAAGAACTGTCAAGTCGCCGGGGAATCGTAATTTTATAGGAATTATGTTTAGTTTCAGATGGAATGATGGAAACGAGATGATTTAATATTTTTATTTTTCTTTCAGATATAGTTAATCTACAGTTATGGACCATAGTGATGACTCTAATTTCTATTGCTTGGGCTCTGACCTCTTACCATAGGTCCGTTCATTATTCAAGAGATGACAAGAACAAACTGCAGTTCAGCGCCTCTCTGATTGCTTTCAGCTGGCACCTCATGAGTACATGTAAGTTATTATATCACTTATCACTCAAAAACCCATCCATGTACTGAATCCTCACAACGCAGCTTAGTTTTAAGTCTCATCAAACTCGGTCTGACCAGGAATTCTTCATTAGTAAGTGTAACCTAATCGTTTGAGTTCATTTTCGGCTCAAAAAAACAAAAAATTCTCAGTGTAAAAATGATGTCATTTTATAAGAGATGGGTGGCCGGTTTCTGAAAGGCTGATCAACGTAAAAATCAACTGACCAGCTGTCAAATATACGGTCAAGGGTCTTTTGAGTTGCTGAAGGGATGGTTAATTACTTTGATTCGATCATCCTGTCAGGTAACACAGTGATCAAATATAGCACGTGAATTGTATGTCAAGCGTCATTTTGGGTTTCTGAAACGCAGTTCGAGGATAGATCAGAGGTCGAACTAGTGTCAAAGGCATTGGTGGTGTTTGGCGAATTAACTTGCTAGAGCGCTGTTTATAAACGTTGTTTCCAAGGAAATTAATTTTTAACGGTATGTATAACAATAATTATAGTGTCAATAATATAATTTTCTCTAAGAAGGCATTTATATTTGCAACAATTTGTGATTCTATTTTCTTGTTGTAGATAATCATGTCTCTTTTGGATGCCAGCATTTTGAGTACTTCCATCACAGGTAGCAGCGCTGATGAGAACCAAAGGCAGCGATCCTTTAAAAGAAGAATGAACCCTTTTGAATTCCACGATGATGATGTGTAATTCAACAATCGATATAGGATGTCCAAGCATGTAATTATGTTACTTGTGCATATGATAGAGCACAAAATAAAACCATTGACATTGAGGAATAAAATCACCAATTCATATGTGATGCGAACTTGAACATTTCAGATATAATTTGTAGATGGCCGGGCTCGGTGCATGATACCACAATTAATAATGATTCCCATATTCACGCAGACTTTGAATGTGGATCGTTTGGCAATGACTACCTATCGGGGGACAGTGGCTACCCTTGTCGTTCATATATATTGACAACATTTTTAAGACTGTCAACGCCAAGTGAGCAAGCTTATGACCAAGCAAATGTAAGAAATCCAATTTCATTGCAATCCAATCAGTAGTTTCGAGATGATTCGAAAATACTTCGAACGGCCATATTTACGGAACCCCTTGTCTAATTTTGCTCACATTGATGAACGTGATCGCGACATTCGCGATCCAAACCTACCCTGAAAATTTCAAGTTTTTAGGCCTTTCCCTTCGAAAGTTAATATTTTCTATGGTTGTGGTCATGCGATCTGGGCAAAATGATGCTTTAATATATCATTCTCGATTAAAATACAAAATGTATCACGATCGAATGCGTAGTTTCGAAATTATCGAGAAACCAAAATTTCTAACGACCGTATTTACGGAACCCCTAGTATAATTTTGCTCATTAATAAACGTGAACGTGAAAATTTCAGATCCACACCTATCCTGAAAATTTCGAGTCCCTAGGCGTTTCCGTTCAAAAGTTATAATTTTCTATGGTTTCTATGTTTCTGGTCATGGGATCTGGACGATTTCACATGTAGCTTGAACACCCCATTCTCCTTTTGAGTGCAAAATTCCATCTCGATAGAATCTGTAGTTTTCAATTAATCAGGAGAACAAAACTTTGAACGGCCATATTTACGGAACCTCTGGTGGAATTTGGCCCAAAAACGAACTCAACCGCGGCATTCGAGATTCGAACCTTCCCTGAAACTTTCAAGTTTCTGGGACGTTCCGTTCGAGTGTTACCGTGTATACGGACGGCCGGACGGACGGACAGTGAGTCGAACTCTTTCGATTGAGACCATTTAGGGGTCCAGGGTTGGAAAATACAGACATGGTGACGAAATGAGATAGCCCTCGTGTGAGTTGTACGAGCGCTCAAAAAGGAACACTGTAGAGAGGTGCTTTGGTGTTTTGAAGAGACGTTTTCCTTGTTGGTCTATGGGCATGAGAGTGAAACTTGAGACAACAATAATAATTATCGTGTTATGGACAATTTTGTCGGGGGTGCGCGTTATATGGCCTTGACTCATATCAGGTACCTAAGGCCCATTTGCACCGACTTTTTTTTAAGGGTCACATAGCTAATGGACCCTTAAATTTAAGTGGGACTTGAGTCTCAAATGGTTTGCACCAACACATTTCCCAACTTTAACTAGGGGACCTTTAATTTAATGGAAGTATGGCACCGCCGCAGTTATCTTGTGGTTTTTGTGTCAATTCTGTTGTAATACTGTTTTTGCCGTAAACATAAAGCGGGAAAGCGTATTGAATTGAAAATAGTAGGTAGTGATTGTGTTCCGAATATTTGAGTTTATCTCGTGGTGTTGCTCGTGATCAAAGTAAGGAAATGTCCGCGAATGAAAAAAGTTACAGTAGTGAGAACCTTGGCTGGTATTCATCATTAGCTGAAAAATAAAGATTTTTGCTGATAAAAAAATCGTTATCGCTTATAATACATAAAAAAAATTGAACAGGAGGAGCATAAACTCAGGATGGAATGTCTTCAGCTGAATGCCGAGATAAGGAAAAAAAAAATACGAAAAGCACTGCCGTGAAGGCAGGAGCTTTTGAGCGCTCGTACATGCACCTTGTAGGTAGATTCGCATTTTTCAGTTTCAGAAATAAATTGAAGGAATTTTCGACAGCTGTCAAAAAAATTCTGAAACTTAGGTGAAACTCCAGACTTCATGTCAGTGCTTCAGCTGACCTTTTTTTTTTTCGATGATTCGCTAGAATTTTCTACAGTATCTATGGTCTTGGTGGTGCGATCTGGACAAAATTCTGCATGTAGTTTGAACACCTCATTCTTCATTTGAGTGCAAAATTTCATCTCAATAAAATCTGTAGTTTTCAAGTAATCAGGAGAACAAAACTTTCTCAAAAAATTCTGAATCTTAGGCGAAACTCAAGACTTCATGTCAGTGCTTCAGCTGATCGATAATTTCGATAATTCGCTAGAATTTTCTACGGTATCTATGGTCTATACATTATTACTCAGCTAGGTGCAAAATTTCATCCCAATCCGCTCAGTATTTTCGGAACTATCAGCAAAAATGATTTTGAACGGCCATATTTACGGAACCCCTAGTCCAATTTTGCTCATTGATGAACGTGTCTGCGATATTCGCGATCCAAACCCACCCTGAGAATTTCAAGTTTCTAGGCCTTTCCGTTCAAAAGTTACAATTTTCTATGGTTTCTATGGTTCTGGTCATGCGATCTGGACAAAAAATTGTTTTGATATATCATTCTCGATTAAAACACAAAATTTCATCTCGATCGAATCCGTAGTTTCGAAATTATCGAGAAACCAAAATTTCAAACGACCGTATTTACGGAACCCCTAGTATAATGCTGCTCATTGATAAACGTGAACGCGACATTTCAGATCCACACCTATCCTGAAAATTTCGAGTCCCTAGGCCTTTCCGTTCGAAAGTTATGATTTTCTATGGTTTCTATGGTTCTGGTCATGTGATCTGGAGAAATGTAGCTTGAATATATCATTCTCCATTAGTATACAAAATTTCGTCACGATCGAATCTTTAGTTTTGAAATTATCGGGTAAACTAAATTTCAAACGACCCGGACGGACTGACTCGAATTTTTCGACGGATTCGTCATCAGTGAGTCGAACATAGTCGATTGAGACCATTTTCGGCTCAAAATTCGAAAAATACAGACATCGTGACGAAATGATATAGCCCTCGTGTAAGTTGTACGAGCGCTCAACAATTAGAAAAGCTGTCCCGTTGAACTTCCTTCATTTATAATATATTTTTTGTTTTATTTTGAGGGCTATTGTTTCTTAATCAATGAAGAATAAAATGTACTTTTCAACTGATCTTTTTTTTTCTTTCATCAATAACTTACCGCAGTTTTCAATTTCAAGAGTTATGTTGTAACACCTTGAGTTCTAATGAGAAATAGTTATATAGTAATTTAGTGGGATAAATCAATAAGAGTTACTGGCTGTATGCATGACAATTTATTATTCAAAATGAGAAGGAGCATCTGGTAATTAGGTATTAGGTATCAGTTCATCTTCATCAATATCCTCAGGCAATAGGGGATCTGGCTCGTTCATGTCTCTTGCAATATTATGGGGGACAGTCGTTGCCACAATTATGGCCATGACAGTTGCCAGTATTACCATGAGTCCACAAGCAACGACTGGCAATCTATTCTTCCATATGCCAAAGACTCTCAATCGCATTCCTGGTGCGAATTAGGGATTTATTATAAAGATTTTCACCCGGAATTACTGGAATTGCTAGAGGTGTCATTGAATAGCTTCGGAGTGAATAGGCACTGTCCCCTAAAAAAAAAAATTCAAGATGCTGTTTGATGAAGTGTAGAGAAAAGGAGAATTTTTGGAGGATTGGGTTAGTTGAAAAAAATAACTATGGTATTTCCAGAAATAAAGAATTGTATGTACATGAATACAAGCATAAAACTGAACAAATTCCAAGGAGGGATTCTACACTCTCATTCTTTCTCCAGAACTTTGATTTCCATGATAAACTTGCCTAGTATAACATTCCCCCCAAAATTTCCACTCTCCACCGAACTCTCGAACCGTTGAATTAGTAAATATCGCGCCATTGTGAGTTGAACCTGGCCAGAGAGCAACAACATCAATAAATTTCAGTTTTGTATCTGCTAGGCACTGAACATTCAAGGAAAAGATGAACTTTCAGTTCCTATAAATTTCAGCATTCTCTCCACAACACAAAGATGAAAGGAGAATTCTGGTAGTATGAGGAATACATAGGGAAACAGTTTATTATCATAGTCGTTTGTTGATATCTTTCTTCGTCACATTGCTACTTATGATTCAAAAACTTTCATTATATTTCTAGTTACTTTTGCGAATATACCTTAATTATACTACTCAAAATTATTATAACTTTGAAATCATAAACTGACCTGGAGAATCAATTTTTACATGGGCGCAATCAATTAATGCCAGAACTTTGGGAATCCAGCAATATTTAAAAACTCATTCTGGACTCTGATCTGCTGCTGAGGATGGGGCATGTTGACATATCTGGGGCGTAAAGAAGCAATCTTGATACATAGGCTATCACTCTACTGGCTGTGGAGACATGGACCTTCATGAAATCTCCCGTCTAAATCAAGTGCCCACTGCTGGCATAAAATCTGAGTGTCAGAAGAAGTTGGTTCATCGGCGAGAGGCTGTGTTATTCCTTAAAATAATATGTTTCACATGAGAAGAAGAAATAATTAAAATTCATATTTCATATCTATATTTACTAATTATTTACCTATCATCTGGATATTCTAATTGCTCCTCGATCTCAGTAAGAAGTTTCATTACTGTAGGCTTTGTCAGCCTGAACCTTCTGAAGAAGTCCATTTGTGACATCTCCTCATAGTAGTTGGGCCTGATGAAATTTCGTCTCGGATAACCCATCTCAACAAATTCAAGAACCTCTTAATCATTCTCAAAAAAATCCTCCACCAGGACCTCATCAAAATGTTCCATCTTCAAAAATATCTTTCTATTTATGATTAGAACGTGTGCACAACAGAATCAGCTGACAAGATTGTTTATGTTCTTCGATATTTGAGGTTAAGGTTAAGGAATACATAAAGTGCTTTCCAGCCACCGTCTGGGGCGCACCAGGAGTGCTCCAAACCAAAGTTTGACGTAAGTTTGACCGTTCCAGTGCCGGAGCGTCAAGCCCTCGCGCTACCTTTCCCTTTCCACTGGTGCATAACCCGAATTTTCGGGACTTCAAGCTCTAACAGCTGTTCAACGCCAAACCCGTCATTTTTGCTGTTTTGTTTACGTTTTTCTGACAGTCTGGTTTTGGCATGTTCCCGCGATAGCTAGGGCGTAACGCCCTAATGCGTCAAGCCCCGTAGTAACACGCAACTGGCTGGAAAGCGGTTATAGTTAAATATGTTTCAAGGGACCAAATTTGGTCAGTTAGCTGAGGGAGGTTTAATTGGTGGTTTGAGGGTCCCTTAAAGTCGGTGCAACACACATTGACGGCTAAGTGGGATTTAAGGACATTAGCCTAACGGACCCTTAAAAAAAAGTCGGTGCAAACGGGCGTAAGTCTGCTACACTTTTATCCCCTCAGTATAGCCGCTTAGAAAAATTGTTACAATTTTGTCCGCTACGATACATCTAATGTATTTGAGAAGCATTGACGAACATGAAATAAAAACATTAAAAAATCTTAAAATTAGGACATGAAATTGGTCATTTGTACAGTTTATCGAATATTAATAATATAAAATATAAAAAAAATCGAAATTTTGTGTAAAAGTAGTAAAACAGTTTTAATGTCTTGAAGTTTCAAATACAACTTGAATTGTTTATTTCCACTCGCGAGTCACTAGCCCGCACAACCGTAATACCTTGCCGCACTGTTCACCATAGGTATTTAGTCGGAAATCGCAGAACTCTGCCACTCCTCGTCGTTTTCGTTGGGGTTGTACCTAAATGGTTATTAACTGTTCCATTTGAGTTGTTGCTCGTTGCTGGAATATCATCCTTAATAATGTAGGCTAGTTTGAGTCGGTCTATGGATATGTTGACGTGCTTTCCCTTCAAACTTATTGTGAAGTACTTTTCGAATCGTTGGAGTAACTTGAATGGACCTTCATATGGTGGCTCCAAAGATTTCTTCACTCTATCTGTTCTCAAAAAGATGTGAGTACATGTCTCTAAATCCTTATGAACATATACAGATCTGGAAGCGTTTTCTCTTGCAAATGTAGGTTTCAGCTGTGCCATATGTTCTCGTGATTTTGCGGCAAAATTATCCGTATTAATTTTTATTGTTGGTGGATTGAAAAATTCTCCAGGAAGACGTATTGTTCTTCCATACATCATTTCTGCTATTGAATGATCGGCGTCTTCTCTCACCGCTGTTCTCAGTCCCAACAAAACTGTAGGTAGAGATTCGGTCCAACTTGGATTTTTATGTGCCCTGATTGCAGCTTTGACTGTTCTGTGTAACCTTTAGATTTTACCATTTGATTGCGTATGGTAAGGTGTTGTATGTTTTAAAGACGTTCCACATAGGGCTGATAAATTTTTGAAAAGTTCACTTTGAAATTGTCTGCCTTGATCGGTGACAATTAAAGCTGGTGTTCCAAATCGGGCGATCCAATTTTTATGAAATAATTTCGAGACTGTCTCTGCGTTCATATTGCACATGATAATAATTTCCATCCATCCAGTAAATCTGTCGATACATGTTGAGCAATAAATTTTTTCTCGGGAAGGTGGTAATGGTCCAATAATGTCTATGTGTACTACATTAAATCTGTCATCAGCTTTTTCGAAATTGCCTAACTTCGACTTCGTATGTCTCGTGACTTTATTTCGTTGGCAATCGATACAGGCTTGTGCCCATTTTCGAATATCCCGTTTCATTCCTGACCAAATGATTTTAGACGAAATTTCTTTGACACTGCTTTTGATACCTGAGTGTGCAAAATTGTGAAAATGTTTGAATATGTCAAATCTCAGTGTTTTTGGAATATATGGTCGTATATTTTGAGTTGATATATCGCACTTAATTTGTTTCCCAGAATCTATTTGATATTTTTGAACTGAAGTTTAGGATTCGAACGTAATTCTTCTAGTTCAGGATCATTAAGTTGCAATTTTTAAATTTCTGAATAATCAATGACGTTGATTTCGTCAATTCATGACAAAGCATCAGCAATGATATCATCTTTTCCTTTTACGTGCTTGATATCTGTTGAAAATTGGGAAATATATTGCAACTGACGCAATTGACGAGGTGAAGCTTCCTCATTTTTTGTCTAAAAGCGAATGTTATAGGTTTATGATCCGTAAATATTGTAAACTCTCTTGGTTCTGAGTAATGTTTGAATTGCTTTAAAGCTAGGTAGATTCCTAAAAGTTCTTTATCGTAAGTACTGTAGTTTTTCTGAGCTGAGTTGAGCTTTTTTGAAAAAAAATGCAATAGGTCTCTAACCTGAGGGTTCGTACTGTTGTAATACTGCTCCTACTGATTTTTCTAATGCGTCTGTAAATAATACTATTGGTGCATCAGGATTAGGGTAAGTTAGCGAAGTGGCATTTATCAGACTCTTTGCATTTATTAAATTGGATTTCAGCTTCAGATGTCCAGCTTATTGAACGATGGTCATTTTTCTTTGAACCTTTTATATAAGCATGTAGACTAGCTTGTATTTCACCTGCATTTTCAATATATCTGCGATAGAAATTAATTATGCCTAAGAAAGTGCGAAGTTCACGCACTGTACGTGGTTGTTTGTAATCTCTGATCGCTTGCACTTTTTCTGGTAGTGGTTTCGATCCACTTGATGTGATTCTATGTCCTAAAAAAATCTGCTTCTTTTATTCCTATTATGGATTTGGACGTATCCGAAGTCCATATTGTCTCAACCGTTCGAAAACAAGCGTTCGATGTTCTTCTGTAGACGAAGAAGCGATCAAAATGACATTTATATTTGGAAAAATGAAGTATAATCCGTTAAAAACTTGATGCATAAATCTTTGAAATGTTGATCCTGCGTTGCATAAACCAAAACTCATGCAGTTAAATTCGAAAAGGCCAAAAGGTGTTATAACAGCTGTTTTGCTTTTATCTTCCTCTGCTATGGGAATTTGGAAATATGCCTTAAATCAGTCGATTTTGGAAAATATGTTCGAATTTTTGAGTATGTGATGAAAACCGTCTATTCTTGGAATAGGATAACGATCTGGTGAAATTTATGCATTCAGTCTTCTGCAATCTCCGTATGGTCTGATAGATCCATCTTATTTTGGAACAATATGCAATGGACTAGACCAGTTTGACTTCGAAGGTCTAATAATATTATGCTCTAGCATAAATTGAAATTCTTGTTTTGCTAGTCGCATTCTTTCAGGATCTAATGGTCTTGCTTTGCATGTACTGGATGACCTTGCGTATGTATGTAATGTTTCACGTCATGTTTAATTTCAGTAGATTTTAGATTGGACCTGGGGATGTAATATCAGAAAACGTTGTTAAAATGTCATCGAATTCACCAATATAACTCAACGTATGTATTATATTTTGACCACTTACAACAGCAACGTTACCACTGACGTTTAATTTCTATTAATCTATTAATTTTCGGCCACGTGTGTCCATCAAATTGAAATGATTCAAAAAATCGGCACCAATTATTGCTTTACTAGTTTGTGCTATTATGAAAGGTCATTGAAATTTTCTTCTATGTCCTAAATTCAGTGACAATATTTTTGTACCAAATGTTGGAATAGTTGTTCCATTTGCTGCATATAATTTAAAATCGTCACCATCTTGTGTTTGAATTCTGGTTTTATTTACCGGAAGAATTGAAACACGCCACTGTCTATTAGGAATTGCCAACCTGTTTTTTATCTCTGACAAATAAGCAGAATTGGCGGAGTCCTTCTGTGGCAGTAGTGCTATCTGCTTGCCCTACTGCCGATTGGAGTTTTCCGACGGCTTCCATGAACATGGAGGTTTGCATTTTTCAGGAAACCTTTTTCTTCCGTAGCGAAAATGTGCATAAAAAATGTTTCCGTTGGGGTTATATTCCTTACTCCAGTCACGATCCGTACTAGGTGATCTACTCCTACTGCTATCTCGTGATCGTGAATCTCGTCTTCTCGACTGGATTGCATCTTTTTTTGCTTCCAAATTTGCAAATTTCGCGTTTAATTCAGCTATAAGGCTGCTATCATTTCGACATTTGCCGCTAAAATTTCGGTCCGAGGATTAATTTCTAAAATTGTATCTGCCTAACAGCTAACTTGTCCAAGGTTTCATTACTGACAATAATTATATTTTTTATTGTGTCTGGCATTGGTCCAACCACAAAGTTTTTAATGCTTTATCCGTGATCTCGGCACCTGCAAGCGTCTGCATTTTCCTCAATAACTAGCTAGCTTTTATATCTCCTAATTCAATTCCCGTTAATAACACTTTGAGCTGCTTATCGTCACTGATTTTAAAAATATCGACAAGTCGAGCTTTGGCTAACGAATATTTCTTTGGAGCGTTACCTTTGATTATATCCCAGATGTTTTCCAAGTATTTGGGTTCTATTTGTCCTACCAAGTAGTTGAAGATGCTTCTAGTATTTCTAGGACTAACCAAAATATATCGGTGATCATGACTGTTTTAACACACTTCAGTGTAAAATCATTAATAACTGAGGGAGAAGGGAAGAATAAACCAATGAAAGGCAAGAAAATCTACTATGAAGGAAGTAGAAGTGCAGTGTGAATTAACATCTTGAGGAACGGTTGTTGTGATTAAAATTGAAATAAATTAATGTTTGAAACTCATAATAGTGGCAAAATGAATAGTGTTCAGTCACGTTCAGTGTATTCTTTGGTGAATACTGCATTCAAAATATGAAAATAAAGGTTATTTTGGTTGTCAGATAACTTCAAAATTTCAAACCTTTTCGATCCCAAAATATTGGTATTTTTTGAATATTTTGAATAGTTAATTATGAAAGAATTAATTTTGCGAGCCGTACAATGTTCAAGCGATATTTTAACTCTTATGGGTTTGGTGAAAGATCTCAAAAAGGACTAACCTGATGTCACGAGTAGTAATTTTTCATCTGGATATCGAAATTAAATTCGATAGCATACGTGGTTTCGAAAATTGTGGAAAAACAAAATGTCAAACGGAGGTAACTGGCCCCCGAATCCATCTCGCCAATTTCATAATATCTTATTTCCTTCGAACTGATATTGCACTTGTTCATGAAAAAAGCGCATAATAAAATAGAAACGGAATTGGAAATACAGTTTTTATTAAAATACTAGCAGACCCGGCCAAGCGTTGCTGTGGCTAAGGTATACGTTGAATTAAATTGTAGTGAAATATTCAATACAGTGGAATTAATATTGTTATTAACCCTAACCTACTCCTTACTTAACCTAACCTAACCCTATCCTAATCCTAACCTAACCCTATCGTGATCCTAACCTAACCCTATCGTGACCCTAACCTAAACCTAACCCAACCCTAACCCCTCTTGTGTTGTGGAAATAAATCTGTTGCCAGATTCAACCACGACCCGTGTCGTGGGATATGTCGGTTTGGCTTGATGTTGTTACCGGCCGACAAAAAAAAACACAACTCGAAGAAATGCGAGGACCACCGGAAAAGACATCCCGGTCCGTACTTCGATGATAACCGATGAATAGCGGTCCTCTATCTTTTCTCCTCATGTCTCCTGTCACAAAGCCGTAAACGCCTTCCAGTATCCTTCATGCTGTATCATTTTCTCTATTATATTCTCAACTGGCGGTAAGCGGCCTATCTTTCCAACCAGTGCGTTCCTTATTTCCTCCGTCCATCTGATATGAGGCAGTGACATAACATGTGCTTCGGGTCATCTACAACGTGGCATGCATGACAGAGCATCCCGTCCTATCCTCTCAGTAAAGATACCATAAGATCCATGTCCTGTCAAAAATTGAGTAAAATAATTTCTGGTCGTTTTATGCTCACATTGCATCGACTGCTCCAAATTCCTGATTAGCCTGCGCGTCCAAGCGGCATTTTTCCCCCCACCATCCCATCTCTCCTGGCATTTTCTCATTGTTTCCCTTCCTGCCATACGTCGATTGCTTGGTAGTGATCCTCCTATGGTATAAAGGAAGCATCTTTCCACCACCATCAGGTCAATTGGTGGGAAGTCAGCAATCACTTGGACAGCCTCCGCCGACACAGTTCTGTATGCCGAAGCTACCCTTATCTCTCAAGTTCGATCGAACTGCATACAGTTCGCAAAATGAAATCAATCGCATAGATATTTGATAACCAATATACCATATGTCAATCATTCTCCATCACTGACATTATTCTATATTGTTGACAGTTATGAAATATATGCACATTTTGTATCAGAAAACTTTCTTTCTTTTATTTTATTTTTTTGACAATTTCCAAATATTTTCAATAGTTATTCTCCTATTCGGGATGAATACGAATACAAAAAATCAAAAACCATGAACATCGGTCCAGCCGTTCTCGAGTTATAAGTGTTGGAACAAACCCTACTTTGTCTTTACATAAATATAAAGTTTTATATATTAAGAAGATAAATTTTTGCTGGATATTAAACCATACAACTTGCTAGAATATTTTGAATCTTGTGAAGCTAAAACTACATCAACTTTGTAACCAGTAACCATAACCATTGAAATTATTTGACTTATTCCCCATTATTGTATTACAATAATTGTAGGAACTAAATAAATATTACTATTATTATAGAAATAAGAGAGAAACAAAAATTAAGAATCTATGTAGTACGTAGTATGTAGTATGAAGAATTTTGACATGAAATTTGTACTGTAACTATCAATATATGAACCAATTTGTGAATTATTAAGTGCTCGGTGAAGAAAGTCAGTTTTTATTTTTATTTATTAAAACTGTCCATGAACTATTGAAAATATTATAATTGATGAGGAATTTTACAATTATTCAGTATACTTTTGAATTGGAACAATATAGCATGTGTTCAATGGTAGTATTAGCAGATGGAATGTAAACAGGGTACCATACACTATAATAACTGAACTTGAAATATCTACGAATGATACTAGAGCAAAGATAAAAATCTCATTGAAAACTTTGTTTCCTAGTATAAGTGTACTGATTTGGGTGTGTTTATTAAATAAGCTGACATAATCCTATTGATGGGCATCCTTTTGCAGAGAAGGTTTCAATTTTTCAATAACCCATTTATGAAAGAATTCACCATCCATAGTTTTATGGTAATCCTTATCATTAATACCACTGTCAACAATCAGATCACATCCAGGTAAAAATCCATCAATTGTTCCAGCATTCAAAATAGTGTACATTTTGCGTTTACCCTTGAATATATTCAGCATACCTTCTGGATGACTTTCTAGTGTCCACTGACAAATTTGAATACCGTTTTCAAATATCCAAGTTTCATCTAGATAAATGAAGTTTACGTTTTGTTCCATGTATTCTCGGTATTTACCACAAAATTGTTTTCTATTTATTATATTTTTCTGTTTATCAATAAGAATTTTCCTTCGATCAACTTTTTTGTATTTGTATCCAATTTTTTTTATCATATGATATAATGTTGACTTCGATTGATTGAAATCTAGGTGCTCTTTGGCCAATTCATAAAGGATATCCAAACTGATATATTCATTGTTTTTAATTTTAGCAGAAACAAAATCATTCAATGTTTCTTTGAAGGAATAATCATATTGCACAGGTTTTCTTCCACTGCTAATTCCAGGCAGTAATGACATGCCTTCTTTTTTCGCTAATATTCTCCGAAAGGTGCTCGGAGAAATCTAAAGATTGATCAATCAGAATACACTTTGAGTAGGTGAATAACAGTTTACCTGAAACACTAGCGAAACTCGATTAATGTTAGCGGAAATATATGCCGAATCTTTGAAAAACTCGAAGTAACACTGACAAACTGCATGGCGTTCTCTTGTTATCCTGGTCAATTCCAGCCATTTCAATAGCACAAGACAAAATAGTAGTCAAATTCAGAGCTAATTTTTATTATTATTCACCAATATCTTCGATAAAATCATCAAAGCAAGGTCTCTATGGGTTATGTTAGGGTTATTCCTATACCAACCTGAATTCAGCAACCCAAAATATTACTGAATAGTCTATTGCCAACTCAAATTCGATTTTCCACCGCCTCCCGAGATGTCAATAACTCTTAAACGGGGTATATATACAAAACTTATGTTCAACATTTCTGAAAGTGAAAGTGTTTTATTCGCGCTAGTAGGAAAAATATTGTAACTGATGTGGAAAGTGCCTTTTCCGCAGTTTCTTCCGGAAAAGTATCACGTTCCACGCTTGTTAGGGAAATAACTGGTTCCTAACTCATACAGTTTATAGTTTATAGTTAGGAAGGGGGTTACGTTCCACTGCGACCTCAAGGTCTATTGTGCTCCCCATCAGAGCCGTATTCGCAAATGCGCTACCTACAACTCGCCCTCCAGCTCCAGAGCTCCAATGAACCCCAGTATCTGAGAGGGCTTCAAGGAGGTTAGATCCTCATTCCTCCTGTAATTCTCTTGTCCAAGACATTCTTTGCGCTGGTTTGCAATGGCGAGGCATTCTGTAAACAGGTGACCAGGAGTCTCCTCCTCTTCACCACAGAATCTACACTCGTCTGTTTCTGTTAAGCCCATTCTCATCATATGCTTCCTGAGGCGACAGTGTCCTGTGAGGAAGCCAGTGAGTAGGCGTAACCTGTTCTTACTGAGATCCAAATACTTTTTGGATCTTGAACTTTCAAAGTTCCTAATGAACCCTTTAGAGTGATCCATTCCCGAAAGGTTCCTCCAGAGTGCTTCTCTTTCAGTCTCTTCCCTCTCCAGAAATTCTTTCTTATAGGTGCGTTTACCTATGCCACAGAAAGGTTCTGGGCCAGTAAGTGGCGTTTGTGCTCCCTTTCTGGCAAGTGTATTGGCCTCTTCGTTTCCTTTGATTCCGGAGTGACTAGGAACCCAGACTAAAGAGACCTTATTTTTCTTGCCTACTTCATTAAGTTTCCTCCGGCACTCCCATATCAGCTTTGAGTTGATGATATAGGAGTTCAGTGCTTTGATAGCAGCTTGACTATCCGAGTGGATCACAATGTCGCACCCTTGATAGTTTCTTTCCAGGTTTATATCTATGCATCTGTCGATTGCAAGTATTTCTACCTGAAAGGCACTCGAGTAGGAGCCTAACGAAAGTGTACACTTGTTTCTTGCCCCGTATACTCCAGCGCCGGCCCCCATCGAGGTTTTAGAACCATCTGTATACCATTTGATGGTATTCACTTTGAAGTTTTGGGTAGTGTATTCCTTTTCCCATTCTTCCTTTTTACATAGCATAGTGTTGAAGTTCTTCTCAATGCTTACTTTTTTAACTATAACATCACTAGGCAGGTTCGCTGATGAGATGTACAGTGCAACCTCGATATAACGAAACTGAAGGGAAATCGAAAAATATTCGTTATATCAAGTATTTCGTTGGAATGAGGTTCGTTATATAGAGGTTAGATTGCTCTCAGATTCGTTTTAACGAGGGGAGACAATTTCTTTAATAATCTCAATGGCGAACGATTGCTACAAAAAAAATAAGAAGACATATTGATTAAAACACTTTATTTACTCGCATGATTTCAAGCTTCAAAAACAACTACAATCTTCTATTGTTTAATGGTAGCCTACATTCTTCGGAAAATTTATCTTGAAATTTTAAAATTGTGGTTAATGTACTCGCAGGAATATGAACTCTAGCGATGTCTCTTTTTTTTTGTTGGGGGGATTCTCGTCCACCCATTCAATAATTTTTCTGTTTTTCTGTGATGGTTGAAAAACACTTTCGTTTTTCAGTCATCGAAATCTCTAAATTGTTCATAGCGACAAACACCACTGTTTGCATCAAACAGTTTTACGTGTCTGCACCTCACGAAACATGCATTCTTGTTGTTATTGTCCAATACTTTGTGCTTTTGATTGAAATAATTCGTTATGTAGAGGTTATGAGTTGAAAAATTCGTTAAATGGAGGTTAATTATACCTTCTTTATAATATTCTGCTCAATTGGAACTTCGTAATAAAGAGTTCACTAAAAGAAAGTATTCGTAATGTAGAGGTATATTTTACATCAACTCTTACGGGCAGTTCTAGGGGATTTCGAAATATTCGTTAAATCGAGAAATTCGTTATATTGAGGGTCGTTATATCAAGGTTACACTGTACTTGTTCAGAGAGGACCAGGCTCCTTGACTTTTAATTCTCTCATTTCCTGTACCTTCCCTAGATATTCGAAGGATAGCCTCATGGGCTACCCTGCTGATCACTAGATGTAATGGAGTGAGATCTGTGATGACCTCAAGTGCTCTTGTCGGGCACGTTCTCATAGCTCCAGTGATGCAAACGCAGGCAACGCTTTGTATCTTGTCGAGTATTTTCCTCGTGCTTGTTTGCCCTGTCTTAGCAGACCAGACTACTGCCCGATAAGTTATTATTGGTCTTACAATCATGACATACATCCATCGCAGTATTTTATGGTTACAGCCCCAGGTTTTACCGGATAGGTTTCTGCACGCCATTAGAGCTCTTGTCGCTTTACTAGCAGTATTTTTAACATGCTTGTTCCATAGAAGCTTATTGTCTAGGGTAATTCCCAGATATTTGACGTCATAGTTCCATTCTACGTTATCTCCATTCACCGAGATGGGCTTCATGGCTGAAAGATTTCTTTTCTGGGTAAAGGGAACCACTGTGGTCTTGGCTGGGTTGATGTTGAGCCCCACTGACAAGCACCACTGCTCGATAATTTTGAGGCCCCTCTGCAACAGATCACAGAGGAAACCCTCAAATTTACCTCTTACTATTAGGACTATGTCATCGGCATAGCCTATACATTCGAAGCCAAGCTCCGTTAGCCTGTGCAGTAGTTCATCCACTACCAGACTCCAAAGGAGGGGAGATATTACTCCTCCTTGAGGTGTTCCGCGAGTGGGTTTGACAGAGATGGTCTGATCGACCGCCAATGCCTCAGCTGTCCTCGTCGTCAACACCTTATACATCCATTTCATGATGGTACAGTTCACTCCTCGCTTTACAAGTGCCTCTCTGACAGACACGTGTGTCGTGTTGTCAAAGGCCCCAGATATGTCTAGGAAAGCGCACAGTGCAATTTCTTTGTTGTTCAGCGTCTTCTGGATGCCTTCAGTCAGCTGATACAGAGCAGTCTCCGTGGAGCGTCCTGCCCTGTACGCATGCTGACATTTGTGAAGTGGTGTTTTCTCCAGGTTGTCCGTTCTTATGTAGTTATCCACTACCCTCTCCATCGTTTCAAGCAAACACGAGGTAAGACAAATGGGTCTAAAAATTCGGGGATCAGTCCCGTCTTTCTTCCCTGTTTTTGGAATGAATATTCCTAACTCATGTGGAAAGTGCCTTTTCCGCACTCGACAGCTTTACGGAACTCCGCTCCACGTCGTTCGGTATCGAGCAGTGTCTTGCAGAAAAGTATCCTAGCAATATCCTATGCAACGATGACGAAAAATGGATTTCGCACTTAGTGACCAAAATATTCCATTTATTAAACTGTTTTAACACAAGATAAGAATATAAATTATAATATATTTATTATAAATATTAATAACACAATTATTGCAATTGTTCAAATTAATTCCTGACGACAAACGTGTTTTATGGCTCGCACAGGCTGTTATTCGGGAAGTGGGACACACTGCATTAGATGTTTCACCAAGTATATCTTGTGCAATATGTTTTTTATTTTCTATGGTATTTTCAACATATCCCTCCGCAATAGTGCTTGATTTCCAACCACCGTGCCTCTTTTCAATTTTAAAATATCAACGCCACTGTCAGCTCATAAAGTGGCAGAGCTTCTTCTGAAGCAGTGGCCAGTATATAGAGCAGGATTTGAAAGTTCAAGAAATTGTGCAATCACTTTTGGCAGATTGCGAAATGTGTATTCTCCCATAGGACTTCTGATACATATTCCATTTACCTATTTAACAAAAAATCTGTTTTGTTTGAGGTTCTGACGACGCAACTTAATATATTTTCTTGAAATTTCAACGAAATTCATATTTTCAATGTCACCAGTTAGTGATTGCACACTGCCGTATAACTTTTGTTTTTGACGGAGGGATATCAACATGAAAATGACTTCCTTCATCTATAACATTTTCGAAAGGAAGAAATGTTAACTCTGCCTTTAGGCAAGCTCCCGCCATTCCAATAATCATTACAACCTTAGCCATTAAGTATTCTTTGTCATTAGCTTCTAACAAACGTTTGACGAAATCTTTTTTGATGAAAACTCTTGACTTCTTAGCACTGTAGCCGTCCGATTGCCTTTTAATATACGCTATCAAATTTGTGTATTTTTTAAAGTTTAATATTCTTGTTTAGAATCAGTTCGGATCTTAACATTGAGTAAAGTGTCCATGACGTGGATACTTTAAGATGTTCCTTAACCTCAAAATATGCAAGTAAAACTTTCTCATTACTATGTTTTATCTTCTTCTCATCACACCAAGTTATAAATTTTTCGCAAGCCAAATCGTAAACTGCCTTTGACTTTTTGGGAATTACTGATGAAAGAGCAACTTTTCAGAACTTGAATCACTCATTTTGTGAAATTAAAAACAAACCGTTCGTTCCGGCTTATTTTTTCACAAAATGTCAAACTGACATGAAGTGATAGAAGTTGAGAGACCTCCTATGTTTTCACAATTTTCATCAAGAATATTCTATATTTATTATTACTTTATTCAAACCTTGTGAGCTTTTGCGGAACTCACTGCGTTCGTTCCGCAAAAAGCTCACGCGTTACACGATATTAGGCATTTCGTAACTGATTAAATAAATAGCTATTTCCACAATTGTTAGGAAAATAACTATTTCCGACCACGTCTGGGTTGTGCACACTCATGGTAAGCATCCACATGTCCTTATCGGACGAACTGAACGGATCGTAGTATTGTATATTGTTCATATTGTTTATATCCCGACTCTCCTAGGTCTCTGTGAGACCCCTCAGAAGCTCAGAGCTTCAGAAGCTTAGAGCTTGTGCGAGTTAGGAGACCCGGTTGTGTTCTGTGTAGGCTTTGTTACTGTGTCCTTACGCCACCTGAGGCAAAGCACTGTTAATTGTTTACCCAACAGTGAATGGTGGAACCGTGCTCCATGTCAGAAAATTTCTTTCCCGACCGGAGGATTCGAACCCGGGACCGATCAAGGAGACCGGCCCCAAAGTCGAACGCACAAACCACTGCGCCACGGCCCTATTGAGGACCTCAACATTCGTGACTCGATCGACCCAAGAGATCCTCAGCATTCGTCTATACACCCACATTTCACATGCATTGATGTGGTTTTCAAGACGTTGGGTTAATGTCCATCCCTCCATACCATATAACAATACAGGAAACACGTAGCAAAAAACCATCCTCATGCGTAGGTCCATACTAAGGTTGCTACTTGTCAGGAGCTTCTTCTTCACAAACCCATTTCTGGCCTGTTCTATCCGACTTCTTATCTCCGGTCCCATATTCCACCTGTTGTTGACTCAGCAGCCGAGGTATTTGAACTGTTCACATCGTCGATCTGCTCTTTATTGAGTCCTACCGGCTCGCTCACACCAAACCCGTCATCGGCCGAACTTTGCTCGGGCGACGACGGCTGAACTCGGCCGATCGAATCAAACACTTGTGAAAGAAAGAGAGCGCGCACACCAAGCCGACCGTCATCGTCCGTTGACGCCCGACAACGGCCGATTGACTGTCGAATCCGAATTTGTTGGGATTTCTCGCCCGATATCGGCCGACGCCTACAGTGCAAATTGAGTAAATAATTTATAGTTCAATTCAATCCTGTTGTTATCTTCCTAAAGGAGTATGGATATTGAAAAAATAATTAGTTGTGTTCATAATAGACCTACTCTGTGGGATAAACATCCAAGAAATTATAATAATCTAGATGTTTCGAAACGGATTTCGACTGAAGTTGCATCGACAACGCACGATGTCGGCACAAGTACACGGTTGCAGTGTGAGCACATACATACCCGAGTTACTCGTCCGGGCAGCTCTGTCCGACATCGGCCGACAAAATCGGTTTTGATGTGAGCAAGCCGTAACGGCCGATCGAATCAAACACTTGTGAATGAGAGAGAGCGCGCACACCAACCCGACCGTCATCGTCCGATGACGCCCGACAACGGCCGATTGACGGTCGAATCCGAATTTGTTGGGATTTCTCGCCCGATATCGGCCGACGTCTACAGTGCAAATTGAGTAAATAATTTATAGTTCAATTCAATCCTGTTGTTATCTTCCTAAAGGAGTATGGATATTGAAAAAATAATTAGTTGTGTTCATAATAGACCTACTCTGTGGGATAAACATCCAAGAAATTATAATAATCTAGATGTTTCGAAACGGATTTCGACTGAAGTTGCATCGACAACGCACGATGTCGGCACAAGTACACGGTTGCAGTGTGAGCACATACATACCCGAGTTACTCGTCCGGGCAGCTCTGTCCGACATCGGCCGACAAAATCGGTTTTGATGTGAGCAAGCCGTAACGGCCGATCGAATCAAACACTTGTGAATGAGAGAGAGCGCGCACACCAACCCGACCGTCATCGTCCGATGACGCCCGACAACGGCCGATTGACTGTCGAATCCGAATTTGTTGGGATTTCTCGCCCGATATCGGCCGACGTCTACAGTGCAAATTGAGTAAATAATTTATAGTTTAATTCAATCTTCCTAAACGAGTATGGATATTGAAAAAACAATTAGTTGTATACATAATAGACCAACCGTGTGGGATAAAAATCCAAGAAATTATAATAATCTAGATGTTTCGAAACGGATATCGACTGAAGTTGCATCGGCAACGCACGATGTCGGCACAAGTACACGGTTTCAGTGTGAGCACATACATATCCGAGTTACTCGTCCGGGCAGTTCTGTCCGCCATCGGCCGACAAAATCGGTTTTGATGTGAGCAAGCCGTAACGGCAGCAGAAAGATTGTAGCGTTTACTCACTACCATCATCTTCGTCTTCTTGGCATTAATTTGTATTCCATATTCTCTGCTAGACTCATTGACTTTATTCCGAAGGTTTTGCAGCCCATCAGTTGTGGACGCTTATAGTACTGTATCGTCAGGATATCTTATATTATTTATCAGCTGTCCATTGACCATAATTCCTTCACTGATTTCACCCCATGCATCTGCCATTAATTTTCAGAGTATAGGTTAAATAGCGTGGGGAAAAGCACGCATCCCTGTTTAACTCCAAGTCTGATTGCAATCTCGGCTTACTCTTCGGATTCGATCAGAACCGACGCTACTTGCGAGTCGAAAACAAGGGCGGATCCAGGATTTCTTTCTGGGGGGGCACAGGATTTTTTCTGGGAGGGGCACAAGCGGCGGAAGGCAAAAAAATACTCTAAGTATATACTGTGATGGATTCTTGGAACCTCCACAGTACACAAAAACTCCGTCTTGGGGGAGGGGAGGGGTGTGTTGGACCCTGTGCTCCCCTTGGATCCGCCAGTGGTCAAAAACATATCACTAAACATCCACGAACCACCCCACGCACCCTCACACTCGCGGTTTTCTTCTACGATTTTTGTCACGAAAAAATCTCTTTTGCCTGCCTGTTCTATTGTTGGGATTGGTCTTTTGCTGCGACGCGATAGAAGAGCAACGGTGACTACAAACACTATTTTGCCCTTCTGAACTGCGTAGCCCAGATGCTGGTTGAATGCGAGTGGTTCATCGAGGATAACTTCCCGAGATAATTTGACTTGAGATTCCAAACACTGGACTAATATCCGTGTCAAGAGAAGAGCAGCACTCTTTTCTGGATTCACTTTGATCAGAAGTGGCACGATTCCATCTCTGTCCAGCTCATATGTTTGGCCACCTGTCTCCAACCTCGAATATGAGCGTATTTGACACAGGTGGAATTCCTAGTACTGCGTTGCATGTTAACTAATAATCTATCGAAACTAATAAAAAGAAGCTGAATAGTTCAATAAAAAAGTGTAATCTGCAAATCAAAACTAAAATTTCAAGAAAAAAATCATGAATACCAACGCATCCTCTCTTTACGAACAACTTATATAGAGTTGTTTCTATTTAATTTTGAATATTTCACGGTTCTTTTCGCAAGGTAATTTTTCTCGGAAATGCATGTGGTGCGTTAATTTCTTGGGACATCGTATTTCAACGTCCCCTTTTCGATATATAGAAAAGGATACAGAGGTACTCTGAAGCTTGTATATCCACTTCGCTAATTCATTCAACATCATGATTTCCGAATAAAGGTACCTTCTTGATTTATTATCTGCGAATTCAAATATTTATTGAAATTACCGAAGCAACCAGAGGCACTTCATTTCACTGATGTTTATTATTGGTTTGTATCGACTGTATTTTTTGATTATTAATCTTGAAGTTCATAACAATGTTCAATAAATCAATTTGTGCGTTCTATAATATTCAAAACCGATTGATTTTATTGGCGGCACAGTATGATGACATTTACTTTTGATCAGAATTCAAAAAATATATAGAATTTTATTTCAGCGTCCCGAGTATTGGCGCTAAGCTTATTAGCGTCAATTTTTCCGCTATGGATGGGTTGCGGATGTGTCTTTCACTGGGGAGTTATGTCATTCTGGCTTGCTTTTGGTCATCATCAAAGTTCGTGTGGTAGCAGATGTGAAGAAAATCTTCTCTCCATAGCCTTGGGCTTAGTTTATGTTCTAGCTTTCATTTCACCCAAAGATGGTCCTACAAGATATCTATATCTTGCTTATTACTTGGTTTGTTTCATGGAGAATACTGGAGCCCTGGTTGTATGGTGAGTGCCATCCCTTCTTATATGTATAAGTAGAGGCTATCTGTTGGTTTTTTTTTAAATGGGTGATATTTCAACATTTGAAACACTCCGCCCTTGGCATAATGACAAATAATATGCATTGTCGAACCTCCTCGATATGAAATAGATGGTTTTACACTTGAATACGCTGGCAAATATTGAAGAATTATTTCCAGGGTGGGCGTTACTGTTAATGATATTTTATCTACTCCTATTGAATAATATAGTCATTACTCAACTTCTTTGAGCAAGTAATAGTAGCTGTAAACAAACACCGTGCTCACTCCTATAACTCCCTGTCTCTGTGCTTCTGAACAAGCCGATTGGCCGAAAGGGAAACCATCCAATATTGGTATTGAGGGGAGGTCCATTGAATAATTTTGACGTTTATTCGAATTTGATACCTAATTATTATGAGTGTTTTGCTGAAAAAATGGATTCAGATAGTGAAGATGAATTATTATGTACACCTTCAGGAATAAGACAATCAGCCAATGATGCCATACAGAATTTATTGCTCGAAAAATCCCAAAACAAATATAAATGTGAATACAACAATTTTCAAGACCGGTGTAGCAGTAAGAATATTAAGTCATCATTTACACAGAATGTTTTTTTGGCATATTTAAGTGAACTTAGCACTAAATATAAAGCATCGCCCCTATGGACTTTCTATTCCATGCTAAGAAGCACAATCAACATAAATAATGCATTGATATGGGTAACTACTAAGATTTGTAAATAAAGTTCTTTCTCTGTACTCGTTTCTTAGTATTTATTGTTATAGTCGTAGATAAAGTATAGTATTCAACTTGCGGTAATGGTCATAAGTCACTTGATGAATTACAGCACTCGCCTTCGGCTCGTGCTGCAAACTTCATCTGCGTGAGTTCCTACCTACATTCCCGCTCGTTGAATAATATACTATTACGCACTTAAGTCCACTAACTCGTGGTCTTGAAAACGTTCATTGTCGTGCGAGTGATTCGAAGTTGAACTATTTTTATGGTGTTGTTTCTTGAGCCACAAACAATTAACCGATGGGAATCTATCGGGCTATACGTGAAATAGAGCCACAAAAAATCGACAATGTACTGCAAAATTGGGTTAGGATGATTAACTACACGGAAGCTGTACCCTATCGAATAGAGCAACATTCATTCAAAAAAGTGTTGTTTTATTGGCATTAAAAAAAAACTAACAGAATGATAATTTGATCAATATAAGTATGCACAATGCAACAAATAACCGTTAATTTCAGGTGTGTTGCAATCAACTCTATTGACAGACCCCTACTTTACTATGGTGCTGCTGGTACACAAATGTTCACATTTTTCCTTGGTATTATATTCCTCCTCATCTATTATAGCAAATGTCATCCTACAGTGATAAGCAGAAAGAAGTTACCTGATGTAGATTTCGACAAACCGGGTTACAGCAAATCTTACAAAATGAGGAGGTCGAGTTCTTGATCTTTGGAATTTCTTTAACTTAGACTAAGTTTTACACTTTTATAGAGAATTTCTATCCATCCATAAAAGTACTTCTTCATTCGAGAGCATGCTTATAATTGTGTCCATGTTTTCATTGAATGTATTCAATACTAATTGCCTTATGTTTTTTTCAAAGAGTTGTATGTACAGTATCGTTTATTTTACCTTTTGTTGAATTATTTGTTCATTTTTGGACCCATGTGCCAAGAAATTATTAGTGTCTAATATTGCCTTACATGTTATGAAATATTTATGCAAATAATGTTTTTAATTCTTGTTGATGCTTCATATTTTATGTAGAAAAACTCAGTAAGTATTCATTTGTTATAATATGAGTAATGAAATTAGGTAGTAAAATTTTTATAATATTTCTGGAACTACATTATAAGTTCATTTCAAGGAGGGACCATTTGTTTCAATTGAATAATACTGTTAAGTATCATCGCCAAAATAATAATACGAAATACTCATAAGATAAAGTCCACAATACGTGCAATCAGAAGCTTTTATAAATTTCGATATTACATTGATTTTTGATGTAAAAATTTTATTCAACACATTCTCAATAGTAATGTAGTCCATGTTTGCATTTTTTTCTCCAAAACAGTATTAAAAAACCCTACATAAAAACAATTTTAGGAAATGATTTGCCTTGACCTCTAGATGGGTAATTTTCAATATTAGAATCTTGATGAGAAGGTTGATTTATTTTGTATTTATGGAACACGATTGTTATTTGTAGTTGAAACTAGTCATTACTGTAGGTGGAAATAATTGCAAGAATAAAAACGTGATTGAGCACAGTGAGATAGAAATATTTATTATTAGTATATAAGGAATTATTCATTTAGACAAGAATATATTTCATATATTTTTATTAGAAAATGTAATTAAGATATTAACTGAGAAATGTATTGAAGTTGAAATTTTTATTCGAATTTTTTTTACCTTATTAACTTCGGGAAGAAAAATGATTATTATCATTATTACAAATTGAATAAGAGTTTAGGCAATAAACTCAGAATAATAAGATTATACACAACCCAAAATATACATACATTAGCGAGTGCAACTGGAAGAGAAAGGAAAGTAAATCAACAATAACTCATACACGATGGAACCAACGGCCATAACTATTTTTAAACGCTTTTACAGACACAGAACCAACCGCCGATGAAGGCAAACCGTTCCAGAAGTGAAACACACGGTTCGCTTGAAAATTCTATCTCTGCAAGGTCTTGAAGTTCTCCTTCTTAAACTTATAAGCATGTCCACGCAGCCAGGGTGTTTCATTGGTAAATGTATATATACACCGTTTAAGAATTATTGACAACTCGGTAAGCTGTGAATAATCGAATTCAAATTGGTAATAGACTATTCAGTAATATTTTGGGTTGCTGCATTCAGGTTGGTACAGGAATAACACTAGCATAACCCATAGAGATCTTGCTTTGATGATTTTATCGAAGAAGATATTGGTGAATAATTATAAAATTAGCTCCGAATTTGAGTATTTTTTGTCTTATGCTATTTAAATGGCTGGAGTTGACCAGGATACATCGTGCCTTACAGCAAGAGAACGCCAGGCAGTTTGTCGGTGTTACTTCGAGTTTTTCAAAGATTTGGCATATATTTCCGCTAGTGTTTCAGGTAAACTGTTATTCACCGACTCAAAGTGTATTCTGATTGATCAATGTCTCTCAAATTTTCAGATTTCACCAAGCCCTGTCCGTAGAATATTAGCATGTTATTATAGCCTGGAATTAGCAGTGAAAGAAAACCTGTGCGATACGATTATTCCTTCAAAGAGACATTGAATGACTTTGTTTTTGCTAGAATTAAAAACAATGAATATATCAGTTTAGATATCCTTTTCGAACTGGCCAAAGAGCACCTAGATTTCAATTGATCGAAGTCAACATTATTTTATGTATATCATAAAAAAAATTGGATACAAATACAAAAAAATTACGAAAAGCACTGCCGTGAAGGCAGGAGCTTTTGAGCGCTCGTACATGCACCTTGTAGGTAGATTCGCATTTTCCAGTTTTAGAAATCAATTGAAGGAATTTTTGACTGCTGTCAAAAAAATTCTGAAACTTAGGCGAAACTCCAGACTTCATGTCGGTGCTTCAGCTGATCAATTTTTTTCCGATAATTCGCTAGAATTTTCCACGGTATCTATGGTCTTGGTGATGCGATCTGGACAAAATTTTGCACGTAGTTTGAATACATTATTCCTGAGCTAGGTGCATAATTTCATTCCAATCCGATCGGTAGTTTCGAAACTATCACGAAAAAAATATTTTGAACGGCCATATTTACGGAACCCCTAGTCCAATTTTGCTCATTGATGAACATGACCGTGAAATTTGCGATCCAAACCCACCCTGAAAATTTCAAGTTCCTAGGCCTTTCCGTTCAAAAGTTAGAATTTTCTATGGTTTCTATGGTTCTGGTCATGCGATCTGGACAAAATATTGCTTCAATATATCATTCTCGATTAAAATACAAAATTTCATCTCGATCGAATCCGCAGTTTCGAATTTATCGAGAAAACAAAATTTCAAACGACCGTATTTCCGGAACCCCTTGTATAATGTTGCTCATAGATGAACGTGATCACGACATTCGAGATCCACACCTATCCTGAAAATTTCAAGTCCCTAGGCCTTTCCGTTCAAAAGTTACAATTTTCTATGGTTTCTATGGTTCTGGTCATGCGATCTGGACAAAATTTCACATGTAGCTTGAACACCTCATTCTCCATTTGAGTGCAAAATTTCATCTCGATCAAATCTGTAGTTTTCAAGTAATCAGGGAAACAAAACTTTGAACGGCCATATTTACGGAACCCCTGGTGGAATTTGGCCCATTAACGAACTTAACCGAGCCATTCGGGAACTGAACCTACCCTGAAAATTTCAAGTTTCTAGGACATTCCGTTCGAGAGTTATCGTGTATACGGCCGGACGGACGGCCGGACGGACGGACGGACGGACGGACAGACTCGAATTTTCCGACGGATTCGTCATCAGTGAGTCGAACATAGTCGATTGAGACCATTTTCGGCTCAAAATTCGAAAAATACAGACATCGTGACGAAATGATATAGCCCTCGTGTAAGTTGTACGAGCGCTCAAAAAGAAAATTCTTACTGAATAAAAATAGTACAATATTGTGATAAATACCGAGAATACATGGAACAAAACGTAAAATTCATTTATCTAGATGAAATTTGGATAGTCAAATTTGTCAGTGGACACTAGAAAATAATCCAAAAGGTATGCCGAGTATATTCAAGGGTAAAGGCAGAAGGTGCACTATTTTGAATGCTGGAACAATTGATGGATTTTTACCTGGATGTGATCCGATTCTTGACTGTAGTATTAATGATAAGGAATGCTGAATTATTTCATAAATGTGTTATTGAAATATTGAAACCTTCCCTGCAAAAGGATGCCCATCAATAGGATTATGTCAGCTTATTCAATAAACACATCCAAATCACTACACTACGTGGAAACAAAGTTTTCAATATTTTAATCTTTGCTCTTGTATCATTCATAGATATTTAAAGTTTATTTATTATACTTATACTGTATAGTACCCTGTTCACATTCCCTCTGCTAATACACATGCTATATTGTTCCCAATTCGAAAGTATACTGAAATTGCATTAATTGAATATTGGGTTATAATGTTCAAATGGATTGCTGCAGTTATTACGAATGTTCAGCGTGTTAAATTGAGTAAGTACACAAAAGTATAGAACGAAAACTTCGGTAAACCAAAACTTCAAATACGATTTTCCAACAAAATCAATTTTTGAGTTGTCTCCTTATTCTACGACGGGTGCGATATTATATCGAATGAAACTGTTTGGGTAACGCATCGTATATCTTCATGCACATGTATTTCACATTATTCTGTGCTAGTGTCAATTGTTGCCTCGGGTATATATAAGGATCAATTTTCCAAGTTGGGTTGTTGTTCAGAAACGGTTCAAATAGTTCACTGTGGCTTTGTAGGAAGATAACATACTTCAGCACATATATTGCTGTTAACGTCAGGATTTTATTCCTTTTGAAAACACTTCTACAAGTCTCTCTATATTTCATTCTATACATAGCTTGGATTGCTTGCTTTTGTGTTTTAAATATTTTTTTCCGATGTACTGTTTCCCCAGTAAACAATGCCATATGAAAGGGTTGACTGAAAATTGGCTGTGTATAGGAGCTTCAATGTATCTTGTTGGATATGGTATTTCATACTATTGAGGGTGTAGATTATGGTGGTGAGTTTCCTGTTCAAGTTTTCTATTTGGGGGTTCCATTTCTTAATAAATATAACGTTGAACCTGAATTCCCATTTTCAAACTGCAGTCGAAATATTCCGGCTTAATTAATAATTATTCGATAATTCGTATACTGAACACTTTTCTAGGTTATATTTATGTTTTATTTATTTCTATGATTAAAACAGTAACTTTTTTGTAACTAGAAATAAAGCATCGACTGAACGTTCATGGCCTGCTTCGATGTCAATAATTCTTAAATGGACTATATACAATTACGCAGTTGATCAGCAGGTACGAGATGTTGTCTTATTGCACTAATAGATAGGGATTATGCCAAGTATAAAACATAAAATTACAATTTCTTTATGAATAATTTATTGATACATTTTTCTCACAGGTGATAAGAACAAAAAATTTCTATGAATAACCTTGGTGTAAGTACAAGTTGTGTAGCTTATATCTTGTGGTGTCAAAGCTTCGGTAAACTTTCCTTCTGGTCAGCAAACTTGCAAGCTTTCGAGACTATTTCATTGAATTCATCGGCGTTTTCAGAATATATATGATGTCCTGCATTTTCAACCACCTACAAAATAAGGTATTGGAAAATTTTATTTCACAATTAAAACCAATCGACAAAGAAAGAAAAGCTGTTTTAAAGGGGTTGCAATATTGGGACAGATGTTCAATATGGACGGATCTTAAATTCGAATTTTTTGAGGTCAGTTTTTTATTTTGAAAACTTTAGTGAGTTACAATGAATAAAATTAATGGAGAAGTTGTGCCTATGACAAAAACGAGCGGTAAAATAGAAGTGAATTTCACGCTGTTAGTTATTTTCTCTGCCCACATAAGGGACCGACGGAGAGTGCTATTGAAAAAATTGTGAAGAACATCTCATAAACCTGGCCTGAGACGGATGTTGAGAATCCAGTATACGGGCTCGTGCAGAAGGTTCAGCGAAAAACATTGCTGCCGTTAGGAAGAATGTGAACAAGAGTATTAATACCTCCATTCAACGTAGATCACAGGAATTGCGCAACTTTTTGTTACCAATATAAGAAGATTATGACATCAATGATATTTGGTTGCAACAGGACGGACCCACATGCCACTCAACTGACGTTCAAGCCTCCTGCAAAAAAAATTGCCTATGCACGTACACTCCCGAAACAAAAAAGTCACTGGGCCACCGCGATCTTGCGATACCTATGCAACTTGTTTCTTTTCGCCCATCTGAAGATGAGTAAAGTCTATGTCTTTTCCTCCGACCTCCGACGAGATTTCATGGCGCATTGATGAGATTGAGGAGCAATTACGTCGAGATGTTATAAAACATTTTTATATTCGGCGACGTATGCTTCCAGAGTCATGGGGGTCATTCGGCTGACATTATCTTACGTTCTATTAAAGAAATCAGTCATTAGATCGTTTTCTGACTTAGCTTCCTGATATTTCCTTTTCTGACCTTTTCTTCTGTATGTATGGACGCTTATTAGCTTTTTTTTTGTCGGGTCTATTTCAGTGACAGTAAACCAAATTATACCATAAACTGCAAACTGAAAAATCATTCGTGAACACTGATAGGTAAGTATTCAGAGTATACACCGAAACCCAAAACTGCATTTCATGTATCTTCATATCAAAGGATTGCCGAAGTTATGTGTTCCTTTTTGTCCATAAATTGATAAGTGTTAGAATTCTTGTCACTCTGTTATTGAATGTTTCGCTTTCGTTCGAGGGTTTCAGCTTGACGAATTTAATCATCATGGCTGCCAATTGTTGTGCAATTTCTTCGGTCTTGGATTTCTTTTGTGGCTCGCTCCGCCCCTCTGTTCTTCCTGCGGGAATTGGGTGATGCTTTTAACTTCCGTGGTTTTGATTGGTTTCCAAGTAGGGGATTCAATCTTGATTTTAGTTCGCAGTGGGCAATTCTTAAAAATAAAGGTGTGCTCTCCTCCACAGTTGGCACATTTTGCTGGAGTTGTCCTCTGCTTCTGGCACTCGAAGGTGGGGTGATTCTCCGCACACTTCATGCATCTGAATGTGGCATTGCAGTCCCGTTGGATATGTCCGAATTGTTGACCTATGTGCCATTGGATGGTGCTTCGATGGTGATGTTCAAACCGAAAAGATTTTTCATGTTGTACATGGATTAATACCATTTGTATTGGAGTTCCTCTTCGTCCTTTCATGCCTTTCACGTTGAAAACCGAGTAGCCTAACTCCTCTAGTTCTTCCTTCGTTTCTTCTTCACTAATTTCGGTAGGGATGCCTCTTATAACGATTTTATGGTTTCTCTCCGATTTTGATTGATGGGCATGGAATTCATCGTTCCTCTCTTTCATAACTTTATACATCAGTCTAAAGTCAGTTTCGGTTTGGGGCTGTATTCTAATTGCGCTGTTGGTTGAGGTGGCCTTGGTTGATTTCCTTTGAAGTTGAAATTCTTGAAAGTTCAGTCCATTTGTTTTTGTTGTGTAGAATAATCGGTGTTGTGTTCTTGTCGTTTATAGTTGAGGGCTTGATTTTCTTGACCGGTTCGTCGTTTCCCTCCGTGTCGTCCATTGACTTTTCTGATGAGTTATCGTCGATCGTTTCCTCCTACTGAAGTTGTATTACATAATTATAAATGTATACATACGCTGAAATGTGCGAAATGCATTACCTTAACGCAATGGCGAGCGGTCATTCGGCAGAAGCAAGGCGGTTGTATCAAGAAAGACATCCTGATCGCCAAGTATTAGTATTGGTTCTTAAAAATATTATTTTTGGTTCGAGGATGCTCGGCGAAATGAGGGTTGGGAAACCCTGGATTAAACGGTGCAAATTATCGTCAATTTCTAGAAGAAGTAGTGCCAGAACTGCTGGAAGATCTATCGCTTCGAGTAAAACAAAACATGTACTTGAGCATGATGGAGCTCCGGTCCACTTTAGTGGAGTTGATCGCCAATACTTGGATGACGAATACCAAGGCCGTTGGATTGGTCGAGGAGGTCCACACTCTTGCCTCCTGCGATCTCCCGAACTTAATTGTTTAGTTTTTTTCTTTTGGGGCCATCTCAAAAACCCTAGCATACGTTACTCCAGTTGAAAATGTTGACTAATTATGAGAGCGCATTGTTGCTTCTTGCGACATAATTCGGAACACTCTGGGAATATTCTTGCGTGTTAGACAGTCAATGCGTCGAAGAATTGCTGCGTGCATTGAAGCTTACGTTACATTTCCAACATATAATTTAACAATTTATTATTTGTTATTTTTTTTTTCAATTTTTCCAAATTTTTTTGTTACCTGTTCCAACATTTGAATAAATTTCATCCAACAAGTAAGAAAAAAAAAATATTTCAAAAAATTTACATTTCTCAACATAATAGTTGATTTTTCTCGAAAACGGTCGACTTTAGAGCGTATGACCAAGAGTAGCTTTGATGTGTGAAAAACATTAGCGGTTCAAATGGGCGTCTCAAAAACCGTATTTTTCCATTAGCGCAGAAGCTTTTAGAGGGTAAGTTAATGTAACGAACTTAAGCCGGACCTGTCACCTTCTAGAACCGAATGGAACGACTGGGAGTCTTCGAGAGAATACTGGATGCGTCGAGAGACTTCACGATTGTTCCCTCCCACTATATAGGTCGACATCGGCCCAAGACGAGTCAATACAGTACTGGACTTGCGCGTGGAAATTAATCGAGTGTTGAAAATAAATTAATAGTGTAATATTTGAACTGTAAATAAATTATTTTAAGAAGACTTTGGACAATATTCATTGCAGTGGTGTCTGAAGTGCGATTTTTCAATAAATAAGTGCTCGCGTCGTGAATAGCTGGTTCGCGGAAAATAAACTGATTGAACTTTCAACGTGAAACAGACTGGCTTTTTCTCGTTCAAAGACAAAATGATGAGAAAAGTGCGTCTTGTGGAATTGAAATTCGCGGAGTTAAAACAGGAACTGGAAGAAAGAGAACTGAAAACAACGGGTAAAAAGGCAGTTCTTCAAGAAAGACTTGCAGAAGGACTTATACAAGAAGGTGAGGACCCCGAAACATTTTTATTTGAAGTTCCCGGTGTTGATTTGAGTTCAATACTGAATAAACTAGAAAAGAAAATTCAAGAACGCTGGAAGAAAATTCAAGAACGCTGGAGGAAAATTCTAGAAGCTTGAGAGAAGATCTGCAAGAAAATTCTAGAAGTTTGAAAGAAGATCTGCAAGAAAATTCCAGAAACTTGGAAGAAAAGTTTCAAGGGACTACTAAATCCTTGAAAATAGATCTGCAAGAAAATTGTAGAAACTTTGAAGAAAAGTTTCTAGAAAATTCTAGAAACTTAGAGGAAAAGGTTCAGGAAAATGAGGAAAGCCTGGAAGGCCTAAAACAGGAACTATGTGGTGTAGAAGAAAGAATAGAGACAGAGATGGATAACATTAGGGAGCCAATAAACACGGACATAGATAGATTTGAGGAAGAAATAAACAAGATGAAGAAAACCATTAGTAAACTAGTTAATGCTGCGCAAACCACAGACATGGTCAACGAAAAATCAATGCTGGACCTAAGAAGGGGATGCAAAATTTCAAGGTTGATTCTGGAAGCAAGAAGCTTTCTATGAAGCCGCCTCAGTTCGACGGAAAAACTCCATGGGCAAATTACCGCCGTCAATTTGAAGCTGCGGCCAAAGCAAATGAATGGAATGCAGAGGGAAGAGCTGTAGCACCCACACTGGCATTACGAGGAGAAGCGACAGATATTTTGCAGACTCTCACCGCCCAATAACAGGAGGATGATCAGTTGATCAAACATCTGGAACTACGGTTTGGCCGGGCCCATTTTGAACACGTTTATCACCCCCAATTGAAGAATCGTTATCAGAAATCAAGCGAGTCCTTACAAGAATTCGAAGCTGATATTGCTCGCCTGGTGCGTCTCGCATACCTGCCACACCGGAGAACGTAATGGAGCGATTGGCGGTTCAAGCATTCTTGGATGGACTTCGTGACCAGGAAACCAGACTAGCATTGAGATAAGCCCGACCACCCCATCTCGTAGACGCACTGGCAAGGTCATTAGAGTTTGAAGCAGCAAAGCAGTCCTACAGAGGTCTAGGTGAAATCCGAGTGAATGAGGGAGTTTCACTGAAGCCTGCTGAGCTGAAAGCTGCCATAAGGAAAGTGATCAAGGAAGTTTTACCTGAGAGAAGACCGATAAACTGCAGGAATTGTGGAGAAACAGGACATAGCCGTAGAAAATGTCCAGATGACGGCTTTCATTGCCGACGTGCAGAAGAAAAAGTAGCCACACTTCGTAGAACTAGGGCGTTAGATGACAACTGAAATGAGAGCAATATTCAGAAAGACCAAGAGAGCAAAATCCTGAACTTGGTTTAGTCATCAGCTGGAAGAAGTGCAATCGAAGACCAACATGGCAGGAAATTGCAGGTTACTCGCCAGCTGTTGAATCCTACTGGTCCCAATGGAATTCTTCCACTCTGGACAATGGGGTACTGAAGCGTATGTTGGAGTCCGAAAATGGTGGTGAAGAACTAAGCCAAATAGTGGTACCCAGGATTCGAAGGCAGGAAGTGCTTCGTGAAATCCATGACGGGTTCGCCGGAGGACATCTGGGGGTGAAGGAGACCTTGCAGAAAGTGAGGCAATTGTTCTACTGGGCTAGTTGTCGAGACGATGTTCAGGACTGGTGCAGAAAGTGTGCTGTATGTGCTGCTAGCAATGGACCTCGAATACGACCAAAGGCTCCCAGCCTGTCAGTACAATGTAGGCAGCCCATTCGAGAGAATCGCCATCGACATTGCCGGCCTGTTTCCCGAATCAGACCATGGAAATAAATACATCCTGGTGGCAATGGATTATTTCAATAAGTGGGCTGAAGCTTATGCCCTACCCAACCAGGAAGCTATGAAAAAGTGGATATGTCGATTCGGTATTCCATTGGAGCTTCACTCAGACCAAGGCAGGAACTTCGAATCCAAAGTATTTCAAGAAATGTGTCAACGGCTGAACATCAATAAGACAAGGACCACGGCGCTTCATCCACAGTCCGATGGAATGGTGGAGCGGATGAACAGAACAATCAATTGCTACTTGTCCAAGGTTGGCTCTGACCATCAAAGAGACTGGGACCAGTATCTTCATTTGTTCCTGATGGTCTATCGATCTGCAGTACATGAATCAACTGGCCAAACCCCTGCTAGTATCGTAATGGGCCGAGAATTACGACTCCCACATGGGAGTCGTCACATGACCTGCGGTTTGGGGTACCACCGGGACAAGACACTGCGGGAGAGGACTTTGTCAGCAACTTGAGACAGATAATGGACGATATCCACGAACGAGTCTGGTTAAACATCCAGAGCGCCAGCGATAGAATGAAGCAGACGTACGACATCAAGCCCGAGGCTGGAGGGTTTCAGGATAGTGACCTGGTTTGGTTGCACAACTCCAAACGTAGTCGTGGACTATCGCCGAAGTTGCAGAACTCTTGGGAAGGTCCGTTCAGAATCATGAAAAGGATAAACGACCTTATCTACCGAATTCAGAAGCCACCACGAGGGAAACCAAGGGTCGTCCACTTCAATCGATTGGCCCCTTACGCTGGAAATCACGACCAAGTTCGCACCCTCAAACCACCAGAAGATGAGATGACATACGAGAAGTTTATGTCCTTGTTTTCAAACGGACAGAAAGTGCTACATGGTGTAACTGGAGAGGAGCCACGAAACCTTTTCAAGGTGCCTGCTAATTACGCTCTAGCACACTGCGTGGCAGAAGATCTACGAATGTCCAGGGGCATTGCTGTTGTGTTCTCCAAGAAGTTCGGTCAACTACAAACACTGCGAGAGCAGAATCCAAAAGTTGGAAGGGTGCTGCAGTTGAAAAAGGGCGAAAGAAACATTTTCTACTTAGTTACCAAGAAGTACTCCCATGGTAAACCGTCTTATGAGGATGTCTGAAAGAGTCTCACCAATCTGAGAGACACTATGGTAGACCAGAATCTGGTGAAGCTAGCAATTCCAAAATTGTCATGTGGACTCGATAGGCTAGACTGGAGAATCATAAGGAGTATGTTGGAGACAATATTCAGATCCAGCGGAGTCGAAATTCTGGCTTGCTATAACCATCTTCCACGACCAAACATGAAGACCGATCTTCATCGAACTTCGCGATGCAGATGTGGAGAGTCGTGCAGGTATCGTCACACTCCGAGGATGACATTTCGGGACGAAATGTCTTCAAGAAGGGGGCAATGTAACGAACTTAAGCCGGACCTGTCGCCTTCTAGAACCGAATGGAACGACCAGGAATCTTCGAGAGAATACTGGATGCGTCGAGAGACTTCACGATTGTTCCCTCCCACTATACAGGGTGTCTACTTTTGAAAGGGCCAAACTTCAAGGGGAGATCATACATAAGATTTGCAACAAAAAATGTCATATATCACATGGTCGAAATGTTGACGGTTCTTCTTCAATTCAACATTTCTGAATTTATCTGTCGAATCAAAATAATTTGAAGAAATAAACTAAATTTTAATAATACAGATTCGATGAAAATATGTGAAGAAGGCAGACTAATACTACTTATAACAATTGTTCGAAATGTCCACTGCCTTGTTCAATATTTACACATAGTTTTCGCATCGAATCTACGAACCTGCGAAGTTCACAACGTTTCTGACGCATTTCTGCACAACACAAATGTATTCTTTCGATCAGATCCTATCGAGTCTGAACGCGAATTTGATATACTTTTTCTTTCAAGGAGTTCCAGACATTAAAATCCAAAGGCGGGGCACTTTGGTGGCAATCTTACCGGATCGTACCTTATAATCCATTGCTCTCCAAAATATTGATTCATCACGTCCCGTATATTCCGGCTATTATGAGCTGGGCAGCCATCCATTTGAAACCAGACATTCTGTCTGTTAGCCAAGGGCATTTCCTCCAATATGTCCGTTTAGCTGCTTCGGATTGATGTGATGAATTCTTCAGCGTAGAGCCGATCGGGAAGTATTACGGGTAAGAAAAGTTCACCTCTCATGACTTCCAAAGCCGGAATTTGCGGGTCTTAACGAATGAATATTTAGGGGTGCAATGGATTAGGAGGTACGACCCGGTAAGATGGCCACCAAGCTCAAGCAGCCCCGACCTTACGACTTTGGATTGTTATGCCTGGAACACCTTGAAAGAAAAAGTATATCAAATTCGCGTTCAGACTCGGGAGGATCTGATCGAAAGAATAAATTTGTGTTGTGCAGAAATGCAACAGAAACGTTGTGAACTACGAAGGTTTGTAGATTCAGTGCGAAAACGATGTGTGAAAGGTATTGAACAAGGCGGTGGACATTTTGAACAACTGTTATAAGTAGTTGTAGTCGTCGTTCTTCACATGTTTTCATACAATTTGTTTTATTAAAATTTAGTTTATTCCTTCAAATCATCTTGATTCGACAGATAAATTCATGGTTTCCATAAAAATATCTACAATATTCAATCATATAGAGCTTCAAAATAGAGCAAATTTAGGTTTGGAATATTTCGACTTATTCGTTGTTATCTTGTTAGCTATGATATTAGGGCAGAAGACAAGCAGCAAGCACAAAAGTTGATATGTCATTCGAAAGCATACTAAATGGGATAGTTTTTGCTGAAAAGAAAACATGTCCATAATTAATGATTTTTCATCGATAAAACCATTGGAGAATATGACTGGTTTTGTTCACTTCAAAGTCGTGACATTCATATCCTTACCACGCCCGCAATAAGAATTTTTTTGGCTGACAGAAATTCTTAACCTGGAGTAAATTTAATGCTGTTTCCAAATATGTGGTCAAATTTCATGAGGCTTTAAGGATGACTGATTTTATGGAAAAACTTGAAATATTTCGTGAAATCAATAAATGTTAAATTGAAGAATAACCGTCAACATTTCGACCATGTGTTATATGACATTTTTTGTTGCAAATCTTATGTATGATCTCCCCCTGAAGTTTGGCCTTCTTAAAAGTAAACACCCTGTATAGGTCGACATCAGCCCAAGACGAGTCAATACAGTATTGGACTTGCGCGTGTAAATAAATCGAGTGTTGAAAATAAATTAGTTGTGTAGTATTTGAACTGTAAATAAATTATTTTGAGAAGACTTTGGACAATATTCATTACATTAATAAAACTTTCTTTCATATTTTTGGACGAGCTATCACAACCTGAAATCCTGCGCATATGTTATGAAACACCCTGTACATATAATTTTTTTCTACAGATGTCTATCAGAGAAACACGATTTCGGTTACATTAGAACCATCATCAGGCCAGCTGAAATGAAATTAAAATATCACAAAAACATACATTCTAGAGTTTATTCCATTCAACGGTGAAAGTGAGATTATAGAAAAAACAGGAAAAGTCAGGAATGTGCAACATACCGTCCAGTTGTACAACCGAAGTATAATAAATCAACCACTACACTACGGCCCCGAGGATACGTCGGTTTTACATCACATACTGGCGCAATTCCACTGTGTTCAAAAAAGATTATTTCTTTGGACCTTTTTTTAATAACTACTTTGAAAATTCATCTATTGAAGATGTATGACCATTGATGAATTATTCCAGAAGACATGAAATGAAGTTGCGATCTAGTATTGTTCACGGCATTTTCACAAAAGATTATCTAACAATCATTCGGTTTGTGAAATACATAAATATTTGATATATTTACATGAATGTCTACGAAGGAATCTGGTCTCAGTTTTTTTATTCTTGGACCCATTTGGCTATCCATCCAAGTATGTGAACCATATAGGAAAGTAATCGAAATGTTTTTGTCCAGCTTATCTATTCTCTTGATTAATGGAGATTTTGCCCATCCAACTCCGAGTACCATACTATAAAATGCCTTTTCGCCCCTGTAAAAATGAAAATACCCAATAAAATTCAGAGTCAGAAAAAAACGAGGAATATGAATAAATTCTACTCGCAAAAGTTTTGCACGAATTCAATTCAATTCAAAATTCAAGGATTTCCTATAAAACGGTCCTCAGAGTACCTCAAACTCCCATTCTTTCGAGATATGTTCACATGAGAGTTTTTTTCATGAAATTATGTTCTTTCGGGTGTTCCAGACAGAAGGGTGGTCCTCCCTATATAAATTTCATATTCGGTTACAATCGTAAATCCAGTAATTACTAATTATTTGTTGTTGAGTGTTTTCTGAACGTTAAGTATTGCTCTGCTGTGTTGTTGAATATTGTGTTTTCTCTTGTTTAGGAGCTGTTAGGTTTCCAAGGCTTGGTTCTACTGAACTGAGTTGAACCTGATTCAAATAGTATATTAAAGTATAAGTGGATAAAAAGGCCTTTAAAACACGCGCGATTTTTCGAGCACGACGGCGAAGCCGGAGTCCTCGAAAAAATGTTTTGAAGACCAGTTATCCACGAATACTTTACGCTATTTTTTTTATTTGAGCGCTTTGAAATCATGAATACTGTTATTATTACTACATAAAATGGAAATAAGAATGTGAAATGGTTGAATTCTTGATCAGTATACCTTTCGTTGTCATGGTAATGAGAAAAACATAACTTATAGTCCATTCAAGAATTATTGACATCGAAGCAGCTCTTGAACTCGAGGCTTTATTTCTGGTTACAAAAAGTTACTGTTCCCATCATAGAAATAAAACATTAACATAAATATAACCGAGAAAAATGTTCAGTATACGAATTATCGAATAATTAAGCCGGAATATTCCGATTGCAGTTTAAACATGAGAATTCAGGTTTGAAAGCGCAAAAATATCGTGGAATTTTTGATACTTCGCAAGCACAGGGTCAAGTGAATGGATTGGAAAAAACGTTATGTATATATTAAGAAATGGAACCCCCTAATAGAAAACTTGAACAGGAAACTCAACACCATAATCTACACCCTCAATTTTATGAAATACCATATCCAACAAGATACATTGAAGCTCCTATACACAGCCAATTTTCAGTCAAGCCTATGATATGGCATTGTTTACTGGGGAAACAGTGCATCGAGCAATTCGAGCTATGTATATGATGAAATATAGAGAGAATTGTAGAGGTGTTTTCAAAAAGAATAAAATCCTGACGTTAACAGCAATATATGTGCTAAAGTGAACTATTTGAACCGTTTCTGAACAACAACCCAACTAGGAAAATTGATGCTTATATATACTCGAGACAACAATTGACACTAGCACAGAATGATGCAAAATACATGTGCATGAAGATCTACAATGCGTTACCCAAACAGTTTCATTCGATAAGAAATGTTAATATATTGAAAAAAGAATTAGTTAAATTTTTGCTGAATATTGAACCATACTAAGAATATTTTGAATCTTGTGAAGCTAGAACTACATCAACTTTGTAACCACTATAATATATAACTATAACAATTGGAATTATGTGACTTATTCCCCATTTATTGTATTACAATAATTGTATTAACTAAATAAATATAACTATTATTATAGAAATAAGAGAGAAACAAGAATTAAGAATCTATGTAGTACATGAAGAATTTTGACATGAAATTTGTACTGAAACTATCAATATACGAACCAATTTTTGAATTATTTAGTGCTCGGTGTTGAATACTTCAAGAAAGTCAATTTTTATTTTCATTTATTAAAACTGTCCATGAATTATGAAAAATATTATAATTTCACAATTATTCAGTTTACTTTTGAATTGGGAACAATATAGCATGTGTTCAATGTCAGTATTAGCAGAGGCAATGTGAACAGGGTACCATACAGTATGAGTATAATAAATAAGCTTAAAATATCTATGAATGATATAAGAGCAAAGATAAAAATTTCATTGAAAACTTTGTTTCCACGTATAAGTGTACTGATTTGGGTGTGTTTATTGAGCTTCTGAGGGGTTTCACAGAGACCTAGGAGAGTTGGGATATAAACAATCCTATTGATGGGCATCCTTTTGCAGAGAAGGTTTCAATTTTTCAATAACTCATTTATGAAATAATTCACCATTCATAGGTTTTATGGTAATCCTTATCATGAATACCTCTGTCATATCACATCCAGGTATAAATCCAACAATTGTTCCAGCATTCTAAATAGTGTACCTTTTACCTTTACCCTTGAATGTACTCCGCATACATTCTGGATTACTTTCTAGTGTCCACTGACAAATTTGAATATCGTTTCTTCTTCATCAAATAGTTTCATCTAGATAAATGAATTTTACGTTTTCTTCCATGTATTCTCGGTATTTACCACAAAATTGTATTCTATTTATTATATTTTTCTGTTTATCAATAAGAATTTTCCTTCGATCAACTCTTTGGTATTTGTATACAAGGATATCCAAACTAATATATTCATTGTTTTTAATTTTAGCAAAAACAAAGTCATTCAATGTCTCTTGGAAAGAATAATCATATTGGGTTTTCTTCTTTTTTTACTAATATCGTTCGAACAGTTCTCGGAGAAATCTGAAGATTTAAGACACATTGATCAATCAGAATACACTTTGAGTAAGTGAATAACTGTTTACCTGAAACACTAGCGAAACTCGATTAATGCTAGCGGAAATATCTGCCGAATCTTTGAAAAACTCGAAGTAACACCGACAAACTGCCTGGCGTTCTTTTGTTAAGCTTGATGTATCCTGGTCAATTCCAGCCATTTCAATAGCGCAAGACAAAAAAATACTCAAATTCAGAGCTAGTTTTTATAATCATTCACCAATATCTTCGATAAAATCATCAAAACAAGATCTCTATGGGTAATGCTAGTGTTATTCCTATACCAATCTGAATTCAGCAACCCAGAATATTACTGATTAGTATATTACCAACTTTGATTCGATTCTTCACAGCCTACCGAGATGTCAATAATTCTTAAACGGAGTATAATTTGCGATTTGTCATCAAAAATGAATTGTTGTCACTGCAGTGCTTGAAAATGAATTCTAATATAGATTTTTTGAAAAGTAAAGCAGAATCGCGGTTAATACCGCAAGAATCTAATGTTGCGTATGTAAAGAATATGACAAGTTCATCAAATAACGTCCGCTACCATTATCGCAAACAATGGCATGACAATAGACCAAATCCAAAGACAAGTAGGATGGAAATCGTCCGCTGTGGCGACTGGTTACGTTGAAGAGAGCATTAGCAATAGGAAGAAAGTTCCAAACATTATAAGGAGTGCCATTTATGGAAGTTAAACCTCACTGAGTTGTGAGAATGTCAACAGTATTAATATAAACACTTTCTGCACTTTCCATTTCCACTTATAAAATTGAAAATAATGTTTGAATAAAGGTTTTTTGCATTTGTTAATATGTATTTTATTTGGCGTAACAAGGTGCTTCTATCAGATCCATAATCGACAAATTGTCATTTAGACTTCACGTTTCTCGAGTCGATGCTGTTAGGGAATCCAATCCCGCACCAAAACCTCAATCCCGCAAACCCGCGGGATTGAAATAATCAATCCAGCGGATCCGCAAGTATGCGGGATTGTTGACAATATATACTCAACCTATTAAACATGCTAATAAAAAGGTCTTATGCAATTAAAAACATACTATAGTAGTAGAATAAGAATTTATTTCATATACAGGTCAGGTAAGGTCACATTGATTTTGGAAATATGGAGAAAAGATAACATATCTAAGGTCCCATCTTATGAATTCGATCTAAGCTTATTGCAAATATATCCTGCGCCTGAAAACGGTTTCCAAATTCATGTTATGTTTCGTTTGGAAGTGGATGTGAAGACCTTTGGTAGAACGAACAGAGATTTTAATAATGCTAGGCATAACTTACATTTAGCTGTAAAACCATCTTCAGATTTTAAGAAATGATTCCAAACTGAACGTGAGCTTTTATTCTCTTTATAAACTACACTGACATTCATTTTAGTGATTATTGATGTATATTCGACGTAATACGAAATCTATTTAACGAAATTGTTTTCAGGCACTAGTTGAACGCTTTGCACTTCCGCACGCACATAAATCGTAAAAAAACCAAACTTGTTAGTTGTTTACTTGAAGCTTTAACTATTTTCAATAGCCCAGCTGTGAGCATAATCACTCTGGGATTTCCCTCGGATTTGGACCCATCGGTAATAATATAACAGATGTCGGTCGGGCCTGATAGAAATCCGTAATTTATGAGTGGTTTATTGCTTTCTGGGGCGTTTTGAAGACGTTTGTGCTTTTATTCGAATACGGAATTTCAATATTGAATCCCGCAGATCCCGCAAATCCCGCAAAGAAAATCCCGCAATTTTGATCCCGCAGAATTTACGAGGAATCCCGCATTTGCGGGATCCAGCATTTGCGGGATTGGATTCCCTAGTTGCTGTTGCCATGGTGACTTTAAAAAACGCGCGTGTTTGAAAGTTGAAAGACACGCTGAGGCGGTTTTTGGAATTGGTAAAATGGGACATCAATAAAAAAAATATATATTTTTTCGTTGTGTAGGTCTACTCAGAGGCCTGCTCTATAAAGCTCAGTTCTAGGAGAAATATATCATGTTGCACATGCGCTATTGAGCGCTCGTACTACTTACACGGAGGCTATATCTTTTCGTCATGATGTGTGTATTTTTCAAATTTTGAGCCGAACATGGTCTCAATTGACAGAGTTTGACTCACTGATGGCGAATCCATCGAAAGATTCGAGTCTGTCTGTCCGGCCATCCGTATAGACGTTAACTCTCGAACGGAGCGACCAAGAAACTTGAAAAATTTCAGGGTAGAGTTCGTTATTGGGCAAAATTTGACCAGGGGTTCCGTGAATATGGCTGTTCGAAATTTTGTTCTCCTGATTACTTCGAAACTACTGATACGATCGAGGTGAAATTTTGCACCCAGTTGGAGAATGGCGTGTTCAAGCTACATGCAAAAGTTTGTCTAAATCACATGACCATAACCATAGAAACTATAGAAAATTATAACTTTGTAATGGAAAGGCCTAAGGACTTGAAATTTTCAGGATAGGTGTGGATCTCCAATGTCGCGGTCACGTTCATAAATCAGCTGAATTAAACTATGGGTTCCGTGAATATGGTCGTTTGAAATTAAGTTTTTTTGATCATTTTTAAACGCTCTTGGTAAATCCATCTGGACAAATTACGCATGTGGTTTGAATACATTATTCTTCAGCTATGTGCAAAATTTCATTCCAATCCAATCAGTAGTTTCTAAATTATCAGGAAAAAATATTTTGAACGGCCATATTTACGGAACCCCTAGTCTAATCTTGCTCATCGATGAACGTGACCGCGATATTTGCGATCCGAACCTACCCTGAAAATTTCCCTAGGCCTTTCTGTTCGAAAGTTATGATTTTCTATGGTTCTGGTCATGCGATCTGAAAAAATGTAGCTTGAATATATCATTCTCCATTAGTATACAAAATTTCGTCAATTTCAAAATCTGTAGTTTTGAAATTATCAAGAAAACTAAATTTCAAACGACCATATTTACGGAACCCCTAGTATAATTTCGTTCATAGATAAACGAAAATTGCAAGTCCCTAGGAGATTCCGTTCAAAAGTTACAATTTTCTATGGTTTCTATGGTTCAGGTCATGCGACCTGGACAAAATTCCACATGTAGCTTGAACACCTCATTCTCCATTTGAGTGAAAAATTTCATCTCGATCAAATCTGAAGTTTCCAAGTAATCAGAAGAACAAAATTTTGAATGGCCTTATTTACGGAACCCCAGGTGGAATTCGTCTCATTAACGAACTTAACCGAGGCATTCGGGAACTGAACCCACACTGAAAATTTCAAGTTTTTAGGTTGTTCCGTTCGAGAGTTATCGTGCTTACGGCCGGACGGACAGACTCGAATTTTCCGAAGGATTTGTCATCAGTGAGTCGAACATGGTCGTTTGAGAACATTTTCGGCTCAAAATTCGAAAAATACAGACATCGTGACGAAATGATATAGCCCTCGTGTAAGTAGTACGAGCGCTCAAATAGCACTGCCGTGAAGTCAGGAGCTTTTGAGCGCTCGTTCATGCACTTTGTAGGTAGATTCGCATTTCCCAGGTTAAGAAACCAATTGGAGAAATTTTCGACAGATGTCGAAAAAAATTTCAAACTAAGGCGAAACCCCAGACTTCACGCGAAATTTTGTGCGTATCGCATCACCAAGACCATAGATACCGTAGAAAATTCTAGCGAATTATCGAACACAAAATTGGTCACCTTGCACTGACGTGAAGTCTGGAGTTTCACCTTAATTTTTTTCGACATCTGTCAAAAATTTCAATTCGATCAGATCAGTATTTTTCGAATTCTTGAGAAAAAAATCCAGATGTTTATAACCGGATTTCGCCCATTAACGAACTCAAACGGCATCAGATCTCGAATCTACCCTAAAAATTTCAGAGCTCTTGGACTCCAAGCCTTTTCTTCCGGAAGATATCCTGTTTACTGACGGCCGGGCGACAGGACAGGATTAAACTTGTTCATGAATTTTTCACCTGTGTGTAATTTAGCAAAATGAGAAATATTCATGAAAATCAATTATTGTATATATTGTAGGTATTGTGTTTTATGGCATGTTTGCAAAGTTTGACGAAAAAAGAGAATTCTTCAAGGATTGGTCCTTTTTTGTGATGATATCGTGGTTTTAGATGGATATATTATGTCCGGACTCATCAGACCCCCCGGTTCCTTCCACACCTAAAAAATCACGAGTCTACACTGAAAACGAACATTTTAGAGTGGCAGATTTTAGCTCGCACTTCTTACATTTAGACCACCCATTATATCAACAACATGACGACATGTACAGGAAAAAAAAATAATACTCACGTTGGCTCCTTTGCGGCATTACAGTAATAAAAATACTTCGGTAATATGGATTGATCATTCAATTTATCTCCAATTTTTCCAAAGATGTCACGTCTGGTTTTCTGCAAGAAATACGGACCTGCAAATCAATCATATTTAGGATAGTAGGATGTCTCAAACTCCCTTATAATCTCTGGTTATAAAAAGAAGAGAAGAATAATGTTACCCCACTGATCTCCCATGGATCGTATGAAACCAACAGGATTGAATTTGTAGAAAATGACGGTGAGGATTCTCAAAATGAGCGGTGGTTCCTCATATTTATCCGTATAACCCCATTCATCGGCCAGAATTAAATGCTGGATTCGTTCCGGGTATGCCAAGGAGTACAGTCCTGACAAATATGCACCCATACTATGTCCCAGTAGGATCATTTTTTCTATTTTCATCTGTTTTCTCCACGCTTCGATAGACTCAATCAATTGTTTCTCAGCCTCCAAGTTATCATTGCTGAAATGGGGCCTGGAGGAGCGCCCAAATCCTGAAAAGATATTTTGGATTCTCAAGAACTCAAGAAGATTTACTTTTTCATCGATTTCATTATTCTAGTTAATTATATACACACAAACAAAATGTCGACTGTCCCTCGAGGGTATAAATTGATATTCTGGAAAATGTATGTATCAGGTATCTCTAGTATTTCACTTCAAAATTACCCACATTAAGCTAGCAGGATCGATGAAAACCATATTCGTGCCGGGCAAGCTAGCACAATTGTTAATAACTCTTTGATTAATTACTCAATTTTTACTCAGAAAATTCCTGGATTATATTTAAATTATGTGAAGTTTTTTAACAAAAATTGTGCGGGTAAGCTTTGGACAATCCCTAGCAACTCTTTCATTAAAAAATCGATTTTTTCCATAAAAATTGATTGATTTTTTTGTTATACAAATGATTTGCTGAGCTTGTTTTGTTGCTGTTTTATGTTCCTCTATTGAGGTATCATTAATGTCATCAATTCTTATATTTTTTCTTGTTCTTTTGTAGCCCCGATGAAGAATCAATGAAGATTCGAAACGTTGGCCATTTTGAAAAAGGTTTTCGTTCCTTTTTTGCTATTTCACCGGTTCTCAAGCTGAGCTTACCTTCTATTCACATACTGTAATGATTATAGTCCAAATTCTCATTCAATTTATTTATCTACTCCTATTGAATAATATAGTCATTATTCAACTACTTTTGAGCAATTAATAGTATCTGTAAACCAACACCGTGCTTACTCGTATAACACCCTCTCTCTGTCCTTTATTGGTATTTAGGGGAGGTCACTCGAATAATTTTGACGTTTGCCCAAATTAAGTTGATACCTAATTATTATTGTGAATGTTCTGCTGGAAAAGATGAATTCAGATAGTGAAGAAGAAATAAGACAATCAGCCAATGTTACGACACATAATTTATTGCCCGAAAAATCCCAAAACAAATATAAAGGTGTATACAACAATTTTCTAGATTGATGAAGCAGTGAGAATATTGAGTCATCGTTTACAGAGAATGTTCTGTTGGCATATATTAGTGAACTTTTCACTAAATATAAATTTACTCCATGCTTAGAAGCACAATCATCATAAATGATGCATTGTTAAAGGTGGGTAACTATCAAGATTTGTAAATAAAGTTCTTTCTCTGTATTTGTATCTAAGTTTTCATTGTTAAAGTCGTAGATGAGGTATAGTATTCAACTTGCGGTAATGGTCATAACTCACTTGATGAATTACAGCACGATCCGAAGGCGAGTGCTGCAAACTTCATATGCGTGAGTTATGACCTACATTACCGCTCGTTTAATAATATACTATTACACCACTCAATCATTTATCAACACGCGCGCTATTAATTCCTATACTGTGTTCTCTTAGGGCCGATGTCGACACATATTTCGGGAGGGAACACTCGTGAAGCTTCCCGTTGTCTCCAGCAGTCTCTCGAAGATTTGCGAGCGTTTTATTCGGTTCTAGAAGGCGACAGGTCCTACTTAAGTTCGTTACATTGCCCCCTTCTTAAAGACATTTCGCCCCGAAATGTTATCCTTGGAGTGTTACGATACCTGCCTGACTCTGCATTGCGAAGTTCGATGGAAATAACACTCAACGGTCTTCATATTTGGTCGTGGAAGATGATTATAGCAAACCAAAATCTCTACGCCGCAGGATTTGAATATCGTCTCCAACATACTCCTTATGATTCTTCAGTCCAGCTTATCGAGACCACAGGACAATTACGGAATGGTTAGATTCACCAGATTCTGGTATACCATAGTATCTCTTAGTTTGGTGAGACTCTTCCAGCGTCCTCATAAGACGGTTCACCTTGGGAGTACTTCTTGGTAACTAGGTAGAAGATGTTTCTTTGACCCTTCTTCAACTGCAGCACCCTTCCAACTTTTGGATTCTGCTCTCGCAGTGTTTGGAGTTGACCAAAATTTCTTGGATAACACAACAGTAATGCCCCTGAACATTCGTAGATCTTCTTCGACGCAGTGTGCTAGTGCGTAATAATCAGGCACCTAGAAAAGGTCATGTGGCTCCTCTTTAGTTACACCATGTAGCACTTTCTGTCCGTTCGAATACAAGGACAAAAAACTACTGGTATGTCATCTCATCCTCTGGTGGTTTGAGGGTGCGAACTTGGTCATGATTTCCAGCGTAAGGGGCCAATTTATTGAAGTGGACGACCCTTAGTTTCCCTCGAGTTGGCTTTAGGATTCGGTAGATAAGGTCGTTTATCTTTTTCATTATTTTATACGGACCTTCCCAAATTCTGCATCTTTGGGGATAGTCCACGACTACGTTTGGGGTTGTACAGCCATAACTGGTCACCATCCTGAAACCCTCCAGCCTCGGCCCTAATGTCATACGTCGCCTTCATTTTACCGCTGATGCTCTCGATGTTCAAACAGATTCGTTCATGGATATCGTCCATCCTATGTCTCAAGTTGCTGACATAGTCCTCTCCCGCAGTGTCTTGTCCCGGTGGTATGTCAAACCGCAGTTCACGGCCCATTACAATACTAGCAGGGGTTTGGCCAGTTGATTCATGTACTGCAGATCGATAGGCCATCAGGAACAAATGAAGATACTGGTCCCAGTTTCTTTGATGATCAGAGACAACCTTGGACAAGTAGCTGTTGACTGTTCTGCTCATCCGCTACACCATTCCATCGGAATGCGGATGACGCACCGTGGTCCTTGTTTCGTTGATGGTCAGCAGTTGACACATTTCTTGAAACACTTTGGATTCAAAATTCCTGCCTTGGTCTGAGTGCAGCTCTAACGGAACTCTTTCATCAAAACGTCGGCGACGGTTATAGCTTCCTGGTTTGGTAGGGCATAGAATTTGGCACACTTAATGAAATAACTCATTGCCACCGGGATGTATTTATTTCCGTGGTCGGATACGTGAAACGGGCCGGCGATGTCGATAGCGATTCTCTCGGATGGGCTGCCTACATTGTACTGACGCATTGGGGCCTTAGGTCGTATTCGAGGTCCATTCTTCACCCCCAGATGTCCTCCGGCGACCCCGTCATGGATTTCCCGAAGCACTTCCTGCCTTCGAATCCTGGGTACCACTATTTGGCGACGGTCTTCACCACCATTCTCGGACTCCAATACACGCCTCAGTACCCCATTGTCCAGTGTGAAAGAATTCAATTGGGTCCAGTAGGATTTAACGGCTGGCGAGTAACCTGCAATTTCCTGCCATGACGGTCTTTGATTGCACTTCTTCCAGCTGATGACTAAACAAAGTTCGGGATCTTTCTCTTGATCTTTCTGGATATTGCTGTCATTCCAGTTGTCATCTACCGCCCTGGTTCTACAAAAATCAAATTCTTTCTCTTCTGCGCGTCGGCAATGGGAGCAGTCATCTGGGCATGGTCTCCTCGATAAAGCGTCTGCATTCTCATGGCTAGTTCCGGTTCGATGTTCGATCTCGAAATTAAAATCTTGGAGTCTCTCGATCCATCGTGCTACTTGACCCTCAGGATTTTTGAACTGCAAGAGTCATTTGAGAGCTGCATGGTCAGTTATCAACAAGAATCTTCTCCCATATAAGTACTTGTTGAAGTGTTCCACTCCCTAACGACAGCTAACAGCTCTCGCCTGGTAACATAGTAGTTACGTTCTGGTTTGCTGAGCGTCTTGCTGAAATAACCAATGACCCTCTTTTGTCCCTCCTGGATCTGAGATAGAACCGCTCCAATTCCTACGTTGCTAGCGTTCGTGTCCAGAATGAATTTTCCATTGGGTAGAGGATAGCTCAGAAAAGGTGCGTTGATCAAAGCTACTTTCAGCTTCCTAAACGAGTATTGGCATTCCTCAGACCAATGGAATTTTGTTTGACTTTCCGTGAGCTTTGTCAGTGGTTTAGCGATGTTGGCAAAACCCAGCACATATCTACGATAATATGTGCACAAATCAAGGAAACTTCGGAGCTGGTGAAGGTCTTTTGGGATGGGCCATTCCTTAACAGCTTTGATCTTTTGGTCATACTTTGCTACTCCTTTTCCAGAAACAACGTGAGCGAGGTATCGTACTTTTTTCCGGAACAGATGGCATTTCACACAAATATATCGTCGAGATATACTAGACACGTCTTCAACGAAAGGCCTTTCAACACCGTTCGATAACTCCTTCTTCCCCCATATCACTGACTATTTTGTCAGCCTCCTCCTTCTTGGCGAGAGGAAGTCTCCTAGCTGCCGAATCGGTCTGGCGTCTCCAGTATCAATTTTGTGCTTTGTTCGACTTCCTTTTCCTCGTTCGGTATCAAAAATGTCTCGGTACTTCTTGACCAAGTTTCTCAGTTTGGGCTGTTGATCTGATTCTTTCTTTTTCAATTCTGTTTGTTGATTATTGTCCTGGCAAATCGTACCTTGTACACTCCGGATCACAGAGGAAACTGACGAGCAATGCCCTAAAACTGTCCCTTTTTTCAAGGTCACTGGGAAATAATTAACATTCATGACCCTTAGGGGCACCAATTTGTCAGTACGCAGCAATCCCTTGAGCAATCCCTCGTCCGACTTCCTCATCATGAAGTTTGGGTTCGAACATGACAACGTCTTCATTATTTGCATTGCCGTCCAGGCGAGCCTACACAATGTTTTCGGCCCTCTCAGTTATTCTTACATCTTCTGCTAATACGACACAGATCTTCTTTCAAGCTTCTAGAATTTTGCTCGAGTTTATCCATTATCGAACTTAAATCAACTCCGGGGACTTCGAATAAAAATGTGTCGGGGTCCTCACCTTCTTGTATAAATCCTACTGCAAGTCTTTCTTGAACAACTACCTTTTTACCCGTTGTTTCCAATTCCCTTTCCTCCAGTTCCTGTTTCAACTCCGCGAATTTCAATTTCACAAGACGCACTTTTCTAGTCATTTTGTCTATTTTATTAGTTTATTTTCCGCGAACCACCTATTCACTACGCGGGCACTTATTCATTCAAAAATTGCACTTCTGACACCACTGTTATGATTATAGTCCAAGTTCTTCTTAAAATAATTCATTTACAGTTCACTAATACTAATTCATTTAGACCACTCAATCATTCATCTACACGCGCTCTTAAGTCCTATAATTACCATATTGTGTTCTCTTAGGGCCCATGTCGACTTATACAGGGTGTTTCATTGGTGAATGTACATACGTTAACCTGAGGTAGAGCTACCCTAGACGAGTCCAAAAAACCCATATATGATAGGTCTAATCATCTTCATAGCCGAGATACAGGGTGATTCGTATATTCGTCAATATTTTCAATTGCTTATAACTTTTGAACCACCCAGTATAATCAATTGATATTCGGAGCATGGAACACACTTCCATGGATGAATCAAATCATCTTTGAATTTATCAAAAAATCTAGGTCCGTGTTAGAAAAATATGGTACTTTTCGCAAGCTGAGATTCAACACCCTGTACGAAGGAATATTGGTATTTGATCAGAATATTCGGAAAGGGCAGAAAATTTTCAATGAGGATCAGTAACTTTCAGTGTCCCGCTCGACGTTTTACCCACCAAAATTTTTGTCGAAAGATTTAATTCGATAGTGAAATTCCACTTTCTCCACAATAATGTCGTACATTGAGATTGAATTCGAAAAACTGTCTGTTGGATTGATGGAATATTTGTATTTATTCTCATATTCTAATAAATAATTTCAGGAATTCTTCAGGAAAATATGGATTCTGAATAATTTGTTCAAAATGATCAATGGTGAAAAAATAAATAAACAAATGAGTAAACAAGACTGCATGTGGATTTTATTTAGCCCATCGATGCAAATTCCTCAAATTGGAGACTCCATCTCTCGGAAATATGGCTCATCGTCACAGGAACCATATTAATTTGTGTTAAATACCACTAGTTTTCATTCAAATAGGCTACAACAGTATTAGGAAAATAAATTTTGAAAACTGGTTTCGACAGTTTTGTGGTCCGATACCTTATTTTTTGAAATAGTTCATAATTTTTAATAATAATGCCTCATAGATTCTCGAATCGAGAATATGCTGATATGTTGTTCGTGTATGGTTTTTGTGACGGTAATTCATCATCATTCAAGATTCCCTAGTAGAAGATTACCACATCATCAAACTTTCTCTACAGTCTTTGATTATATTCGTGGAAATGGCCGCCAAGATACCGAAGAAGTAATTTTTTAAACGATAGAGCACATCCAGAATGCAGCACTAGAACAATTTCCCATGTTATGAATGTGCCGCATGTAACTGTATGGCGCAGATTGAAGAAGATCAATCTCTACCCCCTTCAAACTTACAATAGAATAACTAGTATGATTTCCACTACATTGGGTTAAATTCCACGACACGTGTTTCGATGCGAAGCATCATCTTCAGGTGGTTAAGGTATAACTTATATATTATTATACTTATATATTATACCTTAACCACCTGAAGATGATGCTTCGCATCGAAACACGTGTCGTGGAATTTAACCCAATGTAGTGGAAATCATACTAGTTATTCTATTGTAAGTTTGATTATGGATTTCCATCAAGTATCGGCTGATTCTATTAGAATTTTTCTACCCCCTTCATCTCCAAAAGATTCAAAGATTAGAACCAGGTGATGAAATTCGTAGAATTCGTTCTTTCTGGATCAGAACTTTCCAAATATGTGGATAGGCAGAGGTGGACCGCATGCATGGCCCCTTAGATCACCAGATCTCAATCCTATAGATTTTTTCGTTTGGGGAAATTTGAAATCTTTAGTGGAGTGAGATTGGAAGTAAGGATATTCTCCTACAACGAATCGAAGTTGCCTGCAATAAGATCCGTAATGATCCACAAATGATCAAGAAGGCTATAAGACATAATTTGAAAAGAGGAAGAATGTGCATCGAGCAAAACGGTGGCACTCTTGAGCATCTTTTATGATTACTTTCAAATGTTGTTATAGTTATAGTTAGGAAGGGGGTTACGTTCCACTGCGACCTCAAGGTCTATTGTGCCCCCCATCAGAGCCGTATTCGCAAATGCGCTACCTACAGCTCGCCCTCCAGCTCCAATGAACTCCAGTATCTGAGAGGGCTTCAAGGAGGTTAGATCCTCATTCCTCCTGTTATTCTCTTGTCCAAGACATTCTTTGCGCTGGTTTGCAATGGCGAGGCATTCTATAACCAGGTGAACAGGAGTCTCCTCCTCTTCACCACAGAATGTTTCACTTGTTTACTCATTTGGTTATTTATTCTTTCACCATTGATCATTTTGAAGAAATTATTCAGAATCCATATTCTTCTGAAGAATTCCTGAAATTATTTATTAGAATATGAAAATGAATACAACTATTCCATCAATCCAACAGACAGTTTTTCGAATTCAATCTCAATGTACGACATTATTTTGAAGGAAGTGGACTATCGAATTAAATCTTTCGACAAAAATTTTGATGGGTAAAACGTCGAGCGGGACACTGAAAGTTACTGATCCTCATTGAAAATTTTCTGCTCTTTCCGGATATTCTCATCAAATTCCAATGTTCATATAGGGTGTCGAATCTCAGCTTGCGAAAAGTACCACATTTTTATAATACGGACCTGGATTTTTTGACCAATTCAAAGATGAATCGATTCACCCATGGAAGTGTGTTTTACGTTCCAAATATCAATTAATTATACTGGATTGTTCAAAAGTTATAAGCAATTGAAAATATTGACGAATACACAAATCACCCTATATCTCGGCTATGAAGATGATTAGACCTATCACATATAGGTTTTTTGTACTCGTCTAGGGTAGCTCTACCTTAGGTTAACGTATATATACTGTATATTGGAAGGGAACACTCGTGAAGCTTCCCGATGTCTCCAGCAGTCTATCGGAGATTCGCGGTCGTTCTATTCGGTTCTAGAAGGCGACAGGTCCGGCTTGAGTTCGTTACAATACAATTGATAAGGTTTCGGTCCTCTCTTATTATTTTCCAATTATACATATATGTAGCTACTTCTGATGATTCGAATGATAAATAGACGTATCGAATATTTCAAATGTTAAATTTTTTAATTTTGGTTGGTAGATTCTTTCTTCATTGAGAGTTCTAGATCTAGAGAACTATTCCAAATTCAAAAAAAATCTATAATATATATAGTGCCCCGCAAAATTAACCGGGCAGAAAATATTTCGCCTGAATTCAATCTTGGATAACAGTCAAGTTTTTCGACCAATTATGATAATTTTTTGAAAGGTTGCTGATGCTTTCATCTCCACCATGTCGATTTTACGAACAGGATAAGTGGAAACGTTGAGAAACATGGTAGCAAAAAAATTGCATTTTACGCTCAACTTCTGAATATCCTGTAGGAAATTTCAGAATTTTAATAATATTTCTGAGTACGACAATTTCAAGTCCCATCTTTCCTTCTCAGTTCATACCAATATCTCTATTCTTGAAGAAAATACACAAGTTTAAAGGAAATAATCCTTTATTCCCTACAAGGGGTTATGGCGAGGGTTATGGTGTGGGGCGGTATTTCTCTGGAAGCCCGAACAGACCGAACGTTACTTCAGGGAGGTATTAACGATGATAGAAACATAACAGAGTGCTTATAAGAACATTATATGCCCCTCGTATAAGAAAATTTCACACAGGACAATGCTCGACCACACATAGCACAAGTAATCATTCAATATTTGAACAAAGCCGACGTTCAAGTATTGGACTGGCCCCCCAAGGTGGAAAACACAAGGAAAGAGAGCTAGGCAGAACTGCGGCGAGTTTCAAACTTTAGTTCCTTCAGCACTAGCATTGACAAATGAGTGACATCAGATACCCCAGGACGCGGTTGCTACTTCAATAGAGGGCTGTCATGAAGGCTCGTGGAGAAAATACTCGATTTCAATAAAAATCACAATACTGCCATTGCCTATGTTATTTCTTAGTTTTTTTTTGTAGCTAAAAAAATTATTGCATTATTTCATTTGAACCTGTGTATTTTCTTCAAGAATAGAGATATCGGTATGAATCAAAAAGAAAATTGTTCAAAAAAGATGGGAATTAGAAAGGTCGTACTCGGAAATATTATTGGGTTTCAGAATTTTTCTACAGGGTGATCAGAGGTTGAGCGTAAAATGAATTTTTTTTTGCTACCATGTATCTCAACGTTTCTTTTCATCCTTTTCGTAAAATCGATACAGGACATGAAGGATATGAAAGCATCGGAAACCCTTCAAAAAATTTTCGAAATTGGTCGAAAAACCCAAAAGTTCTTCAAGATTGAATTTAGGCGAAAGTTTTTCTGCCCGGTTAACACTCCGGCGGTCGCGCCCATAATCAGACAAAAGTAGTCGCGCTGTATCTCTCAGATACTTGTTCATATTTTCACTTTGTAGATGTATAAAAAATCAAAATCTTCGAGTTTTTCGTCGTTCAAGTTGTTATCCTTGCTTTAAGATGTTATCTTGAATCTGTAGAGAGTTAAATATCTATGAATATATGCGCCTACAGAATATCTAACAAGAGTGATCGCGTCTTATATATCAGATACATATCGCCGTAACTTAAAAAAAAACTATAGTTAACAAAAATTATGATGCAAATGAATGAATAACTAACAGATAAAACATATAATAATGAAATTTAAACAAAAAATTTATAGAGAATAGAAATATTTATAAAATCAGTTTCGTGGAATGTCACAAATTCAATTATTCACTATTAGCAAAATACGCAAAGCTTCGATGATCTAATGCAACTACCACATGCACTGTCTTGTGTTAAAAGAATACACAAAACTATACTTTAGCAGAGGCTACGCTGTTAAAGATCTGTCCAAAATGGCAATCCATGTATTTCACAGATACGGCGCGACCGCCGGAGTGTTAATTTTGCGATGCAGTGTAAGATATTCAATTAGACTAAATTTAAGTTAATACAAATCTAAAATTTCGAATTTATCATTTTTTCCAGTCCTTTATGTCTTCCGAAATTAATATTCCATCGCTTATTGACTAACATTTCTTGACATTTGTCTAATGTACATTTGATGTTTTTTCCATTCTCCATCTTCTCTTCTTTCAAAGTATTTCATCTTTCAGTTCAATTTTTTTCGTATTCAAATTTTTCATCAATCTTCTGAAATAATTTCATATCTCCAATATCTTCGAATATACAGGGTGTACATGTACATACGTTAACCTGAGGTAGAGTCCTAGTCGAGTCCAAAAACCCATATAAATATGATAGGTCTAATCAACTTCATAGCCGTGATACAGGGTGATTTATGTATTCGTCAATATTTCCAACTACTTATAACTTTTTAACCATTCAGTATAATCAATTGACACTTGAAACGGAAACACACTTCCATGGGTAAAACGATTAATTTTTGAACTGATCAAAAAATCTATGCTCTTATTAGAAAAATATGGGACTTTTCGCAAGCTGAGATTCAAGAACCTGTATGAACTACTCGACGATACGAACATTGCAGTAATGTATTTCCAGCAGGATGGGGCGCCACCTCATTTTAGTTTAGAGATATCGTGAGGAACTTTTTGGATCAGAACTTCCCAAAAATGTGGATAGGCAGAGGTGCACCGCATGGAGAGCCCCCTAGATCACCAGATTTCAATCCTATAGATTATTTCGTTTGAGGATATTTGAAATCTTCAGTATATGCTTCTGGGATTTAAAGTGAGGATATTCTCCTACTACGTATCGAAGTTGTCCGCAATAAGATCCGTAATGATCCAGAAATGATCAAAAGACTCTTAGACATAATTTGAAGAGAGCAAGAATATGCATGGAGCAAAACGTTGGCACTTTTGAGCAACTTTTATGATTTCTTTCAAATGTTTCACTTGTTTACTCATTTGTTAATTTATTTTCCACCGGTGATCATTTTGAATAAATTATTATGAATCCATATTTTCTGAAATATTGTTGAAATTATCTACTAGAATATAAAAAAATACAAATTTTCCATCAGTCCAACAGCCTTTTCGAATTCAATCTCAATATACGAGATTTTTGTGGAGTAAGTGGAATTTCAATATTGAATTAAATCTTTCAACAACAATTTTGATGGATCAAATGTCTTGCGGGACACTGAAATCTACTGATCCAAATCGGAAAGTTTCTGCTCTTTCCGAATATATAATAAATCAAATTCCAATCTTTCGTAATCCGTTGAATCGCAGCCTGCGAAAATTCCCATATTTTTCCATAAGGACCTGGATTTTTTGATCAGTTCAAAGATGAATCGATTCACCTATGGAAGTGTGTTTTACGTTCCAAATATCAATTGATCATACTGGATGGTTCAGGAGTTATAAGCAATTGAAAATATTGACGGCTATAAAGTTGATTAGACCTATCACATATAGGTTTTCTGGACTCGTCTAGGGTAGCTCTACCTCAGGTTAACGTATGTAAATTTACCAATGAAACACCCTGTACATATTTAATTCGTAATTACTCGTTTCCAAATCAATTCCTTTCTTTTATCATTTTGTTGTACAAATCTTTTAATCGCGTATTCTTCCAATTTTGCTATCTAGGTGTTTCAATGAGAGTGCAAGATTCAAAGGTTCAATAAAACATTATTGTCTGTAGTAAAGCATTGTTCATTGGCTATAAAGTAGACATTTGAAAATTATGTATAAAACAACACATCTGGTAAATGGCCTTCTCGGCTTTGCTAGCACACGAGTAATCTTTTCACGAAATTTTCAATAATGGTGTTGTAATGTTGATGCAGCTTTTAACTTCAGCCTTCAGTTCTTCTCATCATAGGTCCTGGTTTTTGAAAAGGACTGGAATTTACTTCCCTTCGCCTTTAATATAATTTTTCCTTTTTCCTTCTATTGATTACTTGGAGAGGTCCTCCTCTCTTCTGCGTGGTTCTTGGCTATCCGTCATTGGCTTCTTTGCAAGAGATATTTCCTCTTGTCTGTGGTTCTGACTGGTATCATTACCATTCTTTTTATTTCCTTGTTTTCGTGTTCTTTCATCGTTTCGATTGTCTTCTTGGTTTGTTTGTAAATTATTTCCTCGATTGTTGGTATTTTCAATTCTTCTTTCATTTGTTTATTGCTGACGTACCATGGGGCAACTACAGCTATCCTTATTATTTTATTCAACGTACTTTGTAGATCTTTTTTGGCAACTTTCGACATTGAACCAAACTACTCCTGCGTACGTTATGCTTGGTATTAGCACTGTCTTGATTATCTTCATCTTGATTTCCAGCGAAAGTTTGCTGTTTGCATTAAGCAGCGGATATAAATACCCAGGTAGTTGCCTGGTCTTCTTTTTGATTTCTTCCATTCGTTTGTTAAATTTCAGCTTTTCGTCTAGGGTCACGCCCAGATATTTCGCTTCATCTTCCCAGTCTATCTTCTGGTTTTCTATCATGACGTTCCCTGCTTTTTCCTTCTTCAGTTTTGTGCCGCCGAAGTATATGGCAACTGTTTTCTTCGCATTTATCTTGAACCTCCATTTCTTGAAATAGCTCATCAGTTATCTACGTCTATCTGGAGTTGGTTCGTTATCGATTTCCTCATTCTGCTGGAATAGTATATAGCAGTGTCATCTGCAAACTGGGCAATCTTACATCTTCCCATTTTTGTATGTCTGACATATATATGTTTCAATGTTTCATTTATTACCCTCAAAACGTACAGGGAATGTCATAAATAATATAATTTGTTTCAAATATCCGAAATAAATTAAGATACATCACGAACGAAAACAAGTAAAATATCGCATAATACAATTTTACAAATATAGTATTTGACTATACTAGACTAGAACTGACAGGTTCATAATTCGTCTATTGAGCAACATGTTCGTTAAGGAGAGACTTGATCCTTTTCTTGAATGCTGCACCATTCAATGAAATAATCTGCTCAGGTAGTCTGTTGTAGATCCTCATCCCATTAAAAACATGAGTATTTTGTGTAGTCTGTAGCCTATGCTTTAGGGTTACGTATTTATTCTTGAACCTCGTGTTTAGGGATGAAACGATACGAGTAAATACAAGTACATACTCGATACTTTTCCACCGATACCAAGTATTTTTAGTATCGATACTTTGGAATTAAGTATCGAGTAGGTATCGGTCAAAAGTACTCATATCAGTAAATGTCAATGTAACTATTTTATTTCAACATTGATAAAAAAAAATTGTATATCTTAAACTGAAATTTTTGAACGCATCCGTTTTTCGCTTCTCATGTTTCGTTTTAGTTTTGTGTAGTTGGCAAGCTTGTTTGTCTATATACTTTTTTGTGTTTTTACCCTTAACGTTCCGGAACAAGAGCGCGGACTCACACTCCGCAGTCCTACATGTTGTAAGTTTATGAAGGGGGTGTTCATCGCCCCCTTTATAATCTTTGTGTAGCTGCTTGCCTGGATTCTCTCCATTATAAAAAACAACTTTTGGTTTGCAGAAAAATATTGTATTTTTCGAGATTTTTCTGTCTGTTATATGTTCAACTGAAAATGAAATTTGAAAATGAACGAATATTTTTTTTTAAATATTTAAAATTTCACGAAAAAATCAGCATTAAGTCAATGAACACAAATCCTGGGGGTCTGCAACGTGTACTCATGCCGCAAAAGTCGGAGCGAGTCGTATCCTGGAAGGTTAATTTTCCAAAAACTATTCGATACGAGTAAGTATCGATACTTTTTCACCGATACCAAGTAAGTATCGATACTTGACGACCGATACCGTATCGAGTAAAAGTATCGATACCTCAATGGTATCGTTTCATCCCTACTCGTGTTATGGTCGTGTATTTCTGAGTGTTTGAAAAAGGTGTTTTTTCTTTTATGTATATATAGAAGGCATTCTAACATATAGCAACTTGGGACGGTAAGAATATTGTATTTCTTGAAGAGTGGCCTGCAGCTGGTCAACTGACTGACTTTTGCCAACGCACGTAGTGCTTTCTTTTGTTTCAGCAATACTCTCTCAGCCTCTGTTGATGCTCCCCATAAGATAATGCCGTAGGTCATTTTGCTGTGAAATTGAGCATGGTATGTGAGTAGAGCTTCCCTTTCCGTCAACGTGTTTCGGATTCTTCTAATTGCGAATATTGCCGTGGATAATTTTCCTCAAAGAACGTCAATATGTTTTGCCCATGATAATTTTCCATTTATTGTGATTCCTAGCAGGGATATATAACTTGGGTCGTGTTGTTTGGTGGTTACGGTTAGTTCCTGTGTTTTATCTGCATTCACTTTCAAGTTGTTGTCCGTGAACCAGTTTACAGCATCTTGTACTGAACTTCTAGATTTAGATTCAAGTGAATGGGCATCTTTCGATTCGTTCAAAAAGGACACATCATCGGCAAAGAGAAGCTTACGTCAGCTTCTACGTTACTCACGTCGTCAATATATACGAGGAATAAAATCGGTCCGAGCATTGATCCCTGAGGCACACCTGAGGTCATTTTCCTTCTCGAGGACCAGAAGCATAGAAACCATAGAAAATCATAACTTTCGAACGGAAAGGCCAGGCTAGGTTCGGATCGCGAATTTCACGATCACGTTCATCAATGAGCAAAATTAGACTAAGGTTCCGTAAATATAGCCATTCAAACAGTTTTTTTCCCGATAATTTCGAAACAACTTATTGGATTGGAATGAAATTTCGCGCATACTTTTATCTTATATTAACAAATCGTTTCCTCAGACTCTTTATGTTCACTTTTTCCTAATAACCACTTTTTGGTATCACGATCCAACAATTCTATCATATATATCGAAGAGGCATAAGAATACTTATATCTATTTTTCAGATTCTTATTCAATTTCCATTGAACGTCAGATTTTGAATATGCAGAATAAGTTCTGATCTTTTCATTGCAATATAGCTTAATGAATAAATAAATACTTATAATGGAATTGATTTTGTTTCACGATACGAATTTCTATTTGAGCCACCTATACAGGGTGTCTACTTTTGAAAGAGTCAAACTTCAAGGGGAGATCATACAAGTGATTTGCAACAAAAACATGATATATAACACTGTCTAAATGTTGACGGTTATTATTCAATTTGACATTTCTTTATATCAAGACATATTTCAAGTTATTCCATTAGATTAATTATTCATCAGTTATCCTTGGAGCTTCTTCAAATTTGATCACATATCTGGAAACGGCATCAAATTTTCTACAAAATAAGAATTTCTGTGTGCCAAAAATTCCTATTGCGGGCGATGGTAAGGAGATGAATATCAAGATTCCGAAGTGAACAAAATCATTCATATTTTTCCAATGATTTTATAGATTGAAGATTATTAATTATGGACATGTTTTCTTCTAAGCAAAAAATTCCTCATTTAGTGTGCTTTCGAATGACATATCAATTTTTGTGTTTGCTGCTTGCCTTCTGCCATAATATCATGGCTAACAAGATGAAAACGAAAAAATCGAAAGTCCAAACCTAAATTTGCTCTATTTTAAAGTTCTTTATGATTGAACATTTAAAAATACAGATTTTATGAAAAAATATAAAAAGAAAATAGACTACTTCTACTAAGTACAATTTTTCTAAATGTCCGCCGCCTCATTCAAAAAATTTGACACATCGTTTTCGCATTGAATCTACAAACCTGCGAAGTTCACAACGTTTCTGGCGCATTTCTGCACAACACAAATTCATTTTTTCGATCCGATCCCCTCGAGTCTGAACGCGAATTTGATATACTTTTTCTCTGAAGGTGTTCCAGACATAAAAATCAAAAGCATAAGGTCGTGGCTTCTTGGTGTCCATCTTAGTGGACCATTGCATTGCATTCATTCATTAAGTCCCGATCGCCCGAACGCAGAAAAATTCATTACATTAATCCAAAGCAGCTCAACGAACATATTGGATGAAATGCCATTTGAAACTAGTTATTTTGTCTGATAGCCAGCGGCATTTCATCCAATATGTTCCTTGAGCTGCTTTGGATTAATGCAATGAATTCTTCTGCGTTCAGGCGATCGGGAAGTATTACAGGTCCGAAAAGTTCACCTCTCATGAATCCCAACTCCGGAATGTGCGGGACTTAATGAATGAATGCAATGCAATGGTCCACTAAGATGGACACCAAGAAGCCACGACCTTATGCTTTTGATTTTTATGTATGTAATTTCGCAGGTAGTTTGAATACATTTTTGTTCATATATGTGCGAAATTTCATTCCAATTCAATCAGTAGTTTCTAAATTATTAGGAAAAAATATTTTGAACGGCTATATTTACGGAACCCCTAGTCTTATTTTGCACATTGATGAACGTGACCGCGACGTTCAAGATCTAAACCTACTCTGAAATTTCAAGTCCCTAGGCCTTTCCGTTCGAAACAATCCATCTGAATGCGAAATTGAACCTCGACCGAACCAGTAGTTTCGGAGTAATCAGAAGAACAAAATTGCGAACCGCCATATTTACGGAACCCCTGGTCGAATTTTGCCCAATAACGAACTCAACCGCAGCATTCAAGATTCGAACCTCCCCCGGAAGTTTCATGTTTCTAGGTCGTTCCGTTCGAGAGTTATCATGTATACAGCCGGCCAGACGGACGGACAGACTCAAATTTTTCGACAGATTCTTAATCAGTGAGTCGAACCTTGTCGATTGAGACCATTTTCGGCCTAAAATTCGGAAAATACAGACATCGTGACGAAATGATATAGCTCTCGTGTAAGTAGTACGAGCGCTCAAAAACAAGCTATTTCATTATACAAGATTTCGTTCAATTGATAGGCGAAAGACGAGATGAAGATTCATTTCTGAACGGTTTTTTTTCTGGCTCTAGAGTGAGCTTCTGAGCGTTTCCTCAGAAAGTAAGAAAAGAAAGATGTTAATAAAAAATATAACATTGTAAATATATTAATCATACCCAGAATATCCATGGCATATAAGGGTCGGTCTCTTGAAAGAGGTTCTAAGTTCAAACACCAGAAACCAATCGAAGCGACAAAACCATGTAGCAACACTATGGGCGTGTTCGAAGATTCTGTATTCACTGACACAGTCCATATTTTTTCATCTGTTCCGAAACTGGTGTCTATTGGTACGAATTCGCTCTTATAGGATGGGAGGACTGAAAAAAAAAGATAATTCAGTCTAACTCACAGCCTATAGCTATCTTGCTCTCAAATATTTTCCCCTAATCAAAGTCTTATCTTTCGGAAACAAGATCGAAAGTTTTCTGGGTTCGAAAATATTTTCACCTGGATCAGAGGCCTTATGTCAAGACGGCAACTGACTACGGACAACGCTAAGTATGAAAACAGCTAGATGAAATTAAATTTTGAGAAATACTGAGAGTATCTCTGAAGTTTTCTAGTAGTAACATTTTTACTATTGTTTCTAATTCCACCTGTTCGGGAGCTTTTGCTAATCTATGATCATTTGTCATAAGTTGACACTGTAACGAGACGAGACGAGACGGGAAGAGATAAAATCAGATATCATGAAGCCAACCATAAACGTCAATGTGACAAATAATTTTCATTTCATTATCGAAAATATTCAACACCAGAGAAAAAATTCAATTTTTCCTTCACATGAAAGAGCTAAAAAGATACAATCCTACTCCATTCATTTTATACATGCCTTTTATATGTATACACAAAAATTTCAGCAGGATTGATGATTGATTGATAAATATTTTTTGAACCTACTAGTCATACGATACTTATAAACTTTCACATGAACCTTCGTGTCGTTAACTTACAGTTAACTACAAAGTTTAAATTCGGCCAGATGGTTTTTTATTTCGAATAATTGATAAAAAAAAATTAAATGGCGATTTGTTCGGAACCCTTCAGCAAATTTTCCCCATTTACGAACTTGACAGGCGCATTCTGATCTCGAACGTACCCTGAAATTTTCAATACTCTTACCTAACCTTTTTTTAGAAAGTAATAGTTCTTACGGGGGCACGGTCAATGAATTAGGGAATCCAACGACTTGTCGAAATGAATTCGATATGACCGTTGAGGGTGAACAAAGACCTGCTGATATTTGACGTAGTGTTAATCCTTTGTAGTTTGTCGACTGATATTACGTGTTTTTCTTGCGTTTCTCGACGTTAAAATTTTTTCTTGAGTAGTTTAAAGGATTGTGTTAGTCAAAATGCCAGTTTTCTGTATCATTCCTTCCATTTGAAATCATCTATATCTAAGGAACTTAGAGCATTATGGATTGCTGCAATCAAGAAAGACGATCTTACAAATACCACCCTCAAAAACCAAAGTGTGTGCACCAAGCCTTTTTTAATAGGTGTGTTAAGTAAGAGTTAGGATTGTGATTATTAGGAGAACCTGCATCATTGGAAGATAAGGACAATCCTGATTGGGGTCCGTCTTAAATGATGCAAAGAATGTTAGTAAAACGCAAACATGTGGATCGAAAGGAAGGAGCTGATGATAGAAAGGAAATTACAGGTGAGTGTTATATTATATATACAAAAACTTCATTTACTTAAATGGTAATATTTTCATACTGATGATTTTTAAAACACCACGATTAGTTTTCAGAGAGAAACATTAGTTACTGATGTAAGTCATCATGGAGAAACAGGAAATCAAGGGGAAAATACTGTTGCCTCCACTCAAACAGACTCTTTCAGCTCTCTCAGCCATAAATAGAATTGTACCAATGTGACTACAATCTTCTGCATTGACATCCAATGGTGTTTTATTGACTTTTTGAGAATGCTTTACCTTGAAGAAAATATAAAAATTTGATGAAGAAAGACAAAAGTTACAAATTTTTTCATTATCACTTCGGAAATTCGATCTGAACTAGACGAAATCTAGAAACTCAATGCTTTCCTCATGCGTGAAAGCCTTGTGTTTGCCCTCGACCACGATATTGGATCACGTGGTCTGGATTACCTAATTCTGCATCTGTTAGTCTATTCTAATCGTTTAAAACCATTTTCGGCTCAAATTTCAAAAATTACAGGAATTACGAACGCCCTTGTCCATAGAAACAACCGCACAAAAAACTGAGTTCACACATAAATAAGAAATAATTTATATATAAAGACGAATATCGTCACTTCACAAGAGATGCTGTTAACTAGATGTAGCTCTAGTGTGGGCAAAATAAACCCCACTATATAGGTACTATGTATAGGTTTCCAGCATCTACATCACTTTCCGTCAACGAGTCTTGCGCCAACCGAATCATCTTATTGCGACTCATTTAATTGAAAGACTTCCCTTTTCAGAGCATAAAATCACCCAAATTTTTTGAAAAAATACTCACTGAACTACAAGGAAAAGATATTTCGCTGGCAGCTCTTCAGAAGATAAGAACTGGTGTGTCTGAATGAAAAGTTTTCAGGGATGTACAAAATGCCAGGTGGTACTTCCTATATATTGGCTAGCTCAAACAAAGACGAATTCACGTATAAGTTTTCGATGTTTTCATTCGTTATGACTCCTAGAATATTTGATAAAAATTTGTCTTTCGATTGATAACACATGTATAACCATTCTAATTTGCTAGTCCCCATTTTCTAATATTTTATATCGGGTTCATTATGTTAGTAGACCTACGACTAATGATCAATACAATACAAGAGGGTCGATGCCGCCATAAAATAAAAATATGCTACCTAATTGTACTGGTGGCACTCCTGATAAGAGATATATGAATAACGAATATGCATTCCTAATGAGATTCGATAGTCAATGCAAGATTGTGTAATTTCAATTCCATGAGTGGAACAATGTACTTTATATCCGGGTTAATTGAAATTTTTTTCCAGCCTCCTTACCATGAGTTGAATCAAGTATATAAAGATTATATAAAAGTGAAAAGTCGTGTTCACGAGTTTCGAATGATCAATGAGATGAAAATAAAAAATGTGCTATTTTATTGGCGTAATTGACCACTCCACACAAAGCATAAGAAATTGGGAATATGTCAATTTCTGTGTTTTCGTGTGAATGAAAAAGCCAAAATATTTATATACCTAATGATAAAGATATGCCTTTTCGCACTAAGTACCGAAACTACGAGCTTTTTGCAAAACGTTAACAGAAAATTCATAAATGGACATTTGAAACTATAATCAAAATGAGAAACATTCACGAAGGTCATTACCAGATAATATCTTTTTTTCTTCTTCGACTAGCCTATAATCAAAAATTGCCCGTTGCTCGTCCATGATCGTGAAGAGAAAAACCGCACAAATGGAGACTGCTAAAAAAACTAAAATGATACTAGAGCTGCTTGAAAGGATATTACACATTCTGTCTATCACATGGACACTATCATTTCGATTGGATAACCCCCAATAGTAAATGCTATCATTCGATGATCTCTATGCCAGTGTCGGAGGAGATCTAGTTCTAACGAAATTTCCACAAAATTTATACATTATACATAAATATATCATTCTAACCTTGAAGACCGAATTCTTTCATTCAATCTGCGTGCTATTACATTTCTTCAATGGTCCACTTAATTGTAGGGCTTTTCTGCTTCCGTCACAAGTTCTTGCCTTTCTGGATGAGGCAGAGCACCAATTTCTTTGTATTTCGTGTTGAAATTAGCTAATAGAGAATTATGAAAGTCAGGAGCTTTTGAGCCCCCGTTAATGAAACTTGTAGGTAGATTTGCATTTTCCAGTTCTAGAAACCAATCAAAGAAAATTTTGACAGTTGTCCAAAAAAAATCAAACTGAATCAAAACTTCAGACTTCACGTCAGTGTCCAATTTTGTTTTCGATAATAAGCTAGAATTTTCTACGGTATCTATGGTGTTGGTGATGCGATTTATACAAAATTTCGGGATTATTTTGAATCTATTATTCTTCATCTATGTGCAAAATTTCATTCCAATCCAATTAGTAGTTCCGAAATGATCATAAAAACAATATTTTGAACGGCCATATTCACAGAACCCCTAGTCTAATTTTGCTCATTGATATACGTGACCGCGACATTCTAGATCCACACCTAGTCTCAACTCTAGACCTCTAGGTTTTTCCGTTCTAAAGTTATAATTTTCTATGGTTTCTATGGTTCTGGTCATGAGATCTGGACAAAATGTAGATCGAATATATCATTCTCCATTAACATACAACGTCACGATCGGATCCGTAGTGTTGAAATTATCAAGAAAATGAAGAAAATTGAATTTCAAACGACCATATTTACGGAACCCCTAGTCTAATTTGGCTCATTGATTTACGTGACCGCGACATCCGAGATCCACACCTATACCTATATCATCCTCCATTGAAATACAACATTTCGTTCGAATGTTATAATTTTCTATGATTCTGGTCATGCGATCTAGACAATCTAGAGTTGCATGTAGCTTGAACACGTCATTCTCCATCTGAGTGCAAAATTCAACTTCGATCGAATCAGTAGTTTCGAAGTAATCAGGAGAACAAAATTTCAAACGAAAATTTCAAGTCCCTAGGCCTTTTCGTTCGGAAGTTATGATTTTCTATGGTTTCTATGGTTCTGATCATGCGATCTGGACAAAATGTAGCTCGAATATATCATTCTCAATTTAAATACAAATTTTTGTCACGATCAAATACAAAGATTTGAAAATATCAAGAAAACTGAATTTCAAACGACCATATTTACGGAACCCATAGTCTAATTTCGCTCATTGATGAAAGTGACGGCAACATTCGAGATTTATACCTATCCTGAAAAAGTCCCGAGGCGTTTCCGTTCAAAAGATACAATTTTCTATGGTTCCTATGGTTCTATTCATGCGATCTGGACAAAATTTCACATGTAGCTTGAACACCTCATTCTGCATTTGAGTGCAAAGTTTCATCTCGATCGAATTCGTAGTTTCGAAGTAATGAGGAGAACAAAATTTTGAACGGCCATATTTACGGAACCCCTGGTGGAATTCTGCCCATTAACGGACTCAACCGAGGCATTTGGGATCTGAACCTACACTGAAAATTTCAAGTCTCTAGGTTGATCCGTTCGAGAGTTATCGTGCTTACGGACGTCCGGACGGACAGACTCGAATTTTCCGACGGATTCGTCATCAGTGAGTCAAACTCTATCGATTGAGACCATTTTCGGCTCAAAATTCGAAAAATACAGACATCGTGATGAAATGATATAGCCCTCGTGTAAGTAGTACGAGCACTCAAAAATAGTAGTGAACAAGAGTGTCATGTTACTAGCTATTGATAAGATAGATCATTAGATCATAGCGTACTATTTTCCAATATAATAGAATAATCTACGGCTCTGATCGCATGGGAGTTGGGATTATATAAATTCCAGTTATAAATCATTAGTGAAGATAGTGAATAATCATTTCCTCATTCCTATATACGATCTTGGATAAGTATTTCATTCACATTATTCGAAATGGAAGAAAGGTAAAATAAATTTGTGTCCAACTCATTCCATTCAACTCATTCGAAATATAAGAAATGGAAAACAAATTTGTATCCATATCAGCTCCACCCTTGACCTTCTCTATCTTGTTATTATTGAATATGGGAGAAACGAAACTTTACTCGAATAAAATTTTTATTGATTCATTGTCTAATTAATTACCTAATACTGATTCATTTCCATCAGCCAATTCGATATTGATTTCGCAATTCGAATAGCTCCATCCATTTTCTCTCACGAGGTTTATTTGATTTCTTTTTCATGATCACTACCAATTTTATCATGCGAATCACATGCTTCCACTACGATGTCATTGAACACATCAGGTTTTTCAGAATGAAGGTAATGTCTTGAATCATCAATAATAAGGAATTGATCATGTATGTCTGTAACTGAATAAAAGTTATTTATGGTACCTACTTGTGCATTATGTTGAGAATAAGTCGCGCGGGAAAGATTTATACCACGAAGCCGTCAGGCCGATTGGTATAAATTCTCAAGTGTCTTAGGATACATAATACATGAGTGGCATACAATGTTTTATCCAACAAGTGGAAGAAATCGTTTTTTCATGAGATAATAATTCATAATTTTTGTGATCAAATCAAAAAAACTTGCATACTTATAATAGTACCCTATAAATGTCAGAATGACTTGACAGTGACTTTTTTTACATTTTGGTCGAAGTATGTTGTGTGGTGGATAGAAACTACTAGTTCACTTGAATATTTCTAATTGGATTGCTTCACATTCTATCGAACTTATACTCGATGAGAATTAGTGTTCCACTTTAATAAAGTGCAAGCTTGTCATATTATTGAACAATAGCTTGAATAATGCAAACAATACATTGAACTCAGGAAATGGAATATACAGGCTCTTTAGGCTTTACACCTTCCCTTCCTGAAAATGTCGTTGCAACGGCCGTTTGCAAGGACATCCAGAAATTATGAGCTGTGGAACAAAGCATTCAAGACAAGAAATAACAAAATAACTCTTACAAATTCTACTACATCTAACAATACTATTTACTATCTATTTACATGAATTCATAATTTATAATCACCTGAAAACTCGACACTTAAGTAACTCTTAATTAATTTTGTTAAAATGATCAAATTACAAATAAATAAAATATAATAAGAAAAAACATAAAACTAAAGTTAATGGATAAGGAATAGGGTGGTTGCAACCGTTGGGTATATAATAACAATAGTCAATAGGTACATAATAACAATAGAATAGGTATACTATCTCATTGCACAGGAAAATATTTCTTCATTCTGTTTTTATGCATGGTAATATGTCTACCCTTGTCACCTTCAATTGTGCAGTTAACCCCTTGAGTTTCAATTACCTTAAAGGGTCCGTCAAACCATGAATTCAATTTTTTCCTATCTTCGTTTGACGTCAGCACTAGATCACCAGGAGCTAAACTTAAACTGTTTGATTTTAGGTCTAGTTTTGATTTCCGCTCTTTCTTTACTTTATCTAGAAAAATTTTTGTTCTATTCAAGGCAAACTGAAGTCTGTAACGAGTCTCTTGGTCAAAGGCATCAAGATTGTATACTGGATCTATGCGAACTTCAGTGAACAATTGGGCATCTAGATTCGCTTTTCTTGCGAAGACTAATTCAAAAGGTGTATAATTATGATAAGTACTTGGAGTAGTATTATAGCAGAACGCAAAATGTCTGGTCCAGATATCCCAGTCTGTAAGTGTTTCGTTCGCATACATCCTGATAAACTCATTTAAAACACGATGATTCCTCTCACAGCCTCCTATACTTTGGCTGTGATAAGCTGTCGAAGTTTTATGACTTGAATTTAACAATTTAATTATATTCGTGAATATTTCGTTCTTATATTCAGTACCCATGTCAGTTCGAACTTCCTTCATGGGGCCGTATATGAGAACAAAATCTTCTACTATTGCTTTCGCAACAGTTTTGGCCTCTTTGTTCACAATTGGTATAATGGTTATATATTTTGTCAGTTCGCATTGAATGGTTACTGCATAAGAATTTCCCATATCTGATTTACGAAAAGGACCTATTGTATCAATGGATACAATATCAAAAGCTCTTTGAGGTGTAGGAGTCAAGACAAGCGGTTCTATATGACCTTTACCTTTTTTATTTATTTGACACTTATGACACTCTCTTGTGTACTTAGCTACATCACGTGACATGCCTTTCCAAAAATAATGAGACTTCAATTTTTTGAGCAGTCTTTTCTGTCCACTATGACCACCGTAAACAGGATTGTCGTGAAATTTTGTTATCAATTGATGTCGTTCTTCTTTATCTTCAACAACTCTTCGCGGGCTACATAGTACAATTTCAACATTCTTCAAAATATTTTGGCCTACTTCCTTAAATTCATTTACAGTGCACTGCGTAAATAGAACATCATTCAAATTCATTCTTAATTGACTCAATTTTCTTTCACCGGCGAAACGATTCAGCTCAGACAAAATTTGTGCTAACACAGGAATTTTGCCGTTAGTGATTGAAAACGAGGCGAGAGCGCTCTTCTTTCTTTTATGAATAATATTTATTGTAATATGATTTCGCGAAATTGTGAATTGTACTTGCGGTAATTTTAAAACATCGAAGTTATTCAATGCCTCCCGAACTCGACACTCGGGTGTAGTAATAGAAGTTTTTGATATTGATGAAGAATTAGTCTTACTTTCATTATAATTCGACCTTGACATTGACCGAGTAGTTACTAGTATTTGTGAATTATCGGTGTTTAACTTTTTCAGATCCTCTATACTTATGCGTGATAGAGCATCTGCGATCACGTTGTTTTCTCCTTTAACATATTCAATCTCGAAATTATATTCTTCCAAATCCAACCGAATTCTTGTTAATTTAGAAGCAGGATCTTTCATTGAGAAAAGGTGAACCAATGGTCGATGATCAGTTTTTACTAAAAACTTTTTAGCTCCGTATAGATAACATCGAAAATGCTTTATGCCGAAATGCACTGCTGTTAATTCCTTGAGGATTGTGGGTTTGTGGCTTTCTCCCTTAGTGAATGTTTTGGAAGCGTATGCTATCGGAAGTTCATGACCTTCGAAATTTTGACATAATACTGCTCCGCACGCGATGTCGGAAGCATCTGTAATCAATATAAATTGCTTGGAAAAATCCGGATACTGCAAAAGTTGTGGACGAATCAATGCTTTTTTCAATGTTTCGAAAGAATTTTGACATTCTTCAGTCCAAAGGAACTGATTTCGTTTTCTGGTGAGCATATTCAGCGGATAACATATTTCTGCAAAATTTGGAATAAATCTACGGTAGTAATTACAAAAAGCAACAAATCTTTTGATTTCGTCGCTACTTTTTGGTATAGGGTATTTGTTTATGACCTCAAATTTGGATTCATCCGGAAGAATTCCTTTATCTGTTATTTTATGGCCTAGGAATGTTACTTCATTTTTGAAAAAATTACACTTTCCAGGGTTAAGCTTGAGGTTGAATTTCCTACACGTTTCGAATACTTTTCGCAAATTACTCAAATGATGTTGAATGGAACATCCTATTACTATCAAATCGTCCATATAAAGAAATGCCTTTTCGGGACTCAATCCGGCAAAAGCAATAGACATCATTCTTTGGAAACTAGTTGGACTGACTGATAAGCCAAAAGGAAGTCTTGTAAAGCGGTATGATTGAGAATCAACACTGAATGACGTGATGTCTCTTGATTCCTCATCTAAAGGAATTTGATGAAAACTACTCAAAAGGTCAATAACTGAAAAAACCTTTGAGCGACCAAGATTATCAAGTACATCTGAAATTCGTGGTAAGGGAAATTTCCATGCGACAAGCTTCTTATTTACAGCCCTAAAATCTACTACCAACCGATATTTCTTAGCCGAAGTTGACTTTTTGTCGACGAGCAGTAACGGACTGTTGTAAACTGAGAAAGATGGTTCGATAATTTTGTTATCCAACAGATTTTTGACCTGCCGATTGATTTCCTCTTTCTGTGAAATGGGCAGCCTATAGTTTTTCGTATAAACTGGTGTATTATCTGTCATTTGGAGTTTTTGAGCATAAAAATTATTTGTAGTGAGTATATCCGTTTTTAAACCAAAATTATCTGAAAATTCAGAACAAAGTGCTAGTGCATCCTCTTTGACATAGTCTGGTATATTTGTATTGAGTTCACTCATTAATTGTGATATTCGGTTATTTTTCTCATTTTCTACACTGTAAATGTGAAATTCATTCAAATTTCGTGTTTCTATCTTAGAAGTATCGACTAGAGCATCCTCTAATGTTGTGTTTACTAAGCGAACAAGGGTACAGGACGGAGTTATTATGGTTCTTCCTACAAATATTCCGGGTGCAAGTTCCTTATTCATTACTAACATATCCTCGGATATATTGCCTAAACAACTAATGTTTCTGACAACTTCGCATCGAGCTGGGATGAACACTTGATTTTTCGTGGGCCCGTGGGAAATTGGTATAGTCATTTGGTATTCATCGACTCTGAGAATCATAGTCCAATTGCCGTAATCGATAGCAGCGTTATACTTTGTGAGAAAATCTCTACCTAAAATTCCGTCCCCTGGTATCGGAAAATCGTCATTGACTACAAGAAAAGCATGTTTTAAGTCGTATTCTTCGACTGAAATGTAAGTTTCAACAACACCCAATGATTCGGTCAACTCATCGGTAATTCCTCGAATGCTACTCGCCTTTGAATTATCTATGCATATATTTGACCGTATTCTACTCATTTTTAAAATTGAAATATCAGCACCTGTATCGACAAAATACATATTTTTCTTTCCTGTTATTTCAGTTTCAAGAACAACGATGTTAGAAAGGGACAAATTGATAGAAAAGACATTATCTAGTTTGTTATGTTGTCTTGATTTTCCCCCAATCGGCTTTACAGTTGTTTGTTTGGTTTCCACGGCCATGATACATTGTGAGCAAATATTCAAATACTTGTGTGATACTTGTCAGTTTTTCCTGTAGAAAAGGGAAGCTTTTTTGAAAAAAAATTACGAAAAGCACTGCCGTGAAGGCAGGAGCTTTTGAGCGCTCGTACATGCACCTTGTAGGTAGATTCGCATTCTCCAGTTTTAGAAATCAATTGAAGGAATTTTTGACAGCTGTCAAAAAAATTCTGAAACTTAGGCGAAACTCCAGACTTCATGTCGGTGCTTCAGCTGAACAATTTTTTTCCGATAATTCGCTAGAATTTTCCACGGTATCTATGGTCTTGGTGATGCGATCTGGACAAAATTTTGCACGTAGTTTGAATACATTATTCCTGAGCTAGGTGCATAATTTCATTCCAATCCGATCGGTAGTTTCGAAACTATCAGGAAAAAATATTTTGAACGGCCATATTTACGGAACCCCTAGTCTAATTTTGCTCATTGATGAACATGACCGTGAAATTTGCGATCCAAACCCACCCTGAAAATTTCAAGTTCCTAGGCCTTTCCGTTCAAAAGTTAGAATTTTCTATGGTTTCTATGGTTCTGGTCATGCGATCTGGACAAAATATTGCTTCAATATATCATTCTCGATTAAAATACAAAATTTCATCTCGATCGAATCCGCAGTTTCGAATTTATCGAGAAAACAAAATTTCAAACGACCGTATTTACGGAACCCCTTGTATAATGTTGCTCATAGATGAACGTGATCACGACATTCGAGATCCACACCTATCCTAAAAATTTCAAGTCCCTAGGCCTTTCCGTTCAAAAGTTACAATTTTCTATGGTTTCTATGGTTCTGGTCATGCGATCTGGACAAAATTTCACATGTAGCTTGAACACCTCATTTTCCATTTGAGTGCAAAATTTCATCTCGATCAAATCTGTAGTTTTCAAGTAATCAGGGAAACAAAACTTTGAACGGCCATATTTACGGAACCCCTGGTGGAATTTGGCCCATTAACGAACTTAACCGAGCCATTCGGGAACTGAACCCACACTGAAAATTTCAAGTCTCTAGGTTGTTTTGTTCGAGAGTTATCGTGCTGACGGCCGGACGGCCGGACGGACAGACTCAAATTTTCCGACGGATTCGTCATCAGTGAGTCGAACATAGTCGATTGAGACCATTTTCGGCTCAAAATTCGAAAAATACAGACATCGTGACGAAATGATATAGCCCTCGTGTAAGTAGTACGAGCGCTCAAAAAAACGAATAGAAAATGGAGGAAACCGATGAAAATTTCGTTCCTGAGTATATTCTTACGGAAGCGGAAGGGAAAGCGATGCAGATTTTTCCAGAAAAGTCCGAAGAAGCTCACGTGACGAAGACAAGGTGTTCAAAATGTTTAAGTCTTGGATGAATTCACGGAAGATGAAAGGTAACCAAATACTTGATGCTCAACTATTCACCTTTATAAAAAATCGACATTTCCAAATATGCTGAACTAGCGAGCTTTTTGAAAACCAAGTAACAGAAATACGGACCAAAGAAGTCCAAGACATTAGAACGACCTGAAATAGAGAAGTTTCTGAACGAAGCTCCCGATGACGAGTACTTGTTGATGAAAGAGGCTTTGATAATGGTGATTAACGGTGCTTGTAGATGCGATGAATTGGTCAATTTGAAAATAGAAAATATTCAAAACAAAGGGAAATATTTTCACGTAGATTTGCCAGACACTAAAACCAAGAAATCGAGAAGTTTCACCATACTTGAAGGAGGATTTCCAATCAACCCGATCAATTTGTGCAAAAATACATGTTTCTGAGACTAAATAATGCTAATTCTAGCCGTTTTTTGTTTTTTTTCCGCAAAAATGCGAGGTGTACCAGCCAGTGTCTGGGAATAAATACGTTGTCGGAGATACCTTCAAGAATTGCAACGTTTTTGAAATTGGAGGAACCAGCGCTCTACACCGGTCACTGCCTGAGAAGGTCTTCGGCGACTCTCTTGGCCAATGCAGAGGCTAACATGAATATTTTTGAAGCGTCACGGAGGATGGAAGTCCTCGACGGTAGCAGAAGGATACATAGAAGAATCGGTGCATAAAAAAAATACAAGGTTCTAATCAAATGTGTCATGTGTCGGCGTCTTTCAGCAACTGTACCGATATTGGAGCGTCTGGTTCCAATGAACCAACGAATTATACAATGACTTCAAATTTGAATAAACCTTTAGCGTGTTCCTTTCAATATCAATGTTAAATTTTAACTCGGCTTGTAATAATAATAATTAAATAGAATACTTCCTCAACTATGAACGTGGGTTATGCTCCATTACTCAATAGTGAGTTATGGATTATAACACAATAGTGTGTTATTTGATAGTTTACTTGTCTAAGATGACATCAATAATGACAGTCATAACTGTCATGTGTTGGATAAAAGTTATTTACATCTAGACCAGGCAATAGAGCAGATAAAGGGTCATTCTGTGACAAAAATCGTGGAAGAAAACCGCGAGTGGGGGTTACTTCGGGTGGTCCGTGGATGTTTAGCTCAAGTTTTCTGACAAACTAGCTCTAGCTCCTCAGCCTTCCACTGTTCTGTCATACGTCGAACAGTTAGACTAGCTACATACAAAATGGGAGCCTCATGAATTTCCTTGCAAAATTACCTCTTTTACTTTTTTGTAACTCAGAAAAGTTTTTCAGATATCCGCAGCCAAAAGTCGCTATTTAACGAAAATAGTAATTTACGTAACAAGTCCGGAAAATACTGTCTTTTTGGGCGAGTAGACAAAATTCTAGGACGAGCATTAGCGAAAAGGAAGTCTGCGAAAAAACTGTTTTTGGACGTGTTGCGTACACTATTTTTTCGGCAACGTGTAGAATAACAAATCAATTAGACACATTTCTTTATTGCGATAAATGCGACCAAAACACTCCAAACTTTCAAAAATCAAAATGGCAACTTATTTCGAGTTGATATTTCGTTGCTATGTTAATGATCAATTGTATTTATCATATAGTCAATGATAACAACGTAATAGGTGTCAGTTGTAAGTTGTAGTCCGGAAAGTACGTACTTTCCGGACTAGACCGGGAAATGTTACTTTCTCAAAGGAAAAGCGTCTGGGAAGTAAGTACTTCCCGGACGGTTGCCGAAAAAAGCATTTCCACGTCAAGTTTTTCGACAAACTTTTCCTTCTAGTGCCTCAGCACTTTGGATCATGACGCATTTTGGAGAAAATTTGATGCTCTTCAACTTCATCCTGTATGGTTATTACAGAAAAGTGTAAATCTGAGCAACTAGAAGGGGATTTTGGTCGAAAAAGTGAAAACAAAATTTATATTAGGTTTGGAAAAAAGTAATTTGGTATTTTGCACTTTTTTTACTCAAACAAGTATACCTCGTTCGTTATTGGTCTCATCACATCATACAATACGCCATTGTAAAGGTGTGGTTGTATACTTCAAATGCTTCTTTTACAGTTTTGCGCTCGATCGGTTCAATCGCGAACAATCGTGAGTTGAGTATGGAGGTTTTAAAGAAAGAAATTCGCCATATTTTACATTTTTACTATCTGAAAGGGAAAAACGCGTCGAATTTGACCAAAAAAGTTTGCCATGTATACGAGGCCGATACTCTTTCGGTTTTTGTAGCAAAACAGTGGTTCGAGCGGTTCCGTGCTGGTGTAGTGGAAGTGAAAGGTGCACCACGCACTGGCAGGACTGTCGTCGAAAATGTGGATAAAATCTTTGCAAATATCGAGATCGACCGTCATGTAAGTCGTCGTAGCATCGCTCAGGAGCTGAACATCTATCATAAAACCGTTTTGAACCATTTGCAGAAGACTGGATTGAAAAAAAGCACGATTTTTGGGAGCTACATGAGCTGACGCAAAAAAAAACATCATAGACCGAATTTCCATCTGCGAATCACTGCTGAATCGCAATAAAATCAACGTATTTCTGAAGCGGATGGTGACTGGTGATGAAAAATGGGTTACTTATAACAATGTCGAGGGATAGAGATCGTGGTCGAATTCCAACGAAGTGGCCCAGACCGTGGCCAATGCAATGGAAATGCAATGATATGTCCAACACCGCAATAGAATCAAATAAGAAATTTCGCGATCAGAATAATCACTTATATACAATCACTTTGGAGTTGAAGAAGGGGGAACTGATTGAAAACGAAAGAACGATCGCTTAAACTGATCTATGTGATTTAACTTACATAAATCACTTCGCACAGTACGAAAGAACATTTTTTTATTGATGCCCTATTTTTCCTATTTCAAGAACGCCTCAGAGTGTTTGAATCGAACTCTCGAACACGCGCGTTTTTCAAAGTCAACATGGCAACAGCAACGGACTTGAAAAACGTGAAGTCTAAATGACAATTTTCCGATTATAGATCTGACAGGAGTACCTTGTTACGCCAAATAAAATTTTACTGATTGCAAAACCTTTATCAAACATTATTTAACAATTCCAATTTTATAAGTGGAAATGGAAAGTGCAGTCGGTATTGTTTGAAATATTGATATGTCGATTTTTCAAATAGGCGAAAATGGTGTTTAAATGAATACTGTTGACATTCTCACAACTCAGTGAGGTTCAACTTCCATCAATGGTACTAACAATAATGTTTTGAACATTCTTCTTATTGCTATAATGCTCTCTTCAACGTAACCAGTCGCCACAGATGACGATTTCCACCTACTTGTCTTTGGATTGCCTGCCAAAAATGTCTCATAGAAACTGATAGAAAATGGTCTAAGAGAACTTATGAGATCCAAATTGGATAGTGAAACCATAAATCCTTATAGAACCGTATACGATATTCATAAGTATTTAATGGAGATTACAGATACATATTGCTTCAGTTTCTAATGCCATTCCCTAACGTGATTGCTATCCGTTTCTATCAGCGATTCCTGGGATGAATGCTTTATGTTTCTATAAGGACAAGCAGTTTGAAAATAAATGAGAAAATGTATGAGATCCAAATTGGATAGTGAAATCGCAAATCCGTATAGAACCGTTTGCGATATTCATAAGTATTTAATGGAGATTACAGATACATATTGCTTCAGTTTCTAATGGCATTCCCTAACGTGATTTCTATCCGTTTCTATCAGCGATCCCTGGGATGGATGCTTTATGTTTCTATAAGGAAATGCAGTTTGGAAATGAATGAGATTGTATGAGATTCCATACCTAGTAGTTACTTATAAGGGTCTATGGTTTTCAATTGTGGTTCTCACATATAACACCTATCTGTTCCTGATGGAAATTCCCAGAATGATTGCTATATGGTTTGTATGTGTTTAAACACATACAAATGAAATATGAAGAATATAAAAAATAAGTACGTTCTACATAAAAATTCACCAAAACTAATCAGTGATTTTTATCAAAATGAAACAGTTTTAAGAGTTTGATATATCTATTACTCAGAAACAAAAGGATCTTGAAAAGTTTAAACTGTAAAATTTAAGTTCAAAATCCCTACAGTGTCTTTTAATTGCTGCTATCTGATTCGTACAATAATATAATAATACTTCAGCTATTTCCCTCTCTTTTGGATTGCTGCATCCTTCCTCTGATATTTGGTCCTCCGACGCTTGACTACTTGACTTTGTTCCTAAGAAAATATATTATTAAGTCAGATCGAATATATTCAAAAATAAAATTTTCTATTTAATGTCAGACTCAAAAAAGTTGTGTCAGCATTCACCACTTCGTTCCCCTCAAAAAATGATCGAATATAAAGAGTAGCATCCAAATAATTGAACACTGTCATCAAACTCAAATAGTGCTCCAGAATATTGAGTCATCGTTTACAGATAATGTTCTTTCGGCAAATATAAAGCCTTGCCCCTATAGACTTTCTACTCCACGCTAAGAAGCAAAAACAACATAAATAATACAGTGTTATACGAAACTATTAAGATTTGTAAATAAAGTTCTTTTTCTATACTTGTATTTTAGTATTTATTGTTATAGTCGTAGATAAAGTATAGTATTCAACTTGAGGTATCTTGAAGAATTACAGCAATCGCCTTCGGCTCGAGCTGCACTCTTCATATGCATGAGTTATGACCTACATTACCGCTCGTTAAATAATATACTCTATTACCTGAAAAACTAGCGGAAATATAAGCTGAATCTATGAAGACCCAGCCTCACGTCCCGTTATTGTTAGGCACAAAATATCCTGACAAATTCCAGACATTTTAATAGCACAAGACTGAAGAAATACTCAGAATTCAGAACTAATCGATAAGCATTCAAAATTAATAGAATAATTCCCGAATTTGATAGTTTAATAAAATCAGCAAACCATAGTCTCTATAAGTTCATATACCAGCCTGAATTCAGCAACCCAAAATATTACTGAATAGTCTATTACCAACTCAAATTCGATTTTCCACCGCCTCCCGAGATGTCAATAATTTTTGAACGGAGTATACGTGATTCGGTAGTATAAACACTGCAACATGAAACATAAGAGTCGATGCATGTTTCAGCGTAAGTGGGCCGCTTAAGGCGAAACTCCAGACTTCACGTCAGTGGTTTAGGTGACCAATTTTTTTTTTCAATAATTCGCTAGAATTTTCTACGATATCTATGGTGTTGGTAATGAGATCTGGACAAAATTCCGCACGTAGTTTGAATACATGAGAATGACATGTCATTGTGACATGTCAAGAATGCAGTTCTCAATTTTTCGAAAATGTATTAATATAAATAACATATAACGCATTCCCCTTGTCCAGGGATACGGATGAAGACCACAACGGCGGTGAAGGCGGAGAAGAAGTTCTTCGGTACGGTGGATTCGGCGGAAGTGGCAACCCCGGTTTCTAGGGTTAGTATAGAACCAAGAGGGGAGGATTAATCTCCATAGCCGTGCAAGGCAACTAATCTAGAGGAAAAAACCTCGAACAAACATTCTGGTCCTCCAGGTTGGGGGTTGAGACGTCAGGCTAGTTCCCTGTCACTCATAAAACCCTAACTTACTAAAAAGCCTAACAATTGCCTCGGAAAGGATGGATTACATGGTCAACGACAAAAGCTACGAAAAAGGATTTTGAATATTGGTACTTGGAACGTCCAAGGAATTAAAGGAAAAATGGAAGAAATAACACAAGAGCTCCTCCGCTTAGGTATGGAAGTGGTGGCATTAACGGAAACGAAGAAGAAGGGTACTGGCACAGAAATCTTTAACAACTATGTTCATATATTTACTGGAGTTCCTAAACATGAAAGAGCAAAAAGAGGTGTCTCCATCATGATACACAAAAAACATAAGAATAAAATAACGGATTTCGAGACAGTCAACGAGAATATTATCAAGGTCAACATGACCATGAATCAAAATCCCATCACGATAATTGGACTATACGCAGTATCAGATGATGAACCACAAACAAAAAAAGATGAGTTTTTTGAACAGGTCAGCGATGAGATCATGAAAATAGGACAAACAAGAGAGATACTCATACTTGGTGATCTAAATAAATAAATAAATCTTTATTCATCCCATAGGACATTTTACAATGTATAGGACAAGTCAAAAATTACAGAAGAAAATGAGAAATCACAGAAATCATCAAAGATAATCAGAAAAATATTCATCTACACTATAATAACATCTTTCGTACAGCAATGCCTTTACTGCTCTACAAAAACAATTTTTGCCTAAAATTTTTATATTATCTGGTAGTTTATTGAATAACTTGATACCTATATACATCGGAGATGTTTCAAATTTGCTGGTGTTATGCTTTGGTATGGACAACAAACTGTCATTCCTTGTATTGTAGTTATGGAAGCTAGAGAGCTTAACATACAGTCTCGCATTATCCTTAGTGTAGAGAAGACATTTATAAATGTAAATACATGGAGCAGTCAAAATTTTGTGGTTACGAAAAATTGGTTTACAAGATGTTCGCGAGCTCAGTCCAAAAATCATACGTAAAATACGTTTTTGTGCAATGAATAATCTACTGAAGTCAACTGAGTTGCCCCAGACCTCGATGTTATATGACAGATGAGAATAAACTAGTCCATAATAGACATTCATTAGTGCATCGGATGGAAGTGAGCTCTTCAGTCGGCTTATAGCGTAAAAGGAAGATGAAAGTTTTTTACTAATGTAAGCAATATGCTCGCACCATCTCAAATTGCTGTCAACAATCACACCCAAAAATTTGGTCGAACTTTTAGTGAAAATAACATCCTTTCCAGTGTTGAGAGTTAAAGGAGAGGATTTTCGCAGTTCAAACTTGATAACTTCGGTTTTTTTGACGTTTAGTATTAGTCTGTTTGCCTGACACCATAATCTGAAGCTTTTTAACAGCAATTCACACAGCTCAATTAGATCGTTTAGATTTCTTGCTCTCAGAACAAAAGAAGTATCGTCTACAAAAATTATTATTTTAGCCACCTTTATATGGTCCGGTAAGTCATTTATGAATAATATGAAAAGTAATGGTCCCAGTACCGAACCTTGTGGGACACCGAGTTCACATTCAAATTCAGAAGAGCATGTTTTCCCCACCCTTACATTCAACTTACGATGTGTCATGAAACTGACCATCCACCTCAAGAAAGTACCACGAAATCCAAGATTATATAGTTTACTTTCGAGGAAACTAGGATCAATAGTATCAAAGGCTCGTGAAAGGTCAAAAAATAGACCAACAACAACATAACCTTCGTCTAAAGATGACTGGACGAACTGGAGAAAATCAATGACAGCTGTCCTAGTTGAGCGTCCCGGTCTGAAGCCATGTTGACTCTCAGCAATTATATCGAATTTGACTAAATATGACATCATTCGGTTAAGTATTATTCTTTCCATGACTTTAGAAAATACACTAACTATGGAAATTGGGCGATAGTTCGCTAGATCATTGGTCCCCTCTTTTTTGTGTATTGGAATTACAGTTGCAAGCTTGAAGCAACTAGGAAAAACACCATTTGAAACAGATTCATTAACGAGGTGCGCGAAATGTTCAGAAATATCGTCGGCTATTAATTTCAATATTTTGACAGAAACCAAATCATGACCGGTAGACTTTTTATTCTTCAATTGATTTATTGCACCAATGACTTCAATTCTATCCACGGGATGGAAGTAAAGTAGTAGAATAGGACAAAGAATTAATGATGCCATAGTAGGTCCTTTCGGAGAATTGACTACAAACGACAATGGTGAGAGACTGATCGAGTTATGTCAACAGCATGAATTAAGAATAACAAACGGCTATTTCAAACATAAAGATATCCATACATACACATGGCAGCACCATACACGAAATCTGAGATCGGTAATCGATTATGTGATAACAAAACAAAATACGGTGTTCAGAATAAATGACGTGAGAGCATATCGAGGAATAACGTGCGGTTCGGACCATTACCTCGTTCGAGCGAAGCAGTCATTGCCATTCAGGTCCCAAAAATTCTCAGATAACAGTAAGGAGGAAAGCATACAAACATGTGAACAATATAATGTCAACAGTCTGACCAATGAAAGTACTAGGATATTATACCAGAATAGATTGAATGATAAACTTTTTCAAACAGTACACCAACAACCGGTAGAAGAGGTTTATAGAAACATAGTACATAGTATAAAAAATGCTGCCAAGGAAGCAGTAGGGATCAAAACGAAACAAGTGAGTAAGAACTTATGGTGGAACGAGGAAATCGAAGAACTAGTGTGTCAGAAGAAGAAATTATATCAAAGATGGTTAAACACTCAAAACCAAGAAGACAGGGATCAGTATCTGGAGATAAAGAGAACAACAAGGAGAATGAGGAATACAGCAGAGCGAGAGATGTGGGACCAGAAATGTAGAGAAGTTGAAACATATTTGGGTGGCCAAAAATCATCAGAATCGTGGAAATTCATAAAAAGCTTAAGATCAGACGCAAAAAATAAGGCAAATATCCAAATTGTACCAACTGAAAAATGGATGGACTACTATAAAGGGTTGCTAACTGAAGATAGAGAACAATATTTGTTGAATTCTCCAATAGATGTCCAGGTGGAGGGTGACGAGATAACAGTCACCGTTGATCAACTGAAGAATGCTGTCCAAAAACTGAAAAATGGTCGCGCTGCAGGTCCGGAAGGAATTCCGGCGGAATTAATCAAATGTGGATCAGAACACCTATTCGAACTGCTTACATGGTGTATCAACCAATACCTTGGTGGAGAGCCAGTCCCTGAAGAATGGAAGGAAGCCTATATCTCGTCTATCCATAAGAAGGGAAACAAACTTGACTGTTCAAACTATAGGGGGATATCTGTAACCAGTACTCTGAGCCGTTTGTATGGAAGACTTGTCCGAGACATGATAGAACAAGAATATAGGAGTAACGAAGAAGAAGAACAGTCGGGATTCCGAGCTGGAAGGACATGTACTGATAACATATTCTGTCTAAAACAAATCATAGAGAAACGAACAGCAGTTAATCAAGAAACTCACCTAATGTTCATAGACCTCAAGAAAGCCTACGATACTATCCCAGTGAAAAAATTGTGGAGTGTTCTACAGCAGACAAATATTAGCCATACCCTCATTAGAGCTCTCAAAAACCTATATGAGGGAACCACATCAAGAATAAAGGTCGGTAGCAAATTATCAGAGAAGTTCTTGGTAGATAAGGGTTTACGCCAAGGATGCTGTATATCGCCCACATTGTTCAAGATCTATGTAGCGCGAGCTTTATTCCAATGGAAGGGGAAATGCAGCAGAATGGGCATCGATATCGGAGAAACCTACTTGTACACCCTACAATTTGCTGATGACCAAGTTGTCATAGCCAACGATAAAGACGACTTACAATATATGGCGAGAAAACTACAAGAAGAATATAAGAACTGGGGACTGGAACTAAACACACAGAAAACGAAATATCTCCCTATAGGAGCAGAGCAATCTAACATCCAATTAGACGGACAAGAAGTTGCATGTTGCAGCGTATACACCTATCTACAGAATTACAAAAGAGGATAACACAGGCCAGAAGAACTATTGGATGTCTGAATGGCATACTCTGGAGTAGCGATATCGGAAAAAAACGAAAACATAATATTTACGAAGCATTCATTAAAAGTAGCTTGACTTACGGAGCAGAAACGTGGAGAATTACCCAACACAACCGAAGAAAACTCGAGGCCACAGAGATGGATGTATTTCGAAGATCACTGGGTATATCAAGAAGGGATAGAATAAGAAACGAAGAGGTGAGACAACGAATGGGAATAGATGGCTCGATAATGACCGATATAGAGCGAAAACAGTTAATGTGGTACGGACATGTTCAGAGGATGGAAGAAACACGACTGCCCAAAATGGCTATGAAGTGGATACCAACAAATCGCAGAAAGAGGGGGAGACCGAAGAAAACTTGGAAGGAGGAAGTAACGAAAGCCATGAATGCCAGAGATTTGAGGGAAGATCAATGGAAAAACCGGAAAGAATGGAAGCTAGGCATCGGACAACGAAGAAAAACGTTTTAAAACCGATATATATATATAGTTTGAATACATTATTCTTCATATATGTAAGAAATTTCATTCCAATCCAATCAGTAGTTTGGAAATTATTTAACCCCTAGTCTTATTTTTCTCATTGATAAACGTGACCGCGACATTCGAGATCCATACTATCCTGAAAATTTTCAAGTTCCCAGGCCTTTCCGTTCGAAAGTTATAATTTTCTATGGTTCTGGTCATGCGATCTGGATAAAATTTCATGTAGCTTGAACACGTCATTCTCCATTTGAGTGCAAAATTTCATTTCGATAGAATCAGTAGTTTCGAAGTAGAGAACAAAAATTCGAACAGCCATATTTACGGAACCCCTGGTCGAATTTTGCCCAGTAACGAACTTAACTGCGGCATTCGAGATTCGAACCTACTCTGAAATTTTCAAGTTTCTAGGTCGAGTCATCGTACTTACAGCCCGCAGACCAGAATTTTTCGACGGATTCGTCATCAGTGAGTCGAACCTTGTCGATTGAAACTATTCTCGGCTCAAAATCCTAAAAATACTGACATCGTGACTAAATAATATAGCCCTCGTGTAAGTAGAACGATCGCTCAAAAAATAAAAAACCTGAACTGCTAAAATCTCAAAGATTCCAAAGATTTATTATTGCAAAAAAACAAACCAGAATGAAAACAGTTTCTTGTGGAAACATGTAAAACATAAGAGTAACTAAAAACACTTTATTCAATACTTTATCACATTCAATAGGTATTTCTGTGGTGAAATTTATTCATCTTATTCAATAATTTATTATTTGCAATTTGTTTCAATCTCACATTTTTTGTCTTCTATATATTCAATACTGTTTTGTTCATTTTCATTCAAATTATGATGCCCATTTTTTGGAGTGAGAGGTCGGATAGTATCATCTTGACCATCAGCAGTTCTGCAAGTATTTATTATTACATCATTGAATTGATCTGCTTGATCTACATATATATGATGTCCTGCATTTTCTATGATCTGAAGAAAAATAAATAAGTTATTATTATTAATATTTTAAAACTCTTCTTTACATGAAAATAAAACAAAGAAGAGAGAAGGGAAGTAACTAATGTTGGCTATTATGAAATATATATATATATATATATATATCCGGGTTCATAGCGTTGGCCGCCTTCCGGTTCCTTGTTTCCATCTTCGTCGATCCAACCAGTCTCCTGGTCTCAAATCCCTCTCTGACATGGCTTTTTCAATGCCCTGCAACCAAGTTGTTTTCGATCTGCCTCTTTTTAGCCCCTCAGAAGGTATCCAGTTAAGCAGTTGTTTGGGAATACGTTCGTCTGGCATCCTCTGTATATGTCCGTACCAGATAAGTTGAGCCTTCTTTATATCGTCTATTATTGTTGTCTCCACGCCCATCATTTCTCTAATTCGTTCGTTTCTGATTTTTTGTATTCTCGAGACTCCTGCCGATCTCCGCCAGAAATCCATTTCTAGTGCTAGAAGACGACTCTGCTGAACTTTGCTCAACTGCCAAACCTCACATCCATACAATACCACACTCCTCAATGTTGCGTTGTAAATATCTTTTTTGTGTTGTTTAGATATTTCGTTAGACCACAGTACTGAATTCAATGATCCGATAATTTTCTTTCCTTTATTAATACGTTGTTGGATTTCTCTTTCTGTTCTACCACTATTGCTTATGAGTGTTCCAAGGTATACATACTCTTCACAAGATTTGATGTTCAATCCACTTTCTAACATCAAGTCATTTTTCTCTCCTCCAATACACATATATTGGGTCTTTGATGTGTTAACAGATAATCCCCATTTTTCATACTCCTTAATGAGTTTTCGGGCCATGAATTCTATATCGTCTTCATCTTGGGCAAGTATGACCTGGTCATCTGCATAATGTAGTGTGTATAGGGTATACCCGGCGACAGGAACACCCATATCTTTGCATGATCTTCGCCAGTCTTGAAGCACTCGGTCTAGGTATATTTTAAAGAGTGTTGGGGACAAACTATCGCCCTGTCGCAATCCTTTTGTCACAGGGAAGTCACCAGATATTTCATTCCCCACTTTGATTTTGGATCTTGAGTTCTTATATAATTTCTGTATGGCTTTAATTAATGTGCTGTTTATAGATGTTTGCTCTGCCACATTCCAGAGCTTAGTTATTGGCACACTCTCGTATGCTTTAGTCAGATCCACGAATACCAAATGCACCTCTCGTCCACGGGCTACTTTTTGTTCGTTGAGCTGTGTCAAAGCATAGACGTGATCCATGCAAGAGCGCCCCGCCCTGAATCCAGCCTGCTCCTCAAGTTCATGTGGGCCATATTCTTCTTCGACAAGGGTTTTCAGTATCTTTCCATACAGTCGGTTCATTGTGCCCATGACCGATATACACCTGTAGTTGTTGCAGTTATCTTTTGGCCCTTTTTTGTGTATTGGTGTGATCCATGCTTCTTTCCAGCTTTCGGAGATATCTTCACCATATATATATCTCTCGAATAGATTCGCCATCATGCTAATCAGTTTAGGTGTTCCATTTTTTAGGAGCTCTGCTGGAATTCCCTCTGGGCCGCTAGCTTTTTTATTTTTCATTGCTTTGACCATCTTCGTTAGGATTTCTTCAGTCACACACACATATGTTCCTTCTACTTGATATTTTCTAGGTGAAGGTGTCTTAAATTCATCTCTGTCCTCATTTAGTTCTTTTTGAAAGTGATCTCTCCATTTATTGATGTTAACCAGTTGAAGATTACCCTTATTAGCCGTATTGTTTTTGAGCGTTTTTATGAGTTTCCAGGCCTCAGATGATTTCGTTCCTCCAATATAAGTGTCCAACTCTTTGCATCTTCTTCCCCAAGTGATATTTTTATTATCAGCGATCATTCGCTTGAAGTTGCTTCGTTTTTGCCTGTATTCCTATTGTGCTATTATGAAAACCTTCGGAAATGGAGAAGTTGGCAATTGTATCTCAAAAAGTGTTTAATAAACAAGGTTTCAATATAACATAACTCAATATCGATTAATATACTTACGAAAAGCACTGCCGTGAAGTCAGGAGCTTTTGAGCGCTCGTACATCCACCTTATAGGCAGATTCGCCTTTTCCAGTTTCAGAAATCAATTGAAGGAATTTTCAACAGCTGTCAAAAAAATTCTCAAACTTAGGCGAAACGCCAGACTTCATGTCATTGCTTCAGCTAACCAATTTTTTTTCGATAATTCGCTAGAATTTTCTACGATATCTATGGTCTTGGTGATGCGATCTGGACAGAATTTCGCACGTTGTTTGAATAAATTATTCTTCAGCTAGGTGTAAATCATTCCAATCCAATCAGTAGTTTCGAAACTATCAGGAAAAAAATATTTTGAACGGCTATATTTACGGAACCCCTAATTTAATTTTGCTCATTGATGAACGTGACCGCGATATTCGCGATCCAAACCCACCCTGAAAATTTCAAGTTCCTAGGCCTTTCCGTTCAAAAGTTACAATTTTCTATGGTTTCTATGGTTCTGGTCATGAGATCTGGGCAAAATATTGTTTTAATATATCATTCTCGATTAAAATACAAAATTTCATCTCGATCGAATCCGTTACAAAAAAAAACAAAATTCCAAACGACCGTATTTACGGAACCCCTAGTATAATTCTGCTCATTGATGAAGGGGAACGCGACATTTCAGATCCACACCTATCCTGAAAATTTCAAGTCTCTAGGCCTTTTCGTTCGAAGGTTATGATTTTCTATGGTTTCTATGGTTCTGGTCATGTGATCTACAGAAATGTAGCTTGAATATATCATTCTTCATTAGTATATAAAATTTCGTCACGATGGAATCTGTAGTTTTGAAATTATCAAGAAAACTAAATTTCAAACGACCATATTTACGGAACCCCTAGTATAATTTTGCTCATAGATGAACGTGATCACCACATTCGAGATCCACACCTTTCCTGAAAATTTCAAGTCCCTAGGCGTTTCCGTTCAAAAGTTACAATTTTCTATGGTTTCTATTGTTCTGGTCATTCGATCTGGACAAAATTTCACATGTAGCTTGAACACCTCATTTTTCATTTGAGAGCAAAATTTCATCTCGATCAAATCTGTAGTTTTCAAGTAATCAGGAGAACAAAACTTTGAACGGCCATATTTACGGAACCCTGTATAGTATAGATCTCATTCGGAGAAAACTACAACAAGATGAGGACGAAGCAGTACGCTAAAAGTAGTCAAGTTGAATGATTTTCAGAGTCATCATTTCAAAATGATAAATCTGCTATATAGGCCTGTTATCAATTTTCAAATAAGCTTCAAATTGATATTTCTGGATTTCTTCATCACCCAGTATATTTTTTCACGATAATGCAAATGATTGAATGCCGGACATTTTTATAGAAATAACCTTGAGACCATTTACTAGTCTAGCAGACACGCAAATGCAGTCACAACTGATATTTTTTTAAAATAATGAATGAATTTCTAATAGACGTTGAAAATACAAGTCGAAAAAATGAAGCCTGTGGTAGAAATTATTCAGGTAATATTCGGTACAGCACCACTTCATCATAGGTATCTTTAATCATAGGCTGTACGAAATTGAATGGTAAATGGGTAGCGTTTCGAACGGATATTTTTCGAAGTTCTCCGATGTAACTATTGGCTGAAAAATTTGAGCTTGTAGAACTAAAGAAACACTTTCAACATTAGTTTGATTAAGATGTGCTGCGTAGGTTTATTTAAGATATGTGGTTTGTGCATAATACACTATTACTACTATTAGGGAACCCTTCTCAGTGCGTAGTCCTTCACTTACTTGGCCACTTTTTGAGCGCTTGTTCTACTTACACGAGGGCTATATCAAGATCGCATTTCCAAGACCATAGATACCGTAGAAAATTCTAGCGAATTATCGAAATAAAATTGGTAATTTTTTTTTTTTTTTTAAAGGTAAAAATCCTGTTTACGGACCTTTCCATAGCTGTTTGACGCTGTGTGCAGACTCTTCCCCCGAGTTCACGGGGGACGTACTCATTAAAAACTCCTCTATACAAGAATACAAGAAGTGAGAACGGTTTAATTTCCTGCAACCGAATTCAGCTCTTATGGGCGCAGGTTGCCAAGGGGTAATTTGCCCTCGCGAACACCCTACCCGACACCGACTCTGAGACTAGGAACATCGTGTTCCCTCACGACAACCAGGTCAGGTTTACGAACGCCCTCTGATGTTCGTGGGCGCGGTTCGTTGTGCACCTCGAGCCCCTTATTTTTGAAGAAGCCAGAGAGTGTCTTGCACAAGGCATCGTGTCTCATGATCCTTCCGCCATGAGTGCGGAAGCAACACTGGATTATGTGTGCCGCTGACGTGAAGTCTGGAGTTTCGCCTTAAGCGGCCTACTTACTCTGATACATGCTGCTATGCATTATGTTTCGACTCCTATGTTTCATTTTGGAGTGTGTACTACCCTATCACGTATACTCCGTTCAAGAATTATTGACATCTCGGGAGGTTGTGGGAAATTGAAACCAAGTTGGTAATAGATAATTCAGTAATATTTTGGGTTGCTGAATTCTGGTTGGTATAGGAAAAACCCTAACTCAAAGAGAGGAACCAGGGGTTCCTTAAATATGATCGTTTGAAATTACGGATTCGATCGAGACGAGATTCTGTATTTTGGGGAATGATATACTTTTGCAAGCTACATTTTTTTCAGATCGCATAACCAATCCATTTTAAATCCCAATGAATTATCGAATGAAGAATCCTCATATTTCTGTAACAGCTGATTCTGAATAATTGACAATGAGCTGCTGTCATTTTCTCGACAGCTGTCGAAAATTCCTTCAATTGGTTCCTAAAACTGGAAAATGCGAATCTACCTACAAGTTGTATGAACGAGCGCTCAAAAACTCCTGACTTCACGGCAGTGCTTTTTATAATTTTTTCTAATATAGGATGTGAAATTTCTAGGTCATTCAATTATGTGTAATATTAATAAATATATCCGGCATACTTCAATGCTGAAAATGAAACATTACCTGGATATCTACAAAACAGCCGGATCTCAATTCTCTTATTTTTGGAGCCATCTTTCCTTGTTGATCCATCCAGGAGTGGGATCCATTCATGTAAGTAATAGGAATTTCTTTTTTCAATTTTGTTATCCTATGAATCATTGGGTTTCGTGCCCAACCAAATCCATGTATCATATGATGAAAAGCTGTTTCACCTCTGAAAAAATTTGAATTTTACAGTAGGTATGAATTTTTAATTTGAAAGTTCAAGGAATGGACTTATATCTTCTCGTAGCCAACAAAACATAACATATACATAATTTATGGCTTATAAGCAATCAATGATCAGCAGAAAAATCGAATTTTAACGTTTCTATATATCTGCATGTCGATCTATTTCTTTAACCTTGAAACTCCAGATGATAGCTGACACAACAGTTGCCAAATTTAATGAAAAAATTGCTTTTGCACCCTTGTTTCTGTGTACCAAACCAGCTCGTGTTCATTGTCAGTATGAAAAATACTGTCATTTAATTTTTATAAACTTCATCGAATTATATTGAATATATATATATATATCAGAGCATCTCATTCACATCATAAAACAGAAGATCTCCGATAATACTGTGGAGAGAAGACTATCAAGAGGCCAAATTAAACGTAAGGAGTGGATAACTGAGGGTTTGCTCAGATCTGTGTATAAAAGAAAAAATTTACTACAACATAAGGATGACCCGAATAATGAGTTGAAAAAACGCACTTTCGTTCAATATAGAAACTTATTGAACAGCATAATAAAAACGGCAAAGGGAGAATATTATTCAAATCTAATAGCGTCAAATAGGGACAACACAAAGCAACTATGGAATGTCATGAAACGTTTTGAAGAACCGAGAAGGAGACAGCAAATGCCGCGAATATGAAAGCCACTGATGGACAGCAGATAGCTGATGATATTTCGACGGCCAACGCGTTCAACGATTATTTCGTTAACGTAGGAGATACACTTGCATCCAGAATCATCCAACCGTCCACTTCGCCACCGAGGAAGGATCCGCTCACGAACTCTTTCGGCCTATTTGATGTTACTGAAGACGAAACAATGAATATAATAAGAACATTAAAATCGAACAAAACACCTGGTATAGATCAGATAGAAAGTTCAACATTGAAAGCTGTTGCTGAAGAGCCGAGGACCGATAACACATCTCATCAACTGCATATTTCGTACTGGGCACTGAAAAAAACCATTGTTATTCCTATACATATAATTACATAATGCCAACCCTGTATACCTTAGATGAATCGCTTATCTGCATTGCATTGAATATTGAATATAATCCTGTATTGTTATGATTACGCATCATTTTGGACACGCCACGTGTGTGGGTGTATGTTTGTCTCATTTCCAGTTGCAGATAAGATAATGTTATAAATACCCTTGAAGACGAACTGGTCGTCAATAATAATTAAGTGCACGTCTTACTAGCTGATGTTATATTAGGTTCGTCCGTTGTAAATAAATAGTTTTTGTTTTAAAAAACTCGGCTTTCAATTTCAAAAACGTAATTATATATAAGAAAGGTGAAAAAGATGACATGGGTAACTATAGACCGATCTCTATCATAAGCTTGATTGTGAAAATTGTAGAGAAGGCAATAAAGACCAGGTTGACCAACTATTTAAACAAATTTAATATTCTACGGAAAGGCAGTTCGGATTCCGGGATGGTTTATCAACTAATGACGCAATGACCATCCTACTGGAGAAAGTCTATGGATCTATCGATCTACATTGTGTGTGTTTCTCGATTTGGCAAAAGCTTTCGATACAGTTAGTCACTCAAAACTGGTGGAACTATTGGAGGAGGTTGGAATACGGGGTAATGAGCAAGCATTGCTAAGAGAATATCTCAGGGATCGCCTGCAAGTGGTACGAATTGGCAAAGCAAAGAGTGAAGAAAAAACACTCAAATTTGGTGTACCCCAAGGAACCGTTTTGGGGCCAATATTGTTCTCAATTTATATAAACGATTTATTGAAATCAGATAACTCAGGTACTATAATAGGTTTTGCTGATGGTACGGTAATTATATATGCAGATACTTGGGAAAATCTGAAAACAAAGGCAGAAGTAGACCTCGTTAATATACTCAACTGGTTTCGACACAGATTACTGACAGTTAATTTAGAGAAAACTTTTTTTGTTCCATTCACCAGCTATAAACAGAATCTGCCTGAATATAAAAGAATTGAAATCAGAAATAATGATAATACTGTTGAAATACAGTCGAAGGGTTTTCACAATAGACATGCATTTAAGATGGAACATCCACGTCGTAACTAAAACACTGAGACCATTGTAGTGCAAATTTCGACATTTGAGAAATATATTGGACATGAAATATTTGAAGATCCTGTATTTTGCCTTTGTGGAGTCGAGACTACAGTATGCCAGTCCATCTGAGAAAACTGGAGGTCGTTCAGAAGAAAAGTTTGAAAATTATGTACAGAAGGAAAGAAACATATCCATCAGATGTTTTGTTCAGTGAAACACAGATCTTAGATGTAAGGCAACTGTACATGTACAATGCACTATCTATTTCTATTCAAGAATAAAACTTTAATGAGAAGGGTGGATCATCGATATAAGACGAAAACTGCTACGAACCTATTCTTACACATTCAGGATGTAAAAAAGTCTATTGGACAGCGTTCTCCATTGTACCAGACGAGGAAGATGTATAACTCTTTACCGGAGGTTTTCAAGGAGGAAATATTGAGGGTGAATTCTGTAGGGTTGATGAAGATCAAGTTAAAAGCCTACCTCAGATCTATTAACCGTAGGATTGTTCATCGTTTGGTCGTACCTTCACTTATGTGATAGTGTGGGTCTGAGTGGTTGGTAGCGGGGTTTCATCGGGTAAATGATTTACGGTTTTTTGTTTTCTTTGTGTTTTTGAGCGCTCGTACTACATACACGAGGGCTACATAATTTCGTCACGATGTCTGTATTTTTAGAATTTTGAGCCGAAAATGGTCTCAAACGACAATGTTCGACTCCCTGATGACGAATCCGTTGGAAAATTCGAGTCTGTCCGTCCGTCCGTATACACGATAACTTTCGAACGGAATGTCCTAGGAACTTGAAATTTTCAGGGCAGGTTCGAATCTCGAATGCCGCGGTTGAGTTCGTTATTGGGCAAAATTCGCCCAGGGGTTCCGTAAATATGGCCGCTCGAAATTTTGTTTTCCTGATTACTTCGAAACTACAGATTTGATCGAGGTGAAATTTTGCACTAATATGAAGAATTACGTGTTCAAGCTACATGCAAAATTTTGTCCAGCTCGCATGACCAGAATCATAGAAACCATAGAAAATTATAACTTTGTAATGGAAAGGCCTAGGGACTTGAAATTTTCAGGATAGGTGTGGATCTCGAATGTTGCGATCACGTTCATCAAAGAGCAAAATTAGACTAGGGGTTCCGTGAATATGGTCGTTTGAAATTCTGTTTTCTTGATAATTTCAAAACTATGGATTTGATCGTGACGAAATTTTGTATTTAAATCGAGAATGATATATTCGAGCTACATTTTTTCCAGATCACATGATCAGGACCATAGAAACCATAGAAAATTATAACTTTCGAACGGAAAGGCCTAGGGACTCGAAATTTTCAGGACAGGTTCGGATCGCGAATTTCGCGCTCACGTTAATTAATGAGCAAAATTAGACTAGGGGTTCCGTGAGTATGGCCGTTTGAAATTCGGTTTTCTTGATAATTTCAAAACTATGGATTCGATCCTGACGAAATTTTGTATTTGAATTGAGAATGATATATCCGAGCTACATTTTTTCCAGATCGTATGATCAGAACCATAGAAAATCATAACTTTCGAACGAAATGGCCTAGGGACTTGAAATTTTCAGGACAGGTTCGGATCGCGAATTTCGCGATCACTTTCATCAATGGGCCAAATTAGACTAGGAGTTCCGTAAATATTGCCGTTCAAAATATATTTTTTCTGATAATTTCGAAAATACGTATTGGATTGAAATGAAATTTCGCACATATATGAAGAATAATGTATAATTTTGTCCAGATCGCATTACCAAGACCATAGATACCGTAGAAAATTCTAGCGAATTATCGAAAAAGAAAATGGTCACCAAAGCACTGACGTGAAGTCTGGATTTTCGCGTTGGTTTGAAATTTTCTTTGACAGCTGTTTCCAATTGGTTTCTAAAACTGGAGAATGCGAATCGACCTACAAGGTGCCTGTACGAGCGCTCAAAAGCTCCTGCCTTCACGGCAGTGCTTTCCGTAATTTTTTTATTTGTGGTTGGTATATCGGTATCTAGAATGGGGGGAGGCACCATTTCTCGAGCATGTGGAAAGTTGACAACTGACCCCATGCACAACCTAACGGTTTCTATGGGGGTTATTGTTTGTTCTCCATATGTATCAGTTGACAATTGTAATCGTATTTAATATTATGTATCGTATGATGAATAAATTATTATTATTATATAAAAATTACGAAAAGCACTTCCGTGAAGTTAGGAGCTTTTGAGCGCTCGTTCATCCACCATGTAGGTAGATTCGCATTTTCCAGTTTTAGAAACAAATTCAAAAATTTTTTGACAGCTCTCAAAAAATGTTTACTACGGCGAAAACCTCAGACTTCAGGTCAGTGCTTCAGCTGAACAATTTTTTCATCGATAATTCACTAGATTTCTCTATGATATCTGTGGTCTTGGTAATGCGATCTGGACAAAATTTCGCACGTAGTTTGAATACATTATTCTTCACCTATGCGCAAAATTTCATTCGAATCCAATCAGTAGTTTCGAAATTATCAGGAAAAAAATATTTTGAACGGCCATATTTACGGAACCCCTAGTCTAATTTCGCTCATTGATGAACGTGACCGCGACATTCCCTACCCTGAAAATTTCAAGTCCCTAGGCCTTTCCGTTTGAAAGTTATGATTTTCTATGGTTTCTATGGTTCTGGTCATGCGATCTGGAAAAATGTAGCTTGAATATATCATTCTCCATTATTATAAAAAATTTCGTCACGCTCGAATCTGTAATTTTGAAATTATCAAGAACACTGAATTTCAAACGACCATACTTACGGAACCCCTAGTATAATTTTGCTCATAGATGAACGTCATCACGACATTTGAGATCCACACCTATCCTGAAAATTTCAAGTCCCTAGTTGTTTCCGTTCAAAAGTTACAATTTTCTATGGTTTCTAACCATAGAACAAAATTTTGAACGGCCATATTTACGGAACCCCTGGTGGAATTCTGCCCATTAACGAACTTAACCGCTGCATTTGGAAACTGAACCTACACTGAAAATTTCAAGTCTCTAGGTTGATCCGTTCGAGAGTTATCGTGCTTACGGACGGACGGACAGACACAAATTTTCCGACGGATTCGTCATCAGTGAGTTGAACATTGTCGTTTGAGACCATTTTCGGCTCAAAATTCGAAAAATACAGACATCGTGACGAAATGATGTAGCCCTCGTGTAAGTAGTACGAGCGCTCAAAAACACTCAATTTTCTTTGCACATGGAACAGCTAAAAATCTGAATTCCCACTCAACTCATTTTATCCAAGTCTCTATATGTACACCCAAAATTTCAGCAGGGTATGTTGAATAGTTTCCAAGATAAATTTTTTTTTTAAATCTTCCATTGATGCGATTTTCACGAAATTCCAAATGAACCTTTGTGTCATATTACCACTAACGAAAAAGTTTCAATTCGATCAGATCGGTATTTATCGAATTATCGAGATGACTGAATCAGCCTTAACATTTGGCAGATTACGCCCTTTAACGAACTCAACAGGCGCAATCAGACCTCGAACTTAACCTGAACATTTTCAAAACTCTAGGATATTCACGATGGGTCCCACAGAATTAAATTGACCTTTGATTCTACATCTGCCAGTTTATCCTAATCGTTCGGCTGAATGATAACGCTCGTTATATATACATATATGCAAATGGGAGCAATATATTGTTTTGTGTTTATCAGAATTGGAGGCGGTATTATTTTAAAGGGGTTTTCTGCATGTTACTCCCGAAAACACAAAAAAAGTAAGGAAAATTTGAAGATCCCATCCAAAAATATCAACCATCTGAAGTACTGCATTTATATTATTACCTACGTTGGATTTTGTGCATTGCAATGGTATATATAGTTGGGAATAATACTTTTATCTTCAAAAATATCATCAAATTTGTTTATTATATCGCCCCTCATTTTCTGAATCAACCATGGTCCTAAAGAAAAAAAAATTATTGGTGTTTGTAACGTAGATGTTTCAAAAAATTTTCTCACCAAACGGTCCCAAAGCTCTAACAGATGCTAAAGGATTCAGATTTGTGAATGGATAAAGCACAATTCCAAGAATCCTGAATGATAATGGAGGATTTCTAGGAGGTGCTTGAGATTTATCTGCAAATCCCCAAGGATCAGCTAATATCAAATGTTTTACTCTTTCTGGATATGAAATAGCATAAGATGTAGCCAAATAGCCTCCCATGCTATGGCCCAAAAGGATGAATTGTTCCAATTTCATCTCTTTCCTCCAAGCTTCGATGGAATCAACCATTTGGCGTTCAGCTTCAATACTGTCAATACTGAATTCAGGTCTAGAAGAACGGCCAAAACCTATTGTTAATTCAATCATTATTTTTCGAAATAATAACTTTCTCATTGATAAATATTGAATCAAATTCATTGCCTACTATGTAGATAATGAAAAACATGAATTGTATGGAAGTGATTACATACATGGGTGATAAATGGGATTTTATTACTAACCGAGTAGATCCATAGCATGCACTGGTCTATCTCTTGATATGGAATCTAAATTTCTAACCCAAAAACCAATTCCTGCAGCAAATCCATGAAGAAGAACTAGTGGAGTATTTTTCGAATCTGTATTCAAAGAAATGGTCCATATATTCTCATCAGAACCAGTCATCCATTTGATTTTAACGAAACGTGTGATATATTTAGATTTTAAAACTGTAACAATAGATCCTACTATTAGGAATGTACTAAAACTTGTGAAGCTTACTCACCAGAGAGAATTTTTTGTTCTACACTCAAAAGTTTACTCTCCGAAAATTGATTCCATGACCAGTAGGTTGTCATTTTATTGTAAATTTATTTAACGGTCCAAAACTGCCAGAGGAAACTCTTTAGGATGACTTGAGCTTTCGAGATGAATAAAGGAATAATCTACAATTAGATATTTGACCTTGCCACTCATTTATATGAAAATTAAACTTGTTCAAACAATATCTACTATAGATAAAGCCTTTCTTGAAAAGTATATTAGTGAAAGTTGAATGTTATGTGAAATTTTTCCTTGAATCGATACCAGATAATTTTGACAAAATCATATTTCAAAACTCAAATCCTTCCAAATTTTCATTAAGTGTAAATCACGATCTCTTCGAATCTGACAGATTAGATTCATCAACCGTAATTCGCAATATCTTGTCTACTCTCGAGATGATTATTGGAACTAAGGATCTTTCGAACTAGAGTTTGGGGAAAAAATTCGGAATATCTAACAAATTAATTTATGATTTTCTAAATAAATGCACGGTTCTCAATTTCTTCATTTTTTGCTTTTTGATGAATAACCATTACCATTATAATAGTTGGACGAGTGATGAGTCACTGTGGTCATTATGAGCTGAATGTAAATACCTATTCAAGTAATTCCACATTTATCATTTTGAACTTGTAGTTTACATGATTGGATTCCATGTCGAAAAATTGAAAAGCACCGTCGCGAAGTCGGGAGCTTTTGAGCACTCGTTCATCCACCTTGTAGGTAGATTCTCATTTTAATATTTTAAAAACCAATTGAAGAAATTTTTGACAGCAATCAAAAAATGACAACAGCTATTTGTCAATTATGCCGAATCAGCTGTTACAGAAATATAAGGATTTGTTATTCGATAATTCCTTGGAATAAAATGGTCCTGGTTATGTGACCTGGAAAAAATGTAGCTTGAATATATCATTATCCATCAAAATACAAAATTTCGTCACGATCGAATCCGTGGTTTTGAAATTATCAAGAAAATTGAAATTCAAACGACCATATTTACGGAACCCCTTGTCGAATTTTGCCCATTGACGAATTCAACCGCGGCATTCGAGATTCGAACCTACCCTGATAAGATCGTTCCGTTCGAGGGTTATCGTGTATACGGACGAACAGACTTGAATTTTTCGACGGATTAGTCATCAGTGAGTCGAACCTTGTCGAGTGAGGCAATTTCCGGCTCAAAATTCGAAAAATACAGACATCGTGACGTAATGATAATAATATAGCCCTCTCGTAAGTAGAACGAGCGCTCAAAAACTATCAGACAAAAATTGCACCAGCATTACAATTTCAAAGTCTGATATTTGAATCGTAAATAGGTATGCATCAATGAAAGATCAAGATATTTCACAAATTAACGATGAGATATATCATACAGATTAATCCCTATCAACGAATGAACTGAATTGTGTTTTGTATCTAGAAAATCTAGATGAATTGCGATATTACCTTGGTTGAAATGACTTATCTAACATGTATTTAGCGTGTGGGCATGATTATTTTTGTAATTCGAATTTGGCAGGGATATTTGAATGGTTAATGAACTTGTTATGGATTCAAGCAACGAAGGGAATGTTTTAGCAGAATCGGGGTAAGCAATACATTGATTTGCGTCTTATTATATTCTTCAATGGTAACCATTGGAAGGAATGCTTTTTATTGAAAGACAATAATTAATGTTTTTGTTTGAAAAGCTCAACCAATTTTTCAACACATTTTAAATAAACATAATTTTAGAAATCAAATGAGAAAGTGTTCACTATAAACCGATTTCTCAAGGAATATGTATTTAGGTATAGGTACCTATAATAGTATATTTATTTCATAAGGAGGAAAAGTGTCAATTTTTATGGCGAGCTTGTGTAACTGAGGGCGAGCCATGAAAAGTCACTTCTCCTCCGAATTAAAAATGTTATTTTTTTCGAACGTTTTGAAATTCATAAAAATCTGGAGATCCACCATTAGATTAGATTTATATTTACGATATATATAATTGAGTGATCAATGGAAAATGTGCCTAGTTACGGTTGTCATGCAAAATTAATTTTTACTGTTATTTACATTTTTCGACATAGCAACACTTTTTCCCCCGGCGGAGGGGAAGTAGAACTTTTCGATGATCAGTCAAAATATGATGTTGTTTTCGTACGTTTGGAAAAAATAGTATATCATTTCATAAGGATGAGAAGTGTCACTTGGCGGGCTTGTGTTTACCCGCCGAACGCAGTGAGGCGAGTAATTGAAGGCAAGCTATGAAGAGTCACTTTTCCTCCGAATGAAATATGTTATTTTTATTCAAACGTTATGAAATTCATTAACGAACTTAACCGCTGCATTTGGAAACTGAACCTACACTGAAAATTTCAAGTCTCTAGGTTGATCCGTTCGAGAGTTATCGTGCTTACGGACGGACGGACAGACACAAATTTTCCGACGGATTCGTCATCAGTGAGTGGAACATTGTCGTTTGAGACCATTTTCGGCTCAAAATTCGAAAAATACAGACATCGTGACGAAATGATGTAGCCCTCGTGTAAGTAGTACGAGCGCTCAAAAACACTCAATTTTCTTTGCACATGGAACAGCTAAAAATCTGAATTCCCACTCAACTCATTTTATCCAAGTCTCTATATGTACACCCAAAATTTCAGCAGGGTATGTTGAATAGTTTCCAAGATAAATTTTTTTTTAAATCTTCCATTGATGCGATTTTCACGAAATTCCAAATGAACCTTTGTGTCATATTACCACTAACGAAAAAGTTGGTACCTTGGTTGAAATGACTTATCTAACATGTATTTAGCGTGTGGGCATGATTATTTTTGTAATTCGAATTTGGCAGGGATATTTGAATGGTTAATGAACTTGTTATGGATTCAAGCTATGAAGAGTCACTTTTCCTCCGAATGAAATATGTTATTTTTATTCAAACGTTATGAAATTCATCAAAATCTGGAGATTCACCATTATATAAGATTTATATTACGATCGTTGTAATTGAGTATTCAATTGAAAATTTGCCTAGTTACGGTTGTCATGAAAAATTCGACAGTTAATTACACTTTTCCCTACGGCGTACGGAAATGTAGTTCATCGTTGATATAGCAACACTTTTCTCTCCGACGGAGTGGAAGTAGAACTTTTCGATTACCCTGTCCCCTGTCAGTCAAAATATGACGTTGTTTTTGTACGTTTGAGAAAATAGTAATTTACGCAACAAGTCCAGAAAATACTGTTGTTTTTTGGAAAGGTAGACAAATTGTCTGCGAGTCCAAAAAAACTGTTTTTGGACGTGTTGTGTACAATATTTTTTCGGCAACCGTGTAGAATAACAAACCGATGAGACAAATTTCTTTGTAGAACAAAATTTCGAACTTCCAAAGATCCAAATGTCAACTATGTTTTTCATAATTTCATGTCAAATAGGTGTCTGTCGTTATTTCCATAACAACGATGTGATTATTTCCGGCCTAGTCCGGGAAGTGAGTACTTCCCGGACGCTTGCCGAAAAAATATATTTTTGTACGACCGGTGCACTTGCTCTCGATCCTACCCACTTTCTCGCACGCTTTTCATTTTTGAATGATGTGCCAGTTTACCACACTAGTGCGGGAAAATAAATAATTTCTTCGATGTTGGGATACCACTTCGTGTGTTTTGATTTGAAGTATTGTTGAAAGTTTGTAGGTATACAAAATGGTATAAAAACAAATACATATATACATACAAGAAGAGTCGGCCACGCGTTGCTGTGGCTAAGGTATACGACTAATTATACATATTGTACTGAAGTATTCAAACCAGTAGAATTATTATTATTTTATTATTTAATGAGAATAAGAGAAGAGGCAAAAGCCTATACATCTCAGATACAAAAAAGTAAAATAAAACATATTGCCAGTGTGCGACGTACAACAGTTCAAAACAACAGAGAATGAGAAAATGAGAAGACCAAAACAAAATATATAAGTACAATGAACAGTCATAATCACGATACAGTTAAGTGCCGATCAAGGCGATTTTTGAAAGCGTTCATTGACGGGGCGCATACAACCTCACTAGGCAGAGCGTTCCATGCGCGGAATACACGATTAGTCAGAAAATGTTCTCGGATGGTACACTTGAAATTCTCGCGGTAGAGCTTCAGATGATGGCCACGGCGGCCCGCCCGATCCAGCACAAACAGTCCACCCATGTCACAACCGAAAAGCCCGTGGAGGGCTCGATATGTCACGATGAGGTCACCTCGCGCACGACGGTCCGAAAAAGATGGTAAACCAAACAAACCGAGCCTCTCCTCGTACGCCGGACGCATGATACCGAATGGAATCCTGGTGGCCCTTCGCTGGACCGACTCCAGGGTGTCACGATCTCGAACCAGCACAGGCGCCCAGACAGGACCAGCATACTCCAGGATGGGTCGAATATAAGTCGTGTAGAGTAATTTGCAGGTCTTCACTGAGCAACGAGGAAATGATCGCCTGATGAGGTAGATGAGTTTATTAGCTCTACTCGCTACACCATTAATATGTTGAGACCAACTTAGGTCGTTGGAAACCACAACGCCAAGATCATTATGGGAGCTGGTAACGCGCACCAATTGCCCATCGATGAAGTAGTCGTGTCCGGGGTTTTCCCTACCCAAGTGCATAATAGCACATTTTTCAATATTCAATGGCAAGAGCCACCAGTTGGACCATTCGAACACGCGATCCAAATCCTGCTGCAGGTTAACACCTGAAGGGACATCAGCGAAGATCTTGATATCATCAGCGTACGAAGAGTGACGGCAGACCAAGCCTGTTGGCAAATCAGACACATAGGCCAGGAATAGGATTGGGCCGAGGACAGATCCCTGAGGCACGCCACTATCAACTGCAAAACTCCGGGAAATAACGTCAGCCACCCTCACCTGGAACTGGCGATCTTGTAGAAAAGACTCAATCCACCGAAGGAGTCCACCCCTGACACCAAAATGTTCGAGCTTGTGGAGGAGTCTTCTGTGCGGTACACGATCGAATGCACGTGAAAAATCCAAATATGCAACATCTATCGGAATGTTTCGATCAACTGATTTAGTCCACTCGTCGAGACACTTCAGCAGGGCGGTTATGACTGACCTTTTCGGAAGAAAACCATGCTGATCGACCGAAATGATGTTGTTATGCTCAAAAAACGATAGAAGCCTCGAACTGACCAATCTCTCAGCAACCTTGCCAACAATCGAAAGCAGGCTTATAGGCCTATAATTTGAAGCCTCAAGCTTGTCCCCTTTCTTATACACTGGGGTTACTTTGGCACGTTTCCATACTGAAGGCAGCTTCATAGAGTCAAAAGATATATTAAGTAGTCTGGTAATAGGATCAGTCAGAGACTCAGCACAGTTTTTTAGGATGCTACCAGGAATGTAAATTATGATTATTATTAACCCTAACCGAACCTAACTCTACCGTAACCCTAACCCAATCCTTGATTTTACAAAGGTTATAACCCAGTTCTCGAACATTTCCCAATTTCTTCAGTTTTGGATAAGAACCAGAAACTTGGCATCACTCCTCGCACGCTATCGCTCTCGTAGAGTGATCGGATGTAGTGGGGACGCGAGGAGCTGCCGTCGATTTCAAGCCTACGTTGCCGCGTAGATAATTATCACTGTTTCTCACATACAATAAACAAATAATTTGCAATACAAATATATTGCAACTATAAAAAATATAAACTATCCTAGCTATTATTTAAGTTGAATCAAACTGCACACAGTGTGCAAAATTTGATTGAAATCGGTTCAGTATTGGGGAAGTTCATCCCGGACAAACATCGTGACACGTAATCTTTATGTATAAAACTTACGTGCCACGTTGTTTGTTCGGGATGAACTTCCCTAATACTGAACCGATTTCAATCAAATTTTTGCACACTGTGTGCAGTTTGATTAGTTTATATATATATAGATGTTGCAGGCAATGTGATTAAATAGTAATTGACAGGTGCTAGAACTCATAGAAAGAGATCATTTCGCCAGAATTGATCATATAAAATATTCAATTTGAGAAAAATGCAAAAAATCTTGGGCATCAATATCTATCTGTTGATGAATCACAATAGGTTCCTTAGATTTAGGGTTTCGTGCACCGAAGGGCTCGGTTTTCGTTGTTTTGCGCACGCTTTCGAAGCGCGAATGTCATATTTCGTGCACTGGATGAGTTCAGATAGCTAAATCGAAAGCTACATATGCATTCCCTCATAATGTGAATGAAGTGCTCGACTTCCTTCGCGATCTTATTTTCTCGGCACTAGAATTTATTGCAAATTTGTTTATTTCCTTTCAGGGGATTTTTCCTGAACGGTATAATTCTTAGTGTTGAAACTAAGTAGAAGAAAAATTAATGATTGAAAAGGAAGGTCCTATGAAAAAATTTGGAAGTTCACAAAATCACCGATAAAATTGATTAAAATTGTTTACAGAAATTTTTTTCAAAGTTCAATGTTTTCAAGTGACCCCAAAGGAAGAAATCACAGGGATTGAGATCCAGATGTTGTTAAATGTTGGTTATATGAGGTAAACTGACCTCAGACAGCTGGTAATAAACACAAATTTAGATCTCTATACGTACTGTCAGATCCGGGCTGGGAATTTCTCAGATTTTCGATTAACTTTGATTTTGAAATACTCGGCCCTGGTTAATATCTTATACGAGCGATTTTTGGTATATTTATTGCCTGATTTTGATGAGTTCTATTGCTTGTCAAAAAAAAAGCCTCACCTTTGAAAACACCCACCCATTATACAATGGGTGGGCATTAAGACTAAATGAAGTCAATAATATGATCAATTATTTTCTTCATCTAGATAATAGGGACCTTTACACTTACGCTCCAGTCGCGCGCGAAAATCGCGAGTGATTTTCGCGCGCGACTGGAGCGTATAAAAAATTGCCTTCAAACTACGCCGTCGCGCGCGAATTTGGTCGAGCCGTTCAAGTCGCGCGCGACTGGAGCGTGTGAAAAATTGCGTTCACACTACGCAGTCGCGCGCGAATTTGGTCGAGCCGTTCCAGTCGCGCGCGACTGGAGCGTTAGTGTAAAGGTCCCTATTATTCATAAAGGAATGGCTTGGTATAGTTGGTTAAAGTGATAATCACTGTCCCACATCGGTTCAATTGCCTATCTGCTCTCTTTCGCTATCCACGAACGCGTGGTTCTCGCAATAGTGTGTCAACGTGAAACAGACTGGTTTTATTTCGTTCAAGAGACAGAAAAAGGATGAGTAAAGTGCGTCTTGTGGAATTGAAAGTGGCAGAGTTGAAACAGGAACTGGAAGAAAGGAAACTGGAAACAACTGGTAAAAAGGCAGTTCTTCAAAAAAGACTTACAGAAAGTCTTACACAAGAAGGTGAGGACCCCGAAACATTTTTATTTGAAGTTCTCGGAGTTGATTTGAGTTCAATACTGAATAAACTCGAGGAAAATTCAAGAACACTTGAAGAAAATTCTAGAAGCTTGAGAGAAGATCTGAAAGAAAATTCTAGAAGTTTGAAAGAAGATCTGGAAGAAAAGTTCCAAGAGACCACCAAATCTTTGAAAACTCTGGAAGAAAATTAAAGAACTCTTGAAGAAAATTCAAAAAATCTGGAAGAGAAGTTACAAGAGACTACTCAAACCTTGAAAGAAGACCTGCAGGAAACTGCGGAAAAGAAGTTTCTAGAAATCTGGAGAAGCTCCAAGAAAATTCTAGAAATTTGAAAGATAAGTTATGTGGTGTTCTAAAAGAAAGAATAGAGACAGAGATGGATAACATTAGGGAGCAAATTAACACAGAGATGGACAACATTAAGGAGCAAACTACAACAGACATAGATAGATTTGAGGAAGAAATGAACAAAATGAAGAAAACCATCAGTAAGCTGGAAAAACGAGCTAATGTTGCGCAAACCACGGACATGGTAAACGATATTTCAATACTGAACCTGAAGAAAGATATGCCGGATTTCAAGGTTAATTCTGGAATTAAAAAGCTTTCCATGAAACCTCCCCAGTTTGACGGAAAAACCCCATGGGCAAATTACCGCCGTCAATTCGAAGCAGCGGTCAAAGCAAACGAATGGAATGCGGAAGAAAAAGCTGTAGCACTCACATTGGCATTACGAGGAGAAGCGACAGATATTCTGCAGACCCTCACCGCCCATGAACAGGAGGACTATGAACAGCTGATAAAACATCTAGAACTACGGTTTGGCCAGGCCCACTTTGAACACGTATACCATTCCCAATTGAAGAATCGTTACCAGAAATCAGTCGAGTCTTTACAAGAATTCGAAGCTGATATTGCACGCCTGGTGTGTCTTGCATATCCGGCCACGCCGGAGAACGTAATGGAGCGATTGGCGGTTCAAGCATTCTTGGATGGACTTCGTGACCAAGAAACTAGACAAGCGTTGACACTAGCCCGACCATCACATCTCGTAGACGCACTGGCAAAGTCATTGGAGTTTGAGGCAGCAAAGCAGTCCTGCAGAGGTCAAGGTAAAACCCGAATGGATGATGGAGTTTCACAGGAGCCTGCTGATCTGGAAGCTGCCATAAGGAAAGTGCTCGAGGAAGTGTTACCTGAGAAAAGACCGGTAAAATGCAGGAATTGTGGAAAAATAGGACATGCGCGTAGCAAATGCCCAGATGACGGCTCTCATCGCCAAAGTGCAGAAGAACAAGTAGCAACACTTTGTAGAACCAAGGCGGTAGATGACAACTGGAATGACAGCAAAATTCAGAAAGACCAAGAGAAAGATCCAGAACTTGGTTCAGTCATCAGCTGGAAGAAGTGCAATCGAAGACCATCATGGCAGGAAATTGCAGGTTACTCGCCAGCTGTTAAATCTTGCTGGTCCCAATGGAATTCTTTCACTCTGGACAATGGGGTACTGAAGCGTGTGTTGGAGTCCGAAAATGGTGGTGAAGACCGACGCCAGATAGTTGTACCCAGGATTCGAAGACAGTGCTTCGTGAAATCTATGACGGAGTCGCCGGAGGACATCTGGGGGTGAAGAAGACCTTGCAGAAAGTGAGGCAACGGTTCTACTGGGCTAGTTGTCGAGATGATGTTCAGGACTGGTGCAGAAAGTGCGCTGTATGTGCTGCTAGCAATGGACCTCGAATACGACCAAAGGCTCCCATGCGTCAGTACAATGTAGGCAGCCCATTCGAGAGGATCGCCATCGACATTGCCGGCCCGTTTCCCGAATCAGACCATGGAAATAAATACATCCTGATGGCAATGGATTATTTCAGTAAGTGGGCCGGAGCTTATGTCGATTCGGTATTCCATTGGAGCTACACTCTGACCAAGGCAGGAACTTCGAATCCAGAGTATTTCAAGAAATGTGTCAATTGCTGAACATCAACAAGACAAGGACCACGGCGCTTCATCCGCAGTCCGATGGAATGGTGGAGCGGATGAACAGAACAATCAACCGCTACTTGTCCAAGGTTGTCTCTGACCATCAAAGAGACTGGGAGCAGTATCTCCATTTGTTTCATTCAGTACATGAATCAACTGGCCAAACCCCTGCTAGAACGTAATGGGTCGAGAACTACGACTCCCATGTGACCTGCGGTTTAGGATACCAACGGGACAAGACACTGCCGGAGAGGACTATGTCAGCAACTTGAGACAGAAAATGGACGATATTATTATTATTATTATTATTACATATAAATGAAGGCTGAGGACTAAGTCCTATATAAGCCTAAAAACTAAAGAAATCAATAAGCCGACTGAGTGCATGCAGAGAAAAAAAACAACTAATACATGCATAGAAACAAATCAACCAAACAAACAACTGTCTATTTTGTTTTTAAAACTATTCACTGAGTCAGAATTCACTACATCACCAGGTAAGCCATTCCATGTCTCGAATATACGGTTGAACAAAAAATATTGTCTCTGTCTTGTGGCATCCACGAACGAGTCCGGTTAAACATCCAGAGCGCCAGCGAAAGAATGAAGCAGACGTACGACATCAAGGCCGAGGCTGGAGGGTTTCAGGATGGTGACCTGGTTTGGTTGCACAACCCCAAACGTAGTCGTGGACTATCGCCGAAGTTGCAGAACTCTTGGGAAGGTCCGTTTAAAATCATAAAAAGCATAAACGACCTTATCTACCGAATTCAGAAGCCACCACAAGGGAAACCAAGGGGCGTCCACTTCAATCGATTGGCCCCTTACGCTGGAAATCACGACCAAGTTCACACCCTCAAAACACCAGAGGATGAGATGACATACTAGAAGTTTATGTCCTTGTATTCAAACGGTCAGAAAGTGCTGCATGGTGTTACTAGAGAGGAGCCACGAGACCTTTTCAAGGTGCCTGATGATTACGCAATAGCACACTGCGTGGCAGAAGATCTACGAATGTCCAGGGGCATTGCTGTTGTGTTCTCCAAGTAATTTGGTCAACTACAAACGCTGCGAGAGCAACATCCAAAAAATTGGAAGGGTGCTGCAGTTGAAGAAGGGCGAAAGGAACATTTTCTACCTAGTTACCAAGAAGTACTCCCATGGTAAACCGTCTTATGAGGATGTCTGGAAAAGCCTCACCAAGCTAAGAGACACCATGGTAGACCAGAATCTGGCGAAGCTAGCAATTCCAAAATTGTCCTGTGGTCTCGATAGGCTGGACTGGAGAATCATAAGGAGTATGTTGAAGACAATATTCAAATCCAGCGGCGTAGAGATTTTGGTTTGCTGTAATCATCTTCCACGACCAAACATGAAGACCGTGGAGTGTCATTTCCATCGAACTTCGCGATGCAGATATGGAGAGTCGTGCAGGTATCGTCACACTCCGAGGATGACATTTCGGGACGAAATGTCTTTAAGAAGGGGGCAATCTAACGAACTTAAGCCGGACCTGTCGCGGCTCCCAGAGTTTCTCTTTGAGCCTAAAATGGTCTCAAACGACTATGTTCGACCCACTGACTAGTCTGTCCGTCCGTCCGGCCGTATACACGATAACTCTCTAACGTAATGTCCTAGAAAATTGAAATTTTCAGGGTAGGTTCGAATCTCGAATGCTGCGGTTCGTTTTCGGGCAATATTCGCCCAGGGGTTCCGTGAATATGGCCGCTCGAATTTTTGTTTTCCTGATTATTTCGAAACTACAGATTCGATCGAGGTTAAATTTTGTACTCAGATGAAGAATAACGTGTTCAAGATAAAATTCTGTTTTTTAATCGAGAATGATATATTAAAACAACATTTTGTTCAGCTCGCATGACCAGAACCATAGAAACCATAGAAAATTATAACTTTCGAACGGAAAGGCCTAGAGATTTGAAATTTTCAGGATAGGTGTAGATCTCGAATGTCGCGGTCACGTTCATCAATGAGCAAAATTAGACCATATGTTCCGTGAATATGGGCGTTTGAAATTCAGTTTTCTTGATAATTCCAAAACTATGTATTTGATCGTGACGAAAATTTGTATTTGAATTGATAATGATATATTCGAGCTAAATTTTTTCCAGTTCGCATGATCAGAACCATAGAAACCATATAAAATCATAACTTTCGAACGGAAAGGCCTAGGGACTTGAAATTTTCAGGATAGGTTCGGATCGCGAATTGTGCGGTCAAGTTCATCAATGAGCAAAGCTAGACTAGGGGTTCCGTAAATATAGCCGTTCAAACTATTTTTTTCCTGATAATTTCGAAACTACTTATTGGATTAGAATGCAATTTCGCACATAGATGAAGAATAATGTATTCAAACTACGTGGACAATTTTGTACAGATCGCATTATCAAGACAATAGATACCGTAGACAATTCTAGCGAATTATTGAAAACAAAATTGGCCACCTAAGCAATGGCGTGAATTCTGGATTTTCGCCTTATTTTGAATTTTTTTTGACAGCTGTCAAAATCTTTCCAATTGGTTTCTAAAACTGAATAATGCGAATCTACCTACAAGGTGCATGTACGAGCGCTCAAAAGCTCCTGCCTTCACGGCAGTGCTTTTCGTAATTTTTTTTCTGACGCCTTACACCTTGAGTGGCATACATGCCAAGGGATACGGGGGATTGTGGAAAAGTAAGAACTTTCTGATCGAACGTTGGTACAAACGATAAGTGAAAGACTTTTCAACGAAAATAAAGTGGTACTGTCAGGGTCCAGGGAAGGGTGGTTTCACCATATCCGGGAGTCGTCAGGTGAGTGACTATTCCTAGAATCCTATGTGTTATTGTTCTATATCCCAATTTTTCCTGAGTTGCCATTTGAACAAGAGCTTTTAATTCGGGATATGATTCGAGATGAACCTGTACCAGACATATTGTGTTTTAGTCCTTCATCACAACATTCCGAGCCTCACTTCAAAAAATTATAGAAAGGACTGACGTGTAGTCAGGAGCTTGTGAGCGCTCGTTCATCCAACTTCTATTGAACATTTTTTTGAAAGCTGTGAAAAAAAATGACAGCAGCTTTTTGTGAATTATGCAGAATTAGCTGTTACAGAAATATAAGGATTTTTTTTTTCGATAATTCGCTAGAATCTTCTACGGTTTCTATGATCTTGGTATGTGATCTGGACAAAATTTCGCACGTAGTTTAAACGAATTATTCATCATCTATGTGCGAGATTCCGATCGAATCAGTAGTTTAGAAATTATCAGGAAAAATATTCTGAACGGCCATATTCACGGAACCCCTAGTATAATTTTGCTCATTGATGAACGTTACTTTGACATTCGAGACCCAAACTTACCCTGAAAATTTCAAGTCTCTAGGTCTCTCCGTTTGAAAGTTAAAATTTTCTTCTAGGGTTATGCATAGGCATTCCTGCTGAACCCTCCAGTATAATCAATTGAAATTTGGAACGTGAAACACACATCCATGTAGGTGAATCGATTCATCATTGAAATGATCAAAAATCCAGGTCCGTATCAGAAAAATATGGGACTTTTTTTGCAAGCTGAGATTCAACGGAATATTGGGATTTGATTGAAATATTCGGAAAAAGCACAACATTTTCGATGGGGATCGGAAGATTTCAGTGTCACACACGACATTTGACTTATCCAAATTTTTGTCGGAAGATTTAATTCGATAGTGAAATTCCACCTACCTGAGATTGAATCTGAAAAATTGCCTGTTGGGAAGATGGAAAATTTGTATTTTTTTCGAGCGCTCGTACTACTTACACGAGGGCTATATCATTTCGTCACGAAAATGGTCTCAATCGATAGAGTTCGACTCACTGATGACGAATCCATCGGAAAATTTGAGTCTGTCCGTCCGGCCGTAAGCACGATAACTCTCGAACGGAACAATCTAGAGACTTGAAATTTTCAGTGTGGGTTCAGTTCCCGAATGCCTCGGTTAAGTTCGTTAATGGGCCAAATTCCACCAGGGGTTACTTGGAAGCTACAGATTTGATCGAGATGAAATTTTGCACTCAAATGGAGAATGAGGTGTTCAAGCTACATGTGTCCAGATCGCATGACCAGATCCATAGAAACCATAGAAAATTGTAACTTTTGAACGGAAACACCTAGGGACTTGAAATTTTCAGGATAGGTGTGGATCTCGAATGTCGTGATGACGTTTATTTATGAGCAAAATTTTACTAGGGGTTCCGTAAATGCAGTGGTTTGAAATTTTGTTTTCTCGATAATTTCGAAACTACGGATTCGATCGAGATGAAATTCTGTATTTTGATCGAGAATGATATATTAAAGCAACATTTTGTCCAGATCGCATGACCAGAACCATAGAAACCATAGGAAATCATAACTTCCGAAGGGAAAGGCCTAGGAACTTGAAATTTTCAGGGTAGGTTTGGATCGCAAACATCGCGGTCACGTCCATCAATGAGCGAAATTAGTCTAGGGGTTCCGTAAATATGGCCGTTCAAAAAATTTTTTTCCAGATAATTTCGAAACTACTGATTGGATTAGAATGACATTCTACACCTAGCTGAAGAATAATGTATTTAAACTACGTGCGAAATTTTGTCCAGATCGCATCACCAAGATCACCGTAGAAAATTCTAGCTAATTATCGAAAAAAAGTTGGTCAGCTGAAGCACTGACATGAATTCTGGAGTTTCGCCTAAGTTTGAGATTTTTTTTGACATCTGTCGAAAATTCCTTCAATTGATTTTCAAAACTGGAAAATGCGAATCTACCTACAAGGTGGATGTACGAGCGCTCAAAAGCTACTGACTTCACGGCAGTGCTCTTCGTAATTTTTTCATATTCTAATAAATAATTTCAAGAATGTTTCAGAAAAATATGGATTTTGAGTAAACAAGTGACGCATTTGAAAGAAATCATAAAATTAGCTCAAAAGTGCCACCGTTTTGCCGATGCATATTCTTACTCTTTTCAAATTATGTCTAATAGCCTTTTTGATCATTTCTGGATCATTACGGATCTTATTGCGGGTAACTTCGATACGTTGTAGGAGAATATCCTCACCTCCAATCTCAGACACATATAATTAAGAATTCAAATATCCCCAAACGAAATAATCGATAGGAATGAAATCTGGTGATCTAGGAGGCCATGCATGCGGTCCACCTCTGCCTAACGACATATTTGGAAAGTTCTTATCCAAAAAGTTCCTGACAATAACACTAAAACGAGGTGAAGCCCTATCATGCTGGGAATATTTGCAATATTTATGTCATAATATTGTTGTAGCCTACTTGAATGAAAACTAGTGGGATTCAACAAAAATTAATATATTGATATGTTGTTCGACTGTTCGTGTATGGTTTCTGTGACGATGAGCCATATTTCTGAGGAATGGAGTCTTCAATTTGAGGAATCTGTATCGATGGGCCAAATAAAATCCACATGCGGTCTTCTATACTCATTTGTTCATTTATTATCTCACTGTGGAGCATTTTGAATAAACTACTTAAAATCCATATTTTTCTGAAAAGTTCAGACTTTGAACGTACCCTGAAAATTTCAAAACTCTAGGCCTCTTTTTCGAGAGTTATCGTGTTTACGGCCGGACGGACAGAATTTAATTTGACTTTGAATCGTTCATCTGTGAGTCCAAATTCATCATTTGAGACAATTATTGGATCAAAATTCTAAAACTACAGATATTTGGGCAAAATAATAACGCTTCTTCATATAAACAAGTGCGCAAAAATTATTCATCATGTCTCTATAGTTTTGAACATTTTGAGGTATTTTTTCTAAGCGTAGTTAGTGGATTCCGTTCTGCTGAAGTCTTTGTTTCCGCATAGTTTTTTTTGTTAAACACCTTTCGAATATAACTGAAGCTTAACCCTTTGAAGTCAGGTGGTCCCGTTAGAATACCACAAATCTAAGAATTTTTCCTGCTTGCCTAGTATGCGCTGGTTGGAACCACATATGTTTATACGTTATTAGAAACCACTGTCGTCGCTAATATAATTTTAGTTTGTTCGAGGCGCCGTAAGTGTAACATAGTTTTGAATAGGTAGCAAGGTCAAGCGTTACCTGTGTAAACCAACCCTTCGACAACATTATTTTGCCCGCTTGTGATCTTTGCAAATTATTTTGAGGCGAGTTTTATGCTTGTTTAGTATCATAAATTATAATGTAAGGTCCCATTTGGATGAAAAATTTTGGGAGTGTATGATACAGCTAAGGAAACTTTGTGGTTCCAAATGGAACCACTAGGCATTTGAACGTTATTTATAATGGGTGATTTTTTAAGAGCTTGAGAACTTTTTTTTAAAAAAAAACGCATAAAATTTGCAAAATCTCATCGGTTCTTTATTTGAAACGTTAGATTGGTCCATGACATTTACTTTTTGAAGATAATTTCATTTAAATGTTGACCGCGGCTGCGTCTTAGGTGGTCCATTCGGAAAGTCCAATTTTGGGCAACTTTTTCGAGCATTTCGGCCGGAATAGCCCGAATTTCTTCGGAAATGTTGTCTTCCAAAGCTGGAATAGTTACTGGCTTATTTCTGTAGACTTTAGACTTGACGTAGCCCCACAAAAAATAGTCTAAAGGCGTCAAATCGCATGATCTTGGTGGCCAACTTACCGGTCCATTTCTTGAGATGAATTGTTCTCCGAAGTTTTCCCTCAAAATGGCCATAGAATCGCGAGCTGTGTGGCATGTAGCGCCATCTTGTTGAAACCACATGTCAACCAAGTTCAGTTCTTCCATTTTTGGCAACAAAAAGTTTGTTAGCATCGAACGATAGCGATCGCCATTCACCGTAACGTTGCGTCCAACATCATCTTTGAAAAAATACGGTCCAATGATTCCACCAGCGTACAAACCACACCAAACAGTGCATTTTTCGGGATGCATGGGCAGTTCTTGAACGGCTTCTGGTTGCTCTTCACTCCAAATGCGGCAATTTTGCTTATTTACGTAGCCATTCAACCAGAAATGAGCCTCATCGCTGAACAAAATTTGTCGATAAAAAAGCGGATTTTCTGCCAACTTTTCTAGGGCCCATTCACTGAAAATTCGACGTTGTGGCAGATCGTTCGGCTTCAGTTCTTGAAATGTCAAAGCATACTGAGCAAATACTAATGCATGAAAATCCTAACCTCAAAAAAATCTGAGCAAATACTAATGCATGAAAATCCTAACTTCAAAAAAATCACCCGTTATATCCTATTGATTTTTTTCAGTTTCAATTATGAGCCTGAATAAAGTAACTTCAGAAAAGATCTATGATTTCTTTGTACGAACTTCCTTCAGATATTCATCCGTGGATGATCTGGAGGAATTCGATATTGTTGATCTGGAGGAACAAGGCAATAATGATTTTATGGAAAATATTGACCCCTTAGAGAACTTGTTGAGAATAAACCTACAAGCAATAGTATAAATTATGTTCTGCCTATTCATGGTACAAAAGTCAGATGCGCACATTTTAGTTCACGTTCGGTTCCCCACCGAAAAAGGTGGCACTACTCCATTTCTAATGTCGGGCTTTGTTTGACCAAAAAGTCTAACTTTTTCCTTAAATTTCATCGAAAATATCAATTTTTTTTCAATTGGATTTTTTCAAGTTTTGTGCCCAATTGCCTTGTGGTCCTTATATGGAACCACATTTTTTCGTTGAATTTTGCGAAAACAAAGCAATCAAAATTTTTTTGTACAGTTTTTGTGTGTTTTTCATACCATAAGCAACAATTAAATTGAAACAATAAAGTGTATTTGAAGAAAAAAATAATGTCGGCATCAAAGGGTTAAGGGGTATTCATCTTGAAGTTTTTCCATGTGGAAGTTGAAATCATTCGACTACCTACCTCTATTTCATAAACTGACTTGAATAGTTCCTCACTTCATTTTTTGGCAGCAGGAGGAGCAGAGAAATGTTTGGGAGTCAGAATGGGCACAGGGTTGCCCATAGACTAATAATAAATAAAATTATTATTAGTCTATGGGGGTGCCGTTCTCATGAAGGGAGGAGGAGTCCATATATTCAATTAACTCAATGCTCAATCAAACTGATGGCGTGGAAGTATGGAATTCCCTGTGCTTGAGTGTATAGCCAGGTTTCATCCCTATTCCCCCTTATCCCTCATGAGACGTTAAATGTTAAAACTCTTTTACAAAAGGAGGATGGTGGTGCCATGTTCTTTGGTTAACGAGTAGGTAGAGATATTTCGTGAAATCTATATAGAGTAAACACGGTGATGTGGAAAATTAAACCTTTGTATCAGCCTACGCATATTTTGCAACTAATGAGCCGTATTCATAAAAAAAGGTTATGCTTAGACTTGCAAAAAATTACGAAAAGCACTGCCGTGAGGGCAGGAGCTTTTGAGCGCTCGTACATGCACCTTGTAGGTAGATTCGCATTTTCCAGTTTTAGAAACCAATTGAAGGAATTTTTGACAGCTGTCAAAAAAATTCTGAAACTTAGGCGAAACTCCAGACTTCATGTCAGTGCTTCAGCTGATCAATTTTTTTTCGATAATTCGCTAGAATTTTCTACGGTATCTATGGTCTTGGTGATGCGGTCTGGACAACATTTTGCACGTACTTTGAATACATTATTCCTCAGCTAGATGCATAGTTTCATTCCAACCCGATCAGTAGTTCCGAAACTATCTGGAAAAAAATATTTTGAACGGCCATATTTACGGAACCCCTAGTCTTATTTTGCTTATTGATGAACGTGACCGCGATATTCGCGATCCAAACCCACCCTGAAAATTTCAAGTTCCTAGGCCTTTCCGTTCAAAAGTTACAATTTTCTATGGTTTCTATGGTTCTGGTCATGCGATCTGGACAAAATATTGCTTCAATATATCATTCTCGATTAAAATACAAAATTTCATCTAGATCGAATCCGAAGTTTCGAATTTATCGAGAAAACAAAATTTCAAACGACCGTATTTACGGAACCCCTTGTATAATGTAGCTCATAGATGAACGTGATCACGACATTCGAGATCCACACCTATCCTGAAAATTTCAAGTCCCTAGGCATTTCCGTTCAAAAGTTACAATTTTCTATGGTTTCTATGGTTCTGGTCATGCGATCTGGACAAAATTTCGCATGTAGCTAAAACACCCTCATTTTCCATCTGAGTGCAAAATTTCATCTCGATCAAATCTGTAGTTTTCAAGTAATCAGGGAAACAAAACTTTGAACAACCATATTTACGGAACCCCTGGTGGAATTTGGCCCATTAACGAACTTAACCGAGGCATTCGGGATCTGAACCTACACTGAAAATTTCAAGTCTCTAGGTTGATCCGTTCGAGAGTTATCGTGCTTACGGCCGGACGGACGGCCGGACGGACAGACTCGAATTTTCCGACGGATTCGTCATCAGTGAGTCGAACATAGTCGATTGAGACCATTTTCGGCTCAAAATTCGAAAATACAGACATCGTGACGAAATGATATAGCCCTCGTGTAAGTTGTACGAGCGCTCAAAAAGGTTATGCTTAGACTTGCAAAAAATGAAGGAAATTCTTTAGCTCGCATTCATAATATTCCGAGTAACTCCTTATACTTATTGAGTAGAAGCATATCCTCCACAAAAAAGTATTTGGTTATTCATAAGGATCTCCTACTCTAAAAAATTACGAAAAGCACTGCCGTGAAGTCAGGAGCTTTTGAGCGCTCGTACATCCACCTTGTTGGTTGATTCGCATTTTCCAGTTTTAGAAATCAATTGAAGAAAATTTCGACAGCTGTCAAAAAAATTCTCAAACTTAGGCGAAACTCCAGACTTCATGTCATTGCTTCAGCTGACCAATTTTTTTTCGATAATTCGCTAAAATTTTCTACATTATCTAAGGTCTCGGTGATGCGATCTGGACAAAATTCGGCACGTACTTTGAATACATTATTCTTCATCTACGTGCGAAATTTCATTCCAATCCAATGAGTAGTTTCGAAATTATCAGGAAAAAAATATTTTAAACGGCCATATTTACGGAACCTCAAGTTCTCATCCATGAACGTGACTGCGACATTCGCGTTCCAAATCTACCCTGAAAATTTCAAGTTCCTAGGCCTTTCCCTTCAGAAGTTATAATTTTCTATGGTTTCTATGGTTCTGGTTATGTGATCTGGACAAAATGTTGCTTTGATATATCATTCTCGATTAAAAATACAAAATTTATCTCGATCGAATCCGTAGTTTCGAAATTATCGAGAAAACTAAATTTCAAACGACCGTATTTACGGAACCCTTAGTATAATTCTGCTCATAGATAAACGTGAACGCGACATTTCAGATCCACACCTATCATGAAAATTTCAAGTCTCTAGGCCTTTCCGTTCGAAAGTTATGATTTTCTATGGTTTCTATGGTTCTGGTTATGCGATCTAGAGAAATGTAGCTTGAATATATCATTCTCCATTAGTATACAAAATTTCGTCACGATCGAATCTGTAGTTTTGAAATTATCAAGAAAACAAAATTTCAAACGACCATATTTACGGAACCCCTAGTATAATTTTGCTCATAGATGAACGTGATCACGACATTCGAGATCCACACCTATCCTGAAAATTTCAAGTCCCTAGGCGTTTCCGTTCAAAAGTTACAATTTTCTATGGTTTCTATGGTTCTGGTCATGCGATCTGGACAAAATTCCACATGTAGCTTGAACACCTCATTCTCCATTCGAGTACAAAATGTCATCTCGATCAAAGTTGTAGGGTCCAAGTAATCAGGAGAACAAAATTTTGAACGGCTATATTTAAGGAACCCCTGGCGGAATTTGGCCCATTAACGAACTTAACCGAGGCATTTGGGAACTGAACGCACACTGAAAATTTCAAATCTCTAGGTTGTTCCGCTGCTGGATTTAATCGCATGTTCATATATTCTCTTTCAACCTTTATTGAGAGAATTTTCCTGAACGGTATAATTCTTGAAGTTCAAACTGAGGAGAGAAAAAATTACTGATTGAAAAGGTCCTTCAAAAAATATTGGGATGTTCACAAACTCACCGATAAAATTGATTCCTAGATTCGTTTCATTGCCCCGTTCCTACAGACATTTCGCCCTGAAATGTCTACTTGGTGTGTGACGGTACCTGCATGACTCTCCATATCTGCATTGTGAAGTTCGATGGAAATGACACTCCACGGTCTTCATGTGTGGCCGTGGAAGATGGTTACAGCAAACCAAAATCTCGACGACACTGGATTTGAATATCGTCTCCAACATATTCCGTATGATTCTCCAGTCCAGCCGATCGAGACCACACGACAATTTCGGAATTGCTAGATTCGCTAGATTCTGGTCTACCAAAGTGTCTCTTAGCTTGATGAGACTCTTCCAGACCCTCATAAGACGGTTTACCATGGGAGTTCTTCTTGGAAACTAGATAGAAGATGTTTCTTTCGCCCTTTTTCAATTGCAGCACCCTTCGAACTTCTGGATTCTGCACTGGCAGTGTTTGTAGTTGACTGAATTTCCTGGAGAACACAATAGCAATGCCCTTGGACATTCGTATATCTTCTGCCACGCAGTGTGCTAGTGCGTAATTAGCAGGCAACTTGAAAAGGTCTCTGGCTCCTCTCTAGTTACCCCATGTAGCACTTTCCGTCCGTTTGAATTCAAGGTCATAAACTTCTGGTATGTCATCTCATCCTCTGGTGGTTTGAGGGTGCGAATTTGGTCGTGATTCCCAGCGTAAGGGATCAATATATTGTGGTTTCCCCCTGGGTGACTTGTGGATTCGGTAGACAAGGTCATTTAGCTTTTTTATGATTATATACGGACCTCCCCAAGAGTTCTGCAATTTCGGCGATAGCCCACGACTACGTTTGGGGTTGTGCAGCCAAACCAGGTCAACATCCTGAAACCCTTCAGCCTCGGCCTTGATGTCGTACGTCTGCTCTATTCTATCGCTGTCGCTCTGGATGTTTAACCGGACTCGTTCATGGGTATCGTCCGCTCTCTGTCTCAAGTTGCTGACATAGTCTTCTCCCACAGTGTCCTATCCTGGTGGTATGCCAAATCGCAGGTCTCATGGGAGTCGGAGTTCTCGGTCCCTTACAATACTAACAGGGGTTTGGCCAGTTGATTCATGTACTGCAGATCGATGGGCCATCAGGAACAAATGAAGATACTGGTCCCAGTCTTTGATGGTCGGAGACAACCTTGGACAAGTAGCGGTTGATTGTTCGGTTCATCCGCTCCACTAGTCCATAGGACTCCGGATGAAGCGCCGTGGTCCTTGTCTTGTTGATGTTCAGCAGTTGACACATTTCTTGAAAACATTCAAATTTCCTGGAGTGCAGCTCCAATGGATTACCGAATCGGAATATCCAGTCTTTAATCAAACCTTCAACGACGGTGATAGCTTCCTGATTGGGTAGGGCATAGGCTTCGGCCCACTTATTGAAATAATCTATGGCCACCAGGATGTATTTATTTCTGTGGTCGGATTCATAAAATGGGCCGGCGATGTCGATAGCGATTCCCCCAAATGGGCTGCCTACACCTACATTGTACTGAAGAATGGGTACATTTATTTGGCGAAGGTCTTCACCACCATTCTCGGACTCCAATACACGCCTCAGTACCCCATTGTCCAGAGCGGAAGAATTCCATTGGGCCCAGTAGGATTTAACGGCTGGCGAATAACCTGCAATTTCCTGCCATGATGGTCTTTGATTGCACTTCTTCCAGCTGATGACTAAACCAAGTTCGGGATCTTTCTCTTGGTCTTTCTGGATATTGCTGTCATTCCAGTTGTAATTTACAGCCCTGATTCTAAAAAGTGTTGCTTCTTTCTCTTCTGCTCGTCGGCAATGGGAGCAGTCATCTGGGCATGGTCTCCTCGATAAAGCGTCTGCATTCTTATGGCTAGTTCCGGGCGTTCCGGCTCTATGTTCGATTTCAAAATCAAACTCTTGAAGTCTCTCGATCCCATACACATACTTGTAAAAGTGTTCCACTCCCTTAACGACATCTAACAGCTCTCGCCTGGTCACACAGTAATTACGTTTGTTGTTTGCTAAGCTTCTTGCTGAAATAACCAATGAATGATCCTCTTCTGCCCCTCCTGGATCTGAGACAGGACAGCTCCAAGTCCCACGTTGCTAGCGTCCGTGTCCAGAATGAATTTTCCATTGGGTAGCGGATAGATCAGAACAGGTGTGTTGATAAAAGCTCCTTTCAGCTTCTTAAACGAGTCTTAGCATTCATCAGACCACTGGAACATAGTTTGACCTTCCGTGAGCTTGGCCAGTGATTTAGCGTTGTTGGCAAACCCCAACACATCACTACGATGTGCACAAACCATGGAAACTTCGTAGCTGGTGAATGTCTTTTGGGATGGGCCATTCCTTAACAGCTTTGACCTTCTTGTCATCCACGACTACTTCTTTTCCAGAGACAATGTGACCGAGGTATCGTATTTCTTTTTGGAACAGATGCCATTTCTTAGGGCCCAGTTTCAGTCCAGAGTTTCTTAGTCTCAGGAATACCTCCTCCAGGTTTTTCACGTGGTCTTCGAATGATCTGCTGACGACAATTATATCGTCGAGATACACTAGACACGTCTTCCACGAAAGGCCTTTCAACGCCGCCTCCTTCAATCTTCCAAATGAGGCCAGGGCATTACAAAGTCCGAACCTCATAACTGTCGTAAATTCACGCCGACATCCATAAATCACCCTGTATCTCCTGAATTAATTGCCTTTGGACACAAAACAAGCAAGTTTTCTGAAAGGCCTGGATGCACCTGCATTCACCACTAGGGGACTAGGCTATGGCCAACCACTCATAAAACACCCTGTATAATGCCAAGTTGGAAGTATGCACGTATTCTCCCACCATGCGAAATAGATATACCTAAAATTTTCAGGATCGTGTTTTTCAAGTAAACTGCTTTTCATACTCCTCAGGTTAATAGTCCTGAACTGATATTCATATCTGTGCAAGAATATGTTTGAAAAAAATTGCAACTATTCTGCGCATCTGAAACAAAAGATCGGTTGACAGGGTTGACGTAAAATGAATTTTGATTTTGGATATCATCATTCATCTTCGACATCTTCGTGCCTTTATGCATCTCAGAAGTATTATAATAGGTCATAGAGAAATTTTCCGCCCTATTTGTATATGATGAAAAAAACATAATAATTGGAAATTTCAAGCTCAATATTTCGAAACTTGCAGGTTTAAAAAAATGTACGACCTTGAACTCTAAATTTTGTCGTAATATCGAAATGTTATCTTGTCATCTCCAACAAATTACACACACGTGTTGATTTCAACTCAAAGCAATTTATTTGAAATATTTAAATCATAAACGGCATAAATCGATAAAAGTTCAAATAAATGAATAAATATGTAATTAACATATTCTGGTCAAGGGTCAAAGACTATTTCAATAGGAATAGAAAGAGCTTCGGCATCCTTATCAAAATGAATCTCATTTTTCTGTAGTTTCGAAGTTTTCAATGTAACGAAACCAGAGAAGCTATTTCTGCTTCTGCTATTTTATAGTTCTAATACACCAAGCGTTGTTTCTTATCTTGTCGAAAAAGTACTATAAGAAAGTTTTAAAGATTTATGTAAAGAAAGAATGGCCAGTATTTATTACAAGATAACATTCAAATTGTTTGAGGGTTTCGTTGTCAAGCCAACAATATTTTATTGTAAATGTGCTGGAGTAATATTTAGGCAAGCAAAAATTTCTCTTAACAGTCTTAACCTAAAATTATGTTGTCATTAATGATTTATTATTTTTTTTAGCTGGTTGAAACCTAATTGGTTGACATGGAATAAGTATTCAGAGCCAATGTTAAGGAATTTAGAGAAGAAAATTTTCACAAGTGCGTATTCCCTTCCTTGACATATTGCATCCTGATTTAATGAACATTCACAAATTTTTTGTCATTTTAGTTTTGAAAGTGTCTTATAGAGGCTGGTTTGTGGATATCGGTCCGGTTGTGGGGGCTGCAGATAAAATATGGACAATTTCATTGAATACAGAATCAAAAAAAACGCCCCTTGTGTTATTGCATGGATTAGGGGCTGGCGTTGCATTGTGGTGCCTTAATTTAGATGCCTTCGCATCGACTAGACCAGTATATGCTTTTGATTTATTGGGTGAGTATTCATCTGAAGAATATTGCCGAAAGCCACCTGAATATAAATGTTGTGAAAACTAAAATTGGACTCTACAAAATGAGATTTCAAAAAGCAGTTTCCACTTTTCTTCATTTTGAAGCAAGCATTGTTTTGTATCAATAATATTGATTTGTTGCAATTGCAATTTTATTAAATTCATTTAAATTACCTTCAGAAACCTTCATTAAACTAATTAGAATAAGGGGGATTATAGAACTAAAGTTTATTTTTTACATTCGAACAATCAATAGTTAAACTTACTTATTCATAGTTAATTGTTGAGTTTTAAATTATGATGGAAAATTATGATTAAAACCCATGTCAATATTTTTTTTAATTTTATTGGGATATACCTGAGTGATATGAGAAATTTTTTAACACTTCATAGAAAAAAATATTGAGAATTTGAGTCAAATGATAAGACAACATTTGAATTATTGTCAATGTCTTTATATTCAGATTCAATATTCAGCTGGATTAAAAAAAACTGATTTGATTAATATCATATTACCACAATTTATCACTTTATACTTCATGAAACAAAAAATTATGTCAGTAATTATATTATCTCTTTTTTGCTTGCTATTTATATATTCCGTTCCTGATATTTTCATTAATTTTCAACTAAAATTTGCATTATTGTTTGTGCATTGCATTGCATCAAATATTCAACAGTTTTTTCAAGTATATCCCTCATTTTATTCACTTGAAAGAATAATTTATTATTTCAATCAAAATGGATTGATTCTTAAAATTCCAAAATATATTTATTGTTTTGAATTCTTGGTTGAATTATTGACTTCAAGAAGTTTCAAGAATGTGAATTGCTTCAAATTTTTCGTATTGAAACAAGTTAGAATACATATCACTGAAAAAAGAAATCTCATTTCCAAGTGATGTGTTTAAATTTCAATCATATCCTTGCTTGTTTCAAAATGAAAAAATTGAAGCAATTCATAAAATTGAAACTTCTCAAATTTAAAAATTAAATAATTAAAAATATTTAGGATGTCAGGAAGGAACCATTCCATTTTAGATTATTCTCCACCAAATAAAATTGGTAATTCCAAGAATGTATTGATCATTGGATGCAATGAGTAATTGAAGTTTATTGGGGTTTTACTCCTAATAAATGTTATAACTTTGGATATAGAAAGCAAACAGGACCATATGACAAGTTTTCAATTAGCTATTCATAAATTTGATGTCTATGAAATTTACTTTAGGGGGATTAAAGAATGTACATATTCAAAAATGCATCATGTGGCAATGCTAAGAACTGCTCTTGATAAGTTTAAATTTAAGAGACTTTATCTGAAGTTAGGACTGTGTTAGTATTTACAACTTTTGCTCTTGTTCATGTTCAATTATATGAGATCTAGTTTGGTATCAATCTGAAAAATTACGAAAAGCACTTCCGTGAAGTCAGAAGGTTTTGAGCGCTTGTACATCCTTGTAGGTAGATTCGCATTTTCCAGTTTAAGAAATCAATTGAAGGAATTTTCGACAGCTGTCAAAAAAATTCTGAAACTTAGGTGAAACTCCGGACTTCATGTCAGTGTTTCAGCTGACCAATTTTTTTTTTCGATAATGCGCTAGAAATTTCTACAGTATCTATAGTCTTGGTGATGCGATCTGGACAAAATTGTGCACGTAGTTTGAATACATTATTCCTCAGCAAGGTCAAAAGTTTCATTCCAATCCAATCAGTAGTTTCTATCAGTAAAAGAATATTTTGAACGGCCATATTTACGGAACCCCTTGTCTAATTTTGCTCATTGATGAACGTGACCGCGATATTTGCGATCCAAACGCAGCCTGAAAATTTCAAGTTCCTAGGCCTTTCCGTTCAAAAGAAAAAATTTTCTATGGTTCTAGATCTCGATCAAATCTGTAGTTTTCGAGTTACCAGGGGAACAAAACTTTGAACGGCCATATTTACGGAAATCCTGGTGGAATTTGGCCTATAAACGAACTTAACCTAGGCAGTCAGGAAGTGAATCCACACTGAAAATTTCAAGTCTCTAGGTTGTTCAGGGACGGCTGGACGGACAGACTCGAATTTTCCGACGGATTCGTCATCAGTGAGTCAAACATAGTCGTTTGAGACCATTTTCGGCTCAAAATTCGAAAAATACCGACATCGTGACCAAATGATATAGCCCTCGTGTAAGTAGTACGAGCGCTCAAAAATACTGCACATTCTACACTTCACGTTGTTATCTTGATTTATTGTAAAAATTGGAGTTATTTTCTGAATAAGTTTATGTCTTTCGGGAGGATCAAATCGGAGTACACCTCAGACATCCAACTATGAAGACAACATTTAAACCTTCACGTTATTGAGCTAGATTATATATCAAATGGTTTATTGCACTTGTCAATTGAAAATTTCATAATTCCTGAACTATAAGTAGTAACGATTTTTCGATTTTGTGATATACACAATTAATTCTTTCTTCATTCTATGTTCAATAGTTTGTTAGCAATGAATGATTTTTGTACCAAATTTCATACAATTAGTTCTTATGGTATCCATGGAAAGCTCTGGAAGGGGGCTGTGAGCAGACGAATTTTCAGAAAATTGATGATTGGATTGTCTACTTAAGTTACAGAGGGGGATAGATATATGTTTTTCAAATGATTCCAATGGTCTATTGTTGGAAATAATGTATTCATATTTTAAAATTCTTTAAAAATGTGAACATTTCCAGGTTTTGGTAGAAGTAGTAGGCCTACTTTTAGTACAGATAGTTTAGAGGCTGAACAGCAGTTGGTTGAGTCTATAGAAGAATGGAGGAAGGAGATGAAATTGGAACAGTTTATTTGTCTGGGTCATAGTTTGGGTGGTTTCTTGGCTACATCCTATGCTATCAGTTATCCAGACAGGGTTAAACATCTAATCCTTGCAGATCCTTGGGGTTTTCCTGAAAGACCTAAGGATTTACGGGATCTGCCTTTATGGGTTCGGGCATTATCAACTGTATTAACACCATTCAATCCGTTATCCGGAATCAGAGCTGCTGGTCCAATAGGTGAGGAAGCTTTAAAATTAGGGATTGTCAAATATTTCAAAACTTATCGGAAATCCGATTTCAAAGAGAAATAATATATTTCTTATCGATATCTAAACTAGAAAATCCGATTCCACAAAACCTGTAACCCTAATCCAAATTCACAACTTAAACTGCCAACTGTGCAATTATTTTCTTTCTAAAAATCAAAGAAATTTGCTATTTCTTTCTAACTTAACAACCCTAAAGTGGGGTGAAAGAGAATAAGCAATTTATACTACTAAATTCAATTAAATTCATGATATCCCCATCCTCTCTTTCCAACTTACCAAGCGTTTGGCAAAGTGAGAGAGATAGGAGAGATAGAAAGGAGATTTGAGTTTTCAGGTTTTGCAACACTGCGATATTGTAAAAACCAAAGAAATTTGCTTGCTCTCTCTCTAACTAAGGAAACCTTTGGCGGAGTAAAAGTGTAGATTTTACTGAACATGCCAAAATGTACTTCGGGGCTCCGTGTTTGCGTATGTGGGGATGGTTTGGAAACGAGAGTTAGAGTTTGAGAAGTGGGAGTGCTGGTTATTTACTTCTTGGGTGTCCTCTTCTTTCGTTGTGGTGTATCAATAGTTTCGTTGTAGCAAATCATGTAAAATGTACTTATTTCATATTTCCATAATGTCGCCTGAGCCCAGTAAGAACTGAAATAATAATAAAAAAAAAAATTTGAAAATCACTGACGCCAAGTCAAGAGCTCTTGCGCGCTTGTTGTACCAAAACGGCCTTCAGTGTTCAGTATGACAAGTACTGTCAATTTATTTTTATGAAATTCAAATGGCGGATGTGGAATCACCGAATTATATTGAATATATCAGAAATATTATATTATTTCATAAGGAGGAGAAGTGTCACTTTTCATGGCAAGCCTGGGTAATTGAGTGATCAATGCAAAATTTGCCTAGTTACGGTTGTCATGCAGAATTTATTTTGATTTCGACGGACATGAAGTTTAATAATTGTTCGTAGAAACTAATTCATCGTTTACATAGCGACATTTTTCCCTCCGGCGTACGGAAATGTAATTCATCGTTGACATAGCAACACTTTTCCCTACGGCGGAGGAGAAGTAGAACTTTTTGATGATCCTGTCATCATAATATTGTCATATTATTTTCATAAATTTCGAAAGATGGAATCACCAAATTTTATTGAATATATATTTGTCTACCAAAATGGCCTTCAGTGCTCATTTTCAGTATGACAAATACTGTCAATTCATTTTTATGAACTTCAATAGTGATGATATTAATGGTTAGGCTGCCTCGGTGGTCTGGTTGATTGGAAAATTGACTAGGGTGCCGAAGGTACTGGGTTCGAATCCCGGCAGGTCATGGGTGTTGTAAATGTCTGGGGGAGGGATAAAAATTGAAAGAGTTTCATGAAATAATTGTTCATTATGTGGATGGTCAAAGCAGCCAAGCACAGTTAAAAGAGGAGAAAAAAAAATAATGGTTCTTATTCTAATCAAATAAGCTGATCGATTAATCACAAAAATATTAAGTTGTAATTATTTTCACCTAATTTTAATCGATCAATTCCATCGAGGCGTTTTTAATCTCAACTACAATTAATCAATGGCTCAACAAATTAATCGTGGTTTGATTCAGATTAGTTTGATTAACGTCAAACTTGAGTGGAAAAATTGGTCAGTGGACATGAAATATCAGCCGGCGTTTAAATTTGAATCTGAAGTAAGTAGAAATGATAATGATGAAGAGAATTCCATTCAGTTTTATTGGAGCAGCAGAGCAATTCGTTTACTGCTGAATATATATAAGATTAGAACTGGAGCAAGATTTTAGAAATCCTTCATGCAGAAAAAATAAATTGTGGTATGAAGTAGCTTCACTTTTTAATAACCAGGGACTTGCAAATTTCATTTTACCCAACTGAAATTATAATCAACCTGTTTGTTCAATTTTCCGATTAATCAATGGATTTTGATGGCGTCACCACTAATCGAGCTAATCTGTGATAGAATCCATCGAAAATTGATGATATGTTAAAAACGTACTCAATTATTTCAATCGAAATATCTTATCGATTGTATCATCAATCTTATCTCAATAATGAAAATAAATATAAAATGTGGGATCAATAGATGGAATCACCGATTTATATTGAATATATCAGAAAATCTTTTCTCGTTCAGTGTACCAAAGTGGCCTTCAGTGTTCATTGTCAGTATAACAAGTTATTTTCATAAACTTTGATAGAATGAATGAAAGTATTTATTCATACCTTGTATGGTATCAGGTTAGAAATTTGGGTTTTAAAAACCTGAAAATGCAAGAAAGAATTATAATGGGGCTAGGAAATTGTTATCACTTAACCCTGTTTTTTGCTTCAGTTCCCTTCTATCGGTCATTTCCGATGCATTTCGTTCTTTCAACCGGACGGGATGAAATAATAAATAAACCTAGAACAAATTGCGTTCTCTACTTGTCTAAACTAAACCGTATGAAAATTCACGGAAACTGTATCGATCTATGTATTTTTTCCAAATCTGTTGTGGTGGGAGACATTATGACCCCCTCCTGAAAAGTCCAAATAATTCATCGAGAGAAACGTCAAGGGATATCTGTGATCTTTGGACTTGATCATGTTCGCCAAATTGAATTTTCATCACGAGTTCTTACTTTTCACATGAAACAGCTAAAAAGCTGAATTTCCACATAACAGATCTAATTGATACCTCAGATGTGGACACAAAATTTCAGTAGGATATGGCGAATGGTTTCTGAGAATCAAAGTTTTCAAAATGATACGATCCTTACAAACTTCAGATAAACTTTCGTGTCGTTTTTGGGTTGAATGATGACCCTCTTGTTCATAAAAACAAGCGTGTAAAAATTACATGGATATGCTTGCAGTGTGTTCAAAATGTGTCTTTTGTGACTATTATGGGTTATTTTTCGAAAATTAATGATCAATGAAGAAATGTATTGCCTCAAGCCCAAAATAGTGGAACAGCTCGCGTTTTATGATAAATCTGGAAACAAAGCGTTTGGAAAATACTTCTCAAATGATTGAAATAAATTAAAAAAATCAAATCATAAAAGATGTTTAATTTTAAATGACCCAGAAAGTACCGAATTCTTAAACAACGTTTTTGCATTCAGGAAAAATGCTTTGCTCATTTCCCAAACAATAACATTTCATTTAACTAACTATGGAAAACATCTAGAAATTACATATTTCTTCAATGCGTTTGTTATTACCTAATGTCCTAATGGCTATCGCTTGAACCGAAACTTACGGCAAGCGGCTCCAGAAATGGATTTGGAAACTGATTATAAAATTTAAAATCGGATATCAGGTTTGCGTGAAAGTCCGAAAACGCCCATCCTTATTACAAATAAATATCTATCATATACACTACTAAACAGTTCAGTTTCTTTCATAGGACCATGGTTCATCAACGTTATTCGTCCTGATATAACCAAAAAATATGCTGGCTCCCTTGATGAATCCCTTATACCAAACTATATTTACCAGTGCAATTCACATACACCTAGGTAATTATATATTCCAGCTAATTTATTGTATTATTTTTGATGGAATACTATTAATTTATGTGTTCTGGTGTTTTTTGCAGTGGAGAAAGTGCATATCATTGTATGATGTCTGGCTTCGGATGGGCCAAAAATCCAATGGTAAAAAGGATAGATCGGCTTAGGGAGGATGTTCCCATATCTCTCTTATATGGTTCAAGGTCGTGGGTAGATCACTCTGCTACCAGTATTTTCAAACAAAAGAGATCTCATTCTCACTTCAGATTGAAAGTAATTCCTGGAGCTGGCCATCATGTATATGCTGACAAACCAGAAATTTTCAACCAGATTGTACTGGAATGTTGTGCATTTGCTGATGGGGAGAGTTTACAACTAGCAATAGAAGATAAACCCAAAGATGAGGAAATTACACCTTCCAAATACACATTCACATCGTTTCATAGTGAGCATTGAGAATATTATAAATTGATTCTTATTCTGATTGAAATAAATTATTTATTTATGGAAAAATGTTACAAACCTATTATATATTGAAAGATATTGGATACATTAACCCCGGATAGGTACCTAAGAACTAATCTTGATAATAGCACTTTATTTTAATTCTACTTGTTAGAAGTGCATTCAGTGAAATATGTACAAACTCAAATACATTTGTTTTCTAGAATAAAGCATTATTTTTTGCAATATTTCTATTTTGAATGCATGAATGATGAGGAACATTTACACACACAAAAATTCTAGATTATTTAAACTAAACTCATTCAAGGTATTGTATTAATGAGGTTTTGAGTACAAATATGTTCAAATTTAGGTTAACTGCTGTTATTCATCTACCTTAACGAATTGTTTTTGTTGCAAGATTACTAATATAGGAAAATGTTGTGATTAATGTATTGTCGTTATCTGTTCACTCAAGCAACATGTATTTTATTACTGTGACATGTCAGTATCATTCTGTGATATTTGTTGTTAAGTTAATTTTCGCCTTGACTTATTTACAAGATAATAATCATCAAATTAATTTCATTATATTTTGTAAATGTTTATTAGGATTAATTTATCTGCAAATAAATGAACGATATAAATAAAAAATACCTTCTTTTCTTACTGCAAATCAAAATCTCAGAGTTTTGAATAAATTCAATTTTGAATCAATGATATTGAAAAGCCATTGTTCAACGAATTCAAATTGTCCGGCTTTGTACACGCTGCTTGATCCTTCAAACTGGAGGGTAACCTGAAAGAAAACACATGGTAATGTGAATGCAGGCATTATTTGTGGTCGTGAGATTTCACTACGCTCGAAAATTGGTAAGTATAGCCTATCTTTCAGTGTAACATAAATCGTCAATTCGGTTTGCAGAGTCTCTATTTCTAGAGTCTAGACTGCGTCAAATCCACTGAACTCTATACTACCTGGAACGGACCCGCCCCTTCAAATTTATGGCCAAAAGTGAGGCAAGGGGCAGCCAGACAAAGATAGACTCAGTAACGGTAACCTCTTCTTGTCATACTCATTGAATCAGATGGAATGCTGACTGAAACGAGTTAAGTTTGTTTGAGAATCTTCTCTGTTGGCCTGTTATTCGAAATTAGGTGTATGGACTGACTATTATTGTGATAGCTTTAATTGAAATTAAGAAACAATGGTGTATTATTGTGTAGCGTTTGGATGCAAGAACAAGCAAGATCATCGGGTGAGTATCTTTTCATAGGTGAGTTGGTAATATTTACATTTGGAACATTGATAGTGGAGTTAATTGTTATAGTTTTCCATTCAAACGACCAGAAATCATACAGTTTGCAGAAATAACTGGACTCCAAACCTTGTGGGGAGCATTTTCTTCCAACTGATTATGTTGTGGAACCTTGAAGTACTGCTAAATTATTGGAACCTGATGCTGTGCCTTCTGTTTTTTCACACCCCAAATATTTATTACCTGAAATTGCTGAACCTCACAGGAAGGTAAAAAACAGTTAGGTGCCTAGAATAATGTAAATAAGAGCAAAATATATTTGCTAATATCTTTGATGAAAATTCAATGATTTTTTTTCTTAGGAATTGTCTGTGGATGTTCATAACGATGATGTTGTTGAAGATACCATGTCTCATGGAGATATTGATTTACCATCGACTTCAACAAGTTCACCAGTTCGATTGTTTTCATCGTGGAACCCAAACGGTTTCGAATACAGAAGAATTGAAGTTACGAAGGAAAATCAAAACACTTAAACAGAAGTTGAAGATGAAAGAGGTGAAAATTTCCAATATGAAAGAAGTCATTGACTCAATTTCCAGAAGCCTAATGAAAGTTTGGATGGAATTGGTTTTATTTAGAAATTGTTGAACATAAGTTTTGTATATACCTACACTATAATATTTTAATAAAAATTGTATTTCTAATTCCGTTTTTATTCAGCGCTCGTACTACTTACACGAGGGCTATATCATTTCGTCACGATGTCTGTATTTTTCGAATTTTGAGCCGAAAATGGTCTCAATCGATAGAGTTCGACTCACTGATGACGAATCCGTCGGAAAATTCGAGTCTGTCCGTCCGTACGATAACTCTCGAACGGAACAACCTAGTGTGGGTTCAGTTCCCTCGGTTGAGTTCGTTAATGGGCTGAATCCAGGGGTTCCGTAAATATAGCCGTTCGAAATTTGGTTCTTTTGATTTCTCCGAAACTACAAATTCGATCGAGATGAAATTTTGCACTCAAATGGAGAATGACGTGTTCAAGCAGGTACGTGCAAAATTTTTTCCAGATCGCATACCCAGAACCATAGAAAATCATAGCTTTCGAACGGAAACTTGAAATTTTCAGAATAGGTGTGGATCTCGAATATCGCTGTCACGTTTATCAATGAGCAGAATTATACAAGGGGTTCCGTTAATATGGTCGTTTGAAATTTAGTTTTCTCGATAATTTCAAAACTACGGATTCGACCGAGACAAAATTTCGTATTTCAATGGAGAATGATATCGTCGGCCTAATTCGTTAACCTGCCAAGTCCATTTTTGCATAGTTTACAGGAGAGAGAAAAAACTGAAAGATACCTTTTCTATTTTACATATAAAGATTCTGAATATACATTTGGTTGCTATAATGATTCTACATATGTTGTGAGTTTTAAAAATAGAATATCTTAAGCACAGTTCGAAAAAATTTATAAAATAATCACTTAGCAGCTTTTCGTTATGAAGTTTAAATTTGATTGAGGACATAGCAGTTTTTCCATTTAATTGAGCATGAAGTAACATTATTTGCTTGTAATTCTCAATTGAGGATTATATTATAATCAAATCAATTCAATCAAAATATTTATTATCAAAATTTTAACAATACAATCAGTATTCAAACAAGGAACCGTATTAACTATTTTAGTATTTTATAAACAATATGTAATTAATCAACATAATTTCAAATGTTTTCAGTGTTCTTTACTAGTTACACTTCCATATAAGTCACAGTCGTATGAGGTGATCAGAGATAAAACTTGAGAGTCAAGTAAATTAAGAAAATTCTGAAAAAACAATCATATTTTTCAAACAAAAACTGAAATTCTGAAGAAAATTGAATTCTGAACCAAAAACAATCTTCTAGCGACCCTTAATTCAAAATCACAAAAATAACCTATTCATGAGGTAAATAATCGCAATATTAATGATAGTCGGGTTAAAGAGTCCTTCTGATTTGCTACAAGTCCTCAAACTTCCAATGAGTGATTTTACGTCGATTTTGGTGCAATTGCGTAATATTACTAATCTCACAAGGATGAAATCGTGAAGAACTTTTCTGCGGTAAAAGTTGCTAGTTATCCTTATAAAAAGTTTTATAGAGACTGCATCCATTGCTTCCATAATGTAACTTTAACTTGCTCATTCGTTCTTTCGTCAAATGCTGGCTTATTAGTCTTTATACAGGGTTAATAAGAAGTTTGTGTTAAACCCTAATTTCAAAACATCCAGTGGTATAATTTCGTGGTCAAATTCTTTCAAAATACCAATTTAGGTTGAGAACCATTCGTTCTCAACATTTTGTTTTTGGTTCATGTCTTCAAGTGCACCAGTTAATTTTCAAGAGGGGAATGAACTCTAAAGAAAAAATAATTTTCTTTGTCCCTTCTCCATACTCTTTTCGATCCGTCTGGAGAATGTGAGGAGAATCTGGATTCGTCAGTGAAAAGAACATTGTTTCATTGCTCTAAGTTACAATGTTAATGTTCAGTAGCAAATTGCAGTTTAGCTACTCGGTGACGCCGAAGTAAGTTTGGTCCAGCTACTGGTCTGCAAGCTTCGACCACTCTTTTGACGGTAGAGCGATAAACATGAAGAATTCTTGCAACATATTCATAATTACGTTCATCTTCAACAAGAGCAACAGCTATTGTGCATATTTCCTCCCCCAATTCACAAAATTATAATTCTTACACCCCGTGTAAGCTTATAAGCCAGCATTTAACGAAAGTCCGAATAGGCAAGTTCAAATTGATAATTTTATTTACAGTTTGCTGATAAAAATTCGAAAATTGTACTAAAAATAAAGAAACTACGAGACCTCAAATTTCACAAATATTAACTTGTTGCGTTTTTTTTTGCACGTGAGTGTATATCTCAAATATGGAACAAAGGAGACTTACCTTGTTTATAATTTTGGCCTTCACTAACACTATGCAATTAAAAATTCGATCAAATTATTGCCTATAACTTCGTGCGACCAAAAAATCTCGTATACGGTGGACCATAATCAGTACAAAACTGAGGCCCCAATGGGATTTAGCAGGTTTTCATTGTGTAGATTTGCTATTGGGTACAAAGCAGTTTTTCGTGCAAGGCTTTTCTACCACATTAAATATCGATATCGACCTTTTATCTTATCCCATAAGGTAGGTAATCGTCTAAACTTTATGACTAGCTCAAAAAGTAAAATTGACCAAAAAATGGATTTGGCAGGTTAACGAATTAGGCCGACGATATATTAAAGCTACATTTTGTCCAGATCGGATAACCAGAACCAAAGAAACCCTAAAAAATTACGAAAAGCACAGCCGTGAAGGCAGGAGCATTTTAGCGCTCGTGCATGCACCTTGTAGGTAGATTCGCATTTTTCAGTTTTGGAAACCAATTGAGGAAATTTTTGACAGCTGTCAAACAAATTTTCAAACTAAGGCGATAATCCAGACTTCAAGTCAGTGCTTTAGGTGACCAATTTTTTTTTTGATAATTCGCTAAAATTTTCTACGGTATCTATGGTGCGATCTGGACAAAATTTGGCACGTAGTTTGAATTCATTATTCCTCAGGTAGGTTTCATTCCTATGAAATCGTTAGTTTCGAAATTATCGGGAAAAGAATATTTTGAACGGCCATAGTCCAATTTTGCTCATTGATGAACGTGACCGTGTAATTCGCGATCCAAACCCACCCTGAAAATTTCAAGACCCTAGGCGTTTCCGTTCAAAAGTTACAATTTTATATGGTTGCTATGGTTCTAGTGATGCGAGCTGAACAAATTTTGCATGTAGCTTGAACACCTCATTTTCCATTAGAGTGCGAAATTTCATCTCGATCGAATCTGTAGTTTCAAAGTAATCAGGAAAACAAAATTTCGAGTGGCCATATTTACGGAACCGCTCGTCGAATTTTGCCCAATAACGAACTTAACCGCGGCATTCGAGATTCGAACCTACCCTGAAAATTTCAAGTTTCTAGGACATTCCGTTCGAGAGTTATCGTGTATACGGCCGGCCGGACGGACGGACAGACTCGAATTTTTCGACGGATTCGTCATCAGTGAGTCGAACATAGTCGTTTGAGACCATTTTCGGCTCAAAATTCGAAAAATTCAGACATCGTGACGAAATGATATAGCCCTCGTGTAAGTAGTACAAGCGCTCAAAAATTATGACTTTCGAACGCAGAGGCTTAGGGACTTGAAATTTTGAGGGTAGGTTTGGATCGCGACGGTCGCGGTCACGTTTATCAATGAGCAAAATTAGACTAGGGGTTCCGTCAATATGACCGTTCAAAATATTCTTTTCTTGATAATTTCGAAACTACTGATTGGATTGGAATGAAATTTTGCACATAGCTGAAGAATAATGTATTCAAACTACGTGCGAAAGTTTCGTCCAGATCGCATCACCAAGACCATAGATACCGTAGAAAATTCTAGCAAATTATCGAAAACAAAATTGATCACTAAGCACGGACGTGAAGTCTGGAGTTTTAAATTTTTTTTGACGGCTGTCAAAAATTCCTTCAATTGGTTTCTAAAACTGGAAAATGCGAATCTACCTACAAGGTGCATAAACGAGCGCTCAAAAGCTCCTGACTTCACGGCAGTGCTTTTCATCATTTTTTTATTACGCGCTTGTTCCATGAACGAGTGCAATATCATTTCGAAGGAAATAAGATACATAATATGAAATTGGCAAGGTGGATTTGGGGGCCAGTTACCCCCGTTTGATATTTTGTGTTTCCAATATATTCAAAATTACGTATGGTATCGAATTGAATTTTATATCCAGATGAAAAATTACGAAAAGCACTACCGTGAAGGCAGGAGCTTTTGAGCGCTCGTACCTGCACCTTGTTGGTAGATATTCACATTCTCCAGTTTTAGAAACCAATTGGAAAGATTTTGACAGTTGTCAAAGAAAATTTCGAACTTACGCGAAAGTTCAGACTTCACGTCAGTGCTTTGGTGACCATTTTTTTTTCGATAATTCGCTAGAATTTTCTACGGTATATATGGTCTTGGTGATGAGATCTGGACAAAATTTCTCACGTAGTTTGAATACATTATTCTTCATATATGTGCGAAATTTCATTTCAATCCAATGAGTATTTTCAAAATTATCAGGAAAAATATAGTTTGAACGGCTATATTTACGGAACCCCTAGTCTAATTTTGATCATTGATGGAAAAGATCGGCGAAATTCGCGATCCGAACCTATCCTGAAAATTTCAAGTCCCTAGGCCTTTCCGTTCGAAAGTTATGGTTTTCTATGGTTCTGATCATGCGATCTGGAAAAAATGTAGCTCGAATATATCATTCTCAATTTAAATACAAAATTTCGTCACGATCAAATCTATAGTTTCGAAATGATCAAGAAAACCGAATTTCAAACGGCCATATTTACGGAACCCCCAGTCTAATTTTGCTAATTGATGGAAAAGATCGGCGAAATTCGCGATCTGAACCTATCCTGAAAATTTCAAGTCCCTAGGCCTTTCCGTTCGAAAGTTATTATATTCTATGGTTTCTATGGTCCCGATCATGCGATCTGGAAAAAATGTAGCTCGAATATATCATTCTCAATTTAAAAGCAAAATTTCGTCACGATCAAATCCATAGTTTTGAAATTATCAAGAAAACTGAATTTCAAACGGCCATATTTACGGAACCCCTAGTCTAATTTTGCCCATTGATGAACGCGACCGCGACATTCGAGATCCACACCTATCCTTTCAATTTCCTTCAATTTCAAGTTCCTAGGCCTTTCCATTACAAAGTTATAATTTTCTATGGTTTCTATGGTTCTGGTCATGCATGTAGCTTGAGTACGTAATTCTCTGAGTGCAAAATTTTACCTTTATCGAATCAGTAGTTTCAAAGTTATCAGAAAAACAAAATTTCGAGCGGCCATATTTACGGAACCCCTCGGCGAATTTTGCCCAATAACGAACTTAACCGCGGCATTTGAGATTCGAACCTACCCTGAAAATTTCAAGTTTCTAGGACACTCCGTTCGAGAGTTATCGTGCCTACGGCCGGACGGATGAACAGACTCGAATTTTTTACAGACATCGTGACGAAATGATATAGCCCTCGTGTAAGTAGTACGAGCGCTCAAAAATCAATGAACAAATGAATAAAAAAGTAATGTATTTGAAATAAATCATAAAAATTGCTGGAAAATGCCACCGTTTTGCTCGATACATATTTTTTCTCTTTTCAAATTATGTCTAATATAGCCTTTTTGGTAATTTCTGGATCATTACGGATCTTATAGCAGGCAACTTCGATTCGTTGTATGCCAATATCCTATCCTCACATCCAATCACAGACGCTTATACTAAAGTTTTCAAATATCCCCATAGGAAATAATCAATAGGATTGCAATCTGGTGATCTATGGGGCCATGCATGCGGTACACCCCTACCTATGCAACATATTTAGAAAGTTTTGTTCCAAAAAGTTCCTGACAATAACTATAAGGTAAGGTGGAGCCTCATCATGCTGAAAATACATTGCTGCAAAGTTCGTACCGTGTAGTACAGGCAGATGATTTGAAGGAAATACAAATAAATATCGCCCGTAAGCCGTCTAGGCAGAATGTGGGGCCCTATCAATCGATTTTCATAAACTCCACATCATACGTTGATTGAAAATTTGTACTAGAATTTCATGTGTCTGCCTGTACTACTTGAAGGTACGAACATTGCAGGAATATATTTACAGCATGATGAGGCTCCACTTTATTCAAGAGTTATTGTCAGGAACTTTTTGAAACAGAACTTTCCAAATATGTGAATAGGCATAGGTGGAGAGGTCCTCCTAGATCACCAGATATCAATCCAATCTATTATTTCCTATGGGGATATTTGAAGCTTTTGTATAAGCGTATGAGATTGGAAGTGAGGAGATTCTCCTGCCACGTATCGGAGTTGCCTGCAATAATATCCTTAATGGTCCAGAAATGATCGAAAAAGCTATAAAACATAATTTGAAATGAGCAAGAATGTGAATCGTGCAAAACGGTGGCACTTTGGAGCAACTTTTATGATTTATTCCAAATGTTTTACTTGTTTACTCACTTGTTCATTTATTTTTCCACTGTTGATCATTTTGAATAAATTATCCAAAATCCATATTTTTCTGAAAAATTCTTGAAATTGTTTATAAGCATATGAAAAATAAATACAAATGTTCCATCAGTCTAACAGACAATCTTTCGAATTTAATCTCAATGTACGACATTTTTGTAAAGTATGTGGAATTTGGCGTCTGGATATCGGACAACGTCGAGGAACGTTTTGAACCGATTATATATATATATATAATTACGTTTTTGGAGCGAAAGCCGATCTTTTAAAAAAAAGAATTTATTTACAACGGAAGATTATCCTATTCTAACAATTAGCTAGGAAGACATACACTTAATCATTGACGATCCTTTCGTCTTGGGAGGTATTTATAACATTCCTTATCTCAAATTAATTACGACAATCAGTATCGAACAATGGGACAAATATACACCCACACACGTGGCGTGTTCAAAATGATGTGTCATCGGAATGTAACAAAGTAATATAATTATTCGAATAAGAATAGATAAGGAGTTCATCTGCAATATACAGGGTTGGCATTATGTAATTCCTCCCCACCTTGAATAAAGGTATCACCTGTAGTAGGTGTAGCTTTACAAAAAATATCTTTTCTTAAATATTTCAAAATAAAATAAGTAATAATTAATAAAATGATTATTATAACAATAAGCAAAAATATAGATCTTGAAGGCTGGAGATTCCATTGGTCCAGGTCTTCTATCTTGATATCCGGGATGTCTTCATCTTTCCGGGATTCTTCATTTGTGTAATTTGGGTTGAATAAAGTTATCTTGGGTAAAATCACGTATTTTTCTTCGTTAAACGTAGTAGTTGGGACAATTTCTTTTCTCGTGTTGCTCACAGCACATTTGGTTCGTAGAATTGTCATAGGAGGCACAAAATAATGTCTTGTTTGCTGAAGACATTTTTCTAAAACATTTTTGTTTTCGATGGATAGGATATTTCCATCTTCTAATAATTTTAAATCTGGGGAAAGTACCGTTGTCGTTCTTGGACAGTTTTCGGTGTGGTTTTTCAAAATATTTCGAAGGCATGCTGGTGATTCAGCTAAGGTGTCTTGATCGCAGAGATAATCATCCTCCACTGGATGGCAAAATTTCGTTGACCATTTCAGGGTTTCTTCTTGTGAGAGTAAATAAGGATCGGTATATGGAAGGGATAAATTGTTTTGCGGTAGATAGTAAAACTTGTATAAATCATAACTTTCTTCGTATACCGTTGGGATTGATATTAAAAATAGTAATGCTTTCTTTTTGAGAATTACTTTCGTATGACATATCTGATAATAATCTTTCAGATGATGTAAAGGTATTATCGTCACATTTTTTATTAATTCAAGGAATTTTGAATAAGGTAATATTGATTCATGTAAAAGATGTAATCTTGCAAAACTCACTGCGGTTGCAATTTCATCTAGAATATTTTTGATATCTTTGAGTTCAAATGTCAGGAGATGCATGTGTTGAATCTCTTGTATTGCTGGTATAACTTGAAGCAATTTAAGGTTTTCTGACATTTTCTGAAATTTTTCAATATACTTATTTTTAAGGTCATTTACGACTGTTGCGATCTGTTTTTGATTTTTTATCAAAACTCTCTCATTTTTCTGAATACTATCAAAATAGTTTTTATATAATTCCTCATCATCGGAATCTAACGTTCCGAATAAAATCTTTGAAATCTTTCCTCCTAAGTTAATGAGTCCTCTTTTAACTCTAATTTTCTCATTCAACAATTCTTCCATGGTATTGCTATTAATTTCATTAGTATGCTGTAAATACTTAAAATTGGATACGTGCTCAAACAGCAAAATTCAATTTTGACTTTATTTATTTCTCTTCGATAATTCGAAATTAATGCTCATATTTATTTAAATGCAATTGGTACATATTGGTACATATCGTCCTTTATTGGAATAACATCCAATCATAACATGATGATTATTTTCAAGGGTTCTTTGCATTTGAGTTGGGATTATAATTCGTAAAATGAATTTCAATTTTATGGATTTTAAATTCTAATCCATTGTCACAAGTTATTTTATTAGGAATGCCGTAAGGGCTAAAATACATCAATAATTTATCTACAATTTCAATTTGAAGAGTAATATGTATGACGTAGGTTTTCCTATCGTAACTCATAGTACATTACTTTCGATTGTTATGTGAGACGTAAGCTTTTCCTTACTTGATTCGTAATACATTCTTGAATAATCGCGTTATTGAGCAGGGCTGGCTCTAGTGACATTATAATCAGGGGATTGAAATTGAGAATTGAAGAGTCAATTCTTGAAATATGAATATTACAAAACTTCGAACATCTTTATTTATGTTCGGCCAATAATATTTTCGTTTTAAACTAATTAAATTTTTTCGTAATCAATCGAGTTTATCTTGTATCAGTTTGATCAGGGGGTTTTAAATTCATTTTCCATATTTGAGGAATATAGTGTATGAAGTAACATTGTTTAAAACATGTCTCAAGGAAAACACCATAATCTTTCTAATACTTTCGTTATTGCGAAGCGAATAATAATGATGATTATCAATAATATGAAACAAGGGTTTGTAAATACCGTTGTTCAAAGAATGTCTGAAGGAGTATACATTAATCCTCCTAATGTTTTCTGTTACTAACAAGCAAATGAAAATGAGATTTATCTCAAATGATATTTTAATCTTTTTGAGCGCTCGTACTACTTACACGAGGGCTATATCATTTCGTCACGATGTCTGTATTTTTCGAATTTTGAGCCGAAAATGGTCTCAATCGACTATGTTCGACTCACTGATGACGAATCCGTCAAAAAATTCGAGTCTGTCCGTCCGTCCGGCCGTCCGGCCGTCCGTCAGCACGATAACTCTCGAACGGATCAACCTAGAGACTTGAAATTTTCAGTGTAGGTTCAGATCCCAAATGCCGCGGTCAAGTTCGTTAATGGGCAGAATTCCACCAGGGGTTCCGTAAATATGGCCGTTCAAAATTTTGTTCTCCTGATTACTTCGAAACTACAGATTCGATCGAGATGAAACTTTGCACTCAAATGGAGAATGAGGTGTTTGAGCTACATGTGAAATTTTGTCCAGATCGCATGACCAGAACCATAGAAACCATAGAAAATTGTAACTTTTGAACGGAACCCCCTAGGGACTTGAAATTTTCAGGATAGGTGTGGATCTGGAATGTCGTGATTACGTTCATCTATGAGCAAAATTATACAAGGTGTTCCGTAAATATGGTAGTTTGAAATTTAGTTTTCTTGATAATTTCAGAACTACAGATTCGATCGTGACGAAATTTTGTATACTTATGGAGAATGATATATTCAAGCTACATTTCTCCGGATCACATGACTCGAACCATAGAAAATCATAACTTTCGAACGGAAAGGCCTAGGGACTTGAAATTTTCAGGATAGGTGTGGATCTCGATTGTCGTGATCACTTTCATCTATGAGCAAAATTATACTAGGGGTTCCGTAAATACGGTCGTTTGAAATGTTGGTTTCTCGATAATTTCGAAACTACGGATTCGATCGAGATGAAATTTTGTATTTTAATCGAGAATGATATATTAAAACAATATTTTGTCCAGATCTCATGACCAGAACCATAGAAACCATAGAAAATTGTAACTTTCGAACGGAAAGGCCTAGGAACTTGAAATTCTCAGGGTGGGTTTGGATCGCGAATATCGCGGTCATGTTCATCAATGAGCAAAATTAGACTAGGGGTTCAGTAAATATGGCCGTTCAAAATATTTTTTTGCTGATAGTTCCGAGAATACTGAGCGGATTGGGATAAAATTTTGCACCTTGCTGAGTAATAATGTATTCAAACTACGTGCAAAATTTTGTCCAGATCGCACCACCAAGACCATAGATACCGTAGAAAATTCTAGCGAATTATCGAAAAAAAATTGATCAGCTGAAGCACTGACATGAATTCTGGAGTTTCGCCCAAGTTTCAGAATTTTTTTGACAGCTGTCGAAAATTCCTTCAATTGATTTCTGAAACTGGAAAATGCGAATCTACCTACAAGGTGCATGTACGAGCGCTCAAAAGCTCCTGCCTTCACGGCAGTGCTTTTCGTAATTTTTTATGAAATCCTATGGATAAAATCAAAACTGTTTAATGTAAAACTCTTATAATCTGAATAAAAACTATATGTTTACGTAGGTAGACCTCAGGTAAATAGGTGAGATATATTACGCAATTAAATATTTATGACTTTTTGCGTACTTTATAATAAGGGATAATTTTGGAAATTGTTTTCGAAGATGGTAACTTTAACCGTTTCTTCGTATATGGGATTTGTATTATAGGATTCTTAACATTACGCTGGACAGTAGAACATTCTGTCTCATTTAAATTTATTTTTATTCCATCGTTTGAATTTAACCATTTCAAACATGCTTCGTATTTTCTTTATTTATCCGATTTTTAATTAACGATGAATCTTTTTCGATTCTATTTATTTCAAATTTTTCATGATTATTTTTATTTGAATCATTTTCGATTCTATTCATTTCAGTATTTTCGCAATAATTTGCATCTGTGGCATTACTGGCACTTGTCGCCATTGAATCATTTTTGATTCTATTCGTATTTGCGAATTTATGTATTTTTAACATTCGATCATTATCGATCCTATTCGTCATTGCGAATTTATTTATTTTTAACATCGGATCATTATCGATCCTGTTCGTATCGAATTTATTCATTTTTAACATTCGATCATTTTTTAATTCGTTAGTATTTCCTCCGATATTCCGATTCGGTAAGGAATATACAATTATCTTTATATTAGAATCCGCAAAAATATATTTTATCATATTTAAAATAATATGCCAGTCTAATTTATCTAGACCGCATGCAATTCTGGGTAAAGCTAAGTATTTGTCATTATTATATTGACACAATTCTCTGAGATATAATATTGATTGAAAAACGGTTTCATATTCCGGTTTATGAAAATACGAATCTTTCGTGATTAAATAATAAATGTTTCGATCATTTATTTGGATCATTGCTACTTCTCCTAGTAGCTTATTTTGAGATTTTAAATTATCTATTTGACCAAATTTATTTTTAAATTGGAGTGCTATTCCTCCATTCATGTGAAAGTCACGGGAAACGCAATGTGCTAACGCATAATTCTTTGGGGCTTTAAATAAATCACCTGTTTTTTCAATTATCTTAGGGGAATCTTTAATATTTTTCAATTCATAATTTTTTTCAAAATCTTTATAAGTCAATTTATTATCTGACTCTATTATAATTCGACTGAGAGCATCAGCATTATTAGTTGAACCTTTTTTATAACGAATTTCATAATCAAATTCTTCTAGTTTTATCCGCCAGCGCATAAGGCGGGAATTCGGTTCTTTTAATGAAAATAACCATATTAAGGGTTTGTGATCCGTATAAATAGTAAATCTCTTCCCATAGAGATAGGGGCGGAAATTTTTGCACGACCAGATCACAGCCAGTAACTCCTTCTCTATTGTGGAATAACGAGTCTCAGCTGGGTTAAGGGTTCTACTCGCAAATGCTATAGGAAGGTCGTTCGGAACTTCACCTTGAGATAAAACAGAGCCTATCGCGAAACCTGACGCATCAGTTGTAAGAACGAATGGCTTATCGAAATCGGGGTATCTCAATACAGGGTGATTCAATAAATTTCTTTTACATATTTCGAACGCTTCGATATATTTCGGATCATCAATATTAATTTTGGAATCTTTCTTCAAACATGAAGTTAATGGTTTCGTTATCTTTGCGAAATTAGGGATGAACTTTCTATAATATCCTACGAGTCCAAGAAATGATTTTATTTCTTTAGGAGTTTTAGGAATTGGAAATTTGCTGACTGCTCTTAATTTGTTCGGATTCGGTTTGATTCCTTCAGGGGTAATAATATGTCCTAAGAATTCAATTTCAGTTTTGAAAAAGTGACATTTATCTAATTGAATTTTCAAATTATCTGCTTTAAATGCTTCTAGAATATTATGGATATCTGCTAAGTGTTGTTCGATCGTATCGGAAAATACAACTATATCATCCATGTAAACGTAACAGATCTTTCCTATGTGATCTTTCAAAACATTATTCATTAATCTTTGGAAAGTTGCCGGAGCATTTTTAAGTCCAAATGGCATTCTCAAAAATTCATAATGACCATTTTCTACAGTAAAAGCTGTCTTTTCAATTGATTCTTCATCTAATTCGATTTGATGAAATCCGGATGCTAAGTCAAGGGTAGTAAAATATTTTTTATTTCCTAATTTATCTAGGATACTTTCAATCTGAGGAAGGGGATACCTATCATCAATAGTTTTATCATTTAATTTACGATAGTCAATCGCTATACGCCATTTCTTTTTTCCGGATAAATCTTCTTTTTTAGGAACAATTACAACTGGAAATGACCATGGAGATATACTCGGTCTAATAATTTTTTTGTCTAACATGTCTTTGATTTGAGTCTGAACTTCTTCTCTATGAACTTCAGGGTATCTATAAATTTTACAATGAACAGGAACTTCGTCACTTGTTCGAATTTTATGTTTTATTTTGCTTGAAAAATTAAGGGCTTGACCCGGTAACTGTAAAACATCTTCATTAGTTTGAAGGATTTTCATTAGTTGGGTACTAATTTCTGGCTCTAAATGACTAAGGTCAATTGGAATATTTTGGGGTTTCTGACATACTTGTTGATAATAAAAGGGGATTTGAGAATATTCGTTAGTTAATAATTGATTTTTAAAATCTAAATTAAGTCCATATTTATTCAAAAAATCTGCTCCTATAAGACCATCATAATTCTTATGGAACTTGTATACGACAAAAGGATGAAAATCATCTATTTGAAATTCAGGGAATAAAGGTATTAAAACTTTTTCATTTGCAGTTTGCTTTTTGAAACATGCAGTTAGTGTCGTAGATTCATTAAAAATATTTTTAGGAAAATTATTATACGCGAATTTTGGATCAATAAGACACACTGAACATCCACTATCAATTAAAAGTTTACATTTAGGATTTTGGAATTGGATATAGGGGAGTTGGTTTGTGTTATCTAACGTATTATTTAAGTCAATGAGTCGTTCATGGCACGATCTCGAAAATTTTCATTTAAATATTTACTGGAATTATTACGTTCTTTAAAATCACGTTTTTTGAATCTCGGGTCTTTCGAAGTAGACGCAATATTAGTTAATTCTTCAATCCTTATATTTGGATTGGGTTGATTATTAAAAAATTGTCTCTGGGGACTTTGTTGATATTGAGTAGAATAATTTGATCTCTTTTGGGGATAATTCCTCGTCTGAATCGACATTTTTTCAGGAGGAGATTGTATCCTTTGATTTGGATGAGGTTTGAAAACATTCTCATTTTTACGTTCATTATTAGAGGTATTAGGATTATTTCCAAAGACTTGACGATTTGTCGGGAAATAAGTTTTTACTTGTCTTTGTTGGAAATTAATCGGTTGAGATGGGAATCTCGGTTGGGAATTATTTGGATAAAAATTTCTTTGATTATTTTGACTAGATTGGGGAAAATTTGATTGATTATTATGAGGAAAACTTCTATAATTATTAATTGGGAAGTTTGCTCGATTATTATTTGGGAAATTATTTTTATTAGTTTGGTTGAAATTCTTCTGATTTTGTTGAGGAAAATTCCTCTGATTATTTTGATTTTTATAGTGCATATAGGGTTGTTGATAAAAGTAGTAATCTTGACGAATAAAATTTACTATATCGTCATAGTTCATAATTCCATGACCTCTAAGGGCTGTTCTTAATTCGGGGTTAATATTATAGAGCAGAACTCTAGTTGCTACTCGTGACGCAATATTTTTTTCTTGATCCTTTTCAAGAATCGGTAAATTAGACAATTCGACTTGCGAATCGTATTTATTTTTTAAATCTACTATTCTCTCTAGAAAATCTAAATCGTTTTCGTTACGAATTCTTTGGGCATTTTGGAGATCCCAAAACAAAACTGTGAGGCTTATTTTTTCCTCAAATCTTAACTTTAAAAATTCCTTCAAGTTAAACCAGTTATCTGTAATTCTCTCATTGGAACTTACGATTTCACTGGCATTTCCTACCAATTTACTCTTTATTATATCGATTATCGCTTCATTTAATAACGCGTCGGCAGATTGGAACCTATTATAAAATCTTTCGCAGTGATTTGAAAATCGTGCGAGATTTGCAGGATTACCATCAAATGGTACAATTGACTTTGAAAATAAATCAATTAATTTTAATCTATCAAACATATTTGGTTCTGGTGCGACTGCCATCTTATTCGTATTCTTCCGGCCTTTAAAATGCTTTACGGAAGTAATCTTGAAAAATTGTATTGTACTTAGAAAATAATTATATTCGGTTTTTTTATTTTATAAGAAACCTAGGAAAAACTCTGGTAATCGGTTTTTTGTATTAAGAAACCTAGGAAAAACTCTGGTAATCGGTTTTTTTATAAGAAACCTAGAGAAAACTCACACAAGTTTTACGCTCAAAACCGTGGGAAAAGATTGAAGACTTTGGACCAGGGTCAGTGACTGGGAATAAAAAAGTGTTTCTAGATAGGATTCTCACCACGTTGTTTTTCTGGAGTCGTTGTAGACGCTACCCACACAATCAGGGCTCCAAACGGCTTTTCTCCTCGTTGTTGCTGGATTTGGCACCTTAACAGTTGAAACTGAAAGTTTTTGGAAGTTCTTAGCGCGGCGATAACTACGATTTCACGCTCGAAGTTTCGAAACACAGTTCTTCACGAAAACCGGCACAATCCCATACCTCGTCGCCAATTACGTTTTTGGAGCGAAAGCCGATCTTTTAAAAAAAAGAATTTATTTACAACGGAAGATTATCCTATTCTAACAATTAGCTAGGAAGACATACACTTAATTATTGACGATCCTTTCGTCTTGGGAGGTATTTATAACATTCCTTATCTCAAATTAATTACGACAATCAGTATCGAACAATGGGACAAATATACACCCACACACGTGGCGTGTTCAAAATGATGTGTCATCAAAATGTGACAAAGTAATATAATTATTCGAATAAGAATAGATAAGGAGTTCATCTGCGATATACAGGGTTGGCATTATGTAATTATATATATAATATAATTATTCGAATAAGAATAGATAAGGAGTTCATCTGCAATATACAGGGTTGGCATTATGTAATTATATATATAATTACATAATGCCAACCCTGTATATTGCAGATGAACTTCTTATCTATTCTTATTCGAATATTCATATTACTTTGTTACATTTTGATGACACATTATTTTGAACACGCCACGTGTGTGGGTGTATATTTGTCCCATTGTTCGATACTGATTGTCGTAATTAATTTGAGATAAGGAAAGTTATAAATACCTCTCCAGACGAATGTATCGTCAATAATTAAGTGTATGTCTTCCTAGCTAATTGTTAGAATAGGATAATCTTCCGTTGTAAATAAATAAATCTTTTTAAAAGATCGGCTTTCGCTCCAAAAACGTAATTGGCGACGAGAATGGGATTGTGCCGGTTTTCGTGAAGAACTGTGTTTCGAAACTTCGAGCGTGAAATCGTAGTTATTGCCGCGCTAAGAACTTCCAAAAACTTTCAGTTTCAACTGTTAAGGTGCCAAATCCAGCAACAACGAGGAGAAAAGCCGTTTGGATCCCTGATTGTGTGGGTAGCGTCTACAACGACTCCAGAAAAACAACGTGGTGAGAATCCTATCTAGAAACACTTTTTTATTCCCAGTCACTGACCCTGGTCCAAAGTCTTCAATCTTTTCCCACGGTTTTGAGCGTAAAACTTGTGTGAGTTTTCTCTAGGTTTCTTATAAAAAACCGATTACAAGAGTTTTTCCTAGGTTTCTTAATACAAAAAACCGATTACCAGAGTTTTTCCTAGGTTTCTTATAAAATAAAAAACCGAATACAATTATTTTCTAAGTACAATATAATTTTTCAAGATTACTTCCGTAAAGCATTTTAAAGGCCGGAAGAATACGAATACGAATAAAATGGCGGTCGCACCAGAACCAAATATGTTTGATAGACTTAAATTAATTGATTTATTTTCAAAGTCAATTGTACCATTTGATGGTAATCCTGCAAATCTCGCACGATTTTTAAATCACTGCGAAAGATTTTATAATAGGTTCCAATCTGCCGACGCGTTAATAAATGAAGTAATTATCGATATAATAAAGAGTAAATTGGTAGGAAATGCCAGTGAAACCGTAAGTTCTAATGAGAGAAGTACAGATAACTGGATTAACTTGAAGGAATTTTTAAAGTTAAGATTTGAGGAAAAAATAAGCCTCACAGTTTTGTTTTGGGATCTCCAAAATGCCCAAAGAATTCGTAACGAAAACGACTTAGATTTTCTCGAAAGAATAGTAGATTTAAAAAATAAATACGATTCGCAAGTCGAATTGTCTAATTTACCGATTCTTGAAAAGGATCAAGAAAAAAATATTGCGTCACGAGTAGCAACTAGAGTTCTGCTCTATAATTTTAACCCAGAATTGAGAACAGCCCTTAGAGGACACGGAATTATGAACTATGACGATATAGTAAATTTTATTCGTCAAGATTATTATTTTTATCAGCAACCCTATATGCACTATAAAAATCGAAATAATCAGAGGAATTTTCCTCAACGAAATCAGAAGAATTTCAACCGAACTAATAAAAATAATTTTCCAAATAATGATCGAGCAAACTTCCCAAATAATAATTATAGAAGTTTTACTCAAAATAATCAACATTGGGGAAAATGCCAATCTAGTCAAAATAATCAAAGAAATTTTTATCCAAATAATTCCCAACCGAGATTTCCATTTCAACCGATTAATTTCCAACAAAAACAAGTAAAAACTTATTTCCCGACAAATCGTCAAGTTTTTGGAAATAATCCAAATACCTCTAATAATGAACGTAAAAATGAAAATGTTTTTAAACCTCATCCTAATCAAAGGATACAATCTCCCCCTGAAAAAATGTCGATTCAGACGAGGAATTATCCCCAAAAGAGATCAAATTATTCTACTCAATATCAACAAAGTCCCCAGAGACAATTTTTTAATAATCAACCCAATCCAAATATAATGATTGAAGAATTAACTAATATTGCGTCTACTTCGAAAGACCCGAGATTCGAAAAACGTGATTTTAACGAACGTTCATATCCAGAACGTAATAATTCCAGTAAATATTTAAATGAAAATTTTCGAGATCGTGCCATGAACGACTCATTGACTTAAATAATACGTTAGATAACACAAACCAACTCCCCTATATCCAATTCCAAAATCCTAAATGTAAACTTTTAATTGATAGTGGATGTTCAGTGTGTCTTATTGATCCAAAATTCGCGTATAATAATTTTCCTAAAAATATTTTTAATGAATCTACGACACTAACTGCATGTTTCAAAAAACAAATTGCTAATGAAAAAGTTTTAATACCTTTATTCCCAGAATTTCAAATTGATGATTTTCATCCCTTTGTCGTATACAAGTTCCATAAAAATTATGATGGTCTTATAGGAGCAGATTTTTTGAATAAATATGGACTTAATTTAGATTTTAAAAATCAATTGTTAACTAATGGATATTCTCAAATCCCCTTTTACTATCAGCAAGTATGCCAAAAACCTCAAAATATCCCAATGGATCCTGAGTTTTCAAATATAATAAAACATAAAATTGATACGATCAACCAACACTTAGCAGATATCCAAAATATTTTAGAAGCATTTAAAGCGGATAATCTGAAAATTCAATTAAATGAATGTTCCTTTGAAAATGAAATTAAGACAAATGATAATAATATTCCTGAAGGAATCGTACCTAATCCAAAAATATTGAGAGCAATTGCTGAATTTCCAATTCCTAAAACTCCTAAAGAAATAAAATCATTTCTTGGACTCGTAGGATATTATAGAAAATTTATCCCTAATTTCGCAAAGATAACGAAACCATTAACTTCATGTTTGAAGAAAGATTCCAAAATTAATATTGATGATCCGAAATATATCGAAGCGTTCGAAATATGTAAAAGAAATTAATTGAATCACCCTGTATTGAGATACCCCGATTTCGATAAGCCATTCGTTCTTACAACTGATGCGTCAGGTTTCGCGATAGGCTCTGTTTTATCTCAAGGTGAAGTTCCGAACGACCTTCCTATAGCATTTGCAAGTAGAACCCTTAACCCAGCTGAGACTCGTTATTCCACAATAGAGAAGGAGTTACTGGCTGTGATCTGGTCGTGCAAAAATTTCCGCCCCTATCTCTATGGAAAGAGATTTACTATTTATACGGATCACAAACCCTTAATATGGTTATTTTCATTAAAAGAACCGAATTCCCGCCTTATGCGCTGGCGGATAAAACTAGAAGAATTTGATTATGAAATTCGTTATAAAAAAGGTTCAACTAATAATGCTGATGCTCTCAGTCGAATTATAATAGAGTCAGATAATGAATTGACTTATAAAGATTTTGTAAAAAATTATGAATTGAAAAATATTAAAGATTCCCCTAAGATAATTGAAAAAACAGGTAATTTATTTAACTCTTTGAGCGGCAAAGATAAAAAAAAATAAAACCCAAGTCGGACAAAAAAATTTTTTTTTTTGCAGTTTGGAAAAAAAATTTCAGCGAAAGTTCATCGAAAATACATAAATGATACATTAACAATAATATTTCCGAATTTTTCTCAATATTTTTCTTAAACGGGGTGGTACTCTTAACGTACCACCGCCGCGCAAGGGGGTCGAAATAGGTGGTACGTATTTTGTACCACCTAGCCCCAAAGAGTTAAAGCCCCAAAGAATTATGCGTTAGCACATTGCGTTTCCCGTGATTTTCACATGAACAGAGGTGTAGCCCTCCAATTTAAAAATAAATTTGGTCAAATAGATAATTTAAAATCTCAAAATAAGCTACCAGGAGAAGTAGCAATGATCCAAATAAATGATCGAAACATTTATTATTTAATCACGAAAGATTCGTATTTTCATAAACCGGAATATGAAACCGTTTTTCAATCAATATTATATCTCAGAGAATTGTGTCAATATAATAATGACAAATACTTAGCTTTACCAAGAATTGCATGCGGTCTAGAAAAATTAGACTGGCATATTATTTCAAATATGATAAAATATATTTTTGCGGAATCTAATATAAAGATAATTGTATATTCCTTACCGAATCGGAATATCGGAGGAAATACTGATGAATTTGAAAATGATCCAATGATAGAGATCAATACGTTCGAAGAAACGAACAGAATCGATAATGATTCAATGGCAAATGCCACAGACATAGATTATTACGAAAATATTGAAATAAACGGAATCGAAGATGATTTGTTATCAATTGCAAATCAAATCACTACGGAAGAATTAGATGAATGTTTGGCCCTATTGGATCCAGACGATGATAATAATGATAATGATAATAATGATAGTGATAATAATGAAAACGAAGATTTTATTGATTTAGAGACAGACGATATTACTGTCCATAGTAACATTGAGAGTCCTATTTTAGAACTTCCCTATACAGAAAGAAGTTTAAATGCAGCCCCTTTGCAGATAATATTAAAATCATCCCCGAATTATAGTGTTACGAAAACTAAACCTTTCGGAGAAAAGCTCAGATTTCGAGTAATGATAAACTCAATAGATACTGACTTATTCAAATTTGTCAAAGAGTATATTCAACCAAAAAAGTCGTATACTTTATATTTTGCTTCGCCCGAATTAGAGAAACCTCTAATAAATATTTTACAAAATAAGTTTGATTATAAAACGTTAAATTTGAAAATTTCTAGAACATACGTAGAAGATGTTGAAGATAAGGAAGAACAGCTTCTTCGAATTCAACAGTATCACGAGACAAAGTCTATTCATCGTGGTTTACGAGAAAATATAATTAGTTTAAAACGAAAATATTATTGGCCGAACATGAACAAAGATGTTCAAAGCTTTATAAATTCTTGTGAAATATGTCAAAAAAGCAAATATGAACGAACTCCCATTGAATTACAATTTAGACCAAACCCAATTGGATCGAAACCTTTCACTCACATTTATTGTGATACAATAAGATTCAATCAAACGTATTGTCTGAGTATAATAGATTCTTTTTCAAGATTAGGTCAATGTTACCCACTTCTACAAAAGACAGGAATTGAAATTGTAGATAAATTATTGATGTATTTTAGCCATTACGGCATTCCTAATAAAATAACGTGTGACAATGGATTAGAATTTAAAAATGGCGTAGTCCAGGATTTTTGTAAAATCCATAAAATTGAAATTCATTATATTACAAATTATAATCCCAATTCGAATGCATTAGTAGAAAGATTTCATTCTACACTGATAGAACAATTGCGAACAATTGAAAGTAGGAATTCAACTTTTCCAAGCAGACTTTCCCAAGCTTTATTAAGTTATAATAGTTCGAATCATTCAAGTCTAGAAATTACACCTATGCAAATTATTAAAGCAGATTTAAATTACTCTTTACCAGTTGAGCGTACACATAACGAACAAGTTCAAGATTACGTTTAAAATTACATAGACAATCTTAATGAGATTGCAAATCAATTAGAAAAGAATAAAGAGAAAAATATTGCGCGTTTGGAAAAAACGAATGAAAAACGATCAGCAAAAGAAAGTCACCCCTTAAATAAAAATCCTACTTATATTAAAAATCCAATAACGAGGAAATTGGACCCAGCATTTAAAAAGGTTAATGCTCGTGAAATTGATAATTTACGCATTCAGGATAATAAAAATAAACACATTTATCATAAGAAAATTCTTAAGCAAAGAAAAAACTAGTTCAAAATTTTGTTGCAGATAATGGATCTATACGTCATCCTCGCGATATTATTCGAAATAATTATCGTATCATGTATGGATATCATTCCAATTGAAAGCAACATATTACCAATCGCATTAGGAAAAGCGTATGTCACACATAAAAATCTTCAATTGATATATCACGTAGATTTAAATAAAATCGAAGAATTGATTCTTAATTATCAGAAAGAAATAATTAAATTAGAAAAGTCAAAATCTAATTTTGCACAAACAGCCAATTTTAAGTATCAACAGCATACTAATGAAATTAATATCAATACCATGGAAGAATTGTTGAATGAAAAAATTAGAGTTAAAAGAGGACTCATTAACTTAGGAGGAAAGATTTCAAAGATTTTATTCGGAACGTTAGATTCCGATGACGAGGAATTATATAAAAACTATTTTGATAGTATTCAAAAAAAATGAAAAAGTTTTGATAAGAAATCAAAAACAGATCGCAACAGTCGTAAATGACCTTAAAAATAAGTATATTGAAAAATTTCAGAAAATGTCAGAAAACCTTAAATTGCTTCAAGTTATACCAGCAATACAAGAGATTCAACACATGCATCTCCTGACATTTGAACTCAAAGATATCAAAAATATTCTAGATGAAATTGCAACCGCAGTGAGTTTTGCAAGATTACATCTTTTACATGAATCAATATTACCTTATTCAAAATTCCTTGAATTAATAAAAAACGTTACTATAATACCTTTACATCATCTGAAAGATTATTATCAGATATGTCATACGAAAGTAATTTTCAAAAAGAAAGCATTACTATTTTTAATATCAATCCCAACGGTATACGAAGAAAGTTATGATTTATACAAGTTTTACTATCTACCGCAAAACAATTTATCCCTTCCATATACCGATCCTTATTTACTCTCACAAGAAGAAACCCTGAAATGGTCAACGAAATTTTGCCATCCAGTGGAAGATGATTATCTCTGCGATCAAGACACCTTAGCTGAATCACCAGCATGCCTTCGAAATATTTTGAAAAACCACACCGAAAACTGTCCAAGAACGACAACGGTACTTTCCCCAGATTTAAAATTATTAGAAGATGGAAATATCCTATCCATCGAAAATAAAAATGTTTCAGAAAAATGTCTTCAGCAAACAAGACATTATTTTGTGCCTCCTATGACAATTCTACGAACCAAATGTGCTGTGAGCAACACGAGAAAAGAAATTGTCCCAACTACTACGTTTAATGAAGAAAAATACGTGATTTTACCCAAAATAACTTTATTCAACCCAAATTCCACAAATGAAGAATCCCGGAAAGATGAAGGCATCACGGATATCAAGATAGAAGACCTGGACCAATGGAATCTCCAGCCTTCAAGATTTATATTTTTGCTTATTGTTATAATAATCATTTTATTGATAATTACTTATTTTATTTTGAAATACTTAAGAGAAGATATTTTTTTGTAAAGCTACACCTACTACAGGTGATACCTTTATTCAAGGTGGGGAGGAATTACATAATGCCAGCCCTGTATATTGCAGATGAACTCCTTATCTATTCTTATTCGAATATTCATATTACTTTGTTAGATTTTGATGACACATTATTTTGAACACGCCACGTGTGTGGGTGTATATTTGTCCCATTGTTCGATACTGATTGTCGTAATTAATTTGAGATAAGGAAAGTTATAAATACCTCTCCAGACGAATGTATCGTCAATAATTAAGTGTATGTCTTCCTAGCTAATTGTTAGAATAGGATAATCTTCCGTTGTAAATAAATAAATCTTTTTAAAAGATCGGCTTTCGCTCCAAAAACGTAATTATATATATATACAGGGTGTCCGGGAAAATGTGGAAAATCTCTCGGATTCAGATAAAACATGAAAGAATAAGATGACAAGTTTCCATAATTTTTTTTCCTAGAGGCCCTCCCTACAGAGATACCGCCTCCTGAATGACGTCACTGGAAATTCATTTTACTGGAATAAATTTTAAACTACTTGATATAATTTAATGAAAATTTGATATGATAAATAATAGTAAGAACCTCTTAAAATACTGCCCTTAAATTTGAATTAGCTTGTTCAGTTTACCAGGGGCGGACTAGGTTGTAAGTTTTAATGCTTACATTTTTAACACCCTGTATGATTAGGAGTTAAAAAAAAAAAAATTGGATACCTTGAACATTAAGCTAAATAAAAGGTACTTTTGTTCATTGTCGATAAAATGAACCGTTTTCGAAAAATAAAATAATAAAAGAAGTAACTTTTTTATTTCTATTGAAAAGAATTAAAACGTACAACCTAGTACGCCTCTGGTAAACTGAACGAGCTTATTTAAATTTAAGGGCAGTATTTTAAGAGGTCCTCACTACTGTTCATCATATCAAATTTTCATTAAATTATATTAAGTAGTTTAAAATTTATTCCAGTAAAAGGAATTTCCAGTGACGTCATTTAGGAGGCCGTATCTCCGTAGGGAGGGCCTCTGGGAAAAAAATTATGGGAACTTGTTATCTTATTCCTTCATGTTTTATCTGAATCCGAGAGATTTCCCACATTTTCCCGGACACCCTGTATATATGTGGAATTTTTCTATCGAATTTAATCTTTCGACAACAAATTTGATGGGTCAAATGGCGTACGGGACATTGAAATCTACTGATCCCCATCGAAAATTCTCTGCTCTTTCCGAATATTCTAATAGACCAGGCAATAGAGATTTTTTCGTGACAAAAATCGTAGAAGAACACCGCGTGTGGGGGTTACGTGGGGTGGTCCGTGGATGTTCAGTGATATGTTTTCGACTCGCAAATATCATTACTTTTCTTGTAATTGCGAAGAAACACAAAAAAAAACGTTTTTTGCTTGTAAAATCTGAACCAAGTTAGCGGTGCTAATACTTTCAATAGACGAATTGTAGAGAATGAAAAGATGAAAAAAATGAGTGCTAAGTGCAACTCAATAGGGTCATTATTACCGGAGGAAAGCCGGAAAAACCGTGAAAATCAGCGTTTTTGCAAATCCTCATAACTCGGCCAATTTCGAAGTTGTAGCGCTGGCTTTCCAAATGAAAGTAGTGGTCAATAGATACTTTGTGTGTGCATAACCCGGACGTTGTCCGATAAATAGTTTTTGCGTAATTGCGATTTGAATTATTTAAGGCACTATTTTCCGGAAGAGCTGGATGCGTCGGAAGTAGTCCGATTTCAATTTGCAAAACGGATTTTGAAAGAAGAAGTATAGTACTACAAAAAGGCAATCTTGATTTTTCGTTAAAATGCTTCAAAATAGGTGAAAAAAGCATGCAAACATGACCAAAATCAGCCGAATGCTCGATTGCAGTCAAGTAGTGGGGGTATATACGTAAATATTCGCTTTTCGTTCCCCGCGTCTGCCGGCTACCCCCACTATCCGTCCCAGATGGGGCACCGTGCCGGTTTTGGTAATGTTTCCACGTATTTTTCACCTATTTTGCAACATTTCAACGAAAAATCAAGTTTGCCGTTTTGTAGTACCATACTTCTTCTTTCAAAATCAGTTTTGTAAATTGAAATCGGACTACTTCCGACGCATCCAGCTCTTCCGGAAAATAGTGCCTTAAATAATTCAAATCGCAATTACGCAAAAACTATTTATCGGACAACGTCTGGGTTATGAACACTTAAAGTATCTATTAACCACTACTTTCATTTGGAAAGCCAGCGCTACAACTTCGAAATTGGCCGAGTTATGAGGATTTGAAAAAACGCTGATTTTCACGGTTTTTCCGGCTTTCCCCCGGTAATAAGGACCCTATTGAGTTGCACTAGCACTCATTTTTTTCATCTTTTCATTCTCTACAATTCGTCTGTTGAAAGTATTAGCACCGCTCCATCGGTTCAGATTTTACAAGCAAAAAACTAAAAAAACCCCGTTTTTTTTGGTGTTTCTTCGCAATTACAAGAAAAGTAATGATATTTGCGAGTCGAAAACATATCACTGAACATCCACGGACCACCCCACGTAACTCCCCACTCGCGGTTTTCTTCTACGATTTTTGTCACAGAATGACCCTTTTTCTGCTCTATTGCCTGGTCTATAATCGAATTCCAATATTCCTTCATACAGGGTGTTGCATATCAGATTGCGGAAAGTCCCATATTTTTGAGCGCTCGTACTACTTACACTAGGTCTATAATCATTTCGTCACGATGTCTGTATTTTCAGAATTTTGAGTCGAAAATGGTCTCAATCGATTGAGTTCGACTCACGGATGACGAATCCGTCGGAAAATTCGAGTCTGTCCGTCCGGCCGTCCGTCCGTAAGCACGATAACTCTCGAACGGAACAACCTAGAGACTTGAAATTTTCAGTATGGTTTCAGTTCCCGAATGCCTCGGTTTGTTAATGTGCCAAATTCCACCAGGGGTTCCGTAAATATGGCCGTTCAAAGTTTTGTTCTCCTGATAACTTGGAAACTACAGATTTGATCGAGGTGAAATTTTGCACTCGAATGGAGAATGAGGTGTTCAAGCTACATTGTCCAGATCGCATGACCAGAACCATAGAAACAATAGAAAATTGTAACTTTTGAACAGAAAAGCCTAGGGACTAGAAATTTTCAGGATAGGTGTGGATCTCGAATGTCGTGATCACGTTTATCTATGAGCAAAATTATACTAGGGGTTCCGTAAATATGGTCGTTTGAAATTTAGTTTTTTTGATAATTTCAAAACTACAGATTCGATCGTGATGAAATTTTGTATACTAATGGAGAATGATATATTCAAGCTACATTTCTCCAGATCGCATGACCAGAACCATAGAAACCATAGAAAATCATAAATTTCGAACAGAAAGGTCTAGGGACTTGAAATTTTCAGGATAGGTGTGGATCTGAAATGTCGCCTTCACGTTCATCAATGAGCAGAATGATACTAGGGGTTCTGTAAATACGGTCGCTTGAAATTTCGTTCCTCGATAATTTTGGAACTACGGATTCGATCGAGATAAAATTTTGTATTTTAATCGAGAATGATATATTAAAGCAACATTTAGTTCAGATCGCATGACCAGAACTATAGGAAATTATAACTTTGGAATGTAAAGGCCTAGGGACTTGAAATCTTCAGGATAGGTGTGGATCTCGAATGTCGTGGTCACGTTCATAATGAGCAAAATTAGACTAGGGGTTCCGTAAATATGACCGTTCAAATTTTTTTTCCTTTCTTCAATTGATTTCTGAAACTGGAAAATGCGAATCTACCTACAAGGTGGATGTACGAGCGCTCAAAAGCTCCTGACTTCACGGCAGTGCTTTTATAATTTTTCTAATACGGATTTTTTTAATCAGTTCAAAGAAGAATCGATTCACCTGTGGAAGTGTGTTTTACGTTCTAAATATCAATCGATTATAGGGCATGGTTCAGAAGTTATAAGGAATTGAAAATATTGGCGAATACATAAATCTATCTCGGCTATGAAGTTGATTAGACCTATCATATATTGGTTTTTTGGACTCGCCTATGGTAGCTCTTCCTCAGTATGTTGCGGTTCACGTGTTTCTGTGAAGCCCTAACTAACTAAACTTCAGAGAACATAGAATACTCAAATATACGATAATAACTCAACTGTTATATATGAGATAAATTAAAAGTGTATTTATGTTTATGAAATGCATACAAAAGACTCTGATATCAGCACCTTTTTGATTATGAGAATTATATACAGTTCGTACTCAAGCTTATCTGACCTTACCTAAATATTAGGTTGGGGAAAAAGTAATTTCGTATTTTGCGCTCTTTTTACTCAACTAAGTATATCTCGTTCGTTATTGGTCTCATCACGTCTTACGATACGGCGTTGTGAAGGTGTGGTTTTATACTACAAATGCTTCTTTTACAGTTTTGCGCTTGATCGGTTCAAACGCGGACAATCGTGCGTCGTGTATGAAGGAAAAACGCGTCGGAAGCGACCAAACAAATTTGCCATGTATACGGGGCCGATACTCTTTCGGTTCTTGTAGCAAAACAGTGGTTCAAGAGATTCCGTGCTGGTGTAGTGGATGTGAAAGATCACCACGCTCTTGCAGGCCTGTCGTCGAAAATGTAGCTAACATCATGGCAAATATCGAGATCGACCGTCATGTTAGTCGTCGTAGCATCGCCCAGGAGCTGAACATTGACCATAAAACCGTTTTGAACCATTTGCAGAACACTAGATTAAAAAAAAGCTCTATGTTTGGGAGCTACACGAGCTGACGCAAGAAAAAATCATAGACCGAATTTCCACCTGCGAATCGCTGCTGAATCGCAACAAAATCGACCAATTTCTTAAGCGACTGGTGACTGGTCATGAAAAATGGGTTACTTTTAACAATGTCAAGCGACACAGATCTTGGTCGAAATCCAACGAAGTGGCCCAGACCATGACTAAGCCAACATTGACGGCCAGGAAAATGTTTGGTGGAAAGGCAGAGATTGCTTTACTATGAACTGCTCCCCTATGGTAAACGCCCAATTATGTCCTCTACTGTGAACAACTCAACTGTTTGAAGCTGGTGATCGAACAGAAGCGCCCAGCATTGGTGAATAGGAACAGAATCGTGTTTAATCAGGGCAACGCAAGACCGCACACATCTTTGATGACGCGCCAGTAGCTTCGGGAGCTAGGATGGGAAGTTCATATGCATCCACCTTATAGTCCGGACCTGGCACCAAGTGTCTACAACCTGTTCCTGTCCATGGCCAACGCGCTCAGAGGTAAAAACTGGTTGTCTGAGTTTTTTGCGAATAGGGACTAGGGCTTCTAAGGAAGAGGCATTATGAAGTTAGATTCTTGTTGTGCAACAAGTTTTAGAACAGAACGGAGCATATTTGACTGAAATCGGATGATTGTAACACTATTTATGAAGCATTGAAATGAAGCAAAAAATAAGAAATTACTTTTTCCCCAACCTAATATTAATTTGGAGAATTATATTTAACATGTTCATTTGTTCTCACATAACACGTTGACTGCTGCGGCAATTTTCAGAAATTTGGTAAAAAATGACAATTTGATTTTAGTATTTAACTAACCGTTTTTTAGATAGTTGTGAAAGCTGATCAATATACACTTATATTATTATTATTATTGTTATAATAATTATCACATTATTATATTATTAAAAACTCTATTTCTAGAGCATAGTGATCATCAAAAAGCTTTAAAAATAAGTTTTTTTGACTTTAAAAGGTCTAACGAATTATCTCGAACTAGCCCTCTGTGTGGAATATTGTTAAAAGTTTTAGTAATAAAATAGTATTTTATTTCTTGAATTTGAATTAATTTTAATAATTACAGGGTGACAAGGAAAACCTCGGACAAACTTTTATTCATTTAACTCCATTGAACAAAATAACAACGAATAATAATAACAAACATTCGGTAATAATATATTTAAGTGGTTTCGAAGTGGCTTCCTTTGGCGGCGATATATAGCTTCAGATGCTTCTTAAAATTTTCGGTAATAGGCCGCAGCTTTTCGGGCGTTAATCAGTCTCATTCCCGGCGCAAGGATTGCTTCAGCGACTCCAAACTTTTGTGGTGTTTAGCCCACGCCCTGAGCTCCAAAATCGACCACACGCTGTAGTCCATTGGGTTGAGATTCGGCGAGTAGGGCGGCCATTCTGCAGATGTAATGAAACCCGGAGAATGGGTCTTTCACCATTTTTGCGTCATTTTTGCTTTTTGAGCCGGAGCGGAGTCCTTTTGAAAGGTCCAATACCACGGCCTCGAGAATATCGCAGCGGTAGACTTCTTGATTGATTTTGACCCCTTGATTCACGAAAACCAAGGGTGTTTTGCCGCTGGCACAAATTCCGCCCCAGACCATGATGGATTGCGGATTTTGACGATGGCCGACGTACCGGGAGCCTCTGCGGATCAGACTCTTTCGGTTTGAGGGTTGTAGGATGGTTGGTGAAAAGCTTCTCGTCTCCCATTGCTGACCGGCGGCGAGACGAAGGAGTTGGCGGCACCTTTGGAGTCGTATGCGCTTGTTTTCATCCGTGAGGAGTTGAACTTCCCTAATAGCACAGAGTAGTCCTTTGGACATCCATAGAACGTCCACTTCGGACGTTATAAACATCCATAGGACGTCCTTATTTGGTACAGTGGACGTCCGAGGCAAGGGCGGATCCAGGATTTCTTTCTGGGGGGGGCACAGGATTTTTTCTGGAGTGGCACAAGGGGTGGAAGGTAAAAATTTTTTCTAATTATGTACTGTGATGGAATCTCCACAGTACAAAAAAATTCCGTCTGGGGGGGGGGGGGGGGGTGGGGTACGTGCCCCCCCTTGGATCCGCCAGTGGTCCGAGGGACGCACTAATGTCCCAACTTCGAACTGAATTCGGACGTCCACCGCGGACATCCAATGGATGTCCCCTAAGGACCATAATTGGACATCACCATGAACGTCCGAGGGACGTCCACCGCGGACATCCAGTGGATATCCCCTTAGTACCATAACTAGATATCACTTTGGACGTCCGAGGCACGTCTACTGGATATCCCCAAAGGACTATAACTAGACATCACTATAGACGTCCGAGGGACGTCCACCGCGGACATCCAGGGGATATCCCCTTAGGACCATAACTAGACATCACTTTGGACGTCCGAGGGACGTCCACTGGATATCCCCATAGGACCATAACTGGATATCACTATAGACGTCCGAGGGACGTCCACCGCGGACATCCACTAGATATCCCCTTAGGACTATAACTAGACATCACTATGGACATTTGAAAGAACATCCTATTTTGGTACTGTGGACGTTCAAGTTTTAATTATGACATTTTCATTTCAACATTTTACTTTCACGTGTTTTGTACATGAAATTATTGAAACTTTTCTCGACTCCTTACTATTCATTCTCGACCTGTTAGATTTAGAAAGCTTATAGGAACTGCTTTGAAATAAAACAGTAGGTCAAACATCTGAATATTTTAAAATATTTTAATGAAAAAATTACGAAAAGCACTGCCGTGAAGGCAGGAGCTTTTGAGCGCTCGTACATGCACCTTGTAGGTAGATTCGCATTTTCCAGTTTTAGAAACCAATTGAAGGAATTTTTGACAGCTGTCAAAAAAATTCTGAAACTTAGGCGAAACTCCAGACTTCATGTCGCTGCTTCAGCTGATCAATTTTGTTTCGATAATTCGCTAGAATTTTCTACGGTATCTATGGTCTTGGTGATGCGGTCTGGAAAACATTTTGCACGTACTTTGAATACATTATTCCTCAGCTAGATGCATAATTTCATTCCAATCCGATCAGTAGTTCCGAAACTATCTGGAAAAAAATATTTTGAACGGCCATATTTACGGAACCCCTAGTCTCATTTTGCTTATTGATGAACGTGACCGCGATATTCGCGATCCAAACCCACCCTGAAAATTTCAAGTTCCTAGGCCTTTCCGTTCAAAAGTTACAATTTTCTATGGTTTCTATGGTTCTGGTCATGCGATCTGGACAAAATATTGCTTCAATATATCATTCTCGATTAAAATACAAAATTTCATCTCGATCGAATCCGAAGTTTCGAATTTATCGAGAAAACAAAATTTCAAACGACCGTATTTACGGAACCCCTTGTATAATGTTGCGCATAGATGAACGTGATCACGACATTCGAGATCCACACCTATCCTGAAAATTTCAAGTTCCTAGGCATTTCCGTTCAAAAGTTACAATTTTCTATGGTTTCTATGGTTCTGGTTATGCGATCTGGACAAAATTTCGCATGTAGCTGAAACACCTCATTTTCCATCTGAGTGCAAAATTTCATCTCGATCGAATCAGTAGTTTTCAAGTAATCAGGGAAACAAAACTTTGAACGGCCATATTTACGGAACCCCTGGTGGAATTTGGCCCATTAACGAACTTAACCGAGGCATTCGGGATCTGACCCTACACTGAAAATTTCAAGTCTCTAGGTTGATCCGTTCGAGAGTTATCGTGCTTACGGCCGGACGGACGGCCGGACGGACGGACGGCCGGACGGACGGACGGCCGGACGGACGGACAGACTCGAATTTTCCGACGGATTCGTCATCAGTGAGTCGAACATAGTCGATTGAGACCATTTTCGGCTCAAAATTCGAAAAATACAGACATCGTGACGAAATGATATAGCCCTCGTGTAAGTAGTACGAGCGCTCAAAAAGAAAACAAAATTAATAAAATAAATGTAAAAACATAAAAAAATAAAGATATAATCTCAAAACATTAAAAAACAGCCTAACCTAGACTAACATAACCTATATAATATATAAAAAAATAACTCTTTGTTAAAAAAAAATCTTAATCTTAATGATCTATATCAAAAATCATTTATTTTGAGTAGACCTCTTCTCCTCTGCCACAAGTCGTTCTTTGGCTCTCCTTAACACTTTTTTTTACCTTTTTCCACCTCTTTTATGGAAGAGTCTTTGGTTTTGATATTCAATTGAGCAGATCCTGAAAGAAAAATATACCAATATTTAAATTTTGTTATGTTTATTTTGGTTGAATGTGACCAATATGAACATAAGCTACATCTGCAATCAGTGCCTTTCGCATCAAATCCAAAAAATTGTACGATAAAAAATTGTACACAAAAACTTGCAGAAAACGGTTCTGATCATGTATCAAATAGAGAAAAGACGTCATACAATATTCAACTTTTGCAACCACTATAAGAACAGAAAACATATGAAATTGTTCTTTGTGAATTATGATGAATCGTAATTGCTTTATTATAAGAATTTTCAGCCAATATCAGAAGTTTTATAACCCTTATGGCAATACACTATACACTCTCTCGCATCGAACGGATTTAGGTAATCCACTTCAATTTTCATATTGAAATACTTAAGATTAACCTCTACTACCCGACTTGCCACAACATTATAAACTCTCAGACATATTACTATTTACTTTACTTACTTATAATGAGATCTGCTGTATTGGTTTTCGAAGATATTTGCTCTTTTATTAGGACAACCCAGCTGTATTCACTGGCCAATTTATTTGTCAAAGGTGTAGCCATCGCCATTCTGCAAAATTCATAAGGGCTATCACCACCCACCTTGGAGAGTCGTTTAACCTAAAAACAAGCGCGCAAAAATAAGACATGTACAAAAAGAAAATACAGATTCATTATTTAGAACAAAACTCAAATATAGTAAATTCATTCATTTCTTTCAATATAACCAAAATGATAAAACTGAAATAGCAAATTTTTTATATTTCGAAATTGGTTAATCTTGTGAAGAAATTACAAATATACCTAAATGCCAAGATTTTTATGTTAGTAACTCTAAAATACCAATACTGAAGATTTTTTCGAGAAAACTCAATTAAAGAATGCACAACTTACCTACTGATTTTTTCATGTTTTCTTCCGTTTTCAGGAAATCCTCGAATTCCAATAATAAGATCAATGATCACTCACTTCTTTGTTTTTATAGTAAAAGACACATAACAAATTACGTTTGAAACATTGAACTATATTCTACCAACTAATCGAAACTTTGAATATATAATCACGATATTCTACAAACACTTTGAAACTTTGAATATAAAACAAACACTTCGCATAAACTTTTCTAGTCAAATGCAACAGTCGAACAGCCACATTCCATTAGTAGGTACACCCGAACCGAAACCCCTGCGACATGACCAGATGTTTTGAAATAACAATCATCCACCCCTATCGAGAAATTTATTACGCGATCTCTGAATCCGTGTGAATTTTCCCAGAATAGAAATATTTGGTATACAAGGTTTCCCAAGTTCGAGAATCGAGTGCCTACTAGACGGTTCTTGAGAACCTGACCTTTTTGAAATCTGAAAATTTGGATTATGATACTGTTCGACTTTATCTACTGAGCTAAAATATTCATGAAGCCCGAACACTTTCAGTTATACAGGGAGTGAAAATAAATTTCTCGAAAATTTTTTTTTGCATTTTTTCGTGTCTTATATGATCGATTATTCAATTTCAAATATATACTTCTATTCTAATCGTTGCATTCATTGAAATAGTAAATTCCAAAAAATCGAAAAAAAAACTGAAAAAAAAAAGGAAGTTATGAGTAGTCAGTATTATACAGGGTTTTCCTTTTAACTTGGCCTATTAGAAGTATTTAGAGAACAAGTGAATATTTCGTTTTGAAATTTTAGGTGGAGCCTTGGGAATGAGGGAACTATTCGCCTAAAATATTTTCAAGTTGACAGTGTTGCCACATCTATCTTAAACGCATATCTACTTTCTTATTTCAAATAGAACTAGGGTAAACACTACAGTTATTGACACCTTAAGCCAACTGTCCCAATAGAATATAAATAATTTGTTATTTGGGTATGAAATGAAAATATTTCTTTTTCGAGGTTATGTGTTGGTTTATACTCGATTCAAATTAACAACCGAAAGTGGAAAAACCTTTTCAGAAGAAGCTTTAAAACACATCGTTAACATCATGTGTCAATTTTCAGTGATTGACACTGTAAAATCTATTGTTGACACCACCTGATACAGTTATTGACATACTGTTGTCTCTAATATTTTCAATCAGCTGAACAAGGATGTGGATAGGTATAATATATAGTAATGGATCGTTCATTATAAGATTTAGGTATTTATAAGTTTTGCATTGAAAAATATTCGAAATGGAAACCTTCCCTATGAAGACATATTTCAATAAACATTAAACATGGAATTTTCATGCACAGGAAATGCATTTAATTATTTAATACCATTTAAATCCAAATACTTTTTGCAAATAGGACACAAGCCCTGGCAGTTGGTTCTCCAGTAGCCGTTTATAGCAACTTGGTTTTCATTGTTATCACAGATTGTGTCTTCAGATGTACAATCCATGTCCATATTGGACTGTTTCATGACTGTATAAAGGATTTTTCATGAATTTCATCATCAAGCTTTATGTTTGAAATAATTTTTTTTTTATTTTTTTTGGCACACCCGTCTATTCTATCACATAATTTGAGATCTTCTTCATAGGTTAATACAGGGCAAGGTCCGTGATTTGTTGAGCGCTCGTTGGACTTACACCAGGGCTACATCATTTCGTCAAGATGTCTGTATTTTTCTAATCTTGCCGTAAGCACGATAACTTTCGAACGGAACGACCTAGAGACTTTGAATTTTCAGTGTGGGTTCAGTTTCCGACTGCCGTAGTTGAGTTGGTTAATGAGCAGAATTCCATCAGGGGTTCCGTGAATATGGCCGTTCGAAATTTTGATCTCCTGATTACTTCTAAACGACTGATTCGATCGAGATGAAATTTCGCACCCAGATGGTGCGAATGACATGTTCAAGTTACATGCAAAATTTGTCCAAATCGAAAATAATAATTTTCGAACGGAGGGGCCTAGGGACTAGACATTTTCAGGATAGGTGTGGATCTCGAATATCGCGGTCACGTTTATCAATGAACAAAATTATCAATGACCAAAAGTGGATGTTCAAAGAAATTTTTTTTAGGAAGATTCTACCTACTAACGAGCGCTCAAAAGCTCCTGACTACACGTCAGTGCTTTTCATTTTTTCAACAAGTTTTCCACTCAACCAAAAAATTTTTGTAGAACGAGGAACGCCATAGGTTTGGGAGGCAAGTTTTCTGGACATTCCTTCTGATTTTACTGCTGATAAGGCAGAAATAATAGCATCCTCCGTGTAATTTTTCTTATAATTGCTTCCTTCTCTTGCTTTTGCCATGTTGTTGAGAATGAAGCGTGGAAAATCGATTCAGGGGGTAGGGACAAGAAGTAGGAACTAGTTGAACTTGCAATATAGTTATTGACACGTGGAAATTCACAGAGATTGACTGGTGTCAACAACTATCTAGAACAAAATTAGATAAAGTTCAATCATTTTTCAGTATTCATTGAGAAATTGAGGCCTGAATAGTAGGCAATACGGACTAATTTTGCAAAATTTGAATACGACAGTTATTGACATAGTATGTCAATCACTATTCATCCACATATTTTCAAAGGCAATTATTGACACCCACAAAAAAACGCGAAACCTTCAACCAAATAGATTTTAAGTTATGAAAAAGTATTTATTGAAGAGTTTCAATAATTCAAACAAAAATTATGCTTCAGACAAAAATTAGAACAATTAAAAAAATGTTATGAACTTGAGTTACGTACCTTGAGAAAATGACAGTATTTTTCTAATTGCAATGATCGTCAGCACGCTGCACATTGATAAATATATGGTGAATTAGGAATGCAAATCTAACCCAAATTAATACTAACAGTCCAAACTTGAAAAATTGAAATATTTTTTTCAAAGCTCCATGTTTTTAAGGCCTCCATCAAATTCTTATAATTCAAATATGAAAATGAGGGTGTCAATCACTGATAGGGTGTCAACAACTGTACCTTTTACCCTACCTATATTTTTATTTAGGTATCGATACAATACCAAATTCCAAGTACAACCTACTAAAAAAATTTCTCTGCCATGCACTGTTGCCAAGTTATGCACTAATTCTTGAAATTCTTGACATCTGCATTGCCAGTTTGGAAATGCAATATCTCGATTATTTTACATGCGAACAAAACCAAACTCAGCAGTCTTATAGTAGATAATCCCAGCATTCATGTGGTACATTCGGTATTTTGATGAATCGAAAGGTTTTTCGAAGATTTTGCTCCGAAAATGTAGAACTTAAAATTGAAATATTTCGAGATTTTCAAATGGCAACCCCATATTTGTTTTACACCATTCGATTCGAAATAAAAAAATTACGAGAAGCACTGCCGTAAAGGCAGGAGCTTTTGAGCGCTCGTACATGCACCTTGTAGGTGGATTCGCATTTTCCAGTTTTGGAAATCAATTGAAGGAATTTTCGACAGCTGTCAAAAAAATTCTGAAACTCAGGCGAAACTCCAGACTTCCTGTCAGTGCTTCAGCTGATCAATTTTATTTCGATAATTCGCTAGAATTTTCTACGGTATCTAGTCTTGGTGATGCGATCTGGACAAAATTTCGCACGTAGTTTGAAAACATTATTCCTCAGCTAGGTGCAAAATTTCATTCCAATCTGATCAGTAGTTTCTAAACTATCAGGATAAAAATATTTCAAATGGCCATATTTACGGAACCCCTAGTCTAATTTTGCTCATTGCTGAACGTGACCGCGATATTCCATCCAAACCTGCCCTGAAAATTTCAAGTTCCTAGGCCTTTCCGTTCGAAAGTTACAATTTTCTATGGTTTTTATGGTTCTGGTCATACGATGTGGACAAAATATTGCTTTAATATATCATTCTCGATTAAAATACAAAATTTCATCTCGATCGAATCCGTAGTTTCGAAATTATCGAGAAAACAAAATTTCAAACGACCGTATTTACAGAACCCCTCGTATAATTCTGCTCATTGTTAAAACGCGACATTTCAGATCCACACCTATCCTGAAAATTTCGAGTCCCTAGGCCTTTCCGTTCGAAAGTTATGATTTTCTATGGTTTATATGGTTCTGGTCATGTGATCTGGAGAAATGTAGCTTGAATATATCATTATCCATTAGTATACAAAATTTCGTCACGATCGAATCTGTAGTTTTGAAGTTATCAAGAAAACTAAATTTCAAACGACCATATTCACGGAACCCCTAGTATAATTTTACACACAGATGAACGTGATCACGACATTCGTGATCCACACCTATCCTGAAAATTTCAAGTCCCTAGGCGTTTCCGTTCAAAAGTTACAATTTTCTATTGTTTCTATGGTTCTGGTCATGCGATCTGGACAAAATGTAGCTTGAAAACCCCATTCTCCATTTGAGTGCAAAATTTCATCTCGATCAAATCTGTAGTTTTCGAGTAATCAGGGGAACAAAACTCATTATCGAACTCGGCATTCGAGAACTGAACTCACACTGAAAATTTCAAGTCTCTAGGTTGTTCCGTTCGAGAGTTATCGTGCTTACGGACGGCCGGACGGACAGACTCGAATTTTCCGACGGATTCGTCATCAGTGAGTCGAACATAGTCGATTGAGACCATTTTCGGCTCAAAATTCGAAAAATACAGACATCGTGACGAAATGATATAGCCCTCGTGTAAGTAGTACGAGCGCTCAAAATGATTGGTAGTCTTCTTTTAAACCAATCAATTATTTTGCATGAGTTTCGAATGAGATGAAAAATACTGAATTATTTCAGTATTTATAGTCATGATTTATGGTCGTGTTTACGATTTAATGGATCTGTGATTATGTGGTAAATTATTGAAATATGTTCTATGGTTGAGATCATAAAAAGTGTTCGATGAAAAAAATGTTAATTGTTAATCAAACCTCGATTCAGGTAGTTTAGTTTGTAGCATTTTTTGATTCATCGGTTGCAAGATCTTGAAATGATGTCTTATACTGATGAAAAAATTTTGGACCTTTTCACCATTTACGGAGAATGCCAAAAAATTATCGAAAGGACCTGTAGGGTTAGGATTTCCGGAAGCCAAAAAATTTCCCCGCAGTTTTCGGAATTTATTTCCAGTCATTCTTGCTACATGTGGGTAATGATTGTTGAAGGTCCTATAGGTCCTTTCGATAATTTTTTGGCATTCTCCGTACATGGTGAAATAGTCCAAAATTTTTTCATTAGTATAAGACATCACTTCAAAATCTTGCAACCGATGAATCAAAAAATGCTACAAAGTAAACCACCTGAATCGTGGTTTGATTAACAATTAACAGTTTTTTCTATGGCATCCATAATCATCGAACACTTTATATGATCTCAACCATAGAATCTATTTCAATAATTTACCTCATAATCACAGATCCATTTAATCGTAAACAGGACCATAGATCATGACTATAAATAATGAAATAATTCAGTATTTTTCATCTCATTCGAAACCTATCCAAAATAATTAATTGGTTTAAAAGAAGACTACCAATCATTTTTTATTTCGAATCGAATGGTGTAAAACAAATATGGGGTTGCCATTTGAAAATCTCGAAATATTTCAATTTTAAGTTCCACATTTTCGGAGCAAAATCTTCGAAAAACCTATCGATTCATCAAAATATCGAATGTACCACATGAATGCTAGGATTATCTACTATAAGACTGCTGAGTTTGGTTTTGTTCGCATTTAAAATAATCGAGATATTGCATTTCCAAACTGGCAATGCAAATGTCAAGAATTTCAAGAATTAGTGCATAACTTGGCAACAGTGCATGGCAGAGAATTTTTTTTTAGTAGGTTGTACTGGGAATTTGGTATTGTATCGATACTTAAATAAAAATATAGGTAGTTCCATTTGAAATAAGAAAGTAGATATGCGTTTAAGATAAATTTGGCAACACTGTTGACTTGAAAATATTTGAGGCGAAGAGTTCCCTCATCCCCAAGGCTCCACCTGAAATTTCAAAACGAAATATTCACTTGTTCTCTAAAAACTTCTAATAGGCCAAGTTAAAAGGAAAACCCTGTATGTTCCATAGACTAATAATAAAAATATTATTATTAGTCGATGATATGTTCGTTATTCCTATTCTCGATATTTCGAGCAAATACTGTTTTTACATTGCCTGCGAGATTACCAGATGTGGTAAGATAACAATGATCCACCCCTATTAAGAAATTTATTACGCGTTATGTGAATCCGTGCGAATATCCCAGAATAGAAATATTTGGTATATTATCGTTGAGAACGTGTTTTATTTCGACCAGCTGAAATGAAAATGTTCGCCACGGAATGCGAATTTTCGATTTATTATTCGGTATGGACAAATTTTTCTATATGGACCCGTATTATGTCCATCACGGACATCTTTTAGATATGCGGCCGGTATGGACATACTTTTGATATGGTCCGTATCATGTCCGTCACGGACACCTACTGGATATCCGATACGGACATATTTTTTATATGGTCCGTTTTATGTCCATCACGGACATTAATGGATATTTGGTATGGACATTTTTATATGGTCCGTATTATGTCCATCACGGACACCTACTGGATATTTGGTATGGACATATTTTTCATATGGTCCCGTATTATGTCCTTCACGGACACCTACTGGATATTCAGTATGGACATATTTCTTATATGGTCTGTATTATGTCCATTACGGACACCTACTAGATATCCGGTATGGACATTTTTTATATGGTCCCGTATTATGTCCATCACGGACACCAACTGGATATAACCGGACATAATATGTCCATAAAAAATATAAAAAATATTATTTTTTATATGGTCCGTATTATGTCCATCACGGACACCTACTGGATATTTGGTATGGACATATTTTTCATATGGTCCCGTATTATGTCCTTCACGGACACCTACTGGATATTCAGTATGGACATATTTCTTATATGGTCTGTATTATGTCCATTACGGACACCTACTAGATATCCGGTATGGACATTTTTTATATGGTCCCGTATTATGTCCATCACGGACACCAACTGGATATAACCGGACATAATATGTCCATAAAAAATATAAAAAATATTATTTTTTATATGGTCCGTATTATGTCCATCACGGACACCTACTGGATATCCGGTATGGACATTGTACATTAATTGGACCAAAAATGGACATATGTAGTGGACGTCCTAATACTGTCCAAAAACAAACATCCAGAGGACGTACATATCAAGTCCATAGACGTTCCGACGTTAATTGGACATAAATTGTACGTCCCTAGGATGTCGTGTGCTATTAGGGTTTGTGGTGCTTGTATGGCTTGATGTTGAGCTCCATTTTGGCCATTTGACGAACGGATTCACGGTTGATACCCATCTCATGGGAGATTTTCCTTATGGTCACCTTCGGATTTCGATTGACCCGCTTCTTGACGATGATGCGATTACTAGGCGTATTGACAATACGTTTTCTCCCACTTCCTGGACGACGCCCATCGTGGCCAAGCTCCTTGAAACGGCAAATTGCATCGGATACGGTTTGTCGAGGCACATTGAGCACACGAATAATTTCGCATTGACGCTTACCTTGACGAAACAACTCCAAAATTGCACTTAGTTTGTTTGACATTTTAACACTCTGCAAAATAAAGTAATATCGAACTAAAAATTCACGTTTTAGCACAAGAGAGTGTAGAGAATCTAATAGAATAAAAATTGCGCTTGAATACTTTTGTTGCAGAACACAGTAAAATTTGTCCGAAGATTTTCTTGTTACCCTGTATATTTTTCGTTCGTTTTTTTGATAAATTTTCTGTTCATGCAAGCCAGCATTGAGTTTTCGTTCTTTTCCCAAAAGCCATCTATCGATATTAGCACTCGTTTATTTCGAGTTCAAGCCTCACCTAAATATTGACAAGATGCTGTTTTACGCTTCCAAATCAATAATAATAATAATATAACTACTGACATTTTGTAGAAAAAAGTATCATCCAACGGTTTATGTTGGAACTATAATGCAAAGTATATCGGACAACCCAGCTGTCGACTGCCAAAAATATGATAAATTAATTCAATGAGTGACTTTTTCACGTGTTTTTATGTTAATTCCAAAAATTTATATCTGATGACTAAGTCTGACAAAGGCACCAATCGATTTTTTTCACCAGAGTCCACCTAAGAAGAACTCGACGACAAAATTTGGCGTGTACTAGGAATTATATGTAAATTGAATATCTATATTAATAAAAGAGGATCTATGGTTTATGTATGAACAAGCATCTCGTTCAAACGACTGCACCAAATTCGATAATTCTTTTTTAGTTATGTTCATTATTATCACGACAAACTTTATACAACGAAATATCCCAAAAAAACTGTACGGAAAAGAAAAAAGGCTTTCTTTTTTCCTCCTACCAAGCGAACAATCATAGATTATTTATATTTCATGAGAATTTTGACACTTGTGGGAGTGAAGTTTATCGTGTTCCTAGAAATTGCTCAGAAGTCTATCACTGTGTTTGATATGTATCGTTGTGTTGTGGGAGAGTTCGTAATGATCGAGACAATGAGCCAACATAATGAGAGGTTCTCAATCAAGATTTGCCCCAGCTCCGAAAGAATCGATATTATCGATCTCAGGCAAGATACAACAAAATATAGAATGCAATGAAATGATCAACTTTGAGCGTTTGGCATTTCAATATGATCCCACAGTCGATTATGCTAGCAATATATTGGTGTCTTTTGGAAATACTGCAATGCTCTGTGATATCGAATCGAACCCCCAGGATTATGTTGTTTGAATGGAAAAATCAAATTGCAACAACTGACAACGCTAACCGAACCTTTGATTTCGTTACTTTCAGGACAAGAACCTCTATCTAAACATTCCTTGTAGAATATTAAGCATTACCAAATGACATCATTTGGTTACAACATAACTGAGGGAGGAGGTTTCAATCCAGTTTTCAAGGTATTTTTGAGCGCTCGTACTACTTACACGAGGGCTATATCATTTCGTCACGATGTCTGTATTTTTCGAATTTTGAGCCGAAAATGGTCTCAAACGACTATGTTCGACTCACTGATGACAAATCCGTCAAAAAATTCGAGTCTGTCTGTCCGTCAGGCCGTAAGCACGATAACTCTCGAACGGAACAACCTAGAGACTTAAAAATTTTCAGTGTAGGTTCAGATCCCAAATGGTTAAGTTCGTTAATAGTCAGAATTCCACCAGGGGTTCCGTAAATATGGCCGTTCAAAATTTTGTTCTCCTGATTACTTCAAAACTACAGATTCGATCGAGATGAAATTTCGCACTCAAATGGAGAATGAGGTGTTTAAGCTACATGTGAAATTTTGTCCAGATCGCATGACCAGGACCATAGAAACCATAGAAAATTGTAACTTTTGAACGGAAACGCCTAGGGACTTGAAATTTTCAGGATAAATGTGGATCTCGAATGTCGTGATGACGTTTATCTATGAGCAAAATTATACTAGGGGTTCCGTAAATATGGTCGTTTGAAATTTAGTTTTCTCGATAATTTCGAAACTACAGATTCGATCGTGACGAAATTTTGTATATTAATGGAGAATGATAAATTGAAGCTACATTTTTCCACATCGCATGACCAGAACCATAGAAACCATAGAAAATCATAACTTTCGAATTGAAAGGCCTAGGGACTTGAAATTTTCAGGATAGGTGTGGATCTGGAAAGTCGCGTTCACGTTCAATGAGCAGAATTATACTAGGGGTTCCGTAAATACGGTCGTTTGAAATTTAGTTTTCTCGATAATTTCGAAACTACGGATTCGATCGAGACAAAATTTTGTATTTTAATGGAAATGATATATTCAAGCTACATTTTGTTCAGATCGCATGACCAGAACCATAGAAACTATAGAAAATTGTAACTTTTGAACGGAAAGGCCTAGGAACTTGAAATTTTCAGGGTAGGTTCGAATCGCGAATGTCGCGGTCACGATCATCAATGAGCAAAATTAGACTAGGCGTTCCGTGAATATGGCAGTTCATGATATCTTTTTCCTGATCATTCCGAAACTAGTGATTGGATTCGAATGAAATTTTGCACATATCTGAAGAATAATGTATTCAAACTACGTGCCAAATTTTGTCCAGATCGCATCACGAAGACCATAGATATCGTAGAGAATTCTAGCGAATTATCAAAAAAAAATTGGTCAGCTAAAGCTCTGATGTTGTCTGGAGTTTCGCCTTAGTTTGAGAATTTCTTCGACGGCGCTCAAAACATTTTTCCTTGTGTTTCTGAAGCTGAAAATGCGAATCTACCTACAAGGTGGATGAACGAGCGCTCAAAAGCACGGCAGTGCTTTTCGATATTTTTTTTTCTATATCGAACATCTCACACATTGATCATAACATATACCCACCTACGCATATGAAAATTCTTTTGAGACTCGTAAACAAGGCTGAGGATAAGGGTAAGGGTTATGGTGAGATATGGGTAGAGGTTGGGTTAGGTTAAGGCTTGGGTTAGGTTGAGGTAAGGTTAGGGTTAATAATAATCCAACGTATCCTTCAGCCACAGCAACGCGTGCCGGGTCTGCTAGTTTATAATATTTGTTGATTTTAATTTATTTGAGTTGGATAACTTTACCATTCTGTAGTGTCTGGTTAATACAAACAATTCCTACAATCTGGGATTTTTTCTTCATACATAATGTCAATTTTGGGGGTAACGTTAAAATTTGAGTCACCCTGTACATTGCGAAGATTAAGAGGAGATTCCGTAAAAAAAATTGAAATATTTTTTTCAACTTTTTTCTCTGTGATCTCTGCTTTCTATTTGTGTCAGATAACCATTTCTCAGAGATGTCTACGTCCATCGTACGGCCTACTATATATCTACACCTGTATCTCGGCTGTTGAATACCATGTAGGTAAATCGCAGAGAATGATTGGCAGCCCAGTAGAAAATATTAAAATTTTCAGTTTTTCGGAAACAATGGGCTTTTTCCATTACATTGATGGTCCTTACTGATAGATGATCGCAAGCAGAGTTGATTAATGGGTATTATGATCAAATTATCACCATTACTTACATTTACTAGGCAAAATTTCGGTTTTACTCTTGAAAGTTCAATCGTGAAAAAAATCGTAGCAGTGGCTTGTGCTATCGGGTACTCCTTCGTGGGTATTGACCATATTCCCTAAACAAAAAATACACCATTTTGAAGATATCAGTTGATATTTCTTAACAAGGAGTTGAAGACACTTTCAAAAGTAGATATATTTCGATAGGGACGGAGGTAAATCCCAATTCCCTGTTACGTACTTGATGAGATACCCCCAGGACAACAGAATGCGAGAAGTAGGCCTTTCAAAGGTAGATACAAGAAGTGGACGCATACTGTTCGTTGTGCAAAACTGTGCTTGAACAGAAGTGGCTCTCATTGAGCGCTCGTACTACTTACACGAGGACTATATCATTTCGTCACGATCTCTGTATTTTTCGAATTTTGAGCCGAAAACGGTCTCAAACGACAAGGTTCGACTCACTGATGACGAATCCGTCGGAAAATTCAAGTCCGTCCGTATACACGATAACTCTCAAACGGAACGTCCCAGAGACTTGAAATTTTCAGTGTGGGTTCAGTTTCCAATTGCCGCGGTTAAGTTCGTTAATGGGCAGAATTCCAGATCAGATGACCAGAACCATAGAAACCATAGAAAATTGTAACTTTTGAACGGAAACGCCTAGGGACTTGAAATTTTCAGGATAGGTGTAGATCTCGAATGTCGTGAACACGTTCATCTATGAGCAAAATTATACTAGGGGTTCCGTAAATATGGCCGTTCAAAATTTTGTTCTCCTGAATACTTTGAAACTACAGATTCGATCGAGATAAAATTTTCCAGTCAAATGGAGAATGAGGTGTTCAAGCTACATGAGAGATTTTGTCCAGATCGCATAACCAGAACCATAGAAACCATAGAAAATTGTAACTTTCGAACGGAAACGCCTAGGGAATTGAAATTTTCAGGATAGGTGTGGATCTCGAATGTCGTGATCTCGTTTATCTATGAGCAGAATTTTACGGGGGAGTTCCGTAAATATGGTCGTTTGAAATTTAGTTTTCTCGATAATTTCAAAACTACAGATTCGATAGTGATGAAATTTTGTATTGTAATGGAGAATGATATATTCAAGCTTCATTTCTCTAGATCGCATGACCAGAAACATAGAAAATCATAACTTTCTAACGGAAAGGCCTAGGGACTTGAAATTTTCGGGATAGGTGTGTATCTGAAATGTCGCGTTCACGTTCATCAATGAGCAGAATTATCCTAGGGCTTCAGTAAATACTACGGATTCGATTGAGACAATTTTTTTCATTTTAATGCAAAATGATATAATGAAGCTACATTCTGTCCAGATCGCATAACCTGAACCATAGAAACCATAGAAAAACTTTCGAAGGAAAAGGCCTACGTTCATCAATGAGCAAAATTAGACTAGGGATTCCGTAATATGGCCGTTCAAAATATTTTTTTCCTGATAATTTCGAAACCAGTTTGGATTGAAATGAAATTTTGCACATAGCTGAAAAATAATGTATTCAACCTACTGTAACGTACCCAGCTAGGGTAGGTTCGCTCAATCGTTATGCAGTCGAGGGATGGTGAATAAAACACTAACACTCGTCAAAGGTTTATTGGTAACATCTCGGGACTCTCATCTGAAGACTTCTATCTGAAGACTTCTATCTGAAGACCTCCTCTTAGCCAAGATGTCAATAAGTTTATATATTCAAGATTGTTACATGTTTAATCGATTGTATGAAAACACCTTCGAGAATCGATAACATGATTGATAACATTATACATATTATAGTAAACACACTATTTATGTTTCCAGCACGTTTTGATGACAAAGCGAGGTAACAGATATTGCAACTCAATATCGTTAATATACAGAGTGTTCGTACTGATACATACTACACCTTCCCCCTTTGAGAGAAAAAATTTTTCTATACAAGTATAAAAAATTTTTTTTTTTTGACTTATCTATAGCTTAATATCTATATATACTTTATACATAATTTTAATGGACTTACATATACAAAGTTTTAATACCTAATCTAAAATTAACATCAGTCTTTTAATTCTAATAACTGGTTAGTAATCGTTACTCGTTATGAAAAATACGGTTTCACTCTGTTCTTGTGAACTTCTTTGAGTTTGTTCTTGTCCGTTTTCACAATAATGTTCAGGTTTCGCACTTTCACTATTTCGTAGGGACCGTTAAATAAGGGGTCAAGTTTATTGTCACTGTTCTTATTATTCACGAGCACCTTATCTCCTACTTTATAGTTCATTTCATTACAATTTCTGTCGAAATTCTTTTTTCTTTTTAATTTTGTCATCACCAAGTTTTCTCTAGCATCTTTCCATGCCGTTTGCAACCTATATTTTAGTTCTAGAGGATAGTTGTCAAAATTGTAGATTGGATCTACTTGGCTTTTTAAATTTTGTGGAAATCTACTAGGTTTTCCGAAAACAAGTTCGTGAGGAGTATAGCGAGTTGAAGAGTTCACGGTATTGTTGTATGCAAAGCACCAATATGGAACCCAATTACTCCAGTTGTTACTTTCCTTAGCTGCGTACATACGAAGGAATGCTCCTAAGTGTTTATGCGAATTTTCAAGCGCACCTAGTGTTTCGTGGTGATAAGCTGTTGAATTGAATTGCTTTATTTTGAGCAATTCGCACGATTCACTAAATATTCTTGATAAGAATTCTGTGCCTTGGTCTGTAACAACTTCCGAAGGTATACCATACCTTAAAACAAAGTTTTGAACAAAAGATTTCGAAACTGTTTCTGCCTCTTTGTTTGGTAGGGGGTAACACTCTACGAATTTGGTCAAGTCGCATTGAATAGTGAGAATATACTTATTATTTCCGATATCCGTAGGTAATGGACCTACGAGATCTAAAAAAACTTTCTGAAAAGCAGACGAAGCTGTGGTGGTGATTGCCAAAGGTTCCTTTCTAGGTAAGGAATGTTTATGACGTTGACAATCGTCACACTTCTTCACAAATTTTTCAACGTCAGATCTTAAACCATTCCAGAAATACTCTCTTTTTATATTGTTGAACATGCGTTCGATACCTGCATGTCCGCCGGTTGGAAGCATATGAAAGTCGTTCAGAATAATTTGCCTTAATTCTGTGTCTTCTATTCGCGTTACATCTCTTATTATGTTAATCTTTAAGGATGTTCCTAGAATTTCATTTTTACAATTTGCCAACATATTCAAAAATTTCATATTGCTGGCCAGCTTTATGAGGAACAATTCTAATATATTATTTTCTGCGCATATTTTTCCCAGTATCCTCAACGATGTACCTAGGTCATACGTTGATCGGATGTCTTGGTTAATGAAAATAATTTGTGAATTTACATTATATATTAAATTCTTATTGTAATCCTCTGAATGTTGATTTTTCAAATTGAGAAATTCTTTTTCTGAAAGCGGTCTTAACTCAACACTTGCTACTGGACGTTTCAACACTTCGATAACAATAGGTGATCAATCCTTTTGCCATCGGAGGTTTTCGCGATAAGGCATCTGATTCTTCTCAAATAAAACGGAATTTGGTTAATCCACTAGAAGGATTAGTCAGCTAATTCAAATTCTTGTCTATATAAACAATATAAGTTATTGTTTACTCATGATTCGCGAACTGGTGACCTCGACCTTGCTCGAAATTCTTTTTCGCTGAATTGAAGTTCTAATTTCTGCGGTCACGACCTCGATATGAATGTTTATACCTTACGATTTCGATTTAAAATTTCAATTAGATCTTTCTTGAAGCGATTTCCTCGATTCTAAAAGCGAATCTTCTATGATTCCTTGGTGAGGACTTAATGCTTTGAGAAAATTTGGTTCTGACTTGACAATTTCATTCAATGTGTTGAATTAATATTCTAACTTGAGTTATTCTTCCAGACATATGCTGAAAAGTTTATTATATACCATGGATAATCAGATATAACCAAAGAGAAAAATTTCTTACGGTTTGTTTTACACTAAATCTTGGTGGCTTCTTCTGATTTCCAGCTGCACCTTCTTCTTGGAGTGCCTTCTTTACTTTCCAGTACAGGTACATGACGGCTCCAATACAAACTAGCAGGAACGCTATTATTCCCAGGACTTCTGGCACTGACAGGGACATGGCTTCAATTGCAGCGGTGGCTGCACTATTCCCTGTCTGGGCAATGATTACTTCTTCTTCCTTGGACTGTCTTGAACCCATTTTGCCCTGGTGGTGAAAACCATTGGACCTCGACTGCATGGTCTGTTCTGCTCATCTCGGCTTGGCGGTGAAAAACCATTGGACCTCGACTGCATCGGACGGATCTGCTCATCTCGGCTTGGCGGTGAAAACCACCATCCCTCTGACTGCATAGGACTGGCAGGATCGCCATGTAACGTACCCAGCTAGGGTAGGTTCGCTCAATCGTTATGCAGTCGAGGGATGGTGAATAAAACACTAACACTCGTCAAAGGTTTATTGGTAACATCTCGGGACTCTCATCTGAAGACTTCTATCTGAAGACTTCTATCTGAAGACCTCCTCTTAGCCAAGATGTCAATAAGTTTATATATTCAAGATTGTTACATGTTTAATCGATTGTATGAAAACACCTTCGAGAATCGATAACATGATTGATAACATTATACATATTATAGTAAACACACTATTTATGTTTCCAGCACGTTTTGATGACAAAGCGAGGTAACAGATATTGCAACTCAATATCGTTAATATACAGAGTGTTCGTACTGATACATACTACACTACTTGCGAAATTCTGTCCAGATCGCATTACCAGACCATAGATACCGTAGAGAAATCTAGCGAATTATCAAAAAAAAAAAAATTGGTCAGCTTAAGCACTGACGTGAAGTCTAGAGTTTTGCCTTAGTTTGAGAATTTTTCTGACAGCTGTCAAAAATTATTTCAATTTGTTTCTGAAACTGGAAAATGTGAATCTACCTACAAGGTGAATGAACGAGCGCTCAAAAGCTCCTGACTACACGGCAGTGCTTTTATAATTTTTTTTTGATTAGAACGAATGAAATCGCTTGAAACTTGTCGCTTACTACCCAGTCGCAGCCAAGCCCTATCTTTTCCTCCGAATAAATCAATTTTCTCGGTATAAAAGTATATGGAATTTCATGATTTCAGTGACAAGACCTACCACGATCACCAATGCATATGGGAGGAAACTGCCGAAAAAATGAATAGACCCAGTGAATATTCGAATTCATTCACTCCTATAAAGTGAGAAAACGATTAGAATTTGGAATTCATCAGTTTGCATTTCATTCTTATTATTTAAAATTAAAATAGTCGGCACAACGGTTTATTCCGGGGAGTGGGCGTTTCTTGTAATCTTCGACGTACGGCAATAGGGTCTACTATTCCGTACTTTGACGTCACAGTGAGTGAGAAGTTTCATACAGTCCTGATGTGTAGACATCACATTTGGACGATCCTTCATAATCTTCTTAATATAAAATGATGAAAAGCACTGCCGTGAAGTCAGGAGCTTTTGAGCGCTCGTTCATCCACCTTTTAGGTAGATTCGCATTTTCCAGTTTGAGAAAAAAATTACAAAGTTTTTTGACAGCTTTCAAAAAATTTTCAAACTAAGGCGAAACTCCAGACTTCATGTCAGTGCTTCAGCTGACCAATTTTTCTTCGATAATTCGCTAGAATTTTCTACGATATCTATGGTCTTGGTGATGCGATCTGGACGAAACTTCCCACGTAGTTAGAATACATTATTCTTCATCTGTTTGCAAAATTTCATTTCAATCCATTGTGTAGTTTCGAAATAATCAGGAAAAAAATATTTTGAACGGCCATATTTACGGAACTCCTAGTCTAATTTTGCTCATTGATGAACGTGACCGCGAAATTCGCGATCCGAAACTATCCTGAAAATTTCAAGTCCCTAGGCCTTTCCGTTTGAAAGTTATAATTTTCTATGGTTCTCTATTTGGTGAAAATGTAGCTAAAATTTATCATTCTCCATTAAAATACAGAATTTCGTCTCGATAAAATCCGTAGTTTCAAAATTATTGAGAAAACCAAATTTCAAACGACCATATTTACGGAACCTCTAGTCTAATTTTGCTCATTTATGAACGTGACCACGACATTCGAGATCCATACCTATCCTTGAAATTTCCTAGGCCTTTCCATTACAAAGTTATAATTTTCTATGGTTTCTATGGTTCTGGTCATGCGTGGTTTTCCATGTGAGTGCAAAATTTCACCTCGATCGAATCTGTAGTTTCGAAGTAATCAGGAAAACAAAATTCCGAGCGGCCATATTTACGGAACCCCTGGGCGAATTTTGCCCAATAACGACCTTAACCGCGGCGTTCGAGATTCGAACCTACCCTGAAAATTTCTAGTTTCTAGGACATTCCGTTCGAGAGTTATAGTGTATACGGACGGACGGACAGACTCGAATTTTTCGACGAATTCTTCATCAGTGAGCATAGTCGTTTCAGACCATTTTCGGCTCAAAATCCGAAAAATACAGACAACCTGTAAGTATTACGAGCGCTCAAAAATGTTACGATATAAGTCGTGCCGTGACTGTCAGGGTGACAGTTTTAGAAATAAAAATTACGAAAAGCACTGCCGTGAAGGCAGGAGCTTTTGAGCGCTCGTACATGCACCTTGTAGGTAGATTCGCATTTTCCAGTTTCAGAAATCAATTGAAGGTATTTTCGACAGCTGTCAAAAAAATTCTGAAACTTAGGCGAAACTCCAGACTTCATGTCAGTGCTTCAGCTGATCAATTTATTTTCGATAATTCGCTAGAATTTTCTACGGTATCTATGGTCTTGGTGGTGCGATCTGGACAAAATTTTGCACGTAGTTTGAATACATTATTCCTCAGCTAGGTGCAAAATTTCATCCCAATCCGCTCAGTATTTTCGGAACTATCAGCAAAAAAATATTTAGAACGGCCATATTCACGGAACCCCTAGTCTAATTTTGCTCATAGATGAACTTGACCGCGATATTTGCCATCCAAACCCACCCTGAAAATTTCAAGTTCCTAGGCCTTTCCGTTCAAAAGTTACAATTTTCTATGGTTTCTATGGTTCTGGTCATGCGATCTAGACAAAATATTGTTTTAATATATCATTCTCGATTAAAATACAAAATTTCATCTCGATCGAATCCGCAGTTTCGAAATTATCGAGAAACCAAAATTTCAAACGACCGTATTTACGGAACCCCTAGTCTAATTCTGTTCATCGATAAACGTGGACGCGACATTTCAGATCCACACCTATCCTGAAAATTTCAAGTCCCTAGGCCTTTCCGTTCGAAAGTTATGATTTTCTATGGTTTCTATGGTTCTGGTCATGTGATCTGGAGAAATGTAGCTTGAATATATCATTCTCCATTAGTATACTAAATTTCGTCACGATCGAATCTGTAGTTTTGAAATTATCAAGTAAACTAAATTTCAAACGACCATATTTACGGAACCCCTAGTATAATTTTGCTCATAGATGAACGTGTTCACGACATTCGAGATCTACACCTATCCTGAAAATTTCAAGTCCCTAGGCGTTTCCGTTCAAAAGTTACAATTTTCTATGGTTTCTATGGTTCTGGTCATGTGATCTGAACAAAATTTTACATGTAGCTTGAACACCTCATTCTCCATTTGAGTACAAAATTTCATCTCAATCAAATCTGTAGTTTTCAAGTAATCAGGGGAACAAAACTTTGAACGGCCATATTTACGGAACCCCTGGGCGAATTTGGCCCATTAACGAACTTAACCGAGGCATTTGGGATCTGAACCTACACTGAAAATTTCAAGTCTCTAGGTTGATCCGTTCGAGAGTTATCGTGCTTACGGACGGACGGACGGACGGACAGACTCGAATTTTCCGACGGATTCGTCATCAGTGAGTCGAACATAGTCGATTGAGACCATTTTCGGCTCGAAATTCGAAAAATAGAGACATCGTGACGAAATGATATAGCCCTCGTGTAAGTTGTACGAGCGCTCAAAAAGTAAAGAGATTAGTTCAGTCAGTAAATTGTATTTGATCATTGTGTTATTGTGTGGAATAAAAGGAGTTTGCAATTGTTGATTATTTGTTTAACTGAGAACGAACTCCAGTTTCGTAACAGTTGGTGCAGAAGTGGGATATCAGTGAATAATTCGAAAAATTGATGGTAAATACACGGAGTTCAAACTACGGCGACATGGAGGCAAAGGAACGTCGTCAGAAAGAAAAACAAGAGGAAGAGAAACGTAGACAGAAAGATGAAGAACGACGACAAAGAGAAGAGGAACGACGTGGAAAAGAAAAACAAGAGGCGATGGAACAAAGAGAAAAACAAAGAAAATATTGGAACAGATGTTCCAGAAAACCGTAGGACAAATCGTATATCCCAAAGAAGAAATCAGTGCAGTACAAGAAGAAGTGAAGGAAGAAATGCACACAGTTTGTAAAACGGAAGAAGGAGTGGACGAAAAAATAACACACGAAGTAAGTGCGGTGCGAGAAGAACTAGCAAAGAAAATCCCTTCATTTCAAATTCGAGATCAGCGTGACAGGGTTACCACATCATATTATTACGTTGAACCACAGACTTATGGTGGTCAGTCACCATGGTCCCTGTACCGTAAACAGTTGGGGCATCAGGAGGAGCTTTCGAATCTTAGGATGGTTCACAAACGCAAAACCGAGGAGCTGGAACTCAGGTCTGCTAGGAAACTTCAAGAGCATTTCGAGAACCTCAGGGAGCAACTGATTAAAGACAAAGAAAAGGCTTTGACACACGAAAGAGATGTGAGGAGGCTGAGGTACGAGAAGTTGGTCGAGTCAGAGGTAAGTAACGCCAGGGCCAACAACGTCGTCTGCTTGCTAACCACTCCGACCAGGTCGCCGAGTGCGAGGAAATAGAGGCCCAGGGCGGCGCAGAAAAGGAGCGAGTCGTGAGGCAGGCCCAGGAGGAGGTCGAGGAAAACTTCCGGGGTGCGGCGAGGCGACACGCGAACGAGCCGAAGAACGTCAAGGAGACGGCGGCCATCGAGATGGAGAACTGGAAGAACTCCTTCAGGAAGCAGCAGTCAGCGCTGCTGATGGAGAAGGAGACGGCCAAACGGAGGTGGTGTAAAAAGGAGAGGGACTAGGAAATAGAGGTCGTGATCGAGAAGTTGGTAAACGGGGCGAACAAAGCCAAGTTTGGAGGAACGTAGGGCAAGGTGAGAGCCTTGGAGAACCAGCTGGGTCAGTTGGAATCGAAGAAGAGAGAAGTGGATCAGAAACTGAGCAGGGTGTTCATCACCCTAAGAAGTGTTCAGGAGGAAAGGGCAGCTTAGAAACGAAGCTGGTTCAGAAAACTGTGAAGTTGCAGTCTCAGACCGATACCCTGGCAAGGAGACTGCGGAGGTCAAACAAATGCGAGAGAAGATCGTGTCTTTAGAGCTGTCGGAAGCGGTCGATCAGTGAAGCAGCAACCCGAGGAGAAACAGGAAAGGATGAAGATAGCATTGTTCCGGTTTGAGACGGAAAAGAGGGGCCTCCAAGACGAGCTGACAAGGTTGGAAAACCGCTCCATGAAACTGGAACTGCAGAGGATGTCGGCGGATGAAGACCTTCAACGGCTCCAGGAAAAAAAAGCGACCAGGTTTTGACTGTACAATCCACCGTACAAGGGAAAGAAGAAAATCAACGACGTGGTTTGCAGAATCCAACGTAGCCTTGGGATCAAGATGAAGGTTGATTATTTGGAAAGACTGAAGCTCTGTCATGGTGAAACTATGGTTTTTGATCGGGACGATCAAAATTAGAGGGAGGGCAATGTTACGATATAAGCTGTGCCGTGACTGTCAGAGTGACAGTTCTGGGAATAAAGAGTGAAGAGATTAGTTCACTCAGTAAATTGTATTTGATCATTGTTCTAATAGAATCAGCCGATACTTGATGGAAATCCATAATCAAACTTACAATAGAATAACTAGTATGATTTCCACTACATTGGGTTAAATTAAAATGAGTTATACTTTAACCACCTGAAGATGATGCTTCGCATCAAAACACGTGTCGTGGAATTCAACCCAATGTAGTGGAAATCATACTAGTTATTCTATTGTAATTTTGATCATTGTGTTGCTGTGTGGAATAAAGGGAGTTTTTTTGTCGATTATTGGTTTAACTGAGAACGAACCCCTGTTTCCTAACAATAAATGATAACTAGACATTTTCACGTCCTCCTTTAAAAACATGTGTATCAGGTTAACAGCCAAAAAAGTCCTATCATCCTGTTAACCTGAAACACAAATAAATGATAATTGGGTTAGGTTAGGTAAGAGTTAGGTTAGGTTTAGGTTAGGTAAGAGTTAGGTTAGGTTTGGGTTGGGTAAGAGTTAGGTTAGGTTTAGGTTGAGGTGAATGATAATATCTAATGATTTCACTTATTGAATAGTTTACTACAATATAATTCAACGGATACCTTAGCCACAGCAACGCGTGGCTGCGCCCACGATTCAAAGTATATATCGCACCCGTCGTAGAATAAGGAGACAATTCAAAAAACCTCCATTTTGTGTTAGTAACGGTATTGTGCTCAGGAAGGAACCTTTTTCGTACGTGCAATATCAGAATAACTTTGGTTGCCCCCTGCGCCACATAAGAGACTGTTCGTGAAAAAAGGTAACATTTCAAATTTTTTGGAAAACAGCAGAATATTCCACCACCAAAAATTGCATTAATTGAATATTATTATAATGTTCAGCGTGTTGAATCGATCAGGTACACAAAAGTAAAGAACAAAAACTTCGAATACTATTCCCAACAACATCAATTTTTGAATTGTATCCTTATTCTACGACGGGTGCGATATGGTAAATAAGGGATTTCAGTAATAATACCTGCAATAAATGGTAATCTGAAACTGTGTCGCTATAACTACCGATGTAATGTACAGTATATTTCCAATCTTCCACAAAATACCATTGTCCCATGAATTCCTTCACTTTCTTCTTAACCCCGCCGATGGTGAAATGTTTGATGGTTGGCCAACCAGAGAATCCTTTTTTTTCAACCCATGATAGACTCGAACTGTCAATTAAAGTCGTCTTGGTATCCTCTGGAGGTGGTTTGGTGGCATCGCAAATGCATGGAATTTCTGACACTGCACCGTCTTCCCCTTCCCCTCCAAGAGCGGCGTTGAAAAGATTTTCGCATACGTCTGTTTTCATGGAGGAAAAAACAATAAACATGATCATGAAAAATGTTTCTCGATTGTATATCGATAAATAATTAGTTTTTCCAATAGCGGCACTCGGACTATAGTAAATGATTCAGGGAAAATCCATTTGAGTATTTCGTTTGGCCTTATGTTCCGGGGAGTGTTCAATTGATTGGAAACATGTATTTAAGATACAAAAATCTGCCATTAGAATATTAGAAGGAACGAAACCTCTTGATAGTTGCCACCGTTCAATGTAATGCAATACTACCTCTTCCAGGTCTGTATATAAATACTTCAGTGTGTAATTTTTGTCATTAAAAGTGCATTGGCATATTCAACAGTCAGCAGCAGGCACAACTTCAAAACTATACACGCAATTACCCTTCCAGGAGTTCAACATAATTGTTTAACTCTAACACATAAGAGCTGTAGAAATATATGGCTATGAAAGTATTGAATTAATTCCTGGTACCGATAAGACAGCTTTCATTGCTGAAGTTTGAATTAGTTAAAAAGAAACTTATTTTGTCCATATAATGAAAGCATTCTTCACCAGAGTGTCTGAAGTAGGGGAAAGACGTGTTCCAACCATTGGACATTAAAAAAAAAATTCTCGATTTTTTTTTTTGGAAACTGTAAGTACTAAAATCAATCAACTCCCTAGGCTAGGCTAGGTTGTTTTGAATATTGAACTATATTCCAAATAGGACACTTTTGATAGGAAACACCAATTTCTAAAGGAGAAGAACTAGCCTATATGCCAGGAAATCGATTTTTGAGACAAAATGAATGCCGAAAACCGCACATTGATATCTTGACTTGTTCGAAAGATACTAGGTGTTTTTCAATTTTGTGCATTTCTGACCCAAACCCGTAACTTGTTTATTTTTGAATATTTCTTGTTTCTGTGAAAACATTCTTCAGGCACTTTTTTGAAAGGAATCCAATGGTGTTCCTAGTTTTCTATCAAAAAATATGGTTTTGAAGCTATAACATAAACTTGTATTTTTTTTTTCTTCTGGACCACCCTATATTTTTTTACATATTCGTGTTTGAAATGAAATTCCCTTTTCAAATATATATAATAGTTGCTACTTCTCTTTGAAAACATTCATTTTGTTGCTGTTTTCGAATTATTTTAGATGTATGTATTTTCAAAATTTGGGTTGCCATGCCGCAAAATGAAACAAATTACCTCAGCAACTTCAGTCTATGCGTACTGTAAAACAATTATTATTAAATGCAGTTTGCGTCACAAGTTTAGTGTGCTTCTTTGAACTGAGTTTTGAACATACTAGAATATTTATCTGCCTGTTAATTAAAAATGTATGAAAATTACGAAAAATATGATATGCTAAAGTGTTATTGGGAATCACATGAAGATGCTCAGGCTGCCAGCAATCTTTACTTTGACCGATATCCTGAAAGGAGACAACCGTTTCGGGATATGTTCACTAGATTGCAGCAAAACCTATTTAATTACGGTTCTTTTTCAAAACCAAGGACAAAAGTTTACGAAGCCAGGAATAGAGATAGAGAGTTAGAAGAAATAACGGTTTTGGGGGAAATACAAAACCAACCCAATATTTCACTTCGCAAAATGCAGTTGAATACAGCTATTCCAAAGACAACAGCAATGCGAATTCTAAAAAAAAATAAATTCAAATCGTATAGAGCAAGAAAAGTTCACAAGTTACTACCAAATGACCTACAATTCCGGCTCGAATTTTGCCAATGGTATTTAGGAATATGTGCTGAAAACCCAAACTTTGGACAGAATATCATATGGACTGATGAAGCATGCGTTAGCAGCTCTGGAATTTTTAATAGATACAATTCCTACAATTGGACTTTGGAAAATCCACATATTATAGTGGAGACACAAAATCAAGGCCGATACAGTTTCAATGTTTGGGTCGGTATTTTTAGAGGAAGGTTTATCGGTCCCTATATCTATGAGGGTAACCTTACGGCAGCGCGATATTTGGAAATATTACGGGAATTTGTTGAACCAATAAACAAGGCACCGTGTCATAACGCACACATCATAACGGCGTTTTTAAACGAAATATTTACGGACAATAGTTGGCTTGGCAACCAGGGTCCTGTTCATTGGGCGGCAAGATTCCCCGATCTTACGCCTCTAGATTTTTATCTCTGGAGAAGAAGAGAAGGACCTCACATATAAACGCCATCCTGATTCCCGAGAAGCGTTGGGAGCAGCAGTGCGACATGAATGTGCGACCAAATATAGGGTGGTCCATAATAAAAAATACAAGTTCATGTTATAGCTTCAAACCCATATTATTTAATAGAAAACTAGGAACACCATTGGATTCCTTCCGAAAAAGTGCCTGTAATGTTTTCACAGAAACAAGAAATATTCAAAAATAAACAAGTTACGCAGTTGGGTCAGAAATGCACAAAATTGAAAATCACCTTGTATCTTTCGAACAAGTCAAGATATCAATGTGCGGTTTTCGGCATTCATTTTTTCACAAAAATCGATCTCGGAGCATGTAGGCTAGTTTTTCTGTAACTCCTCTCGAATTTGGTGTTTCCTATCAAAAGTGTCCAATTTGGACCACTCTGTACACTATTTTACAAGAAATGATGCTTTTGTCCAAAAGTACAATTCTGAATTGTACTTGTGGACGACACAGTTGGTACCTTTGGATTAATATCGTACCTTCGTATAGACTATACTATACGCACTTATACACACCAGTGGCGGCTCGTGAGCTCACAATCAGAGGAGGCCAAGCAAAAAATACAGGGTGTTTCATAATATATGCGCAGGATTTCAGGATGTGATAGCTCGTCCAAAAGTATGAAAAAAAATTTTTATTAACTTACCTAAACCTTTTATCGTACAGGAAACGCTTTCGGAAGCATTTTCTAATCATAATAAGCAATTTTTTGTGCGGAATTTTTTCCTCTCAATTAGTGAAAGTTTATCGAGTTTTCCGAATAATTTGAATTTAACTGATGCCCCTAAGTGAGATTTTCATCTGCTATGTCTTTCAATAAACCTCTGTAAATTTTTTAAATCCGAATATCCTAATTTTGACCACACATTGTTTTCTGAATCTTCGGAAAAAAGAGAGCAAAACCAACAAAATAATTTATTTCGAACTGTACTTCCTGTCAGCAACTTGTATTTATTGTACCATTGAACGCAGAAGGAACGATTATGTTTGGAATTGACAATTAAATTTTGCATAGCAGGCTGAGGTGTCTTTATAGTTTAAGTAATGAAAATTTTGTCATCGTAAGGCATTTGACTGAACTTTTTCTTCAGAATAAAATCAACAATAGAACAATATCTTAAGTTATTCTAAGTTCCCCACTGACATTATAATTTTCGTTTCTGGTTTCCGTTCCCATTCTTCTCGATAAAATATATGAATCTAAATAGCCATCCTTCCTCACCTACAAACTTCGCCAAACTGATAGTCTGTACATAGTACATACATTTAATATATATTATACATAATTTTATTATTATTATGAAGGTATAGAATAGTGATACCAAAGATTAAACAACTTGTTGTTACTCTTAGGTGATGCCGATCGTTCATATTCGGGCCGATCGGGCTAAACGAATATATGTACTGGAGACCGAGCCTCCGTCACGTGGTTTACAGCTCGAATTTTGACTGGCCCCTGCTTTGTATTAAGAGTTATTCGAAATTTTACACAAGCGTAGGTATCTCGACTTGGAGGCTCGGCCTCCGGGTCTGAAAACTGCTGTGTATTCTTTAACGCATCGCATGCCTGACGTAGTACTGGTTGCGATGCGCAATCTTCTCAGTTTTGAAGTCTGTTGCGGAAGATGAATAAATGTGATGAGATATTGGGGTGAAAAATATCCAGAAATTTGAATATTCTATTGATTTAGGTTAACATTATATAGTTGAACTTGAACTAAGAATTAAATACAATGCAGTAAAATTTGGGGAGGCACGGCCTCCTCTGCCTCCTCTGAGCGGCCGCCACTGATACACACATCGGAAAAGTCTAGGGATATTTTTATAAATAGATGTTTTTTATTTTTTCAGTTGATTAAGGGGGAAACTGAAATTATAGAGTAATGAGAAAATGTTCAATATGTTATTAAATTAATTTTTTGCTTGAAACGAACACAATATTTCAACAACAAAAAATGAAGTATAACACAAAATTTTAACAACAAAAAATGAAGTATAAACCATAATTTCACGAGCTATACAAAAAAATGATCAAGTATGCAAAAAATTAACTGAATGAAGAGTATGACCTCCACGTTGGTTCAGAACAGCTCTACACCTATTTTCATAGTCAAAATGACATTGTCAATGCCCGCATTAGGTATACTTGCCTATTCTGTGATTAGAAGCTCTCGGAATTGAAGAGCATTTCGGATATTGCCCAAAATGGGAGTAATGCTGCGTTGAAGCATGTTCCATACATGCTCAATCGGATTTTGGTCTGGGGATTGTGCGGGCCATGACAATACTTCAATTCCCATGTTTTCCGACCCGCTCGTCACAATCGCAGCGGTATATAGCAAATAAAGGCACAATGGGTTGGAGAATATTATCCACATATTATTATCCGCTGACCTGTCAGGAAACCATTTGAAAAAACGAGGTCGGTTCTGCCGCCTATAATTATTCCTACCCATACCATGATTGTACCGCCTCTGTATTTGTGAACTTCCTGAACATTTCTTAAACGTTCCACGTTCCCGGATCGCCTCCACACTCGTGTCCTGGATGAAATCCGAATCTGGATTCATCAGTGAACAAAACTGTTGGCCAATCATCTGCATGCCAATTTTGATATTCTTCGCACGAGTCTACTCTGGCAGCGCGATTGCCTCTAGAGAGAGATGGACATAAAATTGGTCTTCGAATATGAAGATTGGCTTCGTGGAGATGATTTCTCACATAATCTCGCCCAACGGATATGTTTTGCGATCGCTGGACTTCCATAACCAATTCAGGTGCTGTGATTGTAAGGTGTCTTCTAACACTAAGCAGTAAAAATCTAACCTGACTTGCCGTTGTACAGCGTCTACGCCCTAGGTGTTGTTTAGCCAGACTTCCAGTTTCCCTGAAATGCCTCCATGAACGACTTATGACTCTTTGGGAAACACCGATCCGCTCAGCTACTTCGACTTGTCGCAGGCCAGATTGGAGAAGGCCCACTGCTAGATTCATCTCGTCTGCAGACAAAGGTCGTCGTTCCATAGTAAAACACAATATTCTCAATGCAACAATACTATTGAAGAACACTATAGACCGAATCAAATCGAAATACTGAGTACTTGTAGAATTTACTTTTTCCATCTATTATGTTTGTCAAGTTTTTGAGCGCTCGTACTACTTACACGAGGGCTATATCATTTCGTCACGATGTCTGTATTTTTCGAATTTTGAGCCGAAAATGGTCTCAATCGACTATGTTCGACTCACTGATGACGAATCCGTCGGAAAATTCGAGTCTGTCCGTCCGTTCGGCCGTCTGTCCGTTCGTTCGGCCGTCCGGCCGTCCGTATACACAATAACTCTCGAACGGAATGTCCTAGAAACTTGAAATTTTCAGGGTAGGTTCGAATCTTGAATGCCGAGGTTGAGTTCGTTGATGGGCAAAATTCGCCCAAGGGTTTCGTGAATAAGGCCGCTCGAAATTTTGTTTTCCTGATTACTTTGAAACTACCGATTCGATCGGGATAAAATTTTGTACTCTAATGGAAAATGAGGTGTTCAAGCGACATGCAAAATTTTGTTCAGCTCTCATCACCAGAACCATAGAAACCATAGAAAATTGTAACTTTCGAACGGAAACGCCTAGGGACTTGAAATTTTCAGGATAGGTGTGGATCTCGATTGTCGTGATCACTTTCATCTATGAGCAAAATTATACTAGGGGTTCCGTAAATATGGTCGTTTGAAATTTAGTTTTCTTGATAATTTCCAAACTACAGATTCGATCGTGACGAAATTTTGTATACTTATGGAGAATGATATATTCAAGCAATATTTCTCTAGATCGCATGACCAGAACCATAGAAACCATAGAAAATCATAACTTTCGAACAGAAAGGCCTAGGGACTTGAAATTTTCAGGATAGGTGTAGATCTGAAATGTGGCGTTCACGTTTATCAATGAGCAGAATTATACTAGGGGTTCCGTAAATACGGTCGTTCGAAATTTTGTTTTCTCGATAATTTCGAAACTACGGATCCGATCGAGATAAAATTTTATATTTCAAACGAGAATGACATATTAAAGCAACATTTTGTTTAGATCGCATGACCAGAACCATAGAAACCATAGAAAATTATAACTTCCGAAGGAAAAGGCCTAGGAACTTGAAATTTTCAGGGTGGGTTTGGATCGCGAATTTCACGGTCACGTTCATCAATGAGCAAAATTAGACTAGGAGTTCCGTAAATATGGCCGTTCAAAATATTCTGTTCCTGATAATTTCGGAACTACCGATTTGATTGGAATGAAATTTTGCACCTAGCTGAGGAATAATGTATTCAAACTACGTGCGAAATTTTGTCCAGATCGCATCACCAAGACCATAGATACCGTAGAAAATTTTAGCGAACTATCGAAAAAAAATTGGTCACCTAAAGCACTGACTTGAAGTCTGGATTATCGCCTTAGTTTGAAAATTTGTTCGACAGCTGTCAAAAATTTCCTCAATTGGTTTCCAAAACTGGAAAATGCGAATCTACCTACAAGGTGCATGTACGATCGCTCAAAAGCTCCTGCCTTCACGGCAGTGCTTTTCGTAATTTTTCATTATAATTTTCACATTTTTTCCGAAAAAAGGCGTATTCAAACGGGGCAAATGAACCGATCAGTAAGTTGGTAGTACAGTTCAAACGATAAAAAAGTTTCTTTTGACGCTTGTATGACTTTGTACGAATATCCCTAGACTTTTGCGATGTGTGTATTTCAAAAATTAGGAAAAGCACTGCCGTGAAGGCAGGAGCTTTTGAGCGCTCGTACATGCACCTTGTAGGTAGATTCGCATTTTTCAGTTTTAGAAATCCATTGAAGGAATTTTCGACAGCTGTCAAAAAAATTTCTGAAACTTAGGCGAAACTCCAGACTTTATGTCAGTGCTTCAACTGATCGATTTTTTTTCGATGATTCGCTAGAATTTTCTACGGTATCTATGGTCTCTGTGGTGCGATCTGGACAAAATTTTGCACGTAGTTTGAATACATTATTCCTCAGCTAGGTGCAAAATTTCATTCCAATCCGCTCAGTATTTTCGAAACTATCAGGAAAAAAATATTTTAAATGGCCATATTTACGAAACCCCTAGTCTAATTTTGCTTATTGATGAACGTGACCGCGATATTCGCGATCCGAACCCACCCTGAAAATTTCAAGTTCCTAGGCCTTTCCGTTCAAAAGTTACAATTTTCTATAGTTTCTATGGTTCTGGTCATGCGATCTGGACAAAATATTGTTTTAATATATCATTCTCAATTAAAATACAAAATTTCATCTCGATCGAATCCGTAGTTCCGGAATTATCGAGAAAACAAAATTTCAAAAGACCGTATTTACGGAACCCCTAGTATAATTCTGCTCATTGATAAACGTGAACGCGACATTTCAGATCCACACCTATCCTGAAAATTTCAAGTCCTTAGGCCTTTCCGTTCGAAAGTTATCATTTTCTATGGTTTCTATGGTTCTGGTCATGTTGTCAGGAGAAATGTAGCTTGAATATATCATTCTCCATTAGTATACAAAATTTCGTCACGATCGAATCTGTAGTTTTAAAATTATCAAGAAAACTAAATTTCAAACGACCATATTTACGGAACCCCAAGTATAATTTTGCTCATAGATGAACGTGATCACGACATTCGAGATCCACACCTGTCCTGAAAATTTCAAGTCCCTAGGCGTTTCCGTTCGAAAGTTACAATTTTCTATGGTTTCTATGGTTCTGGTCATGCGATCTGGTCAAAATTTCACATGTAGCTTGAACACCTCATTCTCCGTTTGTTTGTAAAGTTTTATCTCGATCGAATTTGTAGTTTCGTAGTAATCAGGAGAACTAAATTTTGAACGGCCATATTTACGGAATCCCTGGTGGAATTCTGCCCATTAACGAACTTAACCGAGGCATTTGGGATCTGAACCTATAGTGAAAATTTCAAGTCTCTAGGTTGATCCGTTCGAGAGTTATCGTGCCTACGGCCGTACGGACGGACAGACTCGAATTTTCCGACGGATTCGTCATCAGTGAGTCGAACATAGTCGATTGAGACCATTTTCGGCTCAAAATTCGAAAAATACAGACATCGTGACGAAATGATATAGCCCTCGTGTATGTAGTACGAGCGCTCAAAATGGTCCATTTTGTATTAAACTCAGGAAGTAACCCTTTTCTTACATGCAATATCAGAGTAACTCTAGTTGGCCTCTCCGCCACATACGAGACTGTTCGTGAAAAAAGGTAACATTTCCAATGTTTTGGAAAAACAGTAGAATATTCCACCACGACGGGAAAAATTGCATTAATTGAACATTGGGTGCTAGAGTTACAATGTTCGAATGGATTGCTGCAGTAATAACGAATGTTCAGCGTGTTAAATTGACTAACTCAAAATCAATTTTTGAGTTGTCTCCTTATTCTACGACGGGTGCGATAGGTATATCAGATTTTTTTTTAAATAATCGCCTCACCAGCTGAAGAGGTCAAGAGCCGCCACTGTCTCAAACGACTATGTTCGAATCACTGATGACGAATCCGTCGAAGAATTCTTGTCTGTCCGTCCGGCCGGCCGTCCGTCCGTATACACGATAACTCTCGAACGAAATGTGCTAGAGACTTGAAATTTTCAGGGTAGGTTCGAATCTCGAATGCCGCGGTTAAGTTCGTTATTGGGCAAAATTCGCCCGAGGGGTTCCGTAAATATGGCCGCTCGAAATTTTTGTTTTCCTGATTACTTCGAAACTACAGATTCGATCGAGGTGAAATTTTGCAATCAGATGTAGAATTACGTGTTCAGGCTACATGCAAAATTGTGTCTAGCTCGCATTACCAGAACCATAGAAAATTATAACTTTGTAATGGAAAGGCCTAGAGACTTGAAATTTTCAGGATAGGTGTGGATCTCGAATGTTGCGGTCACGTTCATCAATGAGCAAAATTTGACCATGGGCTCCGTAAATATGGTCGTTTGAAATTCAGTTTTCTTGATAATTTGAAAACTATGAATTTTATCGTGACGAAATTTCGTATTTGAATTGAAAATGATATATTCGAGCTACATTTTTTCCAGATCGCATGATCAGGACCATAGAAACCATAGAAAATCATAACTTTCGAACGGAAAGGCCTAGGGACTTGAAATGTTCAGGATAGGTTCGGATCACGAATTTCGCGGTCACGTTCATCAATGAGCAGAATTAGACTAGGGGTTCCGGGAATATAGCCGTTCAAACTATATTTTCCCGATAATTTCGAAACTACATACTAATGGGATTGGAATGAAATTTCGCACATAGATGAAGAATAATATATTCAAACTGCTTTGTCCAGATCGCATTACCAAGACCATAGATACCTTAGAAAATTCTAGTGAAAAAAAAATTGGTCATTTTTTTTTTCTATAGAGGTAAGAATCCTGTTTACGGACCTTCACCATAGCTGTTTGGGGGTGTGTGCAAACTCTTCCCCCGAGTTCACGGGGAACGTACTCACTAAAAACTCCTCTGTTCCCACTCCTAATACAAGAAGTGAGCACGGTCTAATTTCCTGCAACCGAATTCAGCTCTTATGGGCGCAGGTTGTCCAGGGGTTGTTTGCCCTCGCGAACACCCTAACCGACACCGACTCTGAGACTAGGAACCCTTGATGTTATTTGGTTCCACCGGGTCCAGTTGCAAAACCCTAGTGGTTATTCCACTGAGTAGCCCAATTGGTACTTCCAAGTCCTCAGTCAATATATCAGCTGACTGTTGTGACCATACACCTCGCCAGGAGAGAGTGCATTTTATGACCCTCACAAATGAGGCCGGCCTGTAGGCCGGACTTGTAAGTCAGCCTGGCGACTTCGTCCCTAACCGGATCGATATTATACTTGCCGACCTTCAAACTGTGGGCCAGGTCAAGCGGCTGCGCGCCTCACACGGCCTGGGCGTTTACGACCCACACATCGTGCTCCCTCACGACAACCAGGTAAGGTTTACGAACGCCCTCTGATGTTCGTAGGCGCGGTTCGTTATGAACCTCGAGCCCCTTATTTTTGAGGAAGCCAGAGAGTGTCTTGCACAAGGGATCGTGTCTCATGATCCTTCCTCCATGAGTGCGGAAGCAACACTGGATTACGTGCGCCGCTGTCTCGGTGCTAGTACACCCAGCCCTACAATTTATGTTCGTGTGGGCTGTTCTTCGACCCCTCGTCGTGAGTACTCGGGTTGACAGACTGTTAACATGCACGTGATGATATTGGCGATAGTCCCTTCCGGGTATGCCCGTGCTGCCAGCATAAATACACCGAGTGGAAGCGGTCGACTTCTCACTCTCCCTTAGCTCATACCCATCATTAGAAGTATACAGGGTGTCTCGTTGGTAAACGAAAAAACTTGAACAGTGAATAGGGGACACCGAGGTGGTTCTAAATATACCCCATTTATTGGGTCTGACTGCCTTGGTTACCGAGATACAGGGTGATTTATGAATTTTGCTTATTTTTTTCCGAGGTCATAACAAGCGAACCACCCAGTCCTTATTTGAAGCTCAAATGAACCACTCAATGATCACAAAAAAATCCAGGTCCGGATTAACAAAAAATTATGAAACGGTTTTATCCTTGGAACAACACCCTGTATATCGAAATTTTGAAAATCCGTTTTCAGATTCTAAAAGAGCACAAAAAACTGAACGGAAATGCGTGATTTTAATTTCCGCGCAGACAATTTTGCTGCACCAATTTTCAACTAGAATGTGAAGTTTTCGAGAAATTGGATATCAAAAAGTAGTTTTAAATCACTTTGGGTAATAACTATCGATTTCTATGTTATTTTGAAATCAAGTACTAATTATTCAAGACATTAGGTTTACTTTTTATAGCTTCAGACTAACCCTTTGAGTAATCACCATGTAGGTAATTGTTATTAATAGAGAAAAAATATCGCCCTGTATATGTACATAATTAAAAATTGGTACTACTTAGACACGAGTAAAATAGTAAGTTCTTAAGTTTTATACGGAAATAATCGAGTTTCTATTTAACTGTTGTACAAATACATAACCATGGACCCTATATTTTACCGGCACGATTGACTGGTGAAGTGTACTTGGATTTTTTGGAAAATATGCTACCAGTTTACTTCATGACGAAAACGTAAATATTACTGGCATGTATTTTCAGCACGATGGGGCGTCGCCTCATTATAGGCTCATTGTTAGAGACTTTTTGAACAATAATTTTGGTAATTCATGGATTGGTGGAGCCCCTCACAACTGGCCTTCCAGATCACCTGATTCGAATCCCATAGATTATTATGTCTGGGGTTATCTTCAAATCTGTGGTAAATTCTGCTGAGATACATACTCGGGATCAGCTAATTTCGAGAATAGAAGAAGCTAGCAGGGAAATAAAAACAATCCAATGTAATTCGAAAGTCAATTCGAAATATCCTCAAACGAGCACAAAAATGTGTTGGCCAAAATGGAGGACATTTTGAGCAGTTCATGTAGTTTGTTTGCTTTCAATTTTGTATCTTTTTGTTCTTTTCAATGGCTTCCTTTATAATGATGTACAAATTTGTATTGAATCGATCTAATTCTTTTCAATTATTTCAATAAAATATTCAAGCAATCAATTTTGAATTATGTGCAACGAGTTAGCCAATTTTTCTTCTTTTGATTACAAGTAGGTGTATCTTAATGGTGATTACACAATGGGTTGGTCTGAAGTTATAAAAAAATTACGAAAAGCACTGCCGTGAAGGCAGGAGCTTTTGAGCGCTCGTACATGCACCTTGTAGGTAGATTCGCATTTTCCAGTTTTGAAAACTAATTGAGGAAATTTTTGACAGCTGTCAAACAAATTTTCAAACTAAGGCGATAATCCAGACTTCAAGTCAGTTCTTTAGGTGACCAATTTTTTTTTCGATAATTTGCTAAAATTTTCTACGGTATCTATGGTCTTGGTGATGCGATCTGGACAAAATTCGCACGTAGTTTGAATACATTATTCCTCAGCTAGGTGCAAAATTTCATTCCAATCAAATCGGTAGTTTCGAAATTATCAGGAACAGAATATTTCGAACGGCCATATTTACGGAACCCCTAGTCTAATTTTGCTCATTGATGAATGTGACCGTGAAATTCGCGATCCAAACCCACCCTGAAAATTTCAAGTTCCTAGGTCTTTTCCTTCGGAAGTTATAATTTTTTATGGTTTCTATGGTTCTGGTCATGCGATCTGGACAAAATGTTGCTTTAATATGTCATTCTCGTTTAAAATACAAAATTTTATCTCGATCGAATCCGTAGTTTCGAAATTATCGAGAAAACAAAATTTCAAACGACCGTATTTACGAAACCCCTAGTATAATTCTGCTCATTGATAAACGTAAACGCCACATTTCAGATTTACACCTATCCTGAAAATTTCAAGTCCCTAGGCCTTTCCGTTCGAGAGTTATGATTTTCTATGGTTTCTATGGTTCTGGTCATGCGATCTAGCGCACGGCGGACGGCCGGACGGACAGACTCGAATTTTTCGACAGTGATCAGATTGATACCATTTTCGGCTCAAAATCCGAAAAATACAGACATCGGACGAAATGATATACCCCTTGTATAAGTAGTACGAACGCTCAAAAAAAAGTCTAACTGTACGATAAAGCTGTCAGTTTCCAGATTGCAACACTAGGGTTATCCATATTATATTATCTATATCAAATATTCATATTGGAATATTCTAAGCATATTCCTTAAGAAATATGCCTGGAGTATTATATGCGGAATACTCAAGGGATGTCCCAGGAAGAATATACCATTTGAAATATTCTATGAATATTCTATATTAAAAATTAATTTTGGTATATTATCAGCATATTCTTCAAGGAATATGCCTGATATATTATGTGCGAAATATTCCAGGAATGTTATATGCGAGATATTCCAGGGATGTCCCAGGAAGCATAGAGGTAAACAATTTGAAATCTAATATATAAAATTCTCGTCCACAGTGTCCACAGTGTTCGTTGCCATACTCCTCCGAAACGGCTTAACCGATTTTGATGAAATTTTTTGTGCTTATCCGGTATCTATCAGAATCGGCCAACATCTATTTTTCATCCCCCTAAATTTTAGGGGTAGTACACCCCTAAATTTTTTTTTTTTATTTTTTGGACAAAATTTCTAATTTCTATTTTTTTATGATACAACATACAAAAATACATACAATCCCCAATTTTCACCCTTCTACGATCAACCCTTATTTTTTAATAGCCAGAACAACGAGAGGCCGAAGGCCTCGAGCAATTTTGAAATTGCGAAAAATGGGAGAGACCGGGGGCGCGAAGCGCCCCCCGCGTTTTCGAGAGGGAGAAACGGGCTTTCCTAAGGTAAGAGAGGCCGAAGGCCTCGAGCAATTTTGAAGTTGCGAAAAAAGGGAGAGATATGGCAAAACAACGTTTGCCGGGTCAGCTAGGTTAGGTTAGGTTTAGGTTAGGTTATTTTGAGACGAGAGGCCGAAGGCCTCGAGCAATTTTGAAATTGCGAAAAAAGGGAGAGACCGGGGGCGCGAAGCGCCCCCCGCGTTTTCGAGAGGGAGAAACGGGCTTTTCTAAGGTAAGAGAGGCCGAAGGCCTCGAGCAATTTTGAAATTGCGAAAAAAGGGAGAGATATGGCAAAACAACGTTTGCCGGGTCATCTAGTATCTTTATATAATATATAAAATTTACGTGTCACGTTGTTTGTCCAGAATGGTCTCCTAAAATAATAAACCGATTTCAATCAAATTTTTACACACTGTGTGCAGTTTGATCCAACTTACAAGATAGAATAGTTTATATCTCAATTTATAGTTGCAATATTTTCTTATTGCAAATTATTTGTTTATTATTCATGACAAAGATAATTATCCACGCGGCAACATGGGGCTCAAATCGACGACAGCAGATCGCGTCCCCACTACACCGATCTGTCAACCCTAGCGATATCGTGCGAGGAGTGATGCCAAGTATCTGGGTCTTTCCTAAAACTGAAGAAATTTGGAACTGTTTGAGAACTGGATAAATACAGAATGTTCATAGAATTCGTAACTGTCAAGAATGTAGAATAATATCAGTGATAAAAAATGATTGGTTGTCAAATATTTATGCGATTGATTCATAGAGTAATAAATAAATATAGAGGGAGTAATTCCATTTTTTTACGGCACCAACACCTCTGCGTATTCTATGCGTTTGCTCTTGATCTGTCAGATCCTTCATAATTCTTCGAGCAACTAATCGATAATTCTAGATATTTACTTCACTGTTTCTAGACTTATTGTAATTCTATTCGTGATGGGAGGTATTAAGTGTGTAGTTTGTGGACGAAATGATAGTTTGGGTGGAATATCCTACCACAGGTTTGTGTATCGTTTATCTGCATTTTTGTGGAATACATGGGCTTCGGAAATGTTTGTTGAAGATCAATTTTTGATTACAAGCTTTGAGCTTCTGATGGGTCTCACAGAGACCTAGGAGAGTCGGGATATAAACAAACAAAATTAATAAATAAATGTTTATGATTTCTGTTAACGTAAGTTCTTCTGGCCCAGTGTGGCAACAAACTTCGTTGAATGGCAACCTCGCAATTGGACAACTGCGCACCTATGCGCAAAGGTGACCTAACGTCTAGTCTATGGTTGATGCCCACAGTTCAGTTCTGTTTTAGACAAAGAGCATATAAGTCGACTTACCAGGCTTTTTCCATATTTTCCATGTTTACCTATATATGTATTTGTTTTATAGTGTTTGATACTTAGTTGTATAAAATTACAGTTACTTCTTGTAATCTGCGTAAAGAAGAAAGTTCGAGTGTGTTATTCCGTAAACCCTTACATGATAGCAGAGCTTTGAAGAAAAACGTCCTCTTAGTTCGCTATCTTGGTTTATTCCACTTTTTTTTTGTTTTGCAAAACCAACCTACAATCAACAATGGATCAAGTAAACAACACTGGAGAAGTCTTCATGAGCACTGAAGAAAACCATTTGGCTGGTGCCGGTGTGAATCAACCTGGACCATCTCAAACTAATACTGTGGAGAACCAAATATTATCGTTGTTCACTAGTCAGCAGTTCATCAAGGTAATGGCTGATAAAATAAGGGACGAGATAATGACCAACGCCGTCCCCTCGCCGACTAATGTGGATGCGAACAGTGTAAGAAGCGAATGTTCAGTATTATCGGCGGCAGTATGATTTTATTAAATATCCACTTGGAGGCGAGAAACAAAACTTCTCTTTTGAAGATAAAAGAATGTACGACGCTCAAGTGAGGCAATACCTGGAGGCAACTCTCCAAAATGGGCCACGTTCCCTCATTAAAAACGAGGAAAATGCAGCTGGAGCCTTCCAGAAGTTGGAGGAAATGTTCGGGAAGAACGACATCCAAAAAATGGTGGAGCTGTTAGATAATTTCGGCAAAATCGTGTTGAATCCAAAAATGAATCCTATGCATTTTGTAACAAAATTCGAAGACGCGGTTAGGCAGTTTCAAGAGCTTGGTGTTCCACTGGAACAAAAAATAACTGTCGCATATTTTCTGCATAAGGTTCGTCATTTGCGAGCCTTTAGTGGATTCTATGCGACAATAGCAACATTACCAGAGAACACCAGGACTTATGAATTTGTAAGGAACACATTTTTGGATGTAGCTGGTAACAATTACTATTTAGAAATGGAAAACAGTAAGTCTGATAGTGATTTAGTAGATATTGTTTGTTATGAGTGTAACGATAATCCAGATTCTAGTTGCAGTGCTATCAACAATGATATTATCACGATATGTTCCATTTGTTTGAATTTTCCTAAGGAGACTATTCCAGTAAATAATGCATTTGTTTCAGTCCCTTGTTCACACTGTGCTGAAAGCAATACTAATTTTTGTGATTTCTGTGTAGGAAATAGAATGGAAGGAAGTTCGTCGTCTTCAGAACCATCGAGAAAAAGGGAGAAATTAATGCCCCCTTTAAATAAATTTTATGAGAAAAGGGCCAAAAGTTTCCATTATTCCCCGGAACAGGTGGAGAAAATGAAAAAGAAGACGACCGTGGAAAACATGGCTGCAAGGTGCAACAAATGTTGGCTCTTGTTTCACAAGGCGTCAGAATGTAAAAGTGAAGGCAGGGCCTGCTTTTATTGTTTAAAGAGTGGCCACGAAAAGAAAGGCTGCAAGAAATTACAAAGTCTAAAATCAAGTAAGTGTGAGTTCAATCTCGAAAAATTTGTTAGTCTTGTTTCCTTTCCTGTTGATTCTGGTGCATCTCACCATGTAGTAAATGCACAGAATATCCTGTTAGGCGCTGGTCTCCTCGAAACGCGACGACGCGGAGACGGCTCCGTCAATTTCCGTATTATATGTTTGGGAAACCACTAGCACGGTCTCCCTGAACTGCCGCATGCGACGTTCAGTCAGGGCTGGCGAGATGGCGGTTCAGGGAGACCGTGCTAGTGGTTTCCCAAACATATAATTCGGAAATTGACGGAGGCTCCTCCGCGTCGGTCGTCCGTCGGGCGTTTCGAGAAGACCAGCTCCTTAGAGTTCATAGCTTATGAAAAGCCTATATCTGTTGAACTTGCTTCGAAAACAGAGAATATTGTTGCTTTGGGAGAGGGTACTCTACCAATTCTTGTACAGTTTGGAAAATGTTCACATGTTTTGAAGTTAGTGAAAGTTCAATATATTCCTGGTGTGAGAGAAAATATTCTTAGTGTTCGAGCATTTAATGCTCTATTCAGTACAAGTGTCGTAATGAATTATAAAAACGGATTTATCATTTCTAGAAAGTTAGAAAGACAAATAAGCATGCTGTATGTATCTGATGGACTGCACAAAATGTCAGTTCTAGTTTGTGAAGAGTCGGGAGACAGCCATCAGCAAATACCAACCAGCAGTGCAGCAATATTGAAAAATAGCGAAGTAATAGTTAATGAATTGTCACATAGTAAAATTTGTGAAATAAATCGTACAATACTCAATCCAGTTATTGAATATGAACGTAAAAGAACTCGTAAAATAAGAAATAAGCTCACACGTAATCAGTTGCAAAAGTTAGATGAAGAAGGTTTAGTTTGGCATCGTAGGATGGGTCACATATCATCCTCGTACCTAGGGAAACTACCAAGTGTAGTATTGGGAGTCGAAGAACTTATTTATAATTATACAACTGCTAGTTGTTCAGTATGTTCGAAAGCAAAAAAGAATAGAGAGACTTGTGTAAAAGAACGTGAACTTGCAACTAGACAGTGTCAAATTGTACATGCCGATTTATTAAGTGTTAATCCTTCGACACAGTTTGGTAGGAAAAAATATATTTTAGTGCTTAATGATGACTATTCACGATATTCACAAGTTTTTCTCATGAAGCAGAAGTCAGAAACACATACATTTCTCACGTTAGGTTCAAAGTTTTTGCAATAAATGTTCCCAGGACGTGGCCAGTTTAGTAAGCTAAGATGTGATAAGAGTTTATTAGCAAAGCTTGTCAGGGTGTTTTGAATAAGTTTGAATTAGAAATACAGTTGGCTGAACCGTACCAGCACGAACATAACGGAATAGCTGAAAGGTTTAATAGAACCATCCAAGAAAGAGCACGAGCTTTGCTCTTCGACTTAGGTCTTCCCGTTAGTTTTTGGGGTTTTGCATTTTCAACAGCATGTTACCTGTACAACCGTACACCTCACTGTTCAATAGATTTTTTGACACCGTATGAAAAATTATTTAGTAAACAAGCTGATCTACAAAATGTAAAAATTCGCGGTTCACTAGCGGAAGTTAAAATAGAAAATATACCAAAAGGCAAAAAGCTACTTCCACGTTCTAGCACAATGTATTTAGTAGGATACACTGATACAGGTTATACATTGTATGATCCTAAAACGCATAAAACTATCAACTCGTGTAATGTTTTATTTAATGAAAAAATTAATTATAAGTGTTGCAAAACAAATCCGTCAGTTGTTAGTGAGGAACTTGAAATAGTTTCAGAAAATACCTTGACCCCACCGGAAAATTCAGTTGTTACTAGTTATAGTAGATCACAAAGTGAAGATACAAATCAGATAGAAAATTGTCGAAATGAAATAGAAATAGAAGAAATCTCGCAACTAGAGAATAGTCAAAATTCAAATGAAATTGAAATAGAAGAAATCTCGCGAGTAGAAGATAGTCAAAATATCAATGAAATAGAGTTTGAAGAAATTTCTTCCCAGTTGTACAATCAGGAAGAAACTGTGCCTGATATTAGTATAAACTCGTGTATTTTGAATCCGTTTTGTTTTGTTTTTGATGATAGAATATACAGTACAAGTGATACACCTCAAAGTTATCATGAAGCCATTGCTTGCTCAAACAGCAGTAAATGGATAACTGCTATTGAATTAGAACTCTGTAATGAATTGAAAGACTTGATAACATTTCGGTAAATGCAGAATTAACTTAAATAGACGGGAATAGACAATTATTTCTTTTGGCCAAGTCGATACAAGAAAAAATCGATATCGTGGGAACGCCTAGCAAGCCATCTGTTTAGTTTATTCGAGAGTGTTAAAATGTCGATAAGCAAACTCAAATGTTTTAGGGACCCATAAATATAAATGCCTTATCGCGCATATATTTTTCCATCTGTTTAGTTTTATTCGAGTGTTAATATGTTGATAACCCAAACTCAAGTGTTTTAGGGACCCATAAATATAAATGCCTTATCGCGCATATATTGACCAAAAAAATGAAGCGTTGGGAGATTTATAATTCTCCCTCATCGATTCCACGAAACACTTGATTAGGGTTTAGATGGAAAAATTTCACACCATACCACCACTGTCGGAAATGCGATAGGTGATTGGTTCAGAATTTTCAGACCAATAATTGCCGATGGTTGGTTTACGAACCGCCTTGAAAAAGATGATTGAAGGGGGTGATTGGTTTAACGAAAACGAAAAAATCATTTGGAACCACCTAGAATGGTAGGGTTGAAAATTTGCTTGGGACGAAAAAAGATCGGAGAAAGGCAGTTGGTTCGGGGGACCCGGTAAAAGAAGTAGAGAGTTCAGGGAACTCAGTCGAAGCGGTGGTTTTTCTTTTCGGGACTTGGTAGAAAAAGGTTTTTGGGAGACTCTATCAGGAGTGGATTCGGGAGAATCGGACGAAAAAGGTTGTTTCAACGGAAAAGAATTCGTAATTCGGGAACTTGTTCGACTTGAGTATTCATTTATCGGGAATTTAGCTGACTTAAGAAGTGGGTAAAATCATACCGAAAAGCCGAAATAAAACACGGGTGTGTTTTGTAGCGCAGTGAATTCTCAGCTTTATTAAGTGCGAACAATACAGTGACAGGATTAAACCCTCCAGGGGCGGAGCATGAGAAAAGGTAATTCTAAAATTACGCATGGTTTTATTTCAGTTCTCACTAGTCCCGAGTCTTGAAATCTCCCACACAATATTGAATAAGTTACTGTTGAAATTAAGTTTTTTTTAGATAATTGATATTCTGAGATAATTAATCAAACCTTGATTTGACAGTTTTTTTTTGTTGATAAATTTGTCGAGATTTATTCATTCTGGTGAAGATTGAATGCGTGTGTTGATGCATTGGTGTATATATGTAATTTGTAAAGAGTCATTTATTTTTTTTAATATATATATTTAATGAAAACACATCGCTGTTTCATTTATATTCGCCAGTTGGGGTTTTCAGGGAAAATGCAGTAAACTCGAAGTCCTTACTTTGCTCAAGGCTCGAATCCAAGGCCCTATCCAATTAACCGCACGATTGGATTGGGGTTAGTATCCCACAAAAAGTTTATGGAAGATTATTTTTGTTTTTTGTTTAGAAGTATTCAGATATCGCGTCTGCGTATTACAACTCTTCTCGTTGAAAAGGCACACAGTTTGGGATATTGTAGAGAAAGAATCCAATATGAAAGTAATTCCTTTGAAATGGATATTTATATTTATTATGGATAAATGGTTGCTTTAAAGCTCGTTTGGTTGTCGTCGGATGCAGAGATACAGAAAATATACCTCTCAAGAAACAGCAGCCCCTACACCTGCTCTTCCGTTGTAAAATTATTGTTTGCGTTATCTGTTGCTAAAAATTGGCACATAGAACAGCTTGATATTGAAACAGCCTTCTTGTATGGAGATATTGATAGACTTAAGTATGTGACAATTCCTGAAGGTATAACGATAGATAAAACAAAATTTGTCTGTAAATTAGGTAAAGCCCTGTATGGACTGGCAACCGCACCAAAATGTTGGTTTTTTACTTTAGATAAATACTTACAAGAATGTGGTTTTGAACCAAAATAATTAAATTTTTTATACTTTAAAAGAAGGAAGACAAAATTGTTCTGATATTGATATATGTAGATGATTTATTAGTAACTGGAAACAATGACGAACTTATTCATGATACTGTCAATGTATTGAAATCTAGATTTGATATCAAACAGTTTGGTTTCCCAACCAAGTTCCTTGGTTTGGAAATCATAAAAACTGATAATTTTTTGTTTCTTCATGAAACTCAGTTTGTGAAGAATGTATTGAAAGAGTTTCGCATGGAGAACTCAAATGCTGTTCATACTCCTTTAGTATCACAAGGGAAACACGAAGCTCCTGAAAATACAAATGAAGCAAATTTTCCGTACAAGAAAGCAATAGGCTCCTTGTTGTATCCGAGTCTGTTTACTAGACCTGATATTTCATTTGCACTAAGCTATCTTGCCCGTTGTGCGGTGTTCAAAGCTTCAGGCTACAATAGCACAAAGTTCAGCTGAAGCTGAATATGATATACATGCAGTATATGAAGCTTTATATTTGGCCCAGTTGTTGGCAGAAACAGTAAATATAGTTGTTTTTCCTGTACCAGTGTATGAAGATAATGAAGCTGCAACACAAAATTGTCTAACTAGCACTAGTAAAAGTCGATTGAAATATATAGAAAGAAGATATATTCTCATTCGTCAACATGTACGAAACAAGAAAATCAATGTTCTTAAAATAAATACAAATGATCAGATAGCAGATATACTCACGAAACCTTCGCTAGTAACAAAGTTTCGTAGTTTACGTGACCGTCTAGTTACTTGTGACTATCTGACGCTCAGTTAAGTTATGCATGCAAATTTTATAGTTAACTGTATTTTTGCAGTTGTTTGTTGGTTGGAGTTTGTCAAGATCAAATCGAGAAGGGTCTTCGGTCCCTGGAGATATGATTTTGACAAATGCAAGTATCTCAAATTAGAAGGGTCTTCGGTCCCTGGCGATGAGAGATGCGCTCATTATGGTTTACAGGTAGGTCACACCTTTCCATAAATATTTGTTTGTTTAGTTGAATCATTGATTATACATTTTACATGTACGATATACTGATTAATGATCATGTGTGTTGAGTTTATATGTGAGAAGGATCTTCGGTCCCTGATCGCATGTTATACTCATGTTATGTCTGTTTTAAATAATAGCATGAAATATCTTGTTGGTTATATCTGTTTGATATGATTATGTTCGTTGAGTTTATGTGCAAGAAGGGTCTTAGGTCCCTGGATGCATGTTACACTCATGTTATGTCTGTTTTGAATAATAGCATAAAATATCTTGTTGGTTTTATCTGTTTGATATCATCATGTTCGTTGAGTTTATGTCCAAGAAGGGTATTCGGTCTCTGGATGCATGTTATAGTCATGTTATGTCTGTTTTTTAAATAATAGCATAAATTATCTTGTTGGTTATATCTATATGATATGATCATGTTTGTTGAGTTTATGTGTGAGAATGGTCTTCGGTCCCTGAACGCATGTATATACTCATGTTATGTCTGTTTTTAATGAACAAAACGATTATCTTGTTGGTTATATCAATTCTGTACCATATGATCATGTTTGTTGAGCTTAAGAGCGAGAAGGGTCTTCGGTCCCTGGATGCAGATACTCAGAGAAATTTAGTCAAGTGTGGTTCGCTTTAAGAAACCTCTGCTCGTCAGCAGTAAAGTCTAGTTCGGATTAGGAGAGTATTTTAGTCGAGTAGCGAGTGATTTAGTAACTAAACGTGTCTGAACGGTGAAAATTTAGTCGAGTAGTTAGGCAAGTAATTTAGTCGAGTCGATCCATTCTACTGTATTTTCAACGGGCGAGTAGCACCCCCACCACGCGTCCGAGATCACTGACTTGCCGGCTCAACAAGTGCGAACCCGAATATTTAGTAGAGTTCATTAGTAGCCTCTATCAGTAGCCGCTAATATGACGTCCCGCTGGAGCGAAGATACAACTTTAAAATTTATTTCGAAGTATCTAGAACATGAATGTTTGTGGAACATCAAGTCCACGCAGTATAAAAACAGGCAGTCGAAACAATCTGCATATTTGGACATCGAAAAAAAAATGGACATTTCTGGATTTGTTGAAAGGGAAATAAAAATGAAAATCAAAAATATCAGGTATAAATTCCTTTAATGATTCATATATTGCTTCACAAACTTCGATGATGAATCCAGAAATAGTTGATTTTCCGAGTCTAAATATATGTGTGAGTGTCCTTAAACTGCATCCAGTAGCAAGAAAGTATAGAACTACTTGTAATTTAGTAATTGCAGGAATAGCGCTTCTTAAAAGAGTATCTTTACGCTGAATTTGAGACTGTATTTTCATTAACAGAAAATGCACACAACTTTCCGACATTCTGAAACTATCGAAGTATTCTTTGGGATCTTCCAATGCTAATTCTCTCAGAAGACAATTAGTAGCTCCTAGTTTTTCTCTTCTTTCGATCCATTTTCGTACCCATAGCTTCTTCTTATTAATTACACAAATTTCCTCATCAACCTCTTCTAAAATAGCCGACACGATTAGCTTAATCACTTTGTTTATTTTAATTCGTTGTAGGATGTTCATCTTGCAAATCACACTACTACCTAACCTCACTTGTGAACTATCAACTGTACTAAAAGCAAAGTGCGAACGATTTTCGGACAGTAGCGGGTTTTGTCACTCGCTACTCGACTAAAATACTCTCCTAATGCGAACTAGACTTAACGGCTGCCCTTGAGTTCTACTGACTATCCAGTTAGCTCTAAGTATTTCTTGCAATGTAACAACAATATCATAATATTATTACTTTGTATATGTATTTTTTTTTATTCTCGTCTTGTTTTAAGTGCAAGTCAGTAAGAACTGAACATATTTCGTATAAGTTTTTGATTGATGAAGTGAAGTAGTCAGTTGTCCGATTCTCAGATTGGGAGGGGGTGTTAACGTAAGTTCTGCTGGCCCAGTGTGGCAACAAACTTCGTTGAATGGCAACCTCGCAATTGGACAACTGCGCACCTATGCGCAAAGGTTAACTTAACGTCTAGTCTATGGTTGATGCCCACAGTTCAGTTCTGTTTTAGACAAAGAGCAGATAAGTCGACTTACCTGGCTATTTACATCTTTTCCATGTTTATATATTTGTTTTATAGTGTTTGGTACTTAGTTGTATAAAATTACAGTTACTTCTTGTAATCTGTGTAAAGAAGAAAGTTCGAGTGTGTTCTTCCGTAAACCCTTACAATTTCAGTTTCCGTTCTTCAAATTCTATTTTATTATAATTTATGCCTTTGTATACAATATTTTTCGAAAGATTTGGTGCGAACTAAATTTTCCTAGCAACCGTCGAAAAATAATACAATTTAAGTATTTTTCCGAATATTACGTTCCGCCCCTGGGTTGCCTTTGAATTGTCAAATTTTATGAGTCATCCCGTGTACACAATTATGCTCAATAATTACGACGTATGCTCCCTCATTGTTTACTCTTTACTCTGAGGATTGATTTTATTTTGCGAACTGTGTGCAGTTTGATCCAACTTGAGAGATAAGGGTAGCTTCAGCATACAGAACTGTGTCGGCGGAAGCTGTCCAAGTGATTGCTGGCTTTTCAACAATTGACCTAATGGTGGCGGAGGAGCACTACCAGGCAAGCGACGTATGGCAGGAGGGAGGACACTGAGAAAATGGCAGGAGATATGAGATGGTGGAGAGCAAAATGCCGCTTGGAGGCGCAGGCTGATCAGGAATTTGAAGCAGTGGATCCAATGTGAGAATAAAACGACCAGGTACTATTTTACTCAGTTTTTGACAGGTCATGGATCTTATGCTACCTTCACTGAGAGGTTAGGACGGGATGATCTGTCATGCATGCCACGTTATAGACGACCCGAAGCACTGCCTCAGATCAGATGGACGGAGGAAAGGAACGCCCTGGTTGGAAAGATAATCCGCTTACCACCAGTTGAGTATATAATAGAGAAAATAATACAGCATGAAGTGTACTGGAAGGCGTTTACGGCTTTGTGACAGGAGACATGAGGAGAAAAGAGACAGGACCGCTATTCATCGGGTATCATCGAAGTACGGACCGGGATGTCGTTTCGGGTAGTCCTCGCATTTCCCCAAGTTGTGTTTTTTTTTAGTCGGCCGTCAACAATCAACATCAAGCCAAACCGACATATCCCACGACACGGGTCGTGGTTGAATCTGGCAACATATTCGCATTCTCCAGTTTTAGAAACCAATTGGAAAGATTTTGACAGCTGTCAAAGAAAATTTCAAACGAACGCGGAAATACAGACTTCACGTCAGTGCATTGGTAATGCGATCTGGACAAAATTTCTCACGTAGTTTGAATACATTATTCCTCATATATGTGCAAAATTTCATTTAATCCAATAAGTATTTTCTAAATTATAAGGAAAAATATAGTTTGAACGGCTATATTTACGGAACCCCTAGTCTAATTTTGCTCATTGATGAAAGTGATCGCGAAATTCGCGATCCCAACCTATCCTGAAAATTTCAAGTCCCTAGGCCTTTCCGTTCGAAAGTTATGATATTCTATGGTTCTGATCATGCGATCTGGAAAAAATGTAGCTCAAATATATCATTCTCAATTTAAATACGAAATTTCGTCACGATCAAATCCATAGTTTTGAAATTAGCAAAAAAACTGAATTTCAAACGACCATATTTACGGAACCCCTAGTCTAATTTTGCTCATCGATGAAAGTGATCGCGAAATTCGCAATCCGAACCTATCCTGAAAATTTCAAGTCCCTAGGCCTTTCCGTTCAAAAGTTATAATTTTCTATGGTTCTGATCATGCGAGCTGAACAAAATTCTGCGTGTAGCTTGAACCCGTAATTCTCCATTTGTGTGCAAAATTTCACTTCGATCGAATCTCTAGTTTCGAAGTAATCAGAAAAACAAAATTTCGAGCGGCCATATTTACGGAACCCCTGGGCGAATTTTGCCCAATAACAAACCTAACCGCGGCATTCGAGATTCGAACCTACCCTGAAAATTTCAAGTCTCTAGGACATTCCGTTCGAGATTTATCGTGTATACGGACGGACGGACGGACAGACTCGAATTTCCCGACGGATTCGTCATCTGTGAGTCGATAATAGTCGTTTGAGACCATTTTCGGCTAAAAATTCGAAAAATACAGAAATCGTGACGAAATGATATAGCCCTCGTGTAAGTAGTACACTTCATTGAATATTTCACTATAATTTAATTCAACGTATACTTTAGCCACAGCAAGGCGTGGCCTGGTCTGCTAGTTCTATATTGAAAATATTCATTTGGGAATATTCTCAATATTTCTATATCCCTGGAAACTTATATGCGGAATACTCCAGGGATTTCCCAGGAAGAATATTAAATTGGAAATATTCTATGAATATTATAGTAATATTTTATATGAAATATTCATCATTCATCTTGGAATATTCATAGCATATTCTTTTAGGAATATGCCTGAAACAGTGTGTGCGGAATATTTCAGAAATATTATGTGCGGAATATTCCAGGGATAGTATATGCGGAATATTCCAGGGATTTCCCAGGAAGAATATTAAATTGGAAATATTCTATGAATATTATAGTAATATTTTATATGAAATATTCATCATTCATCTTGGAATATTCATAGCATATTCTTTTAGGAATATGCCTGAAACAGTGTGTGCGGAATATTTCAGAAATATTATGTGCGGAATATTCCAGGGATAGTATATGCGGAATATTCCAGGGTGTCCCAGAAAGAAAATACAATTCGAAATATTATGAATATTCTATATTAAATATTCATTTTGGAATATTCTCAGCATTATCTTTTAGGAATATGCTTGGATTAATATGTGCGGAATATTCCAGGAATATTATGTGCGGAATATTCCAGGAGTATTATATGCGGAATATTCAAGGAATGTCCCAGGAGGAATATACAATTTGAAATATTCTATGAATATTCTAGGAATATTCTATATTAACTATTCATTTTGGAATATTCTTAGCATATTCTTTTAGGAATATGCCTGGAATATTCGAATCGAAATATTCTTGGAATATGCTATATGGGACATAGATATTCTATGATATTCTATAAATTTTCCACGAATATTCTGAATACACCCATCTTTTTTGGCACATTCAGGGAATATTCTAGGAATATACGGTGCTGTCTGGGAAGGCAGAGCATCGAGTTTGAGGGTAGCTTAAGTTTTCCTTTTTTGTTCTCAAGATGAAGCATAATTTTGAGAAGTTCCACATCAATGCAAGTTTGCACAATGGGTTGCGAACAAGAAGTTTCGATAGCAGTTGCAAATGAATGCAACTCGATAATCTTCATGCCTACATTTTGATTAGGTTTTTTTGCCTATTTTACCTCAGATCCATAATATCTCAAAATAATTAAAATGTCGGGGTATTTTATAATGGATTCACATTTTTGAGCGATTCACTGATGACGAATCCGTCCGAAAATTCGAGTCTGATAACTCTCGAACGGAACAACCTTGAGATTTGAAATTTTCAGTGTGGGTTCAGTTCCCGAATGCCTCGGTTGAGTCCGTTAATGGGCCAAATTCCACCAGGGGTTCCGTAAATATGGCCGTTCAAAGTTTTGTTCCCCTGATTACTTGAAAACTACACATTTGATCGAGATGAAATTTTGCACTCAAATGGAAGAAGAGGTGTTCAAGCTACATCTGAAATTTTGTCCAGATCGCATGACCAGAACCATAGAAACCATAGAGAATTGTACCTTTTGAACGGAAACGCCTAGGGACTTGAAATTTTCAGGATAGGTGTGGATCTCGAATGTCGTGATCACGTTCATCTATAAGCAACATTATTATAGGGGTTCCGTAAACATGGTCGTTTGAAATTTAGTTTTCTTGATAATTTCAAAACTGCAGATTCGATCGTGACAAAATTTTGTATACTAATGGAGAAATTATTTGACTTATTATTTCTGGGATTGCTCCGTGTTTGAACTGAAACATATGAATTCATTTTTACGAAAAAAGAAAAATCACCGAAAGAAGAAGATACTTTGCCCAAACAAAAAGTCATCTTGCCATACATCAAGGGTACTACAGACAAAATTGGAAGGATTCTACGACAGAACAACATTGAACCAGTGTACAAAGCCCATCAAACCATCCGATCTATGTTGAAGAATCCTAAAGATAAAATTCCATTAGAAAATCAAGGCGTATACTCTATTCCATGTTCAACTTGCTCAAGAGTTTACATAGGCCAAACCAACAGAAGAATTTCATGTAGAATAGAAGAACATATAAACAGTGTAAGAAAACAAATGAAAACATCGTCAATAGCACAGCACGAGAACGAAAGAGGACACAAAATAAACTTTAAGGACTCAAAACAGATAGCCAATATTGAACATTATTACAAGCGCGTTACCAGAGAAGCGCTAGAAATTGAAAAGGGAAATAATATGAACAGAAGAGACGATTCAATAACATTATCGGCCTGCTGGAGAGCGCTAATTCCCAAGTCCCACCAGGATGCCACCCGAAACGATCAGACAGACGAAGGTCAGGTGAATGGAATGATTGAAGCAACCACACATCTCGAACAGAGGGGACAGACGCAATCCAATCAGTCATTAAGGTCCTCAAGTGAACGGAGCGAGGACAAGCAGTCATCTAATGGAGGCAGTGGCGGAGCGCAGCCTCGGAATGGTGGGGATGAGACTAATGAAGCGGAAGAAGTACAGCCGCGATATAATTTAAGAAGAAAAAGAACTAAGTCTAAATGACATTCAGTTGACACGCATTTCTTGAAAAATCAGTACGCTTTCATATCTTGAGAAAAACCATTGTGATATAGGTCGAAACGTTGAAATAAATTCGTAAAAATGAATTCATATGTTTCAGTTCAAACACGGAGCAATCCCAGAAATAATAAGTCAAATAATGGAGAAATGTATATTCAAGCTACATTCCTCCAGATCACATGACCAGAACCATAGAAACCATAGAAAATCATAACTTTCGAACGGAAAGGCCTAGGGACTTGAAATTTTCAGGGTAGGTGTGGATCTGAATTGTCGCGTTCACGTTTATCAATGAGCAGAATTATACTAGGGTTTCCGTAAATACAGTCGTTTGAAATTTTGTTTTCTCGATCATTTCGAAACTACGGATTCGATCGAGATGAAATTTTGTATTTTAATCGAGAATGATATATTAAAGCAATATTTTGTCCAGATCGCATGACCAAAACCATAGAAACCATAGAAAATTGTAACTTTTGAACGGAAAGGCCTAGGAACTTGAAATTTTCAGGGTGGGTTTGGATCGCGAATATCGCGGTCACGTTCATCAATGAACAAAATTAGACTAGGGGTTCCGTGAATATGGCCGTTCAAAATATTATTTTCCTGATAGTTTCGAAACTACTGATCGGATTGGAATGAAATCATGCACCTAGCTGAGAAATAATGAATTCAAACTACGTGCAGAATTTTATCCAGATCGCATCACCAAGACCAGATACCGTAGAAAATTCTAGCGGATTATCGAAAAAAAATTGATCAGCTGAAGCACTGACATGAAGTCTGGTGTTTCGCCTAAGGTTCAGAATATTTTTGACAGCTGTCGAAAATTCCTTCAATTGATTTCTAAAACTGGGAAATGCGAATCTACCTAGAAGGTACATGTACGAGCGCTTAAAAGTTCCTGCCTTCACGGCAGTGCTTTTCGTAATTTTTCTAGTTTGAAATTACCTTAAGTCATGACGTTTTAGTTGCCATTGTGAATTTTTTTGTCAACGTGAGATAAATTCCTATAAAAACGATTACTTTTTTCTGGCTCTGTACATCAGTCATTCTGTTGTAAAGATAACGGAGCCAAAGATTAAATAAATCAACTCACCAACTGAAATGTCAATGATCTCGTCAACGAACATTTCAGCGAAAAATTCCAAATTTGAGAACTTGAGACATCGAATTTTGTCTGGAATTGATACTTCCGACACTTCTTCATTGCTTTCTTTACTGTCCGATTCTAACTCCTCTTTCCCCTCCTCATGTGGTTCAATCAGATGGGAAACCTCAAAGTGCTCTGGAAGGTAATCTGTCTCCGGAATCCATTTGTTTTCGGAAAGAGTATTCTTTCTCATTATTGTAGTTATACCAGATGTTGATTTCCTTCCTTCGGCTTTGGTTCCAAGCATGAGCATGTAGGTGAGCTCGTCAATATCGTCCAACGAGCGTTTTCTTGGCGGAGGCCGCGAAGGCAATTTGGAACCTTTGTTTATTCTGTTCGACATGTACATTTTGTTGGGCCTGATCAATTAGACGATTTAGAGTAAAAAAGGATTATTGGTATCTTGTTCCAGATATTATATACTTGAAGGAGAGAAGTAACAATAAAATATGACAGATTTGTGAAATGGGTATCTTGATATAGTCGAAAGTTTTCTATGGATTTTGCATAGAGTGGGTTCAGGAATTAATTAGACTCCTTAGTTTTCTCCTGATACTTGAATACACCGATCCATTAGCCTTACGGCTCGCTCACACCAAACCCGTCATCGGCCGAACTTCGCTCGGGCGACGACGGCCGAACTCGGACGATCGAATCAAACACTTGTGAGTGAAAGAGAGCGCGCACACAAACCCGACCGTCACCGTCCGATGACGCCCGACAACGGCCGATTGACTGTCGAATCCGAACTTGTTGGGATTTCTCGCCGATATCGGCCGACGTCAACAGTGCAAATTGAGTAAATAATTTATAGTTTGATTCAATCATGTTGTTATCTTCCTAAACGAGTATGGATATAAATAATCAGTTGTGTTCATAATAGACCAACCCTGTGGGATGAACATTAAAGAAATTATAATAATCTCGATGTTTCGAAACGGTTATGGGCCGAAGTTGCATCGGCAACGCACGATGTCGGCACAAGAACACGGTTGCAGTGTGAGCACATACATATCCGAGTTACTCGTCCGGGCAGTTCTGTCCGCCATCGGCCGACACAATCGGTTTTGGTGTGAGCGAGCCGTAAGTTCCCAACTTGTTCAGTTGTTTTATAGCTCTTTGTTTTCCTTTTATTGAAGCTTCATGAATACTATTATATTCTTGATATTAGTACCATCTCATGCAGTCATTCTTGAAATGTTTGAGACATTTGACTTCGAATTTGATCATAAAAAATCAAATCTAAATCAAGTTATTCAGGAGAGTCATACACAAACGAAGTTCAATATTTGGACGAGACACATGAGCCAAGCTTGTGATGTATAATTTCGTTCAAGTAGACCTAATAGAAACTCAAAAATGTAAACCAAAGCAAGATAAACTCCAAAGGTGACAAAAAAAAATCACAAAATAATGAAAAGATATAGAATTAGGCATGAGAAATCAAGAAGCAGGTGACGCAGATGAGAGAGGAAAACAATATAAGACAACTTAAAAAAAAACCGCAAGATTCTCCACTAAGAATGATTTCAATCTTCTAATTTTGCTTTAAGTAGTTATATTCTTCAAATTAGTATATAATATATCGATAAATTTTGGTCACAGATACGAAATGTAATGCTGGGTATTTGTATTTCTGTACAATGGTACTATTAGAGGCATGTTCACTTTCGAGCGAGTAGGAACCAGATGGTTATAATACCTCAAAGATGGTGATTTCAGCAATGGTATAAGGTATATCATCCGCAGCTCGCGAAGACCGGATTCCTTGTAGAGGGTGTCTGTAGGAAATTCTCTTTCTTCAAAAGTATCTTTATGAGTTTTCTGGGCAAAATCCAAAATAGTGAGATAGACTTTGGAAAGACCTCCCCATGCTGTGATACAATTAAATAACTAATTATTGATTCTGCCAGTGCACGGTGAACAGTTATTAGTAATTTTTGAGCGCTCGTACTACTTACACGAGGGCTATATCATTTCGTCACGATGTCTGTATTTTTAGATTTGAGCCGAAAATGGTCTCAATAGACTGAGTTCGACTCACTGTTGACGAATCCATCGAAAAATTCGAGTCTGTCCGTCCGACCGTATACACGATAACTCTCGAACGGAACGAGCTAGAAACTTGAAATTTACAGGGTAGGTTCGAATCTCGAATGCCGCGGTTAAGTTCGTTATTGGGCAAAATTCGACCAGGGGTTCCGTAAATATGGCCGTTCGAAATTTTGTTCTCCTAATTACTTTGAAACTACTGATTCGATCGGAGTGAAATTATATCTTTCGAACGGACAGGCCTAGGGTCTGATCGCGAATTTCGCGGTCACGTTCATCAATGACCAAAATTAGACTAGGGGTTCCGTAAATATGGCCGTTCAAAATATTTATTTCCTGATAATTTCGAAACTACTCATTGGATTGGAACGAAATTTCGCACATAGTTTGAATAATGTATTCAAACTACTTGGGAAATTTTGTCCAGATCGCATTACCAATCAGAAAATTCTAGCGAATTCTCGAAAAAAAGAGCGCTCAAAAGCTCATGACTTCACGGCAGTGGTTTTCATCATTTTTGAGCGCTCGTACTACTTACACGAGGGCTATATCATTTCGTCACGATGTCTGTATTTTTCGAATTTTGAGCCGAAAATGGTCTCAATCGACTATGTTCGACTCACTGATGACGAATCCGTCGGAAAATTCGAGTCTGTCCGTCCGTCCGGCCATCCGGCCGTCCGTCCGTCAGCACGATAACTCTCGAACGGATCAACCTAGAGACTTGAAATTTTCAGTGTAGGTTCAGATCCCGAATGCCTCGGATAAGTTCGTTAATGGGCTAAATTCCACCAGGTGTTCCGTAAATATGGCCGTTCAAAGTTTTGTTTCCCTGATTACTTGAAAACTACAGATTCGATCGAGATGAAATTTTGCACTCAAATGGAGAATGAGGTGTTCAATCTACATGTGGAAATTTTGTCCAGATCGCATGACCAGAACCATAGAAACCATAGAAAATTGTAACTTTTGAACGGAAATGCCTAGGGACTTGAAATTTTCAGGATAGGTGTGGATCTCGAATGTCGTGATCACGTTCATCTATGAGCAACATTATACAAGGGGTTCCGTAAATACGGTCGTTTGAAATTTTGTTTTCTCGATAAATTCGAAACTTCGGATTCGATCGAGATGAAATTTTGTATTTTAATCGAGAATGATATATTGAAGCGATATTTTGTCCAGATCGTATGACCAGAACCATAGAAACCATAGAAAATTGTAACTTTTGAACGGAAAGGCCTAGGAACTTGAAATTTTCAGGGTGGGTTTGGATCGCGAATATCGCGGTCACGTTCATCAATAAGCAAAATGAGACTAGGGGTTCCGTAAATATGGCCGTTCAAAATATTTTTTTCCAGATAGTTTCGGAACTACTGATCGGATTGGAATTAAATTATGCATCTAGCTGAGGAATAATGTATTCAAAGTACGTGCAAAATGTTGTCCAGACCGCATCACCAAGACCATAGATACCGTAGAAAATTCTATCGAATTATCGAAACAAAATTGATCAGCTGAAGCAGCGACATGAAGTCTGGAGTTTCGCCTAAGTTTCACGGAAAGGCCTAGGAACTTGAAATTTTCAGGGTGGGTTTGGATCGCGAATATCGCGGTCACGTTCATCAATAAGCAAAATGAGACTAGGGGTTCCGTAAATATGGCCGTTCAAAATATTTTTTTCCAGATAGTTTCGGAACTACTGATCGGATTGGAATTAAATTATGCATCTAGCTGAGGAATAATGTATTCAAAGTACGTGCAAAATGTTGTCCAGACCGCATCACCAAGACCATAGATACCGTAGAAAATTCTATCGAATTATCGAAACAAAATTGATCAGCTGAAGCAGCGACATGAAGTCTGGAGTTTCGCCTAAGTTTCAGAATTTTTTTGACAGCTGTCAAAAATTCCTTCAATTGGTTTCTGAAACTGGAAAATGCGAATCTACCTACAAGGTGCATGTACGAGCGCTCAAAAGCTCCTGCCTTCACGGCAGTGCTTTTCGTAATTTTTTTATCTAATAAAGCTCATAGTTGGTGAAATGTATAAATAAATTTTCTTACTCTTTTCACCAAATACCCGACATGCACATCTAAACTGATCAAGCATAACTTCCAAATACTTAATTTAGTTTGTTTTGTTTATAACCGGAAAGAGGCAGAGTGAACCCGAGTTACACTTAAATTCATGTATCCTAATTGTCCCCTCTGCTGGTTGATCTCTGATTGTTGAGTAGTGGGTCACAAATTTTGTATTTTGAATATTTAAACTCAAAAGATTGCATTTTAGCCAACAAGAAATTTTTCCTACCTCGGCCTTCTCATAAATAGGATACCAGGCATCCTCCACGAAAAGCATTACAGTGTGGTCCGCATAGAAAATAATTATTGCATCTATATTCAAGATATCGAAAAGATCATCGATATAAATTGATAAAATATGGTCCCAAGTACCGTTCCCTGCGGAACCCCAATCATTATAGCAATCGATCCACTATTGTATTCTCTTATTTGCTTTAGGCCAGTTAGATAATCCGCTTCCGCTAGGTCTTAATATACAGACAGAAATTTTTTATTGTTATCGCAATTTTCCAATACATTACCAACCAGTTGATTAACAGCATCTTCGGTTGATCGAATTATATTAATAGGTCTATACTTAGTTACCAGTCTTCTATAACCACTCTTGAATATTGGCATGGTTACAGACTGCTTAATAGAATCCAGGACACATCCCTCTATATGAAACACATATTAACATTATGGCACAGAGGGGCCAAGAAGAACTGATGAAACTCCTTTATAATTTCAACTGATATACCATCAATACCAGATCAGCCTTTTTTTTCAATGTTGAGATAATTTCAACCAATTCATTGCACTGCACAGGATAAAGAAATAGTGAATCACAAACCCTTGTGTTTCTAAAGGGAACCTCAGAGATATTCGTAGAATTTATTCTAGCCATAGTTTCTCCAACATTAGCTAGAAAAGTTATTGAAATATTCTGCTTTATCTATATCACCCTTTATATTTCAGCTTTTACAGAAATATAAGGATTTTTCATTGAATAATTCGTTATTTTCTTGATATAAGAAAACTGATTTGCTTCACATAAGAGAGTCAAATTTCTTGATACAAGAAAATGAATTTTTTCATGGAAGAATATATTCTTTTCAGTTTGAGTATTTCAGATTTCTTTCACGAAAATATGATCTTTTAAAGAGAGACTTTGGTATTTTCATATCAAGAGAAAGCTTTTTTGAGCGCTCGTACTACTTACACGAGGGCTATATCATTTCGTCACGATGTCTGTATTTTTCGAATTTTGAGCTGAAAATGGTCTCAATCGACTATGTTCGACTCACTTATGACGAATACGGGAAAATTCGAGTCTGTCGGTCCGGCCGTCCGTAAGCACGATAACTCTCGAACGGAACAACCTAGAGATTTGAAATTTTCAGTATGGGTTCAGTTCCCAAATGCCTCGGTTAAGTTCGTTAATGGGCCAAATTCCACCAGGGGTTCCGTAAATATGGCCGTTCAACGTTTTGTTCCCCTGATTACTTGAAAACTACAGATTTGATTGAGATGAAATTTTGCACTCAAATGGAGAATGAGGTGTTCAATCTACAATTTTGTCCAGATCGCATGACCAGAACCATAGGAACCATAGAAAATTGTAATTTTTGAACGGAAACGCCTAGCGACTTGAAATTTTCAGGACAGGTGTGGATCTCGAATGTCGTGATCACGTTCATCTATGAGCAAAATTATACTAGGGGTTCCGTGAATATGGTCGTTTGAAATTTAGTTTTTTTGATAATTTCAAAACTACAGATTCGATCGTGACGAAATTTTGTATACTAATGGAGAATGATATATTCAAGCTACATTTCTCTAGATCACATGACCAGAACCATAGAAAATTGTAACTTTTGAACGGAAACGCCTAGCGACTTGAAATTTTCAGGACAGGTTTAGATCTCGAATGTCGTGTTCACGTTTATCTATGAGCAAAATTATACTGGGGGTTCCGTGAATATGGTCGTTTGAAATTTAGTTTTTTTGATAATCTCAAAACTACAGATTCGATCGTGACGAAATTTCGTATACTAATGGAGAATGATATATTTAAGCTACATTTCTCTAGATCACATGACCAGAACCATAGAAACCATAAAAAATCATAACTTTTGAACGGAAAGGCCTAGGGACTTGAAATTTTCAGGATAGGTGTGGATCTGAAATGTCGCGTTCACGTTTATCAAAGAACAGAATTTACTAGGGGTTCCGTGAATACGGTCGTTCGAAATTTTGGGTTTCTGGATAATTTCGAAACTACGAGATCGAGATGAAATTTTCTGAGGAATAATGTATTCAAACTACGTGCAAAATTTTGTCCAGATCGCACCACCAAGACCATAAATACCGTAGAAAATTCTAGCGAATTATCGAAAAAAAATTGATCAGCTGAAGCACTGACATAAAGTCTGGAGTTTCGCCTAAGTTTCAGAATTTTTTCGACAGCTGTCGAAAATTCCTTCAATTGATTTCTAAAACTGGAAAATGCGAATCTACCTAGAAGGTACATGTACGAGCGCTCAAAAGCTCCTGCCTTCACGGCAGTGCTTTTCGTAATTTTTTATTATAAGAAATCTGAATTTGTTAGTTCAAGTGAAGTTTATCTTCGATGGTTTGATTTTATGTCAAGTAAGCGAATATTTCTGGTACAAGAATGCAATTTTCTTCCTTTGAAAATAGCGTATCTCTTGAATTAAGCGATTTCAATGTTGAAAATGTATAACCCAAGTCCATTCATCATTCATATCTATAAAGAGGTAGTCACAGAATCCAATTGTATTTATTTCTGTGATACCGCCATTTTGCCATATTCTATGATCTGTTCTGTTTGAATGTTGTACCGTTACAAGTAAGCGTCCATTAATATATGTAGACATCGTTGCGTCAACAAGTGTTTCATTTATTTCGTATTACCTTTATTGAACTTTACCATTCCTCTGAATAAACAATAGGTTATGGGCCCAGGACATTAACTGCGTGATGTTCGGTTTCGTGAATTTAAAAGTGATCAGTGAAATAAATCGTTTTCTTGTCGTGTCGCAAGTGTATCTCACAAAAGCAAAATGGCGGCCAGTTATCTGATGAGCGTCCCAAAGCTTTTAGGTCGTGAGAACTACGATGAATGGGCATTCGCAATCGAGAACGTGTTCGTGCTCGAAGGTTTAGAAAAGTGCATGGACGGTACCGAAAAGGACAGTATAATAAACGCGAAAGCAAAGGCGAAGCTGGTACTAACAGTGCTAACAGTTACCTCCGAAATCGGAGGTGACAACGTTTCGCCTTGTTTTTTAGCTTGTTGGATTCAGGATGCTTCAGGGATCAACATATCAAAAAATCGTTTTGAGGTCACAACGCACCCCATTTATGTACTGAACAATCTTTTAGTTCGAGTGTATATCACTGGCGCTAGTGTGCCGAGCTATATATGGAAGAATAACCCTGAGAGACTCTTCGTCCGCTGTCGCCTCCAAAAATGGCAATCATGTACTTTCGAAGCAGATGTGAACAAGCGGCATATCTCAAAGAGGTTTTATCGCATATTTGGTAGGAGAATGATGCAATCATGACTTCTTCATCTCATCAGACAATTTTAATATGCTCATATTTCATCTCTGAATCTAGTGAATTTATACAAACCATGATCATACTGAATTTAACGAAATGAAATTTCGGTCATTTTCTGGAGTATAGAAACATTGGGTACGAAATAATAGTTTGATATGTCATCAATGCTTTGTCTCATTTTGAACACTAGTAGAGTTTTGATTGATTATGATAAATACAGTATTCATTTCCGTTATTCTATTATTCACAGCCAAAATCTCATTCCGCCAAATTCAATCAAGTCGAAGTTATCGAGTTTTTTCCGCGATGCTCAAATTTACGAAAAAGCGAAATATCTCAAAAACGACAAATACTAAGCATATGAAACGTCAAATGAACTCAGTCTCATTTTTGAGCGCTCGTACTACTTACACGAGGGCTATATCATTTCGTCGTATTTTTCGAATTTTGAGCCGAAAATGGTCTCAATCGACTATGTTCTACTCACTGATGACGAATCCGTCGGAAAATTCGAGTCTGTCCGTCCGGCCGTCCGTCCGTCCGTAAGCACGATAACTCTCGAACGAGACAACCTAGGGACTTGAAATTTTCAGTGTGGTTTCAGTTCCCGAATGCTTCGGCTAAGTTCGTTAATGGGCCAAATTCCATCAGGGGTTCCGTAAATATGGCCGTTCAAAGTTTTGTTTCCCTGATTACTTGAAAACCACAGATTTGATCGAAATGAAATTTTGCATTCAAATGGAAAATGAGGTGTTCAAGCTACATGTGAAATTTTGTCCAGATCGCATGACCAGAACCATAGGAACCATAGAAAATTGTAATTTTTGAACGGAAACGCCTAGGGACTTGAAATTTTCAGGATAGGTGTGGATCTCAAATGTCGTGATACAGTTCATCTATGAGCAACATTATACAAAGGGTTCTGTGAATACGGTCGTTTGAAATTTTTTTTTCTCGATGAATTCGAAACTACGGATTCGATCGAGATAAAATTTTGTATTTTAATCGAGAATGATATATTGAAGCAATATTTTGTCCAGATCGCATGACGAGAACCATAGAAACCATAAAAAATTGTAACTTTTGAACGGAAAGGCCTAGGAACTTGAAATTTTCAGGGTGGGTTTGGATCGCGAATATCTTGGTCACGTTCGTCAATGAGCAAAATAAGACTAGGGGTTCCGTAAATATGGCCGTTCAAAATATTCTTTTCCTGATAGTTTCGAAACTACTGATCAATTTGGAATGAAATTATGCACCTAGCTGAGGAACAATGTATTCAAACTACGTTGGAAATTTTGTCCAGATCGCACCACCAAGACCATAGGTACCGTAGAAAATTCTAGCGAATTATCAAAAAAAAATTGATCAGCTGAAGCACTGACAGTCTGGAGTTTCGCCTAAGTTTCAGAATTTTTTTGACAGCTGTCAAAAATTCCTTCAATTGATTTCTAAAACTGGAAAATGCGAATCTACCTACAAGGTGCATGTACGAGCGCTCAAAAGCTCCTGCCTCCACGGCAGTGCTTTTCGTAATTTTTATCATGCTTTTCAAATATGCAGTAAAATACAGAGTGTTCTATGAAAAAACACATATCAGAGCAGAAGGGTATTAAGTCACAAAATGTAAGATTTACAGGAGAGCATAAAATACTTGCATTTTTCGTTTGATTCGTTTTGTGATTAAGGACTTGATACAATATTATTTTCGATATTATAAGTCCAATCGTCTTGAAGGTAGACCACTAAATAGAGCGCAAAATTTAAATGTAGGTGAGCCAAAAAACCCGAAAATTTAAATTTTGGACTTAATACCCTTTTGCTCTGAGGTACGGATATGTTTGGGCCTACCACTTTCCTAAGACACCCTGTGAATTTCAAAATAATTTCACAATATGGCCCCAATTGACCTTGATGAATCCACGTTGATAAAAAATCCGAAAACTTTAGGTACTGCTTAAGCGTAATCGTGATCGGCATCACCGGTGAAATTTGTTTTTATAAGAGGGTCTCTGTTGAAAATTTGATTTAGGTATTTCAAAACATCATAAAAGTATAATCTAATTACTAAAAACTAATACTTTTTCAATAATATGTAATTGCGTTGTTTTTGAGCACTCGTACAACTCACACGAGGGCTATATCATTTCGTCACGATGTCTGTATTTTTCGAATTTTGAGCCGAAAATGGTCTCAATCGACTATGTTCGACTCACTGATGACGAATCCGTCGGAAAATTCGAGTCTGTCCGTCCTTCCGTCCGTAAGCACGATAACTCTCGAACGGATCAACCTAGAAACTTGAAATTTTCAGTGTAGGTTCTGCCTCGGTTAAGTTCGATAATGGGCCAAATTCGCCCAGGGGTTCTGTAAATATGGCCGTTCAAAGTTTTGTTCCCCTGATTACTTGAAAACTACAGGTTTGATTGAGATGAAATCTTGCACTCAAATGGAGAATGGGGTGTTCAAGCTACATGTGAAATTTTGTTCAGATCACATGACCAGAACCATAGAAACCCAAGGAAATTGTAACTTTTGAACGGAAACGCCTAGGGACTTGAAATTTTCAGGATAGGTGTGGATCTCGAATGTCGTGATCACGTTCATCTATGAGCAAAATTATACCAGGGGTTCCGTAAATATGGTCGTTTGAAATTTAGTTTTCTTGATAATTTCAAAACTACAGATTCGATCGTGACGAAATTTTGTATACTAATGGAGAATGATATATTCAAGCTACATTTCTCCACATCACATGACCAGAACCATAGAAACCATAGAAAATCATAACTTTCGAACGGAAAGGCCTAGGGACTTGAAGTTTTCAGGATAGGTGTGGATCTGAAATGTCGCGTTCACGTTCATCAATGAACAGAATTATACTAGGGGTTCCGTATATACGGTCGTTTGAAATTTTGGTTTCTCGATAATTTCGAAACTGCGCATTCGATCGAGATGAAATTTTGTATTTTAATCGAAAATGATATATTAAAACAATATTTTGTCCAGATCGCATGACCAGAACCATAGAAACCATAGAAAATTGTAACTTTTGAACGGAAAGGCCTAGGAACTTGAAATTCTCAGGGTGGGTTTGGATGGCAAATATCGCGGTCAGGTTCATCTATGAGCAAAATTAGACTAGGGGTTGCGTAAATATGGCCGTTCTTAATATTTTTTTGCTGATAGTTCCGAAAATACTGAGCGGATTGGGATGAAATTTTGCACCTAGCTGAGTAATAATGTATTCAAACTACGTCCAGATCGCACCACCAAGATCATAGATACCGTAGAAAATTCTAGCGAATTATCGACAAAAAATAGATCAGCTGAAGCACTGACATGAAGTCTGGAGTTTCGCCTAAGTTTCAGAATTTTTTTGACAGCTGTCGAAAATACCTTCAATTGATTTCTGAAACTGGAAAATGCGAATCTACCTACAAGGTGCATGTACGAGCGCTCAAAAGCTCCTGCCTTCACGGCAGTGCTTTTCGTAATTTTTATGAGGAACAATTATCACTATTTTCCAGAATAAATAATTCAAATGAAAACATTCGAGACGTATTGTTCCATATTTCATGAACTCGACACAGAAAAATATTGCTAGTACTCGTACATTATTAAGGATCGCATGTCAATTCGTTCGAGACCGGAAGTGATGTCGATTATTAATTTTTTTGAGAAAAAATTTATTGGAAGAAAAAGTTTTGTTATATTTTGACAAGAACTATTTTCTATAAAAATAAAAATGTTGAATAAGCTTACTGAACCGCATTCTGTATTCAACAACAAACGGATGTACCGAAAATAAATGTAGGGTCGAAGGCAAAAAATAATATCTGGGACAGGTATAAATGATAACGAATTTCACTAGGCGGATTTTGGGTATCAATAAAAAGCTTCAATATTTGCACAATTTCTCCTATAAATCGAAAATTCGTTTATGGATTCTTTTGGGGAAAAATATTTCTGAATTCAATTTCCATTGGTTTGTTGTTCGTGTCAATCGGTAATATGTGAGAAGGGAAGAAGATTCCCTCTCACCGGGTGTTCCCCGACACTTCTCGTCCTCTCTTGAAAAACATGGGTGCTAACTCTTTTCACTTCCGAGATACAGAGCGTTGAAGATGAAAACATTTCTGAGTTACTAAACATTTGAGGGGAATACTTTTATCGAAAATATCAGTTTTTATTAGAACATCTACTTTGAATTGCTTGAATTCCGGGAACAAAAAAATATTAAAATTCTTGAAAATTATTTTCTCGAAAATGGATAAGTTTAGGGCCTTCGATGAGAAGTATCGTTTTTGAAGAATAAATATCAAAAATTTTAATTCTGTGGAATTAAATCGGATGATTTCCTATGGCAGAGTATCTATTATCATTGGGGTTTCGATTGTGGTAACGGGTTCTGCTAATATTTCTCGTAAGATCGCTCACATAATTCAGTTTTTCATAAAATGTTGATGATATTTTGTCAGCATACTCCCTTATGGTTGGGATTTCTGCCAATTCTCGAAGTTCCGTGATCCGTTTGTACCTGTTTTTGTTTGTTTTCAAGCGTAGCATCTTGTTCCGAAATGTTTGAAGTGGCCTTATCGGGGCAGCAGATGTTACAATTGTTCTTATTATTGACGCATGAGCGAATCGAAAGAACATCTGTATTCCATATATGATTATTTCGAACTCTTTCACCTTCTCTCCTCCGAAAACCCGGCAACCCTGCAGGAGGTTACAGCGCACTACTATTACGAAATATATGCGGAGGTGACTAGGTCTGATCCATTCAAATAAAATTTTTTCCTATGAAATTTTTTCCCCTCTCTAGGTACCCTTATTATTTGGTTTCCCCTCTACATATACCGACAAAAATTATTTCAATTGCACACCTCCTTCACCCGGAGGTCAGGTCGCCCAATGAACTTAACGGAGGTGACAACGAACTACGGATTCATATATATATATATATATATTGTTATGGTTCAATTTTATGATATGAAGATCCTCTCATAGGATTGAATTTTCCACTGAATAATTCATTTTTTATGACTTTTTGTTGGGATATTCCCCAAAAATAATTTAAAAATTTCAATTTGAATTCTGTGAAATTCTCTATATCCATTTCTTTATTGTTGAACCACAATAATGCTTCATCTGATAACACATTTCTTACAAATTCCTTAAATGTTGTAAATGTTGGGAATAATTTTTCCTTATGCTCCAAATATTTGACGAATGGTACTGGATGCTGTATTTTAATTTTTCCATTGAAATTCCATTTACTATCCCCTATATTTATTATTTCTGGTGTGATAGATTTACCCTTGTTAATTACTCTTTCTAATTTTTCATTTTGTTTCTCTATCTTCTCATTTTGAATTTCTGCATTGATATAAATTTCATTTTTGCTCTTTTCCAATTGCTCATTAAAATCTTTTCTTATATTGACTTCAGTCACTTCTAATCCCTTCTGATGTATCTGAGAATTTATTTCTATTTGTTTTTCTAATTTTTTTTCTGTTACATCTATTCTTGTTGTGAGTATGTCATTTATTGCAATTATATCTTCTTCAATTTTCTTTTCAAGTCTAGTTTCTATTATATCAATTCTGTCTCTGTTTTCCTTCAGTTTCCTTGAATTTTCTTCTATTTTAGTCTCTAATCTCTCTGAAATTTCTTCCATTTTCTCAAATTTTGTATTCATGTCCAGTTTCAATCTTTCTGTATTATCTTTCATTTCTTCCATCTTTTGTTTCAAACTTTCTGAATTATCTTTCATTTCTTCCTTCATTTCTTCCATCTTTTGATTCAAACTTTCTGTATTATCTTTCATTTCTTCCTTCATTTCTTCCATCTTTTGATTCAAACTTTCTGAATTATCTTTCATTTCTTGATGCATTCTTTCTGAATTATCTTCCATCTTTTGTTTCATCTCCATTAATAAATTGATTAATACACTTGATTCTGTTTTGTTTTGTTCTTCTTCACTTCTTTGTATTTTATCTTCTTCATCTCCTTTTTCCCCAATCAAAGTTTTACTTCTAGTTTCCATGTTGAAAAACAAATGCTAATTATAAAAAAAATTATCGAAAAAAATATTATAATAAATCTGTTGTATAAACTCAAATTATTCACCTTGTTCAAGCCACGCGTTGGGCGCCAAATTTGTTATGGTTCAATTTTTTCGATATTAATAATTTCAAATTTGATTATTCAAATTTTTAAGAGAGAACCACTAACAATATTGAAAATAATTTTGTATTTTAATTTTTCTTTTATTTTTCCCGCGACTCTTTTTCAATGAGGATTCTCAAGGTGTACAAATGAAATAATTTTTGTTAACAACAACTTATTATTTAAATTCAATAAACTAATTCTAATAATGTTATAAAATTCTAAATTATGACGCCTATCGAACAAGATATAAAATAAAAACTCACAGTGAACAGCTTACTCTAAATATAGTTTATCAAAATGCAAGCTTCAAATTTCTCCTCTGTTTCGTAGAGAATATCTTTGAATTCAGTAATTGATCCTATAAGATCTATTGCCTCTGGTTCCACCAATATTTCTGGTATGAGCTGTTGAGACAATTTTATCCCACAGTTCTCTTCTAAAACAGTGAAATCAGCAATGAATGAACTGCAACTTGATTCCAGTATCTCCAAATCAACAACTTCCTGATGTCAGGCTGTATAAATCTTTGATAATTTTTCGTTTTCCAATCTTAATTTCAATCATACAATTCAAACCAATTATTTCTATCATGACATCTTACAATTGTCAAAATCAATCCGCTTGCTTAATTCTAATTATCTTACAACAATTTTCTATGGTAACTATTAAATTATTCTGAATCCTCTTAAAAAAAAAATTCATTTTACTATAATTTATGCGATGTTAAAAGAAAATTCTTGAATTTTGGTGATATAATTTGAATTTATTTTTGATTCTTGGATTTCCATGACAATATATATATATATATATATTATTTTCAAGGTTTTCACGGATGAAATTATTTGAATTATTATTTCTGGGATTGCTCCGTGTTTGAACTGAAACATATGAATTCCCACAACATACCTTGAAGTCAAAACAAAGGCCAAAATTATGAGATCCATGATAGACGAAAACATCAAAAAAGAACTTATTCCTAGAGAAAAGTCATCCAGATGTCCCAAGATCTATGGACTCCCTAAAATTCATAAAAAGGATCGCCCATTACGACCTATCGTCAGCTCAATTGGTTCACCGCTACAGAAGTTATCCAGATTCTTAGCGAAGCAACTTCAGCCTGAAGTAGAAAAAGCTAATTCATATATTCGAAACTCCACCCACTTCTTGGAGATGGTGAGCAGTTCCATTTTGGAGAAAGATGATATTTTGGTGAGTTTTGATGTAGTGTCGTTGTTTTCGATGCTGCCTATCGATGAATGTTTAGACATCATTAACATGGACTACGATTTCGATCCATATATTCCAGAACTCATAGAACACGTCGTGAAAAACACCTATTTTATACATAAAGGCCAACGTTATAAACAAATAGAAGGTGCACCGATGGGATCACCGATATCGCCTTCCTTAGCTAATATATTCATGACTAAACTGGAAACAGAAATAATATCCTCGTATCCATTAAAACCAAAACTCTGGCTACGCTATGTAGATGACATATTTATAATTTGGCAACATGGCAGACAAGAACTAGATGATTTCTTCAGCGACATGAACACCGTCCATGACAAAATAAAATTCACCATAGAGGTTGAGAAAAGTAACAGCTTACCTTTCCTGGACATACTATTATATAGAACAGAGGGCAAAAACATCGGACACACTGTATATCGAAAACCAACTCACACAAACAGATACCTCAATGCTAAATCACATCATTACCCAGCACAACTAAATGGCATTCTTAAAACGCTGGTAGACCGTTCAATCAAACTAACGGACCCGAAAAACATCGAAAAGAAAAGAAAGATCATCAGGGGTGCATTTCTTCAAAATGGTTATACTTCGAGACAGATAAATAAGGTCATCTACCAGAAGAAAAAAGAAAAATCACCGAAAGAAGAAGATACTTCGCCCAAACAAAAAGTCATCTTGCCATACATCAAGGGTACTACAGACAAAATTGGAAGGATTCTACGACAGAACAACATTGAACCAGTGTACAAAGCCCATCAAACCATCCGATCTATGTTGAAGAATCCTAAAGATAAAATTCCATTAGAAAATCAAGGCGTATACTCTATTCCATGTTCAACTTGCTCAAGAGTTTACATAGGCCAAACCAATAGAAGAATTTCATGTAGAATAGAAGAACATATAAACAGTGTAAGAAAACAAATGAAAACATCGTCACTAGCACAGCACGAGAACGAAAGAGGACACAAAATAAACTTTAAGGACTCAAAACAGATAGCCAATATTGAACATTATCACAAGCGCGCTACCAGAGAAGCGCTAGAAATTGAAAAAGGAAATAATATGAACAGAAGAGACGATTCAATAACATTATCGGCCTGCTGGAGAGCGCTAATTCCCAAGTCCCACCAGGATGCCACCCGAAACGATCAGACAGACGAAGGTCAGGTGAATGGAATGATTGAAGCAACCACACATCTCGAGCAGAGGGGACAGACGCAATCCAAGCAGTCATCTGATGGAGGCAGTGGCGGAGCGCAGCCTCGGAATGGTGGGGATGAGACTAATGAAGCGGAAGAAGTACAGCCTAGATACAATTTAAGAAGAAGAAGAAATAAGTCTAAATGACATTCAGTTGACACGCATTTCTTGAGAAATCAGTACGCTTTCATATCTTGAGAAAGACCATTGTGATATAGGTCGAAACGTTGAAATAAATTTCGTAAAAATGAATTCATATGTTTTAGTTCAAACACGGAGCAATCCCAGAAATAATAATTCAAATATATATAATTACGTTTTTGGAGCGAAAGCCGATCTTTAAAAAAGATTTATTAATTTACAACGGAAGATTATCCTATTCTAACAATAAGCTAGGAAGAAATGCACTGAATTAATTGAGGATACATTCGTCTTGAGACGTATTTATAACATTTCTTATCTCAAGTTAATTACGACAATCAGTATCGAACAATGGGACAAATATACACCCACACACGTGGCGTGATCAAAATGATGTCTCATCAAAATGTAACAAAGTAATATGAATGTTCGAATAAGAACAGATAAGGAGTTCATCTGCAATATACAGGGTTGGTATTATGTAATTCCTCCCCACCTTGAATAAAGGTATCACCTGTAGTAGGTGTAGCTTTACAAAAAATATCTTTTCTTAAATATTTCAAAATAAAATAAGTAATAATTAATAAAATGATTATTGTAACAATAAGCAAAAATATAAATCTTGAAGGCTGGAGATTCCATTGGTCCAGGTCTTCTATCTTGATATCCGGGATGTCTTCATCTTTCCGGGATTCTTCATTTGTGGAATTTGGGTTGAATAAAGTTATCTTGGGTAGAATCACGTATTTTTCTTCATTAAACGTAGTAGTTGGGACGATTTCTTTTCTCGTGTTGCTCACAGCACATTTGGTTCGTAGAATTGTCATAGGAGGCACAAAATAATGTCTTGTTTGCTGAAGACATTTTTCTAAAACATTTTTGTTTTCGATGGATAGGATATTTCCATCTTCTAATAATTTTAAATCTGGGGAAAGTACCGTTGTCGTTCTTGGACAGTTTTCGGTGTGGTTTTTCAAAACATTTCGAAGGCATGCTGGTGATTCAGCTAAGGTGTCTTGATCGCAGAGATAATCATCCTCCACTGGATGGCAAAATTTCGTTGACCATTTCAGGGTTTCTTCTTGTGAGAGTAAATAAGGATCGGTATATGGAAGGGATAAATTGTTTTGCGGTAGATAGTAAAACTTGTATAAATCATAACTTTCTTCGTATACCGTTGGGATTGATATTAAAAATAGTAATGCTTTCTTTTTGAAAATTACTTTCGTATGACATATCTGATAATAATCTTTCAGATGATGTAAAGGTATTATCGTCACATTTTTTATTAATTCAAGGAATTTTGAATAGGGTAAAATTGATTCATGTAAAAGATGTAATCTTGCAAAACTCACTGCGGTTGCAATTTCATCTAAAATATTCTTGATATCTTTAAGTTCAAATGTCAGGAGATGCATGTATTGAATTTCTTGTATTGCTGGTATAACTTGAAGCAATTTAAGGTTTTCTGACATTTTCTGAAATTTTTCAATATACTTATTTTTAAGGTCATTTACGACTGTTGCGATCTGTTTTTGATTTCTTATCAAAACTTTTTATCAGAAAAACGAAAGAGTTTTTATATTGTTCTCGTTATCAGAATCTAACGTTCTGAATAAAATCTTCGATATTTTTCCTCCTTAGTTAATTGGTCCTCTTTTAATACTATAAATTGAATATTTTTCATTCAACAATTCTTCCATGGTATTAATATTTTATATCATTTGTGTGCTACTTAAAATTTAATGTGCGAGCAAAATTAGATTCTCACTTTATTTATTTCTCTTTGATAATTCGAAATTAATTCTCATATTTTATTTAATTCAACTGGTACATATTGGTACATATCGTCCTTTATTGGAATAACATCCAATCATAACATGATAATTATTTTTAAGGGTTTATTTTCATTTGAGTTGGGATTATAATTCGTAAAATAATGAATTTCAATTTTATGGATTTTACAAAAATCTTGGATTACGCCATTTTTAAATTCTAATCCATTGTCACAAGTTATTTTATTGGGAATGCCGTAATGGCTAAAATACATCAATAATTTATCTACGTTTTCAATTTGAAGAGTAATATGTGACGTAGGTTTTCCTATCGTAATTCATAATACATTACTTTCGATTGTTATTTGAGACGTAAGCTTTTCCTAACGTGATTCGTAGTACATTCTTAATATAATCGCGTTATTGAGCAGGGCTGGCTCTAGTGACATTATAATCAAGGGATTGAAATTGAGAATTGAAGAGTCAATTCTTGAAATATGAATATTACAAAACTTCGAACATCTTTATTTATGTTCGGCCAATAATATTTTCGTTTCAAACTAATTAAATTTTCTCGTAATCAATCGAGTTTATCTTGTATCAGTTTGATCAGAGGGTTTTAAATTTATTTTCCATATTTGAGGAATATAGTGTATGAAGTAACATTGTTTAAAACATGTCTCAAGGAAAACACCATAATCTTTCTGATACTTTCGTTATTGCGAAGCGAATAATAATGATGATTATCAATAATATGAAACAAGGGTTTGTAAATACCGTTGTTCAAAGAATGTCTGAAGGAGTATACATTAATCCTTCTAATGTTTTCTGTTACTAACAAGCAAATGAAAATGAGATTTATCTCAAATGATATTTTAATCTTTTTTATGAAATCCTATTAATTAATTCGAAAATGTATTTCATAAGACTGATATTGTCTGAATAAAAATTATCTATGTAGGTAGGAGTGATATAAAGAATTCATCTTTGAATATATTGCGTAATTAAATATTTATATCTTTTTTCCGTACTTTATAATAAGGAATAATTTTGGAAATTATTTTCGAAGATGGTGACTTTAACCGTTTCTTCGTATATGGGATTTTTAATATAGGATTATTAACATTACGTTGGACAGTGAAACATTCTGTCTCATTTGAATTTATTTTTATTCCATCGTTTGAATTTAACCATTTCAAACATGCTTCGTATTTTTCCGTATTCATTCGATTTTTAATCGACGATGAATCTTTTTCGATTCTATTCATTTCAACATTTTCATAATTATTTATATTTGAATAATTCTCGATTCTATTCATTTCCGTATTTTCGGAATAATTTGCACCTGTGGCATTACTGGCATTTGTCGCCATTGAATCATTTTTGATTCTATTCGTATTTACGAATTCATTTATTTCTAACATTTGATCATTATCGATCCTATTCGTCATTGCGAATTTATTAATTTTTAACATTGGATCATTATTGATCCTGTTCGTATCGAATTTATTCATTTTTAACATTCGATCATTTTTTAATTCATTAGTATTTCCTCCGATATTCCGATTCGGTAAGGAATATACAATTATCTTTATATTAGATTCCGCAAAAATATATTTCATCATATTTAAAATAATATGCCAGTCTAATTTATCTAGACCGCATGCAATTCTGGGTAAAGCTAAGTATTTGTCATTATTATATTGACACAATTCTTTGAGATATAATATAGATTGAAAAACGGTTTCATATTTCGGTTTATGAAAATACGAATCTTTCGTGATTAAATAATAAATGTTTCGATCATTTATTTGGATCATTGCTACTTCGCCTAGTAGCTTATTTTGAGATTTTAAATTATCTATTTGACCAAATTTATTTTTAAATTGGAGGGCTACACCTCGGTCCATGCGAAAATCACGGGAAACGCAATGTGCTAACGCATAATTCTTTGGGGCTTTAAATAAATTACCTGTTTTTTCAATTATCTTAGGGGAATCTTTAATATTTTTCAATTCATAATTTTTTACAAAATTTTTATAAGTCAATTTATTATATGACTCTATTATAATTCGACTGAGAGCATCAGCATTATTTGTTGAGCCTTTCTTATAACGTATTCCGTAATCAAATTCTTTCGGAACTTCACCTTGAGATAAAACAGAGCCAATCGCGAAACCTGACGCATCAGTTGTAGGAACGAATGGCTTATCGAAATCGGGGTATCTCAATACAGGGTGATTCAATAAATTTCTCTTACATATTTCGAACGCTTCGATATATTTCAGATCATCAATATTAATTTTGGAATCTTTCTTTAAACATGAAGTTAATGGTTTCGTTATCTTTGCGAAATTAGGGATACATTTTTTATAATATCCTACGAGTCCAAGAAATGATTTTATTTCTTTAGGAGTTTTAGGAATTGGAAATTCAGCAATTGCTTTCAATATTTTTGAATTGGGTACGATTCCTTCAGGAATATTATTATCATTTGTTTTAATTTCAGTTTTAAGAAAACATTCATCTGATTGAATTTTCAGATTATCCGCTTTAAATGCTTCTAAAATATTCTGGATATCTGCTAAGTGTTGGTTGATCGTATCAATTTTATGTTTTATTATATTTGAAAACTCAGGATCCATTGGGATATTTCGGGGTTTCTGACATACTTGCTGATAATAAAAGGGGATTTGAGAATATTCGTTAGTTAATAATTGATTTTTAAAATCTAAATTAAGTCCATATTTATTCAAAAAATCTGCTCCTATAAGACCATCATAATTCTTATGGAACTTGTATACGACAAAGGGATGAAAATCATCAATTTGAAATTCAGGGAATAAAGGTATTAAAACTTTTTCATTTGCAGTTTGTTTTTTGAAACATGCAGTTAGTGTCGTAGATTCATTAAAAATATTTTTAGGGAAATTATTATACGCGAATTTTGGATCAATAAGACACACTGAACATCCACTATCAATTAAAAGTTTACATTTAGGATTTTGGAATTGGATATAGGGAAGTTGGTTTGTGTTATCTAACGTATTATTTAAGTCAATGAGTCGTTCATGGCACGATCTCGAAAATTTTCATTTAAATATTTACTGGAATTATTACGTTCTGGATATGAACGTTCGTTAAAATCACGTTTTTTGAATCTCGGTTGGGAATTATTTGGGTAAAAGTTTCTTCGATTATTTCGACTAGATTGGGGGAAATTTTGTTTATTATTATGAGTAAAACTTCTATAATTATTACTTGGGAAGTTTGCTCGATTATTATTTGAAAAATTATTTTTATTAGTTTGATTAAAAGTTTTCTGATTTTGTTGAGGAAAATTCCTCTGATTATTTTGATTTTTATAATGCATATAGGGTTGTTGGTAAAAGTAATAATCTTGACGAATGAAATTTACTATATCGTCATAGTTCATAATTCCATGACCTCTAAGGGCTGTTCTTAATTCGGGGTTAATATTATAGAGCAGAACTCTAGTTGCTACTCGTGACGCAATATTCTTTTCTTGATCCTTTTCAAGAATCGGTAAATTAGACAATTCGACTTGCGAATCGTATTTATTTTTTAAATCTACTATTCTTTCGAGAAAATCTAAATCATTCTCATTACGTATTCTTTGGGCATTCTGGAGATCCCAAAACAAAACTGTGAGGCTTATCTTTTCCTCAAATCTTAACTTTAAAAATTCCTTCAAGTTAAACCAGTTATCTGTGATTCTTTCATTAGAACTTACTATTTCACTGGCATTTCCTACCAATTTACTCTTTATTATATCGATAATTGCTTCATTTAATAACGCGTCGGCAGATTGGAACCTATTATAAAATCTTTCGCAGTGATTTAAAAATCTTGCGAGATTCGCGGAATTACCATCAAATGGTACAATTGACTTTGAAAATAAATCAATTAATTTTAATCTATCGAACATATTTGGTTCTGGTGCGACCGCCATTTTATTCGTATTCTTCCGGCCTTTGAAATGCTTTACGGAAGTAATCTTGAAAAATTGTATTGTACTTAGAAAATAATTATATTCGGTTTTTTTATTTTATAAGAAACCTAGGAAAAACTCTGGTAATCGGTTTTTTGTATTAAGAAACCTAGGAAAAACTCTGGTAATCGGTTTTTTATAAGAAACCTAGAGAAAACTCACACAAGTTTTACGCTCAAAACCGTGGGAAAAGATTGAAGACTTTGGACCAGGGTCAGTGACTGGGAATTAAAAAAGTGTTTCTAGATAGGATTCTCACCACGTTGTTTTTCTGGAGTCGTTGTAGACGCTACCCAAACAATCAGGGCTCCAAACGGCTTTTCTCCTCGTTGTTGCTGGATTTGGCACCTTAACAGTTGAAACTGAAAGTTTTTGGAAGTTCTTAGCGCGGCGATAACTACGATTTCACGCTCGAAGTTTCGAAACACAGTTCTTCACGAAAACCGGCACAATCCCATCCTCGTCGCCAATTACGTTTTTGGAGCGAAAGCCGATCTTTTAAAAAGATTTATTAATTTACAACGGAAGATTATCCTATTCTAACAATAAGCTAGGAAGAAATGCACTGAATTAATTGAGGATACATTCGTCTTGAGACGTATTTATAACATTTCTTATCTCAAGTTAATTACGACAATCAGTATCGAACAATGGGACAAATATACACCCACACACGTGGCGTGATCAAAATGATGTCTCATCAAAATGTAACAAAGTAATATGAATGTTCGAATAAGAACAGATAAGGAGTTCATCTGCAATATACAGGGTTGGTATTATGTAATTATATATATATATATATATATATATATATAGTTATAAAGTGTCAATACCACCTCCAAAACAGTAACTCATTTAACGCTGTCGCCTCATATATAACGTTGTCACCTCCGAAATCGGAGGTGACAACGTTTCGCCTTGTTTTTTAGCTTGTTGGATTCAGGATGCTTCAGGGATCAACATATCAAAAAATCGTTTTGAGGTCACAACGCACCCCATTTATGTACTGAACAATCTTTTAGTTCGAGTGTATATCACTGGCGCTAGTGTGCCGAGCTATACAGGGTCTTTCACGAGGAACCTCACCCATATTTATACGCGAAACTACTGAACGTATTTTCATGAAATTCAGCACTTATAAGTATTTCACGATGCTGATGAAATCTAAAATATTTTCAAGGCATGAGTACCTCCGGTTTTTCCGGAAATGACGTCAACTTCCGTTTTTCAAATTAGAACACCATTTTTTATTGCAGAAATAGATTCCTTAGAAAATTTCAAGTTATTTTGATGTAACATTTTTCAGTTTTGGTTGGAAAATTCTCTCTGAGCGGGAAAATTCGAAAAAAAAATCGAAAATAGAGCTCCGCTGAATAACTTCGAGGTTTTTGGATGGAAAATTTTCATTTTTGGGATTTTTCAAGATGTAAGATTGATGTATCCACTTTAAAAATCGAAATCGCGATTCATGATACAGGGGGTGAAAAAATCGCTTTCAAAGTTAGGGATGACAAAATCGTGAAAAATCAATTTTTTCAAATTAGAACCCCATTTTTTTATGGCAGATATTGAATCTACGTTAAAAAATAATGTGAGTGTATGCATCACACCCTTGCCCTAAAATGGATATTTTCTGAGTTATTCACAAAAAACTGTTTTTCGTCTTGAATTTTCAGCTATTTCTTTTCCCTTCACGCCAAAAAGATGAAATTTTCAGGAACTGTTACTTAAACCATGTTTCAGATTTTACTACCCTAATATGCGAGAGAAAAAAGTTACAGGTTGTTCCTAAATAGATGGCGAATTTGGATTCGAATTTGTATCGGAAACCTCTTTATTTCAACTAATCGGCCATCGGTTTTCTCTCCAGTGATAAATAAATAATTCCTTATGAACCATATGCAAAAACTTACCATGTTTTACATTCTTTTTTTTTAATGATAGATATCATTAATTACATATGCCAAATTCCTCTTTATTCAGTAGCATTTTGTGTTTACTATTAATTTGGTGATAATTCGTATTAAGTTATAAAATCGATCACTATGCCTAATTTTACCAATGAAGATTATTTAAATCTCATTCTACTTCATGGAGAATGTAATAAAGTTGTAGATAGAACGATTCGACTATTCATTGAGAGGTTTCCTGACCGACCCAGACCAACGAGAGATACCATTAACAGAACCATGACAAACTTGAGAAATGTCGGATCTTTCGTTAAGAAAACTATACACAGAGAAAAAAGTGTAGTAGAAGATGAGAACAACGAAATTACAGTTCTTGCATATTTTCGTGTGAATCCTCAAAATTCTCTCAAAGATGCCGAGATTGATCTGGGATTATCTCAATCGAGTGTTTGGAGAATATTAAAAAAACATAAAATGCACCCATATAAATTCAATAGGGTACAGCATTTGAAGGAAACTGATTTCGTCAGGAGAACAGAGTTTTGCGAAGCTATGATGATTCGATTTCAAGAGAATGAAAACTTTTTGGACTGTATAATTTGGACAGATGAATCTAAATTCAGAAAGAATGGTTCTTTCAATAGGCATAACAGTCATTATTGGGATGAAGAGAACAACCACCACTTCAGACAATGGAACTTTCAAGAGACCTGGAGTTTCAATGTTTTTTGCGCCATCAAAAATAATGCAATTCTCGATGTTCACATTTATGATGAGACTTTAACTGGTAAGATAGAACACTACACATGTTTGCATTATTTAAAGAATGTTCTCCCTTAGGAGATAGATATTCTGATATATTGACTCAAATAATTGAGCCGCTAGTACAGAACCATAATGACTTATGGTATCAACAAGATAGCGCGCCTCCACACAATTCACTCAATGTGTCAAAATATCCTCTACAGGCTATTTGAAGATCGATGGTTGGCGAACAATGGTCCACATCTTTGGCCACCACGTTCTCCCGATTTAACTCCTTTAGACTATTATGTTTGGGGTAGGATAAAAAATATTGTCTACTCAACTCCCCTGACTGATAAAGAGGACTGCATAGAACGAGTCAGAAATGCGTTCAGGTTTGTTTAGATTTTTAGATTCATAGTTTTGAAACTCAATTTGGTTTTTAAACACTTTTGCAGATCTCCTCCTCCCGATGAAATAAGAAGAGCAACGCACGAAGCATTCCTGAGACGTATAAATAAATGTCTAGAAATTAACGGTCAAAACTTTGAGCATCTTCTCTAGTTATAACTGCGAGAGTTTGCCATGGTTCTCCTAATAGTAACTCGAAGTCGGTTTCAAGAAGGGGTGAAAAATCTACAGCATGGTTCAAATAACAGTTCCTGAAAATTTCATCTTTTTGGCGTGAAGGGAAAAGAAATAGCTGAAAATTCAAGACGAAAAACAGTTTTTTGTGAATAACTCAGAAAATATCCATTTTAGGGCAAGGGTGTGATGCATACACTCACATTATTTTTTAACGTAGATTCAATATCTGCCATAAAAAAATGGGGTTCTAATTTGAAAAAATTGATTTTTCACGATTTTGTCATCCCTAACTTTGAAAGCGATTTTTTCACCCCCTGTATCATGAATCGCGATTTCGATTTTTAAAGTGGATACATCAATCTTACATCCTTAAAAATCCCAAAAATGAAAATTTTCCATCCAAAAACCTCGAAGTTATTCTTGTTTCAGCGGAGCTCTATTTTCGATTTTTTTTTCGAATTTTCCCGCTCAGAGAGAATTTTTCAACTAAAACTGAAAAATGTTACATCAAAATAACTTGAAATTTTCTGAGGAATCTATTTCTGCAATAAAAAAATGGTGTTCTAATTTGAAAAACGGAAGTTGACGTCATTTCCGGAAAAACCGGAGGTGCTCATGCCTTGAAAATATTTTAGATTTCATCAGCATCGTGAAATACTTATAAGTGCTGAATTTCATGAAAATACGTTCAGTAGTTTCCCGTATAAATATGGGTGAGGTTCCTCGTGAAAGACCCTGTATATGGAAGAATGAGAGACTCTTCGTCCGCTGTCGCCTCCAAAAATGGCAACCTTGTACTTTCGAGGCAGATGTGGACAAGCGGCATATCTCAAAGGGGTTTTATTGCATATTTGGTAGGAGAATGATGCGATGTGAAAAAAAGGCAATTGTGACTTCTTCATCTCATCAGACAATTTTAATATGCTCATATTTCATCTCTGAATCTAGTGAATTTATACAAACCATGATCATACTGATTTTACCGAAATGAAATTTCGGTCATTTTATGGAATATAGAAATATTGGGTTTTCCATTGAAATGAGTACGAAATAAAAGTTCAATATGTCGTCAATGCTTTGTCTCATTTTAAACACTAGTAGAGTTTTGATTGATTATGATAAATACAGTATTCATTTCCGTTATTCTATTATTCACAGCCAAAATCTCATTTCACCAAATTCAATCAAGTCGAAGTTATCGAATTTTTTCCGCGATGCTCAAATTTCCAAAAAAGCGAAATATCTCAAAAACGAGAAATATTATGCATATGAAACGTCAAAATGAACTCAGTCTCATTTTTATCATGCTTTCCAAATATGCAGTAAAATACAGAGTGTTCTATGAAAAAACACATATCCGTACTTCAGAGCAAAAGAGTATTAAGTCACAAAATAGTCAGATTGACAGGAGATCATAAAATACTTGCACATTTCGTTTGATTCATTTCGTGATTAAGGACTTGATAATATGTTATTTTCGTTATTTTAAGTCCAATCGTCTTGAAGGTAGACCACTGAATAGAGCACGAAATTTGAATGTAGGTGAGCCAAAAAACCCGAAAACCCTTTTGCTCTGAGGTACGGATATGTTTGGGCCTACCACTTTCCTAAGACACCTTGTAAATTTCAAAATAATTTCACAATATAGCCCCAATTGACCTTGATGAATCCACGTTGAAAAAAAAATCCGATACTGCTTAAGCGTAATTGAGATAAGCATCACCGGTGAAACACCCTGTATATGAAATTTGTTTTTATAAGAGGGTCTCTGTTGAAAATTTGATTTAGGTATTTCAATACATCATAAAAGTATAATCTAATCACTAAAAACTAATACTTTTTCAATAATATGTAATTGCGTTGTTTTTATGAGGAACAATTATCACTATTTTCCAGAATTAATAATTTAAATGAAAACATTCGAGACGAATTGTTCCATATTTTATGAACTCGACACAGAAAAATATTGCTAGTACTCGTACATTATCAAGGATCGCATGTCAATTCGTTCGAGACCGGAAGTGATGTCGATTATTAAGTTTTTTTGAGAAAAAATTTATTGGAAGAAAAAGTTTCGTTATATTTTGATAAGAACTATTTTCTATAAAAATCAAAATGTTAAAAAAGCCTACTGAACCGCATTCTGTATTCAACAACAAACGGATGTACCGAAAATAAATGTAGGGTCGAAGGCAAAAAATAATATCTGGGACAGGTACCATATGATAACGAATTTCACTAGGCGGATTTTGGGTATCAATAAAAATTTTCAATATTTGCAAAATTTCTCCTATAAATCGAATATTCGTTTATGGATTCTTTTGGGGAAAATTATTTCTGAATTCAATTTCCATTGCTTTGTTGTTCGTGTCAATCGGTAATATATGAGAAGAAGGGAAGAAGATTCCCTCTCACCGGGACACTTCTCGTCTTCTCTTGAAAAAATTGGGTGCTAACTCTTTTCACTTCCGAGATACAAAGCGTTGAAGATGAAAACATTTCTGAGTTACTTAACATTTGAGGGGGATACTTTTATCGAAACTATCAGTTTTTATTAGAACTGATACCTTGAATTGCTTGAATTCCAGGAACAATAAAATATTAAAATTCTTGAAAATTATTTTCTCGAAAATGGATAAGTTTAGGGCCTTCGATGAGGAGTATCGTTTTTGAAGAATAAATAACAAAAATTTTAATTCTGTGGAATTAAATCGGATGATTTTCATATGGCAGAGTATCTATTATCATCGGGGTTTCGATTGTGGTAACGGGTTCTGCTAATATTCCTCGTAAGATCGCTCACATAATTCAGTTTTTCATAAAATGTTGATGATATTTTGTCAGCATACTCCCTTATGGTTGGGATTCCTGCCAATTATCGAAGTTTCGTGATCCGTTTGTACCTGTTTTTGTTTGTTTTCAAGCGTAGCATCTTGTTCCGAAACGTTTGAAGTGGCCTTATCGGGGCAGCAGATGTTATAATTGCTCTTATTACTGACGCATGAGCGAATCGAAAGAACATCTGTATTCCATATATGATTATTCCGAATTCTTTCACCTTCTGTCCTCCGAAAACCTGGCAACCCTGCAGGAGGTTACAGCGCACTACTATTACGAAATATATGCGGAGGTGACTAGGTCTGATCCATTCAAATAAAATTTTTTCCCCTCTCTAGGTACCCTAATTATTTGGCTTCCCCTCTACATATACCTACAAAAATTATTTCAATTGCACACCTCCTTCACCCGGAGGTCAGGTCGCCCAATGAACTTAACGGAGGTGACAACGAACTACGGATTCATATATATATATATATATATATATATATATTTGAAGAAAGACTTAAAAACCATAAATTATCATATAATATATATTTATATATATTTCATTTGTTTATTCATTTTTTTCTCAAATTTCTTATATGTATCTTTTATGCACTATGCAGGTTTCGACACCACCATGAGAGGTACTGCACTCGGCGCGTTACTTTTTTATAGTAGAGTATCGCCAAAATTATTGTTCCTGTATCAATTATCGTTGAAGATTATTCGAAAAATACAGAATTATTCAGAATTAACTATTTCAGCCCTATAAACCACTAAAATAATAAACATAACTTCAGATAAAACTTTGAAAATATAAACAGAAAATATACTCTGAATAAACAAATAAATCAAAACAGCGCATCACTAAAATAAAATTGGAAAAATAAAACTAACGAAAACTTAACAAATTATTTACATCCCTACATTTTGTAATGCAGTTCTATACGTCGGTCTTTTTGTGCAGCAAAATGGTCAATAACGAGGTCGAAGAATATGTCATCTTCTGCCATTTCTTCCACTAATTTTTTCTCAATCGAGATCAAAGATAAATTTTGTAGTCGAGACTGGGATATGGTATTTCTGGAAAACTTTTTGATTCGCTTCAAAGCTGAAAAAGATCTCTCTACCGATACAGACGTCGCTGGAAGTGTGATAATTAAGGATAGAAGTTTATAAATTTCTGGTACATCTGATTGAAGGGAATGCTTGAAAATTTAGATTTATCTACGAGTTCACAAAATGCCAAATTACTCAAATTATGAAATCTCACATCTATTTGATTGATCGCCATATCCAATATTTCGCAAAACAAGCGTTTGAAGTGAATTCTTTCATCCACATTATCGGCAATCTGTTTTCTTATGGGAGGTCCTATATGTGTTACCGTGTCCTCATATAATTCATCAAAAACCCGGTCATTACTCCTTAATTCAGTGAGATTTTTTAATAAATTTTGAATGCGGGAATTGCAATATTGTATATTGCTACTGCTACTCTGGAGAATTGAAAAAATGATATCAGTCTGTTGAAAAATTTTATTGAATAATAGTAATAAAAGTGAAAATTGAATTTATTCAATATATGTATGAGTCCACGAGCTTCTCTAGGCGCATCTTTATCCTTTTCAAATTCTTCGTTGTTCAGAATGAATTCAAATGTCTCAATTAAAGATAGTCGCTTATTCAACACCGTTTCAGTTATTCTTGATTTGAAATTCCATCAAGTTTCTGAATTCTTAGGAAGTCTTTTTTTACAAATATCATCTAATACCTTGGTTCGTTTTGTACTTTTGGAAAAAAAAAGAGAAGAATCCTGATAAATCAGAAAAAAATATTCTGCATTCCTTTATTTTACTACACGTGTCTTGCAATATGAGATTCAAACGATGGGCGTAACAGTGAACAAATAAAGCTCTTTTATTTTGGATTGAAGACCGTTCAATTCCCCTGACATGACAGCTCCATCGTAGGTTTGCCCTATTAATTTATGTTTCAAATCGAAGGCAAAGATAATAAATTAAATAAATCTTCTGCAGTGCGACCTTCACTGACATGAATACCAAGAAAGTGTTCTTTAACTTTTCCCTTGAACGCATACCGAACTACAATGGATAATTGTGAAAAACAAGAAATATCAGTGGATTCGTCAACATGCCATGAAAAACAAACAGAATTCTCCAATTCGTTATTAATTTTTCTGATAATTATTTTATTTATTGAATCTATTAATTCATTCTGAATTGTTTTAGAAAGACCTGTAAAAACTGAAGATTCACTTAAAAATTTCTTTAAAGTATCATCATAACGCGACCAGAGTTTAACGAGTTCAAGAAAATTTCCTCGATTAACAGATTCGGTTTTTTCATCATGGCCACGAAATGGTAACTCCTGATGTGCTAAATACAAAATTATATCAATAAGTCTTCTTAATATTTGACTTTTCTCTTTAACTAATTTATTATGATCATCAATACTTTGCTGGTAAGTGTTATCGATTGATCGCTGAATATTAGTGGTACCAAAAAGTTTGAATTTTAAGGCTGAATATATATGGTCTCGTGAAGCTTCATGTTAACTCAGTGATCTAGGAAGTTCTTAAATGTTGTCATAACCCGAAGACACCCATGGGCTCTTCTTATTATCCGAAAAAAGCAAGCAATACCAGCAATATAATCTATTTTTAGTTGTACTACCGGTTAACCATCCAAATTTAGAAAACCAATTCGCATTAAATGACCTATTCGATTAATTTCCCGATCCCATCTGCACCAAATTACCCATTTTCGGACAAGGTCTTGGCATGTTTTTCAAAAATAGCCTATCCCCGTATGATACATTTCGAATCGATTCAATTAAAAAATTGACTATGTCCGGAGTTTCACAAGAAGCAACATATTCTCTTACCGGATTATTGGCCATTTTGCTCATGTAAAAATCACTTACCCTTTATGAGCCAAACAAACGGAAACAACGTAACGGTCTAATAACAAATATTGCTGCTGATTAAGGGCGAGAAGCGAGAAACAAACACATCATTTCGAGCCGCAAGCGGAAGAAATCGAATCGAAATATCCCGAGCAATCCTCGTGATATCCCGATATATGCAGGTGCAGGGTAGGCAGATTGGAGATTGCCGTACCCAGCCAACAATATGAGTTTAATTTTGGTCGCTCAACATTTTTTTCCTTCAAAAAAATGTTTTGAAATTGTCGGAAATTTATAAGTATTACTAGCTGACCCGGCAAACGTTGTTTTGCCATATCTCTCCCTTTTTTCGCAATTTCAAAATTGCTCGAGACCTTCGGCCTCTCTTACCTTAGAAAAGCCCGTTTCTCCCTCTCGAAAACGCGGGGGGTGCTTCGCGCCCCCGGTCTCTTCCTTTTTTCGCAATTTCAAAATTGCTCGAGGCCTTCGGCCTCTCTTACCTTAGGAAAGCCCGTTTCTCCCTCTCGAAAACGCGGGGGGCGCTTCGCGCCCCCGGTCTCTCCCTTTTTTCGCAATTTCAAAATTGCTCGAGGCCTTCGGCCTCTCGTTGTTCTGGCTATTAAAAAATAAGGGTTGATCGTAGAAGGGTGAAAATTGGGGATTGTATGTATTTTTGTATGTTGTATCATCTAATATATAAAATTCTCGTGTCACAGTTTTCGTTGCCATACTCCTCCGAAAAGGCTTAACCGATTTTGATGAAATTTTTTGTGCTTATCCGGTATCTATGAGAATCGGCCAACATCTATTTTTCATCCCCCTAAATGTTAGGGGTAGTGCACCCCTAATTTTTTTTTTTTTATTTTTCAGACAAAATTTCTAATTTCTATTTTTTTATGATACAACATACAAAAATACATACAATTCCCAATTTTCACCCTTCTACGATCAACCCTTATTTTTTAAGAAATTGCGAAAAAAGGGAGAGACCGGGGGCGCGAAGCGCCCCCCGCGTTTTCGAGAGGGAGAAACGGGCTTTCCTAAGGTAAGAGAGGCCGAAGGCCTCGAGCAAATTTGAAATTGCGAAAAAAGGGAGAGACCGGGGGCGCGAAGCGCCCCCCGCGTTTTAGACAGTGAGAAACGGGCTTTCCTAAGGTAAGAGAGGCCGAAGGCCTCGAGCAATTTTGAAATTGCGAAAAAAGGGAGAGATATGGCAAAACAACGTTTGCCGGGTCAGCTAGTAAAGAAATAGAAATTAGAAATTTTGTCTAAAAAATAAAAAAAAAAATTTAGGGGTGGACTACCCCTAACATTAAGGGGGATGAAAAATAGATGTTGGCCGATTCTCATAGATACCGGATAAGCACAAAAAAATTTCATCAAAATCGGTTAAGCCGTTTCGGAGGAGTATGGCAACGAACACTGTGGAGACGAGAATTTTATATATTAGATTTATGTGCAGCATGCCCGTCTATGAAAAGTATGAAATACGTCAAAAATTCGTTTTAAACAACAATTATCTCTTAAAATTATGTCGTTTACACATTTGTTATGTGAAAATATCGGATATTCGATAAAAATAAATATCAACTAAGAGGCGAATCTAATATTCATCATTATCTGAATAAAATTCCAACAGAAACTATTCAAATTAGAACTAATTCGACTCATTGTTATTTACGCTCCCTCGCAATATACGAAGATAGGGACGGCAAGATGTATCTAAACCAACGTGGGCATATTTCGTCTACGGACCGAGTATATGATGCGGGATTGGAATCGGAACGGCGTACAATTTTTATAAAATGGATTAGGACTATTGGGTGGTCAGTAATTTATGTTATGTTTATGTCTAGGTTAAACCATTATAATCATTATAAATTATAATTCAATTGATTTTTAGGGTCGGCAGTGCCGACCCTGCCGTACCTGACGAGCCTCCACTGCCTCAAATTGTGGTAGCCAATAACTCCAAAGTAAATGTGGAATGTGCTGGTGATGTGGAACTTGAGACAGTGACAGATAGAGAGCACAAAATAATTTTAAAAGGAGTGCAATTTGTACCAGGTTTGACCACAAATTTATTATCTGTTAGCCAATTGATAAAAAATTGCAATAGAGTATGTTTTACTCAAAATGGATGTAACATTTACAACCCACAGAATGTTTTAGTGGCAAAAGCTAGCCTGATTAAAAATGTTTATCAATTGGATATTTTCGAAGAAAAATCTGTGTGTTTCCAGGCAGTTAGCAGTGAGATTTGGCACCAACGTTTAGGACATCTTAACGACAACTACCTACGCAAGACAGCACAATTAGTAAATGGACTCACTATGAAAAACCAAGCAAATAATGAAAATTGTGAGTTATGCTGTGAGGGTAAACAAGCTCGTTTACCATTCCCCAAAGAAGGAAGTCGAGTTAATGAAGTATTGGGAATCATTCACAGCGATATCTGTGGCCCAATGGAGATTACATCGTTAGGTGGAGCGAAGTATTTCCTTACTTTCATTGATGACTACAGTCGCATGTGCTTTGTTTACTTGCTGAAGACGAAGTGCGAAGTTCTAGAGAAGTTCAAAGTTCAAAGTTCAAAGAATTCAAAGAATTCAAGAACATGGCAGAAAATCAGCAAAACAACAAGATTAAGGTACTGAGAAGTGACAATGGGGATATTTCATGTAATCTAACACCTACTCTAGAAGCCCAAAACGATCCCAAAGAAAGCCAAAGAAGAAGATGTTTGACGAATATGTTACATACTTCAATGGTGGAAACATAGTTGCAGAAGCAGGAACGTCAAACAACCCCAAGACAGTAGCAGAAGCAATGTCGAGTCCTGACGCACAAGAGTGGAAGCAGGCCATGCTGGAGGAAATCCATTCATTCTACGAGAACGATACATGGGAGCTTGTAGATCCACCAGAAACAGGAACAGTTGTTCCATGCAAGTGGGTGTTCAAAGTGAAATTGGACCAAGATTTCAATAAAACCTTCAAAGCCAGGTTAGTTGCCAAAGGTTATACACAGATTGAGGGTATAGATTATGGTGAAACGTTTGCTCCGGTTGTTAGGCGTTCAACATTTAGACTTTTAATAGGACTGGCTGTACAGTACAATTTGAAAATTCTACATTTAGACTTCAAAACAGCTTTTTTGAACGGGATATTGAAGGAAAATGTTTTCATGCAACAACCAGAAGGCTTCAAATCTGAAAGCAATGTTAATAAGGTTTTTAAATTGAAGAAGGCTGTATATGGGTTAAAGCAGGCAAGTCGAGCATGGAATGAGAGAGTTGATGAACTGTTATTAGATATAGGGTATAGAAAATCAAAACATGAACCGTGCCTTCACTTAAAAAGAAATCAGAATAACTTATTAACAGTGATAGCTCTCTACGTTGACGACTTCTTTGTTTTCTCCTCCGATAGTTTTGAAATTAATTTCTTAGAAAATCATTTGAAATCAAAATTCAAAATAAAGAATCTTGGCGAAGCTAAGCAATGCCTAGGAATACGTATTAATAGAAATGATGATTATATTGCAATTGATCAGGAACATTATATTGATGATTTGATGAAACGTTTTGGCATGGTCGATTGTAAGACCGTTTGTACACAACTAGACAGTAGCATTAATTTAGGAAATATTCAGGGTGAAATTTGTGAGCCAGGAGTACCTTACCAGGAACTCATCGGCAGCTTGATGTATCTAGCTGTTATGACACGTCCTGACATTGCTCATGCAGTGAGCCTACTGAGTCAGTATAAAAATAATTATAGTAAGTTACACTGGCAGTGTGCAAAGCGTGTGCTCAGATACTTAAAAGGAACAAAACATTATTCTATGAAATTTTCAAAAGAAGGTTCCAATTTAATAGGGTTTGCAGATGCTGACTGGGGGTCAGATAAGCATGAAAGAAAGTCCTTCACAGGCTATGTTTTCAAATTTTCTGGAGGTTCAATTTCATGGAAAAGTTGTAAGCAAAGGACGGTTGCCTTATCAACAACCGAAGCAGAGTACATGGCTTTGAGCGAGGCTACAAAAGAGGCCATATACTTAAGGAGTCTTCTGTTTGAAGTCACTGGTAAACTGGATTGTATTGATATCTACAACGACAATCAAAGTGCTCAAAAACTTGCAAACAACCCAGTTTTCCATGACAGATCAAAACATATTGATATAATATACCATTTTTTGAGAGATGCGGTCTCTGATAATAAGATTAATTTAATGTATCTGCCAACTGATGAAATGGTGGCAGATATTCTAACTAAAACATTACAAAATGTCAAAAATTTTAAATTTGTGAAATGTTTAGGTTTATTAAGTGAAAATTAAATTTCGAATGAACTTTGGTTAAGTGGGGGTGTTGAAAATGTATAACTCAAGTCCATTCACCTTTCATATCTATAAAGGGGTAGTCACAGAATCCAATTGTATTTATTTCTGTGATCTGTTCTGTTTGAATGTTGTACCGTTACAAGTAAGCGTCCATTAATATAGACATCGTTGGGTCAACAAGTGTTTCATTTATTTCGTATCACCTTTATTGAAAGAAGATGAGATTAGAAATTGTAAGCGATGAAAAATTATACAAGGAAATTTTGAATTATCTTCAGAGAAATTTTCATTATACAAGAGCTTCCCGAACGATTACAATAATCATCTGCAAGAAAATAACTCATTCTAACTGGTTAGTTTGAAATATATAAAAAGTACTCACTCTGAAAATTCTGAATAAATTCTTTCGGTACGTCCCATTCGTTCAATAATTTCATTCAATCCTGATCCATTTCTTGGTATAGTAAATATTAAACTTCACATATACTTTTAAGAAACACCAACTGCAAAGCACATACACGTCCAAAACTTTACCAGAAACTACTGAGATTTCGCGATTCTATACTGTGTGACGATTTCGTACAGAGACGGAAATGTACGAAAACCTATGAGCATCCCCGAACCTACGATTTTAACTGATCCGTACTAGCGGTGAGTAAATCATTTTCTTGGACCAAGAAAAAATTTCCCAATAATTTTTTCGTCCAGACACGTTGATATATGGTACACATAAAAATTTCAATGAAAATTCGTCTTTGACTCGGGATAATTTCAAAATATTCATGAGCTCGAAAAAATTTCCGGAAATAATTTGACCTCTAGTGGTATTACTAGTCAATATATTTTTTGTATTTGCTTATTTATCATGTCGATTACAAATCATTCGACAAATTATCTTCCAGGAAAGATTATTTTCTTTCCGAATAATTCCGACATATGGATCTAGCGGTAGGTTGTCTTGGATATAGACCGCGATGGCGTTTATCAGTATTATTCCCATCAATTTCAAATTTTCACTGTTCAGAAATCCTGTCACCCCAATGCTGAGTGTGAAAATTCAAAACCCTCGTCATTAGGCGGTTCAATTTAACCTCCATTGTTAGTTCTTCAGTTGGTGTAGATCTTGAAGCTGAATTTTGATCCTTCTTCCGGTATTCAAATTCAATTGAGCTGAAAGTCAGCACAAATACGTATGTGAGTCTGGCATTTTTCTGAACTATTGCCTCATACCCCTTTCACTGAGAGGTATGGCTGACCACCCCTTGAAGTACCCTTGAAACTTTAAAAAGTTGAAAATGATATATGTATTTCCAAATGTGATATTGAGGAATTATATTCATTTATTTGCTTATATTTATGTAATGAGATTCACCAATGATGAAATATATTAGCAATCCTTAATCCAGATTTACCACCCACTGAATGACCATTGGGACGAAAAAACTTTTAAAAATGTCTACACATCCCTCGATTTGGCGAACTTCTTAAACTATGATGATATAAATCAGGAACTAGATTTCAAAACGATCGTTTTTGTGTCTTAGGAAAACAAAGGAAAATAAAATATAGAATGGGTATGTACTGGGTGTTTCATTGGTAAATGTACATACGTTAACCTGAGGTAGAGCTACCCTAGACGAGTCCAAAAAACCTATATATGATAGGTCTAATCAACTTCATAGCCGAGATACAGGGTGATTCATGTATTCGCCAATACTTTCAATTGCTTATAACTTTTGAACCATCCAATATTTATATTTGGAACGTGAAACACACTTCCATGGGCGAATCGATTCATCTTGAAATTGATCAAAAAATCCAGGCCCGTATTAAAAAATATGGGACTTTTCGCGAGCTCAGTTTCAGGTATGACGGAATATTGGAATTTGATTAGAATATTCGGAAAGACCAGAACATTTTCGGTGGGGATCATTTGATTTCAGTGTCCGTCACGACGTTTACCCATCAAAATTTTTGTCGAAAGATTTTATTCGATTGTAAAATTCCACACTGAATGTCAATTTTTGTTCTGTTTTTTTAAATGAACTCTTCAGGATCAGTCCAAAATGAGAAATAATCACATGTGGAGTAACCTTCATCCTTGTCCTTTCCATTGTCGGTATTCAGGCGTGACCAGACTATGATTGTACGGGCAAAAGTGCGGAAATAGCTGAGGTATCAATTCAAGAACTCACGTAGTGTTCGGCCCTCAAAACGGCATACAAAAGTAACCCGGTTAAAGTTGGAGTTTCGCCAATACATCCTATTGGAGCATTGGGAATATACACCCCAAGGGAGATAGACAAGGCACAGAGAATGCAGAGTTTCGGAGCAGAGCGAAAAGCTGTTGAGAATATTATGGTGAAGAAAGTAGCAGGGACTGGACAGGGTTTCTTTACAGTGGAACTGTTTAACCCAGAGGAGATTAAGGAACTGGCACACCACACGATGAGACAGGAGTAATATTGAATGGAGTACAATTATACCAGATCCTAGAATGTGGATTCATGATGTTAGCCAGTCTGTGGAACACACTTCGATGTGGGTCACTCATATGCACAGGGCAAAGCAGGAGCGAGTAAAAAAACCCAAACAGAAGGACGAGAGTCGGAAACCCTGGAAGAAGTGACGATGCGAGACTGTACCCCTCTATAGACATTGGACGGAAGAACCGAAATAATGAGTACTAAACTAGCGCGTTCTTGGTATATTTGGTGCGGTAACGAGACTATCATATCTCTCGAAAAAACAATAGTGCCGTCGTGTGCGTCATTATCAGACTTATGTAAACCAATGAATGTTAGTGCGAACATGAGTGATCGAGCACGTATCATGCCAAATAGATCTGAAAATCCCTTTTCTTTCCCCTTACCCCGAAGGTTACCGACTCAATTAAGATTATTCTCTTACTACCACATGGATCGGTGTCTGCTGAAACGAGCCCAACCACAAGAAGTCATGCCCTATACAAGGAGACTTCCCTACTATAAGGGGCCAGATCATAGGAGAAGATTCGCTCAAACTACGGATTAGGAGTGTGTCGCGAATACCGAGATAGTGGTATGCGAAAAGCAAATTTCGAATCGGAAAAAGGTGAACGAAAAGTCATGTGTGCGTCAGTCACTCGGCGAAAAGGCAGTTTCTCCGCGAATAGGGAGTTGCTCGGCGAGAATGGGACCCACGAAGGGTAAAATCGGACGACGGTTTCGAGGGCGGTGTAGGAAACTAGTGTTGTAATTTTCAGTAGAGAATTCTGTTAGATTTCGGATTAAGGGAGTAATTGTGTTAGATCTTGGAAATAAGTGTTTGAGAAGTTCATTTGAGTAGAGTTAAAAGCCGTATTTTTGTGTTTCGAGTGCGAATAGAAATAAAAAGCCAATATCGTGTGTGGGTGGTTGTGTTTCCAAATAGGTACAAAAGAGAAGCTAGGTGGTTTGCAGACCAAGGTAGGAAAATTCAGTTCAAAGTTTTAACCCCTATGAATGTGAATGGTGTTATTGTAATCCCCAATATTATTGATATCTCGATCCGAAGTTGATTTGATGTATGTTCGATTTTACGTACGAAATTTGAATATAAGTTATAGTTGATTATCTGACCCCTCGTACATGTCGATTAGTATGTTGATAAGAAGTAACAGTTGAATTGTTTGATTTAATTACGATTATGAGAAATTAAGTGAACGATAGATGCTTCATTTGGATGTTTTTTTTGATGTCTTTGAAAATTTCGATTTTATGTACGCATTTTACCATCATTTTTCGTAAATATAATATGTTCTTTTAAAGTTTCGAGGTTTTCTCTCCTGAATACCCGTTCCTCAGAAAATATAAGACAAAAGACTCTCTCTTCATGCAGAGAGCACGAACCTAGACCCTTTCGGAAAATAGATAAGAAAATTGGTGACAGCGGAATACGATTAATAAGGGTGGAAACCCCAGGTTTTAGTGCAAATTGGTGACAGCGGAATACGATTAATAAGGGTAGAAACCCCAGGTTCTGTACACTCCTTTCCTTCCTCGTGCCATGTCGTCATTAGTGGTCCGTCCAGTATCCGAGGTCGAGGCTGATGTAACAGTTCTGTGAGCATCTGAGTTTTTCACGAAGTGCAGGTTGCTAACCTCACCCTTCAACCCTCCTCCTTCATCCGGGCTTGGGACCGGCAGTAGCAATCAATGGGCTACTCAATCCACCCATCGACCACCCCAGGCGGAGTCAGCGCAAGTTGAACGCTGAAAAAATGAATTTTCTTAATTTATATCCACTCTAAATGTATTTATGACTCCTTTTCAATACCATTCTGGCGAGTATCATAAACAAAATGAGGAGAAATTAGATCGCAGGAAGACCTCGGTCGATAGCCCTTTGGTTGAACCAATATACATTCTATTGGTTAGTTGGATCGCTCCGACTTATCTCTTCAGGAACCCTGAGCAGCCTTGTAGATGTACATGTATCAAAAGGCATAATATTTATCAATAATCAGCTGATAAACGTTCTCAAACTTCCCAGAGTTGGTCAAGTTAATTTTCGCCCTAGGACATATAAACAGATATGTTATAAAAAACTAAAAAACTAATAGCGTGAGAAATCGTCATGCCGCACGGTCGTGGAATTTGCTGTTCCGAGTGTTCTAAGAAAATAGGCAGATACGATGATTCGATAAAATGTTGTTCTTGTGACAACAATTATCATATTAAGTGTATCAACCTATCGGTTGAAAATTTCAACGAAATTCGTGTACGTAATCCGAATATTTGGAAGTATGAAAAATGCAAAGTCAGTGTGAAGGCTATGAAATTCAAACACCAGAATACACAGACAACTGAATGTCATCAGCCAGTGGATTTTGTGATTCTGAAAAAGGAAATTGTTGCCGAAATTTAAAGTAAATTCATGGATCAATTCGAAATGTTGAAAAATATCATTATTTCTCAGAATCAACAAATAAAAGAACTCACTAAAGAAATACGTTCGATGAAGAATGTTAAAAACCTTATCATGGAACCAGTAGATAAGCAGTTCGATAAGAGATCTGAAAGAACGGAACATCCCGGTGACTCATCCTCATCTGCCACACCGCCCGCACCGATGTTGTTGCATGTTTCCAACATCTCAGGCGATTCATATTTGGATTCTCCCAATCAGACCGAGAAATCGAATGGAGATTTACCTCCGGATGATAGAGAATCATATGCTTGGAAGGTTATTTCTAAAAACAAAAAACCGAACAAACTTAACAAGATACCTGTTGTGAGTTCCAAGGCATCGAATAATCCACCTAAAGCACGAATATTGCCTAAAAGAATCAACAAGCCTCTGGTTGGAACACTGAAAACGGATACTCTTAGTGTCGTGCCTGAACGGCTATTTTCTCATCTACACGTTACAAGACTCAGCCCAGGCACGACCACGGGAGAATCACAAAGCTATTTCCAGCAACATAGTATACAGGATGCTACTTGTGAAAAACTTAATTCCAAACAACCGGAGGTATATTCTTCATTCAAGGTTACAATGCCCATAGAATTTCTGGACTCGGTGATGAATCCTGAGTTTTGGCCAATAGGTGTAGCAGTCAACAGGTTTTTTCTCAGGCGGCGTCAGCCAGCTGTCGTGGACTGAAGCATGATTATGAACTCCCCAGCAATGATTCTAGACAGAGATTAAAACTTTCACAATTGAATGTCCAGTGTATCTCTAATAAATTAGATAACCTCGAAGTACTATTCACTGAACTGCTACCAGACGTTGTGTGCGTTTCTGAGCACTGGTGCAACCCAGAAAGTGTGATTACAATGACCATTCCTGGATATGCTGGATTTTTGCTGGATTTTTAGTGCCGTCCCAACAGGGCTCATGGAGGGTCGATGATTTATGTTAAAGCTGAGTTACAGGTGAGAAAATTGTGCGTGTCGCAGTTTTCCGAGGAGATGCAATTCGAAGTGTGCGGAATTGAAGTGCATGCTCAAGAAATACGTCTGGTCATCCTCAGTGTTTACCGACCCTGTTCAGGTGATTTTCAAACATTTTTAGATATAATTTCCCATATCATAAACGACTGCTATAGTGAAGGAGATGCAATATTTGTCTGTGGTGACTTAAACATTAATTTTCTCAAAGTTAATTGTCTTAACTTTAGGTTATTTGTAGATTTTCTTGATTGTTTTATTTGCATGTTTCATCTAGAAATACCACTAGAGTGTATACTGATGTTACGGGGCATACGTCCACATCCAAAGTTGATTATATATTAAGTAACGTTGATTTGGATTGTTGCAGCGCTGAGGTGTTCGAAGCTTTCATAAGTAACCATCGAGCTCTCTCCCTTGAATTTTTCGTGAAATGTAATACTGAGACTCAATCTTTGCCAAATTTGATCAGAAATTTGAATGAGGATAACCTCAATGATTTCGCTGTTCGTATTTCGAAGTCTGATTTTCGACAGATGTATGATTATGTGGATGTGGATGGGTGTTTCGGTTCATTTGTCTCATTAATTCAAGAAACATTCGAAATTTGCTGCCCTCTCGCGAAATATAGGAGGTCTTCTTTTAGTCATAATAGAAAGTGGATTAATGCTGAAATTATTTCAGCTAAACAAGAACTAATGAGTAATGAATCTCCACTGGTTACATAAGAATTTGCCATGTCAGTCAACCTATTATTTGTGTAAACGAGCTAAGAATTCATATAGTCAACTGATTAAGAACTCAAAATTGAAATATAATAGTCAACTGATACAAAATTCTGAATACAAAAATAAAACTGTATGGACCTTGGTCAATGCTTTGACTGGCCGGGGTGGCAGGGTTGGTCGACCTGTTGAGCTTCTTGTTGGTGATATTTTGTATACCGAGGCCAAAGATATGGCGACTATTTTTGCTGACTATTTTTCAACGATCGCTGAGAGAAAACTCATTGCTTATTATGGGGATTCATTGTCGTCTTCAGGTACCTCATCAAATATACTGAGCTCAAGTTTTTTTTTCCATCCTGTTTTAGAGTATGAATTATTGAACACAATTAAATCACTCAAGAATAAAAAGAGTAGTGTAATTGATTCTATTTCCTCTAGTATCTTGAAACTGATAGATGTTGATATTGCTTCACATTTTGCACAAGTAATTAATCTTTCAGTAAGTACTGGTGTTGTTCCTCATCTCCTTGAGAGGGCTCTCGTTGTTCCGATTTATAAAAAGGATGTCGCTCATGATATAGCAAACTACAGACCTATTTCCATCCTTAGTGTCTTCTCGAAGGTCTTCGAGCGAGTTGAGTTCGATAGGATAATAATAATATACGTTTATTCAAAATAAACATAAAAAAATTACAGAGGTATTTATTTCGCAAAATATTTACCTGTGCGTAATTTTAAATAAAAAGTTTTTCTATAACATGTAATTAATACAGATGGTTCAATAACTTAGGTCACAATTCTTTCTAACTGAAATTAAAAGTATGTACCGGCAATATTCTAAAAAATTTCCTAGTTTTAAGTCCAATCGGGTAGGTTTCCATATTCGGGTTTGTACAATGTCTTTCTCATGTGTTTTTTTTTTTTTTTTACCTTTTTTTTTGATTAAATTTTTATTGTTCCTGATTGATTATCTTGTTTATATAGTCTCTTCCATTATCTAATATCCATAGCCCAATATTCGCCCTTTTTCTGTAATATATATAATTTTTAATTTTTTTCAAATTTTCTGGTATTTTTTGATGTATCCGCGGGGCAAGGTAATAACAGGATCCTTGCCCTATCCTTTTTTTTGCTCTGGATGTTTGATAAGCATGTTCTCTGTTTCTTGTAGAGTACAGGTGCTCAGTTTTATCCAATCTTACATTTCCTTTAAAGATGTTTAAAAGTATTTGAAGTGCATATGTCTGTCTGGTGTCCGGAACTCTTGCTAATTGGAACAATTGATCACTCGGAAATTTCAGGTTTTTGCCATAAATTATTTTCAATATCCATTTCTGGATAGTATTCAGATGTTTCAAATGTGTATCATAGACTCCGCCCCACCCTATAATTCCGTAGCTGACCTGGGACTGAATTAAAGCATTAAATAATATCATCAGATGTTTAGTATTATTAAAATAGTTTTTCATGAGTCTGAACTTATATAGAAGTCCTCTCAATTTTCTCACCGTATTCATTATGTGTTGATCCCATTTTAGGTTATGGTCAATGATTATTCCAAGATATTTTATTGATTTTGTTTCTGGTATCGTCACAAGTTCATTTATCTCAAGATCTCCCATCGATGGCAGGTCCGAAGCATAGGAAGAAAATGGAATGTATTTTGTTTTTTTCAAATTAAGTGTGAATTTATTTGCTTGAAACCATTTTCCCAATCTATGAAAATCGTTTTCAACTTTACTTTTCAACTCATGCCATGTGGGAGCTCTGTAGTAAATAACTGTATCATCTGCAAAGCTAAGTATGTCTCCTGTGCTTCTGGATTTCAACAAGCTGTTAATGTAGATCAGGAATAGCAGTGGACCGATCACCGTGCCCTGGGAAACACCGTAAGCAACTTTTTTTGGAGAACTTTGATTTCCGTTTATATCCACAATTTGTTGTCTGTTAGATAAATAAGATTCAAGCAATTTATAAACAGTTCCACGAAATCCGTATCTCCATAATTTCTCGAGAAGTCTCCCATGGCATACGGTATCAAAGGCTTTTGCAAGGTCGACAAAAATGCACAAGCTAGGAATCTTTTCATCCAAAGATTCATATATTTTTCTAGTTAGTTCCCTTATTGCATCCTCCGTCGACCTCCCACTCCTAAACCCGTACTGACCATCCTCCAAGATATTTGTTTTCTCTAAATAATCAATAATTCTTTTCTTTAAAACTTTTTCAACAATTTTCGAAATCGTGGACATTAATGAGATAGGTCTGTAGTTGCTCATTTCAGTTCTGTCGCTACCTTTATGAAGTGGTTTGATTAAGCCCACCTTCAGAATATTCGGGAAAGTGCCATTCTGGAAGCAATGGTTTATGATATGACTCAAAGGTTTGGAAATTTCTACTTTTATTTGTTTTAATGTTTCTGCTCGCAATCCATCAATCCCGGGTGACTTTCCTGTTCTGAGTTTTTCGATAATATCTTGCACTTCTTGTGGGTCTGTAGGAGTAAGAAAAAAGGTTGTATTTTGCCAAGTGTCAGTTTCTCTGTAATTTTCAATATCTGGTATATTATCTGCATACTGTTGTCCTAATGTGCTGAAGTATTCGTTAAATGCTTCTGCAATAGTCGTGATGATTAGCTACTTAGACAAATATAATATACTTGATGACGCACAGCATGGTTTTCGGTCAGGTCGCTCAACCCAGTCAGGAGCTCTTTATTTTGTCAAGTTTGTATACGAGTGTCTTGATAATGACCAGTTCGTCGCAGGGTTGTTTTTCGACCTTTCACGAGCATTTGACAGCCTCTCTTTTGAGTTTCTTCTTGACAAATGCTACAACTTAGGTTTCAAGGGTGTGTTTTTGAATTGGCTCTCTAGTTATCTCGAGGGTAAAACAATATCAGTCAGAGTAGATGAAATTATTTCTGATGAACGAGAATTGAACCTTGGAGTCCCCCAGGGTTCTGTTCTGGGACCACTCCTATTCCTATTGTTCATCAATGCCCTACCGGTTAATTTGGGAAGGATGATGGCTAATTTGGCAAATTTTCCTGATTCCTCATTTTGAATCAAGTTGATAAGAATTCTTTTATTTGCGGGTGATACCCCGATACTGGTTACTGCTCGGACTTTTGAAGAGTTGCAGGAACTGTGTCGGCAATTGGTGCCGTGCTTCGTTGATAGGTGTGGTTCAAATTCTCTCTTGATCAACATCGAGAAGACCCAGTGTGTTCACTTCACTTTGAGAAGTGATGAGAGGGGACTGGTCGTTCGCCACTTGAATGACATCATTTCGTCAGTGGACTGCGCTATATTTCTTGGAGTCTACGTGGATTCCAATTTAAGATGGACCACTCACATCGACTCCATATGTAAACAAATAAATAGTTCTTACTATGCAATAAGTAGAGTCAAAAACTCACTACCCTTGAGATCTATAATAAATATATACTATAGTTTAGTCTACAGTCACTTATCCTACAATATCATGCTGTAGGGGAATTCGTCTGATGTAGGTAGGGTATTTTTGATTCAGAAGCGAATTCTGCGGATGATCTTCAATATTGCTCCAATGTCCTCTTGTCGTCCCACTTTCATAGAGAATGGTATTCTAACAGTTGCGTCCATTTATATCTCAAAGTGCTTGGTATATGTTAAGGATAATGAAAGAAAATTCACTAAACTTTCTAGCATCCATAAATATTCAACAAGAAACGAGGAAGTATTTCACGTCCCCAAACACAATACAACTAAATTTGAATATTCACCAACATATCAGTGTATCAAGCTCTTCAACCATCTACCGAAATGTACCAAGTCTGTGGAACTCAAGGAGTTCAAGAGGGTAGTTAAGGATAAATTAATTCAAAAATGTTTTTATACTGTTGCAGATTATTTTCGTGATTCACTTGTTTTCAATTAGAGTATTTTTGTGATTATTTTTTTTTGTTTATCTGACCTGTCCTATACATGTACTTGTCTTAAAGGATCAATAAAGTATTTATTTAATAACTATCTCCGTCGGGATATCATTTGTTGCACATCAATTTGTACGTAAAATTCAGTAGAGCAAAATACACGGGCGGATTATTCGTACAGTTCTGATACGTGGAGATTTGATTTGACAGATCCAGATATGGCATTTTACACCAAAAACGGACGGAATTGATACCATTAACGCAATGATATACGTACGAATTTGGCTCGCCACGTATCAGATATGACAGATAAAGCGCCCGTATATGTCGCCCTATTGACTAATAAGATTTTGGAATTTAGAAGAAAACCTTCCAGAAGTGAACAGAGGAGGGGCCAATAACGATTCCCTCATCTATCGCAGATATAAGGTTCGTCTTTCTATTAGCATTATACCTTTTCTTGTGGCATTTGCAGGGGCGTAGCTACAGGGGGTGCAAGGGGTGCCGCCAGAGCTGTGCCAAAGCATTGTGCTTGGTACTTTCGAAAGCACTCGAAGCCCTTTTGTGCTCCCAAGCACTGTGCTCCCGAGCACTTTTTAAAAGCAGTGCTTAGTGCTTAGTATTCGAAGCACTCCAGCAAAAGGCTTAGTGCTTTGTAATCCCCAAAGTGCTCCCGAGCACTGAAATGCTCCCGAGCACTTCTGCGGATTACTAAGCACTAAGCCCTTTCCCAATCTTGTCGTAACACGAATATATGCGATCGACGCCAACGCCTTGATACCTTGAGATCTAGTATTGATATTCATTCCAGTGAAAATGAATCGATATATTTATGAATTCATATTATTTCAACCAAAGAGATCCGGAGTCCTTGCAAATTTTTTTCCAACACACAATACATCAATAATCTCACATATTATCATATATGTTTGAAATTATATAACAAACTTCCAGAAGAGATTGAGAAATTGAGTTCGGCAGCTTTCAGTAGGAAGGTAAAATGTCTTCTTCTAGAGGAGTCTATTTATAGGTTGAGTGATTTTTTGGACAGATAATAACTTCTTTTGAACACTGCTTACATCTCATATACATGAAAAACATTGTTTTCAGTCCTCGAGTGTTTATATGTGAATATTTATTGTATTTAAATATTTATATTTATGTGCATACTCTATTTTTCGTTTATAGATATATCTATAAATAGCCTTTGACAAGCCATGAATTTATTTGATGGCAAATTATTTGTACATGTGAATCCTATTTTGAGCGCTCGTACTACTTACACGAGGGCTATATCATTTCGTCACGATGTCTGTATTTTTCGAATTTTGAGCCAAAAATGGTTTCAATCGACTATGTTCGACTCACTGATGACGAATCCGTCGGAAAATTCGAGTCTGTCCATCCGGCCGTAAGCACGATAACTCTCGAACGGAACAACCTAGAGACTTGAAATTTTCAGTGTAGGTTCAGATCCCAAATGCCTCGGTTAAGTTCGTTAATGGGCCAAATTCCATCAAGGGTTCCGTAAATATGGCCGTTCAAAGTTTTGTTCACCTGATTACTTGGAAACTACAGATTTTTTAGAGATGAAATTTTGCACTCAAATGGAGAATGAGGTGTTCAAGCTACATGCAAAATTTTGTTCAGCTCGCACCACCAGAACTATAGAAACCATAGAAAATTGTAACTTTTGAACGGAAACGCCTAGGGACTTGAAATTTTCAGGATAGGTGTTGATCTCGATTGTCGTGATCACTTTTATCTATTAGCAAAATTATACTAGGGGTTCCGTAAATATGGTCGTTTGAAATTTAGTTTTCTTGATAATTTCAAAACTACAGATTCGATCGTGACGAAATTTTGTATACTAATGGAGAATGATATATTTAAGCCACATTCCTCCAGATCTCATGACCAGAACCATAGAAACCATCGAAAATCATAATTTTCGAACGGAAAGGCATAGGGACTTGAAATTTCCAGGGTAGGTTCGGATCGCGAATTTCGCGGGCATGTTCATCAATGAGCAAAATTAGACTAGGGGTTCCGTGAATACGGTCGTTTGAAATTTTTTTTTCTCGATAATTTCGAAACTACGGATTGGATCGAGATAAAATTTTGTATTTAAATCGAGAATGATATATTAAAGCAACATTTTGTCCAGATCGCATGATCAGAACCATAGAAACCATAAAAAATTATAACTTCCGAAGGGAAAGGCCTATTAACTTGAAATTTTCAGGGTAGGTTTGTATCGCGAATTTCGCCGCCACGTTCATTAATGAGCAAATTTAGACTAGGGGTTCCATAAATATGGCCGTTCAAAATATTTTGTTCCTGATAATTTCGAAACTACAGGTTGGATTGGATTGAAATTTCACACCTAGCTGAAGAATAATGTATTCAAACTACGTGCAAAAATTTGTCCAAACCGCATCACCAAGATCATAGATACCGTAGAAAATTCTAGCGAATTATCGAAAAAAAATTGGTCAGCTGAAGCACTGACATGAAGTCTGGAGTTTCGCCCAAGTTTGAGAATTTTTTTGACCGCTGTCGAAAATCCCCCCAATTGATTTCTAAAACTGGAAAATGCGAATCTACCTACAAGGTGGATGTACGAGCGCTCAAAAGCTCCTGACTTCACGGCAGTGCTTCTCGTAATTTTTTGTATTATCTCATCATGTGCGAATAAATTATTATTATTATTATAAAACCTCAACTAAATAGGTGCAATATTTCTTTCGATTAAAGTTACTTCACCTCAACAGTTCTTACAAAAGTGCTTAGGGCTTAGTGCTCGAAATATCGAATTACTTTCAAAAAGTGCTTAGTTCGCGAGCCTTTTGTGGAAATTGGTGCTTAGTGCTCGCGAATCGGGAGCCCTTTTCTCCAAGGGCTTAGTGCTCGAAGCATTAATATTCAGTGCTCGGCACAGCTCTGGGTGCCGCGCACCCGGGCCCGGGCCCTTCTGGGGCCTGGGTTGACTTTTTCAGCATGGGTGAATTAACATTTATTTAATTCATGCATGCGAAAAATTTATAGATATGAAAAATATCAGAGCGATCATAATTATTCATCAGTACCTATGTATTTCTCGATAAGACGAAGAACGGAAAGTTTTCCATAAAAATGAACCAATAATCATTTTATTTTTTTTTCGAAATCGGCACTCAGTAAATATCGGACCCTTCTAGAGTTTATGAGTTTATTACCACCGTCCGATTTTGTTTATTCATTATTTTCTTTTATCTATCCGCTTTGCCGCCCTGGTTTTTGCTATCTGTGATTTTTGTATTCGTCATAGGTTGTTTTCGGGTTTTTGTATAATTCTCGTCACGAAATTTGCGTGACGAATTTCAATAGTGCAGTTCCAATTATTGTCAAAGAACTCTGAGTTACTCGCATCGAGAAATAGTCTGTGCTGTGTTGTATAATTTAATGTGTTTCATTTAAACTGCAATTTAATTGTGAGGACATCAGTTATGAATTGACTATATCGGATGAGAACAATCGAGGAATAAAAAAAATTATAAAAAGCACTAACGTGCGTCGGGAGCTTTCGAGAGCTCGCTCATCCAACTTCTATTGAAAATTTTTTCAAAAAATTGACAACCGCTTTTTGTCAATCATGCCGAATAAGCAGGAATATAAGAATTTTCGTTTTTGATAATACGCTAGAATCTTCTACGGTTTCTATATGGTCTTTGTAATGCGCACGTAGTAAATACATTATTATTCATCGAATCAATAGTTTCGAATTTATCAGGAAAAAAATATTTTGAATGGCCATATTCAAGGAACCCCTAGTATAATTTTGCTCATTGATTAACGTGACCGTGACGTTCGAGATCCATACCTACCCTGAAAATTTCAAGTCTCTAGGCCTTTCCGTTAAAAAGTTGAATTTTCTATGTTTCTGGTCGAGCGATCTAGAGAAACTTCGCATGTAATTCTCCATCTGACTATAAAATTTCATCCTGATCAGTAGTTTAGAAGTAATCAGAGGAACAAAATTTCGAACGGCCATATTTACGGAACCTCTGGTCAAATTTCTCTCATTGACAAACTCAACTGCGGCATTTGGGAACTGAACCCACACTGAAAATATCAAGTCCCTAGCCCGTTCCGTTCGAAAGTTATCGTGCTTACAGACAATTATAACTTTGTAATGGAAAGGCCTAGGGACTTGAAATTTTCAGGATAGGTGTGGATCTCGAATTTCGCGGTAACGTTCATCAATGAGCAAAATTAAACAAGGGGTACCGTAAATATGGCCGTTTGAAATTCAGTTTTCATGATAATAAAAATTATGGATTTGATCATTACGAAATTTTGTATTCAAATTGAGAATGATAATTCGAGCTACATTTTTTCCAGATCGCATGATCAGGACCATAGAAACCATAGAAAATCATAACTTTCGAACGGAAAGGCCTAGGAACTTGAAATTTTCAGGATAGGTTCGGATCGCAAATTTCGCGGTTACGTTCATCAATGAGCAAAATTAGACTAGGGGTTCCGTAAATATAGCCATTCAAACTATTTTTTTCCTGATAATTTCGAAACTACTTATTGGATTGAAATGAAATTTCGCACATAGATGAAGAATAATATCTTCAAACTACGTGGGAAATTTTGTCCAGATTGCATTACCAAGACCATAGATACCGTAGAAAATTCTGGCGAATTATCGAAAAAAAAATTGGTCACCTAAAGCACTGACTTCAAGTCTGGATTTTCGCCTTAGTTTGAAATTTTCTTTGACAGCTGTCAAAATCTTTCCAATTGGTTTCTAAAACTGGAGAGTGCGAATCTACCCACGAGATGGATGAACGAGCGCTCAAAAGATCCTGACTTCACGGCAGTGCTTTTCTAAATTTGTTTAAGCTGATTTCATTTTACAACTGGGAGAGGTACGAACGATTTCCTTCTGCGAATTGAATTTGTTGATCAGTGGGGTTATTTTTTCATTGTACGTAGATATTTTATTTGATAATGGGTCCTCAAATTTCTCGTAACTAACCCAACCATTCCTAGTCTTTTAACAAAAAACCTTCACGATCCTGTGAATCGGGTGAATTTCCTAGTATTGAAGAAATCAGAAAAATATACTGCTTCACAAAAGTTTTAACGAAGTTCACAAATTTTGTGACCGTTTCGAAAGTTACCGATTCTTGTCCACCAAATGTTCATTTATGGAAAATCAAATGCTTACTCTCTTATATCTGAATGGTTTTCACGTTCTTAATTTCGATTCAAAATATGAAAGTTTGTTTTGCAATAATGCGAATTTCTTTCATGTTAGCGGAAGCGTAATTTCGCGGTTCGTCCATCGATATCGAAAAAAAACCGAAAGACCGTAGTGGACGCCTAAGATCTACCTCTCATGCACAAAATCGGTTTCTGACTGTGTCCACCTATAGAGAACCTTTGAGTACTGGTCGAATCATATATCAGCGACTTTTGAACGCTTTTGTGTTTTGGTTTCTATTGATACAGTTCGTCGAAGACTTCGAGATGTTTATTTTAAATCTACATTCTCGACGACTTTTGAGAAGGATTCCACTAACTCGACTTCGATTGGAATCGGCCAATGAGCCCGTGAATTGGAACGATCAATGGAGGTCGATATTATTTACAGATGAGTCGAGATATAGACAGTTTTCGGATAGTCGGGGTAGATGGGGTATGGACCCATCCTCTGGTGTCTTGAAATCGCAGATCGGTACAGAAACTTTATCCGTTCAGAGGTGGTACACTTTCTTTTTGGGGAGGCATTTCTATCAATGGACGAACAGAATTGTTGGCGACTGATGATTCCATGAATGCACAGATTTACATAGAGCAAGTCATTGACAATATTATTCCCTCGTTTCGTGTTATTGGGTAAAATTTCTTATTTTTGGATAATAATGCACCACCCCATCGTGCGAGAACTATCGATGAAGCATTTGGCCCTGCCCCTTCGGCCACCAGACCTTAATCCCACTGAACATGCTTGGTATCAGCTACAAAAAGCTTTGGATTCTCAGAAACCAGTTGAATAACTGGAGGTGAATAAAAAGAGGGATTTTTGATTAGGTGCTCTAAAATTCGATCATGAGAAGGACACGAGTGGTACAAGATTGGGAAGGAACAAGACAAACTATAAGTTACAAAATTACAGGAAGGTTATCAAATTTTCCTATTTACATCCTGATTCGTGCAAGGTGAAGTAGTTTCGTTCCTTGAAATTTCTGAATAGCCCCAACCGCTAGCTGATGTTATTGGAAAGGACCGTATTTCCGTTGAAATTCCATATTTTAAAATTCTACTGATTTTAAGAAATGTTTTTGTTTTGCAATGGAATAAAGGGCGGTTAGTTTTTTCCTGTCAAATTCTGCCACTGAAGAGATTCACGAGACCTCAATAAGCCATAAACAATCGACAATGCGCTGCTGAATTCTTGGATTAAGATGATGATGAGCAACTGCTTATCTATATAGCTGAGGCAAGCATTAATCTGAAATGGTTTTCCAAGAATACCTACTCGATAGGTATACTGTCTCGAATGAATCAACATTCATACAAACATTATTCACTGTTGGGTAAACAATTAACAGTGCAAAGCCTACACAGAACACAACCGGGTCTCCTAACTCGCACAAGCTCTGAGCTTCTGAGGGGTCTCACAGATACCTAGGAGAGTCGGGATATAAACAAGTAAACAGCAATTCCAACAAAAAACCAATAAACTGCCCTAACAATAAAAGAAACTTTATTGAAGACATCCGACAGCTTTCAACAATTCTTTTGCATTAATTAATTTTTTATATCAGATAAATATAACATCACCTTACCAACTGAAATATCTATAATTTCATCCACAAGAAGTTTGGCATAATCATCAATCTCTTTGTAGTTAATTGTTTCTAGTTTTTGGCAATGCTTCATGGATTCTAGTGGGTCTAATGTGCCTACGGTAAGACGTCTGAAAGGAGCTTTCTCACTGGTACGACTGCCTATCGATGAAAGAGTTGACCTTTTTCTACCGTCAACTGGTTTTCGCAATCCCATTAGAAGTATGTGTTCTTCCCGTCCTTCTTCATCTGATTCGGTGGAATCGAAAATTCTTTCTGCGAATAGAAAACTTATTTCCTTCGTATCCCTCATAATATTGTTTGACATAAATAATTACAATTGACAATTGATTTCAACTGACAAGTGCCAGATTTGTGAAAATCAGTTGTGGCCTTGGATGAAATGATACAGGGTGTTTCCAAATTAGATGTGAAACTTGGAGGAGGTGTTAGAATCACTAATTTGCTGTCGCTTGAGCCATATTTATTGATAAACGGAAATCAATCAAATTTTCTCACCTTTTACTTCATTTTTCGTCAATTTTTTCCACGTTGACCAAGTTTGATTATAATTTTGGATCATTCTCATCAAAAAGGGATATGATATGAAAGAAAAACTACGTTATAATAGATGTTGAAAAACTATTGGTATGATTTGAAAGTTGGTAGGTATATGAAGAAAAAAAAAGTCAATTTCTAATATCAATTTGCCTGCAACTTTTGAATTCCACAATTTATGTATGTCAAAATTATTTTAAAAACTTTTTTTTTACTTCTTAAAAAAGTTTTCGTGGGAATGCCGGCACTAGTTTCGTTTCAGCAGATTTTGATTTGAAAGGGGATATAAGCCAAGAAAGAAAAGTAAAGAATTGAATATTTTTTTATTGCAATCAAACTCAAAATTCAATTAGAAAATTTATTCATAAATTATGTTCGAAATGTCCTCTATCATTCCTTATACTATCATGTGCCCAGTTCCTAATTTCTTCAGTCCTTCTTCTCTCTACAAGTTGTGCACGTGTATGTTTTTCCCTTTCATATACTATTTCTTTTAAACTTCCCCAAACATGAAGATCTAATGGCGTTAGATCCGGACTTCTTGCTTGCCACGAAATAGCTCCTCCCCTACCCATCCACCCTTCTGGAAACAATTCGTTCAAAAACATATAAACGTTTAGCCTTATAAAATGTGCGACACCCGTCCTGTTGGAAAATGATTTCACGCCTGTCAATCAAGGGAACCTCGTCCAAAAAACTGTCCATATTTGTTCTCAAAAATTCTTCATTCTATTATCCGTTTGAGTTAACAGGTAGATAGAAAGGACCTATCAAAAGATTGGCAAAAGCTTGGTATAGCTCCCATCCAAACATTAACGCTCAATGTTCTTCGACTAACTCTTGAAATTAATAAGAAAACTTATGGCATAAAAGCATCATATAGGCCACCCTCTACTAACATGGGTTTCTATATCGAAGATTTGAACGAATATCTGGTGAGTCTGCGTGGATCGGACGTGGAAATTTTTCTGGGAGATGTGAATTTTACCATCGGAAACTCCACCTAAAAGTCCTTAAAGCATGTCATACCAGACATGTATGGGACTAAATGGATATGTGTCCCAGATTAATGATGCTACTAGAGAAAATAACAGCTCTGCTACTATCATTGACCATATTTACATTAAGACCACTTAGTATTAGTAATTGTCCATATAAGCTACACAAAACACAAAATTAAAGTCCACTATGAACAATAGGCACAATCCCACTTCTGACGTTAGAAATTGAACGCAAAAATTCCAAAATTATCATTTATTCACGTAACACTCTGTAAATCAATGAATAATTTAGCGGCTGGTTAAACCGAGCGCGGGATAATCTTGACTAATCATCACATAACTTTATCACAGCTTTTAAGTCTCGGCTCAGCTGTCGCATGATGATTCAGCTCTCATTTCCCTTGATCAACAGCGGCTTGCCTTATTTTCCCATTCGAATTATTCGATTTCTTACAATATGATATTTCTCAGTATGCCAGTAAAAACTGCTACTTGTGAACGTTCCTTCAGCAAACTGAAACTTATAAAATCGTAATTCTGTTCCTCCTTGGGACAAGAGCGATCATCAAATATGTCAATCCTCGCCATCGAAGAAGAAGACATGTACCTTCGATAACTCTGAATTAGTTGATATGTTTGCTGAAGTAAAATCAAGAAAAGTGAAATTTTTAAAATATTACCTACATGATTGTGATTCTCGATCATTATCTTCTAGTTAACTAACCAAAAAAATATGTTCTTTACGTTTGAAGTATTTTTGAATTTTTAGTTGAAAATATATATATTTTTTTAAATATGCGTATTTAGTACATAAATATAAATATTTTGTTTTTTCAGTTTTATTTTTATGCATTTTATTTGAAAAGAGATACAACTATGACTGTTACATTCATTATTCTCGTTGAACACGAGCCGAACTGAAAGAGGAGCGGATGATTTCAGTAAGAGATTTCAAAATTTGTCCGGAGCAGAATTTTAAAACAATGGCGGAGTACTTCAAGTCCAGTGGCGATAGACTGATCAAGCTGACCTAACAATCTTCCAACTATATTGGGCACTTAATGACCAATATTCCGAAGATCTACCATTTTGAGCTCATTGTTTCAAAGCAACCTGAATGTCAATTACAAATATCATACAAATTAATGTCATCACTTGAAAAGCACTTTCATTATGGAAGTCAAAATACTGAGTCAGCATCATCTTATATCGAGACGAGTGGATCAAATACAATCGAGAAAACAAATAGAAATTTACTCGAGTTTCCTACCAGATGAAATAGTGATGAATACTTCGAAAAGTGTTGAATTATACAATTATGATGGAGTTGTTCTTGTCATCGATATCTCAGATGTCTATATTTTATCAAGAATCAATATGAAAGCACCTCAGGAAGGCATTTCTATCGCTGATGCAACAATGAATGCTTATCTAAGTGCTATAATAGAAGTTGTTCACTTTTACGGCGGTGATATACAGAGACTTGTTACAGATTATATGGTTATCGTATGGAAGTCAAAACGAGAACTTCGACTCCACAAACTTATAGATACAGCCATTGTTTGTGCTCTAAACATAAAGAGAGCTGTAAAAAATTTCGACAGAGAAATCGGAATAGATTTCCGACTAAAGCAGGTCGTATCTTGTGGAAACATAGATTTCGGAATTATTGGACATGACATGTCTAGAAACTGGATAATCATTGGAGATATGATGCAAGATTGTCGTTCAGCAATATTAGTTTCGAAACCAAATGGAATTTTAATAATGCGGAATGCGTGGGGACATTTGAACGAGGATAGATATGTTGTAAATTTCACTTTGGAAGGATATATACAGGTAAAAATTCGAAGAACCATACCTACTGATATTCACAAAGATTATTACAGTTGCAGAAAATAAGATTCCGACAATGATACTATTATAGATCCGCAAATATTAGGTTGGGGAAAAAGTAATTTCGTATTTTTCTCTTTATTTCAATGCTTTATAAAAAGTGTAACAATAATCCAAATTGAGTCAAATATGCGCCGTTCTGTTCGATAAATTGTTGCCAAGATCTGATTTCATAATGCCTCTCCCTTAGAACTCCTTGTCCCTATTGGCAAAATACTCAGACAACCAATTTTTACAGGCCCCTATTGAGGCCAAATTTTTACCTCCAAGCGCGTTGGCCTTGGACATGAACCGGTGGTAGACACTTGGTGCCAGGACCGGACCATAGGGTGGATGCATAAGAAGTTCCCATCCTAGCTCCCGAAGCTACTGGTGCGTCATCAAAGATGTGTGCGGCCTGGCGTTGTTCTGATTAAACACGATTTTGTTCCTATCCACCAATGCTGGCCACTTCTGTTCGATCACCAGCTTCAAACAGTTGAGTTGTTCACAGTAGAGGGCAGAATTGAGCGTTTGACCAAAGGGAGCAGCTTATAGTAGAGCACTCTCTGCCTATCCACCAAACACATAGTAATACATTCCTGGCCGTCAATGTTGGCTTGGTCACGGTCTGGGCCACTTCGTTGGGTTGGATTTCGACCACGATCTCTGTCGCTTGACATTGATATAAGTTAACTATTTTTTATAACCAGTCACCATCCGCTTCAGTAATGTGTCGATTTTGTTGCGATTCAGCAGCGATTCGCAGATGGAAATTCGGTCTGTCATGTTTTTTTTGCGTCAGCTCGTGTAACTCCCAAACATCGAGCTTTTCTTAATCCAGTCCTCTGCAAATGGTTCAAAACGGTTTTATGATCGATGTTCAGCTCCTGGGCGATGCTACGACGACAAACATGACGGTCGATCTCGATAATTGCAATGATTTCATCAACATTTTCGACGACTGCCTTCCAGTGCGTGGTGCATCTTTCACCTTCACTACACCAGTACGGAATCTCCCGAACCACTCTTTTGCTACAAGAACCGAAAGAGTATCGGCCCCGCATACATGGCAAATTTTTTTGGTCGCTTCCGATGCGTTTTTCTCTTTCAGGTATTAAAAATGTAAAATATGGCTATTTCTTTCTTTGAAACCTTCATACTCGACTCACGATTGTCCGCGATTGAACCGATCGAGCGCAAAACTGTTAGAGAAGCATTTGTAGTATACAACCACATCTTGCAAACGCCGTATTGCATGATGTGATGAGAACAATAACGAACGAGATATACTGAGTTGAGTAAAAAGGGCGCAAAATTACTTTTTCCCCAACCTAAAATTTAGAGATGCACAAAGTATGATTATAGGGAAACATAATTATGACATGTGCGAAACTACTTAACAGTATTCCAGCCAGCGATTCCACATACTATTCTCAACGAAGCCGAATGAAAAAGTGAAAAATTCGAGAAAAGCATTGTGGGCACTTTCAAATTTTTGCCAGATCGGTCGGCCTGGTGGTCTTTCATTTCGTGTTATCTGACCTTCTGTCCACATTGCGATCTTGACCTAGTTGTCCTCGTAACCCCTTAATGGCATCTTCTAGATCAGATCCGCCTCACCACGTCTGTCTCTTGCAACTTTTGGCTCATAACAATACTACGAGCTTGATCACTAAATTTCACTCCTTTGGTGGTTCTCAAAGTTTTCATGTCCGCACTACTCATTAGCTGTTTGGTTCTTGAACTCGAGTTCAGATGCATAGGTGAGAATTTAACTGAGGTCTTACTAGTTTCAGACTTTTTGTATATATTTCAAAGAATTCAATCCCCTCTACATGAATGAACAACCTTTTTTCCGGGTTTGAACCCCAATTCCCCTGCAACCTGGTTGATTGGAACCAGCTAGCAGACTGTTTTCGACAAAAGGCCATAAAACTACCACTAATATAAGGCACCATTAGCTCGATGAGTACCTAAAAGCTAAAATTTCCTTGCAAAGTGCTTATGAACCCTTATTCAAAAGTTTATATGTGTGAATATAATTCGGACCATACGCTAATAGCACAAAGTGGTCCTAAAGACATCCATAGGACGTCTTTTTCGGACATTATGGACATCCGTAGGACGTCCTTTTCTTGGTACAGTAGACGTTCTATGGACGTCCGAGGGAAGCACTAATGTCACAACTTTGAACTGAATTCGGACGTCCACCGCGGACATCCACTGGATATCCCCTTAGGATCATAAATATACCTTTTCAAGTTCAAATTGGTGCTAATCATAAACAAAATGGTCAAAATCAAATTGACATCTTCAATCCCTAATTGGCATGAATCAAAAGCAAATTGTCAATAATCAGAATCATATAGGCACTTACTAGTCAACTTCAAATTGGCAATAAACAATATCAAATTGGCACCCATTAATTTCAACTTGATATGAAATTAAATGAAATGCAAAAAGCAAAATCATTTTATCGAATTTGAAACGAGTTTTAAATCATTACTTTAAAAATAACATCTTGCATATCCAATGCAGCAGGAATAAATCTTTGGATATTTGCGATGAATTAAGTTATTTTGTCTAATGTTTCCACGAACTACTGCATTGGATATGCAAGGTATTATTTTTCATATGTGTGGAAGAATAGGGATGGAGTGTTCAAATTGGGGAATTCACATGAGTGGGCTGAAGAAAATCCATACGCAGACAGACACATGAAATCTCAGTACAATTGGTGTAGAGTTTATAATAATCGATTGATATTGGTCCTCACATTCTATAAAGACGGCTTACCGATGATATTTATTTGGATTTCTTTCAAAATCATCTGCCTGTAGTACCCCTGCCAAAAATGTCTCATAGAAACTGATAGAAAATGGTCTAAGAGAACTTATGAGATTCAAATTGGATAGTGAAACCGCAAATCCGTATAGAACCGTACACGATATTCATAAGTATTTAATGGAGATTACAGATACATGTTGCTTCAGTTTCTAATGGCATTCCCTTACGTGATTCCTATCCGTTCCTATCAGCGATTCCTGGGATGAATGCTTTATGTTTCTATAAGGACATGAAGTTTGAAAATAAATGAGAATGTATGAGATCCAAATTGGATAGTGAAACCGCAAAACCGTATGGACCTTTAAACGATATTCCGTATAGTCTCAGAAACTGATAGAAAATGGTCTAAGAGAACTTATGAGATTCAAATCAGATAGTGAAACCGCAAATCCGTATAGAACCGTATACGATATTCATAAGTATTTAATGGAGATTACAGATACATATTGCTTCAGTTTCTAATGGCATTCCCTAACGTGATTCCTATCCGTTTCTATCAGCGATTCCTGGGATGAATGCTTCATGTTTCTATAAGGAAATGCAGTTTGAAAATAAATGAGAATGTATGAGATCCAAATAGGATAGTGAAACCGCAAATCCGTATAGACCTGTAAACGATATTCCGTATAGTCTCATAGAAACTGATAGAAAATAGTCTAAGAGAACTTTTGAGGTTCAAATTGGATAGTGAAACCGCAAATCCGTATAGAACCGTATACGATATTCATAAGTATTTAATGGAGATTACAGATACATATTGCTTCAGTTTCTAATGGCATTACCTAACGTGATTCCTATCCGTTCCTATCAGCGATTCCTGGGATGAATGCTTTATGTTTCTATAAGGACATGAAGTATGAAAATAAATGAGAATGTATGAGATCCAAATTGGATAGTGAAACCGCAAAACCGTATGGACCTGTAAACGATATTCCGTATAGTCTCAGAAACTGATAGAAAATGGTCTAAGAGAACTTATGAGATTCAAATTAGATAGTGAAACCGCAAATCCGTATAGAACCGTATACGATATTCATAAGTATTTAATGGAGATTACAGATACATATTGCTTCAGTTTCTAATGGCATTCCCTAACGTGATTCCTATCCGTTTCTATCAGCGATTCCTGGGATGAATGCTTTATGTTTCTATAAGGAAATGCAGTTTGAAAATAAATGAGAATGTATGAGATCCAAATAGGATAGTGATACCGCAAATCCGTATAGACCTGTAAACGATATTCCGTATAGTCTCATAGAAACTGATAGAAAATGGTCTAAGAGAACTTTTGAGATTCAAATTGGATAGTGAAACCGCAAATCTGTATAGAACCGTATACGATATTCATAAGTATTTAATGGAGATTACAGATACATATTGCTTCAGTTTCTAATGGCATTCCCTAACGTGATTCCTATCCGTTTCTATCAGCGATTCCTGGGATGAATGCTTTATGTTTCTATAAGGACATGCAGTTTGAAAATAAATGAGAATGTATGAGATCCAAATTGGATAGTGAAACCGCAAATCCGTATAGACCTGTAAACGATATTCATAAGTATTTAATGGAGATTACAGATACATATTGCTTCAGTTTCTAATGGCATTCCCTAACGTGATTCCTATTCGTTTCTATCAGCGATTCCTGGGATGAATGCTTTATGTTTCTATAAGGAAATGCAGTTTTGAAAATAAATGAGAATGTATGAGATTCTATAGTAGTTACATATAAGGCTCTATGGTTTTCAATTGTGGTTCTCACATAATATAACACCTATCTGTTCCTGATGGAAACTCCCAGAATGATATATGCTATATGTACAAATACAAATGAAAATGTGAAGAATATAAAAAATAAGTACATTTTACATAAAAATTCACCAAAACTACTCAGTGATTTTTATCAAAATGAAACATTTTTAAGAGTTTGATATATCTATTATTTAGAAACAAAAGGATATTGAAAAGTATAAACTGAATAATTTAAGTTTAAAATCCCTACAGTGTCCTTTAATTGCTGCTATCTGATTAATCCAATAATAAAATAATAATACTTCAGCTATTTCCCTCTCTTTTGGATTGCTGCATCCTTCCTCTGATATTTGCTCCTCTCCGACGCCTTCACACAACTTGACTTTGTCCCTAAGAAAATATATTATTAAGTCTGATCGAATACTTATTGCAATATTTGTGGAAGGAACTGAATGAAAAAATATATTCAAAAATAAAATTTTCTATTTAATGTCAGACTCAAAAAAGTTGTGTACACCAAGTGCACTATTAGCATTTAGCACTCGTTCCCCTCAAAAAATGATCGAATATAAGGTGTAGCTTCCAAATAATTGAACACTGTCATCAAACTCAAATAGTGCTTCATTTTTACTGTTGAATTATTATCAATTTCGATATAATTAATATTGAAAAAAAAAACAATTTGTTCACCTGAAATCAATAAAATTGACACTACACTATCAGTAATCCAATCATTCACTAAAAAATCTTCACATAAAACTCACAAAATCGAGGCAGAACCTGAAAATCACCTAAAATAATCCGTTTCACCATAATAAATTCCGAAAAGGTACTGGTTTCCGTCCATGTTGTTGCATCGTCATCGCCAGATGGAAGTTGGTTGGATTGGAATAACGAATATACTTCGGAATTCGCCTTTGTTTACGTTTATTTAAGTGACTGGACATTTTGTAACAACCTGATCATAATATTGGGCTGTGATATTCAGTGATATTTTGGTATTCAGAATTCAGCCCGAAGAAGATAAGGAATTTACAAGGGCGTAGATCTTTCTTTTTTCTTGGGGGGGTAACCGAAAAACAAATTTCGTCAGGTACACATCAAGTCTTGGCGATAATTTTGAAACTTTATATTTTGGGGGGGAAGGGGGGGTAGATGTAATTACCCCCCAGTACCCCCTATATCTACGTCCTTGGGAAGTTATTCCCCGACCCGAACATTTCCCTCAATCGAATCCAAGGGGGAATCCAGGATTTTTTTCTTGGGGGGCCAAAGAATTTTTGCTGGGGGTGGCACAAGATGCGGAAGACAAAAAAATCTTTTAAGTATGTACTGTGATGGAATCTCCGAAGTACACGAAAATACCGTCTGGGGGGGCATGAGGGCGGGGCGCGTGCCCCCGTGAACACCCACCCCCCCCTGGATCCGCCCTTGATCGAATCTTATAGTATCTTCGAACCTCCACTAGATATAGTGAATATAGGGGGAGGGGGGTACTGGGGGTAATTATCTCCCCCCAAGACATCCAAAATATAAAGTTTCAGAATTATCGCCAAAAAAACGGAAATTTTTTCATAAATTTTTTTTATCGATTACCCCCCTCGGCCCCCTCAAGGAAAAATAAGATTAATCACCTTGCTACCACTGCCTAATACAAACTCTTATACTTTGTTTTAATGTTTTCCTATCGGAACTTATAAATTCTCAAATTCTACAAACCAGTACACCATGTATTCGGATATGCTTATAAATAACATCTACTTATCAATTCTCAGAAAACCTTATAAGAAGTTTATGTGTCGCGGATAACGTCCGCATAGATTACAGACTCTCCTCATAGATCCTTATAGACTCCCATAAATTGTCTATATTGTTTCATGATGAATTTTTGGCAGGGACGGGACGTTGCGAACATTGCTCGGTACGCAATGTATTTCCAGCATGATGTGGCTCCACCTCATTTGAGGGTTATCGTGAGGAACTTTTAGGATCACAACTTTTTCTAATATGTGGATAGGCAGAGGTGCAATGCATGCATAGCCTCCTAGATCACCAGATTTCAATTCTGTCGATTATTTCGTTTGGAAATATTCGAAATCTTCATCAATCTGAATTGAAAGTGAGGATATTCTTCTACAACGTATCGAAGTTGCCTGCAATAAGATCCGTAATGAACCAGAAATTATCAAAAAGGCTATTTGACATCATTTGAAAAGAGCAAGAATGTGCATTGAGCAAAACAGTGGCACTTTTGAGCAAAATTTTATGATTTCCTTCAAATGTTTCACTTGTTCACTCATTTGTTCATTTATTTTCTTATTGTTAATCATATTGAATGAGTTATTCGAGTTCAGTCCAACAGACAATTTTTCGAATTCAATCTCAATGTACGACATTTTTGTGAAGTAAGTGGAATTTCACTTACTTACTTGATGGGTCAAATGTACTGCGGGACACTGGAATCTACTGATTCTCATTGAAAATGTTCCTCTTTCCGAATATTTTGAATTCCAATATTCCGTTATACAGGGTAGGGTGTTGAATCTCAGCTTGCGAAAAGTCCCATATTTTTCTATAATACGAACCTGGAGTTTTTTGATCAGTTCAAAGATGAATCGATTGAACTATGTAAATTTGTTTCACCTTCCAAATATCAATTGATTATACTGAATGGTTCAGAAAACTTATAAGCAATGGAAAATATTGAAGAATACATAAATCTTGGCTATGAAGTTGATTTTAGACCTATCATATACGTATAGGTTTTTTGGACTCGTCCAGGGTAGCTCCACCTCAGGTTAACGTATGTACATTTAGCAATGAAACACCCTGTTTAATAAAAAATAATAACTCTTATCTTAAAAATAATCTTTATCTCAATCTATCCTAAATCTATCTCATTTGGGTCGGCCTCTTTTCTTCTGCCATTAATCTTTCTCTGGCCCTACTCAAAACTTTCTTGATTACATCTTCTACCTCGTTTATGAAGAGTCTTTTGTTTTTCCATTAACTTGAGCAGATCCTGAAAGGAAAATATACCAATATCGGAATGTTTGTTATGTTTATTTTGGTTGAATGTGACCAATATGAATGAGACATTAGCTCCATCTGCAACCAGTATCTTTCGCATCAAAAACTGGCAGAAAAAGATTCTAATAACGTATCAAATAGAGAAAAGACGTCAAACAATATTCAACTTTTGCAACCGCTATAAGAATAAAAAATCATAAAAAGCACTGCCGTGAAGTCGCAGCTTTTGAGCGCTCGTTCTTCCACCTTTTAGGTAAATTCGCATTTTCCAGTTTCAGAAAAAAATTAAAAAAATTTTTGACACCTGTCGAAACCATTTTCAAATGAAGGCGAATCTCCAGACTTCACGTCAGTGCTTTTGATTTTTTTTCGATAATTCGCTAGAATTTTCTACGGTATCTATGGTAATGTGATCTGGATAAAATTCCACGTAGTTTGAATATATTATTCTTCATCTATGTGCAAAATTTCATCGCAATCCAATCAGTAGTTTCGAAATTATCAGCAAAAAAATATTTTGACCTGCGATATTGACGGAACCTCTAGTCTAATTTTGCTCATTAATGAACGTGACCGCGAAATTCGCGATCCGAACCTAGCCTAAAAATATCAAGTCCCTCGGCCTTTCCATTCGAAAGTTATAATTTTCTATAGTTTCTATGGTTGTAGTCATGAGATCTGGGAAAATGTAGCTTGAATATATCATTCTCCATTAAAATACAAAATTTCGTCATGATCGAATCCGTAGTTTCGAAATTATCAAGAAAACTAAATTTCAAACGACCATATTTACGGAACCCATAGTCTTCTCATTGGTGAAAGTGACCGCGACATTCGAGATCCACACCTACCGTGAAAATTTCAAGTCCCTAGGCCTTTCCATTAGGAAGTTATAATTTTTTATGGTTTCTATTGTTCTGGTTATGTGATCTGGACGAAATGTATGCATGTATCTTGAACACGTCATTCTTCATCTGAGTGCAAAATTTCATCTCTATCGAATCCGTAGTTTCGAAGTAATCAGGAGGACAAAATTTCGAACGGCCATATTTACGGAACTCCTGGTCGAATTTTGCCCAATAACGAACTCAACCGCGGCATTCGAGATTCGAACCTTCCCTGAAACTTTCAAGTTTCTGGGACGTTCCGTTCGAGTGTTATCGTGTATACGGACGGCCAGACGGACGGACAGTGAGTCGAACTCTTTTTATTGAGACCATTTAGGGTTGGACTTGGAATATGTAACTCCTCCCCTTTTTGAGAATTTTGTTTAATCCATTTGGGAGAAAAAATAAATTTCCTAAAATACACCAAACATACAAATACAATCAAAATTGAACCAATAATCAAAAACGTCTTAAAATAGGAAATATAATGCAAAATAATCCATTCTTGAATTTCTTGCTGGATTTGGGGAATCTCTGTTCTCTGCAGGAAATCTTCTTCTATTTTCGTCCAGTTGTCGTGAAGGGGGCCCAGTTGGGGAATTGAATGTTCTTCGAACTGTCTTTTCGGGTGGATTACCTTGTCGCCATTTGTAACTCTACATTTGGAATGAATAAGAGCTATTTGGGGTACTTCGTGCTTGAGTTGACTATTGAAGCATTCTTCTCGTAGAACTGTGTTGGAGATGGAACGAATGGATCCATCCTCTATTTGAAGTAGGTCTGGTTTTCTCAAACTTCGTTTTCACCTTCAAGTGGGTGAACAGTGTTGAGAAACACTCATGAGTCCAAAGTTCCAAATGAAAATTTCGATATATTTCCTCCGATGTTGAGCGATCCACGTTTTTCACGGGTATTCTGGAGTAATATGTTGTTAAATGCAGCAATTCAAAAATATTCGGCAAATGGGCTTTCATATTTCTTCAAAATTTCTTTTTGTTGTAGAAGCAAGTTATCAATGTACCTAACTAATATTATAGTGAAATAGTAAGTATTTAGCGTGATCCCCTACATAAATTTTTCCTAATCTTATTGGTATGATATTGTGCTTATACTCTACATATTCTAACGTAAGAATTAAGGATATTAAAAATCAAAATGTCATTGCAATGCGTAGAAGCTTCTGAAAAACAAAGGAAGGAAATTTATTTTCTCTGTTTAACCCTTGATTTATGATAGTTATGCCTATTCGAAGTATTTTGAACAGCTATGTCGCTAGTTTCTTGAATAGGGATTTTCCTATAAACTGGTATAATTTTCATCTGATTTGATTGTCTCAAGTAAGCTGGTTTATCTGGATTTATATCAGGTGGGTCTGAACGCTTTTCGTTAATTTTTTTTAAGTTTTTCAGTATACTTTTTTTGTCGAAGGTCAACCTGTTCTTTCAGATCCTTCAAATTTTTATTATAATTTTCCAAATATCGGGATATCTTTTCGTTAGTTGTATTTTCGACGGGTATTGTATAATTCAGGTCTGCTTTTATAATTTGCATAAGCGTGAATGAAGTTGAGGTATGGATGGAATTATTGTAAGCTAATAATGTTCTGGCTTATCTGGTTTCTAGTGTTAGATTATCATTTGTAAGAGATCTGAATTGTTCCTAAAAGGTTGAGTGGAAACGTTCTATCAAAGAATTTGGATTAGGATTTCGATTTGCATTGAAGAGCTTATTGCTGCTTCCTCAGATTATGTCAAAATTGCGTTCAGGGTACCCTAATAGCACACAACGTCCTAGGGACGTACAATTTACATCCAATTAACGTCGGAACTTCCATGGACTTGATATGTACGTCCTTTGGATGTTTGTTTTTGGACATTATTAGGACGTCCTCTACATATGTCCATTTTTGGTCCAATTAATGTACAATGTCCATACCGGATATCCAGTAGGTGTCTGTGATGGACATAATACGGACCATATGAAAAATATGTCCATACCGAATTTCCAGTAGGTGTCCGTGATGGACATAATACGGACCATATAAAAATGTCCATACCAAATATCCTTTAGATGTCCGTGATGGACATAAAACGGACCATATAAAAAATATGTCCGTATCGGATATCCAGTAGGTGTCCGGGAACAGTATTTGCTCGAAATAGGAATAACGAACATATAATACTGACGGAATAACGAACATATAATACTGACTACTCATAAATCCCTTTTTTTTTCATTTTTTTTTTCGATATTTTGAAAACTACATATTTCAATTAATGCAACGATTCGAATAGAAGTATATATTTGAAATTGAATAATCGATCATATAAGCCAAGAAGAAATGCAAAAAAAAAGTTAGAGAAATTTATTTTTACTCCCTGTATAACTGAAAGTGTTCGGGCTTCATGAATATTTTAGCTCCGAAGATAAAGTCGAACAGTATCATAATCCAAATTGTCAGATTTCAAATATAGTCTAGTTGGCACTCGAACTTAGGACACCTTGTATACCAAATATTTCTATTCTGGGATAATTCACACGGATTCGGAGATCGCGTAATAAATTTCTCAATAGGGGTGGAAGATTGTTTTCAACACATCTGCTAATGTCGCTGTGCTTTCGGGCGTACCTACTGGTGGTTGTAATATATGTAATAGTAAAGTAATAGTTAATAGTTTGTAGTTTCCATCCCATTCCGACTGTTGCATTTGACTAGAAAAGTTTATGCGAAGTATTTGTTTTATATTCAAAGTTCAAAGTATTTGTGGAATATCGTGGTTATATATTCAAAGTTTCGAAGTGTTTGTTGAATATAGTGCTGTTATATTCAAAGTTTCAAACGTTTTTTGTTCTGTGTGTTGTAAAATAAAAAAAAAGTGAATGATCATTGATCTTATTATTGGAATTCGAGGATTTCCTGAAAACGGAAGAAAACATGAAAACATCAGTAAGTTGTCCATTTTATTAATTGAGTTTTTCCAAAAAAATCTTCAGTATTGGTATTTTAGAGTTACTAACATAAAAATCTTGACATTTAGGTATATTTGTAGTTTCTTCCACAAGACTAACCAATTTCGAAATTTGAAAAAAAATTTCAGTTTTATCATTTTGGTTATATTGAAAGAAATAAATGAATTTACTATATTTGAGTTTTGTTCTAAATAATGAATCTCTATTTTCTTTTTGTACATGTCTTATTTTTGAGCGCTTGTTTTTAGGTTAAACGACTCTTCAAGGTGGGTGGTGATAGCCCTTATGAATTTTGCAGAAGGGCGATGGCTACACTTTTGACAAATAAATTGGCCAGTGAATACAGCTGGGTTGTCCTAATGAAAAAGCAAGTTTTTTCGAAAACCACTACAGCAGATCTTATTATAAGTAAGTATAGTAAATAGAATGTGTGAGAGTTTATGATGTTGTGGCAAGTTGGGTAGTAGAGGTTAATCATATGAAATATGAAAATTGAAGTGGATTACCTTAATCCTTTCGATGCGAGAGAGTGTATTGCCATAAGGGCTATAAAACTTCTGATATTGGCTGAAAATTCTTATAATGAAGCAATTATGATTCATCAGAACAATTTCATATATTTTCTGTATAGTGGTTGCTTAAGTTGAATATTGTTTGACGTCTTATTTCCTCTATTTGATACATGATTAGAACAGTTTTCTGCAAGTTTTTGTGTTGTATCGTACAATTTTTTGGATTTGATGCGAAAGACACTGATTGCAGATGTAGCTTATGTCTCTTTCACATTGGTCACATTCAACCAAAATAAACATAACAAGAATTGAAATATTGGTATATTTTTCTTTCAGGATCTGCTCAATTGAATCACAGAACCAAAGACCCTTCCATAAAAGAGGTGGAAGAAGGTATAAAAAAAGTGTTGAGGAGAGCCAAAGAACGACTTGTGGCAGAGGAGAAGAGGTCGACTCAAAATAAATAGATTTGTGATCATTAAGATTAAGATTTTTTTTTTAACAAAAGAGATATTTTTTTAATATATATGGTTATGTTAGGTTAGGTTAGGTTAGGCTGTTTTTTTGATATTTTGAGCTTATATTTTAATTTTTCTATATTTTTACATTCATTTCATTAATTTCGTATCCTTTTTTCATTAAACTATTCTCAAACATTTGGTTGTTTGACCTTCTGTTTTATTTCAAAGCAGTTCCTATCAGCTTTTCAAATCTAAGAGGTTGAGAATGAATAGTCAGGAGTCGAGAAAAGTTTTCATGTCCAAACCATTGGAAATGGTACAAAACATGTGAAAGTAAAATGTTGAAATGAAAATTTCACATAGTGATGTCTAGTTTTGGTCCTGAGGGGATATCCATGGGATGTCCGCGTTGGACTCCGAATTCAGTTCAAAGTTGGGACATTAGTGCGTCCCTCGGACGTCCACTGTACCAAAAAAGGACGTCCTATGGATGTCCATAATGTCCGAAGTGGACGTCTATGGATGTCCATAGGACTACTTTGTGCAATTAGGGTAACTGATTACCATTCATCAGTACGAGGTAGTGAACGACAGAAAGTGAGGCAAGCAGCCCAATTATTTTCCAATACCCTGGCAAAGGCCCTAGAATGGTGTGGGATGCAATCGCTCTTCAAAAATCAAACATGGCCAAAAACCAGTGAATTTCTTCCTATAACGAATAAATGGTTCGATGTTTTTAATGCTGAAGCGAAGTATGGTAACCATCCAGGATCCAACAGTTTTGGTATAGATCTACAAGAGATATTATTAATTATCAATAAAATCACAGAAGTCATGAGCTATATGAGGGTGGGCGGAAGCATAAATCCCTTTTACCATTCCAGAAGGGAACTATTATGAGCAATCGTGCTTTAGTGGATTTATTCTTTTATTTGAAAGAGAAACATAACATTGATTATCTGATCGCTTACAGACTAAATCAAGATGTAATTGAGAACTTTTTCTCCTATATAAGAGGTATGGGGCCCACCGGCCACCAGCAATGACCACCCCTTCAAATTGAATGTAGGCTTCTCTGGTACATTTTAGGCAAACAATCGTTGTCTGTGTTAACGATGAATAGAAATACAGAGTAAGACATAGAGTCTTGTTTATCTGAGGATTTTTCGTCAAAAATTTACCAACGGCAGATGTGGAAAGAGAGGAATCGATGCAGACACTTGAAGATAGCCCAATTGAAGACTATTCATCTGTGGAAGCTGATGATGAGTTGACGTGTCCTCAGGCGGATCTACATGGTTTTGACCCCAATCCTTGTGAACATTTGCTACAAGTATTTGAACGTAATAAATTCACAGAGACTTTCACCAATGAAGGCTTGAAATATGAAGCATGTTACATTGCATATATGTTCAAGAAAAAATTCAAGAATATAAATTCAGGAGAGCCCACAAAAAATCTTGTGCCCTCAAGGTGTCCAGATTGGATAGAACATCTATCCAAGGGTTACCTTATGCATCCAAGCGATCGCATAGTGAAAACTATGCGAATTATGGAACGCCAATTCGAAATTCTACATGGCAATACTTTGAGCAAGGAAAAAGCTCATTTAAAAAAAAAAAGTCGATAGAGTGACACATAATCCTGACCATGTTAGTAGGAATTTGAATCTCCCTCCTTGAATACTTCTCCGTATGGCACGAACAAGAACATTTATGCGATCGAGAAATATGAATGAAAAGAATTAGTTTCGAAAACTGTGAACGAAAAATGGCAAATAACATGAGCAAGCTAACCAATTATAAAAAATAAATAGGTACATATATTTTCATTTCAACAATACCCAACATATTTGTTTTCAGCACAATCAAATTTATCATTTTCCAAACTTGAAATCATCAAATATTCTTCGAACTGAAACAATTGAGCTGAGGGCTATAACTGCAAATTTTCTTTGATTCGAATCACAAACAATTATTTATAAACTAGCTGATCCGGCCACGCATTGCTGTGGCTAAGGTATACGTTGAATTGAATTGTAGTGAAATATTCAATAAACAGGAATTATTATTATTATTAACCCTAACCTCCTCCTAACTTATGCCTAACCTAACCCTATCATAACCCTTTTTTTTTCGGGTTGTGTAAAGAAATCTGTTGCCAGATTCAACGACGACCCGCGTCGTGGGATATGTCGGTTTGGCTTGTTGTTGTTGCCGGCCGACTAAAAAAAAAGTTACGAAAATCACTGCCGAGTTTTTGAGCGCTCGTACATGCACCTTCTAGGTAGATTCGCATTATTCAGTTTTAGAAACCAATTGGAAAGATTTTGACAGATGTCGAAAAAAATTCAAACTAAAGCGAAAATCCAGATTTCACGTCACTGCTTAGGTAGGCAATTTTTTTTTTCAATAATTAGCTAGAATTTTCTGCGGTGTCTATTGTCTTGGTAATGCGATCTGGTCAAAATTTCCCACGTACTTTAAATACATTATTCTTCATCTATGTGCGAAATTTCATTCCAATCCAATAAGTAGTTTCGAAATTATCAGGAAAAAAATTACGAAAAGCACTGCCGTGAAGGCAGGAGCTTTTGAGCGCTCGTACATGCACCTTGCAGGTAGATTTGCATGCTCCAGTTTTAAAAACCAATTGGAAAGATTTTGACAGCTGTCAAATAAAATTTCAAACTAACGCGAAAATCCAGACTTCACGTCTGTGCTTTGGTAACCCTTTTTTTTTTTCGATAACTCGCTAGTATTTCCTACGGTATCTATGGTCTTGGTAATGCGATCTGGACAAAATTTCTCACGTAGTTTGAATACATTATTCTTCATATATGAGCAAAATTTCATTTCAATCCAATAAGTTTTTTCGAAATTATCAGGAAAAATATAGTTTGAACGGCTATATTTACGGAACCCCTAGTCTAATTTTGCTCATTGATGATAGTGATCGCGAAATTCGCGATCCGAACCTATCCTGAAAATTTCAAGTCCCTAGGCCTTTCCGTTCAAAAGTTATGATTTTCTATGGTTTCTATGGTTTCTATGGTTCTGATCATGCGATCTGGAAACAATGTAGCTCGAATATAACATTCTTGATTTAAATACAAAATTTCGTCACGATCAAATCCATAGTTTCGAATTTATCGAGAAAACAAAATTTCAAACGACCGTATTTACGGAACCCCTTGTATAATGTTGCTCATAGATGAACGTGATCACGACATTCGAGATCCACACCTATCCTGAAAATTTCAAGTCCCTACGCATTTCCGTTCAAAAGTTACAATTTTCTATGGTTTCTATGGTTCTGGTCATGCGATCTGGAAACAATGTAGCTCGAATATAACATTCTTGATTTAAATACAAAATTTCGTCACGATCAAATCCATAGTTTCGAATTTATCGAGAAAACAAAATTTCAAACGACCGTATTTACGGAACCCCTTGTATAATGTTGCTCATAGATGAACGTGATCACGACATTCGAGATCCACACCTATCCTGAAAATTTCAAGTCCCTACGCATTTCCGTTCAAAAGTTACAATTTTCTATGGTTTCTATGGTTCTGGTCATGCGATCTGGACAAAATTTCGCATGTAGCTAAAACACCTCATTTTCCATCTGAGTGCAAAATTTCATCTCGTTCGAATCTGTAGTTTTCATGTAATCAGGGAATCAAAACTTTGAACGGCCATATTTACGGAACCCCTGGGCGAATTTTGCCCAATAACGAACTTAACCGCGGCATTCGGGATCTGAACCTACACTGAAAATTTCAAGTCTCTAGGTTGATCCGTTCGAGATTTATCGTGCTGACGGCCGGACGGACGGACGGCCGGACGGACAGACTCGAATTTTCCGACGGATTCGTCATCAGTGAGTCGAACATAGTCGATTGAGACCATTTTCGGCTCAAAATTCGAAAAATACAGACATCGTGACGAAATGATATAGCCCTCGTGTAAGTAGTACGAGCGCTCAAAAATAGTTTAAACGGCTATATTCACGGAACCCCTAGTCTAATTTTGCTCATTGATGAACGTAAACGTACAATTCGCGATCCGAACCTATCCTGAAAATTTCAAGTGCCTAGGCCTTTCCGTTCGAAAGTTATGATTTTATATGGTTTCTATGGTTCTGATCATGCGATCTGGACAAAATGTAGCTCGAATATATCATTCTCAATTCAAATACAAATTTTCGTCACGATCAAATACATAGTTTTGAAATTATCAAGAAAACTGAATTTTAAACGACCATTATTACAGAACCCATGGTCTAATTTTGCTCATTGATGAACGTGACCGCAAAATTCGAGATCTACACCTATCCTGAAAATTTGAAGTCTCTAGACCTTTCCGTTCGAAAGTTATAATTTTCTATGGTTTAAATGGTTCTGGTCATGCGAGCTGGACAAAATTGCATGTAGCTCGAACACGTTATTCTCCATGTGAGTACAAAATTTCACCTCGATCGAATCTGTAGTTTCGAAATAATCAGGAAAACAAAAATTCGAGCGGCCATATTCACGGAACCCCTAGGCGAATATTACCCGATAACGAACTTAACCGCGGCATTCGAGATTCGAACCTACCTTGAAAATTTCAAGTTTCTAGGACATTCCGTTCGAAAGTTATCGTGTATACGGCCGGACGGACGGACAGACTCGAATTTTCCGACGGATTCGTCATCAGTGAGTCGAACATAGTCGTTTGAGACCATTTTCGGCTCAAAATAAGAAAAATACAGACATCGTGACGAAATGATATAGACCTCGTGTATGTAGTACGAGCGCTCAAAAACACAACTTGGGGAAATGCGAGGACCACCGGAAAAGACATCCCGGTCCGTACTTCGATGATACCCGATGTATAGCGGTCCTGCCTCTTTTCTCCTCATGTCTCCTGTCACAAAGCCGTAAACGCCTTCCAGTATCTCTCATGCTGTACCTACCATTTTCTCTATTACATATATACTCAACTGGTGGTAAGCGGCCTATCTTTCCAACCAGTTCGTTCCTTTCCTCCGTCCATCTGATCTGAGGCAGTGCTTCGGGTCGTCTACATGACAGATCATCCCGTCCTATCCTCTTAGTAAAGGTTCTTCAAGATCCATGCCCTGCCAGAATTGAGTAAAATAGTACCCGGTCGTTTTATTCTCACATTGGATCCACTGCTTCAAATTCCTGATCAGCCTGTGCGTCCAAGCGGCATTTTGCTCTCCACCATCTCATCTCTCCTGCCATTTTCTCAGTGTCCTCCCTCCTGCCATACGTCGGTTGCTTGGTTGCCCAGACGTGAAGTCAGGAGTTTCGCCTCAGTTTGCCGAGAATGGTCTCAACTGATGAAGTTGGAGCTGCTAGCTAATAAAGTACATGCGGATATTGTTGATTGAATGTGTCTGTATGGCATACCTCACAACAAAAATCAATTATATTTTAATTTATGAGAATTAAATAGGAGGTGAAAATATCAGAAATATAAAAAATTTATATTATTTAGGAGGCAATAAATGTATCTCCATATATTTTCTATTCTTTCATTCATCCTATTTCATTGTTTGAAACTGTCCATTACATCCTTGCAAAAGGAAATCAAATAATTAATGCAAATTAAATAATGGTTCAATTCATCTGGCTATCTCGTGAAGTTTTATTGATTTGCGAGAGAGAGCTCACACAAAAAGCTTCAAGAATTATTCTTTGATCAATGTTCGAAAGCATTAATCACAACTTGAATGAATGGAAGTTTTCTATTTTCTACCCTACTAAAATACTCTACGCCACTGCAATCCGGAAATATGAGTCGGCCATTTGCAACAACCAGTTTGGTACAACTTTTTCAGGCCTAATTCTTCTTCCGTGGTTATTTATTCAAAGCAAGATCCTGTGAAATACACGAAATGAATGCTCTGTGATTGGTCACTGTAAGGACGGGAAGTTTAAATGACAAAACTGCTGCATGCAAACCGTGTTCAAAATAGTATAAATTATTATTCAACCAAAAAGGCGCTTTTTTGCTTTTCGCGTCACGCATTCTGGTTGACGAATTCCCGACGAGTTTCACCAATTCGACAATCACGACATTTCAGGACAAAAAAAATTACGAAAAGCACTGCCGTGAAGGCAGGAGCTTTTGAGCGCTCGTACATGCACCTTGTAGGTAGATTCGCATTTTCCAGTTTTGAAATCAATTGAAGGAATGTTTGACTGCTGTCAAAAAAATCCTGAAACTTAGGCAAAACTCCAGACTTCATGTCGGTGCTTCAGCTGATCAATTTTTTCCGATAATTCGCTAGAATTTTCCACGGTATCTATGGTCTTAGTGATGCGATCTGGACAAAATTTTGCTCGTAGTTTGAATACATTATTCCTGAGCTAGGTGCATAATTTCATTCCAATCCAATCAGTAGTTTCGAAACTATCAGGAAAAAAATATCTTGAACGGCCATATTTACGGAACCCCTAGTCTAATTTTGCTCATTGATGAACGTGACCGTGAAATTTGCGATCCAAACCCACCCTGAAAATTTCAAATTCCTAGACCTTTCCGTTCAAAAGTAAGAATTTTCTATGGTTTCTATGGTTCTGGTCATGCGATCTGGACAAAATATTGCTTCAATATATCATTCTCGATTAAAATACGAAATTTCATTTCGATCGAATCCGTAGTTTCGAATTTATCGAAAAAACAAAATTTCAAACGACCGTATTTACGGAACCCCTTGTATAATGTTGCTCATAGATGAACGTGATCACGACATTCAAGATCCACACCTATGCTGAAAATTTCAAGTCCCTAGGCGTTTCCGTTCAAAAGTTACAATTTTCTATGGTTTCTATGGTTCTGGTCATGCGATCTGGACAAAATTCCACATGTAGCTTGAACACCTCATTTTCCATTCGAGTGCAAAATTTCATCTCGATCAAATCTGTAGTTTTCAAGTAATCAGAGAAACAAAACTTTGAACGGCCATATTTACGGAACCCCTGGTGGAATTTGGCCCATTAACGAACTCAACCAAGGCATTCGAGAACTGAACTCATACTGAAAATTTCAAGTCTCTAGGGTGTTCCGTTCGAGAGTTATCGTGCTTACGGATGGACGGCCGGACGGACAGACTCCAATTTTCCGACGGATTCGTCATCAGTGAGTCGAACATAGTCGATTGAGACCATTTTCGCCTCAAAATTCGAAAAATACAGACATCGTAACGAAATGATATAGCCCTCGTGTAAGTTGTACGAGCGCTCAAAAATAGATCAGCTGAAGCACTGACATGAAGTCTGGAGTTTCGCCTAAGTTTCAGATTTTTTTTCACAGCTGTCGAAAATACCTTCAATTGATTTCTGAAACTTGAAAATGCGAATCTACCTACAAGGTGCATGTACGAGCGCTCAAAAGCTCCTGCCTTCACGGCAGTGCTTTTCGTAATTTTTTTATTGATGCCCCATTTTACCTGTTTCAAGAACGCTTCAGCGTACTTTCAAACACGCGCGTTTTTTAAAGTCACTATGGCAACAGCAACGACTCGAGAAACGTCAAGTCTAAATGACAATTTTTCGATTATAGATCTGACAGGTGTATCTACCTTGTTACGCCAAATGAAATATTACTAAATGCAAATGCAAATGCGGTATCAACTGCGATTCTGCTTTACTTTTCAAAAAATCTATATTAGAATGCATTTTCAAGCTTTGCGTTGACAACAATTCATTCTTGATGACAAATCGCAAATCGCCCACAAAATATTGGTGGGTCAGAGTAGGCATTCACCAAAACGTAGCGGGAAGTTTGAAATTTTCAAAGCAGCTTCCCACCGTTATCTCTCATTCGTTTTGTCAAAAACGCAACCATAAATTCACGGAAATCCATGTTTATTTAAATTTTACTCCAATCCATGCGAAATATTCACTCACGACCCCCACAGCTGAAGGTATTCACCATGCCGCCATATTGCGAGCACACAGCGCTCAAGATGTGCGTTCCATCTATAACATTCGCCTACGACGCCCGCGGTCTTTGACGTTAGTGGAACAGCAGTTCAGCGGTCGTGGTCGATGGCGTTGCAGGCGTTAATTGGAACGTACCCTATGTTAAAATTTTATTTATCACCACATAGCACCTATTGATCTGATTGCTACGTTGGAAATATCAGTTTATGCACCTAAGACAAGCTAGGACGTGTCAGTTTTTGAATCTCGGAAAGATTTTCGCAATTGAATTACAAAAGACCTGTCGGGATTTGCTTAACCCTTTCGGCCCTGACGGTGGCATTTGCCACCACTGACTTTACAGAGTTCAACATACACCTAGCAAGTTTATTTGAAGACCTGGTGGTGGAATTTGCCACTACTTCATAGTTCCCATACGAATACTGAGAACTACCTCATATTTGTTGAGAAAATTGCTACAAGGTTGCTTGTAAGAAAATTTAAAAAAAAAAATTATTTTTATATAAGATATAAAAAAGACTGTAAATTGATAGTTAATAAACTTATGATAATAATAATAACAATAATCGTAAAATCAAAAAGTCAGGGCTGAAAGGGTTAAAATATTTATTTGCGACATGTAGATGTTTGCATTCAACAAATGTTGATGTATGAAACATGTTTTCATGAAAAATGTGACTTGTCGGGTATTGCATCTAGGCGACTAATATAATTCTTGTAAATGAAAGCCTGCTTCCTCCCCCTTTTTGCTCGCTTGTTCCTATGAAAAATGGCGCTGTCATTTCGCCCAAATGTCTGTAATTTCCGAATTTCGAGCCGAAAATGTTAGTGACTTTGCTGGTCTAGCCTGATATGTACAAACTCAAAGGTATCGGTCAAACGGAATAGTCCATTTAATCCATTTACAAGGGATGTAACATTCTGTTCAGGGGTAGGTGCGATATTATCATTTTCCTCCTCGGTCAGATATCTGGTATTCGGTGAACGCATTACCCTTCCGAAATGTGAGAATGCTGGGGTTATCCGGTAGATACTTGCTTAGCCGAATTTATTGCAAAGGTAAGTTCGGATTGATATTCGTCTCATCTACGTTGATCCTGTTCACAGAACTGCGCAATTATTGTATTCAGAGTTCGGTTGACTTGCTCCACCGTGTTACACTGCGGAGAATATACAGGACAGTGAAACGATAACGAATAGTCATCGTACCGTGAACCATTACGATTCAGTACTGTTTTCGTACATAAAGCGAGCCTTACACGGCCAATATTATTGAAGCAATATTGATATCGATATTGCTTCATTAATATTAATATTGACCGTGTAAGGCTCGCTTAACACTAACATACTGTTAAGGGAACACACTCCATCCTTTCACTGGGAGATTGGAGCTACCGTGGGTTCATATGGTCGGCTATCGTGGTAACTCCCTAGATAGGGACGTAGCTCTTCGATACCCCAAACTATCACCTTGCTGTCTTTCTCGGTAATGGAGTAATTTTGCCGCTCCTATCCCAGCATTGGAGACGTTGGTTTGTATGACGAACGGTTTTGAAAAGACCCGGCAGGCGAGTTATTCTTCAACGTCTCAATCGCAACTTATTGGTCGGTATATCATTTCCATCTTTGCTTCTTCTCGATCTCACATTCATCGGAGTGTATTTGCAGGTTGGCTGCCTTGAGCCGTCGAAATATCTCCTTCAGGTTTTCCAGGGGCTAGTCAAGAGTCTTTACTAGGAATACCATATCGTCTAGATAGACTTAAGCTTCTGGCTTCATCTGTCCAGTTGCTGTTAGATGAGGCGGGTGAGGAATTTAGTCCGGAAGCCATCACCCGGAATTGAAAAAGACCACGGTCGGTCAGGCACGGTGAAGGCGATAATAGGGCGGCTGTCAACGGTCCCTGTCAGCCTTGTATCAAATCGATGGTTGATATTCATGAACTTTTTGGATTTTTTTCAAGTTTCACAGAGTTATACGGCAGGTGTAGGCATCCTTAATAATAATTGTTGGCCATTCTGAAATATATGCAGGGTTTTCTATTTTTTTTTTCAAAATTACCACCAGTGATCTACATAGTGATGTCGACAGTTTTCTCACCCCTTCTGCCAACATTCAGTCCACCTCGGTGTTAATTATTTCCTGCATCCTGGGATTCTGTAGACGGTGAAGTTGCTTGATGGGACATAGTTTCAAATGCCCGGAATTAGAATTGTTCGGAATGGTCACCATTTTCACCACATCAGTTTGCTCACGGAATAATTTCACGAGCATTTTCAATGATTAGTTCTTGCGCACTATTCACATTCGTATACACCAATGTTTTCAAATGACCCCAAAGGAAGAAATCACAGGGGTTGAGATCGAAAAACTTAGCCATCATAAGCATCATAGATGATTTTGACAGGACAGCTGTTGATATCAATACATTTAGATATCACTACGTACCTAACTCAGATCCAGACTAGAAATTTTACAGATTCGCGAGTAACTTTGATAACGATATCACCTCGGCCCTGGTAAATATCTTGTTGTTTTGTTTTAGCACAACTTCTCGAGGGTTATAAATCAGTAATAGTCCAAACTCATATTAAAAAATCTGTAATACTCCATTCAATGCAAGTTCATGCCTTTTTGAGCGCTCGTACTACTTACACGAGGGCTATATCATTTGGTCACGATGTCTGTATGTTTCGAATTTTGAGCCGAAAATGGTCTCAAACGACTATGTTCGACTCACTGATGACGAATCCGTCGAAAAATTCGAGTCTGTCCGTCCGGACGGCCGTATGTCCGTATACACGATAACTCTCCAACAGAATGTCCTAAAAACTTGAAATTTTCAGGGTAGGTTTGAATCTCGAATGTCGCGGTTGAGTTTGTTATTGGGCAAAATTCGCCGAGGGGTTCCGTAAATATGGCCGTTTGAAATTCAGTTTTCTTGATAATTTCAGAACTATGGATTTGATCGTGACGAAATCCTGTATTTAAATTGAGAATGATATATTGGAGCTGAATTTTTTTATATCGCATGATCAGACCCATAGAAACCGTAGAAAATCAAAACCTTCAAACGGAAAGGCCTAGAAACTTGAAATTTTCAGCTTAGGTTCGGATCGCGAATTTCGGGGTCACGCTTATCAATGAGCAAAATTAGACTAGGGGTTCCGTAAATATAGCCGTTCAAACAATTTTTTTCCTAATAAGTTCGAAACAACTCATTGGATTGGAATGAAATTTCGCACATAGAATAATGTATTCAAACTACGTGGGAAATTTTGTCCAAGATTACCATTACCAAGACCATAGATACAGTAAAAAATTCGAGCGAATTATCGAGAAAAAATTGGTCACCTAAAGCAGTGACGCGAAGTCTTGATTTTCGCCTTTGTTTGAAATTTTCTTTGACAGCTGTCAAAATCTTTCCAATTGGGTTCTAAAACTGAAGAATGCGAATCTACCTACAAGGTGGATGTACGAGCGCTCAAAAGCTCTTGACTACTCGGCAGTGCTTTTATAATTTTTTGGGTACGTTTCGCCTGGGCTATGTAAGTGAGTTTGAGTTTCGATGATAATTACTTTTCCTGATTCTGATTTCAGATAATCGACCGCGTATTCTCAATGTCCGAACAACAGGAAAAGAAACAAGCGAAGCAAGAATTGGCCGACATAATCAACCTATGCTTAAATCACCTCGAAATCAGAGCTAAGGTGATGAGAGAATCAAAACAAAACAACAAAATTTCTCAACAAATTGTTCACAAAGGAAACATCTTGAGAAATATTAGGCCGAGAATCGCAATAGAAAAGGTAGTAAGTACCAATACAATTAAGGAAATCGAAGCTTTCATCATAAAGCCAATTCAAGATAAGGTTAGGGAACACCAGTCCCTAGAATATTTATCTGAAGTTTGTGAAACTACCAATCTATTGATTTATTTAACACCTAAACAGTGCAATGAGCATAAATGGTTTAACCTGATCAACGAAGCATACTGTAAGATTCATGAAATGGCTTCAAAGAAATACGGCTACATCGTAAGGATAAAGACACTCTGCAACAAGACCGTATTATTTCAAGTCGTCTTCGGCCTTCAGGGTTTTAACGATGAAAATGTTAATAAAAATGCCCTAAAAACAGCGAGTGACCTCATGAAGGAATTGAGGAATTCGGAAGACCAAAAAAACGTAAATATCAAAATTTTCAATGAGTTAGTTCACTGCTCGGTGCTGGGGCACCCCTTCAGGAAGGGTTACTTCGTTATAGGAAAAAGATTGAGCAATGAACCCAAAATGTCAGTTTACAAAATCTTCTGCGATTTCAAAACTTACGAATATTCAAAATTGCCTTCCGACTGCTTCGTCGAACAATGCAACATCGAGGATAGTTGGGAGTTTGATGACATATGTTTCGAGTACGATGAGAGCTTCAAGAAGCTCAATAGCGAAATAAACGAAATTAATATAATCGGCAGAGATCAAGAACTTGGATATATTCGTAATATCATTTTCGATTCAAAAAAATCGGATAACTTCCTAGCAGTAGTAGTGAAAGGTCAATGCAAAAGTGGAAAATCCGCAATTCTTCGCAAGATAATGGCGGAATGCGAAAAAAAGCAATGTCCCTTGGCTTTTGTCAATTTATGTGGTGGAAAATCCAAACCCTACTTTTGTGTATCAGCCATTTACAGCCAACTGTTAGATATTATAATTACTGCTTCAAAGATTATCTCCACAGAGATATTATCCAAAAAATTATGGCACTTTGAAGAAACATTACAGCTACAAAAATCATCGTTCTCAGAAGATATTCAACAGAGTATGAGAATATTCGAGAATTTTTTTCAGGTTTGTAGGGCAAACGCAGAATTTACAGTTATTGTTATCGATAACATTCAAAATATCGACTTGAAGAGCCTCCAACTACTTGAGGACATGCTGAAATTGAAAGTGATCAGACTGGTCAGCGCTGGCCTCTTTGAAGAAGACAAATTGAACCTTCTTTGGAAATTTTCGTTAAGTAACCAATTCAAAATATTGGACTTGGAACCACTCGCAGATGAGTACATACCTGAACTGATATGTCAATTCCTTAAAGTTCACGGTACCATGAAAAAGATCGTTCATTTAATAAAAAAAGTTTGCGAAGGAAAACCAGGGTGGATTGAAACGTGCCTATTGGAATTGTTGAAGAAGAAGGACATTCAAATAACTTGTACATCGTTTAGAATATCCCTAGAGGATAATTTCCTATTTCCTTACAATGAAAAGAAGAAACTCCGAGAAAACGGAACTAATATACGATTAGCTGTAATTGGGGATTTCGTCAGAAAGAACTTCACAGATATGTCGCCAAATGCTCTCACTTTGAATTTTTTTGAATCGTTTCCTTCTTACCAACAGATAATCATTAAAACTGCTGCGGTCATAGGAGATATATTCACACGGTCCCTGCTCGTTTTCATCCTAGAACTTCCGAACAATAATTTTTTTACATACGCTATGAAATGTTTGTTCGATGAAGAAATTTTCGAATGCGGTTCTAAATATTTTATCAACAATGCTAAAGTAATTTCTAATGAACTATCGTGTGTTTGTCACATGAAGCATGAGGAGCAATCATTATTTAGCGACTTCCCAAAGTACGCATTCTGCAAAATACTCCACTTCCGAAATAGAATACTTCGCAAAATAGCGTATGAGCTCTTGTCGGTCAGCCAAAAGAAAGATTTGCATTTGAAAATAACCGAGATATTGGAGTATGAAAACACGTTGTGTCCCCAATGTTCCCACCACAGATCATCGGCCATAATCAAAATAAAAAAATATAAGGATATTATTGTCTTGGTGGAACCTGGTGAAGCACAGTGTGGGTCTCAGTTCAATATCGAAGTCATCAAAAATGTTATTAGAAAAGGAATTCCAAACTCAATAGACGAAGAAAGTCGAGAAATTGAAACCTTCAGCCCTAGTATCACTTCAATAAAAAGAACTTGGAATCGAACAAACTGTTTCTGCCTGGAAATTATGACCAGGATATATAGTGATCTTGTACATCATAGTCAAAGAGCTAATCACCTGGCTAAACAGATTTTCTTCATGTATCAGTACGGTTCGATACTCTTACTTATTGGTGAACTGGAAGATGCTATAATGTTACTCAAAGAAGCTTCGCAACTTTGTATCCTTAGCGACCTTGAAAAGTATCACATTTCAGCCGAATACTCCAAATTCATTTTTTCAAGGATTGTTACAGCAATTGCAGAAGCATACTATCATTTAGACGATTTCAAAGCCGCAAAAAACTACATCCTCCTCTGTTTCAGGCAACAAGACATATCAATCATATCATTGGAATATAAATTCTGCTTCAAACTCGTGAAAGATAATTCAAAATCTGTACTAGATTATTTTTCGACGCATATTGAAGGTTTCGAAGAGTATGTAGGTCAATCCTTAGCTATTTTGATGAGAATATTGGTAGCAGAAAACCAATGGAATCTTGCTTTATCGATCGCGGAAAGAAGCATCAATCTTTTACGGAAGAAAAATATTAATGTCCCTTTGTTGTGCGATGTTTACAGCAGTGCACTGGACATTTGTAGCGTACATGGTGATACACACACCTGCGAAAAATTAGAGAAATCTGTGATATCGGTTCTATTGCACATATATTCAGCAGATGAAAGTATGGAAATTTTTTCCATGATCAAGTTGATGAATACTCTATTTGTGATAAAAACAAAGAATGATACGATACAAAATGCAATAAGAATAGGATACAGATTATACCACCTCAATTACATTCTTCGTGCAGAAATATTTCAAGTGGAAACTGTCTCAATTTTGACAGATTTGCTGGTCTCTGTGAAAAGAATAGAAGATGCAGTGCATGCAGCATCAATCACCAAAAAAATGACTAAAAATACATTATACGATGGCGACTTGCTCTATTTCACATTCTGCATCGATCTCATTCTGGATAGTAGTTTTTATAAGGAAAAAATCGAAGTGATCGAAAATTTCACGGAGAAAATTTACTCGGAAAGCAACAATCATATTGAAAATACGTTGGGTCAGAATTACTTGATTATGTGTTTACTAACATACTTCTCAAGGTTGAATAATTGGAACAAAGTCGAAAAATGGAAAAACTCCTTCAAAATTTTCAAAAATGAGAAAAATGATTATATTCATGTCAAGTTCAAACTCCGTTACCTGGAATTTCACTTACTTCAATTCGTAAGAAAAATGAGACATGAGAAGGTAACATCCGAGTACGATTTGGATGGAATTCAAAAGTTAATATCGGAATGTAAAATTTTAGGAAAGAACTGGAAATGTTTTTTTCCTAAATGCTGTGTTTATCAAGGTTATTTCTACAAATTGAATAAAAAATCGAAATACAAACGATTTCTGAAGCTTGCATCGAAAGAAGCTAAACAAAGCGGCAATTTAAAGATTCAGTGCTGGATCGATTTAATTGATAGCTATTGGAAAATGGGAAATTCCAACTCCATTATGTCTGAATTTCCTTTCACGTTATGGAAGAAAGCAAGGAATATTAATTTTGAAGAATGGACACACATCATGTTTCCTCTTCCATTACCTTGAATCTTGTTGACATTATTTTAGATCTTTATTCAATTATATTTCTGTTTATGAGAAAACATCGGATATTATAACTTCAAAATAATTTCAAATATAAAATAGATTAATATACGAATTCAAATATTGGTCTCAAACTCCAACAGATTTTTTTTATTTGTCTTCATCCTCCTGGAACTTCTTGTTGCTGGTAAGTTAGGGACCAATAATACCCTTTCAATTTCTTGAGGGATTCATGATTGCCGAACTGAAATAAAGAAAATGGTCTCTAAACATATCATTCGGTTTTGTCAAACTAATATTTACCTCTACTATTCTACCGCGATGAAGAACCACAATTATATCTGCATTCTGAATTGTTGAAAGCCTGTGAGCTATCACAATAACAGTCCTCCCTTGCTGAGCTTTATCTAAGGCTGCCTGAACTATTTTTTCTGATTCTGTATCAAGGGCACTGAAATATAATGTTTTCTGATAATACATTCGAATACCAATTCCAAAAGCACTGACGTGAAGTCAGTAGGTTTTGTTTCTGTGTACCAAAACGGCCTTCAGTGTTAATTGTCAGTATAACAATTATTAATTTTATTTTCATGAAATTGAAGAGATGGCATCGCCGAAATATATTGAATATATCAAAAAACTCATTTTTTTAATTGATGCCCCATTTTACCTATTTCAAGAACGCCTCAGCGTGTTTAAATCGAACTTTCAAACACGCGCGTTTTTTAAAGTCACTATGGCAACAGCAACGACTCGAGAAACGTGAAGTCTAAATGACAATTTTTCGATTATAGATTTGACAGGAGTACCTTGTTACGCCAAATGAAATATCACCAAATGCAATTGCAAATGCGGTATCAACCGCGATTCTGCTTTACTTTTCAAAAAATCTATATTAGAATTCATTTTCCAGCTCTGCGGTGACAACAATTCATTTTTGATGACAAATTAGGTTCTGTTTTTCTCATTTCCATGACAACGAAAGGTATACTGATCAATAATTCAACCATTTTACATTCTTATTTCCATTTTATGTAGTAATAATACCAGTACTTATGACTTCAAAGCGCTCCAATAAAAAAAATAGCGTAAAGTATTCGTGGATAACTGGTCTTTAAAACACTTGCTCTATTTCGAGCACTCCGGCTTCGCCATCGTGCTCGACAAATCGCGCGTGTTTTAAAGACCTCTGTATCCACTTATACTTTAATATACTATTTTTTTCTGTGTGCTTGATGTGCCAAATACAGTCATTTCATTTTCATAAACTACAAGAGATGGAATCACTGAATTATATTGAATATATGTACGAGAAAAACTCATTTCATTTAATTGATTCACTCATAGAAATAATGATTTGATAACAGGGCCCGATCTAGCCATTCTGCCACCCTGGACAAAATAATGTTTCGATTCACTGCTGCGATGGTTTCAGGCTTATTGGCATAAACCTGTGACTTTAGATAACCCCACAGCCAGAAGTCTAAAAGCGTTAAATCGTAGGAGAGAATTCTGGTCACCAAATCGAGAAATGACAAGACCAGAATTGGCCTCCACGCTGGAGCGATTTAACGCTTTTAGACCGAAGAAACACCTAGAAAAACGGTGTTTTTCTAGTTTTTTGCTTGTAAAATCTGAAGCAATGCAGCGCTGATACTTCAAAACACGAATTGTACAGAATGAAAAGACGAAGAAAATGAGTGCTAGTGCAACTCAATCGAGTCATCATTACCGGAGGAAATCCGGAAAAACCGTAAAAATCAGCGTTTTTTCGAAACTTCAATTATAAAGTTGTAGCTCTGACATTCCGAATGAAAGTAGTAGTTAATAGGTACTTAAGAAAAAAACGCATTTTGAAATAAGAAGTATAATACTACAAAACGGCAATCTTGATTTTTCGTTGAAATGTTGGAAAACAGGTGAAGAATACGTGGAAACGTAGAGATCGAAACAATAGGGACCTTTACACTAACGTTCCAGTCGCGCGCGACGGCGTAGTGTGAACGCAATTTTTCACACGCTCCAGTCGCGCGCGACTGGAATGGCTCGACCAAATTCGCGCGCGACGGCGTAGTGTGAAGGCAATTTTTTACACGCTCCAGTCGCGCGCGAAAATCACTCGCGATTTTCGCGCGCGACTATCGCGCGCGACTGGAGCGTAAGTGTAAAGGTCCCTATTGAGCAAACAGAATGAGAGGTTCTCAATCAGGATCTGCCCCAGCTCCGGAAGAATCGATATAATCGATCGAACAAAATATAGAATCCAATGAAATGATCAACTTTGAAACTTTTGTCATTTAGATATGATGCCACAGTTGATTGTGCGCCACCAACGCCACCCCTTTGAATTTTGAATCCGTTAATTTCAGGTCAAGAAGCTTTATCTAAACATTTCTTGCCGAATATTCAGCATTACAATATTGAATTCCAAATGACATCATTTGGTTCAATCATAATTGAGGGACGAGGTTTCAATCCAACTTTTGAGGATTTTTTTTTCTATATCGAACATCTGACACATTGATCATTACGTATACCTACGAATATGAAAATTCCTTTGAGACTCATAAACAAGGGTAAGGGTTAGGTTAAGTTAGGGTTAATAATAATAATCCAACGTATACCAGTTGTGGCTAGACCACTGCACCCCTCAAGCATGCATCCCAATTAGGTAAATCAGTTGATTCTGCTCTTCATTCAGTTGTCAACTGCATTGAGGACGGACTACATAATAAAGAGTGCACACTAGCTGCATTTCTAGATATAGAGGGTGCATTCAACAACACTGCGTTTGGAGTAATGCAATCAGCGTTGACCAAGCACGGCGTGGCACCTACTCTCTGCCGGTGGGCGGGGTCGCTGCTTAGTGCTCGTAGCATCATTGCTCGGCTGGGTGGTTCGACCATTTGGGCACGCCGGGAAGGGGATGTCCGCAGGGCGGTGTTCTATCGCCGCTATTGTGGAATCTTGTCCTGAATGTGCTCCTGGTTGATTTAATGAAGGCTTGATTCGTTGTGGTCGCCTATGCGAATGACCTTGTTCTGCTGATCAGAGGTAAGGTAATCGGTGTCATTGTGGATCTGATGCAGCAAGCTCTGCGTTTGATTGAGCGTCGGTGCCTGGAAAACTAGCTTTCGGTAAATCCTGGTAAAACAGAGATGATTCTGTTTACCAGGAGGAGAGTGCCGGGCAACATGAGACTTCCTAGTATGTGTGGAGTTGGGCTCACTCTATCAGAAAAAGTTCGATATCTCGGGGTGAAAGTGGACCGCAAACTCTTGTGGAACAAACACGTCGAGTCAAAAACGAAATCAGGGAACACTGGAATCCCTTTCTGATGTAAGTTAGAGTTGTCTCTTCGTTAGTAGGAGAATGAAGGAAAGCTCTGCGTGAGCTTGGCTCCGGCAAACTTTCTGGAAGTTGTTTGATGTCCGGCTCATGTGGAGGTACCTGGTAATGAGGAGGCACTGGCACAGCAGGAGGGACGATCAAAGTTTGTTGGTCCGGAACATGCACTGCCAGTCTGTCGCACATCTGTCAGAAACTTCTTCAGAAGTTGGCTGGACAAGAAGTTTTCCTCAGAGTTGATCACGGGAGTTGATCTCAGGCAGTCGAGGCTACTCATCGAGTGACCGTCCTCTGGACCTTAGATCAGAAGACTCCAGGCACTAGAGAGAAGGCAGCCTAGTCTGGTGACCGACATTTTGACTGGCCTTTGATTGCTGAATAAACATTTGAAGAGAATGGGACTGACTAGTTGCTCTTTGTGCCGGTGGTGCAGGAGCACGGATGAAACAGCTGAACACATTCTGTTCAGTTGTAGTGACCTCACTAATCTGAGGACAAAACACCTAGGAAACCCACTATTCCTAGGGTGAAGGGGACTTCTCCTGTCCGACTTGTCTGCGGGACTGAGTCTCTCGAGAAGTGTGCGAAACAATGGGCCACGTGGCCTCAGTTCAGCCCGGAGCGGGCGCCGCACAGAGAAGAAGAAGCATTCAGTTCCTTTCACCAAAATTGCAATAAGTATTCGATCTGACTTAATAATATATTTTCTTAGGGGCATAGTCAAGTAGTGTGAAGGCATCGGAGGACCAAATATCAAAGGAAGGAAGCAGCAATCCAGAAAAGAGGGAAATAGCTGAAGTAATAAATTTGCCTGAGGAAGGTGGGCACCTATCAGATGCAATATTGGATGAATCAGATAGCAGCAATTATTAGACACTGTAGGGATTTTAAACTCTAATTTTTTAGTTCATACTGTTCAAGATCCTTCCGTTTCTAAATTAAAGATACATCAAACTCTTAAGACTGTTTCATTTCGATTAAAATCACCAAGTAGATTTGGTGAATTTTTATGTTGAATGTCCTTATTTTTTATATTCTTCACATTTTTAGAGATTGTGAAAAAAATATATGTATATGTCTCGACGAGAATTTGCGGTTTCACTTTCCAACTTTAATCTCATAGACTTTTCCATTAACCACTTGTTTGAAAACATACAGAACCACAATTGCAAACCATAGGACCTTATAAGTAACTGCTATGAAATCTCATACATTCTCATTTATTTTCTAACTGCATGTCCTCATAGAAACATACAGCATTCATCCCAGGAATCGCTGATAGAAACGGATAGGAATCACGTTGAGGAATGCCATTAGAAACTGAAGCAATACGTATCTGTAATCTCCATTAGAAACTGATGAATATCGTTTCGGTTCTATACGGATTTGCGGTTTCACTATCCAATTTGGATCTCATAAGTTCTCTTAAACAATTTTTTATCAGTTTCTATCAGACATTTTTGGCAGGGCTATTAGATCTTCACCTACGCATTGGTTATCTGTCCTTTCAAATATTATTCTTCCCCATATTCGCAGACAGAATACAACTTAGAATTTTTGGAATAAATTTCATTATTTCATATATTAACTTGAGAAGGCGAGATGATGAAAGGCGTAAGAACCTTTGATCCGTATCAGACGCAACGTGTCCACTCAACTTTACCTTCTACCTCGTAAGCAAAATTTAATCGTTTTGTCACCCTGGCCATCGAGATCTCCTGATCATTCACCAATTGAGCACGCATTATGAGTAAAAGATGAAATTTACCCCTTTCCTGGAAGACTTCAGTGGTCACATTAGGAGTATGCCCAGTAAAGTGAATGAGTGCATAGATCGAAGACAAACACCATCAATCATTTTCGTCAGGTTCTTAATATTTTATCTGATTCTTTTCAAATTAAGAGCATTTAGTTATAAACATGTACCAGAAATTATTCAGATAAAAACTTATTATTACTGGTATGGCCACCACTCGTTGGTAAATTCAAAAAGCTATTTCTACACAAGGTTCAGAAGAACTAAGTAAAATTTCAGACCAGTAGGTACTGAACACCAGATATAAAAAAATCATTTCGTAATTACCTAGTTGCTTCATCCAATAATAACACTGTTGGATTTTTCAACAGTGCTCTTGCTATAGCAATCCTTTGTTTTTGACCACCTGACAATGTAGCACCCCTTTCTCCAACTAACGTTTCATAACCTTGAGGAAAATTGGTGATAAAATTATGAGCATTAGCAGAATGAGCAGCTTCCATCACCTGAAAAAATGGCGATTGAAAGAAATACATATATGTAGTTCCAAAATATTCACCTCTTCATCAGTAGCTCCAGGTTGACCATATCGAATATTCTCAATAATCGAAGTTCGAAACAAAATCGGTTCCTGGCTAATCAAACCTAAAACTCGTTTTCTCAACCAAGAAGGATCTAATGAGCGCAATTCTTCTCCATCTAAGGTTATACTACCTTTATTCAAATCATAAAATCTGTAATTACAATGGAAGCTAATTATTTCACAACCATCATTATAACTGACGCATAATATATGTACGAAGGTTTAACCAATCAATTCTAGGTATGTGTGCTGTGAAACATTTTTTTTTGCATCAGGAAATCAGTCGCTACAAATTGGATTTAGAAAATCATGAAAAGCACTTCAGGAGCTTTTGAGCGCTCGTTCATCCACCTTGTAGGTAGATTCGCTTTCTCCAGTTTTAGAAATAAATTCAAAAAATTTTGACAGCTGTCAAAAAATTTTCACTACGGCGAAAAATCCAGACGTCACGTCAGTGCTTTAGGTGATTTTTTTTCCTTACTTCGCTAGAATTTTCTACGGTATCTATAGTCTTGGTAATGAGATCTGGACTAAATTTGCCACGTTGCTTAAATACATTAATCTTCATCTATGTGCAAAGTTTTATTCCAATCCAATGAGTAGTTTCGAAAATTATCAGGAAAAAAATATTTTGAACGGCGATAATTTTGATCATTGATGAACGTGACCGCGAAATTCGTGATCCGAACCTACCCTAGGAATTTCAAGTGCCTAGACCTTTCCGTCCGAAAGTTATAATTTTCTATGGTTTCTATGGTTCTAGTCAGGCGATATGGGAAAAATGTAGCTTGAATATATCATTCTCCAGTAAAATATGAAATTTCGTCACGATCAAATCCGTAGTTTTGAAATTATCAAGAAAACAAAACTTCAAACGACCATATTTACGGAACCCCTAATCTAATTCTGCTGATTTATGAACGTGACCGCGACATCCGAGATCCACACCTATCCTAAAAATTTCAAGTCCCTAGGCCTTTTCATTACAAAGTTATAATTTTCTATGGTTCTGGACGTTCTGGTCATGCGACCTGGACAAAATTTGGCATGTATCTTGAAGACGTCATTCTCCATCTGAGTGCGAAATTTAACTTCGATCGAATCTGAAGTTTCGAAGTTATCAGAAGAACAACATTTCGAACGGCCATAATTACGGAACCCCTGGTCGAATTATACCCAATAACGAACTCAACCGCGGCATCGGAGATTCGAACGAGAATTTCAAGTTTCTAGGACGTTCCGTTCGAGTGTTATCGTGTATACGGCCGGACGGACGGACAGACTCAAATTTTTGACGGATTCGTCATCAGTGAGTCGAACTTTGTCGATTGAGAACATTTTCGGCTCCAAATTCGAAAAATACAGACATCGTGACGAAATGATAAATATAGCCCTCGTGTAAGTAGTACGAGCGCTCAAAAGTTCCAGAAGAGCACCGACGTAAAGTCAGGAGCTTTTGCGTTCATGTTTCTGTGTACCAAACCGGACTTCAGTTTTTGAGCGCTCGTACTACTTACACGAGGGCTATATCATTTCGTCACGATGTCTGTATTTTTCGAATTTTGAGCCGAAAATGGTCTCAATCGACTATGTTCGACTCACTGATGACGAATCCGTCGGAAAATTCGAGTCTGTCCGTCCGGCCGTCCGTCCGTCCGTCCGTCAGCACGATAACTCTCGAACGGATCAACCTAGAGACTTGAAATTTTCAGTGTAGGTTTAGATCCCAAATGCCTCGGTTAAGTTCGTTAATGGGCCAAATTCCACCAGGGGTTCCGTAAATATGGCCGTTCAAAGTTTTGTTTCCCTGATTACTTGAAAACTACAGATTTGATCGAGATGAAATTTTGCACTCGAATGGAAAATGAGGTGTTCAAGCTACATGTGGATTTTTGTCCAGATCGCATGACCAGAACCATAGAAACCATAGAAAATTGTAACTTGTGAACGGAAACGCCTAGGGACTTGAAATTTTCAGGATAGGTGTGGATCTTGAATGTCGTGATCACGTTCATCTATGAGCAACATTATACAAGGGGTTCCTTAAATACGGTCGTTTGAAATTTTGTTTTCTCGATAAATTCGAAACTACGGATTCGATCGAGATGAAATTTTGTATTTTAATCGAGAATGATATATTGAAGCAATATTTTGTCCAGATCGCATGACCAGAACCATAGAAACCATAGAAAATTCTAACTTTTGAACGGAAAGGCCTAGGAACTTGAAATTTTCAGGGTGGGTTTGGATCGCAAATTTCACGGTCACGTTCATCAATGAGCAAAATTAGACTAGGGGTTCCGTAAATATGGCCGTTCAAAATATTTTTTTCCTGATAGTTTCGAAACTACTGATCGGATTGGAATGATATTATGCACCTAGCTCAGGAATAATGTATTCAAACTACGTGCAAAATTTTGTCCATATCGCATCACCAAGACCATAGATACCGTGGAAAATTCTAGCAAATTATCGGAAAAAAATTGATCAGCTGAAGCACCGACATGAAGTCTGGAGTTTTGCCTAAGTTTCAGAATTTTTTTGACAGCAGTCAAAAATTCCTTCAATTGATTTCTGAAACTGGAAAATGCAAATCTACCTACAAGGTGCATGTACGAGCGCTCAAAAGCTCCTGCCTTCACGGCAGTGCTTTTCGTAATTTTTATTATTCATAATATGACAAATATTGCTGTTTTATTTCAATAAATTTCGAAAGAAAGATGGAATTGTCGTTCCGCATGAAACATCTGAATTTCTAAATAACTCATTTTACCGATGCCCTATATGCGGACACAAATTTTGGCAGGATATGGTGAATTGTTTCTGAGATAAAGCAGTTTTGAAAAATATTTTTCTTTCATCTTCAAGTAATTGCATCCTTGCGAAATTTTACAACTGACTACAAAGATCGGTATTTTTCAATTTATTAGGAAACAAATTCAGATGGCTATATCTACGGAACACTTCGGTGAATTCCGCCAAGAACGAACTCTAACGGCGCATTCAGACATCCGAAAAGTCCAAAACTCTAGGCCTCTTCTTTCGATTGTTATATATGTTACGGGTAAAGTTAGATTGACGAGTAAACCTAGGTTACCCGGGTAAACTGCGCAATACCTAGGAAACGTGGGTAAAGTCCGAAATATAACTGAAATTGGACATGTTTCGCGCTTTACCCGGGTAAACCGCGCTCCACCCATTTTCACTTGGTTAAAGTTGGGTGTAACAAAAAGAACAAGGTCAGAAATGTTTGAAAAGTTCATTTCTGAAAAGTCAATCTACCAATATTGGTAGATTGACTTTTCACCTATATAGGTGAAAACATAAAAACTGTGTTCTATCAAAGTTAAGAATACTATAATTCATTCGTTCGAGCAATTTAGATTTTTGAAAAATTGCACTAGCTCTACGCTTACATTTGTTGGTGATGCATTTTGCTTTACAGTTCCAACGTTTATAACCTGGACCTCCTAAAAGTGATACATTTGCAAGCTGTCGTAAACTTTTTTTTTCCGATGAAACACTTTCCAGATCTATAAATTTCTCACTACACGCAGAAAATTCTTTCAACATTTCCTCGATAGTTCCTGTCTTGTTTCTTAGTTTATAAAAAAAAGGTCTTCAGTTTTCTCGATAAGTCATGAGAATGTTTCTGAAATCGCCCGTCCCTCGATCAACATCTGGAACTTTCACTTTGACTGTATCTCCAACCGAACATGAGAGAACTTTGATTCAGATAAGGTTTTCATTTTCTTTGCTTGATTTTCAAATTCTGTTTTTGCTTCTAATCTGTTTAAATAGTAATTTACGTAACAAGTCCAGAAAATACTGTTTTTTTTTACCTAACTGATTTTTACATGGCTCATCACAATCTGCACATTTGGTCTGATTTTCTGATGTTTCTATATTATTGGCGTTTTCTCCATTTTCATTGTCGATATTTTCTTCTTCATTGTCACCTTCAGTAATATCTTTGTCAGTAACTGACTGCACGTTGTGAAAGATGGCGTAATAATAATTTCTACACCCAACTTTAACAGAGTGAAAATGGGTGGAACGCGGTTTACCCGGGTAGAGTCCGAAATAGGTATAATGTCGGTTATATTCCGTACTTTACCCATGTTCCTCGAGTATTCCGCAGTTTACCCGAGTTAACCTAGGTTTATTCGTCAATCTAACTCTCCCCGTAACATATATATTTTTTATTGTACATATATATATATATTTAACAAATGAAATATTATCGGGTAAGTGGTCACATAAGTCAAATCAAACAGAACAAATGACCTGTGATTATCTTTAATTCTCAATATTTCGTCGAACGTTGTCGACTTCTTCAGGAGAAACTGCAAAAAGACAAACCTGAGTACGTGGACTTCAACGAGAAAAAAAACCTTATTACTTACAAGATGTACAAATCATTCAATCAAATCCGTAATAAAATAAGTGAACAACAACTCTATCGAGCATCAACGATTATTGGCTCATTTAACATTTAAAAATTACGAAAAGCACTGCCGTGAAGGCAGGAGCTTTTGAGCGCTCGTACATGCACCTTGTAGGTAGATTCGCATTCTCCAGTTTTGGAAACCAATTGAGGAAGTTTTTGACAGCTGTCAAACAAATTCTCAAACTAAGGCGATAATCCAGACTTCCAGTCAGTGCTTTAGGTGACCAATTTTTTTTTTCGATAATTCGCTAAAATTTTCTACGGTATCTATGGTCTTGGTAATGCGATCTGATTTGAATACATTATTCTTCAGCTAGGTGCAAAATTTCATTCCAATCAAATCGTTAGTTTCGAAATTATCAGGAAAAGAATATTTTGAACGGCCATATTTACGGAACCCCTAGTCTAATTTTGCTCATTGATGAACGTGACCGTGAAATTCGCGATCCAAACCCACCCTGAAAATTTCAAGTTCCTAGGCCTGTCCCTCCAGAAGTTATAATTTTCTATGGTTTCTATGGTTCTGGTCATGCGATCTGAACAAAATGTTGCTTTAATATATCCATTCTCGTTTAAAATACAATATTTTATTTCGATCGAATCCGTAGTTTCGAAATTATCGAGAAAACAAAATTTCAAACGACCGTATTTACAGAAACCCTAGTATAATTCTGCTCATTGATAAACGTGAACGCCACATTTCAGATCTACACCTACCCTGAAAATTTCAAGTCCCTAGGCCTTTCCGTTCGAAAGTTATGATTTTCTATGGTTTCTATGGTTCTGGTCATGCGGTCTAGAGAAATGTAGCTTGAATATATCATTCTCCATTAGTATACAGAATTTCGTCACGATCGAATCTGTAGTTTGGAATTTATCGAGAAAACTAAATTTCAAACGACCATATTTACGGAACCCCTAGTATAATTTTGCTCATAGATGAAAGTGATCACGACAATCGAGATCCACACCTATCCTGAAAATTTCAAGTCACTAGGCGTCTCCGTTCAAAAGTTACAATTTTCTATGGTTTCTATGGTTCTGTTGATGCGAGCTGAACAAAATTTCGCATGTAGCTTGAACGCCTCATTTTCCATTAGAGTGCAAAATTTCATCTCGATCGAATCTGTAGTTTCAAAGTAATACGGAAAACAAAATTTCGAGCGGCCATATTTACGAAACCCCTGGACGAATTTTGCCCAATAACGAACTAAACCGCGGCATTCGAGATTCGAACCTACACTGAAAATTTCAAGTTTCTAGGACATTCCGTTCGAGAGTATACGTGTACACGGACGGACGGACAGACTCGAATTTTTCGACGGATTCGTCATCAGTGAGTCTAACATAGTCGTTTGAGACCATTTTCGACTCAAAATTCGAAAAATACACACATCGTGACGAAATGATATAGCCCTCGTGTGAGTAGTACGAGCGCTCAAAAAACTTTTCAGAATGAACAAGAACAAAAACATGACAGTTACGCATGTGGTTTTTTGTTCTTGTTCATTCTGAAAAGTTTTTTAAATGTTAAATGAGCTAATAATCGTTGATGCACGATAGAGTTGTTGTTCGCTTATTTTATTACGGATAGGATTGAATGATTTGTACATCTTGTAAGTAATAAGGTTTTTTTTCTCGTTGAAGTCCCTACATCTCTCTGATTACGTCCCGCCTCGATCATACCAATAGCCCTATTGGCTTCACCCGCACTGAGTCTACGTCTAGGCATTATTGCAAAACAAACATTCAGATTCTTAATCAAAGTTGATTGTAAGAACGTAAAACAATAACTGATCCAAAATTCTTAGAAACACAAACGACAAGAACAAGGACCAAAAAAACTATTCTAATATAATTGAGTAAACATTTGATTACTCATAAATGAACATCATAATAATAATAATAATAACGACAGGGTGGATATTAAATGAGATGATCTAGAACATAATGTTGAAAGACTATGAAATAGTTCTGAGTTCAAATACCTTTCCAGCAGAGCAACAACTGTAGATTTACCATTTCCAGAAGCACCGACAATAGCCACAGTTTTACCAGCAGGAATTGATAAATTGAAGTCTTTCAGAACAACCTACATTGAAAAAAATTCGAATTGAAGTCATCTAAAAAAAATTGATAAGACTCACCTGTTCTGGTCTAGAGGGATAAGAAAATTCAACATTTCTGAATTCAATATTTCCCTGCAGTTCAACATCTGGAATAATATGACCTCCAATCAATGGTACACTAGGCTTCATATCCACATACTGCAATAAATAATGAACATCAAATAAACTTCACCACTATGTGATAACATTATGTAATTATTTGTTTTGGAGAACTGATATTCATATGAAAATCCGACTTATGCCATTCGTCAAAATTACTCACCTCAAAAACTCTCGTTCCCGATGCCATACCTCTTATGACAGCACCAAATAATAATGATATTTGTGCTAAAGACCTTTGGATAGTTTGTGAAGCCATTAAAAATGCCATCAGCTCACCAGGAGATAACTGATTTGAAGTTAGCAAATATCCACCCATATATATTGTTCCTAGCACCATTCTAAAATTTCGAGAAAATCAAGTATGTATAAGAATCTCAGTACATTCCAAGGAAGAAATTTGCCTCGCAAGTAGATAGATAGATAGATAGATAAACGTCTTTATTTCAAATTATATTCCCACACAGGAAACCACAAAATGAAACAGTGTCATACATTATTATAAGAGAAAGAGAAAAAAAAAACACAATCAGTTTGCACCTAAATGTAAAGTAAATCCCCACGTGCATGAATAGCGCGTTCTATTTGCACGCATGTCATAAAAATGTGTTCCAGCTGTGAATTCTATCTTGATTCCACAAATCATCACGACTTGTTGACGGGGTGTAATCAACGCGATTTTCAGATGAAAACTGTGTAGGGTAATAGGTACAGTTGTTGAAACTCTATCAGTGATTGACACCCTCATTTCCATATTTGAAATATAAGAATTGGATGGTTGCGTTAAAAACATGGAGCTTTGAAAAAAAAATTTCAATTTTTTAAGTTTGGACTGTTAGTGTTGATTTGAGTTAAGTTTGCATTCCTAATTCACCATATAATTATCAATGTGCAGCGTGCTGACGATCATTGCAATCAGAAAAATACTGCCATTTTCTTAAGGTACCTAACTCAAGTTCATAAAATTTTTTTCCGTCGACCATAGAATAAAAGCTCATTTTAACGCACTCGAAATCATCCATTAATGACCCCTATTAATGCATGATTTCTTGTATTAATGCATGATTATCATGGCAACCGATTATAAAATATGTATTCAGTCGGGGCATAGATGCATCTATGTCGGAGCACGATCGAGCTGTCAAATTTATTTATTCGCTTTCGATCAGAATCTGATTTTATCCGTTACGCTACTACATAATGAATAACGAAGAAAATATCCCTTTGACACCGCCAGAAGTGACAAAAAATGCTGAAGCAGCAACTTTGAGTCTGCTTCCTGAAAAAAGCCGCCATTTATATGAGTAAACCTATGCTGAATTCAGATCTTGGTGCAAGGACAAGAAGGTTCGGAACTTTACGGAAACGGTTTTGTTGGCATACTTTACGGGTATTGCAGAAAAGGGGCATCTAGCAAGTTTATGGCCAAAATATTCGATGCTGAAATCAACACTAAATGTGAAAGAGAATACTGATATAAGCAGATACCACAAACTGGTGATGTTGATGGTGACGGTGATGGTGACGGAAAAGAGAGGGATATATCCCAAAAAAATCAAAAGTTCTCGAAAAAGAACATGTGAGAGAGTTCATAGCGAATGCTCCTGATAGGGTTTTATTGATGTCGAAGGTAAAAATAAAACTCAATTGGATCGTTATTCCAACTCATTCTCGTTATCTCGTTATAGTGAAATAACTATCATTGTTTGATTTGTAGGTCGCTTTGATATTCGGAGTAGCGGGTGCATTGAGAAAAGATGAATTGTTAAGGTTGCAGAGGAAGGATGTACAAGATATGGGATCGAAATTTTTGGTGACAGTGAATTCATCGAAAACACCTTCGAACAGGATATTCACTGTGGTGGATAATGATGAGCATAAACTTTTAAACATAATAAAGAGATATATATCCTTGAGGCCAGCTCACACTCCACACGAAAGATTTTTCGTTTTTTATAAGAACTATAAATGCTCAACACAACCAGTTGGAATTAATACATTTTCTAAATTACCGTCAATGATTGCAAACTTTCTTAAATTAGAGCAACCACATTTGTATACAGGTCAGTTTTCGACGTTCTTCTGCGTCTATTCTTTCTAACAGTGGTGCAGATTTTTCAACCATCAAAAGACTTGGTGGTTGGAAATCAACTTATGTTGCAGAAGGGTATATTGAAAACTCCACTCAGAATAAAATAGAAACTGCAGAAAAAATTTTATGTCATAATAGTTCCAAAGATATATAATAATGCCTCAACCTACTTCATCCCCACGTTCCTTATCGGACATTATAGGAAATGAAATAAATGTAAACTATTCAGCATGTCCTACATGTCCAATATTCCCTCTATGCATTTTTCGAATTGTTCTATAGGAAGCATAAATATTAATATATCGAAATGAACATAGAAATTTGTATTACGTCAAATTTGTATATAATGCAAAATAAAAATTGGTTTCGGTCCAGAATTTATATTCAATTCCTGATGAGGTCGACGGAAAAACTTGTAATCAACTCGTTTATTAATTCAGCGATTAATGGTCTCAAACATTAACGCGCTCGCTCCGCTCACGCGTTAAAATATTTCGACCATTAATCGCTGTCATTAATAAACTAGTTGATTAAATAACTATCTAATAGTTCTAATTTTTGTCTGAAGCATAATTTTTGTTTGAATCATTGAAACTTTTCAATTAATACTTTTTGAGCGCTCGTACTACATACACGAGGGCTATATCATTTCGTCACGATGTCTGTATTTTTCGAATTTTGAGCCGAAAATGGTCTCAATCGACTATGTTCGACTCACTGATGACGAATCCGTCGGAAAATTCGAGTCTGTCCGTCCGTCCGTATAAACGATAACTCTCGAACGGTATGTCCTAGAAACTTAAAATTTTCAGGGTAGGTTCAAAACTCGAATGCCGCGGTTAAGTTCGTTATCGGGCCATATTCGCCCAGGGGTTCCGTAAATATGGCCGCTCGAATTTTTGTTTTCCTGATTATTTCGAAACTACAGATTCGGTCGAGGTGAAATTTTGTACCCAGATGGAGAATAACGTATTCAAGCTACATGCAAAATTTTGTCCAGCTCGCATTACCAGAACCATAGAAAATTATAACTTTTGAACGGAAAGGCCTAGATACTTGAAATTTTCAGGATAGGTGTAGATCTCGAATGTTGCGGTCACGTTCATCAATGAGCAAAATAAGACTATGGGTTCCGTAAATATGATCGTTTAAAATTAAGTTTTCTTGATAAATTCTAAACTAAGTATTTGATCGTGACGAAAATTTGTATTTGAATTGAGAATGATATATTCGAGCTACATTTTGCCAAGATCGCATGATCAGAACCATAGAAAACATAGAAAATCATAACTTCCGAACGGAAAGGCCTAGGGACTTGAAATTTTCAGGATCGGTTCGGATCGCGAATTGTGCGGTCACGTTCATCAATGAGCAAAATTAGACTTGGGGTTCCGTAAATATAGCCGCCCAATAAATTTTTTTCCTGATAATTTCGAAACTACTTATTGGATTGGAATGAAATATCGCACATAGATGAAGAATAATGTATTCAAACTACGTGGAAAATTTTGTCCAGATCGCATTACCAAGACAATAGATACCGCAGAAAATTCTAGCGAATTATTGAAAAAAAAATTGGTCACCTAAGCACTGGCGTGAATTCTGGATTTTCGCCCCAGTTCGAATTTTTTTTGACAGCTGTCAAAATCTTTCCAATTCGTTTTCAAAACTGAATAAATCTACCTACAAGGTGCATGTACGAGCGCTCAAAAGCTCCTGCCTTCACGGCAGTGCTTTTCGTAATTTTTTCATAACTTAAAATCTATTTGGTTGAAGGTTTCGCGGTTTTTTGTGGGTGTCAATAACTGTCTTTGAAAATATGTGGATGAATAGTGATTGACATACTATGTCAATAACTGTTTTAGTCAAATTTTGCAAAATTAGTCCGTATTGCCTACTCTTCAGGCCTCAATTTCTCAACGAATACTGAAAAATGATTAAACTTTATCTAATTTTGTTCTAGCTTGTTGCTTACACAGGTGTCAATCTCTGTGAATTTCCACGTGTCAATAATTATATTGCAAGTCGAACTAGTAACTACCTCTTGTCCCTACCCCCTGAATCGATTTTCCACGTTTCACTCTCAACAACATGGCAAAAGCAAAAGAAGGAAGCAATGATGAGGAAAATTACACGGAGGATGCTATTAATTCTGCCTAATCAGCAGTAAAATCAGAAAGAATGTCGAGAAAACTTGCTTCCCAAACCTATGGCGTTCCTCGTTAATTTTTCGGTTGAGTGGAAAACTTGTTGGAAAAAAAATGAGAAGCACTGACGTGTAGTCAGGAGCTTTTGAGCGCTCGTTCATCAACCTAAAAAAAAATATTTTGAACGGCCATTTTTACAGAACCCCCAATTTTGCTCATTGATAAACGTGACCGCGACATTCGAGATCCTCACTTTTCCTGGAAATATCTAGTCCCTAGGCCTCTCCGTTCGAAAGTTATTATTTTCTATGGTTATGGTCATGCGATTTGGACAAATTTGTAGCTTGAACACGTCATTCTCCATCTGGATGCGAAATTTCATCTCGATCGAATCAGTAGTTTCGAAGTAATCAGGAGATCAAAATTTCAAACGGCGATATTTACAGAACCCCTAATGGAATTCTGCCCATTAACCAACTCAACTACGGCAGTCAGAAACTGAACCCACACTGAAAATTTCAAGTCTCTAGGTCGTTCCGTTCGAAAGTTATCGTGCTTACGGCAAGATTCAAATATACAGACATCGTGACGAAATGATATAGCCCTGGTGTAAGTACAATATATATAATATATATAATAAGGACTTTGAAGAATAGCTCAAATGATATGATTAAATGGACAAGAGTCATACCCCAATAAAAAAATTAAAAAAAAAAAATTATTTCAAGCATAAAGGTTGATGATGAAATTCATGAATAATCTTTTATACAGTAATGAAAGAGTCTAATATGGACATGGATTGTACATCTGAAGCCACAATCTGTGATGACGATGAAAACCAAGTTGCTACAAACGGCTACTAGAGAACCAACTGCCAGGGCTTGTGTCCTATTTGCAAAAAGAATTTGGATTTAAATGGTATTAAATAATCAAATGCATTTCCTGTGCATGCAAATTCCATATTTAATATTTATTGAAATATGGCTTCATAGATAAGGTTTCCATTTCGAATATTTTTCAATGCAAAACTTGAAAATTAATCTTATAGTGAACGATCCTTTATTATATGTTACTAGATGACCCGGCAAACGTTGTTTTGCCATATCTCTCCCTTTTTTCGCAATTTCAAAATTGCTCGAGGCCTTCGGCCTCTCTTACCTTAGGAAAGCCCGTTTCTCCCTCTCGAAAACGCGGGGGGCGCTTCGCGCCCCCGGTCTCTCCCATTTTTCGCAATATCAAAATTGCTCGAGGCCTTCGGCCTCTCGTTGTTCTGGCTATTAAAAAATAAGGGTTGATCGTAGAAGGGTGAAAATTGGGGATAGTATGTATTTTTGTATGTTGTATCATAAAAAAATAGAAATTAGAAATTTTGTGTAAGAAATAAAAAAAAAAAATTTAGGGGTGGACTACCCCTAACATTTAGGGGGATGAAAAATAGATGTTGGCCGATTCTGATAGATACCGGATAAGCACAAAAAATTTCACCAAAATCGGTTAAGCCGTTTCGGAGGAGTATGGCAACGAACACTGTGGACACGAGAATTTTATATATTAGAGATACCTATTCACATCCTTGTTCAGCTGAGTGAAAATATGAGAGACAACAGTATGTCAATAAGTGTATCAGGTAGTGTCAACAATAGATTTTACAGTGTCAATCACTGAAAATGGACTCATGATGTTAATTTTGTGTTTTAAGCTTTTTCCGAACAGGTTTTTCCACTTTCGGTTGTTAATTTTAATCGAGTATAAACCAATACAATTGATGTGTTCTTAATATTTTGTAGTTCATTATTTCCTTTTTATCGAGTGTGGGTTTTTCAGTCCTTTAGTTGTAGAATTTATTAAGAATACACATGTTTTTTTCTTCCCACGTACAGTATCCATACTTTGTGGGTTTCATTGTTTATTTAGCATTTCATGTGTTAGAAAGTATCTATAATTTTGTACTCTCGATGTACCGTTTAGTTATGCTGAATAAACATTATTATTACAATACATAACCTCGAAAAAGAAATATTTTCATTTCATACCCCAATAAAAAATTATTCATATTCCATTGGGACAGTTCGCTTAAGGTTTTAATAACTGTAGTGTTTACCCTACCTATTATGAATTAAATATTATGACCGATATCAAGACGATGAATTTTAAAGATTCTAACCTGGATTAAGCCTTGGTGGTGCTTCGATTAATAGACTATATGTGATGATTGCGTGAGGTAGTTTAGAAGCGAGTGAGAAGATGGATTCATGGTCCAGAAAATGATGGTAAATTTCTAGTTGTACTCACAAAATCACACTTTTAAGATCTGTTATAGTCTTAGAAACCAAGTGTATCTATTGTCACAATAGTAGATGATATTGTTCGTAATCCTTAGATGAATACGTAGATGATAATTAGGTAGATCAAAAATAAGTACTTTCATTGATAGATAAAAGACTGAATAATGAATCGAAAACTGACCTGTCGTGTTCGCAGTTCGAACATATGTGCGTACTCAAAACAAATTTCTCAAGCATGTCCAAGGGCACGCCGAGAAGCGAACGAACTCAGAACGGTGACTTTTACTAAAAATAAATTACTTTTATGGAATCTCCAAAAGTAAATTAGTTGAAACACCTTTTGGATGAAATTTATCCTGCTTTTATGGAAAATATACACATTATTTAAAGAAATGAAAAAACAATATGATAAAGTGAGAAGAGAATCTTGAAAAATTATAAAAAGCACTGCCGTGAAGTCACGAGCTTTTGAGCGCTGGTTCATGCACCTTGTAGGTAGATTCGCCGATTTTCCAGTTTTAGAAACCAATAAAAAAAAATTTGACAGCCGCCAAAAAAAAGTCGCGACTTAACGGTTTGCTAAGTGATCAATTATGTTTTCGATAATTCGCTAGAATTTTCTACAGAATCTATGGTCTTGGTGATGCGATCTGGACACGTATCGCACGTAGTTTGAGTACATTATTCTTCATCTATGTGCGAAATTTCATTCCAATCCAATCAGTAGTTTCGAAATTATCAGAAAAAGAATGTTTTGAACGGCCATATATACGAAACCCCTAGTCTGATTTTGCTCATTGATGTGTGACCGCGATATTCGAGATCCATATATAGCCTGTAAATTTCAAGTCCCCTAGGCCTTTCCGTTCGAAAGGTATAATTTTCTATGGTTTCTATTGTTCTAGTCATGTAATCTGAACCAAATGAAGCATTAATATATCATTCTCCATTAAAATACAAAATTTCGTCACGATCGAATCTGCAGTTTTGAAATTATCAAGGAAACTAAATTTCGAACAACCATATTTACGGAACCCCTATTCTAATTTTGCTCATTGATGAACGTTACCGCGACATTCAATATCTAAACCTACCCTAAAAATTTCAAATCCCTAGGACTTTGCGTTCGGAAGTTATAAAATTCTCTATGGTTCTGGTCATGCGATCTAGACAAAATTTTGCATGTAGCTCTAACACGTCATTCCCCATCTGAGTGCAAAATTTCACCCCGACCGAATCCTTAGTTTCGAAGTAATCACGAGAACAAAATTTCGAACGGCCATATTTACGGAACCCCTGGTCGAATTTCGCCAAATAACAAACACAACCGCGGCAATTGAGATTCGAACCTACCCTGAAAATTTCAAGTTTCTATGTCGTTCCGTTTGAGTGTTATCGTATATACGGCCGGACAGACAGACTCAAATTTTTGGACGGATGCGTCATCAGTGAGTCGAACATTGTCGATTGATACCATTTTCGGTTCAAAATTCGAAAAATACAGACATTGTGAGGAAATGATACAGCCCTCGTTAAGTAGAACGAGCGCTCCAAAAGGTCTATTTGGGGAATAAAATCAGTAACTCTGGAAACAAATCGAAGACTATCTGGCAGATCATAAATGATTTGACAGGAAAGGCACGAAAAACAGAGAAAGTGATAACGAGAGATCCTCACAAGGTCGCAAGTGCTTTCAACGATTTTTTTCTCAACACGGCACAGAACGTAATACAGGATATTCCTCAGACTCATCTCTGAAATGTTGGAAGATACTCAAGGTCATTTTTCATGTTCAAAATATTATCAGATGAAATTGTTAAAACAATGAAGGAAATAAAAAATAAAAAAGCCTTTGGATATGATGGAATACCACTTAACTTGATTCGAAGATCTCTAAATCTAATTATTGAACCACTACGTCATAATATTATCAACCGGGCTTTTACTGAGGGTATATTTCCTGATGGTCTTGAGAGAGCAGTAATAAATCCCGTATACAAAAAAATTCGAGCGGCCATATTTACGGAACCCCCCAATAACGAACTTAACCGCGGCATTTGAGATTCGAACCTACCCTGAAAATTTCAAGTTCCTAGGACATTCCGTTCGAGAGTTATCGTGTATACGGACAGGCGGCCGGCCGGACGGACAGACTCGAATTTTTTGACGGATTCGTCATCGGTGAGTCGGACATAGTCGTTTGAGACCAATTTCGGCTCAAAATTCGAAAAAGGGAATAAAGAAACAATGGAAAACTATAGACCAATCAGTCATCTACCAGCATTCTCCAAGGGTATTCGAAATATTGTTAGCAGATAGAATTATGGACTTTTTTAATAAATTTCAATTTTTAGTAGATCCCAACACGGTCTCATTAAAAACAAAAACCTGGAGACCGCCATGTTTGCGCTGGTCGGGAATATTGTAGTTGCGTTTGAGAACGGAGAAACAAATCTACGTCTTACCCTGAACCTGTCTAAGGCCTTCGACTGTGTCCGACATGATATTCTCCTGAAAAAATTGGAAAATTATGGAATCCGAGAAAATCAACTGTTGTTACTGAAAAGTTACCTGGAAAACCGCCGACAACAGGTTGTACTTCAGGTAAAAGAAGAGATCAAGTCTCGCGAAGAGGTAACAGCATGGAGTACCCCAGGGTAGTGTTTTAGGACCTATTTTATTCGTGATATATATTAATGACCTACCAGATAACGTCAATTACCAATCATCAAACGATAATGAGGACCTACATACGACTGTCGACAATTTTTATATGTATGTGAATGATACCAACAAAAAAATTAAATCAGAAAACCAATTAATTATTATTATCCCCGATAGCTGAGCTATTTAAAGCTATACAAGGGTCTATATTCCGGAATCATGAAGGGAGGCAAGGGTAGTATTCATCTCCAAAGTGGGTCGGAAAGGTTCCTCAGAGCCTAAATCCTATCAACCCATTTGTCTCACTTCCTTTCTCCTGAAGACCACGGAGAAAATAATAAAGGAGGGGTACTATCACCCCTGCTGTGGAGTCTGGTCATGGATGGTATCCGAGAAAGGCTTACGGCGGGTGGTTTTAGCGCTCAGACATATGCCGTCTGTTAGAGGCAAGCATGAGGACTCAATAAGCAGCCGAATGCAACTCGCCCTCTGCATCATTGAAAAGTGGTGCGAGGAAGAAGGACTAAATGTCAATCTCTCAAAGACAACACTGATTCCGTTCACTGGAAGAAGAAATCTTAATCTCAGGCTCTGAACTTCTCCAGTGAGTGCAAATATCTAGGTGTTATCCTAGATAGGAAACTCAACTGGAAGAAACACATAGACAAGTCTCTTTCCAGAGCCACGGTGGTCATGTGGACCTGCAAAAGACTCTGGGGAAACATGGTGGACAAAAACCGAAGAGGTCACCACATGTAGCCGGTTGCAGAAATTGGTGGCCTGTATTGGTGTTACGGGAGCTATGTACACAACTCCCATAGCAGCGCATGAGGTCATACTTGATCTGCTTCCCCTACATCTATATGTGAGGAAATGTAGCCTGTTGGAAGCAATAAGAATATCCCTCAACGGGAATCTCCTACCTGGTAACTGGGTTGGAAATATGAGGATATTAGACTCAAACCTCTTGACAAAACCAACATTAGTGACTGTCCTAGTGGGTATACGGACCTAAATTGAGGATCTCTTGAGCACTTGGACATGAGCTCTCTATTATACACACCGAGATAATGGCTGTCTACATCCGCGCTCGAGAGTGTCTAAAATGAACCTCAAAGGGGCACATATCTACATAACTACAGACAGCCAGGCCATGCTAAGGTCCCTGGAATCACACAGCCAGTGATATCTGCTGTCATGGGAATGCCATAATACCATAAAGCAACTGGCCAGAGGCAATAAACTCACTCTACTATGGGCATTGTGGTATTGATGGAAATGAAAGAGCTGATGAACTTGCGAAAAGAGCATCAAGGTGTTGTTGCTCTGCTGTTGGACCTGAGCCTTTCAAAGGGCTTGGAAACGACTTATATAAGGCAGCGGTCCAACAATGGTAGTTGGATAACAGAATAACCCTATGGAGGAACACTCCTGGATTTGCTTAGGCAAAGAAATTTGTGGTGCCTGCACCGTCCTACACCAGGAAGCTCCTGAAGTTGCCACGAGCTGAGCTCCGGGTAATGGAAGGACTGCTGACGGGTCACCGTCACCTTTCGTACCGCATAGGAAAGTTGGCAGATGAGACCTGCAGGCTCTGTGTATCAGAAGCAGAAACCGCTGAACACATGGTATGCAAATGTACAGAGATTGCTGGCTTAAGAACCATTCATATGGGGAAGCCAGTTCTGAATACTCGCGAGGTAACAGCTGGGGCTTCTAAGGACGTTGTCGCTTTTGTTAAGACCACTGACGACCTCCTAGGGTTTGTATGAATGAGTAGGGTAGAGAACAAAGATCCATGTGGTCATAGTTCCCGGAAGGCTTATCGAGCCATAACGACCCCAGTTCAAATAATGATAATCATGTAACTCAATCAGAAGAAAACCTTGCTGCAATCAGGAGTGTTAATAGTTCGTGAGGTATGGGATTTTTAATATTGGGTGTTTGGTATTGATAGCTTGAATAAATGGGTACTATTTCAACTGCATGATAGGTAAAGTATGCGAATGCTTGAATTGCCAGAGTTTACTAGTTTAGAACCTCTGTAGGACATAAATATTTTTATAAAATAAGACCTTACGATTTGAATTCAGATCATTCTTTGAATCTAGATAGAGAAAACAAAGTGGCGTAGAAATGATAAGCCTTTGTCTAAAATTCGCAGCAATATTCAGAATTATAAATTCGTAGGTTTTTAGAATTACCCATTAAGAAATAAGTTTGTTCCTGCTTGGAACAAACCAATTCCAAACCCTAAATTGATATTCAAGTCCACTGCTGAAGCAGCTTCACAGTTGAATAAGGATTCTTCATCTGCTTCCATAGCAAAAGCCCTCACAGTCCTGATGTTAGCAACTGCTTCATCTGCTACTGCTGTAGTTTTTTCTCCCTACAAAAATTCAAGTAACTCAATTTTAATGAAGCTAGGGTGGAAATGAGTCACCTGCACTTGTGCTTTGATGGATAAATTTCTCAACAATGTTCCAAATATAGTTCCAACAACGACAATACTTGGAACACATAATAAAGTTATGAGTGTCATTTGAGGAGAAATCATTAGGAGAGAGGCTGAGCATCCTATTATTTGAGTTACAGCCCTAAGACCACCTGAAACTGTCTGTTTGAAACTACTCTTGAAGTCTTGAATATCAGAAGTTAACCTGAAGAAAAAATTATAGAATACTTAGTTTTTGGAAAAGTGTAAAAACATTACATACCGATTGATAACTTCCCCAGTCCTGTGCTCATCAAAAAAGCCAATATCTTGCTTCAATACTGCTTTGAACAAATCTTTCTTCATATTGAAAGCCATTTTTTCTCCCAGATGTGATAGCATGTGTATGTAGAAAAATGTTAAAAAAGCCTAAAGGAAATCCTGATGCATTATATAATTATGGAATCGACATAAAGGAAGATGTTCTACGTAGAAACACCGTGTTTCCTGTTCCAAGAACCACGGAGTGATAAGTGCATCGAGAGCAAATTCCTATGTGCATGTACATTTTCTTTCTAAAGCTTTGAACAGACACTAGTTAGTTATAAAGTAGATTCCATACCGAACGTTTATTTTGTAACTAGGTTTTCTAAACAATTCTTAATCTATTGAATTATTAGTCCTTTATCCAACAGGTTGTAACTAATAATTCTAAATTGAATAAATTCTTTTTAAAAATAGACATTGAGAATCGGAAAACACAATTGGCGCTGCGAACAGGATATCGCAACGGGGTTTTAGTCGAAAAAAAAACTAAAACTAGTGTCCACTTTGAAAGCGAACTTTCGTGTTTCGAGGAACTCCCGTTGAGTTTTAACTCTTAGTGCGATATAACCACCATCCACTTCGACCCAGAAGGAAGCAACCCTCCACTTCGACCCAGAAGGAAGCAACAACCACTTCAATCAAGAAGGAAGGACGATCCACCCTAGGATGCAAATCTTGGTGTAAGTCCATCAAACCAATCCACATTTTTCCTAAACCGTTCAGTTCTAAATGACAGATAACAACTTTTCTAGAGAATTGGAAATAATTGCTGAAGACACTGAAACTTTAGAATTAGGTATTTCACATATTAGAAATAGTAGATTTAGACCTTATCCAAGAAGAATAAGTCCCAATATAATCGAAATGAATAACCAAACTTCTTCTAACACCAATACAGTAGATGTTATGTCTAGACAGGACTTACAGTTACTATTAAATTCAATACCAGAATATTCTCCCGGCCAAAATTTATCAATTTTTATTAATGAAGTTGACAATTTATTGATACATCTTCAAGGAAGATTAAATCCCCATTTGACTTACGCATTGAACTTCTCCATTAGATCTAAATTGAAAGATGAAGCTAGAGATTTTATAGCTTTCCAAAATGCCTCTGACTGGCCTACGATTAGACGAGTTCTATTGCAAAGGTACGGAGACCAACGGAACGAAGATTTATTAGTTTCGTCTTTGACGCAATGCGTTCAACTAAAAAATGAAAATTACTTAGATTATTACAGCAGGTTATCCAAAAATTTAAATGATCTGTTACAACATTTAACCCTAAATATCCAAGATCCAAATTATCTCTTGTACAAAAAGCAAGATATTCAAAAATTAGCTCTCAAAACATTTCAAATAGGAATATTAGAACCTTACCGATCTTATCTCAGTAATTTCAATTCGAATAGTCTAGAAGAATGTATTAATAGATGCAAATTTTTCGACAATAGAAAACAAGAATGGGAATACTGTGAATTTCTCCGAAAATCACAAGAAGTAACGAAAAAACCTTATCACATACGTACTCCTCAAACACCACAAAATTATTCAAATCGTTTAAATTATGAATCTCATAGCAGAAATCCGAATTCGAATTATTTCTATAACCCACCAGGTTTTTCAAATATAACTCACCAAAATTCATTAACAAATCGTCCAAATAATCAATCAGCTTTTCCTCAGTCAATAAACAAACCTATTGGAAACAATCAAAGATTCCCTACAAATAGAGAAGTTTTTGGAAAAAAGCCCGGTTCAAGTATCCTCAAAAATCAACCAAAACCCACACCAATGTAAATTTCAAGTAGGAATACTTACAAACAACCACAATCAACACCCATGTCCATATCAACAAGAACCTTCCAAAGAAATCCAAATCAATCACAACAACCGAAATTTTATTCCGAAGAATTGTTTAATGTTCAATCTGAAAGTGATAACCCAGAATTTTGTGAATCTGAATATTATAATTCAGACAATGATCCTCAACAACCAGAATGTGAAAATTATTACGAGGAAGACGAAAATTTTCAGATGCTTGCCTCGAACCCCCCAGAAACATAAATTTGAATTGTGTCAAAATTAAATCAAAATTGCCTTACTTTTATCTGCCAAAAATTGGATTGAAAATTTTAATTGATTCAGGAGCTACAAACTCCGTCATTAACTCAAAACCTGCCTTTGAAAAATTTTTACAATTTTTATACAAGAAAGAATTTACCGTTTCAGGCTTAGGAAAAACGATTAAAGCAGAAAATAATCTGAAGATTCCACTCTTGTACGAATTAGGAGTTTTTGATAACATTCATTTACATGTTGTTGATTGGCATCAAAAATTCGACGCTTTGTTAGGAACATCTGATTTACAGAGATTAGGTGCTAAAATTGATTATAAAACACAAATTTTAGAAATTAATAACTTGAAAATACCATTTAATCTTGAACATTCTTCCACAAAATTGAATCCAAGAAAATTCGAAGCAAAGAATTTTGTCAAAATACCTGTCTCAATAGAAAACGGCCAGAAATAAATTTTCAAGAATTTTCAACCCTAGAGTGCATTGCTCATGCAAAAAATGGATTCTGTTTTATACCAATTTCCCAACCTATTCAAAACGATGTAGAAATCAATTTCTCTGAAAGAATACCAGTAACATCCCTTTTTGAAACCGAAATATCTTCACCTCCGTCGGAAAGTCAAAATTTTAAATTAATGGAAAATATCAGAACCTCACACATGAATTCTGAAGAAAAACGAGAAATTATTAAACTTTGTAGTAAATTCAAAAATATCTTTTATAATGAAAACTGCGATCTTTCATTCAGCTTTAATGTTAAACACAAAATTCGAACAAAAGATGAGGAACCCGTTTATGTTAAATCTTTTAGACATCCCCATCACATGAAAAAAATAATTCAAGATCAAATTCAAAAATTACTTGATGACAAAATTATACGCCCATCAATTTCACCCTATAGCGCTCCTGCTTGGATTGTAGATAAGAAAAAGACGCATCTGGACAAAAGAAATACAGAATGGTCATTGATTATCGACGGCTCAACGAAAAAACTGTAGAGGATAAATACCCCTTACCACGGATCGACGAAATCCTAGACAACTTAGGAAAAAGCTATTGTTATTTTTCAACAATTGATATGGCGAAAGCATTTCATCAAATCGAGATGGATCCCGAATCTATCGAGAAAACTGCATTCACTGTGAATAATGGTCACTATGAATACGTTAGAATGCCTTATGGTTTGAAAAACGGCCCAAGTACTTTTCAACGTGTAATGGATAATGTTCTGAAAGAATATCTTTATAAATTTTGTTTCGTATACATGGATGACATTGTCGTATTTTCGAAATCGTTGCAAGAACACATTTGCCACCTAAAATTAATATTTCAGAAAGTAAAGGAATTCAATCTCAAAATTGAACTCGACAAATGTGAATTTTTAAGTAAAAATGTAGAATTTCTAGGACATGTTATTACCCCTGAGGGAGTATCTCCTAACCCTTCGAAATTAAAAACCATAGAAAACTATCCGATACCAAAAACAGTGAAAGAAATTAAATCATTTTTAGGTTTGGTAGGTTACTACCGCAGATTTATACAAAATTTCGCACATATTGTCTCACCTTATACTAAATGTTTGAAAAAAGGCGCAAAAATAAACCCTGATGACCCTGATTATGTAGATGCATTCCAACTATGCAGAGAATTATTGACAAATGCCCCAATATTAGTGTACCCAGATTTCGAGAAACTATTTAAATTAACTACTGATGCTTCAAACGTAGCTATCGGAAGTGTTCTATCCCAATCAAATCGTCCTGTAGCTTATTACTCAAGAACTCTAAATTCCGCTGAAAGAAATTATTCTACGATAGAGAAGGAATTGCTCGCAATTCTAGATTCTACAAAACATTTTAGACCATTCTTATTCGGACAAAATTTCACAATCGAAACTGATCATAATCCCCTAGTATGGCTCTATAAAATCAAAGAACCAAATTCCAGACTAATACGTTGGAAATTGAAATTAGATGAATTCGATTTCAACATAATCCACACCAAAGGTAAAGAGAATAAAGTTGCTGATGCTCTTTCCCGAGTTGAGATAAATAATCGCGAAGACGACGATTTAAATATAGAACTCTCTTCTATTCTTCCGAACGTCAACGAACTACCTCAGTTAAGCGATGAAGAATTGGAAAATATTCTTAATTCTCTAAACAACGAATAATCTATTCAGAACAATAATGAACAACAAAATTTAAATGATGATCAAAATTCCAATACTGACGCCACCATTCATTCTACTCAAGAAGATAACGGAAAAGTCATTCCAATTACTGAAACATCTGTTAATATCTACCCCAATAGAATAATTTTAAACATTGGCGAACTCTTCAACATAAAATTCACGAAACCCTTCGGAAAAAATACGTATTCTGTATCTATACGACAAAATTACATGGAAAATGATTTTTCGAAACTTTTCAAAGAAATTCTTAGACCGAATGAGTCCTATGGAATCTTTTTCAGAGATAACAAATTACGTTTACCCTTTACCAGATTTTGCAAACAATCATTCAACTACTCAGTAAAACTTTTCATCAGTAATAACTATCTTTTAGATGTAATTTCAGAAGAAAATCAAAAAGAAATTATTTCAGAATATCATGACAAGAATCAAAACGGTATTTCTGAAACCCATAATTTCTTATCCAAAAAATACTATTGGCCAAAAATGAAAATCAAAATCAGTGAAATTATCAATAAATGCGAATTGTGCCTACAATCAAAGTATGAAAGAAACCCTTACAAACTAAAATTCTCAGGTCCACTTCTCGCGAAACGACCTTTCGAAGTAATACATTTAGACACATTTTCATTTTTAAATTCTAAGTTTCTAACGATAATTGATCTATTTTCCAAATATGCCCAATCGTACTATGTTAAAGACGGTACTTCACTAACAATTCTCAATAAATTACGTCATTATTTAGCACATCATAATATTCCTCAGAAAATTGTTTGTGATGAAGGAAGAGAATTTCATAATAAAACTTTCATAGAGTATTGTAAGTTGAATAAAATTGATTTACACTTCACTACAGTAAATAACCCAAATTCAAACTCTCCTATTGAGAGATTTCATTCAACAATATTAGAAAAGCTCAGAATTTTAAAATTGAAAAATCCAAATGAAAACCCTTCAAATCTCATGATTTCTGCAACATTAATCTATAACCAGTCAGTACATTCTGCCACTGGCTATTCCCCTTTCCATTTACTTTACGGTCCTTATGACAAACTTCCAGAATTTGATTTGAACATGACTATTTTCGAGCAATATAACGAAAAACGGAAACAAGAAATCTTACCATTTTTCGATCATATTTATGAACGCAACAGACAACGCGAACAGAAAAAACTAGATAGAATAAATGAAAATCGAAAAGACCCCCCTAATTTAGAACAAAGACAAGTTTATGTTGAAAGAAATAGACCTAGAAAAACCGACCCCCCTTTTGAAAAAATAACGGTGGTCGAACAAAATCAAAATAAAATTAGTGGTTTGACTCAAAAATCTAGAGAAACCACAGCCCATATCAAAAAAGTCAAGAAATTAAGAAAAAATGTTTGTTCTTTTCAGGATACCACTAATCCTCTTGATACAGATCCAAACCAACCAGGCCCTTCAGGTCTCCAAAATAAAAAGTAATGGATATTTCGAAGAATCAATGAATAAAGCAAAAATTCTTGATCATTACCATAACTTCCTTTTTTTCATAAATATAACAAGTTTAAAAGATAACTATGACTCATTGAATTATAACTTCAATGCACTTCAGAAAAACCGAACTATTGATGAACTATCTCATAGAATCTACCTTCAATTGAAATCAAACTTAGTCCGAAGTGAACAGATATTACATAAATTCATTAACAAAAAGGTTGAAAGAGGTTTGGCTAATTTCATTGGCAAAGGTATTAAATTTATCACTGGAAATTTAGATGATGACAATTTGAAAACCATAAATGAAAATTTGGAAAGCCTACATCAAAACGAAAATTCTGAAATTAAAAGAATAAATAAAATAACGTCCTTCGCTAATCATTTGACCAAAAGGTATTCAGAAGATTTAGCTCTACTGAATGATAATATTCAACATACTAAATTACTTTTCCAAAACATTAAATCAACTGAAGAATTCAGAATGACTCTCGAATATCAAATACTTCAATCAGAAGAACTATTGAACACCTTTTTAATCATCGAAAGAACTATAAGTTTTGCAATAATAGGAACACCAAATTTAGAACTCATAAAAATTGATGAACTTCTTTTGATTGGAAACTATCTTGAAAAAATGTATAAACCTCAGCAATTATCACCAATTGATCATGCCCACATTTATAAAATCATAGAATTTGCTACAATATCTGTCATAGGAACGGATGAATCCATTACCTTTCTCCTGAAAATTCCTATTCTTAAGCAAATTATTGCAAACTATTCCCGAGTGTACCCTCTACCTAATCATCAAGATATTGCTGTTATACCTCCGAAAAAGTATTTGATCAAAGTCAACAATGAAGATTATTGGACCGATGAAGATTGTAGTTCCACATTAGGCAGTTCCATTGTCCTATGCCTCCATCAACCAGTCAAAGAAGCTTGCACCCTGTCTTCACCAGGCCACTGCCCAACAGTTCTTATTGAAAACGACTATAAGATTATCCACACCCTGCGGAACAAACAACTCCTCACCTTGTTCAAGAATGAGCAGACAGTACTAGAAGATTGTCATGGTATAATCATGAAGAAATCCATCCAAGGAGAAAACCTATTGCATTCCGATTGTCCCATCATAATCGATAATTCAATATTTGACAACACTGAACCGATTTTTGAGATAAAGTTCAAAAACATTTCAAAGTTCCCTTTAAGCTACAATTATAAAGTGGAACTTCAGTTGAAACACTTATGAGAACCGACATCAATCCTCCAGGAAGCTGAGAAACTTCAAGACCAGCCCCTGTACCTTCATCCAACGACACAAATAATACATTTTACCACAAGTGGGATTCTGCTTTGTTGCATTATCATAGATATTGAAAAACAGAGCCAGAATCTTGGAAGTATTATGTAACCCCAGGAAGATCATCCACATCGATCTCGAAGATAATTCCATGAAACCGACCGATAACGAGGCCGTTATCTAAACTAAGCGGGGAGGAATTATGGAATCGACATAAAGAAAGATGTTCTACGTAGCAACACCGTGTTTCCTGTTCCAAGAACCACGGAGTGATAAGTGCATCGAGTGCAAATTCCTATGTGCATGTACATTTTCTTTCTAAAGCTTTGAACAGACACTAGTTAGTTATAAAGTAGATTCCATACCGAACGTTTATTTTGTAACTCGGTTTTCTAAACAATTCTTAATCTATTGAATTATTAGTCCTTTATCCAACAGGTTGTAACTAATAATTCTAAATTGAATAAATTCTTTTTAAAAATAGACATTGAGAATCGGAAAACATAATTATATTAATAAACATTTTTCTTTTATTATCAAGAAATTTCGATGTGGTTTCTATTTGAATCACTATTCAAGTATTTTGGTAGCTAAAAGAGATTGATAAATATTGATGTCACAGAAAAGAGAGGAAAACCAAATTGTGAGAACCTCATTCTCATGTTTTGTTTAGGTTTCATATTATAATTGAAAATCAACATTTTTAGGATTTTGAGAACTCTCCATATCTTTTCAGAAAATGAAGGTGTAGTCAAGAACCAATTTTCTAATAGTGCAATTTTTGGAGTAGAATCTAGCAGGTTACCATTACTTTTTTTTTCAAACGTACAGCAACAACGTCATATTTCGACTGACAGGATCATCGAAAAGTTCTACCTTTCCTCCGCCGTAGGGAAATGTGTTACTATGTCAACGATGAATTACATTTCCGTTCGCCAGAGGAAAAAGTGTCGCTATGTATCGATGAATTGGTTACTACGAACAATTATTATACTTCATTTCCGTCAAAATCCGAATTAATTTTGCACAACAACCGTAACTAGGCAAATTCTGCATTGATATTTCAATTATAGAGATCGTAAATATAAGTCTTATCTAAAGCTGGATCTCCAGATTTCAAAATGTTAGAAAAAAAATAACATATTCCATTTGGAGGAAAAGTGACTTTTCATGGCTAGCCTTCGTCAGTGTGCCAACTAAATATTGAATGGAAATTGAGAGTAGAATTCACTATCTACTGACCTGTATTCCATACATTCCTATTATCTTCATACTGGGAAATTTCATTTCCTCAAAAAACAATTTGCTATTCTTTGTTTCTCCAAATCTAGAAACAATATTTATTATATTTCCAATCAGTAGAGGAATTTGAATATTTAAGATAGCTACTATCAAGGCACCCTGAAAAAAAATTTGTTCAACAGATTTTCTTGAAATAAATAATAATTTGAGTGAAAAATGTTAGTTTTGAGTTTCAGAGTACTCTTATCGATATCTATAACTACACAAGTTATGATCTGATCAGAACATTTTTTTTATGATATACTGAATTAACTCACTGCTACTGCAGCTAAAAAGTAATAGAAATGGGGCTTGAGGTATTTCCATAATTTTTTCCAATTGAAGGGGACATTTTTCGTTGATTTGTCTTGATATCCTGACAATCTCGTTTTCTTCTCACACAATACTCTGTTATTCCTTATTATAATAGCAGCTGCACTTCCACCACTTAAACATAATCCTATTGTAGAATAATTTCTTAATAAATTGGGAGTTTTAGTTTGAGTTACATAGTGAGCTTCACTGTAGTATTTTGTATAAAATTTGCCCACTATTGTATTGCACCTGAAACAAAAAAAAAACAGGTTTGAACTTTTGTAATAGATAAATATATAAATATTTATATAATAGATGAGTAATCATTATTATTTCACAATCAAATTGAGTACTACCTGAGAAGTTTTCGAACGTTGAAAACATTCAAACAAATCTGAAACATGTTTATTTAACTGGTTAAAGTGATTGAATTATATAATAGATGATAGATTGTCATATTATAATGATACTCATTTCGTATGGTTTGAAGCGTAGGTTTTTTAATATTTTCTTTCGGAAAATTTGAATTTGACATTTATAATAACCTTTAATCGATCAATAACCTTTAATCGATCGGAAATTGGAACACAGATACATGAACACAGACCTAAATGGTTTTTTCTACGGTGATGAGTGAATGGCTCCTGATTTTTTTTATAACTGTCATGTTCACGTATTTGTCACATGATCAAGGATTAATTGAATCTGTTGTTTAATGGCTGAAGAAAACCCTCCAGCTGTAGCTCCGCCACCAGAAACTAATGAGGAACCTACCTCTGATGCAACAACTACTGTAGCACCTACTACTTCTCATGTAGAGGCTGCGGTTCAAGACCATATTCAACCACTAAAAAGCGATGATCATCAGGAGAAAGGTATGAGTTTGGTTCTTCTACTGAGCACCTTACCATAACAATACCCTTTGAACTCATTAGTTAGCAGTGATTCGAACCTTTTTTTGGACAATGGCTAAATATGGAATGTTCTTCATAGAACATACATTGAGGTGCAATAATAATATTTCGTGGGGAAGGGAAAGAACTTCGATCGGGAAGAAAGAACAGATTTTAGAACTACTCTTCAATAGTAATCATCTGGGATAAAGAAAGAAAAATGAAATGCAAGAAAAACCTCTCTCCCTTATAAAATTAACAAGAGCAGCTAACTGAATACCGAATTCTCTCAGATAGGTTCCAAACTCCAAGACACAAGAATGCTTGAACAATGGTTATACAGGGTGTTTCCTGAGTAGTTGGCCATACTCTAGTGGTGAATGCATGTCATCCAGGCCTTTCAGATGCTTGTTAGTGTTAAGGTTATTAGTTCAGGTGATTTATGGATTTTGGCAAGAATTTTCGATAGCCATAACTTTGGAATCGGAGTTCCGATTTTGATCGAATTTCATGGGTGTGTTCACTTCAGAATGACCTTTCGAATGGCTCACGAAATATCAATATTTTCAGGGCAGTACTCAGAATATCGTGGTTTATCTTTCAAGCCTCAAAATCTATATTTTTTACATCACTTATAGAAAGGTCGTTATTGCCATGAAAAAATACATTATTCAATCTAAAGAATTCAATTTTCACTTTGGATGGCACACTTGTTACAAGCGAGTAGAAAACGAACGAATTCATATTTTATGTAATTTTTTTGAAATGTGGTCCTGATTCTTGTATTCTTGTATTTTGCTGAGTTTTTAAACCTCAAAGCTTGCGAGCGTTATAACTCATGAAGTGTACCATTTTTGAAATGAGTGTATTCGCTCCACACAAATTACTCGATATTAATATTTTTAATTTTTTTCGAAAAACTTCAGACCTATTTATTCAATTTCACAATACAAAATTGAAAGGGAAGTCTGATAAAATATGTTCGAAATGGAGTCCTTCCATCTCGACACATTTCCAAGCTCTCAAAATCAGATTATTTATGGCCCTTCTTATCATATCGGGATTTCGTTTCAATTATGTGCAAGCTTCGTTAATCCTCTGCCTCAAATGGTCTCGTAAAGTTATTTCAACGGCATATACATTTTCTTACAGATAACCCCTCAGAAAATAATCGATAAGAGTTAGATCTGGGGTTCTTGGGGGCCATGTTACAGGGCCACCATTCCCTATCCATCTATTTGGATAGTTGTCATTCTGATGTTGTGTAACTTCTCTGAATCTAAAATACTCACAATTGCTTTACATAATTCTCTAATTTTGAATGAAAATTGGAATAACTTTGAATTTGACAGCTATTTTTGGAGGCAAATAATATCATTCCTTGAATTCACGTGACACAAATATTCAATGTGTGAAGAAAGCGATATCTGGCGAATTTCCTGAAGAATACAGATCAATATTTTGTTTTTTTAAAGCATATGCACTCATTGATTACATGTTTCACGAGGATTTACGCTATTTGTACCTGAATTAAAAATTTTTTTTTCAAAAGAATGCAGAGCTTGACCATGCATACTTTTGATTACTTCTTCACGCAGCTTGTTACAACACTAAGTGGGTGCTGGGGGTTGAGAAAACAAAGGAGTTGAACAGAAAGTTATAAAATTCGAAATTTCAGCGAAAGACAAGAAAAATGATCACAAAAGGGCCAAAAATCAGGACCGCATTTCAAAAAAATTACATAAATATGAATTCGTTCGTTCGCTACTCGCTTGTAACAAGTGTGCCATCCAAAGTGAAAATTGAATTCTTCAGATTAAATTATGTATTTTTTCATGGCAATAACGACATTTCTTTGAGTGATGTAAAAAATATAAATTGTTAGGCTTGAAAGATAAACCCCGATATTCTGAGTACTGCCCTGAAAATATTGATATTTTGTGAGCCATTCGAAAGGACATTCTGAAGTGAACAAACCCATGAAATTTGATCGAAATCGGTCCACAGATTTCAAAGTTATGGCTATCGAAAATTCTTGCCAAAATCCATAAATCACCCTGTATCTCCTGAACTAATAGCCTTAGGACACAAAACAAGCAACTTTTCTCATAGGCCTGGATGACCTGCATTCACCACTAGAGTATGGCCAACCACTCAGGAAACACCCTGTATAACTGTGTTTCTACAAGGCTTTTTGTGCATAGTAGAGAAAGCAGATTTATAAATACTGTATCAAGAATTTAGAGGTCTGAGGTACATAGAGTTAACCCAAATAGACCTACCGTTCCGTGTCCTACGGAACACGTAACTAAAAGTTTTCTGTTCACGCTTTTAATAAAGAACAACATTTATTGTCAATGTTACAACATAAAATAATGCTGTATCCAACCCGGGATAAAACTTACAATGTGCTCCAGTGTTTTGAAAAACTCTGAAGCCACGTTTACATCTAAAAATTATTAATTGTTCCAATACCTCATTATGTCCAGGTATGTATTTTTTCATGTATATATTTCATCGCGTTTTCTAATAAAATAACTATAGTGGCTTCCAGCCAGGTGCGTGTTAATCCGGAGCTTGACGCACTGGGGCGTCACGCCCTAGCTATCGCGGAAACAGCAAATATGACGGGTTTGGCGTTGAACAGCTGTCAGAGTTTGAAGCCCCGCAAATTCGGGTGGTGCACCAGGGGAGAGGGGAAGATAGCTCGAGCGCTTGACGCCCCGGCACTAGAACGGTCAAACTTTGGTGTGGTGCACTCCAGGGGCGCAACGGGTGCGCCCCAGACGGTGAATAATTTACCAGCAAATCAGCGAGCTGAAGCTGAATTTAGCTATGATCAGGAGGTGGATAATGATGATGACAATTCGTACAATGAGTCTGATGACGCCGGCTGGGAAAGAAAAAGATCATCTACCTCTTGTTGGATTTCAAAGAAAACCAACTAAGATTGTAAATCCTCCAAAGTTACAGAAAAAATTGGACGTGAATTGGTCAGATGAAGACATGCCTCATACAAATTTTCCTCGCAAACTTGATCAGCTATTATTTGAAAGATGCATTGGAAAAGGATTGCTAGAAAAGAATAACGAAAAAGGGGCCATCCGCAATCGAAGTATTTACATGAATATTCGAGACATGATAGAGTAGACCAGAATAAAAGAACACATTGTATTTTACATGTATGAAGTGTAAAGTATCATTACATCCTAAAATTGCTTCTATAATCATAAATTATAATTTAATTTCCATAAAATAAACTGTAGTTCCCACCGTTCCTTCAAAAGAACACCACAAATTTCAATTTTATGTGAAAACTAGCTACACAATAAAACTTTGAATATGAAAAATCTTTATTTTAGCCCTTCTCGTGCACATTTATCAGTGAAATTTGAAAAAAAAATTCAGATTCATTTGGGTTAATAATATGTTTATTTACGAATACAACAGGTCATGTTAACAAATCACGGTACAGATTATGGTAGGATGGTTACATGGTCAGTGAAACCTGCAAACAAACATGTAGAGCAAACCAATTAGAACATATGATCGTACATGGGTTACTTTGCATCATCATCCACAATCACCCAATGTACCTCATACAATTAGCCTATTTCCTCGCCATAAGGCAGGGTTATAGTGCCTTTGCATCGGAGATTTATTGCATGGTATTCATGTCATGTCATGTGATTTAATGTGCATTTATGAATATATGGATGATGCATTCCAATATCTGTTTCTAATGTGTTCTCTACAAGTATAATACTTTTATTCAGCTCTTCAACGCTTCCAAATTTCAATTTTTTCCCCGAACCCTTGTCTATGTCTGACATAAATATCATGCAATAAATCTCAGATCTAAACGCATCGTTACGAAATTAAGGTCTCGATCATTGCAATCTGACATGGCGCAATAAAGAAGATGATTATCTATTGAATTTTCATTGAGATGAATACAATAAAACTGGTCACCAGATACCAAGCAGGCAGTAATAAAGAACAAACATTTTCCAAAATGTATAATAAGATACAATTAGCATCAACAAAATGTTGTCGCTACAATGCGGAATGAATAAAATAAATCTACAATTAAAACTGATTAAATATCGAAATTATAATTAAATGCTCGCAAAGGGTTGGCGAACACTATCAGATGACTATGGATATTGAAAAACTGACTAGTGAATATGCAAATTACTTACCACAAGGGGTCGATGAGGGTACTGGTTTGTCGGTATTTCATACCAGGACATATTGCACATCATATTTTTTTGATGGTGCATCATTATTATTCGATGTTGAAGCAGCTTTTATGGTGATTCTGAGAAGATCGGCTTGTAGACTACGAATTCTGCGTGGTATATGATTGTTGTAAACACGACGTCCCATGTGCGGTGTGTCCAGAGCAATTTCGAGTTTTTTCAGTTTCAGAGGTGTAGATGGTGGATTTTGGCGAGCTTTTCCTTTTAGACCTAATAAAACTAACAGGAGATTTTTAGCCAGGGTTCAAATTCTTGTGGGAGCTGTCTTTGCCCCCTTTGTTCGATCATCCTCTTTCTCTTCAGCAATAGTATTTCCTTCTAATTTTTAATTCATGTTGGGCAGTGTTCTTACAATCTTCGGTTTTTTTCATCTTCTTGGTCTTGTACTGGTTCCCAATCAGCATCGCTACATGAATCATGTTCGCTATAGATTTCATGATCTTCTCGATCACTCTCATCGCCTTCAAAAAATATGATCCTACTGCCTTCCTTTGTATAATCCGTCAAAGGCAATCGATTGGTGCATCATGTTTTGTATCGTCCAAATCGATCCATAATTCGGGGTCATTGAGAATTTCTTCCTGTTCCATCTCAGATAGTGCTTTTTTATTAGTGAGAGCCATATCGGAAAAAAAATAAAAAAAAAACAACCATTCAATTTGGTTTTATTTTCGTCCGAACGAACTAATAAAAGAATGAAAAACAATAAACGAATGGATTTTATACAAAAATATGGAATACTAACCTGCCTGCTCCAAAGATTAATCCAAACACCTTTACTACGGGTCAATTTGACCCAGGAATGTGTATATCTCGATTAGGAAAAATAATTCACAATCTGGAAGAGTACTGCGAATTAGGAGAATAACGTGAAACTCAAATCCCTCCTACTTGGAAGAGATATACCCCCACCGCGAAGAAAGATGCTCTGGGTCACATAGACCTCATCGGTAGCAGTTATGGGTTATGTATGCAACCCAAATTATGCTTGGTTCAATAAATGAGATTGACGTGAAGATAGGATATCTAAAACACATAGTTCAAGCACTCAAAACAGTAAAATCACATGTTTATTCCAGAGTGCTAGGAGGTAGGGAAAAATCTAGTTAGACTAGATGATAAACCTCTTCTCATCTCGCTCAAATACAGTTGATACAGAAGTGAGGGATATCAATAGGTGGCAACTGGTCGACTGGTGAGAAATCTCATATATTATGATCTTTCAATACGGTTGAGTAAGTTAAATGCTGCACCAACTCCTTAATTAATGATGATGTGAGAATCCAGTGATGTGAAGTACTTCGTAAGACGCGAATGCTCCAGAGAAAGATCCCATTCCTGCGGTGGAGGAAAGCTCTGAGTACATTTCCCTTCGAAGAATTAAATCGTTGGGGGGTTCCACAGAACATACCATTTTTCAATGATGGGAAGAGCCAAGGAGAACTCTTCCCTTCGAAGATTCATTTCTTACGGTGGACGATAGATGTCAAAAGTAATAAGTGTTATAGAGTTTAGCGAGATGAACTGCTTCCAAGATGTCTGTCTCCCTGTGAAGTTATCCAATCAAGGATTATTTATAACCTATGGGGTGCTATTGTACGAACAATTGAAATCAAGTGTCGCCATTTCAATGATACAATTGATCAATGACAATTAAAATTAAACGAAATGTCAATACTGATAATTGCCCTTTGACATAAGTAATATTTGCTGAATGCCTCAACAATTGCATTTAATATAGAGTTATTCAACAACTATTTTTCAATGGGTATTGACCCAGAGATTAGTAAAAAGGAAATGTGATAATACAAGAAGTTCCCTAGAATTTACTGTAGAAAATAACGCAATATTCGTGTGTGAATCACGTAGATATTACTACATATCGCACCCGTCGTTGAATAAGAAAATTGATTTTGTTGGGATATCGTATTCGAAGTTTTGGTCTACCGAAGTTTTCGTTCTATACTTATGTGTACTTACTCAAATTAACACGCTGAACATTCGTTATAACTGCAGCAATCCATTTGAACATTATAACTTCATCACCCAATATTCAATTAATGCAATTTTTCCCGTCGTGGTGGAATATTCTACTGTTTTTCCAAAAAATTTGAAATAGTACTTTTTTTCACGAACAGTCTCTTATGTGGCGGAGAGGCCAACTAGAATTATTCTGATATTGCACGTAAAAAAAGGGTAACTTCCTGAGTTCAATACCGTCACTAACACAAAATGGACCTTTTTTGAGTTGTCGCCTTATTCTACGACGGGTGCGATATATGGAAAAGCCATAGATGTTAGAATGATGTTGAAAATAATTTACTTGCTCCGGAAAGCAAATGAATATCTTGTGGATATAAACAACATGATAAAGCAGAAAACATTAAATAAATAATGGAAACAAACGATAATAGATTAGGTACTATTACATCTTTACTCACATGTTCGAATAATTAGTCGTACGAATTTACCACAATATTGCTTATTCACTCGTAGGCACTGTGTAGAGAACTATCTCACTTGTGAGTTTAGAAATGAGAGGGTGCACTACACATCAACATATTTCAAAATTTTCAAAATAAATCCTTTCTTTTCAGCTCAACATGCCACAGCGAAGCATGAGACACTAGAGTTGGCAGGACGAAAAAAGAGTATAGAAGAGAGGAGAAGAGAATCGGTGGCAGAGTAAGTCGGGGTCAATTTTCAGCAAATTTGATTTCAAGTTTATATAGTGAGGAATGTATTCAGAGGTTAGAGGTTAAAGATTTAGTGGCCCAAGCATTCCTTGCGTTGGCTTCCAATGGCGAGGCATTCTGTTACCATGTAGGTTCCTAGGTGTTCAGGAGCTTCCGTCCTCCTCCCCTTGGAATAGGTGTTAATGTATGTACTAAAATGATTCTCCCTTTTCTGAGGAAATAGATTGAGGATTATTATTGGTCAGACGTAATGCGCAGTATATTCACTGAAAAGAAAACACCGGTATTAAAATTCATTTCAGAACTTTCCACAAAATAATCAAAATATATGTATTAACTGAAGTAGATGAAATCAAGTCAATTTCTCAAAGATATTATTCAATAGTCAAGCTCGATGTTTGACAACAACGCATGACGAATCCGATAGTCACACAGGTGCTACCTTTGAAAGACGTATTCAATTAGTCTCCACATTTTATTATGGAGCATTACACGATTGAAGAACCGTCGAAATTGTTGAAAATTATTATCAAAATCAATGTTCCATTCGACAAACATTTTGTGCACTCCGTGCAATTTATGGTGTCGACGATCGTCCTGCAGAATCCACAATTCGCCGTTCAATAAACTGGCTCTGTGGCAGATCAAAAACTGCCTTTACGTCAACGAAACGCAAGACACCTTGAAAATATTGCTGCAGTGTGCATGAAAATCCGCAACAGTATATTCCTCGTCGAGCTCAAGAACATGGCCTGTCTTCGACGACAACTTGACGAATCCTGCGAAGGACTTAGGGCTAAGGGCATAAGGTCTATGCTAACCAATGATCTAATAATATATACTACTATTTGCGCCCTAGGGTCAAAGCGAGAATGAGTTATAGGTTAAAGTCTGAAGCTTGCTACACACACACTTGCAAGTCGGCCAACTTGGCATGTCAAGCAAAGTCGGCTATGAAGACTGTACGCAATCGGCTTTGTCCGAATACCTACAAGCCCAACTTCTATCCTGAAAATTTCAAATCCCTAGGCCTTTCCATTATAAAGTTATAATTTTCTATGGTTTCTATGGTTCTGATCATGCGATCCAGACAAAATTCAGCATTTAGCTTGAACACGTCATTCTTCATCTGAGTGAAAAATTTCACTTCGATCGAACTTAGAACGGCCATATTTACGGAATCCCTGGTCGAATATTGCCCAATAACGAACTCAACCGCTGCATTTGAGATTCGAACCTAACCTAAAAATTTCAGGTTTCTAGGACGTTCCGTTCCTGTCCGACAGACAGACTCGAATTTTTCGACGGATTCGTCATCAGTGAGTCGAACCTTGCTCAAAAATAAAGACACCGTCATTCCGTTCAATTACTCCTCACGAAAGAGTAACTGCTTCTCTTCGATTTCTGGCAACTGGAATAAATTTCGAAGACATGAAGGTTTCCGTAATTATATCACCTCAAGCGTAGTCACAGATAGTTCCTGAAAGATGCCGAGCAATAATAACAATTCTGCAGTAATGGCTCAACAGGCGTATTAGATATCGTCATAATTGAAGATATTCCAAGATTTCAAACTTGATATTATAGAAGAGACCAAATCAGACCACAACTCAATAGAACTCAGACTGGAACGCGGACCGATAACAGAAGAACTTCAGACGAAAGACTTTACAGACTGGCAAAAGTACAGTGAAATACTCCAGGAAAAAATTACTGAAATTCTACAGATAACAACTCCTGAAAACCTAGAATATGAAGTTGAAAAATTAGAAACCCGAATAAGAGAACCTACGAGGAAAGTTTCAGAAGAATCGAAAGGCCAGCCCCGAAGCATCCACATCGTAAAACCCCAAAAGCAATAAAAGAGCTTATAAAGAGGAATAGGAAACTAAGGAAGAACTACAAAACTTTACATAGAGAAGAAGACAAGAAAAAGCTGAATAAGCACAGTCAAGTGCTGAAAAATGCACTGAGAGAACAGAGAACTGAGAACAGATTGATGGAACCAAAGGTAAGAGAGCTGAACACCATAGACCACTCAGCGTGGAAGATGCAAAAGGGCTTACGAAGCGAGAAAACCGAAATTCCTCCTCCACACGGAGCTTATGGGATGGCCTACTCAAAGCTTGAAAAATACGAAGCACTGGTCGACGCAATAGAAAGAGAAGCCAGAATCAACTACAAGGAGGACGATCAGAATGAAGACTTGGAGGAAGAAGTCGAAGGAAATTAAGAATTGATGTTGGAACCTCCGGAGGGCGATACCATCCCAAACCCAACAACACCAAGGGGGATTAAAGAAATCAACAAGAAATTGAAAAACAGGAAAGCTCCAGGGAAGGACAAAGTAACAAACTTTATGTTACGGAAATTGCCCAGAAAAAGAATAGCAGCGCTAACCAATATAGCAAACGCAGTGAAACAGAATATTATCCGAGAAGATGGAAAACAGCAGAATTAATTGTGCTCAATAAGCCATGAAAAGATAGAAAATTCCCACAAAACTACAGGGCTATAAGTCCACTGTCAGCACTTGGAAAAATTGTCGAGAAACAGAGAGTCATTGCAAAAAGACTCAATGAAGAAACATAAGCGCCGAATCTGATACCACCGGAACAATTTGGATTCAGAAAAAATCATTTCACAGAACTTTAACTGTTAAGGATCACGGAATATGTCACTGAAGGATTGCAGAATAAACAAGCGACATGATTAGTGCTCGATTAGATGTCGAGAGAGCCTTCAACCGAGTTTGACACGAAGAACTTGCCTAATCTAGTAGAAAACAATTCCTTCATTGGATAATGAACAATTATTTTTGAAATCGGAGAAGCCGAGAACAATATGGAAGAATGGGATTTCAAAAACATGAAACTGAAACAATAAAGCTTCCTTTTTATAGTCCAGAAATAAAATGTTATCACTCGAAAAGAAATTGTTCATTCACAACAACACAGTTCAGTTTACCACAATACTTTCTTCTATGATAGCAAGTAGAACGAAAAATAAAACTCGTTCATCACCATTCCTATCTTCCTTATGGTTATAAAATGAATATGACAAATATTTAAAACTAAGAAATGCAAAACAAGTGTCTTGCATCCCTCTAATATCGACGGTGGCATGTACCTATATTTCAAAGGGATGCCGACAACATTACTGCCACCGTTGCGGGAATTTATTGCAGGCCGATAAGAATAATTGGAGAAAACATGCGGATGCTGAACCTTTGATTTGATGTTATTTTTTTACTGGCAGCTGAATTTTGCTCTACACGTTATTCTTCATTATTATTTATATTCACTTGCAAGACGAATTTTTATTCTGAAGAAATTTTGATTCCGATCGGGGGCCCTGTGGACCTCGGGGCCTTACGCTTAAGCGTACTAAGCGTACCGGTTAATCCGCCACTGCTTGCCTACAAGATGATGATGGCAGACTACACTTCCAAAACCTGCAAGATAATAAGAAACTACCTGAGGAACAGTAATTTGTATGTCAAAATAGACGACACATTATCCTCCACCGGACAAGTAGAAGCAGGAGTGCTCCTACATCTGTTCTAGGACCTCTTCTCTACAACATCTATATCTACGATATGCAGACGACACGAGAATAGCCTTCAAAAATCGACTACCAGATGGTATACACATAAGAGTGCACTAGAAGATTTAAAAGAATGGTACATTAAATGGAGAATTCAAATTTTATCGAGGTGTTATCGCTATTTCGAATCGCGCTCCCTGATGGGGAAACGGATGTGTGTTTCGTCCCACAGTTTGCTGGTGGACTCATCAGTAGGGCTGATCCAGCAAACTGTTGCCCTAGACACCTTCACAAGGAAAGTGGTACCACGATACACAAACACCGGTATGCTAATATTCGTTTTTAATTTCGTTCGTTACGCGCAGCTACGTCACTCACGAGGTTCCGGACCCGGTTTACCTATTCAATCCCACGTGTACTGTGCTATTATATTCGAATTTGGTGATGTTGTGTTGTTGTTAATGAAACTAATATTATAATATTTGTGTCAGATGATGATGAAGTTTGTTTAACACAGAAATTACGGGGCCGTGGCGCAGTGGATAGCGTAGTCGACTTTGGTGCCGGTCTCCTTGATCGGTCCCGGGTTCCAATCCTCCAGTCAGGAAAGAAATTTTCTGACATGGAGCATGGAGCACGGTTCCACCCATAGACTAATTATTATTAGTCTATGGTTTCACCATTTACTGTTGGTTAAACAATTAACAGTGCTGTACCTCAGGTGGCGTAAGGACACAATAATTGGATACAATCAGTTAAAACTTGAAATCGAGTTCCATAGTATGCATGGTTTCTCTCTTTCGAAAGAAAATAAAATTTTCAAAAAATTAGCAGAGAAAACTATGGCTCAAATAATGACCAGATCTGTGCCCTATGAAGTTGTGTTATATTTTGATAGATGAACATAATAATGTATAAGAATGAGGAAATTGAATAGAAAGATAAGTTTGCAAAATGCTCAGAGAAAATTAGAAAAAAATATGGTAAAATTCGATAATTTTAGAAAAAAGTATTTTTATGTTATTATTTTATTTTATATACTTCTGTTATACTTTTTTCATGTCATTCATTAAAATATTTATGAAAGTTCTTTTTTCGTTTTTCTTGAGAAAACTGAATTATTGAAATAGATGTTTTCAATATCTTTTGAAATATCAGATTGAGCATTGTTTCAATCAAGGAAATGATTATCAGGCTTAAGTTCATTCAGAGATCATAACGATAAACTCTTAATTGATTCATTCCTAGCTTCTGACTCGATTTTGACCCTTCTTCGGTTTCCCTGAAGGCTCAAAATCGAGCCAAAAGCTAGGAATGAATCGAGATGTATCATCATGACCCTTAATTGAACTGAAACCTGATAATCGTTTCCTCAATAGTTTCAAACGCAGTTTTATATTAATCTGATAACAAGATTCTTTTTTTATCTTTATTTATCCCAAAATGCAATTTTTCTGAAAAATCATAATTTTTTTCAGATATTCAACTATGTTTAATCAGATACTGAACTAATTTCTTTCAATGTCTTTCGAATTATCAGATTGAATTTCATTCATCGCGAAATACTGGAATTTCCAGAAATATCATTGATTCTTTCGGACATTCCACTGTCCTGGAATTTAATTGAGCAATATGGGTATTCAATTGACTTGATAACAAATCTCCATAACGAATATTTAATGTGATTACTTTTTTACGAATATTGAGCATATGATAATGTTCAAAAATAGACTTCCGCGGAAAAAATTATATTTTCCTTACTGTTCTAGGTACGTCTCGCGAATTTACATGTTTGCATTAGTAAAGAATCACAGCGTCATAGAAGAAATAATTCATTAGTCCATCAGAATTATTTTGGTAGCTACAATCCTTCAAATTAGACCAAAATTCCATTCAATTTCATTCTACCGTTTGAATACAACCTCGAACGTGACGTCACACCCAACTCCCCACCCAGCTAGAAGATGCGCATCGGCATACCGTTGTAAGTTTATCGTGAGTGGTACTCTCCGTTCGTCGAGTGCATCTATGAAGAGATCCGCGGGAGACAACGCGGTGTGGCGTAGCCGACAACGCCATCTTCCAACGACGGTGGAGAGCCGCCACAAAATAATCAGCAAAAAGAGCCAGCAATCGGCTTTGTCCGAATACCTACTTCCAACTTCTAGCTCTAACTTCCGCTACACACACTCATGCAAGTCCCTCAATTCAGTCTGTTCAAGCCAAGTTGGCCGACTTGCATGCGTGTGTGTAGCAGGCTTGAGGCGTATCTAGTAGAGTATATATATATATATATATATATATATATAATTACGCTTTTGGTGCGAAAGCCGACTTTTTAAAAAAGTATTTATTTACAACGGAAGATATTCTACCTATTCTAACAATTAGCTAGTAAGAAATGCACTTAATTATTATTGACGATGAATTCGTCTTCAAGGTATTTATAACATTTCCTTATCTGCAATGAATAACACGCGACAAACAACACCCACGTCATCCACACAGTGGTATGATCTTAATGCTTAGTAATCAAAATGTAACATGTTCATATTCAAATGGAATGCAATACAGATAAGCGATTCATCTAAGGTATACAGGGTTGGCCTTTAATAAAGGTATCACCTGTAGTAGGTGTAGCTTTACAAAAAATATCTTTTCTTAAGTATTTCAAAATAAAATAAGTAAATATTGATAAAATGATTATTATAACAATAAGCAAAAATGTAAAGCTTGAAGGCTGGAGATTCCATTGGTCCAGGTCTTCTATCTTGATATCCGGGATGTCTTCATCTTTCCGGGATTCTTCATTTGTGGAATTTGGGTTGAATAAAGTTATTTTGGGTAAAATCACGTATTTTTCTTCATTGAATGTAGTAGTTGGGACGATTTCTTTTCTCGTGTTGCTCACAGCACATTTGGTTCGTAGAATTGTCATAGGAGGCACAAAATAATGTCTTGTTTGCTGAAGACATTTTTCTTGAACATTTTTGTTTTCGATGGATAAGATATTTCCATCTTCTAATAATTTTAAATCTGGGGAAAGTACCGTTGTCGTTCTTGGACAGTTTTCGGTGTGGTTTTTCAAAATATTTCGAAGGCATGCTGGTGATTCAGCTAAGGTGTCTTGATCGCACAGATAATCATCTTCCACTGGATGGCAAAATTTCGTTGACCATTTCAGGGTTTTTCCTCGTGAGAGTAAATAGGGATCGGTATATGGAAAGGATACATTGTTTTGCGGTAGATAGTAAAACTTGTATAAATCATAACTTTCTTCGTATACCGTTGGGATTGATATTAAAAATAGTAATGCTTTCTTTTTGAAAATTACTTTCGTATGACATATCTGATAATAATCTTTCAGATGATGTAAAGGTATTATCGTCACATTTTTGATTAATTCAAGGAATTTTGAATAAGGTAATATTGATTCATGTAAAAGATGTAGTCTTGCAAAACTCACTGCGGTTGCAATTTCATCTAGAATATCTTTGAGTTCAAATGTCAGGAGATGCATGTATTGAATTTCTTGCATTGCTGGTATAACTTGAAGCAATTTAAGGTTTTCTGACATTTTCTGAAATTTCTCAATATACTTATTTTTAAGGTCATTTACGACTGTTGCGATCTGTTTTTGATTTCTTATCAAAACTTTTTATCAGAAAAACGAAAAAGTTTTTATATTGTTCTCGTTATCAGAATCTAACGTTCTGATATTTTTCCTCCTTAGTTGATTAGTCCTCTTTTAATATTATTAATTGAATATTTTTCATTCAACAATTCTTCCATGGTATTAATATTTTATATCATTTGTGTGCTACTTAAAATTTAATGTGCGAGCAAAATTAGATTTTGACTTTATTTATTTCTCTTTGATAATTCGAAATTAATTCTCATATTTTATTTAATTCAACTGGTACATATCGTCCTTTATTGGAATAAACATCCAATCATAACATGATAATTTTTTTTAAGGGTTCTTTATCCATTTAAGTCTACTTGGGACTTGGAAATTTTTGAATTGAAGCTCCTTCTATCCTAACGTAATTCATAATACATTCTTTCTAGAGATTAATATTCGAGATGTAAGCTTTTCCTAACATGATTCGTGATACATTCTTAATATAATCGCGTTATTGAGCTGGCTCTAGTGACATTATAATCAAGGGACTTTTCAATTCTTGAAATATTTGTTTTACGGAAGTCTTAGACAATTCCATTTTTAAATTCGAATATTTATTTCAATATTTAGATCAGGGGATTTCAAATTCATTTTCCATAATTAAGGAATATAGTGTATAAAGTATGAACTTCATAAGAATCTTGGACAACTCCTTTTTAAAATTTGAGTTTCTCTTTTAACATTTAAACAAGGGGATTTTCATGAAATATGCAAAAAGTGTATAAAGCATAATTGTTCAAAACATGCTTAAGGGAAAACATCATAATCTTTCTAATTCTTCATGTAATTACGAAGCAAGGGATAATGATTATCAATAATATAAAACAAGGGTTTCAAACACCGTTGTTCAAAGAGTATCTGAAGGAGAATACTGTAATCCTTCTTATGTTTTCTGTTAGTAACAAGCGAATGATTGAGATTTATCCCAAATGATATTTTAATCTTTTTATGAAATCCTATGGATAAAATCAAAACTGTTTAATGTAAAACTCTTATAATCTGAATAAAAACTATGTTTACCTAAGGGGGATTGAAAGATTCGTTTTTGAATATATAACATAATTAAATATTCATGACTTTTTTCCGTACTTTATAATAAGGGATAATTTTGGAAATTATTTTCGAAGATGGTGACTTTAACCTTTTCTTCGTATATGGGATTTTTATTATAGGATTCTTAATATTACGCTGGACAGTGAAACAATCTGTCTCATTTAAATTTATTTTTATTTCATCGTTTGAATTTAACCATTTCAAACATGCTTCATATTTTTCTTTATTTATTCGATTTTTAATTAACGATGAATCTTTTTCGATTCTATTTATTTCAACATTTTCATAATTATTTATATTCGAATCATTTTCGATTTTATTCATTTCCGTATTTTCGTAATAATTTGCATCTGTGGCATTACTGGCATTTGTCGCCATTGAATCATTTTTGATTCTATTCGTATTTGCGAATTTATGTATTTTTAACATTGGATCATTATCGATCCTATTCGTCATTGCGAATTTATTTATTTTTAATATTGGATCATTATCGATTCTATTCGTATCGAATTTATTCATTTTTAACATTCAATCATTTTTTAATTCATTAGTATTTCCTCCGATATTCCGATTCGGTAAGGAATATACAATTATCTTTATATTAGATTCTGCAAAAATGTATTTTATCATACTTAAAATAATATGCCAGTCTGATTGATCTAGACCGCATGCAATTCTGGGTAAAGCTAAATATTTGTCATTATTATATTGACACAATTCTTTGAGATATAATATAGATTGAAAAACCGTTTCATATTCCGGTTTATGAAAATACGAATCTTTCGTGATTAAATAATAAATGTTTCGATCATTTATTTGGATCATTGCTACTTCTCCTAGTAGCTTATTTTGAGATTTTAAATTATCTACTTGACCAATATTATTTTTAAATTGGAGGGCTATACCTCCATTCATGTGAAAGTCTCTGGAAACGCAATGTGCTAACGCATAATTCTTTGGCGCTTTGAATAAATTACCTGTTTTTTCAATTATCTTAGGGGAATCTTTAATATTTTTTTAATCATAATTTTTTACAAAATCTTTATGAGTCAATTTATTATCTGACTCTATTATAATTCGACTGAGAGCATCAGCATTATTAGTTGAACTTTTTTTATAACGAATTTCATAATCAAATTCTTTCTGAACTTCACTTTGAGATAAAACAGAGCCTATCGCGAAACCTGACGCATCAGTTGTAGGAACGAATGGCATAATGAAATCGGGGTATCTCAATACAGGGTGTTTCAATAATTAATTTTGGAATCTTTCTTTAAACAAGAAGCTCATGGTTTCGTTATCTTTGCGAAATTAGGGATACATTTTTTATAATATCCTACGAGTCCAAGAAATGATTTTATTTCTTTAGGAGTTTTAGGAATTGGAAATTCAGCAACTGCTTTCAATATTTTTGGATTAGGTACGATTCCTTCAGGAATATTATTATGACTTATTTTAATTTCATTTTCAAAGCAACATTCATTTAATTGAATTTTCAGATTATCTTCTTTAAATGCTTCTAAAATATTTTGGATATCTGCTAAGTGTTGGTTGATCGTATCAATTTTATGTTTTATTATATTTGAAAACTCAGGATCCATTGGGATATTTTGGAGTTTCTGACATACTTGCTGATAATAAAAAGGGATTTGAGAATATTCATTAGTTAATAATTGATTTTTAAAATCTAAATCAAGTCCGTATTTATTCAAAAAATCTGCTCCTATAAGACCATCATAATTCTTATGGAACTTGTATACGACAAAAGGATGAAAATCATCTATTTGAAATTCTGGGAATAAAGGTATTAAAACTTTTTCATTTGCAGTTTGTTTTTTGAAACATGCAGTTAGTGTCGTAGATTCATCGAAAATATTTTTAGGAAAATTATTATATGCAAATTTTGGATCAATAAGACAAACTGAACATCCACTATCAATTAAAAGTTTACATTTGGGATTTTGGAATTGAATATAGGGGAGTTGGTTCGTGTTATCTAATGTATTATTTAAGTCAATGAGTCGTTCATGGCACGATCTCGAAAATTTTCATTTAAATATTTACTTGAATTATTACGTTCTGGATATGAACGTTCATTAAAATCACGTTTTTTGAATCTCGGGTCTTTCGAAGTAGACGCAATATTATTTAATTCTTCAATCATTATATTTGGATTGGTTTGATTATTAAAATATTGTCTCTGAGGACTTTGCTGATATTGAGTAGAATAATTTGATCTCTTTTGGGGATAATTCCTTGTCTGAATCGACATTTTTTCAGGGGGAGATTGTATCCTTTGATTTGGATGAGGTTTGAAAACATTTTCATTTTTACGTTCATTGAAAGAGGTATTTGGATTATTTCCAAAAACTTGACGATTTGTCGGGAAATAAGTTTTTACTTGTCTTTGTTGGAAATTAATCGGTTGAGATGGGAATCTCGGTTGGGAATTATTTGGATAAAAATTTCTTTCATTATTTTGACTAGATTGGAAAAAATTTGATTGATTATTATGAGGAAAACTTCTATAATTATTAGTTGGGAAGTTTGCTCGATTATTATTTGGAAAATTATTTTTATAAGTTTGATTAAAATTCTTCTGATGTTGTTGAGGAAAATTCCTCTGATTATTTTGACTTTTATAGTGCATATAGGGTTGTTGGTAAAAGTAATAATTTTGACGAATGAAATTTACAATATCGTCATAATTCATAATTCCATGATCTCTAAGGGCTGTTTTTAATTCGGGGTTAATATTATAGAGCAGAACTCTAGTTGCTACTCGTGACGCAATATTTTTTGAGCGCTCGTACTACTTACACGAGGGCTATATCATTTCGTCACGATGTCTGTATTTTTCGAATTTTGAGCCGAAAATGGTCTCAATCGACTATGTTCGACTCACTGATGACGAATCCGTCAAAAAATTCGAGTCTGTCCGTCCGTCCGTCAGCACGATAACTCTCGAACGGATCAACTTAGAGACTTGAAATTTTCAGTGTAGGTTCAGATCCCGAATGCCTCGGTTAAGTTCGTTAATGGGCCAAATTCCACCAGGGGTTCCGTAAATATGGCCGTTTAAAGTTTTGTTTCCCTGAATACTTGAAAACTACAGATTCGATCAAGATGAAATTTTGCACTCAGATGGAAAATGAGGTGTTTCAGCTACATGCGAAATTTTGTCCAGATCGCATGACCAGAACCATAGAAACCATAGAAAATTGTAACTTTTGAACGGAAATGCCTAGGGACTTGAAATTTTCAGGATAGGTGTGGATCTCGAATGTCGTGATCACGTTCATCTATGAGCAACATTATACGAGGGGTTCCGTAAATACGGTCGTTTGAAATTTTGTTTTCTCGATAAATTCGAAACTTCGGATTCGATCGAGATGAAATTTTGTATTTTAATCGAGAATGATATATTGAAGCAATATTTTGTCCAGATCGCATGACCAGAACCATAGAAACCATAGAAAATTGTAACTTTTGAACGGAAAGGCCTAGGAACTTGAAATTTTCAGGGTGGGTTTGGATCGCGAATATCGCGGTCACGTTCATCAATAAGCAAAATGAGACCAGGGGTTCCGTAAATATGGCCGTTCAAAATATTTTTTTCCAGATAGTTTCGGAACTACTGATCGGATTGGAATGAAATTATGCATCTAGCTGAGGAATAATGTATTCGAAGTACGTGCGAAATGTTGTCCAGATCGCATCACTAAGACCATAGATACCGTGGAAAATTCTAGCGAATTATCGGAAAAAAATTGATCAGCTGAAGCACCGACATGAAGTCTGGAGTTTTGCCTAAGTTTCAGGATTTTTTTGACAGCAGTCAAACATTCCTTCAATTGATTTCCAAAACTGGAAAATGCGAATCTACCTACAAGGTGCATGTACGAGCGCTCAAAAGCTCCTGCCTTCACGGCAGTGCTTTTCGTAATTTTTCTTGATCCTTTTCATGAATCGGTAAATTCGACAATTCGACTTGCGAATCATATTTATTTTTTAAGTCAACTATTCTCTCTAGAAAATCTAAATCATTTTCGTTACGTATTCTTTGGGCATTTTGGAGATCCCAAAATAAAACTGTGAGGCTAATTTTTTCCTCAAATCTTAACTTTTAAAATTCCTTCAAGTTAATCCAGTTATCTGTAATTCTCTCATTGGAACTTACGATTTCACTGGCATTTCCTACTAATTTACTTTTTATTATATCGATTATCGCTTCATTTATTAACGCGTCGGCAGATCTGAACCTATTATAAAATCTTTCGCAATGATTCAAAAATCTTGCGAGATTCGCGGAATTACCATCAAATGGTACTATTGATTTCGAAAATAAATCAATTAATTTCAATCTGTCGAACATATTCGGTTCTGGTGCGACTGGCATTTTATTCGTATTCTTCCGGCCTTTAAAATGCTTTACGGAAGTTATCTTGAAAAATTATTATTTTACTTGAAAATTAATTTTATTCGGTTTTTTATTTTATAAGAAACCTAGGAAAAACTCAAGTAATCGGTTTTTTGTATTAAGAAACCTAGGAAAAACTCTGGTAATCGGTTTTTTATAAGAAACCTAGAGAAAACCCACACAAGTTTTACGCTCAAAACCGTGGGAAAAGATTGAAGACTTTGGACCAGGGTCAGTGACTGGGAATAATAAAAGTGTTTCTAGATAGGATTCTCACCACGTTGTTTCTTTGGAGTCGTTGCAGACGCTACCCATACAATCATGGCTCCAATGGCTTTTCTCCTCGTTGTTGCTGGATTTGGCACCTTAACAGTTGAAACTGAAAGTTTTTGGAAGTTCTTAGCGCGGCGATAACCACGTTTTCACGAACGAAGTTTCGAAACACAGTTCTTCACGAAAACCGGCACAATCCCATACCTCGTCGCCAATTACGTTTTTGGAGCGAAAGCCGACTTTTTAAAAAAGTATTTATCTACAACGGAAGATATTCTACCTATTCTAACAATTAGCTGTTAAGAAATGCACTTAATTATTATTGACGATGAATTCGTCTTCAAGGTATTCATAACATTTTCTTATCTGCAATGAATAACACGCGACAAACAACACCCCATGCTTAGTAATCAAAATGTAACATGTTCATATTCAAATGGAATGCAATAGAGATAAGCGATTCATCTAAGGTATACAGGGTTGGCATTATTTAATTATATTTATATATATAAATATATTATAAAGCCTGCTACACACACGCATGCAAGTCGGCCAACTTGGCTTGAACAGACTGATTTGAGACACTTGCATGAAAGTGTGTAGCGGAAGTTGGAGCTAGAAATTGGGCTTGTAGGTATTCGGACGAAGCCGATTGCGTACAGTCTTCATAGACGACTTTGCTTGACATGCCAAGTTGACTGACTTACATGCGTGTGTAGCAGGCTTTAGAGGCGATATTGCTGAAATCGAGCCACTTTTATGCGATACCGTCATCACAAATTGGGTATTCAACAAACCAGGCAAAGCCGCGGGGGACATTAACCATTTTTGAAACATAATGTGAAGCCATGTATTTTATAATAAGAATAAAAATAAATCACTATCATCGTCACAATTTGTTTCATCGCGTTACAAAAATCGAGCGCTTCTAATGAAAAACCCTTTATATCCAAACAAAATAGGGCCATTTTCGTCGGAGAAGTGGTTTTGGGAAGATAGATTAGTTTTACTTCAAAACCTTTCAAACAATGAAGTATCTCCCCAAAAAATATACTTGAAAATACAAATTAGTCATATTAAGAACCTTATCAAAATTTTCTACCTAACCTAACCTTGGGTTCTGCCAACTGCTAATCCATTTTTTTTTTCGATAATTCGCTAGAATTTTCTATGATATCTATGGTCTTGGTAGTTTGAATACATTATTCTTCATCTATGTGCGAAATTTCATTCCAATCCAATCTGTAGTTCCGAAATTATCAGGAAAAAGATATTTTGGACGGCCATATTTACGGAACCCCTAGTCCAATTTTGCACATTGATGAACGTGACGCGACATTCGAGATTCACACCTATCCTGAAAATTTCAAGCCGTTCAAAAGTTATAATTTTCTATGATTTCTCATGGTCATGCGATCTGGAAAAAAAGTAGCTTGAATATATCATTCTCCTTTAAAACACAAAATCCGTAGTTTTGAAATGATCAAGAAAACTTAATTTCAAACGACCATATTTAAGGAACCCATAATCTGATTTTGCTCATTGATAAACGTGACCGCGACATTCGAGATCCACACCTTTCCTAGGCCTTTCCATTACAAGGTTATAATTTTCTATGATTCTGGTCATGCGATCTAGAAATGCGTTTTTGAGCGCTCGTACTACTTACACGAGGGCTATATCATTTCGTCACGATGTTATTTATCGAATGTTGATCTGAAAATGTGCCGTATACACGATTACTCTCGAACGGAACTTCCTAGAGATTTGAAATTTTCAGTGCGGGTTCAGTTCCCAAATGCCGAGGTTGAGTTAATGTGGCATAATTCCACCAGGGGTTCCGTAAATATGGCCGTTCGAAGTTTTGTTTTTCTGATTACTCCGAAACTACACATTCGACCGAGATGAAATTTTGCACTCAGATGTAAAATGTCTTGTTAAAGATACTCACAACATTTTGTCTAGATCGCACGACCAGAACCATAGAAAATCATAACTTTGTAGTGGAAAGGCCTAGGGACTTGAAATTTTCAGGATAGTTGTGGATCTCGAATCACGGTCACATTCATACATGAGCAAAATTGGACTAGGAGACGAGGATTCGATCTTGACGAAATTTTTTATTTTGATTGAGAATGATATATTCAAGCGGCATTGTTTTCAAATCGCATTACCAGAACCATAGATAATTATTACTCTTGAAACTTTCAGGGTAGGTACGTATCACGAATTTCGCGTTTACATGGGGAAAATTAGACTAGGGTTTCCGTAAAATTGGCCGTTCATAATATTTTTATCCTGATCATTTCGAAACAACTCATTGGATTGGAATGAAATTTTGCACATAGATGAAGAATAATGTATTCAAACTACGCGGGAAATTTTGTCCAGACCACATTACCAAGACCATAGATACCGTAGAAAATTCTAGCAAATTATCGAAAAAAAATTGGTCATTTTTTGTTTTTTTAGCTGTTTGGCGGTATGTGCAGACTCTTCCCCGAGTTCACGGGAAAAGTACTCACTGAAAACTCCTCTGTTTCCACTCCTAATACAAGAAGTGAGCACGGTTTAATTTACTGCATCCGAATTCAGCTCTTATGGGCGCAGGTTGCCCAGGGGTAATTTGCCCTCGCGAACACCCTACTCGACACCGACTCTGAGGCTAGCCTTGATGTTATTTGGTTCCACCGGGTCCAGTTCGTGGACGACCCTTGCAACACCCTAGTGGTTAGTCCACTGAGTAGCCCAATTGGTACTCTCAAGTCGTCAGTCAATATATCTGCTGACTGTTGAGACCATACACCTCGCCAGGAGAGGGTGTATGATGTGACACTCACAGATGAGGCCGGCCTACAAGTCAGCCGGCGACTTCGTCCTTAACCGGATCGATATTATACTTGCCGACTGTTCGGGCATCATTTTTTGTTTATTTATGGGTTGCTTTCTAATTTTTCTCATACAATATATTTTTGTTATTGTTACAATTGAACTATTGTAACGCCTCATTTATTTTCTGTTTTCCTTCCAAATTAGAATGTTTGTTGCGTGTAGTGTACGTACTTCGCGGTTCATTCAATTTTTCGCGCATGTGTGTTGGCCAATTTTCATATCATACCTGGTGCGAAGAAAGAAGAAGGTGGGTTGGAATGTGGTTGAACCGAAGAGTGAAAATTTCGATCGAGCGAATCTTAATTATTCTCATCAATTCTCATTGTTGTGTCTTCACAAACAAGAAAATCAGTGAATCTGATCTGCCAAGCCAAACTACCCAGCGAGATCTACAAATTCAGCTGTTAAAAGGTAGGTGGAATTGGCCAATATTCGATTTGTCAAAATTCGTTTTTCTTTCATACAAGTCCACTAAAATATCGTTGCGCCTCAGTCGGCGACATTGGTCCTTACGGAGCCGAATTTTCTTTCCAACAAACATTTTAATTTTGAAATTCATTCATTTCAATTCATAAATATTCGTTTCACCTAATTCATTTTTTTCTCGTGTTGTTTCCGATAAGAAGCGGAGAGAGCATCAGACCTCTATCCCACATTTCGATTGCTTATCGTAAACATCACAATCTGTTTCCTTCATCACTGATTATTTTCATTCACGTCATCGATTCGCACATTCATATTCATTTTCGTTCTGAAAATAAAATTGTCATTCAATTTAATTCTTAATTTCGTAAATAGTTTCGGGTTTAACTGGGGGTAATTGAACACACCTATAATAGAGATTCATCTGTTGTATTTGTTCCTTCGAATCTTTGCAGAATATCGAATTTCATTCATTCCTGATTCCTACGAATAAAATGAGTAGTAATAAGTTGAAGCAGGCAAAAGCGATTCGTCAGCTGCAGGTAGATGAGATTGAGGAAATTCTCGCACTCGCTCATATGGCTGTGACTGATGAGAGTTTGCATGTTCGATTTAAATTACGATGTTCAAATTTAGATGACATTCTCGAAGAATTCAAAACCATGCATAATTCAATAATCTCGATAATGTCAACTACCGAAAATCCGGATATGGCTGCTGAAAAAACAATAAGAACAAGTTTCATGGAGAATTTCTTCACTGTTAAGACTGTTTATACGAACATATTTTCCGATGAAACTTCTTCGAATAATGATACAACATCGACAACGCCAAATGTCAAACTTCCGAAAATTTCCTTACCAACATTTGATGGAAATTATACAAACTGGCCTACGTTTCTCGATATTTTCAATAGTCTTATTCACAAGAATGCCACATTGTCAGATATTGATAAATTCCAATATTTACTCGGTTCATTATCTCCTGCAACGCGAAAACTTCTAAAGGGATTTCAATTAACGAGTGAAAATTATCATTCAGCTTTCGAAACATTAACTGAAAGGTATCAAAATAAGAGGCTTCTAGCAAATTCATTTTGGCAGGAAATATGCAATGCACCTAAACTTAATAATGAGTCAGTAGATGGTCTTAGAAATTTATTAGCTATTTTTTCTGAAAATTTAGCATGTTTGAAGAATATGGAATTACCCATTGAACAATGGGACTTCGTTTTATTTCATTCACTTTTGCAGAAATTAGATACAGCTACAATTAAGAGGTTCGAACTGCAGGAATGTGCCACAGAGATTCCTTCTTATCGTGCTCTTACTAAATTTCTTAAAAATCAGTGCATCTCTCTAGAGTCATTAACGCTTGCAGTTTCACAACGCGCGCATTTAACATCGAAACAAAATGATAAGCCTCATAAGAAAAGCTCAGCATTTTTCACTCAATCGAATTCAATGAACAAATTGTCATGTAGCTATTGTAACGATAAACATACAATTTATAAATGCTCTTCTTTTATGGAAAAATCTCCTTCAACTAGGTTACAGATAGTTAAAGAAAAAACCTGGTGTATTAACTGCCTTCATTCGGGACATAGAGTATCAGATTGTTCGTCAAAGTCAACTTGTCGCCATTGCCATAAGAATCATCACACATTGTTACATTTGAAACCAATTGATCCATCTTCTAACATTAATGATTCTGTCAATGATAGTTCATCTCCTTCCACTTCATATGGTCCTCAAGTTTTAACAAACACCTCTGTTTCACCGTCTACGGTTTTATTAGCTACTGCTATAGTTGAAATCTTAGATGCTCGAGGACAATATCAAACCATTCGCATTCTCTTGGATCCAGGATCCCAGACGAATATAATTGCACAGAAATGCGTCAAACGGTTAGGTCTTAAATGTTTCAAAACTCCACTTTGTATTTTTGGCTTGGGTGAGACATCATCATCTGTTTCTGATTCCGTTACCTGTACGATTCGTCCTGTTGGATCTATAAATCCGTCTTATACCATCGAAGCTGTGGTATTACCAAAAATTTGCTCTAATATGCCCAACAGTTTTGTACCCTATCATAAATGGGACTCTATTTCGAATATTAATTTGGCTGACCCATCATTTCATTCTCCTGGTCCTATAGATATGCTTGTGGGAGCAGCTATTTTTCCTTTAATTCTGAAATCAGGTCGTTTACAAGGAAACCTATTTCAACCTTCGGCGTTAGAAACCATATTCGGTTGGATACTTATGGGAAATACTTCTAGCCCATCAACAAAAATTAACTCTTTTCATCTCACAACTAATTCTTCGATTGATGCAACTCTCAAGCGATTTTGGGAAATCGAAGAAATTCCTAACTTCGAACAGTCTTCGGCAGAAGATGCTCTATGTGAGCAAATATTTGTCGAAAGTCACTCTCGAGATTCTACTGGTCGTTTTATGGTTATGTTACCTTTCAAAGAAGCGATTTCCAGTTTCTTCGGAGATACCTACTCCATGGCGTTACGTCGGCTATTTTCACTAGAGCGTAGATTCAAAAATTCTCCCGAGTTTCATTGCGAGTACAACAAGTTCATGCACGATTATCTTGATTGTGGTCATATGACGTTACTTCCTGAAGCTTGTCCTTCTGTTGATGAATATTATATGCCACATCATGCTGTTTTCAACCCAAATAGTCCTTCCACAAAACTCAGAGTGGTCTTTGACTCTTCTGCGAAGGTTTCGGGAAACGTTTCTCTCAATGAAATTCTTTTGACAGGTCCGAAGCTTCAGAAAGATGTGATGGTTCTTCTGTTGAAATTTCGGTTTCATAATGTTGTTTTAACCGCAGATATAAAACAAATGTATAGGCAGATTCTGGTTCACCCTTCTCATAGACGGTTTCAACGAATTTTGTTCAGATTTTCGGTTTCTGATCCGGTTCAAGTATACGAATTGAACACTGTTACGTATGGTGTTGGTTCATCTCCTTATCTTGCCCTTCGAGTACTCAAGCAGTTGGCTTCAAATGAAGAGATAGACTTTCCTTTAGCAGCAACGGTTCTTCAATCGGAATCGTATGTTGATGATATTTTATCGGGTAGTGATACCTTGGAGGGAGCTCGAGGTTTACAGGAACAGTTAATTTCTTTATTGAGGCGAGGCGGCTTTGAGTTGAGAAAATGGTCCAGTAATATTCCGGAGCTAATAAATCATTTACCACCAGATCATCGACATCAACAGTCGTTGAATTTCGATGATAATTCGGTTTTGAAAATTCTTGGATTAAGGTGGTTTCCATCTGGAGATCATTTCTCGTATTCTATCGATATTAACGAAAAACCAGTTACAAAGCGGACCATTCTGTCGGATTTGGCACATATTTTTGATCCTATCGGTTTTCTAACTCCATTCACTTTCTTTGTCAAACATCTAATTCAACATCTCTGGACACTCGGTCTACAGTGGGACGACGTTCCTCCTACGGATATAGTGAATCGCTGGAGTCAGTGCAAATCAGAGTTGCACATTCTGTCCACTCTGCGAATACCGCGCAGAATATTCACGCAATCATTTTCTAAATGTGAAGTTCATGAATTTGGGGACAGCAGCGAAAAGGGGTATGCCGCTGTCATATATTTCCGATTTTTAAATGTTGATGGTACAATAAATGTTTCTTTCATTTGTGCAAAGTCAAAAGTCTCACCTATCAAACGCATGACTCTACCAAAGTTGGAGCTATGTGCAGCGCTCCTCCTTGCAAAATTGCTTTCTATTGTAATAAAATCTTATGAAGGTTCATTAAAGGTGGATGAAGTATTCGCTTGGTCAGACTCAACCGTAGTACTTCATTGGATTAGATCATCTCCTTACCGCTGGAAAAGTTTCGTGAGTAATCGTACTGCACAAATCCAAGAATTGGTTCCTCCAGATAGATGGGGTTATGTTAAATCCCAAGTTAATCCAGCAGATTGTGCATCACGGGGTTTGTCTCCTTCCGGTTTGTTAGACCATTCCTTATGGTGGGCGGGACCTCCATGGCTTCAGTCTATGGATCCGATTGAGAAGACTTGTGGTCCACCAATCAAAGAAATTCCAACTGATGAGGAGCGTCAGGTTGTTCTGAGTACCTTCACTTCATCGGATATATTTGACGAGCTCATAGCTAAATATTCTTCCTTCTCTAAACTCAACCAAGTTGTAATATATTTACATCGTTTCATTTTCAATCTTAGAACTCCTTTATCTAAAAGAGTCGGTAGCATCCTATCCGTGGAAAGAAAACAATCTCTCAACTTTCTCATTAAATGCGTTCAGCAAAGAGTTTTTGGTGAGGAGATTCAAAATCTTCGATCAAATCGTCCTATCACAATGAAATATCTTCAGAAACTGAATCTCTTCATCGGAAATGATGATATTTTGCGTGTGGGTGGTCGATTATCGTTTTCTGGCCTTCAATATGACCATAAACATCCAGCGTTATTGCCAGGTAACAATAAATTCACTGATCTGCTCATCAAGCATTTCCATCAATTATATCTTCATCCAGGTTCACAAACGTTACAATTCCTTCTCTCTCGGCAGGTTTGGATTTTATCTGCAAGAAAGCATATTCGAAGAGTCACTTCAAAATGCTTAACGTGCTTTCGTTCTAATCCAAAACCCTTACAACCGATGATGGGCAATCTTCCATCTTGTCGCGTTAATCAATTGAAGCCTTTTCAATGTGTGGGTGTCGATTTTGGCGGTCCATTTCGCATTACCATGTCCAGAGGTAGAGGTGCAAAGGTTCTCAAGGCATATCTCTGTCTTTTTGTGTGTTTCACGACCAAAGCACTGCATCTGGAACTCGTTTCAGATTTGTCTAGTGAAGCCTTTCTAGCTGCTCTGAAACGTTTTATTGCTCGCAGAGGTAGATGCAATAGGTTATTTAGTGACGGTGGTACTAATTTCAAAGGTGCTCAACGAGAACTTCTCAATAATATGAAGTACGCCGCAGAAGCTGAGAAGATGGATTGGGATTTTAATCCTCCTTCAGCTCCTCATTTCGGAGGGTTGTGGGAAATCGGAATCAAATCCGTTAAAACGCATCTCTACAAGTTAGTTGGTGATCAGGTGCTTACCTACGAAGAGTTGTATACTGTGTTCGTTCAAATAGAAGCGGTATTAAATTCGCGGCCACTTTGTCCTTTGAGTACAGATCCAAATGACCTATCCGTGCTCACTCCAGGTCATTTTCTTACCCTCGCTCCTTGTTCCGACCTTCCTGAACCTGACCTATCCAATTTATCCATGAACAGATTATCCAGATGGCAACTGCTAACTCGGTTACATCAGGATTTTTGGAAACGGTGGCATGTTGAATACCTAAATACTTTGCAACAACGAACAAAATGGTTTACACCAGCCGATTCTCAGTTATCTATAGGACAACTTGTATTGATCAAGGATGAACAGCAACCTCCTCGACGTTGGCGTACAGCTCGCGTGGTTGATGTTCATCTGGGTAAGGACGGTATAGCACGAGTGGCTACTGTTCGCACTTCTAGCGGTATTCTGCAAAGACCGTTGGTCAAATTATGTCCTCTCCCAGGACAATCATAATCATGTATGTAAAATAATTCTATTTTAGGTGGGCGGAATGTTCGGGCATCATTTTTTGTTTATTTATGGGTTGCTTTCTAATTTTTCTCATACAATATATTTTTGTTATTGTTACAATTGAACTATTGTAACGCCTCATTTATTTTCTGTTTTCCTTCCAAATTAGAATGTTTGTTGCGTGTAGTGTACGTACTTCGCGGTTCATTCAATTTTTCGCGCATGTGTGTTGGCCAATTTTCATATCATACCTGGTGCGAAGAAAGAAGAAGGTGGGTTGGAATGTGGTTGAACCGAAGAGTGAAAATTTCGATCGAGCGAATCTTAATTATTCTCATCAATTCTCATTGTTGTGTCTTCACAAACAAGAAAATCAGTGAATCTGATCTGCCAAGCCAAACTACCCAGCGAGATCTACAAATTCAGCTGTTAAAAGGTAGGTGGAATTGGCCAATATTCGATTTGTCAAAATTCGTTTTTCTTTCATACAAGTCCACTAAAATATCGTTGCGCCTCAGTCGGCGACACCGACCTTCAAACTGTGGGCGGCCAGGTTAAGCGGCTGCGCGCCTGACATGACCTGGGCGTCTACGACCCACACATCGTGCTCCCTCACGACAACCAGGTCAGGTTTACGAACGCCCTCTGATGTTCGTAGGCGTGGTTCGTTGAGCACCTCGAGCCCCTTATTTTTGAAGAAGCCAGAGAGTGTCTTGCACACGACATCGTGTCTCATGATGCTTCCGCCATGAGTGCGGAAGCAACACTGGATTACGTGTGCCGCTGTCTCGGTGCTAGTACACCCAGCCCTACAATTTATGTTCGTGTGGGCTGTTCTCCGACCCCTCGTCATGCGTACTCGGGTTGGCAGACTGTCAACATGCACGTGATGATATTGGCGATAGTCCCTTCCGGGTATGCCCGTGCTGCCAGCATCAATCCACCGAGTGGAAGCGGTCAACATCTCACTTTTCCTTAGCTCATACCCATCATTAGAAGTATATAACCTCATAGCCAAGTACTGCGGGAATCCCGAGTCCACCATTTTTCACAGAGGCGTGAAAATACCCTAGCGGCGTATCTTTAGGCAATCCCACCCATCGCGTTACTGCCGCTCTGATCTGGAGGTCCAGCTGCTTCAGGACCTTCATGGGGCACCCAGACAATACCAACGAGTGATAATATCTGGGTACCAGAAGACAACGCAAAATCTTAAGGCGTTGTTGCGGCTTAAGTGTAGCTCGTGAAACTTTCAAGAGTTCCACCTCAATTAAGGGGCTGCTCTTTCTCAGTCCCTGGGGGCTTATATTAACTCCCAAGTACCGCCACTCTTCCGTAGGGCCGAGTTGGCGGATGGGGTCGCCATGTTGTAACAGGAACTGTGCGCGGGTGAGAACTTTGATTTTCTGTACTCTCCCTGATGGTACTAATGAAGTCGCTACACACTTATAAGGGTTGAACTCAACCATTGTTGTAAGGCGACGCGCTCGGCAGCTTCGAGCGTGAAGTCGCTACACACTTATAAGGGTTGAAACTCAACCATTGTTGTAAGGCGACGCGCTCGGCAGCTTCGAGCGCCGAAGTAATGCCTTCCTTTGATGATGTTAAATGGCAAATGTCGTCTGAGTAGGCGATCGCGTTTATCGGATCGCCTCCGACACTGTACCCCACTTGAGGAGGAACCGCCCTCAATACCCTGTTCACCACCAATGCAAACAAATTGAGAAGACAGACGGACGCTACACAAAGACCTTTGCTTCTGCTCATCAACAGGACATACCGTACTGCTCCAACAGTGGCATTGCAGGTACTGGCTGGGGTACCACCTTGGTCGGCAGAACAAAACACAGACATAAAGACTGGACCGAAAACAGGGAACAGATAAGGACAATGAAAACGATGACAATAAACAGGATACACCCATCACAAAGACAACGAGACAGACCCTTTGGTACCACAATAAATAAAATAAAAAATAGAGAAACTTAACAACCAGACAGAACATATTGACAGAGTGGCAACAAAATTGGGAAGGGGAAGAACGAGGACGATAGCTATACGAACATTGCTAACAGACCGGGACAGACCGACTTGTACTAAACTTTAAAGCACAACAACTAGTAACGGGGCACGGAAACATGAAAGGATACATACAAAGCGCACGACACATAAGACTGCACTGTACACTTACAAACAGAAACGAGATAAGACGAACAATAAAGGGCAAATACGGAGACCTAACGTTAACACTGAGAAAAGACGGGAAACCAAACGAAACAGACATACAAAAAATAAATGAATGGGCAGAAGAAGCCATAATGGACACTCAAATTAACGGACATATGGACAAGGATGAACAGGCTGCAGAACACCATCTGAATGCAGCCACACACAGCTAAAGCCGCAAGGCGGGAAGCTGGAACAATAATCAAAGGCTGGAGTTCTTCTCATGCCTCTCAATGAGTCAATTGTTCTTCCTGGGAAGAACTGACTCAGAAAGACATTAACAAACTGGACCTCTTGGCTCAGTCTGCTTCGGCCGTACTCAATCACGTGTGCCTCCTCGACCGCGGCGATTTTCATCTCCTCGGTCGAGTATCCCCTATGACGACGTTCGATGTTAATATCCTCATTCGCGGCTTCTGGATGTGCTCGTTGCCTGTGCACCCCGAGGCCAATCTTTGTTGTGAACTCCCTACTCGGTTCACATAACATGCACACAAAGCCTTGGCTTGCAGTCTGCTCGGCCACCGAGAACCCAGACGGCCCAGGTCTCGAAGGATCCGGAACCGTTACTTGGGCACGGTGTGTGCGCATGTGATTGGCCAATCCTCTCGTCGAAGAAAACACTCGTACGGGTCACGATACACAAACACCGGTATGCTAATATTCGTTCCTAATTTCGTTCGTTACGCGCAGCTACGTCACTCACGAGGATCCGTACTCTGTTTACCTATTCAATCCCACGTGTAGGGGAGAGCGGGGCTGAAAGTGCCGGGGGTAAGTTGTGCCGATGCTTATATCTCGAAATCAGAAATAGATTGATAAAAGATCGTATTGTATCGCGTATTGCCTAACCATCAGGCACACGTGGCTGCCATCTCAGTGTCGTCAGCGAAGCGGACCGAGTAGAATTACATGTTACTCATGTGAGGTTCCTCCAGCAACACGGCAGTAAATATTTCCGTTTCGATACTTTTTGGTCGCAAGCTGGCATTTTTCGTACTTTTAATATGAAAGTTTCAGTGAAATGTGTGTTATTCATCGTAGTTTGTTATGCAGTGTAATTTCAATGATTTGAGCAGAGTGATTTTCATATGTCGGACAAAATATCACACTCTCATAAACGGGGTAAAATGTGCCGTTCATTTGGGGCTGGTTGTGCCGCGGCACAACCAACCCCTAAGTAGCCTATATTGTTCCATTATTTTTTGTTTGGCAGAATGAGGACGTACAAGCGAAAAACACAAAGAGGAACTACAAGTCAGGATCTTTTACAAAGGGCTGCTGTTGCAGTCATCAAGGATGGACTCAAATTAAAAACAGTTGCACGTGAATTGTAAATTTGTCTCACAACACTACAACGCTATATAAAAAAATAAAAAGCCGAGTTACTCCTGTGGTTGTATACAAACCAAGACTAGTGTTTAATGAGGAGCAATGCACTACAGTCGAAGTACATCTTAAAAATTACGAAAAGCACTGCCGTGAAGGCAGGAACTTTTGAGCGCTCGTACATGCACCTTGTAGGTAGATTCGCATTTTCCAGTTTTAGAAATCAATTGAAGGAATTTTCGACAGCTGTCAAAAAAATTCTGAAACTTAGGCGAAACTCCAGACTTCATGTCAGTGCTTCAGCTGACCAATTTTTTTTCGATATTCCGCTAGAATTTTCTACAGTATCTATGGTGTTGGTGCTGCGATCTAGACAAAATTTCCCACGTAGTTTGAATACATTATTCCTCAGCTAGGTGCATAATTTCATTTCAATCCGATCAGTAGTTTCGAAACTATCAGAAAAATAATATTTTGAACCGCCATATTTATGGAACCCCTAGTCTAATTTTGCTCATTGATGAACGTGACCGCAATATTCTCCATCCAAACCCACCCTGAAAATTTCAAGTTCCTAGGCCTTTTCGTTCGAAAGTTACGATTTTCTATGGTTTCTATGGTTCTGGTCATGCGATCTGGACAAAATATTGCTTTAATATATCATTCTCGATTAAAATAAAAAATTTCATCTCGATCGAATCCGTAGTTTCGAAATTATCGAGAAAACAAAATTTCAAACGACCGTATTTACGGAACCCCTAGTATAATTCTGCTCATTGATAAACGCGACATTTCAGATCCACACCTATCCTGAAAATTTCAAGTCCCTAGGCCTTCCTGTTCGAAAGTTATGATTTTCTATGGTTTCTATGGTTCTGGTCATTTGATCTGGATGAATGTATCTTGAATATAAATTTCTCCATTAGTATACAAAATTTCGTCACGATCGAATCTATAGTTTTGAAATTACCAAAAAAACTGAATTTCAAACGACCATATTTACGGAACCCCTAGAATAATGTTGCTCATAGATGAACGTGATCACGACATTCGAGATCCACACCAATCCTGAAAATTTCAAGTCCCTAGGCGTTTCCGTTCAAAAGTTACAATTTTCTATGGTTTCTATGGTTCTGGTCATGCGATCTGGACAAAATTCCACATGTAGCTTGAACACCTCATTTTCCATTTGAGTGCAAAATTTCATCGCGATCAAATCTGTAGTTTTCAAGTAATCAGGGAAAAAAAACTTTGAACGGCCATATTCACGGAACCCCTGGTGGAATTTGGCCCATTAACGAACTTAACCGAGGCATTCGGGAACTGAACCCACACTGAAAATTTCTCTAGGTTGTTCCGTTCGAGAGTTATCGTTCTTACGGCCGGACGGACAGACTCGAATTTTCCGACGAATTCGTCATCAGTGTGTCGAACTCTATCGTGACGAAATGATATAGCCCTCGTGTAAGTAGTACGAGCGCTCAAAAAATGTATCATTGTTCATGTATGAATATTACCTGAATGAAACATGAATTTATGATCCAAACTGACTTTAAAACAATTATAAATAATAATTATTACTACTTGATTTGTAGCCTGTACGATTCAATCATCGTATTATACGCTCTCCTGTGAAATTCACATTTTGTGACTCAATACCCTTTTGCTCTGAGGTACGGATATAGTATACAAGGTTAGGCTTTTTTTTGACAGAAGCTCTAACTCATAAAAAGAGATCATCTCGCCGGAAGTTTATCATATAAAATATTCAATTTGAAAAAAGTCGTCAGAAAATCATCATCTTAATACGTCACTGGATCATGTTATCCCTCTGTTCGGAGATCTGCCAAGAATCACAGTGCCATATGCATTCCAGCAAGTAAACAAAGTGCTGAATTTTATCGTTAATTTGTATATTCTGCTTAAACTTTTATTAGGAGATTTTTCCTGAAGGTATAATTCTCGAAGTTCAAACTAAAGAGAGAAAAAATTACTGATTGAAAAAGACTTATGAAAAAAATAAGGAAGTTCACAAATTGTTCACAGAAATAGTTAGAAATTGTCGCCATTCGTTTGATGTGCACGTAATAATACATCAGTTTGCTGATAATGTCACAAGCATTTTCAATGCGTTTGAGTTCTTCAACACTATTCACCTCGCCGTTACTGGACACTAATGTTTTTTAAATGACCCCCAAAACAAGAAATCTCAGGGGTTGAGGTCGGGGGAGCGTGCAGGCCAAGAAATCGACCCACCACGTCCTATTAACCTAAAGTCACAAAAATCATACGCTCGTTCAGATGATTTTCCGTAAACTGAACGCATTGAATAAACACATTGAAACCTAAATACATACCTATATGAGATCCGGGCTGGGAATTTTTCAGATTCGCGGGTAACTTTGATTTCGTTCAAGCACCGGTCAAACAAAAGCGTCCCTTTCGAAAACACCCTGTCAATTTATAGCGAAGCCCGTGTCGTCCTTCAGTTAGCCCTCCATTAGCAAAAATCTTAGTGTTATGTATTATTGAATTTAGATTTTCATCAAGTAGGTACTGGCCACATATTATTATATTCAATACCTACCAAAAAAATTGACCGAAAATGCTTATCCCGGTACACCTTCTCAACGAAAAATTCCTCAATCAAGGAAGTGCCAATGCCCCTGTTGAACTACCGATAAGCAGGTGGCCCTGCATTCTAGAACAGCCCATACAACGTTTTCAGTGGCTACTGCATCTCATAGGAATAGACGCCTCAGCATTTATCCAAAAGAGACTCCCTCCGAGGTCACACATTTTGGTTCACAGTGAAACCACTAGACATAAATTATGCATTTTCCATCCAATCTTACGCCACAGGAAACGCTAATCTCTTGATTACCAAATTAGTGTTAATATACTTATGTCCCTCTGATCTGTAAGGTTCTGGTCCTACAAAGGGGGTGACGGTCTCTCTTCTGGACTAATTTCTGCATAATTTCCGACTCTCTCCAAGAATACACACCAAATATCACTCCCATACTATTTTTGAACTGATGACATTGGAGCTCGGCCCTTTGATAGCAGCTTGACTTTCAGGGCATATCCTATCCCTGATAGGTAGCTTCTTGAGCGCTCGTTCTTCTTACACGGGGGCTATATCATTTCATCACGATGTCTGTATTTTTCGAATTTTGAGCCGAAAATGGTCTCAATCGACATGGTTGGACTCACTAATGAAGAATCCGTCGAAAAATTCGAGTCTGTCCGTCCGTATACACGATGACTCCCGAACGGAACGTCCTAAAAACTAAAAATTTACAGGGTAGGTTTGAATTTCAATACCGCGGTTAAGTTCGTTATTTGGCAAAATTCGACCAGGGGTTCCGTTAATATGGCCATTCGGAATTTTGTTCTCCTGATTACTTCGAAACTAATAATTCGATCGGGGTGAAATAATTTTGCACTCAGATGGAAATTGACTACTTCAAGTCACATGTAAAATTTTGTCCAGATCGCATAACCAGAACCATAGAAAGCATAGAAACTTATAACTTTCGAACAAACGTCTGGGGAATTGAAATTTTCAGGTTAGGTTAAGATCTCGAATGTCGCAGTCACGTTTACCAATGAGCAGAATTACACTAGGTTTTCCGTAAATATGGTCGTTTGAAATTTAGTTTCTTTGATAATTTAAAAGCTACGGATTCGATCGTGACGAAATTTTGTATTTTGGAGAAACCAAGCTACATTTCGCCCAGATTGCATGACCAGAACCATAGAAACCATAGAAAATTATAACTTTCGAACGGAAAGGCCTGGGGACTTGAAATTTTCAGGATAGATGTGGATCTCGAATGTCGCTGTCACGAATATTGATGAGCAAGCGTTAGACTAGGGGTTACGTAGATATGGCCGTTCAAATTTTTATTTTCCGGATAACTTCGAAACTACTGATTGGATTGGAATGAAATTTCGCACATAGATGAAGATTATTCAAACTACGTGCGAAATTTTCTCCAGATCGCATCACTAAGACTATAGATACCGTAGAAAATTCTAGCGAATTATCGAAAACAAAATTGGTCATTAAGCACTGACGTGAAGTCTGGAGTTTCGCCTCAATTTTTTTTGACAGCTCTCAAAAATTTGTTCAATTGGTTTATAAAACTGAAAAATGCGAATATACCTACAAGGTGAATGAACGAGTGCTTAAAATCTTCTGACTTCACGGCAGTGCTTTCTATAAATTCTCATTAAATATAATACTTTCATACAAGTTTATAATAATTTATGACATCGACAGTTTCACAATTGGTTCATATAATTAGGGTAACAGTACAATGGTCATGTCAAAATTCGTATCTAAAATTCTTCATGTACTAGTTAGATCCTTCAATATCTGTTTCTGTCCAATTATATATTACGTTTTTCCCAATCCGTTCACTTGGTCAAACGCTTCAAATTATTAAAACTTTTTTTCTGTTTTTGAGCGCTCGTACTACTTACACGAGGGCTATATCATTGCGTCACGATGTCTGTATTTTTCGAATTTTGAGCCGAAAATGGTCTCAAACGACTATGTTCGACTCACTGATGACGAATCCGTCAAAAAATTCGAGTCTGTCCGTCCGGCCGGCCGTATACACGATAACTCTCGAACGGAATGTTCTAGAAACTTGAAATTTTCAGGGTAGGTTCGAATCTCGGATGCCGCCGTTAAGTTCGTTATTTTTATATTTATATCGATGTTTTTGCGTTTTAAAATCTAATCCCCATGTTTGAACTGCACTTGAATATTCCGGCAGTACCTACCTATGCTGCCGTGGTAAGGATAAAGGTCGTAACTGCAAAAATGGTCGAAAATGAGTTAGGAGCATCATCACATAGCAATCACAATCTGCATCTATGTGTTCAGCTGAAAAGTCGTGTCTCGTCCAGAAAACCTCGAATTATGGTTTGAAAGAAAGGTCGTATCTTCCAACAGAGCCCTTCTGTTAAGGGATTTAGTCGTATAATGTGTTATGTTAAGTTTAAATGTCGTATCTTCAAAAAATTCAGTAGAAACGACATTATGTCTTAGCATCGCATGTAAGTTACGACTAATCGCTTTGATACCATGTGAGTCATAATTGAATATAAAGTCGTCATTAACATGTTCAGTTGATCTCCAGAAGGTTTTTATGGTCCCTAGATGCGAAATGTTCAGAGAGGTTTTGTTCCTCGTCTTATTGCCTCCAATTTGAGTTTCGTTTCAACTGGTAAAAATAAAAATTAATAAAAGCACTGCCATGAAGTCAGGAGCTTCTGAGCGCTCGTTCATCCACCCTTTAGGTAGATTTGCATTTTCGAGTTTTAGAAACCAATTGAATAAATTTTTGACAGCAGTCAATAAAAATTTCAAACTGAGGCAGAATTCCAGACTTCACGTCAGCGCTTTAGGTGACCAATTTTTTTTTCGATTATTCGCTAGAATATTCTACGGTATCTATGGTTCTGGTAATGCGATCTGGGCAAAATTTCGCACGTACTTTGATTACATTATTCTTCATCTTTGTGTAAAATTTAATTCCAATCCAATCAGTACCAGGAAAGAAATATTTTGAACGGCCATATTTACGTAACCCCTAGTCTAATTTTGGTCATTGATGAACGTGATCGCGACATTCGCGATCCAAACCTACCCTGAAAATTTCAGGTCCCTAGGCCTTTCCGTTCGAACGTTATAATTTTCTATGGTTTTTATGGTTCTGGTCATGCGATCTGGACAAAATGTAGCTTGAATATATCATTCTTAATTAAAATACAAAATTTCCACACGATCTAATCCGTAGTTTTGAAATCATCAAGAAAACTAAATTACAAACGACCATATTTACGGAACCCCTAGTCCAATTTTGCTCATTGATAAAAGTGACCGCGATATTCGAGATCCACACCAATCCTGAAAATTTCAAGTCCCTAGGCCTTTCCCGTTCATGAGTTATGAGGATGGAATAGTCCTGAAAAGTTTTACTCGCTTCTTTCTAAACACGGCAAATTGCACTTACGACCTTTATCCTTATTAGGGCAGAATGCCTCTACAACACCAACATTCGTCTCGAGAGCGAGGGAAGAAGTCCTTGACGTAACAATTGCTAATCCTGTGGCCAGGAAGTACATTACGTCTTGGAGGGTGATGGACGAGCCATCACTCTCTGATCATAGGATGATCGAGTTTAGGATGGAGGGAGATACCACTTCTTTCCCCGAGACTCGAAACCCTATAAAAACAGACAGGAGCCAGTCTGTTTAAAGGAACCACCTCAAGACGAACCTAGAGCAAATCGAGAATATCGGGTCAGAACACCGATATTTCGAGCTGAATTCAAGGGTAGAGCAGGTCAGCAGAGCAATAATGGAGGCGTTTTACTCCAGCTGTCTACTCACCAAAGCTTGACCATGTAAGGATGCTTCTTGGTGGAATGAGAACCTGTCAAACCTTCGAAAGGAGGTCCGTCGGCTCTTTAATAGGGCAAGACGGGATAACAATTGGCAGGGGTACACCGAGAAACTTACTCAGTATAATAAAGTGATCAGGTAGGCCAAAAGGATTAATTTTCAAGCTTTTTGTGAAAAGTCAGACTTCAGAAAGTCATGGCAAAAAGGGGTACCAACCCCACAATGTCGCTTAAAAAGCCGGATGGGTCATACACTGAGGGAGATGAGGAACGATCAATTCTTCTTCTCAAAACACACTTTCCAGGTAGTGAACCCATGAGTAATTCAAAACAGCAATAAAATACACCAAGAAATCCCGTAAGGAAGATTGGGATATTGCTAGGAAAATATTTTCAAGACAACGACTCGAATGGGCAATTAGTACCTTTCAGCCGTATAAATCACCAGGAGTGGATGGGGTGTTCCCTGTACACCTGCAGAGGGGAGCGGAAGAGATTTTTCCCCATCTGCTGAAGATCACAAGAAGCAGCTTAGCATTGGGTCAAATACCTGACATATGGAGAAGGGCAAAAGTAATCTTCATTCCAAAAACAGAAAAGAAAGACGGGACTGATCTCCGAACTTTCAGACCCATTTGTCTTACCTCGTTTTTGCTCAAAACGATAGAGAAGGTAGTAGATAACTACATAAGAACGGAGAACCTGAAGAAAACACCACTTCACAAATGCCAGCATGCGTACAGGGCAGGACGCTCCACGGAGACTGCTCTGTATCAGCTGACTGAAGGCATCCAGAAGACCCTCAACAATGAAGAAATCGCACTGTGCGCTTTCCTAGACATATCTGGGGCCTTTGACAACACAACACACGTGTCTGTCAGAGAGGCACTTGTAAAGCGAGGAGTGAACTGTACCATCATAAAATGGATGTATGAGGTGTTGACGACGAGGACAGCTGAGACATTGGTGGTCGATCAGACCATCTCTGTCAAAACCACTCGCGGAACACTTCAAGGAGGAGTAATATCTCCCCTCCTTTTGAGTCTGGTAGTGGATGAACTACTGCACAGGCTAACGGAGCTTGGCTTCAAATGTAAAGGCTATGCCGATGACATAGTCCTAATAGTAAGAGGTAAATTTGAGGGCTCCCTCTGTGATTTGTTGCAGAGGGGCCTCAAAATTATCGAGCAGTGGTGCTTGTCAGTGGGGCTCAACATCAACCCAACCAAGACCACAGTGGTTCCCTTTACGCGGAAAAGAAACCTTCCAGCTATGAAGCCCATCTCGGTGAATGGAGATAACGTGGAATGGAATTCGGAAGTCAAATATCTGGGAATTACCCTCGACAATAAGCTTCTATGGAACTAGCATGTTAAAATCACTGCTAGTAAAGCGACAAGAGCTCTAATGGCGAGCAGAAGCCTATCCGGTAAAACTTGGGGCTGTAACCCTAAAATACTGCGATGGATGCACGTCATGATTGTAAGACCAATAATAACTTATGGGGCAGTAGTCTGGTCTGCTAAGACAGGGCAGAGAAGCACAAGGAAAATAATCGACAAGATACAAAGGCTTGCCTGTGTTTGCATCACTGGAGCTATGAGAACGTGCCTGACAAGAGCACTTGAGGTCATCACAGATCTCTATTATCTACATCTAGTGATCAATAGGGTAGCCCATGATCTAGAAAAGGTACAGGGAATGAGAGAATTAAAAGTCAAGGAGCCTGGTCCTCTCTGAACAAGTACATCTCATCAGCGAACCTGCCTAGTGATGTTATGATTAAAAAAATAAGCATTGAGAAGAACTTCAACACTATGCTATGTAAAAAGGAAGAATGGGAAAAGGAATACACTACCCAAAACTTCAAAGTGAATACCATTAAATGGTATACAGATGGTTCTAAACCACGATGGGGGCCGGCGCTGGAGTATACGGGGCAAGAACCAAGTGTACACTATCGTTAGGCTCCTACTCGAGTGCCTTTCAGGCAGAAATACTTGCAATCGAAAGATGCATAGATATAAACCTGGAAAGAAACTATCAAGGGTGATCCATTCTGATATCAAAGCACTGAACTCATATATCATCGACTAAAAGCTGATATGTGAGTGCCGGAGGAAACTTAATGAAGCAGGCAAGAAAAATAAGGTCTCTTTAGTCTGGGTTCCGGGTCACTCAGGAATCAAAGGAAACGAAGAGGCCAATACACTTGCCAGAAAGGGGGCACAAACGCCACTTACTGGCCCAGAACCTTTCTGTGGCATAGTTAAATGCACCTATAAGAAAGAGTTTCTGGAGAGGGAAGAGACTGAAAGAGAAGCACTCTGGAGGAACCTTCCAGGAATGGATCACTCCAAAAAGTTCATTCGGAACTTTGAAAGTTCAAGATCCGAAAAGTATTTGGATCTCAGTAAGAACAACTTACGCCTACTCACTGGCTTCCTCACAGGACATTGTCGCCTTAGGAAGCATATGATGAGAATAAGCTTAACAGAAACTGACGAGTGAAGATTCTGCGGTGAAGAGGAGCAGACTCCTGTTCACCTGGTTACAGAATGCCTCGCCATTGCAAACCAGCGCAAAGAATGTCTTGGACAAGAGAATCACAGGAGGAATTGAAGCCCTCTCAGATACTGGAGTTCATTGGAGCTCTGGAGCTGGAGGGCAAGCTGTAGGTAGCGCATTTGCGAATACGGCACAGATGGGGGGCACAATAGACCTTGAGGTCGCAGTGAAACCTAACCCCCTTCCTAACTATTAACTATTATGCCTCTACAATTGATCGAGAGTTCGATAATTCATAAATACAACAATGATTGAATTGAAATACTGTTGGTAAACAGGTTTATACCATCGTACTCGTATGTGGGATTCAAAAACATTTTTTGCAAGCTCGAAAACTTTCAAGAAATTTGCTTTAAAATATAAAAGCTTTCCTAGATTCTATCTTTGTTTCATTTCTGTGATCAACTTGAACAGTTACTTTTTTGTAACCAGAAATAATGCCTCGACTGAACAGAAACAAGGACGTGTTCAAGCTACATGCAAAATTAAAAACTTGCGAACGGAAAGGCCTGAGGACTTGAAATGTTCAGGATAGGTGTGGATCTCGAATGTCGCAGCTCGTTTATCAATGAGCAAAATTATACTAGGGGTTCCGTAAATATGGCCGTTCAAAATATTTTTTTCCTGAAAATTTTACATATAGATAATGAATAATGTATTCAAACTACGTCCAGTCCAGAGTGCGAAATTTTATCTCGATCTAATCAGTAGTTTCCAAGTAATCAGGAGAACAAAATTACGAACAGCCATATTTACGAAACCCCGGACGGACAGACTCAAATTTTTCGACGGATTCGTCATCAGTGAGTCGAACCTTGTCGATTGAGACCATTTTTGGCTCAAAATCGGGAAAAAACCGACATCGTGACGAAATGTAAGTAGTACGTGTAAGTAGTACGAGCGCTCAAAAATCCACAACAGTTTTTTAGATCTCTCGAAGAGGAAGCCAAACTGACAGGGGTAGAATCACCATCATTGGAGAATATGTATAAGGAATGGAATACAATCTGGGGGGATGAGAAGCTTCATAACGACGGGGTAGAATAAGAAGAACGAACGCTCAAATACAAAGTAATTCATACATCCGAACAAACTAACTATCAATAAATTTCTCACTTTATGGCGGTGAAATAAGCATAATTTCATCCCTTTGAAGTCATTAAGATATCATTAAATATTCGTCCCACACAAGCAGGTAAGCACCATTAGCCCCACCAAGTGAACAGATTTGTTGCATTAGAGTAGGTAGCTGTAGATTTCAGAAAATTAATTCAGTTATATCTCAACCGCCTGCAGGCCCTGAAGATGCTGCTGTGACAGCAGAACACGTGTCGTGGAATGTACTGAAAATCATATTAGTTATTCCGTAAAATGGGGCAACTATGTGCCATATAGGCAACTATGTGCCACCCGCGTTTAATGCACTTCTATGATCTGTTCCGGCTAAAAGGATTAACTTAGGAGCTCGCAGCAATTCTGGTAGTTGACGTTGAAAGTTGAGAGACGTACCCTTGACAGAAGGGCCGGTACAGATTATATAAGTGCATTAAACGAGAGTAGCTAAAAGTTGCCTAAATGGCACATAGTTGCCCTATTTTCGGTTCTATTTTGAAGTTGATTATAGACTTTCATCAAGTATCAATAATGAAGTGTCGTTTTCTATTCGCGAAGTAATTATTAGATTCGGTTTGGTTTTTGCGAAAATATACAATAAATGAACATACGAACGATTACACCAATTCATCATATCGATACATTTTTGCCAAAGTATCGATATTGGTATTGATAGAGAACACTGAATACCTACTGAGTTTATGAAATATCTAGATATTAATATGAATATTTTTTTCAGGGCTAGACGGAGTTCACTGAAAGAGGTAAGTATTGTGAATTTTTGAATTGGGTCGATTGTATGGGCCATTTTCGAAATCTCAGGCATTGAAAACCTTTTAGAACACTGATGAAGATGTTGACTTTAGTATCTTACTTGAAAAAAGTTCAATTCATTCAGAAAATACTGTGAGAATTCTGAATAAATTGTCTGTGTTTTTACAGAGAACAGATTCCTTGAATAGCAGGGCGAAGTTGGTTTTGGGAAGTATAATTTCTATCAAGAAATCTGATACTGTTGGAGACTTCGGTGGTGAAAGAGGAAAAGTAAGTGATTTAATGATGCGAAAACTGCCAATAAAGTACCTCAACTTTTCACTGCTGAGTTGGAAAAGGTGATACTTGATACTTTCCTGATTGATCGAAAAAATAAGTATTATAAGGAATTGTAGAAAAAAAAATGTAGGTGTCAGCAAAATGCTTCAACACAACTCTCCAAGCAAGTAAATTTATCCAACGTCAAATCTAGAGCAGAAACATTCTGAATGAAATATAATTGAGTTCTCTGTTGGAAAACTTAACTCAGAGAAATCTGAAGAAGAAACAATAAGATTTGATCAGGACAAAAAGAAATAAATGTAGGCGCACACTGAACATTTTAGGTCAATGGATGGCCTTCCGTATTGATTATTCTGGCTGCGCATATTTGCTACATTTCGGGGTAATAATGTACCAGTCACCAACAAATCAATAATTATTATCATCATTATTCACATGTATATGATAAAGAACGGTTCGGTACGATTGTCGAGATAATGTGTTCTGATCCGAAGAATGAAATTGAGGTAAAGTTTTCTATATTGCAGATTTTCTTTTTCCCAACAAGCTTGGTTCACCAATAACATCGAAGTTATGAAAATCCTCACTCATTTTCAGTCGGTGCTATGCTGGAACTATATAGCACAATAAATTTCAATAAAAACATAAGTTCCCCAGAGCAGCGCTTGTACATTTCCTTGTAAATTTCCTCAACTATTCAGGATGTAATAATCTCCTCATCTTTAGACACTCGCAGATTGCTGTAACAAAAAAAAATGATCTAAATTTGAACGGACCCAGCAAACATGAATAGCCGGTAAACTGTCGGGCCAAAGACGTGAATGACAGCTTAGTGACGGCATCGGTATTCTAGCAGTGGCCCTGCGCCTTTGACGAATCGGTTAAAAGTTTAAGGCTCTATGTATTTCTGTATTTGAAGGCCCATTGGTATATCAACTATGAATAACCGGCATAACCGCTGTTTCCTATGGGAATGTCGGCCTCGCGCTGGGCCATCGACAGTTTCGCATGGTCCATGATGCAAAGAAAAGATTGCATTCTTTCTTCTGGCGTTTTCGCCACTTGTCCGCACCAAGAGCAACTGATTACAATCTATGAAGGTCCGTGTAAAGATTTCCTGGCTCCTCTGACAAAACCCAACAGGGTAGCCAGGAAATCTTTACACGGACCTTCATAGATTGTAATAATTTGCTCTTGGGCCGTTGATAACATTGCCGATAAAGGGTCGCAAGCGTCGTGTTTGCTGGGAATATTCACTTCGTCCAAATTTAACCTTGATTTCCCCTCAAGATTTCGGACATATTACTTTCTCCAGACATGCAAATTGTTATTATCGAAATAAATATTTCTGTTCCTCGTGGCCCCGAACCTACTCTATTCCGAAATACTATTCAAAATGTCATAACTCATGAACTCTGTCGGAAAGACTTACAGAAATAATTTCTTAATTACATCCCCCGATTGCTTATCTTTAAATTTCAGGGATCTAATTCTTGAGCTAACAGGAATAACAGGATCAATGCCGAATGGGAATTAATTTTCATAGAAAATTTCTTGAAATTAGCTCTTATAGTTTTCTCTAAAAGCTCAAGATTGGGATCAGCCCATGGACGGTTTTTTTATTCCATCTTTAGATTTTGAAGAATTTCAGAAGGTAAATTTTGTTTGCCTCGAGCTAATCCAAAGTTTATTAGAGGAAAAAAGAATTGTTCTTGATTTGCAACAAAGTATAATTCCAAAATATATTTCTCTTACTTTTTTGCAGTCTGCTCGTTTTATGAATACTTACAAATTGGACTCCGATAGGCCGTTCAACCCAGAAAAAGTACAGAAGATTCTTGAGGAAATTCTACTTGAAGCCCTCGAAGGGCCATATGACGAAGTGAAGTGTCCCATTAAGGCTAAGCAAGCATCTGCTGCTATTCGCGCTAAAATTAAAGAATTGGACTTCGAAAGGTGAATCCATTTTATACCTCAAGTTTTCACTCCAAAAAATCTTCTTCGTTTTATTCGTATGGATCCGTAAATCGAGGTTCCCTCACATCTTGCCAAAACAAAGTATTTTGGCCCGTGAATATTTTTCAAGGTTTTATATATACAGGGTGTCCCGGAACTACGTGACTCTTTTTCAGATGTGAATAAGGTATATGAAGACGAGTCAGGAATGCTTTAAATTTTCTTCCTACGACGTCCCCTTGCGAAGATATGTGCCTCCAAATGGTACTCCCATAATTCCGTTTTTGAGCGCGTACTACTCGTACTACTTACACGAGGGCTATATCATTTCGCCACGATGTCTGTATTTTTCGAATTTTGAGCCGAAAATGGTCTCCAACGACTATGTTCGACTCACTGATGACGAATCCGTCGGAAAATTCGAGTCAGTCCGTCCGGCCGTATACACGATAACTCTCGAACGGAATGTCCTAGAAACTCGAAATTTTCAGGGTAGGTTTGAATCTCGAATGCCTTCAATAAGTTCGTTATCGGGCAATATTCGCCTAGGGGTTCCGTAAATGTGGCCGCTCGTATTTTTGTTTTCCTGATTATTTCGAAACTACAGATTCGATCCAGGTGAAATTTTGTACTCAGATGGAGAATAACGTGTTCAAGCTACATGCAATTTTGTCCAGCTCGCATGACCAGAACCATAGTAACCATAGAAAATTATAACTTTCGAACAGAAAGGCCTAGAGACTTGAAATTTTCAGGATAGGTGTAGATCTCGAATGTTGCGGTCACGTTAGTCAATGAGCAAAAGAAGACTATGGGTTCCGTAAATATGGTCGTTTGAATTTCAGTTTTCTTGATAATTTAAAAACTATGTATTTGATCGTGAGGAAAATTTGTATTTAAATTTAGAATGATATATTCGAGCTACATTTTGTCCAGATCGCATGTGCAGAACCATAGTAACCATAGAAAATCATAACTCCCGAACGGAAAGGCATAGGGATTTGAAATTTTCAGGATAGGTTCGGATCGCGAATTGTGCGGTCAAGTCCATCAATGGGCCAAATTAGACTAGGAGTTTCGTAAATATAGCCCTTAAAACTATTTTTTGAGCGCTCGTACTACTTACACGAGGGCTATATCATTTCGTCACGATGTCTGTATTTATCGAATTTTTAGCTGAGAATGTGCCGTAAGCACGATAACTCTCGAACGAAACAACCTAGAGACTTGAAACATTCAGTGTGGGTTCAGTTCCCGAATGCCTCGGCTGAGTTCGTTAATGGGCCAAATTCCACCAGGGGTTCCGTATATATGGCCGTTCGAAGTTTTGTTCTCCTGATTACTTGAAAACTGCAGATTTGATCGGGATGAAATTTTGCACTCAAATGTAGAATGAGGGTTTCAAGCTACATGTAAAATTCCATCGTCCAGATCGCATCACCAGAACCATAGAAAATTATAACTTTTGAACGGAAAAGCCTAGGGACTTGAAATTATCAGGATAGGTATGGATCTCGAATGTCGTAATCACGTTTATCTATGAGCAAAATTATACTAGGGGTTTCGTAAATATGGTCGTTTGAAATTTAGTTTTCTTGATAATTTCAAAACTACAGATTCGATCTTGACGAAATTTTGTATACTAATGGAGAATGATATATTCAAGCTACATTTCTCCAGATCGCATGACCAGAACCATAGAAAATCATAACTTTCGAACGAAATGGCCTAGGGACTTGAAATTTTCAGGATAGGTGTGGATTTGAAATGTCGCGTTCACGTTCATCAATGAGCAGAATTCTTCTAGGGGTTCCGTAAATAAGGCCGTTTGAAATTTTGTTTTTCTCGATAATTTCAAAACTACGGATTCGTTCGAGATAACATTTTGTATTCCGATCGAGAATGATATATTGAAGCAACATTTTGTCCAGATCGCATGACCAGAACCATAGAAACCATAGAAGATTATAACTTCCGAAGGGAAAGGCCTAGGAACTTGATATTTTCAAGGTAGGTTCGGATCGCGAATGTCGCGATCACGTTCATCAATGAGCAATTTTGGACTAGGGGTTGGCCGTTCAAAATATTTTTGTCCTGATAATTTCGAAACTACCGATTGGATTGGAATGAAATTTTACACCTTGCTGAAGAATAATGTATTCAAACTACGTTTTTGTCCAGATCGCATCACCAAGACCATAGATACCATAGAAAATTCTAGCGAATTTTCGACTAAAAAATTGGTCGCCTAAAGCACTGACGTGAAGTCTGGAGTTTCGCCTAAGTTTCAGAATTTTCTTGACAGCTGTCGAAAATTATTTCAATTGATTTCTAAAACTGGAGATTGCGAATCTATCTACAAGGTGGATGTACGAGCGCTCAAAAGCTCCTGACTTCAAGGCAGTGCTTTTATAATTTTTTCCTGATAATTTCGAAACTAATTGTTGGATTGGAATGAAATTTCGCACATAGATGAAGAATAATGTATTCAAACTACGTGGGAAATTGTATAGATCGCATTACCAAGACAATAGATACCGTAGAAAATTCTAGCGAATTATCGAAAAAGAAATTAAACCCAAAATAGAATAACTAGTATGATTTCCACTACATTGGGTTAAATTCCACGACACGTGTTTCGATGCGAAGCATCATCTTCAGGTGGTTAAGGTATAACTGAATTACTAAATTTTAAGCTACCTAGAATACAAAACTAATCTAATCAATAGGTGGGGATAATGGTCAATCCTATGCGCAAACCCCTAATGCGGGTACAATACAATTATACTAATCTTACCGCCAAAATAGAAGTAGACAATTGAATCTCTTAGAAAGCCTTGAGATAAATAAACAAAAATCATCGGTATTCTTATTGAACGATCAAGTAGACATGAATAATTCACCATTATTGAATTTTTTTTGAAGTACAAAATTCCTTTCCGTCTACCTTCTAAATTGTATGGCAAAAAAAAAAAAAATAACTAATGTCAATAAATCTCCCCACTTAATGGCGGTAAGATTAGTATAATTGCATGTCATTATTATATCATTAGTATTGTACCCGCATTAGGGGTTAGCGCATAGGGTTGACCATTATCCCCACCTATTGATTAGATTAGTTTTGTATTCTAGGTAGCTTAAAATTTGAGAGAAGTAATTCAGTTAAACCTTAACCACCTGAAGATGATGCTTCGCATCGAAACACGTGTCGTGGAATTTAACCCAATGTAGTGGAAATCATACTAATTATTCTATTTTAAGTTTGATTATGGATTTCCATCAAGTATCGGCTGATTCTATTAGAAAAAGAAATTGGTCACCTAAAGCACTGACGTGAAGTCTGGATTTTCGCCTTAGTTTGAATTTTTTTTTTCAGCTGTCAAAATCTTTCCAATTGGTTTCTAAAACTGAAGAATGCGGATCTACACACAAGGTGCATGTACGATCGCTCAAAAGCTCCTGCCTTCACGGTAGTGCTTTTCCTAAACTTATTGTTGTAACTTCCGAATGACTCAATTGATTCTGGTAATTTTTGAGCGCTCGTACGACTTACACGAGGGCTATATTATTTCGTCACGATGTCTGTATTTTTCGAATTTTGAGCCGAAAATGGTCTCAATCGACTATGTTCGACTCACTGATGACGAATCCGTCGGAAAATTCGAGTCTGTCCGTCCGTCCGTCTGTAAGCACGATAACTCTCGAACGGAACAACCTAGAGACTTGAAATTTTCAGTATGGTTTCAGTTCACAAATGCCTCGGTTAAGTTCGTTAATGGGCCAAATTCCACCAGGGGTTCTGTGAATATGGCCGTTCAAAGTTTTGTTCCCCTGATTACTTGAAAACTACAGATTTGATTGAGATGAAATTTTGCACTCAAATGGAGAATGAGGTGTTCAAGCTACATGTGAAATTTTGTCTAGATAGCATGACCAGAACCATAGAAACCATAGAAAATTGTAACTTTTGAACGGAAACGCCTAGGGACTTGAAATTTTCAGGATATGTGTGGATCTCGAATGTCGTGATCACGTTTATCTATGAGCAGAATTATACTAGGGGTTCCGTAAATATGGTCGTTTGAAATTTAGTTTTCTTGATAATTTCAAAACTACATATTCGATCGTGATAAAGTTTCGTATACTGGTGTAGAATGATATATTCAAGCTACATTTCTCCAGATCACCTGACCAGAACCATAAAAACCATAGAAAATAATAACTTTCGAACGGAAAGGCCTAGGGACTTGAAATTTTCAGGATAGGTGTGGATCTGAAATGTCGCATTCACGTTTATCAATGAGCAGAATTATACTAGGGGTTCCGTAAATACGGTCATTTGAAATTTTGGTTTCTGGATAATTTCAAAACTACGGATTCGATCGAGATGAAATTTTTTATTTTAATCGAGAATGATATATTAAAACATTATTTTGTCCAGATCTCATGACCAGAACCATAGAAACCATAGAAAATTGTAACTTTTGAACGGAAAGGCCTAGGAACTCGAAATTCTCAGGGTGGGTTTGGATCGCGAATATCGCGGTCACGTTCATCAATGAGCAAAATTAGACTAGGGGTTCCGTAAATATGGCGGTTCAAAATATTTTTTATTATTTTTTGAAACCAATTGCAAAGATTTTGACAGCTGTCAAAGGAAATTTAAAACTAAGGCGGAAATCCAGACTTCACGTCAGTGCTTTAGGTGACCCATTTTTTTTTCGATATCTATGGTCTCGGTAATGTGATCTGGACAAAATTTCCCACGTAGTTTGAATACATTATTCTTCATCTATGTGCAAAATTTCATTCAATAGGTAGTTTCGAAATTATCAGGAAGAAAATAGTTTGAACGGCTATATTTACGGAACCCCTAGTCTAATTTTGCTCATTGATGAACGTGACCGCGGAATTCGCGATCCGAACCTATCCTGAAAATTTCAAGTCCCTATGCCTTTCCGTTCGAAAGTTATGATTTTCTATGGTTTCTATGGTTCTGATCATGCGATCTGAAAAAATGTATCTCGAATATATCATTCTCAATTCAAATACAAAATTTCGTCATGATCAAATTCATTGTTTTGAATTTGTCAAGAAAACTGAATTTCAAACGACCTTATTTACGGAACCCATAGTCAAATTTTGCTCATTGATCAACGTGACCGCAACATTCGAGATCCACACCTATCCTGAAATTTCAAATCCCTAGGCCTTTCCGTTCGAAAGTTATAATTTTCTATGTTTTCTCTGGTTCTGGTCATGCAAGCTGAATAAAATGTATGTATGTAGCTTGAGCACGTAATTATCCATCTGAGTCCAAACTTTCACTTCGTTCGAATCAGAAAAACAAAATTTCGAGCGGCCATATTTACGGAACCCCTGGGCGAATTTTGCCCGATATCAAACTCAACCGCGGCATTCGAGATTCGAACCTACCCTGAAAATTTCAATTTTCTAGGACATTCCGTTCGAGAGTTATCGTCTATACGGACGGACGGTAGGACGGACTCGAATTTTTTGACGGATTCGTCATCAGTGAGTCGAACATAGTTGTTTGAGACCATTTTCGCCTCGAAATTCGAAAAATACAGACAGCGTGACGAAATGATATAGCCCTCGTGTAAGTAGTACGAGCGCTACAAAATGTCATTTATTTATTTTTTATTTGTTTATTTATATCCCGACTCTCCTAGGTCTGTGTGAGACCCCTCAGAACTCAGAGATTGTGCGAGTTAGGAGAACCGGTTGTGTTCTGTGTAGGCTTTGTTACGTCCTTACGCCACCTGAGGCACAGCACTGTTAATTGTTTTCCCAAAATTGACTGGTGGAACCGTGCTTCATGTCAGAAAATTTTTTTCCCGAGCGGAGAATTCAAACCCGGGACCGATCAAGGAGACTGGTCCCAAGCTGACTGCGCTAACCACTACACCACGGCCCCGTGTCATATAACCCATGGTCGAAATGTTGACGGTTATTCTTCAATTTGACATTTCTTGATTTTACAGAATATTTCAAGTTTTTCTATGAAATCAATTATACTCCAGTTATCCTTGTAGCCTCACCGAAGTTGGCCACATATCTAGAAACAACATTGAATTTGCTACAAGACAAGAATTTCTGAGTGCCAACAAACTTTTTATTTCGGGCGTGGTAACAAAACCAGTCATATTTTCTAAATTTATTTTTTCGATCAGATCCTCTCGAGTCTGAACGCGAATTTGATATACTTTCTCGTCCAAACATAAAAGTCCGAAGGCGTAAGGTCGGGGCTCCTTGGTGGCCATCTTATAGCGCCGTACCTCCCAATCCATTGCACAAATTCCGGCGTTGGGAGTCATGAGAGGTGAACTTTTCGGACCAGTTATACTTCCCGATCGCCTCAAGGCTGAAGAATTCATTACAACAATTCAAAGCAGCTTAAGGGACATATTGGATGAAATTCCCCTGGCTAACATACAACATATCTAGTTTCAAATGGAGGGCTGCCCAGCACATAATAGCCGGAATGACTTGGGTAAGGAATGCATATTTTTGGGTGCAATGGATTGGAAGGTACGTTCCGGTAAGATGACCACCAAGGAGTCCCGACCATACTGTCTGCAACACCTTCAAAGAAAAAGTATATCAAATTGGCGTTCAGAGTCTAGAGGATCTGATCGAAAGAATAAATTTGTGTTGTGCAGAAATGCGTCAGAAACGTTGTGAACTTTGCAGGGTTGTAGATTCAGTGCGAAAACGAATTGTGGAATGTATTGAATAAGGCAGTGGACATTTCGAACAATTATCATAAGTAGTATTAGTCTGTCTTTTTTACATGTTTTCATAAAATCTGAATTATTGAAATTTAGTTTATTCCTTGAAATTCTTTTGAATTGTCAGATAAATTCATGATTTTCATAAAAATTCCTACAATACTCAATCATAAAGAGCTTCAAAATAGAGCAAATGTAGGTTTGGAATGTTTTGACTTTTTCGTTGTTATCTTGTTTGCCATGATATTAGGGCAGAAGACAAGCAGGAAGCACAGAAGTTGATATTTCATTCGAAAGCCAACTCAATTGGGTATTTTTGCTAAAAAGAAATCATGTCCATAATTGATGATTTTTCATCGATAAAACCATTGTAAAAATATGACTGGTTTTGTCCACTTCAGAATCGTGATATTCATCCCCTTATCACGCCCGCAATAAGAATTTTTTTGGCACAAATCTTATCTTGTAGCAAATTCAATGCTGTTTCCAGATATGAGGTCAACTTTGTTGAGGCTACAAGGATAACGGGAGTATAATTGATTTTATGGAAAAATTCAAAATATTCCGTGTAATCAAAGAAAGTTGAATTGAAGAATAACCGTCAACTTTCCGACCATGCCTCATATGACATTTTTTGTTGCAAATCTCATGTATGATCTCCCCCTGAAGTTTGGCCCCTCTCAAAAGTGGACACCCTGTATACTTTATTCATACCAGAGAAAGAGTCACGTAGTGCCGGGATACTCTGTATACAAGGTGGACTTGAAAACGAAGCAGACGAGATAACGGACGGAATGAATTTTTTTCGAAAAAATACTCAAACACGCCCATTTTTGATTCGAGAAAGACAACTCTTGAGATCAAGTTCATAACCATATCGCTCCAACCCTAAGTGTTAGGACACCAACCCCTGAATTTTAAAAGGGGAAGATGGGGAGAGTGATACCTCATTTGAAAGGTCCTTCTATCACTCTATTTCAGAATATTGAATTTTTTTCCCATCTGATTCATTCGTCTTCGAAATATTCAAATTAAAATTTTTTACAGTACGGTTCATTCTGCCAAGGAATAAACCATTTGGACCTTGATTGTTTATGTAAGTATTAAACAGTAATTATTTTGTTGCCCTGTGTATAACCGTTAAAGATTACGATCGTCACCCCAGAATAAAGTGAAAATTTGGTTAATTCACATAGCATGCTTAACGGAATGACCAGTACTGTACAAAAACTAAACTTGAATTTCTCGAAAACCAATGAATGAAATGAAAAAAAAATTCAATATTCTGAGCTCGGGATAGAAAGGTCTTTCAAATGAGGTATCACTTACCCCATCTTCCCTACGCACAATTTTATCTTAAGAGTTGTCCCCCTCGAACCAAAAATCGACGTGTCCGAATATTTTTTTCAAAATAAATTAATTTCGTCTGATCTCGTCTGTTTCGTATTCAAAAGCCCACCTTGTAGATATATATTCTCTCTTTCTTTCTTTAATATAAAAGTAATACACAGTTTCTAAGTTTCAAATTTCAAAGAGTAGAGCATGTGTGAAAAACTCAGTTATGACACAGGAATGTAAACGCGGACCATACATTTCTTCGTAACATACAAGGGAACAGATAAAAACTTCAGCAAAAACTCTTTCTCATAAATGTAATCATAGTATGTAATGTAATCATATAAATGTAATCTAAGGATTGGTTTTGAATTTGATTGAAGAATAAGCTGACATTTTCAAATGGAAGGGCTTTTCTTTCGTCAAAAACAAAAAACAAAATTCCTTCTTCCTCTTCAATTTCATCAATGAAAGACTTCTCTAGGGTACCCGAAAATTAAATCTGAAGAAAACGGAGAGCATAAAATGAACGAAAATAATAGTATATTATTTCATAAGGAGGAGAAGTGTCACTTTTCATGGCGAGCCTGTGTTTTACCCGCCGAACGTAGTGAGGCGGTTTATAGAAAGCAAGCCATGAAAAGTCACTTTTCCTCCGAATGGAATATGTTATTTTTTTCAAACGTTTTGAAATCCGGAGATTCAGCTTTAGATTAGACTTATAATTACGATCTTTATAATTGAGTAATCAATGCAAAATTTGCCTAGTTTCGGTTGCCGTGCAAAATTAATTTCGATTTTGACAGAAATGAGTGAGAAATAGTATTATAATTGTTCGTAGAAACTAATTCATCGATACATAGCGACACTTTTACCTCCAGCGTATGGAAATGTAATTCATCGTTGACATAGCAACACATTTCCCTACGGCGGAGGAAAAGTAGAACTTTTCGATGATCCTGTCAGTCGGAATATGACGTTGTTTCTGTACGTTTGAAAAAAATATTTATAATACTATATGTAAAATCAATCTGAAATTGACCACCCCTTCAAAACATTAATCATATACATTATACAAGGTGTTTCATTGGTAAATGTACATGTACCTGAGGTAGAGCTACCCTAGACGAGTCCAAAAACCCTATATAAATATATGACAGGTCTAATCATCTTCATAGCCGTTATACAGGGTGATTGCTGTATTTGTCAATATTTTCAATTGCTCATAACATCCAGTATAATCAATTGAAATTTGGAACGTAAAACACACTTCCATGGGTGAATTTCTTTCATCATTGAAGTGATGAAATGAAATCCAGGTCCGTATTAGAAAAATATGGGACTTTTTGCAAGCTGAGATTGAACAGAATATTGGAATTTGATTGAAATATTCAGAAAAATCAGAAAATTTCCGATGTGAATCAGTACATAGGCAGAAGATCAGTCCGGATTCAGGGCAGGAAGGTTGAAAATTGATCACTTGTTCACTATAACCCAGATATTGAAGAAAAAATTACGAAAAGCACTGCCGTGAAGTCAGAAGCTTTTGAACGCTCGTACATCCACCTTGTAGATAGATTCGCATTTTCCAGTTTTAGAAATCAATTGAAGAAATCTTCGACAGCTGTCAAAAAAATTCTGAAACCTAGCCAAACTCCAGACTTCATGACAGTGCTTCAGCTGACCAATTTTTTTTCGATAATTCGCTAGAATTTTCTACAGTATCTATGGTCTTGGTGATGCGATTTTGACAAAATTTCCCATGTAGTTTGAATACATTATTCCTCAGCTAGGTGCAAAATTCCATTCCAATCCAATCGGTAGTTTCGAAACGATCAGGAATGAAATATTTTGAACGGCCATATTTACGGATTCCCTAGTCTAATTTTGCTCATTGATGAACGTGACCGCGATATTTGCGATTCAAATCCACCCTGAAAATTTCAAGTTCCTAAGCTTTTCCTCTCAAAAGTTACAATTTTCTATGGTTTCTATAGTTCTGGTCATGCGATCTGGGTAAAATATTGCTTTAATATATCATTCTCGATTAAAATACAGAATTTCATCTCGATCGAATCCGTAGTTTCGAAATTATCGAGAAAACAAAATTTCAAACGACCGTATTCACGGAACCCCTAGTATAATTCTGCTAATAGATAAACGTGCACGCGACATTTCAGATCCACACCTATCCTGAAAATTTCAAGTCCCTAGGCCTTTCCGTTCGAAAGTTATTATTTTCTATGGTTTTTATGGCTCTGGTCAGGTGATCTGGAGAAATGTAGCTTGAATATATCATTCTACACCAGTATACGAAACTTTATCACGATCGAATATGTAGTTTTGAAATTATCAAGAAAACTAAATTTCAAACGACCATATTTACGGAACCCCTGGTATAATTTTGCTCATAGATGAACGTGATCACGACATTCAAGATCCACACCTATCCTAAAAATTTCAAGCCCCTAGGCGTTTCCGTTCAAAACTTACATTTTTCTATGGTTTCTATGGTTCTGGTCATGTGATCTGGACAAAATTTCACATGTAGCTTGAACACCTCATTCTCCATTTAAGTGCAAAATTTCATCGCGATCAAACCTGTAGTTTTCGAGTAATCAGGGTAACAAAACTTTGAACGGCCAAATATACGGAACCCCTGGTGGAGTTTGGCCCATTAACGAACTTAACCGAGGCATTTGGGAACTGAACCCACACTGAAAATTTCAAGTCTTCAGGTTCTTCCGTTCGAGAGTTATCGTGCCTACGGCCGGACGGACAGACACGAATTTTCCGACGGATTCGTCATCAGTGAGTCGAACATAGTCGATTGAGACCATTTTCGGCTCAAAATTCGAAAAATACAGACATCGTGACGAAATGATATAGCCCTCGTGTAAGTAGTACGAGCGCTCACAAATGGCGTACAATCAAGAGGTCCATCTACTCTACATGGATCTGAAAAGAGCTTACGATAGTGTTCCTTTGATGAAACTTTGGGAAACTTCACACCATATGAACATCAATATCGAATTTATTAGAGCAGTGAAGTCGTTATATGCAGATGCAAGCTCAAGAGTGAAAACGCAAACTGGTCTCACTAATGGGTTAAAAATCACTAAAGGTCTGAAACAGGGATGCTGTTTGTCGCCGACGTTGTTTAAGGTGTACTTAGAGCAGGCTTTGAAGGTTTGGAAGAGAAAATGTCATAGCATGGGATTGCCACTAGACGATAGCACTACGCTATTTACTTCGTCTTTTGCGGACGATCGAGTTGTTGTTGCTAAGGATATTGATGACCTGAACTACATGACCCGCAAGCTAATTGACGAATATAAGATTTGAGGCCTTGAAGTGAACGTCCAGAAGACAGAGTATATGTGTGTGGGAGGTCCGCAACAGGATTTGGTGCCATTGGTGCTGTCCGACGGAAGTAAAATTGTACACTGTTAGGTGTACAAATATTTGGGCCTGAGAATTTCTAACGACGGAACAGTAGATGAAGCAATCCGCGAAAGACGCGTACAAGGAAAGAGAGCGATTTCAATGTTGAACAGCATTCTGTTGGATAAACATATAACGAAAGAAAATAAAAAGAGAATCTATAACACAATGGAAAAAAACATAATAACCTACAGTTGCGACGTATGGCCATTGAAAGACCGAACGCTCAGGATGCATAGGGCCACAGAAATGGATTTCTGGGGAAGGGCGGCTGGATGATGCAGTTTGGATAGAGTAAAAAACACCCGAATAAAAGAAATAATGAGAGTGCAACCCGACATCGTTGACGACATAAGAACAAAACAACTCATATGGTTTAGGCACGTACAGAGACCGGATGAAAAGCTACCCAAGAAGGCCATACAGTGCACCCCACAAGGAAGAAGAAGACGAGGTCAACCTCGAAAGAGGGAGGAAAGGCATAGATGGCGAGATCAGAGAAAGAGGACTATCAGATAACTTGTGGGCGGATAGAGACAAAAGGAGATTAGGAAACGGAAGACAGCGTAGAACGTTATAACCGATTAATATATACAGGGTGTCTTCTTTTAAGAGGGCCAAACTTCAAGGGAAGATCATACATAAGATTTGCAACAAAAAATGTCTTATAACACATGGTAGAAATGTTGACGGTTTTTCTTCAATTCAACATTTCTCTCGACATTTCTCGATTTCACGAAATATTTCGAGTTTTTCACTAAATGGGGTAATTTTTGCTGAAAAGAAAACATGTCCATAATTAATGATATTTCATCGATAAAACCATTGAAAAAATATGACTGGTTTTGTTCACCTCCGATTCGTGACATTTATCTCCTTACCACGCCCGCAGTAAGAATTTTTTTTTTGGCAGGCAGAAATTTTTATATTGTAGAAAATTTCATGATGTTTCTAAATATGTGGTCAAATCTGAAGAGGCTCTAAGGGTAATTGAAGTATAATTGATTTCATGGAAAAACTTGAAATATTCAGTGAAATCAAGAAATCTTAAATTGAATAATAACCGTCAACATTTCGACCATGTGTTATAAGACATTTTTTGTTGAAAATCTTATGTATGAACTCCCGCTGAAGTTTGGCCTTTTTAAAAGTAGACTCCCTATATATATCAGTCCATTTCAGTGTCCCGCACGACTTTTGACCAATCCAAATTTTTGACGAAAGATTTGATTCGATAGTGAAATTCCACTTACTCCACAAAAATGTTGTACTTTGAGATTGAATCCATGAAATTGTCTATTGGACTGATGGAAAATTTGTATTTTTTTTCACATTCTAATAAATAATTTCAAGAATGTTTCAGAAAAATATGGATTTTGAATAATTTATTCGAAATGATCAACAATGAGAAAATGAATAAAAAATGAGTAAACAAGTGGAACATTTGAAAAAACCATAAAATTTGCTCAAAAGTGCCACCGTTTTGTCCGGTGCTATGCATATTCTTACTCTCTTCAAATTATGTCTTATAGCCTTTTTGATCATTGATGGATCATTACAGATCTTATTGCGGACAAATTCGATACGTTGTAGGAGAATATCCTTACTTCTAATCTCAGACACATATACTTAAGATTTCAAACATCCCCAAAGAATCGATAGGATTGAAATCTGGTGATCTAGGGGGCCATGCATGCGGTCCGCCTTTGCCATTCCACAAAAAGTTCCTGACAATAACTCTAGGATGAGGTGGATCCCCATCATGCTGGAAATGTATTCCTGCAAAATTTATGTCATAATATGGTTGCAGCCCACTTGAATGAAAAGTAGTGGGATTCAACAAAAATTAATATGTTGATATGTTGTTCGACTGTTCGTGTATGGTTTCTGTGACGATGAGCCATATTTCTGAGGCATGGTTTTTAATTTAAGAAATTTGTATCGATGGGCCAAATAAAATCCACATGCAGTCTTCTTTGCTCATTTGTTTATTCATTTTCTCACTGGTGATCATTTTGAATGAATTATTCAAAATCCTTATTTTTTTGGAAATTTCTCGAAATTATTCATTAGAACATGAAAAAAATACAAATTTGCCATCAGTCCAACAAACAATTTTTCGAATTCTATCTCAATGGACGACATTCTTTTGTGAAGTAAGTAGAATTAAATCTTTTGACAAATATTTTGAGGGGTGCGGGACATTGGAATTTATTGATCCCCATCGAAAATTTTTTGCTATTTCCGAATATTCTAATCAAATTCCAATATTCCGTCATACAGGGTGTGTTGAATCTCAGCTTGCAAAAAGTCCCATATTTTTTCAATACGGACCTGGATTTTGTGATCATTTCAAAGATGAATCGATTCACCCATGGAAGTGTGTTTCACGTTCCAAATAACAATTGATTATACTTCGTGATTCAAAAGTTATGAGCAATTGAAAATATTGGCGAATACATAAATCCTATATACTCGTCTAGGGTAGCTCTACCTCAGGTTATCGTATGCACATTTACCAATGAAACACCCTGTATAACCTTTTGAAATACTTGTTCCACGAAGATACGGAGATTTTTCTTTGTGGTTCTCTGGGTGTCTTCAAGGCGCTAGTTTGCTAATTTTCTTCATAATCGCTTTAATACGTTCTTCGAAATTCCTTTGATTTTCAAATTTGAAATACCAAACTTGTTGCTCTTTGACCAGGAGGGTTTTTCAACCTTCGAAGCAAGGCTATTTGGAACTTCAGATGTTCGAAGACCGTTACAGGACCTTAATGACAGGCAATCATCTCCCATAAATAAATCAGAAAGCTTCAATAAATTCATAAAACAGAATAATCGTGACGGAAACTTGACTTGTCAACAAGGTTATAGAAAGTTAATAAACCTACATATTCGCGAACTATTAATCGTAGATCACCTACCTGCACGAAAACAATTTCGATTTTTTTCAGATACTTCAGTTGAAAATATTCCTTATTTACAGATATAAATTTGTCTGCATAGTGACCATTGGTGAAAAGCATAACCAGGACGTGATGATTGCCTGCAGATTTCTATGGGATATTGAGAGGGATCGATTCGCTATGTTCTCTCATGAAACTAGTAATGTATTTGGGGTAGCACTATGTTTCGGACTGTACTATGAATAAAAAACTATTAATGTCGTTTGTATTCGTAACGTAATAAATCTTTCTCGATGGCAACTACTTACCTGGCTTCCTGGATGTTCGGGTTACTGTAGGAATTTCTGGATGTTCGGGTTCCTGTAGGAATTGCTAGATGTACAGGTTCCAGTAGGAATTGCTGGAGCCACAGCAATTTATTCAATTCGAAAAATTAATTGTTTAGGAGCACTAGCGAGTGAACGTATGTATTTCCGAAGTAAGAAATGATGAATGTTCCACATGTTCCAACAAACAGCAGTTCCCAATGTTTCGAAATATGCAGCTTGCGAATCCCGCGAAATCTGAATTTAACGAAACAGAAACATTTCGATTTGGCTTTCGAGAATCAAGAAAAAAATTGGGAGATCGAGACATTCTCCCCTACCAAAAACAAATGTTTTTACTCCGAGTTATGAAGAAATCAAATCCAACTAAGAAATAAGAAAAAATAAACAAAAAATTAACAAAAATTACACTGTCCATATTAATGAACAGGCAGGGGACATTCTTTGACCGGGACGCTGCAAAGTGCCACCGGGAGCTGTTTTTAGTGTAACGACTCGAGCAACACCATCATCAACATTATTTTGTGTTGTATTGTTCTTCATCTTTCATACGAAATAATGAACTTCCATTAATGGTAGAACTAGACCATTTGAAGAGAATGAATACATTTCGTTGACCATCTCCTCCAAAAATCTCCCTGAATGCGTTGGATTAATTACCAACGATTCAACTGATTTTTATTCAAAGAGCTCAGGTCAGGATTTGGAATGGAGCTGACTTGAGGCTCAAAAACCAAAAAGAGTTCGAGCTTGGAGGTCATTCGGGTCTGTGCTTACCGCGCAAAGAGGGCGAGAGAGAGTTCCACACGGCCTCTATCTGAGTCATAAGTTTGTGAAAATCCTCGTAAACCTAGGACCCTATAAAAGTGGTTCTTGAAAGATTTTACCACAGCAGCAGTAGTGATTGAACCCTCGAGGAGTGAAGAGAAATGTGTGCCTAGTGAACTTACCAATTTTATTACGCAGGTAGTCTAGTCAAAGACACCGACAGGGTATATTGTACCTGTGTGACCCTCCGTTATAAAAGAATAATCGTCTATTAATGTTGGCTCAAACAAATCGTTTTTTAATGAGTTGTAGAAAGGCTTGTATAGAAGTGGTAAGAATCGAAGATATTATTGTGTTGAGTCCAGATTTATTAGGTGTACAACTTTGCTTCCGCTGTTTTGCGATAGCTGGCTGTAGCGGTAAGTGGTAGTTGAGATATATAAATCGTAGATGTCATACAATAAGCTTAGGTATTTTTAAACATAACGCCATCGAAATATTAGTCGATAGTCTGCATCATAAAGTTTTTCTCGATTATACATGTCAGTTTATGAGCCGTATTCTTGTCATTTACGGGAGGTTTTAATTTTCTGCTTTAATATGAAGGAATCTGCGGCTGAGGCTCATCGAATGCTCTCAAATACCTATGGTGAGGCCGCTATTAGTGAAAGAACGTGCTGAGAGTGGTTTCAACGCTCCAAGAACGGCGATTTTAACGTCGAAGACCAGCATGGCGGTGAAAGAGAGAAGGTTTTCGAAGATAGAATTGGTGGCACCACTTGATCAAGACAATTACAGGCGATCGTTATTGGACGCCATTAATGCGTTTGAGCCAAGCATTGAAAGACAAACGGCCGCAATACAACGAGAGACATGATAAAGTGATTTAACAGCATGACAATGCTCGACCCCAGTTGCGAAAGTGGTCAAGACATGCTTGAAAACTTTGGAATGGAAAGTCCTACTCCACCCGCCGTATCCTACAAAGGTTACTCTCTCGGACTATCACTTGTTTCGATCGATGGCACACGGCCTGGCTGACCAGCACTTCCGGTCTTATGTAGAAGTAAAGACTTGGATCAATTCGTGGATCGATTCAAAAGATGACTTTTTTTTTAACGCGGGATTCGTAAGCTGCCCGAAAGATGGGAGAAAGTAGTGGCCAGCTATGGACAATACTTAGAATCATAAATGTTCAACCAGTTTTTCACAATAAAGCCTCGAATTTCGAGAAAAAACGGCGGAAGCAAAGTTGTACATCTAAAATGTCGATGGTTCCACAGATTATTTCCCATCGAAGAGACAAGAGTGAATTAAGTGATAAGTGTTCAAGTGTTGTTTGATGAGTCACTCTGACAAAATGTCGGAATACGACTCTGATGATGAAAGAGAATCCGACGCAGAAATCTTATCGATGAAGAAATATCCGATATGGATATTGGAGTAGAAGAAATAAATGATGAATCTGACAAAGATAGGATTATGAAAGAACAGAAGGACTAGTAGTTAGTAGTTAATAGTTAATAGTTAGGAAGGGCGTTACGTTCCACTGCGACCTCAAGGTCTATTGTGCTCCCCATCAGAGCCGTATTCGCAAATGCGCTACCTACAGCTCGCCCTCCAGCTCCAGAGCTCCAATGAACCCCAGTATCTGAGAGGGCTTCAAGGAGGTTAGATCCTCATTCCTCCTGTAATTCTCTTGTCCAAGACATTCTTTGCGCTGTTTTGCAATGGCGAGGCATTCTGTAACTAGGTGAACAGGAGTGTCCTCCTCTTCACCACAGAATCTACACTCGTCTGTTTCTGTTAAGCTCATTCTCATCCTATGCTTCATACGGCGACAATGTCCTGTGAGTAAGCCAGTGAGTAAGCGTAACTTGTTCTTACTGAGATCCAAATACTTTTTGGATCTTGAACTTTCAAAGTTCCGAATGAACCTTTTAGAGTGATCCATTCCTGGAAGGTTCCTCCAGAGTGCTTCTCTCTTCCTTCTCCAGAAACTCTTTCTTATAGGTGCGTTTATCTATGCCACAGAAAGGTTCTGGGCCAGTAAGTGGCGTTTGTGCTCCCTCTCTGGCAAGTGTATTGGCCTCTTCATTTCCTTTGATTCCTGAGTGACCAGGAACCCAGACTAAAGAGACCTTATTCTTCTTGCCTACTACATGCCCCTCTGACAGACACGTGTGTCGTGTTGTCAAAGGCCCCAGATATGTCTAGGAAAGCGCACAGTGCGATTTCTTTGTTGTTCAGCGTCTTCTGGATGCCTTCAGTCAGCTGATACAGAGGAGTCTCCGTGGAGCGTCCTGCCCTGTACGCATGCTGTCATTTGTGAAGTGGTGTTTTCTCCAGGTTCTCCGTTCTTTTGTAGTTATCCACTACCTTCTCCATCGTTTCAAGAAAAAACGAGGTAAGACAAATGGGTCTAAAAGTTCGGGGATCAGTCCCGTCTTCCCTTTTTTCGGAATGAAGATTACTTTTGCCCTTCTCCTTATGTCAGGTATTTAACCCAATGCTAAGCTGCTTCTTTTGATCTTCATCAGATGGGGAAGAATCTCTTCCGCTCCCCTCTGCAGGAGTACAGGGAACACCCCATCCACTCCTGGTGATTTATACGGCTGAAAGGTACTAATTGCCCATTCGAGTCGTTGTCTTGAGAATATTTTCCTAGCAATATCCCAATCTTCCTTACGGGATTTCTTGGTGTATTCTATTGCTGTTTTGGAACCACTTATGGGTTCACTACCTGGAAAGTGTGTTTTGAGAAGAAGAATTGATCGTTCCTCATCTCCCTCAGTGTATGACCCGTCCGGCTTTTTGAGCGACATTGTGGGGTTGGTACCCCCTTTTGCCATGACTTTCTGAAGTCTGGCTGCAGAGGAAGTGGAAGTAATATTCTCACAAAAAGCTTGAAAATTAAGCCTTTTGGCCTTCCTGATCTCTTTATTATCAAGACTAAGTTTCTCGGTGTACCCCTGCCAATTGTTATCCCGTCTTGCCCTATTGAAGAGCCGACGGACCTCCTTTCGGAGGTTTGACAGGTTCTCATTCCACCAAGGAGTATCCTTACTTGGTCGCGTTTTGGTGAGTGGACAGCTGGAGTAAAACGCCTCCATTATTGCCCTACTGACCGGCTCTACCCTTGAATTCAGCTCGAAATATCGGTGTTCTGACCCGATATTTTCGATTTTCTCTAGGTTCGTCTTAAGGTGGTTCCTGTAAAGGTGCCAGTCTGTTTTTCTAGGGTTTCGAATCTCGGGGAAAGAAGAGGTATCTTCCTCCATCCTAAACTCGATGATTCTATGATCAGAGAGTGATGGCTCGTCCATCACCCTCCAAGACGTAATGTACTTCCTGGCCACAGGATTAGCAATTTTTACGGCAAGGACTTCTTCCCTCGCTCTCGTGACGAATGTTGGTGTTGTCCCAATGTTAGTGGTCTCGAGGTTGTTAGCTAAGAGATATTCAAGTAGTTACTCGCCTCTTGGGTTATTGTTGGTGTTCCCTCAAACAGTGTTATGCGCATTCGCATTACAGCCAATTATTAATGGAAGGCGTTTACTGTTGCAGTAACGTACTAGTTCCTGTACCTCCTCTGGCGGTGTTATTGACCCGTCTCCAGCGAAGTATGCGGATGCAATTGGATCAATTGGTGGATCGATTCAAAGGATAACCAGTTTTTTCAACGCGGGATTCGTATGCTGCCCGAAAGATGGGAAAAAGTAGTGGCCAGCGATGGACAATACTTTGAATCATAAATGTTTAACCAGTTTTCTACAATAAAGCCTCGAATTTCGGGAAAAAACGGCGGAAGCAAAGTTGTACACCTTAAACTTTAAAAAGCGCTTCCTATCTTCAGATTGTACCAATTTCGTCTCAAATTCCCTCTTGGCTGCCGATATAGTAGTGGAAAGAAAACTTGAATATTCGCGATGAGCGTCATAGTCTCGCTGTTGTCTCTCACGAACAAATCGTTGCCATATCGACTTTTTGTGTCTTATCATTCTGAAAATGCCATTGTCAATCCAGGGTTTTGAAGGAACCGTAAATATATTCCTCAAAGAAGAACACTCCTCAGTTAATTTCCTCAGTAACTCCACAAAACGACCCCACATGGTCTCAACAGCAGCCGCGGTCTCAAACTCAACATCCCAGTCAACACCACCGACATCATGCTGCAACTGTTCGTAATCGGTTACCTTTATTGACTTTTTAATTTTTTTGCCCTTCTGCAACTGGAGCTGAAACCTGGAGAGAAGTATGACATGATCCGATTTTCCTAGAGGAGGATGGTGCTCGATATTAGAAACCAAGTCGGCATCGTTGACTAATATGAGGTCTAATAAAGATGGGTTTTGGAGGTTTCGAAAACGTGTAGGCGTTCAGGATTCTACATAGGGACCAGATGGTGAATTATAAACCCTGGCGGAGAGAAGCCAGTCGACATCGGCTAGGTTGAAATCACCAGCAACGAAGAGGTTTCGTTTGGCAATCGACAGATCTCCTAGAAATGCAGCCATGTCGACGTCAGACTTAGAAGGTCGAGGTCTATAGACACATCCAATGGTGAAACAGGGAGATTGCTCGTTGAGGAGGTCGATGAAAAGACTGTCAACACCAGGTTAGTTCGGACTAAAGGGACGAACATAGAAGGAGTCAGAAACATCATCCACGACATAAATACATACTCCCCCATGACCAATCGTTGTTTCACTATCGCATCTGAAAATGGAGTAGCCAGGTATAGAGACTAAATTATCTGGGATCCCAGAGTGTAACCAGGATTCGCACTTGTGAAGACCGCCTAGGCTTTTGGCTTCCCTGGAGCTGAAATCTTTATTATTTTAGGAACACCAGAAACATACTTTATATCGATGTTGGACTCCCTTGCGCTTTTTTTACGTTTCAGTTCTTCACGCAATTGGCTTAGTTCCTCGATTTGAGAAGGTGTTTTGTCATCCAAAATACCGAGTTCTTCTCAAGCTGGTACATTATTTATGACTTTTTTATTCCGCAGCAACTTGGTGACAATCATTGGGTTATTGAAAGTGAGCATCCTAGAGCATCCATTTCTGACACGACCAATTCTCTCAAGAGAGACACGATGCGCATTAGCTGTTGGAGTAACATAATCGATAATTTGCGAAACGAGTGCGGTGTCACTTTGCAGATCCGACTCAGGAATACTACGGACTAGAAGGTTATGCGATCTCCTCAAACGATCGAGTATCTCGGCAGGTTTAGTTGCAGAGCCTGTAGATAATGAGGAAAAGTTGAAGAGTGAAATATCGAAATATACATCAACGATATTAGAAGCTAGAGACAAGGTTGCCCCTAAAATCAAAATTGACAATAATTTTAGGGAAAGAATACCTGTATATAATTACATAATGCCAACCCTGTATATTGCAGATGAACTCCTTATCTATTCTTATTCGAATAATTATATTACTTTGTTACATTCTGATGAGACATCATTTTGATCACGCCACGTGTGTGGGTGTATATTTGTTCCATTGTTCGATACTGATTGTCGTAATTGACTTGAGATAAGGAATGTTATAAATACGTCTCAAGACGAATGTCTCCTCAATTAATTCAGTGCATTTCTTCCTAGCTTATTGTTAGAATAGGATAATCTTCCGTTGTAAATTAATAAATATTTTTAAAAGATCGGCTTTCGCTCCAAAAACGTAATTGACGACGAGGTTATGGGATTGTGCCGGTTTTCGTGAAGAACTGTGTTTCGAAACTTCGAGCGTGAAATCGTAGTTATCGCCGCGCTAAGAACTTCCAAAAACTTTCAGTTTCAACTGTTAAGGTGCCAAATCCAGCAACAACGAGGAGAAAAGCCGTTTGGAGCCTTGATTGTTTGGGAAGCGTCTACAACGACTCCAGAAAAACAACGTGGTGAGAATCCTATCTAGAAACACTTTTTTAATTCCCAGTCACTGACCCTGGTCCAAAGTCTTCAATCTTTTCCCACGGTTTTGAGCGTAAAACTTGTGTGAGTTTTCTCTAGGTTTCTTATAAAAAAACCGATTACCAGAGTTTTTCCTAGGTTTCTTAATACAAAAAACCGATTACCAGAGTTTTTCCTAGGTTTCTTATAAAATAAAAAACCGAATACAATTATTTTCTAAGTACAATATAATTTTTCAAGATTACTTCCGTAAAGCATTTTAAAGGCCGGAAGAATACGAATACGAATAAGATGGCAGTCGCACCAGAACCAAATATGTTTGATAGACTTAAATTAATTGATTTATTTTCAAAGTCAATTGTACCATTTGATGGTAATCCTGCAAATCTCGCACGATTTTTGAATCATTGCGAAAGATTTTATAATAGGTTCCAATCTGCCGACGCGTTATTAACTGAAGCAATTATCGATATAATAAAGAGTAAATTGGTAGGAAATGCCAGTGAAATAGTAAGTTCCAATGAGAGAATTACAGATAACTGGTTTAACTTGAAGGAATTTTTAAAGTTAAGATTTGAGGAAAAAATAAGCCTCACAGTTTTGTTTTGGGATCTCCAGAATGCCCAAAGAATACGTAATGAGAATGATCTAGATTTTCTCGAAAGAATAGTAGATTTAAAAAATAAATACGATTCGCAAGTCGAATTGTCGAATTTACCGATTCTTGAAAAGGATCAAGAAAAGAATATTGCGTCACGAGTAGCAACTAGAGTTCTGCTCTATAATATTAACCCCGAATTAAGAACAGCCCTTAGAGGTCATGGAATTATGAACTATGACGATATAGTAAATTTTATTCGTCAAGATTACTACTTTTATCAACAACCCTATATGCACTATAAAAATCAAAATAATCAGAGGAATTTTCCTCAACAAAATCAGAAGAATTTCAACCAAACTAATAAAAATAATTTTTCAAATAATAATCGAGCAAACTTCCCAAGTAATAATTATAGAAGTTTTACTCATAATAATAAACAAAATTTCCCCCAATCTAGTCAAAATAATCGAAGAAACTTTTACCCAAATAATTCCCAACCGAGATTCCCATCTCAACCGATTAATTTCCAACAAAAACAAGTGAAAACTTATTTCCCGACAAATCTTCAAGTCTTCGGTAATAATGAACGTAAAAACGAGAATGTTTTCAAACCTCATCCTAATCAAAGAATACAATCTCCCCCTGAAAAAATGTCGATTCAGACAAGAAATTATCCCCAAAAGAGATCAAATTATTCTACTCAATATCAACAGAGTCCCCAGAGACAATATTTTAATAATCAACCCAATCCAAATATTATGATTGAAGAATTAACTAATATTGCGTCTACTTCGAAAGACCCGAGATTCGAAAAACGTGATTTTAACGAACGTTCATATCCAGAACGTAATAATTCCAGTAAATATTTAAATGAAAATTTTCGAGATCGTGCCATGAACGACTCATTGACTTAAATAATACGTTAGATAACACAAACCAACTCCCCTATATCCAATTCCAAAATCCTAAATGTAAACTTTTAATTGATAGTGGATGCTCTGTTTGTCTTATTGATCCAAAATTCGCGTATAATAATTTTCCTAAAAATATTTTTAATGAATCTACGACACTAACTGCATGTTTCAAAAAACAAACTGCAAATGAAAAAGTTTTAATACCTTTATTCCCCGAATTTCAAATTGATGATTTTCATCCCTTTGTCGTATACAAGTTCCATAAGAATTATGATGGTCTTATAGGAGCAGATTTTTTGAATAAATATGGACTTAATTTAGATTTTAAAAATCAATTATTGACTAATCAATATTGTCAAATCCCTTTTTATTATCAGCAAGTATGTCAGAAACTCCAAAATATCCCAATGGATCCTGAGTTTTCAAATATAATAAAACATAAAATTGATACGATCAACCAACACTTAGCAGATATCCAAAATATTTTAGAAGCATTTAAAGCGGATAATCTGAAAATTCAATTAAATGAATGTTCCTTTGAAAATGAAATTAAAACAGATGATAATAATATTCCTGAAGGAATCGTACCTAATTCAAAAATATTGAAAGCAGTTGCTAAATTTCCAATTCCTAAAACTCCTAAAGAAATAAAATCATTTCTTATACTCGTAGGATATTATAAAAAATGTATCCCTAATTTCGCAAAGATAACGAAACCCTTAACTTCATGTTTGAAGAAAGATTCTAAAATTAATATTGATGATCCGAAATATATCGAAGCGTTCGAAATATGTAAAAGAAATTTATTGAATCACCCTGTATTGAGATACCCCGATTTCGATAAGCCATTCGTTCCTACAACTGATGCGTCAGGTTTCGCGATAGGCTCTGTTTTATCTCAAGGTGAAGTTCCAAAAGAATTTGATTACGGAATACGTTATAAGAAAGGCTCAACAAATAATGCTGATGCTTTCAGCCGAATTATAATAGAGTCAGATAATAAATTGACTTATAAAGATTTTGTAAAAAATTATGAATTGAAAAATATTAAAGATTCCCCTAAGATAATTGAAAAAACAGGTAATTTATTTAAAGCGCCAAAGAATTATGCGTTAGCACATTGCGTTTCCCGTGATTTTCACATGGACCGAGGTGTAGCCCTCGAATTTAAAAATAAATTTGGTCAAATAGATAATTTAAAATCTCAAAATAAGCTACTAGGCGAAGTAGCAATGATCCAAATAAATGATCGAAACATTTATTATTTAATCACGAAAGATTCGTATTTTCATAAACCGGAATACGAAACCGTTTTTCAATCAATATTATATCTCAAAGAATTGTGTCAATATAATAATGACAAATACTTAGCTTTACCCAGAATTGCATGCGGTCTAGATAAATTAGACTGGCATATTATTTCAAATATGATAAAATATATTTTTGCGGAATCTAATATAAAGATAATTGTATATTCCTTACCGAATCGGAATAACGGAGGAAATACTAATGAATATAAAAATGATCGAATGTTAAAAATGAATAAATTCGATACGAACAGGATCGATAATGATCCAATGTTAAAAATAAATAAATTCGCAATGACGAATAGGATTGATAATGATCCGATGTTAAAAATAAATAAATTCGCAATGACGAATAGGATCGATAATGATCGAATGTTAAAAATAAATGAATTCGTAAATACGAATAGAATCAAAAATGATTCAATGGCGACAAATGCCAGTAATGCCACAGATGCATATTATTACGAAAATACGGAAATGAATAGAATCGGAAATGATTCAAATAAATATAACCATGAAAATGTTGAAATAAATAGAATCGAAAAAGATTCATCGTTGATTAAAAATCAAATTAATAAGGAAAAATACGAAGCATGTTTGAAATGGTTGAATTCGAACGATGAAATAAAAATAAATTTAAATTAGACAGAATGTTCTACTGTCCAACGTAATGTTAAGAATCCTATATTAAAAATCCCATATACGAAGAAAAGGTTAAAGTCACCATCTTCGAAAGAAATTTCCGAAATTATCCCTTATTATAAAGTACGGAAAAAAGATATAAATATTTAATTACGCAATATATTCAAAGATGAATTCTTTATATCACTCCTAGTTACATAGATAATTTTTATTCAGACAATATCAGTCTTACGAAATACATTTTCGAATTAATTAATAGGATTTCATAAAAAGATTAAAATATTATTTGAGAAAAATCTCACTTCCATTTGCTTGTTAGTAACAGAAAACATTTGAAGGATTAATGTATTCTCCTTCAGACATTCTTTGAACAACGGTGTTTGAAACCCTTGTTTCATATTATTGATAATCATCATTATTATTCGCTTCGCAATAACGAAAGTATTAGAAAGATTATGGTGTTTTCCTTGAGACATGTTTTAAACAATGTTACTTCATACACTATATTCCTTAAATATGGAAAATGAATTTAAAACCCCCTGATTAAAATGATTCGAGACAAACTCGATTGATTACGAGAAAATTTAATAAGTTTAAAACGAAAATATTATTGGCCGAACATAAATAAAGATGTTCGAAGTTTTGTAATATTCATATTTCAAGAATTGACTCTTCAATTCTCAATTTCAATCCCATGATTATAATGTCACTAGAGCCAGCCCTGCTCAATAACGCGATTATTTGAGAATGTGTTACGAATCACGTTAGGAAAAGCTTACGTCTCAAATAACAATCGAAAGTAATGTATTATGAATTACGATAGGAAAAACCTACGTCATACATATTACTCTTCAAATTGAAAATGTAGATAAATTATTGATGTATTTTAGCCATTACAGCATTCCTAATAAAATAACGTGTGACAATGGATTAGAATTTAAAAATGGCGTAATCCAAAATTTTGTAAAATCCATAAAATTGAAATTCATTATTTTACGATTTATAATCCCAACTCAAATGCAAAGAACCCTTAAAAATAATTATCATGTTATGATTGGATGTTATTCCAATAAAGGACGATATGTACCAATATGTACCAGTTGAATTGAATAAAATATGAGAATTAATTTCGAATTATCGAAGAGAAATGAATAAAGTCAAAATTGAATTTTGCTCGCACATTAAATTTTAAGTAGCATACAAATGATATAAAATATTAATACCATGGAAGAATTGTTGAATGAAAAATATTCAATTAATAATTTCAAAAGAGGACCAATTAACTAAGGAGGAAAAATATCAAAGATTTTATTCAGAACGTTAGATTCTGATAACGAGAACAATATAAAAACTCTTTCGTTTTTGATAAGAAATCAAAAACAGATCGCAACAGTCGTAAATGACCTTAAAAATAAGTATATTGAAAAATTTCAGAAAATGTCAGAAAACCTTAAATTGCTTCAAGTTATACCAGCAATACAAGAAATTCAATACATGCATCTCCTGACATTTGAACTCAAAGATATCAAGAATATTCTAGATGAAATTGCAACTGCAGTGAGTTTTGCAAGATTACATCTTTTACATGAATCAATTTTACCTTATTCAAAATTCCTTGAATTAATAAAAAATGTGACGATAATACCTTTACATCATCTGAAAGATTATTATCAGATATGTCATACGAAAGTAATTTTCAAAAAGAAAGCATTACTATTTTTAATATCAATCCCTACGGTATACGAAGAAAGTTATGATTTATACAAGTTTTACTATCTACCGCAAAACAATTTATCCCTTCCATATACCGATCCTTATTTACTCTCACAAGAAGAAACCCTGAAATGGTCAACGAAATTTTGCCATCCAGTGGAAGATGATTATCTCTGCGATCAAGACACCTTAGCTGAATCACCAGCATGCCTTCAAAATATTTTGAAAAACCACACCGAAAACTGTCCAAGAACGACAACGGTACTTTCACCAGATTTAAAATTATTAGAAGATGGAAATATCCTATCCATCGAAAACAAAAATGTTTTAGAAAAATGTCTTCAGCAAACAAGACATTATTTTGTGCCTCCTATGACAATTCTACGAACCAAATGTGCTGTGAGCAACACGAGAAAAGAAATTGTCCCAACTACTACGTTTAATGAAGAAAAATACGTGATTTTACCCAAGATAACTTTATTCAACCCAAATTCCACAAATGAAGAATCCCGGAAAGATGAAGACATCCCGGATATCAAGATAGAAGACCTGGACCAATGGAATCTCCAGCCTTCAAGATCTATATTTTTGCTTATTGTTATAATAATCATTTTATTAATTATTACTTATTTTATTTTGAAATATTTAAGAAAAGATATTTTTTGTAAAGCTACACCTACTACAGGTGATACCTTTATTCAAGGTGGGGAGGAATTACATAATGCCAACCCTGTATATTGCAGATGAACTCCTTATCTATTCTTATTCGAATAATTATATTACTTTGTTACATTCTGATGAGACATCATTTTGATCACGCCACGTGTGTGGGTGTATATTTGTTCCATTGTTCGATACTGATTGTCGTAATTGACTTGAGATAAGGAATGTTATAAATACGTCTCAAGACGAATGTCTCCTCAATTAATTCAGTGCATTTCTTCCTAGCTTATTGTTAGAATAGGATAATCTTCCGTTGTAAATTAATAAATCTTTTTAAAAGATCGGCTTTCGCTCCAAAAACGTAATTATATATTTCAGATTTTATCAAGCAGAGAAACTGGTATCGTAAAAATTGGCAAAAATATCATAATAGGCATGATAGAACTGAAATGACCAAACTAAATATTTAAATAAAATTAAAATTTGGGAATATAGGAATGATTATTGGCGACAAAAGTTGAATAATTTCGAAACAGGAGATAATTCACTATGGAAAATGATGAAGTTTCTCAAAAAAAACATACAGTAAAATTAAAACGATTATGGAAGATAATAGAGAATATATAACGGATCTATAAAAAGTAGACCTATAAGCGAAACATTTAGAGAAAGTGAATGATATTGATAACAACTACACGATAGAAAATAACCCCAGAAGTTGAAAACCTTATCTGCAACAATTATAGAAATTTCGAAACTAAAATAAAACTTTCCAACAATTCAGAAATTGAGAGACGGTGTACCTCAAGGATCGTTTTTGAGACCGAAACTATTCAACATTTTTATTCACGACATTCCCCAAATTCATAATACAAATATCGCGTTATTCGTAGATGACACTGCAATTCTCGCCCACTCATTCTCTGCACAAGCAGCTAACTATCTACTTAAGCATCACTTGGAGCATACGAAGAAATATTAGTCTGAATGGAAAATGAACATGAACAGCAAGAAAACGTAACAGATGGTATTCAGCAAAAAATTTACAAACGATGAAATCATTACTCACAAAAATCGATAATTAATCACATCAAAAACTGTCAAATACTTAGTAGGAGTAGAATTAGATTCAAGACCTAATTATTGACAACACGTGGAAAATACGCTGAAAAAAGTCCAAGGAGTAACTCCAAGTTTATTCCCACGTCTATGTAGAAAAAGCCGCCTCATCCGCAGAAATTAAAAAATTATATTCACTTCCATACTCCGACCAATTATAACTTACGCTGCACCAGTATGCTTCGGAATAAGCAATACCATGTTGAAACCAACACAAATCTACCAAAACAAAATTATGCGCCTAATATTAAATAAGAACAGATACACTAAAGTATCCACACTCCAGGAAGAAACTGGATAAGAACCAATCAGAACACATATCGATAGAATTTCAAATCAATTCTATAATACCCAACTAAAAAACAACGAACTAACAAAAGATTCAACAAACTGGAGAGTAACGCATGAGAGTCATATTAAACATAAGCTCCCATCAAAATTTACCGGTCTTTCAACATATCTGAAGTATAATACAATAACACTATAAGTGTTCGAAATTACTCAACTTATTATTTTTGAAAACAGGTTTTTGCTTTTTATTGCCTGTATTCGAAAGCTCATTTACTTCCTTCATACCTTGAGATCAATAGAAAATAATAAACGAAAATTACCCGACTACCTGAAGATTCTGGACTTATCATAATCATGAAATAATTATAACTGTAGGTGCACTTAACATAAAATAGGAACTTCAAAATATTGTAAGAAAAACTAAGAAGCAGAAATGTTATGATATGAATATTTAAATGTGTAAATAAATGTTTTGATTGATTGATTTGTGCCGGAGGCCTGGGCTCGAATCCCAGCATGGATGTTGTGAATGTCTGAAAAATTGTGAGATTGTCCTAAAATATTGAGACGGTGACAGAATATTTTAATCGATAAGGTCAAAAAAGTTGAACAAAAAAAATGTATTTCAAATACTACACACATGGAAATTACTCCCAAAACAACGTTGTTTATTTAATAGGAAATGCATGAAATTCCATTTGAATTATCTAGGTAACTACACAGAAAATGCCTGTTTTCTCCACAGTATTATATTATTGTTGAAATGACGAACTACGAACTACAGTTCGGTTGCATCAACTAATGTAAAATTTGTTATTTCAAGAGGAATGAAACGACCAGAATTGTTACGTACAATCAACAAATATTCCTGCTGTCGCTTATATAGCGGTAATTTCCTGTAGAATTAACCGAATTCCTGTTGTAAATCCTAGAAAATTTCTTTCGGTGTGTCTCCAGTACAATCTTTGTGGTCAGCAAATCTCTTCTGCCAGCAGCCACTCTGATCTCGGAGTAGTCAAACGTCGTTCACTTCACGTCGAACGCGCGGCGATCTTATTGTCACTTTCAGGTGCCTCCGTGGTCTTGTCGGTGTTGAATTGGAGGACCTGTTCGAGTAAACACATCTTTTGGCCCATAACTATAGTTCAACCCTCACAGTCTTCGGCGCTGCGATCTTAACTCAATAAGCCAGTACTTTACAAAATTGGCCACTCTTTAGAAAGAGACAAAGGGATTGTGCCGCCAATACTTACAACCATTTGTTTTCTCTTCAGGTCACCCATGCACTCAATAGTACTACTGGCCACTCGATTGTGTTGTCTCGCTCACACTTTTCCAACCATGTTTTACATTCACAGCTAAGAAGAAAATGCGCAGTCCATTCAATACTCTATGTCTATGATGAAAAGCATATCAATAACCATTAAATTAAAACACACATGTCATAATGACACGGCTAAAATCAGACAAATTAGGTAAAAGTTTCAAAAGAATCAAAATTTCCAGTCAATGAACAGGGATGTATTATGACTCTTCAACCTGGCCTTTCGTAAGTAAATTTTGGTTTATATATTGAGCGAAAATGTATGTTATTGTTTAACATGCTCCTCGATGATTTGCTTCCTTTCTGTTTCATATCCACAACCTTGTGTATCATTTCTTTTGTTGGCTAGTATGCAGCTTATCTGATCAATTATGTTTTCGAGCCAACTCCATTATTTCTGATTTTTTTTAATTTCCGTGTTATTTGTTCTCTAGCAAGTACTTGATTGGGAAGAAAGAACATGGTGTTTAATCTCGGAACGCAACGTAGGTAGCAGATTCTGGGGATCTTCAAAAAGTACGTTAGGTTTTAAGATAAGAATTCCGGGAAGGAATTTCAGGGTTTTTTTTTTGGGATCTGTCGGTAAGGAAGAAAGAGCGGGGATCTAGGATATATAAGGTGCGGAAACGCATTCATTATTAAATCACTCACAGCAGATTATTTCGAATTGAAGAGACGAAAGTGAATTCAGTGAAAAGTGAGATAAGTGTTTAAGTGTTGTTCGTTGAGTCATTCTGACAAAATGTCGGAATACAACTCCGCAAATGAGCACAGAGAATCCGACGCAGAGAACTTATCGGAAGAAGAAAAGTCCGATATGGAAATCGAAGTAGTAGAAGAAGAAGTAAATGAAGAATCCATGAAAGATCTGACTACTCAGGAATCACCTTAAAGTGTTGAGGGACAATGTCAATTTATTGTCCAACGAGGTGAAATCCTAACGAGAGGAAATGTCTCAACCCTCTCAACCCTCGTAGCCGCGAAAACGTGCTAAGGGAAAAGAAAATGCCTTCTCCTCTGGAACAGGAGAAACTATATCAACCCCCTCAATTCCAAAAGAGGACCCTTAAAAACAATCCGAAAAAGACAATATAGCTGCCGGAGGGCCACCTACGAAGATATCGTATACTGCAGCGTTGCAAAAAGAAAAGCGCCCAGTAGACGAAAATGAAGTCGCTGCTCCAACCGAGCAGAAAAAAGATGTTGAAAAGCACTGCCGTGAAGTCAAGAGCTTTTGAGCGTTCGTTCACCCACCTTGTATGTAGATACGCATTTTCCAGTTTTAGAAACGAATTGAAATATTTTGACAGCTGTTAGCAAAACTTTCAAACTAAGGCGAAAATCCAGACTTCACGTCATTGCTTGGTGAATAATTTTTTTTTCGATAACTCGCTAGAATTTTCTACGGTATCTATGGTCTTGGTTGTGCGATCTGGACAAAATTTCCCACGCAATTTCCATACATTATTCTTCATCTATGTACAAAATTTCATTCCAATCCAATGAGCAGTTTCGTAATTATCAGGATAAAAATATTTTGAACGACCATTTTTACGGAACCTCTAGTCTTATTTTGCTCATTGATGAACGTGAACGCGAAATTCGCGATCCAAACCTATCCTGAAAATTTCAACTCCAAGACCTTTCCATTCGTAAGTTATAATTTTCTATGGTTCTGGTCATGCGATCTGGAAGAAATGTGGCTTAAATATATTAATCTTCATTGAAATACGAAATTTAGTCACGATCGAATCCGTAATTTTGAAATTATCAATAAAACTTAATTTCAAACGAACATATTTACGGAACCCCTAGTCTAATTTTGCTCATTGATAAACGTGACCGTGACATTCGAAATTTACACCTATCCTGAAAGTCCCTAGACTTTCCATTACAAAGTTATAATTTTTCATGGTTTCTATAGTTCTGGTCATGCGAAAACAAAATTTTGCTAGTAGCTTGAACAAGTCATTCTCCATCTGGGTGCAAAATTTCATCTCGATCGAAAGTGTGATTTTGGAGTTATCAGAAAAACAAAATTTCGGAAGGCCATATTCACGGAACCCCTGGTGGAATTATGCCCATTAACTAACTCAATCTCGGCACCCACACTGAAAATTTCAAGTCTCTAGGACGTTCCGTTCGAGAATTATCGTGTATTCGGATGGACGGACAGATTCGAATTTCTCGACGGATTCGTCATCAGTGAGTCGAACCTTGTCGATTGAGACCATTTCCGGCTCGAAATTCGAAAAATACAGACATCATGACGAAATGATATAGCCCTCGTGTAAGTAGTACAAAAATATAAAATACCTGAGAGCGACCACAGTAAGGGATGGCATTCGTGTTGTACCTCAGTCCACCGACGACCACAGGAAGATGACAAAATTCTTCTAGTCGAGAAGAAAAGAATTCTACACCCTCCAGCGAGAAGAAGAGAAGAATAATATTCAGTAGCGATTGACCTCTCGTGGAGTACAGTACAGTCAAACGATCGTTGGTTCCGCAATGGAGAAATATATGGAACAAATGTGGTCAATGGCCCAAGTTTTAGCCGAGAACGATTACGATATCGACTAATTCTTTCTCAGAATTTCAAAGAGCCTGAAAGAAGCGAAGAAAATAGAGAAGACGACACGCCAACAGTACGAAGAAGAAGATCAATTTGAAGATGGCCAACCAGCATCAAAAAAGGTGAAGAAAACGAAAACGACAAGTGAAAATAAGAAGGTACCCGAAAATGAAATATTAATATCAAATCGATATGAAATTCTGAGCGACTATGCAATAATGGACACAGATGATGTTGAAAAACTTAAAGATGAAGAAATTAAAGTGATGAACAAGACTGTAACTGCAAATAACCAGACCGAGCCTCAGAAGAAGAAGAAAGAAGCCCCTATTCAACGGCCAAACCAGAAAAGCGGAAGGATTGCAAACCTTGTTCTGAGGAACAAATCTGGGTGGAACGCAGTCAACACAATGATGATAAACCAAAATATAAAATGTAAAAAGGTGAAGTTAGTTTCGCAAGGGGTACAAATCGAACCAAGTACCGAAAACGATTATCGCACTCTTTATAAAACCCTTAGAGAACCAAATGAGGAATTTCATACCTACGGCTTGAAGAGTAAGAAGAAACTGAAGGTTATACTCCGAGGAGTACTTATTGAATAAAGCGAAGAAGAAATTGAAAAAGACTTAGCAAAGCAAGGTTAACCGGTGACAAAAATTACCAGAATGAAAGGAAAAAAGGGATTTCCCATTCCTCTCGTACTAGTGGCGATTGACAAAGTCTACAAGGCGATCTTCACAAAATTGGAATTTTGCTGTGGGATATCCATCACAGTTGAAAGCTTAAGACTAAGGACAGAAATAATCCAATGTTACCGTTGCCAACTCTACGGACACTCGCAGAAATTCTGCCATGCCGTCTACAAATGTATGAAGTGTGGTGAAGAACACGTGACCGCAGAATGCCCGAAATCTGTGATGACAGTACCCAAATGTGCTAATTGTGGAGGCGATCACCTATCGACCTACATAAAATGTATAAGAAATCCGAACAACCCGGATGTGAAGAAACCCAAATTCATAGAAGCCCCGCTGCCTAAAGAAAATGTATGGCAAAAACGGACCGAAGAAAAAAAGAAATGGCCAAGAAAGGAGATATTAAGGTCGAAGCCCAAGAAAGAATTCCAGTGAAGAAGGAAGAGAAAAAAGCACCAAAAAAACAAAATGATGCACCAAAACAAGAAGTGAAAGATGGAGATGAATTAGCTGTCATCCTAGGAAGAATGACGCTGACGTTATGTTCAACAAATGCTACCATTGAACAAAAAATCTCCTTCATAGAAGAGTAGGACAAACTGATCAAATTATTCACGAAGAAATGAACTATACAACCAACAAAAGTTTAAATATTGCGTTCTGGAACGCAAATTCGGTAATTCCAAAAAAAACAGGAGTTGACACTCTTTTTGGAAAATAATAAAATCGATATTCCTCTCTTGGAAGAAACTCATTTGAAACCAACAAAGACTATGAAAGTGAGAAATTATGAAGTGTATAGAATAGACAGACAAGAGACAGCTGTTCTAGTGAAGAGAGGTATTAGTCATCTCGAATTGCCAGATGTCCCAGGAAACAACATTGAGGAAAAGGGGGTAAGTGTAAAAACACGCGAAGGTGAAATTACCATTTATTCTGTTTACAGGCCCCCGCAAAGCAACCTAGAAGAAAAGGATATCACAGCCTTTTTCCAGAACAGAAGACCAACCATAGTCGCAGGAGACTTGAATGCAAAACACCCAGACTGGAACAGCAGACGAGTAAATAGTCAAGGAAACAAACTCAAACAAATCACCGACAAACATAATTTACTAGTTGTCGGTCCAGATGACCCCACACACATCCATGAAGCAACAGGAACGATGGATGTATTGGAAATAGCCATAATGAAGAACGTAAGAACAAATTATGTGATTGAAACCAAGATGGATCTATCATCGGATCCCTGCCCCTGATCCTGACATTAGAATTAGAAACAGACAGATTACCTACCAACAGGAAAACAATAAACTGGAAGAAGTTCAAAGAAGTCTTCAAATCCAGAAGTGTGAAGATAAAAAACAAAGAAGAAATAGATGAAGCAACCGAAGATCTAGAGAGAAGAATTATCGAAGCACAATCACAGTCGAGTAAAGTCAAACAAATACCGAAGAAAAGTCCTCTACCTGTAGATGTGCAAATTTCACTAGAGGAACAAAGAAAAGCCAAGAAACAGTATAGACGGACCCTACACCCAAGTGACAAAACTATACTGAATAAACTAACAAACGAGTTGAAAGCCAGAGTCCGAGAACTATTTACGGACGAATGGGATAGAAAGCTAGAGAATTTAGACACAGAGAACCGATCGTTATGGCAAATGGCGTCAGCTTTAACCGGGAAGAAAACGAAAACTAAGATTCCAAGACTAGAAAAGGAAAGCCAGACCGCAATAACAAGTGAGGAAAAAGCAGAAATGTTCGCCGACTCACTAGAACAACAGTTTAAGCCTAATCCGAAGAACAACGACGACATGTTTAACAAGTCAGTAGAAACAATAGGAAATACACCGGCCACCGATCTCGATGGGACAGAAGAAGAAACGGATGAATTCATAAAAAATGAAATAAAAGAAATTATTGCACAACTCAAAAATAGAAAAGCCCCCGGAATCGACGGAATTCAAAATCAGGCTCTCAAGAATATACCAGACGAAGCACTAGAAGAAATTGCAGAAATAGCCAGGACTATTCTACGAACAGGATACTACCCTAACAAATGGAAGACATCGGACACGATACTGATATGGAAGAAAGGAACAAAGGGCAAAAACTACCCAACTAACTACAAACCAATAAGCTTACTTCCGGCACTGAGCAAAGTGAAAGAGAAGCTGGTATACAGAAGACTAGCAGAATTCGTTAATGAAAAGAAGATAATTCCTGACGACCAGTTTGGTTTCCGGACTGAACATTCGACGGTACACCACCTCATCAGAATAACAAAAGACATAAAAGAAAAATTAAACCTATCTACAGACACTGGAGCTGTTTTCCTGGATATTGAAAAATCATTTGATAAAATGTGGCACCAAGGTCTGATATGCAAGATGAAGATGTGGAAGTTTCCAGCCAAACTGACGGGATTGATACAATCATACCTGAACAAAAGAAAATTCAAAGTAAACATAGATGGTACGAAATCTACAACCAGAAAAATTGAAGCCGTCGTACTGCAGGGATCGGTCCTAGGACCGTTGTTATTCAACAGATATATGTCGGACATACCAAAAATGACAAGATGCAAGATTGTCCAGTTCGCAGATGACACTGCTGTCTATTACTCCAGCAGAATGAGGAAATCCATAACGAAGCAACTCCAGATAGACTTAGACAAACTAATGAGCTATTTCAAGAAATGGAGGTTCAAGATAAATACAAAGAAAACCGTTGCCATATACTTCGGCGGCACAAATATGAAGAAGGAAAAGCAGGAAACGTCATGATAGAAAACGAAAAAATTGACTGGAAAGATGAAGTGAAATATCTGGGCGTAATTTTAGACGAAAAACTCAAATTCAATAAACAGATGGAAGAAACCAGAATGAAGACCAGGCAACTGCACGGGCATTTATACCCCCTGCTTAATCCAAACAGCAAACTGTCACTGGAAAACAAAATGAAGATAATCGAGACAGTGCTAATACCAAGCATAACGTACGCAGGAGTAGTTTGGTTCAATGTTGAAAGTTGCAAAAAGAGAGATCTACGAAGTACTTTAAATAAAATAATAAGGATGGCTATAGGCGCCCCATGGTACGTCAGCAACAAACAAATAAGAGAAGAATTGAAAATACCAACTATCGAGGAAATAATAGACAAACAAACCAAGAAGACAATCGAAACGATGAAAGAACACGAAAAAAAAAAGAGATAAGAAGGATGGTGAAGATACCAGTCAGAACCACAGACAAGAGGAAATACCTCTTGCAAAGAAGCCAATAGACGAATAGCAAAAAACCATGCAAAACAAAGAGGAGGACCTCTCTAAATAATCAATAGAAGAAGAAAGGAAAAATTATATTAACGGCGAAGGGAAGTAAATTCCAGTCCTTTTCAAAAACCAGGACCTATGATGATGAAGAGAAGAATATATGCGGTGGTACGTTAACTGCCGCTAGACGCAGATATGAAAATCATCACAGAGGACATAGTCGAGCAAGGTATTACCGACGCGGATGACATAACGATGACATCGAACAAAACTAAAAAGACAATACCCTTATTTTTTTGTGACAACCCAAAATATGAACATTTTCAAGTGAGACAGCTCTACGGTATAAATTGTGTAGTGGAGCCGAAGAATAAGAGCATTGAACATGGCCAATGTCATAGATGTCAACGTTATGGACATGCGCAAAGTAAATGCACATTCCCATGGAGATGTGTTGAATGCTCTGGAGCGCACAATAGTAAAGATTGTACGTTAACCAGAGAAAACGATGAGCGAAATGCTACCTATGCGCTCTGCGGAAAAGAAGGTCACCCAGCCAGCTACAAGTAGCGAGTGGAAACTGGTAACAAAAAAAGAAGACAGCGACCAAAACAAAAAAGAAGAGGAAAATTGAAACATGCCTACTGTTCAACAAGAACAGAAGAAAGAAGAAGATGCAACCACCCAAACAAGAGCAGAAAAAGGAAGCCCCAAAGAATGGAAAATCCAAGAAAAGTGACCAAAAGAGGAAAGAAAGGACAAACTGAAGGACCCGAAACCACTGAGGATCTAGATACCTGCACCAAGAATATCATTAGCAAGCTCATGGAATTCCTGGAAATAAAGATGGGCAAAAAGTTCCGTGAAACAAAACCCAATAAATGGAGCTAGTGAATAACGGAAATAAAAACAAACCTGAAGAATTCAAATAAATAGCAAAAAGAACCAAGCTATTCTACCACAGAAGCGGATACTTGAAATTAAATTCAACCTAAGGATAGATGGAGAAGGGATAAAATGGGATAATGAAGTCAAATATCTAGGAATAAAACTATATGAAGGGCTTACATGGAAAAACCAAATGAAATATGCAGTGAATAAAACAAACTCAGCAATGAGTAGAATTTACCCACTGCTAGGAAGAAGAAGCCAAATGAACCAAAGCACGAAACTAGTAATGATCAAGTCAATTGCGTGACCTCATCTAACTAATATGGCTTGGCGGCCTGGGGCCATGCAGCCAATAGCCATATAAAGAAGACTCAAGCAAGAGAAAATAAACTGCTTAGAGCATCAATGAATATGCCGTGGTTCGTAAGAAACCAACAAATCCGCAGAGACTTAGAATGGGAAACTGTCATAGATTTCCTAATAAAGATGGCCGAGAAGATATTTGAAAAAGCAAGTCAACACCCAAATGATGAGCTAAGAAGACTAGTTGACTATAACCCGGAGAAGATGTGGTTAGGATACCCACCTATCACAAAAGACCCAGAGATCAACTACGTAGAAACAGATATTGAGTAATCTCAACCACAGGAAGAGATTCCTGTGAAATTCAAATTCATAGGTAACACAATTGTCACACGACATAGACCGTGAAAGAGATACGAACAAGAAGAGTCAAAAGGTTAATAGGTAATAAATGCCCAGAATCTTAAACAGTAGTTCGAGCAGGTCGTGCTTTTCAGTGTTAAAAATAGAGATTCTTTCAAGCGTAGGCGTAGTCCAAGACAAGAAGTTTTAGAGTTTTTTGAGGAAGCATCGAAGCGTATCGGTGTGACTGTTTAGTGGATTAACTCTGATTAAAAGCTTGTGTCGAATCCCGAACTTTTATTACCCGACCAAAACACAACTTTATTCCCCGAAGTCCAAATATCAAATTAAACACATGGTGTGGGACACACACCTGAACATTGCCGAAATCTGAAAAAATAATTTCGAAAATAGGGTATTTTCATTAACACCCCATAAATTAATTCCCATTATTGAACTTTTTACTTCCACGAATTTTTATACTTGAAATAATTAGAACATGGTGGAAAAATTTAATTTCCTATTATTAAATTGAACGGAAAATATTCAGCTTATTAGCACTAAAAAAATCCTTATATCTAATTCTGCTGATTTGAAAACAGTATATTATTTAACGAGCGGTAATGTAGGTCATAACTCACGCAGATGAAGTTTGCAGCACGAGCCGGAGGCGAGTGCTGTAATTCATCAAGTGAGTTATGACCATTACCGCAAGTTGAATACTATACTTTATCTACGATTGTAACAATAAATACTAAGATACAAGTACAGAGAAAGAACTTTATTTAAAAATCTTAATAGTTACATATAACCATACATTATTTATGTTGATTGTGCTTCTTAGCATGGAGTAGAAAGTCGGGGCGATGCTTCATATTTAGTGCTAAGTTGACTAAAATATGCCAAAAGAACATTCTCTGTAAACAATGACTCGATATTCTTACTGCTACGCCAATCTTGAAAATTGTTGTATACACCTTTATATTTGTTTTGGTTTTTTTCGGGCAATAAATTCTGTATGGTAACATTAGCTGATTGTCTTATTTCTGAAGATGTACATAATAATTCATCTTCACTATCTGAATTAATCTTTTTCAGCGAAATATCCACAATTATAATTAGGTATCAACTCAATTTGATTAAACGTCAAAATTATTCAAGTGACCTCCCCTCAATACTAATAATGGATTGTTCCCTTACGGCCAATCACACAGGGGAGTTATAGGAGTGAGTGAGTTGGAGAACACTCACGGTGTTTGTTTACATATATCATTACTCCATCGAAAGTAGTTGAGTAATGACTATATTATTCAATCGGAGTAGATAAACATATATATTCATTATCAATCATCAAGTTTTGTGATTTCCTAATAACAAAATTTCTTTCTTGAATTTATGGCACTCGATTAAATTCGAACTAATTCCAGCCACCTCAAACTCTTGGATTTTTTCAGAAATGAATGGATTCCTATGTGCAAATGCTACCAATATAAAATATCCTTCTTTTAATTAAATTCTGCAGAGCTGACCTCTACAACGGAAATGAATTGTAGAAACAAGAGAAACTTACAGATCGCTTACTGATTTAGGATAAATTTCTAGGGTAGGAGGATGTACCTGTGCAGATGAAACAGGGGGTTGCAGTTATGGTGAAAGCTGTTGCCACTGTGATGCAGGTATATTCAACTAGTTTATTGACATTAAATCTTTTTTTTTTATATAAAAATGACGTGTCACATTGTTTGTCAGTAATGGTCTCCTATAATACTGAACCGATTTCAATCAAATTTTTGCACACTGTGTGCAATTTGATCCAACTTACAAGATAGGATAGTTTTATCTCAATTTATAGTTGCAATATTTTCTTATTGCAAATTATTTCTTTATTATTCATGACAAAGACTGATAATTATCCACGCGACAACATGGGGCTCAAATCGACAACAGGAGCTCCCGTCCCCACTTCACTGATCTGTCAACCCTAGCGATATCGCGCGAGGAGTGCTGCCAAGTTTCTAGGTCTTTCCCAAAACTTAAGAAATTTGGAACTGTTTGTGAACTGGGTAATAATACAGAATGTTCATAGAATTCGTAACTGTCAAAAATGTAGAATAATGTCAGTGATAAAAAATGATTGACATAATAACGCAGAGGTGCTATTTGTTCGAACCAGTTTTTGGACACTGTTCTGTATCGACGAGCTACCAACTGCTCAAATCCTTTATAAGACCCATTCTTGAGTACGCAGGACCGGTGTGGGATACCCGTTTTCGAAGAGACTCAGACAGGCTGGAGAGAATACAGAGGAGAGTTACCCGAATGCCCTATGGATACAGCAGACCTGCCTATGAAGATAGGCTGCGCATCCTCGGCCTGCCCACCTTTGAAATTAGACGGTTGAGGGGAGATCTTATCACGACTCACAAGATTCTGCATGGGTACTCAGGTATGGACCTGTCCCATTTATTGAACACCGGTGCGGGTCTTCGGGGACTCCGTTATAAGCTTTTTAGGGAAGCATTCCGATCGGTTTCACGTGAACACTTTTTCTCGAACAGAGTTTTTCATATTTGGAACAGACTACTAAGTGATTTTGTGTGTGCGCCAAGTGTGAACCAATTCAAGGTGAAGTTTGATGACTGGTGTAGGACTAATCCAATTTGTTTTAATATGTAAATGCTTTTGTATATTCTACTTTGTTTATTTTGGTACCTTTTTTGAATTTCCGTTACTTTTCACTGCGTTTCGCAGCCATTCTCATTCTGTTTATCTTTGTATGTCATTCGTTTTTGAGCCACATAGGTTTTACCTCGGCTTTTGTCCATTAAATAAATAAATAAAAGAATGAATTTATATTGGTTGTCAAATATTTATGCGACTGATTTTATTTGGCGAACTGTGTGCAGTTTGATCCAACTTGAGAGATAAGGGTAACTTCGGCATACAGAACTGTGTCGGCGGAGGCTGTCCAAGTGATTGCTGGCTTCCCACCAATTGGTGGCGGAAAGATGCTTCCTTTATATTATAGGAGGAGCACTACCAGACAATCGACATATGGAAGGAGGAAGGACACTGAGAAAATGGCAGGAGAGATGAGATGGAGGGCAAAATGCCGCTTGGACGCGCAGGCTGATCAGGAATTTGAAGCAGTGGATCCAATGTGAGAATAAAACGACCAGGTACTATTTTACTCAATTTTTGACAGGGCATGGATCTTATGGTACCTTTACTAAGAGGATAGAACGGGATGATCTGTCATGCATGCCACGTTGTAGACGACCGGAAGCACTGCCTCTAATCAGATGGACGGAGGAAAGGAATGCACTGGTTGGAAAGATAGGCCGCTTACCACCAGTTGAGTATATAATAGAGAAAATGATACAGCATGAAGGATACTGGAAGGCGTTTACGGCTTCATGATAGGTCCTTTCGATATTTTTTTGGCTTTCTCCGTAAATGGTGAAAAGGTCCAAAATTTTTTCATCAGTATAAGACATCACTTTAAGATCTTGCAACCGATGAATCAAAAAATGCTACAAAATAAACCACCTGAATCGAGGATTGATTAACAATTAACAGTTTTTTCTATGGCATCTATAATCATCGAACACTTTATATGATCTCAACCATAGAATCTATTTCAATAATTTACCTCATAATCACAGATCCATTTAATCTTAAACAGGACCATAGATCATGACTATAAATACTGAAATAATTCAGTATTTTTCATCTCATTCGAAACCTATCCAAAATAATTAACTGGTTTAAAAGAAGACTACAAATCATTTTTTATTTCGAATCGAATGGTGTAAAACAAATATGGGGTAGCCATTTGAAAATCTCGAAATATTCCAATTTTAAGTTCCACATTTTCGGAGCAAAATCTTCGAAAAACCTTTCGATTCATCAAAATACCGAATGTACCACATGAATGCTTGGATTATCTACAACAAGACTGCTGAGTTTAGTTTTGTTCGCATATAAAATAATCGAGATATTGCATTTCCAAACTGGCAATGCAGATGTCAAGAATTTCAAGAATTAGTGCATAACTTGGCAACGGTGCATGGCAGAGAATTTTTTTTTAGTAGGTTGTACTTAGATTTTGGTATTGTATCGCTACTTAAATAAAAATATAGGTAATTCCATTTGAAATAAGGAAGTAGATATGCGTTTAAGATAAATGTGGCAACACTGTCGACTTGAAAATATTTTAGGCGAAAAGTTCCCTCATCCCCAAGGTTCCACCTAAAATTTCAAAACGAAATATTCACTTGTTCTCTAAAAACTTCTAATAGGCCAAGTTGAAAGGAAAACCCTGTATGGAATCTTTAGATATTCAACCCGTTGTTTTCGTTGCTCCCGAATAATTAATAATTTTCGTGAAGTATTTTCAAGTAAAATTCGAACTTTTCACTATTAATAGTGTTTATAATAAAGGTGTATTGAAGTTTGATATAATCAGCTGTGCCAACAAGGGATTTCACGATCACGGTAGGAGGTTGCATAGTTTCAGCTATCTGTTATCTGTGATTCATTCGGTTATCTCCCTGCTGTTTTTGTCGACCCTTTCGATTTGAATCGCACAGGCGGTCCATACCCGCTACGATCTTGCGTCATGTCTGATGTTGAAAGATTGGTGAAATTATTCAGGGATGAGTTGAATAAGCAAACCAACATATTGAAAGGTGATCTATCCAAGATTGAAGAACGTATCAAGGTAGAGGCACAAATTACTAGGGAGGAGATCTCTTCACTTCGGGATCGTGTTTCTGGATTGGAGGATCAGGTTGTGCTGCTGGAGCGTCGTCTGCGCAAGAACAACATCATAGTTTCTGGTCTCGGCGTTGATTCAAGCGATGTTGTTTCCTCGACTATTTTCGGGGTAAACCGTCTTCTTGGCCTGAATCTTACTATAAGAGATATCAATAACATATATCAGCTTGTTAAAAAAAAATCATCGCCCATCAAAGTTGAATTTGTGTCTTTCCTCTCGAAATCACTGTTCGTGAGTAACAAAAAAAAACTTAAAGGAAATTCTGTCTACATTGACCACGACCTCTGTGCTTCCGATAGGGAATCTGATGAATTATTGAGAGAATAAAGCTTTTATAAAGAATTCTGTCCTTTACGTAAATGGTCAGAGGTTTACGTCGCACGATCTGAGATCTAAAGTCTAGTTCGCATTAGGAGAGTATTTTAGTCGAGTAGCGAGTAGCGAGCCGACAAGCCAGTGATCTCGGACGCGTGGTGGGGGTGCTACTCGTCCGTTGAAAATACAGTGGAATGGATCGATTCGACTAAATTACTTGCCTAACTACACGACTAAATTTTCATCGTTCAGACACGTTTAGTTACTAAATCACTCGCTACTCGACTAAAATACTCTCCTAATGCGAACTAGACTTTAGGGATTGGAGACGCGGGTGATCCAGCGCGAATCTTGGGGACAGGAACTGGATGGTGCGTCTTCTGCTGATCCGGATTTGAATATTGCTGCTGGGGGGATTGACATTGCTGGTACTCCTGGTGCTTCCGATGTTGTGAATTGTGCGCGGGGGCAGTTAACGCAGAGTGTTGGTGTTGCTGATTTTGCCTGCGGTGATTCGAGTAAGCTGGGTGGGGTTCTCGAAGGCTCAGACGGAGTTGTGTTTGATCGAGTGAAGTCCTTGGATGCTTCAACTTCAAGGTCTCTTAGAAGCTATAAATCTACAGCAAAGAAATAGTCCGGTCACCTTTTGTTATTAATTGTATTTTTGTTTGTTTTTGTTGTTTGTGATTTTGTAATCGATTTTGATTTGTTTTTTTATTGAAATGAAATTAGCCCATTTAAATGTGAGTTCTTTCGGTATTGTAAGCGATTTCTTCGGTATTGTAAGGGAGAACCAACTTGATGTGGTGGGAGTGTCCGAGACTTGGCTTGATGGGAGTGTTGAGTCGGATGGCATAAAACTCGACGATTACCTTTTGGTCCGCAGAGATAGAGAGTATGGTAGAGGTGGTGGAGTATGCTTGTATGTCAGAAATAGCTATGCGTTTGAGGTGCTTGATCCTGATGTTCTCTTGGAGGGCCCACTGGAACACATATGGATTCGAATGAAGGTCAAGGGTATAACGTTGATTGTTGGAGTCATATACAGACCTCCTAACAGAAAAGTTAGGCAGTCGAGTGTTAATACTTTTATTAGGGATGTTGACAAAATTTTGAGTTCTGTGTGTCCTATGGCCGATCATGTTCTTTTTATGGGTGATGTCAATGTCAATCTAGCTGTAGATTATCACCCTTTATTGGATTGTTTCTCCTCGTATGGACTTTCCCAGTTGATTTGGGAGCCGACGCGCGTGACACGGACATCTAGTACTCTCATTGATCCCATTTTTACTTCCTGTCCTGCCCATCTTGTCACAGGAAACGGCGTTATAAATAGTGATCATATCAGCGACCACAGCCTTGTGTATGCCGTGGTTGCATTGAAAGCCGCCGGGGGCCCTCCAAAATTTGGAACTTATAGAGATTTCTCAAGATTTGACCGAGAACGGTTTCTCGGGTCGCTTGCTGCTAGGCCTTGGAATGGATTCCTGATGGAACCAAATATAAATAAAAAAGTATCACTATTTTCTAATTTTCTCTTGACTTCCTATGATGAATTTGCGCCGATTGTTAGAAGAAGGGTCTCGAAGCCCAAGGCCCCTTGGCTTACTGATACGGTGAGGGTTCTCATGAAAGCACGCGATGGAGCTCTAAGACGCTTCAAGAAGACTGGCTTGGATTGTGATTGGGCTGATTATAAAAAGCTTCGTAATGAGACCCTGATGGAGGTTCGGAAGTGTTAAAGACAATTCTTATTTCGGACGTCTCAGGGTAGTTCTGCTGATGTATGGCGTGCTGTGCGTACGCTTCACGTTGCAGGTTCCCGTGATAGGCATTCACCCAGTACCTTTTCAGATCCAAATGAAATAAATGACTATTTTTTTAAGTACTGTGGCGTTTCGGGAAACGAAAGGTGTGCTGAGATTTCAGACTTCTATGACAGCCATTTATTTGACGGATCACTCTGTTTTAGATTCACAATAGCCAGTCTTCAGGATATACGGGATGTTTTGAGCGACCTCAAAACTAACGCTGTTGGAAGTGATGGTATTTCTCTGAGAAGGATCCTTTTGGCGGCCCCGGTTATAGAGCCCTATATCCTCCATATTGTCAATAGCTGTATTTTAACGAATATTTTTCCAGATTCATGGAAGCATGCGGTGGGCCACCCAATTCCGAAAGTTCATAATCCGACTGGGGTGTCTGATTTGAGAATTATAAGCATTCTTCCTTTGCTCTCTAAGATCCTTGAAAGAGTGATGTATGACCAGATTTATGATTTTTTCGAGTCCAACAAGCTGTTTTCCTCCTTTGAGTATGGATTCAGACGATTTCACAGTACAGTGATGGCGTTGGCGTCTGTGACGGACGATATCTTCAGGGCTCTCGACCGTGGCGATATTATGGTTCTCCTTCTTCTTGACTCCTCGAAAGCATTTGATACGTTAAATCATCGCTTAATTCTTTCGAAACTCAAATATTATGGATTTGACAGAGCTTCGGTGTCTCTTGTCAAATCATTCCTCTCTAACAGAAGTCAAGAGGTGAGGGTAGACGGTGTTGCTTCGCGTGTTGGTGCTATATTGTCGGGGGTGGCGCAGGGTTCAATTTTAGGCCCTCTACTTTTTATAATTTACACCATTGACTTGTTCTGCTCCCTTCAGTTCGCCGACCCTGAATGCTATGCTGATGACACCTAGCTTAAGTTCAGGTTTTCGCCCGATAACATTCACTTGGCTTCCCACCGTGTTAGTAGTGATCTTTCCGCTGTAAATCGATGAGCTCTCAGTCATAACCTGGTTCTGAATCCATCTAAGAGTAAGATCATCATATTTGCGAAGGAAGGAGAGTATGAAAGTATTAAAAACAGTTTTGATGTTTCTGTATGTGGCATACCAATACCTGTGTCGGATTGTGTAAGGAGTTTGGGATTGAAGTTGGATAGGCACCTGAATTTCAACGATCATGCTTCTGGTTTGATTCGTTCTGCGTTTTGTCGCTTGAAGCTGATCTATGCATCAAGGGGTTTCCTCACTTTTTCGTTGAGGAAGCGTCTTGCTGAGTCGTTGGTGCTGTCATTGCTGAATTACTGTGATGTTGTGTATTTCCCCTGCCTGAGCCATCACTATAAGTGTAGAATTCAGTACATCCAAAATTGGTGCTGAAGGTTCATCTTTGGTCTGAGGAAGTTTGACAGGGGAGTTTCCCGGAGAATTAATGACCTTGGCTGGCTTCGGATGGAGAATCGTTTCAGATTACATATGGGCTGCTTTGTTTTCAGGCTATTGAAGCATCCATCTCCGCCTAGTCTTAGAAATAAATTTGTGGCTAGACATAGCGTTCACGGTCTGAACATAAGAAATCCTCATGCGCTGACCATCCCTCACCATCGGACGGCAAAGTTCAGGAAAAGTTTTTTCTTCAATGCAATAATTATATTTAATGAGTCTCGAGCTGATATTCATCGCGAGACCCTCCGTTCCTTCAAGTCTAGATTGGGGATGAGTCTGCTCGGGGATCAGTAGGCATGTTCTCATTTCCGTCGCATTCATTTTGGCTCCTAGTTCGCTGATTTTTTTTTTTGTTGTTGTTTATGTAAATTATCTTTCAGAGCTTTCACTTTTTATTAGGGTTTATTTTGGGTTGTATATAATATATTTTGTATAGGTATGAACTTTCGGAAGGTTGAATGTAAGAGTAGCCTACTGGCTAAACTTCGAGAGCTCAATTTATCTGTAAAAAAGGCGTGAATAAATAAATAAATAAATAAAAATTACGTGTCACGTTTTTTGTCCGGAATGGTCTCCTAAAATACTGAACCGATTTCAATCAAATTTTTGCACACTGTGGGCAATTTGATCCAACTTACAAGATAGGATAGTTCATATCTCAATTTATAGTTGCAATATTTTCTTATTGTAAATTATTTGTTTATTATTCATGACAAAGACTGATAATTATCCACGTGGCAATATAAGGCTGAAATCGACGACAAGAGATCGCGTCCCCACTACACCGATCTGTCAACCCTGGCGGTATTGTGCGAGGAGTGATGTCAAGTTTCTGGGTCTTTCCTAAAACTGAAGAAATTTGGAACTGTTTAAGAACTGAATAATACGGAATGTTCATAGAATTCGTAACTGTCAAGAATTTAGAATAATGTCAGTGATAAAAAATGATTAACATATATATTGATTGTCAAATATTTATGTGATTGATTTTATTTTGCGAACTGTGTGAGCTTGATCCAACTTGAGAGATAAGGGTAGCTTCGGCATACAGAGCTGTGTCGGCGGAGGCTGTCCGAGTGATTGCTGGCTTCCCACCAATTGACCTAATGGTGCTTCCCTTATACCATAGGAGGAGGACTACTAGGCAATCGACGTATGGCAGGTAGGGTTGCCAGTTGTATTTGAGGAAAAAAACGGGACACATTTTCATTTTTTTTTTATTATTTCATATCACATATTACAAAAAATGGTGAAGAAGCTCACAGACTACATCTGTATGTACTTTTTGATTTTATTTTGATTTGATGAAAGTGATTCCAAAAATGGTTCATTGCTGCTTCAGATGGCATCCTTGAATTCAGGGCAACTAGCTTTTATATTAAAGTAAACACACAATTCACTTTTTACAGTGTTATCGGCGAGACCATTCCTTTCGTCTTTCCATAGATTTCCCATAACGCTCAAGATTCGTTTCACAAAAGCTTAGGATACAGGAATACTACAGACAAACCGCACAATTTGCAATAAATTTTGAAAAAAATGCACTTCATATCAATGGCCTTTAAGTGAAGAAAAAACACTTTGAAGGACAAAGGACGGTAAAGGATTAGGGCAGGTGAGGTGCGCGATATCAATCTACGTAACTTCGAATAATATTGTTGGTTGTCATCTAAGATATTGCGCGAAATTAAAAAAAAAATTTTCTGTCCAGTTTACCGAAATTTTTTCATGGAAAAAACCGGACTGTCCGGTCGAAAAGCGGACATTGCAATCCTAATAGCAAGAGGGAGGACACTGGGAAAATGGCAGGAGAGATGAGATGATGGAAGGGAAAATGCCGCTTGGACGGGCAGGTTGATCAGGAATTTGAAGCAGTGGATTCAATGTGAGAATAAAACGACAGGGTACTATTTTACCCAATTTTTGACATGGATCTTATGGTACCTTAGCTAAGAGGATCTGTCATGCAAGCCACGTTGTAGACGACCCGAAGCACTGCCTCAGATCAGATGGACGGAGGAAAGGAACGCACTGGTTGGAAAGATAGGCCACTTACCACCAGTTGAGTTTATAATTGGGAAAATTATACAGCATGAAGGATACTGAAAGGCGTTTACGGCTTTGTGACAGGAGACATGAGGAGAAAAGAGACAGGACTGCTATTCATCGGGTATCATCGAAGTACGGACCGGGATGTCTTTTCCGGTGGTCCTCGCATTTCCCCAAGTTGTGTTTTTTTTTTAGTCGGCCGAGAACAACATCAAGCCAAACCGACATATCCCACGACACGGGTCGTGGCAACAGATTTCTTTTCACAACCCGAAAAAAAAGGGTTAGGATAGGATTAGGTTAGGCCTAAGTTAGCAGTAGGTTAGGGTTAATCATAACAATAATTCCACTTTATTGAATATTTCACTACAATTTAGTTCAACGTATACTTTAGCCACAGCAAGGCGTGGCCGGGTCTGCTAGTCCAAATATAATATAAAATATATTCGGTAAATCAAAATAAGTCAGCATCGTCATAGTCAGCTGGGGATCGTGGAAAGGGAAATGGAAAAATCTATACTTTCCACCAATTTACTCCAAATTATGCATTGGCATGTCAGTTTATGAATATGAATGCATTGTAATGAAATTCCCGCTCACTAAGTAAGTCAAATATGGCCCCTCAAAGAAGGGATTGCCTTGTAGGTTACCAGTAAGGAGAAAAAGGGCTAATGAACCAGGCATAATTGAATGAATGGTATATTGACAAAGGAGATTAATTAATGTTTAGTAAAAATTACATTATATTAATTAATGCATTCTAAGAGGGGGGTTGTGGAGCGCAGCGTTCTGGTGGATGGCCCATGTGTTCCGGGTTTCTGTGTTTCCGCCCACTTAGCTAGTCGTTCAACGGGCATTCTTCTCAAGTATTCTCTTCAAAACCTTCTACGTGCTCTGGTCCATTTGACCACACGCGCCATTAATTTCCGAGCTTCTTATGTTATCTTTGAGTGGTACTCCTATAATAGATCTCGTATTTCAGTTGTTCTCACAATTGCACATTGTCGCGTACCCCGACGCGATCAGTGAGAGCGAATCAAATTCATCGCACGTAGAGGTGCAGTTTAAATTGTTGAATTTGATTCGCTCTCGCTGATCGCGTCGGGGTACGTGACACGATTCGGTACGATATCCGGAGCATGTCTGTACACACCTTTATATGGTGTCCGAAATTAAAAATTTATGGAGATATTGAGTTCTGAAGATTTTCTTAAAAATCTTCTATTTTTAGGCTTGGAGCTTCTAGAGGCCGTTTTTTTGATGTATCTAGAGGGCATGTCAATTAATGAAAATGATCAACAGAAACAGAACCTACTACTAACAGTTTAATACGACTGCTCGACAACGGTTAGAATTAAAAAATTTTCACTAAGTGTTTTGAAATTTGAAGCGCTTTTTTTGAAAAAAACTTGGGTCTAATTCTGCAGAAAAATTTAAAAACTTCTTCGTCTCTTCAGCTTTACAAAAAGTTATAACACTTGCTATTATATAGGCAAAACATTGACCAAATGACTAGTTAAGGTAGTAGTGACTGCCATGTCGAACATATTAAATATTGCTCTGTTTTTCTTTGTTTTATTTACGTATTTCAGCTATTTTTTGTGCCCACGAGACAACGACATAAAGTCCGAGGTATGTCATTTCAAGTGTTGGCTTATAGTCTGCTCATGCGATTCTTTCGTGGTAGATGTGTTTTCCGTAATTTTCTGTAAAAACGCGACTTGGCTTGGATTTTTGGACTGTTGCATCTTCTTACTGTGTGACGTGGATTGTAACTGGAATTTGATTTGTATTGTGAACATGGCAACATTTACTAACGAGGAATATGCTGACATCCTAATTTGTTATGGATTTTCCAAAGGAGTGTAGTGGCGAGCACGCAATAAATTCTTACGACGGTTTCCTACTCGTCGAGTACCTGATATTGGCGTTTTTGACAGAGTTTATCGAAGACTACAAAAAACTAGGTATGTTCTACTACGATGGACTGACATGGGTATACCTCGTATTCTTGATGACGACGACGACGACGAGGCAAATGAAATACTTTGAAGCTGTCCCAACCACGTCAATAAATAATGTTATCTCTCGACGGCTTGGTATTTCCCAGTGGAAAGTCTGGGTCGTATTTCACACTTTAGGGCAATAACCTAACCATTACACGCCAGTGCTAGTAACAGAAGAAGCGGATCTATTAGGGTGACTAGACTTCTGGAGATTTATGACCAATGCCGATATTAAAGATCCGGTCTCTTTTTCGTGTGGACAGATGAGTCGAACTTTGGCATCACAAATTATCATAACGCCCATTAATGGGCTCCCAAAGCACAAGATAACCCAAAAAAAGAACAAGAGGTTCAAAAGGAGATTTAGTCTAAATGTGGGGATGGCCATAATATCAAATAACTTGATAGGGCCATACTTCCTGCCTTTTTTAGCTACTTTTACCTCAAACTGAAAATGTACCCTCTACTACCTCATCTGTTATTTAGTCAATGTTTTGTCTATTTAATAGCAGGTGTTATACCTTTTTGGATAGCTAAGGAGGCGTAGAAGTTTTTGAACGTATTTGCAGAATAAAATCCATGAAGTTTTTCTCAAAAAAAGGGCTTCAAAGTTGAAAACACTTAGTGAACATTTTCTGATTCTAACCGTTGTCGAGCAGTCTCATTAAGCTGTCAGTAGTAGGTTCAGTTTCTGTTGATCATTTTTGTTGATTGGCATGCCCTCCAATTAAATACATCGAAGAAACGGCTCCTAGGAGATCCAATCCAAAAAAATTGATAAAAAGTAAAAAAAATAGAAAATTCTTCAAAAAATTTTCAAAACTCAATATCTCCATTACGGTTAAGTTTCGGACACCATATTATTGAACCAAATCCATCAGAAATGACCTGAGTATTGAGTAATAACGTCCCTTTATATTCAGTACGACTTTCACTGTAACCCTGTATATGTACGCATATACTTACTGTTTTTCCATTCTCAAGGTGTTTAACCGGATTCCGTGATTTTCAAGAATAGTTTCGTGATCTCTTGTTTCAAAATTTATCTGCCAACGTATTTGATCATTTCGTTGGTGATATATTCTATTTCTGGTGATTTCTGGCTGTGTAAACTGTCCAACGTTTTAGTGTCGCTCTCGTCAAGTGATTCAATAAATGCTTCTTCCTGTTCCTTTGTGCTTATGCCCACGTTTCTAGTGTTATGTTATAATAATAATAATATAATATAATAATATACGTTTATTCAAAATAAACATAAAAAATTACAGAGGTATTTATTCCGCAAAATATGTGTGCGTAATTTTAAATAAAAAGTTTTTCTATAATATGTAATTAATACAGATGGTTCAATAACTTAGGTCACAATTCTTTCTAACTGAAATTAAAAGTATGTACTGACAATATTCTAAAAAATTTCCTAGTTTTAAGTCACACCACTTTTCACGGGTAAACATCCTCCTCCGGGGCAGGTCCAATCGGGTAGGTTTCCATATTCGGGTTTGTACAATGTCTTTCTCATTTTTTTTTTTTTTTTTTTTTTACCTTTTTTTTTTGATTAAATTTTTATTGTTCCTGATTGATTATCTTGTTTATATAGTCTCTTCCATTATCTAATATCCATAGTTTCGCCCTTTTTCTGTAATATATATAATTTTTAATTTTTTTCAAATTTTCTGGTATTTTTTGATGTATCCGCGGGGCAAGGTAACAACAGGATCTTTGCCCTATCCTTTTTTTTGCTCTGGATGTTTGGTAAGCATGTTCTCTGTTTCTTGTAGAGTACAGGTGCTCAGTTTTATCCAATCTTATATTTCCTTTAAAGATGTTTAAAAGTATTTGAAGTGCATATGTCTGTCTGGTGTCCGGAACTCTTGCTAATTGGAACAATTGATCACTCGGGAATTTCAGGTTTTTGCCATAAATTATTTTCAATATCCATTTCTGGATAGTATTCAGATCTTTCAAATGTGTATCATAGACTCCTCCCCACCCTATAATTCCGTAGCTGGTCTGGGACTGAATTAAGGCATTAAATAATATCATCAGATGTTTAGTATTATTAAAATAGTTTTTCATGAGTCTGAACTTATATAGAAGTCCTCTCAATTTTCTCACCGTATTCATTATGTGTTGATCTCATTTTAGGTTATTGTCAATGATTATTCCAAGATATTTTATTGATTTTGTTTCTGGTATCGTCACAAGTTCATTTATCTCAAGATCTCCCATCGATGGCAGGTCCGAAGCATAGGAAGAAAATGGAATGTATTTGGTTTTTTTTCAAATTAAGTGTGAGTTTATTTGCTTGAAACCATTTTCCCAATCTATGAAAATCGTTTTCAACTTTACTTTTCAACTCATGCCATGTAGGAGCTCTGTAGTAAATAACTGTATCATCTGCAGAGCTAAGTATGTCTCCTGTGCTTCTGGATTTCAACAAGCTGTTAATGTAGATCAGGAATAGCAGTGGACCGATCACCGTGCCCTGGGGAACACCGTAAGCAACTTTTTTTGGAGAACTTTGATTTCCGTTTATATCCACAATTTGTTGTCTGTTAGATAAATAAGATTCAAGTAATTTATAAACAGTTCCACGAAATCCGTATCTCCATAATTTCTCGAGAAGTCTCCCATGGCATACGGTATCAAAGGCTTTTGCAAGGTCGACAAAAATGCACAGCTAGGAATCTTTTCATCCAAAGATTCATATATTTTTCTAGTTAGTTCCCTTATTGCATCCTCCGTCGACCTCCCACTCCTAAACCCATACTGACCATCCTCCAAGATATTTGTTTTTTCTAAATAATCAATCATTTTTTTCTTTAAAATTTTTTCAACAATTTTCTAAATCGTGGACATTAATGAGATAGGTCTGTAGTGGCTCATTTCAGTTTTGTCGCTAGTTTTATGAAGTGGTTTGATTAAGCCCACCTTTAGAATATTCGGGAAAGTGCCATTCTGGAAGCAAAGGTTTATGATATGACTCAAAGGTTTGGAAATTTCTACTTTTATTTGTTTTAATGTTTCTACTCGCAATCCATCAATCCCGGGTGACTTTCCTGTTCTGAGTTTTTCGATAATATCTTGCACTTCTTGTGGGTCTGTAGGTGTAAGAAAAAAATTACGAAAAGCACTGCCGTGAAGGCAGGGGCTTTTTTGGAAACCAATTGAGGAAATTTTTGACAGCTGTCAAACAAATTTTCAAACTAGGGCGATAATCCAGACTTCAAGTCAGTGCTTTAGGTGACCAATTTTTTTTTCGATAATTCGCTAAAATTTTCTACGGTATCTATGGTCTTGGTGATGCGATCTGAACAAAATTTCGCACGTAGTTTGAATACATCATTTCTGAGCTAGGTGCAAAATTTCATTCCAATCAAATCGGTAGTTTCGAAATTATCAGGAACAGAATATTTTGAAAGGCCATATTCACGGAACCCCTAGTCTAATTTTGCTCATTGATGAACGTGACCGTGAAATTCGCGATCCAAACTCACTCTGAAAATTTTAAATTCCTAGGCCTTTTCCTTCGGAAGTTATAATTTTCTATGGTTTCTATGGTTCTGGTCATGCAATCCAGAGAAATGTAGCATGAATATATCATTCTCCATAAGTATACAAAATTTCGTCACGATCGAATCTGTAGTTTGGAAATTATCAAGAAAACTAAATTTCAAACGACCATATTTACGGAACCCCTGGTATCATTTTGCTCATAGATGAAAGTGATCATGACAATCGAGATCCACACCTATCCTGAAAATTTCAAGTGCCTAGGCGTTTCCGTTCAAAAGTTACAATTTTCTATGGTTTCTATGGTTATGGTGATTCGAGCTGAACAAAGTTTTGCATGTAGCTTGAACACCTCATTTTCCATTAGAGCGCAAAATTTCGTGTCGATCGAATCTGTAGTTTCAAAGTAATCCGGAGAACAAAACTTTAAGCGGCTATATTTACGCAACCCTTAGGCGGATTTCACCCAATAACGAACTTAACCTCGGCATTCGAAATTCGAACCTACCCTGAAAATTTCAAGTTTCTAGGACATTCCGTTCGAGAGTTATCGTGTATACGGACGGACGGACGGACGGACAGACTCGAATTTTCTGACGGATTCGTCATCAGTGAGTCGAACATAGTCGATTGAGACCAATTTCCGCCAAAATTCGAAAAATACAGACATCGCGACGAAATGATATAGCCCTCGTGTGAGTTATACGAGCGCTCAAAAAGGTTGTATCTTGCCAAGTGTCAGTTTCTCTGTAATCTTCAATCTCTGGTATATTATCTGCATACTGTTGTCCTAATGTGCTGAAGTATTCGTTAAATGCTGCTGCAATAGTCCTTTGATTCTCAGTCAAACCACACTGCGTCCTAATATGACCTATTCTTGTTGTAGGTGCAGCCTCACCACATATATTCTCAACATAATCCCAGATGGCCTTTGTCTCTGAATGGTTTTTTGCCATACACTTTTCTAATTCTCGTTTTTTTGCGTCTTCAGAAAGTTTTTTTATTTGATTTTTTAGTTCAGAATATTGTTTCCTTTTTTGTAGATTTTCTGGGTTTCTTTTTAGTTCTAGGTACATATTATTTTTTTTGTTTATTAGTTTCAGTAATGATGGAGTTAGCCAAGATTTTCTCCTGATATTTTTTCTTTTGATTTTCTCACTCTTTGTGTTTTTTTTAATATAGTTTGTGAGGGTGTTTACAAATTCTCCAGTAATTGAATTAGCGTCTTTTTCATTATATATTTTTTGCCAGGTTTCGTTTTGTAAATCATGTTTCAGTTGTTGATAATTAATACAAGTTTTTTCTTTATTTGTAATTTTCAATTCCTTAAATTCGTTCGTTATATCGCAAGAAAGCATTGTTGGGAGATGGTCAGTGATCAAATAGTCGAAAATGAAGCCACTGCCATCATGCGCAGTTTTATTTTGATTCAAACCTTCAACGTAAATGTGATCAATACAACTTCGGCTTGCTGGTCTAGTGATTTTATTTATGAATGACACAAATCCGGAAGTGTGCATAATGTTTTTGTATTCTTCCACGTAGTCTTCGTTAGATAAGATGTTGATATTTATGTCGCCCACCATTATGTGATCTGAGCATGGAGAATTTGACAAGTAATCGTATAAACAACGATTGAAAAGTTTAGGGCACTGTTGTGGTGGCCTGTAAATTGCTGTAACCTTGCAATAACTCTTGTCTTGCTTCAATAGTAAAATTTCGATAGCTTTAGTTTCCCCAATCTCTACAAATTCGTTTTTGAAAACAACATTCTCCCTATGAATGTTGTTCACTTGCACCTCTTCGTTTTTGTTTTTTTGAGCGCTCGTACTACTTACACGAGGGCTATATCATTTCGTCACGATGTCTGTATTTTTCGAATTTCGAGCCGAAAATGGTCTCAAACGACTATGTTTGACTCACTGATGACGAATCCGTCGGAAAATTCGAGTCTGTCCGTCCGTATACACGATAACTCTCGAACGGAATGTCCTAGAAACTTGAAATTTTCAGGGTAGGTTCGAACCTCGAATGCCGCGGTTAATAATCGTAGTAATCGGGCAATATTTGCCCAGGGCTTTCGTAAATATGGTCGCTCGAATTTTTGTTTTCATGATTATTTCGAAACTACAGATTTGATCGAGGTGAAATTTTGTACTCAGATGGAGAATAACGTGTTCAAGCTGCATGCAAAACTTTCGTTTGGAATTCAGTCTTCTTGATAATTTCAAAACTATGTATTTGCTACATTTTGTCCAGATCGCAAGATCAGAACCATAGAAACCATAAAAAATCATAACTTTCGAACGGAAAAGCCTATGGACTTGAAATTTTCAGGATAGGTTCGGATCGCGAATTGTGCGGTCACGTTCACCAATGAGCAAAATTAGACGAGGGGTTCCGTAAATATAGCCGTTCAAACTATTTTTTTCCTGATAATCTTAAAACTACTTATTGGATTGAAATGAAATTTCGCACATAGATGAAGAATAATGTATTCAAACTACGAGGGAGGTTTTGTCCAGATCGCATTAGCAAGACAATAGATACCGTAGAAAATTCTAGCGAATTTTTGAATAAAAACGTCATCTAAAGCACTGACGTGAAGTCTGGATTTTCGCCTTAGTTCAAATTTTGTTTGACAGCTGTCAAAATCTTCCCAATTGGTTTCTTAAACTGAAGAATGCGAATCTACCTACAAGGTGCATGTACGAGCCCTCAAAAGCTCCTGCCTACACGGCAGTGCTTTTCTCAATTTATTCATCTTTCCCAGCTTGTTCTATATCTTTAACTGGAATTCATACAGATCATGCTCCATCTCAACAGACATTCGCTTCCAATATTCTTCCTTCAGTGGTTAGATTGAGATAAAAATCTAATAAGCATTTTTCTTTCAACTTGATCATTTCCATTTCATACATCATTGTATTCTTTCAGCGTAATAATTAATAATTCGAAGTTTGTTGATAACCATTTCATTTCCGCCAATGATCATTGCTGTTATCTCTCGATGAAATTTTAATCTGTGTTTTTCTTACTCTTCGATAGGAAAGGTACACATACCGTAGAAAGGATGGGTTCTGTCGAGCAATCGAACATACTATAAAAACTTGCTGACAATTTGAAGGCTTCTGTGTGAGTTGGTTTCGAACTTGTATTGGTCTGGAAACTAATAACTAATTTCGAACATGTTCTTTTCTATTTGGCTTACAATTTCTGGTGTCGTGGGATCTTTCTTTAGCTCTTTATATCTTCAACTCCTCAGGGCTGCCCTGGAGATAGTCCAAGTAAGGAGATACAGATGGAAATAGTTCATGACTCCACATTGAACTGAACATCATCGAAAATATCAAGGAAACTCTGGATAGAAAATTTTCACAATTCATTATTTCTGATGGACAGTGAGAACAGAGCTGCACCATCCAAACCGCATCGAGGCTCGGCCCCCTTAACGTAGTTTTTGAGGTAGTGCATAATAGCTCCATATTTCTAAAGAGTAGCCACCCAAGCCCTCAGTACCTTTTGTTCAATTAGGACTTAGGGCCAACCAGTTGTTAGCAAACAGTTTACATAAACTGATGCTTAGCTTATGGCTACCATGAATAGAACAACGGGTCCTTGGTAAAATTCGCCATATGAACTCCACCAAAAATCAAGCCCTTGAAATTATAGCATACATGGGAAGTACAAAACCAATCCCACAAATCATAAAATTTATAATGAACTAGAAGACTCGGCCACGCGTTGCTGCGGCTGAGGTATACGTCCAATTATATTGTCGTGAAGTATTAAAACCAGTGAAATTATCATTATTATTAACCCTAACCTAACCTAACCCTAACCCTATCCCTATCCTTGATTTTTCAACAGTTATAACCCTGTTCTAGAACAGTTCCAAATTTCTTCAGTTTGGGAAAGACCCAGAAACTTAGCATCACTCCTCGCACGTTATCGCTGTTGTAGAGTGATGGGTGTAGTGGGGACGCGATGACCTGCTGTCGATTTAAGCGTTGCCGCGTAGATAATCTTTTAAGTTAGGTCAAACTGCACACAGTGTGCAAAATTTGATTGATATCGGTTCAGTATTTTAGGAGTTCATCCCGAACAAACAACGTGACACGTAATTTTATATATAAAGATTATGGGTTTGTCGCCAAATCGTAACACACTAGATACTATAGCTGTTCTCCAAAACACAATTTATCTATTATTGTCTGCAACTGAAAGAATCAATTGACAGGTGCAGGTGGAAAAATTGATGGTAGAGGTCACGCATGTCCTTCTGGAGGAGGAGGGGGAGGAGGTGGTGGTAGTTGTGGGGAGAAAAAAGATGCTAAATGTGTCAAGCCAGAACCCCCATTTTGCGTAGAGAAAGTTCGAAAAATTCTGAAGAAGGTGCTGCTAGAGCTCCTAGACAACAATTACAGCGATATACTTTGTGACGGTAAGGCACAGAGAGCTGTAAGTTGCATCAGAAGACAAGTGAAGGAATTGAAATTTGATCCCAGGTAATCTAGTTTTCAGAAATAGAGCATTTTCTTGAATTATCGATAATTTTTCTTGTGAAATATCTTTGACATTTTGGAAAAATTATCCTCAATTTCAGTTAACATTATCGAAATTATTATTGAGAAGAAATTACTGCCTTAATTCATTTATCTTGATTTCTTCGGTCCTCGCCTAATAGAGAAAGGCATATAGAGAGTTCCTCATAATAGACTAACCATTCTATTTTACTAATGAATTCCCCACGAGATAACTATCAGTTGTTCTCTGCGGGAATATTTCCTGTTGTCTTTGGGATTTAATTTTATTATTAATCAAGTAGGCGCCGGTCACAAATAAGTTTATTCATTTTATTATTCAATTTTTTTCCTTTGAGACATAATTTCAACATTCGTTTTAACTTTCATGGAATACACAGTCCAACAGCGTGTGTTTTTTGTAGAAACTTACATAAGGAGCCATTCGATCGAAGAAGTTGGGCTTGCATTCCGGCGTCAGTTTAATAACAACAATAATGTTCTAGCGCCAAATCGTAAAACTGTTAAGTTATGGGTTCGTCATTGGCAAATATTTATAAGTTATCATAAATCCTAAAGAGTTAGCTGTAATTTAGTATAATAAAAAGTTTGTTTTGTAAACTAAAAAAATTATGAAAAGCACTGCCGTGAAGTCAAGAGCTTTGAGCGGGCCGGACGGACAGACTCAAATTTTTGACGGATTCGTCATCAGTGAGTCGAACTCAGTCGATTGAGACCATTTTCGGCTCAAAATTCGAAAAATACAGACATGGTCTCAATCGACAAGGTTATACTCACGAATCCGTCGAAAAATTCGAGTCTGCCCGTCCGGCCGTCCGTATACACGATAACAGTCGAAGGGAATGCCTCAGAAACTTATCAGGGTAGGTTCGAATCTCGAATGCCGAAGTTCGTTATTGGGCATATTTCCATTCCATTCCGTGAATATGGCCTCCTGATGACTTCGAACCTACTGATCCGATAGAGGTGAAATTTTCCACTCAGATGGAAAATGACGCGTTCATGCTACATGCAAAATTTTGTCGCACGACAATAATTAAAGGATATAGACAAATAAAACAAATAGAAACGATAGAAACTTATGAATTTCGAACAGAAAGGCTAGCTTTTGAGCGCTCGTACATGCACCTTGTAGGTAGATTCGCATTTTTCAGTTTTAGAAACCAATTGGAAAGATTTCGACAGCTGTCAAAAAAAATTCAAACTAAGGCGAAAATCCAGACTTCACGTCAGTGCTTTAGGTGACCAATTTTTTTTTTCAATAATTCGCTAGAATTCTCTACGGTATCTTTTGTCTTGGTAATGCGATCTGGACAAAATTTTCCACGTAGTTTGAATACCATATTTTTTCAGATATGTGCAAATTTCATTCCAATCCAATAAGTAGTTTCGAAATTATCAGGAAAAAAATAGTTTGAACGGCTATATTTACGGAATCCCTAGTCTAAATTTGCTCATTGATGAACGTGACCGCACAATTCGCGATCCGAACCTATCCTGAAAATTTCAAGTCCCTAGGCCTTTCCGTTCGGAAGTTATGATTTTCCATGGTTTCCATGGTTCTGATCATGCGATCTGGACAAAATGTAGCTCGAATATATCATTCTCATCTTAAATACAAATTTTCGTCACGATCAAATACACAGTTTTGAAATTATCAAAACTGAATTTCAAACGACCATATTTACGGAACCCATGATCTAATTTTGCTCATTGATGAACGTGACCGCAACATTCGAGATCTTCACCTATCCTGAAAATTTCAAGTCTCTAGGCCTATCCGTTCGAAAGTTATAATTTTCTATGGTTTATATGGTACTGGTCATGCGAGCTGAACAAAATTTTGCATGTAGCTTGAACACGTTATTTTTCATCTGAGTACAAAATTTCACCTCGATCGAACCTGTAGTTTCGAAATAATCAGGAGAACAAAATTTCAAACGGCGATATTCACGGAACCCTTGGGCGAATATTGCCCGATAACGAACTTAACCGCGGCATTCGAGATTCGAACCTACCCTGAAAATTTAAAGTTCCGTTTCGAGAGTTATCGTGTATACGGATGGACAGACTCGAATTTTTCGACGAATTTGTCATCAGTGAGTCGAACCTTGTCGCTCGAGACCATTTTCGGCTCAAAATTCGAAAAATACAGACATCGTGACGAAATGATATAGCCCCCGTGTGAGTAGTACAAGCGCTCAAAAATTATGAAAAGCACTGCCGTGAAGTCAGGAGTTTCTGAGCGCTCGTTTATCCACCTTGTAGGAAGATTCGCATTTTCCAGTTTCAGAAGCAAATTAGAAAAACTTTTGACAGCTGTCAAGGAATTGTTCAGAAAGGCGAAACTCCAGACTTCACGTCAATGCTTCAGGTGATTTTTATGTATCTATGATCTTGGTAATGCGATCTGGACAAAATTTCCCTAGTATTTTGAACACATTATTCTTCATCTATGTGCAAAATTTCATTTCAATCCAATGAATAGTTTTGAAATTATCACGAAAAAATAATTTAAACGGCCATATTTACAGAACCCCTAGTCTAAATTTGCTCATTGATGAACGTAACCGCGAAATTGGTGATCCGAACCTATCCTAAAAATTCAAGTTTTTAGGCCTTTCCGTTCGAAAGTTATACTTTTCTATGTTTTCTATGGTTTTAGTCATGCGATCTAGACCAAATTTGGCTTGAATATATCATTCTCTATCAAAATACAAAATTTCGTCATGATCGAAGATTTGAAATTATCAAGAAAACTAAATTTCAAACGACAATATTTACGGAACTACTAGTCTAATTTTGCTCATATATGAACGTGACCACGATATTTGAGATCCACACCTATCCAGAAAATTTCAAGTCCCTAGGCCACTCCTTTACAAATTGATAAGTTTCTATCTTTCTGGTGATGCGATCTGGACAAAATTTAGCATGTAACTTGAACACATCATTTTCCATCTGAGTGAAAAATTTCACCTCGATCGTATCTGTAGTTTCGAAGTAATCAGGAGAACAAAATTTCGAACGGCCATATTTACGGAACCCCTGGTCGAATTTTGCCTAATAACGAACTTAACTGCGGCAGTCGAGATCTGAACCTACCCTGAAAATTTCGAGTTTCTAAGACGTTCCGTTAGAGAGTTATCGTGTATACGGACGGCCGGACGGACAGACTCGAATTTTTCATCATCAGTGAGTCGAACTCGGTCGATTGAGACCATTTTCGGCTCAAAATACTCGTGTAAGTAGTACGAAGCGCTCAAAAATGTATACGTTTTGAAATATTCCTGTGTCTTACCTAAGCCCTCTTTCATTTCACTGAGTTAGCAAATAAATATAAACATAAATATTTATACGATATAGTTTAGCTTTACTTTCAAATGTTGGGAGAAGACCTTCTTGACCTCTTTCAAGTTTCCATTTGGCCACCGTGCATATGTATTATCCTCTGATTTATCGAAAACTTTTCCAGATATAAATATGTTTGTTTCGTCACTGTATCCGAAAGAGGCCAACATAATCTTCCTGTAATCACGAGGACACTTTGGGATCCAGATTCAGATGCTTGTGCATGTTTCAGTCATAGAACTTGTGCCACGATGGCTATTATCCAATGTTTTGGAATAATATGTGAAAAATGTAGTTCACCTTGTGGGAAATGATATAATGTATTTTCCAATAAATTTCACTGTAATATCAGGTACGTCTTGTTTTAATGAATTGCAATATTTTATCGATTTTATTCTCAGGTCCAGATTACTCATAAGGCCAGCCTAGGCATGACGTAGGGCGCAAATCTATAGAGCATTAACCTTTATCTTCAAATTTCAGTGATGGACTAGGACGCCAATGAGTGTTAATCCGGTCCTGAGAAGAATACTGCATAAAGAACTACAGGGTGTTTCATGAGTGGTTGGCCATAGCCTATTGGTGAATGTAGATCATCCAGGCCTTTCAGAAAAGTTGCTTGTTTTGTATCCTAAGGCTGTTAGTTTAGGAAATACAGGATGATTTATGGATTTCGGCCTAAATTCACGATAGCTATAACTTTGGAATCTGTGTTCCGATTTTGATCAAATTTCATGGGTTTGTTCATTTCAGAATTTCCTTTCCAATGGTCCACGCAATATCAATATTTTCAGGGCAGTACTCAGATTATCGTGGTTTATCGTTCAAGCCTCAAAATCTATCTTTTTCACATCACTTAGAGGAATATCATCATTGATATCATGATTGCCATGAAAAAATACAAAATTCAATTTAAGGAATTCAATTTTCACTTTGTATGGTACACTTGATACAAGCGGGTAGCGATCGAAAGAATTTATATTTCTTGCAATTTTTTCGGAAATTCGGTTCTGATTTTACTCCTTGATACTACTAGTGATAATTTTTCTTGTCTTTTGCTGAAATTTCGAATTTTATGTTTTTCTGTTCAACACCTTTGTATTCTAAACTCTCAGCACCCACTGAGTGTTGTAACACGCTGCGAGGTAAATGAAAGTATGCATAATCAAGCTTTGAATTCTTTTGAATGTAGGGCCGTACATATTTGAGGAAAGATTGACAGGAGAAAAATTATTCAATTCACTTTAGCTACATGTCTGAAAGAATTCACTTCCAGCATGATGGTCAAGGTCCACACCTAATCGGATAAGTTACACAATATCTGAATGACAACTATAGATGGATTGCAAATGGTGGCCCTGTATCATGGCCCCCAAGTTTCCCAGATCTAACTCCTATGGATTATTTTCCGTGGGGTTATCTGAAAAAAAATGTATGTGCCGTTGAAATAACTGAACGAGTGCATTAGAAGAAGACAATGAATTTCGAATAAATAATCTTATTTTGAGAGCTAGAAAATGTAACGAAATGGAAGGACTCCGTTTCGCGCATCTCTTATGATACTTCCCTTTCAATTTTGAGTTGTGAAATTGAATTTTTTTTTTTTTGAGTTTTCAAGTTTTTCGAAAAAATAAAACATATTAATATGTAGTTTTCTGTGTTGGGAAGCGAATACACTTATGGATTGAATTTTCCCAAATGGTTCACTTTATAAGTAAAAACGCTCTTGAGCTTTGAGATTCAAAATCAGAGTGAAGGACAACAAATATTATCACGAAAGGACTGAAATCAGGACCGCATTACAAAAAAATTACGAAAAGCACTGCCGTGAAGTCAGGAGCTTTTGAGCGCTCGTACATCCACCTTGTAGGTAGATTCGCATTTTTCAGTTTAAGAAATCAATTGAAGGAATTTTCGACAGCTGTCAAAAAAATTCTGAAACTTAGGCGAAACTCCAGGCTTAATGCCAGTGCTTTCGCACGTAGTTTGAATACCTCAGCTAGTTGCAAAATTTCATTCCAATCCAATCAATAGTTTCGAAACTATCAGGAAAAAATATTTTGAAGGGCCATATTTACGGAACCCCTAGTCTAATTTTGCTCATTGATGAACGTGACCGCGGCATTCGCGATCCAAACCCACCCTGAAAATTTCAAGTTCCTAGGCGTTTTCCTTCAGAAGTTATAATTTTCTATGGTTTCTATGGTTCTGGTCATGCGATCTGGACAAAAAGTTGCTTTAATATATCATTCTCGATTGAAATACAAAATTGTATCTCGATCGATCGAATACGAAGTTTCGAAATTATCGAGAAAACAAAATTTCAAACGACCGTATTCACGGAACCCCTAGTACAATTCTGCTCATCGATAAACGTGGACGCGACATTTCAGATCCACACCTATCCTAAAAATTTCAAGTCCGTAGGCCTTTCCGTTCGAAAGTTATGATTTTCTATGGATTCTATGGTACTGGTAATGTGATCTGGAGAAATGTAGCCTGAATATATCATTCTCCATCAATATACAAAATTTCGTCACGATCGAATCTGTAGTTTTGAAATTATCAAGAGAACTAAATTTCAAACGACTATATTTACGGAACACCTAGTATAATTTTGCTCATAGATGAAAGTGATCACGACATTCGAGATCCACACCTAGCCGTTTCTGTCAAAATTTACAATTTTCTATGGTTTCTATGGTTCTGGTCATGCGATCTGGTCAAAATTCACATTTAGCTGGAGCACCTCATTCTCCATTTAAGTGCAAAATTTCATCTCGATCAAATCTGTAGTTTCTAAGTAATCAGGAGAACAAAACTTTGAACGGCCATATTTACGGAACCCCTGGTGGAATTTAGCCCATTAACGAACTCAAGCGAGACATTCGGGAACTGAACCCACACTGAAAATTTCAAGTTTCTAGGTTGTTCCGTTCGAGAGTTTTCGTGGTCACGGACGGCCGGACGGACAGACTCGAATTTTCCGACGGATTCGTCATCAGTGAGTCGAACATAGTCGATTGAGACCATTTTCGGCTCAAAATTCGGAAAATACAGACATCCTGACGAAATGATATAGCCCTCGTGTAAGTAGTACGAGCGCTCAAAAATTACATAAAATATGAATGCATTCGATCGCTACTCGCTTGTAACAAATGTGCCATTCAAAGTTTAAATTGAATTCCTTAGATTGAATTATGTAGTTTTCCATGGCAATAACGACATTTCTCTAAGTGATGTAAGAAATATAGATTTTGGGGCTTGAAAGATAAACCACGATATTCTATGTACTGCCCTGAAAATATTAATATTTCGTGGACCATTCAGAAGGAAATCTTGAAGTGAACAAACCTATGGAATTTGATCAAAATCGGTCCTCAGGTTCCAAGTTATGGCTATCGTAAATTCAGACCGAAATCCATAAATCACCCAGTATCTGCTTAACTAATAGCTTCAGGATACAAAACAAGCAACTTTTCTGAAAGGCCTGGATCACCTGCATTCATCACTTGGCTATGACCAACCACTCATGAAACACCCTGTATATTATTGACAAGGGAGTAACTTACTCTGAATTATAATCAAAATCGTTGTCGCTTCTTTTTGTGGGTTTTGAGCATTTTTTAAAATAACACTCAGGATGAAACTTTTTTAATCTGGATGGTTATGTAGTGAAATAGAATTTTATTATTCTTCAGTAGATTATAGATTATTATATTTTTGTATTTGAAACGAGGTCGATAGTGCTATGGACTTTTCGAACTTGGTGTAGTATGTATCAGTATGAACACTCTGTATATAAGCGATCTTGAGATGCAATATCTGTTACCTTGCTTTGTCACCAAAGCGTGCCGCAAAGGTAAACTGATGTGTTTACTACGATGTTTAATGTTATCGATCATGTTATCAATTCTCGAGGTTATTATGATACAATCGATCAAACATGTAAATATCTTATGAATATATCAACACTAACATTTTGCTAGAGAGATCAGAGTCTCTAGATGTTACAAATAAACCTTTGACGAGTTATTAGTGTATTATTCACCATCCCTCGACTGCATAACGATTGAGCGAACCTACCTTAGCTGCGAACCTACCCTAGTTATCACCGCCAAGCCGAGAAGTTCAGAACAGTCCTATGCAGTCGAGGTCTAATGGTTTTCACCGCCAAGCCAAGATGGCAGGCCCTAGAAGACAGGCAACAAGAAGCCCAACGCCCTACCCAAGGCACCCCAAGAAGACAGGCAAAAAGAAGTCCAACGCCCTACCCAAGGCACCCCAAGAAGACAGTCAACAAGAAGCCCAACGCCCTACCCAAGGCACCCCAAGAAGAAGGTGCAGCTGGAAATCAGAAGAAGCCACCAGGATTTAGTGTAAAACAAACCGTAAGAAATTTTTCTCTTTGGTTATATCTGATTATCCATGGTGAAACTATTTACCAAATTAAGTACTGTGTTCCAAAAGAAGGAGTCACGGGAACGTAGGGAACGGGCCGATAAAGTCAGCAAATCTCTGAACGAAAAACTGAAGTTAAAATATGAATTCGAACACATTGAATGAAATTGTCAAGTCAGAACCAAATTTTCTCAAAGCATTAAGTCCTCACCAAAGAATCATAGAAGATTCACTTTTAGAATCGAGGAAATCGATTCAAGAAAAATGTAAGTGAAATTTTAACAATTGAAACGAGTTATTTGTGTATCATTCACCATCCCTCGACTGCATAACGATTGAGCGAACCTACCCTAGCTGGGTACGTTACAAAGGGACTGAAACAAATGCATTATTCACTAGAATAGTCTCCTTAGGAAAATCCGAACAAATGGAACATATCGTGATAATATCACTGTCGATAGCACTGCAACTAGAATCTGGATTATCGTTACACTCATAACAAATAATATCTACTAAATCACTATCAGACTGTTTTCCATTTCTGAATAGTAATTGTTACCAGCTACATCCAAAAATGCGTTCCTTACGAATTCATAGGTCCTGGTGTTCTCTGGTAATGTTGCTATCGTCGCATAGAATCCACTGAAGGCTCGCAAATGATGAACCTTATGCAGAAAATATGCGACAGTTATTTTTTATTCCAGTGGAACACCAAGCTCTTGAAACTGCCTAACCGCGTCTTCGAATTTCGTCACAAAATGCATAGGATTCATTATTGGATGCAACACGATTTTGCCAAAATTATCTAAGAGCTTCACCTTCCACCATGTCGTTCTTCCCGAGCATTTCTTCCAACTTCTGGAAGGCTCCAGCTACATTTTCCTCGTTTTTAATGAGAGAGCATGGCCCATTTTGGAGAGTGGCCTCCAGATATTGCCTCACTTGAGCATCGTACATTCTTTTATCTTCAGAAGAGAAGTTTTGTTTCTCGCCTCCTAGTGTATACTTAATGAAATCATGGCGTCCTAGGGCAATTAGATCCCTTTCAATCCTCTGTTTTCATGATCTAAAGTTGTTATGACCTTTCAATTCGTCTTCTGTATCAATTATCGGAATCGAAAACGTGGGGAGTTGCTTCGATCTAGCCGATATTCCTGAACATTCGCACTGTTCGCATCCTCATTACTCGGCGAGGGGACGGCGTTGGTCATTATCTCGTCCCTTATTTTATTAGCCATTACCTTGATAAACTGCTGACTCTTGAGCAACGATAATATTTGGTTCTCCACAGAATCATTTGGAGATGGTCCAGGTTGATTCACACTGGCACCAGCCACATGGTTCTCTTCAGTGTTCATGAAGACTTCTCCATTGTTGTTGACTTGATCCATTGTTAATTGTCGATTGGTTTTGCAGAACAAAAAAAACGTGGAATAAACCGAGATAGCGGACTAATAGGACGTTTTTCTTTAAAGCTCTGCTATCATGTAAGGGTTTACGGAATAACACACTCGAACTTTCGTCTCCACACAGATTACAAGAATTAACTGTAATTTTATACAACTAAGTATCAAACACTATAAAACAAATATAGGAACATGGAAAATATGGAAATATCCTGGTAAGTCAACCTATCTGCTCTTTGTCTAAAACAGAACTGAACTGTGGTCATCAACCATAGACTAGACGTTAAGCCACCTTTGCGCATAGGTGCGCAGTTGTCCAATTGCGAGGTTGCCATTCAACGAAGTTTGTTGCCACACTGGGCCAGCAGAACTTACGTTAACCATTCTGAAGGAAAGTCCCTCTTGAATCTAACCCTTTTCTGTGTATATTGTTAATCAGTGAACAGTTTATCACTTACGATACATTATCTTCGCATCCACCATTCGTGATATCTTTGACCATTAGTGCTATCTATCCTACAGAACGGGTTTTCTCCTTCTGTATTATCTATTTATGATTGTGATATATTTCCCCATTGCTCTCTATGACTTACTTTTGATTTTGATATATTTTACCACTCTCATTATTACTTATTTTTGATATGTTTTACCATTCTCATTAAGACTTGTTTTTGATTTTGATATATTTTACCATTCTCATTATTACTTATTTTTGAAATATTTTACCACTCTCATTATTACTCATTTTTGATTTTGATATATTTACCATTTTATTATTTGCCTCTTTTTATGAATATTCTTTACTTGTGAGTTAATGGTATATGAACGAGAAAGGTAGGTAGGTTGTTTTTTTCTTCCTCTTCAGGGTTTTTTTTTCTCTCTACCTATTGGCACTCTGAAATAAACTTGTTATTTTCTTATTCTGGGTGCTAAAAATATTGTGTTCCAATTGCCTAGACTTCCCGATGAATTTCCCTAGTAGTAGATGAGAAGGTCCTGTGGTTTCTACGAAACGTAGAGTCCTTCCTAGATTGATCACTGCGCTGGTCAAAAATAGTTAAGATTAGTTTGCGATCCCGCGAGTTCGTATTTTGAAAGTGTTCTGAACTCTCGTTCAGATAAAATAGTAGGTATTTAAAACTGCAAAATATTACAAGGTTTTTAAGCGTTGGTCGTAGAATTCAGCAAATTTACGAAACCAAGGGTTTCTAATATCCCTAGTATATTATTGCAGTTTTATTTGATAATCGTATGCAAGTAAGTCCATTGTAAATTTCTTTTACATTGAAACATTACGGTGAGATTTATTCTTGGTTGTTGCCTATACTTGTACTGTTTTTCCATCTAATATTTATTTCGTATTTTTTGCTTGTGATATGTATTCATATTTCAGGTACTTGTGTACTACCAGTCAATACCACTATTTCAATTCTCCCACTTGGGAAACTTGGTAGATGGTTCATTAATATGTTGTATTCTTGACACTTCATCGGAGAGATAAGTGCCTGCTAAGCATAATGACGCAGTATAAAGGTTCCCCCATGGGAGATATATCAAAAATGTTATCTCTTTGCATAGAAGTAGAGCATTTAATCACCGCTCGAACTTGCAGGATATTCCTGAATTTATTTCACTGAGATTACAGCCTGTTAAGATGGTCTCGGTCCCTGAAGCTGCCACGTGTCATCATTTAGTAGTTAAGGGGTTATGGACTGCAATTCTGGAATAATCTTCTCTTTGTACCGTTCAAGTTGTTGGTGTGGACGTTGTAATGTTTTGCTGTTTTAAATACCGACTATTTTATCTGAACAAGAGTTCAGAACACTTTCAACATACGAACACGAGGGATCGCAAACTAATCTTAACTATTTTTGGCCAGCGCAGTGATCTATCTAGGAAGGACTCTACGTTTCGTAGAAACAACAGGACCTTCTCATCGTACTAGGGAAATTCATCGGGAAGTATAGGCAATTGAAACACAATATTTTTAGCAAACAGAATAAGAAAATAATAAGTTTATTTTCAGAGTGCCAAAAGGTGGGGAGGAAAAAAAACCCTGAAGAGGAAGAAAAAAAAACCTCCTTCCTTTTCTCGTTTATATACCATTACTCACAAGTAAAGAATATTCATAAACTGAGGCAAATACTTAAATGGTGAAATACGAAAGTCATACATATTAAATAGAAAACAGTAGAAGCATAGGTGATCAGCAGGCATGGTATATGGTGAAGAAGTAACAGTATATGCAGAAAAAGAGTTAGATTCAAAAGAGACCTCCGTTCAGAATAATAGGTGCGGCAACGTCAACTTTCACAACATTAATGGTATGGATTGCGTCCCAGAATAAAGTGGCGCATTTGTATCCTATATCCCCTTAAACTAGTTATGTGGACATTGGGCAACTAAAAGGGACCAGGATCATCTCATACAGAGTCTGTTATCCCAGTGGAACGTATTCCGGAATATCCTGCAATTGAACGGTAATAACTGGCTCTGCAGGGGGAAAGGTACTAAACTACTACGACCCCAAACAAAGGTGCACAATTTCTTTTAATCCTATAGGGAGCTTCCATACCCAGTTATTATGTCTAGCTGGCACATACCATTCTTACGAAGTCTCAAGAATCCAAAATTTTAATGAACCTATAAAAAGAACTTATAACACGTGGAACCTAAATATTCATCAACACACATTGACAACAGAGAATCATATCACGCTACAATATATAAGAGAGTTTCAGTTGATAAAGCAGATATTCAACAATGAACAGTGAACGACTTACGTGCATGAAATTATCAAATAAAACCATAGTATTATTGTAGGTATATCGAAACACTTTGTTTCGTGAATTCTACGACTATAACCGTTGGCTTTTCCAACAATAGCGATATATTTTATATTTACCCCTGATGGTTTCCTTCGTCTCTCAAAAATCCCTAACAAGCTATATCATAACCTTATTGAGCATAGAAAATAATCATCGAACCAATATGACGGAGTACAGACTCCTGTTCTTCTTGTGTTCGTCCAGTCAGTATAGAAACTTGAGTAATCTACTCTGAAATCGGTATTATATGAAGCTTCCTCATTTGTAGCATGGATGATAATCTAGGACCGATCTATCACAGTCGCCCCTTTGAAGTTTCGTTTAGAGGTGCTTTTAAATGGAATTTCAACACTCGCTGGTTCGCTAGGTAGATGTAGGTTTGAAATCTTTGTGATCTAGGCCCGGGTTAGCATTGGCCTCTCAGATCAATAACAGACTGACAAATAAGCACCAACGGGTGTGTATGACTTAAGGTTGCAAACCGTCATAGACTCATGAGCTGCTTCTCCTCGCATGAATGCCTAATCCTTCGTCTGCAGTCGTCCCCTATTAGTGGGGTCCTCGCAATGGTGTAAATTTCGACCAACATGAAAAATAGTTACAATAAATAAATATAATCAAGTAAAGCATAAATAATATGTTTCTCTGTAGGGATCGGAGCCAATGAAACTGGTCTCGAAATGAAGGGGTTACCAATGGATGTACTGAAAACAACCGGTGACAAAATAAATTCGAAAACTTCATCTGTAATTCAGCTTGATGCTTAGCATGTGATTATTAGAATTCTGGAACACAGATTCGTAGGCGGAATGAGACGAATCATGGCAGTATGTATGACACCTGAACTAAAGATCTTTATATTAGAGAGTTACTTTCGAATACATTGGAGGCCAATGGAGACCAATTGGGGAACCAAAACGCTGGCTGGAAAATGTTGGCACCAGTTGGCTCAAGATCGAATGAATTGGAAAAACCAAGGGGAGGCCTATATCCAGGAGTGGATGCGAACAGACTGTTGAAGAAGAAGAAGACTTTCGAATATGGCTGGACCGTAACAAAGAACTGTCTTTTATTTTTCTGTCCAACCATTATCTTGTAAACGAAAGATAGGGTACTTGGAAAGTTTTCGTTTTTAGCCGGCCACAATTTATTGTGGTATCCTAACCTTTCACACAAGAAAAACATTTTTTCTCTTCGTTCCTGGTAATTCCGGTTTTCTCCCAGTATTTTGAGAATTTTCGTTTGAAACGAGAAGGTCGCAAAAATGTAGAATTAGGAACGCAATAAGAGACAAACAAATGCACAAGATCAAACATCAAAATTGTCATCTGTCAATGTAAAGAGAGATTCAAGTATTGCAGTATCCCCTCACAAGGAAGGATAGGCCCTAAGCTCATTAGAAGAACACGTATTGGTGGATTATGAAGTGAAAGCGAAGATGCCAAATGAACTCTGTTCTTATTTCTGCTCCTCCTGATCAAGCAACCAATGACTCTCGATTTAAAACTCAACACATGTGTATAGTGAGGCTACTTCCGCACGATTGGTATATTCATGTTGCACTCCTTAAAATGGTGGATGCGCTTTTATGTATCTTGATTAACCTACGCCCCTAGCGAATGAAACGTAAAGCAAACCAAACGAGTGAAACATTCAGAAGTTTCTAAGACAGTCGTACATTCATAAACAAACAATTCGTAAGACACGCATTTCAATTTGCCCTATTCAGTTAGATACCATCAACTCGAATTTAAACCCTTACTTGAATCGACAGAAATTCTAGCAACCTTGTTACGTTAAATAATCAAAAACAATATCAAACTTGGTAGCAGACAATCTAATTTGACCAAATGTTCAGTAATCGGAACATCAAAGGAATATTGTTAATGAAATGACACCCCGAGTCTAAAATGTCATTGATGGTGATTGGATAGCAATTGGTTGGAACATAATCTGTTACAAACGCAGAACTGTTATAAACCTCCAAACAGTGACACACCATTGTGGAACCATCATGACAGAAGTACAAAAATGGTGCAACAACAAACTTCAACTTAATACCGGAAGAACAGAGTTCATAATTTTCCGCACTGGTAGAACTAGAAACTCCTTACCAAATGGTCTAACCTTGAATATCGTTGTTGTAGAAAGGTGAGAACAAATACATTTTTTAGGTATTTGGCTTGACTTCAATATGAAGTGGAACACACACATAGGAAACATAAATAGAAAACTCAACACCATCATTTATACCTTCAATGTAATGAAACATCACAGCCAAAAGATACCTATAGTTTTATTATTTCCGACCAAGAAAACACTTTTTAAAAGAATTAATTTTATTTGCAAGTTGACAAAGTCGCTCCTAAAACAATACTGAATTTCCCTTCTCGAGAAATTATATTTCAACATTGAATTCATAAAGCTCGAGGTCACAAAATATGTGCAATAAGCACTGCATCGAGGCTGATGACGTTGAGCGTATCTCATTCTAAGAATTGATAAAATGCCAGTTATAGTTATAATATTACACCTTATGCGTTAAGGGGTTCAGGGTTGGACTTGGAATATGTAACTCCTCCCCTTTTTGAGAATTTTGTTTAACCCTTTTGGGTGAAACGTCGGTGAGGGATCTCCTATATCCCCTTAAACTAGTAATGTGGACATAGGGCAACTAAAAGGGACCAGGACCATCTCATACCAAGTCTGTAATCCCAGTAGAACGTATTCCGGAATATCCTGCAATTGAACGGTAAAAACTGGCTCTGCAGGGGGGAAAGTACTAACCTACTATGACCCCAAACAAAGGTGCACAATTTCTTTTAATCCTATAGGGAGCTTCCATACCCAGTTATTATGTCTAGATGGCAAATACCATTCTTACGAAGTCTCAAGAATCCAAAATATTAATGAACCTATAGAAAGAACTTATAACATGTGGAACCTAAATATTCATCAACACCCAACAGATAATCATATTACACTACGATATAAAAGAGAGTTTCAGTTAATAAAGCAGATATTCAACAATGAACAGTGAACGACTTACGTGCATGAGATTATCAAATAAAACCATAATATTATAGTATGTATATCGAAACATTTTGTTTCGTGAATTCTACGACTATAACCGTTGGCTTTTTCAACAATGGCGATATATTTTATATTTACCGCTGATGGCTTCCTTCTTCTCTCAAAAATCCCTAACAACCTATATCATCGAACCAATATGCCGGAGTACAGACTCCTGTTCTTATGTGTTCGTCCAGTCAGTATAGAAACTTAGAGTAATCTGCTCTGAAATCGGTATTATATGAAGCTTCCTCATTTGGAGGATGATAATCTAGGACCGATCTATCACAGTCGCCCCTTTGAAATTTCGTTTAGAGGTGCCACTAAATGGAATTTCAACACTCGCTGGTTCGCTAGGTAGAGGTAGATTTAAATCTCTTGGTAACCTTGTAATCTAGACCATTGGTGTATATCACCTTTCGCTGGCTACCATATAAATAACAGACTAACAAGTAAGCACCAAGAGGTGTGTACGACTTAATGTTGTAAACCGTCACAGGCACATAAGCTACTTCTCCTCGCATGAATGCCGCATCGTTTGTCTGCAGTCAGGGCCTAACAGTAGGGTCCTCTAACGGTGTAAATTTTGTTGAACATGAAAAGATTTCTTCAATACATATTTCAGAGTAGACTAGAACTAGAAGAACAGAGTCGAAAATCCTGAACTCCGTACGTCATTCATTTTTTGCTCCATCGAGTTTTTTTAGAGGTTAGCTTGGCGGTAGTTCAAGGGATTACGAAAAAAGAAACGATGGTATTCAGACTACAAAGGGTAAATATAAAATATATCGCTATTGTTGAAAAAGTCGAAGTGTTAGTCGTAGAAGCGAGAATTCAGAGAATTAACGAAACAAAGGGTTTCGATATCCCTAGTATAATATTAAAGTTTCATTTGATAATCTTATGCACGTACTTATTAAAAATTAATATTGAAAACCTTTTCTTTCGTTGATTTTCTCAACTATCGCCTCTACGACCAACACTTTTCCAACAATGGCGATCTATTTCATCATGAATGTTAACACTCTTTACTTTCTGAAAATCCTTTTACCATGACCATGATAAAATTAAAATAACCTACAGAATATTCGACTGTGTTCTTTGAGTCAACTCTGACATCGGTAATATAGAAAACTTCCTCATTCACTGGATGACAATCCAGGACCGAACTATTACGAACACTTCGAAAAGTGTCTTTGTTACTTAAAATTATATCTAAAAAAAACTGACATATGGTACAGAGTTTCTATACAAGGAAGCAAAGATTCTTCCCCTGAGAGCGCTTTCTGTGCACAGCTGCCTCATCTATCTACCAAAAATTTAATCTATGTTACCGGACAATACTGTAGACTACAATTTAAGAACAGGGTCATTGCGAACACGAATATATACCAAAGCCACACTCAAAAAGGTGTCACACATTTTGCTCCAAAATTTCTCCGTCGTAGCATAAAATCTGCAATTATGAACAAGAAAAAAATACAATGTTCTAAAAAAAATATATCGAAGAACAATTTATGACTTTTCTATAATTAATGTGAATTCAAAGGCGTTTTTTCACCCTAAAAATATAATACACACATCGGAAAAGTCTAGGGATATTTTTATGAATAGGCGTTTCTTATTTCTTCAGTTGATTAAGGGGGAAAAAAAATTATAGAGTAATGAGAAAATGCTTAATATGTCACTAAATCAATTTTTTGCTTGAAACGAACAATATTTCAGAAAAAAATTAAGTATAAACCATAATTTTACGAGCTATACAAAAAATGATCAAGTATGCAAAAAATTAACTGAATGAAGAGCATGACCTCCACGTTGGTTTACAACCTACACCTATTTTCATAGTCAAAATGACATTGTCAATGCCCGATTGAGATATACTTGCCTATTCTGTGGTTAGAAGCTCTCGGAATTGAAGAGCATTTTGGATATTGCCCAAAATGAGAGTAATGCTACGTTGAAGCATGTCCCATACATGCTCAATCGAATTAAGGTCCGGGGATTGTGCAGGCCATGGCAATACTTCAATTCCCTCGTTTTTCAACCCGTTCGTCACAATCGCAGCGGTATGGGGACGAGCATTATCATGCATTAGGCGAACGTTTTCACCAACAGCACCAGCAAATAAAGGCACAATGGGTAGAAGAATATTATCCCCATATTGCTGACCTGTCAGGAAACCATTTGGAAAAACGAGGTCTGTTCTGCCGCCTATAGGTACCTAATTATTCCGCCCCATACCATTATTTTACCGCCTCTGTATTTTTGAACTTCCTGAACATTTCGTAAACGTTCCACGTTCCCGGATCGCCTCCACAATCGTGTCCGACGAGAATGTGGATGATATCCAAATCTGGATTCTTCAGTGAACAAAACTGTTGGGCAATCATCTGCATCCCAATTTTGATAGTCTTCGCATGAGTCTACTCTGACAGTGCGACTTGAAGAAGGGCCACTGCTAGATTCATCTCGTCTGAAGACAATAGTAAAATAAAATATTCTCAATGCAACAATACTATTGAAGAACACTATAGACAGAATTAAATCGAAATACTGAGAACTTGTAGAATTTACTTTTTCTATCTATCATGTTTGTCAAGTTCTTTTATTATAATTTTCACATTTTTTCCGAAAAAGGGGTACTCAAACGGGGCAAATTAACCGATCAATAAGTTGGTAGTACAGTTTAAACGATAAAAAAGTTTTTTTTTTACGCTTGTATGACTTTGTACGAATGACTTTTCCGATGTGTGTATTATATGAACAAATAATCCTACTAGGTTCATTCCTTGAGATTTCCCCCCGTGGCTGCTCTTTCTTCTTGCTTCCAGCTGTGTGGCCTCTGGCTCCTATTTTGCTCCACTCACCATATGGGTAAAATAGTTGTTGAATTAGAACGAAGTTTCGCAACACGGACATGGAATGCCTCTTACTTCCAGGTTTAGCGGGAACAGCTGTCGATCACATCACTCTTTACTTCAATTAGGCAAAATTATTCAAAATTTTCGAAAATAAATGCTTTGTGAATTAGGAATGATCAATTAACTTCGTTTTATTGATATATTGATGCTCTGTAATATGGTCACTTGGGTATGTTTTCAATATTCAACTCAAAATCATAATGATTGTCTTTGATGATTTCTGTGATTTCTCATTTTTCATTTTCTTCGGTTAGAGGATAGAATATGTTTATTTTCTGTAATTTTTGACTTGTCCTATAAATTGTTGAATGTCCTATGGGATGAATGAAGATTTATTATTATTTATTATTATTAAAATATCAACGGACCGAGTGCAGTGAACTTTTCATTTCCCATTTATTGCATTTCTCAAATATGATTTCAACATTTTCCAGATAGGGGAATGTTGATAGAAATTCCAATATCGTATTTATATCCAATGAACACATATGTACCTACTCATCACGTACAGACTATCGTTAAGACCTCCTAGCTAGATTATCTTGATTTGCTATCTGTCCAATAAATACAATACGACTGGGTTGGAACACGATGTCCCTATCCAATAACCAATTGAAAATCAATATCCATAATGGGTACAAGGAAAACTGTAATATGAAAAAGACATAGTGCTTAAGTATAATTTATCGATAATATCTATAATTATTTTAATAGTATATTTACAAGACTTTGGAGATCTGTTAGATATCTAATTTCACATTGAAAAATTTTATTTACACTATAAAATAAGACTTTCGTGCGAATATCAGAAAATTCAATTGAAATTAAAAAAACATTAGTGAAAAAGGTATGAATTAAAAATTGAATTTTTTGATTCGAAATATTATGAATCATCTAACTCAAAAAAACTAAGCCATGTAGAGTTATATCACATTCGAAGTAAAATGGAAGAAAAAAGATCATTTTTATTTTCGAAAACATGAAAAATATTTATGCCACGTTCTGTAAACATTACCTATTTTCAAATTTGAATTCTTTGAAATCGCACACATCACATCGAATGACTTCACTCACAAAATGGAAAATTTTTTTTATATACAACTGGAAATATTGGTGAATATGTTCGAAAATGATGAAAATTTACTTCAATATTAATTTCAAGTGTTCAACTATTATAATTCTTATGTAGTTTTCCTTCGAAATGGATGTCAGCATAATCATGTACATTTAGAGATTTTCGAGTTGGGATATGAAACCTGATGACCTATATGGTTCGATTGGTTCGTGGTATGTCGGGAAGAAATACTTTCAATCGATCCTGAAATAAGCTTCGATAGTACTCATTCCGTTGTTCTGTAATATAGTAAAGGAATTTCGTTCACATAACTTTTTGCAGTAATTTTCTTTTATAATGGAGTATATATGTTTTTTGTGATATTGTTCATTTATTTCAGCTGGCCTGATGACGGTTCAAATGTAACCGAAATAAATCGCCATCAGAATAACATTCGAAGAAATAGTGTGTTTCTCATTAACTTACATATTTGCTAATAATCGACACACTAATGGAAGAATACATCTGTGAAATTCCTTGTCAGTTTTTGGAATATTTGTATTGAACAATTGCGTTTGATACCTGAGTAGGAATTTTAATTTTTTGTTAATTTAAAAATGACGACTACACTTTTCATCCAAGGCAACTCAGGGTCATCTCATTATTTCTAGGCGATGCTCAATCAATCATAAGTTCATTTAAAAGAAATTACAAGATGAACTTAAGTAAGTCTGGAAAGTTATTTTTCTATTCAACATTTCATATGTACTGGTTTGCAATATTCTAAGGATTCCTGAGTTCATGAAAGTAGCAACCTGGAAAGACCACGTTTCCGCTTGAACAATCTAACATTTCAAAATATACCACTACAGTACATAGGTATCTTAATGCGTAAAGCCTCATCATTCTTGGAATATTTTCATGACGATTTTTCTGTGTTTGTATTGAACATATCCGTCGTGTGATGAGATGAACAATCGGTAGGAACAGTTCGAGCAAACCCACTCGTAATTTTCATAGACGGCAATTTTACATTCACATTTTACCAACAGGATTCTACGTTCCGGTTGAATTGTCTTTATTGGTAATGTCGAATTGAAAATTCCAGAGGAAACGCTCACCAAGTTTTACAATTTAATTAAACTAGTTGTTCACAAGTTTCGCGCTTTACGGAATTATAGCATAATAACTGTCTTACTTTGGATTTATTGTTGAGTTACAGAAGGGTGTTTGAACCTATTCATTAGGGAAGTACCCGCTCTGAAAAACGTAACCGATGTTTATTTTCGGTTCCGCGTCTACTTTCGATAATATTGTTCAACTGGAAATAATAACCGACTGAAGGTGTTCAGTGCCTCGTCAGTCGACCAACCTTGCGCGAATTGAAGTTGTGATTTGATCTCCTTACACATATTTTTTTTGTAAATTCACTTCGAAGAGGCGACATTGTTTGAACTGAAAGGTCATCAGGTTTGATCGAAACTCCATGAATGATAGATGACAGGTAATCATTGATTTCAACATCAATCATATTAAAACATTGTGTTTAAGGAGGAAACGCAATTGAATACTCCTCATTTCTTCGGTAATAAATCACATTGAGATTGCGGAATGGGTCTATATCACCAGAATTTGCAACTATTCACCCACCATATCACACGGAGCTAGTCCTTATTTTGGGTTGAAGATCGGCGATAACCGTTTCATCCTATCGAACTATAGTGGCAAGAACGATAACTAACACCATCAGTTTGTGTGTTATGCACATCGAGCAGGACCCACGCATGAGGATGGCGTCTACATTGTCACCTGAAAATTGAAATCAATTAAAATCATTCGAAAAGGCACAATGTCCTTCAAGGGACGTTCAAGAATGTTAGTAGAGGATCTAGTATCATGAATGTTAAAAAAATTCGAAAAAAAAAGGTTTTTGGGCCCCTTATTGTTCGTGTCTTTATGCTTTCCTATGGTGAAAATGTGCTTGTCTTCAAATTTCATAGCATTTTGGATTTTCATTGTTTTTGAGCGCTCGTACTACTTACACGAGGGCTATATAATTTCGTCACGATGTCTGTATTATTCGAATTTTGAGCCGAAAATGATCTCAATGGATAGAGTTCAACTCACTGATGACGAATCCGTCGGAAAATTCGAGTCTGTCCGGCCGTCTGTCCGTATACACGATAACTCTCGAACGGAACGACCTAAAAACTTGAAATTTTCAGGGTAGGTTCGCATCTCGAATGCCGCCATTGAGTTTGTTATTGGGCAAAATCCGCCGAGGGGATCCGTAAATATGGCCGCTCGAAATTTTGTCCTCTTGATCACTTCGAAACTACTAATTCGATCGGAGTGAAATTTTGCACTCAGATGAAAAATGACGTGTTCAAGCTACATGCAAAATTTTGTTCAGCTCGCATGACTAGAACCAAGGAAACCATAGAAAATTATAACATTGTAATGGAAAGGCCTAGGGACTTGAAATTTTCAGGATAGGTTCGGATCGCGAATTTCGCGATCATGTTCATCAATGCGCAGAAAAAGACTGATTTTTTTCCTGATTATTTCGAAACCACCCATTGAATTGGAATGAAATGCGCACATAGATGAAAAATAATGTATTCGAATTACGTGGAAAATTTTGTCCAGATCGCATTACCAAGACCATAGATACCATAGAAAATGCTGGTCACCTAAAGCACTGACCTGAAGTCTGGATTTTCGCCTTAGTTTGAAATATTCTTCGACAGTTGTCAAAATCTTTCCAATTGGTAATCGAAACTGGAGAATGCGAATCTACTTACAAGATGGATGAACGAGCGCTAAAAAGCTCCTGACTTCACGGTAGTGCTTTTCTTCATTTTTGAGCGCTGGTACTACCTACACGAGGGCTATCATTTCGTCGAATTTTTGGCCGAAAATGGTCTCAAACGACTATGTTCGACTCACAGATGACGAATCCGTCGGAAAATTCGAGTCTGTCCGTCCGGCCGTCCGGCCAGCCGTCCGTCCGTATACACGATAACTCTTGAACGGAATGTCCTAGAGACTTGAAATTTCCAGGGTAGGTTTGAATCTCAAATGCCGCGGTTGAGTTTGTTATTGGGCAAAATTCGCCTAGAGGTTCCGTAAATATGGCCGCTCGAAATTTTGTTTTTCTGATTACTTCGAAACTACCGATTCGATCGAGGTGAAATTTTGTACTCGAATGGAGAATTACGTGTTCAAGCTACATGCAAAATTTTGTTCAGCTCGCATGACCAGAACCATAGAAACCATAGAAAATTATAACTTTGTAATGGAAAGGCCTAGGGACTTTAAATTTTCAGGATAGGTGTGGATTTCGAATGTCGCGGTCACGTTCATCAATCAGCAAAATTAGACTAGGGGTTCCGTAAATATCGCCGTTTGAAATTCAGTTTTCTTGATAATTTCAAAACTATGGATTTGATCGTGACGAAATTTTGTATTTAAATTGAGAATGATATATTCGAGCTACATTTTTTCCATATCGCATGATCAGAACCATAGAAACCATAGAAAATCATAACTTTGGAATGGAAAGGCCTAGGGACTTGAAATTTTCAGGATAGGTTCGGATCGCGAATTTCGCGATCACTTCCATCAATGAGCAAAATTAGACAAGGGGTTCCGTAAATATAGCCGTTCAAACTATATTTTTCCTGATAATTTCGAAAATACTTATTGGATTGAAATGAAATTTTGGACATATATGAAGAATAATGTATTCAAACTACGTGAGAAATTTTGTCCAGATCGTTTTACCAAGACCATAGATACCGTAGAAAATTCTAGCGAATCATCGAAAAAAAAAATGGAGCACTGACGTGAAGTCTGGATTTTCGCGTTAGTTTGAAATTTTCTTTGACAGCTGTCAAAATCTTTCCAATTGGTTTCTAAAACTGGAGAATGCGAATCTACCTACTAGGTGCATGTACGAGCGCTCAAAAGCTCCTGCCTTCACGGCAGTGCTTTTCGTAATTTTTGTTCATTCATTTTGACAGAGAAAAATCTTTCCAAGGGCTGTGTTTTTGTGAAATTCACATTCTGTTTTGGGTGCTTCGTTGAGTGAGGGAGATAATTAATTTTGATCTATTGTGAGACTCGTTGAAACTTTCGAATTGTGTATTGGTACTCAATGAAGTATTTATTATCAGGTAATATCATTATTTTTTTCAGGATAACTGAAATAGTTGTATTTGTATGAACTTCAGATAATAGACCCATTTCAATCCTGTGTTCTCGGTGTTATCACCGAATGATTACAGAGGTTGTTTTTCCCTGCTTGAGGGCTGAAGAGGCAGTTGAGCAAATACATAGTACGAAAATTGAATGTCTGTGCATCATCTGAAACCACATATGAAATTTTCGTTGTTTCACCTTGTATAATAAAAAAAAATTAGATTTCTAATAATTTCTGTAAAAATTTTTGCTATATTACATATACCTGTAACGTTAATTCAGTGATAGTATTTGTGAGGTTGAATACTCCTCCTTTCAAAGAAAGGAGAGAAAACAACTCCTGGATTTAGTTTTACGAAACAATTTGTTGACATACTGTCAATTTTCAAAACTAGGCAGAAGTTTTTATGTTTATGTTTACATAACAATACCAACATTATCTATTGTGTACAGATTACATGATTTTCACTGAATAGAATTTGAATGATCCAAAAGGCACTGACATCGAGTCAGCAGCTTTTGCACGCTTGTTTAAATTGATCGCCAGATATTTCCATCTGAAATTCGAGATGTTAAATTTTGACAGATTTCACGAACTCAGAGACAGATTCTGTAAATCATACCAGCTGCGAGTGTGACAAATAGTTATGTTTGAAAACTTCAGAACATGAAATCAAAGAATTATTATCCAATTTCTCAACTCCAGATCAAAATAACTCAATTTTCTTTTCACGAATATTATCGTGTTTTCGGCCGGACGGACGAACATAACTGAATTTGACTATGAATTCTCCATCTATGAGTCCAACCTAATCGTTTATGACCACTCTCATCTCAAAATTCAGGAATAACAGATACACACATCGGTAAAGTCTAGGGATATTCGTACAAAGTCATACAAGCGTCAAAAAAAACTTTTTGATCGTTTGAACTGTACTACTAACGGGCTGATCAGTTCATTTGCCACGTTTGAATACGCCTCTTTTCGGAAAAAATGTGAAGAATATAATGAAAATTACGGCAAGCACTGCCGTGAAGTGAAGCTTTTGAGCGCTCCTACATCCACCTTGAAGGTAGATTCGCATTCTCCAGTTTTAGAAACCAATTGGAAATATTTTGACAGATGTCGAAGAAAATTTCAAACTTAGGCGAAAATCCAGACTTCTCGTCAGTGCTTTAGGTGACCAATTTTTTTTCCATAATTCGCTAGAATTTTCTACGGTATCTATGGTCTTGTTAATTCGATCTGGACAAAATTTCCCACGTTGTTTGAATACATTATTCTTCATCTATGTGAATTTCATTCGAATCCAATAAGTAATTTCGGAATTATCAAGAAAAAAATAATTTGAACGGCTATATTCACGGAACGCCTAGTCTAATTTTGCTCATTGATGAACGTGACCGCGACATTCGCGATCCAAACATACCCTGAAAATTTCAAGTTCCTATGCCTTTCCGTTCGAAAGTTATAATTTTCTATGGTTTCTATGGTTCTGGTTATGCGATCTGAACAAAATGTAGCTTGAATATATCTTTCTCAATTCAAATACAAAATTTCGTCACGATCAAATCCATAGTTTTGAAATTATCAAGAAAACTGAATTTCAAACGGCCATATTTACGCAACCCCTAATCTAATTTTTCTCATTGATGAACGAAACCGCGGAATTCGTGATCCGAACCTATCCTGACAATTTCAAGTCTCTAGGCCTTTCCGTTCGTAAGTTATGGTTTTCTATGGTTTTTATGGTTCGGATCATGCGATCTGGAAAAATGTAGCTCGAATATATCATTCTCAATTCAAATACGAAATTTCTTCACGATCAAATCCATAGTTTTGAAATTATCAAGAAAACTGAATTTCGAACGGCCATATTTACGGAACCCCTGGTCGAATTTTGCCAAATAACGAACCCAACTGCGGCATTCGAGATTCGAACCTACCCTGAAAATTTCAAGTTCCTAGGACATTCCGTTCGAGAGTTATCGTGTATACGGACGGCCGGACGGACAGACTCGAATTTTTCGACGGATTCGTCATCAGCGAGTCGAACATAGTCGTTTCAGACCATTTTCGGCTCAAAATTCGAAAAATACAGACATCATGACGAAATGATATAGCCCTCGTGTAAGTAGTACGAGCGCTAGAAAATGATGAAAAGCACTGCCGTGAAGTCAGGAGCTTTTGAGCGCTCGTTGATCCACCTTGTAGGAATATCTGCATTTTCCAGTTCTAAAAACAAATTCAAAAAATTTTGACAGCTGTCAAAAAAGAATTTCAAACTAAGGCGAAACTCCAGACTTCACGTCAGTGCTTTAGGCGATTTTTTTTCGATAATTTGCTAGAATTTTTTACGGTGTCTATGGTCTTGGTAATGCGATCTGAACAAAATTTTCCACGTAGTTTGAATACATTATTCTTCAATTCTTCATATGCGCGAAATTTGAATGAGTTATTCCGAAACTATCGGGAAAAAAATATTTTGTACGGCCATATTTACGGAACCCCTTGTCTAATTTCGATCATTGATGAACGTAACCGCGAAATTCCTGAAAATTTCAAGTGCCTAGGCCTTTCCGTTCGAAAGTTATGATTTTCTATGGTTTCTATGGTTCTGATCATGAGATCTGAAAAAATTTAGCTCCAATATATCATTCTCAATTTAAATACAAAATTTCGTCAGGATCAAATCCATAGTTTTGAAATAATCAAGAAAACTGAATTTCAAACGGACAAATTTACGGAACCCCTAGTCTAATTCCGCTCTTTGATGAACGTGACCGCAACATTCGAGATCCACACCTATCCTGAAAATTTCAAGCCCCTAGGCCTTTTCATTACAAAGTTATAGTTTTCTATGGTTTCTATGGTTCTGGTCATGCGAGCTGGACGAAATTTTGCGTGTAGCTTGAACACGTTATTCTCCATCAGAGTGCAAAATTTGACCCCGATCGAATCTGTAGTGCTGAAGTAATCAGGAGAACAAAATTTAGGACAGCCATATTTACGGAACCCCTAAGCGAATTTTGCCCAATAACGAACTCAACCGCGGCATGCGAAATTCAAACCTTCCCTGAAAATTTCAAGTTTCTAGGGCATTCCATTCGAGAGTTATCGTGTATACGGACATACGGCCGGACGGACAGACTCGAATTTTTCGACGGATTCGTCATCAGTGAGTCGAACTCGTTGAGACCATTTTCAGCTCAAAATTCGAAAAAAACAGACATCGTGACGAAATGATATACCCCTCGTGTAAGTGGTACGAGCGCCCAAAAACTCGACAAACATGATAGATGGAAATAGTAAATTCTATAAGTACTCAGTATTTCGATTTAAATGTGTCAATAGTGTTCTACAATAGTATATTCAATAGTATATTTGTTTAATTCTTCATTGTCATCGTCTTCTCTGTAGTTGATTCTGGCTACACTTTCTATTGCGTCGACCAGTGCTTCGGATTTTCCAAGCTTCGAGTAGGCCATCTCATTTGCTCCGTGTAGAGGAGGAATTTCGGTTTTCTCGCGTCGTAAGCACTTTTGCATCTTCCATGCTTAGAGGCCTATGGTGTTCAGCTCTCCAACCTTTGGTTCCATCTGTCTGTTCTCAGTTCTCTCAGTGCATTTTTCAGCACTTGATTGTGTTTATTCCGCTCTTTCTTGTCTTCTTCTCTATGAGAATTTCTGTTTCTCTCTATAAGCTCTTTTATTGCTTTTGGGGTTTTACCATGTGGATGCTTCGGGGTATGCCTTTCAATTCTTCTGGTACTTTCCTCGTAGGTTCTTTCATTCGGGTTTCTTATTTTTTAACTTCATCTTCTAGATCTTCGGGAGTTCTTATCTGTGGAATTTCAGATAAGGAGTATTTCACTGTACTTTTGCCAGTCTGTAAAGTCTATCGTTCAAAGTTATTTTGTTATCGGTCCGCGTCCCAGTCTGAGTTCTATTGGGTTCTGTTCTGATGTGCCCTCTTCTATGGTATCAATTGTGGAATCTTGGGTTATATCTTTCATTATGACGATATCTGATACGTCTGGTAAGCCATTACTTCAGAACGGTTATTATTACTCGGCATTTTTCAGGAATTATCTGTGACTAATTACGGAAAACTTCATGTCTTCGAAATTTCTTCCGGTTGTCAGAAATCGAAGAGAAGCAGTTAATCTTTCTTGGGAAGTAATCGAACGGAATTCCTCATAATTGCCGACATCAATTCTGAGATAATTCAGCCAATCGCGGGGTTCCAGTCAAAATTCTTCGAATAAATGAATATGTGAATACTTCCAACCTTTTTCTTCCTTTCTGTAACCAATGTTTCTTCCACCGTGACCGTTTTTTTTTCGGTTTTGATTTCACATATAATGCATCAGTTGTAGCAATAATTATCATATCAGACGTCATTTCTGTGCGCTACCGAGCGAAGTACTGAAGTCGCCGAGTAAGTACCTCTGATAATCTTGGTAATCGTTTGGGACCGTTCTCAGCTCAAGATTCGAAAATAACAGACATTTGGGCAAAATAATAACGCTCTTGATCAAAGGAACAAGCGCGCTATAAGGCAAAATAAAGGACGTGGTCGTTTTTTTTCGAAAAATAGTGAAAATGAAAATTGGAAAAACTGGTAATCCATTCTTGTCCACAGAAAGTTCCGCTAACAAAAATATGCCGCTCGTACTGGCAGATAACGAGCAAGTTATGTTTCAATTCAACGAACCCTCATAGCCAGGCGAGGTAATGGCGAAGCCCCGAACAGGAACGACATTCATATGAAAATTTCACAATTACACCTCAAATACATACTCATTAACTGGGAATATCTGGTGTTCAACATCACGAAGTTAATTACACGCTAATATTTCAGAAACATACCCGTTGTTTGGCTAACACCCTCCTTCCAAGCCAGCGAAAATTAATTGGTATATTTCGAAATTGCTGCTGCGCCTTCACTTATTACGCCTCGGATATTCCTCGAGTATTAGCTCCGAAAATTAAACTTCGCGAAAACGCATAATTACCAAGCCAGAACAAATACGCAACGAAGGAACATTCTCGCATATTTGAGTCGGAGTAGAAAACGTGATAAATAGCCGCACCTTACTGTATGTCTGGTATGGGAAGATGAGTTCTAACTCGGAGCTCGGAGCAGAAAATCGAAATGAGATCTCACTGTCAGCATCTTCATCAAGAATTCCTTCAAACTGTCGAGCAGTAGTGATCACAATAGAAAACTTTCAACTATGAAACCCTTTCATTTAAATAATGATATCATAGAACTGAAGTAGGAAGTTGAATATCTGGTGATCACTACTTATAACAAACTTATCTGCAATGGACATGATAGATAACAAAACCTTACAGACAAAGATCTTTGAGACACTTTCCTAGAATCCAGTCTGCTTATTACACTTTGAGATACATCGAGTACTTTTCTAACATAAAGTTTTTCTTCTAAATAGTACCAATAGCATAAACACCGAACAAAAGCATGATCCGCAATGGTAAATTCGGGAATAAGGCGAAATCAATTAGTCAGTACAATCAAGTTGTCAATAAAAGGGCACATTCACTTCAGAAAGTACCTAGATAAAAAAGAATCTAAAAAAAATGACCAATATGTGGAGTCTGTGCGGAGGAGAAAAAAAATCGTGAAGATCAAGTAACGGGATGCTTCTCTAATATTTACGGAGGAGAAAAAAACTCCTAAACACCTTTCAAAAGAATGCCTTGCCATTGGAATCCAGCGCCCAGAATGCTTCACCTTGAAATTATTCGATGGAGACATATTTCCTTGAAACCGTCTCATCTAGTTCATTAGAATTAGAATTGGAACTAGAGGACTTGCAATTGATTTTTGCGTTTGCTAGCTTTTCCTTTCCCAGTAGCTTTTTTTTTTTTTTTTTTTTTTTTTTTTTTTGTTTAGTCAGGGGGAATCCTCATGGACGAACTATCTCCGATAGATAGAACAGTGTGAGACTTCGTGTGAAGCACGACCTACTCTAACTAAACCTAACCTGCTGTTTTAGATTCCGGGCATTTATTACCTACTAACCTTTTGACTCTTCTTGTTCGTATCTCTATCACGATCTTTGTCGTGGGATGCTTGTGTTACCTATGAATTTGAATTTCATAGGAGTCTCTTCTTCTGGATGATTTAAATTGAGATTACTCAATTTCTGTTTCTACGTAGTTGATCTCTGGGTCTTTTGTGATAGGTGGGTATCCTAACCACATCTTCTGCGGGGTTGTAGTCAACTAGTCTTCTTAGCTCATCATTTGGGTGTTGACTTGCTTTTTCGAATATCTTCTCGGCCTTCTTTTTTAGGAAATCTGTGACAGTTTCCCATTCTAAGTCTCTGTGGATTTGTTGGTTTCTTACGAACCACGGCATATTCATTGCTGCTCTGAGCAGTTTATTTTCTGTTGCTTGAATCTTCTTTATATGGCTATTGGCTGCATTGCCCCATGCCGCCGAGCCATATGTTAGTTGAGGTCTTGCAATTGACTTGATCATTCGTAGTTTCGTGCTTTGGTTCATTTGGCTTCTTCTTCCTAGTAGTGGGTAAAGTCTACTCATCGCTGAGTTTGTTTTATCCACTGCATATTTTATATGGTTTTTCCATGTTAGCCCTTTATCTAGTTTTACTCCTAGATATTTGACTTCATTTTCCCATTTTATCTCTTCTCCATCTATCTGTAGGTTGGAATTAATTTCAAGTCTCCGCTTCTGTAGTAGAATAGCTTGGCTCTTTTTGCTATTTATTCGAATTTTCCATTTGATGAACCATTCTTCTAAATCTTCTAGTGCTTCTTGCAGTCTTCTGTGTATGACATCTGGTCGGCGATGTCTGAAGGCTATTCCCGTGTCGTCTGCATAAAGGGCTAGCAGATTCCTTGGGTTCTTAGGAATATCGTAGATATATATGTTGTAAAGCAGAGGTCCTAGAACTGATCCTTTGGGCACTCCTGCTTCTACTTGTCTGGTGGTAGATAATGTGTCGTCTATTTTGACATAAAAATTCCGGTTCCTCAGGTAGTTTCTTATTATCTTGCAGGTTTTGGTGGTGTAGCCTGCCATCATCATCTTGTAGGCAAGTCCTTCGTGCCAAACTCGGTCGAAGGCTCTCTCGACATCTAATAGCACTAATCCAGTGGCTTGTTTATTCTGAAATCCTTCAGTGACATATTCAGTGATCCTTAACAGTTGAAGTTCTGTGGAATGATTTCTTCTGAATCCAAATTGTTCCGGTGGTATCAGATTCAGCGCTTCTGTTTCTTCATTGAGTCTTTTTGCAATGACTCTTTCGACAATTTTTCCAAGTGCTGACAGTAGACTTATCGGCCTGTAGTTTTGTGGGAATTTTCTATCTTTTCCTGGCTTATTGAACACAATGACTTCTGCTGTTTTCCATCTTTCCGGATAGTATTTTTGCAATGCTGCAATATACGATTTCTTCGTAGGTGGCCCACCTGCAGCTGCATCATTATTATTGGTTGGTTTTTTCTGGACTTCTTTTTGGATTGGGGTTGACACTGTCTCCTCTGTCCCAGAGGAGAAGCCATTTTCTTTTTTCTTAGCCCGTTTCCGCGGCTTCGAGGACTGAGACATTTCTGCTCTCAAGGATTTCACTTCGTCGGATAAAGTTTTGAGACTCTCCGTCATAACTTTCAGTTGACTCATGAGGCTGTTGATCTGGTCCTTCTGTTCTTTTATAATCCGATCTTTTTCGGATTCATCATTAACTTCTTCTTCTTCAATATCCATATCGGATATTTCTTCATCCGATAAGTTTTCGGCATCGGATTCTCTGTCCTCATTTGCAGAGTCGTATTCCGACATTTTGTCAGAGTGACTCAGCAAACAACACTTAAACACTTTTTTCACTTTCCACTAAATTCACTTTTGTCTCTTCAATGTAAAATAATCTGTGGAACCATCGATCTAAACCTGGACTCAACACAGTTATTTCTTCTTCTTCTTATCACTTCTATACGAGGTTCACTTGGCACACATGCGCATTTCTCAATACGTCTGCGTAGCGGAAGTTTTTTTTGTGCCTTTGTCAGGAATTTTCAAAATAAGTGCTCGCAGGGTCCAGAAGGAGGGGCAAACCGGGCAATTGGCAGGGCGGCTAAAATGAAGGTCGCAAAATTGAGGGCGGTTACCTCTCGGTTTTCCCACCACAGACATGAAGAATTTCTGCTGGTCCCCTTGGGAGTATGAGATAAGCTGAAGAATTGCAATAAAACATTATAAGTTAATGAGATTGGCCTAGAAAAATTATCAAAAATACGGTAAGTAATTTGATCTCAACTATTGGAAACAAAGATATTGTAATAAAGTTTGATTTATGTTCGAAATTCATCTAGAGGTCTATTCAGGGTGTCTGTAGATCCGCAACCGAAAATACATCATCTGTAATATTTTCGAGTTTTTTTTAATCAGCGCACTGGGTTCCGAAAAACAATTGCGGCGTTTTCCTCGGCCCACATGCCGCCAGAAGAAAGAGAAGGTAGATGATCCCCTGGCACTAATTAATTGTGTTCAGCACCGTGGAAGAAGTACGTTAAAAAAAACCTGTGTGATAAACGATAAAGCATCGTGTTAGGAATTTGAGGTGAATTTTAGTTATTGTGAATACTGAAGGTGAAGTACCTAACTTTCTGTAGTCATAATCCCGTAAATAGGCCACCACTCCGTTGGTTTTTTGTTGACCGTTTAATAAAGAATTCAACAGAAGACTGAATCCCGTAGATTTTTTTTTCATGCCTGGCTGAAATATCCGTACCGTCTTGACTCGAAATCACCTAGTCCCATCATACCGTATTTTCTGGCTATTTCGCCGTTGTATATAGATAACTATAATCTTCCTGACATTCCCGACTGTATATAACCCCCATAATTAGTGTAAGCTGTAGAAATCGTTTTTTTCCCTTTTTTCATATAAATCAATATACATTTAGTTAATTTTCTAGTTGCAATTTTATTTCCGTTGAATGTATGTTTTCTTGTAATCTGATGACCGTAAGGGATTCATAGAGTCATTGCCTTAGATGAACTCAAATTTAAAATATTCATTATTATTGCTACCACCGCAGAAAACCGAACTCTGTCTCCGGCTTGGTTTTGCTATATTTTTCCTTTTCAAAAAGATAGCTGGCGCCCGAGTGAATAAAAGTGAAATCATTTTGTTATGACGAGATTTTCAGAAGCGTGTCAAAATTGATATAATGAAATTCAGCACATATATAAAAAATAATGTATTCAAACTACGTGCGAAATTTTGTCCAGATCGCATCACCAAAAATGTAGATACCGTAGAAAATTCAAGCGAATTATCGAAAACGAAATTGGTCACTTAACAGTGACGTGAAGTCGCCTTAGTTCGACATTTTTTTTTTCAGCTGCCAAAATTTCTTCAATTAGTTTCTAGAACTAGAAAAGGCTAATCTACCTTCAAAGTGCATGAACGAGCGCTCAAAAGCTCCTGACTTCACTGCAGTGCTATATATGGATATAATGTTTTCCCTTCAAATTGTGGCAGTATACAATATACAAATACAGAGCCCTCTATGGAAACCATGAAGATTTCAACGATGAAGCTTTTCTGCTGGATCACGCAAAATATCTATGTCCCGAGCGAATTTGTTTTCTGAACAAAAATTTTCATCTCACAAAATTTGAAGATTTCAATGAACCGAACAAATTTTCGGATACCAAAATTTGTTGGTTCCCCACTCAATTTGAAATATACAATAATTTTAGTTAACGATAAGTGAACATAATATTCCCACAGAAGTATGAACCTGTGCGTGGGTTCAATCTTCGGAATCATTCTATTTGTTTCCACATAAAAGAATCTGACCGAAAATTATTCGAGAAATTTGCATTCGATGCACGATGGACAAAAAAAACTGGAATTCCATTGCGTTTGAGAATAACCTGGTAGTCTGCACGATTCAATTCAATACTAAAAGTAACCTTAAACTGAACCAATAGAACTTTCAGAAAACCAAAGCTTACTCTCCAAACAATCAGAATTTGAGATTCTTGTTGAAAGCTTTTTCACGTCTACGGTTCTATACAATACAAACCGAAGGAAGAAGGTAGATATTGGCGAATTCGAATATTGAAGGCGCCTTCATACAGCGCTTTTATTTCGTAGACGAATCGATAAAAAAATATCACGTATCATTCCGTTTCCTCTCATTATTCAACTTTCACATTTATTCATCTGAACACTTTTTGTTTCGAATTTCAAATAGCTTAAGTGTTTATCTTGAACAAATTTCCGGCAGTTTTGATATTTGACTCAAATATTATCAAACAGAAAAGAGTCTAAGAATTAACGTCGTCAATTTTGAGGAAAAAAAATGTTAAAACAGTTATTTATGATAAAACAAAAAATTTTCTCGAGGCGTTTGTTATCACCAACACGAGAGTGAACATTTCAATCGATTTCTGGGTAAAATACACTATTTTTCTCATTGAAAAATGAACACCTACGATAATTATGGAAAACATTGATTATGAATTGAGAAGAATGGTTTGTATGAAATTATAATTTCGAATTTGTTATTTACAACGGAGGAATTAACGTTTATAGGTAACGATTTATTCAATTTTTTCTTCTAGTTCTTTAAATTGATATTTGAATCAGTGCAATTGTGAACAATGACTCGAATTATGATATTTCCTTCAATCCACGGAAAATAATTATAGCGAAAAATGAAGCATCGCTGACGATATTAACGAAAAATAAATGAATCAAGACAAATCTAACAAAAGGCATTATTGGCCTATTTTTACTGTCAACACAATCAATTGTGTGGTCGATAGTCTATGATAAGAAGTACTTTACAGTGCTAGTCATGATGTGGATATCTCGAAACATGCTTAGTTAATTATAAAATGAAAGTTTCATACCGTTAAAGGTTAGGCTACCAAAATTGAATCAATGATTGGACTGGTGGAAATCCAAATTAAGAAGTGAACTAATGGAACTAGAATGGAACTCGATCGATGATGACACGTTCCATTAGTTCACTTCTTAATTTGGATTTCCACCAGTCTATTTATTGATTAGTTAATTATATTTCCGAAACTAAATGCAAAATGTCACATGTCTCAAGAAAATTTGAAGACATTGAACATTGAAGATTTTTCATTTAATGCTCCTGATGACCTTCACCTCATGGCAACGTAAGGGTGTGGTATTGTGATTTTCGGGAGTACGATATATGAAATAAGTTGAAAAGATATCGAAACTCCACTAATATTAACAAATGAACCAAAGAGAGTGATGTGAGCATGAGTTTGAAGCGGCTGAAGAAAATAATATATGTAATATTACAAAATGTACACAGAAATTCGCTCATTGACCGCGAAAGAAAACCTCCTTTTTATGCCAATCGCAATGGAAAAGTTATGAAATATTCTCCTGATGTTGTTGAGTAATCAGAAATCATTTTTTACGAAATTATAAGGTTGTGTAAACATGAGATACTCGAGATGGAAAGATCCCAGGTTTAAATCCTCTGGTCGGTAAATAAATTTTCTAATCTGGAGTACGGCTCCTCCATTCACTGTTGGTTAAAAAATTAACAGTGCTATGCCACAGGTGGCGTTAGGATACAGTAACAAAGCCTTACAGAAAAGAACCGGATCCTCTAACTCGCAGAAGCTCTACGCTGATGAGGGGTCTCACAGAGATCTAGGAAAATCGGGATATAAACAGGACAGACATTGCTCAAAGGACGTCCGAGGGAAATACAGAATGAAACCTCGAAACCCAATTGTAAAAAGTTTGGAAATCAGTCTCCAAAATAACATATTTGAAGAAGTTGATTCAAACGGTTTGAACTTGCGCACTGTCTCAAACTTATCTCAATATTCTCAAGACGAAGTCCAACCCCAGGATCTTGAAGAAAAGCCCTAGATCATATTCTGAAGATTTTGTACATCAATTCAAAAATTTCGGTTCTCTTTCGTGAACTATGTACAATAAGAGGTTGAATTGATGGGACTGATAAATATGATGAAAAACCATGATTTACTTAGTATTCAGTAATAGATTGGACTACAATTTTCACTAATTTAGTATCTACCAAACCACAACACGTCTTTTGCTATACAATAGCATCTTCAGGTAGATGCAATAAAACTCAATCTCGGTCGCCTGATGGTGCTATTGTATAGCGAAACGAGTGTCGTTGGTGACTCAACCCTTAATAAGTGAAAACCATAGTCCAATGTACCTTTAACTGAATAAACCAGGCAATAGAGCAGAAAAAGGGTCATTCTGTGACAAAAATCGTAGAAGAAAACCGCAAGTGGGGAGTTACGTGGGGTGGTCTGTGGATGTTCAGTGATATGTTTTCGACTCGCAAATATCATTACTTTTCTTGTAATTGCGAAGAAATACCAAAAAAAAACGGTGTTTTTTGAGTTTATTGCTTTTAAAATCTGAACCAATGGAGCGGTGCTGATACTTTCAACAGACGAACTGTAGAAAATGAAAAGATGAAAAAAATGAGTGCTAGTGCAACTCAATCGGATCATCATTACCGGAGGAAAGCCGGAAAAACCGTGAAAATCAGCGTTTTTTCAAATCCTCATAACTCGGCCAATTTCGAAGTTGTAGCGCTGGCTTTCCAAATGAAAGTAGTGGTTAATAGATACTTTAAGTATGCATAACCCAGACAATGTCCGATAAATAGTTTTTGCGTAATTGCGATTTGAATTATTTAAGGCACTATTTTCCGGAAGAGCTGGATGCGTCGGAAGTAGTCCGATTTTAATTTACAAAACGGATTTTGAAAGGAGAAGAATAGTACTACAAAACGGCAGACTTGTTTTTTCGTTAAAATGTTGCAAAATAGGTGAAAAATACATGGAAACATGACCAAAACCGGCTCAGTGCCCCATCTGGGACGGATAGTGGGGGTAGCCGGCAGACGCGGGGAACGAAAATCGCGCTGAGGCCGGGCGCGAATATTTACGTATATACCCCCAATACTTGACTGCAATCGAGCATTCGGCTGATTTTGGTCATGTTTCCATGCTTTTTTCACCTATTTTGAAGCATTTTATCGAAAAATCAAGATTGCCTTTTTGTAGTACTATACTTCTTCTTTCAAAATCCGTTTTGAAAATTGAAATCGGACTACTTCCGACGCATCCAGCTTTTCCGAAAAATAGTGTCTTAAATAATTCAAATCGCAATTACGCAAAAACTATTTATCGGACAACGTCTGGGTTATGCACACTCAAAGTATCTATTAACCACTACTTTCATTCAGAAAGCCAGTGCTACAACTTCGAAATTGGCTGAGTTATGAGGATTTGAAAAAACGCTGATTTTCACTGTTTTTCCGGCTTTCCTCCGGTAATGATGACCCGATTGAGTTGCACTAGCACTTTTTTTTTCATCTTTTCATTCTCTACAATTCGTCTGTTAAAAGTATTAGCACCGCTGCATTGGTTCAGATTTTACAAGCAAAAAACTAAAAAAACAGCGTTCTTTTTGGTGTTTCTTCGCAATTACAAGAAAAGTAATGATATTTGCGAGTCGAAAACATATCACTGAACATCCACGGACCACCCCACGTAACCCCCCACTCGCGGTTTTCTTCTACGATTTTTATCACGAAAAAATCTCTATTGCCTGGTCTAGAATACTAAGGTAATCAATAAGCGGTGAATTAGTGACAAATAAAGGTAGTGTTGGTATATTTCAAAAGTATACAGAGGCGAAGTGCCATATTTTCGAAAACTTTTGATACGTATGCGCAGCTTATACCTTTTATAAATAATATTTGTAATACATTTTGAAGTCTCAGGGGCGTATACGCATCAAAAGTTTCCTTGTCGAGAAAACGGGGCCTGGACTTTCCACATAAACATATCAGAATCATTGTATGGCGACGAATTTTCAATTAGAGTTACGGATTCGCCAAAAATTATGGCATAATTCAAAATTCCGAAATAATTCTGTTAGGTTCTTTTCAGTTCTGCACGTTTAATAGTTCAACAGAAAACCGAATCAAATGGAATGATCGAATTCAGAATAAAAATGACAATGAGCACTTAGATTAAATTGAAGGTTATTCTCATATACATACTCATAAGTATATATATAATTACATAATGCCAACCCTGGATACCTTAGATGAATCGTTTATCTGCATTGCATTTCATATTGAATATGAACATGTAATATTTTGATTATTCATCAATTTGATCATACCACTTTGTGTGGATGACGTGGGTGTTGTTTGTCCCATTGTTCCCAGTTGCAGATAATGTTATAAATACCTTGAAGACGAATTCATCGTCAATAATAATTAAGTGCACGTCTTCAGCTGATGTTATATTAGGGTGGACAATCGTCCGTTGTAAATAAATAACTTTTTTAAAAGTTGGCTTTAGCTCTCAAAAACGTAATTATTGTCATGGAAATCCAAGAGTGAAAATAAATTCAAATTAGATCACCAAAATTCAAGAATTTTTTTTTTAAATATCTGTAAATTATAGTAAAATGAGTTTTTTAAGATGGTTCTGAATAATTTAAATGTTACCATAGAAATTGTTGTAAGATTATTAGTATTAAGGAAGCTGATTTTTTGACGGGAGAAAAATGTCAAGATAGAAATATTTTTTTTTAAAAAGTCAGTGTGTAAAAATTTCTTTGAATTATATTATTGAAATTGAGATTTGATAACGAAAGATTATCAAAGATTTATGCAGCCTGATATCATGAAGTTGTTGATTTGGTGAGATTCAGATGGCTGTTGGTTGTTAAAAGCCTTCAAATTCGAGAAGAGAACTGTGGGATAAAACTGTTCCAACAGCTCATACCAGAAATATTAGTGGAACCCGAGGCAACAGATCTTATAGCATCAATCACTGAATTCAAAGATATTCTCAACGAAACGGAGGAGAAATTTGAAGCTTGCATTTTATGAACTATATTTAGAGTAAGCTGTTTACTGTGAGTTTTTAATTTATATTTTGTTCGATAGGAGTCATAATTTAGAATTTATAGAATTATTAGAATTAGTTTATTGATTTAAATAATAAGTTTTTGTAAACAAAAATTATATCATTTGTGCACCTTGAGAACCCCCTTAAAAAGAGTCACGGGAAAAATAGAAGAAAAATTGAAAAACAAAATTATAAGAATATTGTTAGTGGTTCTTTCACAAAATTTAATATTATTAATATCAAAAATTGAACCATAAGAATTTTGGCGCCCAACGTGGGGCTTGAACAAGGTGATTATTGGTTCGAAAAAGGTGATTGATTTGAATTTATTTTTCGGATTCATAAAAATTTATTTTGAATAATATTTAAAAAAAAAAATAAGCATTTGTTTTTCAACATGGAAACTAGGAGTAAAACTTTGATTGGGGAAAAAGGAGATGAAGAAGATAAAATACAAAGAAGTGGAGAAGAACAAAACAAAACAGAATCAAATGTATTAATTAATTTATTAATGGAGATGAAACAAAAGATGGAAGAAATGAAGGAAGAAATGAAGGAAGAAATGAAAGATAATTCAGAAAGTTTGAAACAAAAGATGGAAGAAACGAAAGATAATTATAAAAGTTTGAATCAAAAGATGGACGAAATGAAAGATAATTCAGAAAGAATGCATCATGAAATGATGGAAGAAATGAAAGATAATACAGAAAGATTGAAACTGGACATGAATAAAAAATTTGAGAAAATGGAAGAAATTTCAGAGAGATTAGAGACTAAAATAGAAGAAAATTCAAGGGAACTGAAGAAAACCAGAGAAAGAATTTATTTATGGGAAAACAGACTTGAGAATAAAATTGGAGAAGAAATAATTGATTTTGAGAAAGACAAAGAACTTACAGTAATAACAGAAAACGCAGAAGAATATATGAAATTGAATGAAATTAATATGCAGAAATTACAAGACTCATCATATAAGAAAGAAGAAGAAAATGCTTTTAAATCTAATGATGACAAGAAAGAAACTAAAGAGGATAGTTCTGAAACAGAAATAGGAAAATATTGTTTTCGAAATATTCATAGAATAGAAAATTCTATATACAGATTCAAGAAAGGAGATATCAAGTTGATATACAAAAAATCAGACAAAATTGAGCTGATACAAACAGAAATTCAGAAATATGATAGATTTCATTATACAAAATCAAGACAAAGAGGTGACAAACGTAAGAAGGCAAAATTTGATTGCAGCGAAGAAGATGAGAGTTCCCTAATGTATGATGAAATCGATGATGATTCCCAGAAGCAAAAACGAGCTTATAAGATGAACAATAAAAAGAAAAAAATTATTAAAAGAGTTCATAAACCTGCGCCAAAGAAGACTTCCATTAAAAAAAAAGACGGAAGAAATTAAAAGAGAAGTGGGGAGAAATATCAGAAAAAAAGAATTTTCGACATAAATGATGTTCATATATAAATCCAATCAAGAAACAAACAATGCTCATCAAGAAAAATTTGTATCATTATTAATGTTATAATTTACAGATAAATCAAGAAATTTCAATATTTGAAAAAAAAAAAAAAAAAAATTTTAAATATTCAATTTGGGGAATTGTCATGGAAATCCAAAAATGAAAAATAAATTCAAATCAGATCACCAAAATTCGAGAACTTTTTCAAACATCGTATAAATTATAGTAAAATGAGTTATTTAAGAGGGTTCAGAATAATTTAATTGTTACCATAGAAATCTATAAAATTATTAGAATTAAGCAAGCCAATTTTTTTTTTTAGAATGAATAGAAATGTCATGATAGAAATAGTTTTTTCAAAAAGGTTTATTAAAATTGAGATTTGAAAACGAAAGATTATCGAAGATGATTGCAGCGAAGAAGATGAGAGTTCCCTAATGTATGATGAAATCGATGATGATTCCCAGAAGCAAAAACGAGCTTATAAGATGAACAATAAAAATAAAAAATTATTAAAAGAGTTCATAAACCTGCGCCAAAGAAGACTTCCATTAAAAAAAAAGACGGAAGAAAGTAAAAGAGGATTGGGGAGAAATATTATAAAAAAAAAAATTTCGACATAAATGATGTTCATATTGAAATCCAATTAAGAAACAAACAATGCTTATCGAGAAAATTGTTGTCATTATCAATGTTAATAAATTACAGATAAATTGAGGAATTTCAATATTTAAAATTTAAAAAAAAAAAAAAAAATTATTGAATATTTAATTTGGGGAATTGTCATGGAAATCCAAGAGTGAAAATAAATTCAAATTAGATCACCAAAATTCAAGAATTTTTTTTTTAAATATCTGTAAATTATAGTAAAATGAGTTTTTTAAGATGGTTCTGAATAATTTAAATGTTACCATAGAAATTGTTGTAAGATTATTAGTATTAAGGAAGCTGATTTTTTGACGGGAGAAAAATGTCAAGATAGACTTATTTTTTTTTAAAAAGTCAGTGTGGAAAAACTTCTTTGAATTATATTATTGAAATTGAGATTTGATAACGAAAGATTATCAAAGATTTATGCAGCCTGATATCATGAAGTTGTTGATTTGGTGAGATTCAGATGGCTGTTGGTTGTTAAAAGCCTTCAAATTCGAGAAGAGAACTGTGGGATAAAACTGTTCCAACAGCTCATACCAGAAATATTAGTGGAACCCGAGGCAATAGATCTTATAGCATCAATCACTGAATTCAAAGATATTCTCTACGAAACGGAGGAGAAATTTGAAGCTTGCATTTTATGAACTATATTTAGAGTAAGCTGTTTACTGTGAGTTTTTAATTTATATTTTGTTCGATAGGAGTCATAATTTAGAATTTATAGAATTATTAGAATTAGTTTATTGATTTAAATAATAAGTTTTTGTAAACAAGAATTATATCATTTGTGCACCTTGAGAACCCCCTTAAAAAGAGTCACGGGAAAAATAGAAGAAAAATTGAAAAACAAAATTATAAGAATATTGTTAGTGGTTCTTTCACAAAATTTAATATTATTAATATCAAAAATTGAACCATAACATTATGTATGTATATATAGGAAATTATTCATCGATTATTTCTCAGTAGCTGTGATGCTTACCTTCGGAAACGAAAACATAGATGGAAGCTGGCTCTGTGTTAGAAGCAGAGCAGGTGTAGTTTCCAGAATCTGCATCGTTTGTGTCCCGAATTGTGAGACGACTTTGGGTGCGTGGACCTGGCACCGTATCTACCGTTATTCCTCCCCTTGCTGTGTCATAATTGATCATATGTTCATTATGGTACCAAAATACGTATTGTGGTGGTGTGGGACTCTGGAAAAAAAAACGCTGAAAATTCTATTCAAAGAGATGATTATCGAAATTTACGCAACCCGAGATGTGAATTGCGAAATAACTTATGATTTATAGTTCCTAATTATGAAGGCGTTCCAACATGAAGAAGCTCTGAGCTTCTAAGGAGTCTCACAAAGACCTAGGAAAGCCGGGATAAAAACATTGAACATATATCCGTTTTCTCTAGGGGTAGGAACCATTTGTAGAATATAGGTGACAAATTTCTCGTTGAACATTTTATCTTCAAGCTGTTCGATAATATTGGTATAGTTAAAGCAAGATAGTTCTGAGTAAATGTCCGAGTTTCTTTCTTCAGTCGCATAATAGCGGAATTCATTTTCAAGGAAAAAAGACTCCTAATAGAGAAAACAGATTGGACTTTTAGTAAAACTCCATATTATACTCGTATATTTATTGATTCGATTGATTGACCTGAAAACTATTTGAATCTTATAACTGAAAGTATGGAAGATCGATCTGTATCTGAACATAATTCAGTCTACATTTCATCTAATCCAGTGGGCAACTTTTTTGAAGTTGGATAAACTGTCTTACGTTCGAATACATCTAACCTAACCGTCTTCTCAAAGATTTATGATCTCAACTAAGCCGTGTTTCTCAATTAACGCTTCACTTATCTTCTCCTGACTTCCTGATCAGCTATTGATGGATTGAAGATCGGAGAAATTATGTAGTTTTAATCAAAACGTCCAAGCCTTCAACAGGTAGATGGTTTACATTATGGAGTAACGAATATGAATGATTCCTATTTGTTATGATATTTCCTTGAATTAATTGGCTAAGAGATAAGGGGGATGGATTAAATTCCTTCAGTTTTGTAAACAATTCTGAGTATTTTGATATTTTTTGTGAGTAAATTGGTAAAACCCATCGGTATCCTTGCGCGGAGCCTAGTCCATCCATTTTTAGGATAATATGAAAGAGATCAATTGTTGGATGTTGGTGTCGCCAATCAAGATAAATCTCGTTTTTTTTTATGTTATTCCAAAAGTAAAATGCCGACATCAGTTTCAAGTCTTTGTTTGTGTAACACATTCTTGTCTCTTCCGTTAAAAATTTAACGTTGAAAATATCCCTGCAAAAAGAAGGAATAGTTTTTCTCTTCTATTCAACAATGGCATAAAGACAGTATCTTCATACAATGACTCAACAGTCAACCTTCACTGAAAATAGAGAGTACGAGTATCACGAAAAAATTTTAAATATCATAATAATAACAAACAGTAGGCGGATTTTATCTGTCAATCTGTGGTTCGATTCTAAGCCTGTTATTACTTCAAGTGTATGTACTGATAATAAGCCTTCATTTCCAACAGGTACAATTATCCGAATGCAGTAAAATAGAACTCAAAATATGGAAAACAAAAAATTATCAAAGCCAAAATGAGAAAGAATTATTTTAAGAATGACAGACATTACCGATCTCCACCAAAAAGACAACTACTATAGAGCGGGGAGAATCATTATATTAATGTGCGTACAGACATGCTCCGAATATCGTACCGAACCGTTACGCGTACCCAAGTGTGGACGAAGGGTAGCAACCGCGTATCGCACATCTACGCGATCACGTAGAGGTGCGATGAATTTGATTCGCTCTCGCGAACTTTTGTTGATCGCGTCGGTGTACGCGACACTGTTCGGTACGATATTCGGAGCTTGTCTGTACGCACCTTTATATATCACATCTGCCGGCTATGGAATTGAATAAACTGCACATAAAATTAATTGGCAATCTAAAACTGGCGTTCGTTCTACCCGCCCTACAGTAAAATTCAGAATTACTCCTTGAGCCAAATCAGCACACCAAATAGGATAGATGCTGTATTAACTCCTCACAATCTATCGAGACATTCACAATCCTTCAAATAAATAAAAGTTACTTTGACCCTATGATGTATGGGCTCAGCTCCAGATCTGCTAAGAAGCATTACATTGCAACAGCCTACTTGTGGATAAATACCATATTTCCCCCAAACTAAATACTTATTGAACTTGCTCTGTACAGATTAAATTCTTTTTTTATGACAGCTATAAATGAGTCTCCGAATAATGCTACAATATTCTAATTTATCACGAATAAAACTTTTAAAGTGTTCAACTTTTTAAAGCGCCTACTATTGCGAATAATGCATCCATAAGTTTTACCGACAGTTGATTCAAGAGTGTCACAAAAAAACACTGGATGTCACAAAACACTCCCAAATCCCAGCTACACAGGATATATGATTAGCGACTCGGTAATTATGAGGAATCCTGTTGTTGTTATGTGCAAAGCACTTATAAACACCTTTTCGTTTCACACCTTCTCAAAATAGTATCGAGCGCCCCCTGAAATCGAACATAATCAGCAAAAGATAATATCCTAGAGGAGAGCCAACATCAAGATCGAAATGTCTATATCATTGGAATATTCACATTGCTTCAACCTGAGAATGAGGAACTCAAGTAACTTCATTCGGTGATATTCTTCAAAAATTTCGAGCAATATTGGCTTACAAGAATTCAACAAGCAGTTACCTACTGGTCGCGAGGATTAAATTGTTGAAATAGATGGCGCAGTGACTGAAATGCATAATCATTTATATCTCGAAAGCTATGAAAATTTTTGCAACTTTTTAAACAAAACCAATCGGGTACTTATTGGTAGCATAACATTTCTATGTGAATTCAAAAATGCCAAGGCATATACAGGGTGTTTCCAAATTAGACGTCAACCTTGGAGGACGTGTTTGTATGACTCGTTTGCTATCGTTTTAATCGTCATTTTTATTCATAACCAAAAATCAACAGTTTACGAGTTATTTGAGTTCTTTTGATTTTTGAAAGATTTCTCACCTTACTCAATTTTTTTAATTTTTTCTACGTTGACCAAATTTTATTATAATTGGATTATTTTCACCAGAAAATGATATAATATGTATGAAAAAAGCTAAACTATCCTATATAAGATGATGAAAAATAATGAGTAAGATTTGAAAGATGGTATATATAGAAAATGAAAAACAATTTCTAATTTCAATTTGCCTGCAACTTTCAAATTCCACAATTTATGTTTACATGAGTTATTTCAAAAACTTGCCAAATTTCTTCTCTATTACCAAGAAAAGTTTTCGTTAGAATGCTTTCACTAGTTTCGTTCCAGCTGATTTTTGAGCGCTCGAACTACTTACACGAGGGCTATATCATTTCGTCACGATGTATGTCTTTCGACTCACTGATGACGAATCCGTCGAAAAATTCGAGTCTGACATTCCGGCCGTCCGTATACACGATAACTCTCGAATGGAACGTCCTAAAAACTTGAAATTTTCAGGGTAGGTTCAAATCTCAAATGCTGCGGTCCAGTTCGTTATTGGGCAAAATTAGACCAGGAAGTTTTGTCAGTACCACGTTGCCTTATGTTTCAAGGTCTTTTGTCTTTCACATCGAGTTTATCATATTGCTAATCGTACTGAAGAGATCTGAAATGGATCGAAACCGGTCTACGACTGCAAATGATGAATTTCGTTGGTATCTGGGGTACATGAATTGTTTTGTTGGCTTGCTTTTTAGTTTATCTAGTAAAATTTTTCAATTTTCTTTCTTGAATTCCATGAATTGAGATTAACAGCCGTATATTAACTCTATGTTACGGAAAATGTCCAGAAAACGAATAACAGCGCTTACCAAAATAGCAAATGCAGTGATGAGAACAGAATAATATCCAAAAAAATTGAAAACACCAGAAGGATTGTATTAAATAAGCTAGGAAAAGGTAGAGAATTTCCACAAAACTACAGGCCGATAAGTATATTGTTATCACTTGGGAAAACAGTTGGGAGAGTTATTGCAAAGAGAATGAATGAAGAAACAAAAGCACCTAATCTGATACCACCGAACAATTTGGATACAGAAGAGATCATTCTACAGAACTTCAAATGTTGAGGTTCACTGAATATGTCATTGAGGGATTCCAGAAAAAAATAGCCACTTGATTAGTGCTATCAGATGTTGGGAGAGCCTTCGATTAAGTTTGGCACAAAGGACTCACCTACAAGATGATGATGGCAGTCTTCACTACCAAAACCTGAGAAATAATAAGAAATTACCTGAGAGACAGAAATTGATATGTCAGAATAGAAGATACATTATCTTCCACCAAACAAGTAGAAGCAAGAGTATCCGAAGGTTCTAGTCCAGGACCACTACAATATCTTAACCTAAAATATCCTAAAAAAATTACGAAAAGCACTGCCATGCAGGCAGAAGCTTTTGAGCGAACGTACATCCACCTTGCAGGTAGATTCGCATTTTCCAGTTTGATAAATAAATTGAAGGAATTCTCGACAGCTGTCAAAAAAATTCTGAAACTTAGGCGAAACTCCAGACTTCCTGTCCGTCCATTTTTTTTTTATTATTCGCTAGAATTTTCTACGGTATCTATGGTCTCGGTGATGCGATGTGGACAAAATTTTGCACGTAGTTTAAATACATTATTCCTCAGCTAGGTGCAAAATTCATTCCAATCCAATCAGTAGTTCCGAAACTATCAGGAAAAAAATATTTTGAACGGCCATATTTACGGAACACCTAATCTAATTTTGCCCATTGATGAACGTGACCGCGATATTTGCGATCCAAACGCACCCTGAAAATTTCAAGTTCCTAGGCCTTTCCGTTCAAATGTTACAATTTTCTATGGTTTCTATAGTTCTGGTCATGCGATCTGGTCAAAATATTGCTTTAATATGTCATTCTCGATTAAAATACAAAATTTCATCTCGATCGGATCCTTAGTTTCGGAATTATCGAGAAAACAAAATTTCAAACGACCGTATTTACGGAACCCCTAGTATAATTCTGCTCATTGATAAACGTGAACGCGACATTTCAGATCCACACCTATCATGGAAATTTCAAGTCCCTAGGCCTTTCCGTTCGAAAGTTATGATTTTCTATGGTTTCTATGGTTCTGGTCATATGATCTGGGAAAATGTAGCTTGAATATATCATTCTCCATTAGTATACAAAATTTCGCCACGATCGAATCTGTAGTTTTGAAGTTATCAAGAAAACTAAATTTCAAACGACCATATTTTCGGAACCCCTAGTATAATTTTGCTCATAGATAAACGTGACCGCGACATTCGAGATCCGCACCTATCCTGAAAATTTCAAGTCCCTATGCGTTTCCGTTCGAAAGTTACAATTTTCTATGGTTCCTATGGTTCTGATTATGCGATCTGGACAAAATTTCACATGTAGCTTGAACACCTCATTCTCCATTCGAGTGCAAAATTTCATCTCGATCAAATCTGTAGTTTCCAATTAAACAGAAGAACCAAACTTTGAACGGCCATATTTACGGAACCCCTGGTGGAATTTGGCCCATTGACGAAATCAACCGAGGCATTCGGGAACTGAACCCACACTGAAATTTTCGAGTCTCTAGGTTGTTCCGATCGAGGGTTAACGTGTTAACGGCCGGACTGCCGGACGGACAGACTCGAATTTTCCGATGGATTCAACATCAGTGAGTCGAACTCTATCGATTGAGACCATTTTAGGCTCAAAATTCGAATAATACATCGTGACGAAATGATATAGCCCTCGTGTAAGTAGTACGAGCGCTCAAAAATGGTCAAAAAAGCACTGACGTGAAGTCTAGAGTTTTGCCTCAGTTTGAAAAATTTTTTGGCAGCTGTCAAAAATTTCTTCAGTTATGTAGATCGCATGGCCTCATTTCAAGAACGAATTTACACATTAAGATCTACAGCTGGCTAAAAACAGTCTATTCTTCAATTATTTTCTCAACGATTTCAAAGAATCACCCCCACATGAAAGTAACATTTCATTATGCAATTCAGCTGTCAAAAAGTTCTTCAATTGATTCCTTCAACTAGAAAATGAGAATCTATCTACGAGCGCTCAAAAGCTCCTGACTTCACGGCAGTGCTTTTCGAATTTTTCTACTTCATATCGTTGATCAATAAACTCCCACCATACATTTTTTTTACTGTATGATAATTATCGAAATTGCAATATCGAAATAATATTGGAATTGTCATGAAACCAAATACATATTTTGCTCATGTAATTTCAAATTTCTCACGTCTCAGGCGATATTTATTAAACCCGCCATCTCTGGTACCCCAAAATTATGACACCTTCTCACTACTGTATGATCTTATCTGATTATTCCCAAATATGCACGACCAATTGAAGTACCTATTGAATCAAATCTTATTAATCAAATTTTGTTGAGTTGTTGTTACATTGAGAACTATAACTTTTATTTCTTCTACCTGTACTATGTCAAAACCATATTGCAAATTATTCCTTATAAACACAACCACTACATCATCTTGATTGGATCCCCCATAATTGTGAATTATGTTAAACCCACCCATTTCATAATGATTTAGATTCCTTTATTTTCCATGTTTCCAACAGAATTATGCAATCTATATCAAAATTTAACTGAGATAAAACAACATTGAATTCATTAAAATTCCTATGTATATTTCTCATGTTATTATTCAAAATTTTGAAAAATACTATGATTTTCTTTATTGGTAAATAAATTGATTTCCTCTGTGATTTGAAAATTTATGGTATATGGTTGGTCTAATTGATAGTTCCTCACTGGGTTTTTGATGTTTCTTCAACTTTTGAATATGAATTATTTTCGTGTAAGCACCCTTCCTACAAAAAACCTTGTTTTCCCTTGACTCAATGTCAAGAATTTGTCATCTCTTTCGCCTTTGTTAGTAAGTCTTGTGTTTTCAATGGCAGATCTTCATCTCTGTATATCCTTTTGTCGTCTTCTTCCATCACCTTTCGCTGTTTTATTACAATGTTCTTGACCTTATCTTCTTCGGAGCAGATTAAAATTGGTTTTATCAGATTTTTCGATGGTAACTGTCTTACTTTCATTTCATGAACCGGAACATCGACTTCGAGCTTGTTGAAGAATGTTACTATTTCCTCCTTCTCTTTTAATCCTTTAAGAAATGTATGTAGAGACTATAATATTTTTCCTTCTATTATGAACATCAGATGTAGCGGTGTGTGTTTAGTTGATTGTGATTTCGAAACTTGAACGACCATGCGATGAATAAATGTTCCGCATGAAGTGGCCCCTTATGAGGATGCTTTATTCTTCTTATTCTACAGCGAAATGTGGCAGTTTACCTATTGTTATTCTCACGGTAATCCCAATTCACTTAGCCGCCCCGATGCATGAAATTTTCAATATCCTGTATCGGAATTAGTTTTCAGTATGGACATCGATAAGCTTCAGCACGGATTTTCTGTGGCCTAATTCATGCCTTGCTGAAAAAATATCCACTCAAAAAGCATCGTTAGAGGGCAAAATTAGTTGGAAGGTTTCATTCATCATGTCATTTTATATTTATAGAGGGGAATCTGAATCTGAAGCCTAGATGACACCAACGACAGGCAATATTTTCGACATGGAGCCATTGTTGTTGACGAAGAGTAGTGTCACTGGGAGCGTGGACTAGAATAATGCAATGAATGCGAATCAAGTTTTTATTGGTAGGTAACTAGGTGATGCGAAATAAACCAGAATAGAAAAATTACGAAAAGCACTGCCGTGAAGTCAGGAGCTTTTGAGCGCTCGTACATACACCTTGTAGGTAGATTCGCATTTTCCAGTTTTAGAAATCAATTGAAGGAATTTTCGACAGAAAAATTCTCAAACTTATACAAAACTCCAGACTTAATGTCAGTGCATCAGCTGACCAATTTTTTTTCGATAATTCGCTAGAATTCTCTACGGTATCTATGGTCTTGGTGATGCGATCTGGACAAAATTTTTCACGTAGTTTGAATACATTATTCCTCAGCTTTCGACGGATCCGTCATCAGTGAGTCGAACCTTGTCGATTGAGACCATTTTCGGCTCAAAATTCGAAAAATACGGACATCGTGACAAGATTATATAGCCCTCGTGTAAGTAGAACGAGCGTTAAAAAAGGTTACATTTCATATTTTTTGGGAAAACAGCAGAATATTCCACCACGACAGGGAAAAAATTGCACTTATTGAATATTGGATGCTAGTGTTATAATGTTCGAATGGATTGCTGCAGTAATTACGAATGTTCAGCGTGTAAAATTGAGTAAGTACACAAAAGTATAGAACAAAAAGTTCGGTAAACCAAAACTTCAAATACGATTGCGATATTTTTGAGCGCTCGTACTACTTACACGAGGGCTATATCATTTCGTCACGATGTCTGTATTCATCGAATTTTGAGCTGAAAATGTGCCGTAAGCACGATAATTCTCGAACAGAATAACCTAGAGACTTGAAATTTTCAGTTTGGGTTCAGTTCTCGAATGCCTCGGTTGTGTTCGTTAATGCGCCAAATTCCACCAGGGGTTCCGTAAATATGGCCGTTCGAAGTTTTTTTCTCCTGATAACTTGGAAACTACAGATTTGATCGAGATGAAATTTTGCACTCAAATGGAGAATGAGCTACATGTGAAATTTTGTCCAGATCGCATGACCAGAACCATAGAAACCATAGAAAATTGTAACTTTTGGATGAAAACGCCTAAGGACTTGAAATTTTCAGGATAGGTATGGATCTCGAATGTCGTGATCACGTTCATCTATGAGCAAAATTATACTAGGGGTTCCGTAAATATGGTCGTTTGAAATTTATTTTTCTTGATAATTTCAAAACTACAGATTTGATCAAGACGAAATTTCGTATACTAATGGAAAATGATATATTCAAGCTACATTTCTCCAGATCGCATGACCAGAACCATAGAAACCATGGAAAATAATAACTTTCGAACGGAAAGGCATAGGGACTTGAGATATTCAGGGTAGGTTCGGATCGCAAATTTTGCAGGCATGTTCTTCAATGAGCAAAATAAGACTAGGGGTTCCGTAAAAACGGTCGTTTGAAATCTTGTTTTCTAGATAATTTCGAAACTACGGATTCGATCGAGATAAATTCTGTATTTTAATCGAGAACGATATATTAAAGCAACATTCTGTCCAGATCGCATAACCAGAACCATAGAAACCATAGAACATTATAACTTCCGAAAAAATAGCCTAGGAACTTGAAATTTTCAGGGTAGGTTTATATCGCGAATGTCGCGGTCACGTTGATCAATGAGCATTATACATTATACTAGGGGTTCCGTAAATATGGCCGTTCAAAATATTTTGTTCCTGATCATTTCGAAACTACTGATTGGATTGGAATAAATGTTCACACCTAGCTGAAGAATAATGTATTCGAACTACGTGCGAAATTTTGTCCAGATCGCATCACCAAGACCATAGATACCGTAGAAAATTCTAGCGAATTATCGAAAAAAAATTGGTCAGCTGAAGCACTGACATAAAGTCTGGAGTTTCGCCTCAGTTTGAGAATTTTTTTGACAGCTGTAGAAATATCCTTCAATTGATTTCTAAAACTGGAAAATGCGAATCTACCTACAAGCTGGATGTACGAGCGCTCAAAGGCTCCTGACTTCACGGCAGCGCTTTTCGTAATTTTTTTTTTCCGAAACACAGAGAATACCCTGTTTGTTAATCACATTTTTTTTTCGAATAAAAGATGAGGAAAGGGTGGCATTTCGCAGTCACCATGATTATTGTTTATCAGCGAAACCATTTCAATTTATTCAACGAATATCACGTACTCATCGGAATAATTACTCGCACTCAACATTCGTCCTTGCACTTCCATAGCTCAAAAACTTGGTAGTAGTTTGGATCCACCTTAATGACTTTCAGATGAGAATTCAAATGAGAATCCACTGGAGACGAAATTAAAACGTTCATAAATCAAGAAGAAAATTCACTTCTGGGTTTCGCTACCCGGTTTTGCTGGTCGAAATTCGCGTCTAACAAACGGCATTTCGGAGAGGTTAGGTTCTCTTAAGGGGCAAGACGTATGTTCCTACTTTATCACATCCTCGCCAACTGGAATTCCTGGAGAACCTGGACACATTCTTCATCGTTTCTGACTCTCGGAGGCTAGTTTTTGTATGGAGGTTTTTGAGTCGAAAAGAAACTAGGCGGTGGAAAATTCAATTAAGATCGAAATATTTCGAGCTCGCTACGTGAGAGGGCTGTCTTGAAACATAATATTACTTCAATGGTCGGTTCGGACATCAATGAAGCATATCGGTTGAGAAACAATTTGGTGGTGGTATGTTCAATTTCTTTGTGTTGCAATTGATGAACATCTGCTATCACTGTCAGATATCATTCAATTGAAGAGTCGGTATTCACTCTGTCAATTTGCTGAAAAATGCTCACCGAGTTTTTTTCTGCTGAAGATGGTAAATGACATTTTTGCTCGTACTACTTACACGAGGGCTATATCATTTCGTCACGATGTCTGTATTTTTCGAATTTTGAGCCGAAAATGGTCCCAAACGACTATGTTTGACACACTGATGATGGATCCGTCGAAAAAGTCGAGTCTGTCCGTCCGGCAGTCCGTATATACGATAACTCTCGAACGGAATGTTCTAGAAACTTGAAATTTTCAGGGTAGGTTCGAATCTCGAATGCCGCGGTTATGTTCGTTATTGGGCAAAATTCGCCCAGGGGTTCCGTGAATATGGCCGCTCGTAATTTTATTTTCCTGATTACTTCGAAAATTTTCGTGATAACCGGTGTCGTAATAAACGGCTTTTACTGTATTTCGTAACTGCAAAGGTGGAAGTCTGACGTTATTGCTGGTGAATACCAATTTTTACCGATTTGAACAAATCTAACAAACATTTTACGCAATCATTCGTAAAATTACTGAGATATTCGGAGATAATTTTCACTAGGAACTTGAAATCCTTATCGATCTGGTTTGGAACAATGACCGGTCTCAAGCTGTTACAATCTAAATGATAGAAGGGATCTGAATCAAAACGAAATTCGTGGTCAATATTACTATGATAAATCGGTCTATCACTGATTCTTGGCAGTAATATTAGAAAATCTAGTATTGGTGAAGTTTCGACATATAGCCGGAGGACTTGAAATTTTCAGGGTAGGTTCGGATATATTCAAGCTACTTTTTTCCCAGATCGCATGACCAGAACCGTAGAAACCATAGAAAATTATAACTTTCGAATGGAATGGCCGGAGGACTTGAAATTTTCAGGGTAGGTTCGGATCGTAATTTCCGCTGTCACGTTCATCAATGACCAAAATTAGACTAGGTTTCCGTAAAAATGGCAAATATGTTCTTCCTGATAATTTCGAAACAACTGATTGGATTTGAATGAATATTAGCACATAGATGAAGAATAATGTATTCAAACTAGCGTAAAAAGATCTAGAGAATTATCGAAAAAAAAATTGGTCACCTAAAGCACTGACGTGAAGTCCGAAGTTTCGCCTAAGTTTTCAATTTTTTTCTGGCAGCTTTCAAAAGCTCCTGACTTCACGGCAGTGCTTCCCAAATTTTTTTTTTTCAGTATGAATTCAAAATCAAATGTCATTCTGATAAAACGTTGTGTCAATAATAATTGTGTCAAAGGCTCTTTCACTCAGTGACTGTAAGGAATCAAAGCAGTATTTTCAAATCTCAGTAGCCTCGAATAATACCATCGAGTATTGAAGTATGTAAGAAATTTAATACTCGATAATAATATCCAAAACTCGGATCCATTATGCTACCCATTTCGGAAGTTTTTATGAAAAACCTATTTCGGTCAGGCCTCTTCTAAGGGTTATAACATCCTTGATAATCTTTTTCGGACATGAGTTCATGTGACAAAACACCACTTTTTTTTCGGTGTTCTTTTACTCGACATTTCCTACTCAACAGATGTAGTTTGAAAACAATATTCAGCAACGTACGTGAGACGTAGTTAAATATTCCAAATGATGTAACCATGATGGACATTTTTAAATTGTTTTTAATGAGTTGTGGTGGTTCAATAAGTTGAAGTGCCTTCTGAAATCTCATGTTAAAAGTATTGTTCCATTATTGTTACTATAGACCGCAAGTATATTCGATTTCTTCGAATATTATCTAATTTCTGCCTACAATTACACAAGATCTTGAAATAAAATGGCAGTAGGTATACCGATTCAAAATAGCTGTACTTGCTATTTTAAGGTGGAGATTCAAGAAATCCGGCTTTAAGAAGGAAAGTGAGAGCCAAGCCGTAATTAATTGATTCAATCTACCGAGCGAAATCGAGAACTACATTACGGATATTACGAATCATTAACATCGGAACATCCTAGAGACTTGAAATTTTCAGTGTGGGTTCAGTTCCCGAATGCCTCGCTTAGGTTCGTAATGGGCCAAATTCCACCAGGGGTTCCGTAAATATGGCCGTTTAAAGTTTTGTTCCCCTGATTACTTGAAAACTACAGATTTGATTGAGATGAAATTTTGCACTCAAATGGAGAATGAGGTGTTCAAGCTACATGTGTGTCCAGATCGCATGACCAGAACCATAGAAACCATAGAAAATTGTAACTTTTGAACGGAAACGCCTTGGGACTTGAAATTTTCAGGATAGGTGTGGATCTCGAATGTCGTGATCACGTTCATCTATGAGCAAAATTTTACTGGGGTTTCCGTAAATATGGTCGTTTGAAATTTAGTTTTCTTGATAATTTCAAATCTACAGACTCGATCGTGACGAAATTTTGTATACTAATGTAGAATAATATATTCAAGCTACATTTCTCCAGATCACATGACCAGAACCATAGAAACCATGGAAAATCATAAATTTCGAACAGAAAGGCCTAGGGACTTGAAATTTTCAGGATAGGTGTGGATCTGAAATGTCGCGTTCACGTTCATCAATGAGCAGAATTATACTAGGGGTTCCGTAAATACGGTCATTTTGAATTTTGGTTTCTCGATCATTTCGAAACTAAGGATTCGATCGAGATGAAATTTGGTATTTTAATCGAGACTGATATATTAAAACAATATTTTGTTCAGATCGCAGGAACAGAACCATAGAAACCATAGAAAACTGTAACTTTTGAACGGAAAGGCCTCGGAACTTGAAATTTTCAGGATGGGTTCGGATCGCGAATATCGCGGCCACGTTCATCAATGAGCAAAATTAGACTAGGGGTTCCGTAAATATGGCTGTTCAAAATATTTTTTTCCTGATAATTTCGAAACTACTATTTGGATTGGGATGAAATTTTGAACCTAGCTTAGGAATAATGTATTCAAACTACGTGCAAAATTTTGTCCAGAAAATTCTAGCGAATTATCGAAAAAAAATTGGTCACCTAAAGCACTGACATGAAGTCTGGAGCAGCTGTCGAAAATTCCTTCAAGTGATTTCTAAAACTGGAAAATGCGAATCTACCTACAAGGTGCATGTACGACCGCTCAAAAGCTCCTGCCTTCACGGCAGTGCTTTCCGTAATTTTTTATCGTAAGTTGATTTTTTTTTCGATTCTCCTGGTCTCAGAAGCTATTCATTGGGTATTCAGAACGAACCGTGACGGAACATTCATTTGACCTAATTGTTGCATAATTAACTGTGTTCCTTGAATTTCCATGGAGTAACAAACTGCTGAAATTTAGAATTTCGAGATTTGAAGATATTTCAACTTGAACTTGAATTCAGCATTTGATCATTCGTGAAAGACTTCGAAAAGTTTCGCCAATAGAACTCTTCTGAGTTTTCAGCAGGAAATGCCGGTAGTTTATTTTATTGCAATAATTCTCAGTCTTCAGCTGATGGAATGTAAATATAAGAACAAAGAATGGACAAATAAATAAAAGAAGAAAAATCGATGCGAAATGTCCCGTGAAAGATGTCACTAAACATTTTATTATGCCCATTTCGATGTAATGTAGTGGAAATAGAAGGAAGAATATACGAACGTACACAGACGCAATTCCCGTTAGAAATCCCGAATCGTTGGATATATATGGGGTCGCTCGTTTAATCTGCTATTATAAATTCTTTCCAGGTATGCAAATACAAGTGATATTTCTTCCATATCGGATACTTTTGGGAACCAGGCATGTAGGTGGCCTCATGAAGCGGATGTTTATGAAGATGGAAATGAATATTCTGGAGTCATCTTTCTTAACAAAGAAATTATCTGGGATTATGGATCGACATATATTTGTCCTAACGTATCGAGATCGTAAAATCCTAGATTTCTATGGAAAAATTGATAGAAAGCGCTGCCGTGGAATCAGGAGATTTCGACCGCTAGTTCATCCACCTTGTGGTGGATTCGCATCTTGCGGGTTCCATTGGTTCCAGGAACCAATTAAACAAATTACTAGGTACTAAGTACTACTTCGCGAGGGCTATATCATTTCGTCCCGATGTCTTTTTTTTTTTCGAATTTTGAGCCGAAAATGGTCTCAAACGACTAAGTTCGACTCACTGATGACGAAGCCGACGGAAAAATTCGAGTCTGTCCGTCCGTCCTACCGAATACACGATAACTCTCGAACGGAATGCCCTAGAAACTTGAAATTTTCAGGGTAGGTTCGAATCTCAAATGCCGCGGTTGAGTTCGTTATTGGGCAAATTCGCCCAGGGGTTCCGTAAATATGGCCGCTCGAAATTTTGTTTTTCTGATTATTTTGAAACTACTGATTCGATCAAAGTGAAATTTTGCACTCAGATGGATAATTACGTACTCAAGCTACATGCAGAATTTTGTCCAACTCGTATGACCAGAACCATAGAAACCATAGAAAATTATAACTTTGTAATGGAAAGGCCTAGGGACTTGAAATTTTCAGGATAGGTGTGGATCGTGAATGAAGCGTTCACGTGTATCAAAGAGCAAAATAAGACTAGGAGTTCCGTAAATATGGCCGTTTGAAATTCAGTTTTCTTGATAATTTCAAAATTATGGATTTTATCGTGACGAAATTCTGTATTTAAATTGAGAATGATATATTCGAGCTACATTTTTTTCAGATCGTATGATCAGAACCATAGAAACCATAGAAAATTATAACTTTCGAACGGACAGGCCTAGGGACTCGAAATTTTCGGGATAGGTTCGGATCGCGAATTTCGCACTCACGTTCATTAATGAGCAAAATTAGACTAGGGGTTCCGTGAATATGGCCGTTTGAAATTCGGTTTTCTTGATAATTTCAAAACTATGGATTCGATCCTGACGAAATTTTGTATTCAAATTGAGAATGATATATTCGAGCTACATTTTTCCAGATAGTATGATCAGAACCATAGAAACCATAGAAAATCAAAACTTTCGAACGAAAAGGCCTAGGGATAGGTTCGGATCGCGAATTTCGCGATCACTTTCATCAATGAGCCAAATTAGACTAGGGGTTCCGTAAATATTGCCGTTCAAACTATATTTTTGAGCGCTCGTATTACTTACACGAGGGCTATATCATTTCGTCACGATATCTGTATTTTTCGAATTTTGAGCCGAAAATGGTGTCAATCGACTATGTTCGACTCACTGATGACGAATCCGTCGAAAATTTGAGTCTGTCCGTCCGTCCGGCCGTCCGACCGGCCGGACAAAATTTTCCACGTAGTTTGAATACATTATTCTTCATCTATCTGCGAAATTTCATTCCAACTCAATGAGTAGTTTCGAAATTATCTGGAAAAAATTGTTTGAACGGCTATATTCACGGAACCCCTAGTCTCATTTTGCTCATTGATGAACGTGACCGCGAAATTCGCGATCCAAACCTACCCTGAAAATTTCAAGTCCCTAGGCCTCTCCGTTCGAAAGTTATGATTTTCTATGATTTCTTTGGTTTTGATCATGCGATCTGGAAACATTCAGCTCCAATATATCATTCTCAATTCAAATACATAATTTCGTCACGATAAAACCCATAGTTTTGAAACTATCGAGAATACTGAATTTCAAACGGCCATATTTACGGAACCCCTAGTCTAATTCTGCTCATTGATGAAAGTGACCGCAACATTGAAGATCCAAACCTATCCTGAAAATTTCAAGTCTCTACGCCTTTTCATTAAAAAGTTATAATTTTCTATGATTTCTATGGTTCTGGTCATGCGAGCTGGAGCAAATTTTGCATGTAGCTTGAACACGTAATTCTCCATCTGAGTGCAAAATTTCACTTTGATCGAATCTGTAGTTTCAAAGTAATCAGGAAAACAAAATATCGAGCGGCTATATTTACGGAACCCTCCAGCGAATTTTGCACAATAACGAACTTGACCGCGACATTCGATTTTCAAACCTACCCTGAAAATTTCAAGTTTCTAGGACATTCCGTTCGAGAGTTATCGTATAGACGGACGGCCGGACGGACAGATTCGAATTTTTCGACGAATTCGTCATCAGTGAGTCGAACATAGTCGTTTGAGACCATTTTCGGCTCAAAATTCGAAAAATACAGACATCGTGACGAAATGACATAGTCTTCGTTAACTTAAGTAGTACGCGCGCTCAAAAAAGATAAAAGCAGGATACTCACTCGAAATGTGCAGAATATAGACAAATCATTTCAGAGATATAAACTTTTACGTCGGAATAGATGACGAACACTCAATTATTTCAGATACTTGAAAGCAGGGGTGTAATTCCAGGCCCTCTAACCTATCTTTATATATAATAAAAAATTACGAAAAGCACTGCCGTGAAGGCAGGAGCTTTTGAGCGCTCGTACATGCACCTTGTAGGTAGATTCACATTTTCCGTTTTAAGAAACCAATTGGAAAGATTTCGAGAACTGTCAAAGGAAATTTCAAACTAAGACCAATTTTTTTTTCGATAACTCGCTATAATTTTCTACGGTATCTATGGTCTTGGTAATGCGATCTGGTAAATATTTCCCACGTAGTTTGAATAAATTATTTTTCATCTATGTGCGAAATTTCATTCCAATCCAATAAGTATTTTCGAAACTATCGGGAAAAAAATAGTTTGAACGGCTATATTTACGGAACACCTAGTTTAATTTTGCTCATTGATGAACGTAACCGCGAAATCCGCGATCCGAACCTATTCTGAAAATTTCAAATCCCTACGCCTTTTCATTAAAAAGTTATAATTTTCTATGGTTTCTATGGTTCTGATCATGCGATCTGGAAGAAATGTAGCTCGAATATATCATTCTCAATTTAAATACAAAATTTCGTCACGATCAAATCCATAGTTTTGAAATTATCAAGAAAACCGAATTTCAAACGGCCATATTTACGGAACCCCTAGTCTAATTTTGCTCATTGATGAACGTGACCGCGACATTCGAGATCCACACCTATCCTGAAAATTTCAAGTCCTTAGGCCTTTCCGTTCGAAATTTATGATTTTCTATGGTTTCTATGGTTCTGGTCATGTGAACACAAAATTCCCCATCTTAGTGCAAAATTTCACCTCGATCGAATCCGTAGTTCCGAAGTTATGAGGAAAACAAAATTTCGAGTGGCCATATTTACGGAACCCCTGGTCGAATTTTGCCCAATAACGAACTTAACCGCGGCATTCGAGATTCGAACCTACCCTGAAAGTTTCAAGTTTCTAGGACATTCAGTTCGAATGTTATCGTGTATACGGCCGGCCGGACGGACGGACAGACTCGAATTTTTTGATGGATTCGTCATCAGTGAGTCGAACATAGTCGATTGAGACCATTTTCGGCTCAAAATTCGAAAAATACAGACATCGTGACGAAATGATATAGCCCTAATTAGTACGAGCGCTCAAAAATTACGTGTCACAATGTTTTTCCGGGATGAACTTCTATAATACTGAACCGATTTTAATCGAATTTTGCACACTATGTGCAGTTTGATCCAACTTAAAAGATAGGATAGTTTATATCTCAATCTTTTTTCATTGGAAATTATTTGTTTATTATTTATGACGAAGCGTGATAATTATGCACGCGGCAACGAGATCTCAAATCGACGACAGGACATCGTGCCCCCACTACAACCGATCTCTCGACCTCGATCTAATGTGCGAGAGTTATGCCAAGTTTCTGGGTCTTTCCCAAAACTGAAGAAATTTGGAACTGTTTGAGAACTCGGTTGAAACTTGGTAAAAACCACGATAGGGTTAGGGTAGGATTAAGTTAGGGTTGATAATGATGATAATTCTACTGGTGTGATTACTCTAGTACAATATAATTATTAGACCTAGCCACAGCAACGCGTGGCCGAGTCTTCTAGTAACATATATATTTATGATAAACTCAAGGAATATGTTAACCCTCTATTTAGACGATACACGACTAGCTGTAAGGCAATGAAACGCAGATGTCATTTACCGGAGACTACAAGACGCAGCTGAAGAAATGAACGAGTGGTGCATTTAATGGAAAATTGTGATTAAAGGTCGAAAAAACCTAGCCATACTCTTGCGGAAGAGACGATTGAAAAGCCATGAGAAACTATCGATGGACTATTCAGAAATAGAATAGCAGAATGAGGCCGAATATCTAGGTGTTATTCAAGATGAAGGACCAACATGGTAAAGTCATGTCAAATATGCTGTTAGTAAAACGAACCTCGCAATGAACAAACTCTATCCACCAATAAGCAGGAAAAACCGTACGGATAAAAACACAGTAAAAAAGTCTGCACAGAACACAACCGGGTCTCCTAACTCGCACAAGCTCTAAGCTTCTGAGGGGTCTCACGGAGACCTAGCAGAACCGGGATATAAACAAAATAAATAAATATAGTCCACAGAAGATAAGTTCATTCGGTTGGCAATGGGGGCTAATCACAACTTTCACTAGAAGAAAAGCAGAGAGGATATTCGAAAAAGCAAGCCAACACCCAGATGAGAAACTCACAAGAAAAGTGGATTACGACCCCACAGACGATGCAGAAAGGATAACAATCTAATACCCAGAAACCAACTACCATGAAACGAAATGTGAATATAACGTAAGTTCATTTCAATTTTGATTTTCATTAATTTCATAACTTTCTCAAACACACACAAAAACAAACTAAACTTGAAAATTTCTCATTAAGTAGTTCTTTTGAAATTGAATAATACCTATATTCTGATCGACATCTTCGAAGGCTGTGACTTCATCATAAAGCATTTGCGGAGAAATGTTGACCGAATAATTTTTTCTATTTTCAGCCATAAAAGCCCACTCTTTGAAACTAGCCTCTTTGTTCCGGGACCCCTGTATATAATAATAATATGTTTTGTAATTTTGAATTGTCTAGTGACAAAGCCGCTTTCTATTGTCCCTGCAGTATATGAATCTTATTGGTTCCTAATGAACATAGTTAACGAAGGGCGAGTTCGATAACATCATTGATATTGTCCAGACGTCAATTATAAGGCTCCCTACCCCAAAAGCAATCAACAGTTAAATGGAAAATCTTCATAAATATTTTCGTAGCGTATCGCTACTACGACGTATTTTCGATGAGGTGTACACACGTCTTTGTCACCTTCATTCGCTACTAATTACTCATTGTTTATGATGAATAATAATGAGACCATTAATCAAGGACGGTAATATCCACTTTAAATTACCTAGCTCGTTTCACACGTGCACTGGGTGCCGGGTATGTGAAGTTGATTTAAGGTTTCTCGGCGCAACCCATCGCGAAGACAAGAAAGGAGGGTGGAGGAAACGTAGGTTTTTTCATAGAATTAAGAGGACCACAGCTTGACAGGAATTATGTGATGGCTTCCATGAATTGTGATTAATGAATGTGTTAATTAACGGGGTCTTAGGGTGCACATCTCCTCGAGAGAGAACATTGTTGATGTCTGATCGGCGAAGGGAATTGCAAGTGTACGTAATCGTATTAGTTTTTGTACAGGAATATTCATTATAAATTACCTATCCTACCCTACCATCATTGTTATTATTGCCTATAGAAAAAAAGTTGACTGAATTTCGATGAGAACTGCAGATTTCAGGGTATTCATCTCTTTTTTGAATACCCTGTCTTTTATTTATATTTGGTATGGTATATTTTTCTCTATTTCGAAATAAACCATATATTTTCCATAACTTCCATAGTTTCTAGTTATTCAGCTTCGAATATCCTAGTTAGGTTAGTTATATTTGAACATATTTATAATTACATTGAACCATTTTGATTATTTCATTGAAGCAATGTCACTCAAAACTCAAAGTTGTTATTTTCATAACTTGATAAAAAGAAAAATGTTAACCTTTATAGGATAGGTATACAAAGTACCAAGAAGTTCGAATAAGTTATTCGATATTTGATGATAAACAGAACGGTATGAGATAGGGGCTATGATAGGTGCCCCATGGCACGTCAGCGATAAACGAATAAGGAAAGAATGAAGAAGAAATACCTCTCGCAGAGGATATAATATACGAACAGCAATGCACCAAGCAGAAGAGAGGAGTCCTCTATGGAGAAAATGGCAAAATGAGACTAAAGACGAAGGAAGTAAATTCCAGTCCTTATTCATAAACTAACATCGATAAAATTACTGGAGGCCAATTCGAACAGGGCGTGCTTCACACACGAAGTCTCACTCTGTTCTATCTATCGGAGATAGTTCGTCCTTGAGAATTCCCCCAGACTAAACAACAACAAGAATGCACTAGAAACCCAAATGGAATGAAATTGTCCGTTGTGCTTAAGTTTCAACGATTTCTGAGCAGTAAATTACCCGAAGGGAAACCGAGGAATATTTCGTTTCCCGAAATCTCAATCCAGCAGACCTTCCTTTCCTTGGCTGCTCACCTAAACAATTGACCCATTCGAAATAGGGTGAGAGGCCTTAATGGCTGAGAATCTCCGGAATTTTGGACGAATCAAAATAACACCAGAAATCAGACGGCGTTACTTTCATTTTCTCTAAATTAAATCCATATTAAATTGGTTCTTCATACGACGTATGTCACACAGGAAGGAAGAGCCAAATAAACCAGAGCACGAAACTACGAATGATCAAATCAATTGCATGACCTCAACTGAAATATGGCTCCGTGGCATGGGGCCATACCATATAAAAAAGATTCAAGCAACAGAAAATAAACTGCTTAGAGCCGCAATGAATATACTGTTGTTCGTAAGAAACCAACAAATCCACAGAGATTAAGAATGGAAAACTGTAACAGATTTCCTGAAAAATTTAAAAAAGCACTGCCGTGAAGTCAGGAGCTTTTGAGCGCTCGTACAACCACCGTGTAGATAGATTCGCATTTTCCAGTTTTAGAAATCAATTGAAGAAATTTTCGACAGCTGTCAAAAAAATTCCCAAACTTAGGCGAAACTCCAGACTTCATGTCAGTGCTTCAGCTGACCAATTTTTTTTCGAGAATTCGCTAGAATTTTCTACGGTATCTATGGTCTTGGTAATGTGATCTGGACAATATTTCGCAAGTAGTTTGAAGACGTTATTCTTCAGCTAGGTGTAAAATTTCATTCCAATCCAATCGGTATATTCGAAATTATGTATAAGGAACCAAATATTTTGAACGGCCATATTTACGGAACCCATAGTCTAATTTTGCTCATTGATGAACGTGACCGCGAAATTTGCAATACAAACCAACCATGAAAATTTCAAGTCCCTAGGCCTTTCCCTTCGGAAGTTATAATTTCCTAATGTTTCTATGGTTCTGGTCATGCGATCTCGACAAAAGGTTGCTTTAATATATCGTTCTCGATAGTTTCGTAATTAGCGAGAAAATAAGATTTCAAACGACCGTATTCACGGAACCACTAGTCTAATTTTGCTCATTGATGAACGTGCCCGCGAAATCCATGATCCGAACCTACCCTGAAAATTCCAAATCCCTATGCCTTTCCGTTCTGGTTCTGGTTATGCGATCTGGAGAAATGTAGCTTGAATATATCATTTTCCATTAGTATACAAAATTTCGTTACGATCGGATCTGTAGTTTTGAAATTATCAAGAAAACTAAATTTCAAACGACCATATTTACAGAACCCCTAGTATAGATAAACGTGATCACGACATTCGAGATCCACACCTATCCTGAAAATTTCGAGTCCCTAGGCGTTTCCGTCCAGAAGTTACAATTTTCTATGGTTTCTATGGTTCTGGTCATGCGATCTCGACAAAATTTACATGTAGCTTGAACACCTCATTTTACATTTGAGTGCAAAATTTTATCTCGATCAAATGTGCAGTTTCCGAGTAATCGAGAGAACAAAACTTTGAACGGCCATATTTACGGAACCCCTGTTGGAATTTGGCCGATTAACGAACTCAACCGAGGCATTCGGGAACAAGACCCACACTAAAAATTTCAAGTCTCTAGGTTGTTCCGTTCGAGAGTTATCGTGCTTACGGGCGCACAAACTCGAATTTTCCGACGGATTCGTCATCAGTGAGTCGAACACAGTCGATTGAGACTATTTTCGTCTCAAAATTCGAAAAATACAGACATCGTGACGAAATGATATAGCCCTCGTGTAAGTATACGAGCGCTCAAAAGGAAAAAGAAAAGGCGGAATTAACTTTTTTCGGCAACCGTCCAGGAAGTACTCACTTCCCAGACGCTTTTTCTTCGAGAAAGTAACATTTCCCGGCCTAGTCCGGAAAGTACGTACTTTCCGGACTAGGCCGGAAAGTAAGTTTCCCGTAGCAACGAAATTACGACTGACACCTATTACGTTGTTATCATTGGCTAGGTGGGTCTGATTTCGATAAATACAATTGATCATTACCATAGCAACGAAATACCAACAAGAAATTAGTTGCCATTTTGATTTTTGAAAGTTTGGAGTGTTTTTGGTCGCATTTATCGTAATAAAGGAATGTCTCATTGATTTGTTATTCTACACGGTTGCCGAAAAAATAGTGTACGCAACACGTCAAAAAACAGTTTTTTTGGACTCGCAGACTTCCAGAATTTTGTCTACTCGTCCAAAAAAACAGTATTTTCCAGACTTGTTACGTAAATTACTATTTTGAGCGCTTTTTTAAACGAGGGCTCGATCATTTCGTCAAGATGTCTGTATTATTCAAATTTTGAGCCGAAAATGATCTCAATCGACAAGGTTTGACTCACTGATGACGAATCTGTCGAAAAAATCGAGTCTGTCCGTCCGCCTGTCCGGCTGTATACACGATAACTCTCGAAAGGAACAACCTACCAACTTAAAATTTTCAGGGTAGGCTCGAATCTCGAATGCCGCGGTCAAGTCCGTTATTGGGCAATATTGTTTCAATGTTTCAATGTTTCATTTATTACCCTCAAAACGTACAGGGAATGTCATGAATAATATAACTTGTTTCAAATATCCGAAATAAATTAAGATACATCACAAACGAAAACAAGTAAAATATCACATGATACAATTTTCACAAATATAGTATTTGACTATACTATACTAGAACTGACAGGTTAATAATTCGTCCATCGTGTACGCAACATGATCCTTTTCTTGAATGCTGCACCATTCAATGAAATAATCTGCTCAGGTAGTGTGTTGTAGATTCTCACCCCATTAAAAACATGAGTATTTTGTGTAGTCTGTAGCCTATGCTTTGGGGTTACGTATTTATTTTTGAACCTCGTGTTATGGTCGTGTATTTCTGAGTGTTTGCAAAAGGTGTTTTTTCTTTTATGTATATAATCACGTTTTTGGAGCGAAAGCCGATCTTTTAAAAAGATTTATTTATTTACAACGGAAGATTATCCTATTCTAACAATTAGCTAGGAAGACATACACTTAATTATTGACGATACATTCGTCTGGAGAGGTATTTATAACTTTCCTTATCTCAAATTAATTACGACAATCAGTATCGAACAATGGGACAAATATACACCCACACACGTGGCGTGTTCAAAATAATGTGTCATCAAAATGTAACAAAGTAATATGAATATTCGAATGAGAATAGATAAGGAGTTCATCTGCAATATACAGGGTTGGCATTATGTAATTCCTCCCCACCTTGAATAAAGGTATCACCTGTAGTAGGTGTAGCTTTACAAAAAATATCTTTTCTTCAATATTTCAAAATAAAATAAGTAATAATTAATAAAATGATTATTATAACAATAAGCAAAAATATAAATCTTGAAGGCTGGAGATTCCATTGGTCCAGGTCTTCTATCTTGATATCCGGGATGTCTTCATCTTTCCGGGATTCTTCATTTGTGGAATTTGGGTTGAATAAAGTTATCTTGGGTAAAATCACGTATTTTTCTTCATTAAACGTAGTAGTTGGGACAATTTTTTTTCTCGTGTTGCTCACAGCACATTTGGTTCGTAGAATTGTCATAGGAGGCACAAAATAATGTCTTGTTTGCTGAAGACATTTTTCTAAAACATTTTTGTTTTCGATGGATATGATATTTCCATCTTCTAATAATTTTAAATCTGGTGAAAGTACCGTTGTCGTTCTTGGACAGTTTTCGGTGTGGTTTTTCAAAATATTTCGAAGGCATGCTGGTGATTCAGCTAAGGTGTCTTGATCGCAGAGATAATCATCTTCCACTGAATGGCAAAATTTCGTTGACCATTTCAGGGTTTCTTCTTGTGAGAGTAAATAAGGATCGGTATATGGAAGGGATAAATTGTTTTGCGGTAGATAGTAAAACTTGTATAAATCATAACTTTCTTCGTATACCGTTGGGATTGATATTAAAAATAGTAATGCTTTCTTTTTGAAAATTACTTTCGTATGACATATCTGATAATAATCTTTCAGATGATGTAAAGGTATTATCGTCACATTTTTTATTAATTCAAGGAATTTTGAATAAGGTAAAATGGATTCATGTAAAAGATGTAATCTTGCAAAACTCACTGCGGTTGCAATTTCATCTAGAATATTTTTGATATCTTTGAGTTCAAATGTCAGGAGATGCATGTGTTGAATCTCTTGTATTGCTGGTATAACTTGAAGCAATTTAAGGTTTTCTGACATTTTCTGAAATTTTTCAATATACTTATTTTTAAGGTCATTTACGACTGTTGCGATCTGTTTTTGATTTCTTATCAAAACTTTTTCATTTTTTTGAATACTATCAAAATAGTTTTTATATAATTCCTCGTCATCGGAATCTAACGTTCCGAATAAAATCTTTGAAATCTTTCCTCCTAAGTTAATGAGTCCTCTTTTAACTCTAATTTTTTCATTCAACAATTCTTCCATGGTATTGATATTAATTTCATTAGTATGCTGTAGATACTTAAAATTGGCTGTTTGTGCAAAATTAGATTTTGACTTTTCTAATTTAATTATTTCTTTCTGATAATTAAGAATCAATTCTTCGATTTTATTTAAATCTACGTGATATATCAATTGAAGATTTTTATGTGTGACATACGCTTTTCCTAATGCGATTGGTAATATGTTGCTTTCAATTGGAATGATATCCATACATGATACGATAATTATTTCGAATAATATCGCGAGGATGACGTATAGATCCATTATCTGCAACAAAATTTTGAACTAGTTTTTTCTTTGCTTAAGAATTTTCTTATGATAAATGTGTTTATTTTTATTATCCTGAATGCGTAAATTATCAATTTCACGAGCATTAACCTTTTTAAATGCTGGGTCCAATTTCTTTTTCTCTTTCTTTTGCTGATCGTTTTTCATTCGTTTTTTCCAAACGCGCAATATTTTTCTCTTCATTCTTTTCTAATTGATTTGCAATCTCATTAAGATTGTCTATGTAATTTTCCACGTAATCTTGAACTTGTTCGTTATGTGTACGTTCAACTGGTAAAGAGTAATTTAAATCTGCTTTAATAATTTGCATAGGTGTCATTTCTAGACTTGAATGATTCGAATTATTATAACTTAATAAAGCTTGGGAAAGTCTGCTTGGAAAAGTTGAATTCCTACTTCCAATTGTTCGCAATTGTTCTATCAGTGTAGAATGAAATCTTTCTACTAATGCATTCGAATTGGGATTATAATTTGTAATATAATGAATTTCAATTTTATGGATTTTACGAAAATCCTGGACTACGCCATTTTTAAATTCTAATCCATTGTCACACGTTATTTTATTAGGAATGCTGTAATGGCTGAAATACATCAATAATTTATCTACAATTTCAATGTGAAGAGTAACATGTCTGACGTAGGTTTTCCTATCGTAATTCATAATACATTACTTTCGATTGTTATTTGAGACGTAAGCATTTCCTTACTTGATTCGTAATACATTCTCAAATAATCGCGTTACTGAGCAGGGCTGGCTCTAGTGACATTATAATCATGGGACTTCAATTCATGAAATATAAACATTGCAAAACTTGGAAACTTATCCAATAATATTTTCATTTAGCCAATAATATTTTCATTTTAAATTAACTAAATTATCTCGCAATCAATCGAGTTTATCTTGTATCAGTTTGATCAGGGGGTTTTAAATTCATTTTCCATATTTAAGGAATATAGTGTATGAAGTAACATTGTTTAAATTATGTCTCAAAGAAAATACTATAATTCTTTTCTAATTCTTCATATAATTGCGAAGCGAAGGATAATGATGATTATCAATAATATGAAACAAGGGTCCTTTTCGGCGATGGAAATGTGCACGACGCAGTTTCCGATAGCCAGTCAAGTAATCCTGTCTAAAATGCTTCAAAACGAGCAAAGATCGCGCGCGATAATTCAGAAAATCGCGCTTCAAATCAATTGAATGTTCAAAGAATGTCTGAAGGAGAATACATTAATCCTTCTAATGTTTTATGCTACTAATAAGCAAATGGAAATGAGATTTATCTCAAATAATATTCTAAGGTTATATAGTTTATATAGAATTCTTTGGATAAAATTCGAAATTATATTCCGTAAATATCGTTTAATCGATTAACTATGTAAGTAAGGGTGTGATATGAAAATTCATCTTTGAATATATTGCGTAATTAAATATTTATAACTTTTTCCGTACTTTATAATAAGGGATAGTTTTAGAAATTATTTTCGAAGATGGTGACTTTAACCGTTTCTTGGTATATGGGATTTTTAATTCACGATTCTTAACATTACGCTGGACAGTGAAACAATCTGTCTCATTTGAATTTATTTTTATTCCATCATTTGAATGTAACCATTTCAAACATGCTTCGTATTTTTCTTTATTTATCCGATTTTTAATTAAGGATGAATCTTTTTCGATTCTACTTATTTCAATATTTTCATAATTATTTATATTTGAATCATTTTCAATTTTATTCATTTCCGTATTTTCGTAATAATATGCATCTGTGGCATTACTGGCATTTGTCGCCATTGAATCATTTTTGATTCTATTCGTATTTGCGAATTTATTTATTTTTAACATCTGATCATTATCGATCCTATTCGTCATTGCGAATTTATTTATTTTTAACATTGGATCATTATCGATCCTATTCGTATCGAATTTATTCATTTTTAACATTTGATCATTTTTAAATTCATTAGTATTTCCTCCGATATTCCGATTCGGTAAGGAATATACAATTATCTTTATATTAGATTCCGCAAAAATATATTTTATCATATTTAAAATAATATGCCAGTCTAATTTATCTAGACCGCATGCAATTCTGGGTAAAGCTAAGTATTTGTCATTATTATATTGACACAATTCTTTGAGATATAATATAGATTGAAAAACGGTTTCATATTCCGGTTTATGAAAATACGAATCTTTCGTGATTAAATAATAAATGTTTCGATCATTTATTTGGATCATTGCTACTTCTCCTAGTAGCTTATTTTGAGATTTTAAATTATCTATTTGACCAAATTTATTTTTAAATTCGAGGGCTACACCTCTGTTCATGTGAAAGTCACGGGAAACGCAATGTGCTAACGCATAATTCTTTGGGGCTTTAAATAAATTACCTGTTTTTTCAATTATCTTAGGGGAATCTTTAATATTTTTCAATTCATAATTTTTTTCAAAATCTTTATAAGTCAATTTATTATCTGACTCTATTATAATTCGACTGAGAGCTTCAGCATTATTAGTTGAACCTTTTTTATAACGTATTCCGTAATCAAATTCTTTCGGAACTTCACCTTGAGATAAAACAGAGCCTATCGCGAAACCTGACGCATCAGTTGTAAGAACGAATGGCTTATCGAAATCGGGGTATCTCAATACAGGGTGATTCAATAAATTTCTTTTACATATTTCGAACGCTTCGATATATTTCGGATCATCAATATTAATTTCAGAATCTTTCTTCAAACATGAAGTTAAGGGTTTCGTTATCTTTGCGAAATTAGGGATACATTTTTTATAATATCCTACGAGTCCAAGAAATGATTTTATTTCTTTAGGAGTTTTGGGAATTGGAAATTTAGCAACTGCTTTCAATATTTTTGAATTAGGTACGATTCCTTCAGGAATATTATTATCATTCGTTTTAATTTCAGTTTTAAAAGAACAATCATTTAATTGAATTTTCAGATTATCCGCTTTGAATGCTTCTAAAATATTTTGGATATCTGCTAAGTGTTGGTTGATCGTATCAATTTTATGTTTTATTATATTTGAAAACTCAGGATCCATTGGGATATTTCGGGGTTTCTGACATACTTGCTGATGATAAAAAGGGATTTGACAATAATTATTAGTCAATAATTGATTTTCAAAATCTAAATTAAGTCCATATTTATTCAAAAAATCTGCTCCTATAAGACCATCATAATTCTTATGGAACTTGTATACGACAAAGGGATGAAAATCATCAATTTGAAATTCAGGGAATAAAGGTATTAAAACTTTTTCATTAGCAGTTTTTTTTTTGAAACATGCAGTTAGTGTCGTAGATTCATTAAAAATATTTTTAGGAAAATTATTATACGCGAATTTTGGATCAATAAGACAAACTGAACATCCACTATCAATTAAAAGTTTACATTTAGGATTTTGGAATTCGATATAAGGGAGTTGGTTTGTGTTATCTAACGTATTATTTAAGTCAATGAGTCGTTCATGGCACGATCTCGAAAATTTTCATTTAAATATTTACTGGAATTATTACGTTCTGGATATGAACGTTCGTTAATTTCACGTTTTTCGAATCTCGGGTCTTTCGAAGTAGACGCAATATTAGTTAATTCATTATGATTGAGGAATTGTCTCTGGGGACTTTGTTGATATTGAGTAGAATAATTAGATCTCTTCTGGGGATAATTCCTTGTCTGAATCGACATTTTTTCAGGGGGAGATTGTATCCTTTGATTAGGATGAGGTTTAAAAACATTTTCATTTTTACGTTCATTGAAAGAGGTATTTGGATTATTTCCAAAAACTTGACGATTTGTCGGGAAATAAGTTTTTACTTGTCTTTGTTGGAAATTAATCGGTTGAGATGGGAATCTCGGTTGGGAATTATTTGGATAAAAATTTCTTTGATTATTTTGACTAGATTGGGGAAAATTTGATTGATTATTATGAGGAAAACTTCTATAATTATTAGTTGAGAAGTTTGCTCGATTATTATTTCGGAAATTATTTTTATTATTTTGAGGGACATTCCTTTGATTTTGCTGAGGAAAATTCCTCTGATTATTTTGATTTTTATAGTGCATATAAGGTTGTTGATAAAAATAATAATCTTGACGAATAAAATTTACTATATCGTCATAGTTCATAATTCCGTGTCCTCTAAGGGCTGTTCTCAATTCTGGGTTAATATTATAGAGCAGAACTCTAGTTGCTACTCGTGACGCAATATTTTTTTCTTGATCCTTTTCAAGAATCGGTAAATTAGACAATTCTACTTGCGAATCGTATTTATTTTTTAAATCTACTATTCTCTCTAGAAAATCTAAATCGTTTTCGTTACGAATTCTTTGGGCATTTTGGAGATCCCAAAACAAAACTGTGAGGCTTATTTTTTCCTCAAATCTTAACTTTAAAAATTCCTTCAAGTTAATCCAGTTATCAGTAATTCTCTCATTGGAACTTACTATTTCACTGGCATTTCCTACCAATTTACTCTTTATGATATCGATTATCGCTTCATTTATTAACGCGTCGGCAGATTGGAACCTATTATAAAATCTTTCGCAGTGATTTAAAAATCGTGCGAGATTTGCAGGATTACCATCAAATGGTACTATTGACTTTGAAAATAAATCAATTAATTTTAATCTGTCGAACATATTTGGTTCTGGGGCGACTGCCATCTTATTCGTATTCTTCCGGCCTTTAAAATGCTTTACGGAAGTAATCTTGAAAAATTATATTGTACTTAGAAAATAATTGTATTCGGTTTTTTATTTTATAAGAAACCTAGGAAAAACTCTGGTAATCGGTTTTTTATAAGAAACCTAGAGAAAACTCACACAAGTTTTACGCTCAAAACCGTGGGAAAAGATTAAAGACTTTGGACCAGGGTCAGTGACTGGGAATAAAAAAGTGTTTCTAGATAGGATTCTCACCACGTTGTTTTTCTGGAGTCGTTGTAGACGCTACCCACACAATCAGGGCTCCAAACGGCTTTTCTCCTCGTTGTTGCTGAATTTGGCACCTTAACAGTTGAAACTGAAAGTTTTTGGAAGTTCGCGCGGCGATAACTACGATTTCACGCTCGAAGTTTCGAAACACAGTTCTTCACGAAAACCGGCACAATCCCATAACCTCGTCGCCAATTACGTTTTTGGAGCGAAAGCCGATCTTTTAAAAAGATGTAAATTTATTTACAACGGAAGATTATCCTATTCTAACAATTAGCTAGGAAGACATACACTTAATTATTGACGATACATTCGTCTGGAGAGGTATTTATAACTTTCCTTATCTCAAATTAATTACGACAATCAGTATCGAACAATGGGACAAATATACACCCACACACGTGGCGTGTTCAAAATAATGTGTCATCAAAATGTAACAAAGTAATATGAATATTCGAATAAGAATAGATAAGGAGTTCATCTGCAATATACAGGGTTGGCATTATGTAATTATATATAAAAGGCATTCTAACATATAGCAACTTGGGACGGTAAGAATATTGTATTTCTTGAAGAGTGGCCTGCAGCTGGTCAACTGACTGACTTCTGCCAACGCGCGTAGTGCTTTCTTTTGTTTCAGCAATACTCTCTCAGCCTCTGCTCCCCATAAGATAATGCCGTAGGTCATTTTGCTGTGAAATTGAGCATGGTATGTGAGTAGAGCTTCCCTTTCCGTCAACGTGTTTCGGATTCTTCTAATTGCGAATATTGCCGTAGATAATTCTCCGCAAAGAACGTCAATATGTTTTGCCCATGATAATTTACCATTTATCGTGATTCCCAGCAGGGATATATTACTTGGGTCGTGTTGTTTGGTGGTTACGGTTAGTTCCTGTGTTTTATCTTTATTCACTTTTAAGTTGTTGGCCGTGAACCAGTTTACAGCATCTTCTACAGAACTTCTAGATTTTGATTCAAGTGAATGAGCATCTTTCGATTTGTTCAAGAAGGACACATCATCGGCAAAGAGAAGCTTGACCAGGGGTGGTTTTGAATTTTGTTTTCTTGTTTAATTTGAAACTACGCATTCGATCGTGACGAAATTTTGCCTCAAATGCCGAGGTTAAGTTCGTTATTGGGCAGGGGTTCCATAAATATGGTCGTTTGAAATTTAGTTTTCTTGATAATTTCAAAACTACAGATTTGATCGTGACGAAATTTCGTATTCAAATGGAGAATGATATATGCAAGCTTCTTTTTTTCCCGATTAGCTGATTTGGAATAATTGACAGCTGCCGTCAAAAATTTCTTCAATATTGGTTTCTGAAGCTGAAAAATGCGAATCCACCTACAAGGTTTATGAACGAGAGCTCAAAAGCTCCTGACTTTACGGCAGTGCTTTTTATAATTTTTTCTAGATCAAATTGAAAACATTTCTCAACATAGTGATAGTTTTCTCAAATATAGAAGGGTGAGTAGTATTTCGTTTCAGATCCGAATTCTCCCTCTCCTGTCCTTTTGGTTATTTTTGAGTCGTATTTACGTCATCTCATAGTTTTCTATTTGAAAAGATGGGCTTAGATTTCCTATTCACAGTCTTAGTCTTATCACTTTTGTGGTGAAATGCCTTTCCAAGCCTAATTTCAGGGCCCGTATATTGAGCGGTAAGAATACTTGCTCAATATAGCACTTGTATAATTGCCTTATAGTGACAAGCTCGAATTATCAACCATAGAATAAGTTGACTTTAATAGATTTTCACTGTTTTCTCTGATAACAGCTGAATCTATGGGAGGCGGAGATAGCCCTAATGTAGCAGTCCCCATCGGTGCGCCCATGTGTACTTCTACAATTTCTGACCACAACCATTACTGTCGATTCATATCTTGATGTATTGAATTAAAAAGAATCTGTTGTTGCATTTGAAGGTATAGCTGTTATTCTTTCAGATAGAATTTCTACTATTGCGAGACTCGAATACCACCAATGCTTTCGTTTTCCGTAATAAGATTAGCATAGCATAATACACCCCTTTGTGTATTTTGTGGAAATTGATTAGATGCATATCATCATCTATCAAATTTGATATGAGTTTACCATTCATCTTCTGCCATGAATATATTACATACATTTATGTTCCCATGTAAACTCATAAATTTCTCACCTTTTCAATCACACAAAGCAAGTCGATGACACTGCCAACATCTACATGGTGCTCACCGGATCTGCTTCCTTGGATTGTGGCTTCCGGTATAACAATTTGAAGATTCACGAAATGGGATATCAAACCAGAATTGCTGGAAATCTGAAACCAAAAATCAAAATCAGCTTTTTCATAATTCATCTCGTTCTCTATTTTAATAGAGTTGAGGATCATGCAACTTTGGAATTTCCTCATTTCCTTAGTTCTGCTTATGACTGATATGAAAGCAGTGGAGCGCGGTCTTCTACTGGGTGTTTCATGGGTGGTTGGCCATAACCTTATGCTGAAAGCAGGTCATCCAAGCCTTTCAGAAAAGTTGCTTGTTTTGTATCCTAAGGCTCTAAGTTTCACCCTGAATTTACGATAGCCATAACTCTGGAATCTGAGATCTGATTTTGATGAAATTTCATGGGTTTGTTCATTTCAGAAAGTCCTTTCGAATGGCTCACGAAATATCAATATTTTCAGGGCACAACTCAGAATATCGTGCTTCATCTTTCAAGCCTCAAAATCTATATTTTTCATTATTATACCTCAGAAAAATGCCGTGAATGCCATAAAAAAATACAAAATTGAATCTACGGAATTCAATTTCCACATTGAATGGCACACTTGTTACAAGCAAGTAGCGATCGAACGAATTCATATTTTATATATTTTTTTTTTAAATGCGTTCCTGATTATAGTTCCTTCATGATAATATTTGTTGTCTCTTGATGAGATCTTTAACCTCACATTTTGAGACCTTGAGAGCGTTATAACTTATGAAGTGAACCATTTCGGGAAATGTAATCTGTGTATTCGCTCCACAAAACAAGTACAGTAGAACCTTAATTATCCGAACTAATTGGGAACGGTATTATTTCGGATAATCAAGAACCGGTGAGTTCATTAAAATTTTAAATATATAAGTAAACATTCAAATATCCAACTAATAAAACAGTGTAATAGGTATGCAAATAATTTAATCTTTTTTCACAGAAAAGTCTAATATTTTCAACTGGCGAAATGCTATTGGTCGGATAATTGAATGTTCGGATAAACTGATCAGCGTTTGGATAATTGAGGGTTCGGATAATTGAGGTTCGGATAATTGAGGTTCTACTGTAACTAGATATTAATATTATTTATTTTTTTCGAAAAACTTCAAACCTATTTATTTCATTTCACAATACAAAATTGAAAGGGTGGTATCATGAGAGATGTTCGAAATGGAGTCCTTCTATCTCGACACATTCTCCAGCTCTCAAAATGAGATTAGTTATTGCCCTTCTTAGCATATGAGATTTCATTTTAATTCTGTGCAACCTTCTTCTATCCTCTGCCCCAAATGCTCTCGTGAAGTTATTTCAACAGCATATCCATTTTATTTGAGATAACCTCAAAGAAAATAATCCATAGGCGTAAGATCTGGTGACCTAGGAGGCCATGATACCGAGTGTTCTCCTGTTTGGAAATCTGTGACGATATTCTCGCACTGCTGCTCTTGAATTTCCATTGCAAAAGCCATAAACAAATATCATTATCGAAATACTCACAATTGGTGTAAAAAGTTCGAATTTTGAATTGAAATTGGAGTACCTTCGAATTGGACAGCTATTTTTGGAGAATGTGTGAAGAAAGTGATATCTAGCGAATACAAGTCGATATTTCTTTGTTTTAAGGCAAATGCGCTCATTGATTACGTGGTTCGAATGGGTTCACGCCATTTGTGCCTAAATTCAGTAATATGTCGAAAGAATTCAAAGCTTGATTATGCATACTTCAAATTACTTCTTTACGCAGTGTGTAACAACACTCAGTGGGTGCTGAGGGTTTAGAATACAAGAGAGTTGAACAGAAAGTTATAGAATTCAAAATTTCAGCAAAGAACAAGAACAATTATCAAGAAAGGACTGAAATCAGGACCGCATTCCAAAAAAAGTATATGAAATATGAATTCGTTCGATCGCAACTCGTTTGAAACAAGTGTGCCATTCAAAGTGGAAATTGAATTCCTTAGATTGAATTATGTATTTTTTCATGGCAATAATGAAATTTCTCTGAGGGATGTAAAAATATAGATTTTGAAGCTTGAATGATGAACCATGATATCCTGAGTACTGCCCTGAAAATATTGATAATTCGTGAGCCTTTCTAGATGAAGTGAACAAACCCATGAAATCTGATCAAAATCGGACCACAAATTCCAAACTTATGGCTATCGTAAATTCAGGCGTAAATCCATAAATCACCCTGTATCTCCTAAACTAATAGCCTTAGGATACAAAACAAGCAACTCTTCTGAAAGGCCTGGATGACCTGCATTTACCACTAGGCTATGACCAACAACTCATGAAACACCCTGCATATTATATTAATATAATAATATATCCTATTAATTTATAGTTTATTCTGTTGACAATAATTGATGTTTGTGAGTGAACCCATGACCCATGAGCTGTTCGCATAGACAGCCTGTGAACCACATCCCAGTTAACATACAGTCTATTAAAAAAGTCGCAATAAACTAAATGCGATAAGAAACAGGACCATCGGAGAACACAAGTCGAAAACCATCAGTAAAGGTGCAGATAGATTAGCAAGTTACTCGCGACAAATCTCGCGCGAGCCCCTTCCACATTCATCTACATAGGGAGCAGCAATTGTCGCGATTTGAGGTGTCAAGGAAGTCGTCCTAGTTCTTACTTTTGGGTGTTATCGTACAGCTGTTTACATTTCGAGCAACTCAAACTTACAGCTCAGTTCGAAAAAGACATGGTAGCAATAAGACGAATACGTATTGCTGCGGCATTTTATGTAACAAAAGTGACAAACATGTAGTGGGGAAGTTCCTTGACAGTATAAACATAATTTATCATTTGTATTTTTGCTGAGCATTGACTGCTTGACACATTGAATAAACTGTTAATTACCAAGTTATTTGTATTTTCTGCGATATCAACTGACCGTTGAATAAATTTCAATGCAGAAAAACGGCCACGTGGATGTGTACACTTTATTAGTGCCAATACCACTCTTCTAAATGTTTATTATCTTTAATTCTTGCATAAATTGTCTTCGTAAATTGTGCAATTTTCGAGATATTTCATTGACATCCAATTCAATTGGCTCGCTATCATTTTTAGCGCCTCTTGTTTCATATTTCTATTTTTGTAATCCGGCGATTGGACGTTCCAAAGGACCGAGTTCTCTTCCAACAAACAAATTAAAATTTGGGTTTCACTCGATGACCATACGTTCTTCTCTCGCACTGAACTCGCCAATAAAGTCAAAACTGTTTGGAAGTACTGCGAGATATTGAGTGGTGCGATTAAACGCTTCCAGACTTGCAAGTGGAATTGCCGCACTTGATTTTCCGGGAGTTTCTGACTCGCAAGCGTGTTTAGACTGGCGACAGTAGTGTCCGACAACAACTCGCACGAGATTTCTATCTAGTCCATAAGCACCTTAAGGCAGCTTGGGGAAAATTATTTCCGTATCAGATGCTATTGCAGAATATTTCACTGAAAGTCGATGATAAACCAACGCCGCAACCGGATTTAAGGATTTTTTTGCACTTTTATGTTCAATGTTTATGTTTAATTTTTATATCGTAGTTCTCTGTGAGACCTTTTATAAGCTCAGGACTTCTAACGTGTATACGCTTCGTTAACTGCCCACACGGAGTTTTATATAAACGAATAAATTCTTCTCAGAATCATGGTAACTTAAGAAAATTTCGAGAATTTTCCTTCCTTGTTTCGATTCCCCTCCGAATACTTTTCCATACTGCGATGTAAGAAAAAATAAAACTCGATACCTACACGCGAACAAGAGAGTTTCTCGAAACGACTTTACAACTCAACGAAGACGCAAAGTAGCCGGGGATTCCTATCAGGATATATCCCTCGTGAACTTTTTCACGAATAGATTCCTCCAGTGAAATGTGAGTTGGTTTTATCACCCATGTTCCTCGATCCTGTAATGAAGAAACAGCCCTTCTGTTATAAGAAAGCAGTTTCACGAACTGGAAGTTCGATCGTAAACTTTCTCCAAAAGTCGGTTCATTCCTATTCCAGAAAGGAACGCCAAATAGTGCCCAATATAACCAATATAATCAATATAATGGACGAAGGATTTTCTCTTTCAATATTATCGTTGCATAATTTGATTCCTTTTGGTATAATTAGGTTGGTGGTAACAGGTATCACAACCATTATATCTTTTTTTATGTTTATAGAACTCCCACATATAATAGAAATACGAGAGTACGAGGGTTGGCAGGAAGGCATCGCTCCGCGATATGTTCAATCATTGCACAATATGAATCGAGCAATAAAGAGTTCTTGTCAGTACATTACATAAACTAAGGAAGTTCCTGTTTTCTCCACTACATTCCTGTTGAAATGGCGAACTACATTTTCCTGTTGTAAATCCTCTAGGTTCTAACCTTGTCGATTGAGACCATTTTCGGTCTAAATTCGAAAAATACAGACATCGTGACCAGATGATATAGCCCTCGTGTAAGTAGTACGAGCACTCAAAAATTAGTCACCTACAGCACTGAAGTGAAGTCTGAAGTTTCGACTCAGTTTGAAAATTCTTTCGACAGATTGTTTTCAATTTGTTTCTGAAACAGTAAAGGTGGATGGACGAGCGCTCAAAAGCTCCTGACTTCACGGCAGTGCTTTTTTTAATTTTTCATAAACAATTTCCATGTTGTTATTGCCTTCGCTTCTGATAGATAAGAATTGAGGCAGTTAATTACGACAAGATCTGGAAGATGCTGTAATGAAGTTTCTCATCTGATTTCATTTAGAGGGCTATTCAGAGCGCCTGTAGATCCGCAACCAAAAATACACCGTTCAATAATATTCTTGAGTTTTTTTTGAATCATGGCACTGATTTTCGAAAAACAGGTGCCCAGGTCTGACCATACCCCGCCAGAAGAGATATAATGTAGATGGTCCCCCCGAACGGACGGAATTGTGTTCAGCACCGTAAAAGAGTTACGTTAGAAAACCGTGTGATGAAGAATAAAGCATCGTATTGAGAATTAAAAGGCAAATTTTAGTTATTGTGAATACTGAAGGTGAAGTACCTAACTTTCTGTACTCATAACCCCGTTAATAGGCCACCGTACTCTGTTGGTTCATTTTTGTTGTTGACCGTTTAATGAAGAATTCAACAGAAGACTGAATCCCGCGGATTTTTTTTCTTGCTTGGCTGAAATATCCGTACCTTCTTAACTCGCGATCACCCAGTCCGATCATACCGTATTTTCTGGCATTCCCGACTGTATATAACCCACATAATTAGTGTAAGCTGTAGAAATCGTTTTTTTGAGCGCTCGTACTATCTACACGAGGGCTATATTATTTCGTCACGATGTCTGCATTTTTCGAATTTTGAGCCAAAAATGTTCGACTCACTGATGACGAATCCGTCGGAAAATTCTGTCAGTCTGTCCGTCCGGCCGTATACCCGATAACTCTCGAACGGAATGTCCTAGAATCTTGAAATTTTCAGGGTAGGTTCAAATCTCGAATGCCGCGGTTGAGTTCGTTATCGGACAATATTCGCCCAGGGGTTTCGAAAATATGGCCGCTCCAATTATTGTTTTCCTGATTATTTCGGAACTATAAATTCGATCGAGGTGAAATTTTGTACTCAGATGAAGAATAATGTATTCAACCTACATGCAAAATTTTGTCCAGCTCGCATGACCAGAAACATAGAAACCATAGAAAATTATAACTTTCGAACGGAAAGGCCTAGAGACTCGAAATTTTCAGGATAGGTGTAGATCTCGAATGTTGCGGTCACGTTCATCAATGAGCAAAATAAGACTACAGGTTCCGTAAATATGATCGTTCGAAATTCAGTTTTCTTGATAATTTCAAAACTATGTATTTGATCGTGACGAAAATTTGTATTTGAATTGAGAATGATATATTCGAGCTTTATTCTGTCCAGATCGCATGATCAGAACCATAGAAACCATAGAAAATCATAACTTCCGAACGGAAAGGCACAGGAACTGGAAATTTTCAGGATAGGTTCGGATCGCGAATTGTGCGGTCACGTTCATCAATGAGCAAAATTAGACTAGGGGTTCCGTGAATATAGCCGTTCAAACTATTTTTTTCCCGATAATGTCGAAACTACTTATTGGATTGGAATGAAATTTCGCACATAGATGGAGAATTATATATTCAAACTACGTGGGAAATTTTTGTACAGATCGCATTACCAAGACAATAGATACCGTAGAAAATTCTAGCGAATTATTGAAAAAAAAAATCGTCACCTAAAGCATTGACTTGAAGTCTGGATTTTTCCCTCAGTTTGAAATTTTCTTCGACAGCTGACGAAATCTTTTCAATTGGTTTCTAATACTGAATAATGTGAATCTACCTACAAGGTGCATATTCGAGCGCTCAAAAGCTCCTGCCTTCACGGCAGTGCTTTTCGTAATTTTTGAGCGCTCGTACTACTTACACAAGGGCTATATCATTTCGTCACAATGTCTGTATTTTTCGAATTTTGAGCCAAAAATGGTCTCAATCGACTATGTTCGACTCAATGATGACGAATCCGTCGGAAAATTCGAGTCTGTCCGTCCGTCCGTAAGCACGATAACTCTCGAACGGAACAACCTAAAGACTTGAAATTGTCAGTATGGGTTCAGTTCCCGAATGCCTCGGTTGAGTTCGTTAATTATTTAATTAATTAATTAATTCGTAAACTCCACCAGGGGTTCCGTAAATATGGCCGTTCAAAGTTTTGTTCCCCTGATTACTTGAAAACTACAGATTTGATTGAGATAAAATTTTGCACTCAAATGGAGAATAATGTGTTCAAGCAACATGTGGAATTCTGTCCAGATCGCATGACCAGAACCATAGAAACCATAGAAAATTGTAACTTTCGAACGGAAACGCCTAGGGACACTTCAGGATAGGTGTGGATCTCGAATGTCGTGATCACGTTCATCTATGAGCAAAATTATACTGGGGGTTCCGTGAATTTGGTCGTTTGAAATTTAGTTTTCTTGATAATTTCAAAACTACAGATTCGATCGTAACGAAATTCTGTATACTAATGGAGAATGATATATTCAAGCTACATTTCTCCAGATCACATGACAAGAATCATAGAAACCGTAGAAAATCATAATTTTCGAACGGAAAGGCCTAGGGACAAGAGATTTCCAGGATAGGTGTGGATCTGAAATGTCGCGTTCACGTTCATCAATGAGCAGAATTATACTAGGGGTTCCGTAAATACGGTCGTTTGAAATTTTGCTTTGTCGATAATTTCGAAACCACGGATTCGATCGAGATAAAATTTTGTATTTTAATCGAGAATGATATATTTAAACAATATTTTGTCCAGATCGCATGACCAGAACCATAGAAACCATAGAAAATTGTAACTTTTGAACGGAAAGGCCTAGGAACTTGAAATTCTCAGGGTGGGTTTTGATCGCGAATATCGCGGTCACGTTCATCAATGAGCAAAATAAGACTAGGGGTTCCGTAAATATGGCCGTTCAAAATATTTTTTTGCTGATAGGTCCGAAAATCCTGATCGGATTGGGATGAAATTCTGTACCTAGCTGAGTAATAATGTTTTCAAACTACGTGCAAAATTTTGTCCAGATCGCACCATCAAGACCATAGATACTGTAGAAAATACTAGCGAGTTATCGAAAAAAAATTCCTTCAATTGATTTCTAAAACTGGAAAATGCGAATCTACCTACAAGGTGCGTGTACGAGTGCTCAAAAGCTCCTGCCTTCACGGCAGTGCTTTTCGTAATTTTTATAGTAAGAATCATGTCTTAAATTTCTTTATTAGGGTTCACGTATACGGCGGAGGCTGTAATTCCAGTATACGGCATTCACGTATACGGCGGAAGTTCAAGAGGTATACAGCAGAAGCTGTGGTTCAAGTATACGGCATTCAAGTATATGGGTTCACGTATACGGCGGAGGCTGTAATTCACGTATACGGCGGAAGCTGTAGTTCAAGTATATGGCGGAGGCTGTATTTCAAGTGTAAGCTGTTCAAGTATACGACTGCCTTCCAAGTCACCTATTCGAAGTATCCAAGCGTCTGTCTCTATCTCGAATGCATTATCGTACAAGCATTGTTTGGGTGCTGGCACTGCACTGTGAATTCTACATGCCATCTCGCTTATGGGTTAAGGTAACCAGTGCTCCGCACTGGCATTAAGATCATTGACTGTAACTATCAATAACGTATACTTAAGGTAATCAGTGACTTGCAGATCATACCGCATATCGGTTGATAACTTATAATTAAGTGATATAATTTTTGTTGGTTGGTTATAGCTGTTGTAAGCTTGTTAGCAGTTATAGTGGGGTGCACTTCACAAATTGCGTTTGGGTACCAACAACGGTACCAGTGTATCCCTTCCGGATTTTTTAGAGTATAGTCGTTGTTAACCAATTCTTTTGGTTATATTGTGTTATTGAACTACCGTTATTGGTCTGTTATAGTAACAGAGAGTTATAGTTGAACTTAGCCAAGTTAGGCTGATTAAAGTTTTGTCATTACCGATTTAGGTGCAAGTTAGTGTAGGTATTAGGGTAGTGATCGAGAGTCCGTCTGGCTCCCGATTTGATGATTTGCGTTGTTTATTTTCTTTTCTTCGCCTTGTACTCATCAACCACTGCATTTTATTTTTATTAAACAATTAAAATTGAACCTTCGAGTAATTGTGTTTATTGCTACTCTGGTAGAGGAGTACGCAGCTTTGTTTTATTTTCAATAGGCAGGCATATCTCTACCTGGCGCCCTTTTCATTTTCCTTATTTACTCACTCCCATCTTCACTGAGTGTAGCCGCGAGCCTAATTGCCTTGTGATCAGCTCCCTCAAAGTTAACGTCACAATGACCAGAAAATCGAAGCTGTTAAAGAATGGCCCATTCCAAAAGATCCTCACCAGCTCCGAAGTTTTCTTGGTTGGTGCACATATAATCGTAGATATGTGCTGGGGTTCGCCAACAGCTATCCTCTACCCAACTGAAAATTCATTCTGGACACGGACGCTAGCACCTCAGGACTAAGAGCTGTTCTATCTCAGATGCGGGAGGGTCAGGAGAGGGTGATTGGTTATTTTAGCAAGACACTCGGAAAACCAGAACGCAATTACTGCGTGACCAGGCAGGAGCTTTTAGCCGTCGTTAAGGCAGTGGAACACTTCTACAAGTATGTTTATGGGAGAAGATTCTTGTTGAGAACTGACCATGCAGCTTTCGAATGGCTCTTGCAATTCAAAAATCCTAAGGGTCGAGTAGCAAGATGGATCGAGAGACTCCAAGAGTTCGATTTCGAGATCGAACATCGAGCCGGAACTAGCCATAAGAATGCAGACGCCTTATCGAGGAGACCATGCCCAAATGACTGCTCCCATTGCCGATGAGCATAAGAGAAAGAAGCAACACTTTGTAGAACCAAGGCAGTAGATGATAACTGGAATGACAGCAATATTCAGAAAGACCAAAAGAAAGATCCAGAACTTGGTTTAGTCATCAGCTGGAAGAAGTGCAATCGAAGACCATCATGGCAGGAAATTGCAGGTTACTCGCCAGCTGTTGAATCCTACTGGTCCCAATGAAAATCTTTCAATCTGGACAATGGGGTACTGAAGCGTGTGTTGGAGTCCGAAAATGGTGGTGAAGACCGACGCCAAATAGTGGTACCAAGGATTCGAAGTGCTTCTGGAAATACATGACGGGGTCGCCGAAGGACATCTGGGGGTGAAGAAGACCTTGCAGAAAGTGAGGCAACGGTTCTACTGGGCAAGTTGTCGAGATGATGTCCAGAACTGGTGCAGAAAGTGCGCTGTATGTGCTGCTAGCAATGGACCTCGAATACGACCGAATGCTCCCATGCGTCAGTACACTGTAGGCAGCCCATTCGAGAGAATCACCATCGACATGGCCGGCCCGTTTCCAGAATCAGACCATGGAAATGAATACATCCTGGTGGCAATGGATCATTTCAGTAAGTGGGCCGAAACTTATGCACTACCCAACCAGGAAGCTATCACCGTCGCCGACGTTTTGATGAAAGAGTGGATATGTCGATTCGGTATTCCATTGGAGCTACACTCAGACCAAGGCAGGAACTTCGAATCCAAAGTATTTCAAGAAATGTGTCAATTGCTGAACATCTACAAGACAAGGACCACGGCGCTTCATCCGCAGTCCGATGGAATAGTGGAGCGGATGAACAGAACAATCAACCGCTACTTGTCCAAGGTTGTCTCTGACCATCAAAGAGACTGGGACCAGTATCTTCATTTGTTCCTCATGGCCTATCGATCTGCAGTACAAGAGTCAACGGGACAAACCCTGCTAGTATCGTAATGGGCCGAGAACTACGACTCCCATGTGACCTGCGATTTGGGATACCCCCGGGACAAGACACTGCGGGAGATGACTCTGTCAGCAACTTGAGACAGAGAATGGACGATATCCACGAACGAGTCCGGTTAAACATCCAGAGCGCCAGCGATAGAATGAAGCAGACGTACGACATCGAGGCCGAGGCTGGAGGGTTCCAGGATGGGGACCTGGTTTGGTTGCACAACCCCATACGTAGTCGTGGACTATCTCGGAAGTTGCAGAACTCTTGGGAAGGTCCGTTTAAAATCATGAAAAGGATAAACGACCTTATCTACCGAATTCAGAAGCCACCACGAGGGAATCCAAGGGTTGTTCACTTCAATAGGTTCTTACGCTGGAAATCACGACCACGTTCGCACCCTCAAATCACCAGAGGATGAGATGACATAGCAGAAGTTTATGTCCTTGTATTCAAACGGACAGAAAGTGCAACATGGTGTAACTAGAGAGGAGCCACGAGACCTTTTCAAGCTGCCTGCTAATTACGCTCTAGCACACTGCGTGGCAGAAGATCTACGAATGACCGGGGGCATTGCTGTTATGTTCTCCAAGAAATTTGGTCAACTACAAACACTTCGAGAGCAGAATCCAGAAGTAAGAAGGGTGCTGCAGTTGAAAAAGGGCGAAAGAAACATCTTCTACCAAGTAACCAAGAAGTACTCCCATGGTAAACCGTCTTATGAGGATGTCTGGAGGAGTCTGACCAAGCTAAGAGACACTATGGTAGACCAGAATCTGATGAATCTAGCAATTCCGAAATTGTCCTGTGGTCTCGATAGATTGGACTGGAGAATTATAAGGAATCTGTTGGAGACGATATTCAAATCTAGCGGCTTAGAGATTTTGGTTAGCTGTAATCATCTTCCACGACCAAATATGAAGACCGTGGAGTGTAATTTCCATCGAACTTCGCGATGCAGATATGGAGAGTCGTGCAGGTATCGTCACACGCCGAGGATGACATTTCGGGACGAAATGTCTTTAAGAAGGGAGCAATGTAACGAACTTATGCCGGACCTGTCGCCTTCTAGAACCGAATAGAACGACCGCGACTCTTCGAGAATATACAGGAAACACCGAGAAGCTTCACGATTGTTCCCTCCCACTATATAAGTCGACATCGGCCCTAAGAAAATACAGTATAGGACTTAAATAGCGCACGTGCAGATAAATGATTGAGCTTGAAATAAATTAGTATTAGTGTCTTTAGTGAACTGTAAATAAATTATTTTAAGAAGAACTTGGACTAAATTCATTACAGTATTCTTGTTCCGTTCCGTGCCGTCCGTCCCATGCCGATTCATGTGCGCTCAGCTTTAAATCCTGACTATTGGTTAACAAGTGGAGTTATTTCGTGCGTGTATATTAGATATTCAATTTTACGAAGCCTCTGTGATCATACTACTGAGTAATCTGAGCGGTCGCCGACATTCAATTCATGTTTCTGATCTACAATTGAATATATTTCGCGGAGGATTCGATTAAGTGATATCAATACTATCGATAATAATCATACAGAGTTGGACTTGATTAGTTTTTATTCTTGGAAGAGGTATAATCTAAAAAGTTCAGCGACTTCTGGTATAGCCATAAAGAGAGTAACTCGATTTCTTTAGGGTGTCATTCAAATTCAGGAAAGTCCTCCATAATCAGCGCGTCCTCCTAATTGAACTTCGAATTCACGTAATGACAATTGCCATGACGAAAAATTTTCCGCTTTTTTCCTTCACGGGTCAGGTAGCATTAACGAAGGGTCGTCATCCCTGAGTAAAAGGGAGAGAGATGATCCCGTATATTCACCAAAACCGATAGGCATGCTCGATCTCCCGATCCTAGCCGGGGTCCTCAAATTAAAACTTTCCGATTCAGTGGATCGGCAAACAAAATCTTAGTTAGGTACGAGAAAATGAAAAATACTACTCGTTATTTCGTCCTTTCGAAAACCAACGACAGACTATTCAGGGCAACGTTATAATTATCGTCGTTTGAATTTTATCAGCTACTTCAATTGCGGAGACATTCGGAGAACTTCTTTTTGGAGATTGCTTGATGGAGTTATTTTGGTTGAAAACTTTCAACACATTTTGTGGAATCTCTTTGAGGAGGAGTATCTAGGAATGTGATGAGACTTGAGTTGACTTCTGGAGTTGTATATTCACTGAATATTCTCTTAACGAAATAATTTCTTCATCCCATTGGCCATTTTGATTGTTATCTATCAGTCAGAGCATTCAACACACCCCCATTGGAATGTGCATTCACTTTGCGCATGTCCGTAACGTTGACATCTATGACATTGGCCAGGTCCAATGCTCTTATTGTTCGGCTCCACTACACAATTCATACGGTAGAGCTGTTCCACTTCGAACACATTCTTATTTTGGGTGTTCACCAAAATAAGGGTATTGCCTTTTTGGTTTTGTTGGATGTCATCCTTATGACATCCGCGTCGGTAATGCCTTGCTCAGCGAGGTCTTCTGTGAATATGTTTATATCTGCGTCTATTGGTAGATAACTTACCACCAAGTCGATCCTCTTCTCTTCTTCTTTTTGGAGGGTGTAGAATTCTTTATTTCTCGACTCGAGGAATTTTGTCATCTTCCTGTGGTCGTCAGGGGATTGAGGTACAACTCGAATGCCGTCCGTCGATTGTGGTCGCTTTCGTGTATTTAATACTCGCATCTCTCTGGAGATTTGTGTCCAGTCGGCCGTTCCTTTCAATGTCCTTGGAGGGACCTTTTTTTTTCTGCCCGATTGCAGCAGGGACTTCAATTTCTTCTGCGGGTGCAGAAGCAGCTTCTACTGGGCATTTTTCTTTTTGCAATGCTGCAATATACGACTCAGTAGGTGGCCCTCCTGCAGCTGTATTATTACTTTCGGTATGTTTTTTGGGGTCTTCTTTAGGGATTGAGGGAGTTGACACTATCCCCTCTGTCCCAGAGAAGAAGGCATTTTCTCTTAGCGCGTTTCCGTGGCTTCGAGGACTGAGACATTTCTGCTTTCAAGGATTTCACCTCATCGAATAAAGTCTTAAGATTCTCCGTCAAAACTTCCAGCTGGCTCATGAGCCTGTTGATATAGTCCTTCTGTTCTTTCATAATCCGATCTTTTTCGGTTTCATCATTAACACTTCTACTTCAATATCCATATCGGATATTTCTTCATCTGACGAGTTTTCTGCGTTGGATTCTCTGTCCTCCTTTGCAGAGTTGATTCCGACATTTTGTCAGAATGACACAACAATCAACACTTAAACACTTATTTCACTTCTCACTGGATATTATTTATTACACTTTTTTCTCATCAATTCGAAATAGTCTGTGGAACCATCTATCTAAATCTGGACTCAACACAGTAATATCGTTGATTTTATCACTTCTATCACTAGTCTATACGAGGCTGAATTTAACTTATTAAGGATCGATTTGTTTCCGCTACGGGGCAACATTAATAGTCGATTAGTCTTCCATAACGGAGCGCAACACAGGTACAATATACCCTGTCGGTGTCTATGACTAAAATACCTGATTTATAAAATCCTTTAGTTCACTTGGCACACATGCGCACTTCTCAATCCGTTTGCACTCCTCGAGAGGTCAATCGCTAGGTCGTTATCCATTTGACAGGTCATTTAATTGAAGATTATATTCCAACCAATTGCTAGCATCAATGACATTTTATACCTCGGGCGGCACTTTATTTACAATGTCCCTTTGATGTTCCTATTACTGAAGATTGTCCTACCAAAGTTGATATTGTTTTTGATTATTTAACGTGATGATGTTGCTGAAATTTCTGTTGATTCAAGTAAGGGTTCAAACTCGAGTTGATGGGAACCTTCAAAATGAATATGAGATAAACGGCTCATCTGAGGAATATGGGGTAAGGATTATGTAATTATATAAAGGTCATAATCGTCAATTGATTCTTGAAACAATAAATGACACAGTTGGCGCAATGTGATTCAGCTCTATTGAAAAAAAGTTTTCATTTCGATATCCGGGAGGCCCAATGTGAATAGTTGCTTATATCTTTGAATAACTGGATAATATTTCCTGACCTAATTCCAAGAAATGCTGTTGAGAATATTTTCCTATCTTTTTTCTGAGGTTCAATTACGTTTTTCCTTCTTGTTGAATATTTCGAAAATAATACTTAAATTTGTGAGGGCCGACCCAGCTGCTATGAAAAAGAGAATACCAATCATAGGTGAGTATTTCTTGAAAGGCACTGGCATATTTAATATATGAGGATCAAATCATGAGGATGACCTCATTTCAACCTGTAAGACTGCATTCATACTATAATTCCGATACTTCTAAGTTCCGCGTCGGTATTTGAAAATTTTCATCATCGATTCATGCTGAACCGCAAATTCCCAATTTCGAACTCACTCCCAACGCCATAATTCTTCCATTGTCCCGAAAGTTATAATTCCAACTCCAGGCTGAGAATCTAGATAGATCTCTGAACCAAGTTCGATAGTCGAAAACAAATTCGCAAGTTGGCCTGAGACGTTATCTCGAATCTAACAATGGGGAAAGAGGTTGGAAGAGAAATCTGGTATCGATAGAACCATCCGATATAACTTTGTTGAATGATGATAGACCGAACGTGTCTAGTTCTGTTGAGTTCGGTCACGAAATATATTGTTATCAATTCAGGGAATCTACAACCATGTTTTTCAGCCTGGCCTATTGAATTTGGATTTATATCGCGGTAGCGTGAAAAATACTGAATTTGTCATCCTGCAATCACGAATAGAAAGTGCAAATAATGATCGACTGTTCGAAAATTTCGTGAATGTTCAATAATCAACGTGAAATACACATGTGGCTACAACAATTCCGAATTCATGAAGCAACCTAGTATCTAGGTAACACAAAGGTGCCTATAGACTAGGAAGAAATATCTGAACACGTTCACGGGACAGATTCTAGAAACTCCCGGAATCTCTCGTGCAACACTTCCACTTGCAAGTCTAAACGCGTCTAATCGCACTTGCTCAATATCTCGCAGTACTTCCGAACAGTTTCGACGTTTTCAGTGAGTTCTGTGCGAGTCATGACGGCGAAGAAAGTATGGTCATCGAGTGAAACCCAAATTTTAATTTGTTTGTTCGAAGAAAACTCGGAACGTTCAATCGCCAAATTACAAAAATGGAAATATGAAACAAGAGGCGCTAAAAATGATAGAGAGCAAATTAAATACGCATGTCAATGATCATCCCGAAAATTGCACTACGTTTCATAAAAAATGTGGATGAACGAGCGCTCAAAAGCTCCTGACTACACGGTAGTGCTTTTCATCATTTTCGTAATGCTACCATGACGCTTTCGAACTGAGCGCACTCAACTAGCTGTAAGTTTGAGTGAGTTGCTCGTACTGTAAACAGCTGTGCGAGAACTCGCGAAAGGAAGAACTCGCACAACTTCCTTGACACCTAAAGGCCCATTTAGATGGAGAGAGTTTCTCGACTCGAATGTACGAATATCGATGGGATATAGAAAAACTCTCACCATGTAAACAATCACGTTTGTCGCCTTCCGCGAGAGCGCTTAAGGCGGTTATTGCATGCAATAATTGCGTACGATTTCTTGCCCCAAAACGTGCGAGAAACTCTCTCCATCGAGATGGGCCTTAAATCGACACAAGTATTGCTCCTGATGAATGTGGAAGTGGCTCGCGCGAGATTTGTCGCAAGTTACTTGCTAGTCATCTGCACCTTCAGACACCATCAACATCTTGGATCACATCTACAGACAATGGTTTCGGGCTTATTGGCCCGTCGTTAGTGTACCAAAGATAGTATAAAACTGGTCAGGGAACAGATACTGCTGGAAAATCAACAGTTTCGACTACCTATAAACTACAAGTTTTGAAACAATTTTCGAACATCATCGGCATTCGATATTCTCTGAGGTTACTCAGATTTTCTTTTGACTACCCTGTTGTACGAACAGATATTCAGTTGGAACTTTTGGCTCATCTTATGGTTGGATTCCGGTTTTTCCGCATGGCATTTGCAGTTCTCAAGATATGCAGCTGAAATTTTTCGAATATATTACATTTTTCCACTACTGACATAGTAAGTAGTCTGTTACGACATGAATTTGATTGAAGTAAGTACTATTTACTGGGATAGCTTGGGGAACTATTGACAACGGGGAGTAAGTAAAAACTTACTTCCCTAAGGAAGTAAGTAAAAATTGAATCAGAACTTCATATTTTATTAATATTTATGGTACAATTTTCGAACTTACAGTTAACAAAATTAGGTGAAATTTTTTGGGTATTCTTATCATTTCCGTTATCTTCTAGATATGCAAATTCTGTGGACAATACGAACCCACTTTCATTAATAGATGATATATCTGTTGAGTTTCGGGATATTTTTGGTACCATGCCCGATGTATGACAACTATTATTGTACAAAACCCTATAGGCCATCTTATTTTTGTTAGAAAGACTGTCTGCGGCATAACTTTCTGCAATGGTATCTGATTTCCAGCCCCCGTGTCTCTTTAGTGCAAGGACGTTGACTCCAGTATTGGCTAACAAAGTAGCTGAAGTCCTCCTAAATGAATGCCCAGTGTAGCTCCTGCTATTTGGCAACCCCAGAAAACCTGCAATTTTGCTTGGAATTGCGGAAAATGTGTTTTTTTCAACAGGTTGTACTGAGCATTTATCATTTTGATACCGCATAAAAAACCGTTGATGGACCCTTCCAAGCATGTCTTTAATTTCCAGGTATTTATTGAAAATATTCAAGTGACATACACCTCCTTCCTCACTTGCGGTAATCGTAAATTTACGAGACAGACTATTTTTTGAATCTGGTATATCGACAATGGCTAAATTCTTCAACTTTTGAACATTCTCTACCATCATGTCACATAGTTCCTGAGAACGACAAGCACCGGCTATTCCCATTATCATAACTACCTTCATCAATAAAAAATTATTATCGTCAGCTTCCATAAAAAAACGATTTATTTCTTCACGGGTAAAAAAATTTTTTAGGTTTATACCCATCATTTTTACTCTTCAAAAAAGTTTTGGGAATTTCGAAATATCCATATCGTCTTCAATGAACAGCGTTGACTTCAACATGGAATATTCGCACCACAAACTTGCTGGTGACTTTAATATTTTGCTCTTGTCCATGAAATATGCCAGCATTGTTGTTTCCGATATTGAGGTTGAATTCATTTTTAGGCACCACTCTTTGAAACACTTATATGCTGCTTGGTAACGTTACTTCGACTTCTCCGGTAAAAGGAATTCATTTTAGAGAAGGAAATGTAGTTTTGACAAATATTTTGTTTGACAGATGAAAACCGTAGTAACCCAAGTCAAACCGATATTTTATTGAAGGTACGTGAATAAATTCCAAACTTAATTCATCAAAAGAAAATTGATTGAGAATCAACATCTGTAGTGGAAAAATTATAATACAAAACTCAGGAGGCAAGTTTCTTGACCAGACTCGGACTTCATTGCTTGCCCTCGCTATCGCTCAGGCGCAAACTACGTCTTCGTCTGGTAAGTGTCCCTTGCCTCCCTTATAGTGTAAATAACTCTTTTAGCTTACGAATTTTGAGCCGAAAATGGTCTCAATCGACAAAGTTTCACTCACTGATGACGAATCCGTCGAAAAATTCGAGTCTGTCTGTCCGTCCGTCCATATACACGATAACTCTCGGACGGAATGACCTAGAAACTTCAAATTTTCAGGGTAGGTTCGAATCTCGATTGCCGCAGTTTAGTTCGTTATTGAGCAAAGTCCGACCAGGGGTTTCGTAAGTATGGCCGTTCATGATTACTTCGAAACTACTCATTCGATCGAGGTGAAATTTTGCACTCAGATGGAGAATGACGTTTTCAACCTGCATGCGAAATTTTGTCTGGATCGCATGACCAGAATCATAGAAACCACAGAAAATTATAACTTTGTATTGAAAGGGCCTAGAGACTTGAAATTTTCAGGATAGGTGCGGATCTCTAATGTCGCGTTCCGGTTTATCAATGACCAAAATCAAATTAGGGGTTCCGTGAATATGGACGTTTGAAATTTAGTTTTCTTGATAATTTCAAAACTACGGATTTGATCGTGACGAAATTTCGTATTTCAATGGAGAATGATATATTCAAGCTACATTTTGTCCAGATCGCATCACCAGAACCAAAGAAACCACAAAAAACTATAACATTGTGATGAAAAGGCCTAGGGAGTTAAAATTTTCAGGATAGGTGAGGATCTGGAATTTCGCGGTCATGTTTATCAATGAGCAAAATTGAAATAGGGTTTCCGTTAATATGGTCGTTTGAAATTTAGTTTTCTTGATAATTTCAAAATAACGGATTTGATCGTGACGAAATTTATTATTTCAATGGAGAATGATATATTCAATGTGTATCAGGTTAACAGGTGATTGTAAACACTTTCTTTAGCTCAGCCGACGTTTCGTGGATATATTTCCACTTCCTCAGGGCTGAAATTTATTCAAAAAATCAAATGGGTCAACATTACATGGGTAAACTTCACAAAAATAAATAAAATGCCGACAGCACACACGACACAAATCAAATCTCGCCACATACTCCAGTAATTTTCCACTTAGACTCCCTCCATTCTCTTACCAATGCTTAAATTAGTGTCCTCCACTAGATGTTAAAATTTCATGGGAACTACGTATCATCTATTGGTGTTGTCTATACGACATATCCAATCTGTATTGACTTGTCATTTAGACATAGACAAAGGAATGACATTCCTAAGAAATTCGATTTTGGTTCCTATATAGTCCCAAAATATTATCGTATACCATGCTCAAATGTTGGGTGTCAGTTTTATTGTTTACTGAATCGTGTAACCTGATTTGCACCATTTCACTAACATTCCTCTTCAGCCAGTTATTTTCAAAATCCAAAATGGTTGCATTTTCGAAATCAAATTCATGATGTTCTTAGGAGTGGTATTTATGTTGTTTCAATCTACATTTTTTCCAGATCGCATGACCAGAACCATGACCAGAACCATAGAAACCAGACTTGAAATTTTCAGGATAGGTTCGGATCGCGAATTTCGCGTTCACGTTCATCAATGAGCTAAATAAGACTAGGGGTTCCGTAAATATAGCTGTTCAAACTATTTTTTTCCTGAAAATTTCGAAACAACTCATTGAATTTGAATGAAATTTCGCACATAGATGAAGAATAATATTCGAACTACGTGGCAAATTGTGTCCAGATCGCATTACCAAGACCATAGATACCGTAGAAAATTCTAGCGAATTATCGAAAAAAAAAATTGGCCACCTATAGCACTGACTTGAAGTCTGGATTTTCGCCTTAGTTAAAAAATTTGTTTGACAGCTGTCAAGAATTTCCTCAATTGGTTTCCAAAACTAGAAAATGCGAATCTACCTACAAGGTTCATGTACGAGCGCTCAAAAGCTCCTGCCTTCACGGCAGTGCTTTTCGTAATTTTTTTTCTGATTATTTCGAAGTGGAATGGAATTCTGCACATAGATGAAAAATAATATATTCAAACTACGTGCGAAATTTTGTCCAGATCGCATTACCGAGACCACAGATACCGTAGAAAATTCTGGCGAATTAACGAAAAAATAATCAACTTAAGCTCTGACGTGAAGTCTGGAGTTTCGCCATAGTTTGAAAATTTGTTTAAGAGCTATTAATATTTGATCGAATTTGTTCCTAAAACTGGAAAATGTCTTTCTACCTGCAAGGTGGATGAACGAGCGCTTAAAAGCTCCTGGTTCACGGCAGTGCTTTCTTTAATTTTCGAGAAATAAAACAGTTTTCTCTGATTCCGCTGAATCGTCAGCATAATCAAAATTTCCGATGAAATTCAGTAGGCTCTGAAATATTTGAGAACTAGAATATTTTCGGTCAATTTTGATTTTTCGAATAATAAGACAATTTCGTCAAGCTTAGGAAGGATAGAAAAATGGCACGTGCAAGAAAAGTTATAGCAAGGTTAGTAGAAGTCTACCAAAGGTTAACCCAGTTGCGATTGGTTTGAGACTGTAAAGGTGTGTACAGACATGCTCCGAATATCGTACCGCACCGTGTCGCGTACCCCGACGCGATCAGCGAGAGCGAATCAAATTCACGAATTCAAATTGCACCTCTACGTGCGATGAATTTGATTCGCTCTCGCTGATCGCGTCGGGATACGCGACACGGTTCGGTACGATATTCGGAGCATGTCTGTACACACCTTAAGGTTCCGACATACTTGAGCATAAGACGGTATTTTCATTAACAAGTTGCTCTCTGAAAGTCTGAACAATAAAGTAACCTAAAGTAACCTGAGAGACAATTTGATGAAATTCAAAAAAATACTGTACCTATATTGAAAGACATTAATGCCGCTAGATAATCTTTGCTGTATTGTGAATACTCTGAAGGAGTTTTATAGAATCAGAATTTCAATTCATACAACTCAAAACAAAGTACCGGTTAAAAAACATCAAGGTGGCCGTATAGGTAGGTAGGGAAAGATTGGCACCATTCGTACACGGGGTAGCTTCATACAGTCGACATTTCAACTTGACAGAATCGCTTATTTATTTCGGCTTTGCGTGTGTGAGTAGAAGTGAGCTATCTCCACTTAGCCACGAAGTTAGCCGCTAGTGCGGCCGCTGCGAGCGACACGACAGGCGAAAATGCGTTTTTCATGCTCAAAGTGAATATTACGTACATTTTCCGGATGTTTTATGCTCAAGTGAAGTGTCAAATTCTACAGGAGTATCACTCAATAGTAAGTAAATATGATTATAACAATAATAGTGTATCTATTTTGTGGTTCTTATATTTTGAGTAATGTGTAGGTAAAAATCTGTAATTTTTGTCCTTCGGGGCAGATTCGTACGCGTACTACAGGGGAACATTCGTACGCGTATGAATGTGCCCCATACTATACGAATTTACCCACATGTATTAACAGGTTTCTTTTTCCCAGAAAAATTGCAAAAATGGTGCGGAATTACAAGATGAGAAGAACTAGATCCGCATTAATTGATGAAGATGATATGTCTTCGGCAGTAAAAGATGTTTTGGAAGGAAAATTGTTTTTCAGAAAAGCTGCCGCCCAATATCACATTAAAGTATCAACTTTGCAGAGTCGGGTGATGAAAATAAAAGAGAAACCTAATAATGCTGGTACAATCCGTACGTATCAGTCTAAATTCACAAGTTACCAAGTATTTTCTATAGAAGAAGAGTCACAATTGAAGGAATATATTGAAAACAGTTCGAATTATGGGCTCACGATATTACGAGTAAGTAAGAAAGCTGGCTTATAATTATGCCAAAGCTTTGAACTGTACATATCCACCAAAATGGGATGAAACTGGATTGGCTGGAATACACTGGGTCCATGGATTTCGGAAGAGACATGATAGTTTAAGTTTAAGAAAACTGCAAAGTACGAGCCTTGCCATATCTTTTGCTTTTATTAAAAGAGTCGTAAATGAGTTTTTCGATAATTTGAAAACTGTGTATGAAAGATACAAGTTTACTGCAGATCGCATATTTAATTTCGACGAGTCTGGTATATCGACAGTTTTAGACACTCCCAAAGTATTAGCTGCAAAGACTCAAAAATGAGTCAGGCAAATTGTGTCTGCAGAAAGAAGTGAGCTGGTCACGTTTGGCGGCATTATCTCAGCAAGCGGAAACACAATTCCGCCCCTTTTTGTATTTCCTCGAGTACACTTTAAGGATCACTTTATGGAAGGAGCTCCGGAAGGTAGCATTGGGGCTACAAATAGATCTGGCTGCATCAACACTGAAATATTTCTAGACGTATTGAAACACTTCAAGAAACATACGTTGAGTAGTAAGGAAAATACAATTCTGTTACTGTGTGACAATCATGAGAGTCACATTAGTTTGGCAGCTATTAACTACGCACGAGATAACGGCATCGTTTTTTGACATTTCCTCCACACACATCACACAAGCTTCAGCCCTTGGATGTTGGGGTGTTTGGGCCATATAAATCCGAATTGATAAGCCTTCAATGATTGGCTGGTGACAAATCCAGGAAAAACCATCACAATTTACAATATACCAAAACTTGCCAAGATAGCATACTTTGAAGCGTTCACTGCTAAAAACATCATAAGCGCGTTCACTTCGCCAGGAATATGGCCTTTCAATCGATTGGCTTTCAGTGATGAAGATTTCGCACCATTTGAAATATATACGTCCAGTAACACATACATTGATTGTCCTGTTCAGAGACCAGAATATTCTAATATGATTGATGATAATGCTAACGACATATCTGAAATGTTGGTTTCTAGTGAGGAGATACGACACAATGTTCATACACAAGCAGTTTCTTATTCTCAGGCACAACCACTAGCAAGCGCTGACACAACTGACCTTGATTCTGCATTGGAAATTGAGGTGACACAGGTAACACCATCTCGTGTACTTGAAGATCAGTATCACGCTTCTGGGTCACAAGGAAAACCAGGTCATATTACACCAGCAATGATTCGGCCTTATCCTACAGTTGAGAAAAAGAGGAAGACGACAAGAGGAAAGCAACCAGGAATGTCTAGAATTTACACAGACACACCGGAGAAAAATAGACTGGAAGACTTGCAGAATGCGAAGCAGTTGAAGAAAATAGAACAAGAAAGAAAAGCAAAAGCGAGAGAGATGAAACGTAGTTTGAAAAAGACCTCATACCCTAAACCAAAAAGATCATTAAAGACTGTAGAAAGTAGTGATTCTGAATCTGAAAATTCAGATTTTAGTTTACAGGAAAGTTCGACATCAATGGTAGAATATTTTGATGAAAATGGAGCTGAAAATTTTGATGATAATGGAACTGAAAATTTTGAAGATACAGTGAGACCCGAACGAATTAGGAACAACTGTTTCATTTTAGTAAAATTTGCAAAAAAAAGTCGGTTGTCCATTACGTGGCAAAAGTTATTTTCCAATATTCTGAAAGAGGCTCTGATTCTCCCTAACCCGAAATCTCCAGAGGCCTCTACCGCCAGAACTTCTAATGTGTACACATTTCCTGTTGATTTTACATCGTTTAATGTGCAATAATTAGCTATTAATTAGCGTAGTGTCGTGTTTTTTCTATTGAATGTTTTTTTTGAGAAATGTATGTTTTTTGTTCATTAAAAGTTTTGTCATTTGGTTAATTACAGGGTTGTTACTCTTGAGTCCAATCAAACAATGTTTGATGATTCATTTTCTATTTTATTCGACCTGTATTAAGGTACCCCATACTGTACGAATGTTCCCCTACCCGTGTACGAATGCACCCCTACAGGGGGTAGATTCGTACATTTGACGGCTCTTACCAAAAATTGAATTAATTCATTCATTTAATAAGATATTGGCATCTTACTCTTTGAGTAGGTAGCGGAATGTATGCAGAATGTTTCAATAACTGATTGAGCAATCTAACTTTGATATACAAATTTAGAAAAATCCTATTCTAAAAAGTGTACGAATGGTGCCGATCTCCCCCTACTCCTAAAAAACAGATTATGAAAAGCTTATTATTATATGTCTCTCTTCACCCCAGCTGATGATGGTTGACTTGAACTGTCATGTTCACAAAGCGCGAATATATTGCCTGATAGGTCAAAATACCCCATGTTGAATAAGATGGTTCTTATGAACTTACGAGGCAATTATTTCATATTTGTTCGGAATATTTATGGAATAGAAGGATGATTCAAGGTTGGAAGTGAAAGCTGAAGAATTTACACTTGGGTAGAGTTTTTATAGGAAAATGAAGATGAAAGATTTTCAATAACTCGGAGGAAAAGCAATTCTGCATCCCAGAAACAACGGCGGCGAATCGTTGTGATGCAAATAGGCTCTCTCAGAACCCCCAGTATTAGAAATTCTGTCGAGAGGTGGAGGAGAGAAGGAGAACTATATTGAAGAGATAACGTCTCCCGCACATTCGAGAAACTTGAGATGACCGAGTCGTAAAAATTTGAGAGGAAACCATCCGCCGAATGCCCCATTGTACCCTTTGTACTGGTTGATAAGATGCGAATAGATGGGTTGACAATTATTTCGGGACTGGTAGGTAGTGAAGTTTCATCTAGTGGAATGGACGTTTCTGGAAATCGATTCAGCTGTTGCGTGTGTTTCAATTAAGACATTGGAGGAGAAAGATTGAATACCTACCTAAATAATTTTTTGGAAATGACATTATGTTTCGAAGAGAAATCTCAATTTTGGGAAATCGATATATAAATTCAGCGGACACCACAAAATGGCATCCATTCGAAAATGTACAGTAATGAATTCCTTATTGGGAATAATCAGATGATGAATATTTCCAGATTGAAGTATTGAAAGCATAGAATCATTTCTTAGCGCTTGTTTCTTTGAACAAAAGCTTCATCATTTCACCCAAATGTCTTTAATTTTTGGATTTTGGACCAAGAATGTTATTAAACGATTAAATATCATATTCATACATGAAGAATTCGGAGTTGAATGCAATTCTGTCTGGCTGTCTATGAACACGATAACATTCGGAAGAAAAATTTAAGGGCTCGTTCGAGGTCGGGGTTCGGTTGAGTACGTAGGTAGGCAAAATCCTTCAAAGGGTTCCGTAGATAATACCATCTGGATATTTTTGAGCGCTCGTACTACTTACACGAGGGCTATATCATTTCGTCACGATGTCTGTATTTTTCGAATTTTGAGCCGAAAATGGTCTCAATCGACTATGTTCGACTCACTGATGACGAATCCGTCGGAAAATTCGAGTCTGTCCGTCCGTCCGTATACACGATAACTCTCGAACGGAATGTCCTAGAAACTTGAAATTTTCAGGGTAGGTTCGAATCTCGAATGCCGCGGTTGAGTTCGTTATTGGGCAGAACTCGCCGAGGGGTTCCGTAAATATGGCCGCTCGAAATTTTGTTTTTCTCATTACTTTGAAACTACAGATTCGATCGAGATGAAATTCTGCACTCTAATGGAAAATGAGGCGTTCAAGCTACATGCAAAATTTTGTTCAGCTCGCATCACCAGAACCATAGAAACCATAGAAAATTGTAACTTTTGAACGGAAACGCCTAGGGACTTGAAATTTTCAGGATAGGTGTGGATCTTGATTTTCGTGATCACTTTCATCTATGAGCAAAATTATACCAGGGGTTCCGTGAATATGGTCGTTTGAAATTTAGTTTTCTTGATAATTTTCAAACTACAGATTCGATCGAGACGAAATTCTGTATACTAATGAAGAATGATATATTCAAGCTACATTTCTCTAGATCGCATGACCAGAACCATAGAAACCATATAAAATCATAACTTTCGAACAGAAAGGCCAAAGGACTTGAAATTTTCAGGATAGGTGTAGATCTGAAATGTGGCGTTCACGTTTATCAATGAGCATAATTATACTAGGGGTTCCGTAAATACGGTCGTTTGAAATTTTGTTTTCTCGATAATTTCGAAACTACGGATTCGATCGAGATAAAATTTTGTTCTTTAAACGAGAATGATATATTAAAGCTACATTTTGTCCAGATCGCATGACCAGAACCATAAAAACCATAGAAAATTATAACTTCCGAAGGAAAAGGCCTAGGAACTTGAAATTTTCAGGGTGGGTTGGGATCTCGAATTCCACGGTCACGTTCATCAATGAGCAAAATAAGACTGGGGCTTCCGTAAATATGGCCGTTCAAAATATTATTTTCCTGGTAGTTTCGAAACCACTGATCGGATTAGAATGAAATTTTGCACCTAGCTGAGGAATAATGTTTTCAAACTACGTGCAAAATTTTGTCCAGATCGCATTACCAAGACCATAGATACCGTAGAAAATTCTGGCGAATTATCGAAAAAAATTGATCCGCTGAAGCACCGACATGAAGTCTGGAGTTTCGCCAAAGTTTCAGAATTTTTTTGACAGCTGTCGAAAATTCCTTCAATTGATTTCTAAAACTGGAAAATGCGAATCCACCTACAAGGTGCACGTACGAGCGCTCAAAAGCTCCTGACTTCACGGCAGTGCTTTTCTAAATTATTTTCTCAATGATTCGAAGGATACCGGTTCCTTTGAATTGAAGCCTTGTAGTTAGAGTTAGTGGTAAGGTACAAAGAAAGTTCATGTAGGATTTCGTGAGGATCACATCGCTAAAAAAATTCAAAAATCTCTTTGAAAACTTCATTATTCAAAAACTTTTCGTCATGATCGGCTGGAATGTTGCATCTAACTGATGTAATGAATTGTTTAAAAAGTCAGTTCCACAGCCCTTCCGCGTGAAAAAAAATTGGGGTTTTCTGATCTAGTCTTGAGAAATTTGAAGAAAATTTAATTTCAAACGACCTTATTTACGGAACCCCTAGTATAATTTCGCTCATAGATAAACGTGATCACGACATTCGAGATCCACACCTATTCTGAAAATTTCAACTCCCTAGGCGTTTCCTTCCAAAAGTTACAATTTTCTATGGTTTATATGGTTTTGGGTATGCTATCTGGAAAAAATTTCACATGTAGCTTGAACACCTCATTCTCCATCTGAGTGCAAAATTTCATCTCGATCGAATATGTAGTTTTCAAGTAATCAGATTAACAAAACTTTGAACAGCCATATTTACGGAACCCCTAGAGGGATTCTGCCCGATAACGAACTCAACCGAGGCATTCGGGAACAAAATCCACACTAAAAATTTCAAGTCTCTAGGTTGTTCCTTTCGAGAGTTATCGTGTATACTGCCGAACGGACAGCCGGCCGGAACGACGGACGGGCAGACTCGAATTATCCGACAGATTCATCATCAGTGAGTCGAACCTAGTCGATTGAGACCATTTTCGGCGCAAAATTCGAAAAATACAGACATCGTGACGAAATGATACATCTCTCGTATAAGTAGTACGAGCGCTCAATAGAAAAAATTACGAAAAGCACTGCCGTGAATACAGGAGCTTTTGAGCGCTCGTACATCCACCTTGTAGGTAGATTCGCATTTTTCAGTTATAGAAATCAATTGAAGGAATTTTCGACAGCTGTCAAAAAAATTCTCAAACTTGGGCGAAACTCCAGACTTCATGTCAGTGCTTCAGCTGACCAATTTTTTTTTCGATAATCTATGGTCGTGGTCATGCGCTCTGGACGAAATTTTGCACGTAGTTTGAATACATTATTCTTCAGCTAGGTGTAGAATTTCATTC